>OY720284.1:14800000-17555000 GCA_963082995.1 Noctua comes
CAACATTTTGGTATATGTTTTTTGACTCTTTGGTCTAGTATACTTAAATAAGGAATACACGATTCAATGAACTTTTCTCGATACAAAAAAAATGCAAAGTTATATCTATTTTTTTACTTTTTTCGACATCACGGCGTAACGCTTAAGAATTATTCAATGGGATTTACTTTAAAACATAGAGAATTATTATATCAAAGTTTACTCATTGTAGTTTTAAATTTAATTCATTTTTTATGTTAAAAAAGGAGTAAATTCGTTTTGGCACGTACGTCGTTTTATTCCGAGCGCACGCACAATATAGCCATCTCTTTTTTTTGCGTTTCAAAAGTAATTGCATCACTTTCGCTCGCTTACAAGATCAGTCGCCCGGTGGGCTTCATTGACGTCAAACCTATGACATTTTTTTGCAGATCGGTGCTATCGAATTTTCGTGATTTTAATAATTGTTTATACATTAAAAGTTAGTAGATTGTGTTAATTAGTGTTAAATAGGTATATAAAGACTATTCTTGTGATTGAACAGTACCTATAACCTATCGTTTTTCTATTTGTGACTAGTTTTTAATGGGAAAAAATATGAAACCAAAACTAAATAAAGTACAACGTTTAGAGCACAGAGCGACTGAGGGTGAGGGCTCAGAAAATGAGAAAGATTAAAAAGTAAGTATATAGTTATGTACAATAATTATTAGTTTCTATTTATATAATTGTTTATATTATGAAAAAGGCTAAAATGTACTTATATTTCATTTTAGGTTAGAAATATGTCAACAATACATTGATGTATATAATACGTCAAGATTACAGCGTGTGACAGACAATGATCACAAAAGGAATGGAGTCGCATTTGAATTGCGAAAAGAGGTGAGTTTTTAATCGATTTTTTTTTTTGATCTTTATTGAGGTAAACTTGAAGGAAATGTGAGTCCTCTTATTTTATTTACTATGTACTATGAACTTTCCAGTATAGAGCTAGGCATAAATAGCATTTTTCCAAGTTGACTTATACTTTTTGTTTCAGGAGTCCAAAACTGCCGACATTAGTGGCCACAGAGTTGTTGATGTAAATTACTTTTTTACTGAATTGCTTAAATTATCGAGTCACCAATCACTGTTTCAATGCGGCCTTACAACCATTAAATTAGAATCAGAAAAAGTTTCTGGCCTTTTTTTTTTTTTTTTAACTTGGTAATGTCAAATGAGTCCACCCACTCAGGGCAGAGCGGGAGGGACTGTCAGACTTGTACTGACTAAAATCCACGGTGTCCTTCAGTAGCCCTTTATGTTCCAGGGTCACGGTAATTCTATGAGTCCCGCGACCTCGGCAGGCTTTGGCCCTCTAGAGGGTCCCCGTCATTATGCTGACACTCTTTGAGGCGCGCGTGGAACACAACGCGCCGTCGACCCGGGCATGGTCCATGGTCGGACAGCGAGTCGCCCATTACTCGCCGCCCGCATGCCCGCGCCTACGGTGGCCGGAGATCGTCTGCCAACGTCCGGCGCCGTGGGCGTCTACCACTGCGGCTGGGGTGGAGGGAGGACGCTGTCCTCTCCCTCACGCGGCCCGCCTCCTCCTTCGCGAGCATGTGCTTCGCAGAAGGAGGCGACCGCTTCCCACTCCGTCTCGCCCCGCAGCATGGCCTCGACCAATGCCGGGCGCGAGAGGTCTCCACCTATCGCCGCCGTGAGGACACGGCGGTGCTCTGCCCAAGCGGGGCAGTCCTGCACCGTATGCTCCACCGTGTCCTCCGGGCGGTCCTCGCAGTGGTGACACCCAGGCGTTTCCTCCTTCCCCATATGACACAGGTACCTCCCGAAACTTCCGTGTCCGGTGAGGGCCTGCGTCACGCGGTAGGTCAGGACGCCGTGACCCCTATCCAGCCACTCCTCAAAGAGGGGTCTTACCGCCGCGATTGCGGCGTGCCCGGACCTCGGTTGCGACAGTCGTCTCCTCCATACTGCCCTGAGATCGCGCCGGAGCTCTTCCCGCCGCGCCTCGACTTGTCGAGGCAGCAGGGATTCGCCCCGGCGCTGCGCCTCCGCGCGCCCCTCATAGACGCGCTGGAGGGCAGTCGCCTCCAGATCCCAGGGCAGAAGTTTCTGGCCTTACACACATTTTCTTGTACATTATGTAAAACAAAGTTTAAAGTACAGAACTCAAAATAAAATGGTGGTGGCCGGGATGGTGGCAGCTGGTTGTGGTAACGCTCAACTGAAACAGTTTTCGGCTGCTGTCGATTTACCATCCGTGTCGGAATACAATTACAAAATCTTGCAAGATGAAATATGTGACGAATGGGAAGTGACGGCATGGGAAGAAATGAGGAAAGTGGGGGAACGGGGGAAAGAAGCGGCAGTGAAAGAAGGAAAGCTACTAAAGATGGCATACCAATAATAGATGTAATCTTAGATGGATGCTGGGCTAAACATTCATACAGAACTAATTATTCTGCACTATCTGGCGCTGCGACAATTATAGGTAGACGATTTCGTCAAGTTCTTTTCATGGCAGTCAAAAACAAATACTGTTGTATTTGTGCTAGAGCGGTAAAACGAAATGAGGAAGTAAAACACCATGAGTGTTTTAAAAATCTTAGCGGATCTTCAACAGCTATGGAATCCACTATTAGCGCCGACAGTAAACAGTCCATAGAAATGCATGGCGTTATCTTTGGAAGATACATAGCTGATGGAGACAGTATCTCTTATGCAAAAATACTTGACACTTGACACTCGACCATATACCTAAATCACGGTCGAAAAGATTGGTTGCAAAAATCACAAATTCGCACCTTCGATGCAACAAAGTCACAAATAGCCTAAACTGCAAAATCGAGTTATGTTTGCCAAATTGTCTCTGAACCATGCCTACATTTGGGGCACAAAGATATCCCCGAAAGTATCTCAAAATTCTACTTGATGACGCAGGTGCCTTTGTGATTTTTGGTGGTTTTTACTCGGGTTTTGGGCCGACAGAGTTACATTTGACAATGCCCCCGTGCCCACGAGAGTTCGACGTGCGTTGGAGCTACAGCCAAACAAATGTATTTATGGCCATTTTTATTCTCACTTATTGGAGCGACAAAAACGTATCTATTTTTTAAGACATAAAACTAAATCATTCCTGGTGCAACAAAGTCACAATTTGATTTCAACAAGCATGTCATCAGCAATCCTTTCCGGCGTTGCCCCTAAAAACGGGTACTTATCGTCAATGAAAAGACCACATTTTTGTATATTTACCTGTACTAAATTAGACAGTTGCTCAATAGCAGCTTTTTCATATTTCGCCCCTTGGCTTATAGTTGCCACATCGTCGATATTTGCCTTATACAACATGTTTTTCACCATATTAGCACAACTATTCGTTTTTATCCTTTTTACCACCGTCCCGTAATTAGACGCTGTTAAAAGATTTCTACTGTAATTCTAGCCACTCTCCACTTTCACTCTGTAGTATTGTCCACTCCTGCATCTCTTAGCGTTCTTCATCGGATTTTTCTAAATTTTTCAAAAACGTTAATTTTGTGAGGTTATATGTATCAGAATTCACATCGGGTCTGTCGGCATTTTCGCCATTATTAAAATCTATTTTCTTAGAAACCAATTTACGTTTTTTTTTTCTTTTTTAACGTTTGGTTGTACGTTCTTGTATTTTCTACTTGTTCTTCATATTTCTTGACTTTTCTAAAGGGCTATGATAGATATGTGTATCACAGTTTTTCCAAAATCATCCTCCAATTTAAAATTCAATGTCCTGACTGGCTGATTGATACATCAACGCACAGCCCAAACCACTGGTCCTAGAGACATGAAATTTGGACAGTGTACTCTTTGTGAAGAGTAGGTATATACTAAGAAAGGGTTTTTCTAAATTCCTATCCCTTAGAGGGTGAAATGGGGTGTTGAATTATCTGTGAAACTTTTTACTCTCGGGGTCAATTGACTTGAAAATTTGTGTACATACTCTTTAGATAAAATCCAGTAAATCCGATGTCCAATCTCGAACCAAGGTATCAATATTTCACGTATCTAATTTAATTGATATAACTTTAAACAAATATTTGCAAGTTATAAGCAAGTACATGTAAATATATGTATGTACTATACATACATAGATTACTTATTATCCCTGAAGTAAGATTCCGTGACCAATTCCCGAACTCCACGCGTTCGAAGCTGCGGGCAGAAGCTAGTAATACATATAAATAGACGAGTTTTTAAAGTAGGTTAAATATAGAAAAATTGAAACAATATATTTATTATTTAATAAAAAATATTCATAGTAAATAAACATTTGTTATATGCCTTCATTACCTAATGAATTTTTATTACATGGTGTACTTAATAAAAAAAAATGTTGAAAATTAAATATTTGTATTATTTTTCTACTCCATCCCTCCTATGTTCTAATATTTCAAATAATCCAAGAAGTGCGTACTCTGTTTTCCCGAATGCCACCGCGTACACTGCATTCGCCGCTCCCCTCGCGGGGGGCTAAGCCACGCCCATCGAGCTACGATTTATTTTCGAGGTAGCGCCTTAATAGCAAACCTTAAAATTAAGAGTTCAATCGGATTCTATGAAACTTTTTGACTGGAGAAAAGACAAAAGAAATTGGAATGGTAACGGGATAATTTAATTTTGAAGATTGAATGGTTGTACCAAATTGAATTGGGGTTGGGTCTGTATCAAATTGGAAAAAGCAGAAAGTTGGCGAAGTATTTAAAAATTAGCATACCAAATTAACATTTTGATTTGTTAATGTTCTTGATAAGTCCGGCAGTATTAACGAATACTAAGTCAGAGTTTGTTTATGTTTGCCTTGGTAAAATACTGGTCAGATCGAGTCATCGAGTAGCCAAGCTCTCACGGCGATTGTCCACGGCCGCTAAATCACCATTAGTTCACTGATGCAGATAACAAACGAAGGGTGACCATAACCGTAAACCAGTTTCTCACAGATTAATTCAAAATTCACAGTAAAATGCAATCGCCATTACGTTTTTAACTTTTTATGCCCGCACAATTCGTGACGGTAATGCACTGATGAATTAAGTATTTAAAATTGGAACGTCGAACGCGATGTTTTGAATCTAGTTCTTTTTTTTTAAATCGTTAACCTTGATTCTGCCTTGATCAATAATGAGTTCGGATTTCATGAATTCTTTGTTGTACGGAATTTGCGCGTGTTCTGTGAGTAAACTGTACGAATTTAACAATAATTGTATAATTAGTATAGGCTGTGTGTGGCGAATGGAAATCGGTTTTGAATACATTAATTATTATAGTGATGTCTAGTCATGAACACTTTTCGAATAATAATGGCACTTAATTTTGCTAATGGCAATGTAATAATGTTTTGATGATATCTTTGTATTGTATTCCAATAGCCAATTAAAGAAGACTCCCCCCCCCACATTAAAAATAAGTTCCTGGTCTATAAATATCTATTTATCAGGTATTTTATCGTCAGGAATTAGTGACTAAGGCTTTGACAGACTCAATGTTGACAAATAAATGTATTTAAAAGTAAGTCTACCATCGTAAAGGACACGGTGTGCCGGTTTCCGTCAACACGGCGCAGAGCTTGTTTTCAACTAAAATGTCACGTAAGCGGGCCCGTTCCTATACATAATTCATACAACAAGGCTGAAACTCATTGATTGCCCGCCGGACTACACTTCACTAGTACTACAACCTCTACATTCACGCCCTGTCTGAGTATAAACCAAATTCAGCCTTCCACTAAACAGACAGGACTCAAAATTGAATGAGGAGTATTATTATTCGGGTGGTATTCGAAACTGAATCTTGAGACTGGGGTGTATGCTTGGATTTGGGTTAGCAAGTGTTTGGTAGACTGCTGGTTGACCTTGGTCGGTCGAGGGGTGTTCCAAGGTGGCGTCTAGCCCCTCCACCCCTGGGTGCGATGCGTCGGCGGCTTGCGTAATAGATATTTTTACATATTCAGCCAGAAATTTTGCTGAGTCGTCATGGCAACACTGCCTTATAGATAGAAGAATATTGGCTGGTCGTAAAACATGCGAAAAAAATGAGCTATCGTATTTTCGTCATTATTTTGATTGTCTAGATGTTAGTTTTGGACAACACTTATAAAAACAGTAGAATTTACTCATCATCAGCCTAGCCTAGTCTGAAAACTATGTTAGGATCTTAGGATCGGCTGCCAGTCTAACCGGGTGCAGATGAATACCAGTATTTCACAAATATCTAATTAAATTCCTATTCCTACCTCCTTTATCTAAAATGATGTAAATCATGTTTCTCTTACACAAAGTAACAGCTGACGTATTATATGGATAATTACAGAAATTGATAACAATTTCCTAGAAATCTTTACTTATTTATCAATAAAATCCCTGATCACACTGTATTGCTGTAACAAAGACCAAACACGCACCGATTTGATGACAATCATGACATTACATTGATATTGATGGTAACTACTTGAAAATTAATCATTTTATTCTAGCTTTTGATCACGGATTCGCCCGGTGGAAATCGGAAATGCACGGGGACGCGCTATCGGGATAAACAGTAGATAACAAGAAATATACTGTTTTAAGCTTTCACGGTTTCCAACTAAACTTATACTGTCACTTACGGGATATCTTCCGTGATTGTTCATCATTTTGAGCTCCCGATATTTCGGCGCTGTTGCAAGCGCCATGATCGCGGGTTGACTGAAATATCGGGAAGATATCGCGAAACATCGGGAGCTCAATATAATGAACAATCATGGAAGATATCCCGTAAATGACAATATAAGACTAGATAATATATACCCTACAACAAGCCCCCCAGTGCCCCCCACTACCAAGGTACCCTATGTCCAAATACAGGTCATGTTTTACCTATGTGCCAGTTTTATGAAAATCCGTTGAGATGAAGGTAACAGACAGTTACTTTAGCATTTATAATAAGTATTACTACCCGCCACGGCTTCGCACGGGTGCAATGTAGATATACATAATATAAACCTCCTATTGTATATATTATTGTATTCTATCTATTGCTGAAAACTGCATTAAAATCCGTTGCGGAGGTTAAAATATCTAAGCGTACACACAGCGTAAGCGACTTTGTTTTATACTATGTAAAGAAGTATGGATTGTCATGATATTATACGTATAATTATACGTATAAAACTGATAATATCCAAATCATAATTGTTTTATATTCGCAAATCGGATAAGTCGTGTGGCAACAACCTGAAAATGGTGGCTAGATAACGGTGACAAAGGCTTTATGATTACTGAAGTCTGTATTATATTATATCGTCTATTCACCTTGTCAAGTTAGACGAAATGGTAACTGAAAAGTTATTGCTATCGTTCTATAACTGTGGATAATTCAGACGGCGAATTCCACCAACAGAACTGCTATCAACACAATATCTAAACCGAGTTCAGGCGCTCTCAGTGTCATAAATGCTTTGAACACTGACCGTTCTTAAACGCCTTTAGATGATTGTGCTGTTCGCTATAACGTTTACTGGTGAAATCCGCCGATGGGACTCTGATGTTCAGCATCATAAAAGAGCTATAAAATGTAATCTATGCAAAATACCGGTATTCACTTGTTTGGTTGTTCATAAATTCGATCGGAATGAGATTGACCACAGGAAATCCTGTGATGCCATTATATCAGTAACTCATTATAGCGAGCCTCATTGTTGCCACGGATACCTTCCTAAATCTAATTTACACCATCGTAATTAGCCATCCATCTTAGTTACTGAAACCAGCCGATCTCAAATCTATCTAATCTTTGGATATCAAATCGATGTTCGCTTATAGAGGTCAGATTGCAGTCCTTATTATTGATTAACTAACAGGTTTTACCCCCCCCCCCCCCAGATAAGAAAAGGCTTGTCTCTACCAACAATAGCAATTAAAACGTGCTACATTCGTGCACTATCGTATATATACATCGTGCCAGACATTTCCATAATATTAGCTGGAAACCAATGACAGGCGAAGGTCGTAGATAGTGGAAAGATACTTTAAAGAGATAAATTGTCTAGATAAACACATTACGATATAAGATACTATTAATCATACGGCATTAGCATAAAACTCGTTGAGTTATGCGTCTTTGCCTAGGGCTATCATCATTAAAAATATATTTCGGAATTTTTTGTTTATGGTTTTAAAATTTTATCATTTCACCGTTGTTTTACATAATAATTTCGATGTTGGGAGAACAGAAAAATAGTATTATAATTAACAGAACAATTGATATTTAATATTGGACTATATCGAAAGAATTTATGTTGCGTGTCTAAGGGTCATGATGGGGCAGAATAATTCTAGCACAATAATTATTGATTGATTTTAGACTAAAGCAGCTAGCCTTTTTACAGTGTTCTCTAGACCCTGTGATAATAATCGAATTCGAATGATGATTATTATGGAATTCGCACAAACTAAATATATTTTATTGCTTGTCACGTGGATGTAACTTTTTAATTTAATTCCATAATGATTTATACGCGGAAACGGCCAGCTCTGACTGGGGAAAAAAAAACATTTTATCTTGCGGTGTTTCTCTCTATATTTGCAGACGATTTATTTTGAGGATACGGCCTCATACATAATATCAAAAGTGACGTGTATTGACGATTCTTTGAATAAAATCAATCGATGTTCCTTTTTTGCCCAATAGCTTTCATGCAAGCTCTCTCAAGAATAAAGCTCATGCTCAAATGAGTAATGTATCTGCATTATTCATTTAATCAAGTGTACAAGTTACATCGTTAGATGCCGTATTAATTAACCAGTTTATTGTGAAATCGCAGTAATTGTTATTTTCGATAAGGTTCGTAATCATATTTTCCACTGTATTCATTCAACCGGGCCTCCAGGCCTTCTCGGTTTTGTGTCATGCTTCCATGGGGTGTGCAAGTTCCAGGTCTTCCCGCGTTCTTCTGTGGGTCTTCCACCGATCTGGCTGGTGGCCTGCCAACGTTCCTTCTAACATCTCTCGGCAACCTGCCTTTAGGGCTCTGCTCTACATACCATCAACACATCGAACCAGGTGTCCCGCTCACCTGCATTTCAGAGCTACTCTTCCCGGATCTAGTCTGACCTTCAGAGCGTTTAGCAAAAATAAACATAATTTACAAAAACGGCAGTTCTATAAATAGCTTTTTATAGAACTGCCGTGTCAACATCACCTTTAATAGCCCAACGTAAGACAATAAAATGTTATAAAAAGTAAGCAAGCTCATTCAAGATCGCTGTCTAAACAGACTGGCGTATGGCGTTCGTAATTTAGTCGAATTATGTCAAGTTAAGTCAAATTATAGTAAACCAGTCAAACGCCCGACAAGAATTGCCATTGATAAAAATGATGAACATATAAACTTTCATTCCCATTCCCCTTTAGGTGGTGAATTTTCAATAATCCTTCCTTAGGGAACACCTTTGTTGTAACTCTAGTGCAAAATTCTATCTAGACGGCGCGGCGTAGGCTGTACGTTGAATGTAAATATTTTATTTAGTAAGATATCTTACGTACTTACGCTGTTTTTTTCTAGCTTATGATAAAAGGGACTGGCGCTGTCACCCACAATGGTCGTGACCCACTCTAATCTAATCTAACCAAGCGGTAGGAAAACCACTTCCTAGTTCAATTGGTCTTCCCAAAACATGGTACAAAAAACCGCTTTGGCTGATTTAGAAAGAACACAATCATTGTTCTCCATGAGAATATTTATCCACCTTTTCATAATCAGTTTAAGAAGCGAAGCCAGCTCAACCTTGCTGCCTAGCTAATCTCACCGAGGCACGAGGCACAGTCTATTCTTGTACGAAAACTCTTGCTAACACACGCAAAGAATCCCGAACTGATTACACAATGAATAACACGCGGCTTTCAGATATTTTCCAACGTTTTCCATGAAGTTGATTCATAGTTTCAGTGTTCGGGGGCGGTGTCTTGAGTTGTGCGTCTTGTCTAAACAATTGGTCGTCCATTGACGGCTAACGTGGCTTAGGGCTGCCACAACTGGATGTAGAAGAAAACGTGGTTTTTAGTTTTCTTCTTGGTAATCTGATTTTGAGATTCAAGCTGTTAGCTTTTCATGCAGTCTTTTTACCAGGACAGCTTTTATACGTGTATGTATACGATATCGAGGAATCAATTAACAGTGTCAGTCAGACTATGTACCGAAATAAGCTTTGGCATGTTCTAAACTTATTTATTTAAACAAAATTTAATTATGCGTAGGTGAGGTGCTTACTCGCAAAAGTCAGGCGAGTATGACCAGACGAAGCTTAGGAGGTGGCGTTCTCCAATTTCTGAGGACGTCCGTGGGAAAAAGGCGCGAATTTTTGAAGTGTGTAAGGTGAATTATTACGATAAAGCACTGTCCACTAGAGGCCGCTGAGAGCCCTAGATATAAACTCATAATACGATTATTGATTTATGATGAAAAACAAAGCGAGGTTACTGGGTGTTTTTATCAGCAGATAATAAATGAAATTGCGCATGTTATTCAAAAACAATGTTAGCCAACATCCTTATGTTCTAAAACTCACAAACAACATGAGTACCTATCTAGGAACACTACTTACTGTGTCTGTCATGGCACACTAGATAAGATACTAAATTAACAAGTAGCTAGGAACTTATTTACTACCTTTTCTGTTTGCAATAGTTTTACATAACAGGCCCGAAGGCATCTAAGAAGCCGATTCCTGCCGGTTTACCTTCGGGAACAAAGCATTCTTTTTTCAGATTACTACGCCAATTATTGAGGAGACTCCAGACGAGTCCAGCTTAAAGATAAAAAGGCCCAAAAATTATTTATGTATTAATTACTCAGTTAAATCTGCAAAATTTGTGATTAAATGCATTGTCGTGTATCGAGTGCACCTTTGATTAATCAACGATAATCTGGATCAGTAAATCACATATTATATTATTATTTTTATTAAATAACCTAAAACGTTTCAGTTTTCAGCGCCGATCATTAGGTATTATGGAACTTGCTAAAGTCAACATTCATAATATTATTACAGACGTTTTTTTTTCTTTTAACGGCAGTAAACTTTGTTGAGTCTACCGCCCCTCGTGGAGTTAATCAATAACCGCTTGTTTACAGTTTGATTACTGCCAGTGATTAGCTAAGTACACAACCAAGTGCATGTGCACTCAGCGATCAATATTTCTATGTTTAACTTTATAATTACTTATAATAACTTTATAATTATGTAAACAAAAATAACTTATTTATTTTTATTGTAGTCTAGAAACTATCGACATTTTTTTTGTCGTCTTTCTTTTTTTGATCGGCCATTGGACCTCATTCGTTTAAATAATGGGCTGAAAATAAAAAAAAGTACGAGGTATTTTGAAATTCAAAGGGATTTGGACCTCATTTGTCTTAGCAATGGGCTGGAAATAATAGGAAATAACGAGGAGATTTTGAAATTCAAAAGCTCGTTCAATCCCAATGTTTTATTCAACGTTCACGTTTGATTTAATCTAGCGGGATTGGCTGTCAAAAAAACGTACATCTTTTGACGTTTGACATTCATTGACAAGAGGCGATGTTGGTAAACATTTTGTGAAATTGTTTTGAAAAATCAAGATGGCGGCTTCAGTTCCAATTTTGCCCGCATCAAAAGATACAGGTACAAGAGTACAGACGCCAGAACATCAAGCTACCTGAAACTCAAATTTTCCCAATCAACCTTGAACATAAAAAATAAGCTATAAAGTTGAAAATCTATTAAAGAAAGACACATTGTAGTAGCTTGACGTGCCAGCGTCTGTAGGTCTGCACATTTTTGTATTGTTAGTGTGAGCGGGGCAACCCTGGAAAGCAGACCGTTTCATTAGTTCATTGCCCATTTTCACCGACATGTAAACTTTAAACACTGAATCGGTCTGAATTACACAGAAAAACGTACGAGTTATGTATCAGCTGCTATCTCATGCAAAACATATAATGTAGGAAGATAGAGGCGTAGCAACGGGTAGGCAAATGAGTTATCGGGTTTCGGGAATTCGGGTTGGCCGTTTGCACTGGCTGGCTAGCTTCATTTTTGCTCTCTTTGTAAACGCGGTTCGGATTTTAGGCATAGTTCTTTGAAAGCCGTAATAAAAAACTATTAAACAACGCTAAGAATTTACTTTTTGTGTAGTCTTTGGTCTGTTCCACCAAGAGCTCGTTTCAGGTTGTCCTATCAATAAATCGACGTGACTTAAAACAATGATGTTTTCATATTAAAATTGTTTAATGCTTACTATGCCATAGTTTACTGGCAAGCTTTTGCATGGCAACATAACATTAATCTATGTAATAGATGCCAAAGTTACTGTGACCTTCTACTTGACGAGTCCGCGTAGTTTTTCGCTACATCAGCCGTTTACTGGCAGAATAAGTTACGTAGTTATTTTGACTATAAACTAAAACGTGAGGCATTGGGGTTGTTAGAGGAAAAACGTATTAATAGCACGCAACGTAGGCCGTATGTAGGCACGTGCCGAGAGAAAAACAGTTGCTAAATTGCAAGTAGGCCGAAATATGTTAGTTGGACCGCGCCCACGCGCCCAACTTACTCTGAGCCTAGAAAGCCCATTGACCTACCTACCTCGGGCCCTTCCGAGTGAGTGACGAGCCGGGCCAGGGGCGCCGAGGGAGCTCCACCTACACCAGCTATCTTAGCACACGTTCCGCAGATGAGTCTCGACGGAAACCCCGCCGTTCTCTCATTACGTACATTGTTTTGGAGCCAGTGTTTTGAACGCGCCCGACGCCATTTTGACGCAGCCGTTACATAGTAATGTGCTGTTTATAGTCCTCGCTGTAAGGTCTAAAATCGATCGCGTCTTCAAATAAACAATACAAAGTTGTAGATTGAATGATGAGTATGTTGATAACGCATTGACATGTTATTTCTCCCACATTTTTCGTGTTGTTATTCGTACAAGGAATTCGATAACGAACTATCAACAGAATACAGGCATCGTTTTGGCGGCGGCGCACAGACGGGTATTTTGACAATCTACGCGGCCAAAATTATTTTATGTTCTTATTCTTTTCTAAAGGATATAACTTAGTAGAAAAAATAATTTTGGTGATTTATAAAGAGGTTTTATTATTAAATATTCACTATAATAATATTTTTAAGAAGTAAATGTAAAAAAAAAATATCTGTCGAGTTTACTTTTTATTATTATTAGTTTTCTTCCTCGCTCTCTGAAGAATCAACATTGGGTTCCCCAGGCACGAGAAGCGCAATAGTTTCCTGTAAAAAACACTTCATTTTTCTTCTTTTTAAGCTTCTCATGCAACTTATAAGAGGGTCTGATGTCAAAAGCAACCGATTCAAAATATCTCTGTTGCAGTTTTCTCTTGAAAATTTTCGGGAAAAATCCTGGCGATATAATCTAAAATGTTTATTACGCGCTTCTGCGGCCTCTTCTGATAGCTTTTCCGGATTTCCGCAACTCAACCTGAGCTGCATGAATGATAACATCTTGTGCCACAACAGACCGAATCTCATCAGTTTTCCTCCTCTTGGTCCTTTCACTCCTTTCCTTCCTTTCCTTTATTCTTTATTGCACACAAAAAAATATACGTACAAATTGCAACAATATAGCTTATGTACAATGGCGAGCTTAACCCAGAATTGGGTTTTCTTACAGCAAACCAAATTTTGACTGTGAGATTTGCAGAAAAGGATATACTTAAGTGCATTAACACATGCAGTGCATTTCACTCGATTGGTTAAATAACTTACATGGCCGTCCTCGTCGAATTTGTGAAATGGCGGGTATCTCAAACGTTCCTTCAAGCCATGAGTGGTTAATTTTGAGAAAAACGTCCTCTTTCTTATATACTTTTAGCCATCTATGCTTAGTTTGTGATTTGAAGTGTGCAAAGTTACGTTTCAGGGTCACAATTTGTTCTTGTGTGTAATCTTCACTAGACAATAGATGGCTTCTGAAGGCATCGAGTTTTCTTCCAAGTTAGGCAAATCATAGCTCTGAAAATGATTAAACATGTATTTACGGGTCACTACTCTTTACTCCAGAGGTACCTCGCGAACCTAAAACAAAGAGACATTTTTTTTTAGAATTATAAGAATTACAGTATTTTTTTTGAACATTACTCAAAATAAGTTCAAATTATCAAAACATAACGTATCCGCGCGAATCCACGGCAGTTTTTTTTATTTTTTACTACTTAAAGCTTCAAACTTTCATTTGTAGAAGGAATTATAGCAGGATCTAACTTGATAGTATAACAAATAGACGACGAAATAAAATATTTACAGTGAAAAATCGACCTAACATGTGGGTACTTTCAAATCATTATATCTTACCTTTGTAATGATGAAAATAACAAAAAACTTAACAAAATACAGCATGATTACCTGCTACATCAGGATCCATCACAAACACTTCTTAAGGTTTTGCACTATATTTTATTTTTAACTTAAAAGTTAATGTTTTTGCACGAGCGCCGAGAACAGACACAAACAACAAGTTGAACGATCTAATTCCGACAAAATGTATGACAAGGCTAGTGCAGGTAGCGGAGCCGGGAGGGCTGGTCATTGTTCCCGGGACTGTCCCCTAGCTCAGGCAGTCGTCCTATTCAACATTATCTACAGTTTGTAAATTCGACTTTTGGCCGCGTAGATTAGCAAAATACCCCTATGTGCGGCGGCGCATCGCTTTGATTACGAAATGTAGGAAGCATTAGTGGACGTCTGAGCTATAAAAAAATACGAAAGTAGGAAAAGCAGCGAGTTGTTGAATTTTTTCTAATTATGTTTCGAGACAAAATGTTTAACAGCCTAACATTTACGCATTTGTTGGTGGGGTGCGAGAGTTTGGTGCGTCAGGGCTGGGCGAGGTTGGCGTCTGGGGGTCGTCTGCGGCCTGGCCACGACCTACATCCGCGCCTCACCCCCAGCGCGGGGGGCGCACGGGGGCGGCGATGACGCGCGCCGTCTGCCTCCCCCCCGTACCCTGCACCCCGCGCCCCTCGCACCTGCGTTATGTAAGACGAATGTGTTTTGCTGATAGCGATGTGGTTAGCTGTGCTCATTCGAACGAGATGACGTGCTTTGCTCTAGGGCCCATGAGATTACATGGGTTTTAAACCGCCTCAGTAGATATTGAGTAAACATTCTCCTTAGACAATGTATCTGCCTGGATTTGGAACTCAACTACGCCCTCAATGCTGTTCCTTTGTTTATGCAGAACTATATTGAAAACATTGGGAACCCTTGCTACTTAGGAATAAAAGCCTCAACCATATTACCAAATCATACCATTCACAAGCACCTATGAACTATAGTTATGTTTCCGTTCAACAATACCAACTTCCGGACACTGCCATAAAGATAATAGAATAATTAGAAAGAATCTGCTCGTAGATTGACGTCGCGAATTTGTTATGAGGAAGTTCTCATCGCTCCTTGCTCCGCGGTATTCAGATAAGCCATTGACGTCAGTAACGTGACCCTTTGACATTAATGTATTTACGTACTAGTTAACTGTCGCAGACAGGAATACTTCCAGCGAGAGTCGCGATGAGTTCTATTTGCGATTTGCGCCATATCTGCAGCTATTGAATAGTCTTGGAAATTATGCGAGGCGGCGGCGGCGCCTGGAGTGTTTGGATTTCCTATCTCTTTCTCTTAAGATTTGTCTTGAAAAGGATTGTTTCAATGTGTACTACCTACGTTATAATAATGTTGTCTGTACTTAGATACTATCCAAGAAATGATTCGTCATAAATAACTTAAATAGATCAGCAAAAAACTGGGTAATACTACATCGTGTGCTGATAAGCCCTAAAGTCCCTGACGCTAAAAGATGCTCTTTGAAAATTTGTAAACAACTACTTATGAGTGTTTGTCTCAATTTCAGGTGTTGGAGACGGTGGTGTGTAAGCCGGAGCCACCGGAATCGCCTCCGAAGAAAGTGCGCAGCGAGGACTACACGACGTACGCGCTCCTACTAGACCCGTATGCGCTGCACTACCGCGCGCTGTCCGCCTTCCGGCCGTGGGACAAGCGCGAGCCGGCGCTGCAACACCCCGAGCGCGTGGTGCGCGTGGCCGACTGCACCTCCTTCGAGCGGGACTACCAGCCCAACGTAGCGCTCAAGCCGCTCACGCCGCCCGTCGACGACGTCACGTCCTCCACGTCGCCGCCGCCGCACTGCGACTCCGAGCTCGCGGCGCGCTTGCTGGATGCCGAGGCGCGCCTGGCCGAACGCGCGCGCTTGCTGGACGAGCGCGAGGCCGAGCTGGCGCGGCGGGAGGCGCGCCTGGACCTGCGGGAGGCGGAGCTGGCGCGGCGCGAGCTGGAGCTGGGCGACAGTCCCTCCCCGCCTCCCGCGCACGAGGAGCCCGAGCCGCCGCCATGTTGACCTACGCGCGTCATCACCAGGTTGCGCTAACAGTGATCGCGATGAACGCTCAGTGACATCGCGGGTCCAGTGTCCACGGTACACACAGTACAAAACCACGAGGTGCTGAACCGATCATAATGTACGTCCCGTACGCGGCACCGTGTAAATATTTTTTTTCTCTACTTGGATATTGTTGATCTTTGGAACCGAGTCGATCGAGACCTCTTTCTATTTATACTGTTTTGAATAATTTTATGTGGCGCCACCGATTTCGGTGTTGCCACACTGTGCAGATTCGATGAGAGAATCGTTTTTACCACAGATTATACAGTAGCACGATGCAGATAAAAATAGTTGTACATAATCATATCAAGTACAGTTTTATGAAATTAGTTTTTTGTACAATATACAGTTTTTCTTGTAGTCTCTTCAACGTGTGCCATTCTGAGGTACGTCTGTTACCTTTTCATATAACCTCAACTCTGTGCTTTTCCAATACCTTATTAACAAAATACTCACATATAATATAGTAAAATAGTTATAAAACTACAACCATAAGCATAATTTATACAGGGTTATTTTTAAGATTTATTTGCAATATCTGTGTACATACAATAAGCAATAATAACGGCGTTTTAAGTTTACTTCTACTTGTGTACAGTACATAAACTTATTATAAACTTCATATTCCGGAATCGTAAGAAGTAGATACGATCTGTGGGCGGTGTTACACTATAAATCACTTCATAATCATGTTATTACTTATAAAGCTCATTCTACACGCGATATAATAGAACCATTACGTAAATCATTAAACATTTTTGATGGTGTAATATCGACCTGCCTCCTACAACATTTGCTCGACATCTACTTAACGTAGATACTTTCGTTTTTGAATAAATAACTCTGTATAAAACCTCAGCCATACCAAATAGTAATAATATTTGAATCACATACATGCATCATACCTCTTATATGTTAAAGGTTGTATGAAAACCATGTGGAAATAAGTTTATATTCGTTTACAGACACAAGCCAATCGTAGTAGGAATGAGGCACATTCGTAATGTTAATAAATAATTAACTCGTAAATATTTTGTTGTGTCAGGTCTACAGAACCGTTTTATTCTAATTCATCTGTCCCACTAAGAGGAGCGGTGTACGTAAATGCAAATAATTATAATTTTCAAATTGGGCTTCTATGGTCCAAAGTGGTCGTCTTCCAGCTTCAATAATATGCGATTTTATCACACTGTTTGCACTCTAATAGTACAGCTGAACGATGTACTTTAATAACTATTCTTTCAATAATAACGTAGTGTTGTATTACACCTCAAGGCTAGTGGGACAGTTGCATGTTATATTTCATAAGTTATAGCTACTTTAGTAGAGTCCAGGCCAACAAAATTATCTTTATAAGGGTGTTTCCCGCAGTCTACCTCATTGTACATAAAAAATTAATGGTCTAAAGTAAGAAAAACTATGTAAGACACTGATTTTCATTTAGATTCTACAAATTGTTTTTATCGAGCAATAATTTTAAAAATGGCGAATTAATCACTGCCTGTTTCTTATCAATGTGTTAGGTTTTGTATTTACGAGAGAAAAAAAATGATTGGTTGTCAACAAGTGGTCTTTGGTGGTGTTCCGAAGCGGTGTTGTACATTACATGGGCATTGTTGTAACTCCATGGTGTGAATATCTACAACAGCACTGGGAGGGGCACACCGTCAATTAAATTCCTAATTGATTCGGTCGATACTAAAAATAATAATTATTGTAATTTTAACTTTGTCATCACAAGCTTTGATAATATCTTTAGTTTTCTTCAAAGACTTGCGTCTTTTCGTAGCATTTTAATTTATTGAAAACTTGTGATTTTTTACGTCGTAAACAAAAGTTTCACGAGTAACTGTTTTTAAAATATTTTTAAAAACTTTGAATTATTAAGTAATGTAGGTATTGTCAATGACCGAGATGCGGCTGACGGACTTTTAAGTTTAATGTAATTTATATACGTTTTGTAATAAATTTGAGCCACGCGTTTTAGCCTTTGCCAGTAACAGTGCATTTTAATTTAGTGCATATTTTTTGTGACTGAGCAATTATTATTTATGTATTAAACTTGTGTCTATGGGCACTAATGTCGGATGATTAACATTCGAACTTGTGTGATGTTAAGCTATGACCTCATGGGCGCCTCGAGTTATTTCTTTTTTATCTGGTACGAACATTAAAATTATCTGGCGGTTTTTAACTTCTTTGATTAACATCGGATTAACATATAAATTACCAATATCACCGTTGGTTAGAAACCAATGAAATTAATGAAAACAGTTTTGAGTATAAAATACTTTGAAAAAAAAAGAGAATTAACATTGCTGACTCCATTCTTTGATGTATTTTTTCAGAATTCCGTAAATAACTGCTTTTGTATGATTACGATCATTGCCATAATGTTCATACCAGATTTGAGGCAACTATTTAAAAAATAAACCCCAATTACTTACTTAGTATTCTTGATTAGCTAGCGAACTGGAGGGATATGTATAAAACGATAATTGTCATTATGATAAAATGGCTTTCACGACGTTCATTGGCAGCATATTACTATATAAAATATCGTGAAAGACCGACTTCAATGAATCCAATTTGAATATTATTTATTTACCCGACTGCGTCCGAGTAGGAGAGTAATGTTTTTCCAATCGCTAGCTAATCAATGCCGGGGTCGATTCAAAAAAAAAAAACAACAAATAAAATGAGTTGTGAAATATGATTTCACTAAGTGACTTTGGCTAAGCTCAAATTGTAGAAATGAAATCGAAACGATTTTCCTTTTGATGATATTTTTTTCCTTCGAAGAGTGCTATGTTACGTAGATAGTTTTATAGAATAAGATTTCAGTTTTAGCATAGGTTATATCTCTAGTCAGAGACACTTTGAAAAAAATAAATTACCATTTACTTATTAATATATATTATTCAATATAGGTACCGTAAGCGAGTGTAATAAGAATAACTTATTGTTTTAAACATTTAATAGTGTACATTAGAAATGGACTGCGTGTCATTATATTGTATGATAAGGTACCTCATATATATTGTGAAACTTTTCTGTCTGTACTGTTGTTGGATAATTTTGGTGCTACAATGTTTTGGCTTGGCTAACTTAGTGATTAATTGTATATATTTTAGTATTTATTGGCGAATATTTTGGTTCAACTAATATTTTGGTTCTTAAATTACTTATTATTTTCTAAAAGACTACTTATTTTTTCAATGAAAATCTATTTGTGTTTGCGGAAAGAAAAAGATGAAAAATTGAATGTGGCTAAGCCATTTTTAACCTTAAAATAACGCTTTAATTATTAGCGTAGGTATTCTATTGTATCGATGGAAAAGTTTCAAAGTAAACTCTCACTGTCTTATTTATCGCAAAATTTTATATGAGGATGGTGCTAACGGAGTAATCGTGGCTATATAATATATATTCTATTTCTAAAGACACACTCAGTAGGTTGTATTCTTTTTCATTTCGAAAGAGATTTTTTTATTTTGTTAGTATGTCTCAAAAGACAGTGGGAGTGATGATAATGTAAATATTTGTTTTACTGTACGGTACGAAGCTATGTATGGATGCCAGGCTGTTGTAAACTATAAAATACTTGAATATGTCGCTCAAACTATGTCTCCTTTTCTTTGGCAGCATTGGCTTATCGGCAGAGGAATGAGACAAAGTTTCTCGCGTAATTGGTGATTTGCCAGGGTATTCACGTACTCTGTGATCTCATGTATGATTGTTATACATCAGTTTTATAAATACGTTATTGTGAAAGTCGCAAAATCTAAGTATCAAAAATATATATCGCTTTTTTGCATAGTGTAATTTGTTTCAATAGATGGCGCTGGATCGATTTGCTTTCTCACCCTCCTTTTATTTTAAATAATTTACTGCCATTCCTAGTTGAAGAGAAGATTTCTAGACGGATAAATTAAAAATAAGATTTAAAACATTAATTCATAATAATAAAGTACTGAATGCTGTTTTGTTTTGTGCCAATATTTGTTGTAAAGTGCACGTTGGTATGCTCCTAGGAATGCCAGTAAACATTGAAAGCCACGTTAGATCTCTTTAATTTCTATAATTATTATATTTTTCTTAGTATTCCGGTTTTTAATAAAACTGTAATTACCTGTAATAAATCTTCACTATAATTACCCGTGGAGACTTTATAATCACCTATTTCTTCCTCGAGAGTTAACTAAGTAAATGATATTGGCGCCATTTTTTTTTACGAGATTACATCATAAACCAATGTCCTGATACGCAATGGTTAGTAACGGACTTTTCGCATAAAAATATATGAGATTATAATCTCATATTTGTCGAAATAAAGTTACAAACGATATAACTCCTGAATCATTTTTGTCTTGCCCATTTACTGTTTTTTTATATTGGTGAAGCTGGTGAAATGTAGTCTTTTTTAGTAATCACTATTATTTACAGGGATACCAAGTAGATATATTGTTTGTAACAGATTTATAATTATTTGCGACTTTATTATTATAAGGCGGCATGTCTTAGAGAAACGGCCTGATTATGAATTGTGTGTGTTTATATCAGAAAATTAATAAGTTGCTGCTTGAAACCTCTAATCCAACTAAACATTCCTGTAAGTATGTTTTTTGGATTATGCAAAAACATTTTTCTTGATACTGAACAGTGGAAAAATCATTGTATATTGTAAAGTACCTGATAGATTAGAGTTATAAGATTATGATAAATAAATAAAGTTCTGTTATGCACACACATGTTCGTAACATGTGGTTTCGTAAGTGTGTTTTTACTTGAAAATAAAAAAGCTTATAAGTACCTACCTTGTGGAGCAATAAAATGAAATGATTTCCAATATAAATGTTTCATTTCACATTATTTTATTTGAAATACCGTTACTTTATCAGACCAGAAAACAACCTGGCACACAGAGCATCATATAAATTATAATACTGGACCTGGCAGCTGCCTAGAAAGACAGCCTACAAATCAATGAATCATAAGGGTTGCGCCACATCTATCTGAGCGACGGAAAAAGACAAGCACGGAAAAATGCGATTCCGTGCTGATATATGAGGTTCAACCCTAACACCCCTCTTGCGTCGGGTGTTAAAAATTTACTAGCGCCACCTAGTGATGGCAACAGACAACTACTGTAAGTTAAATAGCGCCATCTTTTGTAAAAGTTAGTAAACATTATCAATTATTTATTACGAAAGAACATAGATGACGTTCGTGATGCAAGCTTAAGATAAGTCGCAAATATTCATTGTTGAGATAAGATTTATCACTTTATCCTTTTATTATCATGCATAGTGTACTTGTGGCAATAATTCTTACATTTAAAACTTTCCTTTTCTTTAATATGTGCCATGTCATGTTGGTTCGCTTGGATACAAAATTCTGTATTGCATTGTACACGAAGTAGGTACCTATGCTAATAGGTACCTACTTCGTGTAACTACACAATATAACGATAATCCGTTGATCTCGAATAAATAAATTTTAAGTGAACTGAAGTCTTTATAGCGAGCTGTTTTTATGGTAAATTATATTCTATTGTTACTAACTCATTCAATTATTGATGGCAGTAGGTTAACCCGCTATTATATGGGATTTCAACATACCTAACTGGCGAAATGTGAGTGTAGTGTGTGCTATAAAGTACACCTCTGGATATTGAATATATGGATAGGTCCATTCGGGGATTACAGGCGTAATGTTATGTTACTAAACAGAGTGCGAAATAAAAAGATGTAACTTTTATACAAAAATCTGATTTAATAACAATAATAGTGCCATTTATCATTTAAATATCATTTGGAATGATCAGATAACCATAAATACAACATAACACGTTACTCTTATATGCATGTAGTTGAATCTTTATTGCACAACATGTGACTTGATGTGAACGACATTTTGCGTCTCTCCCAACATCTTGTGAGTATAAAGTTTGTGTGTGACCATTTAGTATAAAAATACCCCTACCTCAAGTCCGTAACCACATTAATAAAAACTAATACCAGTTTACAACCGGTTTAAGTTTACAGTTTGGAGCGAATCGCGTCAATTCTGCCGGCGGCTTGTCTTTGCAGATCCGTCAATTTCATGGCTAGGCCCATGTTGCCCTGGATCTTAATCTTGCCTTGGAAGAAAGCCTTCTGTGGGTTCAGTTTTCCGGAAATGAGGTCGACGACATCTTCGTCGCTGACGGTGAAGGTGACGTCGGGTTTCTCTGAGCCGTTGTACGACACTTTGCCTTTACCTTCCTTGGCGTTGATGACCCAGTAGCCTTCAGCACCGTTGGGGCCGTTCTTCACTTTGAATCCGTAGATACCTCGTACCTTTTCGATAAGGTTGTCGCTGTCATTTTCCATGGCATCTTCGAGAATCTTCATGTATTTGAAGACCTTGAAGTCCTCGGGGTTCCCGGCGGCGGCGACCGCTCTGGGAGTGACGTCAGCGAATCCCTTCTTGTACATCGTGACGACGACTGCTCCACCGAGTCCAAGGTTGTGTTGCAGACCGATCTTGGCGCGCGGCACCTGAAGATATTCACATTTAATATTAATGACCAGCGACAAACGTGTGCTAACAATGGCAGGAGCACAAACACTGGTAATGAAGTACATATAACTAATTCATTAACTTTACTATTAGAGGTCTTGAGTTCGTATTCAATGTTAAAGGTTGGGAAATAGCGAATAGTAATCGTGGTTGCTAAATCTGGATACCAGAAAGCATATTCCGTCTGTATATTGATCGGAGCAAAGGTTATTCTTGTTCATAAATAAAAAAACCTCATTATGTATGCGTGAACAAAAAGTTTTGTGAATAATGTTAGTGTTTGTAGAATCTATAATTTATTGACAAAACGCTTTTTGCACTTATTTATCAAATCAAACCTTCTGGCATTGGAAACAAATCAAACACTACTGAGACTGGATCTCTATGAACAAATATACAGTTTGGAGAATGACATTAAAGAATTCTTGATTTTTAATAGACAGGAAGTAAAGCAGAAAGCTATATCATCATCATCTGCCTAGCCTTTTCCAACTGTGTTGGGGTCGGCTTCCAGTACAGCCGGATAAGTGTTCTATTCTATAAGTAAAAAAAGCTAAAATTACCTAAATTTGGCAAAAATCATAACAATAGCTAATTAAGAGAATACAAGAACACAACCTTGGAACAAGACAAGACACAAACATAATGAGACATACAAACTAACGAGACACCAAAGAAACGTCAATCATACAACAAAATCCACATACACATGGGACAATACGATGCATATTATATTACGTTTCTCACACATTGATGGTAATTGGAACTTGTTATAAATTATTGTAGCATTATTGAGGTCATCACTACATGCCTAAGTTCAAAATGCAAACAAATAAGATGGGCATATAATTATGCACCTAAGATATCTGCGACCTCCATTGCAACTCCGATATCTCTTCAAATATTTGCTACTAAAAACCAAAGTTTGAATACGAGGCAAAATCTCTTATATATCGGAACAACGTCGTTTCTTAGTACTAGTTTTTTTCTTCTTTTATGACACGGTTTCAAATATTTGAGAAAAAAATATTTAAACAAAGAGCAATTAGTTCAAAAATCTTGTCAGACTCATTAATTTGTATAACGTGATTATATTTTTGATATTTCTTTCGTTCAAGTTGAAATATTAAAAGTATAAAATCGCGGAGTCATTGTCTGGGCTTAAAGGTTACATAAAATATACATCAACCGACTGCGTTTGCGCATTAATCACTTAAATACGTTAAACAAAGGGTATGAATGAGTCTTTTGTAATACTACCACATATTATATCGAGTTTCTAATTTCCTACAAGTTGAATTTTGATTTATTGGATATGGGCATAGTATGGGTAAGTAGAGCTTCTAGAATTACTCGGCACAGAAGCGAGCAGTTTTAAGGATTACGTGGCACGTATGTTCTAAGGCCAGATTAATGCAAATGCATATTTGCATATTGCATAATATTATGGCTGTATTTATCACCATATTTTTCTTTATTTTTATCTATTTCTAATTGGGAAAATGCAAAAAAATGCCAAAGGTGATTGATACCCGCAAAAAAGCACCTTCAACTAGTGCCCATTGCCCTAAGTGGATGTAGAACGATCGGTTTCAAGTAATAAAATATCTTTATTAATTTAAGGCTCAATCGTACAGGGTTTTCGCAACAAAAAAAAAAGAATCTAGTAAAAAAAGTAGTAAATTACCTAAAAAGCATAATTTAGAAGTAGTTATTTCAATTTTACGTTGCATATTTTGGCACATTTGTTGCATATTTCGAGCATTTATGGTGTTTACTTCGACGATTTCATGTTGCATAAAATCTGGTCTCTAGTCATGAAGGAAGCAACTGAGAGGAAGTAGCTCAAGTTTAAAACTTATGAAAGAAAGAAGTATGAAAAGGCTGGAAGACATTTTGTATAAAATTGGTGCGGAACTACGCGATAAGAAGAGCCAAAGGTGAAGGGATATCACTGAAGTCATATGTAAACAAGGAATAAATAAATGTGTCATTGAATCAACAGACTAAAACACGCACAAACTTAAATATGGAGTCTTAAGGTAGGTGTGCCAGATTGCCAGCTAAATTAATCACATTTTCAATCGGTCTAACCGGTATTTGCTGCCTCGAATTCTTAAACAATCTGACAAGAATGAATCCACTTCAGTAGAGTTATGTGTATGTTGCTGTCCAAAATTATGCGTAGAACAAGACGTTCAGATTGGATCTGTCGGGTAGTTGATTAGTTAACACTAGCACAGGGCGGTAGCCTAGCCATATAAAATAGAAATAATTATTATTTCTATTTTATATGCCTGGCTATAATTTAGATATTGTTTGTACTTTCCTTAATTGAGTCTATTATTAATTTGGCCAATTTTTTTAACCCTTATTGTCTCAGCGCTGGAAAATGTCTCCCTAATCGTTCTAGTTTATTATTTTGTTTTAGTTAAACTTTTACTGACACTTACGGGATATCTTCCGTAATTGTTCATTATTTTGAGCTCCCGATATTTCGGCGCTGTAGCAAGCATATCGGGAGCTCAAAATAATGAACAATCACGGAAGATATCCCGTAGGTGACAGTATAAGTTTAGTTGTAAACCGTGAAAGCTTAAAACAGTGTTTTTTTTAGTTTTCGTCATTACTGTGGACCCTGGAGTCCCAGATCTTTGGAAGGCGTACAAGGGGCAGTGGCCCATTAGGCTTCTGTTGTGTTACATTTTCCATACCAGAATGACGGCCTTGCTTCTATTTTTCTTCTCCATTTTCTTGATCTTGTTTATACCAGGGCAAAATTTTAGCCACATGAATGATGTGTTAAAATTTTAGCCGCGTTACAAAATAAGCAAATTACAGTTAAATTGCGGTTTACATTCATCAACGGGCAACGTTGGGTCAAGGAAACCGCGTTCTACTATGTGTGAGGCAACACGAAATTATACCAGGGCAAAATTTTAGCCACATGAATGATGTGTTAAAATTTTAGCCGCGATACAAAATAAGCAAATTACAGTTAAATTGCGGTTTACATTCATCAACGGGCAACGTTGGGTCAAGGAAACCGCGTTCTACTATGTGTGAGGCAACACGAAATTATACCAGGGCAAAATTTTAGCCACATGAATGATGTGTTAAAATTTTAGCCGCGTTACAAAATAAGCAAATTACAGTTAAATTGCGGTTTACATTCATCAACGGGCAACGTTGGGTCAAGGAAACCGCGTTCTACTATGTGTGAGGCAACACGAAATTATACCAGGGCAAAATTTTAGCCACATGAATGATGTGTTAAAATTTTAGCCGCGATACAAAATAAGCAAATTACAGTTAAATTGCGGTTTACATTCATCAACGGGCAACGTTGGGTCAAGGAAACCGCGTTCTACTATGTGTGAGGCAACACGAAATTAACATCATAAGCTTAGATGCCGAAAACACTTCACAACATAGGTATAATGTTTATATTTTGACCGGCGTATGCGCTATTTAGAATTTCCATTGTAAAGTGACAACTTGGTACACGTAAATGTCCGGTAGAAGGCTGGCGATGACGTTAATTTATTCTTGAGTTAATAATTATGCTACGGCAAAATTCTTAATTTTTTTACTAAGTTCTGAATTCATAATTTTAGCACTAAACTAACCAAAAAAATGACGAAGATTTATCTAGCCCAACACAATTAAAGAACTTATCTTCTATAACACACATTCAAAGGTCAGAGTCCATTATACTGACTAAACCACGAATAATTTTATCCTATTATCTATTTTAATAGCCGCGCAATAACAAGTGGCCGCCATGTTGAAAGCGGATAAGACAATGAACAAAATACAAGCGCTTGAGGATTACTAGCTGATGAAATGTTGTAAAACCACGGTGGAAATTTGAAGGTTGTAAGGGAGAGAGCGTGCTATCAGATTTTTTACTTTAGGTGCTGAGCTGAACGTAGCAAATCCAATCCAATGCCCCTTGCAGCATTTCACAATTTTCACAGGAACTAGTTTAAACCTAAATTGGTGAAGAATATAAGTAGATGCTAGTCAAATGGCAATTCAAACTTCAAACCCTGCGGATTCTTGCTCATTTAAATGCAAGATTGGGAGGATTGGAAGTCAGCCTTTTATGCAGAACTTTACCCCTGAGCAGCAATGATGAGGTTTACGACTGAATAACATGAGCAATATTAACTGGGAAGCCACTTATAAATTATGAACAATGTGATTGACGTGCTATTGCAAATCAAGATAAAAAACATCTTTGTTGCAATCCAGAAACAACTAATAGGATCGTATTTAATTAAGTAAAGTTTCAAATAAACATCTAATGAGCTCCGTTCATATTTAATTTAATTAGATTTCATAAGCCTCAAACGCGTTGAGAGGTTTGTTGCGAACAAATCTGTAACAAACTTCTGTTTTTCAACCATTTCCTTTTGAAATGATACCACTGTCGGACTGTGCCAAAACAAAACTACGTATGAAGCAACCGCATAGCGTTTCCGTAATGCGCCGATTGTTAGACCCAATGAAGGCAAGAATGAGGTAGAACGAACCAATTAGATGGTTCTAACCTACAAGTTTAGTATCAAATATACAACACATACCATGAAGTTAGGATAGAAATATGGTACGGCCATGGAGAAACCGATGACGCTCACAAAACCAGTTCTAAGTTATTGGCAATAAAAAAATGTTTATAACACAGATCCTAAAGCAACAAAATATAAAGTAATAAATAAAATAGTCAACTAACCAACGAACTGTTGAAGAAGCTATCACAAAACTGAAAGAATTTCAGTTAAAAAGCAATCAAAACCAACTTTATCTTCAAGGAAAAGCGGATTAGGAATATTTTTTGTAATTATCATAATTAATTATTTGATTAAATAGTCTGAGCTGAGTTACGAATAGACACTAAGCTTCTAAATACCCATTGATTTTTCAAATCAGAAATAGGTACAGAAAAAAAACGTATTTTTTCAATAGGGATGACAACTGTGGAACTAATGGCGCTAGCATGGCTGGTTCCAAGTATCGTCATTGGTTGTAAGCCTGGTAATATCATTTTATAATTCCAAATAGCTTGACCTCATTCGTCAGATTGAGGACCTAGCTTTGGTCGCGCCATCCACAATTAGCTTTTAACGGTCTTCCCCATTGGACCATTACAGGCACTTAAGAATTGTCAAAAAAAACAAGACGTAGTACAGTCCCAGTCACAACTCACAAGGCATAATAAGTTATGAAAGCACTGTAGTTGTCCATAGACTTATAATACCTACCTGTAAAGATTTTAAAAAGCGGCTGTGACACTGTGTGAAAGAAAATTCTGGGTAAAGAGCTGAGACTGCCACTGCAATGTCTCATGTATGGAAGAAGTCGTGCCAACTAGACGTGAATGGGGATAAAGACAGCCAGGAGTATGAGGAAGACAAGAGAAAATCAAGCTGGCGAGCTAGTGGAAAACCGCTATGCACAACATACTTATAGCGACCGACGCCTCGAAATCTGTACTATAATTTGTGTACTAATTGTTTTTCGAAATCAATGAGTTTAACTTAATCCTTTTCCTTGATAGAAGTATCTATAAGCTGAACTGAGCGCTGAGCAATTTTGCCAACTATACATCCCTAATTCCCTATGCATTCTTCAGTAGGAGTAGCATTGACTTGAGGCGAACTGAGGATTTTCGAAGATACCACTAGTCTGTGAATGAGGCTCGTTTGAGCACAAAAATCGGCAAAATATTGCTTAGGTCAAAGAAAGATGAGCTGAGGCTTGCTCAGGTCGAGGCAAGATGAGCAGCTTTGAGCTGAGGCGCTGTTTCGACTCGAGGGTGACTCAAGTGAAGGAGAAGTAAAAGACAGTTACAAGACAACAGTAGCGAAGGGTCAATTTTTGTAAGAGGTAAGCCGGAGTACATATCTTTACTGTATGGAATATTATTGGCTAAAGAATACTGACTGTGCCATTTTTCAAAGGGAAGCCGGTAGGAATCGGGTTGTATGGAACCTTCGCCACTGCAAGACAATTAAAACAGGGACTAGTACATATATCATTATATCATGCCTAACAAGAATGCATGCCGACAAACAGTAAACGCTCTGACATCAAGAAAGATAGCAAGCGCTATCTTTTGCTAACTTAGTTACTGGTCAAGATACAGGGCGTTAAGGTACATTAGGTACATCATTATAAAGCCATACTTCATAAAGATATTTCATATCATAAATAATTTAACGATATGATAAGGGGGGATCAGTTGATTTTTCGAGATATTGTTAATGTAATATCGATAATATGATGTTTTTGAGTTGAGAATGATACTGATGATACATAAGATGTTATATAAGTTGGACAAGTACATGGTCGTATTTTATGACCTTATCAAAATGATAGACAATAAAAATTGTCACGAAGCAAAAGGGTATTTTATTATACACATAACATTTTATGTCTAAACAAGATAAAATGCTGGAAATATTAGCCAATACTCATGATACCTCCCTACTATACAAACAAGAACATACAATATTGAGACCAGAGCGAGGGAGCAATGAACATATGAAAACATGATAAGCATTCAAGAGGAATAATATTCAGATAGCAATTACATTGTAACTTGAAATTGTGTTAATAAATAAAATATGGTTAGTACCATATTTTTTTTTTTTTTTTTTTTTTTTTTTTTTCATACATATAGTGTACATTTTAATCAAGACTCCATATTTACAGTGAATTAGTACAGTCAGGAGCACCAATATGTTACCACTTAACAATTTTTAAAAGTGTTTTTCTTTTACTATTCTGGTTAAAATTTCATGCTGTTACGAACATAGTATTCTGGAACTCCTATTTTTATGAAAAAGATCCTATCTACAAGTTACAATCGTTATTTCTCGGGAAAATTGCTTTTCAATTTAGAAAAGTGTATGCATGTTGGTGCTTGTGACTGTACATCATCATCATCATATCAGCCCGGAATCATCCACTGCGGGGTATAGGCCTCCCCTTTTTTCTGCCACACTTCTTGGTTCTGTGCGTCCCTCATCCAGGTGCACATAATGTACTTAAAAAAAAGGGGGAAAGAAAAATGGGATACCAAACAATTCAAATGAACAGGGATAGTGCCCAAAAACTGGCAACATTGTCATAATGAATGTTAATACTGATTCATCATCATGCACAATATGATACCATGATTTCATGGAAGTAAGGGACAATGCAATAACACAGACAAATATCACAGACATGATCAAAAACAAACAAGAAAAACACTCCACCTATGCACTAAAACCAACATTTACAATATCAAAATACTGCCAAAAGAAAATTGACTCATCCATGTTTTCCTGAGTAAGATACAAGTGAAAGTATTAAAATAATAATAATGATGTGTATATGCGTTAAATATTTTAGATGAAACTTTCTAATTATATCTGTGTTGTGGGTTACATAAGTTTAGAAAGTATTAATGCAGATTTTAGTGAACTTAAAACAACAAGTTGTGGTCTTCCTTCCCTGCAATTAATGCACCTATCTTTTAATGGTACAGCTACAGTTAAAACACACTCAATGTTTATTGTTCAAAATCCACCAATAGGACCTTTTTGTTTTGGTTACTCAAAATCAACTTAGAATACATGAAGCTAAAGTAGATAACTAGTTGAGTAAGTGGAGTTGCAAGCGATGGAATGTGAATTACTTAAGGTTTGAAGTCTAAAAAAACTAGTTGAATCTAAGTCCAAACTATGAGCTAAGCCAGCTAAGTGTGTGTAGGTTTACTTACGCATTAAATAATTGATAACTTATCAGTAGGTTGACATGCAAAAATGCTTGACTTTGATACAGAAACTTATCAGAGATAGCATCATGGAATAACAGGTCAAAAGTCCAAGCTCTTAAATATTCAAAAGCAACACTACATTAGCACTAAAATTTAAAGTCATTAAAGAATGATTTACCAAATTGAAAAGTTTTGTAATATTTATGGTGTAAAGTAAAATTTGGAATACCTGTTGTGTAATGCAACATAACACATGTAGGCTCATTTCACCTGATGGAACAGTTACCCCCAAGCAAAGAGAACCTATTGTTTAACCAACCTGTCTGTCTCCGGCCTCGCCTCGTAGTTGCCAGACCAGTTCAGCACACTGAGCCAGCCCGGTCGCTCCCAGAGGATGGCCCTTAGCTATCAAACCTCCACTTGGGTTCACAACTACTCGGCCACCGTATGTGTTGTCACCAGCATCAATAAACTTGCCAGCCTCACCCTCCCCGCATAACTGTAGACCTTCATATGTGATCATCTCGTTGGCAGCGAAACAGTCATGCAGTTCTACTACATCAACCTGTTTCGGTGACACACCAGTGCTTTGGTACAAACGCTGAGCAGCCAAAGCAGTCATGTCATAACCAGCGACTTTCATCAAACTGTTCTCCTCAAATACTGCTGGGGTGTCTGTGGCCATTTCCATGCCAATAATCTCAACGGCCTTCGCTTGCAGACCATAACGGATAACAGCTTCCTCAGACATAAGGACAGCAGCACCGGCTCCATCACTTGTAGGGCAGCACTCCAGCTTAGTCAAGGGACCATAAATCCTTCTAGAGGCTAATACTTCCTCTACAGTGTACTCTCTCTTACCCTGTGCTCGTGGATTCTTGACTCCGTGCCTGTGATTCTTTGCTGCAATCTTGGCAAGGTGAACCTCTGTTGTGCCATACTTCTTCATGTGCTCGTTAGCAGCATTACCAAAGTACTGAGCCGTCATTGGAGCACCTGTTAGTTCAGCCATGTCAGCCATTTTGATAGTGTGTCTGTCCAGGGGGTTGGTTCTGTCGTTGAACACGGAGGAGGCGAGTGCGCCGGGCGCCATTTTCTCGAAGCCTACAGCTAACATGACATCTGAGATCCCACCTTCGATAAGTTTTTTGGCAAGGTAGAGTGCGTTGGACCCCGTCGAGCAGTTGTTGTTGACGTTGAAGATGGGGATGCCGGTCATGCCAACCTGGTACAGCACGCGCTGGCCGCAGGTGGAGTCGCCGAACACGTAGCCGCACACGGCCTGCTGGATGTCCGTGTACTTGATGCGGGCGTCGGCCAGCGCGGCCAGCACTGCCTCCTGGCCCAGCTCCGGGTAGTCGGGGCCAGTGCTCGGCTTGATGAATTTCGTCATACCGACGCCAACAACGAACACTTTTCTAGGCATTTTGGAAAGTTTATAATTACCTCTTGACAAAGACGACAGCTGACTCGGACTGCTACGTTCACAGTGCAATAGGGTTTTGGTGTTATTTCGATAACTAACGAAAAGGAATGACGTATCTACAGATAATACTAATAATCCTAAATATTATCACAACACCAACCGAGGGGGGCGATCGGGCGACAAAGTCCAACTCTCTGTACAAACAACAAGCAACGAAACAAGTCTTGAGCGGCCGGAATCCTACTGTGATCACGTGACCGATGACGATGCGATGATGACAATTTAAATTGACATGACATGACAGAACGTTGACATTGACACTTCCTTTTTTGACAGCAAAACATAAATCCTTGTACACACTTATTGGCTTAGATATCTGTGTTTTTAGAAATAATAAGAGTATGCAGGACTATGTTAGTAGTGGTTTGTATAAAAGTAAATGTTTAATAAAGAAGGTATTGGGTGGTTTTATTATATAGTGCAGTGCAAACGCAATTAACTAAAAATGAAATGAAATATGGATTCGTGGAAAATCCATATTTAATTTCATTTTTAGTTTCGTAAAAATGCTTGGAAACATGCTAGTCCTGCTCCATAGTACAATTTAGAGCTTTTTAAACAAGATCAAACTGATTGCAAATTTTTATAATTGATTGTTACCTACTTAATATAAACTCTGTAATAACGCTACTCACACACTAGTTAAAATGTATGAAAGGATGCAATATTTATATGTGAGCACCTTAAACAGGGTGTAACAGAAAGGGTATAGTCATATGAAAGGATATACTGCAGACCATCAAACTGAACAACTTTCTCCTTGAGTCCAATTTCGTAAATGCGAAAAAATTATCAGCTGTCCCATACAAAAATTCAATACCTAGTCGACCCAAATGTATGGAACAGCTGATATTTTTTTCGTATTTAGGATATTGGAGTTTTCTACCTGGATACCCGGATCCGGGTATACCCGGGTATATGAAACTTTTAGTACCCAGATACCCAGTTTGATCAAAGAAATCATCAAAGCAGTCGGGTAAAAAGAAAAGAAAGAGCTTTTTCCACCGCCGGAAATGTTGTAACAAAAAGCATAAACCGGCTTTCGGACCGCTCATTGCACACAGTAGTGTTCTAGAAAGCCCTATTCTGTCAAGAAGAAAAAGAGCCTAAGAAGTTCTTTTTCTTCTTGAACAGAATAGGGCTTTAAGTCACTTCACTTCTGTGAAAAATCTGCAGTTACCAATTTCGAAAGAAATCTTAGTCTTAAAATTCAAAATTTTAGAAATAATTGAAGAAAATCAAAAAAATACTTGAAATATGTATTACATCGACAACAATGAACAAAGAAACAGACCAAAATGATGTTTAATGGATGCACGCACGCAGTTCACACTATTACGCCCCAATATGAATTCGCCAAATTCGAAGTTATTCATGAACGAAAATAAAAATATTCCAGAGGAAATAGAAAAAAAAGTCGCGATAGGCGAAACTTTTTTTTAACTTTCTTCTCCACTCCTCTGGGAACTCAGTAAAAAAAGTCCCATGAAAATCCGAGCACTATAGTATAAACTTCGTTCCACCTTTTGAGTATTTTTTGTCTAATTGCACTCGACTACAATACAAAGTCATTTTTCGTGCATTCTCTTCCAGGACAAGTACAAGAAAAAGTTATCGTTTCACACTTCGGTGTCGATGTCAGCAGCAGTCAGAATGTTATTAATCTCTATTATATTTTAGTTCCTTCCTCATCCTTACCCATACAAAACTACCTCTTACGAATGGCCAATAGAATCAATTCTATTTCGTTTAGTATAAAGTTTGACGTTCAAACGAATGGCTTCATGACTTTGGAAATAATGAAGACACCTTTGACGTCACATTCCACTAAAGCCGGGAATTCAATTTCCAACTCTGATTTGTGTGAGATCCGACTATGGGATCAGAGATTGAGTACTGAGTACTCGAACAAATACTGGATTACTAGATTCATTATGATAATTCAACTAGTTACACCATGAAACAGACGAGGGCGCACACTACGTCACAGCACATCCCCGGGCTACTACTGCCCCTTCCCCCCTTTTCTGATCCGTGAGTTACACTAATAGCTTTACATAAATTGTCGAGTGGGCGCATATTTTATAGGTAAACTAAATACATGTTATTGAGGCGCAATGGATTTTGTATTGTGGTCTTCTTCTTAGCGTTTCGATGGCAAAATGTTCAAATATGTTTAGCCCAAAACTCAGCCACGCGCACCCCGCTCACTGATGCAGTAAATAAATCATCAAGAGAGCAGGTGAAAGGGCATGCGGGGCAAGATGGAAGGTATGCCATTGTTTGTGGGGAGACGCCGCATACGCACTTGAGGTCTGAGCCGTCCATGAATCCCTATCTGCAGAGATTGTCTTTGCTCCGGCCGGCTTGGGTTCGAAGTCTGTTTAGAGAGTCTGTTTGTTTGTCTGTGTATTGTGGTTATGAGTGAATTGCGCATTTGCCGTATTGAGTGTGCAGACTATCGTGTGAAAATTCGGACGTATAGGTTTACCATGAGGATTACTAGGTTCACCGAAGGAGAAACGGAACTCCTTTTAATTTTACGGGATGAGATTTTTGACGTAATTTTAAAAATAGATCGATATTTTTCATCGTTGAAAAAACAAAATACTTTTTGTCATTATTAGAATTCGTAACATACAAAATTCAAGTTAATTGAAAATTCAAGTAATCCAATTTATTTATTAAATTTTTAAAGTGTACAAATATCAATAGGAAGATTGTTTAACATACCTAATGGCTCTGAATAAGCAGCAAATTTTAAACGAGTTAGGACATGTTGTTAATCAACTGCAGAGCGCCGATTGGTAAGTTATCAATAATCCTACCTAGCTTAGACTAGCTTCATATGTATAATATTTTATTTTGGAAATAATGATTGGAATCACTATCTTTTTTTAGCGGCTGTATGGGGAAGATATTCTCAAATGACAATCAACCAATCCAAAATGGTGGCTTTCAAAATGCACCTATGATGAGCCCTGCGCACGATGGATACATGCAAGGCTGTTACCATGGCCACGGCTGTGGGCACGGGTATAATGCACCTGGTGCGGGGGAACCATTCTCTGACAACCGAAACTGCATGGGAGGAGGTTTCTGTAATCCACCCAAACTCTACGCTGATACCTACAACTATTTGAATAATAATCTGATGCAGCCAGTTGTTAAGGAAGTGTATAACGACCTTAAATCTATATCGCCAGCTAATACAATGATGAACAATCCAATGGGGGCTCAGATGGGCTTGTCGCCGGGTAATTCCAATGCTCCTGGTGCTATGGGAGGTATGGGAAATATGGCTCAGAATCAAATGCCCGGAGGAGCTATGGGAGGTCAAATGGGAAATATGGCTCAGAATCAAATGCCCGGAGGAGCTATGGGAGGTCAAATGGGAAATATGGCTCAGAATCAAATGCCCGGAGGAGCTATAGGAGGTCAAATGGGAAATATGGCTGAGAATCAAATGCCTGGAGGAGCTATGGAAGGTCAAATGGGAAATATGGGTCAAAATCAAATGCCTGGAGGAGCTATGGCAAATCAAAATGCTATGCCGAATCAACACCGTGTACCGCATGTCCGCTTTGGTAATTCCAACATGGGTAACCCAAATAGCCCACAACAAATGGGGCAAATAGCCCAACCCACACCTATTTCAGGAATGGGGCCTAATATAGTAAATATGATGATGAGCAACTCTGCTGCTCAAAGAGCTAATAATCCAAACCAAGGCGGTACACAAGGAGGTGTGATAGGTAATAATGCTCCGCCATCACCAGGAATGGGACAATATAACGGTGGCATGCCTGGTAACAATCCAGGACAGTATAATAATATGGGAATGAATGACATGAGACCAGTTAATCCAGGTGCTCCAATGCAGAACCCGAATATGCAGCACATGTCTCAACCGAACATGTACGCCGGAGCGAACACGAATATGCAAGGAAATGCAATGAACGGTCAAATTGGTCAAATGAATCCAGGCTCTCAGCAAGTGCAAGCTATGAGTCCAGCCCAACCGCAGATGAACGCTCAGAATCCTGGCTATGGTCAACACAGGGCAGGTATGGCTAAATTTAACGAAATTTTCCCTGGTGTGATGCAAGGTGGGGACTTAGGATTTGACCCAATGGCTATAGCTATTCAGATGAATCCAGCAAACCAACAAAAGGCCGCTATGGATACGATGCAGAAAATGATGATGAGCAATGGTAAAGGAGTCGAAACTAACTCGCCATTATTGCAGCCTGTTATAAATGCTACAAATGCAGCTATGGCGAATATTGCTCAGCCGCCTACGAATCAGGCTCCTGGTCAACAAAATGAACCGCCAGCAGCTAACGCCGCGGCAGTGCCTGTTCAAAATAACCAAGTGCCACCACAGCAAGTGTACACTGCTGTAACAGGTGCTCCAACGCTGAATCAACAGCGAGTTTCTCAACAACAAATACCCACTCAACAGCAACAGTACCAACGACAATATCAACAACAACAAGAACAAATTATAAATCCTATTACTGGACTTCCAACAGTGTACGAAGGTTCAGAGTACCCTGATGCCAGGCAGGACGGTTCACCACCGACTGGATCAGCGCCTCCTGCGACACAGCAAATGATTAAGGAGCCTATATTTCCCGCGGATACTTCAAGGAATATATTGTCATCAAATCATTTCCAAAAATTCAAAAAACAAAGTTACAACACTTTAGGTCAACCAATAGACATGATGCCGGCAGATATCTATCGTATTCCGGAGCCAAACCTACCGCAGACTCTTTCTCCTCAGGCGATTCCTAGGGATAATGCGGGTAGATATAGTAATGTCAAGCCGACTGTCAGCAAAACTTCTCTTATGGGGAATAGGCCTATTGGTAGAACTCCTAGTAGAGGCCAGTTGCAACAAATCTATAATCAATATAAAGGATCCCAGTCGTACACGCAGCAGAATATTAGACCCCCCGATAATGGAGGTTCATATTCGGATGGTCATCTTAATGTTACTTATGGCAGTGCGGCTCCCCAAGCTCCGATTGAGAGAATTGGCGGCGACACTGCTGCTAACAACGCTATGAATAACCTCTATAACGCAGCAGGGCAGAAGCCAGGTCATGGAGATGTCCCTGTTACTAATGCTGAGAAGGTAATTTTTATAAATATCAGTATTACCTAAAACGGTTTTGACGAAAAAAAAAATCTTTTCTTTCGTATTTATGCGAGTTTAATGTTAATTTAATGTATTATCATAAACCTTTCGGAATTCACTCTCTTAACGATGGTAAAGATCTCATTATGTGAACTTAATATTATTTTCAGCCACCTGTACAGAATTCTAAGCTCCGAAACGGTTTACAAGACATGAAGTATACTGCATATACGACAACAGCAGCTTGGTCTTTCCATGGAGACACTCCTGCACCGCAAGCTCGACCATGTCGTTTCCAATATAAAGTGTAATTTCTTTTGGCGGATTTTAATCCCTACAAAAAATTTAGTTCAATGTGATTCATATGTATTTATATACTGATATTAGGGATTAAGTAGTAGTACTGTTTATTGTTGTGCAAATGTTTTGGTGGTTAGTAAAGTAAATTAAGTGATTGTTAAATGCAATGTAATTCGTCCAAAATAAGTAAAGGAAATCATGTATGAATATTTCAATTTCTACTTTTCTTTTTCTGCCTTCCCAAGGGGTGAGCGTCAAAATGACACGGGATCAAGTCTCCAATTTAAAATGTATCACATTGAAATGATTGTACTATATATGTACTAATTGTACCCTTAACAAGACATTTGTACCTCTAAAGGTAAAGGAAGTATGTCAGGACATGCCTGGTCCCGCCACTTTGACGTCAAAGTGGCGGTACCTTCTGGAAGTGCTACTCAGAGGTAGAGGGACTCGCGCACTATTTGGCCACATCCACGACTTAACCTCGCTGTCTTGAACAAAACAGAGTTGGACGCCCGGTCGTGAGATCAAACATTTTTCCCTGCTCGAAGCTTTCGCGGCCAAAAGTCATGGTCGTGGCCGTGTAGTGCGCGAAGTCCCTAACCATAGATCCGAATGTGAGCATGAATGTGAATCTTAAATCTCATGAGCACTTCTAGTCCAGTCATATTAAGGTCTGTCCCCACACATCAGTGCCGTGTCAGGGTCGGGGCAAGAACGTGGCCGTGGCATGACCGAGCATCCGTGTCCCGTCAGGGGCTGTCTGTTCACACAAGTCAGTGCCGTGACAAGGGGGGTGAAACTTCCATACATTGGCTTCAAACAAAATTATATAGTGAATAACTTACGACGCTGAACGCAGACACGAGATTTTATGAAACTTTTGAGACAACTTTTAGAACACCTAAATGAAGGTGTATACGAGTTTACAGCTTATTATCTCTCAATCTGAGGTTGACCCCTTTTTTTGCTTAATTGACTGGACTATTCTGCACTAAATCCAATGGAAGACTGCCTAAGCAACAGCTTCTTAGCTTGTCATTGGCAATATAAATTGTGTCGGTCCAGAACCGAGCAACACATTGGCATGGAATGTGGCTCAAGCGCGTTATGTGGTTTATTATCAAAATGAAACGCGAAACAGGGTATTTTTTTGTAGTAAAACTTAAATGTTTATTCTAATCTAAAATGCGAATGATTATGTTATGTTTATGTTTGGGCCACATTCCGTACCGTTGAGTGTAACATTGAAGAAACAAGACAATGGCGTTGGTTGGTTAGTTTCCGGGTCTGCCCATCTATCTAGAGGTGGAGTAGTGAAGTATTTCTAACCAACTACTACAATACACGCTTTGCATTTTCTTTGCAAGCAGCGCCACCAAGCACCACCCAACAACAAAACGCTTTCGAAAAATCAATACACACACTCTTTACTCTATAACTTTGTATATAATCTGTGTACTAAAAAATAAAGTAGTAGTTAAGTTAGTCTGTTGCTGTTTTCTGGTGTATTGAAATTGTCGAGACTCCGCGATTTACTAAAGATTTCGACGTGAATAATCCTGCTACGATTTAATCTAAACCAGTGCACTTAAAACATTTTTGGTTACAGTGATTCGACTCAATTGTTTATTTTACCAGTGAATCAAGACCTGTGCGTGCAGATTTGTAGAACCATGTCTCTGTTCGGATCTTTGATGGGCGACGTGGAGGACGATCCGTATTTCGGGTAAGTCTATTGATAATCCATTATATTTCAGTAGCAATTCTCAATATTTCGTTAAAATCTTGTTATATTTTCTAGTATAAAATTACTGACAAAGCTTTGTGCTATGGATTTGTGTTCGGATTCGACCTTAACATTGACTGATTTCTTTTGATTTTTGACATGGTGTTTTGTCATCATCATCTTCATGTCCTTGTCCCATGTTCCTTGGGTTCCATTCTCTCCTATCAACCGTCACGATAAAATTTACTCCTTTTTCACGTCATTCCTTGCACAATCCCTTCATCTTTTCTTGACATGGTGTTTGATACGACGTTTAATTTTGTAGGTCTCACATGAATCACATGAGGCACATGCGTCACATGAACAACATGATGAACTCGTTGTTCTCGGACCCGTTCGGCATGCTGGGGGGCGACGGGCCGCTGGCCATCATGGGCCCGCGCCACGGCAATGCGATGATGCCTTTCATGCCTCAGATGCCTAATCTGAATAGACTCTTTGGTGGTGAGTACCCTCGTTATGAACTTATTTCGACACTGGTTTACAGAAACCTATCTCTCATTTGTAAAATAAGTGCAGCAAATAAAGAAATCAATATATTTAGGATTAACTAAATTCAAATCGGACAGTTATTGTCAGCGGAGGTGTCTCTTTGTACTTTTTGATATTTTACCTCTGGGTGAAATGAAACAGTGGACTGTACAAAATAAGGCATGGTAAAATGGTTTTTGATTATTACTAACTTCCAAGAAAATAACAGGACTGTTTTCAGTCACATATCCTTGTCCATTGTGTTTTAATTATCAGTTGATGTACAGTCTAACCACATCCTGCTGATAATAAACCTAAATATTGGCAGAAGTCATACCAACTCGGGGAGTTCAAGCAGAACAAACTGGTAGCTTCAGAATTCAATTCAGAATCTTAGTCATAAACAATTATTGAACTTTATGTTTAGTTGTGTCTATGGAAAATAACAATTTGAAACTGGAATGGCGACACGAACTTGCACATTCTTGTGAATTTACACTACCCAATCATTGTCTGCCAAACCTTTTTCCAATTACGTTGGGGTTGACTTCCAGTCTAACTAGATGCAACTGAATATCAGTCTATCCTATCAGACCTGTGCAGCCCAATTAGTACTGGTTGACAGACTGAATTTTTATTGATCACTAAATGTAAAAAAACAGATTTGATGCTACATTGGCAAAGAGGCCACAATAACTATGCTAGAACTGTTATTTATGTTACAGAAACCATTATACAGTGCCCCTGGTTTAATTGTAGTTTACGCAATAAAAAATGGGTATTCTATGTAAATCATTGTTTCACAGCAGATATGGATGGTAGCAACATGCATCATATTCCTGGCAGCTCGTACAGCAGCAGCACAGTCGTCATGTCCAGTGGACCGGGCGGCAAGCCACAGGTTTGTTGTTATTTATCATGACAAATTTTTCATTGGGATAAGGATGACGTATAACACTAAAATTTAGTTTTTTTGTTTTTAGTTGTATTTCAATCTCAATTATCTTAACTAAAATTTAATTTGGTAACGAAATACGTACTAAAAAGATTTCATCTTTTGATATATAAATTTTGGCAATCATAATGAAAATATTTTAGTGTAACCAAAAAAAATTCAGTATGTGTATTTTTTTTTGTGTTGTATCATTATAGTCACAAACAAGCGAATGTTGTATGAACTGACGATAGTACATAAGAAAAATGTAAGTACTCAAAACAATAGTAAATAAAGTCGTTAAAACCCTGGAACTCCTACGAGGAGATGGCGGATTGTAGGCAATCGTTTGACAGGTCACTCAATGTATTGGCATTCAAACGTGAGGAATGGAAGGAAAAGGGAGAGGCCTTCCTTTGCACAGGGGAGGGACAGAACAGAACTGTTTTGAAACAACAAATGATCATTGTATCCTAAAACCTGTTTTTATTATTCCGGTTTGAATAAAGGGTTTAATTATAGTTTTACTGAAATCGCGTGATTTTTTTTACATTTTTAGCTTCTGAAAGGCCTTACTCCTCGTAAGGCCTTTCATTAACTTGTTTTTGGATTTAGAAAATCATCAAGGGACCTCGGGTACTACGCGGTCACGACCACGACTTTTGGCCGCTAACTTGCTGGTTGGACGACCGGTCGTGCCACCAATCTTTTTCTTTTCCTGGACGGAGTTTCTGCGGCCAAAATTCGAGTCAATAGTGGTGTATCTAAACTGTATGCTGTACCAACACTGTTGAGATAATGTTCTTTATATAGCCGCATAGCCCATATTGTGTGAGTACTATGTAATAGAAAGCTGTCATTCGCGGGAAACCTACGTCTTTTCTTGACTTGAATGTGCCCTGGCGGTTAGGAGTGTGTCATGCTCACTCAAATGTCTCGCTGATGGTGGCGCGTGTGTCGGATCATTTAGTTCCCTTCAAAATGGTTGAGTTGAATGGTGCTGATACATGCGTCATGTTCGTGAACGGGCGCTGTCAGTTGTGACTGGTCATCTCTTGGTTGCCACGGCTTATTTGAATTGTTTTTTTTTTTTTTTGAATTGTTTACTATGGACACTTTTAACGTACACATCTTGCTACATCGTTCTCACATAATGTACCATCTCAACATGAATGATGTAACCAAGAGTTTGTAAAAGTATACTGATTTAAAAGAGTGTCCATGGAGTTTCTTGCCCGTTCTTCTCCATAGAGATCTACGTTAGGGAATGGGCAACTACAGTACTTTCACAGTTTTTATGCCTTGTGACTGGGACTGTAGCTATTATTGTCTTTGTTTCGACAATTCAAAAGTGCCTGTAACTGGCCTATTTGAAATAAATGCTTTGATTTGATTGATTTGATTTGATTTTATTTGCAAGTTTGCTTGGTTTCAGTAAATCTCTTTTTAAAAATGGTAATGGTAAGTTCTATTTTCAAGCTGAGCACACACAAGCCTTCATGCATTCGTTTAGTAAATAAATTGAAATGGAGAATGTCTTAAAGGTTTAATCACCTCTTAAGAAGGAAAGGCACACGACAGTGCCCAAACAACTTTGACAATAACTTAAACTAAAATCGAAAGAAAATAATACCTTTATCGCCTGGCTTAACTAAATATTCCTCTCTCAGGTATACAGCTCAACCAGCAGCACAAAGATTGGGCCGCATGGCATCAAGGAAACTTGCAAGACAATGCAAGACTCGCGCACGGGCACTAAGAAGATGGCTATTGGTGAGCTACCTACTGTTTTTGTCTTGTATTTAGTGGTATTAGGGTGTTTTGATCAGAAGTCAGCTAAGATGATATCGAGGCGGCTCTTAGACAGCTTAAGAATGGAAAAGCCTCTGGTGAGGGTGGGATAATGACTGAGCTCCTGAAAACTGGAGGAAGTCCTGTATTAAGAGAGCTTCGGGAGCTCTTCAACTAGGTCCTATTCTATGGGAGAACTCCAGAAGCGTGGAGAAGGAGTGTAGTCGTTCTTTTCTTTAAAATGGGGAACAAGACCTATTATAAAATTACCGACCCAAATTTGCTCCGTAGCCACGTGTTTAAGTTGTTTTCAAGAGTCGTCTCGAATTGTCTAGCGCGAAGACCCAACGACTTCCAGTCACTGGAGCAGACCGGGTTTCGAGGAGGATACAGCACCACATCTACACAGTGCGACAGATTATAAAGAAGTCCGAAGAGTATAATAGGCCGCTGTGACTTGCATTTATGAACTATGAGAAGGCTTTGGAGTCCATCGAGAACTGGTCTCGGTGGGACGCCCTCAGACTCGGTGGACCGACGATCTTCGGAGGGTGGCTGGTAGCAACTGGATGAGAGTTGCAGGGAATGAGTGGCGAGCGATTAAAGAGTCGTATGTCCAGCAGTGGACTGCTGTAGGCTGCTGATAGTGGTGATGGGGGAGTGAACGCACTTATCGACGCGTGATCTGCCTAAGCCGGTCAAAAACACCATTATGTCTATACTATTAAGGTGAAAACGACGTCATCGTTTCGTTTCGGTTCGGAACACGCGACTCGACACTGCGTCGGACTATTCGTTTTTAATACATGGACGTAAAACTCTTTTTGATCGGCTGAAGTCGATTTCAAGTCGATATGTGTGGTCAGTCCTTTGCAAAAATTGCGACTTTACTTTTTGGTCCGGTGACGTCAATTGCTTATTCAGATCAATAACGATGCGGAAAAGATTAATTGCTACTTGTGGGTTAAGGTTTTTATAAATAGGAATACCTACTGTTTTCTCATGTATATTAAAAATTATGGTAGCGTTTCGCGTCCTCTTCCGAATATAGACGTTTTCAACGTATGGTTAACCTTTTGAACGCCAGAGCATAAACGCACGCACGTGCCCTCCACGCTAAGCCACAATTTCCCCTACCATTTTGTCACATATTTGTGTCGTCACGTGCTTGTCCCGTATATGTGACAGTGGCATTCAATAAAGAAATAAAAAGAAAGGGTTCAACCTTTTAACAAGTGGGACGGAGAAACTTTGAATTTAAATGTCAATAAATTGTTAGGTATAATTAACAGTAGTATATCCTTCACGTTGTAAAGGAAAAAACGAGGTTAGTTTTGTGGTTTCATTATGACGTCGTATTGAGAAATAATGAATAATAAATTACAATATTAAATCGCATTTTCCTAATTCGAAGAAATTTTCAGTAGGTATTTCGTGTATTTGGAAAATAATTACGTAGGTAGTTAAATTTAATGCGCGCTACTAAAAAAGTGAGCTAATATAAATTAACTCGACGAAAGGTTACCATAGATATACAAACGGCGCAAATTTGACGGCACGGTTGGCGCAGTGGCCGAGCGATTGACTGCTGCGCTGCGTGTCGCGGGTTCGATCCCCGCACGGAACAAATATTTGAATGATCTACAGATAGTTGTTCCGGGTCTGGCTGTTTCTGTATGTGAGTTTAAATGTTTGTGAACGCACCCACGATACAGGAGAAATTCCTAGTGTGGGGAAACGTTTAAAAAAAAAAACGAGTCACAGAATTAAAAATAATTTGTCACCTGAAATAAATACCTACTGTTCAAGATATTTCAGTTCAGCATTATTCTAAAAATGAACACTATGTTGCTAATCACTCCGACATTAGTCCGGACTAGCTAATTTTCGAATGTTAGTCACCCACGCTTCAGAACTGTGAAATAAATTTATCTACCGTCGAGTTCTATTCTCATAATACTGTTGATGGATGGCCTAGTCGCTAGTTCAATAATCTTTATAATTTTGTAATTATTTAGAGTACTGGTATACATATATAAAATCACGTCTTTTTCCAACGCGGGTAGGCAGAGCGCCACTTGCTACGATCCTGATTCCTGACGTACCTACCTACTCTTTTAGCTTCGTTCACGTTCTTATATTTTGGGGCCTAGAATGGCCTAATATGAATCGCGTTAAAATTCTTAAAAAATGGGCGCATACCCAGTTTGTATTATGAATTGTCACTTTGTGACAATTTTACAAATTGTAACGTAATTCATATGATTATTATGATTCTGCTAAAGCAGCCATTTTGGGTCCCCTGGTCATGTACGCACGCCAGTTGCGAGTACTGCCCACGTGACCATTCTTAGAGACTGGTGTTAGTTAGTTATCATTCGGGCTCCGTCAGTAATAATTATTCTAATAAAAATGATAGTACACTACATCATTACTACATTGGCGTAATGTCACAAGATGGATTTTCAGAAAACGCCGTATTTATTCTAAGAATTTCTCTCTTATGTCACGTCTACAGTTAACTTAGAATACACAACACGTAATGGACTTATAATAAAACTGTTATTTCAAATGAGGCTTCGAGTTACCAAAATAACATAAGACCCCCAATACGCCCCACTCTTCCTTCATCAACATCAATTGAGAAGTAGGCTAAACAAATAGGTTACCAGTCGCCCGCCTGATCATTTGTATCGATTCATATTCCATTGATATGCATTGGGTATGAATATTTCATTAACACTGCTGCGGCCTAAGTGGTCTATTGAATCTAATGGCTCTTGGGCCAATATTGTGTGAAATTGTAGTCATTCCACTAAAACCAGACTTCCATACTAATATTCGAAATTGACTACATAATGTCTGTCTGTTACTTTTTCATGCCTTTGCGGATTTGAATTAAATTAAAAGACAAAAAAACCAAGACTTGGGTTAACTCATATGATACTTTTTGTCCCGGTAACACGTTCCCGGGGGATAATTTCTGTCCTCCGCGTGGGCGAAACTGCGAGCTAAAGCTAGTTAAAAATAAAGCTAGGAACCGGAACAGTTGAATACAGCATAGAGTCAGGCGTGCATTCTGGCGCGCAAAGTATCTTCCTCGCGCCAAATGTTTTCACCTGTAGGCCGTAACACTCAACAAGAATTTGAAGAAGGCTCACTTCACGCAAAATCATCATCTGCCTGCCTTTTGACAACTATATGGGGTCGGCTTCCAGTCTAACCGGATCCAGCTGAATACCTACCAGTATTTTACATGGAGCGACTGCCTATCTGACCTCCACAACCCAGTACATACTGGGTAATACGTTAGTGAGACTGGTTGTCAGATTTTCAGGCTACTGACTACCTGTAACAAAGATCTACAATTGACAGCCGGGACCAACGGCTTAACGTGCTTTCCGAGGCGCGGGCCCACTTCACGCAAAATATGAAAACAAACCTAGCTAGACTGAGCTTATGTAAAATAGAACAGTCTAGAAGAGCAGTGCTGCTTTGATAGGCTTGTATTTTGTGAACGAGTTGCGGAAGAGATTTTGGGGTCTGATCGTCGTTGAACTGTTGATCGTAACGTAGTAGCTTTTGCTTTTGGCACTATGCCATGCAATTAAGGTCATCCTTTGGAAAATCTAGGAACTTCAACACTTCCTGAAATTGCCCTAGTTCACTCGTAAGGGAAGGCGTCTCCGCTACGCCCAGATTGCCTCCGGCATCAAGCTTTCCTCCGGCATCAAGCTTTCCTGTGCTATTTTTATTTCCTGTCATTTCAACCGAAATACTTCCTGTGATCTTTTAAGCTTTGCCAGAACAACCGGTCTTGTTCTGTGTATTCTTGCGACCTTCATATAAGGGCCTAAACTAAATGTCAGTCTATCAGCTGCAACGGTAATGGAATATGAGCTATCGATAAGCTTATTATGTCTATCCTGGTGAAAACCGTTGCAGATATACGAAACACTTTGAACGCAATTGCCACTTGTATTGGCCCCCTCTCCCCCCAGATCATCAGGCCACCATTTTGTTTATTGACTGGATTTTCTGCTCCCAACTAGTGTTCACCTGTATTCTTCCAGCTGCACCTCCGTACGTCCGTCTGAAGTCATTCTTCTCTCTATTAATAAACGTAGATGATGCAATCCGTTTTTTTCTTCTGTGTATACAGTAATCTGTGTATGTGTATACTTTGCATCGCGACTAAAATAAGTGTGGGCGGATTTTTTTGCGTATGTGTCTGGGGAATTTTCCGCGTCTAGCTTGAATGAATGGAATTATCAAGGATTTTTGGAGGGAATCGCGACAGATAAGACAAAATCAAAAGTAATTGGGGCAAGAATCCGCAGTTTTTGAACGTGACAGTCCCCCATCACCCGCCTTTGACCACTTCTTAGTGTTTCAACTGGGGTGGAGAAGTGGCGGAACAAGCTCCCCAGCCCCACATCTGTCTGACTCGTGATGCGTGTTAGGGTATGTACACATCGTTGGTTTGTAAACGCGCTGTTATACTAGAACTTGCAAGCGTTGACTGCAGCATTTACCTATGAATAATAAACAGCGCAAATCGAACAGCATGTACTTGCACTACAGAAAATTCTGTTGGAGAATAGTCGAGGTTACTATAGAATTGCTGTGAATGGTATAAAGGATTCTATTCTATTCTATCTCTGGCTACAAAATACTATGTATGGTGCAAACGTTCTTACAAAAACAACGTTTTAAAATTTTCCATCCTTCCACTTTGGGGATAACATAAAAGTATAATCAGCCCATGACATTCCCTCTGCTGGTAACGGCACTCCTCTCTTTTGAGACGATGGGTCATAATACACTACGCTGGCCCAGTGGGAGGTAGATGTCACATGTCTTTGAATTTTTGGTTCTGGGACATCGCCGGTTTCTCACGATTTTAGAGATAATCTTCCCCGCGACTATTAAAAGAAAATGTTTTACATGATATTTCAGTAAGGGTAATTAACATTTTGATCCGCATTTAAACCCGTCTCACAGAAAATGTCCGAACAGTCAGATGCTTCGTGTAATTATGTAGAGAAGTGACACTTGACTGACGACCAGTCAACTATTTCAGTGGTTTTTAATACGATACACGTGGAACTTTTCTTGTTACGTCTTATACGATGAACTGTCAGCATCAGAATTATTCTGACTTGTTATTCTGTTGCGTGATTTCCGTGTGACAACGATATAAATGACTATCGGCCCGTCCCGGCTTCGCATGGATGGAAATTTACTTTCCCTTAATTCCCCTCCCCCCCCTCATATTTCTAAAAATAAATATATCCTATGTTTCTCAGAAATAATGTAGCATTCTAACGGTGAAAGAATTTTTGAAATCGGTCCAGTGGTTTTTGAGTTTATTCGTTACAAACATACAAATATTTCCCCTTTATAATATTATTATTAATTATTATTGTAAATTAAGACTACTGTCACGAAGTTGGCATACTCCAGCCACGTGTTGAATCTTAAGGTCTTCGTTTTCTTTCGTATCGATGGTACGTTTTATCATTACTTGGGCCCAGTATGTGGCCACGTTAATCGCAGCTACAGTGGTTTTTTAATGCCCTCCCAACAGGTGTAAGACACTTTGGACACCTCATTTTTAATCTCCCTTTTTGCCAAATTGTGTTTGTAATCTTTATAGAGTACTAGCACTTCGCCCGCGACTTCGTCCGCAAAAATTGTGGTAGCTCGGCTAATATGCCAGGTATAAATATAGGTAATTTACTAGCTGTTGCCCGCGAACTTCGTCCTCGTGAAATTTTATAGCTTTCCTCGATAAATGGGCTATCCAACACTAAAAGGATTTGTCAAATCGAAGTAGTTCCTGAGATTACCGCGTTCAACCAAACAAACAAACTCTTCAGCTTTATAATATTAGTATAGATAGTCTACAGCACCCACGAATAGGGAATGCAATCCGGACTATCCGTAATCCGAAAAATCCGGATATCCGCACATTTTTGCTAGACTTCCAAATCCGGATTTGAAAATCGAATCCGGATTTTCTGAATAATAAAAAATTGTAATTAGGGGGCTGCTTTATTCAGCCGAAAGCCTGAAACTGATATTCCCAGTTTAGTGCGAATGGAGATGGCGTTATTCGAGGATAGTGGTTCACGAGGACGACACATGGAGGCCGCTTACAAGCATTTTCAGAGTATTCCCCCATAAAAGCGTCGAATCAGAGCTTGCTTTTCCCGCAGCAGGAATTATGTGTAACCGAATTCGCAGCAGGTTTAACGACTGCACTTTAGATGCTTTATTATTTTTGAGGTCACATTTTATGTGTCAAAAGAAAACATAGTTTTTTTTGTTGCTAAATTTATGTTGGTTAAATTGTTTTGTTATGTTAAATAATTTGACAAGAAGGCTATTATTTTTGTTTTCCAGAGTTTCTTTTAATTTGTACCTATTAATTATTTTATTAATGTTACTTACCATGCGAGTCACAGACTGATTTTTTTAATAAGAATAAGTATTATGTTGATTAAGTGAAGTTAAACTGTTTTGTTATGTTTAATAATTTGACAAGGAGTCTATTTGTTGTTTTATTTTTGTTCTTCAGAGTTTATTTTAATTTGTACTTGTCGTATATGTCAGGATTTATTTCGTAAGGCTCGTACATCATGTGGGCAGACGATGGGTTTCGTGCTATGAAAACACACTGGGTGCAATACACTGTTTCTAGCAAAACTAACGAATTACTTCAGATTACAACTTAACACGGCACAATGAATCGGGTACAGTTCCAAGACGTCTCAACTCCACCGCGATCAGACATTGACTGTCGCCCTCGCCTCGAGCTGAACATCAGGGCTCTGTAGAAGCACGCTGTGGTGTGGGCAGACTGATAAGTAGGTCGCGTCATGTCACCAGTGCCCACTGACGCGTTTTCCGATTCATTTTATGTCCGGATCCGACATACTTATTAATTATTTAAATAACAAGTAAGTCTTCTGTCTGTGCATAAGATATGGGTTGTAGAAAAGTAATTAGAGACTTTTTACAGTTAAAATTAAGAGAGATTAAGAGAGCTTCGGGAGCTCTTCAACTAGGTCCTATTCTATGGGAGAACTCCAGAAGCGTGGAGAAGGAGTGTAGTCGTTCTTTTCTTTAAAATGGGGAACAAGACCTATTATAAAATTACCGACCCAAATTTGCTCCGTAGCCACGTGTATATGTTGTTTTCAAGAGTCTTCACGAATCGTCTAGCGCGAAGACCCAACGACTACCAGTCACTGGAGCAGACCGGGTTTCGAGGAGGATACAGCACCACATCTACACAGTGCGACAGATTATAAAGAAGTCCGAAGAGTATAATAGGCCGCTGTGACTTGCATTTATGGACTATGAGAAGGCTTTGGTCTCCATCGAGAACTGGTCTCGGTGGGACGCCCTCAGACTCGGTGGACCGACGATCTTCGGAGGGTGGCTGGTAGCAACTGGATGAGAGTTGCAGGGAATGAGTGGCGAGCGATTAAAGAGTCGTATGTCCAGCAGTGGACTGCTGTAGGATGCTGATAGTGGTGATGAGGGAGTGAACGCACTTATCGACGCGTCATCTGCCTAAGCCGGTCAAAAACACCATTATGTCTATACTATTAAGGTGAAAAAGACGTCATCGTTTCGTTTCGGTTCGGAACACGCAACTCGACACTGCGTCGGACTATTCGTTTTTAATACATGGACGTAAAACTCTTTTTGATCGGCTGAAGTCGATTTCAAGTCGATATGTGTGGTCAGTCCTTTGCAAAAATTGCGACTTTACTTTTTGGTCCGGTGACGTCAATTGCTTATTGAATGATCAATTAACGATGCGGAAAAGATTAATTGCTACTTGTGGGTTAAGGTTTTTATAAATAGGAATACCTACTGTTTTCTCATGTATATTAAAAATTATGGTAGCGTTTCGCGTCCTCTTCCGAATATAGACGTTTTCAACGTATGGTTAACCTTTTGAACGCCAGAGCATAAACGCACGCACGTGCCCTCCACGCTAAGCCACAATTTCCCCTACCATTTTGTCACATATTTGTGTCGTCACGTGCTTGTCCCGTATATGTGACAGTGGCATTCAATAAAGAAATAAAAAGAAAGGGTTCAACCTTTTAACAAGTGGGACGGAGAAACTTTGAATTTAAATGTCAATAAATTGTTAGGTATAATTAACAGTAGTATATCCTTCACGTTGTAAAGGAAAAAACGAGGTTAGTTTTGTGGTTTCATTATGACGTCGTATTGAGAAATAATGAATAATAAATTACAATATTAAATCGCATTTTCCTAATTCGAAGAAATTTTCAGTAGGTATTTCGTGTATTTGGAAAATAATTACGTAGGTAGTTAAATTTAATGCGCGCTACTAAAAAAGTGAGCTAATATAAATTAACTCGACGAAAGGTTACCATAGATATACAAACGGCGCAAATTTGACGGCACGGTTGGCGCAGTGGCCGAGCGATTGACTGCTGCGCTGCGTGTCGCGGGTTCGATCCCCGCACGGAACAAATATTTGAATGATCTACAGATAGTTGTTCCGGGTCTGGCTGTTTCTGTATGTGAGTTTAAATGTTTGTGAACGCACCCACGATACAGGAGAAATTCCTAGTGTGGGGAAACGTTTAAAAAAAAAAACGAGTCACAGAATTAAAAATAATTTGTCACCTGAAATAAATACCTACTGTTCAAGATATTTCAGTTCAGCATTATTCTAAAAATGAACACTATGTTGCTAATCACTCCGACATTAGTCCGGACTAGCTAATTTTCGAATGTTAGTCACCCACGCTTCAGAACTGTGAAATAAATTTATCTACCGTCGAGTTCTATTCTCATAATACTGTTGATGGATGGCCTAGTCGCTAGTTCAATAATCTTTATAATTTTGTAATTATTTAGAGTACTGGTATACATATATAAAATCACGTCTTTTTCCAACGCGGGTAGGCAGAGCGCCACTTGCTACGATCCTGATTCCTGACGTACCTACCTACTCTTTTAGCTTCGTTCACGTTCTTATATTTTGGGGCCTAGAATGGCCTAATATGAATCGCGTTAAAATTCTTAAAAAATGGGCGCATACCCAGTTTGTATTATGAATTGTCACTTTGTGACAATTTTACAAATTGTAACGTAATTCATATGATTATTATGATTCTGCTAAAGCAGCCATTTTGGGTCCCCTGGTCATGTACGCACGCCAGTTGCGAGTACTGCCCACGTGACCATTCTTAGAGACTGGTGTTAGTTAGTTATCATTCGGGCTCCGTCAGTAATAATTATTCTAATAAAAATGATAGTACACTACATCATTACTACATTGGCGTAATGTCACAAGATGGATTTCCAGAAAACGCCGTATTTATTCTAAGATTTTCTCTCTTCAGTCACGTCTACAGTTAACTTAGAATACACAACACGTAATGGACTTATAATAAAACTGTTATTTCAAATGAGGCTTCGAGTTACCAAAATAACATAAGACCCCCAATACGCCCCACTCTTCCTTCATCAACATCAATTGAGAAGTAGGCTAAACAAATAGGTTACCAGTCGCCCGCCTGATCATTTGTATCGATTCATATTCCATTGATATGCATTGGGTATGAATATTTCATTAACACTGCTGCGGCCTAAGTGGTCTATTGAATCTAATGGCTCTTGGGCCAATATTGTGTGAAATTGTAGTCATTCCACTAAAACCAGACTTCCATACTAATATTCGAAATTGACTACATAATGTCTGTCTGTTACTTTTTCATGCCTTTGCGGATTTGAATTAAATTAAAAGACAAAAAAACCAAGACTTGGGTTAACTCATATGATACTTTTTGTCCCGGTAACACGTTCCCGGGGGATAATTTCTGTCCTCCGCGTGGGCGAAACTGCGAGCTAAAGCTAGTTAAAAATAAAGCTAGGAACCGGAACAGTTGAATACAGCATAGAGTCAGGCGTGCATTCTGGCGCGCAAAGTATCTTCCTCGCGCCAAATGTTTTCACCTGTAGGCCGTAACACTCAACAGGAATTTGAAGAAGGCTCACTTCACGCAAAATCATCATCTGCCTGCCTTTTCCCAACTATATAGGGCCTCCAGTCTAACCGGATCCAGCTGAGTACCAGTATTTTACATGGAGCGACTGCCTATCTGACCTCCACAACCCAGTACCTACTGGGTAATACGTTAGTGAGACTGGTTGTCAGATTTTTAGGCTACTGACTACCTGTAACAAAGATCTACTATTGACAGCCGGGACCAACGGCTTAACGTGCTTTCCGAGGCGCGGGCCCACTTCACGCAAAATATGAAAACAAACCTAGCTAGACTGAGCTTATGTAAAGTAGAACAGTTTAGAAGAGCAGTGCTGCTTTGATAGACTTATATTTTGTGAACGAGTTGCGGAAGAGAAGATTTTGGGGTCTCATCGTTCTTTAAACTGTTGATCGTAACCTAGTAGCTTTTATCATCCGCTGGCACTATGCCATGTAATTAAGGTCATCCTTTGGAAAATCTAGGAACTTCAACGCTTCCTGAAATTGCCCTAGTTCACTCGTAAGGGAAGGCGTCTCCGCTACGCCCAGATTGCCTCCGGCATCAAGCTTTTCTCCGCTATTTTTATTTCCTGTCATTTCAACCGAAAGACTTCCTCTGATCTTTTAAGCTTTGCCAAAACAACCGGTCTTGTTCTGTGTATTCTTGCGACCTTCATATAAGGGCCTAAACTAAATGTCAGTCTATCAGCTGCAACGGTAATGGAATATGAGCTATCGATAAGCTTATTATGTCTATCCTGGTGAAAACCGTTGCAGATATACGAAACACTTTGAACGCAATTGCCACTTGTATTGGCCCCCTCTCCCCCCAGATCATCAGGCCACCATTTTGTTTATTGACTGGATTTTCTGCTCCCAACTAGTGTTCACCTGTATTCTTCCAGCTGCACCTCCGTACGTCCGTCTGAAGTCATTCTTCTCTCTATTAATAAACGTAGATGATGCAATCCGTTTTTTTCTTCTGTGTATACAGTAATCTGTGTATGTGTATACTTTGCATCGCGACTAAAATAAGTGTGGGCGGATTTTTTTGCGTATGTGTCTGGGGAATTTTCCGCGTCTAGCTTGAATGAATGGAATTATCAAGGATTTTTGGAGGGAATCGCGACAGATAAGACAAAATCAAAAGTAATTGGGGCAAGAATCCGCAGTTTTTGAACGTGACAGTCCCCCATCACCCGCCTTTCACCACTTCTTAGTGTTTCAACTGGGGTGGAGAAGTGGCGGAACAAGCTCCCCAGCCCCACATCTGTCTGACTCGTGATGCGTGTTAGGGTATGTACACATCGTTGGTTTGTAAACGCGCTGTTATACTAGAACTTGCAAGCGTTGACTGCAGCATTTACCTATGAATAATAAACAGCGCAAATCGAACAGCATGTACTTGCACTACAGAAAATTCTGTTGGAGAATAGTCGAGGTTACTATAGAATTGCTGTGAATGGTATAAAGGATTCTATTCTATTCTATCTCTGGCTACAAAATACTATGTATGGTGCAAACGTTTTTACAAAAACAACGTTTTAAAATTTTCCATCCTTCCACTTTGGGGATAACATAAAAGTATAATCAGCCCATGACATTCCCTCTGCTGGTAACGGCACTCCTCTCTTTTGAGACGATGGGTCATAATACACTACGCTGGCCCAGTGGGAGGTAGATGTCACATGTCTTTGAATTTTTGGTTCTGGGACATCGCCGGTTTCTCACGATTTTAGAGATAATCTTCCCCGCGACTATTAAAAGAAAATGTTTTACATGATATTTCAGTAAGGGTAATTAACATTTTGATCCGCATTTAAACCCGTCTCACAGAAAATGTCCGAACAGTCAGATGCTTCGTGTAATTATGTAGAGAAGTGACACTTGACTGACGACCAGTCAACTATTTCAGTGGTTTTTAATACGATGCACGTGGAACTTTTCTTGTTACGTCTTATACGATGAACTGTCAGCATCAGAATTATTCTGACTTGTTATTCTGTTGCGTGATTTCCGTGTGAGAACGATATAAATGACTATCGGCCCGTCCCGGCTTCGCATGGATGGAAATTTACTTTCCCTTAATTCCCCTCCCCCCCCTCATATTTCTAAAAATAAATATATCCTATGTTTCTCAGAAATAATGTAGCATTCTAACGGTGAAAGAATTTTTGAAATCGGTCCAGTGGTTTTTGAGTTTATTCGTTACAAACATACAAATATTTCCCCTTTATAATATTATTATTAATTATTATTGTAAATTAAGACTACTGTCACGAAGTTGGCATACTCCAGCCACGTGTTGAATCTTAAGGTCTTCGTTTTCTTTCGTATCGATGGTACGTTTTATCATTACTTGGGCCCAGTATGTGGCCACGTTAATCGCAGCTACAGTGGTTTTTTAATGCCCTCCCAACAGGTGTAAGACACTTTGGACACCTCATTTTTAATCTCCCTTTTTGCCAAATTGTGTTTGTAATCTTTATAGAGTACTAGCACTTCGCCCGCGACTTCGTCCGCAAAAATTGTGGTAGCTCGGCTAATATGCCAGGTATAAATATAGGTAATTTACTAGCTGTTGCCCGCGAACTTCGTCCTCGTGAAATTTTATAGCTTTCCTCGATAAATGGGCTATCCAACACTAAAAGGATTTGTCAAATCGAAGTAGTTCCTGAGATTACCGCGTTCAACCAAACAAACAAACTCTTCAGCTTTATAATATTAGTATAGATAGTCTACAGCACCCACGAATAATGTAGCTTTCTGCTAGTGACACATTTTTTGAAGGGATCATTAGTTGCAAAGGTTACCCCCTACATATAAACTAACAAATAAATTTCACAACTTTATAATATAAGTTTATAAGAAACAGAGATGAAACGTACCGGAAGCCTACGTTTTCATTATGTCAAAATCAGTGCATTTTGGCTTAATTTTATCAGATCAAAGCGCTAATTTGCTCTATTTTATTCTTAATAATATACCACAATCTCATCCAACGAATCTTTTATTCCCACAAAGTAAGATACTCGTTACTAACTGACCCTATTAGTCTAGTTGCCGTCGCAAGCACACCTGCATCGAGTGTGCGATTCTGAACACCCGGTATCGATTAAATTGTAATTTAGTTATCGATTATGAAATTCTCAGAAACAGCTGCTGCGTCTGGATAATAAACAACATACCATCACGCTTGTTATCCTGAAAGGCTAGGTAGAGGTGTATCCATCCATAGTACATTCACATTTCGCCATTTACGTGTAAGTCCCACATGTACTAGGGGCGAGTCTATTGCCAAATGCCAACAATCACCAGCACAAAACAAGACATTAACGCAAAAGATCCTGATGGAGAATCCCAATACCACTTTGCCCGACCTGGGAATCGAAACCAAGACCTAATGCTTAATTGCTCAGTTTACGATCTCTAACCAACGAGGTCTAGATTTGTGTGTTTATTTTTTCTGTGCCCCGCGGTTTCACCCGCTGCTTCTGACTCGTTTTTTTTGCTCGGCTCCTATTAGTCATAGCGTGATGTCATATAGCCCATAGCCTTCCTCGATAATTGGACTATCCAACACTAAAATAATTTTTCAATTCGAGCCAGCAGTTCCTGAGATTAGCGCGTTCAACCAAACAAACAAACTCTTCAGCTTCATAATATTAAGTATAAATTCAACATTTTTTTTTGTTTTGTCCTGTGTCCAATAAATACTTTTTTTTCATTAACTGTTACTAATAAATGTATGTATGAAATGTATGTGTGTGTATGAAGGCCCGTTGTCAAGAGGCTTGCCAACCTACGCACCCCGGGCACGTGCGACTCCTAAGTCGTAAGTTTATACACGTTGTCCAAACACAAGAGAAAACTTTTCTTTTTCGCAACAGTAAAAACTCCTTGTTTGGTACGGCTGCTCTTTGTTCATTGCGCTTGTGAAATGTTTTCTGATAATGTGAATTATTTTATGAATATATTTTTCCTTGAGGGGAAACTTTTGTTTCTAAAGGTAAAAAATGTGCGAAACGTGTTTGTGGTCATGTAAGACCGTAAAATATACTTAATTTAAGTATCTGTTTGTTATTTCAAAATAATTCGGGACCGGTCAATGTGGCGACAATTGGGGGAGGCCTATGTCCAGCAGTGGACGTCTTTTGGCTGAAATGATGATGATGATTTCAAAATAAATGCTTTTTACTGAATGCATATTATGAAAGTACATGGTATACGGCAGTTATGAACAAAAAAAACAGTTATGAATTTTTTGTCTGTTTGTTCCGGTTGATCTCCGAAACGGCTGGACCTATTTTGACGGGAGTTTTACTGGCAGGTAGCTGATGTTCCAAGGAGTAACTTAGGTTTACTTTTATTTTAAATTGAAAAAAGGATTAGAGTTATGTTATTTACATTTGTTAAGAAAATCCGATTCAAATATGGGAGTATTTTTGTAATAATTTTACGTGAACGAAGGTTGCGGGCAACAGCTAGTTAAAAAATATATAAATACACATACAAGAAGATGATACACATGGGTCATACAAGAAGCTAGCATACCAGTTACCATTATATAATACCAACTTGTATCTATGCAAAAGAAGTTTCGACTTACGTCATTGGCTTTAACTTATAAAGCTTGTTTTTTTTTATTGTTTTCTCAGATGGCCTATGGGTTTTTCATATTCATACTTTTTCGATAATTTTCCCTAAAAGCAAAGACATTTGGTACTTACGTGCGATAGACGGGCCAACGCGAACAAAATCTTAATCTGCTTGCAAGAGCCAGACTGGCATGTCAAAATCCCCAATTTTGTCAATTTGCTTCAAGGCGTCACAGAGACATGAGATAACTTTTATTCCTTTGTCATTTCTTCTGACAGGCTCTCTATAGTATTTCCAACCTCTTTGGCCGAGTCTACTTTTGTCTATTCACTTTTTAATAAAACATTTCTTTTTTCCAGGCCACCACATCGGCGAGAGGGCCCACTTGATCGAGCGCGAACAGAACTACTACACAGGCGACCGCGAAGAACGTCAGGAGTTCATTAATTTGGAAGAGGAGGAGGCCGAGGACTTCGACAGGTGATTGTGCACTTTATGTCTCCATTGATAAGGTTCAGTGTGATCAAAGGAAGGACGTTACATACGGGTGATGCTAATCAAAGATCAATGGTCATCGGGGCTATCCACCGAAGTTCCCAGGGGTCCTCAAAAAGAACGGCGGTGATTTTCTTGCATTCGTTATATTTCTATTTTTACATCTCATGTTGAGGAATGTTCCAAGTTTAGCATGAAGAAATAAACTCTTGTATAACATAATATACAGGGTGTAAACAGACCCTTCACATAGCCGTCATCCAAGCATTCTGTACATCAAACTAAGTAATTTTACGCAAAAATTATTGCTGGGAATCGCCCTTTTTTTTTGGGGTGAAAAATCACGTTTTAAGGTAGGACTCAATGGAAAGCAATCAAAGCATTGTGCTGATGGATGGATTGAATAGTACGGGACTCATGGGGGTGTGTAAAGTAAAAATCTTACATTAAAAACATGTATTTAAAAAAAAACTTTGACCCCAATATCTCCGTAACTACAGGGTTCCCAGGTATGGTCTAGAACATAAAAATGATCGCAAAGACGGGGAGAACACTTGCCTTTCGGCTATGTTAAGGGTCTATTTACAACCTTTATAATAGATAGTATAAAGCGAATACTTACTCAACAAGCAACAATTCGAATGCGTTTTCATACCAATGGTTAGGTTTTGTTCTTCGTTCAATATCAGCGTCCAATGCTGTTCCAAGGCCCTCAACCTCTTGGTTATCATCAGTTGTATAAATAAGCAGTATTCTGCGGGATTTGCCAAACCCAAGGAAAAAGATTTTCAAAGACGAGGAACAGGGTGTCAAGTTTTCCATAGAAAAGGGAGGATCCTCCAGCCAGTCCAATGCTGTGTCTGGTGGGCGACGGTTGCTGTCGGCTTCTTGTGTATAAAGGGTGTAAATAGACCCTTAACATATCCGAAAGGCACTTGTTCTCCCCGTCTTTGCGATCATTTTTTTGTTTTAGACCATACATGGGAACCCTCTAGTTACGGAGATATTGGGGGTCAAAGTTCCAACTTTTTCACAAGTATTTTTTTAAAATACGTTGTTTTAATGTAAGATTTTTACTTTACACACCTCCACGACCCCCGTCCTATTCAATATATCCATCAGCACAATGCTTTGACTGCTTTCCATCGAGTCCTTAAAGCGTGATTTTTCACCCCAAAAAAAAAAGTCGATACCCAGCAATAATTTTGCGTAAACGCGTTACTTAGTTTGATGTACAGAATGCTTGGTTTACTTTACACACCTCCATGAGCCCCGTACTATTCAATCCATCCATCAACACAATGCTTTGAGTGCTTTCCATCGAGTCCACCCGAAAAACGTGAATTTTAACCCCAAATAAAAGGCGATTCCCAGCAAAAAAATTTTGCGTAAAAGTACTTAGTTTGATGTACAGAATGCTTGGTTGACGGATATGTGAAGGGTCTGTTTACACCCTGTATGCTAATCTCGCCAATACCTCTGCTTGCGCGATGAAAGAATTTAATTCGCATGTTGCGTCATATATGTCGTTACATTTACCTTAGTGACTATGCCTTGCTTACCATTACAGGGAGTTCCAATACAAATCGTCCAGCAACCGCGGCGGCCGGCCCGCCATCCAGGCGGCGCGTCGCGAGCCGCAGCGCCTCGCCCTGCCCGCTCCACCCGCCCCCGCTATAACTGTGCCCAAGTGAGTACAACCTTATTGTAAAGCTATAGGGTTGAGTATTGATCGGTAGTACAGTATCATGCTTCAGTAGATCGCAAACGATTATTTTTCGATTTTTATTTTTTGTAAAATGTGATTCACACTCTTCAGTAGCCACCATTTGGTTCTTTCTAATTATAAATTGTGGTGCTCAAAAAATGTGTCGTACTGGCCATGGAATTACCAGAATAAAATTAACAAATAGGATGCACTTCAACTGGTTAGAATATACCCTGGGCCTTTGGTAAAATAAACAAGCCAAGTGATATCTATATGGGCTGCGGGACTGTTCGAAAGAGATACCGCGGCCCTGAAACGCAAAGGGCAAAGAAGGAACATGGATTGGTTTTAGTCAGTAGAAGTCTGACACTCCCTTCCGCTCCGCCCAGAGCGGGGGTCATTTGATGATCTGCAAGACCTAAAAAAAAGGGTTATCTATATAACATCCAAGTGGCATTGTAAGATAAAAAAAAATATGTTTCAAATTCAGTGTTCACTCATTTCAATAAGAATAAGTATTCATAACGTGTAACCGATGGCTGCAATTTTACAATTGATGAATGGAATTGCTGTCACAGACCATACATCTAGAAACTCGAAATCTAAATACGACGAAACATTGGGCATAATTTTATTGAAAAAAAAAAAAAAAAACGAAATTTTACCTTTATTTCTTAAGCTCTACTTGAGCGGTTCAAGCTAATTCCACGTCCTTTAGTTTGGTCACCTTTTGTGTAATCTGTGTCCTATACATAAAAAAATAAGCAAATTAGACAGATGTCAGGTACAAGAGGTATTTCCATACGTAGTGTTAATTATAAGCACAAAATATAATTACATGTAGTTCACAGCTATATCCATGTAGTAGAGCATGTATGTGTGCCTATTTCTTTGGTTTACTTTGGCTTATTTTTCTTTATTTGTATTTATTTTTCATTATTATTTTTATTTGTCAAGAGGCGGTTATATTGACGACACGTAAATATGTCACAATTCATAAAATGCACAGCATTGCAAAATAAAAATGTCTTTTAGACATGTTTTAGAAACGTAGATTTTTGACACAGTCATTTGCAGGCACAATTAAGTACTTAACAGAATATCCTATGATTGGAAATTCATGAACAAAATCATTACTGTATTTTGCACTTCAAACTTCCATAATGTACATAATTATCATCTTTATAATATGATCGTGTTTTTCTGAAGAGCTGATGGAAGCAAGAAAGAAAGTAATAAAAAAAATTATCTTCCCCTCTTAAACGTAATGCAGTGGCAAAATGTCAAAGTAACAGAAAAAAATATCGCATTCCAACTGACATAATAACGAAATCCCTCCTAAATAAAGACTTCCGACTTTTACTTTAAAAAAGTATGAGTACCAATGTACCCGCCTCTCTGGGTAGTTAGCACGCATGGTATCTATTGCAGTACAAGTAGTGAGGGCTCTGGGCGTCGTCACAGCGGCTCACAGCGGCCTTCCTCCCGTCGACCAATCAGATCAACCGCCAGTCCTCTCACGCTATCCTCCAGGTAAATTTTATCAAACACTCTTTTGCCATTCACAAAGGAACACTAACTTGGTATTAAAATTTTCAGGAATGTTTTGGAAAGTTCGGCTTTTGTGTTAAGAGACAATTGTAACGTAGCAACTGAAACCTTAGTTGTGAAAACACCAGTTCACATTTATACATATTTATTACGGTACAATTACAAAGACGAAAGCAAACTGCTGTTGCAAAGCTGCTCAATGACTGGATTGTGTAACTATACGAAATGTCTTCGGTTGATACCGATATTGCCGCCTGTTGCTGTTTTCATACAGAATATAATGTAGAAACCAGTCCTGAAACTGCGGTATCTTACCACCACACAGCCACTACAGTCTTATATATTCGGCTTTGGAACTTTACCTTTATAAAATGCAGGATAATAAGTTCACAGTAATACAATAAAACATTTCTGGGGAAGAAATTACGTCCTACTACTTGTTTTTTCCAAAAAATGGTTTTCAAAAACTTATTCCAAATTTTTCCGAACAGTTCCAGATTGTCGAGGAGGCGTTACTACTATTAAACTCGTAAAACGTATTAAATATAATTATATTTGTGGCTATTATTATTATTGCTATATACGTTTGCTATTATGGTTAATTTTTATGTAATTATTTGCTATCTATGGTTTCCATTTAAGCATGTGGTAATATTTTTTAAATATGAGTCTTCAATATTCTTGCATGAAAACTGCTTGGATTCTTGTTTGAATATTATAATTTTATTGTTAAATTTTAAGAAACAGAATGAATGACGAAATATGTAAATATTTGTGAAGTAGAAACATTTTTAATGTGTTTACGTAATAACTGTTTTACAATCTACATGCATGATTTTTTGGATATGGTTTTCGAAATATTTGAGTTCAGAATTCCTGTAAATATTAGCTAAGAATTTGCAAGAAAGTTTAACTAAAATGGAAAAAAATCTGTAAATATGTAACATCAAAAATAAAACCTTTTCAAGAAATTAATTTGCTTTTATTCTTGCAAGTATCTCACATTTTCTTGTAAGAAGTGTGTCAGTTACCAAAAAGTCCATAACTGTGTCAGATAAGCTGCACCGATAACTATAAGAATTACTGGCATGACGTCATGTTATGTTATGTCGTAATAAAGTATATAATGTAAATGTGTGAAACGTTAAACCTCCTTGCTATAAAATAAAGATTTCCCAAAAGCGTTTTTGCACGGAGAAAAGTATTTTTTTACTCAGTTTATTTCAAAATTATTTCGTGACACGTCGAAAAACAATCTTTTATCTTTTTAATTTAACTAAAACCGAAATCCATAGTAAAATAATTCGTTCTGGAAAATCTACAATCAAATTACTATTGTTTATCGAGTAACTTTCGTTTGTTACGCCTCAGATCAAAATTAACCATAAAAATATTTAACGATTATATCACAAAAACAAAGAAAACGTACAAGTGACAAAAATGTTGTTCTACACGTGACTTATAAAATCGTATAAATCTTAAAGACGTATAAAATCAAAGTCATCTATTCAAATTAGGTTGAGAAATAGCACATTTTTGAACTCCTACATAAATCTCCCAAAACGCCCGCCACCTATTTATCGTATTTGAAATAACGTGTGACGTATGTCCGCAGCCCGTCGGTGCGCGAGGTGTACGGCAGCTCGCACCCGCAGCGCGCCCACCGACACAAGCAGCACAAGGCGCACGCCGCGCACGGCTCGCCGCAGCCCGCGCACGCCACATACGCCCCGCAGCCCGCACACTCGCCGCACGCCGCGCACGCGCCTCAAGCCGCGCACGCGCCCCACGCCGCGCACGCTCCCCACGCCGCGCACGCGCCGCTGTCGCCACACGCCGCACCGCAGCCCGCGCACACGTCCCACCGACACTCGCCCGCTGACAACTAAACTGACCCACAGATGGCGGTAGCGGCGACTGGGATACATACGGTTACACATTGTTTATTTTTCTCGACATTGGTAATGATACTGTTAAATAAAAATTTGAACCGTGCTTCGGTATGGGTATTTTAGCGTGTTGTTGAAGGTTCAACTTTCGACGATGAACTGAACGTTGAAAATTCAACATTTCGACATTTAAAATTTTCAAAGTCCCATGGTTATATTCATTTCAGACAAAGTGAGAAGGCTGTCAGTTTGGTTTCTGTACTAGCTGTTTATAGCATCAGTGATTTCATCTTTATAGATGACCAGTGTCTCACCTTATATCTTGACGTTGGCAAAATCATAAAACAAGAAATGATGAAACCGTGTAACGGTCGGTACAAATGAATCTGAATTTACTTGTTGCTGTATTTTACCCATTTTTAACATCTTTTTTTAAAGAGAGAGACATCAATCATTTGACTTTTAATTGGTGTTGGAAAGAATCAGCACCAAACTAATAAATCTGTATTGTTTCTGCGTTAAATGGACAACTTTTGATAAACTTTTTGTTGGGATTCTGATTTCTGTTTATGTTGTGTTTTCTTAGTTTCATCAAATTAACTTTTTCTTTGTTGAGTGACAAGTTCAGTTCCTTTTGACGCAACGTATTGTCGCATTTTTAAATTTTTTTTTTCGAATCGGACAGATTTTGTACCTTTTAAGTAGTATAATATTGATTGATTTTAACTGTGTTTAGTTTTATTTAGTACGAAATAAAGAATACCCATTAAGGTAATTTTGCACGGGATATGCAGACTATTCTCTACATCCATTTATTTTTCATTCTCTCTGTAGAATTATTTCTTAGTGCTTTGATTATTCTCTTTTGTAATTATTGTTTTAGAAATTAATCGACATATAAACTTGTAAGTCGATTAGTAATGTGTAACCTGTAACTGGCGAGTAAATAAAATTGAACGGGAATTTCCGCGTATTTATTGCCAAAGTGTGTTTAGCGGTATTTTCGAGGTCTCGAAGGTGTCTTGCCAAATCTAGAATATTCTCTTACTAAAAGACGATTGCTTAAAGATGCCTAAGTAATTCTATTGATCTGTTTCTCCGTTCATTTTATTTGTTGGCAAGCCGCTGCCGCAACAAAAGGACTCGTGATACGTCGCCTTGTATTGAACTTTATTTTCGTCTAATGAATTGGGACGTAGAATTTAGTGAAATGTATTAAATTGTAGGACATAATATTTCATGTTGATGATGCCCGCGCCACTCGGTGTTAAACCTCTTGATTGGACTCTGCACATGTTTGCCACGATGAAATGGCGGGAAATTCTGAAAATGGCGCCCAAATCAAATATGGCGGATATGAATTTCGTTTTCTCAATGAACTACTCGACTTTGTGGGCATTTGTACGCTCTTATATCATGCCATTAGCATAATTTATTTGATTTTCACGTTGATTTCTTGTTGTAGCATTAAATAGTTGAATAATAACACATTGTCGGGTCGTGGTTATGTGTGCTTTGTCCAACATTCCATACGCTGTACCCGCCCACCTGACAATCGTTCTATGTATTAGAAATAGTCTAAAAAAACAAGATAAAAATACCCTGTCACACTCAGTGGCGTTACTAGGCATCTGACTATATGCCCCAAGTTTTTGACAACAGTCATCACATACCAGCTTTTTATTGTGAACTATCTCAGTTATGATGAATACAATGTTTTCTAGCGACGCCACTGCTCACACAAGATTTATATAATAAGTAGATTAATCTTCGTATAATATCGGTTTTTCTTACATCACCAAAATTTTGATTATAAAAAAATTCCTTCAGTCTCAAGACTCTTTGAAAAACTGGTATTGCGTCAAGTTCCGTAGTTATTCTTTTAGGAACACACATAATGCACTCTTGTTTTAAGAATAGCTTTCCTCAAAAAGTTCTGATATCGTAAATAAGATAATGTTTAATTATAAACTCATTAGTATGCGTAAGTACTCATAAGTTTTCCGGAAAATTTGTTAAGTGTAAAATAGTTGTAGAAATGGACTGATAAATATGTACTAAATGTCCATTTATTTATTTGTCGATTTCAATATAACTTTTCATTATTTAAATACAATATCAACAGTTTCCATAGATCTTAGAAGTCTGTTCAAACAGATCAAATATTGATTTCTGTTGGCAGGCTAGTTCACAAAATATTATTATAAGATAGACTTTAGACTAAGGTCCATTTGCCATTGGGACGTGTTGAGAACCTTGTTGTATGCAGCTAACAGAGGGAACGAAGTTCCATAGACAAGTAGATTGTCATGTGTCAAATGTGACAGGTCTCAATGGCTCATGGCTGTATTTTACCTCCGTTTCCCACTTTTTTTTTTGTTGTTTTTTTATCATAAACTGTTCTGCACAAAGTTTGGACGGTGCTGGACGCTTTCAAATCGCTCATTCCTTCTAATAAAGTAATTATTTTTATTTATTTCTTTTGTTTTATTTTCCTCCTGTTTTTGAGTTGTTTTTTAGACTTAACAAACTATTTTTAGACATATTATTGATGTTAGTTGTAAAGAACCAATTTATCACTTGTGTGAGATAATAAAGTAGTGAATTCTCTTAGTAAGGGTTTCATTTCATGCAACCTTACTGTGTAACATACTTTCATAACTATATATTAAGTAATTGTATGTTCATATATATCGTAATAATGTTTTAAGAGTTCTCTTAGCTAATCTCAGAAACCGTCGAGTCCTTAAAACTTTCGAATAAATTTTGACAACTGGTTTAAAGTGGTCTAACTTAAGAGCTTTAACGTCTTAAGGCATTTCATACAAACTTTCAAGTAAGTTTTTTTTCGAAATGACTGAAGCGATTTTAATGAAACTTCGTATGCATAAGCAGAATACATAAGTCTAAAAACTTGACAGCTTAACATTTTCAAAATCACTTGAAAGTTTGTATGAAATGCCGTAAGACGTTAACGCTCTTAAGAATTCCTCAGTTGTCTAGGTTCCATGGACAGGCCTTTTCACATATATTTTTACCCCTGACTTGTATCACTGCTAAAATCAAAAACCGGGCCAAGTGTGAGTCGGACTCGCGCATGAAGGGATCCGTACCATCGCGGCTACAGACAATGTTATAGCGGCTACAGACAGTGAAAATTTCAACTGTCTACCCGTTACGGATCATGAGTTACAGCCCGCTGACACATAGACGGACGGACGGACAGACAGACAGCGGAGGCTTAGTAATAGGGTCCCGTTGATTACCCTTCGGGTATGGAACCCTGAAAAGTGTTATTTATTCTAGCTGCAATAAGTTTGCTGATGGGTTGCTGTTTGCTTTGTTGCCAGAGGTAAAATATCATGGAAAAATGTAGCCACATTTTATTGAGACTAATATCCATGTTCGATAGGAAAATACGTATGATAGGTCCGCAAAAAATACAAGTAAGATAAAATAATAAAGAGTTTATTAAGAAAGTTAAGACATTAAATGAAAAACCAATATTCCATAACCCAATTCCAAATTAATCGTTATTAATTTAAACGCAATCTTAGCCACTACGATAAAGTAAAAAAAAAACCTTTATCCCAATAATATGAAAGTACTCAAAAACGAATAATATACAAAATTAGAATTACAAAATTATTAAGATTCTTTTAAAGTTGTATCGGCTTTGCTGCCTTCTTTACTGGCGTCCGCCGTTTTGTTGTGGACGCCATTTCGCTGTCAGAGACACATGCGGCAGATATCCTCGTTGATCTTCAGCATTTGATCGATGAAGGCCTGGTTGGCCATCACTTGAGCAAGCTGGCAGATGATGGTCTGCAGCTCACCTTGTTTGTAATTCATCTTGGCGTTGCAGAGCTGGATTTCTTCTGATATGGCGTCTGGAATCTGTGGACAAAGAAGAGCGATGTTATTTTCAAAACTAACTTTTGTGCTGTTAGATGGTATGTTTTCGGGATTACGATTTTATCTGACTATTAAAGTAGGTCTGCTTTAAATATAGCATTATTACTGCAAGGCCACTTAAAATAATTCACTATGTTTACCGTACCAAAGAGAACCTCTAATCAACTGTTTAACTATGCTAATAACTAATAAGGTAAGCTTGCGGCTAGCATTTGAAATTCAAGACGAATACTAGAAATGAAAGGTTCCAGTTGGTACGTAAGTGCTGTATAATGGGGCTTGATTATAGGCCCGTCGAGGGAAAGGCCGCAGTTGCTAAAGGTCATCACTCACGAGGACGGCACGGCAAGTCATTTTATCTTTACCCAACGTAAATTCATACGTAGGTAGTCGTAACAAGATATAGATTCCAATGTTCAATGCCGTGAAGGGATATCCCCTTTACTGTCATCAGGTTGATATCCAAACATTCTAATTTTAAATTAACAGTCCGTATCCGTATACATCAATTAATCATAAAGACACGTAGCAAGGCAATAACATCATTAATTTTAAATGCATGTCTCCTACCACACCAGTTGCCGAGTTGCCAGTTGCAGTTGCAAGAAGCCGTCTGACCCTTCACCAAGCTTTCTGTACATCAAACTAAGTAACTCTACGCAAAAATTATTGCTGAGGAACGGGGGGGTTCATTTTTTTGGTGTGAAATGTCACGTTTTACGGTAGGACTCTATGTAACTCACTGAAAACATTGAGCTGATGGATGCATTGAATAGTGCAGGGGTCGTGGAGGTATTTAAAGTAAAGTTATAATATGAAAACATTGTATTTAAAAAAAAAACTTGCGAAAATGTTGGAACTTTGACCCCCAATATCTCCGTAACTATAAGGAATGGTCTAGAACAAAAAAATATCGCAAAGACGGGGAGAACAAGTGCCTTTCGGCTTCGTTAAGGGTACTATAACACGCATTATACAGTCCGTGTAATAGAGGAATAAGAACATTCGCCAGGAGAAAGAATATCAACTTCCTCCCCCCATACTTAAGTACAAATACTGTATCCATAATAACATTGTAACACCAAATGATTTGAAAAGAGCAACCATGGAGTTTCTTGCCGGTTCTTCTCCATAGGAAACGACCAACCCGAACCGTGCACCTTTTTGGCGACGTTTTATAAGTGCCCATCGAGGGCTATGTGAAATAAAATATTTTGATTTTGATTTTCCATAATTATGAAAGAATACGAAGTTAGTTATAGTGGTCTAACATCTGGCCTGGTTGCTAAAATACCTACTTATCTTAATTTATAGGAATTTTGGCTCCTCACGTGCCAGCGAAACGAAATATTCGATATTTTTACACGCTCGGTACACGTGCGTTCATTCAAAACATCCTCAAACGTCCGACAATGTAGTCAAAGGTTCAATTTAAATCGTTAGCTTTGTTTACACGAATTTAGCTCCCATTGTTTCTGCAATGTTCTGCAGCTGAGAATCTCAGGTAGCTCAAGTGATCGCTTGCGACCGGAAAGCTGTTATTTAGAGTAGCTACGTAACCTTCACGGCCGATCACGGCTGCTTTGTTTAAGATTCGGATTACAGATGATTATTGGAACAGAAAAAAACATTATACTGGGAGTAACAGAAAGGGTATAGTCATATGAAAGGATATGCTGCAGACCATCAAATTGAACAACTTCCTCCATGGGTCATATACAGGGTGTGGCGTAAGTAGTGGTCCACCGTTCAGGAGTCGATGAACCAGATAATTAACTAAAACAATTAAAAATTTTAACCATTTTTACCCAAGACGTTTTTTTTACAAAAATCGCTCTTGAACTTGAAGGAGTTTTAAAAATTAGGGTTAAAATTAGAGAAGAACCAACTTTTTCTTCAAAAGAGCTGAATTTACATAAAAAATCATAATTTATCATGATAGCTCTAGTATTCAGCAGTAATTAACAGAAATCAAAATGAAAAAATAATGGTTTTTGTTGAAACTACAAACAAATTTGTAAAAAAAGATAGAAATTTCGTAAATAAAAGACAAAAAGGAGATATTTTCGTAACCCTTGGGTAAAAATGGTTAAAATTTTTAATTGTTATAGTTAATTATCTGGTTCATCGAATCCTGAACGGTGGACCACTACTTACGCCACACCCTGTATACAGGGTGTAGACAGACCCTTCACATATCCGTCAACCAAGCATTCTGTACATCAAACTAAGTAACTTTACGCAAAAATTATTGCTGGGAATCGACTTTTTTTTTTGGGGTGTAAAATCACTTTTTAAGGTAGGACTCGATGGAAAGCACTCAAAGCATTGTGCTGATGGATGGATTGAATAGTACGGGGATCGTGGAGGTGTATAAAGTAAAAATCTTACATGAAAAACATGTATTTAAAAAAAAACTTGTGAAAAACTTGGAACTTTGACCCCCAATATCTCCGTAACTATAAGGTTCCCAGGTATGGTCTAGAACAAAAAAATGTTCGCAAAGACTTGGAGAACAAGTGCCTTTCTTTTATGTTAAGGGTCTATTTACACCCTTTATATAGCGACAATGTAGGCGACACCATCCACTGCTGTCCACGGCCACGATACGCATAAAACAAATGGTAGCAAACCTCTCTAACCTAACCACTAACTCTTCATCCTGCGGAGTAGTGGAGGGTCGACTTAGTATCTACTAACTCCAGTGGATGGGTAGGTACTCACGTTATTAGGATCAGCGAAGGTGCTAAACTTGTACTTGGTCTTCCGCTTGTCCGGCCCGTTGTTGAGGAAGAGCGTGAACTGTGCGTCTTTGATGGTGGCCCCCACCGGGAAGTACAGGCCGGCTATCAGGTGACCCTTCTGATCGCGGGAGAGGAGACTCCTGAAATAAGGAACGGGGAAATTAGTCATTATTGTAATTGTGTCTTAGAAGAATTAGCCAGTCAGACAATCATAATTACAAAGTACCCATAGAATCTACCGAAAGTCATTTTTATGTGGAGAATATTTTTTTAATTTTTATTCCAATTTTGTCAACATAGGGATTATGTAGTGGGCTCCAATATTGTTAATAAGTACCTACTACATATATATTTTATTGTTATTGGTAAGCATTATATATTTTAGCTGTTTATTGTCCCATAATAAATAAAAAAAATATATATTAATTAACTTTCGAGGAAATTTTTTAGCCTTAGAAACCAAGAAAACACATTTTTAGATAAAACTAGGAAGTCCTTAAAAGGAAAACTCGCAGCTGCAAAATTTTAAATGCCACTTAAGTAGGTAGTCGATATTGGAGTGTAGCCAACAAAAGCAAAGAACTATCAGAGTCGTTACAAGATTGAAGCGGCAGACAATGTCAATGATCTTAACTAGGATGATAAATGACAATGATAACATGAACAATTAGTTTCGGATTTGTTCTAGTTTATGTTCTGGCAACTGATAAATTTGTAAGCAAATGTGAACTGCAGATCAATGCGCGTGTAACTCAGGAGTCAGTAGTAATCGGCCATAAAAATAGGCCTCTGCGTTTAAAAGCTATATGGCTAGAAAAGGGGTGACTTGTGAGAGAACGACTAAAAGAGAAGTAGGGAAAACGAAGACATGCTGCACTGAATAAATTGGGATATACCTAGATGATAAAGGCAAGTGAACGCATGATGATGATGCTTACAAAATAGTTTAGGAAAGAACGTAGGGTAGGAGAAACGATTTACAGAATATGAAATACTTAATGCAATCTTCACCTAAAGTTGTAAACGAGGTTCCTCCTCTCGGTGACGTTGACGCCGTCGAGGTAGGGCCTGGCTGCGAAGACCAGCGACGTCTGGCACTTGACGGCCTCGCCGCGGGTCTCACGCTCGTGCCACTCGATGTAGCCCGCGTTCAGCATGTTGAACGAGTAGCTGTACTCCTTGCGGCAGTGCGGTTCATCTGATTGTACGAACCAACCTGGAGAGAACGACCAGTTTAGAAGTTGGTATATTATGATATTTCCCATGTGCCTTTGGATTCATGATTTTTAGCTGTTGGTGTAACTCACCGGTGTGCGGATAATTCCGGTCCTGCATGACGGTGACGATCCTAGGCACGTGGTAGCCGGGGTCGGCCAGCATGACGCCAGGCCGGCCGTCCACGCGGATCTGTATGCCCACCATGACGTGCTCCTTCTCCGCGGACAGCACGGCGGCCGGCCCGTCGCCGCACGTCACGTACTCGCGCACGTCCACCACCGCCTCCTCGCACGACAACAGCGCTGTGGCGCGGTTGATGCCAGGGAAGTCCCGCTCCAGGCCGCGCCAGCGCCGCACCAGCTCGAGTCCGAGCCCCACGCACGTGTGCTTGCGCGCGCGGATGGGCGGCGAGTACCGGTCGTACACCTGGCCGAGAGGGTCCCCTTCGCGCTCCCACGCCTCGAACAGCGAGACGAAGTTGCTGACGGAGTCGTAGTTGTCAGTGAGCAGCAAGCGGCGTAGCACGGCCTCGGCGCGCGTGGCGAGCTCCTCGTGGCGCGCGATGGACAGTGCGAGCGGGCGCCGCGCCGGGCCCCAGCGCGCGCGCGGCAGCGGCGGTTTGGTCAGGTCCCGACCCGGCCGGGTCACGTCTTCTGTCCGGTGCCCCGGCCCGCCCGCCGGCCCGCCGGCGTCGGCCGAGGGCTCCGCCCCCGAGCTGAGTCAACTCGGCCACTCGGCGCCCCACCGGCCCACGCCGGGTCCAGCCGGCTCGGCCTCCGCCCCCCGCTCATACAGGCCTTCATCTCGGCCTCGATCCGTAGCGACCTCGACGCTCTTGACGAGCGCCTCACGCTGCTTCTCTAACAACACTGATGATGGTCTTTCACGCTCTGAAATAGAATTAATGAGAGATTAGAATTATTTTAATTAGATATATTACAAAAAATCAGTTATAAATACGAACCATACAGTTTTTAGCTATGTTAAGACAAGATGCGTGTAAATGTTCCTATATTGTAAATGCTGGCATTGATTGAAATAAACAATATTTGGCGTCTGTTTCATGATCACGGTTTACGATCGATGCTTCAAAGATGAATCTCAAAAATATTTCATGATAATGAATGCATCGACGCTTTTAACTCTCTGCGTAATCCTATTATTTGTTGCGGCTTAAATAGTCTCGTCTTCATGCCATAGGGGCAAACTAATTGATTACCATGTTATATTATTGTGGAAGCTGCAGAAGATTGTACAATATCCTTGCTTTGTATAGATTCCCTATGTTAGTATTATATAATTGCATATCACATGTGTGAGTACTGTGTACTGTAGGGCTACAATTTACATTTTGTTATCTTTCATTGACTTGAATGTGCCTTGGTGGCTGAGAGAATGTCATGTGCACTCAAACGTCTCGCTGATGGTGGTGGGTCATTTAGTTCCTTTCAATATGGTTGAGTTGAATGGCGCTGATCCATGCGTCATGTTCGTGAACGGGTGCTGTCAGTTGGGACTGGTCATCGCTTTGCTGCCACGGTTTATTTTAATTATTTTATTTTTATCATTGTTGGTTTAATCTTTTACTCTGGACGCTCTTAATGTGCACGTCTTTCTACATCGTTCTCATATATTTGTATAATCTCAAAATGAATGATGTAACCAAGATTTTGTAACAATATTTTGATTTAAAAGAGTGTCCATGGAGTTTCTTGCCCATTCTTCTCCATAGAGATCTACGCTTTGGAATGTGCAACTACAGTACTTTCTCAAGTTATTATGCCTTGACATTCAAAAGTGCTTGTGATGGTCTAATTGAAATAAATGCTTTGAGTTTTGAGTGTGTTATCGTAGTAAGACGAACCGTGTTATCAATCATTGTCAAGTATCAACATGATCTCGTTTGATACGTGATACGATATCATTCACGTACCTAAGGCTTCTCAGAAATATTACTCATTGAGTTATCACTTGTTTTCAGAAGGCCTTCTTAACTTAGACTTACTTAACTTAAATATACCAAACAGTGGGTGATTACTGACTGATATGATTTTTAAGGAATGTTAATTTAGCTTTGAAGTTTCTTCAGAGATATACTAATGGTTCTCAATAAGGTCGTTTTCTGTATTCAAGAAACGCCGTGATGTTTGTAATATTTAACCGGCGAAGCATGTTTAATTTAATCGGTACACGTGTGATATGGATAACACGAGTCGAAACTAATCGGTTTATTTCCAAACACAAACTATCGGTGTGTGAGCGCAAAGCCACGGTACACGTGTACCGAATGCTTAGGGTAGTATGATGAAACCTTACAGAAAGCACAATGTAAAGGAAACCAGGATCAGAAGACAGACTACGACAAACGGCTCGCTTATATTGGAAAATAGAAAACAATAACGTATTTTTTTTTCAGATTTTCTTAACTAGTAGGTATCATCGCGTTGGACAATGAGCACCAAATCCTCTCCCCAGCTCTTCGCTTCGAGTTTCGTATGATTTGTAGGTAGGTACTGGTTGGTTTCGTAATTAATAAAGTCGTGTTCATCAAGGCAGCCTTTTCTGTAGGTCTCATTAATCTTCGATTTAGGAAAAGAGAACAAACCACAACCAAATCTGTGTCTTGTTCTTGACCTGCATTACGATTCTTTTAATGGAGATAAGTTAATGATGCTACCTATTACTTATCAAAAGTTAATTAGTTATTACGCGTAGTTGTTATTGATGACAACTCGCTGGCACTAATGTTTTGTTTTTGTCGATACGTCATTGTATCGAGAAGATGAGATGCTTCAAATAAGATCAAAACATTCGTTGGCTCTTGCTAGTCATTCCCTACGCACCATTGTAGAAAACGAATTAACTTTCAATGATAATACAACCTATGGACTCTGTTCTAAATAAAATTTGTGTTAATAAATCTAATTTTTATTAGCACCCATCGTAGCGCTAATCTTTGTACCACAACCAAATATGGCAGATCTTCATATTCTTTTTTAGTAATATTGCCAGCTGTCTTAAAGATCTACTTATCTCAAAGATCTGACATAATATATCGTTCGTTTTAAGGAAAATCAACAAACATTATCATATAATACTTATAAGGATAATGATAGCTCTTTGTTCGGTGGAGGTTAAAGTTCAGACGTCCATGATTTGTGGACTATAAACACTCAAGTCGAACACTTCCTCCCCGAACACCAATACGGTACCTAGCACTCCTAGCAGCATTAACGTTAACATTGAAGTTCTAAATATACCCACAATTGTGACGTTGTAGCCATGCGCTCGCGCCGACCGTGGTGCAAGAACAAAGTGGTCGGTTCCAACCCGCTCCGGCCATGAACTGGCATTGCCATGCCAATCGGAAATGCTCGGAATTCTTCGGGAACAAGGAAAATATTTAACACATCGTTCATACATTGTCCCAGTTTGAGTTCGCTGTCAGCTGTCATTAAGTTTGTTACTCATAAATGAATCACCAGTTTGGAAGTTTTCTGACGTAGTTTGGTTTATGTTTTTGTTTTAATGCGAGTCTTTGTCACATAGCTATCCATTGTTGTACATTTTCTTCGAAATATAACAAACAAACAATACAAGTTAGTCTAGTTCTAAATAAAACTTTACTTGAGAAAATTCAATTTGTTTTATTAGGTCAATGCAAAGTTGAACCTCGAAGTAAAGTTCATTCCCCTGGTTTGAAAGGTCAAATGTTTTTGTGTATTACACAATGGGATCAACAGTGCCTTCATACATAGTCTATCTTAATGTCAACGTAAATCGTCTGACGATCAAAAGGTTATGAACTCCAGACCTTTTTATTAATTTGGAAATAATGGCACGCGTCAGTCTTAATGTTTAGACTGGCATAAAAAGATAAAGGTGGCTTTGAAATATAGGTGAAAGTGACTGATTGATGTTAGGGACAGGATATAGATTTCTCGAAATTTAGTACCTAAAGGGTGTAAACAGACCCTTCACTTATGCGTCAACCAAGCATTCTGTACATCACACTAAGTAACTTTATGCAAAAATTATTGCTACGAAACTTATTTTTTTGAGATTATAAATCACGTTTTAAGGTAGGATTCGGTGGAAAGCACTCAAAGCATTGTGCTGATAGATGGATTGAATAGTACGGGGGTCGTGGAGGTGTGTAAAGTAAAAATCTTGTATTTAAAAAAAAACTTGTGTAAAAGTTGGAACTTTAACCCCCAATATCTCCGTCACTAGAAGGTTCCCAGGTATGGTCTAGAACAAAAAAAATATCGCAAAGACGGGGAGAACAAGTGCCTTTCATTTGTGTTAAGGGTCTATTTACACCCTTTATATTACAATACTCTATTCAGTCTTACAATTTTCTTCTTTTAAAATAGCCATGGTAGCGCGGCTAGCGACGCTATCGTATACCTGACCAACACTAAATCTAATAAATAGAGTTCATTATCTTCTACTTTATTTCCGAGTACTCCATTTTCCCGCCAGAATAGCCAATTATTATAATAAATGAACCCGCAGCGCCAGTACAAAATACATTCTCCTTTATTGGGTCAACTAGCCAACGTCAACGGCCAATAGCCCGCGGCCCTTCGGCCAATGATGGCCAATCTGTGGGTAGTAAGGGGGGCCTATACGATGAAAATTGTATGTATACCTCATGCCACATAATTGTATGGCTTCTTAGGACTACTTTCGCCCACTTGTGTGCGAAGACAGCGTTGACATAAGGTGATAATTTTGCAGACTTTTGTGTCTACTCTATACTTTTTGTTGTGTCTGTCTATATTTCCTCTAAACGGCTTATGCAAACGGACCCTTCACGAAGTTATCAACCAAGCATTCTGTACACCAAACTAAGTAACTCTATGCAAAAATTATTGTTGGGAAACGACTTTTATTTTTAGAATTAACTCACTCAAAACATTGTGCTGATGGATGCATTTAATAGTACGGGGATCATGAAGGTATTTAAAGTTATAACATTAAAAACTGCTGTTTCAAAAAAACTTGTGAATAAGTTGGAACTTTGAGCAGGTGGTATGGAGTAGGTATAAGTCCAGAACAAAAAAAATATCATATATAATTTTTTGAACAAGTGCCTTTCGGTTTCGTTATGGGTCTTTTTACTTGTCGTATAGTTGAAGATTTTCAATACTATAAGGTCTAAAGTCATAGATGTTAGGATAATTTCGATGGCTAGGGCTAGACTGTAATCAATTGATCATATTAAATCAAAGATGGGTTATAGTCATCGAAAATTGGTCTTGTGTATTTCTTTTTCCGCGAAGAAAGCATTTAATGGACATCAGCAACTAAAACTAAATTATTAATGGGTCATCGAGACAATGAACTAAATGGTAATGGCAGAAGTAACATTGAACATAAACGATCGATAGGGGTACCTTTAACTATGGCTATTACCCTTGGTATGTCACAGGTCAGGGCTCTGATAGTGATTAACTAAATGAAAAGTTTGTAATTATGATAGCAGACTGAATAACGTCGCGTTGTGGGTTAAAAACTACAGTTAATAAAAAAACTACTTAAGTATCGAAAATTATTTTGAATAAAAAATTCAAAAACAACATAACGCCTGTAATCCCCGAAGGGTTAGGCAGAGGTGTACCACAGTACGCCCACATTTTGCACGTCATGTTTAAGTCCCATTATATTGGGGGCCTGTCCAGCAGCTACTGAGAAATTTCTGAATAAAAACTCAATAACACTTCGCCCGACCTGGGAATCGAACCTTAGGCGTCATGCTCAGCTGTAGCTTTTGCGGCCACTAAAGACCAAGAAGGTATGTAGTCAATCCGGCTAAGGGTACACGTGCATTTCAAAACCCATCACGAGAAACAAATATTTCTAAGTAAGCGTGACTGATGAGCGTGACTGTTTTGTTTATAAAGCGTGTAACAAGACCCTTAACGAAGCCGAAAGGTACTTGTTCTCCTCGTCATTGCGATCATTTATTTGTTCTAGAATCCAGACCAAACCTGGGGGGAACCTTCTAGTTACGGAGATACTAGGGGTCAAAGTTTTTTTTTTAAATACATGTTTTTATTGTAAGATTTTTACTTTAAACACCTCCACGACGCCCTACTATTCAGTTCATCCACTAGCACAATCTTTTGAGTGCGTTACATTGAGTCCTATCGTAAAACGTGAATTTTTACCCCAAAAAATAAGTCGTTACTCAGCTATAATTTTTGCGTAAAGTTACTTAGTTTGATGTACTGAATGCCTGGTTGACGGCTTCGTGAAGGGTGTTTTTTTTTTTTTGTATTATCAATAATACTGCAAAACCGTTGAATCACTGAAAACTTTCAGCTACTCACGATCACGAGTGTTTCAGTGTAAACAAAGCCATGGGCAGTTAGATTGTTTACTTTTTTACTTCGAAGTATTTGCCTGCTTGTGTGCGTGCAGATTCTTTGTTACGTGATTCATTCCTAGACAATTACGAATAAGAACTACTTGTTATTGAAACTACTTACTATGCTAGGAAAGCGAATGAGAGTTTTTTTTTCTTTTAGACAATTTTCATGTTTAAACCTGGGGCATTTGGTAGGTAATATATATATTAATAAATTCAGAAATATATAAATAATGCAAAGGGTTGTAGCCTCGGGCAAGGTGGCCCAAATATAAAGTTATTATAATGTTTTTTGTTGAGTTGTTATTCTATTCTAGCAAAAGAGTAAATTCGGTATTTCAAATTGATAGATCGTTTTCAAAATGGCTCATTGCATCTGTTTCATTCAATAATCTCATAAAGAGAATGCATCATGAAATAAATCATGATTTTATGATCCATTTAATGTTGAATCCAGGTGTTTTGCAAACTAACCTCGAATTTATGACGTCAGCTTTAGATATAGTTTTGGGAAATTCTATTTTATCTTATTTATGACTTTTATTATTATTTTATCTTATCTTAGAGATAGTCAATTCATACGCCTTCAATTTGCTAAGCTATTAATATCTTTATCTATCCCTAAATCAATTTATTGTTCATCATTATATTGCTACAGATATCGACAGGAACTAAAATACGCGATAAAATTTCGTCATTGCTGTAAATCTCACATGTAAAGACACCTGTATTAATTTGGTTACTATGAGAGGTAATTAAAGGCTGATTGTTCGATAGCAAGGCGCGGTGATTACAGGTGGGGTAATGCTGTGACCAAGTGGCATCCAAGGAATGGAAAGAGTAGTGTTGGTGGTCCGGCGGCGAGATGGAATAGGGTGGATAAGACTGGCACACGAGCGTGGAGCTTGGCACAAGCAAAGAGAGGCCTATATATTTGTATGTATACCCAGCAGTGGGCGAAGCCGGGCTGTGGATGATGATGATGTTCGATAGCCAGATTACTTTCATATATGAAGAATAAAATGAAGATAGACATATTTTTCTGTACAAAAAGCTGCCAAAACCGCCATATTCTCGCCATATCCTTCACATAAATGTTAACTGATGCTAGAAAAATCGGCCCTCAATCTAACTTTTAAACTTAAAGTGATCCTTTAAGTTTAGAAGTAAGTAGTATGTCTATCTCGCTCACTTACGAAATGCCAAAAAAAGATAGACATATTACGATCTCTCGAATCGAAATGGAATCGAAGCGTTTTTGAATAAGGGGGCTAATCGAAATAACGGTAGTAAAAATAAAAGACTGGCCCTTTAATGTATCTGTGGGTACGCTTTGGGGATCAGGCTGGAACATGGATGACTCCCCCTCATGCATAAGCAGAACATTAAAAAACAAACTTACGAATTTATGAATAAATTGATGTAGGTAAAGATTTTTCGGTCTCCCTTTACATACTGTTCCATTAAATGAAGCGACCTCCTGAGGAAATTGCTCGCAATCTATCAATGTATCGGTGTCACCTTCACATTAAAATGATATAGAGCACGCAATAACTCGTGAAAGGACGCAACGCTTGCTTAGTAGCGAAAAGGAAAGGATGGGCCTTGACCAAGTAGGTTAACATACCATAGAGGGAACCACAGACTAGTGTTGTGATCTTGACAAAGGTAATGGCCTTTATTGTGTTTTTTTAAAGAAATTAATTAATTTAAATCAAGCCTGTCCAAAGGTTGTAGTTTATGAAGCTGTCAACAATTCTTATTTTGTACTAGCTATTGCCTGCGAACTTCGTTCGCATGAAATTATTGTAAAAAAGTGTTAATTCCCTATTTTAATCGGATTTTGTTACCAATTTCAAGGGTTTTTTTTTGCCTTATAAAATCAGCTATCTGCCAGTAAAACTCCCGTCAAAATCGGTCCAGCCCTTTCGGAGATTAGCCGGAACAAACAGGCAGACAGACAAAAATTAAAAAAAAATGTTTTTGTTAAAAGTGCCGTATATATTTTCATTCAGTAAAAAGCTGTTATTTTGATGTTACAAACAGACACTTCAATTATATTTATTTGTATAGATGTTTATATAGAATACTCTGCATTGTAAATAGTCATATGGTTTCGTACTGTCCAAATACATGCAGACAGACTAACAAGATTTAAATCAAACTGGTATTTACTTATTTGATTATTTCTAATTAGCCCAACTACAACAAACAATTCGTCTATTTACTATCCTCGCTATGTAACCTCATTTACAAAGGCAGTTAGGAAGCGATAGGAGCTCGGACGAGGTCGTACGGGTTCGCAGTCGGCTGCAGTGCGCTAGATTTTGCCGCACGTGATCGCAGTTGCGGCCTTCCTCAATCACGTTACGGTAATGTACGTAAGTACAGGACTATGGATACGACACTGTGGGGAGTGGGTGTTTTGTACAACACTCGGAGCGTGCTAGCCGAGTTCACCACCAGGAAAATAGGTTCATGTGAAAAGGAAAACGAGATAATATTTTAGAAGTTTCTTCTTCGTATTAACATATTAAGCGCTTTCTTTCAACTTATGCTGGCATTCAATTGCATCGAGATTCTGTTCCAGTTTTCGTAGCGAAAACTGATGCAAATACTTTTGGTTTTTCAAAAAATTGGGCCTTGCATGTGAAAAGAACAATTCCTTAAATGTAGGCGTTATATCGGTATTGCAATTACATTCTAGGGATGCAACGACACTGATGCCGATAATCGTAATCCGTAGGTTATCGTAATTTTTGACGATCATTCGTATCGTTAAAAGTATTAAGATTTATAACGTAAAACTAGTTTGATGTAATTTTTTTTTGTGAAAAGGAATGCAAGACAGCATATCGTATGCTGTCTTGCATTCCTTTTCACGAAGGATACAAACTATTCAAGTTATTCGAGAAAAAATACTGTATTTCTTCATTTGATAAAATTGGCCCATAAGTATTTTTCTCTCAAACCAGCTTGTAGATTCGGAAAGATTGTTCCACAGCTGGTTTAATCCATACGGATATAAGAAATAAACTGAAACCAGAGAATTAAAAAAAAAATGTTTTCTTAATGAGAATTTTAAATAAATTGATTTTAATTATGACATTTAGGTGGGTAAATTGTCTTTATAATTTAAATAAATATTGATTTTACTCAATTGTCTTGTTTTATTACATTAAATGTAAATAAAATAACGAATGCATTTTCGTTATCGCATTCGTTATCGTATTCGCCATTACGATGAATTCGTCATTCGTAACGGTATAGTAATAAACATATCGTTGCATCCCTATTACATTCTAAAGCCAAGCAGAACGAGGAAGAGAATGGTCCTGTTGTATGCAACTTCTAATGGTCTAAGAAAAATAGCTGGGCATTTAGGAATCTGGGAAACCCTCGGTTGACTTTACATGCAACTGCTTACTGCAATATTGTTTAACATTAAATGCCTGTCATCAGCCACTCCGACAAGGATACAACGTGTGGGTGATGTTTAAGGAAAATACAAATAAGCTCTGATTACGGATTCAATTAAAATGGACGTTTTCCGAAACGATGCAATTACGCGGCTTTTATCCGATTTCAGAACTAAATATGTATGTAATGCGGAAAATGTTGGGGAAAACCTTTGCATTTTATTTGTATATCTGTGGCTTTTGTTATCTTTTTATACAGGATATACATTAATTTTATATTATCTATATTGCAGATCTTTGAAGTTGATTTTTAAAATTCTGAATATTTCAATTGACTCGTCCCTACAACGTGGTATAATAACAAAATTGGCGAAACGTGGGTGTAGCACACATCTGCCAACCTCTTTGGGAATACAAGCGATATGTTTAATATAGTGGGTTATCAGAATATTGAAGTCCGATTCCCGAGGGTTGAGAGGGGGTGGCAATTGGTATATTACCAACGAGTGCGTAGGCGTGTGACCTTTCAGACAACGACGCGTCGTCGCTGCGTCATCCGGGGGCGTTTATCGTGAACAATAACTGACAACTCATTACTGCTGACTTAATACATTTTATTACGCATTCCAGAGAACTGCTCAACGTTTAGGATGGTGAAACAAAACAGTTGCTTTGAAGTCTGATTTATTGAGACGTCTGGAAGGTATTTTGGCAAGAATGTCCTAGATTGATTTGGATGCTCTGTCTGCTTTCACGTGGGTATAGGTAATGGGGATTTGCTTCTATTTAATAGATATCAGTGGCGAAGGTTCCATACAACTCGATTCCTATCGGCTTCCCTTTGAAAACTGGCAGTCATTTTTCTATAGACAAATAATATAATCACATTAAAGATATGGTTTACCTCTTACAAAAATTGACCCTTCGCTACTGATAGAGATACAATATTTGTTCTTGACTCCTATCAAACGCCTAAACTGCCTATTTGGTCTAAACTCTTACTTCTGAGCTTCTGACTCTTCCTAGGTCGGGAGGTGTTATTGGGTTTTTCAATCAGGAATTTTCAGTAGGACTCCGGAGTCAGAATGTTTGCCTGGATAGTGGCAATTTAAACATAACTTGCAACATGTGGTAAATAGACCCTTAACGAATCTGAAAGGCACTTGTTCTCCCCGTCTGTGTGATATTTTTTTGTTCTAGACCGTATTTAGGAACCTTCTAGTTACAGAGATATTAGGGGTCAAAGTCCCAACTTTTTCACAAGTTTTTTTTTAAATACATGTTTTTAATGTAAGATTTTTACTTTAAACACCTCCACTTTCCCCGTACTATCCAATCCATCCATCAGCACAATGCTTTGAGTGCGTCCCATCGAGTCCTACCGTAAAACGTGATTTTTCACCCCAAAAAAAACCGTTTCCCAGCAATAATTTTTGCGTAAAGTTACTTAGTTTGGGTCTGTTTACACCCTGTAGGTGACCGTTTGTGGCTTTGGAAAAGGTAAATTGGGGCCTTGGCTCAGTAGTAAGACAATTTAAGCTGGATATTATGAAAGAGAGAAGAAAATCTAATCTTTATCCGAAATCTTGGAACCAACCTTACCTAGTTCTTTGAACCATAAACTAGAGAAGAACCCCCTAATAACAAACAGCCCGTTATGGTGCGCGTGCAGACACAACGTAAAGTAAACGGGGTCGCGTTTCTCTGCAAATTGCATCCTAACACCTGCATGTGGGCCTTTGTTGACTGCTTGTAACTAGCGGGTTTTTTTTCCTCAAAGTGTTATCGCAGGAGTACAGTAAAATCGTTTTGCTATTGAAGGTTCTGTTTACTTTTTTTTTTTTTTTTAGCGTGGTAAAATCATCAAATGAGTCCTCCCACCCAGGGCAGAGCGGGAGGGACTGTCAGACTTGTACTGACTAAAATCCACGGTGTCCTTCAATAGCCCTTTATGTTCCAGGGTCACGGTAATTCTATGAGTCCCGCGACCCCGGCAGGCTTTGGCCCTCTAGAGGGGGGCCCCGTCATAAGTTCTGTTTACTTCATCTGTTTTTTAGTAAATTTTATATCGGTGGAAACTGTTCCCAATATCTATGGTAGAGGTAGTTCCTAATTGTATTCTGTTAAAAAAACACCCTACTGTTTTTTTTCTCTACATAAGCATGTTTTCTACCTCTCTTTGTTTGCTTATTCAAGTAAGTCTTACCTGATCTTTAAGGTTTACAAAACAGCTGTTGCAAGATTTTTTATGCCAAGTAGTGGAGTAACAGAATGCAACTACACAAAGTAACAAATGCTTTGAATGACTTGCTATATCAGTCTCACATGTAGCTAAGAAATATCAACTTAATAAATTATTTGGTGCGATCGCTACCTGTATGATTTTTTTTGTGTAAATCTTTTAATAAAAACGCAGTGACGTTCAGGCTTCGATGAATAATTTCGAAAAGATTTCAGAAATAAATTCTCAGGTTTTAAAAGAATTTCGAAATGAGTTTAATATGGAAAAATAGCATTACTGAAACAATGAGGCACATTGACGTCCTATGTTGATTCGTCATCTAGGTGAAGGGAAAGTTATACACGTAATATAATGACGCGTAGGACAATAGGACTTACATTAAAGTTATAACATGTGTCCATTGTTTAAGGACAAAGTGAATACCCAATCAATAAATTCATAGTTACGGTATTTTATTTTGAATCATTATCAGCCGATGAAATAAAATCGATTAGACCATTGGTTAATTAAATAACAACAAAAGTAGTATTGATAATGGATAGAACTTAAATTTTAAAATTACTAAAACAAGCCAGTCTTCGACAACAATATGTTTGCAGATAATTCCCGGAATAACCAGTTTTTAAAGAATAATATGTTAGTTATTCGCGGAATATCACGTCACATCACTAACGAAAAACAATACAAATAAAATCATTAAAACAGTAATCACTTTCATCGTTCCACCGATAATAACTAGTTAACAGCTTCTTTTGTTTTAGCCACGCATTTCGATTTTAAAAAGGAACACCATACGGTGCTTTGTTTACGTTTGTATACAGCCTATCAACTGACATTTACACAGATATACAACATGTACACGCTCTTTGTCCTAAAATGCTGCTTCAATCACTGAATTTTTGACTTAAAACGCTTAAATCAATGTATATAGGAGTATTTTATTAATTAGACTTACCCATACAACGGCTAGAAGCCAAATAAAAAAACGAAAACAGTTCGCAGCCTCAAGGCGCGCTCTATCCAACCGCGTGTCCCCGACAAACACCACAGACAGACTGATCGTTGGGCACCGCCGTGCCCTCGTTAATATATTTGCGTTAACAGGTGTAGTGTTGTGAAAAGCTGATATTATAACGGTTATTTTTGTTAAGCCGTTATTTTTGGTTGGTCACTCTAACAATGGTACATCTGATGCTAATGAGGACTTTCAGTACTTAGAGACAATATGACGTTACTTCATTACCATTGGCATTATGAGCAATGCTTAATTATTTCTCATTTATTCGCAGCTAGAAAACCTCGTTCGATCAGGTCCCCGCAAATTCATCAATCCTTTTTCTTTCATATCATTCCTCACACAATCTATCCATCGTCTCCTTGGTCTTCCTCAATTTCATCAAAAGACATGATAATCAAAGTAAATCAGGTGATGTCCCGAAAGTATTTTAAAACTGTATCTAAATGTTATGACATCAACGTTTCGTTTTAGCAGGCGAAACCCTTATTAGGTCGATACTCAATAACGGTTATTCAACATAACGTTTTTAAATGTCAACTACTGTCCACAACAATACATCTGTCGGCGTCATGACAACGGCGCATGCGCGCCGCGCCCCGCCTCCATCTTGCCAGCTGACTCGGCGGCGTCGACCACGCGTCGCCGCTGTGAACTGCATCATGCCATTAACTGATATAGCTGAACATGCTTCTTTAGGCGCGTGATTCTAACTGGAACTAACGCCACAAACTTGGTTTAACACAATTTCCATGGTCAATTTTACAAATGTAAGAAAGTCTGGCAATCAGTCTTACCAAGGGTAACGTATTACCCAGTTTCTGGGTTGTAGAGGACAGACAGGCAGTCGCACCATGTAAAATACTGGTATCCAGCTGCATCTGTTAAGGCCAGAATTCGACGCCAACATAGCTGAGAAAACGCTAGGCAGATGATAATGATGAATTTCACAAAGTTTACCAACAGCGATCTCCTGGCCAGCGTCAGACGAACCACGCAGCTGTCGATGCCGTGACAACAACATGCGTTATTGTTTTCTAATAAGATAAATGACCACTAATGGGTTTGTTTAGCAGATGGCAGATTGGTATCGGACCTCTTTGTATCGCCTCGTGGTTTCGTTATCACGTGTTAACTCAACGTGACTGTCTTTTGTTTCGACGAATGGCGCAGTTACTTTATTAGAGACTTTTTGTTTATTTTTTCTTGATGCAACGCCATTTTTCTTCATAACAACATAACAATGAAGAAATAAAGGCTTTGTTTATTGACTGCTGTAATGAATCAGCCTGTATAAAGTCCCTGTTATGCTTTTCCTCGTTGCACGAGCACGAATCTGACAACACATTACTTAATAAATTGTAGTCTTTTTGATATATAGATAGAATATGTTTTCAGTAAAAAAAGACGTAATAGATTACAGTATTCGACACCGTCTTTAATTTCATGGTATCCCGAAATCCCTGGCAACCTCATTTCTGTACAACAGACGCTTGGCAAGATCCAAGAGCGATTTATTCTTGGAAAAACGATTGCAACTTTGAGATAAGACCTATTTCATAATTCTATTGCTTTCAAAACACTTCGTAATAACATAAAATTACAATCAAACAAAACAGAAGGAGATAATCACGTTTAAAGTTGCTACGAGTATTATCGGCATGTGTTATCTAGCGATATGTAGGGTACTGCATTGTCTGCATGCGATACCCTCTCATAAATTAGTCTTTACGACCGTACACCCTAACGGTAGGGAACCACCCCATGGTAGACAGATCCACACACGTAAAGGGGAAGTATAGGAATGAAATGTACCCTTTGTTCAGTCTGATTTAGTAATTTCCTGTCGTCTGGAACCTGGTCTGAGAAGGGTTTGCCATGCCAGAAGGGTCGAATAAGACTAGCATTTGCTTGTTTCTCTTTGGAGTCAAGCGAAGAGTTTTGGAAGAAAAGTTGGGTCGAGTTTCTTAGGCAGGTATGACAGGGTCTCCCGGTAAAAAATAGTAGAAACAGATTAGCGACGAAAAGGCAAAGTAATAACTATATAAACAATATAAGTTGTTAAACTGTCATGGTCGCTAACATTATCATTAAAACTAGTATCGGGATGTTTACCATGTTCATGTTCATGTAGTTAATCCGTGATCATGGTGCTTGCAACAGCGCCGAAATATCGGGAACTCAAAACCAACAGTAAACATGGTAAATATCCTGCTGTTTTGCAAATTCAACATCTTTCAGACCTATAAACTCCTGAGTCCTGGTTGAATTGTTATTATTTTTTTACCCACAAGAAAAAACAAAATCACAAAATATATATAATAATTACAAAATCTCACTGATCCTCAACCTAAGTCTTTTCACAAAAATCAAGTAATTCGATACAGCACGGACATTGTTTTGTAATATTGTCGACGTACGGGACGTGGAAAAATACGTGGATGTCTCGTCTCGTGTATTTGTGAAAATTACAAGATATGTTTGGTAAATATTCGAGATTAGTTTTACACATCAGCTGGATTATTATAACAAAGAGCGGTGAGCATGTTAAGACTCATAATCTGCCTGTTCTTTTCTCAACTTTTTTATTTATTTTATTTATTTATTTATAACCAACTTATACTTACAGTTTACACCAAACATACAAGTTATAACTACTGTATATCAGTACTAGCGCAGCCCGTGGCTTCACCGGCGTGGAGTTCGAGAATTGTCCCACGGTATCGTACTACCGGTCTACCGGGTTATTAATAGGTCTACTGGTCTACCCGGATTCGGTCCCATAAAAAAAATCGGTTCTTCTCGGGTTTTATGGACCGAAACCGGAAGCCCTAGTTATAAACTATCTGCGTACCGGCTGTTACCACGAGCTGATCATAATATTATCGTAATATATGTTACAACTATCATTTTGTTTAGTTGACTGGGAGCTATAATACGTGGTGACGAAGCCGTCAACCAAGCATTATGTACATCAAACCAAGTAACTTTACTCAAAAAATATTTTTTTTGAGTAAAGCAATAGCTGGGAATCGATTTTTTTTTTAGGTGAAAAATCACGTTTTACGATAGGCCTCAGTGTAATGCACTCAAAACACGTGCTGATGGATGGATTGAATAGTAGGTACGGGGGTCGTGGATAAGTAAAAATCTTACATTAAAACATGAATTTAAAAAAAAAACTTGTGAAAAAGTTGGAACTTTGACCCCCAATATCTCCGTAACTAGAAGGTTCCCAGGTGTGGTCTAGAACAAAAAAATGATCGCAATGACGGGGAGAACAAGTGCCTTTCGGCTTCGTTAAGGGTCTTGTTACACCCTTCATATAGGTACCGGTATTTACTTGTATTTAGGTATCAAGCACGTGTATCCTGGGGGCAACCCCTCCCACGTAGTGGGTGTTCTAAGGGTGGCGGCAGACGAGATTGCGTCTAGAGGCTAGGTTGCATCGTTATCCTGTTAGTTAGTATCAAATAACCGTATTCAATCAATATCTTAATCAAATTCCTTTATTTATTTTTAACAAATTCAGTACTAACTGGGTTGTGGAGGTCAGATAGGCAGTCGGTCCATGTTAAATACTGGTATTCAGCTGCGTCGGGTTAGACTGGAAGCCGACCCCAACGTAGTTGGGAAAAGGCTAGGCAGATTATGATGTTTTAACAAATTCATTTCATTTTTAAATATTGATTAAAAATAATACATTTAAAAAACATTTTAAAATATAAAAATTGTAGCCCACCGGTTTCGGTCAGGGCTCCAGAGAGAGGAACCTCCTAACAATACGAGCCGTGTCCAGGAGTACCGCTCAATAATCAAATTACTTTATATTAAGGCCTCTATTTCGCAGCGTATATTACATCTCAACAATACGAAGCATTTTGTTCCGTAATTTAGAAAAAATCTCCCGCTTAAAAACTAAATGTCTCAATGACTGTTGTTAAATTGTAAATACGGGACACATTGCCATTGTGGACTTCATCATCATCATCATCATCACCATTTCAGCCGAAAGGCGTCCACTGCTGGACATAGGCCTCCCCCAAGTGTCGCCACATTGACCGGTCCCGTGCGTCTCGCATCCAGCGGATCCCTGCAACCTTTACGAGGTCATCGGTCCACCGGTCGGTCATTGTGGACTTGGCGTTTCCATTTATCAGACTGACGTTTGTCCTTTGCGAGCATTGTTGCGAGATGAAAATAAGTTAGCCGAAAAATAAATAATACAGCCTCTTGGCCGACATTAAACAGTTAAACATAATGTGCAAGCGCTATAGATGTAGTAAAATCTTCAGATGTACGTAAAAGACTTGCATCACCACTTATCAACCCTAATCACATCACAAGATATTTGTCATGAATTCTTTATCCATAAAAACTCTTACACAACTTTTAGTCACTGCCTACGTCACTGCGAAACAAGATGACTCGACTGCGCATGCGCAGAAGGCATGTCTTCTCCATACCAATCATGTTTTTCCTCGTATACAGCTTTATGAACAATATAATAATATGGTATGTTTGATATGTGACGTCACGCAGATATTACATCAAGAGTTGCGCAAGAGTCGACGCGTGACGTTCGCACGTGCGGCCAGTTAGCTTCGTTGTTAGTTGTTAGTATACAACTGTGAATCAGATGCTTGAGATCTGTTGTAGTTTAACTACTACGTATCTGACACGTGAGATATTTCAAAGTAAAATAATTGGCTCTGGGATGTCAACACATCTGCGATGCTTCTAGTACTGCAGGTGTCCTTAACAGATGATGACCACTACACATCAGGTTGGGATATCATAAAAACAAACTCAAAGAATGTATAGTGAAGTATAGTAAAATTATCTTGTTTCTTTTACGTGATTATGCAACGAGAGGTCACAATATGAAAGAAGTGTTAGAGAAATGGGCACTGCAACTTTCTGTATGGTGTGTAGTCCCTAAGTGTATCAAGGAACACCAACGACGTACTTTTCTTTTGCAACGATGTTGTTGCACCTCTTTATTTATTATTCCTTGGTTTTATAATGACCTCAATCAAACAGATCGCCTAAGTAAATTAATCGTAACTGTTTGTAACGTTGTTAATCATTAAGTGGTCCACCGAAAGTAATAATTTAACCCTTAATAGAACGAGCAGCACAACGCATCAATTAACGCATTCACTTATCGTATAAATGCGACTACATATAAAAAAGTCAATAAAAAGGGACAAGTTTGAAACATAGTGGGTCTCAATAATAGTTGTCCTGCTATAGAGCTCCAGATGTGTCCGAATGTAATCCTTATAAATGCAAATGATTGTGACGAGGTCACGTAACGAACCCCACGAGGTTCGCAGTAGACACGTGATTCTTTGAAAACGGCAGAAAAGTACAATTACTCTACGGTTTACGAGAAGTATTGGCCCGTGTTCGTAGAAATCAGAAAAACTTATTAAAGAGGCATATCGTTTATATAAGTTTTTGTTTGCGAAAAAAACGCTTCTCATATTATTTCAATAAGGCCATTTACATAACATAACGTCACGCCTGTAATCCCCGAAGGGTTAGGCAGAGGTGTACCTAATAGTACACGCATGTTTCGCCAGAAATGTTTAAGTCCCTTGTACCTAATAGGGGGAGAGTCTATTGCCATCAACCGGGCACAATTCCAGACTTCGTGCCTGCTACTGAGAAATTCCTGATGGAAACCCAATAGCACTTTGCCGGACCTGGGAATCGAACTCAGGACCTCATGCTTAGCCGTCGCGCTTGCGACCACTTGTCCAATGAGTCAGTCAAGAGCCATTTACATACAATATATATTACTGAAGAACAGTAACGAGATTACAAGTGACAGCCTCAACAAGCGAGTGAAGGTTACCGTGGGCAGTTGGGCAGACGGGAGTCGCCCTCAACCTTGCTGCTTAACCTTCGACTACAAAATCTAATGTCAATATCATTTTAAATCATGATTACTTTTACTTACATGATGTTGCTAGCGGTATTCAAAAGTTTAAGGTAAGGTAATTCTAAGGCTAGTAAAATCTTAATTATCAAGTGTTCTAGAACTAGGTAGGTGTGCTGCCTAGGGGCCGCCAACAATACGGCTAGGCTATAAAGCAAGCAGACTGTTTAGAAACCACATCATCATGAACAGGAGTAGCATATAAAGGCAAGCCAAGCTTTTACACTTGTATGAAAGTACCAACAGTAGTAGGTGTGTTCTAAGTCTGGCAAATATTTTACTTTGTATTATTTATTTCATCACGACTGCTCTCAAAGCAGTGCTGGAAAACATGGCGAAGAAACCGGCATGTACTGGAACCAAAAGATCGAAGTCATGACTCGTCCACCGACTCCTCCAAATGCCTATCACAGAGAGGAGGCCTATGTGTATGCCATAACTGTTTTATGTCCGTCACGTCACCATGTCAGGTCCAGTTGAAAACCAGCGTCGGGCACTAGCTGCTCGGCAGTTTGCTGAACTGGGCCTATTTGGCGCAGCCGTGAGACACACAATATTATCTCTTTTTTTTCTGTTTAGTTTTCACCTTTTTATTGGGTAAATTAGAGTTTTTTTATTTTTTTGTTTGTTGTGTGCACTTGTGGCATGTGCCAAATAAATATGTTTTCTTTCTTTCTATGTATGTCCCAGCAGTGGGCACGTTAAAAGGCTGATTGTGCTTTGTGTCTATGATATGATACGATACTACAACTTGTAATCGTCATCATACGATAAATTAATTGGACCTGCTCTTCAGTCTTCAGTGTCCATTGTACCAGGCGGCTGGGCTGTTCTTCGGATAATATTGTGAGGCCCCTGCCTTACTGGAAAAACGTTTTTTTGTTTGAAAATTCTAGTAGGTTATTGGTAACTAAGAAATATTTTAGTAATAATCCAAGCTACTAAAAGGATTTTTTCCCTATCGTGAAACGTTGTTAGCATAAAGTGCCCTCTGTTGGTATAACGCAGTATCATTTCTAATTACGGCTAGCATATAATTAAGTTCTACAGTATTTTACCAAACGCAATATAGATGTCGTTCGCACCTATGACTAGAGTGGTATACCTATTATTTCTTATTTTCTATCGTGTGGTTAGTGCCCAACCTGCTGCCGTAGCATAACCACCGTAGACAAGGATTTCTTTGACGGAAGAATCGACAAAATGACAGATAGTGCAAAGAAATCTGTCATTGTGTCGACACAATCTGTCATTTTGTCGATTCTTCCGTCAAAGAAATCCTTGTCTACGGTGGTCATGCTACGGGGGCAGGTGTCAGAGTTTTTAAACCGCCGATGGCCCTGTAACTTGGCTTTACCTGCCAAAAAAACAAAACAAAAACTATTGATATTCTAATTATAATGTAGCTGGAGAACTATGGTACTCAGCTCGTGAATTGACAAGAACATTTCAATTCGTACCTAATGAAATGTCATGCTCACTGTCGAAATATGAAGACTTGTCTATAGATAATAGATTTGAATCTTACCAAACCTTACAAAAAGTGTCATGCTGACTACAAGAAACACTAAACTACACATAAGTTCCGGATTATCTTATAAAGAAGGTAAGGTTCTTCTTCTGTAACAATCTTATAAGCAAGCAGGGCAACATAGCCTAATCACCTACTTCCAGCTTCTAGGGTTACATTAGGCTAAACGGATAAAAAAAAATTATAAGCTAAGATGAGATTCTGACTAAAAACCTAGAATCTACTGCTCCGACTCAATTATGTTAAGAACCCTAGCCTACAACTTCATAATAACATACTGTAGTATAACGATAAAATAAATTGCAATACGAATAAAAGTAAAAACGGCAAAGGTTAAAAAATAACTCAAAATAGCCCTGACAAGTCCTACGCCGTAGACCCTCTACGTGCGTAGAGCTAGTCGTAGATGACCCGTAGCTTCGTAGCATCTTCGTAGGCAACGGCAATGTGCTATGACTCAAAAGTGGTATTATTTTTTTTTGTGTTTGAGGGATATTATTTTGAAAATAAATATAATATCACGCGTGTATGCCTCGAATAGCTAGGTAGAGGTAGACGTTTATGGAACATTCTCATTTTGCCAGTTTTATTTATTTGGTGTTGTTTGATAAAGTATTTGGATAAAATCTGGAGCTTTCTCAGTCAATTCATAAGACATTTATTGAATCATCAGCTAATACTCTTCCTGCTGCTGAGACACAGGCCTAACCTTTGTGGGACTCTGTCGACTTTCAGGTACTGCGCATACATAGCTACTTTAGTTGCCATACTTTTAAACATTTTAGGAGCTCGTGGCTAAATAATACGTCGCTCGTGTTTTCAGGTTAAGCCGCGCTTGCCTGGGCTGGGCCGTGGGTGGGTGACCACCAATTACATACCGAGTTTCCGCCCTGCCTCGGAAAGCACGTTAGGTCGTTGGTCCCGGCTGTCAATTATACTCTTTGACAGTCGTTACAGGTAGTTAGTGGCCCGAATATCTGACAACCATTCTAACCAAGGGGTATCGTATTACCCAGTACTAACTGGGTTGTGGAGGTCAGATAAGCAGTCGCTTTATTTAAAATACTGATATTCATCTGTATCCGGTTAGACTGGAAACCGACCCCAACATGGTTGGGAAAATTCAAGACAGATGATGAATTGTTCACTTTTTAAAAGGTTTCCCATAACGGTTGCTTGTATCAACGTAGTCTAGGTTTGCGCAGTTTCTTGTCACTATACGAAAACCGTCATAAACAGGTAGTTGCAGGTTGCCAGCAAACGTAACCCGAAGGTCAAAATGTCTCCTGCTGCGAAGTGCTTAAGTTAGGTAGCATGAAACGGGACGTCTCTTCTTCTCAGCGTGTCGTTGGCAGTCTAAATTGCAGCCCAGCACTGGGCTGCAAGTTTGGCGTCCTAACTCCTCAGTCCTCGTCGCTCATGGCCTTCAGGAGCTTGAGCAGAGACGAAGTGTATTTGAAGTGGTGTAGGTTTTTTAAAAATAAAACAAAAACGTTTTTCTAATATTTTTTAATATCCCATGTTGAGCCGTGTCTCGTCATACATGTCTCAGTACTTCAATCTACGTCACAACTACGTGTCTACATCTAACACCAAAATGATGAACTACATGAACAGGATTAAATGAATGAATAAGAAATATTCAACCCATTTGTATACAAATTGAATCTAATTGACAGTTAAAAACATCTAATACATTATCCGTGTGAGAAAGAGAAAAAAAAGGAATAATCCCATTGATGACATTTTAAATGATCGCTATTATAGCTAAACTGGTAAAGGTCTTAAATCATACAGCCTTGTGTTTGACTTAATTTTCAATGAATACAAGAAAAATAGATGAAGACAGAAGTTATAAAAATGAAAATGTCATATCCAATATTTTAATGAGCTCCTCGAGTTTCTACGATACTAATTACTCGAAGCTCTAATTTAAGCTTAGTTTTCTAATCGATACTGAATTTTAAATTTTAAAACGATTAGTTAAATTACTACAATGTTAAAATTCAAAAAAATGTGCAAAGAAACCAAATTAGAACTCCATCAATTCACAAAGGTCTAATTATATTATGATATTCTGTAGACCTTGTTGAAAAAACGTGTTGCGCCGACCCCAAGTAATAAGGGCAGGAAGATGACGATATTCTAAAAGATCTTATTGACTTAATGTCCTAAATGTGGGTTTAGTTTCCAGCTGAAAGTTGCACGATTTTGTCGTTGATGTCCACAAGTTCCACCATGTACTCCTCGTCTGCCATGATGGTAGACAGCTTGTTCAGGATGGACAGGAGCTCACCATCGCGCAGACGGAGCTGGTCGTTACACTGTTCCACCTCATCTACAACCTCATCGGGAATCTGGAAAAAAGATGAATATTGGTTAGTTATTGGCTATTTGTCGCTATACTTCGAGTACCGTGTTAGTGCAAGGGTTACGGAGGTCAGATAGGTAGTCGCTCCATGTAAAATACTGGTGTTGAGCATAATAAAAATAGTAATAAAAATGAAAATGTCATATCCAATATTTTAATGAGCTCCTCGAGCTTCTACGATACTAATTACTCGAAACTCTAATTTAAATTTAGTCTAATCGATACTAAATTTTAAATGTTAAAACGATTCGTTAAATTACTACGATGTTAAAATCCAAAAAATTGTTATAATTCTGGAAGCCGACCCTAATTAAGAAAAAGACGTTAGTGGTGGACGCTTTCGGTTAAATGGTGCAAATTGAAAAGGTGAAAATATTTTTCAGTACGATTTGACCATACAAGATGACGGTTAGAAGTAAATGTCAGGATATTGGCAGATAATCCAGAGTGTTGCAGTAGTTACATTTAATGTGATTTATGTCGAGTTTTGAATTTTAAAAGTTACAAAGTTTTTCAGTTGAGTTTGAACGCTTTGAGCGTGAGCGCACCAGATGGCGCTGAAGGTTCAGATAAAATCTCAATTCCATAAAATCTGGAACGTGACATTCCATAACACGATTCTGGCACTAGGCCCAGTCTAGTGACGTCCATGTAAGAGATGGCCTTGATTGCGGGAATATTATTACTTTCGTTGGGTTATAAATATTGTTGATATATTTGGGATAAAGTGCTCTGGTAAAATATAGGCCATCATATGTATAAAGCATGAATGTTCTGGAAACCATTGAACGAATTCTACAATTCTCGTAAAAAAAATCAGTCTAGAATCTAGTTGTGTCTAAAATATTAGGCATAATCCTGTTACTAGTTCGGAACCCTTTTACATTAAACGCTTAACTAATTTCAATTTAGGTAAAAATTTAGTTTTTCCTTAACTTTTGCGTTTGGGAAATGTTTTGAGGAAAAAGGTTATTATATTCTATTTCTACGTATATTTTAGGGCAAAACATGAAGCCAGTAAGTTTTAAATTATTACGTCATAAATACCTTTTCCAATTTCGAGAACGTTTCGAACGTAAGCTTCTTCCTTAGCTTGCCGTTGTTACCATCGAAGAACATGGTGAACTGTTGGTCCTTCTTCTTAATGGGGAAGTAGATACCGGCGGTCAGACGACCCTTGGGATCCCTGGCGAGTAAACTCCTGGAAACAACAGAAAAATATTGGGTTAGACAAAAATATGTAGTAGAATTTGTGGCTGTGGTTGAAATCTATAAACATTACAATGTTCGTACTAAGGGGCCGTCTCCACGAGCGAGAGAATCGCGGCGATATTATCGTCGTGCCACGTATTTCTTTACGAGAATATCGCCGCGATTCTCTCGCTCATGGAGACGGCCCTTAAGAGAGTGTATAGAAATACGTGACACGACGATAATATCGCCGCGATTCTCTCGCTCGTGGAGACGGCCCCTCAGCACTATACTTTCGCACACTTGTCAAACTACACGGGTAAGATTGAGACGTGAAGATGTCCAAGTCATAATGCACATTGCGGACTAAGTGACGTTTAAAGATATCGGTCTAAGGGCCTGTATACGTAGTTCTTTGCTACCTATTTAAGTGTGAAAGCAAGAACAGAAAAAATATTTTGAGTTCAATAACTGAAACGGGCAGTATAAAAACACTTTGGCATAAAATATGGAGGACAATTTATATCGTTTGACGTCATTGGGAGAGAAAATACTCTATAGCCCGTAGCGATAGCAAGTATATACCTACCTATGTGTCTTTACATTATGTGAATGTAACTACACATATTTATCGTCGTTTCTTATTCCCATGTGAGTTTGGTCAATACCCAGACTATTTCCATTTTGTTTTTCATTTTGTACTGCTGAATTATCACCACTCACTGAATTGAGCTTTTAAAATTCAACAGTTCTCTTTTATTTAGGAATTCATTTAGGTTTCGCTTACTGTTGGTGAAACCGGGTAACATCTCTCACTACATTTTTATTCTCAATAGCCTAACAACCATAAATTGCTGTTACTTGCTTAGATATCTAATCAAATAATGGCAGAAACCCTTTCGATATCATAAAAAAACTGCAGAATCTAGGTTATTTGCCGATGATAATTATTTGTGCGTGAATCACGTTGTGTTAGATACATTGGTTGGGTTCATGTAGTTCTATCTAACTACTACTAACCACTTATGATTTCCTGGTACCTACTATGTTAATCAGACTGTCATGAAAACAAGCAGAGTTTTAATATTGTAGCAATTTGGATCTGTAACATATGATAATGTGAGACATGGTCATGTGCCTAAGTTATTTCCTTAATGAGTATAGCTTCCTCGTAGGTCTAGTGATCGATAGCGCTGCTACAGAGCACGAGGTCCTAGTTTCAATTTCCGGGTCGGAAAAAGTGTTATTATGTTTTTCCATTTGGAATTTCTTAGAATTTACCTCGGAGTTTGGATTTGTGCCACCCTATCATGACAAATGGGTGTGTAGGCATACCGCTGGGATACCTACAGGCGTGTTTTTATGTATGCAGTGTTGCTATGCAAAGCTTAGCTTCCCTGCATATCTTTGTTTTGTTGTCATAACAATGTCAAGTGTTTAACGAGATAATTGTTATCTTGGAGATAGGGCACAGACTATTGTTCGTGGAGTAGTTTGACTAACTGATATCATACATATATTGTTTATTGCATGTGGCGTGATTGTCATTATATGTATTTATCATAAATCACGAGGCATCATTGTATCATGAGACATCATTGCTGTTTACACATCAGGTTATAACATGTGCATAGATATCTCCATACTTTCCAAGATTTTATCAAAAACGAATAATACCTTTATCTATTATTTCATGTACCTAAATATTGTAATCTTAAGGATATATCGGATGGCGGATATACTCATCATACGCAATATAAAGTCGAACGTACCCAAAATTGCCAATTCATTAGATGATAACTGCTACCTAACCAAATTCTGTATCATCTATATAGACAAGAAATCAACCCAAGCTATTCTATAAAAGAAACATCCCTCAACGTGATCATCATGAATACCAACCTCAAGTCCCAAACGATGTTCCTCTTCTCCGTGACACTGACAGCTGTCAGGTATGCCTTCGCGACGTAGATGAGGGATAGGCGCTCCTTCACGGTGGTTCCTCGGGTCTCGCGTTCGTGCCACTCGATGTAGTTACTGTTCATCGTGTTGAACTGGTAGTTGTACTCCTTGCGGCAGTGAGGCTCGTCCGATTGGGTGAACCAGCCTGTGGAACAATTATGATGTTAGGAAACGGTAGGACTATAGTGGTGAAGATTTTATACACGTTGAAATAAAAACGGTAAAACTCACCAGTATGAGGGTAGCAACGATCAGCCATCACAGTGACGACGCGAGCGATGTGGTAGCCCAGGTCTGACAGGAACATGCCAGGCCTTCCATCAACCTTCACGTTGATAGCAAGCATAACGTGGTCCTTCTCATTCTCGATCAGAAACCCTTGGGGTCCAGGACTTGATGTAGCGTAGTCCACTAGATCTTGGATGTTCTCGTCACACGATACGACCATCATGGACTTTGAGATGCCAGGGAAGTCCTTCTCCAAGCCTTTCAGCAGTTTCTCGACTTCCATGGCCAGACCGACACACGTATGCTTGTGGGGACGGATGGGCGGATTGTACTTCGGGAAGTACTCCTGAAGAGTTGCGTCTGGGGCTGCCATATAGGCATCGTACAGGGAAATGAAGTTGTTGATGGAGTCATAATTTTCCGAGACGACGAGACGGCTCAACAGCGCCTCCGCCTTAGCGACCAGGTCCTCGTATTGTGCGAGGGTGAGGCGCAGGGCGGGGCGGGGGGCCCCCCACCGGGGAGGTGGGAGGGGGTGGTCGGCAGGCCAGCTGCCGGCGGCGCGTGCATCAGAGCCGAGTCAGCTCAACCACTCGGTGCCCCAACGACCCACAACGCGGCGTAAGGCGCGCTCTTCGCTCGAGGAGCATGCAATAGGTGCGGCGGCCGCCCCGGGCCCGCCCGCACCAGTGGCCTCCATGCCTGCAGGTGCAGACGCGTCCAGAGACCACTCTAAATCCTTACTTAACGGTTTTATATTTAACATATCTGAAACAAAGAAATTGACAGTTCAAAATATTGCTTACTTAAAGCACTAAATTTCAATGGTGAATCGTGATTGTAGATGAATGGAAAAAGCATTTTATTTTCAGTCGCAAATAGAAACCAAGAAGAAATATGCTACGTCAATAACATTAACAACTTGATCCCAATAAACTAACCGAAATTCCCCTACGTGTCTGTGTCAATACAAGACGATAAGCTGCCCGAGTGATGCGTCACCACCATACAATGCTTACCCATCGACAGCGACCGTTCTGTCTAAATACTTCTGAGTATCAGACTATATTACACAAGGATCGTAATCTACGTCATAATTATAAAGGCCAGCCTCCGAGAATTGCTAGTATGCTAATTGGGTACAGTGACGAACATCGCAAACAAAACCGTAACGGGAAACCGGATGACTCACCGATCACGGTCATTTGTCGGAAGATTGGACATAACTAAAATGGCTAACGACCACGTCACTGCAATCTTTATGTCTTTCAAACATGGCGAAAAGCCAGGAATGGTTTTCGTCGCTTCTTATTTAGCGAAATATTTTGACTTGACCTTCTGCCTTCTGCTGCATTTTGGGTAACATCAAAAGAGGGAGAGATGTTTTTCCATAAACATGACAGAAAACACGTGTTTGGAAGCAGACGATTTTAAATTAGATGATTACACATGTTTTGTTTTGGAAGTAATTTTTTAAAAGATAAAGATGTAGGTCTAAAGAAGATGGCAATAGATTTGGAAATACCAAACAATAAGTGTTTATAAGTCTGCAAATATTCTTTAATAAATTTAAAAGTACTCGTAAAATGAAATACAGCAATAGCGGGACTGTCTAACTTCCTAGACTAAGAAGAAGGTTAGACAATAAGTTCACTCAATTAGTCTACACTGCGGCACGCGAGGACGCTATTATATGTACCCACCCTTATGACGCATAGCAGCATAAAGTAATTTATATGGTGCCATTTCTTGTGAACGACTTTTCGTGTCTTTTAATGATGATGGAGAAAGCTTTAGGTATAAATGGAGTATACTAATTACAAATATAGAAACAAACCTAGTGAACTCTAGAAGGAAAATATCAAAAGACGAGTGCCTGGTTTTACCAATTACCAAAAATAATTGTTAAATAGCTACCAAACGCGGTTTTCCCCCATTGTTTTTCACAGCGAAATCATATAAATGCCCCAATTTAGATTACAGGGAACCGGGCGTTACTATGCCACGAAATTGTTTGTGATAAGGTTTATTAGGCCAAAGTACTTATATGATTTAGTTGAAGCAAATAAATAACATAAATCAGCCTGTAATGTTCCCATAGCTGGGACACAGGAGTTCTTTCTTTAAAAAGGAGTGGGATGCACCACGCGGACCCATTGCGGGTCAGTTGGAGATAAATAAATGAAACACGGAGAATAAATTGAATGATGTACAGTAGTAACAAGATTATCAGACTATCGGTGCACTTGCAGTGGGTGACTCTTATTCAATAAACAGCTGATATAGTGACATGTGGGTCTTCTAAAAGGTCAGAGTAACATTTGAAGATCACTTTGAAATATGGGGTGTTTTGAAATTCCGGAAAGATGGAAAACCATCGGAACTAGAGATATTTATGTGGAAAATTGCTTGATAATTTATGATGAATGAAAATATATGGGTTAAATAATGCAAGGTCAATGCTACGATGATAAAAATAATAAAGTTCAACGTACCCATACTTGGCTATCAGCCGGCTTAACAAATTGTGATGCTTTTTCGAAGGTGTTTGTTTGTTTACTTCGCGAATCAAACTGGTTTTATCTGCGTGCGCGCGCCCTATATAAACCGTCCATTCCATTTTGCCTCGCCCCGCGCGCGCCCGCCCCCCTCCCGCACGTGCGTCATATCGACACAACGGAAAACGTGCACGTTTGTGCTGTGTGCTTATTTGTAGGTTATCAGTGATTGTGTGCGTCGTGTTTGCCTGTGTGCGAACGATGCGCGTCAAAATAAAACGCACACATCTGTGGTTGGGAGTGTTTTATATGGTGGGTGTCGGTGTGTGGGAATACCCATGAAATACGTAAAAATTCGGATTAGCCTGCGGTTTCGACTGCTTGGAAATTTGGATTTGGACATAAAGTGTAACATTATGGCTGTTGACAACAGACCAGCCTGAGTTACCGGCAGAAGTCTCTAAAATGATCCTGAAAATACATAAATTCACATAATTTATTTATAACGTACCTATTAAAATATAGAGAACAGGGTAAACCCTGACGAGGATGCCTGTGCTATGAGGAATATATCGTACAAACAAAACAGATACACTGTGAAAACAAGGCAAGTGTACATAGTCTCACGAGTATGTGGGTAAACAAAGGTAACAAATCAGCCTAACCCTTCGGGAAAAATAGGTGTGGGTTTCTGTTATATGTTATGTTACATAATCATGCTAGTCTATGCAGTCACTGGCGCTGTGTAGCATAGCATAATCAGCCTATAATGTTCCCACTGCTGGGACACACGCGGCGTCCTTCTGTAAGAGACGGAATGGCCTATACTCCACCACGCGGGCCCAGTGCGGCTTAGTAGATATCACATATCTTCATTTTTTTGTTCCAGGACATGCCGGTTACGATGTTCTCCTATGTTTTGAGAGCAGTGGTGATGAAATAAATTACAAAAAGTAATGCGCTTGCCTACAAACACACCGACTAAGGCTCCGCGCAAACGGGCCACCGACTACAGCCACCGGTGGCTGTCGCGCTCCACGTCCTTTGGTACCGCGCTAACGAAGGTGGTCAGTGGCTGCCACGAGTGGTCGGTGGCCGCTAACACTCTTCTGCTGTACAGTCTTACGATGGTGACGGAAGGTTTGATCGCGCTCCTAATAATTCGCCATCCGGTGGCGTGTCGCGGACACTGAGTCGCGAGTGGACGCCACTCGCTACACGTGTGCGGCGATTCCAATCCAAACGTTTTAAAAAACATGTAAACAGCTTGTCGCCAGGCACCGGTGGCTGTGGAAAGTGGCCTGTTTGCGCGGAGCCATTGACGACTAGAAAACATTATCTAAATACTATTCAAATAATATTAGTTTTGATTAGAAATGCAATGGAATTTAATCGAAATGAAATTGCACTCGCAATAATGTGACACGGACACGTGAGCTAATAATAACAACCAATGTAAAATAGCTACATCTAGGTAACTGTATATCGTAAGCAATTAATTATTTCTATAAACTATTTCTATAATTAGACGTGAAGCGCGATAACTGTTAGCCTAGCCATACTACCCTAGTGGGCTGTAGGTACCGCGTAAATCAATGTATTTCTATTTTAAGCTAACTTTAATTAGTCACGTAAGCAGTGATAGCCTAGTAGTGTGACCGTCGGATTGCCAAGTCATAGGTCTCGATTTCGAACCCAACACACGTAGATACTTCTGATTTTTTGGATTCATGTGCTTGTGCGTTTTGTATAATTATCACTTGCTTCGCTGAAGGAAAACATCGTGAGGTAACCAGTATGCCTGAGAGATATTTCTTGACGGCATGTAAAGCCAAGTCAGAAGCCCATGGACGGCATAAAAACTCTGACACCAGGTTAGACACCAACCACATGATGAAGGAAGAGGGATAAGTCACGTTAAAATAACATACAACCTGTGCATAGAACGTAGTGACTCATGGACTAACTACACTTATCCAGCTCAATTTGAACTCCATCTCAAGACTTCAAAGTCCATAAAAAACTGGTGTTTAACTTAGTAGTCATCATCGTCAAGTTTTCGGCCTGTAGTCCATTATTGGACTTTGGCTCCGAATGTTCTCTAGAACACATACGAAGATTGTACATAATATTGTAATGTCTATTATTGTTATAATAGACATTACAATATTATTATGTTAATGTTAAATGTTTGACATTTGTCAAGAAAGTAACTTGCCGATCTTTCATTATTTAATATTACAAAAAAAGAACTACGTATAAATTGTAGCAATATTCAATTCTGTTACTTCAATATACTTAGGTAATCTACCTTATATTTACAGAACCATTTTCATACTGTCATAACAATGGAAATGTTTTCAGTAGGTTGTCACGCTACACCTACACGTCTGCCCACACCCGCCTGCGAATGACAAGCGCCTGTTGTGTAGATAGATATAATCGATATCGCGAAGCCCTACCCGTCTGGCTTGGCTATGGCGTGTTGGAAACAAAATGGAGGCTAGATTAAAATAATGGAGGATTTCGTGCTGCGCCGTAGGCCTCGTAGCAAGATTTATTTTTTCGGCAATAATATTGATAAAAATATGTATTCATTTTATTATACATTATTCTCTAGAACAAATTGTTTTTTGAGTCTTGTTTTTTCTTCATGCACGAAATTATTAGTTACTAGCCACTTCGGGTTCTTAGGAGCAAAAGATTAATTGAATTTCGAACGTGGTCTGAGCCAAACTTGAAACATTGCTGCATTGGTCAGTATCGATTTAATTGGACAAACAATATTAATGGATCCGACCCCAACAACTTAGGGAACAGGGTAGGCAGCGTGATGATGAATTGCTATTCAAAAAGTTATCTTGTTTAACGTGGGAGTATTTTTTTAGAAGTTTTGTTCCATAAAATTAACGTCCTTCAGCATTCTCGGTCGGGTTCAAAGTCCTGACTGCGACCTTGCAGACGCATCAACACGATATCTACTAATACCTGCCCATTACACAAATACACATAATGTATATGTTTACAAAGATAAGTATCGTCCCATTTCAGTCAATAAAAATCGATAATAACAGATAATGAGGTGTCAAACTATCGAAAAATAACGCGCAGAAGGGACGTGTTATGTAAACATACATAGCAACCTGGTGTATTGCTTCTAGAGATTATTATTTACTAGCTTATGCCTGCGGCTTCGCACGCCTGGAGTTCGGTAAATGTCCCACGGGATCGTGCTACCGCGATAAAAAGTATCCAGGGGGGGGTTGTACTATTTTTGTGCTGAAAATCCGTTCCGTCCTTTTTGCGTGAAAAAGTAACAACCGGGGGCTTCATCCATCCCCAGAAAGTTTCGCATCTATAATAGTAATTAGAAGTAAGATACATAGCAACCTTTTGCATTGTTGTTATTTACTAACTTTGATATTTGTAAGGGTGGTAATGCTGCTCTTGCGTGGATGGAGTGATCGTTCTTTACATACTGAGAGTAACTGCTGCCGCGGATTGCATGCTGAGCTGTCATAAATATGTCTTCTTTCTTTCTTTCTTTCAAAGACCACTTTATAAATTCTTTGCAAAGCTGAACATAATCATCATCATCTTCCTACCCTTTTTTTTTTTTTTTTTTAACATGGTATAATCATCAAATGATCCTTCCCACCCAGGGCAGAGCGGGAGGGACTGTCAGACTTGTACTGACTAAAATCCACGGTGTCCTTCAATAGCCCTTTATGTTCCAGGGTCACGGTAATTCTATGACTCCCGCGACCCCGGCAGGCTTTGGCCCTGTAGAGGGGGGCCCCGTCATTATCGTCTTCCTGCCCTTGTCCCATGCTACTTGGGGTCGATGCAACACGTTTTCTTCTTCCATTCTCCCCTGTCAGACGTCACGGCATCATTTACGCTAACGTAACGCTCTATATAATGAAAATTCGAAATGTTTTATTGTGTGATATCATCGATTTTTGTATGTTACTGATGAATTATATTCGAAAAACCCGATACCATTCGTGAGATATGATTAGGTATGTGTTTTCCTAATGTACTTACTTACCGATCAAGACAAGAAAAATGCTGGGTGACACCACGTTTCGGCTCGCTACTTGCATGCGTTTGGGTGCTCCACATCAAGATGCCGACTGCTTTACCACATTGACAGTGGTCAATGTGGTAAAGCAGTCGGCAGTCTCAGACACCATGACCTTTCCTGCAGTAAGAGCGCAGGTCGGCTAGCACGGCACGCTAGCATCAATGACATCATCCGTCGTGCTCTTGTCACCACCGGGGTGCCAGCTGTTTTAGAACCCAATGTCTCAGCACGCGTCGATGGTAAGAGCCGAGACGGTATGTTTATAATGCCTTGGAAGTTGGGTAGACCTTTGGTGTGGGAAGCAACATGTGTCGACACCCTTGCGCCATCCCATCTTCCTAGCACGGCGAGCTGTGCTACAGCGGCTGCTGCCGATGCTGAAAACCTCAAACGGCGCAAATACAATAACCTAATTGTTAGTTCTTTATGTGTTTGAGCCGTTTGGGGTTGAAACACTGGGCCATGGGGTTCGAGTGCCCACCTAGCCTTTCGGGAGGTCACTAAGCGGTTGGATGGGGATTTTTCCCTTTATTCTGATAACGCTCCCCTCGGCGGGCCTATTTACGGTCAATGAATCAGCATTGCCATCCAACGTGGCAATGCTGCCAGTCTTCTGGGCACTAGTCCTGTTGACAGCGATGTGAACGAATTTTTCAACGCCCTTTAATGCTTAGTTATTTTCTCCTTTTCTGTACATATTTTTGTTATTGTCTTTAGTTTATTTATAGATGGTTATGTTAATATTCTTAAAAATAAAAATTGTTTTTATGACCTTCCCGATAGTGGGCTATAGTCATGTGTCAATATCATCGGAAAAACAGTTTTTTAAGGTACGTGTGTCTTATCCTTGTACTTTTTTCTTTGTATCCATTGTGCAGGTACATAGGTTCGTGCTCGGGGTGACTCATAATACATTAGTTTAGTTAATATCCTCAGAAAAAAGTTGTGGTCAGGCTTTTAGGTCGTAGCACAATGTTAACTAGAATTTCTGTAACTGTAGCGAATATGAGCACGTATAGTTGATTATTTCACTAATGAACCAAGAAATAATAGGTAGTCGCTATGCTTATCCACCTACCTACACACAATTCACGTTTCACTCTAGCACCGAGAATTCACGTGTTTACTAGGCAGTGACAGCTGTATAGATATGACCGACAGTACTATTGACCCCCTCACTGTAGTAAAACGTGAAGATAACGAGAACTGTGTGTTGAGTTGCTGACATAGTTATTTGTGTGAACAATTAAAAGTTATAAGGTTAAACTGATTAAGCGATCAAATTAATTAAAAACGAATGTTTGTTCCGCCTGGTGTGTTAACTAAGTGTAAATTAAATTGCCTACATAAATTGTAACTTTAGTGAAAGCCGTTTTTATGATATTGGGAGGTAAAACCAAGAAGTCCGCATACCTGAAGATGAATTCTCGAGCTAGCAATAGGTACCAGAGGTATTACTGATGCATTGCCATCGCAGACACATCTATCGGCATTGCCTTTTCCCAACTATGTTGGGGTCGGCATCCAGTCCAACCGGATGCAGCTGAATACCAGTATTTTACATGGCGCGGCTGCCTATCTGACCTTCACAACCAAGTTAGTAATGGGTAATACGATAACCCTTGGTAAGACTGCAATGACAGGCACAATATTTCAAAATGATTCATGAGTATAAATCTCGAGGAGACTGTAACAAATCAGAAAAATACAAAGAGACATATTTAATTCTGCAACTTTCAAAACATGTTTGATCCATTATGAAAAACACATGTTTATTACACGATAAACAGCGAACATGTTTTGTTTACAGTTCTGTAAAAACCTGAAAACAATAACTGTTTACATCGAAGTTTACAGAACGTTCTGGGTATAAGAATTTCATCATCCCTAAATATAGAAAAGTCGATAGTTTTGCGGCTTTAGCGAGAATACGTCACGACCTTCAGGTTTTACATTGTATATACCTACCTACCTTCTATGTATAACGCTATACACAGCGATGTACATACTTGGATGTAATCGTCTCAGTCAGCTGATGTGCTGTCATTATCGATAATTATTTGCTATATAAACAGTCTGTAACACATATGCATGTTATGTATCTGGTTGGTGTCTGTTCGTGTGTGTGTTTCTACAGAAAATACTGAACTTAATTTGGTGGTAGGTAGGTATATGTTTTTGGTAGATAATGGTAAGTTTTTAGTATCACAAGAGGTTTTTCAACAGTTTCTGACAGTCTCCGGAGGAGTAGCTTATTTCCAACGATAAGAGAAACAAGTCTTTCATAATTTTTGTTATCTGATCTATTTAATTCCGAAAAATTTCGGAAGTTTTTTTACACAGGTAGGTAGGATTAAACTTTGTGCTTCGTATCAAAAGAAGATAAGATAGAATAAAATGCATGTCAACAGAGATAAATGTAGTTAACCTACACGTTACATAAACAAAAACTACCTAATTCTGTAACCATGTGGACCAGACAATAATAAAATAATCTATGATAATGAATGACAAATAAAATCATATTGCAAGGATTACAACACTAGCTTATGCCCACGACGTCGCCCGCGTGGAGTTCGTTAAGTCCCACGGGATCGTACTGCCGGGATAAAAAGGTCATGATCCTATATTTTGCTCCAGGTTATAAATTATCTATGAGCCAAATTTCATCCAAATCGGTTTAGTAGTTTTTGCGTGAAAGAGTAACAAACATTCATCCATCCATCCATCCATTCTTATAAATTTTCGCATTTATAATATTAGTAGGAAGTAAGATAAGAATTAAGAAGTGTGTTATACTGTACATGTTTCATTATTATTTATTTACTAGCTTCTGCCAGCGGCTTCGCCCGCGTGGATGTCGAAAAATATCCCACCCCAACAAACATAGTTACTTACCTTCATCCGCTGAGACACGTATAAATTAATTTTTAATTGTTAGCCTAAACACAAAATTTGAATATCCTAACTTCAAAACTGACGGACTTTCATATAAACTTCCATCCCCTATTTTACCCCTAGACAAATATAATCAGAAAGCTTCGAACTGCTAAGCTATCGGGACTTACACGTGATATTGTGAGTCAACCATAAAAGATAGATATATGCTGTCGTGGGATATTTTTTATATAATTTTAAGGAGAACATTTCCGTCATACATGATTTCTGTGTAGCTTTAACCATTAAGGTTGCACACGCGACGGAAGCTTAAAAAATGGAGTAACTTCTCCCGTTTTCCCAACATTTCCCTTCACTGCTCTGCTCCTATTGATTGTAGCGTGATGAAAAGTATACTATAACCAACTCAGGAGTATGAAAAATAATTGTACCAAGTTTCGTTAAAATCCGTCGAGTAGTTTTTGTTTCTATAACGGTTATACAGACAGACAGACAGACAGACAGACGGACAGACAGACAGACAAAAATTTTACTGATTGCATTTTTGGCATCAGTATCGATCCCTAATCACCCCCTGATAGTTATTTTGGAAATATATTTCATGTACAGAATTGACCTCTCTACAGATTTATTATAAGTATAGATTTATCAAGACAAGGTTTATAAAAATCATAACTTAGAACTATGCCCCACAAAACCGTTTTCATGGTTTGTCTGTGGGAACGGAACAAACAGTATAGAGCAATGATTACTTACTAGCGCGAACACTTAATTTTCAATCTTTTTACTTTTTAATAAATGTTTATATAATTACTAATTTACTAATATTTACTACTTTAACTAATTCACAAATATTTACTTTACTAATTACTAATTTACTAATATTTACTTTACTAATTACTAATTTACTAATATTTACAAATAATATTATAAATGCGTAAATAAGTTGTATGTGCTGTATGTAATAGGTATACTCGTAAATTGTACTGTACAGTGTACATACATAGAAACAAACGTAATGTCACGCCTGTAATGTCTGAAATGACAAGAAGAGGTGCACTACACCTCGTACACCCGCTTTTCGCCGTCCCATGCTATATGGGTTGAGCCTATTGCCATCAATACGGCACAAAACCAAACTATAGGCTACACCTGCTACTGAGACATTCCTGAGGAAAAACGAATAAAGCTTAGTCGAACCTGGGAACTGAAACCAAGATCCTCATGTTCAGCAATGGGAATTTGTGATTATTTGTGACACCTGCCCCCGTAGCATGACCACCGTAGACAAGGATTTCTTTGACGGTAGAATCGACAAAATGACAGATAGTGCAAAGAAATCTGTCATTGTGTCGACACAATCTGTCATTTTGTCGATTCTTCTGTCAAACAAAACCTTGTCTACGGTGGTCATGCTACGGGGGTAAACGTGACAGTTACATAATAATGACATATAGGTAAAGAGATACATTATTGTTTTCCCAGTAGGCGCAAATTCAAAACACGCGATCGAGTCACCAACCGCATGTTTGCGACAGTTGTCGTGTTTCATCATTGTCGATAGGTACCTAATAAACGAATTATCAATAAAACCTAATTAGTAACTTAACGCTTGACACATCTGTGCATGGTGTTTTGGTTTGCTGCGCGCGTAGCATGATCACCGCAGAAACGGCTTTTGTCGACGGAAGAATCGACAAAATGACAGTTTGTCGATTCTTCCGTCGATAAAACGCTGGTTTACAAACGGGTCTTCTCGACATGTCATGTCTTGTCGCCATCCACAAAGTCACGCCTTTTTCCCTAGGGTAAATAGAAGCTACTGAACACCACATGCTGCTCTTACATGTGTGTGATTTTAAGAAAAAAATAATTCATTCATTTATCGAAGTGGTCTGTTATTAAACTGTTGCACAAATTGAATACGAGTTTTTAGCGAAAGTTGTTTAGTACACACGGTGGCACATGAAGCTGTATATTTCCAGTATAACTTGGCCTCGCTTTGTAAAAATTTCCTATACAATGAGAGATCCACATAAACTGGTTTATTTATAACTTGTTTGGCCGTCGTGCGTACCACTTATTAAGGTGCTCCTTCATCGGGAGCAATCGCCTGTAATGTAACAGTTCAGATTCACTTGTTTCCATACAAAATCGAATCTTGGACTGTTACATCACAGGCGAATGCTCGCGGTGAGGGAGCACCATTACGGATAGAATGACCCCTTACCTTTTGCTGGTAACTACTGCGCCACCCTGCATAGGTAGGTACCGTAGTAATAATTAATACGCATCAGACCTTCTTCAAAGACATCGCTATTGATAAGGCCAGTGTGTAGATACGAAGTAGCTAGTAGAAGTCGGTAGCCGTTATTTATAACTTGCCTACATTCGTTTTCGAGATCCGTCTTTTCATAGTAAAAATATAGGAGGGGCGAGCAATTTTATATACTTACTATATCAGTAGCGAAGGGTAAATTTTTGTAAGAGGTAAGCCAGAGTACATATCTTTACTGTATGGAATATTATCGGGTATAGAATACTGACTGTGCCATTTTTCAAAGGGAAGCCGGTAGGAATCGGGTTGTATGGAACCTTCGCCACTGTACTATATTATTATTTTTAAATTTACAACGGACATCATGACATGACTAACTTTTTAATAAGAATTCAGTAAAATATATGATTCCTGAACCACCAGTGTCGGAATACCAATTAAAAGTGCAATATCTACACTGTGAAAATGAATCGGCGAAAAATTTTAATGCTGGGTCTAGTTATGTGAATCCTGGGTAAACGTTTGTGTCAAAATGTCTCTTACACCGTGTGTTACATTGTAGTACTTCAAGAATATTCAAGATAGTCCACTTTTATCATTATTTTTGTTTATTTACCCGACAGCAAAACATTGCCGTGAGGACAAACGCACACTTCAACGTTACACACACATGCAAAACACACACTCATTCATACATATGTGAGTAAATACTGAATCAAATTGCTGTGCGTGTGAGATTCAAAATAATCCTTCCATCTGTTAAGCTGAAAAAAACTTTGGATAACAACTTTAAGGTTAATTTTCGCTTGATGATGTTACGTTGGATGATAAGGAGTGTTCCAGGGCATTCGAGAATCGAGTAACTTTCCAAAGAGTTTGTTTACATTACAAGTAATATTGCGCAGTAGTGTGATCGTGTTTGTTTGATATTATTAGATTAGTAGGCTGGCGATGTTCTAGTACCAATAATACTATCCGGTTGTATGTCTGTGTAGGTCAAGGGTTTGTTTATTTATGGTAGATTTGGTGTCGGGGGGGGGACGCAAGTCCTCTTGTAAAACAGATAGCGATTTGTAGTTTCTGCTTACCCCCTTTGGAAGAAGCGAAGGGTCTTCAACGATGACCTTGTTTGTATGACATAGATCTTTCTATTTAATAGATGAAAGATTTTGCATACCTATTTGTATAGTTATGTGATTGGCTCCACGTGAAGGGATACAGGCGTGAAGGGATGGCAACTGTGAAACTAATAGAGCTAGCATAACTGTTTCCAAGTATCGTCATTGGTTGCAAATCTGGTAATGTCATTTTATATATCAAAATAGCTTGACCTCATTGGTCAGATTGAGACCCAGCTATGGTGTTCCCCAATGATATCCGTCAACCCGCACTGAACACGTGTGCTAGATTACAGCCTCCGTCCTTGTGTCCCACTGGTGGGCACGTCATAATTATACAGACCGCGGTCTATGATACCTACAGTTTTGCAGTTTTTTTTTCAGCAAATAGGTACACACGTCGACACATCAACTAATACTTTTCCAGTATAACATGGCTTCGCTTTGTATAGGTTTCCCGTCCAATGAGAGCTCCGCATAAAATGGTTTTGAAAAACTTGATTGATCGACGTGCGTACCATTAACATGTTTTCTATCTAACTTCAATACTTTCTAACCTAACCTTCCACCTGGAAGTCCTGGAACCGTCTCCGGACTCAAGTAGGAAGATGTAACTCCAACCTCGTTAAGTGAGGTTACCTAAATGAAAGAGCAGCGGCGTGTGGTTGTGGAGCTGTGTCGTATGCTCTACCTCCTATCCTGCCCTCTTGGCCCAAAAACTTGCAGCCGACGTGACCTTTGCGCGGCCACCGACGACGCGGTGGAAGTGGCGATGTTTTGGGCTAGCAAAATATAAAATTTGTCGTGCCAGCGATACGAAGAAGAAGACGACTTTCTAGAAACTGCAAAGCCTGTCCTACTTACTTACGAAAACATAGTGTCTCCTCACTCATCCCTCAACCCCAGGTGAATGCCAAGGGGGTGGTGAGTGAAAGGTGAGAGGGGATGGGGTCGACCGACGCATTAACCTTCCCTTGTGTTTAACCTTATAGGTACATAGATCAAGGTTAGGAACGAACGACCACGAACTATACCTAATTGGAATTTGGAACTAAAATCGATAGAAAACCATTTCAATGTTCATTATGGACAGGTTATGTATTGAACCATGAAAGTTTTGAGGGTTCTGTAGATAAATGGCAAAACGAAGCGCTTAGGTATAATTTCGTCATGTCCGTCTGTGTAGCAGTCTGCCCGGGAAGTCCGGATGTCGCACAGCCATTTAACTCCGGGATAGTTTTTGTAAGACAATAAGTAAGAACAACAAGCAAAACCGAGGTTTTTCTTTGTTTATAGTTTATCGCATGATGCATGATGGCCGATGGGGCCGAAAAGTTCTGGAGTGGCGACCGCGAACCGGAAGACGCTGCGTTGGAAGGCCTCCCACTAGGTGGACCGATGACCTAGTAAAGGTTGCAGGGATCCGCTGGATGCGAGACGCACGAGACCGGTCAATGTGGCGACACTTGGGGGAGGCCTATGTCCAGCAGTGGACGTCTTTCGGCTGAAATGATGATGATGATGATGGCATGATGCCAATCTAATTAGTAGTTAATATTCCTATTTACTAGAATAATTACTATTTACAAGAATAAGGTTCGTTTAAGCGAAAAATTCTTATTCACTTTCGCTACGGGAATATGAACATTATTTGCATAAAGTAAGGTCTATTTTCTCATGAACAAGTTGAACAACACAGTAACTCAAAGTAAGGTCTGTGAATTTTGTCCTAAGAATTATGTATATCGAACTCTGCTAAGCAACGAAGCGGAATTTGTGCCTCACAAAAGCATAATTATTTCGAGTCAACAAAATACCAATGACTCACTTTAGAAAGAAGCATGGTTATCTTATCAATGAGCTTGAAACGTTTCCAGGACCCTTTTCAATGATAAACTTGTAGGAGTTATAAATAATGTTTTCAAAATAAAACAAAAAGTATCTGTGAAGATACTATTTATTTGTCAGGTGTGGGGTTCGAACCCACGCTCCCTCTCGGGAACCAGAGCTTAAATCTGGCGCCTTAGACCACTCGGCCAACCTGACTTGTTGTATGCGTTCAAATTATCCATCACTATTTGTAAATTTTGGCAACATGCCTACATTATTAGAAAATCTTCATTCCAGTTTATGATTAGCATTTTTATCAATTATTTTATTGAAATAAAACACCAAAGTTAAAGGTAATCAAGATAATTCTAAATATTGAAAAAAAAACTTCTGCAGCTTGTACTTTGTCATAACTTTTCAAATGATCGTTAATCATCATTTTACTTTTAACTTCATTACGTTTTGTCTATTTCCCATAGATCATAAAGTAAAGGGAACCCCGAATAATAGGTCGTAATTAATCATGTTCTGTTAAGCGCTATCTATATACGACATCGAACACTTACCTACCAAACGTGTAACTATGAAGTATACCATTGTGCTCATAGATGGCGCTGTACACAAGTTTTTAATAATATTCGGAGAATGATTTTTGTAAATTCAAACATTATCATAATTTAATAACAGTATTCGTTTCAATAACTAAGGCCTAACATTAAATTTGTGATAGTTTAGTACTTTTATCAGGTTTGTGCTTTAGTAAAGTAGGTATTCGCTGACATTGGCCCAGCAATGTCACGGTCTTCACACCGCTGGCGATTACTGGTGCGTTCCAAAGTTTATCAGTTCACACAATGGGCCAATGTCATCTGAGGCTACATCAGTAATTACATTAGTCGGTGGTACTTAATTTACAATGCAATGAGGTCTAAATTGCGACAGGAAGTCACCCCGTCTGACCGCGTTTCCGCTTTTTTGTCCTGGTCAGATAATGATTGTTTATGGCTTGTACCTGACTTTGTTGCAGAACAGACAATGAGCTTTACACAAAACTGTTTGAACATAACGATGGCATCGGTATTTATGTACCTAGGTATTAATCTAATTCATTGGACATTCAACGTTTATTGCATAATTATTTTGCTAGTGTTGCATAAATGACGGAAAGTATGGGGACTGTAGCGTCATTGTTCTTTAAAAAAAACTTGGTCCTACTACCAAGACTTCTCTCCTTGTCCCAGCCGTGCATTTTCAGGAGTAGTTACAACTCTTATGCACTAATAGCACCAGACGTGAAACGGTACGTGTGTGTGGCAGAAATGACCTACTTGATTATTTTGTGCCGGAATCGAACCGACAACATTTTTTTAATTTCGTCATTGCGTCTCGTAGGTCAACCTCTGAAGCTAGCTTCTGCTTAACCGTAGTATCCTGTGGATGCCTTGAGAGTAAGGCCTTCAGTCAGGGGCATTAAACTTATAAACAAAGCGACCACACGCAAGTTAAAATGTACGGAACAGCTGGTTGTTTTAGCCAGAAAAAGTAACATAAGCATAGGTTTGAAAATATATTTCCCATACAATATTTCGCAACGGTTGACACCACAGAACAGAAAGTTGACACTAGTATGCAAAGGACATTTTATTATCGACGCATTTATCTTAGGGAACGTTGTCCAGTTTAATGATGTGAACCAGCACCTCAGAGGTATAATGCTTACACCCTGTAGATCATACTTTATTTCTCATTACATTACATCTTTCTATATTTCGGAAACAGCTAAATGAAACAATCAAACAAAATAATACTGTCATATTTAATCAGAGGCACATCTTCACCCCCAGTAGACCGAGAACCATCACGATCACACTCTTCAGCGATCCAACAGAGTTGCACTCGTTGTCGAAGCACTGGCAGACGGTCTCGAGGTGGTCCTCATTGTCAGCCTTGTAGCAAGGCTTGTGGTGTCGCACCCAGCCACAGCTGCGGGTCACACGAACCTCAGGCTCGTAGCCTTTGTGGAGAACTGGAAGAAGAATGAAGAAGATTTTAGGAAAGAAGAAGAAGCTTTTGGTGGCGCAGTTGCTGTTGGATTAATGAACGCATCTAAGATAGGCAGATAAACAATCAAGTATCTCACATCGGGTACAACCAAGCAAGATTTTTTATTAAAGTAGGTGGCCGATAGATTTTCACCGCAAAAAAGCGTGTGTGTGGCAGAGCCCTGACAATCTTCGCTGAGTGGCTGGAAAAGAATGGCCCCGAGGGTCAAGCACTATGTTTTGTTTTAATTTGTTTTATTACATTAATCTAAACAGGTCTGTAAATTGTAGTTTCAACTGGAGTTGTTTTGTTTCAACATGGGCGCACACGCATTGTAGGTTGTTTCCGAGCTTGACCTGCATTATCTCTTTGAAGATTTAGATTATTATAATTATGCCTAAGTTAAGCCCTAACTAACTAAACAGATATTACAGAAATATTGTATTATAAAAATAAATTATACGTAAATTCTTAGCGTATCGATAACAATCTTTTATTTTTATTTTTGGTGTTTATAGTATCGGATTTGGCGAGGAATTTGGCACCTTCTGTAACTAGTCCGTCAGTTCCCTTATAAAAAACTAAATACTGATGTTGTTAACAAACAAATAAAAAATAAAACAAAAACAATAAATCCCTGTTTTTATTGTCAGTTCCTCACGCCTGAATAAATCCCCGAAGGGTTAGGTAGAGGTGTACTAAATAGTACACCCACATTTCGCTACTGTTTTTAAGTCCCATGTAGTAGGGGCCGAGCCTATTGCCATCAACCGGGCACAGATCCAGACTCCGTGGCTGCTACTGAGAAATTCCTGATGGAAAAACCCAATAACACTTTGCCCGACCTGGGAATTGAACCCTCTTGCCACTTTAGGTTTGCTTCGGTGACCATCTATTACATACCAAGTTTCCTCCATGCCTCGGAGAGCACGTTAAGCCGTCGGTCCCGGCTGTCATTTGTAGATCTTTGACAGTCGTAACGGTAGTTCGACTAGTCTTACCAAGGAGTATCGTACTACCTAGTACAAATTGGGTTGTGGAGGTCAGATAGGCAGTCTCTCCATGTCAAGTACTTAGCTACATCCGGTTAGACTTGAAACCGACCCTAACATAGTTGGAAAAAGGCTAGGCAGATGAGGTTCGTTTTGCTCAGACCGATTTGGACAGATTGCGGACCCGCTGAGGACACCAGACACTGCCAGCTATATCAGTAGTTTTATCTGTCAGAGTCCATTCCGGTTTCATCGAACCATAAATGGTACCTTAACTACGTTACTACGAGTTCCTACGCGTGTGCCATCAATGAATTAACTAATACTACTATTAATTAACTCTATGTCTATTTACTTGCGGCCCTCAAGTAACTATGTAATCGTCTATAAAGTGAATAATGATTATCGGATGGGATAATCTACCGCACTACCGTCATTGATTGGATGAGCCTAGTCGAAATAAGTTTCCGCGAGCATCCTATTGATGACCAATATTTCGATTATTTCTAGTGGTCGTAAAGGTTTACTGAGTTACTGCTGAGCATGAGGTATTGTGTTCGATTCCTAGGTGGGGCAAAGCGTCATTGGATTTTCCAAGAAATTCCAGTAGCAGTACAGTTATAGTCTGGATTTTTATCCGGTTATGTAATGGCCATTCACGCTGGGACTTAAACATAACTAGCGAAATGTGTGTGCCATTGGTGCAATTCTGCCTGAGGCGCGATGTTGTGTTTAATATGGGAGTTATGGGACACTTATTGCACAAATGAATTGCAAATGGTGGTGGTGGTGGGTTGGTAGGCACAAACACACATCCGCCACCACCGACCACCACCACCATGGTGGTCGGTGGTGGCGGATGTGTGTTTGTGTTGTGTGTGTGTGGTGTGGATTTTACTTTCCTTCCCTAAAGTACATCCATATTTCGTTAGTTGTGCTTTGACACACGATATTACTTTCCTTACTTTCTCACCCACGGTGTTGGGATTTGCCCGGTGTATGCAAATAGGCTCGCCCCCTACTACATGGTACTTAAACATAACTGGCGGAGTACTATTAGGTACACGTCTGCCTAACCTTTCGGGCATTAGGCGTGATGTTATGTTGTTACTTACTGGTCTGCACAATCTTCCTGCAGAAGAAGTCGTTGTTGGCGGAGTAGACTCCATGGCCGCACTCCGCTATAGGCAGGAAGTTGTTCAGCGTATCCTTGTCGTAGATAGTGGGGTCCAGGCACATCGAGTTGTTCTGGCTGTTGCAGTCGAAGCAGCGGATTGAGGCAGCTGGAGGGGAGGGTGAACAGTTGTTAGAACCGGTTTTAAAATAAAGTAGCGAAGAGTAAGTCTTTACTAGTAAAACCAACAGGCGGTAGGTGGCAGGCGACAATCCGAAAATTTTACGTCTTTTCATAGTCAAACGTGCCGTGAAAATGGATCTCCTTTTCATTTATATTAAATAGGCCCCTGATGCCTGGTTACGAACTATCAGTTGTGCTGCAGTGATAGTCTAGTGGTGTGACTGTCGGATTGCCAAGTCATAGGTCTCAAGTTCGAACCCAAGAGACGCACCTCTGAATTTTCAGATTCATGTGCGTATTGTATAATTATCACTAACTTCGGTGAAGGAAAACATCGTGAGGAAATCAGCATGCCTGAGAGATATTTCCCGACGGCATGTAAACCCCAGTCAGAGGCCCATAGGCGGCTTAAAAACTCTGACACCAGGTTAGGTACTTACCACACGATAAAGAAAGAAAGAAGTTGAACGAAGTTGACAACTTAAAGTTTATGGATGCTCGATCCACTCCTCTCCGTTGTGGTCAAAACTGCTGATGCTCTGTTTGCAACTTTCAGTGTTCAACGGTTAAATTGCAGAACTTAGTGATATAAATAGTCTCAATTTTTGTACGATTTTACACATCATTTTTACTTGCAAGAAGTCTTGGTTAGGGAAAATAATCGAAATCGAATCCTATACATATATACTGTCTGCAATTGCTGAATATGATAAGGTAGATATGACAAATTCAAGATGTTGTATGACATGAGATGTATTTCATATCAGTAACAGAAAGCATTTTAATTTTTTTGACTTGAGGTAAACCAAATAAAATGCCAAAAATTTAAAACTTACCATATCTAAAACAGAACGCGAAAACGAGCAAACATTTTGAATACTCCTTCAACATTTTGAAAAACTTTTTTCCAATAGTAATTAAACACAATCAGCAGAAACTGTGTGATGTTAAAATGGCGAGTTTTACCCCGGACAGTCGGCCACTAACTGTTTACAATAATACTTTAGCTATAAAGTTGTGACGCGCGGACTTATTCTGTGTTATCGAGAGTCAATTGACGCCACGGTCACATCCTCAACGCTATCGAAAACGAGAAAAGTTCAAGTGATTCTCCCTGAATCTTCCTTCTCACCTCACTCTGAATGATTAGTGCCTCGGAGATAGTCATCATAATATCTTCCTGCTCTTGTCCCTGTTTCTTGGTGTCAGCGCAACATATTTTCTTGTACCATCTTCCTCTACCACAGTCACGCTATCATTCACTTCACTCGCTTTTGTTTCATATAATTTCTTAGAATCTATCATTCTTTTCTATGGCCTTCAACTTGTATTAACATTTATATTCGTAAATTCTTTTCATGCGTTTCTTCCCCTTTCATAACATGTTTTCTTTTCAATTTTTCTGTCACGGGCATAACTTTCTTTGCAATTTGTGCTGATGAGGCGATTAGCATATTCTTCAGGTGGTCTAAAATGGCCCTTTTCGCAGAACCTTAATTGGATAATAATATCTTTGAATCACGTTAAAATTCTCAAAATGGTCACAGACGCAATTAATATAATGAATTGTCACTTTGTGACCATTTTGCGAACTGTAACGTTATTGATTTTGTTATACTATTATGATTCTGCGAAAGCGGCCATTTTAGACCCCCAGAAATATGGGGACATCATCAAACAGATAGACAGATAGCATTAATATACTTTATTTCTTATTATTATAATCTTAAACTTAATAACATAGAATATAGTAAGTATCTGAGGTAACGCATAAAGCCGATAACCCTTGGCTTTGCAATTAAAGTTTATATAAATAAACCCGATTAATCATTCTACCGCCGCGCGCCGCGTCGAGCCGCTTGATACTCGAATATTTTGTTACAATTTAAAATGAAATTTTGCATTATGACGATAACGAGAAGCAGAAGATAAGCTCCTCCGGCTCCTCTGTTCTCACACAGAAAAGGCATGATGCCTGAGCACGCTTGCTCAAGACGGATTGTATTTGGATTAGGTCTCTGCACTTATTCAAACGATAGTTAATTAGCTATAATAACGTACAATTCTCCTATCCTTTATACACAAGATTAAATCATAAGTATTTTATCGTCCCAATTTAATCGAAAATCAAAGAAACGTTCTTCTTTCAAGCATACCCCCGCCAACTTTTAAACGCAGCGCAAAGAGTGGCAACTGTTGTTAGAACTGTCACTTTAACGTATTCGAGCGATGTTGCCGCATTGCAGAGGTTCCCGAAGCATTGGCAGACGGTTTCTAGGTGGTCCATGTTGTCTGCCTTGTAGCATTCGCGCTTATGCTTGACCCACCCACAGCCGCGCGTGATGCGGACCTCAGGAGTTTGGTCTGGATCTAAAACTGGAAGGAGAACACAGAATTAGAGATTTCCAGTCTAACCGGATGTAGCTGAATACCCGTATGTAGGTACTTATATGGAGCTACTGCCTATGACCTCCTCAGGATTGGGAAAAGTGTGGCAGCTCGTATCTGGCCTCCATAACCACTGGTTGTCAGACTTAGGAACTTTTGTAAGGAAATACAGAATTAGGACACACAGAACTATTTGGCATTGTTTTCAAACAGTTTTGTTAAAAACTATTGGGACGGAATGAGAGCTCTATAGCGGTTGTATGTTGTAAGAGATCCCATAAAATTATTAGTAAATCGAATGGAACACGGACAAACTTCAGCTATACTGAATCACAATCAGAATAGGGACGTCTACACGCACTGATAATCACGCTATTATTTAATCATCACATCACTATAGGCACACCATCCCGCTCTCAAAACTGGCCCAATTATTGTCTATGAATGCATCAGCATATACTTGTGCGTACCTACGCATAATTTTTTATATGGAGTCCTTTTATGAAGTATAGTTTCTGAAACTCAAAGGGACAAATAGCTATTTATTTACAATTAATATCACGCACTGTAATCCGCGAAAGGTTAGACAGAGGTGTATCTAATAGTACACCCACATTTCGCCAGTTATGTTTGATCCCATGTAATATGGAGTGAGCCTATTACCAACAACCAGGCACAAGTTCAAGTTCCTTCTAGTTTCCAAAAACACCTAGGAATCGACAATAAACTAGTAATGATATAATGATGAGGAGCAAATTGATTGAAGCGAACATATTTGATCCAAACGAACGATGAAATGGTTGTGAACTTGTCAGCGTATTTCCAGCCAATAAGAGCACATGACATAAAGGTACCTCTGATCCTAACCCTACATACCAGTAGCGAACGGTCAACTTTTGTAAGAGGTAAGCCGGAGTACATATCTTTAATGTGATTATATTATTTGTCTATAGAATACTAACTGTGCCATTTTCAAAGGGAATCCGGTAGGAATCGAGTTGTATGGAACCTTCGCCACTGCTACATACAAGGCTAGCAATGCCTTACACCTTTCATACAAGGAGTGGTCTCATCTCCTCTAAACTCTATGGAACACTTACTTGTCTGTGTAATCTTCCTGCAGAAGAACTCTTTCTTGTCTATGGCATTGCCCATGGTCTCGGTGCAGTCCACGATTGGTATGATAGCTTGCATCTTCGGGATGTGCATCTCGAGACAGGCTGAGTTGTTCTTACTGTTGCAATCGAAGCATTTTATTGCTTCACCTGGGAATTAGGACATTAAATTAGGTATTTAGGGCTAAGTTTAGGTTTGTTTGGGTCTTGAGAAAAAAGTAAATCAGATGTGGTTATGTTATTGATAATTAATTTATAGGAATGGTCGTTTTACCAACAAGAAAGACAAATTGCCTTCAGGATTTTCAGGTAGTTCTAATATTGAACAGTTGTATGGTTTGATGATAGCAAAAAAAACTTGAGTACTAAACAAACTATGGTATTAGCAAAAGCATTAAAGCAATTAATTATTACGAGGGCAGTAATTGTGGTTTAAAAGATTTTCATGCCCAGTTGCCCACTCAACGTAATTGAGCCGGTGGTCGTTAAACTTTATGCTTTGAAGACTATTATCATCAAAATGTACTCACATGTGTTTGAAAACATTATGGGCAGCAAAACACTCAGTACAATATTACCAATTCGTGTTAAATCCATAATTAACAAATTTGATAAGCGCCTGTCAGAGTAGTCAACGCAACACGTTGCAAACTACAGCTTACGACTATCTTTTTCAAACGGCGCTTCTCGTCTACTATTTTAACGCACTTTGTTATTATTAATAATGCGATATTTAAATTAAAATATTCATTTTTTACACAGATATATTCGTTCTTCTTCTTCAAGGATCTCTTACAAACTGCGTGCTCATTCATTTAACTTGAGTTTTATAAGTCGGTCTTTGATTGAGACTGGTTGACACACAGAGGGAGCAACTGGATAAGTTCGGATCTAATCGTCGCGGTAGAAAGGTGCTCAGCGTTGCAAGGAAACATCAATGAAGATACTGGCGGCCTTTGGTGGTATATTCTTGAAACTGATTTTAAACGTAAGGATTTCTGGTTTCTTGAGGAACTACGAGGTCGAGTACCTAACTAAGTACCAGCGTTGCCAGATTTTTTTTTGCCAAGTCGTGATTTCTGAACTTTTTGAGTGAAAAAAGCGGAATTCTTTCGTCGAAAGCGGGACATAGTAAAAAAACGAAGTTTTAAATATTTATCTTTTTATTTGAATTCAAATTACGTTTACGTGACAATAGATAACAAAATAAGCCATAGAAAATGTATTATAATTGTTTTAATAAAAATGTAATATTTTAAATCAGATTTACCCTATCGTTAAATAGTTGAGTCTTATTCGTCTTCTGAATAAAAAAAAAACAGAAATCAAAATCAAAAACGCGCGGTCGAGTTATCCTCGAAAAGCGGGACTGAGCCTGTCTAGCGCGGGACATTTAATTTTGATTTAAAAATCGGGACGTCCCGCCAAAATCGGGACGTCTTGCAACGCTGCTAAGTACTCTCATCTATATGCTCAATTCATTTGTTCCTTAATCGATGCTGCTTATCATTTGTACTTCTGATATTCAATTTAACTTTGGGAATTGGCGATAGCCAAGAGACTCCTATGCCCAGCAGTGGGTCGAGTCGGGAAGTTTATGAAGAAAATTATTCATTTTAAATCTATGCTATTTTCTTTGTAGTAAAAAAGGCATCCCTAAGACAAAAAGACAATATGAAAATTGGGCACAAGTTATTTTGACCTGGATTTAAAGCAAAGAAGAAAGGACACTTAAGAATGACGAATGTAAGCGGAAGTATTAAGTTGCACCAAGTCTCTGTTGAATGAATTATGTTGACTGCGTCTGCGCATGTTGTGTGACTAATGCTTACGCTAAGTAGGCGAATAATGTACTGTACAATATATGTACCTACTACCTTCCTGCATTGCTCAAAAAGAAAATATCACAACGAGCCAACTCTTGGTGGGTGAAGTATCTGACACTTTTTCTGAAGAAAACTTATGGATTCCCAACGAAGTCAGTCGTTATGTTTGTCACCTACTAAAAAAAATAAGTCTTGCTTATGCTTATGTGGTTGTTTAATTTAACACGTTTCAGGGGTAGACAGTTTTGTTTGTCATAAATAATAATTTTCTACTTTTTTTTTTTTTTTTTTTTAACGTGGTAAAATCATCAAATGAGTCCTCCCACCCAGGGCAGAGCGGGAGGGACTGTCAGACTTGTACTGACTAAAATCCACGGTGTCCTTCAGTAGTCCTTTATGTTCCAGGGTCACGGTAATTCTATGAGTCCCGCGACCCCGGCAGGCTTTGGCCCTCTAGAGAGGGGCCCCGTCATTATGCTGCACTCTTTGAGGCGCGCGTGGAACACAACGCGCCGTCGACCCGGGCATGGTCCATGGTCGGACAGCGAGTCGCCCATTACTCGCCGCCCGCATGCCCGCGCCTACGGTGGCCGGAGATCGTCTGCCGACGTCCGGCGCCGTGGGCGTCTACCACTGCGGCTGGTGTGGAGGGAGGACGCTGTCCTCTCCCTCACGCGGCCCGCCTCCTCCTTCGCGAGCATGACTGCTTCGCAGAAGGAGGCGACCGCTTCCCACTCCGTCTCGCCCCGCAGCATGGCCTCGACCAATGCCGGGCGCGAGAGGGCTCCGCCTATCGCCGCCGTGAGGACACGGTGGTGCTCTGCCCAAGCGGAGCAGTCGTGCACCGTATGCTCCACCGTGTCCTCCGGGCGGTCCTCGCAGTGGTGACACCCAGGCGTTTCCTCCTTCCCCATATGACACAGGTACCTCCCGAAACTTCCGTGTCCGGTGAGGACCTGCGTCACGCGGTAGGTCAGGACGCCGTGACGCCTATCCAGCCACTCCTCAAAGAGGGGTCTTACCGCCGCGATTGCGGCGTGCCCGATAATTTTCTACTTCATTTGTCTACAAGTGCGGTGAAACTTCAACCACCGCCATACTGGCATTCAGCAGCATCGGGTTCGAGATAGGCTGGAAAGAAGCAAACCCTAATATTTTATTATGAAGAAGCCTAGACTGATATTGATAATGTTATATTGAAACACCCATGATAAAACGAATGTTTTACGACTATATTATTATTTGAAGGGTATATCTGCAGTTCTTACCTATCTTTATAGCCGTGTACGCACGTACGAACAAATTTGTTGCGTTGCATGATGCGCAACAACTTGGTTCGCACGTGCGTACCACTAACAAACATCGAACACTCTGTTTGTCAAACATGTTTGCAGCGATCCTATTAGTATGTTCTGTATGGACGGTGTTCGAAGAGCTTTAATAAATGTTACGTAACAAAATTGTTTGTATAGAACTTGGCGGGGTACAGGAGTTCTGTTGTGCGCGAACTCGATTCGAACTATGATCGTGTTCGTGTACGAATATGCCGTCCATACGTACGAACCAAATGTTCAAGTTTGATGTTTGTGTTCGCTATGTTCGTGTTCCTATGTGCGTACACGGCTTAAGGTGGGTTAGTAGTTCATCAGCGAACTCCTCAAAGCATGCGTTCATTGGCAGCGTTAACAACTTTTGCGCAAAAAACCAAAGTTGTTTTGTTTGTGCCAAAGTAAAAGGTAAGAAAATTAAATAAAATGGCCTACATGTCACCCCGTGAATGCTCCAGGTCGTGAGAGGGAAGCCGATAGTTGAGTGCATCTCAATCGCCCGCATCCTCAGCTGTTGCTCTCAATAAGCTCAACAATGTATCTTACGGACGCACGCCTTGAGCGGAAATACTGCACGCACTGCCCAACGCATAAATAGAGGATGCACACGTGGAGGGTCAAGTGCCTAAGCAATAATAGCAGCACAGGTCGATCTTCAAGGAAAAGCAATGCTTGTCGATGTCAGGTCCTTGGATGGGAGACCGTTCATTACATAACGAGACCTCTTTCCCGAAAACATGTTTAACCGTCAGTTCAGCTGTCACTTGATCCTGAAATCTAGCAACCAGTCTTACCAAGGAGTATTGTGTTCCACAATAACTGATGGGTTGTGGAGGTCAGATAAAATACTAGTGATTAGCTGCATCTGATTAGACTGGAAGTCGATCCTAACATAGTTGGGAAAAAACTAGGCAAATGTGCACAATGTTGTAGTTCATGTATTCATTGTATTCATTTGGGGTTGGCGCAGCATGTCTTCTTCTTCCATACTTCTCTATTACTCGTCATCTCATCAGACACCCCCTTTCGTGCCATATCATCCTTCACACAGTTCATCCATCCTTTCTTCGGTCTTCCTCTTCAATGTTGTAGTTGCATGACTAAGAAACTTTTTTTTTAATAAAATTCTGCTCCGTCAAGATGTCTCCGTATAGGTATAGGAAAGAGCGGTAATGACGAGTGCAGATACGGCTTGAGCCCTAGGCTTACCGTGGGTTTCTTAACATTTTAAATTCTTGACTTTGGTAAGTTTATTAATGGTAATCGGTATATGGGACCCCGGAATATTAGACCTCTTCCAAACAATAAAAGAATCATCGAAATCGGTTAACAAATGACGAAGAAATCGCTGAATAAAAAATATAGACAAAAAAACAATCGACTGATAACCTCCTCTTTTTTTAAGTCAGTTAAAAATAGAACGGTGCATGCAAGTTCCCTATTATGTAAGTATGGGCGATTGATTCACCGTAGTTATAATGAAAGAAACCTCAGTAGTCCGCAAGTTAGTAGGGCGGCAGATATAGGTGGCGATACCTATAGTGATAGCTACAAACATTGATTAGTGCACAAACTTACTTATGGAAAGAAAGCAAGCCCTGCTGGACATTAAGGGTGTGAGAACACCCCTTAACGAAGCCGAGAGGCACTTGTTCCCCCGTTATTGCAATATATTTTTTGGTTCTACACCTGCCTTTACCTTCTAGTTACGGAGATACTGAAGGTGAAGCTCCAACTTTTTCACGGTTTTTTTTAAATACAAGTTATAATTTTATAACTTTGCTCTTTATACTACAGGGGTCCTGGAGGTATTCTCCAGGTCCCCTGTAGTATTCAATGCAACCACCATGTTTTGAGTGCGTTATATTTTGAGCGCTACCGTAAACTTTCTTCCGATTTTTCACAAAAAAGAAAGTGGTGTCCCAGTAAGAATTTTTGCGCAGTGTTACTTATTTTGTTTGATGTACAGAATGCTTGGTTGACGGCTTCGTAAAGAGTGCGTTTCTACCCTGTATAGTGGTCGCCTGTAAGTAATTGTCCTACTGCAAGCCAACGAGCTATAGCAACGACTTGTCTGTCATCACACTCGTTCTAGAAAGGATTTTGAAAAGTCATCCCCTAATTGGGTTAAATAAGGGCAGAAAGTTTATCAGGTAAGGTGATCCTCTAATCTCGTGCTTAGTTATCTCAATCAGCTTAACAGCTCTCCTGATACTACCAACAAGAGCGATGAACCATTTTGAAACGCATCAGATCGAACGTCACCCCTCTTCGGTCTACTTTCCGGAGCACGAAAGAAAGTTAACAGCATGTGTTATTTTACCCACAAAGCTCCGGTAGCAAAAGCGGTACCAATCCGTACCGGTTACCCAGTTAACAAGGACCGTAGGGCAAGTTTATCTCCTTAAACTCTTGGCCACGAACTACGCTGAAGCGATACGCGTCTTGCAACCGGAACTGCGTATAAAAAAAATGTTTCACCGAGACGCAATTTTCGACGCGCTGAAGACAACAGACCTTAATGCAAATATTAATATGATTTAAGAAAGACGAAAATTTTATCAGCCCCCAGTCAGCGCACTAATAGCATCTCCACATCTCCGAAAAGAAGTCGCAAGTGCAGTGGAGAAACAAAAACTGGAGTCAGACACCAGGCACCCACCACACGGCGCCCAACTGCCAAAGCACAGCGGCTAAAAAGTAGGCACAGTTTTAAAAAACCGCAGCGTCCTTATCAGGAAAACCGTTTGACGCCCGATGTAAGCTGTGGGAAAATAGCTGTCTCCCTCCCACTCACTACTTACCACCAAGTGAGCATCTTCCTGCAGGGTCTAACCTTCCGTGATCCACCTGGAACTCAAGTGGGAAGATGTAACTCCAACCTCGTTAAGTGGGGTTACCTCAACGAAACAGCAGTGGGGTGTGGTTGTGGAGCTGTGTCGCAAACTATGCTCCAGCTCCTATCCTGTCCTCTTAGCCCAAAAACATGCAGCCGAAGTGACCTTTGCGCTGCCACCGACGACGTGGTGGAAGTGGCGAAGTTTTGGGCTAGCAAAATATAAAAGTCGTGCCAGCGATACGAAGAAGAAGTCTCTGGTAATTTAGGTGGATTCACATGCGTAAGTACGCAAGGCTCGAGAGCGTGAACGGGGCCTGCAACAACCATGAACCTTAGTTCACATAACACGGTTGCTAACACAACTCTAGGCCGCGTCACCACCGACAAAACTGGACGAATATTTATAGAATTTGATTTATACACTTTACTCGTTCAGGCTAAATACGTTTATGTTTACAGCTCGCCAATATTATTCTGTGTATACTTAGATATTTGCGGTTACCGTCTTGTAGCTCTTTGAAAAGTGCGTAAACTTGGGCAAATGAATCTGCACCAAGATTTCGGACACGAGTGTTAGAACTTGTGTATCGATCAGTATGATGCCATAGAGCAAATATGACTACTCAATGTGTTTTTTTATACAGGAATTCATGTTAACAGCTTACGAGTCGGTATTCCAACAAACAGTATACTTTTGAATGGTAAACGCAACTGTATCTACCATGGTAATACCACAGTCATCGTAGGTGCATTGTCATCATTGTCAGGTGTGCTGAAATTATGCCTACAAATCGAAAAGCAGCAACTTGGCGGCAGAAATAGAGATGCTATTCCTCAGCCGTGATCCTCCACAAAGACCTCTACATAAAAGTCTTGCTAGATTTAATTTCCAATGTGTTCTCTGTAATCGGTAGGACACATCTTATTAGTTAATAACCCAATGAATCCAGCATCGCGTGACCACGCCACTTTCCTCATTCCAGTCTCGTTATTTACGTAGAATAAGGAGCTCACACGCAGATAGTATTTTTCTACTAAATCAATGTGGGTGTGTACTGTGTATTTGTCCTTCCATCGTACTAAATGTAGGAAGAATGTCAATTAAACTGGGTATTCAAAAAGGGCAAGACATTACGTAGCGTACAATGTTTCTAATGCTGGGGATTAGGCTTTATCTTTGTGAGTAGCAGTGGCGAAGGTTCCATACAACTCGATTCCTACCGGCTTCCCTTTGAAAAATGGCACAGTCAGTATTCTATAGACAAATAATATAATCACAATAAAGATATGTACTCCGGCTTACCTCTTACAAAAATTGACCCTTCGCTACTGGTGAGTAGGCCTTAGATCCGCAGCACATCCACCAAGAGGCCAATTCAAGTTGGTGGAACAGCACCCATACTATCACTACCCAAAGGATTTTGCATTAGGAATGCGAGTGTGTTGACCTGCATGGTATTCGATTTTTTGTTTCAACGACATGCCGGTTTCCTCACGATGTTTTCCTTCACCGTGCTTAGAGCCGCACTAGCCGTAGTCTACGTAATACGGAATGACGGAAACACATAGCGTGCGGTAATTCTCCTCGTAACAAGTTAATAAGTTACGGATATGAGGTAACACCGTAGGGTACTGGACCATTGTGTGCAGTAGCCTTATCTCTTACCAGTCAGTCTCATTCATCACGTAATGGACACTTGGACTTAATTTATTGATTAGCAGAAGATTTAGATTGTTACTGGAAAGTGACTAAAGCAATGATAAATCTACATATATATATAAAATAGTAAACTGACTGACTGACTGACTGGGTGATGTATCAACACACAGCCCAAACCGCTGGTCCTAGAGATACGAAACTTGGAGAGTGTGTTCTTTGTGAAGAGTAAGTATCCACTAAGAAAGGATTTTTGGGAATTCCACCCCTAAAGGGGTAAAATAGGGGATGGAAGTTTATATGAAAGTCCGTTAGTTTTGAAGTAGATTTTCAAATTTTGTGTTTAGGCTGACGATTGAAAATTAATTTATACGTATCGCGTTTTTGATAATTCTACCCCCGAAGGGTTAAAAAGGGAATCGGATATTTTTCGACATCCACGCGGGCGAAGCCGCGGGCAAAAGCTAGTACTGTATATTCTGTAAATTGTGTTTATACAAACACTTTTACGGGTTGAAAAAGAAAATATTTTGGAAACATGATGAGGTCGGCGTTTTTTCCGACTACTCTGAAAAAAGGTTCTTTTAAAAGATCAGATATCATTTAGGTCATTATAAGAGATTGTGACCAGTCTTACCAAGGGGTACCGTATTACCCAGTACTAACTTGGTTGTGGAGTTCAGATATGCAGCTGCATCCGGTAAGACTGAAAGCCGACTCCAATAAAGTTGTGAAAAGCGAGGCAGATGTTAAGAGATTGTGATTACAAACTGTGTATAACGCCGCAATAAGAAAGAAAGAAAAAATATACTTATTTGTCGCAGGGACATGACGTGCATACAAACCTAAGAAAAAAAAATCAATAAACATGCTAGCTAGCTTGTTTGTTATGCGTTGTGCATAACAAACAAGCTAGCAACAAGTTGCTGGTTGACCCATATACTTACAATACCTTTTTAGAAAATGACTGAAACCAGGCGTCTCCCTACTTGATATTTCACAAGTCTGAATTATTACTCTTAACTCAATAACCTGCCTAGGCAAAAAAATCCCGTTTTAATTTCGGTAGCTGCAAGAACACAAAGGGTAATTAAGTCTTTCTTAAATTGCTTCTACTACGTCATCCAACAGGAAGTTTTTCGTAAGTTTATCAAAATCCAATACATTATTAACTTTTCTATAACCGCAATTTCACTTTGGCCAGGCTCTCAACTCACCTCTTGCATGTTAAAGTCGTGAACACGTGACTAATAGGTGAGGTGTTGTGTAACGAAGGTACGAGGTGAGGGGCGGCGGCGGATGCGCGTCCGCGCAATTGTGTCGTCTGCTCCCGCGCAGTACCTACGTGACAGTGTACACCCGCAGGGCAAACGCGACATAGGAATCAGAGGAACGTTTTGCGTCGTTGGTCGGGTCCTGGGTTCAGGTGGAGATCTGGGATCGAGATATACATATTTCCAAGAACGAGATTTTATTGCCTCTTTGGTCTAGTGGTCGGAATCGCGACTGCTGACCATGAGGTCCTGGGATCGATTCCCGGGTCGGGCAAAATGTTATTGGGTTTTACCATCAGGAATTTCTCATTAGCTGCCACGGAGTCTGGATTTGTGTAAGGGTCCTAGCAGGTGGCGTTCTCTAGTTACTGCCTACACCGATAGGCGTGAATTTTGTATGTACGAGTATTTATAATGAAGGAATCGTTGGTGGTTGAATTCTTGAAAAGAAGGGAATAATAGAACGTAAGTGCCTCGGTTACCTACCTCGTGTAAACAAATTGGCTTTGAAATCGACGCGATCAAAAACAGTTTCATACCATTTGATTATGTTGCCTTTACGTCTGTTGTGGTACATTAAACAAGTAACGACTCTTTGAATTTGTACTTATACACATACACTCCCAGATTACCGGGCACAAATCCAAGAAAAGACGGCGCGGTTGGCGCAGTGGCTGAGCGATTGACTGCTGCGCTGCGTGTCGCGGGTTCGATTCCCGCACGGAACAAATATTTGTATGGCCTACAGGTAGTTGTTCCGTGTCTGGCTGTTTGTGTACGTGAGTTTAAATGTTTGTACCCACGATACAGGAGAAATTCCTTGTGGAACGTTACCTTAACGTTATTTCAAAAAAAAAAAAAGCCAGACTCCCATGGCTGGTACTGAGAAATTCCTGATGGAATAACCCAATAACATGGGTAACCCAAGACCAGTAAGTTTTACTACTAAGTAAGCTAGATACCTAGTCAATTGAGCAGTACACAAAGCCATTACAGTAAAATTACTCAACATTTAGACTGAAAGCCTCTGACTTTGAAAAGCTCTAGCATATTAATTACTAAGTACTCTATTTCGGTCTCCACTTTCATTACGATTCGCTTTGTGCCATAGCAACAGAGTTTTCTAGTATACAATAAAAACTTTTATTTGTTTTTTTTTGCAAATAAGTTTTTATTTTATCCCGTTTTAGTTGTGGTATCACACACAAATCCTTGTCAAGTATCAATTTTATATTGTAACTAGAAGTTATGAGCACATTATCAACATAACGAAGAAGAAAAAATGCATATTTTAGAGAACAACTCATAAAGTACCGAAGCAAAGATAATCAAATTAATCAATAAAAAAAGAATCACTTAAATCGGACCAGTAATTACGGAGAAATCGGTAAACATACATGAAAAAAGTAGATGCTGGTGGAACACATAACCTCCTTCTTTTTTAAAAGTCGGTTAAAAAAGAAGGTCGATTAAGTTGTAATACTGCCTCCATTAATGTGCCAGTCACGAAGAGTTTCTTCCCCTACGTTCAGTTCGATCATGATGGGGGAAAAGTTTTCCCTGCAATTTGATCGATATCAAAAAGAAGTGGGTGGTTTCTTTTTATGAGCTTTACATATAACATAGTTGTAAAAACCTGACTGCCTCGTTGGTCGAGTGGTGGCAAGCGCGACTGCTGAGCAAGAGAAGGAATTTCTCAGTAGCAGCCACGGAGTCTGGATTTGCGCCCGGTTGATGGCAATAGGCTCGCCCCCTATTGCATGGGACTAGGGAATAGGACAGGTGCACCTCAGGCATTTAGGCATTACAGGCGTGATGTTATGTAATGTTAACTGTAAAATGAAAAGAGAACTTTATGAACATCCAAGCACTTTGACACCGACCTGAGAATGGAACCCAGGATGCCATGCTTAGCAATAGCACTTGCGACCATAAAACCAATTATGGAATTAAGATTTGTCATTCCAAAAACACTATTTTTCTATCTACAAACAATAACCTTTAAGATTTTAAACTATCATGGTCACTAACATTACTATTAATACTACCGGGATATTTACCATGTTTACTGTTTGTTATGAGTTCCCGATATTACGGCGCTGTACAACAACAGCAAACATGGTAAATATCCCGTCAGTATTAATAGTAACAATAACCTTTGTCCAGAAGTGGCACTCCAAATAATCCAGAGTCCAGTATGTCGCTTGCGTGTGCGCAGGATACGATCAACGTTAAGTGAGCATCGCGGACGAACGGAGGAGGACATAATAGACGGGCAAATCTATCATGTCTATGCTTTGTTACACCTTACTGTTACCATCTTATATAAGGACGGGGAGATTTATCGAGTGGGGAATGAAATAATAAAGAAATGAGATTATGATATTTAGTAATACCATCATTATCTGTCCAGCCTTTTCTCAAATATGTTGGGGTCAGCTTCCAGTCTAACCGGATGCAGCTGAATACCAGTATTTTACATGGAGCGACTGCCATCTGACCGCCACAACCCAGTACTGGGTAATACGATACCCCTTGCTAAGACTGGCTGTCAGATTTTCAGGCCACTGACTACCTGTAACGACTGTCAAAGATCTATAAATGACAGCCGAGACCAACGGCTTAACGTGCTTCCCGAGGCACGGAGGAAACTCGATATGTAATGGGTGGTCACCATCATCGAACCAACGTCGATCGTTAAGCACGGCTTAACGATCGACCCGAGCGACTGTATACCAATACCATTGGAATTTAATTCAAAGTATCTATTAATGTCTTAATTCAAGCCATCCGCAAACCTGTACTGGGCCCGAATGGTCGTTTATGGCCCACTCTGCCTCACAAAGACGAGGCTTGTACACCAGTGCTACAAGCAACGCTCCCACTGCCAGTCCAGTCTTACCAAGGGGTATCGTATTACCCAATTACTAGTTTGTGGAGGTCAGATAGGCAGTCGCTCCGTGTAAAATACGGTACTCAGCTGAATCTGATTAGACTGGAAGCCGAACCCCTAGTTTGGGAAAATGCTAGGCAGATGATGACGATGAAAACGTTTTTTAAACCTTGATGAGTGATATTTGACCGATGACCTGGTGAAGGTTGCAGGGATCCGCTGGATGCGAGTCGCACGGGACCGGTCAATGTGGCGACACTTGGGGGAGGCCTATGTCCAGCAGTGGACGTCTTTTGGCAAAAATGATGATGATGATGATGATGATGAGTGATATTTACAGCTGCATATTGACTGTGTAAAAAAAAATATTGATAGAAAAGTAGTAGAAAAGTTAAAAGTCTCAATGTATCCGCTGACAAAGCTAGGAGTAATTTAAGATCGCCGCTAGTCTAGGTGGGAGAGGCTATTACATTTTATAGGGGTTCAACGACTCCACAAAGTTCACAATTTGTTTTTATCCGACTACGGCGAAGCCAAAAGAAAGGATTATGATTTTAGCAGTCTATGTATGTATGTTTGTATTTACGTATGTTCCTCCGAAGCGCCTAAATTATTCATCCTATTTTGATGAATAAGGTGTCAATCGATTCGTTATTATGGCCTGGGTAAAATAGGCTACGTTTTAACCGACTTCAACAATAGAAGTAGTTGTACCTTGTAAACCTCGAATTTAATTAGAGTGTGAAATTCTTTCACACAAATTCTTGCAACATTTTCAAGCTGTAGTAAAATCATCATAATACTTCAGTTCAATTTCCTCATATTTAACTATTTTCAAAACAAAGTTCTAGAGCCCTACACCTCTACATACCCTCTAAAAGCAACAATAAAAATAAGATTAGTCTACATTCCATCCATTGATAGCCCCGGCCTCGTGAGCTATTGTATGATCCTTTACAATGAACTGCTCCTGAATGCATGATGGATGACTGTCAGCGCCGTAGGTACCATAAGTGGTCAACTAGTCTGTTGTCGTAACAGAAGAAACTCTAGGGACCTGTTGGACCTTGTCTCAAGGAAGACAGAATTTAATTATTAGATTATTTTCAGTTAGAAAACAATTTAAGCGCGCGGCCCGCGTATCTCTGCGTAAAAATTCCTGATCCTAATATTATGATAATAATACGTATTCATTAATACATTTTCAACATATAAATATGATTCATCACGGTTGATTCCCCAATAAAAAGTTCTACTTACTGAAAAAACTTTTACCTTAATATCAGCGATCGATTCTTTACATAAGCCCCACATGTCTTGGGTTATAATAAACAACAGAATTACAGGTAACCACGCAATCTTCCTCTATCACACATGATCTTACGACCAACCTTGACAATCAGAATAATCTCAAACTAGTAAAAACTCGTTGGTAACATAGCTACATAGAATTTCAGCCCGTATCCGAACGACAATCTGTTCTAATCGAGGAATAGCCGATACTCAACAATATACTTTGTTAAGGTATTAGAGCAATTGAATAAGCGGTGCACATTTATGGTAGATATAGCATCTAGCGTGGTGTGAATAGTCAGTGGGCCGCCGATCGCAACCGTGTGCGGATCGCAGCGACTTGAACCGGCGGTTACCTGTACTAACTTAAACAAAATGGCGCTCGTTTTAATTTGCTTTTTGGCGGTAATATGCAGTTTGCTACAACAAGGTTTGTGCTTTATTGAATTAAGCCACCCCTCACTCTAGTTCACGTGTCACGATCATTTTCAGTTACTTACGGAAAATTTCTTGGTCCTTCTTAACTTTTTCTCAAACTTCCTTAATCCCACATCTTTTCTAACACTTGATTTGGTTATTCAGTAAAATCTAGTATTTTCTGTAGCTTTGCGTCCATATTATGCGCCACTTCAATGTCAATAAGTCTATTCATACACAGGAAGTCAAACAAAACGCATAGTTTGTCAATGTATATTGTAGGATTTATTGTGTCGTTCAATATTATGTGGTCCTAGTCTATGGGATACGTATAAGTGATACCTAAGTGATAACTACCTAAAATTTTCATCTCAAAATAAGTTTCCTTTAATAAAAACGTGTCTTTTAGTGTTTTTCAAACAATTGTTAGATTTACAGTAGTGCACTTATGCTGTAAGATATTATGGCACTGAACACAAGAATCACAATAAACGTAACACGAGATAATTCTAGCGTGGGGAGACAATCAGAGCTGATTCACAAGACAATTCTCTTTGCCGAATCTTTTGTTAGGGATGAAATGTCCTTTATATTTTAACTTAAAATTGATTAGCTTACGATTTAAAAGAAAAAAATAAATCACAGAACGCTGCCTGCTACGATTCCTTTTTTTTTGGATGAGAAATCATCAAACGACCTCTCCCGCTCTGGGCGGAGTGGAAGGGAGTGTCAGACTCGTACTGACTAAAAGCCATCCATGTCCCTTCTTAGACCTTTGTGTTCCAGGGCCGCGGTATCTCTTTCGAACAGTCCCGCAGACCACCTGCTCCGATCTTTGCATATTCTTTAATTCGGTCTTCGTGAACTAAATAAAGATTTTATATTCTCACCTATTCTTTCAGCTACTACTAACCTACTTCACAGTATTCATATTTGAAACTATCTTAGTTCATGTTTTTATAAGATCGTACACGAGTATAGACGTAGGTACTGAGAATGTTTATACAGGAGGATCTACATTTGTGATATTGATGTTGGCGCATCGAAATAAACTAACACTGCACTAGGGATAAGTTTGAAAAATGTTTATGATATATATGAGTGGTTCATACACAAATGAAAATGACCTTGAATCTCTTGAAGCTAAGCCATCATCACCTTCTTTGTCTGCTTGACAAAAGTGAAGAAGTGACGGTACGAGAGTTAGAGCGCCTCTGCCTACTCGTTCATGACACAAGCGTGATATTATTGACGACGTTTTTAAGCTTCTTCAGAATGATATAGCTCTACCTCGTGTTACAAATCTTAGCTCTTTTTACTTCAGAAAGAGGGACGGTAGTTTATTTGCTACGCGGAACAAAAGCTCGTAGACTCCAAGGCCTACAGCGTAGCAGCCAAGAGGCTGGGCATTCAACATAATTTCTTATCCTAAAGACCAGTAAATTCGCTCATACTTTGTAAATAGAAATGTAGCTATCTGTCGTTACATAAATCGATAGAAAAAGTAGGACGACGGGAAATATGGGTGCGTATGATCTGCAGGCGGTAGATTAACTAATTGTACACGTTTTTATGTGATGGTTGTGGAGCTGTAAAGTTTAGTATACTTAGTTGTTTATAGAGCTTTATAATCCACGTTACAGAGTATGTACGGATCGAAAGCTATCTGTAGTTCCTGCCTACCCCCCATGGGAATGACTTAACAGGTTCACTGTCCAGGCTCCAGAGTGGGAATGGTCCATATGTCCAGTTATGTTTTTATCCTTATGATGTGTCCTGCCAAGTCCGCATTAAATATGAGACTTTCTTCTTACGTCCACAGTATCAGATGGCTTAGAAATTGTACAGGCGAGCATACCACATACGGTCTGTGGACTGATATGGAAGTCTCTCTACAGACCGTATGTGGTGTGTGGACAGTGAACCTGTTAAATGTCAAGCAGGAAGCATTGAGGATATAGAATATCTTTTAATTTTATGTGCAATAAAGAATAAGAATTGAGGAAGGTAAAAATGTATTTCCAAACGTTAGATAAAAAGCAGTTTAGGGTCAACAAATAACGCGATAGTTTCGGTAACTGATCAACAGCACCCTTGACTATCTGAAGAAAGCATTTGACGCCGCAGTAAACATAGCCACATAGTACAATATCATCGATACCACAGAACAATAAGATCAAGTGACGCATCTCTGGTTTTTTCGGATTCTTGTGCGTATTGTATAAATATCACCTGCTTCGGTGAAGGAAAACATCGTGAGGAAACCAGCATGCCTGAGAAATATTTCTCGACGGCATGTTAAGCCAAGTCAGAGGCCCATAAAAACTCAGACACCAGGTTAGACAGTAACCACACGAAAAGAAGTAAAAGTAAGATCGATACAAAAAGAAAAGTTTGATTTATAACAGCATCGAACAGCATGTTTTAAAAATACAGACTGTCTCCAAATGATGAGTCTCCCTCTCCCATTAATCCATCCGAAGATCGTCTTGCAAAGATCGCTTTGATCGATAAGACCCATTTCAACTTGAAGTGTCTATATTTTATACCTGTAATTGGTATGGTGTACATAACAAAGACCAAGTATTCCATCTAACTATTGCTTAACGACAGTATACAGAGTGTAAACAGATCCTTCACATAACCGTCAACCAAGCATTCTGTACATCAAACCAAGTAACTTTACGCAAAAATTATTGCTCGGAATCGACTTTTTTTTTGGGATGAAAAATAGGGTAAAAAAAGCACTCAAAGCATTGTGCTGATGGATTGATTGAATAGTACGGGGGTCGTGGAGGTGTGTAAAGTAAAAAATCTTACATTAAAACCATAAAATAAAAAAAAAGCTTGTGAAAAAGTTTGAATTTTGACCCCCAATATCTGCGTAACTAGAAGGTTCCCAGGTATGGTCTAGAACAAAAAAATTATCGCATAGACGGGGAGAACAAGTGCCTTTCAGTTATGTTAAGGGTCTATTTACACCCTTTATTATAAGTTAATGTTTCATATCATCGTAATGTCGTCGAGAAATCTTTCACAACATCCTGTACAATGATTGAATGAAACTTGAATGGTATCAGCGAGGTGCGTGGGTGTAGATTGAACTCGTATGGACCAAGTATTCAGCTCAACAATTGTCCACTTCCTTCTCTTAACTCATATCAGTTTGGTGCTTCTTGCCGTTTTATTAAAATTGACTACAGTGACAGTCGAATGCCTTAAGATATATTTCGTTTCAAAGTTTTAGTTTTAATGTTTTGGTCAGTTTTTCAGAGGGTTTCTATAACGTTTCGTTTTGGAAAATGATAATAGATCCAGAGCGTGTGAATGTTTTAATGTCAAAATAACTCATATATTCATCCTCCAGCCCCTTTCTATATACAAGGTGTAACATAATAAACGCAAGACCTCCCGTGTGGTCTCTCGCACCATGCAACTAAATATCTTTTGTTCTACGAGTTCTTGAAATTCGCAAAAAAAAAATACTTTCTATAGGAACTGACGCAATCAGCTGATCCACATGTATAGTAAAACTAAAAAAAAAGTTATGAATTTCCAAAAGTCATAGAACAAAAGTTGTTCAGTTTCATGGTCTGAGACACCACACGAGAGGTCTTGCGTTTATTACATTACACGTTGTATATTTGAAGTCGCCCCAGCATGTCTGCTTCTTCATACTTTTTTAATAGTTTTCATCTTTTGAAGTCATGCCCCTTCTAGCCATATCTTTTTTCACACAATCCATCCATCTCTTGTTCATTTCAACAAACTAATATTGAGATATTGACAAGTAATGTAACCTTCAAAAGTAAAGGATAACAAACTTTATTGTAATGGCATTAAACAGTTTGATCGCATATCTTCCCATTTTCATCCCAAAGGTGTAACTGACGCCCGTAGAGATCACGCGTGGCAAGCTAAACGAACAAGTCAGTCCCTCAATATTCTATACATCTATAGTATCCTTCATTACGATGAGATCATTGAGATAATTAAGAACAGCTGGGCTAAATTGCAATCATATAACATCGTGTTTTTCTCATAAAAGTATTTGACAAAATATGGTATTCATGATCACCATGTGTGTGTACATAAAAGTAATATAGTACCTATTTGTCCCACGTCGTGGCTGTCTTAAAAGGCAAATATGAGAATTCATCAAGTACCAAATTACAAAAAACATAAAATGCGCACCGTGGTGGAAGGGATTACAGCCCACTCCGTCTCATAGAGAGGAGGTCTTCGTCCCAGCAGTGGGAACATTATAGACAGACTAAAAATTACAAGAAACTGTGATCACCACCAATCAGATCTACCAAAAGTAGCTCATAAGGTCCTTACCTTATGACTTTTCATTAGAACCAATTAGAAGTCCTACACGCTCAGCATTTGATAAGTTAAAGGCACTACAACTGTTCTCATTTATAATGGCATTAAAAAAACTAACTCTACGATATTTTCTACCCTCAGGCATAGCAATCACTTGCTACCAATGCAACAGCCACAATGACTCGCGGTGTCTGATGAAGGCACTGCCGGACTCCCTGCGGCAGCCTTGTGGACCCAAGGACACCATGTGCAGGAAGATCTCGCAAGTCGTGGAGTTCGAGATGAACGGCATGCCCCCTGACAGCCGGGTCATTAGAGGATGTGGTTGGGATGACAGCAGTTACAAGGTGAGAAGGATAGAATGGTATTTAGAGTCGCAAGTCTAGATTCTTCTGTAAAGAAGACCAAAGAAACGATGGATGGACTGTGTGAAAAATGATATGGCTAGAAAGGCGGTGACTGCTGAGATGACGAGTAATAGAGAAGTAGCTGCACTGACCTCAAATGAATTGGGATAAGGGCGGAAGAATGATGAACTCCATATTATTCTGCCCTAGAAGGTGACACCCAAACGAATGTCTAAAGGGAGTGACCATACTTAGTGACTCAAATTCGGCTCAAACCGATTCCGTGATGAGTGTGATGGTTCTGTAAAAGCGGTCCTGTTGGAATTTAAGCTCTCGGCACTGAGCTGAGCGTTGAAAATCCTAAATCTAATTCTAGCTTAAGTAAATACGCAAATTAACCGCCTGAAATTCTAACACATATTATTTCCTTACTTCAAAAGCAATAATTAGTACTCGTGACAGACTAATTACCAACGAAATGCTCGATAATTCAAACATGCCAAACTTGTGTGGACTTAATTAACGTAAGTTCAGAACAAATAAAATTTAAAAGAACACACTATACGTAATTTGGTTTCGTTTACTGACTCTAACGATATGCAAATTACCTACTGATATTGACATACTTAAAGCTCTTTGGCGTAGCACAAACTAGATTAACAATAGTCTGCTAATTATGAAGTGTTAGAACATACGTAATATAAATACAACAGTAAATGTATCGAACATCAGATTTTTTTTTCAATGTAACGTCTAGAATCATGTACCTACTTTTTTTTTTTTTTTTTTTTTTTTATCGTGGTAAAATCATCAAATGAGTCTTCCCACCCAGGGCAGAGTGGGAAGAACTGTCAGACTTGTACTGACTAAAATCCACGGTGTCCTTCAATAGCCCTTTATGATCCAGGGTCACGGTAATTCTATAAGTCCCGCGACCCCGGCAGGCTTTCGCCCTCTAGAGGGGGGCCCCGTCATAATGCTGACACTCTTTGAGGCGCGCGTGGAACACAACGCGCCGTCGACCCGGGCATGGTCCATGGTCGGACAGCGAGTCGCCCATTACTCGCCGCCCGCAAGCCCGCGCCTACGGTGGCCGGAGATCGTCTGCCGACGTCCGGCGCCGTGGGCGTATCATGTACCTACTTGAATGCCTTTGGCAATTATACTGCTTATGAAAATGGTTGTGTCTTTGCTAATGAGTACCATATAGTAGAAGATCTGATTGAAAAAGAGTACCTCCATATTGAAGTCTGTCCACTAGATAGGCCAGCGGCCTATTGGTCGTTGACAAAAGACAATTTGTTGTAAATAAATCACGCAATGATCGTCACATTTACCGTGAAGATAACTTTTTATTCGTCTTCCCCAGGGTCGCTGCTACCAGCGCTCAGGTTTCGGTGGCAGACAAGAAGTATGCTCGTGCCTGGAGGACGGGTGCAACGCCGCGTCCATCCCGGTCGGTGCCACCTTCCTCATGCTCATCACCTTCGCACTACTGAGGTTCTAGTTGACACCACCTCGCCAAACGTCAATTAGCATCAGTACCACAAAGTAGTGTAACTAAGGAGAACATATCATGGAGTTTCGAAGTAAGATCATTAAAAAGCAGAACAAGCACAACTAGGTTCCTAAAAAGCTTGTTTTAAACACCCACTGCCAAATTAAGAATTTTTGTAACAAATGATAGAACAAAAAGAAAATTATGAAAAGCAATCTTGCGCAAAATAATTAGAAATGAAATACTCGTACGTACCAAAGAAACTATAATTGTTTCGTAAACTATTGAGGCTTACTATTTTGAGAGCGCTAATAAAGTCGGCGAAATCAATGAGCTGATAGATTTAGATGTTAAAATAGTTATAGCAAGTACATATTGTATAGATGTTTGTAATTTATTTGTATGAATACGTGTTGCTATAGATAATTAAGTGTGGCGTTAACACGTTAATGAATTTAGCAAATCTATGTAAATAGACGATAATCGCACACGATTCACACCTAGAAGTACGAGGTTGAACTTTGTGTACAGAGGAACAGAGTATACATTACGAGCAATGTAGATAGCATTGATAAAGTCACCAAAGCCACAATCATTGTACATTTTGTTTAGCGACGCTACATTGTTGTGTTTGTAATTTGCGAATGTATTTATTAAAAGTTTTTCATGATCTTGTTTTTCATTTCGTACTACGTCTCTTTTATCATCGTTTAGATCCTCAACAACAGTGAAATCTATCAGATTGATCATGACAATTGGCTCGATTTATTTTCGTAATCTAGCCTGACCTAATAAAATCACCTAACAATCTGAATTGGCGGGTTCCGCTGTTGTGCTCAATGAGGCTCATCCTGTTACAAAAGTAAGGCGGGTTGCACTGGTTCCAACCTTGCGCCTTGATGCTCCCTCTCAAAGTCAGAAGTGGCGTGTACCTGATAGCAAGCTGTGGTTGCTACCCCGGGGCTGCGTCATGGCGGGTATCTGTTTTGGCTTTATGGTTCTCTGTGGACTTATTCATTACGGTTAGTTACATTTAATTTATTGCTTCATTATCTAATTATGTGTGTGGATGGTGACAGAGCGTCAGTTTGATTGACTTTCATAGCAATAATGTACTTATTTAGCCATGTCTTAACTTGTATCTAACTTAAAGAGCTTACCAAATATGTTTCAACTTGACCCTTTGGTGGGCGTGTGAAAACCTTTATGGGGCCAAGTAGCAACGTATGTAGTCATGGGAACGTATGACTATAACTGTTCCTATCCGCCGATATAAATAGGTACGGAGTGTTTTCCACGAACCAACGGATGTATAGTGGTTCTGGTTTAGGTCACTGTACCGTTTCCCTTGAACTGTGAGAAGATGGAAAAATGTTGTAAAAATATTTGCGTTTTTGTAAACGAAAATGATTATAATTAAGTAGGTTGGTATTGATTTTGGAAGGTAATTATGGACTAGTTGTGATTTTCAAACTCGATTTTGTGATTTTTCGCTAGAATTTCATTTTCAATTAGTAGACATCAAATGCAGTCTATTCGCTGTTTATTTTACTTCTGTTTTTGTGGCACTGTAAATATCACTGTGTGGTCTACATCCTCGCTACAGTAAGGTTGATTTTGGTTTGTTGCTGTCCGAAGACATTATTCCCATAGGTTTCGATTGACCAACAAAGGACATTGGCCAGCCGCAGTACATTAAATTAGCTAAACTCAAAATGTCACGTCTTGGAATCACCTTTGGCTTAGTTTTCGCCATTAAAACTTGAATTTGTACAGTAAAACCATTTTCAAATCGAGAGATTTGAGAAAATTAATCTGAAAGTTTTAGGTAATGTGACAACTTATTTTTCTATTTCTTACTATTTTTATGAATTGTATACATTGTAGTCTATGGTCGAAGTCATGGCCGTGTAGTGCGTAAGGGCTCAAACACAAAAACACGTTACGACGACGCAAAGTGCCACCGCACGGCAACGTGCGGTGGCACGTTGCGTCACGGTGCCGTGACGTGGAAATCGACGTCGAGCAACGTAAATAATCACGTTACGACAACGCAACGTGCCACGTTGAATGACGTCGCATTGACGGCGCATTTGGAGAATTGCCGCAGTTAATTTCGAGAAATGGACCACACTAGACGTGTTCTCCTCCTGCTAATATTAAGAAGACGTATAAAGAAGAAACAGATACAAAGAAAATACTGGATCCATCCATATCTTTCAGCCATATTTTACGTCACGACGACGCTGTGCAACGTGGCACGTTGCGTTGTCGTAACGTGATTATTTACGTTGCTCGACGTGGATTTCCACGTCACGGCACCGTGACGCAACGTGCAACGTCACGTTGCCGTGCGGTGGCACGTTGCGTCGTCGTAACGTGTTTTTGTGTTTGAGCCCTAAGGCCTCTTAAACTTCAGGATGAACGCACAGAGCATCATATATTATACTGGGATGATTGTTGACTTTGTCTTCGAAGTCTAACTTTCGAGGCACCGGTGTTTCTTGTTTAAAGCTTTACTAGTGATATCGAAGTCGGATCTCTTTCTCAATACAACCTACCTCAAAACAGCTTCTATCCATGCTACAACCAACAAGCTGCTACCATCACAACCCCTATACCTACCAAGTGGTGTTTGTGTTTTTAAAGTAAAGGTTGTGAAGTCGAGTTAATGATATAGCCATTTTAATAACAGGTTTCCGATTCTGTACCGCCCCTACTCCTAGTGTCCTGGAGCCTGGATTAAGACTTGAATAGGTTCACCTACTTCATGTGGGTGTTTCAGTAATTATAATACAACCTCAGAATAATAAGAATTGCATGTTTTTGGGCACGATAATTCGCTTAAAAAATGATTTCTGTTTTAGACTTGAAAAAAAATAAAAGAATTTTGAACGAGACAGTAAAATTAAATAAACTTCCAAGTAGACAAAGAAGAAAAAATATGTATTATAGAAGATAATAACTCATAATCATAAACTACCCAAGCAATGTAAATAAAATTTATATTGGGACCACCGTGAGTTTTCTCTACAAAATGATAATACATAATATACAGTAATCACGGAGTTTTCTTCAAATGTTAGGCTATATATTATCACGCTACTTGCTTAAGGGGATGAGCAATATTGCATTATGTCAGTATTATTCAATTGTTTATCGTTTCAGTCATGATATGCGTAACAACGTCTATTTCAATGTATATGTCAAAGAAGCAAGTAGAGAAACGGTTTCATGACCGCTTTACGTGCATCACGTCGCAAGTTCGATCCCCAGTAAAATTATACTTTTTGTAGTTGGATGTAATTTTTTTTGATAGAGATTATTATTATTTATTTTATCTTTTTTATGTATATTTTTCCACGCGAACGAAGTCGCGGGCAACAGCTAGTCAACAATATTATCATTAACACTAGAAACGGGATATTTACCATGTTGTGTTGTTGTTTTACCATGTTGTTGTGTGTTATTGTTGTGTTGTTTGTTGTTGTTTTGTTGTGTTAATGATAATGTTAGTGTTCACGATAGTTTAAAATCTTGTAATCTTGTAATCAACAAGATAGATTAACGAACAGTTGTTATCAGCAGATTAGAAATCGTTCCTACCAATCCCAGTGACATAACTTGCACTGAAAAATTCTTCATAACAAATGGAAACTCCCCATTTTTCGTTAACCAAGTCACCCAACGTCAAACCGCAAATTGGCTTACCATTACGTTTTGTTAAAATTGTAGCAATTTTATTACGAGGTAGGTACTGAACCGATCGGCACAGAGTGGTTTATTTTTAAATTGCTCTGTGTACGTTAGGCAAGCTCTTCGAATATCTAGGGCGTCTAGCAAATAAAACTACATCCTGTTTCATGGGCATATTTTGTTTATTGATTGATGGTATGTACTACTGAGTTTCTATTTTTGTCCTAGTGACTAATGAAACGCATGAAGTGGGGCTTTCGATAGCCTCAGTAATTATGTTTTACGAAATACTATAGCGAAAAGAATTTACATAGAAGATGTGTAGAATGACTTTCATTCACTGTCATTAACATTGCAGACACTACATAATGATATGGCACGAAAGGTTTCTGATGAGATGACGAGTAATAGAGAAGTATGGAAGAAGAGAGAGAGAATTTGGTTAAGAGCAAGAGAATGATGATGATTGCAGACACCACACGTCCACGGCTAGAAAAGAGTCGCTACATCGACTGAACTTATATTAATTATAGTTGTGTGTTGTGTGTTGTAGTTGTGTTGTGTTGTTGTTGTTGTGTGTGTGTTGTGTTGTGTTGTGTGTTGTGTGTCATGTGTTTGTTTTTTTTTTGCTCCATTTTCATGTATCTCTTAAGGACCGGACTGAACGGGACCTTAACAGATACATAATTATCTATCAAAGCCAAGTGTCCGTAGTTTTGAACAGTCGGTTTGACTGCACCTTCACGTGAGCGAGAGCACGAAAAGGGATACTATTAATTTAGGTCTGTGTTGTAAGAAAAGACAGTCATAACAGCGGCACTCGAGCGAACACCTTGCGACCTAGAGGTGACGAGGTCACCAGCAATTATAGTTAAAAGCGCGTTGGAGGGTTACGTCAGCTGGGCTAGGTGGCGACGAGAACGAAAGCAAAGGAAGTGAATGAAATTGAATCGCTTTCAGTGCGGTTTTATAATGACTTAATATAGATCGGAGCCATCGTGTTGCTGCGAGTCAGTCTGGTAAAATGGGTATTTTTCAAGGTGTTCAAAAATCTGGTTGTAAGGAAAATAAGTCTTGCATACTTTATTGGCTTATGGTGGATTATGGCCCATTCCCTATAGAGAGGAGGCCGCGTGTCCCAGCAGTGGGAACGATAGAGGCTGATTATGCTATGCACCTTTCATCTTACAATAAAACTCTTCGCCATCTCTCCAGGGTCAACGATAATGTGCTACGAATGCAACAGCGCCACGAACTCAATGTGCCTGGACGCCAAGCTGCCGGACAACCTCAAGAGGAACTGCTCGGACCACGACCGCGGCGTCACCCACACCCTGTGCCGTAAGATCGTGCAGCATGTGGATTATGGAGTGAATGGGAGGCTGCCGGAGAACAGGGTCATCAGGAGCTGTGGCTGGGATGAGACCAAGTATAAGGTGCTTTGCAGGAGAAATTACTGTTTCTTCTTCCTAATGGTTTAGTTCGTTGTAAGCTTCGCGAGCGCTGAGTTTTGTCACTTTTCGAAGTTATATTGAAAAAAAAGCGACCAATCGGCGAAAAGAAAATATAATTTGCTCCATGTAGTGGTAGTGTAGTGTAACGATTTCAGCAAATTACTGCAAAACCCCTCCGTGCCATCTACATGTAACTAATTCGATAGTTTCATTTCGGCTAACTACAAGCCTTCGCTTAGGCGCACCTTGTGTTGATCCACATCGATGTCACTGCGGTGTAGGTATCAACGACTTCGGGCACCATGGCCTGTCCTACTACAGAAGCGCATGTCGCATAACACGGCACGCCAGCATCAACGACATTATTCCTCGAGCTCTTGCTACCGCGGGGTACCAGCGGTTTAAGAACCTAACGGCTTGGTACGTGACGATGGAAAGAGACCAGACGGCATGACACTGATGCCTCGGAAGGTGGGTAGGCATTTGTTGTGAGACGCAACCTGCGTCGACACCCTTGCGCCATCTCATGTGGCAAGCACAGCGGGCTGTGCTGGCGCTACTAGTGCGGCTGCTAAGAACCTCAAACGGCGTAAATACTGTAACCTAATTGGTAGTTACCGCTTTGGGCCATTTGGGCCTTAACGCTCGTGTCATGGGGCCCAAGTGCGCGTCTCCTTTTCAAGGAAATGCCTCACCGACTAGTTGACACTTAGCGTGAACAGAGGGCTGGCTCTTTCTTTGGCCAAAGAATTAGCAATGCCATTTTGACGGTGAATAATCGCAGCCAACCCCAGACAAATAGTGCTTAAAACTCTTTATAAGCAACGTTACCTTTCCCTACTCCCGATATCGGGAGCGACTATTATCTAGTCTATGATACTATCTACTGCTGCTAATAAAAATCGAATTGTTTACCAACGACGACCCCCTGTCAACGTGTCTCGACCACTAAAAGTTCTTTGAAACACTGTATTTCTGATCAACAGTTATGAATTTCCGATAATTCTTTCGCTATTTCTACATGTTCCAGGGCCAGTGCTACCACCGTGCAGGCTACGGGGGTAGGCAGGAAGTGTGCTCGTGTCTCACAGACCTCTGCAACGGTGCCCAAGAGATCGCCGCCACCACCGCCCTTCTTACGACCACTGCCCTTATGTACATCGGAAGAATTATTTGCCAATGATGTGATCATTTAAAAGGCGCTGATACACCTGAGCATTTACTAAAGTTGTCCTAAGTATTCTAGCGAGTATCATTACATTTAAAATGCTTCGTTAATCAAGTTCCAAAATGGTTAAACACGACGAATGCACGTTTTTCTGTTGCAAGAGAATGCTGAGGTGTATCATTGTCTTTAGTGGTTTTCTAATGCAATTCACCACTCCATGAAACGGTGTTTGTCCCAATAAAGCGATCTTTGATAGACTTGTTGGCCTTTTATTGTATCTTAGTCCATCTACGGTTATTCTCGGTCTATAGATACATCGTACCGACTTGCTTTTAACATAGTAGGTACTTATTAGTTCCATGGACATACCTAAAAATGTTAGAAGTGGAAAGATTCTTCTCAGAGGGGTTCATAAAGATCGATCTTGAGTCTTGACAGAATCTTACAACAGCCACGGAAAAACGCAGGATGGTTCATTTAGATTTTAGACGGTAACCATAGGCATGACTGTAGCGTGACCAACCTACATGCTCTAAGAAAATTGTACGCAGATGGTGATTTAGATAGTTTTCTTTGTCAACACAACAATGAAGTTATTAGCGAGCATTACATAAGGATTATACAATTTTAATTATGCCACAAGTTATAACGACTTATTCGTCAACTGGCGAGTGTGAAACTCGCGAGTGCGCGCGAGTTGGCACCTTTCGATTTTACCCCTTTTTTTCTCGTCAACTCGCTCGCCCTTGAAAATCTGAAGTTAAATACGTCCGATGTACAGTCAGCTACAAAAACTTCTTATAAAATGAATAAGTAATACAGGTGCCCTTATACGTATACCTTAAATGTTTAAGACATTTTATACGACTTGAGGTAACATGAGAAGGTCAAAAGTAACGTAAAATGTAACAAGAGTAACATTTTGGCTACGCTGGATAGCATGCTTGGGTATCATGCGTCCTCAGCCGACCTTACCCCCGCCGTATCCCGAAATCTAAGTAGATAGTCGGTACTTAACCAAATCAGCCAGCACGGGAAATAGCTAGTTATTTATAGTGATTGGTTTCAATTCGTTTTTATTTGACTGTACTTTATATTGTGCCTGCGAGTTGACGACAAAAAAAATAGATAAAATCGGAAGGTATCAACTCGTGCGCACTCGCGAGTTTCACAGTCGCCAGTTGACGAACAAGTCGTTAAAACACATCGCAGATTGACACTATTTCTATCCAAAACGAACGATACGGAACTGCACGGAGTTCCCATGTAAAAATATGGCCACTTGCTTCCGATTCAGAAAAGCAAAAATAGAAAACGTCAAGAAACAAATGAACAAAATCATATGGTTGGTTTCAATTATTTGGCAAGTCATACATTTTCCAACTCACTTCGAAGCTAGTGAATAAAAAATATAATGATTTTAAATATTCAATTCTCAGAAATCTAGAAAATAAGCAATAGTTGAAACACTGGAATCATCCAAATCGTGTTATATCATACTGGTTAATACGTAAGAATAAAAGATAATTGTTGTACAAAATAGACACGGACACTTTGACGTTCACTTACATAGGTATTATTTATTATAATATGTATTGAGAGATTGAAGACCTCCAGGGAAGGACAAGGGTGCATACAAATCGGTGAGTCCAATAAAATTATATTTTTAAGCATTTCTATCACACTAACCAACTCGAGTTATGTAAGATCCGTAGCAACTGCAAAGTAGTACAGTATTTCCTCGATAAGTAGAAGGAATAAAGTGCAAAAATAAGTATTTTTCTTAAAAATTACTCATTTTATGATATCGGCAACGGATACCTACTAGATCTAGGTGAGATTATTCTCTTTATGTCATACTCGATTAAATAAAATTACGTCTAAAATCAATCAAGATTCATTTGGATTAAAAAAATAAATGGAAAAATAAAAAATCTTTTTTGCAAAAAACAAAACCGACTTCAAAAACACAGAAAAGTGAAAAATTACTTTAGCTTCAGAAGTCGGTGACTTTTGTTTGTTTGATTTACTTTTTTTGTCACCGACTTCTGAAGCAAAAGTTATTTTTCACTTTTCTGTGTTTTCGAAGTCGGTTTTGTTTTTTGCAAAAAAGATTTTTTATTTTTCCATTTTTAGTTGTAATATCCGATGACCGTTGGGGTAGACGTGTTCTTGAGTGCAGACCGCGAACCGGCAAACGTAAGGTGGGACGCCCTCAGGCTCGGTGGAGTGACGATCTTCGCAGGGTGGCTGGTAGCAACTGGATGAGAGTTGCTGAAAATAGAGTTGAATGGCGTGCGATTGAGGAGGCCTATGTCCACTTGTCCAGCAGTGGACTGCTATAGGCTGATGATGATGATGAGTTTTAATATTCTATATAAATATTTGCTATACATTTATTTTACATTGTCAACAATACATTTCATGGTTATAAACTTATCATCAAAAAAATTTAGTTAATATACCTAACGGTCGCAATCTGGATGCACTGTACGCATCTGCGTACCCCTCAAAGCATTCAGGTGTGATGTTATGTTATGATGTTGTGTAAACAATAAACATCCAAGCGATTGCAGCCATCGCGACAGATTGCCTGTCTATTATTGAAAAGTTCCATTGCAAATCTCCGAAGATCAGCATCAGATCTTCACCTAATTCAAATGGGACCACCGCGTAATAATATTCTTCCAAACAAAAAAAGAATCATCAAAATCGGTTCACAATTGACGAAGATATCGCTGAATATACACACAAAAAAAAAAAAAAATCAGTCGCCTTGATAACCTTCTCGTTTTGAAAGTCGGTTAAAAAATGCGAAAACTTTCTGATTTAACTTAATTTAATTTCAAGACCTAAGTCTTGTAATAAATTATCAGCCTTCGAAGGAAGAACATGTTGTCGTTCTTGGTTTGTTTAGGACGGCGAATGTAAAATGAAAAAAATAAAAAAGAGGTTGGCAGTTAGGGAAGGTACGCTAGGTAGGTAGGTATGGTAGGTAGGGTAGGTAGGCAGCTACGTAGGGTAGATAGGTACATAGGGTACATAGGGTTGAGTAGTAAAAAGAATAAGGTAGTAGGTAGGAAAAGTACATTGGAAAGGTGCATTGCAACGCAAGCTTACTTTTACCAGATTTTACCATCAAATTATCAAGAACATGAAAAAAATGATCTTGAAAATTTGATGTCAATCTTTTTTCCAAGTTTCAGTTCGTGTACAGACGCCAGCACATGAAGCTGCTTAATGCTATAACGATAAAGTCGAAAATCTATTAAATAAATTTGACAGATTGTAGCAGCTTGATGTACTGGCCCAGTCTGAACGTGTGCTAACTTTTTCACCGCGTGCGCAACTTAGTCCAGTAACCTTGTCGCCTGAAAGTACGGAGTAGTATGCGTCACATCCGGTAGTTTACATTTTTTACAGAATTGTTTATAATGTTGTCCCAATGAATAAAGTAGACTAAATTTGCTACAATATGAGACTAGAATTGTCTCTTTAGACCCAACAGTTTCGAAGATAAAGCTTTTCAAAATTCATTTTTTTTTTTCGAACTTTGCAATTTTTTCATTTTTTTTTTTTTTTTTTTCTCACTCTATCTCATGCTAGCGTCATACAGACAATCAACTCTTCAAAGTAGCGCCAGTCAACTCTAGATCGTTGCACTGGCCAGAGCTGCCTAATCTGATGAAGTCGAGAACTATCACTTCTTTTTATCCGGCTGCGAGACCTAAAGGAGTATGTATGTATGTTTGTGTCTTTGTGGCGCTCTAGACAGCAAACTCGTCGGCAGATTTTGACGATTCTTAAGTCAATCGATTTGTCCTAATCTTTCGAGTCTCACTAAAGACATGACAGTAATCAACATACAATATGGCGACCACCATACGCCATTATGTGAAAAATGAAGATGACGAACCATGTTAATTGAGTGGACATCGTCGCAGTAGTGTAAAAAGTTACATTGTTTGCGAAATCTTTTACAAAATGTTGAAAATAAATAATATAGTAATTTTACAATTTAGTTTTTGTAAAATTACTTCTTTATTTATTTCCAATATTTTAGTTTATTAACCCGACTGCGGTAAAACACTGAAAAGCAAACAACAAACACATTTTAAATTAAATAAAAGATGAAAGCAGATCCATTTGACTACAAAATCATAATTAAAATGAAATGGGTCCTACGCCTGCTTTTAACTTTTGAATTTTTTTGTAATTATTTCTTTTTCAACTTGTCACCTTGTTTTTTCAAGATCAAAGCCCGTCAAAGTGTCAATTAGAATTTCTGATAAGCCCTTTATATATTTTACAAGAAACTTTTGGCACTTTGTTGGAAGAAACAAAACCCTGTTGTTCCACTTCGAACATGTTTAATTGACTTTTGTAGAAATTTGCGAGCCCAATGCAAGAGTATGGTGGCGGCGTCTCGAGCAAGACGGGGGAGTATCGGGATGGTGGTCCTGATGGGGCGCGAGATCGTGGCATGTCGCACCAGAGCGACGGCTACCAAACCCAGCATCAGTATGCCGTGATGCAGCAGAAGAGCTATGGTACGTAGATGAAGAACTTCATCTTAGTTATAAGAACTTGGGTTTGCTCGAATTGTGCTGAACCAAGTTAAACATGAATCAGCTGTTATCGTGTGTGTGAGATCGGAATTTGCAAAATATGTGTAGTAATTGTTTCGCGTCAGCATTATTCATCAAATACTGCCGTATAGATTGTGCCGACCCTGAACACCTTAAATATTGATGCTAACAATTTTACTCAAAAGAAACATTCGATTTTTTTTAACATGTAAACTGTGCGCTCATTCACTTGTCGGTTCGATTCCAGGTCTCTATATTCTGTTTTCCTGAATTTTCTTTTCACGGTTTCAGGATGTTCCAGCAAAGATTTGTCCGACCAGAACATGGCAACTTACTGCCGCGTGGCAACCGGCATTTACGAAGCCACCGCGTCCAGCCAGCAGTACCAGAATCCAAGGTATAAATGTCCAATTCACGGAGTTTTAGTCACATGAAATAAAAGTTAAATTCCACCATTATTTCCAGATATAACAACCCATCGGCCCCGACTTTCAGTTCACCGCCTAATTCCCCTCTCGTTGGCCTTGTTTTTGATCCATCTTCACCCAACTACAGCGGTCCTGGCATGATAGGAGGACGATCCGACAGCGACAGACGGTCTCAGAGCTCCTGGTCTATCTCCAACCAAGAACCGATCGGCACTGGTGCGAAGAAGAAAATAGTTAAAAGTCAAGAGAAACGCAACTCTTACAATAACGACCCTCGATATCATGAGAGGTACAAGGATAACTCTGAAGTAGACCGACAGCGGAAGGAAAGGAACTTAACTTCAGAGTCCACTACTAGCCTCGATTTCTTTGTCGAAGGAGAGAGAATGGTGTCTGAGCTGTGTAACATACCCGACTCGCGAGCCGATTCTAACAAACAAAAGCAGAATCAATATCAGAAACAAACTAATCAGGATGAAGACAAGAATAAGCCTTCCGTATCATCAGAAGCTTTGCTCACTGCGCTAGATAAGATTGTAATACATGATCAAATCCCAAATCAAATCGTTCAACTGGCTGTGGAAGCCTGCACTGATGCTGAAAATATCGCAATAGCTCATCACAATAGGCCGTGTTTTAAGAATATACACTCCATTTGCGCAAAAACTAGATCTAACGTACAAAAACCAGACAGCGCTGTCGCTAATCTTCATTCTCAAGGCATACCGTGGGTTATTAAAAATTTTATTTTTTCCTTTGTCAGAATTTTAGATGGCTGGAAAGGTGTCAAAGAACTACTCAGTGAGAAGCACGACACATTTTCGAGAATCGAGAATAAATACTACAGCCCTAACATAAGAGAATGTTTTGTGCAATGGCAGGCTATTACCAAAGAAATGTTGACTCACATCTATAAAACATTTAAGTGCCTTGATCATGGTTTTACTATGGAACAGAAAAGTTTTACACACAATTACTATTCTACCAACTCGGCCGCACCAAGGAATCAAAATCAGAATAAATTCCAACCAGCTAAATCGCATGCTAGTACTCCGAGGCCTGTCAATGCTTCTCCGCAGCCATTCAACGCAGTTCAACCGCCATGGGTACAGAACCAATCACAAGCAGCTGCCCAAAGCTCCAACGAAGTTCCATGGCCTGCACGATCAGGAGTCACATATAAGAAGTATCCTGTCGTACCGCCACCAAACTCTCATAACTTCTACCCTTTGAATGACCAAACTGAATTAGACAGCTACCAGAAGACACCGTACAAATGTGATCCGTGCAGCGTCCGTGAGTCAAAGCCACGCCAATCATGGACTATCACTAACGTTCCAGATTTTCGCGCTCTTGAAGGCATGTGCCATGCGGAGCAACGAGAACTGTACACTCAATTGAAACATAAAATGGATGCAGAACTCGGTAAAGCACCAGGTCAACCGCTTCTAGGAAATATGCCATGCGATTTGTTGCAACGCAGAGACATGGAATTGAAAGCTAAAATGATTCCTTTGAGTCATGTAGAAAAGACATTGATACCGAGTATGGCAGCGGCAGCCGAGATGAGGGGCTGCTATGTCCAAAAGAACAACAGCTGTGGCGATACAAAGGAAGAGGCCGATTTTTTTGCGGCATGGGGTCAGATGGTCCAAAAAGAATCTAGCGATTTTTTAACTCATCACACTCACAACATTCAAATCCCATCAAATGTTGTGACAATTTCAAACAATATCTCTGGCCCCGTACAATTCCTAGACCTAGAAAACGATGAGTTTCATGAAATGTCAAAAGTTTATATGAAGCCAGGCAGCTACAAGGTGCCTATAAAGCCTGCAGATCCAATTTCTCCATTTGTACAAGGCACCGCTCAGGATGCGGTGTACGACAACGCTGTGGGAGACGACATAGCACTTAAAATGAAAGTTCCATTTCCGCCTGTCACATTAGCACCACAGCCGAAGTACAACCTTGAATCGTGGCCCTGTTTGATGTCCAGACGCACAGACGATATCTTTGGAGAAGATCAAAAGATGATGCCTCGACATGGGATTCCCTGCTTGGATATGAGGGCAGCAGACTCGCTTGATCTCCTAAGTTCGATGACATCAGACCGCGCTTGGGAAGCGGCCAAACAGTCTGCACCTAAACTAATGGATTTCATTCATGAGGGTTCTAAGTCAGACACGGCCCGATTATATGACGCGTTGGGTCTAAGCGCTAGTGACGAGTTCCCTGAAGATCTGAAACAAGTCAAACTCAGCATGGAGCAAAACGACGCGTGGTCTGCCGGGCTTAATCATTTTATGTCCAAAGATCTAACTTGTGTATGGAATCAACAATCAGCCAAAAATGACTATATTCTAAGCAAGAATCAAGATCAATCAATTTTTACAGATGAGACAGTCAAACTACTTGAATCTGAAACCAAATTACTTGATCCTGACGAACCATTAGATGTTGCTGACTGTAGAAATGACGAGGATAAAAAGGAGAATACTCGTTGTCCTAACTTTGACCAATCCGGCAATTATGTACGAGATGAAAATCATAAAAAATCTGGTGGAAAACCTAAAGTTGCCGTATCAGGAATGTGGTATCACCCTAAGAAAAAGAAGCCTCTGCCAGCTAATACAGTTAAGAAATTTGAGACAATTGTTTCCAGTCTATCTCAAATCAACGAAGCTGCTTTTATTCAACATGATATGGACATCAAAGTGGTTAGTGTTTGTATTTTATACGCTTATATGTATTAAGTATAATGTCTTTGAACCTGCTTTAACATATTTTCTTATATTTCCAGGCTCCAAGATTCTACGAAGTTGTAAAATATCCAATGTGTCTCCATGATATATCGACTAAGCTCAAGAATTCATCTTATAATGAGTATGAGCAGGTCGTACAAGACTTTAGACGAATTTTCAACAATGTGCGACTTTACCTAAAGGTAACTTACTAAATATTAGTTAGATAAACTCGTGCACGAACCAAAAGGAGTATGCAAGGATCTTAGAAGGTGGCATTCTGTAGTTTCTGCCTCGCTATGAGAGAAAAGCATGAGTTTATATACGTATAAAACATATATAACTTGTAACTGTATAAATAAAACAGTTAAAAAAATGAACTCAAGTCTTGGTACGAGTAAATCCTACGAATTGAAGAGTTTGTGTTAAATGCAACGATGTTCTTTATTTACAGAGCTGTCCTGATACGACGATGAAAAAGAACGTTAATAAAATTTCGAATGAATTTGAGAAAATGTTGAATGAAGAGTTTCAAACCAAATGGGAATCCAAATCCAAGTCCCAGGAAGTCGTCGAATCTCAAAGTAACAACAACAACGAGAAGGATGAGAAAGATTCTGAGAATAACAGCGCCGACGCCAAACACGATGATAATAAGAAAATCGATCCTAAAACAAGTGTAGATGATAAAAAGTGAAACGGCGCAATGTTCAGTATATTTTTTAGGTGTGGCTCTGCAAAAAATCTTCCTGTCATGAGGAACTCTTTCGCCATTTAAATTTTTCGAGTATTATTTTTTTGTTTAAACATTTTTTATTTATATATTTATTTGTTTCAACGACGAGGTCGTCCAAAAGTTACGTCCAAAATAACGTTACTCACGTAAAACATGCGATCATTATTCTGTCTAGTACGATTCCGAAACTGGTCGATACTATGAATAGATATAAATTAAGCAACCTCTAGTCAAATAGAACATTATTTTTTAAACAAATGTCAGTGACGTTATCAGAACTTATAATACATAAGATTATCAATTTAATATGTAAGTGCTTGCCAGTTTTTTCGAATGGACTTTATTAGACTGAACGGAGCAGAACTCGATTCGTTCACTATTGTTTTTCGTCTTCTTTCCTTGCTCGATTAGTTTGTAATTTCGTTTTGTATAATATTTCGATTTTCTTATTTCTTCCAATGCTTCATTATATGATAATTATCCGTATTGATTTAATATGCAGAAAAACAAATTTATGTTTTTGTGCGACGTCAGTTGTTATTTAGTTTCTTTGTCCCACGACTCCCAAACACTCGACAACAATGCTGTCCATATCTGATGCAACTAACACGCCAAATAGGTCTTAGTTCTTTTTATATCTCTATCTGTGATGTATGTTTAGGTAAAAGTTGATAATTAGAATCGTTTTTCACGCTTAATTACTAGTTGTACGGTTCTCTTGAAACATGTAAATAGAAAGGAGTAGATATGTAAAAATTGAACCTAAAAGTTTAAGTTGTCTTGGATACCCTACGCCATGCCATTAATTAATAATTGTACATTAATATTTTTACAAAAAAATACGTAAAATTATTTCTAAAAAAATGTTGTATCGGGTGATAAGAAGTTCGATTCACGTACAAATAATAATGAAATAAATGATGTTATTTAAATAGTTAGAATGGAACTTCTTACTAGTCGACCGTTTAGTTCAAAGTATTGTCTTTATACTAATATGCTATGTATGTACGTGCAACAACTTTTTTATCTAATTTGTTTCGTTTGGTGTTCCACGTTGGTATTTAAATTTTTTTTAAGTAATTTTTGATTCCATTTTATCTGCCATAGAAATAAGTGAATTGCTTACGACGTCAACGTTATGGTATGTTTCGGTAGTGATACAGGTGGATTATGTGACTAAATTCAAAATTTCAAAATTGTTGAGCGACGTTAGAGTTAATTTTAAGTATTCGTTAAGTTGTGATTTTATTATTTAACTTATTTACCTAAAATTATGGCAAGGAACTCCTATGATAATAAAAGAGCTGTTTTTTATTTGGGCGTTTACATTTGCTACTGCACTAGTTCCCTAATATAACAGGACCGGATTTTTCAAGCGTCAGGCAAATCATTTTTATCTGCAGAATTAAATAGTTACGACGAGACGGTAATATTCACTACATAAAAGATATCAAGCCCCAATGTGTTTTTCTCAGAAGAAGTTATCTCGAAGAAAAGACGTGGACACAAAACTGTACACTAAGGGCTAGTTCAGACATGCGGGAACCGCGTCGCGGCTTGATTAACCGCGCGGTTATGTCTGAACGATTACTTAATAACTCATACAAATAAGACTCTCGCGATTTCCATGCGATTCTGAAATCGAGCGGTTCCCGCCGTGTCTGAACAAGCTCTTAATGTCGACCGTCTCTGGAAGAGAAAATCCAGAGACGGTTGACCATTAAGGTCGGTTTTCCCCGGTCGGCCATATCCACCAGTGTGGATTGAATGTCACGTCTTCCAGTTGAGACAGGGAGCTGGCTGCTACTCCAGTTTTTAGTGACGATTCCTTTCCGAGTTGATATGTGTGCTATTTCCTTAAGGATTATTTCCACCAAACGGCTCGCATCGCAACGGATCGGAAAGGATACGAACGGAAGCGGCGATAGCCGATCGCGTCCGGCAAGATACCGTCGGATAGTGCATACGATCGGCTCCGTACCGTCGCATGCGAACGTACCCGTCAAATCTCACAGCGTCAAATAGTTTCATTCCAACTGTTCCAGCCAAAATGATCCGATCGGAGACGACGACAGGCTAACGGGGCCGATCGCGCGTCTTACCATACTATCGCGTGTCGCGGAAGATAGTCCAGTCAAATACGCAACTTTTGAGCGCAGGCCACACCGCCAGCTGGCGGGCGGGCGAGCGACGCGAACGAGGCCCTTTTCATACTTTGTTCGTATCTTTCGATAGTTCGCGGTGTGAACCAAAGTATGAGAAGAGGTGAAACGACGCGTCGTTCGCGTCGCTCATCCGCCCGCCAGCTGGCGGTGTGGCCTGCGCTCTAGAACACCAAAATTAAGCGCAGGCCACACCGCCAGCTGGCGGGCGGACGAGCGACGCGAACAACGCCTCGTTTCACCTCTTTTCATACCGCCCGCCAGCTGGCGGTGTGGCCTGCGCTTAAAGGTGTATATGGATGAATATCAACAAAATTAATTTTTTGTCAATTTTGGTGGCTCAATTTTTTCTTTGGTTTTCGTGAAAAATAACGATCTGGTATAAGAATAGAATGTCCAAGCTTGAAGGATCTTCATGAGGGCTCAGAATATCTCCATAACTTTTTGAGATATTTTAGTTCAAAGTCTAGTGTGGCCACCAAAATTGAAAATCACCCACCAAAATCGAAAGTGCCCACCAAAATTGAAAATCAGTGGCACCAAAATTGGATTTCTCCGTCAGAAACCTCAATCTCACTAATAAAGCTCAATGTGATTAATCTCACAAATTCTCGGGAAGTATCAATAACTTTTATCGGTTTATAAAACTCTCTTTTGTTAAAAATAGGATAGATTCCGAGGTCTGGTCCTAAAGTCGGACTGACATGGTAGCGTTTTTGTTGGGGAGACTGCAGTACAACCCAAGTCTCGATCGAATCGAAGGCTTTCTCGTAGTCCACAAACACTAAACGGAGAGGCAGCTCTTCGGTCTCCTGTATAACCTGCTGCAGCGTATGTATGTGGTGTACGGTGCTAAAGCCATTATGGAATCCGGCTGGTTCGGGATGATTCTTGAAAACAACTTGTAGACATAGCTTAGAAGTGAGATGGGCCTATAATTCTTCAGCCGGGCATTGTAGCCTTTTTTGAAGAAGAGTACCACCACACCCCTGCACCATGCCTGGTTTTCCCCTCGGGTATGACGGAATCAAACAGCTTCTGAAGGGCCTTAAGTACCGGTTTTCCACCCGCCTTTAGGATTTCGGCCGTAATTCCGTCATCACCCGGTACTTTGTTGTTTTTAAGCTGTTCCAGAGACATCCTAATCTCGTGCATCCAGATCTCGTCCGGGTTGTCTTCGGTATAGTGTCGGGTCAGTCTAGCTCTTGGGTCATTTGCTAGATTTACAACGGGTTTACTGGTTGAAGTGTATAACTGCCCATAGAATCTCTCGATCTCCCTCAGTAGCTCCGGTTTGGCGGATACGATCCTGCCATGGTCGGTCTTCAGTTCCGCGAGCTGGCTCTGCCCAATAGCCAGATCTCTTGCAAATGCCTTGGAGCCGCTCAGTTGCATCTTTAATATGCTGGATTTAAAGATTCGTCTATTGAGCTGCCGGTATTTCCACGCCTCGTCTAAAGACTGCAGGATCATCTCACGCCGCTCCTGCATGAGCTTGAGAGTATGATCAGAGAGTTTTTTGTTCTTATGTGCACGACGTGTCTTGAAGAACTTAGACCCGTATGGACAGTTTCCACGAACTTATCGTTGTATTCGTCCAATGAGCTTCTTAGGCACCCGAAACGAGTCTGGAGTTCAAGCTTTTCAAATTGCAGCAGCTCTCGGGGTTTTGAATTTGGATCTGTGCTGGACAGAGCGTAGACTTCATCAGTCGAGACTTTTCAAGCTTGATATTGATGTTCAATGTGCCTCTTACTATGCCTTGATCGCTTCCGGTTTTCAACGAATTGATCGTAGAGACAACATTGAACATAATAAGCTTCTTGGTTGACATGATGAAGTCAATCTCATTTGAAGTTGCACCATCGGGGCTCTGGCAGGTCCACTTCCTGTGCTCACGCTTTCTGAAGAAGGAGTTCATCCTATAGAGGCCCTCCTTCTCCATAAAACTAGCCAGTTGGTGACCCCGGTTGATCCAACGTCCAACCCCAAATTGCCTAGTTTCGCGTTGAAGTCCCCAATGACAACGGTGAAGTACTTTTAAGCAGCCTCTCTTCGCTGGTCTGTTTTGGCATTTTAAAAAGCAACAAAATATGAATAAGAAACTTGGTCATTAGTATGCAACCCTTATAATAATAGGTCTTACTAACTGCCAAGTACATAACATGTATTTGTTTGCTAATCTAACTGTCTTGCAACGTAAAAACTAGCTATATAGGTAATAACAATACATATACAGTACATAATTAAAATCTGACGGGTCATTTTCAATTTTGGTGGCGTGAAAACGCCACCAAAACCACCAAAATTGAACCACCAAAATTGGAACCAGGCATAAAAAAATCTTAAAAAATAAGGGTTTTAAGTTAAAATTAAATTAATGTCATTGATTTATGGGTCACCCAAATCATTAGCTATAGCATGTAGCTTACTATTATAACACTTTAAAATCAACAGTAAATCGATCCACCAAAAATTGAACAATTCTTGTCCCCCGTTCCGCCCAAGGCGAGTACTTATGTTTTTGGAGGGTAATCACCGCACTAATTACACACCTGACACTAATCGCACTAATGGCACGACTGATAGATGCGAAATAAATAACGCGATTGATCGCACACGCACGAAACTTCATGTTATAGTAAGTTGAAAAAGTGCCAGAAAAAATTTGATTTTTGCTTGGACAAACTTTGATCGAGTGTCCTGTGCTTTTAAATAAGATTTTATAATATGGTTTACTTGTTTTTAGATAATTTGACTAATGCATATACTAAAAAATTTGTTTATTTTTTATTGTACCTCAAATTGTTACTTTGGTGGACGCAATTACATCAAAAAATGGAACTGGGACAAGCCACCAAACTTGAATTTGAAGGCATTTTTTTTTTCCCTGATTATTTATATACACTTATAAAAAAATAAATGTGGCCCTAATTGAACCAAGATACGTAGTTCACTACAAAAAAAAATCAGAAACATCCTATCATTTTACACCTCGATTCTCAACGTGGACACGTAAAATTTGCTGATTTGATATTCACCCGTATACGAGTTTACAGCTTATTATCTCTCATTCCGAAGTGAAACCCCTAATATGACTGGGCTAAGACGCCCGCGGTCAAGCTGTGCGCGGCTTGGTAATATAGGCTTTGTAATACTGTGTACACGATTTAATATCGTTTAAAGATTGTAAAATCCGTTCCGATCCGATGCGATACGAGCCATTTGGTGGAAATCATCCTTTACCTTTCTCGAAAGTCTGATTCACTTGCCCAAATTTCTATCGTACGAATTCCTGATGTAGTTGTAGACGAAACATCATCGAGTTCTACTTAAACAAACTTACTCACAAACGCCACAGCCAGTGAGTTTTATGACCGTTCCTGCCGTAATCGGGTAAAAAGTATATTCATTGAGTCACTTGTCGACTATACAACACTTTGATGAGGCATTGTACGTTATCCTGTTAATCATAACCACATAGTACGTGCATAGCATATTTTATAACCCCTCAAGTCTGTTTTACGATGCACCGTGTTAAAATAAAGCATCGTGCTTGTTGTCCCCGTAGGGTTAGGCAGAGGTGTACAATAATATCCACCTTTCACGGGTTAAGTAAGTGGCCGGTATGTCACTACATAAAATACAAATCTGCAACGTTATAACGTATCATTTTATCTGAGCCGCTACTTGTTGTACGTGTTTCTATCGGTTCAAACAGATTCTCTTCAACTTCTACCGAACAGTCTTAAACGCTAACTTTATAAACTTGAGGCACTCGAATTTATAACGAAAGTGGGCCCTAAGAGTTTTTGAAAGTTCGTACCCGAAAGGGGGGATATATGATAATTCGTCATTATTTGTCATGGTAAAACCGCTCGACGCTCGACTAGTATCTTTATAACTTGGGTGAATAAGATGTGTCACACATGGGTTCATATGTCCAATCATCCAATGCAGTATATGTCGTCACGCTTTTCTGCCAAACGCTTAAAAGTCTTGCGCAAACGCATTTTTAGGACCTTAGAATGTATTCAATAAAAGTAGTACATAAAAGAAAGATTACTTGCATCGAGTTAGTGGACAATGTGCGGTTGGTTTAGAACAACATTGCTTAGAAATTAGAACTAATGTAATTTAGATATTATAATACCATAAAAATGTGAGTATAATCTTTGTCACTTTCATTTTATTTGGCTACAACAATAGGTGCTTATTTTTTAATAAATACTGTAGTTCTAAATAACTAAAAGACACGCTTTCTCGTAGTCTTCTCAGCAAACCCTTTCATGTGATACCCATATCATGGATAAGAATAAAAATAACTAGTCCGCCGTCTATGGGAATCCACCATATTGGATTTAGAATGACGTCAATTAACTAACCATGCATTGTCAACCAAACTAGACATGTATGCAAAAGGGGAATGGGCAAAATTGCCCTAGCGTCCAATAGCGTTAAGATACAACATTAGTTTATATAGTTTTATAGTTTTTTTATTTAGTTTATTAGTTTTTTTTTTTAGTACATGCGACACGTGTCTAGCATTTTTATGTAAAGAATATATGTATAAAATTTCAAAACTGTATCATGAAAAATCACAAAGTTATAGACTTGTTCTGTTACCTGGTTGTCCGCACAAAAACGTGGTCACCAAGCAGCGCCGCCGCGCGCGCGTCTCCAGCGTCGTCTTCAGCTCATTGATAATAATAATTTGGCAGTAGGTACCTAAATGATGGCGATAGGTACTTAGTGTGGCTCGGTGTCCAACTTGTAACCTTTTTTAAATATTTTTGGGACAAAATACACAATGGTTTAAATTTATTGGAATCGATTCAGTTACTTATTCTGAACAAACTATATTCAGGTTTCGCATATACTAAAAATAATGTTGTATAAAGGGTGTAAATAGTCCCTTAACATAAACCGAAAGGCACTTGTTCTCCCCGTCTTTGCGATCATTTTTTTGTTCTAGACCATACTTGGGAACCTTCTAGTTACGGAGATATTGGGGGTCAATGTTCCAACTTTTTCACAACTTTTTTTGATTCAGAGTCAGAGTCGACCGACCCCCTGGTTCGATCAATAAAACTGAACAGACTACGAATTAGCAAAAGTTGTATAGTAGCATATATTCTAATTGAAAGCTCTTCTATTGGTGTATATCTTATTGCTATTGGTAACCTAGAAAATGTTAACTTCAGTGCTCAATTAGACACATATTTAGGTTAATAATTCCGAATATACTACGAATTAGCAAAAGTGGTTCTGGTAGCAAAAGTTCTCTTTGAAAAGCTCTATCCAATAGTGTATATCTTATGACTATTAGTTGTCCGTAAACTCTTAATTGGTTGTAAGTTAAATCTTAACTTCGGTGTCCAACTAGTGACCTTCCTATTTAGGTCAACAACTCCGAACAAACTGCGAATTAGAAAACTTTATGTGAGTAGCAAAAGTTCTCATAGAAAAGCTCTCTCCAATGGTGTTTATCTTATTGCTATTGGTTTCCCAGAAAACCTTAACTTCGGTGCTCAAATAGTCACCTATTTAGGTCAATAACTCCGAACGGACAACGAATTAGATGAAGTGATGCTAGTAGCAAAAGTTCTCCTTGAAAAGCTCTTTGCAATGAATTATTATTTATTTATTTTATTTTATTACAACGGTTTAAAACCAATTACAGTAACTAAAGCACAAAAACTACTAAACATAAACAAAAATGGACAAAAATGGAAAACAGAAAACAGATAAATATTTAAAAAAATGAGTTAGGTACTCTGTCATGAATCCCTCTCACAGTACTTCTGACATGCCAATAAAATCTTTTTCCATTCATCCGCAAACAGATCGTTTGTTGGATTAGAATCCAGGAGATCATTATATGTTATTACTATTGGTTCCGCCAACTATTGGTGAACCAAGGTTACCGACGTAGCCCGAAGAATTTCCAAACTTAAGTGGCAGTGGGCAGGGCACATTGCTCGCAGACATGGTTGCCATGAAAATCTAAACTTCGTTGTCCAACTAGTTATCTATTTAGCTCAATAACTCCGAACGTACTGCAAATTGCCAAAAGTCGTGTTAGTAGCAAAGGTTCTCCTTAAAAAGTTCTTTTCAATTATGTGTATCTTATGACCATTGGGCCTTGGGGCAGATGCCTATACTTCGACACCCATTCTCCTTTTTTTCCAGCTCTATCGGAAACCGGGAAGTGTGTCAAATTTAACTTCTAAGATTTTTTTACATTGTTAGGTACAGGTGAAGTTAATAAAAGCGTGTTAGAAATAAACCTTCGGAAGTTTTGAGCAAAGAACCAAGATGGGTTCTTGTAAGTTAGGCTTAGGCATCGCTTCTAACAGTTAACTAACTAAGTATCGCACTAAACAGGACCAATAGTTATCATTCTAGCTGTTAATTAGCTTTTTTTATTAATTCTAATTATAAGTGGCAATTAGCTCGCCCCCTATTACAGTCGTGATGTTATGTTATGAAAGTATTCTAATTGAGTACTCTAATAAATAGACCATCTGACAATAAGCCTCCTTTTTGGGTTTACCCCAGTCAGGTGAAAAGAGAACTAATAAACAAATTCGGACTACGCTCTAGTGCTACGAAACTATCTTACTTCTAGATATTGTAGTTTTAATTCCATTAGCCTGTTTGGTATTCCATCTAGGACTGTAGGAGTATCGGTCAGTAAACCGTACGCATTAGGAACCCGCGGGCTGCAGATCACTTTCAATCATTTCAACTAGCAATCCGGGAGCAGGGTAACTGCACCAGTATTTGAGAAGGAGAGAGCATTTGAAGCTTCACTTTATTTCATCCAGTCGCATGGACGTGGACACAAAATTGATCAAAAGTGAACGTGGAAAAAAACATTCTGTGGAGTGAAGCAATAATCTGTAATCAGTTTAAATATCTGCTAAATTATTCCTCTGAAGCTGCATCATTATAGCTACTTTTTTAGACCAAGATAAGATATTAAGTACGCTACAATACCTAAAAGGATAATAAACTTCAGCTTATCACAAAGAAATTCATTTAATATGCCTTGATTATCACTTTATATGTGTCAGTATCAATCACGCTTTAATATAGCATTACATGCGTGGTTTTTAGCTAATTATTTAGTCATGATCACCTACGCAACAAAAAGAAAATTATAATCTACGCTACGTTGTCTCCGCTACGCCCATTGGCTACGCTACGCCCCATGGTCTCGTAGCACGTAGCCGAGTACAATGACATTTCAATAACATTATTTTAATAGCCAATTGTTGGGGCAGCCACCTTATTATGGAGATCGTAACTGTTTTCTCGCCACCTCGTCGGAATATCAATAAGTTAATCGCGGATTGTACGCGGACGCGATAATGGACTTACCATAGATATTTATGTAAAGTTACATACAAAAAGTCACGTCTTTTTCCCATGGGTAGGCAGAAACTACAGAACGCCACATGCTACCATCTTCTCCTTTTTTTTCTTTCATGTTCATACATAAGGAGGCCTAAAATGCCGGCTTTAGCAAAAGCATAGTAGGAACAACGTGACAATTCATATTACTGTGACCATTTTAAAAATTTTAATGTGATTCACATAACCTTTATTAATTTTTCTTCACATTTTTATATTTAAAAAAAAAAAACCATATAAGAATAGAGGTCCGCCGGTGTCGGGAGCAGGGTCCAAGCTACCGGTGGTTAGGGCTCCAGAGACAGGAACCTCCTCACAATGCGAGCCGTATCGAGGAGTACTACCTTCTGAATCAGACCCTAGATCCAACCGCCTAAGGAGACCCTCGAAAGATGATATTGATGATGATTCAAATAAATATTTTCATAATACGATTCTGCTACAGAGGTCGTTTTAGACCCCCGGTCATACACGCACGCAGGTTTCGAATACTAGCCACCTGCCCCCGAAGCATGACCACCGTAGACAAGGATTTCTTTGACGGAAGAATCGACAAAATGACAGAGTGTAAAGAAATCTGTCATTGTGTCGCCACAATCTGTCATTTTGTCGATTCTTCCGTCAAAGAAATCCTTGTCTACGGTGGTCCTGCTACGGGGGCTGATGTCCCTGAAGAACATCACCGGCGAAGGTCAGGTGTTCAGGCAGAGAACCTCTGCCTTGTAAATACCTCTAGTTAGTCACCACTCATCCTCTTAACATGGCCAAATCATCTAAGCATACTCTTACTATTTTGAAATAAACGAAGTACTTATTGTGTCAACATAATCTGATTTCCCTTCAAGTCGCAGAGGTCAGATTTTACGGTCGCTGCGATGTTTAGCGGCAAATCTGAATTTACCACATTAACTATAGGATGAAGACACTACAATGCGTTTCTTCATCTAAGATTCACTTGGACGCAAAAACTGACTTATATTAGGAGTTATTAGTAAACTAAGTACGCAGCAACCTGGACAGCTCTGTCGTTTGCCTCATTCAAGTCCTGGAGGGTGCAGTTATTTGAGCAGGAGAGAAGGTCTCGCATATCCTCTGTTGGGGCTCCACACTCGTAATGTGTCTGAGATGAGTGGATTACACCCTATCGAGTCGATCCGTTAGATCGGTTAACTAGACGCCATAGTCGGTTTAAAGATTTCCTTATCGGCCACTGCAGTTACCAGGGGGGTTATTATGACGTCTTAAAGCAGGTCGTCTAGCGCCATCTCTTTCCCACACTGGAATTACTCCTGCTTTAAGACGTCATGGTAGGCCTCCAGGGGGTAGTTTTCGCTACGAACTGGCCGAACAAAATCTGAGTCAAAGATTCGAGAAGAACAAGGAAATAAGTTGGAAGTTCATTTACAAAATCCGACAAAATGAGTCTTTGGACCATTCTAAATCAATTTATAAGTCTAAGTAAGTCTAGTTTTTGCTTAAATGATACGGACCTTGTGTCGACCCTGAAGATTCATTCTAAATATTGGTGCAAGACTCTTTCAAATAGTCCATCCTTATAGGTACCACTAACCTGTTAAAAATGCTTTGAGTACTAGTGTAGAGAGAGTACCTATTAGTGGAAAGATGTCTGAAGTCTGTTTTACTGGAAACTTGATAGGCAGATTTTAGTTAGTCACATACCTGTGTAGGAAGAATTTATTTTCCATTTTTATATAGGATAGGATGATTAGGTTTGGTTATTCCCCTCATTGATTTACTTAAGTTTGTCTTTTCTTCTGCTAATAAGGTTATAGTACGCCATATGTATCAATTTGGTCTAAATTAATAATAACTTACAATCATTGTCGAATAATATGTCATGAGTTTTAATTGCACTTTTATGTATTATATTTGAGCTCTTTTTTTACTCCAATGACGCACGCAAACTGAGCATTTAAGTACCTATCTATTTTTGCAATGGAATTACTAACTAAGGGAATATCTACATTTAATTTTGCGGTTACCAGTACCTATACAAAAGAATTGAAATTACTCACCAGAACACAACAGGTCAAAGACCTTATATAGGCCGCACAGATAACCCCATTTCATATTTATTTATGAAAAACACAAAGTACAAAATATAAGTTCATTTCCCGCTACAACGCGCTTTGTTTCCGTTTAATGTCAATTTATAACGCACTGTCGTCCTACGGTTACAGCCATTTTAGGAGAAAGTAAAAGCAAATCTATTTGATTCGAAAGAGCGTTAAAAATTGTCGGCATTTTGCTTCAGTTTAACGCAGCCGACACCGGGTGCGGCCATTAGTACAAATTATTTGAATTTATTAATCTGATTTCCCGCGGTTTTATTTGAAAACATAAACTATTTTCGATCTGTGGTTAGCGTGTTTTTTTTTTAATCGGTTTTTACATGTGCAGTGGTGTTTTGTAAAAAAATATGAGTTTAAATCTCAAGAAAATATTTGTGGTTTTTTAATAAATAGTGCGCTGTGGTTCTAGAAAATGGTTTTATGGTAGTTTAAAATTATTTACAAACGTAAGTACGAACATTTACATTTATAGGTATCTAAGTTTTTTAATTCAATAAACGATTTCCTTGTAGAACGCATGGGAGTCCTTTGCCAAGTTGTTTGTGGTCTTCAGCATAGACTAGACAAAAAAAAACATTTTCAAATAATTGCAAATTACGTGACCACATTTAAGTTTCCAATTTTATTTAATTTGAAAAGACATAATTATTTCGTGAAATACTATTATTATGTTGTAGAGAGTAGACACTTGCTTAAAGTTATTGAACTTACAACTCGGATGCACCTTGCTACGATGACCCGGCCATTACAGTGAGATTTAGATTTAGATCGATCGGTTTGTAGTTTTCTAGTCTATAAAAAAGCTACGTTTGATAAACCATTGAAACTATGACTTTTAATAGGAACTCCTCCTAAGTTCACATAAAGTTTGGATCTATGGAACCGGTTGTAGGTATTTGAATCTCAAACTTTTGCGCGCTACTTCTCGTCTCTGACAATTTCTATAATCAATCATTCGTATGTTAGTAGTTGTTGATTTGCTAACTAATCAGTTCCTAGGATTGTTATCAAAACGGTCGTATAGTTTGTTCAAAGGTCACTAAGTTGTTCACTCTATCAATCCATTTTTTTTTAGTACCTACGCATTATTTTGAATTTATTCCGAAATCCAGAATAAATTATTTCATTTTTATTTCAGCCACAATCACAACGTATTTTCTTATCTATTTCGTTGACTGTAAAAACAGTGGGTACTATTAATGTTAATAACTTTAACGTTCTTTGGATTCACGGCTTATGTGGACCACTGGGCATTGATTTTGTCCAGCTCGTCCCGTCATCAATGAAATCTATGGTGAAATCTAAATATTTGCAAGAAGTATAGTCATAGTCATTCGTTTCTCCTGTGACTCACGTCTTTTGTGTAGATTACCTTTTGTATTTAAATTAACATAACTCATGCAGTCGAGGAATAAAAATGTTAATTTTGTAACACCTTGCTTTTCCGAACAACTGACGAATCAATTTTTCCAGTTATTTGCACACGTAATTCAATAAAATGCAAGTAAAAACTTTCCTTAAAAGTACTGCTTTACCTTTCCATTCGCAAACGGCAGGTATCGGAAAAATTACAAAAAATATATTCAGTCTCATTAAATGAATAATGTAGGATAGTAGTCATAAAATGAAACAAAAAAGTTTAATGTTCTTGATTATCTTCCGCTGAAGATAATTAAAAAGATTTATTACAAGGGAAGTATGTGATTGACTTCACTTGATGAATCGAATGGTTCCTGAGTATAACAATCGATACTCCGACATATTTCGATACCTATAATCGCAAAAAACGTGATAGTCTATGACTGGAATTGTAAAAAAAACTTCCGCTTTCCCTTTTACAAGGAGCCTCACGATTGTCATCTTTATCTAGATTTACATCTAGATCTACATGTAAAATGTAAATCAAGATCAAAATCTTTATGTAGTATGCATTGCAATGGTTGCTATCTATATGTCGTATCTATTTATTATAAATTAGTCACTTTTCGTGGCTGCTTTAGAGAACCCTAATAATACATAATAATAATTAAAAAAATATTTTAATGTTTTTTTCAAAGCCGTGCGACGCATGGGCCGACTACGACGCGACCGAGGGTCAGGTCTACCTACTATTCTATATATTTCTATAGTATCATAAACTAATATTATATTATCTGATGACGAAAGTTTATTTATATCTCCTAAATGGCAAGCACCTACTTGTAAGGAGACCCGTTATCAATCATCGATATAATCAGTCAACTGATAAGCTGTTATCACAAGTGTTGTTAACCGATTAGATTTCGATCTAAATCGGATAAGCATATATTGGCGTGTTTACATACCCTAAGGTATTTAACCGGTATATACATTCGTAAATACGTTTTTATTGCAACAATGCAATAAATAATGTTTGAAAAACAGGAAAAAATTAGGTATCTCATCTCTTAGGTATCTCTCGGTATTTGTTTTACCGTCAGGGATTGAAAACCGGTACGAATTTGGGTTCCGGTTTTTCATATCGGTTCTTTAAAAGGTTCTTCTTTTCGGTACGGTTCTGGTTCAGGTTCCGGTTCGGTTCTGGTTCCAAAGTACCGGTTCCCAATAAAAGTTCCAATATACCGGTTCCGTATCATCCGATTTAAAGGTTCTCCGAGAAAGAAGGGGTATGTTTGACGCGTGCCTGGCGTGTCTTTTCTTTCAGTTCGCCATCGAAATATTAGCGAGTAGAAGTCTGTACTGTACAGTGTCAGCAAATATTATTAGATAGTGGTTTGAATAATCTAGAGTTATAAAATGACTGTTAATTAATACATTTAATATAAAATGGACAAAGGTAAGTTTCATCGTATTGTATTTCACATATGAGCGGCATTGTATGAACTCGTTCGGACTCGCTTTGAAGAAGAACCGGTACAATAAAGGTTCTTAAAGGTTCCAATTTAGGTTCCGGTTCCGGTTCGGGTTCTAAGTAACGGAACCACTAAATACCGGTATTTTACCGGTATTTCGGGAACCTTTTCGATCCCTGACCGTCTTAGTGTAAACTGAGCTCACGACCTGCAGTGGCGGATATGGAAATCTTTGAACCGACTGCGGGCTCATGTTAGCCCGACTGGCTAAGGACTAGACTCATCTCGAACACAATGCGAGTGTGGAGGATATATACTGTTGTCATACCGTCTCTCCTGCCCGTCGTGCACAACTAAATGTACCTACCCTCCAGAACTTGAATGAAGCAAATGATAGATCTGTTCAGGCTGCACACCTACTGGTCTACTTCCACAGATAACCTCCGTCGGACAAAATCAGAATTATCGATTAGAGAAGAAGAATTATTCGAGCTCAGTTCCGGGCCGACTCAATTTAGATTGCCATTGATACCTACGCCAAAAAGTGTAGTTCTGTAAAATCTTATTTCGTTGTGGGATTATCTTACTTTCCGATGAAGAAATTACGTGTGAATTATGTGTGATTTACACATTCAATTGATAATTTCAGCAGTAACAACTTAATGTGATCAGCATTTTTCGGTTAAACAAGACTTTGAAAAGTTTAAATAGGTACATTTAAAAATATTAATATTAAAAAGTCCCCAAAGTACAGGCCGATCGTGATAAAAATAAAAGTAAAACCATTTAACTACAAAAAAGCTATAGAAAAGGAATAGAAAACTTTTATGGCTCTCTATAGTTATTTTGATCACGAATGGCCAGATATATTACGAAATATTAATAAAAAGTTTACAGTAAATAAATTATTAACTGTGGGGGCCGACCGCAAGAAGAAAAATCTGTAAGTGAAAGCCTTTCTAAAAAAGATTTAATAGAATCCATTTAATTGTGTTATCTAGACCGTATCTCTTCAGAGCTTGTTTTTAATAGTAGGTACCTATGTAGAATGTATCTACTGATATATAATATACGTGTTAACAAAATTATAGGTAAGTAGGTAATCAGAAATCATAGTTGCCTACGTAAAACAAAACTAATAAGTATTTCACGGAAAGGATCATAAAAACTTTTTAGAATTTAAAAGATAATATTGTTATTTTACGATACCTTCAATAAAAATGATTTAGGTCCTTCCTCAACACAGTATCTCATAGATATTATCTATTGCGAAATTAGAGCGTAATTTACACACTACTCAGTTAATAGAAGAGAGCTAGCCCGCGATTCTGAGCTAGAGCTTTAATCACTGTTTTAAGCTTTCACGGTTTACAACTAAACTGATACTGAAAAGAAAAAAAAAAACAAAATTAAAAATATAAAAAACTAAATTAAAAAAAAATGAACAATCGCGGAAGATATCCCGTAAGTGACAGTATAAGTTTAGTAGTTTTAAATCAGCCGCTAAACAATCTCACTCAGATCCAGCCTCTCCTTTTTTTGCCCTCCCCAGCGACTCCCTAAGACAAGACTCGTACCCCACAGGGGGTGCCCTTAGCGCGCTGTCGCTTAGTTTATAAGTTTTTGCCCCTGGCTGGAGGCCTTACACTCAAGGCACCCAGAGGGTACTCCGGTAAAGCAGAAGCCAGTCAAAGGTTGACCTGCGAGATGCCATGTCGGAAAAAAAAGAAGCTTTTACTCATTCCCCTCCGAGGTCGCGGTCGGTGCAGTTCCTGCGTCCCTGTCTCCCATAGGTCCCTACAATATGCCTACATCTCTGACAACTGTACCTACTCATTTCCTGTTATCTTTCATGTTACATGTCAGGACCTACAATTCTATTGTTTTAGTTTGCTTTTATCCGGTTACTGAAAGCCTAAATGGCAATAACCGATCGAATGACCAGCATTGATTACAGCTTTCAGAAACCTGAAGGGTACCTAGAGTATTTTGAATTATTTTTAGAATATTAACTTTTACTAATGGCTTTTGGCTTTGGAAGATGGCGTTACAGCCACCAGAAATGCTGTAGGTTCCTGCATGTCGTACCTGCAAGAGTTGAACCCTTTAGATTCGTGTACATATTTCAAGATTTTCACGCTGCGAAGCAAATGGTGAAACATCCAATCAAGCGCGTCATTCGATGTTTTTTCCATACGATAAGAAATTACTGGAAAAAGCAATTGCAAAGGAAATGTAGGTAGTATTGTTTACAGCCACAAATAAACGACGTTGAACTCAATAAACAGTAACATTATCGAAGCATAAAGTTTTATGAAACGTCTAACGTCATCATGAGTGATTGAAACTGATCCTCTTTGCGTTCAATTCCTACTTGCTACTGATCTAGTAGATGTAGTTTATCATTTTTTTCAAACTTATGGGTATGAAAATGATAAATAATTATAGTGAAAACGGCAATGTCGCCAACTTAGATGCGGTTTCATAGAGTTACTGTTATCGTTGCGATTTGCTTCTGCAGTCGCCCAGTGATGAAAACCCACTCCTCATGTTTTTCTGATTTAATTCTTATGGTGTTGACAAACAATTATACGGTCCAAAACGCTTGATCTAAGAACAATGAACCTGGGAATCAAATACACTGTAACTACGAAAGACAGATTTTGCGAAAACGAGCAAAAACATTTTTTGTTTTCAGAGGATTTCCTTCTATGTTTTCTTTAGAAAGTTTTAAGTGTTTTAAGTTGATATCAATAGGTAATTTTGAATTTAGAACACAAATAAATGTTAATTTGTTCATAAAAGTAATTATTTTTCTTTAACAATCATATTTATCCATGACATTTTATTTATAAACACAATATATATTTTTTCAAAATCAAAATCAAAGCATTTATTTCAAATAGGCCAGTTACAGGCACTTTTGAATTGTCGAAACAAAGACAACAATAGCTACAGTCCCAGTCACAAGGCATAAAAACTGTGAAAGTACTGTAGTTGCCCATTCCCTAACGTAGATCTCTATGGAGAAGAACGGGCAAGAAACTCCATGGACACTCTTTTAAATCAGTATACTTTTACAAACTCTTGGTTACATCATTCATGTTGAGATGGTACATTATGTGAGAACGATGTAGCAAGATGTGTACGTTAAAAGTGTCCATAGTAAACAATTCAAAAAAAGAAAAAAAAACAATTCAAATAAGCCGTGGCAACCAAGAGATGACCAGTCACAACTGACAGCGCCCGTTCACGAACATGACGCATGTATCAGCACCATTCAACTCAACCATTTTGAAGGGAACTAAATGATCCGACACACGCGCCACCATCAGCGAGACATTTGAGTGAGCATGACACACTCCTAACCGCCAGGGCACATTTAAGTCAAGAAAAGACGTAGGTTTCCCGCGAATGACAGCTTTCTATTACATAGTACTCACACAATATGGGCTATGCGGCTATATAATACTAAAGAGATTGAAATTATACAAAGCAAAGATAGTTGTACAATCTTCAGCAGCTCCAACATACTATTTAATGCTTCTTCTTCTTAGCGTTTCGATGGAAAAAAGTTTAAATATGCTTAGCCCAAAACTCAGCCACGTGTACCCCGCTCACTGATGCAGTAAATAAATCATCAGGAGCGCAGGTGATTGGGATATGTAATGCTATTCATTTATGCGTCCCTGTCCTTGTGGAGCAGGACCGGCATTGAGCCAAGCATTTTTATCAACGATATAATCGTCCAACTTGTAATATGCTTGCCTACACAGTGTGCGTTTAATGCATGTTTTAAATTTCGTTTCATTCAGTTCAAGAATACTTTGTGGAATTTTGTTATAGCATCTCAAACAGTACCCCATGAAAGATGAGTCTACTTTAGCGAGTCTGAAGCCTGGCTGAACTAATTGGTCTCTATTTCTAGTACTGTAATTGTGTCTGTCACCTCTTTTATTAAAAAGATGTAGATTTTTTCTTACATACATTATGTTTTCATAGATGTATTGAGAATGTACCGTCATGATGTTAATTTCCTTAAACAGTTCCCTTAGAGAATCACGCCTACGAAGATTATATATGGCTCTGATGGCTCTTTTTTGCAGAATAAATATAGACTCAATGTCTGCAGCCCGTCCCCATAGTAAAATGCCATAAGACAGTATACTATGAAAGTAACTAAAATAGACCAGTCTAGCGGTATCTACATCAGTATATTGACGGATTTTTCTAATAGCATATGCTGCTGAACTTAGCCGCCCCGCAAGAGATGTTAAATGAGAACCCCATTGTAGCCTTGAATCAAGCGTAATCCCCAGGAAAACTGTTTTATCTACAAATTCAAGCTTCTCTTTATTCAATACTATATCACAATCGCTACTTTTAACATTTGGTAAAGCAAATCTTATGCATTTCGTTTTTTTTCCATTTAACACTAAATTGTTTGCTGTGAACCAGTTATGGACCTGAAGTAGGGCATTATTCACGTCATCTAGATTTTGGGCCCGTCTATTTATCTTAAAAATAAGGGAAGTGTCATCAGCGAATAACACCATATTATGAGGTTGGTTTTTCAATAAATAGGGTAGATCATTTATATACACTAAAAAGAGGAAAGGACCCAATATTGAACCTTGCGGAACCCCCATTTTTACTTTTAAACCCTGTGAATTAACACCATTTATTTGAACTTGTTGTTGTCTATCCTTCAAATAAGATTTCATCAAACTAAGTGCAAGTTTACCTAGTCCGTAATGCTCAAGTTTCAAAAGTAATGTGTCGTGATTTACGCAATCAAATGCTTTGGAGAGGTCACAAAATATTCCTATGGCGTCTTGGGACTCTTCCCACGCAGTAAAAATGTGCTTTAATAAGGTTACACCGGCGTCAGTTGTACAACGTCCCTTGGTGAAACCATACTGTTGATCGTGTAAGATTCTGTTGGTGTTAAAATGATTGAGCATTTGATTCAGCATTACCTTTTCAAAAACCTTGCTAAAAACTGGCAACACGGATACAGGTCTATAATTATTAGTATCTTTACTATCTCCGGATTTGAACAGAGGTATGACTTTACTGTATTTCATTAGATCAGGGAAAACTCCTTGGTCTACACACAAATTAAAAATTAAAGCTAAGTATGGTGCAATAGTCTCAACTATGGATGTACAAACTCTGATAGACATTCCCCAAAGATCTTCGGTCAGTTTGACTTTTATTTGCCGGAAAGCTTTAATAACTATCATAGGGTTTATGTGTTTAAATTTAAATTCAGCCAGGCAGCCAGACACATTCGCCTTTAATAAACCCATTGAGACTTCAGGAGAGGAATTAAGAGCCTCCGTAATTTTTAACGGTATATCGGTAAAGAAATTTACAAATTCATGAGCTACTTCCTGATTAGAGCTTTTAGGACCATACGCTGTATCTAATGTGTAGCTAGTGTTACGTATTTTCTTCCTGTTAGTCTCGTTATTTATGACTTTCCAAACTGTCTTAATTTTGTTTTCTGCAGTTTTGATCTTGTTGCTAATGTGCAGGGCTTTGGCAGCCTTGCATGTATTTTTAAAAATATTTGAATACTTAGCAACATACTTGTTAAAAGTGTCAGTGTTTATATAAGGCTTAAGGCCATAAAGCTCAAATAGTCTTTCCCTACTTTTTCTGATACCTCTAGTTGCCCAATCACTAAATATAAATTTAGGGCAAATACATTTTGTCTTCTTTTCAAAAGTTTTGTTGAACTCAGTGTGAACTGTTGAAAAGAAATTATCATACAATTGATTTATATTAATATCGTCCATATGATGGCTCATAACGCTTAACTTATTCTGAAGGGAAACATTATACCTATTTAATTTATTATTAGTTATTGGTCTAAACTGAATCTGAACTTTTTGCAGTGGAATGCTACACCTAAAAGTTACAGTTTGTCCGCTATGGTCAGACGGCAAACAATTTACTATGGCTTTATCTAAGTAATCACAATTGCAGAAAACATTATCTATACAAGTAGCAGAAGATGGAGTGACTCTCGTAGGTTCTATAAAAATGTTGGTCAAGTCAAATGACTTAAAAAGATTTAATAACCGACTGCTATTAGAATTTTCTTCTAAAATATTGATATTGAAATCCCCACAAATAATTATAGATTTATTACTGGCTGCAAGTTTTGCCAGGACATCTTCCATTATTGAATCAAATACGGAAAAGTTTTGATAGTTTGGGGGTCTGTACACACACACAATTACATGCTTATCCAGCTCAACACAGGACAGTTCGACGCACTGTTCAGCCGAGAGACCTACTATGTCATTGCGTTGCTTATATTTAACACAATTTTTCAATAATATTAGGGAACCTCCACGCATCATAGATTTACGGTTAAAGCAGCTACCCACCGTATAGTTCTCATAATTAATAAGCATTTGGTAATCCTTTAGCCAATGTTCAGTAAAACAAATAATGTCGAACATACTTTTTTCTAAAAACAATTCAATTTCTAATAATTTGGAAGAAATGCCTTGGATATTTTGGTGGAATAATTTTAAGGTGTTCTGCTGAGGCCCTTTTTTACAAACTAAATGAGTGCAAGAAGGTACCTTGATGTTGGTAGGTTTAACAATATTGTTAATGGTACCTTCTGTTGTCTCACTTCCTAGTTTAAATTAATATTAATATCTGGAGTGAGTCCCGTGACTCCCGTGCCTTCACCAGACAATAAAATCCTATTACTAAAATACCCTAATTGAGAATTTTCCACGGTGACATATGGATCCTCCTCAGTACAATTTTTGTAAACATTTATAGCACTAATGCTATATTTATTTAAGGTCACCACCTGTTCCTTAGTAATATTACTAATAGACGCAGTGTTAATAATATAACTAAACTTCGACATACTACTTATGTCTGAGTGAATATTAAAAGCTAATAGCCGAGCTATTTTGTGTCTACATCTAACAGGTAGATACACTTTACCCCGAGTCGATTGTAGTTTATCAACAAAAGTGTTGATATCAAAATATATAAGTTTGTCACTATAGTGACCTACTAGAAAATGCACATGTTTATTTAACATGTGTATATAATTGTTTTTTCTATAACATAAATTTTCAAAGTATGGAAAAGCACACAATATGATTTTACTACAATTTAACTTTAACAACTCTGATACACAGTCAGTGATGTCTTCCTTTTTAATCTTAGAACTATTACCAACACAAATAGTAATGGTGGTATTAGGATCACAAACAGTTTTTGTTACTGATGCCATAATTTGTTTGTAGGTTGACCCTGGCATACAATTGTTTTGGGTACAATAACTCAGGTTATTACTAATTAATTTTCCTAGCCCTCTACCTATACTGTCAGAGAACATAACTGACTGATTACAATCATTACTATTAGGTGAGACAAAATCACCAATCTCAGGCTGTACTACTTGTGAAACATGAAGTGTAATGTCAGGTATTATATCTTGGTTGATGATGATACCATCCTGAGCACCCACAGCTTGGGACGGGTCCTCCGTTGCCTCAGGCTGGTGAGCATCAAGACTGGGTTCACTCCGACAAGTACAAGTGTCTATCAACTCGTTTGTATATATTCAAAACTTTCCTTAGATTTTCATCAATGACTCATTCACCATATTCTTCACAGCTAACCCAAATCCGGTTGACGAAATCGTAGCCCAAAGAAGTTTGACTTATACAAAGTATTAGAAAATCCAATTGTTAATCTTTACAGCTCTGATTGAACTTCAAAGAACCGCCCTTTATATTTTTTTATGATTAATAGTTAGCTGGTGTACTCGAAACGTCCTATCTGATTGTAGATGATAAGGTTTGCCGGTGATGACTTGTTTTCCCTGTATATATTGAAGACGTGAAGGGTCCTACTCAGTTGGTACTAATACTGTGTCGCGATTTACATTGATTTTTGGAAAGCTTTATCGAATACTTAATCATTTTGCTGTAAGTAACATTTTTTAAATAATTTTGAAAGTTGAGCAAGGAATTAAATAAATATTTATTTCGTTATATTGGTAGATTTTTATTATAATACTAGATTATACCCACGGCTTCGCCCGCGCCGAGTTCGGCAATTTTCTCACGTGATCGTTTTACCGGGATAAAAAGCATGGGACATATCATATGTTTTAATACAGGTTATAAAGTATCTGTGTGCCAAATTTCAACCAAATCCGTTCAGCCGTTTTTGCGTGAAAGGGGACCAAACAAACATCCTGAAAACTTACGCATTTATAATAGTAGTCAGCATATTATATGATGTAAACTTTTTTTAAATAATTCTGTCAGTCCCTGACATTTTCTTAATAGCAATTGAAAACTGAAAAATTAACACCTAAAAAATAAGCTTAGTAGCGTAGCTAAATAAGCTAAGAGATAAAGAGTCAGTCAGTCTTCATTTAGATTCCCTGAATTTTATTTAATTTTATTTTCATCAAATATTTTTGGATTAGAGTATTGTCTACGCTAAGGAAATACCCTTAAAGGAGTCACGGGGCTGTTGTCACCAATAATAACAAAAGGACCTACTTATTACGTATTTTCTTTATCTAACAACAAAGAAATTTGCACGGTATCGCCTCATTTTCATTATGTTTTCGTCGCACTCGAGTATTTATTCATTGTCTTGTCATTGAGTAAATTACAACACTTATTTGAGTCGTTTGATATCATTGATAACAGTTTTAAGAGCTTACAGGTGATTTAATTTGTCAGTATTTATTGCTTATGTGCCATTTTATTACATGGATTTGTATTGATTTTGTGGGGACTTAGTGAGTTTTGATATGATAGTTTTATTGATGTTCTTGTAAAGAAATAAGAATCACATCTATAAATCATACTACATAGATAGGTGGATAACCTTCTTTTTGAAATTTAAGGTACCTCATGTGTCATGAGAAAAACAATTTCATTTTACAGTTCCGAAATATCTTGGGAGATATCGTTCTTTTAATTTTGGGGTCATTCCATTCCATCAAAATCAAAAAAATCAAAATCAAAGCATTTATTTCAAATAGGCCAGTTACAGGCACTTTTGAATTGTCGAAACAAAGACAACAATAGCTACAGTCCTAGTCACAAGGCACAAAAACTGTGAAAGTACTGTAGTTGCCCATTCCCTAACATAGATCTCTATGGAGAAGAACGGGCGAGGAACTCCATGGACACTCTTTTAAATTAGAATACTTTTACAAACTCTTGGTTACATCATTCATGTTGAGATGGCCATCTTTCAGCAATGTAGAACTGATTCTGAAAAAGGAATTGTGGTGATATGACAGAAGCAAACCAAGCAAGAAGGTTTTTTTGCTTTAAAAATCCATTTCTGTAGAAACTATCAATGAGCCTTTCGAAACCAATAAAGTTCCTCTCTAAACTAATGGGAACGATCTAACCGTAATCTATGTATTCTGACGCGTTTGACGTAACGTTCTTCCCCCAGATGGCGTGGAGTGCACTGATCACGCTGGCGTGCCTGACTGCGTACGCGCACGGCCACGGCCGCGTTATGGACCCGCCCAACAGAGCCTCGATCTGGCGCGTCGGGTACAACTCGGAACCCAACTATGATGATGATGGTCTTAACTGTGGGGGCTTTTACCATCAGTGGTCCGTTAACGGTGGAAAGTGAGTAAAATACATCTATAGAATCCAGGTTAGGCGTTAACCACTTGATAAAAAGAATAAGTGAAAATTTAGCGAAAGCTGTTCAAACTTACGGTTATATGTGTAATCTGGTATGCTTATTTTCCTAAGTATTAGTAAAATGACAACCGTTTGTAATACAAAACAAAAGAAAATTAAATAATGAGTAGATACCTAAGTGGGTACTACTTCTGATTGAAGGCTACCATCACTATTTTAATGTCATAGGTACCTATTGATGCTAGCAAACCTTAAGAACAAGTCCTATATCAACAGGACTTCCGGTCAAATAAATAATTCGACGAGTCGTTAAATTTTTACTTTTTCGAGTCATATGGTTTACTCGAAAAAGTTATAATTATAACAGTTTGATAACGGACAGCTAAAGAGTTGACGAAGTTGCTAAGTATCAAATCTAGTAGTATCAGAGTGAAACAGTTTCAACAAAGCAATTTTTCCAGATGCGGCATCTGCGGCGACCCCTACGACAGCTCAACTCCCCGCGCTCACGAGCTAGGCGGCAAGTTCGGCAAAGGAATCATCGTGGCCAACTACGCTCCCGGTGACGTCATCACCTTCAACATCTACATCAGTGCCTACCACCAGGGCTTCTGGGAGTTCAGGATATGCAATAACCCCTACGACAACACCCAGGAATGCTTCGATCGTACCCTCGTAGAAACAGAGGACGGGGAAACGAAATACTACCCTAAACATGGTAGTGGAACGTACAAAGTCAACTATAGAATTCCCTCCAACCTGGTCTGTGACCACTGTGTCTTGCAATGGAAGTACACAGCTGGTAACAACTGGGGAGTATGCGACAACGGCACCCAAGGTCTTGGGTGTGGCAACCAAGAGAACTTCTTGTCTTGCTCAGACATAACTATTGAAGGAGATGTCTCTTCAGATACTGAAGGACCCGATGATATCCCAGTTGAAGTACCCATTACGAACCTGAACGGAGGTGAGGAAAATATGTTTAAAAAGTAAAATATGACTGTAAAGCTGTTCTGTTAGTGCTGGTTTTAGCTCCTCTATGTAAATACAAAGAAACACTTCGTTTTAATGAGACGAGTAAAATATGTACTGAAATAAATGAGACTTTAACTCTAGTCAATGAGCCAAAAAATTAAAAAGACAAATCAGCATTTATAGGAAGGTTTTCCATGCGATCTCTTAAATGGTTGTGAAAAACCAAATATCTACTAACTTGGAATTTTTGATGCCATAATATACCTTTGTTACCAGTTTTTGTAAATAATAAACTAACATTTTGTACATAATTATTTCTTTTGTGATTATTTCCTTCAATATACTCGTATAATTAAAATTGGTAACTCGTTGAAGATAGGACATATGAGTCAGTTCATATTACGAGTTGTTTTATAATAAAATTATGACTTCATGTGCAATTTGTGTTTTAATACCTGAAATGGTTACTTAAAATAGCAACCATAAATCGAACCAGTCGTTCCGAAAAAAGATAATAATAACACCTACACAGAACCAAACCCCAAAGGTACCTAAACTACTTAAGTCACCATGACCATGGTGCAAACACTGGGTTATTTATATTGGAATACCTACACGAGATGAATTCATAGGATTAATTCCAACGATTTTAGACTTCTACACAACAGCCCGCGATGCTGAGCCAGTAGTTTTAAACCAGCCCCTAAAAAATCTAAGCCGAGGCTCGTACCCCACAACCCACAGGGGGTGCCCTTAGCGCGCGGTCGCTTTCTTTATAAGTTTTATGCCCCTTGCTGGATGCCTTCCTCTCAAGACATCCACAGGATAGTCCGGTTAAGCAGAAACCAGCCTCATAGGCTGACCTGCGAGATGCCGTGCAGAAAAAAAAAACTTCTACATAGCGCCACACCGGAACTGAATCATGCAGACGGACTTTATTCACACATATGTGAATAAAGTCCGTTTGCTACCGCAATCTTACAAATTCAGAAACAGAAATTCAAAAATTAATAATTTGGTCTAATATATAAGACTATCGACCCTATGGTGGATGGAACACAGAGAGAAGAAATTATTAATAGCTAAAAATGAACGTTTCTGCCTCCGCACAGTAGGATATACCGTACACTACCATATATATTATTGCACGCTCACATTGCAGTTAATGCAGTCTTTTATCAGGCTTATCATAGAATACTATTAATGTTTTACTAACCCATATGATAGAAATACTAAAGGCTTATTATAAAACCACTCACATATTTCTAGATATCCTGAGACTGCTAATATTGACAAACGAGATACACGACGTCCGGCCGTCGTACGGTGACCCATCGCGAAAGAAATACATGAACCGACACAAACGAAAGAAAACTAGCAAGAAGGCGAAGCGACGAAGATATAAGAAGGTAAGAAATAAACATGGAATGGACCCCTAGTTCTTCCACTGCTGAACAAATAGTTTTCACGAAACCTGTAGAACTAGTAGAATGTAATGGTAGGTACCTAGGTAATGGTAGGCTTTGCTTATGGTGATCGAAGTAGGAAATACAAGTGGACCAAGAATCGAACCTTGAAGAGTCCCAAATTTATTTTCCTTTGCTGTCTATAATTCAGCTTTCTTTACCACTATACCAGTTTCCGGACTATAAGCATAGACTGCTAATATTGACAAACGAGATACACGACGTCCGGCCGTAGTACGACCAGACGTCGCCAGCCAGTTAGGTAGTTTGTCATCTATCTTCCATAATAGAAGAATGCTGTAGATCTATAAAGTTTAAACAGAAAAATATAAATGGTCACGACTCTTCGTGGGCCTGCCGAACAATTACTAAAATCCGGGCAAGATACGATCTCACGCGATTGATTACAAATTAAAAATGCGTCATTCGTTCCATACAATATGTGACATTGCTTCTCCCAGAAAAAACACCTTTAGGTATGTGAAGCTTTGTGTCAGGGATGTTATGTCACCAATATGGCAATAGATAGATAAAGATTAAGTCACTGTATCTGAATTACTAACCAGAATTCATCAAAATTCATGTAATGATTCACATTTTTTTTTCTTTCAGATTTTGTATCATCGATGACCAAGAACGACCAACTATAAAGTCAAGAATCCCAAAGAGTGCTCATTTTTTTACTTAGAATTACAATGTGTGTATGTATTTACTATGTATTTAGTTAGTTCGGAATTTACTTTATCTTGTAAGGTACCTCGATTGTGACAATTATTGGTCTCGTAAAGAATCTATAGATTTGTGTTTATGTTCCACTACTTTAAGGATTTTTTTTTTAAAGAAAAAAAAGCAATGATCTGTGAAAAAGGCTGTATGTGTTGTATATTGTCTTTGTCATTCAACCACACATCAGTGGCATAGATAGCACCTTTATGTCATAGCACTAAAAGTTTTGACATTTGACATCAGTGATTACTGATGTCAAATGTCCAGACTACACGGGATTGCACGTTTAGGATAGATAAGTTTGTACAATATTTGATTAAAAAACAAAGATTTTCTATTTAGTTTATTGTTTTTATTTACACAATAAATAAGTTCCAGTAACTAATTCTTCTGTGGCAATAATAACAACGAAGCTGTGTAACGCAAAAAAAAACATCAAAAAAGTTGTCGAGTACATTGAAAAGACCAAAGGAAATTACAACACTTTATTCAAATATTTGTCACATATTTGTGACAACTGAAAGCTTAACACAGCTATGACAAGAGTAGGTATAATAAATGCTGGAGTTCGTGAGAAGTTTGGTCATGAAATGTAGGAGCGAGAGGACACGAAACTAAGTATAGTGTTTTTAGAAATCCCATACTAAATATTTACCATCCCACTCGCACATTTTATGACCATGCCTGCCGTAAATGTCAGCGTTTATGGTCTCAAATGTTGTATGAGATTCGACAAAATATGACTGGTTACAAAATATCTTGTCACAGTTAAACTTGGCCGTTTGAATTTGACGAACAAGTTTTATAAGTCAAAGGGACATTAAAGGCGCGATTCCATTAGGCAAGTCTTGCATGCAAGTTTTGACGTCACATTTGCGTACAAGTTGTTGGCATTAGAAACATGTTTTCAAGAGTGTGCAAATTGCACGCAGGTTTTACTTGAATACAAGTGGAGATGTTCAACAATTGAGTAGGACACGTCACTCGTTCGCAATTCGAAACTTGCAACGTTTGTGTGTTCAATTTGTACGTCACTTGAATGAAAAATGTACAATTTCAAACTACGTCATACAAGTTGTAGCTTGAATGCAGGTTTGCCCAAGTTGTATGCAATTTGCAACTTGCATACAAGTAACTTGCTTAATGGAATCGCGACTTATCACATATTTATTATCCGCGTCTTACATGCATGAAAAACATCTTTGACAGTAATGGTTTTTGAACACTAACCGTTAGTCAGAAATAATTGTTTATAAGCAGTTTAACCGCATCAACAAATAGTTAAAATATACAATAAGAAACAAAATATAGTACGATAAAAATTAAAACGAAAAAAAAACTGTTATAACGGACACAAGGAAACTTATTTCTGTATAACCAAAAATAACCTACTATCAATCACTATTTATTTAAATATAATTAGTTAAAATCACTAGCTCTTTCTTGCTTTTTGTGCAAAATCTAGAGAACCTAAAAACCGGAACTTTGCAACTTTTTTATTAACCAATAGATAGTGATGGGGCAACCCTATTCGACTTACTGCATAACTTAGGATAGACACTGAAATTATATTTTTCAAAACTGGATGTGGAGTGGCCTAATATTTAGGCCTAATGATAAGATTGTGTTACCACCAACACCATCTATCAATTTCAGTTGCAAAATCACGATTTTTTACAACAATATAGTATACAAAGCGATATCGACAAAACAACGTTACACAATAAATCAACAATTTATCGACACAGCCCGAGCCTAACCCTGCTAATACGCAATACAAAAAACTATAAACTAATGTAAAAAGCTGAATAAAATGCACACAGTTAGGGGCAAAACCGGGGGGTCAGGTATACACCTAGTGTTGCTATGCCTTGATTTGATTTGGCTCCTTTCTGGTTTACCCCACCGGACTCCCATCTTCAAAATACACCTAATATACAAACATCCATTCTAGTACATAGTGCTCTGATGCCAATAGATATTTAGATATGTTCGGACAAGTTCGATTAAACGTTTATTTTTCATCCATCCATTGGCCAAACCAATTTCAACCTTAACATTCAGAACATACAAACGACATCTCTCTTGCCATCATATCTATCAGCACCCACCATAAAATCGAGAAGCGTATCTACATTTTTAACGATCAATAAATATATTTTTAACTCTCATCTGTGAATTGAACAAACTTTAGAATTTCAATATTTAATAAAGGTTTTAGAGTTGCCATTTTTTTTTGTCTGTCTTTTCCGGCACGACACGTAACCTACGAATATGTTTTAAAATATTTTTCTTTATTTCCTTCCGAGCTGTAAGATGCAGAGTCCAAATAACCCTCTCTCTTTCTAATAAACGCTTATATACAGAGATAGAAGATGTTCGGTCTGTCTTGCTATCCACCGTAGTATTTTATACAATGCAGGTCATATTGCTAAACTATTTAGCTGAGTTAGCAAATCCTCGCTTGCTATATATCCACCATTTTATCCAATGAGTCCTACGGTTTTTTAGGCAGTTACGTTTTAGTACAGAGGTGCATCAGCCAATCAGACGTGACTACGTCACGCCTAGTGACCACGGGATTGGTTGCTGAAAACGTCATCTGCTTAAAGAGGTCGTAACGGCTTCTTTCGACCCCACTGCATTTAACATCTCTAAAACAAACGAAAGTATAATAAATACGACAACACTAATCGATTATTGCACTTTCTTTGAAAGTAGAACAAATCATCGTAATTCTCGTCGTTTTTATTGAACTCTTGTCAACCATTACTTGTCTTTAGTCCGGTAACCAAGTTCTCGTAAAACGATTATTCAAATATAGCTCTAATATACATATTTTCATTTGGTAAATATTTTATGATTTGTATTTGGCCACACCGTGTCTCGCACTATGATTTGATAGAACGGAATTCTCTGGAATGTGAAACATGTCGACGGCAGCCATTTGAAAATTGGATAGGCAGATTGAGCTTGCTGCTGGGGTTTCAACTTTTTGTAGTGAGCCATCATCATCTGCCTAACCTTTTCCCCACTATGTTGGGGCCGGCTTCCAGTCTAACCGGATGCAGCTGAATACCAGTATTTTACATGGAACGACTGCCTATCTGACCTCCACAACCTATTCAGTACTGGGTAATACGATACCCCTTGGTAAGACTGGTTGCCAGACTTTCGGACCACTGACTAGTCAGTGATTGTCAAGGATCTACAATTGACAGCCGGGACCAACTGTTTAACATGTTTTCCAAGGCACGGAGGAAACTCGGTATGTAATGGGTGGTCACCCATCCACGAACCAACCTAGGCAAGCGCGGCTTAACCTGAAGATCGGCCCGAGCGGCTGTTAATATATAGCCACGAGCTCCTCTTTGCAGTAGCCAAACGTTGCAAACACAACAGATCGCATTTCAAATTTCCACCATCGATGTTTCATGTTTTACATTGATAGAAATATAATAGTTTCAGTGAAGCTATGTCATATCAGACCCCATAACTACATAACAAGCCTTTTTCATTTTAATATTAATGTTCTAATATTCTTTTATCCCTCCCGCACCTATTGCGTCAAATTTCAAAAGAAAGAGACGACACAATCGCACTCATACAATACCGACATTTTTACAGAACCACTGTGCAATCATTTGAAATGTGTCTAATTTGGAACTTTATCTCTTCACTCATAATTATTAGAAAAATAAAATTACAGAAAAAACAAGGTAACTGAGAAAACATAGTTACTATTAGTTAGTAATATCAATTAGTCTCAAACGCCAAGACCTGCTTAGCAATTTTTAATGTTAACGCAAAGACATAAAGTTCCGAATTTTTTATCTTCGTTCACACGATTTATTCTAAATTTCCAAACGTTCCCAAATACCAAATAAGTCACAGGAAATTGTTTTTAACTATATATATACTACATTATAGCAAAACGTTTTATTATGTATTTGTTTTAAAGACATCGTTAGTTACCCTTTCTGCTTAGCCCACAAATGTTATTTCATTAGAGCTTCATATTAGGCCGTTTTGGTCTAACACGCGATCGTTCCTAAGATGCAATGTCTTAAAATAAATACAGAATGTTTTGATCTAAAACCAACGTTATAACTAAACAAATAGGGTTGATTATCGACTGGCGGTACACTCGAATATGTACAACATAACAATATCATTGGTAACGGAATTAAATACAATAGTATGCAGACACTAGGTGGAGTGGGAAGATGTAAACTGAGTTTTAAATACGGATTTTTTTTATCGCGCACTAAATCATCATCTCTCCGTATTGAAAAGAGAGCACCAAAAAAGCGCACTTTTGAATTTAAACTTTCGGCGCTAAGCAGTGTGTCGAAAATTAAGCGCACAAAAAAATCCTCGCATTAAAAAATTGCTTGTTCGCACGACAGCTTACATGAGCGTCCGGCGCACCTTGGGTAGCCACGTCACCACCGCCGGGGTAATGTTTTTACCTCAATCTGATAAATTGTGTTAATTCGAGAGAAGTCAGGCAAGAATTGTGGCTTATTATCAAAATGTGTTTCTGAACATTGCGGTGCAGACTAAATTGCAATAACTTAAAAATTACGTTTACTGTTTAATAATTACTAATCGGATTAAATTGTTACTTGTCCCGATGACTTGAAGGTAAATTTTGTCGCTGACGAGGACATTAGACTGTATGTTAAAATCACAAAATTTGTGAACTAGTTTGAGAAGGATTATGCACGCAGCGTATTTTTAATCATACACCTACACGTACTTGCAGTAAAAGTCCAATACAAGGACGAAAGAGTCTAGAAGTTACCTAGATACCCGCATCAAATGATGTAAATTAAATCAGAAGCACCAATTAAAATATAAAATTTTAAAGTTATTTTAATATCACATTTTAATACGTATAAGCATACTATACCTTAATCACGTTTCCATCTAACCACTCCACTTAGCCCAGCACTACCCTCTTATTTAAGACTAGATTCAGCCTAGGCACAGCCATAGACCTAGGCAGATCTTATCTAAATATAAATAACGATTTTATATAGTCTAGCGATCTTAGAGTCAATTGATTTTATAACGTATAGCCAACGTAATAATGACGATAGTCGAATGACTTCAATTTGTTAGGTCGTTCGTAGTTTCAGGTACTGAATATGCTCTTGCGCATGTTAAGAGTCGATTGATTACGTGTCTTGGCTAAGATATGTTTCTGTCTCCATCTCGCACTTGTAATGGGACAGTTGTGCGACAGTGACAGGAATAACGCTTAGCCGAAGTCATTAGCTGTTTATCTTAGCCATACAATAACTTTTCTTTTACATGTTTGCCTCCAGCTTCAAAGAATTTGACCTTTATGTCCCAATTTTAGTTTTCTTGTTAAAGTTAATGCAAAAAAGTCAACATTTAACCTAACTACTTTTTAGAATCATAACAGAGACGCGGCGATGTGCAAACAGTCTAAGACCAACAACAAAAACATATTCGTTTTCCATCGACAATTTACGAAAGAGGTTCTTTACACTTTTTAAAAATGGCCTCCATCATCTCCTCAGTAAAATCGATAAGATCGCTAGATGTCTCTGGTTGCTAGTCGAGTTCTATCCGCATAGAGGGCGCGAGTGTGCCGCACTGGATCTTGGACTCCTTCAGCTTGCTGAGGGACAGGCGCAGGTCATCCATGGTGATTGGACGGATTGCATCCACGAACTCGTCGTCTGAATCTTCGCCTGAATTCCCTGTTTCAGTTGTGTTTTCCTGAAAAAGACGTTTGTATTTTACAATTTGTGTCTTAATTGCGCAATATTTTTGTCTTTCTAATATAGACATTTGGTACTTAGCCAAGACCGGATTGTCTGTCTAATTAAAGAAATATTTAGGTGACAATCTGTTTTCTTTTTCATGTTTCAGAAGCGTGCGCTTTGCCTTAAGACATGATCGCTTCTCTGCCTTGGAGGAGTACTTAGACAGTTATGTAACAGTGAGAGGAATAACTCTTAGCCTAAGGTCATGCTATGTAACCTTTATAGATCTCGGCCCGAGATATTTTATCGAAGATTTTTTTGCGCAACTTCTTACCAACGCAACTCTCTACTTTTGCGAGCTAAGCTGCCTTTTGATTTAGACCACTTTGCTTTTTTTTTTTTTTCGGGTGGGAAATCTTCAAATGACCCCCCCACTCTGGGCGGAGCGGAAGGGAGTGTCAGACTTGTACTGACTAAAACCCATCCATGTTCCTTCTTTGGCCTTTGTGTTCCAGGGCCACGGTATCTCTTTCGAACAGTCCCGCAGCCCTTGCAGAGACCACTTTGCTTTAGACTGGTATTTTTGTATTCTGTAGTCTTAGTTTGCCTACCTTGTTGAGTTCTCTAGCCATCTCGTCCCTGGCGAGGTCTCTGACGCGGTACACGGCAGCCTGTCGGCACAGCTCGTGTAAGTCCGACCCAGAGAAACCTTCCGTGGAAACCGCCAGCTTCGTGAAATCAATCTGTTGACAAATTTACACATTGTTATTATTGGCGACGTGGTGAACTAACCGATAAACCGACAGACCAACGGTGAATAAAACATCATGAGGCCAGAGAAAACTAGCATGTCCTAGAACCAAAATTGACCTCGGGGTCCGCCCATACCTCATACCATACCCATAGTTTACAACGACTTTTCCTACCCATGGGTGCCATAGCACCGAGTATTGTAATGAAGCATATTTTCAAGAACAATAATGAAAATGCTGTATTTTAGACATTTAATTGTTATGCTTTTAAATATACTACTGCAGTGTAGTAGTAGTGGGCAAAGGCTTCCCTTCCCTCTGTCCGCTTTTCGCGATTAAGTGCGATTGTAGGCCAATCCTTTGAGAAAGAGCCCAGCTCATCCCGCCATCTCCTTCTGGATCTACCGCGTAATTCTATACTATATTAATATTATAAAGAGGAAAGATTTTTTTGTTTGTTTGTATCAAATAAACTCCGAAACTACTGGACCGATTTTAACCATTTTTCACCAAAAGAAAGCTAAATTATTAGAAAGTAACATAGGCTATAAATTATATTTATATCATTAGCTTAACTATCACAATTTTCGCAGACGGAGTCGCGGGCGAAGTGCCAGTATACAATAATGTCGTCACTTTCAATAATTGACTGGGCGCCTGAGCATCTTTCATAATGATGTATAAGTGAGAACGTTACAGGCTGCTCATGCAACGATCAATTTTAAAGTTAAGGGTACTCACATCAGCGGCAACCGGTTCAGAGCGCAGTATGAGCTGCAGGATCCTCTCGCGTTGCGTCTCATTGGGCATGGGCACGTGGAACGTGGCCGGCATCCGACGCTGGATCGCCTTGTCCAAGTCTTGTGGCCGATTCGTCGCACCTACGAACATTTTAAACAAATTGTTAAAAACAACGATACGAGTATTTGGAGTAAATACTGAACAAAAGGAGGATGTATAAAGGGTGTAAATAGACCCTTAACATATCCGAAAGGCACTTGTTCTCCTCGTCTTTGCGATCATTTTTTAGTTCTAGACCATACCTGGGAACCTTCTAGTTACAGAGATATTAGTGGTCAAAGTTCCAACTTTTTTTTTAAATACATGTTTTTATGTAAGATTTTTACTTTACACACCTCCACGACCCCCGTACTATTCAATCCATCCATCAGCACAATGCTTTGTGTGCTTTCCATCGAGTCCTACCGTAAAACGTGATTTTTCACCCCAAAAAAAAAGTCGTTTCCAAGCAATAATTTTTGCGTAAAGTTACTTAGTTTGATGTACAGAATGCTTGGTTGACGGCTATGTGAAGGGTCTGTTTACACCCTATATAGTGCAAATAAAAGAAGAACAGATTTCACATCGTTGCTGAGAGTGAGCGAGACAACATTATCCAAAATAATGAAGTAAAAGTTTAAATGTTAAGCCATCAGTTACATGAGTCGCCTACGTAAAGGGAAGCAAAACAAAATACAAAAAATGATAATATCTGAAGATAAAACTTCTTTTAAAGATTAAGGCGCGCTTGCATCAATACTAACAATCTCCTTTTAACTGTTTAACGCTAAAGATTTTAAAACATTATTCTGTCTCTGCCATCTTCTAACGATTAACAGAAACAGAGCGATGTTCTAAATACTCGTACGAGTGAGCCTTACTAAGGAATATTTTTGTTACATGCTTTGGTTAGTAAAAACGAACTTCCGCAAAAATCTTGATGTGATTCACTTATTGTATGATATACCTATTCTTTAGCTTTGCATGCTAGTTTTAGCGAATTATGTGAGCAACAGTAATAATACTCGACCATCTATAATGTACCTACTACAATTCTAGCAAAAAAAAAATCATTTCATTTTAAACCAGGGTCATGATTATCATTTTTTTGACACTTTTTATACCTTGAATATTATTATAACAAAAATTATAAAACAATAATTAATAAACTTAATGTGTATTCGAATGCGATTTTCCGCTTCCACGCGTATCCAAAAGAGTGCCGACTTTAAAAGAAAATATAAAGCGCCATGAACTGCGTCTTCATTATAAGTCAAAGTGATCGACTCACCCATAATGATGACGGTACAAGTGATGAGTCCGTCTCACAGCGACATGAACTGCGACTTCATCATAAGTCAAAGTGATCGACTCGCCCATTACGATGACGGTGCAAGTGATGAGTCCGTCTCACAGCGACATGAACTGCGACTTCATCATAAGTCAAAGTGATCGACTCGCCCATTACGATGACGGTGCAAGTGATGAGTCCGTCTCACAGCGACATGAACTGCGTCTTCATCATAAGTCAAAGTGATCGACTCACCCATAATGATGACGGTGCAAGTGATGAGTCCGTCTCACAGCGACATGAACTGCGTCTTCATCATAAGTCAAAGTGATCGACTCACCCATAATGATGACGGTGCAAGTCGGCTCCGTGATAAGTCCGTCCCACAGTGACATGAACTGCGTCTTCATCATGGCGGTCGCTTCGTGGTCGTGCTGTGTGCGTGTGCGCAGGAAGGACTCGATCTCGTCTGTCAAGGAAGTTACGGTCAAACGCATAGCTATGGTCACAAATTAAGTGTCGTAGCAGTAACACTGGGCAATTTGTTGTCGTAGGTTCATTATTTTCTTCGGCTACTGATGTTAATTTAGGAAACATTATCTTAGTCATTCCAGAGCCTAGGTGGCTGCACATTTTCTTGACATATCTTAAACTTAAGTCGCCGTTAATAACACCAAACGAGAAAAAACAGTGAGATAACATTTACTACACTTTAATTACTGTCATCTGGCGAAATGTGCTTTAAATCTTGACTAAAATGGTTTTCACGGGATTTAAAAACATAAACGCTCCTCTTATGAACATTTCAATAAAATCATTTCAAAAGATGGCAGCTAGTATGACTTCATGAAAGGTTTTTTTTTATAAAGAATAAATAGAGTACCTATAAACACGATGCAAGGCTGCAACTTGACGGCGAGACTGAACACGGCGGCTGCCAACTTCTGCGTCTCGCCGTACCATTTGTCAGTCAGTAAAGAAACGTCTAGGTTTATGAAACTCATGTTCGCTTCCTTCGCCGTCGCTTTAGCTATGAGGGTCTTGCCGCAACCTGGAAAATAAATTAAAAAATAGAGAGGAAGTGAAAGAGAGTGGAACGCGAAAACAGGCCTTTGTCCTGCCCCCGTAGCATGACCACCGCAGACAAGGATTTCTTTAACGGAAGAATAGACAAAATGGGACAAAGTGGGACGATACAGGATAACAATGAATAGTAAAAAAGGATTTAAAAAAAAACCTTTTATTAAAATGCTCTAAAAAGAAGAAAATATTTTTTTATTTAAATCAAGCCCATCATTTTATTAAATTATACAATTTATATGACAGAAAAGCTTGTCGATGCGCGATGCGGGACAGGTGTGGTCTCGAATCGCGGGAGCTGTCATTCGCCATTTGAGTGGCCTAACACCTATCTCAGTCACCTCAATTAAACAGTATGTACGTATGTGAAAAATTAATACCTACGTATCCAATCGATTAATAAAAGTATGTATCAGTGGCGAAGGTTCCATACAACTCGATTCCTACCGGCTTCCCTTTGAAAACGGGCACTATCAGTATTCCATAGACAATTAATAAAATCGCATTAAAGATTTGTACTACGGCTTACCTCTTACAAAAATTGATCCTTCGCTACTGGTATGTATGTATGGTCCAAGTTAAAAATACTACGTTACTGATCGATATAACGGCGTGGTCCTTAACTGATTAAATGATCAATCGATTGTAACTTTGTAAGAGCATGTTCCAAGTCAAAAAATATTACATTACCGATCGATGGATACCGAGGGTATAGTCCAAGAAAATAATTGATTCGTAACCGATCGATATGCGGCCGCGGCTACAGAAAACAAGCTACGTATTGTATTGTATAACGGGCTGGTGTCCGCAACTCCACGTCAAAGCGCGTATTTTGCGTGCGGTCCAACAAGCTACGTAACAGATTTTGACAATTCCAGTAAAAACTACGTACCTGGGGGTCCGTGCAGCAGCACACCTTTAGGCGGCTGCGTCAGCCTGCTGTCAGCGAACAGCTCTCGCTTCTGGATCGGCAGGATAACAGTCTCGCGAAGCTCCTGGATCAGGTTGTCCAAACCCGCTATGTCCTTCCAGTTCACCTACACAAAGAAGAAATAATCTTAAAAAGAGTAGAAAATACCGTATGGGCGGTGTAGGTTTAACGCAGCTACCTAATGGCGGAATCAAAGATGGAGGACAGACGGCAACACCTCGTTGCACCATGCTTCGAACTCGAACCATCATTGCGCGAAAAAAGAAAAACTAAGCGTTATTCCCGATATTCTCCTTCTCAACTCGGTACCCGATATTAAAATGCAAGGGAACCAATTAATTTTAAAAATTACTTGCGGAATTTATTTGACATCGACTGGTCATTACCGCTGCCGGGGTCGTAATAGCGCAGCATTGGGGCGTAGGTGGCTAGATAAATCTAGATATTCTTAGGACGAATGCTGCTGTATCTGATCAATGTAAAAGAGGAAAGGTTTTAGCGCAGGCGTGCAGGTAAAGGGATTGCACCGCGGCTGCGCCGCGACCTCTTGTGATAACACTCAGATGTACTGCAGAAGGGATTCACCCTGTAAATTGTTGGAACAACACTAAAATTTGTTTTAGAGAAGTTGCTCACTCACGACACGCTATTAAGTACTGAATTATCTGAAGCACTACGTGCGAGGATTAAAGTTATCATTAAATATATTAATGTCCCTATTACTACAAATTATGAAGCCGACTCCAACATAGTTGGGAAAAGGCTAGGCAGATGATGAATTTCTCTGTTACTACAGTGGGACCACAGGGACAATAATATATTTACACAATCCAAAGAAATAATATGAAGATACAAACCGAACTGATGATACATTTACTATCCCAAAGAAAAAAGACGTATAAAATCTTAGAAAGACTTAATCGAGATGATAACTCTAACAAACATGGACGAAATAGTAGAAAAGCACTCGGATTCGCCATCACTGAAAAAAGATTTGACATTACAGAAAAATTACAACTACAAATCTAGCAGGAAGCGACGTCTTATACTGTACAAGTACAATACTATAAAAGATTTCGAATCGATTTTGATAAAGAACTAAAAAAGGAAATGACTGCATTTGAAAGTGAAGCAGTTTTTTTAATAAACAACCCATATAATACACTAACTCGATTAACTTAATAACTGTCAATTATGGGACGAAAAGGGAAAATTATTCTGATTTGATCAATCCGGTCGGATCCGGCCGGATTGCAATCCCTAGTCATGAGTCCTCAGAAGCGGAGGACAGACCTCGAGACATGTCGTCATATGTACTTTCCCATAACCAGTGTAAATGTGGTGCTGCCCCACAAGCGATGGGACACTGGAAACTATCGTGTCCTGCGTGTCCTGTTGTTTGCACATCACAGGAGCGTCAGGAGCTGATGGACGCTGCTGAAGGTGCCTAACTCGACGCCAAAATTTTGCGCTGACTCAATTTGAATTGTCATCGACACGCTAAGAAGACCGTATCCTCTATAAATTATCGACCGCTTAAGTTGTGTGTTAATAATACAGGTTTCAAGCTAGGAAAACCCAATTGGCCTCAGTCCAAACCTGTGGACTGATTCAGACCAGACCAAGACCTAAAGTGAACTTTCCAAAAAATATCCACAGTTAGAATAACGGTTTCATTGGAGTTAATGTGAACAACTTTCATTTACATTACACAATTAAAAAACCTAATTAATCATGAAGCATTGGAACAATGAGCTAGTCATTCACGTAACGAAATAAATTCATCTGTGTTTATTGTGAGACATGCCTCAACCTAGCGATTTGTAAATAATAAAGAAATAGTACTCGTATGTTCCTAATGACCTAGTGAATTGTCATCCACATAAAAAAAAAAAGAAATAAAAAGTATTTATTAGACTCACGCAGCTAATATATTATGTTGCAATAGTATGTGTATGTATGTGTTATCAGTAAGTTGCACACGGCTTCGCCCGCGTTACTGTCGGAACGGAAACGCACTCCGGACTAAAAAGTCTTCATGTCCAACTCCTAACCCAGTTCATGGATATTTGCGGTCGAAAGTACTTCCAATATTTTTATATACTACGAGATACTGTAAAGACGAAATATTTTTTTGTTTGTTTGTTAGTACCGAATAAACTTCGAAGCTACTGGACCTATTTTAACCATTTTTCACCAATAGAAAGCTAAATTATCAGGAAGTAACGTAGGCTATAAATTATATTTATATCATGCAAATTAGTCGAGCTATCACAACTTTTGCGGACGAAGTCGCGGGCGAAGTGCTAGTATATAAATAGAGGACGGAAATGAGTGGGTCACCATCCACCTGGCCCAGTCCGCTGGAGCACAACATAGTCTATGTTACGGTGGACGTCTAGTATTTTACATGGAGTGACTGGCTATCTGGCCTAGTAACTGTGTAATACGGTATCCCTAGGTAATACTCTGGTTGTCAGACTTTCCAGTAACTAGTCGTAACGACTGGCAAAGAACTAAAAAGACAGCCAGGACCAACGGCTTAACGTGCTTTCCGAGGCATGGAGAGAACTCTCTTTATGTAATGAATGGTCACCGATCCACGGACCGACTTCGGCAAGCGTAACTTGAAGCGGGATTAAACGCTGCCAAATCTGTTTTCTCAATTCAAAATACTGACAAACCTACAAATTCTATGAGTTGGGTTTTTCCATCAGGTATTTCTCAGTAGCAGCCACGGAGACTGCATTTGTGCCCGGTTGATGGCAATAGGCTGGCCCAGCCCCCGTAGCATGACCACCGTAGACAAGGATTTCTTTGACGAAAGAATCAACAAAATGACAGATTGTGTCGACACAATGACAGATTTCTTTGCACTATCTGTCATTTTGTCGATTCTTCCGTCAAAGAAATCCTTGTCTACGGTGGTCATGCTACGGGGGCTGTATTACATGAGACTTTGATCATAACTGGCGAAATGTGGGTGTACTATTAGGTACACCTCTGCCTAACCCTGCTGCGTTATGTTCTGTATGCATGTATGAATGAAAAAAAATAACCTTTTCAAACGTCTATTAGTTCGCAATATCGCGATAACAAGAAATGCGTTCTAATCGGTTGGCGCAGTGGCTGGGCGATTGGCTGCAGCGCTGCGTGTCGCGGGTTCAATCCCCGCAGGGAACAAATATTTGTATGATCTACAGGTAATTGTTCCGGGTCTGGCTGTTTGTGTATGTGAGTTTAAATGTTTGTAAACGCACCCACGATACAGGAGAAATTCCTAGTGTGGGGCAACGTTTTATTTTAAAAGAAAGAAAAGAATCAATTCTCAACACTCAAAGAGAGGCAATTTAAAAATATGAGAATTCCCGTGTTTCTTACTTTTTATCCCCTCCTACCTACCTAAATAGCACGTATTTCAAATAATACAGCATTTTAATTAAAGCAAACTCCCTTGACAAGAACGCGTCAGTCTCATGTAAAGTGCGCTACTCTAGATCATCGTATCTTAAGCCTTAACCTCGAACCGTGAACCGTGGGGCTATTATAATTTAGTCTCGAGACCCTCTAAGATTCTCAGTGAGTATTCACTCTAAATTCAAATCAATTATATCAAAAAATATACTCACATTGATCTCATCAGGCACCACCAGCTGTGAAGCGATGATCATCTCGTGGTCAGTCAGCTTGTCCAGTGCGATGGAGTGCTTGTTGCCCAGCCCGGCTCTGCAAGACATCCTTAACACATGCACGGTCTATACAGTGGCCATCTTTGTATACACATATGTGGACGGGACACCACACTCATGCAACTACCAAGCTTGATTTATTTACATTGTTAACTGCAGATGCGTGCCATATTGAGAGTTTTTGTTTTGTTGATTTGATGTTTGACTGTTTAAAAAGTTGGAATCTTGTGTGTAAGCTTGTGAGATTATTTGCAAATTCCAGTTACCAATTACTGAAAGACTGAACAAGTCCCTTTTTCATTTGTTTAATCAATTTGAATGATGAAAAGCTTTAGATGATTCTGTCTGATGTCACATGATTAATATATGATATCTTATGAATTATTGTTTTCATAATCATTATTTCTGTTCTATAACTGAAGTACCTTAACTAAAACTCAGGTTATGTTGACCTGAAATTGAGAATTTTAGTCATAAAGGTTGACTGGTAGAGAATGCCTTATGGCATTAAGTCAATCTACATACATAACACTTGTGCACAAAAAGTAAAAAACACTGGATTAGATATGCACTGACGGTAGTTATCAGTAGCGAAGGGTCAATTTTTGTAAGTGGAAAGCCGGAGTAAATTATCTTCAATGTGATTATATTATTTGTCTATAGAATACTGACTGTGCCATTTTTCAAAGGGAAGCCAGTAGGAATCGAGTTGTATGGAACCTTCGCCACTGGTAGTACAGAAATTACTTAATTACAGATTATAGTAATTATTTGCTTAACAAAGTACCTTCAACTTTATTAAGTTTTTTATATTGTATATTAATTGAGTGTTATGGTACAGTGTGTTTCATAATTGTTCTTGAAATGTATCAATCATGTACATTTTAAATTATAGCATCTGCAGTTAAATTATAAGATTAAAGCCACATCTTAGTTAAAAACAGCCACTTGTAGAGAACAACTCAAAGTAGACCCTCAATGAGACTTGAGTTTTGCACCTGCAGAGTTTGATGCTTCAATTTGATAGGTTAGAAGCCTATTAAACATAGTATGCAGCACAAAATTCATGTCTTTTGAGAAAACTAACCAAATCAAACACAAATATTTTAAAATACTTGATTTTCTTTACGTTTCTGATGATGATGATGAGTGACTTCTTCAATCCAATAAATTATTGGATTCACTAATTTTATTTTTTAAAGTCAATGTAATTGGTGCATAGTAATCTGTCCGCCAAATACATTGACTTGGAAATTGGTCTATAGACTGCTTCATACATGGTGATTATTAGGCCTAAATATTCATGAGGAACTGAACTTAATGAATGTTGGTCTATGGATTAGTTATAATATGCATTTAAATTGTATAGTTTAATTTAAAATGTTTATGACATCAAATAAAAATGGAGATATTGAAAACAATAGTTTCTAAACTGTCTTTACAGGGTAGAGTAACTTTACTGGGGATTGCAATTGCACAGCATGCGGGATCACACATTCCACCAAGGTTCATATTACAGAATGTCACTATCAAGCATTACTTAAAACTAGATTGAAGCCATTCAGTTGAAACTAATGTTAGTTAATGCTTGAGTCAGTGACGTTTTGTAATATGGGCCTCTATTAAGTTCATTCGGTAATTTGTTAAAATAATTGTAATCCCTATTGGTAACTAACTAACTTATGTTATTTTCATGAAGATAACCCGAACTGTATCTGTTGTGGAAAATCATTTTAGAAAGGCGGAGAAGGTTCATTCATTACAATGGATCTTTTTGAAAGTGTGTTCTCACTAGCATTGTTAGAATTGTCTGTTTTTTAGAAAAGTGAAAAGATACCAGTTTAAGTAATGGACACCAAATATTTTCATAAATTGCCAACATTTGAGAATGTGAATGAATGGGTGAAAATGAGTAATTCTAAGTAAAATGTAGGAAAGCATTAGTTTCTAGTTCATTTTGTTATCTTGTAATCTTCAGATCACAAATTAAACCCTAACGCCGAGACTTAAGGTGATGAGCTTGATTATCATGATTATTTCTCACTAATTCAGATAATGAAATGTTTCAGAGATGGAATGTAGGTTAAACATCACCCAGAGTTAAAAGTAGTTAGAATCAGAGTCAAATTAGCTAAGAACAGTTACAATACGCATTCCGAGTGGATTCTAATAGCAAATCAGAGAAAAATGCGTTTAAAATTCTATGTTATGACGTAAAAGAATCGATCAATACTTACTTGCGTAACTGCTCACGGGCTCGCTCCTCCGCCTTCTTCCGACTCTTGGATGTTGGATCTATCTGGTTTACGAGCCATTTTATTGAGAAATAAGTCACAGCAGACACAAAAGCAACGCGTATAGCCATTTGGAACACATCGTTCCGCGTAAACGCTGACCCTTCCACCATCATGCCGTTAGAGAAAAAAGTAACTTATCACAAATAAACTACGTAGTAGACGTTAAAACCCGTGTGCTCTTCGATTGAATAATAATTTTAGAATTTTTCACAAAAAGGTATCAGTCAGCCGTCATGCTTTTGTGAATTTTCATCATAGACAATTTGACAGACCAGTGTTGTTCCATTTCTCGTATAAGATTGAGGCAATTTTTAACAACAGGGACAATAAACCTAGTATTGTATCTTAAATATATTTGTTTGACAGTCCACTAGTAAAACAATACACTTTACAGCACAAACTTATCATAAGAACGTTGAGCGGTTACAGAAGTTTTATGACAAGAAATTAAATTAAAAATAAAACTTAAAATGAAACGTTTAGAAAATTGATTTAATCGTTCTGAAACTTCTTGCTAATTGTTCGCATTCGTTCCTACTAAATTAAATTCAATTGCACATACTTCATTTACAATACATTTAGTTTTATGTTTAAAAGGATAGAGTTTATTTTTAACCGACATCAAAAAAAGGAGGAGGTTCTCAATTCGGTTGTATTTTTTTCTTGATTTTTTCCGGTCGTGATTTTCATGTACAATGTCACTGTCAAGGAATAATTTCCTTGGTCACTGTTTCACGAAATAAAAATGGATCTGTCAAATTAAAAGTCAAAACAAATTAAGGTCGTGTCGTGTATGTCGGTGTCGTGTCGTGGAGCTAGTGTTTCATATAACCTCAAAATAACTTGTTTTTTGGTTTTAAATTCAAATTGCATGAGAAGGTTATAGATAGAAATGAAGATAAAGAAAAATAAACCTAGTGTCCGTCCTAAGTTTGAAAACACGAGGAAATTATTACGCAAACAAAAACGGCAGCAAAAGAAAGCAAATCGCCAGGAACATTATTCGAAGAAAAGTGTATCCGTAGCCGGTAGCCATGTCGGGAAACCTGCAAACGCACCAGCAGGTCGTGTGATGGTAAATAAAATAATTGAAAACTATATTTTTGTAAACAATTAGATGAAGGCTGTAACAGACGTTTTTATGGCCATATTTGAGTGATCTGTCTGTTGGTGCACATCTATCATAGTCAGTCATAGAGCCTTATATTTATTTGTGACAATTCGTAAGAACTTATTAATAGTACATTCCAATATACCATATTGTATGTTTAATGTAATGGTTTCGAACTGCATGGTATAATACGGGGTGGAAGAGACACCAATGTGAAAACGGTTTTTACCCTGTATATTGTATGGATGACCGGTGTCATCCCCCTTCACCTGTACGGTGATTACGTGCCATTAGAGGCAACTATACATAGGAAAGATTCTGTTAAAAAATTTGGCTGTCCTGCTGCAAATTATAAATAAATTATTTTGATTAAAGTAAAACTACTTGTACCAGGACTTACAAGTAATATAAATCTGATATTGCCAACCAACCTTCATCAATATATGTGACTTCACGATTTGAGGTGGCCTTTGCTCTGTAGTGAAACAATTCTAGGCTAGGTAATAGATATATCAATAAGAACATTACATATAAGTAAACTTAATTGTTTCATCATCGTAGAAAAAGCAACATTACTCAACACTAGATCGTCTGAAAGAAGAACACCAGAAAGTTACGGACGTCAAGAGTGAACTCAAAATCGCTACAGAGAAACAGCGAAAAAAGTTGTTACAGCAAGCAAATATAGAGGAAGAGGGGAACATAAAGAGACTGGAGAAGGAGCTGGGATTGAACAAATTAAAGAACAAGAACAAATTCTTTACTGACGATGGACTTGATTGTATCCTTTTTATTATTATTTAGTGCCCCAATCAATGATTACCATATTATTCCTCTTGGGACTCTTTATAAGTTTTAAAGAGAAATAACTGGGTAGTCTTTTTGTGTAAAGTATACAATAGGTTTTATATCTATTGTTTAACAGTATCTGGAAAGTTATTGTGGTTGTTTGTAAGTTTAGTAGTTGTTCCGTTATTTTTGTGAGGATTAGTGACATCTCTGGTACTGGTCTGGACGTAAATTCTCTTGAGGTTTCTGAAAGAATCTTTGTTTTCGTGAGTTGGTAGCACTGTGGCAGCTGGCTGCTGTTTATGTTTGACACTTAATCACAAACACGGTTAATTTTAAAATGTGTTTCGTATTTTTTCTCTTTGGATGAGTATTTTCGTTGTAGTTGTTATATGTTTCGAAGCACACGCATATGAGAACTATTTGAGGTGGCACTTTAACACTCGAATCGTATCCGGAAACGGAAAACCCACAAGCTTTATATTAAACTCTAATTGCCAGTTTCTGAATTGAGTAATTGAAATTTCAAACTGTGTTACATTCAGGGTAACACCGTAGTTAAAGTATAAGTAGTTCTATAATCAAATACTCAAATCTTAAACGGGGTGTAAATCATACAGAACATAAAAACTTAACTCCAAAACAGATTTACTAGAAATATGTGACAAATCAACAACAGAACAGATAGTAGCGGCTGAGAAGCATCTAGCTGAAGTTCAAGGTGATTCAGACTTTGATGAAGACCTAGCAGCAGTCACGGGCAAAGAAATTAAAGATAAAAAGAGTCGAGAAAATGAATCCGATGAAGACATTGCTTCAGATGTAGATGATGAAATGGGCAGTGAAGAAGAATTAGATGAAAATATGAGTGAAGGTGATGATGGGAGTGAAGAAGAGGAAGCTGTGGGTGCAAGAGATAGTGATATGAGTGAAGATGAAGAAGACTTTAGTGAAGATCTTTCAGATGATGCACCTGAAGGTATGTTTTGGATTTTATTTATTTTCATAGTAAATCATAATTAAAACCTTAAGGTGCGATCAAATATCTGTACTGGTGGCCTACCATGACGTCTTAAAGCAGGAGTAATTCTACTGTGGGAAAGGGACGGCGCGACCTGTATAGCTCTGTCTCTTTCTCACATTGGAATTACTCCTGCTTTAAGATGTCTTAGTAACTCCCCTGGACCGACCTATTACTGAGTGGCTGCTGTCAGCGGACAATGACATATTATACTTCTGTGCATTTCAACAGTCAGTGTTTACATTTTGTCTGTACATTTTTATTACGGTTTGACTGAATCTGTAGACAATCTTACTATTAAAAAAATGCTGTCTTATACCTCATTGCAGTCGATATGGCTCCGACATTGCCCCTACCATCTGACACTGTTGACTTGATGCGTATACTAATACTTAAAGATGGTTACAAGTTGTAGTGAAAGGTTGACTCAAGTTTTTGCTACAAAAGATTATACCACCGAATCAAAGGCCCTGGACAAGTCGAAAAAACACACATGGGGTTTTATGGTCACTATAGTTTCTGACGGTATGTCAATAACGAAAATCTGTATTTTCTGCGCCAAGCGACAAATTCCTTCTTTTATACCTACAAAATAATAGTCATGGCAAAAGTATATATCGATAAAACATCGATACATTTCACTTGTGCATGGTTTACGAATAAAAATTGCTTATAAATACCATTGAATTGTATTAATTTTCACCTATGTTTCACCTTTTTGCTCTACTTAATAATCATTACCCACCCAACAAACATTTCAGTCGTATAAATTAAAAATATGCGACTCAAAGTGTTGTAAACATCGCATTGAAGTAATTTAGCGTGTAATACGACTTAGAGCACCTTATTCTAATATAACTTTTAGTCGTATATTACAGTCATATAGAAATCGTATTAACTTCTATACGACTATTTTTATGACTATTACACAGTTTTATGTAGAAACGGCGTCATTTAGTGGTAAAACCAGTGTCGTGATCTTAGTGACGTCTATATGACTTTTATCCCACCATTACTCATATTAGAATCGCGAGAACCACCTTTAAGTGACGACCATTTAAGAGTGATAAATTGCACCCTTATACGGTTTTAAGCCAATTTTATAACTTTTATACTACCGTTAAATTACTGAGTGTTCTATTATAGTGCTTACAAACTGCGCTTCTCTCGTCATGTTGTGTTATAACGAATATTTCTACACGTAACGACAATAATGTACAAAGTGGAGTTGGTTCCGTACAAGATTTTATGAATACAAAAGAATTGATTTCGATGAAGATTAGAAGTTACATTTAATATAACTGACATAAAGTGCAAGTTAGTCACTGCAGAATGTGGCTCAAATATTTATTTTGTACCACTTATTCATACTTTGATTTGAAGTAAAGGTGTAAATAAAATAAAAAAAAATCCAAGATTTTTGTCATATTTATTATTAATAAACATATCTTTACAATCACAGTTTTATCATTCAAAATAAACATAGTAGTAACAAAGAAATTATTTTACTTAGTTTACATTGTCTTTGGATTAAAGCTATTAAGAATATGTTAATACGAGTGTTTTCAAAATAAAATTAGTAGGTAATGCATAGTCAGCATAGTTAGTTAGGATTGATCTCAATTATATAGAAATTCACAAACACTCCTCTTTGAAATATGTATATATAAGTAGGAATAGATGATCAGTTGTTTTGAAAATAATCTGTTCTAATTACAATGTTCACATTCATCCTCCGGATAATGATCGTATATGACAAAAAAGGTGCAGCGTGGGCACCAGAGAAAATCATAATTTATCATATGTTTAATATTTTCCTCTGACACTACAAAATGTGCAGGTTTGTTTTTGTTGTTTGTTATCATAAATCAGCAACCAAAACAACGATCTGAACGTATAAATTGAGTAGATATCCAGGGCCATCTCAAACATCAACGTGCAAGTGTGATGAAATCAGATTTGGTTAAAAACTTATCGATTTCCATTATATCACAAATCATTTTTATTAGATCCGAGGCCATCTATAAATAAATCAACATTTTAATTAGGTACGTAAAGAAACTTCAATCACTTCAACTTAAAAAAAAGCAGCTTTTGACAGTAGTTTTTAATATGATTGAATGAATGAACGTACCTTACTGACACATGCCAAAAATATAAAAAAATTAACAGTCTTCAAACCAGGAAAAGTAGGTGCAATTGTTTTTTAAACACTACAAAGGAACCCTATTTCAGTTAATATGGCTGACAATATTGAACAAAAAGTATGTGCACAGAATAATTAGTCGTTTTGATGTTGTAATATGGTTGTATCTTTAACTCTAAGCCGTATAGAGGTGACTGTTAGCACGTTTACTAAAAATATAGTTGATTAAATCACTTAATTTAAAGAATTTGCATGGCGCGTTAATTAAATTGTCATAATTAGCTCATATTACCCGATAGAATTAATTTCCCAATAGATTGAATGGGCCCAATGAGTTTCAACAAAATAGCACATCAGATATTATGGATGGATCTGACACAAATAAAATATTGAAGTCATGCAGGCATAATAATTTACGGCGTTTATCTCACCATTTTATCGCAAAATCCTGTTTAAAAATAATACTACGCTACCTATTTGCAACAAAATGCCGCAAAGCAGCGGTAATAAACACCATTACTCGACGAAAACGTGGGTTTTGCGACTACTACACAACCACTATCTGACCAAAAAGTGGTTTATACGACGGTTACGTTACTCTTTTAAGACACTGATTCGTATAAAATGGGCCTATTCTCGGTGAAGCCAACGTGATCGCGACGTATTTACGACCAGCTTATGGAACCAAATGTAGAAATCGGCACGTTGTGGCGACTTGTCAAATGTTTGTTGGGCAGCAGTTACTTCGTTAGATAAGAGCAAATTTTATAATAAAAAGAAATTCAAATAAATTAATTAACAAAGTCACCTATTACTTGGCAGTCCGACTGTCACACGACTAGGCTACTATTGCTTGTAATTTTTAAATTTAATTCATACTATCTTTGTTACAGAAAAACCAACAAAAACATCAAAAACAAATTTCAAACAGAAAGCAACAAAACAAGAGATCAAAAAAACCATTAAAAAAGACAGAGAGCTAGAAATAAAGCCTAATAAAAAAGAGAAAATCATTTCAGAAGATGATTTGTCTAAAGTATTCAGTGATGATGAAATATCACATCTGTCTGGTGATGATGATGATGATGATGGTGAAGGTGATGCATTTGATGAAGAAGACGAACCTGTTGTGGAGAAGAAAGAGAAACCTGATGTTTGGGAAGATATTTACGGAAGGAAGAGGGATAAGGATGGGAATATTATTAAGGTAGGTGGTGTGATTTAAATTTTACTTGAAATAATGAATAATGGGTCGTCCTATATTTCAGTTAAGGCTCTAACCCTATCATAATAAGTGTAGAAATGGCATATTCCTTGAAAGTGCAACAGTTTTTTTTTTTAATTCTACAAAACGAATCACTATTAATTGATTTCCTTTAATTAATCCAAATCAATCAACTCTGTAATCTGTTTCTTCTTATAGGAAGAAAAAGGCGTATATGTTCCACCACACCTCAGAAACAAGGACTCAAATTCGGACAAACAACTACTACAATTGAAAAGGCAAATCAAAAGTAAGAGTTCCATTACATATTGTTGTAGTATTATTATGTTCCAGTCTGTGATCTGAGCTTACGAGGATTACTACCAAAATAAAATACTGGAGTTTTCGGTCCAAAAATACTGGGCCTGGTTTATTAATTAAAACACAACACAATACACAACACAAACACAATACACAACACAAACACAATACACAACACAAACACAATACATAATAACACAATACATAAACATAATTAATTAAATTACTGTACAAAAAAGGCAGAGTTAACGCCTGAGGCATTTTCTACCAGTCAACCTTAGGGTGATTCAGGTTCAAGAATAGGGATTCGATACCTCAAAAATAACTATAAAATACTAGAATACAATTTATTTAACTACCTTATGCTGCAGCTTTATTTAATTCAACGCTGAGTAGTTCTCTTAGCAAATAAATTTCAAAACAAATTTTTAATCCTGTTTCAGGTATCCTTAACAAACTAGCCGGTACAAACCTCCACTGGGCATCCACATCAATAGAGAACCTCTACCAATCCAACAGCAGAAACTCAGTGAACACAGCATTAACTCAATTGTGGTTGGATGCCACCGTATCACCCTCAAATACACCTGATAGGATGGTTGCTGAACATGCAGCTCTTGTGTCAGTGTTACACGCTAATGTTGGCTCTGAAATCGGTAAGTTTTACCTTATGTTCTAGCAATGCAGTATAAACTCAGTGAACACTGCTTTAACTCAGTTGTGGTTGGATGCAACCATGTCTCTCGGGTACATGTTACTCTGATACTCGTAGAATGGTTGCTGAACATGCAGCTCTTGTGTCGGTGAGACATGCTAATGTTAGCTCTGAGATTGGTAAGTTGTAGCGTGTAGTCTTGTAATATAAACTCAGTGAACACAGATTTAACTCGGTTGTGGTTGGATGCAACCATAATTATCACCCTCGCGAACGCATGATTGGGACCGCATGCAGGGCTTGTGTCAATGTTACATGCTAATGTATGCTCTGAAATCGGTAAGTTCTAGCCCGTAGTCTTACAGTATAAACTCAGTGAACACAGCGTTAACTCTGTTGTGATCTAATGCAACTGTATCACCTTCGAGTACACCTGAAAGGATGGTTGCAAAACATGTAGCGCTCCTGTCGATATTACAAGCTAATGTTGGCTGTGAAATCGGCAAGTCATAACTTGTAGTCGGGCAGTATTAACTCAGTGAACACAACATTAACTCAGTAATGTGGTTAGATGCAACAGTGTTACTCTCGAGTATCCCTGATACAATGATTACAGAACATATTCGTGTCAGGGTAAATAATGTTGTTGATTTGGAGATCGGTAAATTGTAATAGTATCGTATAATCTAGAAACATAATCTTAGGGGCCGTCTCCACGAGCGAGAAATTCGCGGCGAAATTATCGTCGTGGCATATATTTCTATACGATAATATCGCCGCGATTCTTGCGCTCGTGGAGACGGCCCTAAGAGGGCATATAGAAATACGTGGCACGACGATAACATCGCCGCGATTCTCTCGTTCGTGGAGTGGGCCCCTTATTAGTGAACACAGCTTTAACTAGTTCTTTTAATTATTTTCTGTGTATATTGGACTAACAATATTTTGTTTCAGGTGCCCATTTCCTACAGGATCTGGTCAAAAAGTTTGACAACATGATGGAGACTCCACAGCCTGTAGCAGACAAAACTCTTGACAACTTAGTATCGTGCTTGGCACATTTGTATAGTTTTAAGGTATGTATTACTGAAATCATATAACTTTACTTTTTCTTCTTTGTTACTAGAGGGCGCGTCTGCTCTGCTGCTGTCTGATCATGATATAATCTGTTTTTTTGACATACACATAATTATGGTATATTACGTCTAACCAAAGATATCTAGCAAAAAAAACACTGATTAAAGTGATTTTATTTTGACCTAAAATAATAAATTAATGGCACTTTTTTTACCGCGTTGTCCTTATTTTGGTGGTCTGAATGATTTCTAAAAGTGTGTCCATCTATTTTAATAGGACCTTATATTCGTACAATTCCAAATTTTCGGAAGTTCTTTTGTTTCGATATTAAAAGGCCTAAATTTTCATTCTAGATCTACCATGCGACTCTTCTGTACGACATTCTAACCCGCCTCCTGGACTCGATATCAGAGAAGAACATAGAATGCGTACTGGTTGCACTACGGAGCGTCGGCGGCGTACTACGCAAAGAGGAACCGCTGGCTTTGAAAAACTTTATACATGAAACGCAGGGACGGGTCGCCAAGTTGACTGAGGATTCGGCTGCTGGGTAAGAGAGATATATATAATCCTTGTATCCAACTTCTAAACTGCAAAGTAGACTACCGTGGTTTTGCCAAGATCCGTAAAAAAAAAAAAAAATGAATGAAGGGAAAAAAGCTGCGTTATTTCTGAGGCTTTTTAGCCTCATTAGGAATGAGTACATAAGAGGAAGTCGGAAAGTGGCGCCAGTGACTGAAAAATTGTGTAGTAATCGGTTATCGTTGTATGGACTTATGATGCGGAGGAATGAAGAAAATGTTGAGTATGAATGTAGATGGCTGTAAGAGTAGAGGAAGACCAAAGAAACGATGGATGGACTGTGTAAAGGATGATATGGCTAGAAAGGAGGTGACTGCTGAGATGACGTTTAACAGAAAAGTATGGAAGAAGAAGACACGCTGCGCCGACCCCAAGTATTTTGAGATAAGAGCAGGAGAATGATTATGATGACTGGCCAACTTTAGATTCAAGTGTCTCCAGTTCTTATAAAATCGTGCCGTCGGAACACTTCAGCTTTATTCTCTCGACTCTTCCCTTTCTTCTCTTATGAGTGCGACAAATAAAGCTAAACTTTTTTAGCTAACATATCGAAATTTGTAACTCGATGTGTCATATGTATTGACGCCGGAATACTATATCAGTCACTCCGTGTGTCAGTCTGCTAAGGGGCCGTCTCCTCGAGCGAGAGAATCGCGGCCATATTATCGTATAGAAACACGTGGCACGACGATAATGTCGCCGCGATGCTCTCGCTCGTGGAGACGGCCCCTTACGGGTTTATCTTACTAAGTACTACTTTTAAATGTTCACAGGTCCCGTATAAAGTTCTTATTAGAAGTCCTTATGGCTGTAAAAAACAACAATTTGACGAAGATTCCTAACTACGACCCGACGTACTGTGAACACCTCAAGAAGATGACCAGAACCATCGTCAGGAAAGGGAACTACATCACACCGCTTAATATTAGGCTCGAGGATCTATTGAAAGGTATGTGAAAGTGCCATTCGTATTACTTTTACAAAATAGTCATTATGTTACAATAGTAATAACAAAGCTTGGTCAACTATCAACAATAGACATGAAGTTGGTAAAAAGTAAGTTGTTAGTAGTAGTCACTGCATCAGAGACAGAAGTCTCACTTTATATGGGCGGGACCCATTCCATTATTTTATATTTCAATGGGTCCCGTCTGCTTCCAAATGCGCTTGTTTTTTACTTTTCAGTCGGGTTTTTTTAGTTTTTACAATCCATTGTTACTGAAACTTATTAGCAGATTATCCACATAGACGTAGAAGAAAAACTATGTATTATAGAAGATACCTCATAAACTACCCAAGCAATGTGAATAATATTTGGCCCACCCGCGCAAGCTTGCTCTGCTAAATGAAAAGAGAATCAGGTAACTCAGACCAGTAATCACGGAATTGTGAACTAAACAAACATTAAAAAAAACAGCTGAATTGAGCTGCTCCTCCTTTTTAGAAATCGGTTAAAAATCCCTCAAATTGAATAGGTTTGACGGATGCGGAACATAGGCCTCTGATTTTATCTGAAGCATAACTAACCAACTTTCATTTTCGAGTGCCTAAACTCCGAAGAAGAACTAACGTCGAAGTGAACACAAAACTGTCGGAACTCGAGCTTCACTCTACTTAGCTATCGGCACCGTCACTAAGGCCCGGACACCACCAAAGCTGAGACGAGACGTGCGGAAACCGATCAATCACAGTGGTTGAAATGAATATAGCGTCTCTCGTCTCCTGTGCTTGGTTGAATCTTGCATCTACTTCGCTCCTCTACGCTTTGGTAGAATCCGGGTCTAAATACTTATTTTTAAATTTATCATTTTCAATTCTAGCTGATGAGCGCGGCAAGTGGTGGGTGGTAGGCTCAGCATGGGAAGGCAACCTGACGCGACCTGAAGAGAAGCCCACCACCAAAGTGCTGCCCTCTACCGACCAGAAGCTTCTAGAACTAGCTCGCAAGCAGAGGATGAACACCGATGTTAGACGGAGCATATTCTGTGTTATAATGGCGGCCGAGGTAAGAAATCTATTCTTATTTAAAGAAAATTAAGATTACTAACAAAGTGCTGCCATCTACCGATCAGAAGCTTCTAGAACTGGCTTGAAAGCTGAGGATGAACACCGATATTACACGGAGCATCTTCTGCGTTATTATGGCGGCTGACGTAAGAAATCTTTTCTTATTTGGAGAAGATTAATATTACTAACAAAGTGTTGCCATCTACCGATCAGAAGCTTCTGGAACCATTTTCAAATCAAACCATAAGCGAAGCGGATGCCTTAAAAAGGTGGCAGAAACTTACTGGAACAACCAATTTGATAAAAGGCCCGAAGGCCTATGACAATCTTCCATAGACAAGAGAGGATCCTCCGGCCACAGTGTTGTGTCTGGTACTGTCCTGTTGTCGGACTAATCTCACAGATAACTGCTTGCGTGATATATAATTTTAGTTCGTATTTCGCATCATAGATGTCGCTACGCACACAATAAAATAATAATAATTAATCGGTTAATTCTTTGTATTCCCAGGACTATATGGACGCATTCGAGAAACTTCAGCACTTGGGTCTGAAAGGACAACAAGAGAGGGAGATCGTGCACGTCCTGTTAGCGTGCTGTCTTCAAGAGAAGACTTACAATCCGTACTATGCTGTGTTGGGGCAGAAGCTATGCGATACTGACCGCAAATATCAAGTACGTAAGGTTCAAAGTTGAATGGCAAGCATATAACGTATTTTTAGCCAAATTTTTGCAATATTGACAGCTTTAACCGAGTGCTGAAGGTTCAAAATTGATTTATATTGCAGCTATCAATCCAGTTCGCAGTATGGGACAAGATAAAAGAGCTGGATACCATATCAAAGCAGAGCATGACGAACTTGTCGCAGTTTCTCGTACATCTCATCATGGAGAAGGGACTAGCACTTTCTGTGTTAAAGGTATGAATCAACTTGAATTTTAAAGGAGTTGAGATAATTGTATGTAATTAAAATAGTCGCACTATTTAGATTACTGGTATAGCTAAGTTCGGTTAGAATGGAAGCCGACGCCAACGAAGTTGGGAAAAGGCTAGGCAGAATATGATAATGTGTCTTTAGGAGAAAGTTTATTATTTTCCCGTGCACGTGACCAGTTGTACCACTCAATCAATCGTTTAAATTTACTCCACTGGTGAACAAAAACCTTACTCTATCTACTTTTACTTTCTAAAAACTATTTTGACATATTTCGTCCGTCCCCAGGTAATCCAATTCTCGGAACTAAACAAGCACACAGTCCGCTTCATGCGCCAAATTCTCCTGTCCATCATCATGAACACCGACTTTCAGTCGTCACTAGAAGTCTTCAACCGCATCTCGAAGCCGCCCAAACTCCATATGTTCAGAGAGAGCATACGGCTCTTCATACAACACTTCCTGATCAAGAATGCTGGCAAGAAATCTGATGTTTTGTCTGATGATGAAATGGTGACGTTGAAGGAAAGAGCACAGGAAGTCGATAAGATATTGACTTTACATGAATCTAAGCTTAAGTTTTAAATACAATTTTATATAAATTGTATGATGGTTTTTTTTTTTACTGATGGATGAGTATGGAAGAAGAAATCATGCTGCGCCTAAACAAATGAGGGCTGTTTTTGAGCTCACCAGATGGCGCCACTCCCGACTAAGGTCCTGTCATTAATTCTATTTTATACTTCAAACTACCAAGAACTTCATAAAAAGTTCATATTATGACGTAACAAAGTGTAAACTTCAGATACATATTTACTATACATTGTCGCTAAAATTGGCAAGCAAAAATTATTCTTCCCTTCAAGTACTACCAAATTAGATTCGAACTTGCTATTTAAAATCCTCCAGTCATAATTAATCTTTTGACCGCGAGAGCATAAACGCACGCGCGTGCCCTCCACGCCAAGCCACAATTTCCCCTACCATTTTGCCACATATTTGTGTCGTTTGGCGTACAGGGCACTATGTGCGTACTATGTGTATGTGACTATTGTGATTGTGACGTTCAAAAGAAATCGTGAATATTAGTAAAAATACGTGATAAAAAAGTGAACACTATGACATCTGACATTTCTGAAAACCTTACTGTAGCGGTAGGAAAATGATGACGTTGTTTATTAGCACCTGCGTTAGGATTTGTGCCCGGTTGATGGCAGGTAGATTAGCTCCCATTTTTTTTTAAATTACATAATTTGGTGGCTATTAGATATGATGATGCAGTTACACTACATATTTGTTTGCGCTTTGATAAGTGGTAGCACTAATAGCTAAATTGAGTTTTCAAATATTTACTTAAAGACAGTTGAAGTAAATATGAGCAGACATAATAAGAATCACGCCACCACTAGCGGAACCGGTAAACCTGTACCATCTATGCCACAAAAGAAGAACTAACATCAGTTATCCATGACTTAGGGTCTATCTTTTCATACACGAAATATTTTAAGGGTAACATCTATAAGTCGTAAAATCGCCATAGCAACGAAAAAAGAAATTATCTGAGTGTTTTATTTTTACGAAATTATTATAATTCTAAAAAAATTTGAGACTTTTTGCATAAAACCTTTACTCCCATATTCTAACAATGACAGTAGGTAAATACGACGTAGTAAACTAGCGTAATGAATGTTCAAAAATAAGGAGCTAGCATTTATTTTGTGGGTCAAGTAATTTTATATTATTTATTTTTTATAAAAACATACTCAAATAAAAAAAAAAATATCCCTTGAAATGGCTTCGTTATAGACGTTAGATGATTCCCTGAAAATATTTCGTGTATGAATGAATAGTTAGATCTAATATGTATAGGAAAACACGAAAACTGTCGAGCAGTAACCCACCAGACAAAACACCCGGTCGGAGGAGCGTCCCTTTTCTATTGCTCTTCATACCCCTAAAAACCGCCACAGCCTCGCTAGGTCGAAATAGTACATTTTGATATACCGAAGTGGGGAAACTTAGTTATTGCATCCGAAGTGCAATTAACACCCGAGCTGCAGGCGAGAGTAAAAAAAATATCTCCGTAACTAGAAGCTTCCCAGGTATAGTCCCAAGAAATAGGTACTTATACAAAAAAAAATATCATAATCGGTCAAATTGTTTAGGAGGAGAAGAATTACGAACACACGCACACAGGAATTTAATTGATAAAGAAGCAAGCTAATTTCTAACTGACATTGAAAAACATCGGCCTCAGAAATTGGTAGGTAATAATGGCTGGTGGGTGGCTCGACTTGCTGCCCACACATACTTCACGACCTTTTCCCAACATATAGTACATAGAAATTACATAGAGAATAGAATGGAATACAATAAACTTTATTGTAGGTACACCAAAAACTGAAACACAACTGCTTTACAATATTGCTAATTATATGGTGGACCATAGCGGTCTTATCGCTGATAGCGATATCTCTTCTAGACAACCTTTGGATGGACTGTACGAACATAAAATATAAACGGGGGGTAGTCAGCGGTGTACTACTAATACTACACAAACATTACAAATAATTAAAGTAAGCTTATTGCAGATTAAAGCTGTGCCTCGTGACCTTGAAATTATTATAAAAATACTAGCTGTGCCCGGCATGCGTTGCAATGCTCCTTTTTTAACCTACCCTACCCAACTACCCTGCCTACCCTACCCGTATGAAAAATAGATAGTAGCCGATTCTCAGACCTACTGAATATGCATATAAAATTTCATAAAATCGGTCAAGCCGTTTCGGAGGAGTATGGTAACTAACATTGTGACACGAGAATTTTATATATAAGATTACTTCTGTATTTGAATCGGATTTTATTAACAATTTCAAGGGTTTTTTTTTTTTTTTGCACGGAAATAATCCCTATTCTAAAATAGCCTTAGTTAGTCTTTGTAACATCAGCTACCTGCCAATAAAAGTCCCGTCAAAATGGTTCCAGCCCTTTCGGAGATTAGCTGCAACAAACAGACAGACAAAAAATTAAAAAAAAAATTTTTTTTCTAAGTGCCGTATTATACTTTCACATGCATTCAGTAAAAAGCTGTTACTTTGAAATTACAAACAGACACTTCAATTTTATTTATTTGTATAGAATTATTGATTAAGATTATAAAGCCGCGTCTATGTTCACACATACTACATATGGGGCATACACGCGCGACACGTACGCATATATAAGTTCGCACCTGACCTTTTTGAAGGACATGTGTGGCATTACCAAGCACTGTGTACCTTAATCTGGGTCAAATTTGTTTATTTTCTTGATTCTAGCTAGGGCGTCTGACGTTCTCGTTTCGATTTCTTTAAGGCCTATTTACCAGGAACTTCACAGTCGAAGCACCCGGCACGCCGAGCTATTGAAAGATTCGCTTACCCACGAATGAGTGATAGACACAATGCTTTATATTGTAACCAAAGTACATAGAAACAGCCTAAACAGGTATATAGCGTATCGGCGGGCTTAGAAGACATGACTTATTTTTACAATATTTACGGCAGGTAACTTTAGCTTTAAAATCCTATTATACTATTAAATGAGCAATACTTATTTGAGCAATGACGTTCTCGAAAACGGTTCTAGCCTTTTCGATGAAAGTTGCATTACAGGGGTTTACGGGAGTGAATAATCGATCTATGTATATAAAATAGACGAATTTTCCCAGATATAGCTAGACCTGGGCAAACCGGTCGCCCAGGTACTTTTAATTTATTGTTGTTATAGCTGGTTCACAAATAAAGAAAGAAAGAAAAAGTATTTGTTTATTTATTTATAAACACTTCAAGCACAAAAGTACAATAGCGGACTTAATGCCATAGGCATTTTCTACCAGTCAACCTTTGGGTGATGCAGAGACAAACAGTTGTTGTTGTTGTTGTTTGTTTTTTTTTATTTATTTTCGTGGTTTTTTTGTTGTTTTTTAGGTATTTATTTTTTAATACAGGTGGTTCTAAAAAAATATCTCTATTAAGGTGTACAATAATAGACATAAATAAATAAACAGAAGAATAGCAGTGATTAACTATAAACTAACATTGATAAATGTATGTACTGCAGTGGCGAAGGTTCCATATAACTCGATTCCTACCGGATTCCCTTTGAATTCAATCAATTAATTAAAGATATGTAGTCCGGCTTACTTGTTATAAAAATTGACCCTTCGCTACTGATGTACTGTCTGTGTGTGTGTGTCTGTCTGTCTGTCTGTCTGTTTGTTTGTTTGTGTGTGTGTGTGTTGTCTGGTGTGTAGTCGGTTCGTAATTGCTTTATCACCCGTAAGTTGACTGTAACATACACGTGTTAAAAATTTGTCAATAGTGATAAGCACAACGAGGTCCTTACCTTTGTAACTATGCTGCTATGTACACCAATCGGTGGTCGACAACGTTTCACCTCTATGACTATAAAAATAAGGTTGAAAAGTGGTCAACCGCGAACTTTGCCAGCTGTACTGTACCTATTTATACTATATATACGTACTTACTATGTACTTTGTAACTATTCAGCATAAAATAGAAGCACTTAGGTAAAGAGCGGGCGTTTGAGGAGAATAATAATAAGGTACGGATCTACCCAAGACATTACATAGGTATTATCAAGAAAACCGATAAAAGTGTATGTACACAACGTAATGCATGGGAACTGCGTGCCACGTGTAAGATTACTTATATTGACACAAGAATAATAGTACATAAGTAGGTACTTAAGTATATGATAAAAATATCACTGAAATTCCGTTGAAGATTTATTACGTAAATTCTATTTTTTTTAACCGACTTTCTTCAAAAAGGAGGAGGTTCTCAATTCGGTTGTATTTTTTTGTTTTTATGTTTGTTACCTCATAACTCCGTCATTTGTAAACCGATTTGAAAAAATCTTTTTTAGTATGTGAAAGGGTCACTTCCCGATTGGTTCCATAGAATTTTCATCAACGACTTTGATTCAGTAACTTGGTTTTCTTCCACACTTATGCTTTGGCCTTTGACGCGACGTCGTGTGAATTATGTACATACGAGCCATAAAATAGCGTCCGCAGTGTTTCGGCTTGGCAATGAACGTGTTAATACCTTTTTTTTCTTCTTGGGCTATGCTGATGGTCTCTTAATAACTTCTAGTTACATTGTAAATATTAATTAATGACAAGAATTTGTGTGGTTATACTACAGACAAAGGGTAAAATAAAAATCTTTCTGCGAAAAAAAACCGACTTCCAAAAAACACTAAAAAGGTCTAAAATAACTTGACGGAAATCGGTGGCAAAAAAGACAATGAAACAAACAAAGTCACCGACTTCCGAAAGTCGGTGGTAATCATTTAAAACTCATTTATTAACTTATTGACTTTCGGAAGTCAAGTTAGTTAAAAAATGATTTTTGTGAATTATAACAAAACAAAAGTGAATATTGTATAAGGAAATATTAACGATTCTTAATTATTCCTGTTTTGAAGCAGTAGATTATATTTTACTATATTTTTTGTGTTGTGGTCCAAGTTGTGACATGTAGAGGTAATCTTCAGTAGGTAGCTAGATTATATAAAAAAAAGTGTTAACAAATATGTTGACTATAAATAAATTGAAACCCTTCAGTTAGTCAAACTGAAAGCTTACCCTCCTACCGATGGTAGGATCCAAATTGATCCTAGCATCGGTAGCAGACGACAAGCCGGTAACCCTATTGCAGTTTCGTGGCCCCAAGCCTTTCACACATAGGTATCTAATTCTACTACTATACTACATAACTCCGCTCCCGCTTATCGCTCATGACTTGTAAACCACTGACCACTACTTAAATGGTACAGTCAGCAACAAAAGTCGATGAACAGATACTAATTTACAAAATACCTGAACACTAAAACGAACCATAAATCACTTACCAGAATAGAGTACACAATAAGGTTATCATTTCAATGTTACAAAAACCCTAAGCATTAATATGTTATAAGTCGCTAAACATCATTACAGCATAAGTCGGTAACTATCATTTTGCCGTAAGTCGCTAAACATGTTATGCGCGAGTTTTTTAACTTGATAATGCATGAGTTGTTAAATACAAGATACTGCAGGATAAACCATTACCTTTTTAACATCGTTCGGATTTATTTCACAATTAAACATTTATGATCATGTGATTGTTTAGGTATATGCTGTTTTTTTATAGTAAGCCTACAAATTGGTGATGTTAGTTTGAGTTGATTATTTCGTGGTTTTTTTTTTTAAACCACCCAGAAGTAGGAGCCCCGCCAAGCGGGGCTCCGTTGATGTAACCTCCGGAATCACTTGACCTTGACCTCAAAGTCACTTGAACTTGACCCTTATGTCATTTGACCTTGACCTCAAGGACACCATGAATATTGACCTATAACTGCTCCTGAGAATCACGAATGTTGGTTTTCAGAATTTCAACCTTGATCTCAAGGTCAAGGACCATGAGGACAAGGTCAGTGACCTTAGGAGAATCGCGGATTTTTACTTTAGGAATTTTGACCTTGACCTCAAGGTCAAAGACAGTGACTCAAGTTTGGCAACTTCAGGAGAATAGCTTATTTTGACCTTCAGAAATTTGACCTTGACTTCAAGGTCAATGAACATGAGGTCAAGGTCAATGACCATAAGGTCAAGTTAAGTAATAATTGCGGAGTACGACTTTTGGAATTTTGACCTTGACCTCTAAGTCAATGACCTTGAGGTCAAGGTCAATAACCTTGAGGTGTATCCCCACCCTACTACTCCTACATCCCACCGGGTCCCGAAGGCTTGATTAGGCGTTGGATTTTGGTGAAATTTTTCTAAGTCTTTTTTTCATAGTGCCCCGTTTCGTATTCACTGACCGCAAACGGGTTAAAAGAACTAGCAATGATGGAAACAAATAATGCTCAGCGACTTTTTTATTTATTACAGATCATACAATTTGTCGGTAGTAATGTATAGCAATTAATGGTTTAACTGAGTTCAGCGACTTTTGTAGTTCAATTATGACAAGTTGTTTTGTAATTTACTTTAGTCAATAACTTATGATAAAAAATAATGATTAGGAAATATTGGAAACAAATTATGTTCAACGACTTCTGTTGCTGACTGTACCACCATTGGCGACTTAACTAGAACGTTATTAGGAAACATAAATTCATTGCTGCACATAAGTAATCGGGGTACCTACCAACTAATTTCTTATTTGTTCGCTGACTACTAAGTTTTAATAAAAAATATAAACTTTTATGATGTAGCACTTTGGCGTTCGACCATCTTTGATGTTTGGTGCAAGTAGGAAGCCATATAGTTAAAATTAATGTCGAATGGGACTCAATTTTTTTATATCGCAAGCTCTTCGACTGAAACTCAATTTTCAATTCAATTATTCACTTTGTTTATTTCTCGCTTCCTAAAAAATGTACACGGCAATCAGCTCTAAACAGTATTTGCCAAACTGCATATTAATCATTTTGTCAGTAATTTATCTCATAACTTCTTAGGTAATATTAGTTTGTGAAATAACTGACCCTTTATTAGGGTTCCGTACGCTAAGAGTAAGCAACGGAACCCTATTACTAAGCCTCCGCTGTCCGTCCGTCCGGCCGTCAGTCAGCGGGCTGTATCTCATGCATGATCCGTAATAGGTATGGTAATTTTCACAGAATGTGTAAATAATAAAATAAATTAAAAGTTAAAGGCGGCTCCCTTACTACGATGGTACGGAGCCCCTTCATGTGCGAGTCCGATTCGCACTTGACCGGTTTTTGATGTTGTTGCTTGGTAATCAAGCGGACCCCGACCATGCAATCTGATGGTGAAAGTTTGTATCGGTAGTTATGTACATTAACAATACCAGGGTAATTACAGGTGCGTTGCCACCCCAGAGAAGCTAAAATTACGCTAACATGTCTGAGGTAAGGGAGAACACAGGAACGCTGCTTGGTGGTATGGTACCTAGGTAACAAATTTCTCTCCAAAGAGTTCTGCCATTACTAAAGTAGCTGGACCTAGCAGCAAGTCAGCAAACACCCCTTTTCGTGCGCTCTATCAGCCTTTTCCATATACCTAGACTACATTTTCTCATTGCACCACGGGTCGAGAAGACGCCATATCTTATCACAGCACCCGTCTGTCTAACGACTGGGCCTTATCTGTCCGATGGTAATGTGGCCACCTCATGATAACAAGTGATAATAGTATGCACACTGGTGCTCGTTGATTGTGGGATAATAAGGCTTCTATGTGCTCGGATTCAGTCAATATTAGGTGTTTATGACAGGAATAACGCAGAACATAGACTAGGCAAATATAGGTACAGACGCTGTGAAGCATCATCGTTTAGCATAATCAGCCTATAATGTTCCCACTACTGGGACACACGGTCTGCCCTTTATGAGTGGGAATGGGCTAAATAATGCACCACGCGGACTCAGTGCGGGTTGGTAGATGACACGTATTCGAATTTTTCATTCTAAGACGTGCCGGCTTCCTCACGATGATTTCCTTCGTCGTTTTTGAGAGCAGTGGTGATGAAATAAATTACACCAAGTAATGCGTCAACCTGCGTTCGAAGTTCGAACCCACGACTTACTGTTCGTAAATCGGTGGGCCACAGCTGCTCTCCCAGGATGATAAGGCTGCAGCTCCAGGATTATCAACGAGAAAATTCTGAAGCTGCAGCCTTCTCCAGTCTTCTTCTTCGTGCGTCGATGGCAAATCTACATTATGGTCCAGAACTAAGCGAAGAGTTTGGCGCCTTCAGTAGCGTCCATCTGTTCCTGTGATGAACAAACAACAGGACACTCAAGGGAAGATATTAAGTGCGTTTGTGAAACAGCACTACCTTTTACTCTCCAGGGGCAGCTCTGAGCAGGCTTCAGTTAAAAAAGTTAGACATGCCGCCACACCTTTTTGTGTAATGCCTATATGCAGCAGGCAAGTATATACTATAAGCCTCTGTTTAACAGAATTATATAGTTGTTAACACTTGGAGAAAGACCACGAGGTAGATATCGTATCTTCGATGCGATGAAATGTGCTTTATTTATTACAGATACGCATGTTCAAATAAAATGCTGAAAATATTTCTATTTTTTTCTGAAAATGGACTTATATTATTCTCTATTCTAAAGGAATTTTCTTTAAGATATGATAGGCAGCTTCTTGTATCTAAGTGCCTAATTAGATACATAACCTATACTATATCAAAATGTAAGCATCCTATTTAAAACCGATAGCCTGTTTCAGCAATGCCTGATAGTGACACTATGTTTCGGTTTACATATCTGGCAGACAACTAATATCTGCAAGCGGTGAATACAAGATTAGGTACGCACGTGGAGGCTCTTTATCTTTTTTTCATCTTTGATAAATCTGTAGGTGTACTGGCTATGGCATGGCGCTAAGTATGCCAGTTTACCTTCAACAATGAGTAAATAATCCCTCCAAAGGTACGAGCAAATGGTAATATCATTTATCGTGTTGCTGTGTATTTACATCGTTGTATGTACTGAGCGTGCAGCCGTTGATAAACAGTTCCCAGGCCTGATAAACTGCCATTTGACAGTGTTATAGGTATTTAATGCGATATGTACTTAAAGGCTCTGTTGGACATGCTATTCATCGAAAATACAGCCTGATGCTATTACACCATGACCTCAATTAGGAACTGGGACATAGGGTACAGACGTTTTATCACTGTAGTGCGTAACTAACCGTGGGATAACATCTGACCTCCACGCGGGTGCATGAAATCTGTTGTCTACTTACTTGAAATCTAGATAACTACTTCGGCAGTCGTCAACTCGTCACGGCTGCGCGGCTTTGGTTACAAAACGGTGTATTAATACGGCGTGTGGTTTGTTTTTCTAAATCAACGACTTCGAAAAACCAATATTGCCAGCCAGAAAGCTTGGAAGATTGTTTTTTTCAAAAATCTAGTTTATGCTGATCTCTAATTCTATTGAAACTCCGTCTACCGCTAGATCAACCCAAGGCGACATCGGTAGTAATACTCCAAGTATTAGGTACTATCGATATCGGCTGCTACCCTGTCGCTTCCCCCTTCAAAATCAAAATCAATTTTTTTTTTATTTCACATAGGCCTCGATGGGCACTTACAAAACGTCGACAAAAAGGTGCACGGTTCGGGTTGGTCGTTTCCTATGGAGAAGAACCGGCAAGAAACTCCATGGTTACTCTTTTCATATCATTTGGTGTTACAATATTATTATGGATACAGCATTTGTACTTAAGTATGGGGTATACCTTAATTGACAGAACACCCAGCCTAACCTGCATCATCTAATTGCTGAGCGAAGGCTCTTGACTTCTGTCAGTTATATTTGTATTCTTCCAGAACTTTGGCCATTTCCATTTGGATTTATCATAATATTATATTTCTTCAAATATTTGGTACTACGGACTACTATAGCGGTACTACTATAGCGGTTTTTGTTTTATTAACATTAGGCTTGCGTTTCTCATCTCGCCTGATGTGAAGATGACGACGCGGCCTATGGTGGAGCACGCTTACTCAGAAGAAATAGGGAACAGAGAAGCCGGCAGTGAATTCCACAGACTGACGGTTCGCATAATAAACTGGAAGCATAGTGGTAACGACCCGATTTATGGCGTTGTAGGTCGTAGGTTCAATCAAACGGGTGCTTTGCTTTATATAATTCATTTTATTACTATTACATTATTAGTACTGCTCTCAAACGAGCATAAATATGTTTTAAAGGAAAATTATTCAGGCAGCTACTTAATTTCAATCGTTGTCTAAAAAAGTAGGATAATCGGGAAAGCAATAATTTTCTACTAGGGTCGGATTTTAACAAAAATTGCTAATCTAATGATGAGACCATCTTCAAGTGTGCGTCAACCTGCAACAGAACGGTGAATCCTTACTGTTCCGGACATGCCAATAAAGCCAATCATAAAATGATAAATATAATGCAATCATTGTGAAATTCTCTACCCTTCTTTCACCATGTTTTTCCCCTATACGTAATCGTTACGCCATGTCACAAGTGTGAAACTGAGGCAGCACGAACTTCATACTACTACCATTCATGCCTACCGGGTTATCATCTTCAACCTAACTAGATTTTACTAAATTCTCTTGAACGAAGTCTAGACATAGACAATTATAATTGATTAGGCCCCGACATTTAAGTGTTTCGATTCTTAGACTTTCTCCTTACTATGATTTTGGAGTGGTGATAGCTAGTGATAACCATTGATTTTAAGCACGTAATTAGTTACTAGATAAAAAGTAGGGTACTTCGCCTTTTTAATAACTTATTGATTAGAAATAGGTACGTAGACCTACTCGGCTAGACTGGCCTCGTGTAGTCGTGTCCCTATTTTATAGAGGACTCGACAAAGTCGCATTTAGGCCACGAAATTCGTTGAAGGTTAGCAAAGGTGCTGAACAGTTTTAAACGTGATGCCCTATAGAACGCGCCTTTGTCTAACCATGGATTAAAGACCGACGCGATATACCTACCGATGATTCAGACTATTCTCGATAATGACATACCTGTTTCTTTTCTTTGTCCAGCTTTGCTAGACACAGCTGAATTTCTGCAACACCTGTTAAAATGCGGCAATCAAAAATAATTATGAATATTTACAGATATAAGTTTAATTGTTCACCTGGCGGCCTGGTAGGTAATTGCACCACAATCGGCACAACTTATGCAGGACTTGGATATCTAGTACCCGGCGGGTACCTATAAAACAAAGGAATATGCAGCACGTGTAAGCTTGAAGTTGAAGCACTCAAGGTCCTCTTTTCTATGAAGTATTAACACTAGTTCTTTGTTATGAATAAGAACATATGGAACATCTATTGAGTCGGTAGTTTCTATTCTACTTGTCTCATCTGTCGTCATTTCACAATCATTACGCTGTAAACTGTAAATGCCTACAGCGGATGATGAATTATTCCACTTCGTTACTCACAAGGTCATCACTAATTGCTTAGGCATATGAATCATCTGTCACTGAGCGTATTTTATCTGTACATCGATATCGGCAAGGTGCGACCCGACTGTTGTGGCCTGTAGGGTTGCCAAAATGTGGACTAATCGGATAATCTTGATTAGAAATATGGTGACCAGAAGGTCGTGAGTTAAAAGGAAAAATTACGTCATAGGGTACGATAGTATCTCTTTAGATTTGGTCGGTGAACAGATTAAAGGATGGTGCGCCAAAACGGAGAGGACAGCAGCGCTGTCAATAAATCAACTAACAAGCGGGGCTTTGGTTGATAGGTACTGGGTGGTTTGAAAAGCAACATGAAACCCAATCGCAATTTTTTTTTTCTTCGATGTGTAACTCCAGCTGTTTGTTCAGGCACATCAAATGCTCTTTTGCTATTTGGATGAAAACAATGGTCTGAGGTCAAAACTTCAAAATATAAAAAAAAAGCTATTGAAATGGTTAAAATTACTGTCATTGTTCCAAAACATAGGTTTCGTCGGGACATTCAAATTACCTACCTAAACAGTTGTTACCACCTCAACAAACGCTAGCAAAAAATTACACCGGCACCGGTCTCATTACACAAAATTACTAAAAACGTAGATATGAAATCTTAATTCTAACTGCATAGTCATCAATGGCAGTTCTTAGAATCTGATAACTCCTAACAATGAGTAGGGTTGTAGCTTACATCACATTTTTTAAATTAGATAAAGTTAATAAAATGTTGATAATGGGTAAAACGATAATGAAAAAAAATATATATATGGATAATTGGGACGTCAAACATGACTGTTTTGGCTGCTAAGTATACATAATTGTATTTCCAACTTCATGATAGAAGTTAGTAAGAAACTTTACCGTCCTTTTATGCTCCGCCGCACTCGGTTAAAATTGACGAAATAAATACCGGGCCATAAATCATTTTCTAGTTAAAATCTAACCAATTTTTAGAAACAACTGAAAAGAACTCACTTTTCTAATCACTCATTAAAATTACGGTCACGATAACCAAAACCCACTACAGCTCAAAATCCTTAATAGACGCCGATAATATTATTATAATTCACCGTGTGTTGTATATTAAGCTGTCAAATAGTTTTCAGGGTCCTTCATTTGTACAACAATGGTTTCGCGTACGTGGCAACCCTAATATGTATCGTCAAACTTCGTGCAATGCGTGTGCGCGGACCGGGTGGCAACAAGCTGTCTACTCGCAACCAATTATCTATGCCTCTATAATAGATACAGTAAATTCGTACTGATATTATTATGTGGGTGTGGATAATATAACAATAAATATTTGAAATTGGGTAATGCGTCAATGCTCTCAAAGTAATCGAGCAAATAGTCTTGTTCAATGCAAATAACTTGCACTGAGGCAGAACTCGAGTGTCCGACTGTCAGTCCACGAGTTGTGTGTGTTTTCTTAGAAAATATCCTAAACCAACACTAGTTGCGTTGCGTCACGGGGTTACCTGCTTACACCATTTACCAGTTACCTAAATTGTGTTAACAAATTCTGGCCATTCACATAAGTCAAAAATAACAATTTTATAAATAAACTCACTGGTGTTAACGGAAGCTGGACTCCCAATTAGCAAAGTATTTTATCAACGCATCTATCTATTAAATGGCATAGGTACTTAAAACTACTGAGCCGTGGTGCGTTTTGAAGATAACATACTATATTTTATAGTGTTGCGTCCAATTAGAATGGACGTGAAATATTATTTGGACTACTACTTAGCTATAAATTGAACATTATTTTTGAATTCAGAGTGCATATGATAAATGGATATGATAACAAGCTATACGAGGTAACTGCGGTGAATAAAAAGATTTTATAGAAGTGGGCCCCTACTGAACGGGCCACAAGAGGTATGAATAGTTTACAAAAAGATCAAAGTGCATCACTATCATTAAAACTTACACTTATACTTAACTTACATGAAATCACAAAATAAGTAGGTACCTACATAGTTAAAGTCAAGGAGTTTCTCATATTATTTACATAGCTGCACAGTGAATAAATACTTATGCAAATCAGTAACACTAGTCACCACAATAATTTATTGTACCTCGTATTGCATTCAATATCACGTTCTTAGAAATGTAGCTTTTTTCTATTGAATAGGTATAACAATTACTATTTACTTATTTGTGGCCGCTGTGTCCAATTTTCCTTTAAAGGTATATATGTATATGCAAGGAAAATGTCTGTGCCTATTTCACAATTATTGTAGTTTTGCAGAAACCGGGGTTCCTATAAAATTCAGGCAATTTTGCGCAACCTTAGCGGCACGACTCTAAACGATTGTAATATTTTTTTATATTATGAACCAGTACAATATATAATTCTACATAAAAATAGATTAGTTAACATAAATCAAAATGTAAATAATCAACACGTAAGTAAGGATGTTTTAATTAATTTAATTATTCAAATCCATTTAACGAAAAACTTTTTAACCCCTCCACTAACATTTTAAGAATTGACATTAATCAACCAAACATCTTGTATACCAAAAATATGTGTTTTCAACTATAAAAGTTACCGCGCTCGTCATGTCTATGCTTCTACTCTATGCTACAACACCGCCATCTGTCGTGAAAATGAAAGACTTGTGAAACATAAATCAACCATTACTTTATTAATTGTTTGTAATGAGGACACGAGTTATCATTTACTACGAAATATTTAACTTATATTTTAACTTTTACCGAGTGATTATTTTAGAAAAAATACGAATAACATGGTAGAAAAAGGTGCTTACATTTGAAAAGTGGCGGTAACTTCAATACTATCAGCGCCACCTTGCGTACCTAAATGGGACCAGTAATGAACAAAGAGAGCTAGCTAGCCACCAGTGCCACCACTAGAAATTAAGGTTGTGTGTTATCTTTATCATACGAGCGCGGACTGCGGTAGTGCGAAAGAGACACGCAGTACACTTTCGGCCATAACCATCTTTCTTTCTTGTGCAACTGTTTCTCTTCGTCCGTGTACTAGTGCAAACGCAGGATGGACGCCATTCGCGCGAGATATTTTTTTCATCGCTCGTAAAGCGAGATTTGAACGCGTTCGGTGCCGGGCGTGGAGCTATGCTATAGTGTATCAAGTGTACGGTGCTTTCGGTCTGGCGGTGCGGTGTGGAAGTGCTCGGTGCTGGTCGGAGCCGAGGCTCGGCTGGAGGCAAGGCAGCGAGGCGAGGCGCGTGCAGCGCGAGGCATGGCGGGCGCGAGCTGAGCGCCGGTTGCGGCCTCCGGTGTCAGGCCGCTCGCGCTCCGCCGCCGGCCCGATGAGCGGGGCACGTTCTGCGCGGCGGAGGTTATTTTATGGGGATTTGTGTGAGCTGCCGGCGCCGAGAGCGGAAGGCACCAGAGAAGCGGTCGGTGCCGGGAGCGGGCGGGCCCGCTAAGGGCACTGCGGCGGCAGAACTGCTGCCGCGCCGCGTCGAGCAACTGACAGCCATGGCCAACTCCATGTCCAATATCAAGATGACAAACCCTATCAAGGGCATCGTGAGCAAGCGCCGGAAGCGCTACATCAAGGACGGATTCAACCTGGACTTAGCCTGTATCCTTTTATGTGCTCTAGTGTTATTGCCGTGTGCTGCGATCCGCTCTTGCCAACTGAGATCGATGTTGTGTGTCGGTGAGTCCTTTAGGTGATCAAATTGTACCTTTGAGATTTCATTAGGCCAGTGTTCCCGATACGGTTTCATTTATCCTCGTAAAATCACCTTGGAATTAGCGTGATAACCTGACTTGACCATCCTTTTAGTTTTGTCAAGGGCACTCAATTTATAACCTATAAATTACATTTATAAAACTCTGCTGATAAAGTTGATGGTATTTTCTGGCTGAATATTTAGGGAATGAGAATAGGTAGTTTACATGTAGCTGTATTGTACATGCCCATAAACTGATCTGACAGGTCATATTAGGGTTACAAGGTCTCGTTACATGCACGTACGCGCAAAACGTTGGTTTTGCTGCGAATTAAACAATGTAATTGTGTTGAAAATGCATAAATATATCGGAAACACGATTATAAATGCAACCACGAATTAATTTTCGTTCGCAACGCGACAATTATCTAACGAGAGAGCAATGAAATCTCGCATGGCAACAAGATATATAACCTATAACGTTGTATATAGGCTTGTAATACATGCCTATTATGTCTGTGTAGGTACATAGAAACTATCTGATAATCATTGTAGAGTGGTGTCTAGTGTAAGGAATTATAATATCTATGGGTTTTAATCTGATTACATTAGATGTGTGAAAATATCTAAACTGTTGCTGTTCTTGGTTTGATTTTTTGTTGTAAAGTTGAGCGAGCATGCTTCAAATACTGGTTTGAAAAAATTTGCTCACTATAATAACTTTTATGCAAATATAGCAATGTTTGAAGATTTATAAGTTGATTGTATGGTGGTTTAGTGAATTTTTTGCTTGAAACTTTGAATGGTTTTATAACAAGTTGGTGCTTTTCGAAGCCCACCATTCCGTTCCATTCATTTCATGGTGTGGGCTTCTACCATCTGCTATCCTCTAAAATCGCATCTACTATCCTGAAAAATGTATAGCATTAGACAATAAGTTTTCCTTCATGGAATGTGTGTTAAATAGTAATGTTTTCATTAAATTATCATCATGAAATTAGTTTGTAGAGGTATCTCAAAACTCTGAGCTTTTATTGGTCTGAATATCTGACCAATAGAAACTATATATTATAGTTTTGCAAATAGATAATGACATATTACAGTAGAGATTGGTATATTTTTACAAGGAATATGTATGTAACAAAAGAAATTACAGGTTTTATGAAGGTAGAAACAACAGGATAATATTATTTCTAATCCCCAAAAAGGAAAACAAAGAAGGAAGAATGCAATGTATAAATCATGTTTCAAAGTATACACTCACTACTGTGGGTTCTGAACTCCATTTTGATCACCATTTGACTACAAATCAAGTAGAACTTAAATGGCAGTGTTTGATATAACCAATTTGCTTTAGAAAAAAGAACAATGTCATGTAGAAGATGTACATGTGTACTTATTATTGTAACATAATCAGCGGAAAAAAGTTCCTACTGCTAGGACACAAGTCACCCCATTAGGAGCTGGTGGCCCCACCATATGGGCTTTAGTGTGGGTCTGTAGATTAACCAGTACCTTTTACTGTTGACTAATCTATTGATTACTCCAATTAAACAAATTGTCAATCTATCCAGCATACTAAAGTCTATGGCCAATGTCTCAGTCTCAACTTTTATTTAAAGATGGTCATGATCTGAGCATGTTGAGATAGGCCATTAGGCTTCCATTAACCTAGCAACGTCTTTATCATGCAAATATACATAAAACAGCAATCAATTATTTACAAGAGTTTTTGGTCATCAAAATGTAATGGAAATATGAAAATGAGGGGTGTCATTTCAGTGTTGTTGAACTTCAAATTACTTTGATGTTTCAAGAGTTTATGGCACACAGTATGTAGCATTATTAAATTTACCCTTGCTGCATACTATGTTCATATGGATAGCTTTGTATATTTTTGTAATGGTATGTCCCTATATAAAATACTGGTACTGTGTCTGGTTAGACTGGAAGCCCACCCCTACTTTATTTGGTGTTTATGTCCCAATACTTCATGTTCTCTATTTGCTTTCAATAATCTTCATTTACTATAAAGCTAAAAACCTGATTTATGGGTCTAATGTTTAAGTGTACCAATCTTTAACCATTGTCATGTTAAAGCGTTGTCCAAAGCTTTTTAATAGTACTCAAAAAGAGAAAAGAATTTCTCTTCATATCAGCTATACTACTACCACTCTTAAACAAATATTTAAAATAACAGTTCTGATCTTCCTAAATTAATTTAAATCATTTGCAAAATACTTTGAAGCGACTGTTATCCATCCTATACATAAGTATATACAGTATGTATAATAATTTTCATGCATATTTTATCTTACTAATATCACTGTTCATAATGTTCAGGTCATTCACCTGCATACAAAGCTAGGATAGGATCTATATCAGTTGTACTATCAGTGTGATTGCATTATTTTTTATTATGCTAATACTTTACTTGTGTTTAAGATTCAAAACTGTATATCAGATTGATTAGGTTTGTTTATTTTATTGCCTTTTTCAATTGAGATGCCTATCTGCAAAAGTTAATTGAAAAATATAGTTTGGCATATCTAATGATCTGGTTTTTAAGCCTTTTATGAATGACCGTCAAAACCTTATATTTTTATTGTAAACGTTTATTATACTGTGATTAGACTAAAGTGCTATTAATCTTGTGATTTCTTATTAGATTCACTATTGATAGAATTCAATAAATACTATAGACCTACCGCTTTAATGAGTCCTCTGCTTTGCCCCATCGAAGGCACATTAAGCGTCCACAAAGTCCTAACAATATCCCCACAGTTATTTGCTTTAAAATAACCATAATCCACATAGGTATTACGATACTAATTGAACCAATATGTGACCAACCTTCCGAATATTCCATTAAAATTGATACCTTCGTCAGGATTCATCGGTCTATAAATGCTAAAGTTTGAAAGGTCTCCTCCATTTAAATGTCTTAAATCAACAGTTAATAAAATTATTATCAGTTAGTAACCAACCAGCTTAATTTTTTGTACGAATTTGATCATCAAATGATAATATTATAAAGTCTAAAACTAAGCATTAAATCATTGATACCAGTTGCATTATTATTAGCTGAATTTATAATTCAGTGTTTTATTTTTTTCTTTAATGAATATGTTCAATTTTTTGTATGATATTTGCAATTTACATAATTTATTCATTCCTAGCTGTATTGTACTAGGTACGCAATAAGCATTAGTATGTTTTTGGTTTTCATAATTTTTGAAAAGACATGCTGTTTTTCACCAGTGTTTAACAAAAAAAAAAATACTACAAGAGTGGAATCATTAGACGATACCTGTAATGGATTCAGTTTCCGTCTGAAATTGAGATAAGTACTGAAAACCGTAATTCCATAGAAAACTCGAAATTACTGTTCTTTCAATTCATAGATCTCATATAGAAAACTCGAAATTACTGTTCTTTCAATTCATAGATCTCATATATGGTGTAGTTAGTACCTCGGAAAATCCGAATATTGCAAATTATTTGCGAACCCGATCTCTGGTCTTCCTGATTTCCTGTAAAGTCTTTACTAAAAGACTATGTTACTCAGATGTCCAAAAGTACGTACTATCCAGATGATAAGTTGTTTCAATTTCTTCCTTTTCAAAGTTTCCAAGTTACGTTTTGCATAGTCTTATGCTTACTCTACCATTCAAAGTTCAGCCAATAGACACCAAATGCATTACTCAACTCTAAAAGATGTGATATTTTCAGAAAAACAGCCATCAATTCAGTTCCCGAATCTTTAATTCATTGCATTTTTCACAGTCATACTTCGTAAATCGTAACTTTACTTCGTTTTATTTGAAAAGTTCAGGAAAACTTGGTTGGAAGGAAATCTGTTTTCTTCCAAACCCATTAAGTGAATAGATGCTCTAATACATAAAATAATAAGCATAACACGTAATCACTTACTTCTGTAGATTTATGTCATTTACGTTTAATCTCGAAAGTAAAAAAACAACGCTCGAAAGTACCATTTTTTACGACGCAAATCAACTAACATTATAGCCACGCTAAAACTTGAAAAGAAAGAGCCATAATATAAAATAAAAAATCTCGAAGCGCTGATTTAAAGCAAACTTCTTATATGACCTTCGGTCGCCACTCCGCTTGGCAACAGCATAATACTCAATTGATTCCAAAAGGTATCATTAAACCGTTCTTAATTTAGAAGTTACCTTGTGAGCTGAGCTTTATAAAAAACTTGACAAGCATCTATGCTCATAATAATGTGGGTTCTGTATAAAAAATACTCGCTATTAAAAAAATGTAGGTGTAGTACCCAAGAAGTTGATAGGTTGGTTTCTTAGCTTTCGTTCGTGAATGCATTTTTTGAGATCAGGTTATTTAATAGGATTGTAGAATGAAAATAAATGGATTTCTTTTGGCTGCAAGAAATAAAAGCTGTCGTCGAGTTTATACTTTAATTTAGTGACACTTAATTACGTGATTTAATGTTCTTTATAATTAAGATAACATAGATTAACAAATCTAGTGCTTTGTCTGACAAATCCTACGTAGCATAAACGCAACAATGACTAGCAAGGAATCCTAAAAATGAAGTAGTGAAACCAAGGCTGAACACATAATTATCTACAATTAAAAACAAATTACAACAAAACACTAGCTAAGTAACCGCTTACTAATTTAGCTGTATCAGATCTGAAACAAGTGTTTCATTATGTCTATGTACCTATTAAGCCTGATTTTATGGCTAGCTTTTTAGGACGTGTGAACACGTGTTACATTGAACGTAGTTTCACTTTCTGCTATGATTAAAATTTGGCATGCTGTGACTGCACCGTGTTGCGAGGCGATGCGATTTCAAGCTATAGGTTACGTTAACCTTTTGACCGCCAAAGTCAAAGCAAGCGCGTGACCTTTACGCCAAACGACACAAAAATGGTAGGTGAAATTGTGGCTTAACGTAGAGGGCACGCGCGTGCGTTTATGCTATGACGGTCAAAAGATTAATAACAACTGACATCTCAATAAATGTATGGAAAGTGTCGTAAATTCGGTATCGACAAACTGAGACCGTGCTGTCTGTGTCAAATTGACACCGACTGTAAGCACTGGTTAGATGTGCTGGTCGCGTTCAATTCATTGGTGAAATCCGCTCTCAGAGCGATATCGTATAAATGCCTTACCACTGATTTTGGTTCAAGGAATAATTAAATTAATATTTGCCCAGAACCTGCAATTTGTAATTGATGCACATAACAAAATAGTACGATGTAAAAAAGCTCTTTTATTGTTAACGATAAGTATACTTTATTGATTGCGATAACGTGGACCGTGCTTAGGTGCTTATATCTGTGTATAAACACCTACTATTGATTTATTATCAATTGTGCTTTGCATGTGGCGTCTTGATTTTAATATTCAATTACCCGATATTCTGCTAACATCCATTTGACTACGTCGTAAGCCCGTGTATCTTGCTGCGTCGTTTTGTTACAATGTATGTAATTAGTCATTGAACGGCTCCCTAGAACGGACTATCCTTATGTTTTTATCATGCACTAGATCTCTATGCTTTATCTGTGGCGTGCTGTGATTTGTGAAAAATAGCGTATCAGCTGTCAAGCTATGAAAGCAATGCTTGTTTACTATTTTATCTGTCATATTTATTAGTGAGCATCATCAATACATCACGCATGGAAACATATAAACTTATACTAAAATTAAAGACATTCTATAAATATGTATCAAGAATTTACAGCGTCGTATCGCTTCGCTTCACAAGTCTAGTTGCCCTTAACGAATTATTTTTGTCACACAAAAAGTTTCAACGATTATCAAATTAGGGGACGACAAATTCATATGGAGTCGTGAATAACGATACAATATAATAATTCAAAGGCATTAATGGTCACTGTGGTTGATATTGAAATTATACAAAAATCTACGCCTAACACCTGGTGCGGGTCAAGCGGGGTCATTGACTTATAATATGCAATTGTAAAAAATCAATGTAACTACCTAATCCCAAAGCGTTAGCATACAACAAAGGTCTGCATTATTAACAATGGCTGTTAACAATAAAAAAAGGTTTTTAACCGCTCGATTGTTTCAACAGCGTTTCGTACTTGACATTATAAGTAACAGCACGTCGTAAAAACAATATTGCACGTGATGCGATGCACTAAAATTGGCCCATATTGTGTTTTGTTTATTCGAAGTTAATCCATTTGGTAGACCGTCGAGACATAAACACATTCGGGATAATTCGCACTCAAGATCTTTGCACGTAATAAAATCGTGATGAAGTGTCTGGACATCAAGTCATAGCCTGTTTAACATAGGAAATTTTATATTGGAAATTATTTCCTTTCTGTGTGGCAAAATACAGATGGTCTGATGCACTTTTTATGGACTGCTGATAGTAGCGACGGCTCTTAGTCAAAGCATCTGCTGATCTGCCTAAGTACTTAACAAAGTAAGAAGCAACTTATAAAGTCAACATAAACCATAAAAGTCAAAATAGAAACATTCTATTTTTGGTAGATATTTACCTAAAACTTTATCATTTCCACAAAATTTTAGGCGGTAAATAAAATTAGCGGAATAATGCTGAAAATATAGACCGAGGTTTTCCCTATTCAGGTTTAATTGTAATAGGTACTCGTTCAGACGTTAGCAATTGAGTCCAGATTTGTGAAAAACGAATGAAAGGATAACTCTAAATATGTTTTAAACTTGATCTATTTACAAAAGATTTTGAATGAAGGATCAAAATAAAAAAATCAAAGCATTTATTTCAAATAGGCCAGTTACAGGCACTTTTGAATTGTGGAAACAAAGACAACAATAGCTACAGTCCCAGTCACAAGGCATAAAAACTGAAAGTACTGTAGTTGCCCATTCCCTAACTCTCTCTCTCTCTATGGAGAAGAACGGGCAAGAAACTCCATGGACACTCTTTTAAATCAGAATACTTTTACAAACTCTTGGTTACATCATTCATGTTGAGATGGTACATTATGATCATAAACAAGTCATTATCCTCCTGCGCTTTTCCCAATTTATTCAAGACCAGCGAATCGTGGTCTTCTCATCTCTTATATTCTAGCCATTTCATTCTTCAGACAATCCATCCATCGTTTCCTTTTTCATCTGCTCTTTAATATTCATGGGCATAACATTACCAAATTCCACCAGGGCTGTCACTATGAAAAAATCTCATGTACCTTATAAATCATTTTAAGTTCAGACTACTATTCGTCAGTATCAGTTTGGATCATCGCTTCTCTAGTATCCAGTCCTTTGGTCAAAATCATAAAGGGTGTAAATAGACCCTTAACACATCCGAAAGGCACTTGTTCTCCCCGTCTTTGCGATCAATTTTTGTTCTAGACCATACCTGGGAACCTTCTAGTTACGGACATATTCAAACACTGTTTTAAGCTTTCACGGTTTACAACTAAACTTATACTGTCACTTACGGGATATCTTCCGTGTTGTTTGTTTTGAGCTCAAAAAATAATGAACAATCACGGAAGATATCCCGTAAGTGACAGTATAAGTTGACGGAGATATTGGGTGTCAAAGTTCCAACTTTTTCACAAGTTTTTTTTAAATACATGTTTTTAATGTAAGATTTTTACGTAACGCACCTCCACAAGTCACAACCCCCGTACTATTCAATCCATCCATCAGCACAATGCTTTAGAATGCTTTCTATCGAGTCCTATCTTAAAACGTGATTTATAACCGCAAAAAAAAAAGTCTATTCGCAGCAATAATTTTTGCGTAAAGTTACTTAGTTTGATGTACAGAATGCTTGGTTGACGGCTATGTGAAGGGTCTGTTTACACCCTTTATTCGTTGTCGTATTTCGTAATCGGAAAACAAGGAAATCTCTTGCTACGTTAAGAATTTTGCCACAAATCAAATCCCTCGATTTGACTTTTCTAAACAAAGCAGTTGATGTTCTTAAATTAACTGGGTTCATATCGTACGCCTTTCGCCAAGAAAATGAAAGAAAAAAAAAACTCAATTCTTCCGGTTTGTTTCCATATTAAGCATCGTTTAACTTGTTAAGCCCAAGGTCGTCAGTCAAAAGATGAGGCAGTGAAATTATATGACGAGTTAAACGTGCATAGCAACAATGCTTCATTTCCATAACTGGGCTCTGAACCTCTTTTTAATTAACTTTTAGCCCGTAGACTGCCCGGCATTTGCTTTATTTTTTTAGGAGAACGTGATTTTAAAACAAAATTAGATAAAGACGCTCATTGTCTGTGGAGATGTTGCGTGCCAATTATTTCTTTCTTTTTTTTTCTGCTGCCTTTGCCTAAGCACGTATATGTCGTTTTCCTGTCAGTGGTACGGATTCCCTTTGCTTTTTATTTTTAACCGAGATAACAACGTCACGCATAGAGTTCCCATGGCCTCCAAATAGTACCTACTCTATTGATAAAGATCTATAGGTCTGTAACGATGGTTACTACGGCCATTGTTAGTAACGTCTTTCTTTGTTACAAATGCTTATATACTTTTTAAGGCACATATTTATATTCAAAGCAAAAGGCGTACATTGTACAATGTTAAGTATCTACATATATAAAAGGTTTGTACTTAAAATATCAATGAAGCCTTTATCCTGCCCAACTTTTGTACAGCACTAGCTGCTGGCTTTAGTTAAAGGTAAACACTCAGGGACAAACGCACAAATTTTGACTATTACAATAAACTAGCACAATTTTGTTTACACATGTAATTATTAGAGTTAATTTCCTTTAATTGTGTTACTTTATCGTCAAACAGTTCCATAAATAGGGCCATATGTCTGACAACCTGATATTATCACCACGTTTTCCTTCAACAAAACCTCGCCTACTAGGCTTAGATACTATAAAACGTGTTTATTAACGGCCATCTGAAATACGCGTACTTATATTAAACATCATTGCCCACATGCAATGACGATAATTGCTTCTAACAAGATTATCTACTCCGCAGAATCGTGTGCTGATTTACGTAATTGAAGTCAAGAATTGAGCTGATTGCGGGTCAAAGTTGATAATGAAGCTAAATCACTAAACTTCGTACCAACTTCCAAGTTAAATCTTAACGGCAAAATATGCCAAATGCAGATTTGCAACCTAGCAAACAGACTGACTGATTGAATAACTACCCACCTACGTATATCGAAGAGCTTCCTCGATGCTTGCAAAAAAACTTGCTTAGCAACAGACAAAAAGAATAAATAATAAAAGTTGTACAGGATAGATAATATAGTTTGGCTGTCGAAAATTTTACCAAATCCGCCAGGGTCCCGTAATGGATTAGATTGTTGATGAAATAGACCGGAAGGTTGGTCGAATTTAACTTACTACTTCTCTTTGGTTTTCCGATTCAATATTCTGCATGTTTCCTATTTTCTTATTTAATCCGAAGGCAACTTCCATGGCAAAGTTGCTTTATTCGAGGACTGGATTTTAATTCTTTTTCATTTGCCTTTCTTCGGATAGTAATGTCATGTTGTTACTTTTAGTTTTATTTTATGCAAAGAAGAATAGATCAAACTTGAATACCACTTCAATCTTTTATGGTAATTACTTAGCGTGATTAATTATATTCAGAAATCATAACCAATAAATAATTAGAATTCGTAAATACTTCGTGACGAAACTTGCTCATTCGTATCTTGCTCTCTGAGCTCTAGAGTCAAAAGTTAACCAAAAAAGCAAAAACGAATTGTTAACTCATTTAAAAACACCTTCATGTTTATACACTTTCGTTTAACGCAATTTTGTCATGTTTGTCACTTTGTATAATCTTATTTTATAATTCTGTGGTGATGCCCTCAGGGTCCCGTCACCCGTGTCATGATTTAATGACTTAATTAAAATCTCATCTTGACTTTTGGGCGCTTCATTTTCGTGTTAAGTCAATGGTGTTTTGGCTATGATATTCCGGCGACGAAATTCTTGCGCTGCTCTCAGAGGATGGGTTCGTGTTTCGACTAACTAATGACTGTAAATGATGCTGATTATGGATGAAGTTGTTGGAGCGAACGTTTTGGTTCCACTGCTGAGTGCGTTTTTGGGCAATTGTTCAGTCACGCTCACGACCGAACCTTGGAAGATTTTTTCATCTTTAAGTCTTGACATATTTTTCAATAATTCTAAAAAGTAAATATGAAGTGAACAACCTGATGAGGACTAAACAACATCGTTATGAATATAGATTTGCAAGACAAAGGCGATTGTGTTGCGGCCAGACGATCGATTGAAAATTTCCGCATTTGACGACAAACCGAACGTCTTCAATTGCATTATTTAAACACTTATTGAGCTGTCTATATCTAGGTCACCTGGGGTGATTCATATGAACGCTATGGTAACTTGCATGCATAATTCAAGTCTGCAGTCTGCAAATGGTAGATAATCTTTTTTCACATGTGTCAGCGTTGAGCTTCTTTGTGTAATTGGATTTCTTTAGGTTATTGCTCCCTAAGCCGGTTCAATAGTAGAAGCTTATTCGAAAAGGGGGATTTATTGTTGAAGACTTAACTGTGCGTGTTCATGTAGTACACGTATTCTGTGGTGCTAATGTTACGCTGCGCTAGATCAAATGTTTGAACTCATTTGCGTTGTACACTGTACTCTGCCATAGCAACAAGCAATTACGTAAATGATTCTCGTTTTTTTATTCGTCGACCATATCGCTTCGTTCGTTTTCACTCGTGGCACGGTAATAATATCTACAGTACTGTATCTTCATACAAGCGGTCGTAACGAGGCATGTAGGTACTCAACCTATACGCCTCGAGTCTGGTACCCACTTAGTACCCAAGAAGTCACGATTGTTTGTGAATGTGTGGACATTGTAGGCTTTGTAGATTCCCAGCTGCTTGTTAACTTTTTGTTTTGTTCTACATTTTTTGTGTAGTAAGCAACGACTTATTGTCGGGCCTACCCTGTCCCCCCATACTTAAGTACAAATGCTGTATCTATAATAAAATTGTAACACCAAATGATTTGAAAAAAGTAACCATGGAGTTTCTTGCCGGTTCTTCTCCATAGGAAACGACCAACCCGAACTGTGCACCTTTTTGTCGACGTTTTATAAGTGCCCATCGAGGCCTATGTGAAATAAAATATTTTGATTTTGAAATGCGCCGCACTGACGAACGAACGTTGTGATGGTTTTGTAAGTAGTAAGCGTGCGATTTGTAAATATTTGATTGAAATAAGAATTTGTTATTTCGTTATTTGTTTATTTTTTAATAGGTAGGTATTAAGGTTTTTCCAGAGTAAAATACCTGGATTAATTAATAAAGAAGTGGATAGGGTGAAAAAAGTGACCAAGTCTCGAATTTATAATTTTTATTAAATCTACTAATCAAAAGACACAAATTGTATTTTTTATTGAACACTTATATTTCATTCACAACTTACTTCATTTTTTTAAATAAAAAATGTAATATTTACAAAATCACAAAACAAAAAAGAAACTCAACTAAGTAGATGAAATTAAAATACTGTAAGCGCGGCAGCCCTGTCGCTTGCGAACGTACCGCCCGGCTGTAGGTAATTATTTCAAGGACAGGGCCGATTCACAATACTGTATATATTTATACTGTGCTCGTGGTGTTTGTTTTTTTGTTTGGAATATTCCTTGTATTTTCATAATAATCTTCAGTGACTGTAACAATGTATGCAATTATTGCTATCACTGTATATTATTACATCAATTAATTTAACTGTTAGCAGTTTCGACGTGTATAGCATCATTCCTGCTTACGGCGGAGGTGAGTTTAGTAACAAAAATTATAATTACATCCTTTACTCCGCCTTAGGCATGTCCACCTGCGTAATTTAGTGTCTAAATAAATCATTAAGGCGTTTTGCCTCATTCGTTCACGTCCAGATCTTAAACTAGTCCCATGCCCCAATAGGTCTTCAAAGAGAAACTTCGGTTTATTTTTTCAAGAACTTCTTAAAGATTGAGTAGATTTTGGGAACAGGTTGAACAAACTTGTATCTGCAATATAAAGTTAGTGCTCAAAGGCAGTAGATTGGAAAGCCAGCGCGGAAGCTACGGGCGAACAACGCAGCTTGTCCTTGATGCTGCGATGACGTGCCGTGCCTTATGGCCACGCCCTCAAAGTTACAGGCGGAATTCACGAGCTTCAGTAAAAGCTAGTCTGCTTTTTATGCATAGCATTTCGCCCCCAAGTCTTGATATTTCATTCTAGTGCCCCTCTGTGATGATCTAAAAACAAACCACCTTAACATTTTCTTTATCGTCCTGCAAGATAATTTATGCTTCAGTTTTTAATGTCTACTATAAACCGAATATTAATGTTTCCACATGAACAATACTTGACTGCACAATTCTGTAATAAACCTCGTAATTTCTGGCAAGACTTTGCTTCACATTCAAAAGTCATATTATGCCGTTCTTTGTCCTTCATAATAAAATGATTCAATTTCAAGTTTTATTGTAATCGATTTTACGATAATCAAAAATCATTCGGTAATGTTTTGACACTGTTGCTACGTCTCAAAGGCAGGCCGTAGCTTCCAAGGTCTGTTCAGTAAAGTACAGTAGCCGTGAAAAATTGCAGGTTCATTTAATATTTTAGACGCGTACAACAAATGTTTTGTTTTGCAATCGCCGCGCGCTTATAAGTTAACCCGTCACTCACTATTACGCCTAGCGTTATCTTAGTGTTGTAATCTGATATTACGTGTTTTTAGCGGTGTCTTGTCGTTTTTTTAGCAGTCGCTTGGAGAACTGACGAATGCTGCGAACGCTGCCCCTGTGTTACTGCGCTGGCTGGCATACTAATTCGCGTTTTTTTAGATTTTCCCACGACAAATTTTGAAAAAAAAAGAAGATCTATTCTCCTTTATTTGGTATAATATATTGGCCAACCCAGGAAAGGCATTGAGATGTTGAAATCTGCGCTACTTATGTTTTCTATTAACCATCGTAGTTTAATCTCTTGATTAACATAATTCGTTCCAGGAAAATTTTACTTTGAAACACGGCGAAGAGATTAATTGCTTATCTCTGAGTTTTCGCTCAAAGGATGGATGACCCTAAAGTGGGACTCTATAAGCTCTTCACAAATTGAGTTACATTTCTCATTTTTCTTATTTCTATCTCTCCGAGTTCGTATTACTCATTTCCGTTCCTAAGTTATTCCTCAGATATCCATTTACGTCGATGTATCTCTGAGGAGTCTCGGTCAGCGACCAGTCAAGGCTCACATCTCATTTGAACGATCACGAGGTTGAAAGTTGAAACCACTTGCCGCGTCGACTTGCTATCTAAATTTGAATTATATTCATGGAAGTTTAAATTGGAGTTCTGAATGGATTTCATATTTTTCTCTTTAATTGTAAAGTTGGAGATTTGTTTCGTTGTATTTTGGGTCTCCTTGCTTATTTGACTTTCCTTCATCTTAGCTTCATCTTCTGACCTGTGTCGTACCAGTGGTTTACGTGCTAATTATCTCTTTTTTATTTTTATTTTTCGGAGCATAGCAACAAAAGATGTTTATGATCCTAAAAGAAAGTTGAATAAGCGGTCTATGAACGTAACAATTACGTTTAACTTATGCAGTTTATCTTGCTGTTTGTCTTTGGCTGCTTTAGGCCTAGCAGTCGGGCTGGCCTCGGCGGGGGCCAACGCGACCTCCGTAGAATCTAGTAGCCTTACTGACATTATTATGCCTACGCAGTTTGCATGTAGAAAAACTGCGTACAAAATTAAGAACATTGCGGTTAGTCGTCCGATTGGACACATGCACGTCCCTCGTAGTGGGTACTAAATCTAGTCGAGCTTTGAGGTCTCATTTCTCGTTATAAACTCCTTGGTCCAACAGCGACATTGAGCTTGCATTCTGCCCTCGCTTCGCTTGCGTTAATATAGTCATACTTTGCAATTAGCTTGCACCTGCTTTGTCTGACCTTTGCCTTCGGTCACGATACTCGCGTTTTCTCTTTTAAAATATTTTTTTGCGGCCAACCAATCCGTAAATGTATTTTTATGAATGTATTCAGTTTGCTCATTGAAATAAAACTAACATTATCGATTATTTCGTGTTTAATATTTAAATTTTATTTTTCTCGTGTTTCGAGGCTTGTATTGGTTGTCTCCGCAATCGAGTAAACTGAGAGGCTGTAGACATAAATGGGTCATGGACCTTTATGTTGGCTTCGTATAATATATTCCTATCAAAACATGATTATATGCAGTCTGGTAAATGCTTATTTACCTTTTTATCGTAGTGCTGCGAGTAAATTTAACCGTAATACATACATTTGCGGTCACCTATACCAACACGGTCCATCGTCCGTGCCTTCGCCCACGACTGATAGCGAAAAAAACCTTTCTATATTTGTATGTGACGAGTGACGTCACGTCACACGTTGACGTTTCGACTGTGGTTTTCATCAATTCACTGTGTGGTCATAATTGTCAGTAATTGCTATTGAATTTGTGACGTAATTTAGGAGATCATATTGGGGTTGAAGCTACCTAGTAATGTTATCAATGGCATGGGACACGTAACGGTGATTCGAGGTGGACTGTCCGCAAATTCACTAAAAAGTGACTAAAAAAGAAATTATCTAAAGCCCTTTTGAAACTTCGATGAAAAACGAATCTCAATCAAACAAAACTGGCTCTCTTTATGCCATTTACTATACACAAACGCTTCATTGTCCCTAAAGAACTATCTGATCGCATAAGTATGTTATTGTATTACCATAGTACGTTGGCCCTATCAGCCGTTGCCATGGCAACGATACCGTTAGCCTAACGCCACTCGGCCATCGCCGAATAAGTTCGACCAGCGCAGTGACGCAACTTCTGCGATAGAATCTCTTTAATTAAGAATCTATTTAAGGAAGAATTGTATACAGGCTATTGCCATGTGGAGGTAGTTCAATCAAATGCTGTTTAAATAAAGATCCAAGGTTTGTCAATGTAGGTCATGCAAAGGATGATTTTAGACCGTTGCGACGTAGTGATTGCTTTAAGGATTTGGAGATTCCGAGATCTGCATGCATTCAATTCGGGGGAAAATTGGTGCTATCTAGACGACTATTCTATTCGACGACTTTATTTTGATCAACTAAGTCACAGCTCGAGGACCGCTAGTAAACAATATATGCCCCTGGTACATACAAAACGAAATCCGGACGATGTTAGGAGGTTACTGCTGTCTGTGGTCCATGTAACTGTGTTACATCAAGGAGGAAAACGGTTGCATTTGCACTTTTTGGCGATCAAATACAGATTAGACCTCTTGTGCTGATTTCCTTCCAAAAAATACAAGACTCCGTATATCTATATATTAGCCATCTTCGATCCTTTTGTTGTATTAAACTTATCTGTCAGCAAATGGGAAGCTCTCTGTCGACAAAAAAGGAAGGTCTTTATATCTGGAAGTTAGAAGTTCTTGACGTAAATCCACTCAAGAAAAAATACTCAGATGACCTCCCGATCTTATTTGCCAGTCTCCCACTAACGGATAGAGGTATTTGATTAGTACTATTTGTTAATGTCCATTCGAGCGGAAAGGTTCAGCAAACCAATTTCAGACTAGGGTAACTTTGAATCGGTTATGTATCAACACAATTTCGGCGAGGCCCGCCGCACTCGCACACGTAATCCAAAATCAACACATTCATATTGAGATTTATGTACTTTGGCCTGTAATCACATGCATAATTGCGCATCGCAACCTTGTTCTGCCATTGTTAAATATGTACGCAAATAAGTGACACGCTAAATATTTTATTCACGTTGATGTTAAGCTGAGTGCAATGACTGTTGCATTACGGTTAGAGACTCAGAACATATACATGACATATGTGGATAGCGAAAGAATACTGATCCGATGGCGCATGCGTGACGAGAAAGCGGATTTTGTAAGGATCCTTGTTTCTTTGTTGTGGGCCTGTCAATCGGGACGCAGTCTTTTTAGTGAGTCTTGCGATGTAGCCTGCGAAAATCTACAATTAAAACAGCGCCACCATATGCAAAAGCGTGCTACCTGACGGGTGGTAGTGGTCTAGGTTACTAAGATCGAGTTTCATCAATGAAACTGAACGCGATCAAATAAACCGCGTTCAAGATATGTCGGTGTCATAATTACTATGAAATATTGACAATGATGGCTCTTGAACGCCGTAGAGATGAGCCGATCGTTTAGTTTGCCAAACAAAGAAGTTAAGGATCCAAAACATGGGCGTGGCCACGGAGCGGTGATTTTAAAGAGTTGCTTGAGTTCTGATTTTCTGAATTAGTACAGTTTGAGAAAATCCTGGATGAGCTCGTATTTAGCCTAAAGTTATCATTTATTTCTTTGACTATAAATTACCGGGTACATTATGAACAAATCATACATAAATATTTAAGGATGTAATTTAATATTCTCTGTGATTTCCATTACATTTTCCGCACATTGTTTTGTTAAGTATGTCAGATCTTTCATGTTTAATCTGACACTGTATCTCTGATCACGATCTAATACCTATCATCAAGATTCGCTGTTTTTTATGCCACACACAACATCGATCTTAATTTAAAATATTAATATTGTAACGAATGTATTTGGATGGACACGATTTGTAGTGGTTAGCAATTAATTTAATCTTTAATTACTTTGAATATGTTACCAAAAACCTTTGTCATTTCTTGTTGCAAATCTATGTTGTTCTTGTAAATGCTTTCGTCTTGACTGGATTCCAAATAAACACAACATTGTAATCGCATCCACCCAAACACAACAAATCAAAAATAATCTATATTATTATAATGTTACGATTGATAATTGTTGATTTTTTCCTTAACGCCACATTGTACAGATATCACAGACAGGCTGATAGCGATGGGCTTCCCCGCCGAGAAGTTAGAAGGAGTATACAGGAATCACATAGACGAAGTGTACAGGTTTCTAGAGAAGATGCACAAGGACCACTATAAGATATACAACCTCTGCTCGGAGAGGTCTTATGATTCGAGCAAATTCCACGAAAGGGTGAGTCCAAGTTTTTTTTTTAATAATTAAGAAACTTGTGTATCTAGAAATTTTAATAAGGTAACTTGGCGAATTACTCTTCGGATTTCCTTCCTGACATCCACCTTGGTCCTTATGATAATGCTTGAACCGCTAACCACTTTCCGAAGTTTAAATATAGGCTCAACGAGATTTATCTTTATACCTCCAGGTTTCCAGTAGTAGTATTTCCCTCACCGGAAAAACAAATTATAATTTAGCCCTTTATCAAATTTCTGAATTTAGGTTGGCTGGTTTTACAAATCATACCGTACTCAACACCCAGATTTCGCCACGAGAGCTTTTAAACAATCTGGATTTGATTGAGTGCTCAAAATAAATAGAGATTAAATCCTGCTTATTTGTCACTGGCATGAAGGCCGTTACAGGAAGGATTTCCTGAATACTGTAGTCTACGTCACTGTCATTAGATAACCCAAGGTTTTACCCGCTCAATGACTCAAGGACTTAAGGAATCATTGACTTGATTCGTCATTCGACCTCCTTTCCTTATTCATTCCTGTTCCTAATGTCGGAATTATGTATAAGGTAGGGTTCAGTAATTGGAATACACTCTTACATACAATTACGTAAATCTTGGAGTGATTCGAGACGTTTCCACGTAAATTGTTGTTTGTAGTGTTGTGTTACTGTATTGTTAGAAATTAATGACATTCTGCCACCGAGGGTCCTGAACTCCTTGTACAGAAGGCACATGAAGCCGTACATTTCCAGTATAACTTGGCCTCGCTTTGTATAGATTTTCTATATAAGGACAGATCCGCATAAACTGGTTTTGTATAGCTTGATTGGCCGTCGTACGTACGTTATGCTTTGTTGTGATGAGATTGTGTTCCGTGAATTTGAATCCGACGATTTGAGACCGAAAACTTTATTTGTTTTGGGCTTGAGCTATTTCAATATGTTTGAACACTTCTTCTACCTATTTGGAATATTTGATAATCCACCAATGAACAATTTGACTAAATATCGATTGCTAATTCAAGATCTTTAAGCAATTGGGTATTAAGGAGTACACCTACAATTCTGTATTGATAACAAACCTTAAGGGGAAACAATGTCAATGCAGTCACCTTGGTAAATATTTAAATTGAACCTTTTCTTTATTTAATTACCCTTTTTGGGTCAACGACAAAAATATCCCCTAATTTTAATTAGGTTATTTTACGACGTTTTTTTTGTGAATTTCCTTGTCAGTCTCTAAGGAGAAGATTTTGCATTAACCTTTTAGCAACGATCTTTAAGGCTGCTTCATTTTATTTTTGTACGTAAAAAAAACAGCTGGAACCCGTGACTCAGTTTTGAACATGGATTTAACAGTGCATGTTCAAAACTGTGAAAAATTATTCATAAGGACGCAATTAAAGTTATGTGATTCCTATTGGAAGAAAATCAAATGACTGGTGTTCGCACTATATCTAGGTTATCAAGAACGCCGAGTGACTGTTATTTCTGTTTTATATCCTTTATGTACGGAAGGTGACTGTACTGTGTTATAGTCTAGCATATTTTACATACCTTTACGCCTAGATTTCTTTGACGTGGCCATATCTAAGAAATTATTGCAGATTTTGGTCTTACAGCTTCGTAAGTCTTGGGAGTAGCAAAAAATGTCTGAATTCCACAGCTTGAGCTGATAATTAAATCAACTAAAAAGTGTCTCATCTTTCAAATTAATGTATTATGAAAGCAATGTGATTACAAATTGATTTCGCTATAGTCTCAACGATACATTTTACAAACTCCGACAGTTTTGGGTATCGTCCATGTATCCATTGTGCCCAAGGTTAAATAGTTCAAGTTCTTGAATGCAATATTGTTGCACAAATCCCCATCAATGGCGATCCCCTGCTCCATCACTGCATAGCAACCGTTCCCTCTCAGTTAACCCTCGCAATGTAACAAAGGACCAACGGCTTGCGGATCAAAAGACCAGTGCATACATGAATTATTATAATGTGTATTATTCGTTTTGATATTTCTTTTAAAATATGTATAAAATTATAAGACATGCACTCGTAAATTCGCAATGCTCTACAAAGAGATACATTAAACGTTTTTTATTCGCAAACGAGTGTGCATATTGAATTATCGTCAGAAACGCAACGCAAACAATGCTGTGCAACAATGTTAACAGATTTATGAAGGTTGGTGTTTACAAATTTGCATTACGTTTATAAAAATGATAGTTTCTGTGGTTTAACAGAAAATCACTAAATAGCTGCTTAGCATCATGATGGCTGTTCACTAGTTGTCAAAGTTGGGTTACGTTATGTCCCTCGCCAATGAATGCCTCATCAAAAATGCTACTTCTCTTCGTTTCCTCTATTCGAGTACTAATTAAACCTATGATTGAAGCTGACATTCCAATATTGTGCCGTGGTTTTTCCCAGAAAATGTTCAATTGGGTGCATTTGCCTCAACGCTGTCAAGATAACGTCCATTCGATTGCCTTTGGGTGTCGTACCTACGACGCTGTGCAAACATTTCAAGTTTTACTACAGCCAATGTCACCAGGCAGCAGTGAGGGGTTAACTCTTACATAATTGTTGGTCGAAGCGTTATCTGCTGCAAGCTGTGACAACACAAATATGATTATGAATAGGTGGCGTGTTCGAAGTCACGCTTATGAGTCACACCTTGCGTACGTGTGCTCCTACACGAATCATACATCAACTCCTCTCAAAAGCATTCGTTCGATGTCACCCCCTGTATTGCCAAAAAATAAAAAAATCCTATAAAAAAAATTGATACCTACTTGAACTCTGATGTCAGTACCTTCAACAATTTGTAAAACATGCCAACAAGTGTGGTTTTCAATAATTTTAACAGCATTGTCACCAAATAACTTAACACATGTATCGGCTGTTTTAACACATAGGTATGGTTTTCCTCAAATACTGAAGGTTTTCAGAAGAATTACATTATCCAACAATTCGCGGATATTTAATGATGCAAAATTATAAAGGGGGTATTGTAATGAAATAAGGCCGTGTTTGATCCATTTTGGCACAAGATTCATTTAGGCACGTTCTATTGTTACTGTGGAACATGTTTTCTCACACCACGAAACCGCGACACATGGAGCAAGCAATTTGGACGTCTTGTTGTCTGAATTAAATTAATATACCTATCTACCAAAACCATGATTGAATGTTATTCGACGATAATTTCACAAACAATACAAATACAAACATAAACTATGTATTAAGGAAGGAAGGAAGTTATTTTAAACCGAATTGTAAATATTTTGCATTATTTGAATTCCTAGGAAAACAGTACTTACGATTAAACGGGAAAGACAAAAGCTTAAGTTTTTTATGGTGGCCGGTAATGAGAAACTCAACATTGACGGCGTATTCTGCCAATTTCTAATGTGGGAGTGGCACGAGGGTACCGAAATAAACTTACAATAATTATCTTCCTTTTCGTTATAGTAATTCATTTCACCTAATTATCGAAATGACAGGGACGCGTGCGTTTTTATGGCTTGGATGGCAGCTTTTCGCAAAACTATCTGTCACACGTGTAAGCTATCGAATCGATTTTGTTGGCACAGCATACTCGCATCATTAAAAAAATCTGTACGACGAGAAGCAGTCTTGAACAAAAAAAGCTTCGCTTTTTTACCATACACTCGCCATCACCACCTAGCAACAGCCTACAAGGTGATTCCAAATCTAACCATACATTAAAAAGGAAGCGGCCGTTAAATGACGTACGTACACATAGTACAATAATCCTAAGGTCTTTCACAGCTGACTGCTAAGATTCTCGTTACGGTGACCTCCAGAAACACCTGTGCATAACTCCTAGCCGGTTCTAAAGGCTACTTTGTCGTCAAACGGCACGGTACTAGTCAATATTCAATATTGTTTGACGTCGTACTGAGGCAATACTTACTGGTTATTCTGTAGATTTATGTACCGACTTTAGATTCTTGGTAAATGTGTCAGTAGCTTCATGTTTAGGAATTTGGTTATCTCGTAAAGCTATATTAGACTAGGCTAGAGCACATAGCCGACGCCTTAGCAACAGTAGTAATTTTCTCAACGCAATTTTGGTCTTTGTGCTATCAACAAAAGCTCTAATAACTCCGTGTTCACAATTGAAACTTCCAGTAGACTCTTCCTGTAGCAGAGCTACGCTACGTCCATGTTCTATTCACACTTTATTCTCTTTGTTTTATTTCTTTATTTATTTAATTCGCTCGCGTTTTACGAGCACTACAGAGGGCTCCAAACATTTAAACAAAGATTAAACAATAAACTGAATCATCCATAAAGTTGATTTTATTTCGACGTTTATCAACGTTTACAATTCCCTCTAACAAATGCTAGGGTACCTTATGCACGAGGGAATTGGCAGCTATACGGGTCATAGTGACGTCATCCTACCAACACACGCATTTTATGTATACAGTCTAAAAATGTCACAGACAGTGTTAACGTGCTAGTAAGTTCAATACGTTATTTATTATAGAACAATGCGTGCCAGCCATAGACGTGTTAAATGGCAAGATGCGTCATTCGCGTGTATTTGTGTTAGTTGCGTCAAGTTTTAGGTAATTTATGTCTTAGGTAATATTATGTGTTAAGCGTAGGTATTTGCAATGGGGTGAGGTAAATGGGTCACCCATATTTACCCTTGGTAGTAATTTTCTTTTATGTGTGAGTTTGTAACATTTGGTAATTAATATTAATTAGCCTTTAGTGAATATCGATGTAATTTATAACAGTACCGTCTGATTTATAACCGAGTTTAGTTTTCTTTCATAAATATTATAACATCGTATAGTGCTGGAGCATTAGCATATTTGCCTGAGCTCTGATTGCCTGAATTGAATTATCACCTAGTTTTCATCGGTAAGTTGTGAATTGTGATTGCTATTCAAATCCGATCAGCCTCATATACAAGCCATTTGCTATTTATGGTTCCAATTTGTAATTGTAATTTTCGTTGTCAAATCTATCTTCTCTCAATATCCAAAATCCGTATAACTTATAGAATCAGCGTCATTTAACGTCAAAACCTGGCGTGCGCTGACGTTGGACCTGCAATTAGACTCAATAAATACCGAGCTTAGAAATAGCTACTCTCAACTTCTCTATATAAATAGTTATCGTAAATGGCGACTACATTGGCTTTGCAATACCAGCCAAGTTTATAAGGAAATTCTCTGCGTAATGATTAAAAGCATTATTTTAATTGAGACCGTAATTAATCTGAAATACAACACTAATGAGGGGCGACGACCCCGCTTGGTGGTGGAAGATAACGAATAACTTTGTACCCCCGTACACCATCTGATTACAGAACTCTCTTATTTGAAATGAGAGGGTATCATTAACTTGAAACGAAACGATGGGACTAAGACAAAGAAAGGTTTTAATGATATTTTGGCAATTAGTTAATGGGGTCCATTAGCTGTTACATTGTTGCTTTCTGTTTTCTGGCTTCGTCAATCTGCGGTTTTCTAAATGGCTAGTCAAGCATCATGTATCCTCTTAATCAGGATTGAGGACCAAGAATTACGTTTTTGATGTACAGACGGCAGCACATGAAGGTACCCGAGACTGCCAAATTTTCCCAATCAACCTTGAAGCTAACGCTTTAGAGATGAAGTTCAAATCTATTAAATACATTAGACAGATTGTAGTAGCTTGTGCTGGCGTCTGTACGTGAGAAAGGTGTACCTACCTATCGAATCCAATTAAATCTTCTTCTGCATTAATTTTATAGCATAGAACATCAATAGCCTGTTTGAATGATCGTTGTCTTCGATTCTTGATAACGTTAAACCGCCATGAATAAAAAGGTATAGAGATATAGATAATACAGTACCAATGCATTGCTTTGATCTTTGATCCAGGATTTACTGTCATCGTTGATACTGTATGGTTCTGCTCGTTTGCTAATAATATATTTTTATTCGGTTGGTAATCGAACTATTTATTTTGGTCCTTCTGGACGAAAGCAATTAACCGAAGGACCGATATGAAAAGAAAAATATTTTCACTGTTGGATAGTTTCGTCATTAACGTAATGCTATCATGAAATTCATGAGTGTAAATCACAATGCAGTCCTATTTAGCCCTAAGGTTGACTGGTAGAGAATGCCTTGTAGTATTCCTTGTAGTCTGCTCTGTATATCTCTGAAAATAAAAATCTACTATAATCTGAAAGAACGAAAAACATAATCAATTTCCATAAAGCATGGTGTACATAGATTATAGGCTAAACTGTTTGTACCTGAAAGGGAGCCAAGTGTATAATCTTGATTTATGGACAAGACGTAATTAGGGCCATCCAATGTTGGCGTAAGTGACATTTTCCTCGCTCGTGAAATTTCTTAGTTATCGACGTCAAAAGTACGAAGCGTGTATGATACTTGGAAGTTTGAAAATATTCTGGCGAAACCATCAAATCGTGTATTAGTACGTTCAAAGTTGACGACAATAATTATGAAACTTCATGAGCGTATAGAATGTCAAATGTCTTACTGGATGTCTGAGCTCGTGAAGCTCATTAGTAGGAACATGTACCAACTATTTAGGGTAGTCAAGTAAATAATTACTTACTTCAGAACTTGAGTCTCAAATAATTTCTCATCAACGGAAGTCCTTGACACGTCCTTTACGTGACACGTGGAGCCAATCTAAGGAAAATGATGAACCGCCCAAAATAAACGTGCAATACAAATTAGTAATACTCACCTCAAACTAAACATTCCATTAGTATATTACTTTCTGTATTTGGACTATGCGATCATTACCGTGGCGCGTTGTGATTGTGTCAATCAGTCAGATAAACGGCCGCGTAGGCAGTATACGCACATGAGTAAGTAAACGGAACAGAGTTAAAGCTTCTAAAGAACGTTCAAAATTGTTACCTATTTTGGTAGGGTTGTCACAATATGTTAAGACAAATTAAACAAAACATTTGTTATACAGTTTTATTATTGAGTATGATACAGTCCAGTGGCGAAGGGTGAAAATTCAGTCAGGGGAACCCGAAGAAAAAAAATGAGAATTACATTTTTTTTAGTTTTTTATCTCTGTTTATTTTGACCTTATTTTCGTTATCAGTGACCCCGAAAACCATGAAAATGATACCCATGACGAAAAAAACAAAAAAAAAATGTTGGTGCCATCGAATTTTCATTTTGACCTCATTTTTGTTATCAGCGACCCCGAAAACCACGAAAATGACACCCATGACGACAAAACCGAAAATTTCCGTCGGCGCCAGCTTGGATTTTCATTTTGACCTCAGTTTCGTTATAAGCGACCCCAAAAACCACGAAAATGACACCTATGACACGAAACCGAAAATTTTAGTCGGCGCCATCTTGGATTTTCATTTTGACCTAATTTTAGTTATCAGCGACCCCAAAAACCATGAAAATGACACCCATGAAGAAAAAACCGAAAATTTTCGTCGACGCCATCTTGAATTTTCATTTTGACCTAATTTTAGTTCTCAGCGACCCCAAAAACCACGAAAATGACACCCATGACAAGAAAGCCGAAAATAAAGTGAAGCATAAAATGCAGGGGGAGTATAATAAAAAAATGTAAATAAGTTAACAAAATAAGAAAACTAGTTGGTACCAAATACGATATAGACCATAACTCATTCATACATACAGGTCAAACACATAACCCTCCTTTTGGGCTTCGCCGCAGTCGGGTAAAAACACACCGAGTAGTATCCTCTTCTTATTAAAAAAAAGGATCATACAATAAAATATAGGTACTTACTTGAAAAAGTAATAGTCAAATATTTACTTACCTATTGTACTCCTTGGGATAGTTAAAGTATGATATATTTTTGTTTTTTCTACTATTATTCATACACACAGTACAATAAACAACCATTTTAATTTTAATATTCAAACTTGCAACCAATCTTGCAACTGACAAAACAAACAACGTGCCCCTTGGTTGCCATGGCACCGTGCCGTGCTAACCCTGAGATTGTCCACTGGCTGTGCCAGCGTAAACCGGTTTTTTCCAGTCTCGCCGCGTACGCGACAAGCGGCCAGTGGTCACGCACACATGCCCCGCGTGCTTGTAGAAGTGCAACCGATTCGCGCGGTTGTATGAAGCTTAACCTCTGTTCCGTTTTCCTACTCATGTGGTATACGTTTAGATTATCTCGGCTAGTCTTTGACTTAGCCGTATGTCGCAGTGCTAGACTAGATGTCGCCACTGACGCCCTGCCTACACCCGCTATCAGTTGCTCACTGATAACGCGTATCACAGAATGGATCGCGCAGTTTCCACTAAAAACGTTCAGTTTTCAAGGAAATAGAAATGTTTATTTATCGTATCATAAAATCTATTCTAGTTTTTATCAGATTATGTTGTTTGATTTTTTATTTGGATTTTATGTTGTTGCTATACGGGGAAAGGTTTAAATGTGGTTATTGCTACGTTATGAGAGCATGTAAAGTGTTCAACTTTTGCTGTAGGTACAGTACTTTGCATCTTTACCCACAGTTTACGTATTCAGTATCTGGGCCATGACTTGTTTAAGGCATTTCTGTTATCAAAACACAAGTTTATGTTTAAAACGAGATGCCATCGGTTTCCAATACCGACTAATGACAAACCCATTGAACGTAAATGGTATGAGGAATTAGAATCGGAAAATTTAAATCCGTAAAGTTAATTTAGTTTCAATACATGAATCACGTCACGATCACTCTGGATTGACGTTAACACAGACAGACACGCGCAGTGCGCACTACAAATCCAAATTAGAATTTCAGGAAAATGAATCGTATGACACTACTTTACCTACCAATTTTGGTTACGGATAGGTCCTTCGGTAAATCTGACAAAAAATCCTAGTTCCATTGTGGTTTCAGTCACCACCACGACATTATAGTAGGTATACCTACCGGCGGTACATGGTACATTTATCTTATATCGGTCTGATAAGAAATCGCATCGGAGCATTGACATTTTAGTGTCGCCACATTGATAAAATAAATAATATGATTAGCGCATTTCACAGATCGATACAATATCGATTTCCACGTGAAAGTTTAGGGTGGGGGTACATCGGGTTATAGCAATTAATTTAAAAATGACATACCTACCTGAAATATAAGTATATTGGTTATGAACACATGTCATTTCCAGACTTATCTCTATTGCCCTGCAGTTAACATTAACAAGCTGGTATTATTACATGAAATGTCGCACTAGTGATTAAAAAGAATATTCCTGCTGCAAAAGGAATCGTTTAATCCCATCTTTACAACATTCCTGTCATCATTAAATATTTTATTCATTTCACGTTTCCAAGCCAGGAGTTCAACTGTCTATCGATGAGTGATCTGGGATATGATATTAATAAATAAATTGACACTTGATTGACATTATATGCCACTCAATACACAAGTATTATATTGATCAATACAATCTACGTATCACAGGAACAGCTGAAATAAAAATGAAGTCTTAATAAAGCTTAGAATGGCCGCCATGTGTTCGTGTAATTTGTCTTAGCTTAGCCTGTCCATCTGTCATCTTTTAGCTTCTTATTTTAACTGACAAGTCTGATCCTACTCCTAGAATGGTTATATCTGGACATGTAATCGCTATAATTATAACATGATACCTACAACCTAGACTATAGTATTACCACTTTAAGTGTGTAGTTCAAGGTGGCGTTGCTTGCCAAGAAAATTTGAATCGAAATGTCAAACTTGGTACATTTATTTTAATTCTATGTTTTCCCACCCGCACAGATAAGTTGGATGAAGTTTACGCATGTCAGGCTCTCAGTCATTTGCTGTAATGACTTTTAGATAAATGTCATTGTGATTTTTTGTGCTGACCAGTTATAATTGATACTGGGGACAATTTCAGCGATATAGTTTGGTATCTCGAGTGCAATTGACGTTTTTGCGGCAGGACGTTTGTAATTCAACTGACGTTTTACAACTAAATGGGCGATGTCTCGGCAAGATAGAACTGCAATTTGCTTAATGATGCCCATTTAGGAATATTTTGTATTGTTATCCTATAAATTGTGACGTGTCTTGAAAGGTTTCATTTTTTGTTGTAGTCAATTAAAATTTGATATTATTTCTAAAAAACATGAAGTTTTTTTCTTGTTTTCAGGTAATATAAACTGGTTATACTGTAAGGATTAGACACATTGTAAGAACACTGTTTTAGCTCCCACAGAGAAAATGTGATGCTCTATTTGTGTCCTCCGCTTATTTTTATCAGTAATCTTTCATTTTGTCGTATCGATATAATATTTATTTATAAGCAGAGAATATTAGGTATTTCTGGGTGGTATCGAAGAGATTATGAAGCCACTTTCTTTTTTTTAATCTTTTCATAATTTAACATTTATTATGACTTTTATTGAAGTCATATTTTATTATTCTTATCTTGACGTTAACTAGTGAGCGTGAGTATAGTAGTGTGTAGAAAATATAAATTGGATTTCAGTAGAATAAATTATGCTGACTCCATACAAATTAAAAAAAATCTTGCATCTAATGAATTTATCAAAATAAATAGGTAATCAAATGTATCAAGGATATGTTTGAGTGCGTAAAAATGGGAGTACACTAATATCATATTTTACAAGTCTGCTATTTTCATTTTTTATTCGTACAGGATTGCCCAACCGTTGATTGCGTGCTTATAATAAAATTATCATAATTTATATATAATGACACTGTAATTTTGCATCTTTATAGTTCCGATAATGCGATACGCCGCTCTTATAACGATTATTATATACAGAATTAGTCTAGTTGTCAATTTCCTTGAGTGGGAAAAAATATCACATTTATAATGTGACCTAATAACGGTAAAAATATTAATAACTTTTAGTTTCTTGTTAAAAAGATTTTTATTCTGATTTATGAACGAAGCTTTCTTTAGATATTCTATTTTGGTTTCCCTCAAAATAACACTGTTGCTAACGGCGCCCGAGTACCTATCGCGACTAGTTTTATGCGCTCAGTAGTAGCTGCCAGCAAAATCGTACAAGAACTTTATAGGCTACTTAGGGACTTAGCCCATCGACTTGAATACCTACTACATAAGAGCTAAGCACACTGAAACAACGTTCGAAGGCGACGTCTTATCGTACGGAACACTTAGAACATGGAAAACGTCAAAGACCAGTCGTATTTAATCCAGCTACTCTCAACAAAACCTTCTCGAAGCTACCTTAGTAAATTATCATAATTGACACAGCGCTAAAACATCAATTACATCCATTAAAATAATATAATTATCTACGTCATTTCAAGTATCTTATGTAACACGACCAATTTCACTGATAATGTTACCAGATAATAACCTCTTTGGACTCACTTAAGTCTTGATAATTTATATCGAAGACTAAACGTGTCCTATCTTCACGCCATTAGTATCAGTGGGTGTGGCTGTGCAATCAGAATGATTGTGATAAGTATTTCCTTTTTCACTTTAACCTCTGTTCATAATTTAACGCGTGTAATATAGGCAAGGACGCAGCAGCGAACGGGTTATGGTGATCTCAATGTTGCCAGGATTTTTCAAAATTAAATAAATAAATGTACTATGAAACTGCAAGTCTCTTATAATTCTTCGTTTGGTTACCGACCGTTATGCTCGTGTTAAGTATCATCAGTACTTATCAGGTGCAGTGCAGGGCATATTTGTATCGCAACTGAGTATGTCGTCATAGTTTTAGACTCAAGGCTTCGTATTGCTTATTCTAGTTGCTGATAAACTTGTGCCTGGATACAGTTATCTGGAGTTGTGGTGCGGTGTAGACTATTGTGTATAAAGTGTTCGCGACTCCTAAGCTCCTGAAGTCCGTAGATGAAGAGGATAAAAGACGAACTTGGTTTGATGAATAGAATTGAGGGCACAAAAGACCAGATTGGTTTGACGAACAACAATTACTAAGTACTACAGAAACTTCGTTGTGAAATCTAGCGCTACTTTTAACTAAGTCTTCCGTTCATATTTTCAGACTGACACAAAAGCTAAACGAATACAATATGACAGGATAATACAACTTGTGTGACAAATATGGGTTATCAATTTCACAAGTCTACTGACACTTTCAGAGCAGCATAAAAGTGGAATAAACGAATATGTATTGTATAATATTGGCAAAATATCGCGTGCAACACTTATCTAACGTCATATGCGACCCATTTTCCTTGTTACATTTATCAATTGTCAGTATTTCCATAATGATTTAGGTATGGAAGAAAAACATGAACGTAGTAACTTATCTAATCATGTCGGCGTCATGTTGTGTGGTCCCGACGCTGACGCTGTGTACAGATTATTGCCAAAATTGCATTGAATACTAATTTGTAGGTTTTATACCCAAAAATGAAGCTTCGTTCCGAAGGTTTTAGGAGTTACCAATACGGGAGGAGTTACCAATAATTTAATTTAATTTAATTTGGTTATGTGTTTGTAGTGTGTATGTCTAATTTTATTTTTTATTGATTATTTTAATGTACATGTGTTTAATGTGATTTTAATTTTTAATTTTTATAACTGTTCTATGGACTATGTCTGAAATAAATGATTAATAATAATAATACATATTATATGGCTGGTATGTTGTCGAAAATCGTGACGTATTATTAAAGAATAGGTATTTCTTTTTAATCGGTTTGTAATGCTGCGTTTCAACTGGGTTAATGACCAATTTCTTGATGAGATAGCACTATTGTGAGTGCTGTTGCTCCTGAAGTTAATACAATCAGTATAATCGGCCTATATCGTTCGCTCTGCTCGGAAACAGGAATACTCTCTTGAAGAGGAAGGGAGTGTACCTACCGCAATACACGCAGATCTAGTGCGTGTTGTTAGATGGCACATTCATACCAGTAGCGAAAGGTCAATTTTTGTAAGAGGTAAGCACATCTCTTTAATGTGATTATATTATTTGTCTGCCATTTTTCAAAGAGAAGCCGGTAGGAATCGAGTTCTAAGGAACCTTCGCCACTGATACATACATGTTCTCACGCCTTTTTCCCATGGGGGTAGGAAGAAAGCACAAACCGCCACCTGCTACGATCCTTACATACTCCTTTGGCCTCGTCCACGTTCATCATCATCAGCCTATAGCAGTCCACTGCTGGACATAGGCCTCCTCAATCGCACACCATTCAACTCGATTTTCAGCAACTCTCATCCAGTTGCTACCAGCCACCCTGCGAAGATCGTCACTCCACCGAGCTGAGGGCGTCCCACCTTACGTTTGCCGATTCGCGGTCTCCACTCAAGAACACGTCTACCCCAACGGTTATCGGTTCTACGGCTAATATGACCGGCCCATTGCCACTACAGCTTACTCGCGTCCACGCGTCCACGTTCATACCTCTGGTAATTCTTGCACATGTCTTCGGAATGTGTGTTCTAGAATAGAACTTGCCGGTTTCCTCACGATGTTTTCTTTTCACTTTTTTGCAAAAACCTTATTATTATCAATATCGACAAACTACAAACACATCTTGGATTGGATTGCAATTCAATCTGGAGCGATTTCTCTAGACATACTCGCAGATGAATCTAATCTAAAGCTACCTTGTGAGTGGGTGTGCATATACGTAGTAGCGTTCGTTAACCTCGGGCTATTCATCCCAATCTAGAACTCCCAATACAAAGGGTTATATTAACCCGTTACAAAGCAATGGTAATTACCACAAGTTGTGTTGTCCACCCTATGCAGACGTCAAGGAAGCCGTATATGAGGGAAATAATTGCTATTTGCTCTATTACTAATGGTCTGGAATGACGAGACGGTTTCAGAAGGCTTTATTTATGCAGTCTAGCTTCTTTTGAAGGGGTAGGCAGAACCTGGAAAAAATTTTTTTATTGTAGTAAGTAATACCAGCACTTTTATCTACTCATAGCTTTATTTCTAGAAGGTCGCATCTTAACGCCGAGAGCATACTTAGGTTTTACTCTATGGTTAGTAATCTACAATTTTCTTGTCCTAATACTTTTCGGTGTGTTAGACTGAAATTAGGACGAGACCCAAGAGGCTTACCAAAGTAACTATGCGGTATAGTTTAGAATTAAGCGCGTAAGAGGTCGTGTAAAATTTATTTTGGAGACAAATTCAGTGTGGAACAGAGAGATTCTTGAACGAGACTAAGGGCCAATTCCACAAAATGAAATTGAACTCGTTTCGCGCATCTAAACCGGGTTTTAGAGCGGTTAGTGTCAAAATTGTTAAGGGAAATAACTATTTTAGTTTCTGGCTTCGTTTTTAGCCACGTGTCTGAAAACCAACGTAGCGCAGCATCAATAAATTAATTTATAAACATCTCTACAAATAGCCCTTCTTTAAAATTATATCAGTGCAGGTTACTCCGACAATAAATAAAAATTCATTGCATGCAGATTATTTGAAATTTGGAGGCGTTCCAAGCACGCTTCCCATATGACAAGCTAAAGCACCACAACATTAATAAAGTGTCCAAAGTTCTGAAATAATTCAAATTCTTTGCACAAAAAAAGAAACTGTTGGAAACTTTGTGAAATAAGAAGCAAAATTTTATTTAGCATGTCGTCAGTAGCTTTCAAGAAACCGCTCCAAAGATTGTTTCCATGGGTACACATACACAATTTGGCAGAAATACTTCTTAGCAGAAAAAAACTTACTTCCCCGTTTATAAAAAGTTTGTAGGTACCTAGTGACAAATTCCCACACGCGTCCTATAAGATCTACAACAGCTATTCCCTACATCGACGAATCGAAAATTACACACAGAATACATGATATATTTTCTTTTACCACCAGCGTCAATATCTCAATTCACTGCTCAACATAGACTTCGTTCAATAACCCCATCAACACCCGATTCAGCTGCCTTCTGCATCCAGCCTAAGCCGCTTTCAACAGGCCATCAGGTCTTAGAAGTCATCAACTGAGGCACCTACACATCAACAACATACATCAGCCTTTCAGGAGACCGCTTAATTGAATTGTCGTGAGGATAAATTGTCATTATCATAAGCTTTGGAACTGATCTTGGTATTTGTAGAATATCAGCGGACAGGGACTTTAAGCCAAGGTTTCAAGGCAAGGTCGTCTATTAACGCCCAGGAGTTACAATCCTATATTGCCTCTGACAAGATCCTCGGACGGGAAACGGAATCCATTTCAGCCCCCGTAGCATGACCACCACAAGGATTTCTTTGACGGAAAAATCGACAAAATGACAGATTGTGTCGACACAATGACAGATTTCTTTGCACTATCTGTCATTTTGTCGATTCTTCCGTCAAAGAAATCCTTGTCTACCGTGGTCATGCTACGGGGGCAGGAAGTCTTTTCTAACTTCATCAGACAGTTTTCAACGTGACATATCGTATATTTTGCATGCAACAGTGTTTTCAAATCTCTCTTTCTAATTCCAGGTGGCGCGATATGCGTTAGAAGACCACACGCCGCCGAAGATTGAGCTGATACAGCCGTTCTGCGAAGACGTCCACAATTGGCTGTCAGCAGACTCCAAGAATGTTGCCGCTGTGCACTGTAAAGCTGGCAAGGGACGGACGGGTAAGACCTATTACCGTAACCATCCGGACAAAGCACACAGTTACATTTTCCTTTCTAAATTTAAATAATTCAACTAACAAAACATTGAAGAAAGTTAAGGACCAGGTGTCGCCATGTGAGGTGTCTTTTAATAGCTCCCATGGACTCCAAAAGGTAAAAGTCCGTTTTGTGCAAGCATTAATGATATCCTGCCGTCAGCACCGACAAAGAAGCCCTGCTGCGGGTCCCAACATTAAGTTGACACTTTCTCCGGTTCCCGCAATAAACTTTGAAGCAAAAACTCCAAAGGGGTTGCTGTCCAATTTTAGCATCACAACGACTCCATTATTCGTCGACAAACGTGACCTTTTTTGCGTGCACTCCATTTGTTAATATGTATCGCTACATCGCACATTAAAATATCAAAAGAATAAATTATTACGTACTAATATCATCCCAGACAGATAAAAGTTAGTATAATAGGTCCCAGAACGTTTTCGGTAACAAAGGTTAAAGCAACAAATTACACGTGCCGCGTTATTGCCTATAGAAACGGATGGCCGGGCTGGCATTGTTGCACGAACAAAACTGAGACGAAACCTCAAAGGCGTAATTGCGAAATTTCTTTACACGCCATAATTGGTCGTATTACCACCGTACCGGCTTTCACGCCGAAGTCGTAAATTTAAAAAAGGTCCTTTTCAAACCGCCTCCTTTTTTGTGGGCAGCCCCGAAGGGATATAAAAAGTGTAGGATTGCTGCGTGGACGTGAAATGAGCCGTGTTTGCGCCACAATCCTCGGTTATTTGGACCAATTCGATTTTCCATCGACATATTATTTAAACGAAATGTTATTGGTCATGCAAGTTTCGGAATAGCTTTTTGTGTGAGGCTCTGATGTTATCTAATTCGGCTCAGACATAACGTATTTGAATTTACATACGAAGGCTTCTATAGGTTTTATTAATGTTAGGTACCAATAATCTGTTGTAGACTATTGGAATCTAAATTCAACATTCCTATATGACCGAACATATGCAATGCTTTATTCAAGTAAAAGTCAGCCGTACAAAATACGCCCACATAATAATCAAAAGGAAAGAAAGTTCTTGATTTTTACTTCCAAAGAAATCTACACAAAAGTTGGGCCGTAGTATAAAAATATAATGTTTTGTGTTCCAGGCACAATGGTGTGTTGCTACCTACTATACAGCCGACAGAAAGCGTCCGCGGATGAAGCCCTCAAGTTCTACGGCACGAAGAGAACCCACGACGAGAAAGGTATTTTGTAACATCACTAACAAACTAACAACCATTTTTTTTCGCTTTGTGCCCCGAGGATGCAAGAATGCATTTTTTATAAACCATTTATGGAGAAACTACTGAAGTTTCCTTCCGAGTTGTTAAAGTCAAACTGTGTTGTTTTGCTGGTCTTTCTTTCTATAGGATAATAGAAATGAAAGCCTGAAAGGATAGTATAATAAACTGGCTTTTGCCCGCGTGGATGTCGAAAAATATCCCACCCGAACAAACATAGTTACTTACCTTAATCCCCCTTTTTAACCCTTCGGGGGTAGAATTATCAAAAACTGAGACACGTATAAATTAATTTTCAATCCTCAGCCTAAACACGAAATGTGAAGATCCTAACTTCAAAACTGACGGACTTTCATATAAACTTCCATCCCCTATTTTTACCCCTTTAGGGGGGGAATTCCCAAAAATCCTTTCTTAGTGGATACTTACTCTTCACAAAGAACACGCTCCAAGTTTCGTGTCTCTAGGACCAGCGGTTTGGGCTGTGTGTTGATATATCACCCAGTCAGTCAGTTTACCATTTTATATATTTAGATTATTTCGCTTCTTTTACTTTAGGATATTAATAAAAACAAAACAATCCTTTCAATTATTAAAGAGAACATAAACTAAACAAAAGACAGATAGCTCTGAGAACTCAGTTACTGGTGGACACCATACCGGTACCCCTTCATGGTAAGACAGGTCGTCACACTTTCGGGATTTGAATTGGCGCCAGCGTCGAGGGTAACGTGACGTCTGTCGGTCGGTCGACTATTACATCAACGTATTATTCCTATTTGTTTTCATACATAACATAACATCACGCCTATAATCCCGGAAGGGTTTGCACCCACATTTCGCTAGTTATATTCAAGTCACATGTAATAGGGGCGAGCCTATTGCCATCAACCGGGCGCAAATCCAGACTCCGTAGCTGCTACTGAGAAATTCCTGATGGAAAAACCCAATATCTCTGCCTGATCCAGGAATCGAAACCAGGACCTCTTGCTCAGCAGTCGCAGTTTTTATACATATCAAATGAAAATATCCGAACTCAACTTACTAAGCCCGAATACTTTCATAAAGGCACACGTGCCACATGCCACAACTCTTCAATAACTGCGACGTACTTGACAAGCAGTCGGCGCACATTTACTATGCAAAATGACACTTTATAATTTGTGTAATTTGTATACAGCACGTGTATCGATTGCCGGCCGTATGGTGTTGCTATCTTACACTGATATTTATAGTACTGCAGTTGCATTTCAGTTAGAATCGTTGATGAAGGGAGGTTTTGGATGTGGGACAGTCTTTTTTTGGTTTCGATGAGAGCTTCGTGACGATTATGTAGACTACTAGCATTTACCCGCGACTCCGTCCGCCAATATTGTGATAACTCGGCTAATATGCATGATATAAATATAATTATAGCCTATAGCACCCACAAATAATGTAGCTTTCGGCCAGTGAAATAATTTTTAGAATTGGATCATTGGTTCCGGAGATTACCCCTTACATACAAACAAAATTTACCTATTTATAATATAACACTAGTGACCCGCCCCGGCTTCGCATATACATAATTATAAACCTTTCTCTTGAATCACTCTATCTATTGCTGAAAACTGCATTAAAATCCGTTGCGTAGTTTAAAAGATCTAAGCGTACAAACAGCGGGAGAGACTGTAAAGATTTTATTGACTATCTATAGACTAGACAAGAAGCGATTAGGAGATCTGTGCGTGCTTCGGAAAGCACGTTAAACCGCACGGCTGTCATCCAAAGATCTTTGACAGTTGTTAAAAGAAGTCCAGAAGTCTGCCCATCAGCTTTACTAACGCGCATTATCCAGTAACTGGTTTGTGGAGAGCAGATACCCAGTCGCTCCCATGTGAATACTAGTATTCAGTTTCACTTTCATCCGGTTGGGCTGGAGGTCCGTAACTACTTCTTAAACGGTCTTCTTCAAAATATGACTGCGTAAGTCATATATTGAAGAAGACCTTTCATTTATGAGGGGTAGCCATAGCGGGGCTGACTGTCCATTTTGTACCGGATGTATAATATGTATATATGCATTAAAAGATTCATGATTATCATTGTATCTGATTGTGTTCTAAGATATGTAGTTTATTTCTGGGAAAAAGTAGTGTTAAAAGGAAATGTGTGTATGTCTGTCAAAAGACTTCCGATATACTGCGATATTGATCTCGATCATGTGCAGCCGTGAGATCATACATAAAAGTTGCACTGACGCACTTAGTATTGACAAATCGTCTGACTATTGACACCAAAGATAACAGCTATACCTGTATCAAGATAATCTTCGTGATTGTGTAAGCAAATGGCAAAGGCATCAAAAGGGAAGTACCGTCCTACCGACAAAGGATAGGTTTATTGGTGTGAGATTTTGTGGAAGGTGCACTGGATGATAAGGGAAAGACAGGCACTATCTCTTCTAAAAAATAGGTTTATGACTGCGACATGATTTTAAAACTTAAATGTTGTTACTTATAAAGTGGAATTTCTTTCAATGATGCTGCTGCATTCATTGTGTCCTCCACACACAACAATTTTTTTTACAAAATCCCTACTATATTTATTATATTACACGACACAACTAATCGTGTAATATAATAAATATAGTAGCCTGATGGTGTTCCCCTTCGGAGAAAATACCCATTTAGTGGCTGAATGAAAAAAAAACCTTCCTTTATCCTCCGTTCAAAGCAACTCCTGTGCAATTAATACTTGACCCAGCAGTTTAGGCTACGCAGTATAAATATCATAAACAATTTGGTGAATTTAAGATTTTAATTTCGTAGAAAATTCCGTACGCGTTATATCCTCTCACAGCATCTGTCGTACATTCCAGGCGTAACGATCCCGTCGCAGCGCCGCTACGTGGAGTACTACGCGGCGCTCATAACGTCGGGGCTGCAGTACTCGGCCACGCGCGTGCACATCCGCGAGCTGGTGATGTCCCCGCCGCCGACGCTCAACGGGAACACGTGCTCGCCCGAGCTCACCGTGTCGCAGGCGCAGCCCTCCTTCAAGGTACCACCTATTGCTTGCGTACTCAGCTTGTCATGTTCCCGCCGAGAGGAAACAAGCCCCCTCTCTATGAGTGAAGGCTATAACCCACCACGCGGGCCATTGGGGGTTGGTAGATGTCGTATGTCTTCGAATTTATAGTGGAGAGCGGAGGTAACGAAAAGGTTACAAAAAGAGAAGCGCCCGGCTGGGTGCACACAACTTGGGTCCTTGACTCCGGGGCCGTTGCCACCGCTCTCCATTTCTTGTGTAATGTGTTGTTGTGGATATCGATACTCATTGATGTCATGAATTAGGTAACAGTATCAGTCTCTTACGAAGTTACGACGTCTATACCACACTATTGTTAACTAAAATTAACACTCAATAAAAACTTTTAGAATCTTACAAAGTAGAACATGAAAGGAGGTTTTGCCAACTTTTATACATTTATAACAACATTGTTGAATTTTTATTAAGTTCCCAAAACTTAATTTTCACGCCAACTCCAGCTTATTACATCTATGGAGTGGAACTCCCTGCCTGCTGGAATCTGTTCCACGGTAGCTATAACCTGGGAGTCTTCAAGTCTCGAGAAAATAGGTTACTTCTAGGCAAGTGTGGAACTTCAACGACAGCCACATCACTTACTATCAGGTGAGAAAGAAGTAAAAGGCAACTTCGAATCATAATTAAAAAACGCACAGTTTAAATTGAGAACCTCCACCTTTTTGAAGTTGTTTAAAAAGAATGGTAAATTCTACCATCTCTTAGGGAAACTACTTACCCATGTTAAGTGTAATATTAGTAAATCTGAGTCATCCTTACATCATCTCATTCCAAGTTTTAGCTGAGTTCAACTGTTGAAGCGTTATTCAGGAACAAACAAGCATCATAAAAGCCTAAAAGGGCACCGACCGTTAATGTTATCATTTGTGTAGCATTAGCAGTCATTGCCCTTTCCAATATGGCAGAGGTGCATTGTAACACCCACATTCCGCCAGTCATGTTTCTGTACTAGAATATCATAAAACAGTAGCTAGGTCAATGACCGCTATTGCCATTACTATGAATAGGGCACCAAACACATCAATAACAGCCCTACCCCAACATGGTCCGCAGACGCCGTCCGGCTGCCACGAGGTGCGCAAGGACGACGCCGCCATCCGCGTGCACCTCACGCACTGCACGCCGCTGTACGGCGACGTGCGGGTGGACGTCTACAACAAGCCTAAGATGAAGATGCGGAAAGAGAAGCTATTCCACTTTTGGTTTAACACCTTCTTCGTGGCTGCGGGCGTTGGAGCTGAGAGGGTACCCGCGTTGGATGACAGTTAGTATTCATTTCTTTCTAATGTATTTTAAGGTCCAGAAATATTTGATTGCCAAAAACGTACGTAGCTGACTGGAGAACAATAAACTTGATGACTTGATTTGTTGACTGTGCTTAGCCTTTCGTAAATAAATGTGTCATGCAAAATTATACTGCCACTCTAAATTGGAATTTTATCATCAAAATCTGTATTTATTTATATAATTATATGTTAACATCCTAAAGTACGTATGGAGCGTACAATAAAACCACGACCGTCCGGTATATGATTGGCTTACTACTGAGAATATGGCCGCGCTCTCCGTTGGCATAAACATCGGCAAAACTGTTGGTCTTTCTTTTTGACCTTCTGCAGCACTTCAATGACTTGCAGATAATGCTTAAAATAACCGTAACCAATGATCTAAACCTCTTGGTGGCGATAAAAATACACGATATGCACGAACATTGCAGGTCCGAACTTGGAGGCGTTTAAGCTGACGCTGAACAAGTGGCAGTTGGACGAGGCGCACAAGGACAAACAGCATAAACACTACAGCCCAGACTTCAAGGTAAACCATAGACTATTCAGCCTATAATGTTGGGAACATTGCTGGGACACAGGCCAGCTCTCTGAGAGGGTGCAGGCTGTAGTCCACCACGCCGGCCAAACGCGGGTTCTCCAACCAAACAACGCAACATATATCTTAGAATTATGGTAAGAATTCTTAACAGCCACCATTTTTATTCTAAATGGTAAGCCCTCTTTTCCTCACCTTTTTTGTCATCAAAAGAAGCTTTTTCACTGTAAAAAGTCCTTGAGTTATGTCGTAAATGGATGATGAATATGGTTGTTAATTATACACAATTTTCTCATGATTGTTCCTGTTGGGTATGCTGCATATCGGCGCTGATTCACTAAGAACTTGGGTAGTTACTGCATTAGCAACTCCTTGCTCAGTCTGTTCTTAATAGTTATAGTCTATGAATGGAGTCACGAGTGATATGTTGAGAGGCTTTTGCCGAGCAATATGTGCAGGCTAACAGTAGCAGTAATTAAGCTCCGAGATGAGCTTTGTCATTGTTTCGTACATTCAATTAATTCCTGAACGGACTATTGGGGAGTTCCAGACTGATGTGCACGTAACATTCCAGGTGGAGCTAATAATACAGAAGATGCCATCGTCGTCAACGTTCAGCGGGCACCCAGTGCGAGAGTCTCCGCCCGTGTCGTCGTCGTCGTCGTGCTGCAGCGAGCCCGACGAGCAGTCGCCCGACGCGCACTGGGACTCGGGTGAGCCTCGCGTCCCGCCCGTCCCGCACGGCCCGCGCGTCCCGCACGGCCCGCGCGTCCCGCTCGTCCCGCACGTCCCGCTGGTCCCGCACGTCCCGCGCCGCTCGCTCGGGGACATGCGCGCGTCGTGGAGGGACTTCAGCGGGAAGTTCGCCTCTGATACGCGCAGGAAGAAGGATAGGGACGAAGTTTAGTGTTAGACTGTGAATCGGAACTTTGATAAAGTGGTTTTTGATAGAGATTTCTCACTCGCCCGCGTTGTTTCACGTTAACTCTCCACACGCAAGACTACCCCACGGAGATGTGGGCGCTTCTTGGAGAGAATAACGGAAAATTCGCCTCTGGTACATGGAAGAAGAACGATAGGAACGAAGTCTAGTGCGTACGGAACTCTTTGGTTAGGGAGTGAACGGAACTTTTCACGTAAGCAACGCCTTAGTTTAAAAATCACAGTGTATCATACAGTAGGGCTTACTCACAGTCCGCGGTCTGATAGTGACAAAGAACTTTAGTGAAATGGAATCACTGATTTTCGCTCACTCGCTCGCGGTCAGAATGTACGGAAATTACGGTCTATGTTGATTCAGAACATTTAATAAATAGGCGCTGTTTTCGCCAAAGGACAATTGAAAATAAAAAAATTATAATAGTCACAGTTTTCTCATATAGAAGGCTAAATACAGTCGTAAGTCTCGTGAATAAACGTCGGATTTTGTACTATTGTTAGTATGTGCTAAATAAAAGTTAGTTTTGAACTCAAAAGCGTTTCGCTCTTAGTCTTTGTATGAATGAAGTGATAATCGTTCGCGGTACTTGTTGATTATAGGTAGTGTGGACGCTGAGCGTTTAACGCGATTTATAGAAGTGTTCGTGCAATGTGATGGTTGGTTCAGTGATAATGGGTACCATACTAGGTTCAATTTAATTAGCTAGTGATACTCCACAGAGGATCTAATGATACCAAGCTAAAGTGGGACTCTGCTGGCCATGACTGCCATATGCCAGACGAGCTATGGGCCAAAATAAACACAATGTGGAGCCCTGACACAAATAGAAGGCGACGCGATAGACCTCGCAGGAGATGGCGGGACGAGTTGGACAAAACCGACGACCAGTGGTCCACATTAACCCGGGTCGAAGGATTTGGAAGTCATGGGGCCTTTGCTCAGCAGTGGGATGTGTGTGTGATGGGTATTGATATTTAAACATGATAAAATAATATATTGTTTTATCATATTAAATATCGATATCATACACGTTTGCGAAGTTTCGCTAGCTTATTCATTTTCACCCTGTCCTTTTTACTCGACTTCAGCCTCAAAGGGAGGATTATGTTTTATTGCCAAAAATTGGCCTATTGCCAAAAATTGGCCTATTGCCAAAACTTGACTGTGGTGCTGTATCAATTTTATTCACAGTCAAAAAATAATTACGCTGGACTGATAGAGCATCTTAATATTATGTAAAAAGCGATTCACTTCTAGTTTCATTTTTTCATAATCTATGCTATACCAAACACATATTGCACGAATACGTAGTTAGTGATACATGGTTTCATAGTTTATATAATAAATAAAACAAGTTTATATTTACTAAACAGGTTTAGTATACCTTTTAATGGGGAGGCGGGCAGACGTCCCGTGCGTTGATCTCTTATACCGATAACGAATTTCTTAGTGTTCTTTTATGCCAGTACATTGTAATATCGTTGATTTTAATGAAATAATCGCTATTTTTGGGAAATCACTCTAATTTAAGAAATAAACTCTAATGGTCTCTAAAAAATGGGCATATGGGCTGCTTCTGAGCATTACGCTTTATACAGACATATTATAGTAATGTGCACTTCTTTCAAATAACAGTGCCAATATAATAACTAAAACTACTGCGAAGTAAAAAGGAATTTATAAGCTCAATTTTAATCAAGAAGTTGCCAAATGTATCATAATGCGATTATTTAATTAAAATTAACCATCTCTCAAAAGTAGTGGCATTGACGACGTAAATCATTAGTTGTACAGTAAATAATACCTAGTAGAGTAACATTTAGATCTGTCAGAGGGGTTTTAATTAGTACGTTTTCCGTAAAATCCTGGTGCTTCTAGAAAATTCCACGTAAACTTTGCGTTGACTATGAATAGCGGAGTTTTAGTAAAGCAGGAAGGCATCTGTGTTCCCCTTTTTAATGTTGGTGATGGCTAACATGTTATCATGTGGTATTGGTGCCGATAGATATCGAAATATAGTCTTAATTATCATGGCAGTAAAGATTAAGATATTGCACAGGTATCAGTTTGAATAGAGGATAGTTTTACACTCTTTAGTACAATATTTGAGTCCACATTCTGTCACAAGCACAAATAACAATTAGCTAAATTCATAAAGGATTTTTCTTTGAGATGAGGCAGATTCAGAATCAAAATCAGAATTTATTTGCTATGAAAGTAGGTACAGATTAGGTGCCTATTTCATATGCTTCTATAATGTTCACAACAACAGAAAATGACGAGCAACGTAGTAGGAGAAAATGCAATTTAAAAAATGACTTAGTGTAAACATTATTAGTGTTTGTACATGATTACTTCGAAATTAACTGTAACATCTGTTGTCCAGTAATGCGGTGATACAGAAATATCTATCGCCATCAATAAACCACTTTCTGTGTGTAACATGGGACTTGTAATTATGCAAATATCATTAATGAATATTGAAATCTAGATCGTGATTAATCTATCGACAACTTCAGAGCACTGATAAGTCAATTTGGGCGTTTATTATGCACACACATCGGTACATAATTTATAAAAGAGTTTTTTATACTATCCCATAAAGCTAGAAGTTGACAGTCACTGATTATTTTTATGTATTGGCTGAGCATTCATTCAGCGAAATACTTTTTTTTTTTTGTTTTTGAAAGCTATAGAAAATTGAGAAAGATATTAAAGGAAAATCTGATAATTATGGAGCATCTTTATTGAATATAACCAATTTTATGGATCAAATACATAATTTACACTGAATTTAAGTTCCAATTGTCATCATGGGTCCACTAACAATGAAAAACAGCATGCTTTACGGGATCGCCTCCCTCATAAGTATTCTATGTATAAAATATCTATAACCGACATAAATGCATGTTATAAACATTAAGTATAAAGAATAAAGTTATTTTTGCTCTCAATAAAGCTGCTCAAGTTGTATTGAGAGTGAGACGATAAATAATAGCAGATAACTGGGCTACACAAATCCATAAAATTGGTTACATTTATTTCTTCAAACCAATATCAGACGCTTCAATTTTAGTTTATTTTTGCCTTGCATTCGGCCTCTTTCAATCACCTACGGTATGATCGGAGTATTGAATGAAAGAACAGATGAAAGTTCATTCATATGTAATTTTATCGGTGTCTGCCATAACTTGAAAAATGAACAACCAATCGAGTGGAGCGTCTGATATCGGGTTCACAAAGCTAGACAGGCTTATGATGTGGTCAGTATGATATGATACATGTGGTATCTGTACGTGCGGCAGGCGGCGTGTGCGAGCGCGTCGGCCACTACCGCCCGCTGTCGCCCGACTCCGCGCCGCACACGTAACTATCTCACACACACACGATGACGCAGCTTGTGACTACCAGTACCTACTCCCCACTCCACGGCATTGCTCGACCACTAATAGTCGTCGGCGACGATTATATCCGTTGTAACAGCGGCTATAGACGTCAGGTGTTGCTCGCTATTCTGTTTGTCCAACCTAATAAGTTTAAACAAAAATCTACCCTATATGTTTCCGCTTTTTAGTCCTAATTGGACTGTACATTACCTGGAAGAGAAACTGGAAGAAAATTTGTATTATGCCATTGTCTGAGAGTAATGTACGCACAACGACCAATCAAGCTATACAAAACCAGTTTATGCGGATCTCCCATTGTACGGGAAATCTATACAAAGCGAGGCCATGTTGTACGTGAATGTGTCAATTGATGTTTTGCCGAGTGTACACATTCCACTGTAACAAAGTGCAATAATCTGAAAATTAATATCAATATTACCATTGTTCAATGTCTGTGGGTTAGGGGTGATTCTCAACCTCACCAAAAAAATCAATCTTCGGTTGGATAAACGGAATATCTTCATATTGTGACGTCTATAGCCGTCGTGCGTAAAGTGTAGTTTTTTTGATAACTTTGAACGTGTACCACGCATCATATTTGACTGACAGATAGACAAAGTAGGAATAAGTTATCCTGTTGATGAAATTTTAACGTTAATTTAATATTGTGCATCATTAAATAAGTAGTTATAACTTTAATACGGTAACTAGTATTATAAAATTAGTTTTCACAGGCAGAAGACCCTTACACCATCCCTGCCCTTTTTAAATATAGTTCAAACTTCAAATCACTAGAATCTTTTCAACTATCTTTTCGTTATTCATCTAGTTTTTCCCTCTCATAAACTGCGTCATCATATTATTTTGCTCTATAGCACGTTTTGTCACTGACTGCTCGGCTTTCACGATTAAACCTTCGCTTGATTCGTTTTTGTTCGTTTCGTTCATCGCTTGTGTCTCACCGCATCGTCATGTTCTAGGTTCGTTCACAGTGTTTATAGTCCTTTCATAATTATTTTACCTTTGGCTTAAACTTTATGGCAACTAGAATAAAGGTCATTTTACTGCAAACTCAAAGGTAAAATGACAGTGAAAGGAAATTACCTGGCTTCAAATATGACATGTCGAGGTTTGGAAAGAATTTAAAACTAGTATGGGTGATAGACAACACTCTAAAATCTGAAACTTTTTCAAATACTTACTTGATGTGCTATATTTTTGACCGGGTACTCTCATTTGTGCATATGTTACTTGTCTTATCTTTGATATGTTTCCATGAGTGATTGTTTTTTGTACATTTTGTTTTTATGGCATCTTGAACGCTATTACAGATATTCCACTGTAAATAATTTATATTCAAGTGAAAATATCTGTATTAGATGTGATACTTTATAGACTATCGCTTACCTTTAAACAAAAACGAAGAAGTAACTGATTAATAGTCATAGAAAATAAATAAATACATAGTGTCAATTGACAATGCGTGTATTGGATGGATTAGCCATTATCAACTTTATTTACCCGTATTAAAATTCTAAATAGTGTTCAAGATGCAACTAATTGTGCTTAAAATTCATGTGCATGCTTTTAAGTGTATAATTATGCTGTTTTTGTTCTAACCTTTCTACTTTTAATGCTTTTGTTTTGACCATAAGCCAGAGCAAATATACAGCATTATTATGACCTCTTTCGACAATCAGAATGACCAACACAAAAGAGATCTAATATTAATATTTACCAAAAAGGTTGGTTATTCTGATCGTTTATGTGCCCCTCTGTGTGGATTGTGTTATGTGTACATATCGCGAACGAATTCACATCTTATCATACAAACCATTCATGTACTACTTGGTAGAATTTGTGGGAGGTGAATTGGGAAGTACCAAATACTGCAATTTTTGCGAAACGCTCTTTAACTTAGTTCGTATTCCTGGGTTAAATCGTGTTGTGAGCGCAATTTGCAAGAGTTGAGAACAACTGTAATTTTACGGCTGTCATTTAACGTGGAAGCACCATGGTAGGCTGTGAAATTTAAATTTTCTTACATTTTTGCAATTTGCAGGTCAGTTTCAGGTTGTATGTTGATTAAAATATCATTCGCGACCGTTACAAATATGGCTTTACTTAGTTACAATCATGAAAATCATCAATGCAACCATCTAATTTAATTAAATCCCATTTAAACTTTTTCATGAAATAATCATTCAATGGGATTAAATGAACTTAGAGGGTTGTATTGATTATTTTAATGATTATAATTCTGTAAATATATACGTTTTACGGTCGCAAATCATGTTTTGTTCAATATACAGCCAGTCACTGGCTTGCAAATTGCAAAAAAACGTAAGAAAATTTCGCGGGGTACCCTAGCGCTTCTCCCTTCAGGTTCAGTTAAACTGCTACCCGGTTTACAAATACTTCAGTACATTATCAGTCAGAGACCGGTTCTCACAGCCACGTCTGCAATTTGCACAAAGCAGCCCGAGAACCAGATGTTCTGCCAAGTAGTGCCCCCTAACATGTCATTCGCTGTACATTGCTCGCTTTGCACAGTTTGAACGCATCACACACGCCACATACGGATTTTTTTTAAACGCCTCATTGTTTTTTTTTGTTATATCTTTTTCTTCATTGAATGTTAACTTATAAGGCGTTTAGAAAATATGTTTTTAAATAATTTGTTTGAATTATTGGGCTTTTTGTTGTAACTAATTTGTAATTTTGATATTAATATAATCAAATGGTTTTATGTAAATTAAAATTGCAGTTGCTTTCAAATTATAAGTGTTAATTTGTATTTAAAAAGCCTAACAGTTTAAATAAATAAAAATCTGTCCGTGGCTATGTTATCGTTCAAAGGCTTATATGGGTTTCTTACATTTTCAGGTGAATCGACATACTTGTGAGGTTGGCTCGTGGCCTCGCTGAGCTCTCCACACTTCTATAAATAAACCCTGCTTTCCCCACCCTACTGGCAAAGGCTTGAACTCTAACACGGTGCCAGAAACACTTATAACCCTGAATCCTAGTGATGTTTACTGAACAAGTAGTGCTCTATGTGTGTCTAAAATGTGTAGATATTTAACAAGAATGAGCGGGTTGTGCCATTGCCGCGTACCGACGGACTGAACGTACGGTTTGGATATATAAACAAGTTTATGTGATAATAATAGTGTGCTGAATGGACTTATACGTCGACGTATCGACGTAGTGGAGATATCGTTTCATTTCACCCGTTTACAAGCCGTCGAAGATATCGACATTAAATTCTATGGTCACAAGGTATGTTTCTCGTTATAACTCTTATGACTGATAAGTACATTTCTCGGTATTTTTTTAATTATAAGCTTTGGCCATTGTCATAGATATGTTTCAGTGAATAAACATTTTGTACTTTTTAAATGTCAAAGACTAAAATACAAGGAGGTTTATAGTGTAATCTGCCGAATTTTTAACAGACTGATATTATTACCGGTCAATCAGATGGTTAAAAAACTTTTTTAAGATCAGTTCAGTTGAGGAATGGATTCTATTGATGATGGAAAAGCAATGTGACTCGCTTGAATAGTTTGGAATTAATATTGTCTGTTGAATTATGTATTTAGGATTCATTATCAATGTGAAGTTAAATGGTGACGATTATTTTGTGTGTATGCATTGTGTGAGATTCATTTGTTATTTCACTTATCTTCGCTCCCACACTTATAACCAATTTAGGGATATAAAGACAGAAAACATTACTTTCATCTTAAAGTACAGCCAAGCTGATGTGAATCCCGTGCAGGATGCAGGACGATATACGCTCGCGCCGATTGTGACAACCAAGTAAGTCTTAAGTTGACACATTCGGCGCGATGGACATGTTCAAACTGGCGCAGATACTCCGCGAGTTCCGAATTGCATCTCACGTCCCTCGCGGGGTTCGCCTCGGTGTGACTAGAGCTTAATTTGTTTCATATAATCGTCACTATTTCACTGTATTCTAGACGTACCTAGTCAATGTCTTTGAAACGACTTGAAAATGTAAAAAAAATTAAGGAACCAATTTCTAGGTGCTCTTTCTTTTAATAATTTGAGAATAAAAAAAAATCATCTTGGTTAACCGGCTTCATAGTTAACGGAAATATTGAAGAGAAATCGTCTGTTTGTTCATACAATGTACCATAAACGTCAGCTTCACTTATTTTAAGTATTTTTATTGATAAAGAACTACAATATGCCGTGAGTGCGAGGCAGATTTTCCCACCATTTCGACTAAGTCCATTAACGGACAGTTTTTTTTATGTTTTTTTTTTGTATACTTTCGAAAGATCTCACTAACTGCCGTCATAAATGTCAAAATTTGTTAGGCTTGACGTGACTTCTGTGGGATTTTTATGGGTCAATAAATATTGCTCCATATCCCATCAACAAATTAATAAAAAGCGAATGGGATACATGGATAAAACGCCATGAAAAAGCACTAAACCCTTAAGTCTCTGTTAGGGTTTAAAACCACTCAATGTAGTATTCTCCAAAATACTACATACTTCAATTATGTCGAAAAAGAGTGCAATAAAAATCCCACAGAAGACACTTTGTTAGTAGAAAAAAAAACTTCCAAAAAACAAGTTTGATACTTGACACATTTTTATGAACGGAACTGAAGGCCTAGTAACCTTAAATTTTGACCCTCGGCTTGTCCGTTATCTGAACATAGATTAAATATAATACATTTTATATTCTACTTAATAATACAAGTTTATCTTATTTGTTTCCCTACACATTGCACTATATCTATAGTGTCGTTAACAAAATAATATGACTGGCTGATAAGAGAAAGAAAAAGAAAATACCATATTCATTGCTGCAAGTTTCGTTAAGCTAGGGTGGTCACTTGAAAAAGTACAAATGAATGCAAGTACTAGGTCTTCTCAGAGAATGGTTCTCCAAGCTGAGTGCGAGAGAGACAACATGATTTTCGTGCGTCCTTATGATTTGATGCAACTTTCCAATGCCTACAAAATATTTTTATAGAGCAGGTGAAAGCACCTTTATACCAGCAAAAAACTATAGATAGCAAGAATCGACATCACCAATAATTTAGTGTAATTTCAAACACGAATCTCAATGATGAAAATATTTTAAGATTGAGATTTTAAAAATACGGAAAGTAGGTGTGTACGGCGACCAATAAATTATACAAAACCAGTTTATGCAGATCTCTCATTGTATTGGAAATCTACACAAAGCGACGCCATGTTATACAGGAAATGCTTAGCTTGATGTGTCGCTACGTGTACCCTCAACATTGCAAAATTTTACCAATTCAGATTTATAAAGTTCTAAATGGCTAGCTTTAGACAGACTGGAAAATAATATCAGCCAAAAGCCTTTATTAATTTCAAAGTATCTATTTAACATTTAAATTAAAATTGCTATCTTTTAGTTGAGTTTGTAGGCATTGAAAGTGCTAGAAAATTCTGTAATTAAAGCCTGGAATATTCGAACTGAGTTTGCTGAAATGCAATGTGTTTTTGCAATTGAAGTATGTTAACTAATAACAACAAATGATTGGAACTATGGATTGAGAGATTTACCTTCTGGAATCCTATGCCAGTTGTGAACCGAAAGGAAGTAAAGAATAACTGAATAAATATCAATGTTGAATAATAATTGTGATTTATATCCCCTTAATAATTGACTTCACAATTTTGATGGGCATTTTGAAGAGTAAGGAAACGCCCTTAATGGTAAACAATATGATCGCATATTGTTTGTATTTAAGTGTTTCTATACTTAAAAGGGTGTTGCCACACTAATCGATCGGTCGTCGATTGAGGTCATCGCTCCATGGTAGAATAGATAAGTCGATCAGAACAGTTTCTACTACACCAATCGATCGATCGTCGTCATTTCTACCATCGATCGATTGGTGTGGTAACACCCTAATAGATCAAATAATATCGGAAAACAGCAAGTCCCTTCCTTAACCACTTAGAATAGAATATATAGACACAGGTATCCTTGTAAAAAGTTTTTTTTTTTTTTTTTCATAACCATGATTCCAAGAAAGTCAAGTCTCCTACCCTAGACGAGAGTTACAGACGATATCTGTACCTTAAAAAGTTGGATGAAAAGCCGATGTTTTTTATTTAATTGTAAATATTATTGTTACGATACATTAGTGTTTAAACGAGATCTGTTTTAAATAAGTAGGTTGTAACACAACCTAGCGCCTTTAAAAAAAGTTTTATCAATTTGACAAAAGCATATTGATCGTTGTCTATGGCTGGTCCATTTGTAATGGAGAGAAATTAAAAATGTCTAATACAGGTGTTAGTTTCGTTCTCTTATTTTAATTAATAGCTTTTCCACTTTTTTTATAGTTCACGTAATTAACAACTACTTGCAAATTCATCAATAAAAATTTACGTTTTTTTAGATGATTTTCTAGAATATAATATCTTTAAAAATCCATGTAAAGCAAGATTGAAATAAAAGGACAAAAATAGCACCATTTCTCGTTTATGTTTCTATGACGTTTAGGAGAGTTCACGGTTATTGTGATATAGGGCTTCGTAGGCGGATGGCGGCTCAAACCTTCGGTACGGAGTGAGAGCCACGGGCCGTCCCACAGGAGTCTGCGCTTGCTGCGCTACAATCCGTGTTTTGTTATGTCCCGAAGTAATACTAGAGATTTGAGCCGCCCCCGATGTTGTTATGGCGACGGGTTTATTGTAAATGCCAGCGGATTGGTGTGAAGAGAATGATGATGATGTAGCGATGCGAAAGCGAAACGGATGGACATTTATTGCCTAGAATAGGTTTTATATTACCCATGGTACTTGTTGTATGGTTCATTGCGATGACGTGTACTGACTGGGAATGTTCCACTTGTCCGGAGTTATATCTCGACGTAGTTATGGCCTATAAGGGTATTCGGAAAAGAAGAAGAGAATGTGAGCAAGGATGGCATTTTGGACAAACTCGCTGAAGTGTTAGTAGTACGTAAGCAATGGTTAATGTAGTTAGGTTAGATCGTGTCTAGATAGGATTAAATAACGTCATAGAAACGAACAGAGCTGCAGGAGTTCGAAAATGACAAAAAATATTTTTTTTGATTCTTTTTAGGCATTACGATTTTAATTTCTTAATACGGCTAAGACGGAGTCACATGAAGCTTCCAGTTTAAAAACGTTTTTATTAAGTGTCATGAATTTGTTTTTTTTTTTTCATTAATTAGTTCGTAATTTTTTAATTGTATCGCTTCAGATTTCTAGTTATCTGTTAAGTATATTGTATTTGGCTCAGTAGTTTTTTTTTTATTCTGAAATTTCTATGCGTCATTTTAACTTCCGATTTGTAAATAAGGATGGTGAAATTCTAAATTACTGTTTTTACAATATTATGTTTTGTGCTAAATTTTATATAAGCAGCGAATTACAATCTATTTGGCGTCCGGAGGTTAATATACGCGTATATATCATCAAGTACAAATTTAGGAGTCGTTAGTTTGATCCGTCTTACACAGACGGAGGACTAAGTCATTAACTTATTCTCCAAAAAAATATTTTTTAATGGTAACATTTGAATAAACAGCCACCTCTAGTATTAAAATTACCCCCATTCCAGGAAAGTGGTAGACGTCCGAATTTTTTTATTGTATTCGCACGAAAATTCGTTATCGGTTAACCGCTCGACCTCCCCTCTCCCTTCATCAAAGGTTTAGCTTTAAAGATTGTTGTTTGCCTTATAAAAAAATGTGATCTTATGAGGATTATACTTAAAGGATGTCGCTGTATGTTGCGGATGTAGGCAGCGTTTGAACTACATGGAACAGATTTGTAACTTGTTCCTTCGAATCGATATCGTAGTACGATCCGGCTCGAAGGACCAATAACAAACGCAGTCACACAACTGTTGTTCAATTCTCCTTCAAATCTAATTCAAAATAACTTCTTTTTCTACACAACTTGAGCATAATATACACTGTTATTTAAAACCCTGCTACATTTTCAACAGGCCAAAATGTCAGTGTATATTATACCTCAATACTGAATACAAACGCGCCTACGTCCGCAACAAGTATGAAAGAATAATGCCTTGTTTGTATAATGAATATGGTAACATATAAAAAGAATAATGAATTATCTAATATAATAAGACTTTGACAATGTTCGATAGGCTCAGTAAAGATGACTGTCAATTGGATACAGACGCGAAAAGGGCTTTATTGGTTAGAAAGTTTGTTAACTAGCATTCATGTTGCGACTAGACTCAATTTTTTTTTTCAGCCAGCAATGTCTGTAAATTAATATAAATTGTATTGATTCATAAAAGCATGTTTCTATTGTCTTAACCATACATGTAAATTTGATTCTGTATACCGTACTGCGATAGTCGCAATGTGAATGGCATCTTTAGTATGTGCGCTAGTTAGCAAGCAACATGTTCTTCGAATGATTATGAAAACGACTGTCACGGATAAATGTCTAGTATTCTAATATAATGTTAATCAAATCTATGTTCGACAACTAAGACCTTATGGTTCTATATTGCAAATGCGACAAGTCGTAGCACTGGGGGCTTTTTGTGATCGATTTTCACTTTCACAGATACGAGTAAAGCCCTCTCCGCAAATAAAGAAACTAAAAGAATATAATTTTTTTATAAATCTTAAGAAATTCTTAGTTTCACAGTAAAGTAATACACTGTAAATTATTTCTTATCTTAGTAAAAAGATCTCATCACCTTATTTTTTTTGTTTTGTCTTTTTATAATTATTTTGAGAAGCAGATTAGTTGATTTAAAGACAATCAATGTAAAATAAAACTTATGGATGTATATAATTACTTTGTTTTATTTAAAACTGATAAACACAACAACATACAGTTTGACCACCTTAGAGCAGGTTCATCCGTGGACCAGCTTTTCCATCTCCCTTCCAAACTACCCTTGATAAATAGCACGCAAGAGGAGCCTGGAAAACCAAGTCAGTAAGTACACTCTCTTGATTTTAATGGGGAAGGCAACTGTAAATCTAATGGCGCTAGTATAGTATATCTAATGGCGCTAGTATAGCTAGCTAGCTAGTATAGTAAATCTAATGGCGCTAGAATAGCTAGCTAGCTTGTATTGTACCAAGCATCGTTAATGGTTGAAAATCTGTCAATTTCGTTTATTTCAAAATGACTTCGTTGGTCAGATTGGGACTAAGCTATGGACACGCCATCTACAATCTGCTTTGACCTGCCTTCCCCATTGTTCAATTTCCTGCGCGTGCACTTGATTGTCATTTAAACTTTGTCAAAGTTCATAAAATCGTAGTATGTGTAAATGACAACATTTACACATACTACTAAAAGTAACGCCAAATTCAACGGTTCAATTTAATGTTAATTTTTTAGGGTTGAACTTCAACTACCAGCACAGAGTCGTAGACAAGGCGCAACCTTTACTCGAAGTGGAACGTCTGAGTACAAATTCTAGCGAGACTGCCTCGTTAGTCTAGTGTCCGCAAGCGCGACTGCTGAACAAGAGGTGCAGGGTTCTATTCCCGGGTCGAGCAGTGTTATTGGGTTTTTCCGTCAGGAATTTCTCAGTAGCAGCCACAGAGTCTGGATTTGTGCCCAGTTGATGGCAATAGGCTCGCCCCCTATTACATGGGACTAACATAAATGGCGAAATGTGAGTGTACTATCAGGTACACCTCTGCCTAACCCCCCCGGGGGATTACAGACGTGATGTTATGTTTTATGTGAAAGAAATAATGAATTCTCTCGAGTGAAGGGTCTGAAATCAGTTTAGGATACCGCTCACATGTGGGATTAACAGTCTGCCAAAAATAAAACAAACTAACTTATAAAAACGTGTTTATTAAGTCACGATACACAAAATACTCATTGTAATTCTTACAATCTAGATACGTAGTACATTATAATTAGTCAAACACCCTGCCGAATATGTTGGTTCATATCAAAATACATAATTATATGCAACAAATCTATCTTTTTTGTAACAAGCTTTGCATATGAAAATATAATAATTGTAGTGTGAAAATCACTTGACACTTCATTTATAAACGTGAACAAGCCTTGCAAGAAAACATAATGTTGTGCTAGATTAGGCCCTCGATCGCAAGGGTGGTGTATTATCGTGCACTTGATTTTCAACTCTCAGTATTGACCGGACAATTGAGAATCTAATAGAGCGCATCGTAGCTCGCCAAAGAAGTCGGTTCAATACCGAGAGCTGAAAATCCAGTGTTGTCAGGTTAGAAAATCGTCTGTGCTTTGGGTTTGCTACAAGGGCTAACCGCTAACTGAATCAGCTGGCTAGCTACGTGTTGCTGAGGGCGAAGGTTACGCAGGCTGTGTTGAATTTTATTCGTCCGTTCACGGGCGTCAACCTCTCCACCGCTCCGGCACCGTCTCAGTGGGCTTACTACGCGCAATCGGTTGAGCCGATCAGAAAGTCAGTGCTTTACGTCCGTCCATGCAATGAAAGACTTCGTTTGCTTCGTTTCAGTTCCACGCGACTCGACACCAAGTCGGACTACTCGCAATTGAATGCGTCGACATAAGGCTCTTACTGACCGGCTCAAGCCGATGCCGTGTAGTCACTCTCTTAAATGGTAGGCAAATTGCTTTAATTTAAACATGAAATCCATATAACTGTTTTATGTTCAGCTGTAAACTTATGCCAGCAGATATGTGTTTTCAATAAACTACGTATGCTGAGTTTAAAAAAAGGACAAAGTATTTCGTAACGCTACAATCTGAATAAAAAGACGCAATACATTCATTTTCGAGGTTTCTTCCATGGGCTGAATGGGAATCTACCCTGGATTTGAATTTTTGTATAATGCGCCATCAGAGCGGGGATAGTCATTAATATTTTGCGAAAAGAGGTTTGGATATTTTGGCATGCCTAACTGAGACTGAGACTTCAGTAGCTTATAAACTCTGAAACGTGACGCTTTAAAAAATGGCGGACGAGTAGGTAGGGCAAAATATTCAAACCCCTTACAACTAGATACGTTCAGTTCTAAAGATTCACGAACGAGTGTCCGAATATCCAATTTTGTTTCACTTGCCGGCGATTTTTATAGAACAAACTTTTGCATATTTGACAGGAAGTATAGTATTTTCTGGCTTAAAAGTCTTACATTTTATATAATTGATAGTCAATAACAATGTTGGTTCAATTCAAAATCATTAGTGAATACAACGCTTAAGTTTAATTTATTCTAGTATAAAAATAAAATAATTTTTATTTCAATTTAGTTGAGAAATGTAATTCTTTTACAGTAACTACTCTTCATTCCTAGGATGGAACTTTCAATGAAAAACCATTATTTTGTCAATCAACCCTAGGAATTGGCGAGTTATCTGTACGATAGGTACACTTTGCCTAACCCCTGGCGGACCACAGACGTCACAGTCGCTCCAAAATGTTTAAAAAGGGTCACATTGACGATTCAATCAATTACAATCAGTTGACATCAAGCTCTTCTCCCATGATACAACAGCCTTCGTCGTAAATCATCCCAGCGACTTTCATCGCCATCGATTCTCCAAGCATCATTGTCACATTACTACTGTCAACCAATGACACTACGTCTTCACCACCCAATGGTAAGGCCACAACTAAATCGCTCCTCTGCCCCTACCCCTGCCTCTAAAACCCCCTCTGCCCCTAGGCCGAGCGCCCTTGTTGGTATTAGGAGGGCTCTTAGGCCGCAGCGCCTCTATCCTCTCGGTGCAGCCAGTGCTCTCTCGACCTTCATTGAAGTAGGACGCGTAGAGTTCTGCGTTGAAGTTTGAGTTTGTGAGCTCATGGCCGATGGTCACCCAGCCAGGTCGGATTGTGGAGTCGCGCCCGAAAAGGTGGATTCTGGAAGGAAATTAACTGAATAGATTATAATCGCTAAAGAAACAACTTCAACTGGAATATTTCACGAGTTTTTGAAACGATGACTCGAAATTTTATAAAAATAAAATGGCACAATCACGAATATTATGCAATTATTCAATCCAATTCATTCAATCAAACACGTAATTTAAAGAGGATAGAACTAAAAGCAATTTTCGTAATTCAAACCACAAATGCTGATTCATCATCAATATAAACTGCCGGCGCTTTGCCCATGTTTCTTGGGGTTGGCGTAACACCTGTTTTTCGTTCGTCACTATAAAATTATAAATACAAGAAAACAAATTACCTTCTCCTCCCCAAACAAAAATGCTCCATGATATGAAATATCTCGATAGGCTTCTCACTGCTCCCAAACTCAGGATCCTCAGATATGATCAGGTCAATGTCCACATTGGCATGGATGAAGTCTCCGTCCACAGACCTTCTAACAGTACCCTTGATTCCCATGAGACAGTGCTCCTTAGTCCTTTGGAAGACCGCGTTATGCTCCAGGTTCTTGGAGTGTCCAGGGTTCTTGATGTTAGTTTTAATCCAGCATATGTCCTCGCAACGACGGAAGCCCCATTTTTTCAGGCATTCTCTGCCCATGTCTAAACCTGAAATATTTAAGTTGGTTTTAGTAAAAGACGACTTCTAAAAAAGTCGTGCATGATGCCGGGTCGGTTCGATATGAAGTCGTGAATGAATGTCACTTGTCAGTTGGTTTTGTAAAATCTCTTCTTCCATACTTCTCTATTAGCTGTGTTATCCTTTCACACAGACCAGCCATTGTCCCTTTGATCTTTCCCTACTCTTATATGCAGGGTGGAAGTGACACAGACGCTAAAACGGTTACCACATATTCAGTACATCATTCTAAGCCCATAGTTATTTTTTGCCGGTTAGTACAAACAATAAATAAATTAAGTCCAGTAGTTAAATGCCTTACCTTCAGAGCTACCACACCACAAGAATATAAAGGAGCGAGCTTGAGCGATCTGCTGTAGATCTAGCGCCAGTACATCCTGCCAGCGCCAGCCCGACCCTAGGGGCGGCTCCACCAGGATCACATCGAATTTGTTGCCCATCTGCTTCAAGTCAAATGTCTGGAAACACGGTTAATGAAAAAAGTAAATGCTAAAGCAAAGGCTAAAGTAAAGCAAATTAGAGAGCATTAAATCTTCACATGAGCAGTTACTTTAGCTCTACTACCATTCTGCTTTGTCACAGGGTCACAGAATGAGTAGTAGCTACCAATTTTCTGTAGCTTGTGTAGACTATAGATAGATTAGATTTAGGACAAAAATAATAATTCATCAAGAAACTAAGTTTTTAGGATTAATGAGAATGTACGATGGGACTTTAGGTTGAACATGAACACTGAAACTAATACAGAAGAGTGGTTGGTCAAATAAGTCATGAAATCAAACAAGCCAAACTATGTATTTCATAGATCATTGGAACTGCATTCTTTGTTTTTTCAAAAGAAATGAAAAAAAACTTTTCACATGCAATTTCACAGTAATTATAGTATCTGCATAACAACATGGATAGTATTGACATACTCTTATCTTGTTTTGGTTTCAGAGCTATAATTTACCTTTAGATCACACTTCAAATACATAGGCGGAGTTGCCGTCTGTGCGATCAGATCATCCTTCAGCTTGATAAGCTCCCTCAACTTGGGGTACTCCTCAAAACGGTCAGCGAGGCCGACATCACGGATGAAGTTCTGTGGTCTCTGGCCGGTGTCCACGAAGTGCTGGCAGTAGTCATTGTGTGGGTTCGAAGATTGGGTACCCTGGAGAATGAAAATTGATTGTCACGAAGATAAATTAGTTTTTTTATTTATTTATTTTATGTTTCTATAAATCAGATCTATGAGTTGTCTATGTTGGATTTTTTAAGAATTATAATTGGACATTGTTTAATTGAAAAGATACAGTAATAATTTAGAGTTGTGCTCTGGAAATTATGAATTTTATTTATTTTGTAATTTAATCTTTACATTAGATGAATTGCAAAGCATTTGAAATTATCCTATCAAGTAGCTTAGTTTATTAGTTTATAATACGGCTCTCTGACCTAAAGTGGCTTTAAATAGCACTCTCCGCTGACAGCTTTCTTAGTATGTGATTTTTGCAATAAATAAAGTAGAAATGACTTTAAATGTACCAACTACAATTTTCACACAGCATTAAGCATGTAAATCCTTTATTGTGCAGTTAGTGCATAATGTGGTGTCACAGTTTTCATGCCGCCCATGGGCCACTGACTTAGCTTGTGCTTAGCACGTAAAAAGCAATATAACATACTTTCAAGAAAGTCGAGGAATCCTTGTAAACCAGTTCATCAGGTTGATCTTTAGTTGTTGGCTTCTCACTCCCTTCATGTTCTACCCCAGGGACCGCCTGCTTCTTCGCCGGCACATCCAATGTAGCCCCCAGAGCATGTCTCAGCTCACTCACACTTGATACGCCAAGCTAAAATTAAAACAACACATCTATCATATTCATGATTCTATATGACTTGTATAGATTTTAGGTTATGTCACAAACAATTTCCATGTTACTAACAGTTTGCGCTAACAACTTCTTCCTTTTTTGCGATCGTTCTCGCAATTCTTTTAGTTTTTCACTCATTATCGTTTTTTAAACTAATTTATTTTCAATTCTGAAATGCAAGCTATCGAAATTATAAACAACTCGGCGGTGACAACTGTGACAAGAAAGTGATCGTGCAGAAACTTAGAAAATGAAATTAACTGAAAATATATGCTGAAGCATCTAAATCATTTTTAAATATAATTTAACTCTAACGTAAATTATTTTAGTCATAATCATAATTCAAAATGATGAAACCAATGCTGAATTAATGTTGAAAAACAAAAACTGTATTTCTAAACGAAAATTAAGAAACTTCACTATTGTAGTCCGCCATTTTGCACCTATTATCACATCTTCGGTAGTATAGTGGTAAGTATCCCCGCCTGTCACGCGGGAGACCGGGGTTCGATTCCCCGCCGGAGAGAATCTTTTAGTATTTCGAAAACGTATTTTTTTCGACTATTGTATAATCGTAAAATAGATGGATTTTAGTAAGTCGACTGTGGGGTACTAGTGTTATTGTAGTGGGAAAAATTAGTTTTGTTCTTTGTGAAACTGGCAGTGAGCAGTGGCTGTTCTTGGCGTTATTTTAATTGACATGGGATGGGATACCTACATCTAACGGGTGTAAAAATACCCTTAACGACGCTGAAAGGCACTTGTTTTCCCCGTCATTGCGATCAGTTTTTTGTCCTGGACCATATTTGGGAACCTTTTAGTTGCCTACGGAGATATTGGAGGTCAAAGTTGTAACATTTTCACAAGTTTTAATGTTATAACTTTACTTTTAATACCTCCATAGCATGTCTGTACTATTCAATACAATCATCCTTCAGCACAACGTTTTTCTTTTTGTATCTTTGTACCAGTATTTTTAATGAATTTGTAGAATATTTAAGCGATTTCCATCTTTTATTAGAAATAACTAAAAAAAACTGCCCCGTACAGAATTATTCTATTTCATTGAAATTTAAAACCGTAATAAAAAAAAGAGCTATTTCCCAAAAACTAGGCTCAAACCACTCTCATATAGCAACTAGATTTTTGCGTAGAGTTTATATAATTTGAGGCACAGAATGCTTGGTTGACAGCTTCGTGATAGTTCTGTTTACACCTTGTACCTATATTAGAGGTCATAAAGGGGTTGAGAAAAAGAAATTAAAACATTTGTAACATCTTTATTTTTAATTTCATAGTTTCTTGAAACTAACCTACCATGCTAATTTACCAATATGGCCCACCTTCACTTAGAGCCTGCGCGCACTAGCGATTTTAAATTGACCGATAGTTTGATGGGTCAGAGGATCAGTATAGAATTATATGGCAGTGTGCGCACTTGAAGATTAATAGTTGTACGACCGAACTATATAATAATAATCATTTTACGATTGCGACTGAACTATCAGCCAACTTAAATCGACAGTGCGCGCAGGCTCTTATACTATAACAACTACCCTACTTTTTACCCATAATTCGAACATTTTTGACATAGTTACAAAATATTATTTAAACTTTAATTCTTTAAGGGTGGCTTAAATTAAATTAATAAAAAATAATCACAATAGAAGGTTCTTATTTACTTTCTGCTTAGTAGGTTATCACACCTGGATCTTACTACTAAAATAACAGTCACTTACATACAGAACCTACCTACAATAAAATTATTAACAAAAAATAAAAAAAAACAGGGTCACTAATTTTATTATAAATTAAATAACACGAAGTGCTAAAAACAAATTGCCAACATCTAAATAATTATCATTGGGTATTCCTACCTTCTCTTACTTTACTCTGCGTTACGTACACCTACTTTAAAAAAAACAGTTTTTACTTTGCCTAAGTTTTACATAATAGGTACTAATATAAATGTCTCATCATTATCAAGTATCTTGTCATAATTGACAGTTGTGTTCCTGTCATTATTGACAGCTGTGTTCCTGTCATAATTGACAGCTGTGTTCCTGTCATAATTGACAGCTGTGTTCCTGTCATAATTGACAGCTGTGTTCCTGTGATAATTGACAGCTCTACCCTGAACTTCTGTGCTGTTGGAGCATCTCTCCTTGATGACGCAGAAACCATTGTTGTCCCGTAGCAGCCCTATCCTGCAATAGCAGCCGAGCACACAGTAGCGAGGTCGCTTACAGACGCCATCACAGCGAAGCTCGCAGCCGAAGAGGCACACATATTCCTCGTTGGGGCTACTGCATTTTTCTGAAAAAGAAATGTGAGGAGGAAGACCTTAAAATTTAAGTAGTGTACATAAAACCAAAACAGACACAAAAATTAAATAATTAAGTATACTCTGTCTATCAGGCAGAAGATTCCTAATAAAAAAAGAAAGAAGAAGAAAGAAAGGTCTCAAACTTCCATCGTAGTGTGATGCATTTGTTGATACATGCGTTGTACTGGGTACAATGCTTTTCCAATGACTGATTCTCGCCTATGCTACGGTAAAGAGAACTAGTTATATATGTAACTCGTTCATAAATCCGCTTAGCAGTCGGATTAACGGAGAAAACATACTTTTTATGAAATCCGGGGACAGTACCCTCGTCATTTTTTAATATTAGAAAAGATGGCCAATTCAATGCTAGGGCCTAGGAACTACCAATTCGAGAGATTTACTTGGTACCTCTAATTACTCAAGACATATTTTCACAATACTTTTCAAAGCATTCTGTGATAATAAAAAACGAAGAAATTCCTCCTTGTAATAAGGTGTCGATTCCTACTCACTCAAAAAGGAAAAAAATGCTAGAAGGTGGTACGTGTTTTAATTTGAACGACGACGAAGTACTACTCACAAGTCGGGGAGCATCCTACGCTACGTTTACCATTCAAGAGTTTACAGAATAGGAGATCTTGTCTCGTTAATGCATGCCCCGTTTTTGGGTCGTAATTTTTAAAAGCCTCTTTTCGTGTCACACATTTTTTTCTTCTTACAAAATGTTTTGTCCCGTATTTCGAAGTACTTCAGGATCTTAAGCTCCAAGTAACACCCGAAAATCTTGAACATTTAGGGGATTAAAAATATTTCTGTTCTTGTTCAAAGATATTTACAGATTTCGTCAGCAACAAGTTTGTTTTTAAGAAGGTCATTTTATGTCCAATCCTTTTTAAATTGACAATTTTAACAAGCTTTGGTAAAACTGGAACATTACCAAACGCATTTTTACCAAAATCAGATCATTCACGAAGGATTGAATTTGAAACTGAATCAATTTAAACTGGGGATCGAATGTTGTTAGCTAGTAAGATATAATAAGGTTGCCCAAAGAGCATAAGCCATGCAATCCAAATGGTAGTCAAATAAAAAGCAGATAATTTCGGAAACAAAGCCCCAATTCTCGGATTTGGTTTTCAACAAAATAAGTGTATAAAAATTTACGAGTGCCACCGAACATGGGTTGCCTTTCAAGCCACTTATTAACAATTTTATGAGCTGACTGTCGGTAACTTTCTCGTCTCGTTTTATCCCTAATACAATTGAGGCATAAAATGTGGGAGTTAGCATTGAATCATCGTTATTTCGCGACAGATCGCTTGATTGTGCCCTTTTCTGTATATTTTACAGCGGACTCTTTCCCGTTCCTTGGGTCTTGATTGTTTAGTATTGAACTATTCTTTGTGATTATGGAAGCAAATATCTTTCAAAATTCAGAGATCTTCAACGATTTCAAATTTTACACTCAGATGATTAAATAACACTCTGATTCTAATCCAATCCTAGTATGAAAACAATACGAAAGAGAAGTTAATTGAATGTCTAATCAGAACGAATTCAAACTGAATGCTCCAATCCCGCGCCATACCAAGGCCGGGTCGCCGTATTCACAAGATCCTTGTCATCAAAATATTACGTCGATGTGGAACATCCCCATTCATAACCTCTCCTGTCAGTACTCTCCCATAGATCAGCTGTAACATTGTCTCGGCCATGTTATCATGTGGGTGCAGTATTTATGTGACAAGTGTGAACTTGGCTCTATTCTGCTTACGCGCATCTATCATGCATTCATGCCCTTATATCTGGGCGCTGGGCCACTCTTGATCTTGAACTTTGGATTTATTTATAACTTTTTTGTTTTTACATTTTGTTACCTAGTTTTTGCATTTACAAAGCGAAATGTATGAGAATTTTGTTCGAAATTAAACGTTCCCCCAGAACGTTTTTTCGATCATCAATCCGCTATTGTTTATTCGTCACTATCGCTATGTGGTAATGAACGAATGAATTTGAAAGTTCATGGGCATATTCAATCCATTGCTTAGCGTCCTATAAAGTATAATTATGTCCTATCTAGACTGCTTTTATATAATGTGGTTGACTATTTATGTTGTTTCTTAATTATTTTCAAGATATATATTCTTACCTGGATAGCAATCCTTCACATCGACACAGTGTCCATTATGATGCCTCAGCAACGGAGGGCGGCACAGGCATCCCCTGACGCAGACCTTGTTGGGACAATTGGGGGATGGGTCGGAACAGCTAGGCTCGCACCAACCGCATGAGAAGTATTCCTCATCAGGGGCACAGTCTTCCACTGAGGGGTCGTGGTGGGATGGCTGGGAATCATAGATCACTACACCGAACATAGGGTGAACTTGGAGCAGAGTTGGAATTTCTGAGTTAATATTTAGATGACCTGCAAAAAGAATGAAGGTTGATTAGAGTATGTCTGACTTCGCGTAGTCGGTAAAGAATTTGTTTCTTTTATTCATAAGTCGGATTGTCGGAGCCGGGAAGGGGCGGTCAGATAGGCAGTCGCCCCATGTACGGCACACAGCACAGCAGTAGCGAAGGGTCAATTTTGTAAGAGGTGAGCCGGAGTAGGTATCTTAATGTGACTATTTTATTTGAATACTGACTGTGCCATTTTTCAAAGGGAAGCCGGTAGGAATCGAGTTGTATGGAATCTTCGCCACTGCAGCACAGCACAGTACAGCTGCATTTAGTTAGACTGGAAGCTGACCCCAACATAGTTTTGGAAAACAGCTAGGCAGATGTTGCCGGAGCGGGGAAGGTACCTTGAGGTAGCCCTGGCAAATTCTCATAAAATTGTGCCATTACCTTGTTGTGAAAGCATACTATCATTCCTATCTTGAGTGTTGTATGCGATCTCGACATATTCATTTTTCCTAGAACCTGAGAAAAGGATTCATTGTTTGAATTGGCCTAAATATTCTTAATAAGTAACGGTTATGGTGCGATTCCGCCAAAATTGTGCACGAACTGCATATTTGTGCGAACATTTTGTACAGCATAAAATGAACTGCGTACTAAGTTGGCAGATCCATTTCCACCGGCAAAGCTGTGCTTAACTTATTTTCGCGCACAGTGCAGCAAATTTTTGTAAACGAACACGTTAGGACGAGAGTCCATGACCAAAATGTTTGCCTCTTCGATTTACGTCCAACCATAAAAAACAAACATCCTTATTCCAAAAATACTAATTTCGAGTTGATGATAGATTTTAAAGACCGAAACATTAAAAAAACAAAAAAAAAAAAAAAAAATACTATAGCCATACTGTAGCATACTGTCTTAAACTTTTTTTAATCGGTAAACCGATGAGTAAAGGTCGGTCTTCTAAACCACTAGGGGGGCTACTAAACCGAGAAAACAAACAGTGAGTGCGTGTACGCAGACGCGACTCCACCGCTTGCGTGTGCGCGCACAAGTTCACAGTTGAGAGCGAACATTGAGGTAAACACGCGCACATTTTGTTCATGTCCACTGAAAGAAGACGAATAAGCATTTGTGCTGCACACCGGTGGAATAGCACCTTTTAGGAATACTAACACAAATTGTGTATTTGTGACAGTGTTTATTATGCATTTTTGTTGTTAACACGTATCTCCATTTCTTAAATACTTTAAGAAGTAAAATAAAAAAAAAAACTGCTGTTTTATATTTTATTTACCATGAGTCGACTAGCTGAGAAAACTAAGAAGTCGGTAACATTACTTAGTTTTGCAGTGAAATATTTTAATGTGGTAAAATCGGGTAAAATTGTTCCATTACCTTCTTGTAAAATACTTCTTTCTTGAGTATTGTTTGCTTTGTTCTCGACATTTTCATTTTTCTTAGGACCTGAAAAAAGTATAATTCATTATTGGATTAAGAGGCCTAATAAGAAACTGTAAAGGAATACTAACACAGGATAGCTTAATTAACCTAAATTGTGATTTTGTGAAGGTGTGTACTATGCGTTTTCTGTTGTTAACTCAATTCTCCATTTCTTCATGTATCTCCATCTCATATGAGGACTTTTTACTTACTTACTACTTACATGGTTTCGAAAACTTCAGAAAACTACGAAGTCGCTACTTAATACTTAGTTATGCAGTGAAACTCGACTGATGAAGTCTACGCTCCGTCCAGCACAGATCCAGATCCAAAACCCCTAGAGCTTTCATCTTGAACTCCAGGATCGTTTCGAGTGCCTAGGAAGCTCATTGGACGAATACAACGAAGGGTTCGTGGAAACTGTCCGTACGACTGGGTCTAAGTTCTTCAAGATACGTCGTGCAGATGAGGCGTGGAAAAACCGGCACCTCAATAAACGGATCTCTAAATCCTTGAAAAGAGACCTTCGCCGCAATAAGCTCGGTATTAATACCGAGCGTATTAATGACGCAATTGAGCGGAATAAAGGCTACAAGGTATTTGCAAGAGATCTGGCTATTGGGCAGAGCCAGCTCACGAAACTGAAGACCGACGATGGCAGGATCGTATCCGCCAAACCGGAGCTTCTGATGGAGATCGACAGATTCTATGGGCAGATGTACACGTCAACCAGTAAACCCGTTATTCCGTAGACCACACACATAGCTGCGGCAAGTTATACAGAAAACCGAAGAGTATAACTGCCTCTCTGTTTTGAGACTTGGGCTGTACTGTAGTTTCCCCAACGGTGTCAAATCGACTACCCGTCCAGAATGGTGTTGAAGAAGTGTCTGTACAAAAACTCCACCATGTCAGTCCGAGTTCAGGAACAGACCTCGAAACCTATCCTTCTGCAGCGAGGTGTGAGACAGGGAGACGTCAGGGAGACGACGGGGGTCACCACGTGACCCCCGACGCCCGCGGCTGCTGGGGCGTGAGGCTCTTTCCCTATCACGTCCCGCCACCTCCTTCGCTAGCATGGCTGCTTCACAGAAGGAGGTGACTTCTTCCCATTCCCTCTCGCCTTACCCTTCGTCGGGTATTACAGGCGTAATGTTATGTTATACTGTAATTTTACTTTTTATGAGCTGTCAAAATACGATTCCCCCTTAGATTTTGTTTGGCAATAGCAACACTACTTGGCCTTATTTAAATAAGTTTTTTTGTGACACTCAATGACTATCAATCGGATTTTTTGTTAGAGAGGTTGTGTCCTGATATTATTATTTAAATCATAATATTTATTTTCTGTAGTACTTAGTAAATAAAACTACATTATTTACATTATATGTATACAGACCACAAATAGAACTAAAGTTATGATAAAAATAAGACTAAAAGTAAGTAAATATAAACATATAAACAACGACGACAATAGGACACTTAGGCGGCAAAGTACTCCTCCGCATCGCTGTCATCTAGAAACGTGCCCAGAAGACGGCAGCACTGCCACGCTGAATGGCAATGCTAATTCTTTGGCCAAAAAAAGAGCCCGCCCTCTGGTCACGCGAAGTGTCGACCAGTCGGCGAGAGATTTCCTTAAAAAGGAGACGCGCTCTCGAGCCCCATGACCCGAGCGTTTCGACCCCAAACGGTTCAAAACTGTAGTTACCAATAAGGTTACAGTATTTGCGCCGCTTGAACTTTGCTTGTTGCCATATGTCAACACTAGTCTCTGATAGGTTGTGGTGGACTTGAGGAACCAGTGCCAAAATCTGATAAAACTGTTCCATTACCTTCTTGCGAAATCGTTTCATTTTGCGTGTTGACTGCTTTGTCCACGACATATGTATAATTCATAGGACCTGAAAATGTAAATGGAAATGTATTCATTATTTGATTAAATATTCTTAATAAGTCATGATTAGGGACTACTTCTTGTGATTACTTAAGGTGGAAGCACCAAATTCAAATTTTTCGGTCTGTGTCATGCTGTATGTTGAACAAAACATGATTTGCAGCTGTAATACGCATGTATTTATAGAATTACAATAATTAAAATCATCAATGCCTCTCAGTTCATTAAATTCAAATGAATGACTATTTCATGAAAAAAAACATATTTTGTTCATTATACAACCTGACACATACCAGCAAATTGCTAAAAATCTAAGAAAATTTCAATTTCGCGGGCTACTCAAACTCAAAGCATTTATTTCAATTAGACCATCACAGACACTTTTGAATGTCAAAAAATAACAAAAAAGAAGCGAAGTCACAAGGCATAATAACTTGAGAAAGTACTGTAGTTGCACATTCCAAAGCGTAGATCTCTATGGAGAAGAATGAGCAAGAAACTCCATGGACACTCTTTTAAATCAAACTCCTACCTACTACCCTGGCGCTACCACTTTTACGTAAAATTATGCATTTGTGACTGTATAATACAGTAAATAAGAATCCAAGTTCACTTTTTGTTGTTCACTCGTATGTCCATTACTTCAGATTATGAGGTAGATATCTTCTTACTTACCATGGTTAAGATAAGATCAAAAAACTACGCAATATGTAACTAATAACTAAGTTTTGCTGTGAAATATGTCAGTATACATCTTGTCCCATGCAACTTTACTCAGCTCTACGCAGATGATTATTTTTTTGCGATTTCGATGGTGGTCGCATGGAGAAGGTGGTTCAGTTTGAGGGTCTATACCACATCCTTAAAATATGACCACACCTTTTTGCTACACACTGTATACATTGCATCTTCCGCTATTATCTTTATGCAAGTTTTCGATAACATGTTCTTTTATATTACTTATATACCTATTGTTCATTATTCAACTAGTTTTCATAGTGATTGAGGCGTGTAGTAATTGAGTAGGTAGGCACCAGGTAGGTAGGTGACCAGCGGTGTGGAACTCATTATGCAATATTGTGCTTGTTATATCAGTTGCTAATTGTTTTAATTCGTTAATGTGCATTGATTCTCTGTGTGATATTGTGTTGAAAAGATAGTTCATTTATTGAAGAGAATGGACAGCTTTGTTCTGGCTGTCAATAAGTATAAGATCACCAATTTGTCTACCAAGCCACTCCAACAACAACAGGTTACATCCACAATGACCATCACCAGATCGTGATTAAGGTGGAAGCGCCGGCGAAATTCAAATTTTCTTAGGTTTTTTTTTGCAATTTTCAGGTCAGAAATCGTAACACGTAAGTACTTACAGAATTATAGTCATTAAAATCATCAATACAACCCACTTTGAATGACTATTTCATGAAAAAGTTCTTCAATGGGATGAAATGAACATCTAGGGTTGTATTTATGATTTTAATGATTAAACTCTGTAAAGTCATATTCGTTACGGTAGCCAAACGTAAAAAAAATTGAAATTCGCGGGCTACCGTAGCGCATCCTCCTTAAGACAATGACCCTTGAGGTCCTTTCATTTAAGGAGGTCCATAATGTTTATTTTTCAGTTGAAAGCAATTTGGTGCACTCTTAGCCTAGTGCTAAAATGTCTGTTTCTGCTGCATAACTTTATCTAAGGGCAGAACACAGATTTAGTTTCTAAATTGGGTGCAAAGTTTTGAATCCCTTTTTCTTGATAGATAATAAGGCAATTGTGCAATTTAGTAGATTTGAAACTGTGTGTGTGTACAGGAAGAAGAAAAGACAAGAAACCAGGAAATATTTAGTTTAACAATTTATTTTTATTTTTCTTAATAAATATCTTAACACTATTTAAATAAATATTAAATTAAAAACAGCCAAACTCATATTTCAACAAAGTTGATTTCAGTTTTATATAAATTGACATGGTAACAAAATCATAGAAGTGCAAAATCAGTTACATAAATGGCACTGAATTATAGAAAGAACACTTGTGCAGTAATATAGTTAAAATTATGGAAACCTTTTTTCAATTTTGCCCGGTTTTAACGATAAAGAGATAAAGATAAACGAAAAGAATGTCTAATACATAAATACTTTTTCGGTAATTTTGTACAAAATAATGGACAGACCATAGATGTGTTATCACAATAGAAATAGAATCAAAACACAATGAACTGGCAAGAAGGACAAATAACACTACATTCGATCATCAATAAATAATACGTGAAGAATGATTATGAAAAACACAACAAACAAACTACTAGACGTAGACATCCACCAATTTGAAACTGAAGAAAAATCTCACTAACGTAATTTCAGCAATAATAGCAGTTTTTATATACAAAAAATTCCAACCAATCGTTTCAAGTTGATGCCAAATCGTTGGTGTAACTTCCGTTGTATCATACATACCAAATTTTGTGAAATAAAACTTTTTTATTTGAATAAACACCATTTAGAAAATCCCAGTTACCTTTAGGACATTCCTCTAGCCTGACACATTGACCATTTGGGGCCTTAACGTACCCCTCGTCGCAGAAGCAACCCTCTACGCAGGGTGAAGAGACCTGGGGTTCAGGGTCACTACAGGTCTTCTCCTGTATCTCGCACTGCTTATAGATCTGGTGTTCCCCACAGATTATCTCGTGGTTCGTTGTGTTTAGGGCTGGAACTGCTGGAAGTACTGTAGGTGTACAAGGTCAAATTGAGTTGAGTACAGCGAAATTTCATGGATGTGATACCCATCACATCACCTTAGTAAATAATAATGTAGGTATGAACTAAAAGTTATGACGAAGTCAGAGCAGAGGGCCTATAGAAGTGGCAATCGCTTCCCAATTATCCAATTAGTGTTTCTACAATGATTTTCACCAGGATTGACATAGGTTTTTAGGTAGCCTTAGTCAATGCGATACATTTTTACTTTTCCGTCACCGTTATGATAGAATGCCACGTTGCCTAGGTCCTCTTCGCTGGTAGAATAGTTGCTTGAAATAAAGAGATTAGTTTCTTTTTCTTTTTTCTCTTCAATAGATCATATCGATCGATACCCGTCACGTCACGTCTTTGAAGTTTCATCATTTATAAAACAGTATAATTGTCACATCAATATTTATGGTTTACAAGAGTCGAATTTACAAAAATGATAGTAATAGAGAAAGTATCAAATATGAAAAGAAGATTATAGAAAAGGCTGACATTCTTCTATGTTGAAAATTAACAGAAAGTGAAAAAACCGCACAGCTTGAAGGTAGAAGATGGAGAGAAGCGTAGGTCTTCGGCAAGAAAGCAGCTTAGCTCACTAAAGCTAATATTTGGTATCTGTAAATAAAAATATTTTGAAGTTTAACAAAAGGGTTAAAAGTAAAAAATAAAAAATATATCTACAAGTTCAAAATAACGAAGAATTGAAAAAGAAAACAATCTCATCTCTCTCGGACATTTCCTCAAGATTTCGTACTTCTAAATAAAACAGATAGTGGTTGCCTTGACCTCGTAATGTCTGCAATAGGAAGTAAGTCAAGATCGCATCTCGAGATAATGAGCCTGTTTGACTTCTAATTTCATACATGCAAATGGACAAATGTTTTAATTGGCATGACCACATTGACCACTTCAGGGCATTAATCTCTCCCACTTCTTCGTTGACATTCTACTCCGTTTTGGTGTTTAGACAGCTAGGCCGACCTATAAGGTCTAACTATTCATATACGAAATATTTTCAGGGAATCATCTAACGGCTATAACGAAGCCATTTCAAGGGATTTTTTTTTAAATGAGTATATTTTTATTAAAAATAAATAATTTAAAATTACTTCACCCACAAAATAAATACTAGCTCCTTATTTTTGAACATCCATTACGCTAGTTTACTACATCGTATTTACCTACTGTCATTGATAGAATATGGGAGTAAAGGTTTTATGCAAAAAGTCTCAAAAAATTTTAGAATTATAATAATTTCGTAAAAAAAAACACTCAGATAATTTTTTTTTCGTTGCGATGGCCTCTTTACTACTTAAAGAAGTTACTCTTAAAATATTTCGTGTATGAAAAGATAGACCTTATACAGGGTGGCAGGAATAATGCCGCATAAACGGTTACCACGTATTCAGTAAGTACATCATTCTGAAACTCAAGATTAAAAAAAAAATCTGCTGTTTTCTCCAAAAGTGCAATGTTACACGGTTTAAATGTATGGAACAGCTGTTTTTCTTGTTTTATGCATGATATGAACAGTTGAGTTTTCCCGAGACCCATTTTTTTTTTTTTTTTAATCTCTTCACTAAAACTTACATTGGTATTATTAATTTCGTTTCGATTTCGAACATAAGAAATGAGTTAACCTTTGTGATAGAGTTTTGATAGTAGAAGTTTAGCTTTTTGTGAGCCATGTCCCATTTCTTCAGCTCTGATGCTGTGCTCTGGTTTGAAGCATATGTGCCCGTGTACATCATTTCGGCAGTCACCTGGTTATTTCAGCTTTAATACTATCTCGTTGGTCCAGTGGTCGAAAGCGCGACTGCTAAGCATGAGGACCCGGGTTCGATTCCCAAGTCGGGCAAAGAGTTATTGGGTTTTTTGATCAGGAATTTCGCAGTAGCAGCCACGGAGCCTGGATTTGTGCCTGGTTAATGGCAATGGACTCGCCACCTATTACATGGGACTTTAACATTACTGGCGAAATGTGGGTGTACCATGAGGTACACCTGTGTCTTTTTGTTCGGGGATTATAGGCGTAATGTTATGGTATTTACAAGTAAATTAAGGACTTACTACGGGAGCATTTCTTCGGGGTAACACAACTGCCATCCCTGTCCCTCAACAGCCCAGTCTTACAGAAGCATCCCCTGGTACATTGAGCTGGACAGATAGGGTTACGGTTGTCACAGGTCTTGTTACAGGGCTCGCAGAACCTGTACTCTTCGTTTTCTGGACACCTGCCACCGTTGGGCCGAGGTTCTGTTGTATCTTGCTTGTAGGCTGCTTCTGAGGGATAAAACAGCTTTAATTGGATGACGTTCCTCTTCTTCTCGTTTAAATAGATGAAAATGGCTTTTGATCGCCTCGTTGGTTTAGTGTTACAAGTGCAACTGTGGAACATGAGGTCCCGGGTTCGATTCCCAGGTCGGGCAAATTATTATTGACTTTTTCCTTCAGGAATTTCTCAGTAGCGGCCCGGAGGTTGGATTTGTGCTCGGCTGATGGCAATAGGTTCGCCCTCTTTTATATGGGACTTAAAAATATAACTGTTCAAATATACAGGTGTTACAGGTCTGCCACTCTTCGGAGATTATAGGCTTATTGATATATTATTTAAACCAGTTGTACTCAATCAATCTGTAGATGCACCGAGTTGTCAAAATGTTATTTTTCCAATAATAAAATTGATTTAACTTTGTGAGTACGGTACTCAGAACTTATGGACACCCGCTGAGGAAAACACAGAAATATTTTGTCTTATTATCTTGACATTTGTCGAAATTAAAGTTATTATTAATCAAGCTGCTGTTGGTGTACCAAATAAATAAATAAATGCATAAGCTGTTGAAATATCACAAAGGATGTAAATTATAATTCGTATTGGGTCATTTGTTTTGCTTGTTTTTTTTTAAGATGGTTACCTGTTTTAATTAATTATGTCGTTATTTTCTTCTACATTGCTACTAACCGTTGCGACGTTTTGCTGATTAAGCACATATTTTATCCATTTGAAAAATTGGAGAATTCTCTCTTCAACTCACTGATCGGTGGACACGCGGAAAGGTCCACGCAGAGTCCAGCATCGTTCCGGACCTGTCCCTCCTCGCAGTAGCAGCCGGTCCGGCATACGGCGGCACAGGTCGGCGCCGGGTCACTGCACGTCTTTTGACAGCCTCCGCACTCCAGGAATCGCTCGTTGGCGCGGCATAAGCCTATTGGGGCTAGAATATAGAATATATTGTTAATTTAATTATGATAGCGAGCCCATTACTTTTTCCACCGCTGGACCACAGCCTTTCTGAGTATGACATGTAAGTCGTATTTCAAAAAATAATTCAACACGAATGATTTTAATTATTAAAAAATCGGCCAAGTGCAAGTCGGGCTCGCGCATGAACGGTTCCGTACCATCGTAGTCGGGGCAGGACAGGGGGCTTCCCCTGTAATTTATTATTATAGCGGCAACAGAAATACACATCCTGTGAAAATTTCAACTGTCTACCTATTACGGATCATGTGATATAGCGTCCCGCTGATAAACAGCCGGACGGACGGACGGATGGACAGTGGAGGCTTAGTAATAGGGCCCCGTTGGCTACCCTTCGGGTACGGAACCCTATAATAACCAGTAGTAGTTTGGTCCTTCGATCCGGATACCTACAGATGTCACCTGAGGTACATTCATAGTTTTTGTTATGATATTAGGCTGTTGATTATGTTGTGGGCCACTTTGTAATATTTCTGAACTATCCTGCAGAGAAAATTGACGACAATCATCAATTTAGTCGGCAAAACTAGTAACAAAATCTCTGCAAAATATCTGAAAGCAAAAGTATTTTGTTTTGAATTGAAACTGGGTCCCATCGAAACATCATTCAAACTACAAACTGACCTAGCATAGCATTTTTTACATAGTCCGATCATGTATCATCAATTTTAAGACCATTGACAATTTAATTAGTAGATCTGGAGTGATGTGTCCTGCATCGATACCAAAGTCGATCAATCCGATTTAAGCGAGCCGTGCATTCGAGCGAATGTTTTTACGACCAGATCTTTATTTAGATACGACAAATTTATCGGCCACACTACTTGTATACGACTTTCGTTAGTTGTTAATTAATTTTTTTATTTGTTTTTTGGATGCGCTGGGCTTCTTTTGTTTGTGGTCGTTATGTTACCAGTTGATTTTGTTCTTCGAGCGTTTTCATCATTTGTTGCTTTCATATAATGTAGGTTTCTCTTTGGATCTAAGAAAATCTAGATATGCATAATCAGTTTACGATCTTTGTACCTGGCCACTTAAGATTCACTTAATAAGCAACTGTAGGTAAATTACTTTGAAGACAATTTTTACAACAATTTTCAGAAGTGAGAAATACCTACTGCCAGACGTACGAAACAAAGAATCAGTTTCTACAGGAAAAGTCCAACAGGACATCTTCAAAAGGGATGTTTTTTTTGATAACGACATCTAACAGTTCAACCTATGAGGTTGGCTTCTGCTTAACCAGACTATCCTGTGGGTCCTTGAGTATAAGGCGTTCAGCCAAGGACGAAAAGCTTAGAAACTAAGCGAAAAGGGATGAAAAAAGACGAAGAAATTTATCGATTCATCTTGGTTAGCTGGAGCATGTCAATAGCCTAAAATCTATGCTAAAATGTATCCCACACTAGACTTTCGAAGAAGCCAAACACACGAGTAACCTATCGCCTGTCATCTCTCCACACGCATATCAAAATGAAATGCAATCAAGCCGCGATGCTTATCAATAATCAAATAATCACAAAGTTCATCAATCATGGAGGTTTCACTTGTCGTGTCTGCATTTCTACCGGTCAGACAGCCATATATTTCGTTTCATACACCTCCATACAAGTTTACTAAACATAAGATTGGCTGTCTGTGGACTGATTGACACTTATTGGTTTTAAAAACAATGACTGGTTTGTGGATACTGAGAAATGTGGTAGTCTTTTTTGTGTTTTGCATTGAAGGTCAGGTTTTAATTAGGAATTGGTGAGGTGGGGTTGTTTTTCTGTTCTATAGTAATTTACTTTTTGTTGAAGTCGGTTAACACTAAAAATGAAAGTATGTAGTAGCATAGTTTTATGTTATGTTGTAAAACTCAAGATTTAAATGTCTAATAAGTTGTATTTTTAAACAATGGATATATGAATATTGATGTTAACTTTTCAACATTGCTGATGATTAAATTAAAAAAAGTACACCTAAAACTCAAAGCGAAAGTTTTAACAACGTTGCCAAAGGTAATTAAACTTTTTATGTAGGTAAGTGATAACCCAAAGTTACCTCGTATTTATTTAATTAGCTTATAATCTAATTAACTGCAAGGCTATTAAACAGTTTATATCGACAATAAACCTCAAAACACTGCAATTGTTCGTAATTGTGCATGTTTAATTTATTTAATTCTCGATCAACTCGTTTTCAAGGAAGTAAATAAAATGGTTGTAAAATAAATAAAGATATAAATATCCTGTCGGCAATACTCCTGTTTATCTGTGTTGCCAGGGTAAACATAAAATTTCCTTAAATTAGTTTTAGACCGAAAGTCCATTTTCTATACCTACATTTTTGCAAAAAAAAAAAATACTCATCTGCCTGAGTGCCTAGCCTTTTCCGGATGCAGCTGAATACCAGTATTTTACATGGAGCGACTGCCTATCTGATCTCTACAACCAAGTTAGTACAGGGTAATACGATACCCCTTGGTAAGACTGGTTGTCAGACTTTCGGACTACCTGTAACGACTGTCAAAGCTCTACAATTGACAGCCGGGACGACGGGTTTAACGTGCTTTCCAAGGCACGGAGGAAACTCGGTATGTAATGGGTGACCATCCACAGACAAACCTAGGCAATCGCAGCTTAACCTGAAGATTTATCTGAGCGACTGAAACAAAAAAATATACTAATTTCACAAAAACATCAAGGTTTGTTTCCACCTTCATTTAATACACGTATGTAACGTATATTATTATGGAGCTATATGTCGTATATAGTTCTATCTTTTCCCACTCTGAAAAAGATTAAAAGAAATACGGTTTATGACTTTATGGTACCCTCTAATTCAAGAAAGGCCTGCACAAGTGGCAATTGATATTAACGTGTTTCGCTTTTCTGCAAGGACTGTCAACGAGATTTACGTATAACGTTTTCGGTCGCTTATGTCGCTGAGACAATAGCTTATGTCACTTATGTCAGTCATACACTTCTGACTTTTCCAATATCATTATCGCTGAGATGCTGATAGACTGTCACTCTGTCTGGGCCCTCAGGTAACAATAAAGAATTGTTTATTGCACCAAACATGCTTTTGTTCAATGACCTGGCTTTATCGGATAGCCGGCTCAAGTTCTAAATGTGTGATTTAACGTTAAAACTAATTTGCATAACAAAGAACATATCATTGGTGTTATGTGTATATTAGAAATTAAAATTATTTGAAAACTAACTGTTTTTCATATTTTCGATTTGATTCACACATCAGACATATTCATACGTCATCGAGTCATCAGTGAATCCTGCTTTCTTTGTGATTGTGATATTGATGACGCCATTCAGTGTGCCAGGATAAGGATAATATGACATAACGGAACAGTTTTGATCATTCATAAAGACTTTTTCCCCATAAAACAAGAATTTAAGCGTTTTATAATAAACAGCTGTTTCCCACGACTTGGTTCGCGTGGTTGATGTGTATGTGGAAGAAAAAAAATAGCCTATGTCCTTCTCTAGCATACAGGGTGTAAACAGACCCTTCACGAAGCCGTCAACCAAGCATTCTGTACATCAAACTAAGTAACTTTACGCAAAAATTATTGCTGGGAAACGACTTTTTTTTTTGGGGTGAAAAATCACGTTTTACGGTAGGACTCGATGGAACGCACTCAAAGCATTGTGCTGATGGATGGATTGAATAGTACGGGGGTCGTGGAGGTGTTTAAAGTAAAAATCTTACATTAAAAACATGTTTTAAAAAAAAAACTTGTGAAAAAGTTGGAACTTTGACCCCCAATATCTCCGTAACTAGAAGGTTCACAGGTATGGTCTAGAACGAAAAAAATATCGCAAAGACGGGGAGAACAAGTACCTTTCGGCTTCGTTAAGGGTCTATTTACACCCTTTACAATCTATCTCCTTGCTAAAATATCATTACGATCCGATCAGCCGTTTAGTCGTGAAAAGGTAACAAACAAACAAACAGAGTTACTTTTTAGTCGTAATATTAGTATGGAATGGATTATTATTTTGAACAAAGCAGAAGAAATGCCCAAATCGCATTCATTTTTCATTTACACATTAATGTAGAGCAATGAGAACATGCTTTTAATTTCATAGAAAATGAAATTACTGTGGGTAATTAGGCGTAATACCGCTTCAGCTGCGTCCGGCCCGTCTCATTTCCTGGCACATCTTCCGTTTAAGAAAAGTTAATAAAGAAGATTTCTTTGTGAAATGTTTAGGGCAGTTAAGGTGTCACCACTGTGCTCAAAATGGTGACGGAAACATCGTAAGGAAACCGGCATATTATCTCTGAACCAGAAATAAGAAGACTTGTGATATACATATTGTTACGGTTAAAGGCCGAGTGACCTGGTGAAGGTTGCAGGGATCCGCTGGATGTGAGACGCGCGAGACCGGTCAATGTGGCTACACTTGGGGGAGACCTATGTCCAGCAGTGGACGTCTTTTGGGTGAAATGATGATGATGATGATGATGAAAGGCCGAATTAAGGTTAAACCTAGTTCTAGCCGGCTGTACCTAGTTGCGGTTTAAATTTGGAGGTTTGATGCAACCAATTCGGATTTTTGGTCACAGTTCTATCAATTTGGTCGGTGTGTCCTAGCAATAAAAAGGATACACCTAAGTATAACAAGCTGTTACCGGCCACACCTAGGTGTAGCCGGCTAGAACTAGGTGTAACCTTACTTCGGCTTTTAGCCGTAACACATATAGCAACACCATCAATCGGTATTAGACCCGCGTGGAGCATTATGGCCTCGTTTGTATATACAGAATGGAACTTTTAAGTCAGTAATAAAAAAAACTGACTGCCTTGTTGGTAGCAAGCGCTACTGCTAAGCATGAGGTCCTGGGTTCGATTCCCGGGTCGGGCAAAATGTTATGGGTTTCAGGTTCGGTTTTAATTAGGAATTTCTAAATAGCAGCCATGGAGTCTGGATTTGTGCCCGGTTGATGGCAATGGGTGTACTTGTTAGGTACATCTCTGCCTAACCTTTCGGGTATAACAAGGCGTGTCGTTATGTTATATTGTGCTAAATAGAATCACAGTAGCCACCGATCTCAAAAATAATGCAATAACAAAAATATGGATTTATAATTTTAATTTAGTTCTTACTACATTTACTTGATAAATAACTGATACTTTTAGCGGCATGGAAGTAAAAATAAAAAATATAATTGGTGGTCATCGTTCGTGAGGTATTTCGTCGGGCACAGCATTTTATTAAATTAAAACGTCTTTATGTGTGTTAAATTACGGGCATTTACGCGGTCCTTTGGTACGAGACGTAGAGGTTTTAATTAAGACTTTCGAGATAATAACACGGTATCAACATGTTCATACATGATGCATCGTCCTGACTGTTTTGATGTATTTTGGGTTGACTTTAATCTTTTTGCATGCGCCAGAAAGTTCCTTTTTCTTTAACTATGACCTACTGTCGTTAATACTCATTTTATTAGCTATATTAATATTGATAATGCGATAGTCTGTCTGTCTTTTTGTTTGTTACCTTTTCTCGGATCAACGGACGAACGGATAAAATTTTTGCACAAGTGTAGACTATGACTTGGGTTGGTCCGTTAGACATTTTCTCATCCTGGTAGTCCATTGTCGGTCCTTATGGGAAAATAATTGATCTCCATGCGGGATTAGCCGCTGGCATTTGGTTATGGTCAGCAAATTTAGGCATTTTGATGACCATAACCAAATGGATATATGGTTGGTTAGTTACGATTGTAGACGTAGGAAAACTGACAGAAAAATTGATTGTTTTTAAACAATCTTTTATTGATAAAGTCACAGGAAGTTTTGTTGCACAAGTTTATTTTTGCAAGCTGACCTTTTGAGAGGATTATATACTTCTTGCTTCAACTCTTAGCGGGGCAGCCGGTAAGTGGATTGAGAATAATGTACGTAAGAAACGTACGTATAAAGGCATCGTGCTTTGAACTTGACCGCGCAAATACTGTTTAACCTTGCGATCAGATCTCCACAACAAAAATGAGTCACCATATTCATAACATAGTTTCTGGGATTTCTCTCTCATTAATGTTTGGATAATGCTTGGATAATCCACAGTTACGAAATCTTTTAACGTCAAGACTTTTTGAATGACCTGGGGAAATCCGCTATGATGGCAACACAGTGTTGCCGCATGAGGGAAATATGTGAGACAACTCATCATAAATAAATTACGCGAATGGTGTCATAAAGTAGTATCTAGATTTTATCTTTGGATGCGACCTTCGATTGTGTCTTGTATATTATGTTTCTAATGTTTCTATGCATTATTCTACTTTATTGATTACTAGTCTGTGGCCGCAATCGTTACTGCTGAGGACGGGGTCTTGGGTTCGATTTCCAGGTCGGGCAAAGCATTCCTAGGTTTTTCCAAAAGGAATTTTGCAGTAGCAGACCGGAGTTCGAGATTGTGCCTGGTTGATGGCAACAGGCTCACCCCCTTCTACATAAGAGTTAAACATAACTGGCGAGGTATTATACCTCTTCCAAATCCTTTACGGATTACAGGCGTGAAGTTTTGGTATGTAATGATTAGTGTGTTGTGTGTTAGACCTGAAACTTAATTTAGGTACACAACATCATCACTAATTCATGAAACTTTCAGAACTTTGTGTGTGTGGTCTCTGAAATGTTTTGATGCCCCTTTCAACATATTCTAATACAAATATTGATTAGTTTCTATTCCACTGTCTGTAAACGAAGCATGGTAATATTATGATTACCATCTACATGATATTATCTTCGATCAAAGAATGACGACACAGTAAGAAACCGTCGTGTTTAATAAATCTGACGTGCATTTTAAAATGCATTTATTCATATTTATGTAAAAGATCGTGACATGATACATATAGGTACTAGTAGATACTAGATAGATATAAAATCTACATAAAGAATTTTGGGTAAAAATGGCTGACAAAAAATGGTTCAACAAGGATAATGCCATAGTGCTCATGTTTTTTCTGGTGTAGGTACCTCTTTAGCATATTTTAGTTAAGTTATTAATTATGTATATGTTTCCATTTTGAATTAGGAGTGCGTTCACATTAAAATAGTACTTCTGGGATTCAAATTCATGACATATTGATTGCTAGTTTAACGCGAAACCGAGGGCAGCCCTATTGAGGGCCATACCACCACATGCTGTTTGGGTGTGTGTTCCGCCACTTCTTCCCAAAAAATCTAGGAACATTACATTTTATATGTGGTCATAAATGTGTGGAGCAGTTAATTTCATTCATGATTGTAATGGTACCTTGGTTTAGAAGTGATTCATAATGAGATCTTAGTTCGGGTCCACAGGCATTTCAATTAAACCTTCTGCCTACATTTACAACGGACGACAATAGCTGCATCATATAGCATTTGTTGCAAAGGTCAAAAGGCTCACTAAACAGGTAGGTACCTTTTAAACGTACCTACGAAACCATTTTAACTTTCTTAACTTACAGCGCGAGCGTTACAGCCAATAATTAGTACTGTTTGACGGTAAAAGCTCTTAAAGAAATAAATAAATTTCAATTTGCATTTAAAAGTAAGTTAAGTACAGCTGATTATTATCTACTGGATTGCTTTCATTGGTTAAGGAGCTGTTTCAAAATTTCTGGTCCTACGAGTCACGATAGTTTGGTCCTTCGGTTAGGTTTGTTTTTTTTTAACATTGGTAATTAATTAACAATAACTTTGTTGTGTTTAGTATTTATAAGTAAAAAATTAAATAAATTGAAGACCAAAATTAACTTTTTGGTCCTTTTGAAACGAGACCTAAACTCCTAATTTATTAACACTTTAATTAATAAAACCCGACATACCTTGCTCTCCGCGGACTACTGCGACGAAAACCAGACAAGCCACAATCACTCTAGCTTCCATTCTGACAGGCAGCCGCGGTTACACTGAGCGTCCTCCCGCGGCGATCGCTTATATGTTACACTTTATAGGAGGGAGATGCGCATGCGACTGTCGGCTGACTAAGATATTTTGATAATAATCTACTTAATGTTTATCTAATTTTTGAGTCAAGCAAAGGTCTTTCTCTCGGGTATTTTCTCGTGTTATGAGAGTCAGCCATCGTGAGTAAACCGATGCCAGTTTATTTGGACCAAAAATTCGAAGACTTGTGTAAACCTCCGACACGCAGTGTGCCGGCCTACTGTATTATGATGGCCCAACCCCTGACATAGGGAGCAGGCCTGTGTCCCAACACTGGGAATCAGAGCTCGTCCGGTATAACAACAACAACATCCAGTTATTTTCAGGGTACTTTGGCCCTTAGATAATATAATATACCTTACAGACTAACATACATATAATAAAATACAAATTGTGTTAGTAAGCAGAACCTTAAAACTATGTAAGTAACACTTCACTTGTGCACTATATAAGGTCTATCTTTTCATACACGAAATATTTTAAGAGTAACTTCTATAAGTCGTAAAGTCGCCATAGCAACGAAAAAAAAATATCTGAGTATTTGTTTTTACGAAATTATTACAAATTCTAATTTTTTTTGAGACTTTTTGCATAAAACCTTTACTCCCATATTCTAACAATGACAGTAGGTAAATACGACGTAGTAAACTAGCGTAATGGATGTCAAAAATAAGGAGCTAGTATTTATTTTGTGGGTCAACTAATGTTAAATTATTTATTTTTCATAAAAATATACTCAGATAAAAAAAAAATCCCTTGAAATGGCTTCATTTTAAACGTTAGATGATTCCCTGAAAATATTTCGTGTATGAATAGTTAGACCTTATATATGTCACCGTGCTTTAAGGTGGCACTTGCCCGCCCGCTGCGGCCAAAAGTCGTCCTCCAAGACGAGGCCAAGATAGATAGGCCGAGTACTTAATGATAATTAATTAGTAGTTAGTAATTCTGCTATTATGCTATTATAGAATTGACCGATGTAAAGTTCAAAAACCACATCAAACGTGTCCTTATAAAAAAGCATATTACAAAATCAAGGACTACGTTGAAGATAAAGAAGTTTGGCCTTAGTAACTTCTGCGCTTGCGGCTTCCCTGGTAGCTCATAAACGGCACAAATATATGGATGTCTCTAACTATTCTCAAATTTTTTCTCTTCTTTCGCATCAGATTTTACAGTAATTTTCAAATCATTTATATCTTTTGCTCAAAATAGTTACAGCACTGCTAGCAGTATTTGTGTCACTTGTTTAATTTAGTACTTTACAATATTCTCTTACCTTTGTATAGATTCTTTTTATCGATTTTTTGTGAATGTGTGGACATTGTAGGCTTTGTAGATTCCCAACTGCTTGTTAACTTTTTATTTTGTTCTACATTTTTTGTGTAGTAAGCAACGACTTATTGTCGGGCCTACGCTGTCCCCCCATACTTAAGTACAGATGCTGTATCCATAATACTGTAACACCAAATGATTTGAAAAGAGTAACCATGGAGTTTCTTGCCGGTTCTTCTCCATAGGAAACGACCAACCCGAACCGTGCACCTTTTTGTCGACGTTTTATAAGTGCCCATCGAGGCCTATGTGAAATAAAATATTTTGATTTTGATTTTGATTTTGCGACATGCATGGTAGGAAACCGTGCCCTGAAACTAAGTTTTAATTTAACCAGAGCGATTTTATTTACTACTTTTTACTTCATTTTGTATTTGAATAAGACTTAATTTTTCGTGAATATTTTGATTTGGCTCTTAAGTCGTTTTAATATTTTAAGTATCATCATCGGCCTAGCCTTTTCCCAACTATGTTGGGTTCGGCTTCCAGTCTAACCGGATGCAGCTGAATTTTACATAGAGCGACTGCCTATCTGACCTCTACAACCTGTAATACCCCTTGGTAAGACTGGTTGTCAGACTTTCGGGTCACCGACTACCTGTAACGGCTATCGAAGATCTACAAATGACAGGCGGGACCAACGGCTCAATCAGCAAACTCGGTATGTAATAAGTGGACACCCGTACCAATTTAGGTAACCACGGCCAAACCTGAAGAGCGCCAGCACAGCACGATGAGCTTGGAAGATGTGATGGCGCATGTTGCGTCCATTCATTCTCATTGTCAACTAAGTTAAGGTCATCTTCCAGCCTTATCAGATGTGGCTGAATGAACGAATTCACTGCCGCCATCTGTTTCCCGATCATTATAATCTGGATCTCTTCAAAGTTCCAGTGAATCGTTTTCTTCTAGGCAAGCGGGCCCCATCCTAGGCCGCGTCATCGCTTCACATCAGGCCAGTTTACGCCATACGCAAGCCTATTTAGGGTTAAAAAAACTAGTACTTTATAAAGGGTGTAAATAGACCCTTAACATAACCGAAAGGCACTTGTTCTTCCCGTCTTTGCGATCAATTTTTTGTTCTAGACCATACCTGGGAACCTTCTAGTTACGGAGATATTGGGGGTCAAAGTTCCAACTTTTTCACAAGTTTTTTTTTAAATACATGTTTTTAATGTTAGATATTTTTACTTTACACACCTCCATGACCCCCATACTACTCAATCCATCTATCAGCACAATGCTTTGAGTGCTTTCCATCGAGTCCTACCGTAAAACGTGATTCTTCACCCCAAAAAAAAAAGTCGATTCCCAGCAACAATTTTTGCATAAAGTTACTTAGCTTGATGTACAAAATGCTTGGTTGACGGCTATGTGAAGGGTATGTTTACACCCTGTATGCAGTGATTGGCTGTCTGACCCAGATACTTGGAACACGATACCCCTAGGTGAGACTAGTTGTCAGAGTTTCGGTCAGACTACCCGTAAGGACTCATAAAGATCTACGGAAGATAGCCGGGTTACCAACTACTAAACGAAAAAACAAAAGCCAATCTTGCAAAAAAATACAATGACCACTTCCTCTATCCTGGGAATCGTATTCAGAACTGCATATCCAGCAGCCACGATACTGCAATTGCAGTCAGTAACAAGCAAAAGTATTTTTATTGAGCGTTTAACTCCATGATAGTATCTTCACGCTCTTTGCTTTCATGGAGCTTGTCGCGATCCAGCGCGAGGTGCATTGACACCGTCATTATTGTACATTTAGTTACATAAACATCACGCGTGTAGATCCCTTAAGGTTCGGCAGAGGCGTATAGCCACATTTTGCCAGTTGTGTAATGGCGGGTGTCATTGCCATCAGTCGGACAAATTCAGACTCCGGATGCTACTAAAAAATTCTAGAGAGAAAAACCCAATATCATTTTGCCCGACCTGGAAATCGAACCCAAGCCCTCATACTGACAAAAGCGCTTGCGTCCATTACTAGACGAACGCACTGAGGCCGGGGAGTAGGTAAGTAGGTAAGCTGTCGTATTAGGGAAGTAGAATGAAAACGTTTGCCAGCAAGTTCCTCTGTATCGTGCTTGCGTTTACCAACACCTAGCATACGGAAGTCAAGTAATCCATAATATTTTTGTACTTTGTGGGAATTGTAATGCCACACCGGCTCAGTACCGAACCAATCATGATTGTAAATACCACACCATTTCTAAAGAAACGGGCACCGGTGGCTGAAAAGTTGTGTGGTAATCGATTGTCGATATGGGGCTTTGATGCCGAAGAATTAATAAATGTCGTGAGGAAAGTTTGTTCAAGTCGGCAGTGTAGGGGAACATTAAACAATGATTGATGTGAAAGATGATCTGGCTAGAATAGAGGTGACTACTGAATTGTAAAAAACAATTATAGGTAAACAAAAATTATATTATGACGAGTAACAGAGAAGTATGGAAGAAGAAGACTGAAAAATGAACTGGGATAAGGGGAAAAACGATGATATAAGATTTTAAACTATCACGGTCACTAACATTATCAGAGGAGCTCGTAGCTAAATAATAACAGCCGCTCGGATCGATCTTTTGGTTAAGCCGCGCTTGCCTAGGTTGGTCTGTGGATGGGTGACCGCCCATTACATACCGAGTTTCCTCCGTGCCTCGGAAAGCACGTTAAGCCGTTGGTCCCGGCTGTCATTTGTAGATCTTTGACAGTCGTTAGGTAGTCAGTGCCCCAAAAACTCTGACAACCAGTCTTACCAAGGGGTATCGTATTACCCAGTACTAACTGGGTTGTGGAGGTCAGATAGGCAGTCGCTCCATGTAAAATACTGGTATTCAGCTGTATCCGGTTAGACTGGAAGCCGACCCCAATATAGTTGGGAAAAGGCTAGGCAGATGATGGTCATTAACATTATCACTAACACTAGAAACGGGATATTTATCATGTTTACTAGTTTCTTTGAGTTCCCGATATAACTTCAGTTTATCCGTGATCGTGCTTAAATATCCCGTTTCTAGTGTTAATGATAAAAACGATGATATTTACTTATCAAGATTTCTTAAAAGGAGTAATAGGAGTAGCAAGACATCGTGTACGGCGTGAAAACATTTCAGTTTCTCGGCTCAGTTTGATCACAAATTGCCGGTGACAGATAGTGTTTGTTTTTTAATCGTGTTTTGAAGTAACGCCATATTATCATGATGTTATGTCAACGGTGTCGTCGGCCGTTATTGTTTCTTTTTTGTTATGTATTTGACAAAATCTGTGACTCCTCTCTCACAACACGATGTTGAGCAGTGTTTCCCTAGATATAGGTAACATATTCACTCGAGACTTGAAGCACCTGTTCTTTTTTTGTGACTGTCAGGTAGTCTTTGTAAAGTTTACTACATACAGGGTGTAAACAGACCCTTCACATAGCCGTCAACCAAGCATTCTGTACATCAAACTAAGTAACTTTACGCAAAAATTATTGCTGGGAATCGACTTTTTTTTTTTGGGGTGAAAAATCAAGTTTTACGGTGGGATTCGATGAAAACACTCAAAGCATTGTGCTGATGGATGGATTGAATAGTACGGGGGTCGCGGAGGTGTGTAAAGTAAAAATCTAACATTGAAATCATGTATTTAAAAAAAACTTGTGAAAAAGTTGGAACTTTGACCCCCAATATCTCCGTAACTAGAAGGTTCCCAGGTATGGTCTAGAACAAAAAAATAATCGCAAAGACGGGGAGAACGAGTGCCTTTCGGCTGTGTTAAGGGTCTATTTACACCCTTTATGTAATTATGTATCATCTATTCACCTCGAGGAACTCATGGCTAAATAATAATAGCCGCTCGGGTTGATATTCAGGTTAAGCCGCGCTTACCTAGGTTGGGGGGTGGATGGGTGACCACCTATTATTTACCGAGATTCCTACTTGCCTTGGAAAGCACGGTAAGCTGTGGGTCCGGGCTGACAATTGTTGATCTTTGACACGACAGTCGTTACAGGTAGTAAGTGCCCCAAAAAGTCTGACAACCAGTACCAAGGGGTACCACAGTACACCACATTATTACTAGAACTCAGTACTAACTGGGTTGTGTTTGTGAAGGTCAGATAGGCAGTCACTCCCTGTAAAATACTGGTATTCAGCTGCATCCGATTAGACTGGAAGCCGACCCCAACATATTTGGGAAAAGGCGAGGCAGATGATTTATTCACCTCATTAATTGTACTTCCTTTAATCAGTAGCTTACCTACCTGACTGGCAGAAGAGGCCGCTAGGTCCTGGACAGGTGGACCGCACCTGATGCGGGCTTAGTAGTGAACGTCTTTCGCCTAAAATGATGGCAGGACAACATCTCTCCGTGATTTACAGATAGCCTACCTAGGGAGCCACTTTATTTTAGCTGGTAATCAAAGTGATTCAGTTTTTTTCATAATAATGTGCATTCAGTTTGGCTAGGTTACAAGAGCTAGCCTATTCAGATGGTATAGTATTTTGTCCGTGCTAACAACACCAGTATAAGCTGGGCTCCTATTTTATTGAAATGCCTAAGGTATGACGCTGGACCAGCTCAAAGTCAGTGTTACCAGCAACGTGCGTCGACACACGTCACAAACTTACAAGATCATGAGGGCATGGTCATAATCACCATTACTGGTGATGATGGTACTATAAAATAATATTCTAAGGGTCACAGGAAAACGCTGCCTCAGTTGCGTTTTACGTCACGGATAGGTATGACGTAAAACACGTACCACACAACCAGAGAAGAGGTGTTTTATTGGAAACTCAGGACGTACTTATCATGATCAGTTCTGGGCCTCTACTCCAACATGCTTTTGCTACACAGCAAGTAAGGATTGTCTCCTAGTACTTAGATAGATTGACTAGATATATTGTACTAATAATACCGATAGATTGAAACCTTACCCGTTATGTTTATGCAACCGCATGCCATCGAGTATCGGCATTCGGCACACATGCCGTTGAATTCTGCGAAGTTTTAGTTTATCATAATTATCACAGCTCCACTGCTTCTCGGGTAACCTCGGTTTTTACAAATATAATTCTTAGTCATTTACGAAGAACAAGCAAGGATAGTTTGAAGAATTTTCGCGTGTTTTCACCGAAATGTTCAAGGTTACCTAGTTAGATAAGGCTTAAGAAAGCGTGCTCCTACATTTATTTGTGCATTTACAGTCAAAGGACATGTGGGTTAATTACATAACATCATTCCTGTAATCTCGAAGGGTAAGGCAGAAGTGTAGTACACCCAACATTTTTCGCCAGTTATGTTTAAGTCCCATTTCATTGGGGGCGAGCCTATTTCTATCAACCGGGTTCAAATCCAGGCTCGGGGATGCTACTTATAAATTCCTGGTGAATAAACAGTTCACTCACATGATCAATCACAGATGAAGATGAAAAAGAGAGAGAGAGAGACAGAGATATCCTGTTTCTAGTGTTAATGATAATACAGATGAAAAGTTCCTCTCTCTGGAGCCCTGACCGCCGGTAGTTTGGACCCTGTTCCCGATACCGGTGGGCTACAATTTTTTATATTTTAAATGTCTTTTATATTGTTTTTTTAAGGAATATTTAAAAATGTAATTTATTTGTATAGGAATAAATAAAGGAAATCATAAAGATGAAAAAAATTATAAAGAAGAATTTCTTGAAAAATTCAAACACTGACTGAAGTAATTCCCTTTTCTTAAGGATATTTACGTAGTATGCTTGTAACTTAATACTAAATCCTTGGAAATCTGGTCTGGTCCTTACAGTACCAATATCCTTTCAATTTTATGTTGTGTTTGCCCCATTTAAGATTGTCAATTACTTCAAATCCGTAAAATAAATAGGTATACCCTATAAATACACTTAAATTCGAGAATTTTCTTTGCCCTCTAAGGACGGACACCTGAGAATCTCCTAAATCCCGGGATTTGCTAAAAGTCCGCTGCCCAACACAACTGATGTGAAAAAACAGTGTAATGTGTTGTGCTTAGCCCTTAGATCTCTTGTGCGAAGGGTTCCCTACTACCCTTATCTTAATGCTTCTCGTAGACACACGGAAAGGGAGGATGGGCAACTTATTTTGATAAGTTCACGAAAGGATTTGAATTATTTAAATTTATTAAGAGAAAAGGCTAGCCGCGTCTAAACCGACCAGACGTATTTCGTAACATACGTATTCTGCAAATTAAATACAAAGAAAACTGGCAAAATTCTCTCTTAGGTTTACTTATCCACGTATAGGCCGTGAAACTTAAGGAAACATAGCGTCATCTATCGAGCTGTGTAAATATTAATTTGTTTGAAGCTATCACTATTCGTCAACAGATGGCGCTAAAACCAATCACAATTCATATTCATTGTTGTTCGTGATTTCACTTTGCCGTAAGTCCCCTCGGCTCGGCTAAATCCCTGTTTTGTGCGGATGTTTTGGGGTCCAGATTAAATCGTCCACTGGGACCCTGGCTTAGAGGGGACGGTATTGCATTTACACAGTTCAATTGCTTTCACTAATCAGTTAATATCGATAATGTATAGCGGTTGGAGGAAGATAAAGATACACCCTTTTGGGATATACGGTAAGGTTTTTCTTTCATGTTGGTAATTGAAAATATTTGTAGTAAATGTTTCAAAATATAATTCTCGAGCTTTTTTATTTGGTTTCATTGGTAAAATAAGGGTTTTGCGAAAAATGTTGGTGGTAAAGCCAATCAATTCAAAACTTGGAAACCAACTGTTTTAATAAGATAATTTCAAAGAAATCTTAAAAAAAAACATTAAATATTAATTTTGAAAAAACAAAAACCAAAATCAAAAAGATTCTCTCCGGCGGGGAATCGAACCCCGGTCTCCCGCGTGACAGGCGGGGATACTTACCACTATACTACCGAAGATGTGAGAGACATGTCGAAATACGCGGATAGATTCTACGACACTGGTTTATTATTTTAATTTGAATACAAGACCGACTCGTATCAACCCGTATGAGGTAAGTGTAGGTTGCCAGACGATACAATCTGATAATCGAAAAGAGGAAACTATTCAGTTCCAATTCTAGTGTGTATTGTGAACTATGGTATAACGAGAAAGATAAGCTTTCGCTTTATATTATATTGCGGTTCTCGAGTCTTAGAACTAAGACGTAACTCCTCTAAGAGATGTTGTTGTGGATGTTGTTGGTGTTGTTGTGATGTTTTTAAATCAAAAATCTTTTTTTTGCTTAAAAGATACAGGTGTTACCAGGAATACCAGGTGTACAAATTGTAGTTTTAGCACAAACCATATAAAATTTTGCCTTTTTAGGGCATGCAAATTACATTAATAAATACCTGATGCTTATTTGAATGAAATAATTACCAATAATATTCTCAAGCTAGTCATAAACTGTGCGTAAAACCGTGCGATGGCGCAGTGGCTGAGCGATTCGCTGCTGCGCTGCGTGTCGCGGGTTCGATCCCCGCACGGAACAAATATTTGTATGATTTACAGATAGTTGTTCCGGGTCTGGCTGTTTGTGAATGTGAGTTTAAATGTTTGTAAACGCACCCACGATACAGGAGAAATTCCTAGTGAGGAGTTTTTAAAAAAAAAGAAAAAGATAAGTAGGTAAGCCACTATGAATCTGTTCAGGCGGCAACAGGATTTTGTAAAAGTTTACTTTTTGACCAAAGTTCTAAACAAGCGACTAGCCACAGAACAGAAAAAAACAGCGACTAGCAATCGTACCGGGGTGCTCAACTAGGAAATCAGACAGATTTGAGAGAAAATATTGGAAAGTGTAAAAATAGTATATTTTATGTGTTGCCCGCGACTTCATTCGCGGGGAAATTTTGAGGAACAGTATGTGTGAGAAAAAAAATTGCCTTTGTGCCATTCCAGACTATATCTATCTCTAAGCGACATTTCATCCAGATTCGTGCAGCCGTTTTGGCGTGATTGAGTAACAAGCATCCATCCACCCAAACCTTCGAATTTGTAATGGTACTAAGAAGTAAGATTTTACCACGTCATAGGAGAATTTCATGGATTCTTCATTCTAATATTTTAACCTAACTTGAATACTTAATTAGGCTCACCTAGGTAGGTACAACTAGGTAACAGTACAACCTGGCCTCTTTTTCTGACACTCCGCCGCACACGCCAGCTCCTTATCAATGATGTGGGGTCCAGTCTAGGGTCTAGATTCTGTATTTCTACCCTGCCAATTTATTTAAATCGGCTGAAATAGGTACTTTGGGCTCTGGCAGGAAATAAATAAAATACGAATATCATTCAAAATGCACTATATTTTATATTTTCAGTTGCTATTTAATATTACAAAACCTTTTATAATGTAATACAGTTCGCAACGTAAAACCTCTTAAGAAAATATGATATTTTTACACAAAATTAACTTTAGTACTTATGTAGATATACATTTATGTATATGGTGCTGTTAACTTTTCATTCCGTGCAAAAATAATGACCTCAAAATGTGATGACCACAACTACTAGAGATGGGCAATTACACGATGGCCACACTCGGACTGGGCGGTTACACAATGGCCATGCGTGGTCTTGTCATTTAGTTGACAACCTATTTATTAGGCGTCCTTATAATTAGATTTTATTATATGTGTAAGGGTCTTTTATTCCTTAATTTTTCGATCTTTTGAGAAGGATTAATATATCTTTTTTTTTATTTAACAAGTGATTGTGGTCACCACGTACACCGCTGACTAGACGAAGTAACGTACCGGCTAATCGATATTCAGAGACAAAACTTTAATAATAAAACCTCTTATAAACTACGTTTTCAGTATGCTGTATGACCTAATTGAAATGAAGTACTTGCATCATGTTGTTGTCCCTGGCATATTTTATTTTATAAAAGTTCTAAATGTTATTCGTAAATACGTTTATACGTACTTTCTGACCATAACATAATTGTATTTAGTTCTGGGTACAAAATAAATAAATACAGAAGGTAAAGATTGGACCTTCTGTCCCTATCTTTTTTGTAGTGGGCAAAAGGGACAAAATCGGTTACGATTTTTCTTTGGGAATTCCCTCCGTATGCGACTCCGCTCGCGTTGTAATTTTTACTCCAAGAATTATTTCGCAGTCGAGTCGTTCTATGTCGAATTATGACACGATACAAGGAAGGCTCGCAGTTTTAAGACCGACTCCCATGGCCGATTCTACACTCGCAGAACGAAAAAGTTAAGCATATTACAAATAGTAAGTGAAAAGTTTGTTTTTTAAGTCAGTTTCAATAAAATGTTATTTTAGCAAAAAAGTTTTTAACACAAGTTACATAATATTTAATATGTATAGAATTAAAAATTTAGTTTTGGCAGGAATATGTTTGTATGAATGCATTTTTATATAAAAGTCCTACTAGTACTTAATAATGTTTCATTTAAACATTTTTAAATCTGAAAATGTATTTAAAATTAATTACACCAAGTCTGGCTTACATACTTATTATTATTAGTCAAATATTGAAAACGTGAGGACATTATTGAAAATCAAAAAAGGTTTTAAAAATAGTTACTAGAGGTCAAAATAAGTCAAGTTATATAAAAAATATGACAATGACGTCATTTACTACAACTTTTCGTAATTAATTTTAAACAGGTAATCTATTTTATTCGTTACATGTCTATTGCTTATAAATTGCGTATAGGCGACTTTAACCAACTCCTACTTAAATATTCACATTTTTATACTGCTTCATAAAACTACTTAGTACTTTTATTCCAAGTTACATTTAAAAGTAAATTAATCGAAGGTAACAAATAAATGAAAGACAATTATTATAGCAACGCATGTTTAAGTAAAGGCACAAATAATTTAAGTACCTAACACATTAAATGAAGTCTACAAACTATATTTAAAACTTACATTTAAAATATACACGGCTACATTTTAAATGAAACACAAAATTCTAACTAATTTTAAATCGAAGTTCTTTTCATTTGAAACACTATTCTTCATTTATTTTAGACTTAAATGAAGTACAGTTTTTTTTACAATACCCAAAACCAGTTTATAGCCAGCTACATTATTTTTGGCACGCTACTAAAGAACTAAATTCGTCCATAACTGCTTTAATATATCTTATAACTATGTACATAGGAACAAATGTATGAACTGTATGTACTTATTATATGTACATTTTATTTACAAGTTTCGTTTTCGATGACTTTCATTTCAAATGACTGCCGTCAAAAATGGTTTTAGTTTTAAATGAAGTGATGTCTTTTGTTCTTGATTAAATGAAGACTACCCGGTATTGTTTTTATAGTACCTTAGGTAGTTGATTGTTTTTATTTAGGTTACCCTGGCAATAAACCGGGATAAAACAAATATTTTAGAAGTATACACTAACTTTCGCATAAATTAGTTTTTTTTTTTCATAAAAATGATTGATGTAATCATCCATAAGTAAAAAGAGGGTAATATAACAAGCAAACACGGCCTTGGTTTTATCAATCCTGCGTCACAGACGGTACCGTTGTTCAAACTAATAATTTGTATAAATGTTTGGCAAATGTTTGGCTCATAAATCTTCGGTGACATGAGCCAACGTCATTAGCGAGATGATGTATTTGTGATCGCTTTGGTGGCGAATTTTCTGTGAGAGTACTTGGAAAATATTGTGGAAAGCAATTTTGTGTTAGGTTTGGTTTTTCAATTGTTCAAACCTAAAGTTGTAAATGTACTAACACATAGATTGCGAAAAAACTATCTAACACAGACAAACCACTATTTTACGAAGTAAAAAATACAATCAGGATATTGACAAGAATTAATTTTAATACCCAGGAATAGTTATGTAAATGCCACCAATAACAAACACTCATTGGCTCCAACCTCCAACACACCAACATGACCCATAAACGTTGGCTCCAACTAAACTAGTGCTGTCCTATCGATGCTTGCATACTCCTTGCCCGACCTCGGCCTAGTGACGTGCCTGTCGGCCGACACGTCGCACGAACTGAATGACGACACGGACAGGGATTCCATGTAGTCGGATGTGTCAGAAGCTCCGCTGGATGTAGATTTGTTCGTCATCTGGCTGTGGCGGGCTGTGCTGTCCTGTTCTGCTGGAAAGAAAGATGGTGGTCAGGTTTTGTAGATGAAAAGTACAAAGGTAGCGACGTTCCAGTTACCGTGGTTTTAATATCGAGTCAGACATATGAACAGTCAAGAAATGAAAATGTTAAGCATTTTACAAATGATTTTAACTTTTAAATACCAATTATTTACGACTATGCATTGACGGCATCTGGAATGAAAGTTACGGTTCGAAAATATGTACAGTAGGCCCATGCTTTTTCGCATATTGGAAAAAGAAAATTTGTAGAAAATTGCTCAACATTTCCAGTCCTTGCTAGCACATAATGAAGCTTTAATTTTAGAATAGCCTTTGGCAATAAACCTAATTCAAGCAAAAACTATAAATCTAACAAATTCTATAGTTTTTTTGTTAACAAAGAGGCAATTATAAGTTTAAATTGCGCTAGAAAAACACACACGTCTGGCCTTCAGATCTGAAAGTACCAGCCTAGGCAATTAAGGACAAATACCTATGAATTGGACAAGGTTTTTGAGTCCTTACATTATTGATATAACATCACACCAAAGGGTAAGGTTGAGGTGAACCTGTAGAACATCCTCACATCACCAGTTATTTCTAAGTTCCATGTAATAGAGGGTGAGCCTAATGCCATCAACAGAGCACAAAACACAGATTTCGAGCTGCTACTGAGGAAGAGAAAATCCTGATGGAAAACTCGACAATACTTTGCCCGACCTGAGAATCGAACCACGGAACCTCGTGTTCGACAGCGCTAGCGACTACACCAATGAGGTAGTATGACACATTATTTTCCTTTGAAAAACAAAACAGCATTTAAAAATTGAACTTACCAGGTCTCTTCTTCCTTCTCGTTAAAGTATCCACATCGCAGGAGTTTGACTTCGTCATCGTCGCCACCTCCTCAAACTGAAACGTCAGGTTCTTGAGAGGATCTGACGAATTAGACTTGACGAACGCATGGACAGGAGTCAGGGCCTTTCTCATCTGCTTATTGTTTTTAACATGCTTCTTTATCGACTTGGAACTTGTAATAGGCATCTCGAATTCATTGAAGTCTCCCTTATGGTGTTTCAAAGACCCCGTTGATACCCCAGAATCGTTTGAGCTGGAAGAATCTCTGTTCTTGTCAGATTTGCTTGGAACGCTTGAAGAACGTCTTATTTTGACAGCATCTCGAAACTTTGTTACCAGTAAACTTTCCGTTTTTAACTCCGGTACTTTGAATTTGTCCTTTGGCTCGATAATTTCTAGACTAATTTGCATGCCTTCGTTTATTCTATCGCTTTTGATAGCTTTTCTTAGGACTGTTGGCGTGAAACAGATTTGACTGTTAATTCCGTAGTCGTCATCATATCTCTTAGTAAAGTCTGCTGAGCTTGAGCGACGTGTACTGATCGTGTAGTCTGACTCAGAATGTTGTGTAGGATCAGACACATGGCTTATCCGACTGACATTGTCAGAGAAGTTTTTATGACTGCTTGAAATGCTGATTTCTAAAGGCTCCATATGCATGTAATTCAAGTGTTCGTTACAGCATTCTTTAGACGGATGCACAGTGTTCGTTGTAGCAGTAGATATATCGTCATCATGTTCAGGTATATCTTCCAGAGCATCTAATTCCTCCTGACTGAATCCTGCACTCCTTAGGATTTGTAGGGAGTTCTCGAACTTTTCCAAAGTACAGAGGTCTATGTTAGCATAGTTAGCGAAATCTATCTCTGGTACAGGAGGCTTGCTAGTGACTGGGGTAACGTTGACGTAGTTGGAATGTGCCTCAGCTTCGTTAATGTTAATGCTAGTATCACTTGTGTTATTATTGTCGGTTTGTTTGTTCTCTATGTTTTTGGCTTCGTGTGTGCAGGTGCACGGCTGCCCGTTTATCAGACATTTCAGTTTCTTTGGTGTATCGTATATGCTTGATGGGTCCGTTTGGGAATCTACTGGGTGCTCCTGTAAGAAACAAGTCATTTGAAGAAAAGTTCTAGAGCAAGTACCTTTTAAATAAAATATCGATAATGTTCTCTTTGAAATTTTGTTCAAGGGAGCGTATAATTTAATTACAGTGAACTTAAGTCTTGATTTTCAATTACGAATTCTTTAGAAGCTACGTAATTTACTTTGAAAAGATGTCTTCTGAATTTTTAATTAAATCTACTTCTAAAATTAATAAGAACTTACCTGTATTAAAGGCATCGGCGTTTTGGGAACATCGTAGTTCTCATAAGGTCCACTGAAGGCTTTCTTCCGACAGCAGCATGGTTTGACTTGCTGCCAACATTGGCAACTGCCACCAGTCTTGGCTGGGACTGTTGGCGTACAGCAAGCCACTGGGCTTGCTCTCTTAGAAGACTCAAAACTCTTGTCCAAGTGGCACGCACTGCGTGGTACACTGTACTCTGAGGCGCTGCCGCTTGATCGGGAGTAGATGGACGCTCGGTCGGAATCTGACCGCTTTTCTAGTATGTTGTCCATTGTCCAGACAGGAGACATTATTGAGCCAGGTGTGTTCATTGTTGATGATCTGAAAGTTTTGTGGATGTTGGTCAGAAATGAGTGGAAAATATTTTTTATTTATTTTATTAAGTTCAAGCCTGGGGTTTGAGTGATATTTAATTGAGTAGGCAAACGGTTTTATGTATAATTTGATTGAGATTTTAGTGAAGCCAATGAAATAGATATTTTCCTTCATTTGTGTTGTACAAACACATCCTTACCTAGTCAAATGACTGATCTTCCCGATGCAGCTGGAACACCGAGGCAGCGAGGTGGGTCTCCGGAACTTCTCCTCATTGCTGTCCATGCTTGAATCCAGGTCTGACAAACAGTGCATGGTCTGGCTAGCAGGACCTGCCCACGATGGCGAGACCGACCTTAGCGACGTGTGGAAGCACTCGTCCATGCACGAACTGGCGTCGGAGAAACGCTTTTCTAGTACTGGAAGAAAGGTTGCAAGATAAGGTTATGCAGAGATTATGAGAAGACAGGAGCAGTTCGTTCAATGTGGTGTTTAAGGGTACAGTCAAAGTATTCCAAATGGAACGGATAGGCTGTGGAGTTGCTCCGAAATAGGAGATTGACAGATACTTCGGTACGTTGTTCAGATTCACGTACTTTGGTTCTTTGTCCAAATCTTAACTGAGCGTATTTTCATTAGCTGGGTATCGGCACAACAAAGATGAGTATAAAATTGACATTCCGCGTTTTATATGTACTTGCTAGCGACAGTGGCGACCCCTATATGCCGTCATTCTTGCCATGCCAGTCATTGGAATAACTCCCAATGACTCAATCTACCCTGAATAACCGTGCTTACCTCTTTAAACATTTATTTATGAGTATCCAAAGGCAAAACGAGATCAAATTCTACAAGTTCAAATTCTACAAGTACGACGCAAATATTTTGCAAAATTGTGTGAGAACTGTCTGCATTTTTATCGGCTTGCGATTAGATTAGCTTCGATTACACTGTGCCGTGTGGAGGAGTCTTCAGTTAGATCTTAAGACAGGCCACTCCTTTGCTAAACACGTTAATGACGTACATACATAGGTGACTTTGGACGTCATACGTCCTAGATATCGATTTATTTGTCCTATGGCGAGTCCCGTTAAAAAGAAAACTTTATTCTTTTGCATTAAAACTGTTCAAGTTATCGAAGTGTTCATTCGGCCTTTTTAGTTGAACACAAAAATATTTGCAATCCGTCTAGAATTCAATAATATATTTTTGGGTTTTATCACAGAAGTTCTGTCCTTAGATGAAGAAGGGCGAAGTTCATCAATGAAACTGAACTGCCGGTCTCACAATTGCCATGAAATATTAACACTGACAGCTCTTCGCAGCCATTTAGATTTATGACATACCTACATAACATCACGCCTGTAATCCCCGAAGGGTTAGGCAAAGGTGTACCTAATAGAACACCCACATTTCGCCAGTTATGTTTCAAGTCCCATGGAACAGGGGGCGAAAAATCCGCGATATAATAGCATTGACACTATTGATAGAATCTGCTGTTAAACGGGATTCTCAAGAGTCAATAGATTCCTACCTGATCCACTCCTAGAAGCTATGCTGAGCCTGGACTGCGCCTCATGGCTGTACACGTTGAGCAGTTCCGTGAGCTCCCGGCCGCCTTCCGCCGCGAAGATGAACAGGCCTTCGCCCTTCCCGCAGCGCGAACCTCCCTCCACGCAGAACCGCTTGTCCACCACCCCGTAGCGTCTGTCGAAGGAAATATGGGAATTAGTACAAATAAACAAAATTGACAAAATATAGGTACACTTCTGGTTACCCTGCTGGAAAACAAGCGTGAGGTTACATTATGTAAATAAAATAAAGAGGTGCAATTTAAAATTAACTTTAACATTCCTTTACCGTACAAGTGTACATGACATTGTCTATAGCTACTCATTCGGTACACATAGTAAAAACAAAAAGCTACCGAAACAAAAACTTTCAGTTGACCGTGTTCAATCACTTCTTAAACTCGATTAACTAACAAAAAGCCTTCATTAAGCCAAAGCCACAACAGATAAACCTTTACCCCGAGACTCGCACACCTACATACACAGAGCTGATCGCCTCAAATCGCACACAAGGGTAAAAGAAAGCACCCAAATCGTTCCCTTGAACAGAAAAAAGGGGGAAAAGAAACGCGATAAGCGAGTTAAGGTAATTACTTAATTCTCTCATCTTTCTCGATTTTTCTCCAAAGTGAAGTAATTAGTCAATGTTTTAAATTGATTTGAAACATTGACCAGTTGTACTGATACAGCGCGAGCGTTTACTTGGGTGGTCAACCCGCATGCAATAATTAACGGTCTGGTAATTTGTTATCACGATTCATTAAAATGATGATGAATTATTGTGATTGATGAGGGCCCATGTTACGTTGTAAAGAATTTTATTGCTATTTGCTTTTTGAAATGCGTGATTGTGGATGTTATTGACTGTTAAAAGCGTTCGTTACTTTTAGCACGGCTAAATATTATTTGTTTTGAATCTAATGGTGGCACTACACTTGGCAGATCTGGGTAAATATTCGCCTTCTATCATTAAAACAAAGTGAACTATATATATCGCATAGGCATAAAAAAACATTTTGTTTTGATCCAATATCGCGAAAATTTTGATACGCGAAGTGAAGTGCCAGCTTATGGTTTAGATTGTAAATAATATTAATCATACGTTGTCATTATAAAAATATAAGGACAGAGAGGTTAGCAAGAAGAATAATGCTCTGTATGCATGCAATGCTGGGCAAATTACCCAGCAGTGGGATGTAGGCCATAAACCAAGAAAAAATAACCTTTTGAACAACTTCTAGAAAGTAACTAAAAGCACCTTTTAAAAAAAGGTGTCTAAAATTGTCTATAGGCGTTTATCATAGACATTAATTAATTAGAGACAACTGAAACGAGTAAATCCATGTATATCCACTTGAATGTAACAAAGAGGTTTATTACTTGTTGATTGGAAAACGAATTAGTTCGCAGTTTCTATAGATGTGAGTAATTAATCTGTTCAATAGCAGTACACGCGTTTCTGTGTAAATTAAATTAAGTAACTTTATTTGACCTTTTTCACTACGACTCGCAAGTCGCAACGTCAATAGTCGATTAAGTTTGCAAAGGTTTTTGAAAATTTCGATTTAAGTACAAAGAGAATCTACAAAATAATTTGACGAGAGTAAAATTTAAAAAAAATGTGGAATGGTTGGCAAATGTTACCGAAAATACAACAATTTGATGTTATGTTAACTGGCACTTTGAGTTTTTTTTCTCTAAGTAGTACCAAAGACAAAGTTTTGAAGAAAATGAATACTTCTTAATTTAAATGCGGGCAAAGACAACACACGTACTCGTTCAAGTGCCCGAAAACCTTTTAAATATTAATGTATTCGTTCAAAACTTTTAATTTAATCTGGATTTAAGGCTTAAACTTTCAAGCCAAAGTTGATTACGTGTTGACCAAAGAGGAATTTAATTCTGAGTTCGAGTTTGTTGAAGTCGACTCGCTTTAAGCTTCACTAGTTACTTCAAGTTTATCAAGAAAATTACGAACTTATTATAAATATGTCGGCAAAGAGACGCTTTTCGGGGAAATGTTTCCCTAATATATTTTTTGTGGGTTTCTACTTACACGTGTTTTTCCAAAACTCAATTTATTAACTGTCAATATCGATACACTTTGAGGATCTCATAATATAGGTATCACATTCACAATCGTTTTAGCCTTCACTCAATTTGACATTTTATTGAGCTTAAAAGACGGATTTTTCAGAGCAAATGGTTACTTTAAATGAATACCTACAGCTAACTGATTTTTTTTAAATTTCCACCTAAAAATAACAAAGAAATTAGCTGTTTAAAATTCAAGATGCTTCTTGAATTTAAACAGCTCCTTTATAAACATCGAGCAAGTTTTCTCTTAATCAGAGGAAGTTTTTGGCTAAAGACGACGGTATTTGACCGCCATGATGGAATTTAATTTTGACAGCGAATGCCTCAGATGGACGGGTGCTACGAATTTCATGGATGCCTGCAACCAAGATTCAGCGTCTTAGTAAAGAATGGCTAGATGAGACAGTTTGTGTATCTTTCTGTTAAGGATTCTTTCGTTATAAGAATAGTTTCTTTTGTTAGCAAGTAGTTTACTTTGTGTAGAGTTGCGTTCTTTCTACGTTATTTACGTGAGATGAGAAATCTTCGCATCGATTTTTTTTTTTTCAAAAAAGAAATATTTTCGTCGTCCTAAATCAGCAAAATACAATCCTTTGATATGTATATTAAGCAGACAAAACCGCTTTTGAATCAATGCAATGCACAAATTACCTCCATTCCCCTATAGTAATTTACAGACATTACAGTGCGTGTGGCCTTTCACAGATAATTTCACAAAATCATATTAAGGTGATATATTGAAAAAAATGTGGTTTTTCTATTTCGTATAACTTGTTAAGTATGTGGAATACGGATTCAATATTTTGGTATATGTTTTTTGACTTTTTGGTCTAGTATACTTAAATAAGGAATACACGATTCAATGAACTTTTCTCGATACAAAAAAAATGCAAAGTTATATCTATTTTTTTACTTTTTTCGACATCACTGCGTAACGCTTAAGAATTATTCAATGGGATTTACTTTAAAACATAGAGAATTATTATTTCAAAGTTTACTCATTGTAGTTTTAAATTTAATTCATTTTTTATGTTAAAAAAGGAGTAAATTCGTTTTGGCACGTACGTCGTTTTATTCCGAGCGCACGCACAATATAGCCATCTCTTTTTTTGCGTTTCAAAAGTAATTGCATCACTTTCGCTCGCTTACAAGATCAGTCGCCCGGTGGGCTTCATTGACGTCAAACCTATGACATTTTTTTGCAGATCGGTGCTATCGGATTTTCGTGATTTTAATAATTGTTTATATAGTAAAAGTTAGTAGATTGTGTTAATTATTGTTAAATAGGTATATAAAGACTATTCTTGTGATTGAACAGTACCTATAACGTATCGTTTTTCTATTTGTGACTAGTTTTTAATGGAAAAAATATGAAACCAAAACTAAATAAAGTACAACGTTTAGAGCACAGAGCGACTGAGGGTGAGGGCTCAGAAAATGAGAAAGAGTAAAAAGTAAGTATATAGTTATGTACAATAATTATTAGTTTCTATTTATAAAATTGTTTATATTATGAAAAAGGCTAAAATGTACTTATATTTCATTTTAGGTTAGAAATAAATGTCAACAATACATTGATGTATACGTCAAGTACTGTTACCGCGTGTGACAGACTAAGAGCACAAAAAGGAATGGAGTCGCATTTGAATTGCAAAAAGAGGTGAGTTTTTAATCGAATTTTTTTTTGATCTTTATTGAGGTATAAACTTGAAGGAAATGTGAGTTCTCTTATTTTATTAACTGTGTACTATGAATTTTCCAGTATAGAGCTTGGCATAAATAGTATTTTTCCAAGTTGACTTATACTTTTTGTTTCAGGTGTCCAAAACTGCCGACATTAGTGGCCACAGAGTTGTTGATGTAAATTACTTTTTTAATGCCATCTATCGACGCACCGGGACATCATATTTTTTATCTACGAATGAGGGCACGCAAACGTCGGTGACCAATCACAGCACGCGTTTGTTCTCATTCAATTCTTTGTAAAGGTTCAATCTGTTTAAAAATTATTACCTGATACACCCTGCTTGTAAAAAGACGAATTAAAATATTATAACAAAAATTAAATAAAACGATTATTGAAAAGCAACTGCCTCACGTTCCTGCACAAATTGCTTAAAATATCGAGTCACCAATCAATGTTTCAATGCGGCCTTACAACCATTAAATTAGAATCAGAAAAAAAATCTGGCCTTACACACATTTTCTTGTACATTATGTAAAACAAAGTTTAAAGTACAGAACTCAAAATAAAATGGTGGTGGCCGGGATGGTGACAGCTGGTTGTGGTAACGCTTAACTGAAACAGTTTTTGGCTGCTGTCGATTTACCATCCATGTCGGAATACAAATACAAAATCTTGCAAGATGAAATATGTGACGAATATGGGAAGTGACGGCATGGGAAGAAATGAGGAAAGCGGGGGAACGGGGGAAAGAAGCGGCAGTGAAAGAAGGAAAAGCTACTAAAGATGACATACCAATAATAGATGTAATCTTAGATGGTTGCTGGGCTAAACGTTCATACAGAACTAATTATTCTGCACTATCTGGCGCTGCGAATATTATAGGTAGTCGATTTCGTCAAGTTCTTTTCATGGCAGTTAAAAACAAATACTAGTGTATTTGTGCTAGAGCGGTAAAACGAAATGAAGTAGTAAAACACCATGAGTGTTTTAAAAATTATAGTGGATCTTCAACAGCTATGGAATCCACTATTATCGCCGACAGTAAACAGTCCATAGAAATGCATGGCGTTATCTATGGAAGATACGTAGCTGATGGAGACAGTATCTCTTATGCAAAAATACTTGACACTCGACCATATCCCTCAATCACGGTCGAAAAGATTGGTTGCAAAAATCACAAATAATTAACAAATTTTTGTAACAAATTGCTAAACTTAAAAACGGATAAAAATATGCTATAACAAAAAGGAATATATTAACTACAAATAAGATTTTAAAGATACGAAAATACATATTATGTAACGCCATAAAATATCATGGCTTACAAAATCTGCAGCAATCAGACAACATAAAAAATCTGCACCAAGATATTACGAATGCATTTATCATGCATTTGAGCACCATGATTCTTGTAATAAAAATTTATGTAGTGAAAATTCAAATGGCGAATCAAAGAATATTTGTAACACACGTCTCTAGCATCAGATGAAATATTTAATCTGCAATGTTGCATCACATTCAAAGAGCTTAAGAGGGCTCTTCCCGGTCCATCTATCGTCAACGCAAGCATGGTCGAAAAGCTTGTTGTTTCATCCAGAGTCACAGTGGCAATTTTTTCAATTCTCCCGTCTCAGGGGGCCCCGACCCCGTACGAATCGTCTCCCGCGCACCTCATACCGCCTAACGCGATAACATTGAACGAAAATTTCATAAACTTGTTCCAGGAAATACGTGTGTGTGCCAAATTAGTTAGCGGCAAAAAAATTCTAGCCACTCTCCACTTTCACTCTGTAGTATTGTCCTCTCCTGTATCTCTTAGCGTTCTTCATCGAATTTTTCTAAATTTTTCAAAAACGTTAATTTTGTGAGGTTGTATGTATCAGAATCCACATCGGGTCGGTCGCCATAATTAAAATCTATTTTCTTAGAAACCAATTTATGTTTTTTTTTTTCTTTTTAACGTTTGGTTGTACGTTCTTGTATTTTCTACTTGTTCTTCATACTTCTTGACTTTTGCTAAAGGGCTCGTATTGTGAATAGTTTTGTGGACGGTAGTCAATATTTTCCCGGAGTTAAATGATACTACTGCCCCTGTGCATCTTGCTTGATAAGACCGTTTAAGAGCGTAGTTGACTCTTTTGCCACCAACTAATTTGGCAACTACTCCATTAAAACTCTCTACAATGTTGCTGTCTACATTTTCAATTAAACTCCGTGAATGTGATGCAACATTGCAGATTAAATATTTCATCTGATGCCAGAGACGTGTAACTTTGTTTATATGTTGTACATAAAACCATACTTGCGGATTATACCAGTGAAAGAATCATCAAAATCGATTCAGTAGTTTACGAGAAAATTGCAAACATATTTTATAATACATAATATAAATAGACGAGTTTTTTAAAGTAGGTTAAATATAGAAAAATTAAAACAATGTATTAATTATTTAATAAAAAATATTCTTAGTAAATAAACATTTGTTATATGCCTTCATTACCTAATTAATTTTTATTACATAGTGTACTTAATAAAAAAAAAATGGTTGACAATTAAATATTTGTATTATTTGTCTACTCCATACCTCCTATGTGCTAATATTTCAAAAAATCCAAGAAGTGCGTACTCGGTTTTCCAGATGCCACCGCGTACACTGCATTCGCCGCTCCCCGCGCGGGGGGTTAAGCCACGCCCATCGAGCTACGATTTATTTTCGAGGTAGCGCCTTAATGCGTCTAGGATGATTGTCATTATCATTCAGACAATGACAATGAAGACAAAAGAACCAAGCAGCAATATACCAAAATATCATTGGCTTTTGTTTTAAATTATTAGTTTAATTTTCATGGTGCCTTCTGAATGTCCCTATATCCTGGTAACGGAGTCAGTCCGACCACAAACGACGTCGCTGAGGCTGCATCCGACAGATCGCCTTTGAATTATTTTGATTCGCCCCTTTCTTTGTGTTTGTGGAAATTGAACGGTACCTCCATTTTATTTCTGGTATTGCCATGTCATTTCGTTTGTTCTTTGTTAAGCCATGTTCGTTATTTTTCGGTAAAATTCGAAGAATTAACAGGATATGAGTTGTAAAGTATGTGGATGGTAATGCTTTGCTTTTACAATTCTCGTGATATTTTATTCCTAAAAAACAAGCTTTTTAGTGAGAAACGTCCCCATTATCCACTTAAAACAACAATAAACTCGCAATTAAATCTTTAAATATGTGTCCTGCGTTTCGCCCATTAAAATAACCGCGACAAAAGAATTTCCCAGTCTAAAAAAATCTTTTATATCCGAATAAAACTCGCACAACTTCCTGGCTTAAAAAGACACGTGTCACAGTCATTAAAAAAAAAAGAAACGTCAAATTCGGTGCGCGCCAGAAAATATTCCGATGAAATTCCAAGTTCAAAAAGCGTTTGAATTTGAAAAATATAGGCGGCTGAATTCAGAAGTCTGTGTTGGAATCGTTTAGTAAATGGGGCAACGGTATTTTCGATTCGTTCGGTTAGCGTTTAACAAGGAGTTTGCAGTTGGGTCACGTAGGTCTTTTACTAGGGAGCTCAGCGTATGAATAAGGAAGTCGGCAGAGTGTGTTTTTAAATGACATTTAAAATTATGCCTTCGATTTAATGGAGACGTTTAGATAAAATTTTATGTGGGGAAGTCTCATTTCGTTAACTTTTTTAAGAACCTTTAGAAATTCAAACAGTTTGTCTGGAGTAGACTATGCCCTATTTAGAACATTCTCAGAGCTTTCTGCTGTACAAAATCAAAGTGAATTGTGAAAGTCTCGTGCACCTACCTAGGTCCTATTTTATTACGATTTTGTTTTAACTTTTACTGGTAGCTCGTAATCGTTTGAAAGGGGGACGAGAAAATAAATTTAAACGATAAAATCGAAGCAATCCATAAAGTTACTTTCATTTCGGTGAATAATATTCCGGCGAAAGACTTCAATAAATTTTAAATTACCTTCACACTGCAGTTACCAAAGATAGTTACATCGGTAGTGATACATTATATTGAATCACCTCACTTATTTTCGACAGTAATATCCGTATTCACTAATACTAAGCGAAAGCTATATTAATGCCTAACCAAAAGCGAGTTATTGTATCTTCAATTTTTAGCGCTGAGCAGAGCTTTGACAATCCAATATTGCACGCTTTCATTTAGGTGATGCCTTGTGTTAGAGGAAAAGGCTTTTTTTTTACGTAACAAAAGCATAAGTTAAACAATCTTAAATTTTCTCTGTGGCTTTAACAGATCAGGCGGAAAATATTATGAACCTCGGCTTCGTTAATTCAAAAACTAACATCACGCCTGTAATTCGTTAGGCAGAGATGTACCTAATAGTACACCCAAATTCCGCGCGTTATGTGTTAAGTCCCATGTAATAAGAGTGGGCGAGCCTATTGCCATCAACCGGGCACAAATCCAGACCCCGTGGTTGCTACTCAGAAATTCCTGATGGAAAAACCCAATTTTAAAACTAGGTACGCCATTATCTCTATTGATTTCAGAAAAGCTCTGCTGAGACGACTATTGGTCAATTGCTAACCACATCATTATGGATTTGTCGGTGAAATAAAACTAGCTGACGATGCGTAAGCTCAGTTCGCCAATAAAAACATTTGTACTAAAAAAACAATGTCACTTGGTATAACAGAAGGTTGTCTGGAAGACATCGCTATTAACGTGGGGTCGTGGGCTACTCGCTTTACATATTTAATTTAAACTTTTTGCTTTTTTTATTGTCTATCGTGGCCATTAAAAAAGTTTTGTATTGTAAGATGGGTCATGAGCAATATCTATACAAATAAATAAAATTGAAATGTCCGTTTGTAATTTCAGAATTACAGTTTTTTACTAAATGCCTATGAAAGTAAGTATGGTACTTGTAACAAAACCGTTTTATTTTTGTCTGTCTCTCTGTCTGTTTAATCCGGCTAATCTCCGAAACGGCTGGACCGATTTTGACAGGACTTTCACTGGCACATAGCTGATGTTATAAGGAGTAACTTAGGCTTTTATTTTAGAAAAAGGCTTAGGGTTCCGTGCAAAAAAATAAAACCCTTGTTATTGTTAACAAAGTCCGATTCAAATACGCGGAACTAATATTTTCATAATAATTTCGAAGAAGGTCGCGGATACAGCTAATAAGTAATAACAGAAAACATACTGAGCAGAGGAATTTCTTCAGTAGTAGCCCGTAGTTCGAATTTGTGCCCGGTAGATGGCAATATCATAATTAGGCTCTTCCCCTTTGGCACGGGATCACGAGTCTTAATCATAACTGGCGAAATGTGAGTTGCTTCGGCGAAAACTAGTCGCCAGCGCATCAAGTTATTACAAACTGACAAATTCTCTAATTCGATTTTGAACTTAACCACCAATATTTTATGGTTTAAAATCATGCGGAGAAATTTGAGTGTGTGTAACTTGATGTGCTGGCGACTGTGCTAAGATTTTTACAAATAAAAACGTGTTAGTGCCACGTGATTTTTTCAATGAGTTGTGTATACAAGTAAATTGTAGTCTGGCAATTAAAATCTGACATGACATGACATGACAATGATATTTTATTGAAACAACAGACCACGAAAAATCTTCTCCAGAATCCATTCTCATCATCAAAACCAGACCACATTCGCCTTATTAACAGCACAGGGCTGTAAATACCGCATTATTTATACGATTTCCTTCAGGCAATATACGTAATGCTAGTTTCGGATAACGACGACTGAGCAAGATAATCTCCGGTCCCTTCAGCTATTAAAATGATGGGGTGAACCGAAGCGATCGCTTCTGGCGCGCTAAGAATGGAAAATAGGAATTTTGGACGAGAAATCTTTGTTGTGAGTTTAGATTTCTTTTATTTGGATGTTCTGAGTTTGTGAGGGTTTTGGTATACCGTTTTTATGTGTAGGAGAGGAAAAGTTATATAAAAGGAGGTTGTAAGTGTTCTAATTGGTGATGTTCCTGATGTAAATGGAAGCTTCAGAAGCTTATTCAATATTGTGTACAATTATGGTCTTTATTTTCCTTCAACAATTTAGATAACTTCTTGACGTATTTTTCCTGTTCGTTCAGGAAAAACAAGCTAAAAAAAAATGGAATAAAAATACGTTAAAGAATTAGCATTGCCATTCAGCGTGGCAATGCTGCCAGTGTTCTGGGTACGTTTCCAGATGACAGCGATGCGGAGGAGTACTTTGACGCCAAGAGTCCTATTGTCGTGGTTTTTTAGATGTTTATATTTTCTTACTTTTAGTCTTATTTTTATCATTCGTTTAGTTCTATTTGTAGTCTGTATATAATGGAAGATACATGAAAGTAAGGTCTCTTCACTGATTTGGTAGTTCTCTTTTATTTACTGCCTCGTATCAAGTACGACTGCTGAGCATGAGTACCTGGGTTGTATTCCCAGGTCGGGCAAAGTTTTTGCATCAGGAATTTCTCAGAAGCAGCCAGGGAGTCTGGAGTTGTACCCAGTTGATGGCAATAGGCTTGCCTCCTCTAACATGGGACTTAACATAAATAGCGAAATGTGGTGGTTTAAAAGTTTAATAACTTTGTTTTATTCAAATTAACACAGAATTTAGTTGTTTTCAAAATATATTTCATTTCCACTTTTCTATTTTCAGGCGTAAATATGGTGATCCCTTTAATAAAAACAATTGGATCCCCCAAAATCATTCAAATCAATACCTACCTCTCTGCCATCCCCTAAGAAATACCTGAATAAAACATCAGGTATTTGTTAACTAAGCCCACCCTTTGTACTAAGCCAGTTATTTATGTATGGGATCCTATTCAATAAGTTAAAGTAACTCCATAGACAGAGAGACAGCGACGAAGAAAATTACGTCTTCTGATAAATCTAATTTTGAATTTTGACGCGTTTTAAATTGCATTGCATCATTGTTGACGCAATTTTCTCAAGTATTGGAATGTTTCAATTTAGATTATAATGAGATGATAATGCTTGTTATTTGGATGTCGCATTTTGAACTTTGACATTTGACGTCAATGTTGTAATTTTGTTTGGAATTCGGTTGTTTTTTAATGAGATACTAAAAGAATTTCCTTTTTGTATTATTTGTGATGAGCAGGCCCGGGTAAATATTTATTTCTGGAAGATATAACTGTTTATCAGTGCTCTGTTCTTGTAACAGTCATAAAAATATGCGACAATGATTTTGTATTTCAGTTTTCAAATATAACAAACAGAGTATAAGTCTTACTTTTGCTTCAAATAGTAAGTTAGTAAAGTATATTAGAGATAAAATAAAGATAAGCTTATGTATTAATGATCAAATCTAATCTATCCTCCCCAAATCTAACATAACACATTTATTTATTCTACACGTGACGTATAAAAAAGCATACAAACAAAAAAAAATGTATCAAACGAAAACTTCACTGGCTCCGCGACTACAAACAACCTATGCATCACTTAACTAAGTTAAGTAATCCGTTAATCTTTGTTTAGTCAACTATTAGCGACGCGAGGGCTCAGTTAAACTGTTAGTTAAATCTTTATCGTGACGGCTGCGCGGCCATTAAGTAATTAAATGCGTTACTGTTAACTGAATTAACTATAACTACAGACAACACTGTTGGGAGTTTTTGTAAAAGATGAGTTTTGTTTTTTAAATGTCCCACTGCTGGGCAAAGGCCTCCCCATATCCTTTACTATGCTCTTCTCCTACGCCACCTCGAACCAGTCTTCGTGATGCGCGTCTAAATCATCTCGCCACCGTTTTCACCTACCTTGTAGACTTAAAAATTGGACGATTGTTTTTTTTTTTTATTTAGCCCTCATTGTCCCACTCCTGACCAAGGCCTCCCCCCATCTTTTTCACTCAAAATCAAAATCAAAATCAAAGCATTTATTTCAAATAGGCCAGTTACAGGCACTTTTGAATTGTCGAAACAAAGACAACAATAGCTACAGTCCCAGTCACAAGGCATAAAAACTGTGAAAGTACTGTAGTTGCCCATTCCCTAACGTAGATCTCTATGGAGAAGAACGGGCAAGAAACTCCATGGACACTCTTTTAAATCAGTATACTTTTACAAACTCTTGGTTACATCTCACGATGCTTTAGTTCTTTTCGTCAATTCGCGCGGAGGCCATCGATTATTTCTTTTCAAAAAAGCTCTCAAAGTAAGGTCTAGTTCTCATAAAACTGATAACTGGATTTGTGATGAATGTAATCGCCAAGTTTTACGCGTAATTAGGGTCTAAACCACTTTTTAGTGTTTTAAGCGGAGAAGAAATGGCGCTACAAACTCTCCAGTAATCCATGAATTGAGAAGAACGCTAAGGACTAAAAACTACGACGTGAAGTCATAGATCTTCTAATAATATTCGGTATATTCATCCCGGTAAATTAAAGATACCACATAAAACCTTAGGTTCAACATAAAATAAAGCACCGCGGGTACTTGATGGAATATTACCTTAATCGCCAGTTCGCCACTAGCTTGGTGGATTCGTAATATCAGAATGGCGTCTTTAGTTTACAGGTGGCTGCACCTGTATTACGTATCCCTTGGTCGGAAATAATAGGGACGTCCACCCCATTATTACTTGGGGTTTTAGGTATCGGGAGGGAAAGCAATGCATGGTGATGTTGTTGTTGTGTAACTTAGATGGGTCAAGAAGATTGTCTGGGCTAACTAGAGAATAATCGCAATGTGAGTGATTGTTGATATTTGACAGTCGTTATGTCGATTAGAGGAGCTCGTGGCTAAATAATAACAGCCGCTCGGGTCGATCTTTAGGTTAAGCCGTGCTTGCCTAGGTTGGTCTGTGGATGGGTGTCCGCCCATTACATACCGAGTTTCCTCCGTGCCTCGGAAAGCACGTTAAGCCGTTGGTTCCGGCTGTCATTTGTAGATCTTTGACAGTCGTTATAGGTAGTCAGTGGCCCAAAAAGTCTGACAACCAGTCTTCCAAGGGGTATCGTATTACCCAGTACTAACAGGGTTGTGGAGGTCAGATAGGCAGTCGCTCCGTGTAAAATACTGGCATTCAGCTGCATCCGGTTAGACGGAAGTCGACCCCAACATAGTTATGAAAAACTAGGCAGATGATGATGATGATGATGTTGATAATTGACAATAATAAATTACGATAATGCCAAAGTTTTATATCTGATACTGATTTTTCAAAGTGAACTTAAGGAGCTATTTTAAGCTTTCACGGTTTACAACTAAACTTATACTGTCACTTAACCCGCGATCATGGCGCTTGCAACAGCGCCGAAATATCGGGAGCTCAAAATAATGAACAATCACGGAAGATATCCCGTAAGTGACAGTATAACTTTTGAACTTAAGGAGCTATTCCTTAAGTCACAGACAACATTGAAGAAGAAAATGTTCCCTTATAGTAATACCTACAGAACCTTAAAACCGACCACCCCCATCTTCAACCCCCGATCGACTACAGTTTACAGTAAAACCGTGAAAAATGTCCCGTCATCCATAGTTGATGGCCGCGGAAATTGAACGCTTCGTAACAGACAATGCGAAGCTCCCTGCTCGTAATAGACGCATTAATATGTGATGTCGTGTCTTTTGTATTGACTGGGGGTTGTTTACTGATCGAGAAAATATTATTATATGTAGGTATACAAGTTTTTTTAGCTAGCGAAACGATACGGGCGTCGTTGTCTAGTCAACATTGATCAAAATTGTTTTGATGATTTTTTTTTAAGTCAACGGCTACATTTTTTTTTGCAGTCTCTATAATAGAAGTATTCGTTTGGATAAACCTTTTTTCAAACACTGTTTTAAGCTCTCACGGTTTATAACTAAATGTATACTGTCACTTATGGGATGTCTCCCGTGATTATCCATTATTCTGAGCTCCCGATATTTCGCCGTTGTTGCAAGCGCCATGATCGCGGGGTGACAGAACAATGAATATCGAGAGCTCAGAATAATGCATAGGTAATCACGGGAGATATCCCGTAAGTGACAGTATATTAAGTTTAATCTTTTTTTCTTGTTTGGTCATGTTCTGATTATCATCATCGTTCTCCTATCCTTATCCCAATTTATTAAGGCTCGGGGTAGCATGTCTTCTTCTTCCATACTTCTCTATTACTCGTCATCTCATCAGACACCTCCTTTCTTGTCATATCATCCTTCACGCAGTATTAAGCAGTATGTTCTGATTTGGATACCAATTACGTCTGTTGAGTTTCGCTAGCTAATTTGAAGTTTTATTACGGGATAAAACAAAGTTACCAAAAGATACGAAGGGATACTGAGATCCTGCAGTTGAATCTTGCGTAAACTTAATGTTTTGTTGTTGCCAATTTGGTCCATCAATCACAAGCCCTGACATGGTAACATAATTTATTTAGATTAGTATGAAATCGATAATCTAACTAGATCTAGATTTCATTGAGTAGAGATCTTTTTGAGTTTGACAATCATCGCGCTTTGAAAAGCCTAGGACATTAGTTAGTGGTTTGTACCCCTAGATAGAACTAACAATAAGATTAGATAGTTCAGTTCACAACTTATCATAACATCATGCCTTGTGTTCTACGAAGGGTTAGACATAGGTGTACGTAACAAGTACACACATTTCACCAGTTATTTTTAAGTCCCATGTAATAGGGGGCGAGCCTATTGCCATCCGGGCACAGATCCAAACTCCGTGGCTGCTACTGAGAAATTCCTGATGGAAAACCCGTATAACACTTTTCGCGACCCGGGAATCGAACCCAGGACCTCATGCTCAGCAGTCTCGCTTGCGACTGCTGCTGACTACACCAACGAGGCAATTTTAAACTTGTGCGGTTTTATTTCAACGATAGTGCACGATGGGTGGGTGGGTGCAAAACAACTGGCGAAAATAGAGCTCGGGAAAGCGGAGAAGAATCTGAATATTATATTATTGACTTCATAATTTCCCCAGGAAAGCAATAACCGTAGAAAACCCACATAAATACGCCATACAAATCAATAATTAATTACAAAACACGTGTTTACAATCGGGCTATATAATTAATAATTACATGAAGCAAATAAAGGCAGCTTCACATCAAAGCGTAACCGTCGCAACGAAAGGAATTGTAGCTTGTATTATTTCGCATTGGCAAGCTCATTAGGGCACTGTTTGTTCAGTTAAGGAATATCGCTTCGGGCTGTAGCAGTGTGGTGTGGTAGTAGCATACACTGGTAGCGGAATCTGGTAGTGGGTTGTTTCTGTTTGACTTTTACTGTTTTACTTTATTTTTTGTTATAGAGTATAATTCATCGAAAAATATTGAATTTTTTGGTGTTTTTCTTTCAAAGTGGATTTATGTAGCTCGTAAGAATTTGATATAATTTATTTTAAAGAACTTCTATCTATTTAAGTTCATAATTTCAAAATTAATACAAGTTTCGTTTTTGCGTTCTCGAACAAGCTTTGGTAGTTAGCAGCTTAGGTAAGCCTGTGAAAACACTATCGCTTACAACTTGTTCGTCTTGCAACACTACCGCTTCATAATCCACAAGGAATTGTTGTAGGCACGCGTGTGTACACGCCTTAATAATGAAATTAGCTACCGTTGCAGCCCGCCAGTTGGCGCCACCGGTCGGCCAATATTGGCCAAATTATTGGGCAAACGTGTATCGCCACGGGGTACTATTTAATTTAAGGTGAAATGAAAGTTCGGAACTTTGGACCTGCTATGTTTAAAATTGTATGCGGTAAACGTTGTATGGGGGTTTTGGGAGCTATGTTATGCAAGGTAAATGTGGTTTACCGGGGGTTTTAGTATAGGAAAATTTGTAAAAGGAAATTATGTGAAACGTAGTCTAATATCAACAATATTGAACTTATTTGATCAAATTGTAGACGTCTTAAAATCCAAACAATTCAAGAAAGTGATCTTTACATAGATTTTCAAAAAAGTGTCAGTTTGATAGAATGATAATCTTGGAAGAAAAATTGGCGATTACAATTAATTCTGGCCGATATCACACCACCTCACCCACAGTCGTACCCAGAACAAGACTACTAAACTTTCTCGTGATATAACCTCCACAGCATGAGAAAAAAGAAAACGGCTTGTTCTCTGAACCACAACTAACCAGAATGTCGACGAAAAAAGAAAAATAAGACTCCCTTGTAGTATTATTACAAGGCAAAATATCTGGAAATAAGAAATAAACTATTCGAGCAAGAAAGAAAAATACTGCTACATAGAAACGTAACTACATACCTCTCTGATACTATGTTATTCAATGTAATTTCTTTCAGTAATTTCATATAAGAAGAAAACAGTTTCTGATATTTACGACGAAACCTATTACTAAACTGAAACAGTTTTATATTGTTTGGTCGTTTCTCGATTTTTCTACGAAACGATCTTATTTCAAACACAAATTTTCTGTGAAAGAGGTTTGGTCGAAACATATCATAATAACACGCCTGTAAGTCTCCGAAGGGTTAGGCAGAGGTGTACTAATACTACACCTACATTTCGCTATAGACCGACCGCTTTAATGAGTCCTTGCGAAGTATTAAATGGAATATTCTGAAGGCTGATCACGTATTGGTTCAATTAGTATCGTAATACCTGCGTGGATTATGGTTATTTTAAAGCAAATAACCTGTGGGATATTGTTAGGACTTTGTGGACGCTTAATGTGCCTTTGATGGGGCAAGGCGGAGGACTCATTAAAGCAGTCGGTCTATAGTGATGTTTAAGGCCCATAAATAGGAGGCCAGACTATTGTCATCAACCGAACACAAATCCAAGCACTGTGGCTGCTACTGAGAAATTCCTGATGGAAAATCCCAATAACACTTGGCCCGACCCGGAAATCGAACCCAGGACCTCACGCCCAGCAGTCGCGCTTGCGACCACTAGACCTACGAGAACTAATTTAAAAAAGTACGGGATTAAACAGTTGTTTGTTTCAAAGCTCAAATCCAAACTCTACTACTGAGAAAATCCTGAAGGAGGAATCGAAGTCAGGATCTTATGCTTACCAGTAGCGTTGGCGACCACTAGACAAACGAGGCAATCTTTTAAAAAAAAAAAAAAAAATAACTAATAATATTATTGTATTATAATCTTTTAATATTAAATTAACTCCAAAGGCAATACTGATAAGTGCAGAATTCTCATTTATATGTGACCGAAAAGCAATTTATTTCCCGTTTAATACACAATATAAGGCGAGACACACACTAGCGCAAGTTATTAATTCCCCCGTTATTAGTGGTGACGTCACGTTATTATACGCCATGATTTGTTACTCCGGGGGAAAATGTGAGCGTCTTACGCATGATGGGAAGGCTTGGGGTTGAGTACACAGCCTTTGTTAGAGTGGGTAGGTTGTTTAGGGTTCAATTCGATTCGATTGTGAAAATATGATCGAAAATATGACCGGATGTGTTAGTGGGCTGAATGAGGAGGTTAAAAGAGTATGTAAGGACCGATGCGGATGGGGTCATGTAGTTTCTGGCTGTGTCTACCCCCCGTGAGATAAAGGCGTGAGTTTATGTATACAGGGTGTAACAGAAAGGGTATAGTCATCCACCCATCCATCCATCAGACCATCAAACAGAACAACTTTCTCCTTGGGTCCTATATCGTAAATGCGAAAAAAATATCAGCTATCCCATACATTTGGGTTGAGTAGGTATTGAAATTTTGTATGGGACAGCTGATCATTTTTTCGCATCTCTGTTACACCCTGTATATGTATTATTAAGAATGATAACGGGATATTTACCATGTTTACTGTTTATTTTGAGTTCCCGATATATCTATTTCGCCGTGATCATGGTGCTTGCAACAGTGCAAGCACCATGATCACGGACCACACCCCAAACCAATATCACGTTTTTAGTGTTAATGACCACATAGGTTTGTATGTATGTAAAAATATCGAGCTATTTAAAGCTGCCGCTAATGTTTATGTCTCGTGTAAGTACTGAAATTACAAGCAAAGATTTTAAAAATTGAAAAGTTTAGTCCAAGTTGTAACATTAAAATATTTCGCATATACATATCGTAGCTAGATGCAGGTTTTTAACTGAGTAATTTATGTTACTTTTCATGCCTGCGATCATCAACACCTCGTTAACTCAGGATCTGAAGAAAGATAACTTCTGAAACCTCGCACATTTAGCTATCATAATATTCTTTTTTTTTTCACAAAAAAGGGCAGACGAAAAAAGAACGAAAAATATAAAACCATTCAAAACTCTTTTATAATTCATTGGCGCAATTCGTAGATTCGGAATCTCGGTCAAAAGTTTCTTTAAGTCGTTAAAAATCTCTAAAAAGGAAGGAAAGGGGAATTCGTAAAAATACAGGAGAATGGAGGAGCCCGGTTATAATTGTCGGGATTGTTCAGTTAAATACGAGTTTTAATGACTTTTAATAGCTGATGGTAATGTAAAGTTACTTTTATGTTGGCCTTTGTTTCAGGGTTATTTCTGGGAAAAGGATTTTGAATAGAACTTTCGTATTTGAATAGAGAACTTTTAAAAATATTGCTTGATTATAATCTGGACGTAAGGGAAGTATAAATGTTTTTTTTTCTTTTTTAACCTTCCAGTAAAAACTTGGAACAGAATCGTAAGATATGTTACTAAAAATTAAAATGTCAATGACTTAATTTCACATAATTATTTTGACAACGTAAATTCGTGTTCCATTTTTGAAAAATTGGCTTATCAGAATAAATTAAAAAAAGATTCTTGAATACAAACCTTTTTGTTGACAGAAATTCAATAATCGGATGTCATTGACGGCACAGAGTACACTCATGTATGTATTTTTAATGATTGTCAGCTGAGGGCGTTGGGGACGGCCTGCAGGGGATGTTCAGGGGACTTCGAAGCGAATGAGGGAAACATGTGGTATATTTTATGTATGTTCATGTGAACGTGACATCTGTTAGGCTATTACCTACTGTCGCCATTAAATTAATCATCGACCGCTGTTGATTTATTAATGTTACAGGGGAGAGGAAAATACTTTCAAAGTAATCTATGAGACTGTTTCTTAACTGACAGATTGTCTTGTAGAAAACGAAGTCAATGGTCTTTACTAGGTACTGTAGATTAGAGTTTGAAGTTTGAAAGATAAGTTCCTGAAAGTAACATTAATTAATAATTTCAAAAACATAACATAACATCACGCTTGTAATCCCCGAAGGGTGAGGCAGAGGTGTACAGTCACGACCACCAATATGTATACACTTTCCTAAATTTAAAAGCAATTTTTGCGAGAAATAACGATTGTAACTTGGAGATAGGACCTTTTTCATAAAAATATGAGTTCCAGAATACTATGTTCGCAACAACATGAAATTTTAATCAGACCGGTAAGAGAAAAACACTTTTAAAAGTTGTTAAGTGTTAACATATTGGTGCTCGTGACTGTACCTAAGAGTAGATTCGCGACATTCGCAAGTTATGTTTTAAGTCCCATGTAATAGGGCCTATCGCCATCATTTTTTTAAATATTTTACTATCATGCTCAGCAGTCGCGCTTGCGACTATTAGAACAACGAGGATCAATTAAAAAAAAACATGGGATTAAACAGGAGCTGTCAACAAACAGTACTAAGCGGTACCTCAATGAACGCCTACATATTATTACACTGTTAAAAAACAGAGCGTTTTTATTTAGATGACATGAATCAATTATATTTGCGTTAAAGGGCCTTTATCTTAGATGTGATTAGATTGCACTGCTGGTAATATAATTAATTAGACAGAATGTTCGTGACATGTGCTCTATGGGCAAGTGGAGCTAGAACAATAGAAGTGATGGAATTGTCTATGGTCTGTGCTAAGCTCATTACGACATCACGTCAACGGCGATGGACGGAGTATTGATGGAGAATCGGAGACAGGAATTGGTATATTCAATTAGAATTAGTTACGACATTTTATATAATGAGGCTGAGGTGATTAATTTTCTTAATATTTTTTTAGTAAATATTAGGTATCGTCATCATTCTCTTGTCTTTATCCCAATTCATTTGGGGTCACCCAAATGAATTGGGATAATGGGCACAGCATGTGTTTTTCTTACATACTTCTCTATTACTCGTCATCCCATCAGATACCACCTTTCGTGCCATGTCATCCTTCACACAGTCTATCCATCGTTTCTTTGGTCTTCCTCTACCACCCATCCACATTCATATTCAAAACTTTCCTCACGACATTTTCCTCATTCCTCCGCATCACATGTAATTATTAGGTATGTATTATTTAAATCAAAAGTGTCAATAATGTGTGAGCCAAATACAGAATACCAACCGAAAAGAACAGCCATTAACTTTTTAAATTAATTCCCAGTCCGGAGCAAAAGGATACTTTTACAAAACTTCCCCTGTACATGTTTTTACCTGCGAATCACACGATTAAATTGCAAATCTAAAACAGTTATCCCTCGAAGCCGAACTCCTCAACTGGGTCAAACTTCCACGCACAAATCTAACCGACAGGAAACTGGAGTATCCTGGAGTAACCTGCTAAATTACAGGGGACATTTTTCAAAGGAACGCGCTAAAAGATTAGTGGTGCCCAAAGTTTAGAGGTGTACCTGTTAAACGCTGTTCGGAGTTACGAGTACGGAATTAGGGATTACATTTATTCGTGGGTAAAGTTTTTTTATCTGACATCTTTAAGTTTTTTGAGGTTTTCTTTGGGAGGATTTTTTCATGACTGGCGTTTTAAGAGCGGTTTTAGATAACGTTAATTTGAGTTTTAGAGGAAATTAACTTTGACCTGCAGTAAAAGGTAGCGTCAACAACACCCTGGCTACTTCTTCGCCGTCTTCAGAATGCAAATTAACAACTTTGTTTCGGATGTGAAATCATAAAATGAGCCCCCCCCCCCTCCCGCTCTGGGTGGAGTGGAAGGGAGTGTCAGACTTCTACTGACTAAAACCCATCCATGTTCCTTCTTTGCCCTTTGTGTTCCAGGGCCGCGGTATATTTAATAATTGAAACCCTCTGTTTCTCTATGGTAGTCTTGATATTATAGCATCCAAATCGGTGTTAGAAGGTAAATTGAAAGGCTAACTGTTAGACGCATGCATGTAGTCTCTTGGGTGTTAAGCCTCCTGTAAGCCCTGTACTACATGCTTGCTGTAGTAAACTCTTACCTGAGTAGTTTGACGTCCCACAGCGCTAATACTTCGGGTGGTCGAGACGCGCACAGTGCTAGCCGCGGGCCGCACGCGTGTAGCCTGACGGGTCCTGCCCGAATGTTGGCGGCCGTTGGCGATGATATGATTACAGCAGCGAACTCTTTGCTGCCTCCAAGGTTGTGTTGTACCTGTGGGTAACATGGATTTTCAATAACATACAGACTATATCGTTCCCACTGCTGGGACACTGGCCCTGTGAGAAAGAGTGGGGAACGTGGGCACGATGCGGGTTGGAGTATTTACAATAACACAGTCATATTACATACATACATTACATTACATACGTTATATTACATTACATATTGTCCAGTTAGTAGGTTTAGGATTTCACATAGGCAGTCGCTCCATGTAAAATCCTGATATTCAGTTTCATCCAGCCCCATCATAGTTGTGAAAAGGCTCTGCAGATGATTCGTTCATTCAGATTCGTCTCTGCTATGTGCACACGTCAGTTTTCATTCCAAACATGTTGATGATCAACATGTTTGGAATTTTGATCAATGGATTTCAGTATTCGAATAAAGCTAGCTAGGTTCTAGGACATATGCGAAACGAGATGTTATCTGAACCGAAGTCGATGCAGATATTAAATTCTACTATTTATTCAGTAGACCTAAAAATATATCTTGGTAATTTTTGGATAATGGGTAAGTAACTAAATACAGATTTTAAAGAAGGATTTTATTTCTTAGTAATCAATTTAAGAAGACTCTCTTCTCTCTCGTCTTACAGAAAAGCTTCAATTGTCTCAGAAAGTTCATTGTAAATGTTTAAGTTTCTTTTTAAACTGCAGTAGTATTGTCTCAAGAATACTGCTTTCAGTTCATTTCCAGAGATTTTTATTTACTGAAGCTTCCTCTTAGACCATTGCAATCTATTAGTAGTATTGTGTGTTTGCTCATTTTTATAACACAGGAACATGGTTCAAAGATACCGTCTACTGTCTATGTGGAAAATCGGAAGCCAATCCCGTTTGCAGATTTTATTTTGTTGAGTTCGTAATTGGCAGGATTTTTTGTTTTGCTATGCGCTCTTCTAATTTTCTTCAATAATTGCACCCGTGCAAAGCCGGGACGGGACACTAGTTTACAATAAGTGTTGCTCATAACTTTGGAATAATCTATTAGTTAAGACTACAGTTTTATGAGATACTAGCGAGTTAGTGACCCGCCCCGGCTGCGCACGGGTGCAACTTACTAATGAAAGAACTGTCAAAATTTTCTTTAATCAAACCTTGTCAAAAACACAACAAAAAATAAATCAGATAAATCGGTCGAGCCGTCCTCAAGTGATGCTGCGTCATACATTTGGCAATTGTCATATTCAGTCATATTAATAAAGATACATGGATAGAATACGATACTGACTGAAAAAGTTGTAACACAAATTATGACTCTGTAAGGCTCTGTGCAGATGTTGGACTATTATGTCCACCGGACAGATAGGACCGTTGAAATGAATCCTGTCCACTGGTTGTCGCGTTGTTTGTTCATCCATTGGTCAACGTCCATTGGTTGTGGACGACGGACAAATAGTCTATCGTCTGCTTTATAGTGCCTAGAACAACACAATAGATATACTCACTTTAACTCTCCACTGTATCAAAATCTCCCGGGTATCGAAAGCCAGGACCGGCACGACGTCCTCGCACAATATGGCCAAGGTATTCGACTCCTTGTCCAAGGTAAACCCGGACTCGATGCCCAGGTACTGCTGGAGAGACAGGGAGGCTTTCGTCTGCCCGTTCTTCTGCCGCTCCTTCAAGTCTTTGTAGAGTTGCAGGTGGACGCAGTCTGGGGGAAGAGAAAAGAGGAATTGTAAGGAGATGGCTGGTCAAAATATAAAGTCGGTTGTTCCAAGTAGGCTTTTTGAACGACAAAAATGTATGAGACAGTTTCTCAACACTTTCTGGTGTTTTAGATGGGGGGGAGTGGTGAAACAGACTCTCCAGTAACACATCTGCGCCTGAAAGGTTTTAGAACACACACACACAGCTGTTTTTAATGAAAACAAAAACTGAAATTACCAAAAAGGCTAAACGATTTAATGAGAAATTGAGATTAAATAAGCGTGACTGTTGAGCATGAGGTCCTGGGTTCGATTCCCGGGTCGGGCAGTGTTATTGGGTGTTTCCATCAGGAATTTCTCAGTAGCAGCCACGGAGTCTGCATTTGTGCCCGGTTGATAGAAATAGGCTCGCCCTTTATCACATGGGGCATTTATATTAAATAATAACTGGCGAAATATGAGTTTACTCTTAGGTACACCTCTGCTAACCATTCGCGTTTTGTTATATTATGAGATGAAATATAGGATAACGTATTTTTTGTTTCTTTATTAGATTTCAATCTCTGAAATCAGAAATGAAACGGATTCCATCATAATAGAAAAATATAATGTTCTTCCAAGGTATTTGTCGTAGGTAGTTTCAGAAATAACTAGAGTAAATCTATTCTATGAGAAACTTGGGTAAAATACAATATACTCCCAACAGGCATTCCACAGAATTCATAGAACCAAAAAGGCCTCGGAAAAAAAAAAGAATTTTCCGGCAGCCGAAGAAATTCTTGACAGAAATTGTACGCTCGAGTACAGTAATCAAGAAAATGACTGTAGGTTGGTTGTGCGAAAAATTCCTTTGCTCAAAATGTCACAGCGCCTAATGAACACGAGTGTACCTGCTTTGTTCCACTCGATACCCTTTAATGAGGACTCGTAATGATGTCAAGTACGGGTCTTAGGAGTACGGAGGACGCTTTGTATGCGCTTCGTGTAGTTTTGTGGGTTTTTTGAGGGGAAATGCGGCTACATCTTCTTTTAGTACTAAGTAGCAGAGCTCTTGAAGATTGAGCTTGGTCCGGAAGTACAATCTTTGTCCTTTTTCTTTTTCTTATTTTTTTTCTTTCTTTTATCTTTATACTTTCTTACGGTTAGTATAATTACTGCGCTAATAATATAATAGAATATATGATTCACGTTAAAATTCTAACAAACACACAGTCACTGACGCAGTTAATACATATTATGAATTGTCATTTTTAAGTCATATTATTGTCCTATTATGATTCTGCTAATAGGATAGTTTAGGCCCCCGGGAACTAACTTTACATAAATTCGATTAATTTCACAACTAAACTACGTAGGTAATGTTTATCATCCTATAGCATTTTGGTTATAGTGCTACAAGCACAATTAGTACCAATTACCCCATAGACATGCATAAAGTCTGAAAACTGATTACTTAGTTACAAATCGTTCTGTCTAGTGTTATACGCACTCTTGTCAGGTAGCATTCGTGTGTCAAAATCAAAAATGTTCGGGATCAAAATGTTTGTACGAAAATATTCCCAATGTCCCTCTACATAAAGGGTGTAAATAAACCCTTAACATAACCGAAAGGCACTTGTTCTCCCCGTCTTTGCGATCTTTTTTTTGTTCTAGACCATACCTGAGAACCTTCTAGTTACGGACATATTATTATTGATATTTAATGGGGGTCAAAGTTCTAACTTTTTCAAAAGTTTTTTTTTAAATACATGTTTTTAAAGATAGATTTTACACACCTTTTACTTTACACACTTCCACGACCCCCGTACTATTCAATCCATCCATCAGCACAATGCTTTGAGTGCTTTCCATTGAGTCCTACCGTAAAACGTGATTTTTTACCCCAAAAAAAAAGTCGATTCCCAGCAATAATTTTTGCGTAAAGTTACTTAGTTTGATGTACAGGATGCTTGGTTGACGGCTATGTGAAGGGTCTGTTTACACACTGTATAAGTATTTTAAATATCTTTGGTGTAAAACTAACAAAGTTCGAATTCACGTTACGTTTAGGGTTAGATGCTCCACGCAGTCGTACAAAGCCTTCTGACTTGGAGGAAGTTTTTAATCAACGGTGAAATTAAGTTGACAAAGCGCAGTGCAATCAAATACAAAGGCACTTTAAATGTCATAACTAAATTGCAGAAGTTACCAGTAAAACGCGAAGTTTATGAGTTCAGTAAATTACTAGAATGTTGCTTCATAGATACTTTGTAACTTTTCCTGTAAAAGATGTAAGCTCTACAATGTAACTTTTATCTTGAAAACATATTTTACGTTCACAAAAGCAATGAAGTGCAAAAGATAAAAGAAAAAGACTAAAACCTAAAGGCTAGAATGGAGAAATTAAAAGATGGAACCGCCATTAATTTCTTACTACACGGGCAGACGAAGCGAGGTTAGATTTATTGCTGATAACTTGCCTTACAGATTTATATGTACTTTATAAGGGACAAGGTAAAAATCGCCATTTTCTACAATGTCCCTTTTTCCTGCCAGGGAAAAATTCTTTGACCATCGTCGCAAGGAAGGTCACTCATAAAATTAATAATAAATAAGACGACATGACACATAACGACATTTTATAAATTGCCTATTAGAACAAGATATCACAGAAATTGGGCCCAAGCAGAACACATTTACTAATTACGTTACAGGTGCTGATGTAATGTCGACCTTATATTACGTTGCTAAAGTACAGAATTAATTAACACAAAAACCTGGGAATGACATTCAGTCTTTCACCTATTATCTCATGAGTCTGGCTGATTTTCACCACATTCTAAATTAGACTTTAATATGTTCTAATAAAGTTTGTATTTGTTTGTTAGCGGGAAACAAAGCCAACAACGACAGATTCCACTACATCAAAATCGAGTGTTCCATTTTCAAATTAATTCGGGACCGTTTTCTAATTGGCGCGACGTGACTCGGCTCTGTTCGGTTCTAATCAGTGTGTGTTTGAATTTGGAATGTAATTTGTGTATAGTGCTGCTTTTGTGATTGTTCCCGCGCTTTTGTATGGAGTTACGATAGTTTGAATTTACATGATGTCATACAAATTCGTACAATAGTTGTTATAATGGAGCTGTGTATTCCAAACTAACTGTTTGAGTTTGTTAAAACAATTTGATAGAACTTCAAACAAGTGCTTTTGCATATATTTGTATGGTAAGCAAAGTTAGAATCGGAAACTCATTGATACACTACTGCATGGTTGTTTTGGCGCTGGACTGACGTTGACAGGAGGGCGCTATTAGTAAACATAAACGAAACTGTCTGTGGAAAAGGCAAACGGCAGAAACCAAAATACAGCATTACAAATGAGTAAAATCAAAACATCAATATTGCGCCAGTAGCAATTTAAAAAGTTGTTTACACCACGAAGAAAGCCATTGGACAGTTCGAAATACGAACACCTAATTCAACGTCTGTTATAGTTTGACAGGAACAAAACAAGCCTGGCGATGCGACGACGTCCAATACAAAATACTAGCGGATTCAGAAAGCCGATACGAATAGTATCCAACAGTTACTGGTCGTAAATAACTCCGATCCGCACGTATGTATAAATTACGAAAGATAGTTTTTCGCGTCGACGTAGTGAACGATCTGTTTCACTATTTTAAGCTATATCTTTGATTTTTGGAAGTGCTCTTTTCTTATTATTTTTCTGCTCTTATGTTTACTATAGGTCGTTGGTCTAGAGGTGGCTAGCGTGACTGCTGAGCATGAGGTCTTGCGTTCGATTCCCGAGTCGGGCAAAGTGTTATTGGTTTATTCAGTCAGGAATTTCTCAGTGGCAGCCACGGTGTCTAGATTTGTGCCCGGTTGATGGCAAAAGGCTCGCCCCCTTAACATGGGACTTAAACAAAACTAGCGAAATGTGTGTTTACTATTAGGTACGCCCCTGCCAAACCCTTCGGGGATTACAGGCGAGATGTTATGTTATGTAAGTCCCGAAATTTCGTGCAAATATCACTTTTGGTTCTTAGAATCGAAACACTAAGCTTAGCGCTATAGTCATTATCATAACAGGCTGATAAAGAATGTCATAAATTTTGATGGGACGACGCTATTGGTCATAATTTCATGCCTTAGTCTTTCCTCCAAATATTATGCCTAGTATGAGGGATATGCATTTATTATTAAAGCTTTTCTAGACTAAGATAATTGCCACAAACGAAAAAAATATCAATTAATCTGAAACTTCCGACAACATCTGCCACGAATTTAGGATTTCACAATAACAGGAAGGTGCATCTCGTTGCATTATACCTAAGTACATCTACACTACAATCTACACAGATCTACAGTTGTCTTGAACCTCTGCGTACCTCCCCAGGGCAATCGTGACAACTCCTGCCTGACCTCGATGACCTCCACTCATACATTTGTCGTTGACACAGCGATTTCACTTTTATGGCTCGTGACAGACAAACGAACTTATCTTAGATTTGTTAGCATGTCTAGTTTATTTAGGTCATTGTTGTTAGATATGACGATTTTATTTGTCATCGTTCGTAATATTTATTTTATTGCAGTAGTTTGGGAATTCAAACAGAAACTCTTTGGACTAAGAAGGGAGTAACATTGGCACACTATCAGGTTCAAAAGCCACAGATTCTTTTTTTTTAAACCGTAAAACAAAAGGTGGAGATTCTTAATTTGAAATGTTTTTACAACTGTCTTCCTCTGTTCATACCCTTATAAAATGAATATTTAAAAATCGTATTCTTATTCTTTAATGCACACAACATTTTGTGTTTGCAACAAACTACATGCGTTGGCTGTCAGTTAATGAATGAATGAATTTATTTTTATTTAGCAGATAGGACCTCCTACAAATAACAGCCAGTGAGGCCTGGATGACACTCACATAGACCGTGACAGCATGACACAAAAGGCAGTGGATGGAACAAGGCCGACAAAGATAAATGATGAGCAAGAATCGGTGGCCCGTATATCTATGCCCGCAACTTAAAAGGAAAACTATGAGGAAACCTGGATTTAATGTGCCGGAAAATACTGAATCACTTACACACATTTAAGCAAGCCTTTTGAATTTCAGCTCGTTCCGTTTCTGTATGGTCAAAAAGAGGTTTTAAACGTATTCAACCGATGTAAGACATTACCACATTTTTTTACAACAATAATATTACTTCAGTTATCGAATGGTTGTTTAACCTCATAGGTAATCAGAATTGGGTAACCTAACCAGTAAATTACTACCATGTAGAATTTTTACTTCAGAAGCCGAAACTCGCTCAAAAAATCACGCCTCACCTTTAAAAATTGTGCCAGGAGTATTAAAAACCTGAGAACGTAGCAAGCAGCTGATTTCTTGTCGTTTTGCGTACGAAACACGTTTCTCCATAATATACAATAAGTCCCCAGCTCGTGTCAATTTACCTAAATCTTTTGCTGACACTGCACCCCAGATCCCTTGGTGAACGGGGCGAAAATGTACGGGGTGAAACTTGGGGGTGAGTCTTGTGAAATGATGGTTGAGTGATTGCGTTTTGTAGGAAGAGATTTATATATGCTTTATCGTTTTAGAAGTGCATTTCTTTAAGTTTATTTTGGTCTAATAAAATATATTTGTACATAGCAAAAATATAAAGACAAGTCACTAAATACCGAATGAAGTTTGTGTCATCAATTTAACAATATCGGAAAAATCTTCATTGTGTTATGTATGAGCTCAAGAACGGTATGACCATTTTTTTATTGAAAAAATGGACTTTCTAGAAATACTACTTTTGTTCCCATATGACCAGACTCATTTTGTAGATATTATTAGAATCATATAACGCAACGTGTGCAAACACAAAACGCTTCCGTATATTTCAAAAATTCTGTTATCGAGGAAAAGCGTTTCAACAAGACGCCGAATTCTATTTACCCAAGGGACCTTTATGTACAGAATATGTAATAATATGTACTCTGTATTGTATGTATATGTTTAATATCTTGGGTCTGATATCCATACTGAACAGGACATCCTTTTCCTGGAATTTGAGGAAGATTATGAGGTCACGGCTAATGTCAAGAGAAGAATTAAGCTAGAATATTTCGTGGAAGTGGGGTTCCATATTAGAATTAGCAGTGGTATTGGCTGACGTATTCTTAAATCAAGTTCGATACTAATACTAAACGAAGCCGAAAGTTACTTGTTCTCCCCGTCATTACAATTTTTTTTTCTAGACTATATCTGGGAACCTTCTAGTTACGGAAATAATGGGGTTCAAAGTTCTAACTTTTTTTAAATACCTGCTAGTTTTTAATGTTATAACTTTACTTTCAATAATTTTTGCTTAAGGTTGCTAAGTTTGATATACAGAATGCTTGGTTGACAGCTTCGTGAATGGTCCTTTTACATCTTGTGTGTATGTATACGGTGTTTCATCTTAAAGTAGGTTAAATTTAACAACCCTCGTTTAAATAAGATCGTTAGGCTTGTCAGATTACTGACCAATGGGTATAGATTTTCTTTAAAAGAAACCGATAATCTAGATAATTATATTCATGTCTGAAGCTAAACACAGACCACAAAATCCTTCCTACCATAAAGAAACACTCACAGTTCCATAGCATTAGTTCTGTAAACATAACTTGGCAACTTTTCTCATATCACGGTTGTAGTGCCAATATTCGGCCATGTTTGATACAGTATAATCAATCACGCTTGGGGATGACGACCAAACTTCAGACAGATACGGAATCTTTGCGGCGTATCCTACTGGGAGATCGGCAGAAGTGGTAGTTACATGTTCGGTAGAACTTAGAGGACTAGTATTTTTCAAAGGGGTGAATTGATTGGGTTGAAATTGTGTCCATTTAAACGGGTTATGAAGCAGTCCAATAATAAGACGCCATGATTATCAGTGAGCTATTTTCGTCTATCAGAAATAGACACTGAGTTACTAAGAATTGCTAACTACCTCGTTGGTCTAGTGGTCGGAAGCACGACTGCCGAGCTCAGGTCCTGGGTTCGATTCCCGGGTCGGTCAAAAGTGGTATTGGGTTTTTCCATCAGGAATTTCTCAATAGCAGCCACGGGGCCTGGATTTGCGCCCGGTTGATGGCAATAGGCTCGCCCCCATTACATGGGACTTAAACATAACTGGCGAAATTTGGGTGTACTATTAGATATACCTCTGCCTCACCCTTCGGGGATTACAGGCGTGATTTTATGTTGTTTAGTATTATAGGTTTTATACTACAATTGATCTCTATATTGATAATTTTGTCCGCATCTTGTATCTCAATCTAGACAAAGAATCCCAGTACTTGTTCATCAAAACAAAATATTTTAATTTCATATTGATCAAAGGTTCTTTTCTACGCTAACTAGACAACAAAAAATAAAAACTTTTCCTTTACAAAATTAGTTATGATTTTCTGCCCAGCAGGCTTTGCTTAGATACAAACAAATAAGAAATTGATACAAAAGAAATACTGGAACATGAAATTGAATAAATTCACCCCCTGCACTCGTTTGGGGGTCGAATTTTCTTTGTTCTTTCAACCCTTAACGTTGTACTGAAGATATTGAAAACGTTTGAAGGTGATTTAAGTAAGTTTCGCCCCCTGGTTCTGCTGGGGGTGAGCAGAAAATTGAGTGTTATCTTACTAATAATATAAAGAGCAGATTCGTTTCTTGTTTGCAGATTTTTCATGATAATTTCAACCCGTAGACGGTCCACGTAATATTATGTACATACATTGAACAGTTAGGAGGGACGTACCGCATATGACCAAAAGAGTGATGAATATAAATGTTGATGGATGGAGAGGGAGAGGAAGACCAAAGAAAAGATGGATGGATTGTGTGAGAAATGATATGAAGGAAAAAGGAGTAGATGATAGCGTGACGATTGACTGGGGAGAATGGAAGAAAAAAACATGTTGCGCCGACCCCAAGTAACATGGGACAAGGGCAGGAAGATGATGACATGTTCAGTTAACTTCGACGGCACGGTTGGCGCAGTGGCTAAGCGATCGGCTGCTGCGCTGCGTGTTGCGGGCTCGATCCCCGCACGGAACAAATATTTGTATGATCTACAGGTAGTTGTTCCGGGTCTGGCTGTTTGTGTATGTGAGTTTAAATGTTTGTAAACGCAACCATGATACAGGAGAAATTCCTAGAGGAGGGGAAAAGTTAAAAAAAAAAAAAAAAACTTTTTGTATGAGCTAAAATGTTCATAAAGAATCAGAAGTGTGCTAACTACGTCATATCTCCCAGAAGTTTATATCTGTAGGTACTTGATATTCGTTGAGATTGCAATTACTAGTCAGGCATCACTTTGATACCTAGGTACTATCTGTAAACCCTAGCTTATAGTCTCGAACTTTCTGGGAAAAATCTAATTGTATGGTGCTTACATGCAAATCCTTCGCCCTTAGTAATCGTGATAAAGCAAATTCGTTGAAACCTGATAGTGAAGCTTGATTTAGTTTATCACTTATCTGAATACAACAAAAGCTCGTTAACCTTTCATATTTTTATTAAAATGACCGTACAGTCAGTTTACTATTACCCACACCCACGTCTGTTCCAGAATTGTGTGTTTCATTTCGTTCTATGACATGGAAAATCACATTATTTTGTTAGTAGATAAATCTATGAAATTCTTATGACTCAAGCCGTGTGACTGTGGCTGATAGATTTCTCCATCGGCAAATATCACGATTTCTTGACCAACTTTCCTTTTTTAACCCCTTTAGATTATAAATTTTCCGAAACACCTTACTTAGTTCTCATCTTCTTTATGTAACGCTCTCTTGTGCTAAAATATATGCTTCTAGACCCAGAAGTTGAATTCCGTCAGTTAATAAAAGAATATAAGATTTTACATTTCGATACTTATAATTTGATGTCTCTACTCGTAGATACTTTGACAGCCTTTTTAAGATTCAAGGCAGAAACGGAAATAGCGGTTCAAATATCCACTTTACCGAAAAGAGACGTAATTTTCTAAAACACCATCTCCAGAGACTTCAAAATGGCCTCTCAAATAAGACGAGATTATGAATACTAGCCTACTGTCTAAGTTTTCGCAGAAATGATACAGAATTTCTCGTAATATTCCTTGAAGGTTCAAGACAGTTTAGAGTTCCCCCGGGCACCACGAACGGAGAACGGTATTGCTCTGTTTTTACTTGATGTGTTGTGGATAGCTAGGCTTAGGGAGGCTGACCTGAATTTAGGTAGATACAATTCATGTTTTTTGATAAAGAAAAAAATATTAGGGATGTGTTCAAAAGGTCTAGGTTTATTTTAGTATTTATTTTTACTATAGACCGACCGCTTTAATCTGTCCTCGCGAAGGTATCACAATTTAAATGAAATATTCTGAAGGTTGATCACGTATTGGTTAAATTAGTATCGTAATATCTACGTTGGGTATGGTTATTTTGAAGTAAATTACCTGTGGGATATTGTTAGGACTTTGTGGACGCTTAATGTGCCTTGGATGGGGCAAGGCGGAGGACTCATTAAAGCGGTCCGTCTATACCTTTATTTGTGACAACGATAAATATTCTAGTTTTATCAGTTTTAAAAATGCACTACTGTAGGATAATAGATACAAATATGTTTGATGGCAGAATCTTACAGAAAAATACGCTTTGGTAAGATTTAAGTGTTGCTACACTAAAATAACTTTATCATTTTCTCTTATGTCCAATCCCAAAAGGATTCGCATTTTTTTGGGCATTTCCCACAAAGTTTATTAACAATAGCATAACAAAGAGACCTTTCCCAATTTCGACAAATAACTACAAAAGAATAGCCGATAAGAAAGGTAGAAAAGTTCCTAACTCAGTTTACTTACAGGTGTTTACAAAAAAAGTAATAATTTTGTTTATGGTAACACGTCACTCGGTGTCTATGGGGATTTACAACGGCCGTATGAAAAAGTTTTTACCTACGTTATTTCTGAGGACATTTCCATGTCATGAAAAGGATGAGATGAGATAATGTGTCAACGGCCAGGTAAAATAAGGGACACTATGGGATTATCGAAGAAAAACCGTGAAAGTAATGCCTGGCAAATATTATTGGATCGAATCTTCGGACATAGAGATACAGACATGTATCTTTTGGCGCTTGAATTACATTTACAGGAAAGCATTTTTGGTAAACATTTGTGAAATAGTAATGAAAAAAAATACAAGATTGCGACGATAGTTCCAACTTTGCCCGCGCGCCAAAAGATCCATGTAAATCTTTGGCAGAAGTTTTTGTGTTTTGACAAGTAAGTTTGGCCAGCAGTGAAATACGGTAAGTTTATTAGATACTTTCGTTTCAAGCCTCTGTGTCATTTTTAGAAAAATGTACCACTAGTACTAGCTGCTACGAAATGTAGCACGATGCAAAAACTTCCGAACAAATGAATTTCAAAATTGAAACAATAAAAGCCAGGCGACATCACGACAAAACAACGCCATACATTCTCGTCAACAACACAATTTGCGGCGCCCAGCACTCCTTGGTGACACACATTTTATAAAGTTACCTCTCTTGTCTATTGTTTTGCTAAATTCCCGCCTTTTTGCTGGAACGGTTACAAGTTAGCGTTCCGAATTTAAATTGTGGACGCCATTTTCTTTTGTTTTCGTGGCGGTAATGATTCGATTATATTCTTGTTTTGTCTTTGTGTTTTAGGTGTTGAAGTAAAGTAACATTTTGTCCCGCTGATTTTCTATAGGAGTCCCTTGGTATTAATATTTTCCTTAGTGTGTAAGGAGGCTTACTGCGTTACATTTTCTAAAGAGACAGTTTCTTTTAACAAAGGACTGAAAGATTGTAGAACAATAGATTGAAAAAGGAATACCTTCCTATTGTAAAATAATTAACGGATAGATTAAAAACAAAGTTTGAAGACCGAATGTAACTCTAAAAATCAAAGCATTAAAATTAAGAACACTAACAGAATTAACGCTTCCTAAATATAGCAGCATTACTCATAATGCAGAACGTAGAACCACTTCAACACCAAAACAAACCCTAGTTTACAAATGGAACACCAGCTTACATTAACAAAATTAGAATTTCTGCAAACTCAGTAACCTAAACCCGTCGATTCATAATTGCGACTAATTAATCGCGCAGTGTATGGCTATCGAGTTACGCAAGCGAGGTATTATCGGCACGACTGTGCGACCGGCCTATTCACGACGCGACTCGTAAACGCAGCCCTGACATATTGCGATTGTCGACCACGCGTGATAACATGTTTGGTAATTTTGTTACGAGTCGGTGATTGGACAGGTGAAGTGCAGAAGATTTAGTTGGAAGAAAAATTTTTGTTGGTAGCTTTGGTACTAAGGAGGTTAGCTCTAAAAATTAGGTAAGTACTGCTATGCCTTCGTTCTTCGAAGTAAAAAAAGCTTTAAAAAGATGTTTGTATTTGAAGATATACCTCAAAATTAGGTAAAGTGCATCCTCGGAGCGTCTGGCAGTTAGACGCGTTAAAATATTTTTTTTTCATTTTTCACTACGGCACGAGCTTTTCTCTTCAGCTCAATTTGTGTGTCTACTAAGATACCTCACTAAACTATGTTTTTTTTAAACATACTAGCGTGTGCTTATTTGATGCAGAAGCTTTCTCTGCCTAGCCCCACGGAAAATGCCGTACCTTGGTGTAAATAAGAGATTTCCATTTAAGATGTCATCAGGGCTAGAAAGCGTTGTGTTAAAGATCGGAGACTTGATACATAGAACAATACAATTGACCTACTGTAAAATAACTCTAAAGTGACAACAAACACTGTTGATAATTAAACGCTATTCTACGAGCACACAGAGTCGTTAATTTTATACGTTGTCGAGTTTTACTTTACATTAAGTATTTACTTTACGTTTAGTTACCTACACTTGTAAGTTCTGTGGGCATTTTGAAACCAATCAATTATGCACGCAAAATGCAAACGTAATTTATTTTTACGCGGAATGTATATGTGGAATTTTCGTTGCCCATTGAAGTGTTGTTTAAAGGGTCTGCCCTTAAACAACACAACACAACAAACAACACAACACACAACACACAACACAACAAAAAACACAACGCAACACAACACACAACACAACACAACATGGTAAATATCCTGTTTCTAGTTTTAATGATAATGTAAGTGACCATGAAAGTTTAAAATCTTAAAACCCTTTAAGTTTCGCTACATCTTTCTTATACCCAAACGCATTAAATACACTTTTAACTAACGATAGACGGCAATCCGAACTATATTGTTATTTACTTGTAAGAGCCAACTGTTTTCTGCGTAACGTATCGAAATGTGCAATTATTGTCATTTTCTTTCAAGGCGTCGCTGAAACATCATATCACATTTTTTCTGATAGTATTTGGCCATAAGCATATCAGAAAAAAAAACAACTATGTGATTTTAACAAATTGAAATGAATTCAGGGAATCAATTCGAGCAACGTCGATTGCCAAATTCTTGAGCAATTGATTATAATTATTAGCTTGTTGAATGGATGCGGGAGGCCTTAAACTTTATGTACACAAAGACTATCGACCTTATTACCTACTCTAACAAGTCAGTCATTGACCCCATTTTTCATCACAAAAGAACTCGAAACAAAAACTTGGTACCTAAGTTACCTAACAAGAAATTCTGCTAAATAATGTCCGTGAAAAACCTGGAACAAAATCGTTCTTTTTCTTAATTGTGACGGAGGAAAATGGCTGCAAATCGTCACGCTCATTTCAAAGGAATTACGTTATAATTATACAGGTAGAAACGTTGAGGAAAAATACCTTTGTTACTAATTAAGGTGGGCTGTTTCAAAGATGGCGGCTGTACGTAATAGTTTCACGTTTAACGTAAGAAATGGGCCTGTATTTTTGGATCGTCAAAACGAAAATTAAGAAACGTAGCTAAGTACCTATTATTTTGTAAATAAATACAGAATTACAGACTTATCTACAACTTCCTCTGTTTTTAATTGACTTTAAAAGATTCCTAAAACTATTTCAAGCATAATTAGCTGATAACATCCCCACTGCTTGGGACATCTAGGAGTGGGCCACAGTCCACCACGCAAGCCAAGTGTGGGTTTGGGGAATAACAGCTTTTTTCTACTAAAATATATAGTCATGGAAACGCTGGTGCCAAAAATATTGACCAACAAATTAACGTGTTAAAGTATCTTTCAAGACTACTAAAAACACAAATATAAAACATTTTATTTCATCACATGCGAAACTGTAAAACATATCACTATCAGTCTCGAGAAATACAAAAACGAATAAAATGCACAAAATGATGATATTTCTCACACATATCAGTGTTGAAATACGTTTCAGCAAATAAAATGGCAAAACGATGGTACTTTCATATCAAGTTATGATGATGACGACACATGAATTTTCATGTAACACTTTAAAGCTAATATGTGTAACTCAGGCCGTTCTGTTATCTTAAAATAACGTAGGTATTATTTGATTCAGAATCTGAACATGAAAACGTGTTCAAGAAGAAATGAAAAGACAATTCTGCAGTTTGCTATATTGTTAACTCGTTATCAACTTTTCTCGTGCTTCTGAGTAAAACAATTTTTACGACAGACAACTAAAGAATAATGCTAAAAGAATGACTAGCAGTCTACCTTAACACCAAATTGGCAATTAAAAGGATTACAGCAATATTCTCAGTCGACTTGGAAGGCCTTAAGGAGTTAACTTTGTGGATACGACATGAATATGATGCATAGAAACAATTAATCAGCTTGTAAGTTCCCACTGCCGGGCCAACAGGCTTATTTTCCCTGTGAGAACGAGTGGGCCATCGGCCTTGGTATAAGGGTATGAGGAATAGGGTGTACAGATCACAATACTCCAAAGGAAAGGGAAGATCCTCCGACTAGACGAGTGATGTGTGTGGTGGTCGACTGTTGTCGTCGGGTTTTTCTACGAGATAATAGGGCGATTCAGTATTTCCATGTTAGTTCTTTATTTGTGTCATAGATGGCGCTGTTGTAGTTTTTGTAGTTTTTGTAGTGTCGCTACAGGCCACGCGTCACAAGTATATATTGGTTCTAGAAGATGTTTTCCTTCACGGTTTTGGTGACGAATATGCTATAGCCATTTTCCTCAATATTTTTAAAATACACTTTAACTTCAACTAAGCGCAAACAAACCAACTTTTATCACCACTGACCTACAATTTACAACTTCCAATATGGCGGCCACTAGCGTTCATTTGTTCCCGCCATTATTTTTATCGTCAGTCAATATCTACGTCAGTTCAGTAACACCTGTCCCTGATCGTCACCCGTCTCGTTACGTCGACATATTTCAGGGTTCCGTTAACGAAGGCTTTTCTTTATATTAACATCGTTATTGTCAGCTTTTATCGTTAAAATTGAAATGTAATTATTGGGATTCGAAGTGGTGTTTATTTTTTTGCTTGTTCGGTGAGCAAACTGTCATAATATCATTTTTTTTCGAAAATTATGGTTGATTTGCAGATTAGTTTACATGATAATTGAAAATGTCAACAAAAATTATATACGTACAGATATGTACATAACGTAAGAGCTGATAAATCTTATATAGTGCAAAAATTTACAGTTAGTCATGACGTCTGAAATAATAAAAGTAGACATTTTGTATCTTGTTAGTTTTTACTTTTTTGATGCATGAACTGATGAAACAACAAATCAATTCTATTTTAATGGTTCCCAGAACTACAGATATATATCATTTCACTGCCGATCTTTCAAGATAACCATGTCTAAATGACATTCTTATCATTAATCAATGCAATATCTTCACATGAGATAAACTTGAGTCAAATTCCTCAAATTCACATGCGTACAACATAGAATTGATAATACCGGCATTAATACACACTTGTAAGTACAAATACTTCGGCTCCACCGTTAAGACTTGATGGATCATAATATGTATTTAGCAAACGATGCCGCTAAACCGACTTCAAATTCTCCAATCACATGCACACAGCACACACATTTACACACAGTTGATAATACTCCTTTAATGAAACCAGATAACATGTTTAAGCAGCTCTTAATCACACACAAGTACATAAACTTAGTCTCCGCCGTAAACTCTTAATGAATCATAATATTTAGTAAAGGATGCCGCCAAAGGATGTTAAATACGACTTCGTACGAATAAATCTCCTCATAGCGGGTATTCGGAAAATAAATACGGCCCAAGTTTCAGATGAGCATCCGAACAGGGAGTTAATCTGCAAAGTTTGGGATTTATGGACACTCGACTGATGTAACGGAGGAGCAGGATGCGGCGTTATCATCTTCCTCCGTCGAGGAGGCTCTCTGATTGCGTTGTGAATAATTCTGCAGGTTTGTTGATCTACAACTATAGGTACAGACGAATGAGCTACCTACGTATGCCGTGAAAATAATACTACAAACCTAGGCAATTTCTTCGTCAAGTAAAATAGCTGAAACTCTGTTCTTTGTGAATTTAGGTGCATATGCGACCGTTAAATTTTCGTCTGAAAGGTTGACAACGGCGGGGGATGACCCTTACCTTTTAAATTCGGACACACCATGATGTTGGGACCATTGCATTATCCTTATAGAGTGTTTTTTGCACTCTACTGCAAGTATCGTTGAAACAAACATGAAGTAAAGAATATAAACTGTTAATTCAGTCAAAGATAACTAAAAAAGTTACTTAGGTTAGGCAAGGTGTACCTTATAGTACACTCACATTTCGCCAGTTATGTTTAAAGTCCCATGTAATAGGGGGCGAGCCTATTGCCATCAACAGGGCACAAATTCAGACTCCGTGGCAGCTACTGAGAAATTCCTGATGAAAATCTGAAAAACCCAATAACACTTTGCCCGACCTGTAAATCGAACCCAGGACCTCATGATCAGCAACCGCGGTTGCAACCACCAGACCCACGAGACAGTTACTTTCACATATCCTCCTCAATCATCAAATACACAAATCACAAAACCCATTTAAATACGATGACAAGACGCAACACACGCCTCTTCACCTATTCTACTTTAAAAAACATTACGTCTACGTGTATTTCCATAAAGCATTAAGTGCGTAGCGCTGACCTTGGACCTTGACCTTCTGAATTAGCATACAATGGTGGCGGGCAACACCTTCTGTGTGGACGGGGAACAACAATGAGAAAATGTAATATTTATGAAGATTAAATTGTGGTAACCTGATGCAGAGTGTATTATGTGGATTATAAGAATTGATGCAGTACCTTTTTTTTTCGAAAAATAGGGAAGAGCCGCTGAAAGTATTGGTGAAGGATTCAACTGTTAAAGCAGCATCCTGTAACCTCTGCCTAACCTCTTATTTATACTACTTCTTAAGTCTGGTGCATCAAGGACCCCACGAGTTGCGTTCCCATGTTAAATGTCCCTGTAAGTTCACACTCAAGCACAGTAGTTCAGCACTCTTTTAAATCACAGATTTCAGACACAGTTTCGACTACCGAGGATTGTAAAGCAAAGTTTGTTAAAAGCTACCAAATTACTGTCAATTTAAGTAATTTGTTGAAAGTGCAAAAACTCGCCAGATTTTACAAATGGGCGAAAATAAAGTCACAAAAATATTGTAGTTTAGAACAATGGTCATATATTTGAGGGTTCACTCTCATGGTCCTTTTCGGAAGTCTCCTTAAGGGCCTTGGGCCATAAGTTACACTTTACCACAATCGAATAAAACCTTTTCTTTGAAAAGAAAAAGGAAAGTCATAATTTATTCTTAGGAGCCAAGTTCAAATGAAGTCAAATTCCTATTGTATGTATTTGGAAAACTGTCTACATAGCTCAATAAAGTTTCGATAGCAATTGAGTCAGCCCCGAATTCAGCTAAGAGTTAAGCATCTTCAGCAGCGTCCAACTGTTCCTGCAACGAGCAGACAATAGGGCACACCAGCCACAATGCTAAACATTTTATCGTTTATAGAACTACAGCACATTTACACTCCAAGGCAGAGTCATCTTTAAATCACCACATGAGGAAGTTTTCCCTTCTTAAGCCAGCCTAGGTCCGGAGTCTGTTTGAACACATCCAGGTTAATCAAGGCAACTGATGATGAGAGATTTTAGCAGGTTGAAGTAATGGGTTGTGGAGGTACAGTTGCCAGCGCATCAAGTTACCAAAAACTGTCAAATTTCCTCATTCGATTTTGAACTTGACCATCAACATTTTATGGTTTAAAATCATTTGAAGAAATTTGACAGTTTGTGGTAAGTGGTGTACATGATTAACAGGACGTTTTGTGTAACTTTATTTTATAAATATTTAAAAAGGTAATTAGCAAGAGAATTTTCTTCGCAGATTTCTTAAAACGTCGCGCGTCGTCGGAAATGTGGCTGCACCAAAGACGCAATATGGCGTCGCGTATTCATTTGTTATTCCATTTACGAAGTGACTAATGACTAATCGGGATATGCGCTGGCAATGTTAATTTAATATTACCTAGGAATTAATACCGGACAAGTTACCGGTTATAATTACGAGCGTGCGTGTGTGACCAGATACCTGAATGTGCATGAAGCAAAAGGAGTAGTCGACGAGTATGTAAGAATCGTCTCGGGTGGTAATCAGTGGATTCTACCTGCTTCTAGAGGACAAGGTGTGAGGTTATGAATGTACGAGTACATAATTATGTGCATTATTAGCTTAGCGACTTGATAGAAACAACGGTTTCATTTCAGAAAACAGTTTTTACAAAAAAAGCGCAGCCGGTTATAATATTTATCGTATAAAATGTTGTATCGTCGTTAAAATAACACAACCGGTGCCACCTTCGCTCATTCTTTTGTTTTAGTACAGTCATCGAGTCTTTTCTAGAATGCGATCTTCGATTCGATCGCTATAGACATTTCAATGATGCAAATTGATCTACTGGTCGATATTCGTTTGATCTGCGCTGGCCTGGAGTAAGGTCACCTAACACCAAATAGCTAGCATAGAGAGTGCTTAATTTATGAAGAAGCTTTAGCCACTTATGAAAAGGCTTACTAACATAATCAAAATCAAAATCAAAAAATCATTTTTATTTGTGTAACATAGACACACAACGATCCTTACAATACGCCTTGATAGTGAGCCTTGTCAAAGATAGTAGAAGGTAGTTCTCAACATAGTTGGGAAGAGGCTAGGCAGGTGCCTGATTGGGGTCTTCCAGTCTAACCGGATGCAGCTGAATACCAGTACTTTACATGCAGCGACTGCCTATCTAACCTCCACAACCCAGTTAATAACTTGGTTAAAATACGATACCTTTACAAGACTTGTTGTCAGACTTTCGGTCAATCGACTACCTGTAACGACTGACAAAGATCTACAAATGACAGCAGGGTTGTATCGTTCTATCATAGAAAAATATCCACAAATTAGTGTTACTATTCTTGCCTCTTCCTCGAGTCTTTACCCACCGATACTCGTAAATGCCACGAACATAAACGCTCCCTCTCAAGATCGTAAGTACCCAATATTAAGGAATGACGCAGCACATCAGACTTCCTCTTACGCTGCGATTTTCTAACGTACCTAACGTGTGGCGTCACCCTTAGTTTTTCGTGAAGACTTATTTATAAGATTACGTGACATGATGAGATTTTTGGGTACTTATTGTGAAGAGATTTTAAGGGAATTGAGAGGTTGGTATCTCATATAATATTTAAAGGTGTTTGTGACTGCCTCGTTAGTAGAGTGGTCGCAAGCGCGACTGCTGAGCATGCGGTTCTGGGTTCGACTCCCGGGTCGGGTAAAATGTTATTGGGTTTTTCCAACAGGAATTTCTGAGTAGCAACCACGGAGTATGGATTCGTGCCCGGTTGATGGCATTATGCTAGCCCCCTGTTACATAGGACTTAAAACGTAACTGGCGAAATGTCGGTGTACCTAATAGTACACCTCTGCCTAACCCTTCAGGGATTACTGGCGTGATGTTATGATGATGACAAAATATGGGAAATAGTTTTCGTTTTCCGTAAAAATCCCCTTTTTCAGTAGTACTCGTTATCCCTGTAATGCTCGAAAGTTTAATTAGGTGTACCTCTACTACACCCACCTATTATCCCTGTGTTAGGGATGGTGATTTTGGTATTAATAATGTCCGATAAGGCTTACATTTAGGAAAACGCAAGGCAAGTGATGATAATTCCAAAACCTTTACATCGAATATCATAACAACATTTCGCTTCACAATAATAATTATTCAGTAAGAAACTAAGCACATAATACAAGCTAGAACTCTTTCATGACAGCGAAAAGTCACTCTGGTGTCTGAAAAGTGCTGCGAGGTCCGGAAGCTTCCGAGAAACCACGACATAAACAGTAATCTATGAATACTAACTGCACAGCCCACCAAAACTTTGCGACTAAATAAACTCCAGTCTACATGTAAACGAGAACTCCAACTTTTGTCAAACGAAGTGACGCGTCCCGGAATATTTAGTGGGATTTGCAAAATTTTGCAATTCTAATAACTAGCTAGTTGACGATTCAAATCCTGTGTGTATTATGCAACGGTTAGTGTTGTGCGTATCCCGGTTTGCGGTCCCAGAATCCCGTGAATTTTATGGCGGTTTTAAGAGCGAGTCGTAAAAGTTGAATACAAAATCTGGCGGTTTTTGTAAATGTTTTCTTTCATCAGTTTTATACGTGACAGTGATTTTGATTGCGGTTAAACAGGTTTTTGTTTTTACCACGACAGCTGTTTGTGATTTTATGTTATTAAACGCTACGTGCTTTGTACAGTTAATATCTAAAACTGCGTCATTGTTAGTCTGGTATTGATACAGTTTACACTCTGGTTGCCCTGAATCTGATAAAAGATAACAGGCAGTAATCTTTTATAATCTAAAAGGTTTCATTTACGCATCCATCGAACGACCACTGCGTCATTTCATAGAAACTTTGCTCTAATAAACTAAAATACCCAAATTCGAACTACTATATCTGCGCATAACATGCAGACAGTCGCACTCATTATCTTTGACACTAACAATCCAAAATCCGTGCTACCATAAATCCCGCGATAGCTATCATTTCAATCCCGCGTTTCATTTCAATATTCCCACATTTCCCAGCACTATTTAGTATTTATGTTACAGATTTGTTTAGCTGACGTCATATTCGTTGCTCTTTTGATTTTAAATGACTTTTTGACGTAGAATATGTCATAAATATGTTAGTGTGTGCTGGGTTTAATGATATGTTGTGTTGTTGAAACGGCAGCGCATTTTAATGGGATTTTAGTAATAACGTCAGTCTATCTATGGTAATGTGTAAAATAAAAGAAAAACAACTGTGTTAACTGTACTTTGAGATGAGATTTTTCTTTTATTTACATAACATAACGTCACCCCTGTCATCCCTTATGGTTTAGGCAGAGCTGTATCAAATAGTAAACCCAAATTTCACCAATTAATTTCAAGCCGCATGTAATAGGGGCGAGGCTATTGCTATCAACCAGGCTGGCTGCTACTGAGAAATTCTTGATGACAAAACCCATTAACAGTTTTTTCCGACCTGGGAATCGAACGGGGCAGTCGGGGCAGTATGTATTTTATTATACAACGTGTAACATAATATACGCAAGACCTCTCGTGTGGTGTCTCAGACCATGAAACTGAACAACTTTTGTTCTATGACTTTTGGAAATTCGTAACTTTTTTTTTAGTTTTACCATACATATGTGCGTCAGGTGATTGCGTCAGTTCCTATAGAAAGTATATTTTTTTTTTTGCGAATTTCAAGAACTCGAAGAACAAAAGATGTTTAGTTTCATGGTGCGAGAGACCACACGGGAGGTCTTGCGTTTATTATGTTACACGTTGTATAGGGGTATAGGTAATGGTCTTCCTACTGACCTATACATACAGGGTATAATCGGACCCTCGACCAAGTCTCAACCAGGCATTGGCAAAAATTATTGCTGGGAAACGGCTTTTTTTTTGGTAGGTTTTACGGTAGGACTCAATGTAACGCAATCAAAACATTGTGCTGAGGGATAGGATTGAATAGTACGGGGGTAGCGGAGGTGTTTTCTTACATTAAAAACATGTATTTAACAAAAGAAAACTTTTCAAAAAGTTGGAACTTTGACCCCCAATATCTCCGTAACTAGAAGAAGGTTCCCAGGTATGGTGTAGAACAAAAAAATGATCGCAATGACGGGGAGAACAAGTGCCTTTCGGCTTCGTTAAGGGTCTTGTTACACCCTTTATAGTGTAGGTTTTTACATTATGACTGCAATTGCGTTAAACCTTGTATGAATTAAACAAAAATCACAATCGTAGGGTTAGCTGCCAAAACTTTCACTCAAGTTTCATAATCTTATTTAAATACAGGTTTAAGTAACAATTTAGTTTTTGATTGATTTACCTTCTGTCACATAACGCTCATTTTTTTTGCTAACAGCTAATCTAATAGCTAACTAAACCATACGTCAAACGTTTCACTTTTTTAATGCAAAGTGACAGTTACAAGGTGTTACTATAAAGTCAAAAGTTCAATGACCTAATATTTGACAAGTGTCGATTTTGCGTACGCGCATGACTTGTTAAAGGCTTTACGAGTACTTAGTGAGTCATATTTTTTTTTCGTCATGTTTTTTATTCTTAGGTTTTTGGCTAGGTAGTACTTTATAGTTATTTTCTTTTTCATACTTTCTGGAGTAAACAGTCAAAGGATTTTTCTACCTTTGTTAGGGGTGTTCAAGTTTAAACACCCTCTCATAATCCAGGTTTGATTGAACTTAGCAATAATTTAGATTAAACCCAAACAAAATATTCTAACCCCTTTAAATCTGTCTCCTATTCTGCCTACCCCTGTTCACACAAGCTATCAACATGAAGGGCCATTGCCCCGGCACGTGACAAGTGCCTATTTCGCGCCCTGAGTCATGCGCGCACGCATGTAAGGGCGACACACACCGCCATCGGAAGTCGTAACGTTTAGTGCTCGATTATTTAGATTAATACTGGTTATGGGTGAGTTTAGTGTGTAGGGCATGAATGTTTATGGTTGTATGGAAGAGTGTGTATGGGAGTTTGTATTGAACTTAACATTTGTTTAGCTGTTCCGCATGCAAAATACGCGCTTTGGACGTGGAGTACCGGACACCTACCTGTTATACAATACCTACATATTGTTATTTTTTTATCGTTTTGTATGATGCACGTCATGTTCCTGCGACAGATAAATATTTTTTTTTTTCTTTTTTTCAGATGCCGAAGAGTGGAGATTGGCACAAGTTAAAGGCCTATCAGTAGATGAGGTCAGGCAATGTAAGATGGGGAATTTCAAAGAGACACGGACACGCCAGAGGACTGGGTGTTAGGTGTAGCCTAGCTTGAAGTCAAGCAATTAACTGTGTTGTGATGTCGTATTAGAACAATAATAGCATGTACAATTTCTTAATGTCGGCTTCAAGTCGATCCTATAATTATGAGACTGTGAGCAGAATCTTATTCCAAAACAAACAAGAAGTACTAGGACAGCAGAACCAAACAAAAGATACCATTATCTTCATTCTCCTGCCTTCATCCCAATTTATTTAGGCGCAGCATGTTTTCTTTTTCCATACTTCTCTATCACTCATCTCAGCAGTCACCTCCTTTCTAGCCATATCATTATTCTCACAGTCCATCCGTCGTTTCTTTGGTCTTTACCCAGCAAAAGATACCAGCTAATCTTCTTCTTAGCGTGTCGACGGCAATCTAAATTGTGTCAGCCCAAAACTGAGCTACTAATTTGGTGCTTTCGGTAGCGTCCATCAGTTCCTGGAGTGAACAAACAACAGGACACGCAGGACGCAATATTAAGTGCCCCATCGTTTGTAGAACAGCACCACATTTACACTGAAGGGCAGAGTCATTAATGAATCAGCAGCTAAAAAATCAGCTAATGAAATTACAGGAAAATACTGATCTAACGCTATAAACTGGACAGGAACTGCAGTGGCCAATCTGGAAATCTCTTAAACGTTTGCGGGCCCAGGTTGGCCGCTGTACAAATAATCTGGCCAAATGGGGTACCATCGACCCGTCCCAAATACAATGCCAGCGTGGAGCCCCTCTGCAGTACATGCCCCACCTTTCTTGCCCATCTTGCACAACCAACTGCATTGTTTTAAGCTTTCACGGTTTAAAACTAAACTTATACTGTCACTTACGGGATATCTTCCGTGATTGTTCATTATTTTGAGCTCCCGATATTTCGGCGCTGTTGCAAGCGCCATGATCGCGGGTTGACTCAGCAACAGCGCCGAAATATCGGGAGCTCAAAATAATGAACAATCACGGAAGATATCCCGTAAGTGACAGTATAAGTTTAACCAACTGCACCTTCCAGGATTTAAACCAACGAGAGAGCTGTGCAGGTGGCAATATACTGGTCGGGTATTATTTGAGTCTATCGACAAGCAAAGAAGAAGAACTAAACAACACTGTTTACATGACAAGATACCATTTATTTACTAAACTACAGTTGGAGGGCGTGAAGTGCGTGAATCATTTAATCAAGTTAGTTTCCTTTACTAACTGTGTATCCGTTTGTTTCGCTCGATTGCGCGCTGTAATTAAGTAATGGTATCTTTTACGTAACCTCATACGCTTTCCTGCTGTTTTGTGGTGAAGTTGTTGGAATATTTCGCGTAGTTTTCGGATATTTGTAGAGCATTTCCGCTTGGTATAGGAATTTGTGGTCTTACTGTGCGTTCCCACTGGTGAAGTATTCACATACAACATGTGTTGTGAAATCTCTCATTTCTCTCCCTTTTTGCCCGACTACGGCGAAGCCAAAAGGAAGGGTTATGATTTTAGCAGTCTATGTATGTTTGTTTTTACGTATGTTCCTCCGTAGCGCCTCAACTATTCATCTGATTTTGATTCTTTTCGGTTTATCTCTGCCATTCGTGGTACAAAATATCAGCGAGTCAGCAAGAGAGCTGGGCTTATAACTAGGGCGCTGGACACCGAATTTCCCTCACGAAAACTTCCATCCTTGTATTGCATGTATCATCTCTTCCATCCATCCATCTTTTGCTTGCATGCATTGCATCTATTACATCCATTCATTCTATTTCAAACATAGGATGTCTACGAAAACAATTCATTTGAATAAAATCCTTCCTCATATTTTACAACTATTCATTTCTGTATTTACATGCATACATTTATTATTTTGCAACTCTCATACATGTGTAACATCCCTTATATGTAGGTGTACAATATCAACAGAATTCAACCCTACTCCCTACGAACTAAAGTCTCAATTCGTATGCGTTTTAACGGTTGAATATAAGCTATTCTTATACAGCGTGCTTGAACAATTGTTTTAGGCACGATAGTTGAATGCTAATTACTTTTAATACAGTGTTTTGTGAGTTAAATAACCATCATTTGGGTAATTGGAAACAGGATGCAGTTATTTGTGTAAAATACTACATAACGTGTACACACGGCGGCACATGAAGCTGTACATTTCCAGTATAACTTGGCCTTGCTTTGTGTAGATTTCCTATACAATGAGAGATCCGCATAAACTGGTTTTGTATAGCTTGATTGGCCGTTACATACACACATTAAACATTCAATACATTCATATATTTATGTAAACCGAGTAATTTGTTAAATGTATAATTGTACTGTCAAATGCAGAGTTTTACTTGGTTCTGCAAGGTCAAATTGTTAGCTAGCACAACTGTAAACGTGATGGGTATCAATATTTAATATTAACACAATAAAAAAAAGAACATTTTTGATTCAACGTCAGCGTCGTTGCCGTGTCGTCAGCTGTCCGACGAGCATCTTTAGAATATTTCTCATTAACGGCAGAATCTCCAACCGAGAAAAAATGACGCCTTAAAAAAAAAAAAGTGAGAAAAAATCGGTGTTGAAATCAAGCTTTGATTAGCATGAAAGGGGACAGACTCCACTGCATACCACGGTCACCCGCATAGTAGCCATTTAGCCAAAAGCCCCCTTACCACGACTAGTATGTAATACCAACTTTGTAACAGGTATGCGATATCACTAAACATGACCACATGCGGCGCTACCATCGTTAACAAAGAACGTGAACAGAATACTTTGGGCCTAGCGCGAACACACGGAGTCAATGTAACGTAAAATCGTCCTATTTTGACATTGGAAATCCAATATTATTTAATTAAGTAGAGTAAACTAACTAAATTCATTATTAATTCATCATCATCATCATCATTTCAGCCGAAAGACGTCCACTGCTGGACATAGGCCTCCCCCAAGAGTCGCCAGATTGAAAATAAAAAAAAATCAAAAACTATTAAATAACCTAAAATAAATAAACTAACAACAAACTATAAAAGGGCATTAAAGAAAAAGAAAGAAAGTAAAATATTTATTTCTCGCAGGGACATGACGTGCATTAAAAAACTCCTCCTCAACTCAGTCCAATTATGTCACATCATCATCTACGTAACCTTTTCCGAACTATGTTGGGGTCGGCTTCCAGTGGAACTGGATGTAGCGGTGTACCAGTACTTTCCATGGAGCGACTCTTTGAGAGTTTTGAACCCTGATACTGGGTAGCACGACTAGCACGATACCCCTTGGTAAGGCTTAACGTGCTTTCCGAGACACGAATGGCGCGTATATAATATTTACTGAGTTTTAAGACTATTATTTACACATAGGTGGTGGTTACTAGACTTGTCGCCAAAACTTGAAAGCAAAAATTTGAAAGGAAGTATTTTCGATAAAAAGTTCTAATTTACAACGAGCGTTTACGACGAGCGTTCGTGCTAGGACCTCCTATGTCAACAGCAACCTGCCTGGTTTCCTTACATTGAAGTTGATTTGCAAATTGTGTAGATACTGATCTAAGGCTCATGCTTAATGCATTGCGAGTTTAGATTAGAAACACATAGGAAGGACCATCATTGGCCTTCGAGCCGGATAGTCCACGTGACTTCTAAATGAGCACGTTTATAGTCCACTGCTATAACCGCTATCAATTCTTCTATGGTATACAGTAAGAATAATGTAAGAGACACCATGATACGACCTCTCTATCTATATATCGACAAACCAGCCCCCCCCCCCCCAACGATTAAAACTGTATCTTCGGTTATTAACAGCTGATTTTATTAGCATTCTATTTTATTAGTACCAAAGAAAAATGTAATAGACACACAGACAAAATGTTTGGAATAGCTGATTCTTTTCCATAGGTCGGAATCTCGACTCGAGAATCATGCCCTTGGCAATTTATGGTGTCTCTTACATCGTGTACAGGCATGAATTGATGAGTGGATCTAGTGGTGGTGAAAATGTTAGACGGAGAGCAAGATGGCGGGGTTCACTGCCCAGATTAGTAGGACGTACAATTACAATTTTTTATTGTATATTACGGAGCGTGTTGTAACGAATTTCACGTTTGGGACCAACTTCGCTTGTTTGACGAGACGAATTGGGGGTTCAAGTTTTGCCTAAAGTTGGTGCACACGATGGAGCCTCTTCACATAGGCAATACCTACACCATTCGTTTATTCAAGCAATGAGCAAGCATCAGCAGTAAGTTAATAACATATTCAGTTAGCGTGCCGGCCGTGTCACGTTGTCTGCCATTATCGGAAGTGTGTTCCGACGTGAGTGTTGATTGACACGCGATGTTATTACTGAATGAGGTGCTGGTTTTATGTTTGTTCAATTGGGCTTGAGTTGGATCTGAATATCTTTAAAATATAGTATACACGAGGTTCTGGGTTCGAATCCCGGGTCGGGCAAAGTGTTATAGGGCTTTTCCTTCACGTATTTCTCAGTGGCAGCCACGGAGTCTGGATTCGTGGCCGGTTGATGGCAATAGGCTCGCCCCTTAAACATAACTGGTGAAATGTGGATGTACTACCTGGATACATCTCTGCCTAGCCCTTCGGAGATTACAGGCGTGATGTTGTGTTATGTTAAAGTACAATACCAGAGCAATGCAGGCTCACACAATTAAAGTTCCTAACCAAACTACACTAAGCAGTCCGTGGAGCCGCAATTACTGCATTGCACGTAATTAATAAACCTGCGCATGCACTTAAAACTATTCATCTAAATGACATGGTGTCAAGGGAAACAACCATCTGAACTATATGATTCAGCTTACTAAATAATTTATATACAGTAATAAATATTAATCTTGCCGCTATTATAAATGCGAAAGTTCTTGAAGGTGGGGCTGGTGGATGGTTATTCTTTGAAGCAAAAATAACTGTACGGATTTGAAAGACATTTAACACATAGGATACTCTTAATCCAGTCGATTCAGTCAGTACGATCCCGTGGGACAATTAGCGAACTCCACGCGGGCGAAACCGGGGGCATTAGCCAAGTTCTACATAAGTCAAAGCCTTCGCAAGTAAGCACTCAATTTCAGTTCCGATTTACTTAGAATTTTAGATCCATAAGAATGTTTTAATGGAAAGTCCAAACACCTAATGTGAAAAAATGACCCATGGACCATCAACCCATGGTGGAATTGAATCTCAAACTCGTAGCAGTTTCGATATTAATTAGATGGTGTTTTGTTAGAACGAATCTTGATTACTAACATAAATAAACGAATTAATTTAATAATTATTAAAGTAATAAGTAAATCACTATATATAATAACACAGACGTGTACAGAACAGGAATACTTACTAACACTTATAAATCTTCCAGTCACTTTAAACCAAATTCAAAATGTACAATAGTCTTTCGAAATTCACAAAACTGACTCTCTCAAGATATACGAGCGTATGCGGAGTACAGCATCCGACAGTACAGCAGGAACTGAGTAATTATAATGATTCATTTGCAACAATGATAACTAAATATTGTGCTAAAATTGATTATTTACTGCAAACTGCATCGAGTCATGACTGCGTTTGGCGATAAGGGCAGTTGTTTCATTTATATACCTATGTATCTACTATGTTAATATTTAGTAAGTTATGGTATATAACGTATATATAGCGTATATAGGGAATATACAAATATTAATAGCTCAAGCAATATCTAACTCATCACCGTCTCAGCCAAGTCAACAGCTGGACAAAGAAGGTCTAACCCAAGCGTTGCCACATTTTTTATTTTTTGCGAATGGCTTCTTGCAGGTCAACCTATGAGGCTGACTTCTACTTTACCGGACTATCCTGTGGGTGCCTTGAGTGTAAGGCCTCCAGCCAAGGCATAAAACGAACAAACTAAGCGACTACTCGCTTCGGCTACCCTCTGAGGGGTACGAGCCTCGGCTTAGGGCGTGTCGCTGGAGGAGAGCAGCAACGGGACTGGCTGGATCTGAATGAGAGTTGCCACATCTCCCGTTCCTGTGCTCTCATCCAGCTGTATGCAGCGGCTTTTACGGTCGGTTTATCTCATGAAATAGGCTTATACTAAGATTCTAAACATACCTTAAAACAACGATACTTGAAACGCAGAATTTTGGAGCTATCCGGTAACTTCTACTTATTTTCCTAGCCCAGTCCTGTGGTCCCAGCAGTGGGAACACTTATGCGACTAATTTTAATTTGAAAAACTGGAAATGGATATGAAATTATCATACATAGTTTTCCCTTCTATGTGTAACTGCAATATGTATGTCACAATTGAAAAATCTTAATAATTACGTAGGTTAATTAATAATTCGATAATTCATGATTATTTTACAGACTAACATAAACAAAAAAATTTGTTATCATGTGACGCAAACCTACTGAAACTGAACAAAAACCTAACCTAATCACTACTACTCCAATGAACAGCTTGTTGATCTCCCAATAAACATCTTATATTTCGTTCCATTCTTTATAAAACGACCTTGATTCTACATTCTTTATTATTCGTTTTATTCTCATACATTGAACTAATGGTAACGTTGCATGAAACATCACGCCATATCATTTTTGTTCGTACAAGGCCAATCACAGTTGCGAGTCGGGCCACAAAAAATGACCCAGCGGTTGAACGCCCTCTCGCGAATTTTTGTGTAAGCTGTTATTACTTTTATTGCGATGCGTGCTAAATTGTTGATCTAAGATTATGTTTTGTTGCGAATTTAGTGAATCGTGCACGGAATGTTTTAGTTATGTTGTGTGTGTTGAAGTGAAGTTGGTGAAGGCGTTAGATTTTTTAAATGAAACTTTTCTAACAATATTTGAATAGTGAACTGTTGGATGATAAAATCGAAAATTCTAGCAAATTTAATATGCCTTTTGTTTTAAAATCACATGCGTGACGACAGTGTACAAAACTTGAATGTTGGAAAGGCGTTGCTAAAAGTAGTTAATTAGAAGATAACATTTTAAAAACAGTATTTAGTTACCGTTGGTTATTTAGCAGCAAGCATAGCGTAGCAATTACTTATCCTGCGCGGCTAAGAATAAATTGTAGGCGTTTCAACGCTTCTAAAACATGCTGTTAGCCGACGAGACAACCCAAGTACCTCATTTATCCACATCAGCTCAACCACGTAATAAATCTATTTAAATAAAAACTAACTCTTAGTAGAAAACGAACGTGTTATAAATAAAAATAAAGTCTTTTCAACGACCAGCCATTTTTAATGACACTCCTGTCAATTAAACAAATAGCTGTACTTCTTATCAGATACCTAACTATGGCCAGCAGTGTACTACTGGCACAGTGCCGTCGAAAAAGGAAGAAATTCCGAACAGCACTCGTCCACTGGAGAGCATTTCATCACTTTACGTCAATACAGTTTTTTGCACTCCAGTGTACGTAGTATTTATTCCTTTTGTTGCCGCCAGTGTTACAATTTTTTGGCTCGACTTTTATGGTTGGGTCGGTCGGTAACGTAAATACCGGGTTTTTTTTTACGGTTTTTTTATTGTTTTGTATTCCACTGCTGGACATGTCAAACTTGCGGCTGGGGAGTGAAAAATACTTCGTATGTGGCGCTCAATGGACAATAAATATTGAGCTGCTCTGGCTGTGATAGGCAAACGGTTTGCTGTTGTGGAATATTTTTATTTTAAATGTGTGTGTTTTCTTTTTCTAACGTGCATTGAATTTGACGTAAGTACCAACTGTTTGCGACTCATTGGCACTTACTGTAAGCTCAGACCGATAAAATGTTCAATCGTTGTAAGCGAATCAATTTAGCTTCATTTAATGACTCACCGCTGAGATTTGCCTTCTTTTCGAAGGCTTTCAATCCTGAAAAACCTCACCTCTTTATTCCCTCATAGCTTAAAACCGCCAAACACCAGAAACAACATCACAATCAAGTGTGTGGTGTAAATAAAATCAGTTTAAGTACGATATAATTTAATTACTTTGACTGCGGTGCGCCGTCGCTTCCCATGAGAGTACGTGTTTCAAGCAGACAGCTTTGATGGTGCGGCGAAGCGGGGGTGTGTAAGAGGGAGGCAAGCAGAACATGTATTTTAAAATAACAATACATCACGCCTGTAATCCCCGTAGGTTTAGGCAGAGGTGTATCTATGGTACACTCACTTTCACCAGTTATGTTTAAGTTAATAGGGGTTGAGCCTATTGCCATCAACCGGGCCCGACTATTTTAAAATAGTGAAGTAAATGACGGAAATGGTATGATGGTAGTTTTTGTGAATCTAGGAAGTAATTTAAGTAGAAACAAAGTTAGTTCTTTTATGTAATAATACAATAGTTAGCGGAATGAAGCGTGAACGATTTCGGAAGTAAAGTAGGTAATAAAACCACTATAAGCTGGACTCTGTTTCCATTAAAACCCAGTACCACGCTAGGCCAGCTCGAAGTACGGAAGGTTGTTTACAACTTTATATAAAAAAGTAATAGCCTCCTTCAGCCCGTTTCAAAGAATTTATTTGTGCGTCACTTTAATTCTTAAGTTCCCAATTTAAACCTATACACATATATTTATTTATTTATTAACACTTCAAGCACAAAGTGCACGGGCGGACTTAATGCCATAGGGCGAGGCCACAACACAGCGTTGCGGCGCCGCATCTTAACTCGAGCAGAAGTAGGACCCATGTAGTGCGGTCCATGTCTTACTAGAAACTGAACTGACGGTTAGCGTCTTGTCGTACGATGTCGTATGCGATGTCATGTTTGCGTTGAGTCATCGCATTGTATTGCTGTGCGACGTCGTTTTTGCGATACGACGCCGCAACGCAGTGTTGTGGCCTCGCCCATAGGCATTTTCTACCAGTCAACCTTTGGGTGATGCAGAGACAGATAGTGGTAGGTGCATAAAATTGCAAAAAAAATAATTTAACACTAAGATAAACTACAAGGATATATAAAATAACGGGTTTTGCAAGCTAACAACGTGATTATAAATTCTGGATACAAATAAATTCGTAAAATATGACAAGTCTTACCTAGCCAACCAGCTGAACACAATTCAATCAAAATCTGGTTTACTTAAACTAAAGTCGCTAAAGAAAACAAATCGTGGTTCGCTCTAACATGAGCCAACCGTCGGCCACTCGTTGTTCAATTGACTTTAATGGAGACGATCCACTCACACAGTTTACACAGCCGCACAGTTCGAGCACGACTGTGCAAAAAGACACACGGCCACGACTGTGTGTAAGTCTGAAAGTTATTTATGGATCTGTATCTAAGTTGTGAAAGATTTATGAACACGTTATGAGTCCGAAGTTTTACCTGAGGAGCTAGACAATTGGCAATCGATTCATCGTTTTGTACTTCGGCGAAGACTTTTACTTACCAACTTACCTGTGCAGGCGGGAATACATAGAACTAAAATAAATGTACCAAGTGTGACATATTGATGCATTTTTTCTTGACAAGCAGCGCCACCCTGAACTGCAAACTTAAAGTTCTCATACTGTAAATGGCTTTTCGATAGCATGTGTCAGTTTCACAATTTTTTGACGTCTCTATAGTAGTAAACGCTGATAGAATGTCATTTATTCTAGCCCCTCAGGTTTATTATAATAGTGGGGTCCTTATATTAGCGCTTGAACGTTGCAGTATGATAATTGAAAGATGTCGACCTAACATTTTTGACCAGGATCATATTGCCTGTTTCTGTACCTCCTGGACTAAGTATAGAGTACGTAAATCGTATGACTTTATACTACTTTTAAGCCTTATTTCACCCGCTTAAGGGTTGAATTTCCCAATATCTGAGCTTATGCCTACAACACAAAAGGTATGCTACATTTTAGCCCGATCCGTCCCGTGGTTTGAGCTGTGCCCTGATAGTCAGTCAGGTTAAAGGCCTGCGCAAACAATGGGACAATTTGCAACAACCAATGGACGTCTACCAATAGATGACAAACAACACAACAACAGGAACGGTTATTTCTATCCTGCGGAGAAAAGACCCTCATCTGCGCAGGCCCTAAACTGCTTTATAAGTATGGAAGAAGATAGATAGATGAGAAGCGACGCACGTACGTGCCCGCAAGCAACCTTATACACAACATAATATAGCGGACATTTTACCGCCGTTCCGCTATACAGTCGTTCGATATTAATATCTAATATCACTTCCCTTGATCGACGCCGTGACACGCGTGGGAAGGTAAACAATAAACATTGCACCCTGCTTTACTTTCATGAATGATAATAATATTGAATAGGTATCGGGTTCAAAATGGTTAGCAATAATGTTTTTGACATATTGAAATTGTAGTTCACTATAATTAGCTTAGCTTATGCCCGCGGCTTCGCACGCGTGGCGTTCGGTAATTGTCTCACGGGATCATACTACCGCGATAAAAAGTATTCTATGTGTTAATCCAGGTTATAAACTATCAGTGAGCAAAATTTCATCCAAATCCGTTCAGTAGTTTTTGCGTTGCGTGAAAGAGTAACAAACAAACATCCATCCATCCTCAGTCCTCACAATTTCCTCGCATTTATAATATTAAGTAAGATTTTATAAAAGCGAAAAAGACGTCATTCACCTTGTTGCGGTTCGGATGCGACACCACGCCGCGGAACTAAATGCAACTAATGTGTTGACATATAATCGGCCCAAGCCAATTCCTCGTCGACAAGTATCTATAATCGTGTATTGCGGAGAGAATATGACGCATAAATACTATTTAATATGTCAATCTAGGCAATGCTTTAGCCATTAGGGCGTTACCAAAAGTTTGGTTTCAAAGAAAATATCCAGAGTTCCCTAATGAAGCACTTTTGGCACTTCTGCCTAACGACAAAAGTGCTCAAGTTCTACCATTCAAAGCGCTTTCAGTAAAACGAACACGCTGCCGACTGTACTACAATTGGGTACACTGGCGTGCCAAAAATTTAAGCCACTCCCGACAAAAAAAATGGTTGCGAACTCAGTAAATAAGAGCAGAAGTTTTGGCAACAGGGATAGTTACGAAATGCATTTTATGAATCGTAATATTGTCTTAAAGAGAATTTTGTTCAGTTGTACAATTAACCTTCCTTGTCTGACGGTATGTCTTTTCACAAAATTCTGAAGGAAACTACTTAATTACAAACTTTTAAGTCAAGTTCCTCGTAAACATATAACTTATAGTAAAACTTACAACGTCTTGTCGCTAACTTTTATTCAGTACTGGCCTCGAGCAAAGTGCAATTCAGTTTTAAATCTTTGAAGAACAGAACAACAACAAATGATTTCCAACTTTGTCTCACATAATTAAAGCTTAATTTTCTTAAAATAAGAAAGGGTTACACGACAAATGCGAGGGAGCTTGTTAGTCGTTACATAGAAAGACTATTTAAGATTATCGTTATATCACTAGTGCCAGAAATAACTCTAATGCGTTTAGTGATTTATTGAAAGCAACGTGGACAAATTCATGAGTGTTTGTAAGGTTTCAAAGGGTTTCTGTTATGTTTTGGATGCGTGGAGTTATAGCTATATCAATTTTATTATGGTGAAGAATTTCAGCAATGCATGTGATCAAGATAATGTTAGACTGTACGGTTGGCTCAGTGGCTGAGCAATTGACTGTTGCGCTGCGCGTCACTGGTTCGATTCTCTCACGGAACAAATATTTGTATGGCCTACAGGTAGTTGTGCCGGGTCTGGCTGTTTGTGAGTTTAAACATATGTAAACACATCCACTTTACAGGAGAAATTCCTAGAGCAACGTTTTAAAAAAAAAATGATAAGGGTGGTGCAACTAAATGATATAATTCGCGCTATAGCAATGTAGCCAGTAAAAATTGGGATACAATTTCAGAATGTGTTTAGTTTCGGACCTAACCTGAAGTTCCTAGAGAACAATTAGGCAAAATCGAAAATGTATTGGATTGATTCACCTAACACAAGCATCTCCTTGCTTAAAAGGTGATCTCCAAATCAATCATGTGTGTTATAACTTTATGTAAGCAATAAAGTATTATTAACAAACTTTATGAAATAAACATATTTTAATATTGCAATACTGAACCAGGAAATTGAATAGGAAGAGCAACAATCATGTCCAAAGTCGTTGTAGAAATAGAAAATGCTTCGAAAGCGATTGCCACTACACACTGACGTGAAGGCTCAAAGACCAGGTGGGTCCACAGACAAAGCTAGTCCAGTTCTCATTTTGAACACCGCCACCATTTATTTTAAAACTAGCTTATGCCCGCGGCTTCGCCTGGGTGGAGTTCGGTAATTGTCCCACAGATCGTACTAACGGGATTAAAAGTGTAAATCGAGGTTATAAACTATCTGAGAATCAAAGGAGATCGGCAAGCTTCTATAGACTCTGGTCCAAGAAGCTTCGCTGAATCTAGGAGACTCAAAACACTTGTTGTGTTTGATGCTTTTCAATTACCAAAGCTCATGAAAATCGCTTAAAAAAAAAGGGCATAAATAGTACTTTTAGTAAATCGAATTCTTCATTTTTATTAAAAAAGCAATACAAGGTAGTATGAAGCACTTCATCACTGATAAACATAAGCGTAACCTTCACGACCATAATCCTTGGAGGGGTAAGCAGACAAGTTTCATCGTTTGCCAAATACTGTCAGTAGTGTTTGCGTGAAAGAGTAACAAACATCCATACATCGTCACAAACTTTCTCATTTATGATATTAGTAGGATTTTCTTTAACATGTGTGTTTTCAGTCTCATAACACACACATACAACGTGTAACATAATAAACTCAAGAGCTCTCGTGTGGTGTCTCAGACCATGAAACTGAACAACTTTTGTTCTATGACTTTTGGAAATTCATAACTTTTTTTTTAGTTTTACCATACATGTGGATCAGCTAATTGCGTCCGTTCCTATAGAAAGTATTTTTTTTTTGCGAATTTCAAGAACTCGTAGAACAAAAGATGTTTAGTTTCATGATGCGAGAGACCACACGGGAGGTCTTGCGTTTATTACGTTACACCTTGTATATATCTAGATATCAATCCTCTGAACCAATCTATTCTGGCTTGCTGATTGATTGTGGTCGTATTATCGCTCGTTTAAATCGATCGGACACAAATGAAGGGTGCTTTACATTGCTGTAATACAATTTGGCTCATCACCGGACGCTCGCCATTCATTACGATAACCGTAGAACCGATTGGTACAGAATTTAATAAAATTACGCCTGTAAATCCCTGAAGGGTTAGGCAGAGGTGTACCTAATAGTACAGTCACGAGCACCAATATGTAAACACTTTACAACTTTAAAACTGTTTTTCTCCTACTGTTCTCAATAAAATTTCATGTTGTTACGAACATAGTATTCTGGAACTCATATTTTTATGAAAAAGAGCCTATCTCCAAGTTATAATCGTTAATTTCTCGCGAAAATTGCCATTAAATTTTGGAATGTGTATACATATTTGTGCTCGTGACTGTACACCCACATTTCGCCAGTTATGTTTAGGTTTCATGTAAAGCGAGCCTATTGCTATTAACCGGGCACAAATCCGGACCGTGGCTGTTACTGAAAAATCCTGATCGAAAAACCCAATAACACAATGCCCGACCTGGGATTCGAACCCAGGACCTCATGCTCAGCAGTCGTGCTCGCGATCACTAGGCCAAAACGCAGTTACGAATTATTTATGATTATATTTTTCTAAACCTATTAATTATCACACCCAAATAAATAAATAATATTCCTTACGGACCATCACCAAAAAGAAAACAAGCTTAAAGATAGCTTAAGCTCAATTATATTACCATTCCGATCAGATATATAAAGCTATTCATTATGCACCATGCCCGCCCTAATAATTTCATCCTGAGCTATTAATAAAAGCATGTTTTTATGGTGCGACATATTTTATTACACCATCGTTCATGTTACATGTAAGGCCAAAAAAAGAACCCATTTTTTGTAATCAATTTTAATTTGTGTGACATCGAGTTCGTTTTAAAAGGCATTTTAGATATTATATTTTTTTTCGTAAATGTGTAAACATGTTTTGGTATAAATATTTAGAGATAAAACCTTGAGCTAAATTCGAGCGAACTATTTATGTAATTAGGTAACTATGTTGTTATAATTCAGTGATGATTTCATCAAATTGAATGTAAACAGTTTAATGTTTCTAATTCGCGCGATATATTGGGAACAGAAGTAGGAAATGCCCCAATTTTTTGTATGTGCACCGGGATATATTCGTATCACCTATATTTCATTACGCGCGCTGAGTGTTTTAGGATTTTTATGAAGGTCATTTTTAAAGTAGCTGACTATATTTTACAACAAAAATATATTATAAAAAAAAAATAGTTTTGAATTAAATCATGCCTAATGGTTACCATAAATTCGTTGACATCTAACAAAAAATCATACAGCGATATTGGATTCAATTAAAAACACATACATTTTAAAAGTGCATCCAATACTTACATGCAACCCCTCAACATGGTTGCACAAAAATATCCGTTACTAATTATGACCGCAATTGTACTGACCCTCACGTGCCGTGTGGTCCAATTAGTACAAAAAAATCTATAGGTGCCTGGTAATTTAGTAACAACGCGAGAAAATGTCCTCCCCCTATCGTAAAACATATGAAATATTACAACGTGTAATTTTTTAAATAAATCAGATGAGTAATGAGTTTCTATTTTGTGGTATGCATTTCTATCCATTACACCCCTTTGAACTTTCCGTCGAATGTGCACACTCCGCCTAATTAAGTAACGATTTATTAATGAGATTAAGAATATTGTATAGTTATTGCAAGGCAAATCCACAATACTATACAATACATGTACTATAAAGTACATATTACCGTATTATATACTTTCTATAGACGAGAAAAAGCGAAAAAAAGTAATTTATTCGCACAAACCAACTGGTAGTTGTCGGTAAAAGTGTAACGTGTCAAACTTGGCAATATTATGGCCTCACTGAGATATGAGTCCACAGTTTTTCTATGAAATTTCTTCTGAGACCCTTTCCTATAATATAATAAGCACACATAAGTTACCCGATAATAACCTAATTAAGAAAGAAAAAGCCGATTCCGGAATTAGTGCAAGCTCCGAATTTTCCGATGACAGCCAGATGACAGCTATTCATCTGACATAACTGATGACGAAACACATCAGTGGAGCGGCCATCTTTTGTGGTAAAGCATAGAGAAGGATACATTCTCATTTCATCGTATTCAGATAGTTGTATGGCCTGCTGATGTTTGCTTCCAATCAAGATGCTGGGACACGTTAGAACGTTAGCTACGTGTAACGTGTGTAACACATAGATATACGTGCAGTTTCTGTTAAGGATTCCTTGACATAAACTAAGACAATCTTAGGTTGAAATTCTGAGGTGAAATAGACTCATATCGGCCGTGTACCATTGCCATATCTTTTGTAAAGTGATTTGATGAGATTTCGTAGCAGATTTACTGAACCAAAGTGTTTGATTAGCCTTTGAAAAACTGTAGGACACTAGTACACGGAATCGACATGATTATTTGCATCGCCATTTTATTTCAAGCCTGGCTGATATTGCAGATGATATTCCGAAGCGCGTTATAAAATTCACGGTACAAAACAGCAACCAATATTCTAGCCAATATTATCGTTTGACAATAGTGTCAACTTAACACTTAATAAATCGTTGTCTCCGCAAGTGTAAAGTCCAGCAATCAATACTTAACCCCCCAAAAGCGAGGTACAAATTCGATAACTTATGGTCCGGCTAGACGGGCCCGAAATTGATAGTCTGTGGGCGGATGTGGACGTTAGCGCCAATCCTCGGCGGCCATGATTTATGACCCGGGTTTGTCCTACTGAGTTGTTGATGAAGAGGACATCTATGGTCCGTCGGGAGCTGAGGGTTGATCTATGTATTTGTGGGACGGTGATGAGTTTTTAGTTTAAAGGTTAAATCATTTTCAAGTGAGTTTTTCAATCTTCTAGTTGCAGTTGCCTGGATTCGTGTCCAATTAATGGCAATAGGCTCGCCTCCTATTATATGGGCCTTTAACATAACTGGCGAAATGTGGGTGCGGTATGGGTAAAAATTTGTATACTCATGTTTCTACACATAAATGTCTTGTCTTTAAGGTATTACAAGCGCGATGTTAAGGATCTCAATAGTTTCGAACGTAGACGAAGCAAATAATCGTAGCAGATATTATATGGACTTCTACTTGGGAACAAGGCGTGAGGTTATGTATGTTTGAGGTTAATACATGAAGATTATGTAAAAATAACGAGTGTATTTCTGAAGGCAGTAATAAGCATCCCTCAGGCTGGTGTTTATACGTAGATTACACACACAATGTATATTTAAAGGCGTATTTCACTAAAACCAGATTTCTGTTACACTCTAGTAATTCGTTGGTTTAGTGCGCAGGTGCGCAATTAGTAACAGGTTTGTAATTCGCTCACAAATACAATAGAATGTTAGTGTCACATATAATCTGAGCCAGCTTTACTATATTAACCTATTTTGTACTAGGTATTTCCCGCGGTCTTCGTTCGCGTAAAATTATTATGAAACAATATTACTTCCTTTTTTTAATCGGATTTTGTTACCAATTTCAAGTTTTTTTTTTGCACGGAGCCCTAATATTTTTCTAAAATAAAAGTAGCCTACGTCTTAGCCTTATAACATCAGGTATCTGCAGTAAAAGTCCCGTCAAAATCGGCCGAGCCGTTTCGGAGATTAGCTGGAACGAACACACAGACAAACAGACAAAAATTGAAATACATGAGTTTTTGTTATGTGCCGTATATAATTTGTTATACATACATTCAGTAAAAAGCTGTTGTTTTGATATTCAAACAGAAATTTTGGGATCAGGAGGTAAACTGATAGTTTCTGCACCTTCTTCGTCACAGAAATAGCTAAAGACAAGAAAACTGTTCTATAACATTCACAACCTATACTGCCCTTACTTTGGTAATCTAAGAGCCCTTTCTCTTTTAGATCGACTCAAAAATTCACCACCCATATCAAACTTCACCAGTTCCCAAAACGCAATGTTTGCACAAGTCTGGCGGCTAACCATACATTGGGTTCGAGCTCCTACACACCATATAGATCCATTGTAACGCAACGCAACGGCCACCCGATACCCTACACCGCACATTTCTCAAACACTCGGGTCAATGTATCATTAAATATTGACATTTCGGTTCATACACCTTAGGGTCATAGCAGACGATACTCTTAACGTAAATAGCCGCGAAAACGCTTAAAGAACTTTATGACACAGTGTGGTAACATGCGAACATGCGGTGCTAGATCGCCCACATGCTGGAGTGTCCGAAGTGTCCCTACGCCTGCACTTTAGAAGACATAAAAATCCAATAAAGCTGCGATCAATGTGGCCACCTACAGGGCCTCAGTGATTTGACAAGACGTACTATCGATACGAATGTAGAAGTCAAAAAAAGTTAATCAAAATCGGTTCATCCGTTTGGGAGCTAAATTTATAACACCTCTCCTCAGTCGGGGATTAAAAACGAGATGCTGAATTGATGCATTGGCCAAATCGTAAAATAAAAAAAATCATGTCTGCTATAGCCCTTAGTTCCATAAGATACAGAAAGTTGCATAATAAAGGTTGAAGTGATCGCGTCGTATTCGGTAATGATAATTGGAGGAAAGTTGTAACTTGTAAGTGAGCTTTTAAAGAGAGAAATCGATCATTTAGCTCGGGTTGACTGAGATTTTCATGTCGAAATGGCAAAACTAGGTGGTCCTAATTAAAGAGAAGCGACTTAGGGTTATGGATCATACATGGCAATTTAGTATTTTAGACTAAATGTCCTGAACAACATAATCTTCACGAAGAAGAAGATCTTCAAATAAAAATTGTATAGCATAAGCATCAAATTTGGAAGACCTCTTTCGCCTTTTACTCTCCGAAATTAAACGCGAACCTGCCACAAAAATGACTCTCTTCGCAAACGTATGTCTGAATGTTGTAAAGCCGCAGTACCTTCGGAAGTTGGCATAACTTCAGAGTCGTATGTCGAGTTCAAGATTACATCAGCACATAACCGCTTCCTGCGAACCAGCTACCTATATTTTCGAGTCTTGTAATGGAGTTACGTACATTTGCATTTCTACTTCCCACATACGTAAAATTCAGATGTATTTTGGGCCATGGGCCTATTGCAAATATCTCATAAAATTTAGGACATATCAATTCTGCGAATTTGTCAAAAAAAAAATTGTCAAAATTCGTGTTTGTCAGATAAAAATACTGCAAAGGATTCATTTTTATTTTTTGGCAAATTTTAATTGAAACGGTATAGCATAAAAAACTACGTGAGCAAACTCGTATTTTTCAAAACAAAATAAAAATGCCGATGGACATATCCGCTTTCCTCGAAAAAACTCAAAGCTGGAACGCTTTGCCATTTTTTTTAAATAAAAATATGGCGATTGCGATGCTTTGTAATTAAAATAATGAAAGAACAAAAGAGCGCTTAAATACTTATTTCCGAACATTCTGAGAATTCAACAGAGGACTGAGAGAGGGGCTTCGGACTTCTGAGAGCATGACAGGAGAATCCGTCTTGAAAGTTTTGCCCCGAAGCAAGGAGTGTTGTGGAAAGTTTCTGAATGTGAGGGACGGACGACTTGGTCCCTCACTGAACGATTCGGGACTCAATCTATTTATTCAAGCAAAAAATGCTGATAACATTGTTGAATTTTATAGTTAGGTTAGCTTGCTTTGTGTGGTTTAAAGAGATTGAGTGAGTATCTTTGGGGAGAATGAAGGTTCATTTCATTGCATTTTCCTTTAGAATACATTAAGATAATATAGCGTCTGTTTTATCCACAGGTTTAAGCAGAGTTGTAACTATAGTAGAGCTACATTTGACTTTGTTATTTCCCATATTGCAGGAGGCGACCCTAATAAGACCTCGCACGAATACAGATTCCTGACTAATGATAAATAGATGTTCAGAAGAAAATACCTCTATTATATACCTGTTTTCGAAAGGCACTACAAATTTAGATGTAAGATTACATTTAAATCAAAAAGGAAGAATCAATCTTGGAAAACCACAAACCACCGAGTTTAAGGTCTGACGATTGACGACAGCCAGGGAGGTCTAAGTGACAGTTTGAAACGGGTTACAAATGCTTTATTTACAGACCGAAACGAGTTAATGTTTTCCAAGTGTTTACAAAACTTGAATTTAATGTCGATCAACGTGTTAAAATACGTGTTAATCCGGGTTTTACGCGAAATACTAGGTACATAATTCAACCAGTATTAGAACAACCGATGCAATTTTTTCATTAACAAACTTGAAAGATTACCAAGCACTTTAATTCTCTAAAAAAATAATTACACAAGCATTATCTCATACACTCATAATCGTTGACCGTATAAGCATATTTGGTTAAAGTATTGTGCAAACAGTATTTTTCCAATACGTTGAACGATAGTAGGTTCAATAACCGAGTTTAGTCAATATAAATATGTAAATAGAGGGTTCTTTAGACCGGCGGCGAACGAAGGGTTACGTGGGCGACATTTTGTTACGAAATAATGTTAACAATGTTATGATTTTTTTTTTCGTTTTTCTTTTTTTTTACTGGAATGATATTGTTTGGGGAATTGGGCTATTGGGCGCGTAGGAATGGGTAACGTGTATATGTTTTTATTAATTTTAGTTATTGGACCTTTTGAAATTGGAATGTTGTCGTAAGAGGTGTGGGCTGGTTCTATTGAAGAAAAAAAAAAGGATAGCACACAAATAATGAAAGATTGGCTAACATAATAAAATATGCTGTAATGTATTGGTTCAACGTATGTACCCCTTATAATGGCAACCGAACACATTGACTTATAAGCATTAAGTAACTCATTTATTCCAAACTTCAGCAGAAATAAAGTGAAATGTACTATTTCATCTTTTATTTAGTAAAAATCTTGAAGACAATCACTGCCAAACTGTGGCATAGCCTAAACTGCAGTCTAGAAGCGAAATCTGCTGAAATTTAACACAATTGTACATTAATAACGAAAACGACATTGGTAAAAGGATATCCCATAAAGTGGTTAAATAGGACCTGATGGACGCTACTGAAAGTGTCATACTCGTCGCTAAATTTTCGGGCTGACTCAATTTAAATTGTCATCATCATTGAAGAAGAACAGGCGATGAAAGTCTACGTGGAAGTTCTCCAATTTTATCAATGGAAAATAACACAGGGCACACGGATCGTCTTAAACTAAAAGGAAGAAATAACATAGACATAAAGACACATGTTTACAGACAGTTAGCTGTTGACGATGCCAGGTAGACATGGAAACAGAGCATTTATTCAAATATCACTAGATACAATAATATGGCACCCTATGTTCTAAGGGCGAAGTAGGGTGTATGAGGGTTCGCACCCTCACCCCTACCTGTGCGAAAGCGGTGTAAGATAGAAAAGGGAGCGATTTATGTTAAAACCGCTTAGTTTTCCGTCGATTCTAGCTTGCTTTCGATCAAAAAAGTACCTAAATTTTTGTGTCGTCTAAGGAGTCCTATTTGGATGGCCTTGGGCGAAAACCTACCGGACCTAACCTATCGGTCGGATAACAAAGGTCAAATGGATGATGATGAAAAGCCAAAAGAAAATGCTTTTAGAACAACCCAAAATCATCATCTTCCTGCAATTGTCCCATGTTACTTGGGGTCGGCGCAACACGTTTTGTTTCTTCCATTACCCCTGTCAGTCGTCACGCTATCATTTACTACTTTTTCCTTCATATCATTCCTCACACAATCCATTCATCGTTTCCTTGGTCTTCCTCTCCATCTCCATCCATCAACATTTATCTTCATCACGCTTTTAATCACATGCGATTAGATTGATAGCCTCATCTGCCTAGCCTTTTCCGAACTGTGTTGGGGTCGGCTTCCAGTCTAACCGGATGCAGCTATCTGCTGCAACTACCTATCTAACTTCCACAACCCAGTTAGTACTGGGTAATACGATACCCCTTGGTAAGACTGGTTGTCAGAGTTTCGCGCTACTGACTACCTGTAACGACTGACAAAAATCTACAAATGACAGCCGGGACCAACTGCTTAACGTGCTTTCCGAGGCATGGAGGAAACTCGGTTTTTATAAGATTGATAGAACAACCAAAAATAATTAACAATATTGACCAAGTAGACCAACTATGTATCGTTCTGCCCATATTAGCAGTATGGACAAGATCCAAATCCAGTAATATCAATACCGAACAACCTAAAATTGCTCTGATAAAAAGGCAAGTATACACGAGTTTCACCATCTCTTACATGTTAATAGCTCCACGTACAGCGATTAACAGACTACCCACTTCATCAACGTGTGTAAAAGTAGCAGGAAAATGAAACACGCAAATTGCGAGGTAGGTCACGGAATAACCGAATTTATGGCCAACGTGTGAATCGGCCTTTACTGGCACCAGTCATAAGCGGTAGCGGTGAGAGCAGATGTAGCTGTAATTTGGATGCCACGAGCGACAGCGGGTTTTGAAATTGGAGCTGAAATTGGAGCTGTAATTTTGGGGTTAACTCTAATTATGTTCAAGCTGGTTGCTCTGTTGTCTGTGGTTACAGGGTTTGAACTAGCACCCTAGTGTAGCAAGTGTTAATAGCTGTCTGAGTTATTGGTGACAGCGATTCAGAAAATAATGCTACAGTATGTTAATATGAGTTTTTATGAGACTGCAAGGAATTGTAAAAAAAACAGTAAGTCTATACGAATCAAGTTGTAACAGGGGTTTTCTTTTCAAAACTGTGCAAAGTTTAAGTTTGTTTTTTTCTTCTTGACAAACAGCAGGGTGATTTGACAATTCAACAATATTCATTGCGTAATTAAAGTTAAAACATGAAGCAATAGATTAATAATATCTGTCAAATCCTCCGGCGATTTCCTTTATATCGCGAAACCTTTATTAAGTGGTTTCGTTACACAAGAAAGTTTCTCTAATGCAAAAAAATCCCACTGTTTACTGACGTTTAAACTGATTTACAGGTTCCGTTTATGATATCTTATCGACAGATAATGAAAAGTACAGAAACGACATCTTTTTAATATCGCTGTAATGCTTCCACTTGCACCACACGGTCAGGTGTATCGAGCTTAAAATGAAATGCACAGTGCATTAAACTTGAATTTTCCGGCCGCACCTGTTTTTGGGAGATATTTTCTCAATTTGCGTCTACCCGTCATATGGAGCGTTTTATTATAGTCATATCTATCTCGAAAATACTTTCGGTAGCACCTATAACATCCCTGAACCTGCAACCGAATTACATGACGCCTTTTCTATCAGAAACCGAAAGATTTTGAAGAAAATTCCCATGGACAAAGAAACGGACGGATTTTTCAAACAAATGAAGCATATTTGTTTCGGGCACGCCGCAATCGCGGCGGTAAGACCCCTCTTTGAGGAGTGGCTGGATAGGCGTCACGGCGTCCTGACCTACCGCATGACGCAGGTCCTCACCGGACACGGAAGCTTCGGGAGGTACCTGTGTCTGATGGGGAAGGAGGAAACGCCTGGGTGTCACCACTGCGAGGACCGCCCGGAGGACACGGTGGAGCATACGGTGCAGGACTGCCCCGCTTGGGCAGGGCACCGCCGTGTCCTCACGGCGGCGATAGGCGGAGACCTCTCGCGCCCGGCATTGGTCGAGGCCATGCTGCAGGGCGAGACGGAGTGGGAAGCGGTCGCCTCCTTCTGCGAAGCAGTCATGCTCGCGAAGGAGGAGGCGGGCCGCGTGAGGGAGAGGACAGCGTCCTCCCTCCACCCCAGCCGCAGTGGTAGACGCCCACGGCGCCGGACGTCGGCAGACGATCTCCGGCTACCGTAGGCGCGGGCTTGCGGGCGGCGAGTAATGGGCGACTCGCTGTCCGACCATGGACCATGCCCGGGTCGACGGCGCGTTGTGTTCCACGCGCGCCTCAAAGAGTGTCAGCATTATGACGGGGCCCCCCTCTAGAGGGCGAAAGCCTGCCGGGGTCGCGGGACTTATAGAATTACCGTGACCCTGGATCATAAAGGGCTATTGAAGGACACCGTGGATTTTAGTCAGTACAAGTCTGACAGTTCCTCCCACTCTGCCCTGGGTGGGAGGACTCATTTGATGATTTTACCACGATAAAAAAAAAAAAAAAAAAAAAAAAGCATATTTGTTTGAAAAATCCGTCCGTTTAACAACGTATATAGCGAAATGAATGTTGTTGAACTGTCAAAATGAAAGGCATTGCCATTGTGTATTACACCGCTTAGCTTTAGAAAAGATGGAAAAGCATTTTCTTAGGTTTCACCAAGAAAAATATAACTGTTTTAAGTTCCCTCACTTGAAGTTTCAATTCAACTTAACTGTAGATTTAAGTTTTCTTAGCTCAATCCTCGCACTTTCGTAACTTTCCAAGTAGAGGAATCTCTAGGATTGAAACGACGTTTCTTTTCACTTTTCTAGACAAAAAACGACGTGGTAAGCTTATTCTTTCATAGATTTCTTCTTAGATTTTAGCGTGAAATTACTGCATTTTCCACGCAACTTTTTAGTTTCTACAATCACAGATTATGCCGAGAAAATCACATCTTGGATTTTGATTAAAATGAAGATTAATCCAATAAGCAACTTATTTCGGACAACCGCACCAGGGTGAATAAGGATGTCCTGTCCCAAGTACTTTTAAATCCCATACAGCTTTCCTTTAATCCATGGATCATGCAAATTAATGTACCTTTGCCTGTACCTACCGCACTGGATTCGCTTAAACCAAAACAAATGGATATTTTTAAGCGTCTGCCATGTAATCTGGCCCTCAGTCACCAGCAGATCTACTCTGATTGATCCGATGCGATTAGTAGGCATACTGCATAGATACGTTTCCTGGATTTTCCTTAAGATTTGAGGCTTAAGAATGACGTAGATATTGTTATTTTTCATTAGAAAACTGGCAGAATAATTTATGAACACGATTGATTAAATTATTTGGACAACCCAGGAGTATTTATGTGTCGTAAGAGTATCATGAGATGGTCTAGCCAAATGGCAATCGCCTTGAAAACGTGTCGTATGTCTACAATGACTTTCGTGAGGTTTGACATAAGGTTTTCGATAGCTTATGTCATTTCAAAACGTTTTTGACGTTTCTGTCATTCATCGCCCCAAGGACATTTTGGACTTTCCACTGTATGAGTCATACGTTACATTAGCCACTGAGCCGCGCTTGCCTAGTTTGGTCTGTGGATGGGTGACCACCCATTACATACCGAGTTTCGTCCGTGGCTCTGAAAACACGTTTAGCCGTCGCCGGCTGTCATTGGTAGATCTTTGACAGTCGTTACAGGTAGTCAGTGGCCCAAAAGTCTGACAACTAGTCTTACCAAAGGGTATCGTATTACCCAGTACTAACTGGCTTGTGGAGGTTACATAGGCAGTCGCTCCATGTAAAATGCTGGTATTAAGCTGCTCCCAGGTAGACTGGAAGCCGATACCAACATATTCGAGAATAAGGCTAGGTAGATGAGGAAATTGCTAAGGACTGTTTTCCAACTTTCTCCAAGTAAGAGTATGTATTACGTATATTATATTGTACGTATTAGTTAAGTTTGGTTACAAAATTATGTTAATTTAAGTTTTTAAATGTACTGTTTTGTTTGTGTGTTGTTTTTGTTTTGTTGTTTTTTCTGTTGTGTTGTTTTCTGTTTTTCTGTTTTGTTTTTCTTTTACAAATCTCACACTCCAAGTAAGGTTTGCTGTAAGAAAACCCAATTCTGGGTTAAGCTTGCCTTTGTACCTACATAAGCTATATGTTTATATTATAAGAGTTGTCTGAAAGACTTTAAATGGCTTAAACAGTTGAGTTATTAAATAATGTTCATCACGGGATTGTGCGCAAACACGTTTCGAAGCAAAAGGGTAGGATGGGGGAGGATTTTAAATTAATATCTAATTTGGGGGACGTATTCCCCCAATCTCCGTTAGTACAGGTACGATAGGGGCTAATTGCCATCAATCTTGTTTGGCATTTTATGGCTGTTTGCAAGATTTGCCATGTTATTGCAGGGGTTTAGAGTTTCAGCTATGGTTGGTTAAATCTTCGGGAATAGTTAATTTATGTTGATAGGAGATGAGATTTAATGGTTTTTGCTCGCTTTCTTGTCGTAACAAGTAGATAGTAATTTTCCTTGAGTAGGAAGGTTAGTGGCAGGTGGTGTTCTGTAGGGCCTACTCTCTGAATACCTTCAAGAAGGCGTGAGTTTATCCATACTAATAATATAAAGCGGTAAAAGAAGGGTGGCGAAAGTGGACCCAAAGAATCTAAAAATTAACGAAGCTCCATGCAAGTGTAAATATAAAATAATTATAACTACAATTGTATGAGATATTTATTTAAAAAATATTGAATTTTTAGGACACGGGAATCAAAAGTTATAAATATTTTAATTTATTCAAAATTAAGTAATCGTGCAATTACAAAACGCAACTTTTTTTCCGATTACGTTCCAATCTAATGACATGTGTTTTTGCTAAAGGGTTTTCTTACTATAAATGGCTCTTTCTCTTCGTTTTTATACATTCTATAATGTACAATATTTATAAACAACATGTAAACTTTATATTAAAACGCCAATTAACAAGGCAAAATCATGTAATAAAAATGAAACAATGGTGATTTCGTAGTATATCTTATAAAGGAACGTTATCAATGGTGATCAATTGAGTCCCGTCACTACTGTCACTGTAAGATTTGTGATGATCTATTCCAGTGTTTTTCAACGCGCTCAGAGCAGTTCCCCTAATGTTGTACCCACAACAAGTACAGAGGAAAGTACACACCCTGTACCTTCTGAACAGAGAGCAAATTGTGGATATTGAAATGGTGGATAGTGCTTACAGAAGTTCTGCTGATTTTACACACTCCCCAAGTTCAGTAGAAATACATCCTGTACCTATTACCTATCCAATATTTCATGGCAACCACCCATTTATTTTACGTGCCAGAATTAAATCTATGCACATAGGAAGCAAGTCCTATTAAACGTATATCGTAGTAGATAGAAGGCTACAGGGGCGAAGTGGTGTATTAGGCTATTGTTGTCACTGTCCTGTTGGGACACGGACAGCGGGTTGTTGCTCTCATGTTATGAGCATATTATGGTATATGGGGTCTGCCAGACACCAGAGCTATATCGCTGCACCAGCTTCCTTTTTAGATAATCTTTTAATAAGATAATATTTTTTTCTATAACACTGTTGAAAAATATTAAAATAAAACATGTAAAAAAACCAATAAACGAGATTTATTACGTCACATTACACATTTTTTAATCAACAAACCCTGCCTTTGAATTGCTATACTCGTACATGCATAGCTAGTGAGCTCTGGCTGTTATAATTTATGTAAAAGTATATCTTCATTCAGCGTAGTAAGAATCGTTCTACTTGACCATAATTCGCTTATAGATCAAAGTCGTAACAACATAGTTTTAATAGTGATTGAACTAATTACTAGGTAGTTTTATGATTCATTAATTAGGTACAGGCAAAAAATTCGGGTTTTGGCTTAAGACAAGTAAATAATAAGTACATCAGAATAATGTAACACGACCCGTACCAAAATTATTACCTCCACTGGCACCTGTCAGTTGCCTACTACCAAAAACCAAAGAGAACCAAAAAGCACAGAGCATCATCCAAAGAGGCCGTGTATAACGCGCCACGCCTTTTATACCCTTTTACTCGGACCAGGTAAGTTGGAAAGGGAATTATCTAAGAGTAGTTTATTCGAATCTTCCTTTATGATTCATCCTAAACATTATTATTTTTTGATTCATTTTAAATAAATAAGCAGACATTGACAGTTAAAAACCTTAACCGTAAGATTTTTAGGTTGTCTTGTCTAAAGACGTTTATCTCTTTTCTCCCAACTTGTTCGTCTTACTTTCCATTTGCTTTTTTGTTAGTCTTTAGTCGTTTTACAAGTATGAATAAGTTGCCATAATGAATGCTACCTTTAAGACTGGGTCCCAAAATACATGGAATCTCGCCAGGGTTCTTTGTTTGTAAGTTTGTTTGTACGGGGTATTTTTCGGAACTACTAATCCGACTCAGATTATTTTTACTAATGGCTGCAAGTAGTGAAGAGTCATTTTTTGTAAGAGGTAAGCCGGAGTACATATCTTTAATGTGATTATATTATTTGTCTACAGAATACTGACTTTGCCATTTTCAAAGGGAATCCGGCAGGAATCGAGTTGTACGGAACCTTCGCCACTGATGGCTACATTTTTTTGATTGTCACAGGCTATATTTAAAACATTTCCGTGAGTTAATTTCCGACCATAACAGGAGCGAAGCCGCAGGCAAAAGCTAGTGTACTCAAACTCACGCCTTTCACTATGGAGGTAGGTTTGGGGTTATTCCAGTTGGAAACATCCATGGCTTTTAGTTTTGTACAATCTTAAAGCCGAAAACTTAAGTAGAAGAAGCGATAATACTTCACTATTACGCTCGCAGGTCAAAAAACTTACATAAATTAACTAAGTAAGTAGGTATTATAATAATCTTACCTGGAATTCAAGCGAAAAGAAGCGAGAATTAATTTAATTACTCAAGCTTCGTTATTAACTCAAATATTATCATAAATCTAATAAAAATCATAATATTTAAGCGCACTTTTTCCGTGAAACGAATTTTGTGGTAATGTTTTCTCAACTCAAAAACGACTCGTCCTTACCTGAAACAAGAAAATGAATAATATTAATTAAAATGTTTCTGAATTCGAGTGAGTTACAAGCACTTCAAATATTTTCCGAAAATTATAAATGATAGTATCATAACACGAGGACATTTATACGTACATAGCTGTTTTTATTTGTAATTAGTAAGATTATAGTAAGACCCCGTTCACATCCACGTGCGATGCGAATATTGTGACGACTTGCGACAAACGTACCGTATAGTCGTCACTTCGTTTTAGAGTTGACTCGTAGCATGCTTTAAACGACTTATTTATTTTGTCGTCACCGCAGTCATGGCTGTGGCTACGATGATGGAAAAAATATATTCCAAGACGCATTTCGAGGAAATCATTTTGCTGTACAATTTCATTTGTATGTGCAGTGCAGCCTCCCAATTCAACGACGTATCACCATACATTTCTACCAGTTTTTAGCTAACCGCACATCACAGCCGCATCGGGCCGCAACGCATTTTATTTCCATGTTAAAAGTGCAGTGCGGCTCGCCTAGAGTGTATCATGGTTCGTACAAAATGTACGACATAGATGTAGTAGGATTTTTGCAAAGCCGTGCGGTCTGCCAAACTCTGAGTCAGCCTTTACCGAACTGTTTGCTTAGATTTGCAACTGTGAACAAGCGTTGACATTTTTGCTTAAATTCCTTCAATTTAAACATGAATTTAAATTCTCCACCTAAGCTCCTTTTAACTAAGTACCCCACCGTCTTTCCAGGGCTGGGGAGTAAAAGATAAGTGTGTAAAGTACATCTCCAGGAAGTTCGCTTGCCGCACTCGCGTCCGTCAGTGTCGTATCTGTCAAAACTCGTGCCGCACAAGATAAATCAAAATGGCGAACAAACAATAAAGACAAACAATTTTGAGGCGAGAACGTGAAAAATGAGGCACTGCGCACAATTTATATGTACGGGATTTACAACGATATTTCCATTTGTTGGGAGTATTTTTGTTAGTGTCAAGTTTGAGAGAAGACTGCGGATTGGTCGTTGTTTTTTTGCGGGTGCAGTCGGCAGCGTAACTAAGTGAACACAATAATATATATTCTCCACTGAAGCTTACATCCACCAACCCGCATTCAGTCCGCGTGGTGGATTACAGCCCATAGGACGGTTGCGATCCAGTGTTGTAGGCTAACTAAACTGTAGTAGTTTATTCGAAACAGCTCAGGTTTTCTTTAGGGGTTTTTTTTTTGTCGACAGTACTGTGCTCTCGCAAAAAGCTTGGAAAATGCTTGTCTTTTGGGCTGTTTTATAGTTTATATATTAGATGGAAAAATATGCCAATCTTTTGTGGACAGAATTCAACACTTAACGGAAATCAACCAAAACACCAATAAATATAATTATGACGTAAGATTTCATAAATAACCAAGGAAGACAGATTCATCACTTTTCTGACGAATGATCTATCAAACCTGTCTACTTACACGGTTTCTGTGAGTGACCTTTAACCTGTACGTTACTACCGCTCGTATGCCGTAAAACTGACAGTAAAGTGTTGATGCGGTTGAAAGATCAGCCGCCATGATGTTTCTAGTGTCAAATGAACCAAAGAAGCGACTATTAGAGAAAAGGTGTTAGTTCTAAAATAAGACCTTTAATAAATCTCATCAATTTTCAATTTCAATCTTCATTTGATGGATGGATTTATTAATGTGATTGATGTTATAATAATAACAAGTAAAACAGTTAGTTTACAGCCCATCCAACGGTATTAAAAACAATAACAAGCAAAGCAATCTGTTAAAGCCCGATGATGCTTTATATTCTTCAAGAATCTTATTAAATGTAGAAAAAAATAACATGTTTTGAAAAAACCGGGCAAGTGCGAGTCGGATTCGCGTATGAAGGGTTCCTTACCGTCGTAGTAGGGGGAGCCCCCTTTAATTTTGAATTTATTTTTTGTTGTTATAGCGGCAACAGAAATACACATTCTGTGAAAATTTTAACTGTCTGCCTATTACGGGCAGACGGACTGACGGACAGCGGAGGCTTAGTAATAGGGTCCCGTTGGTTACCCTTCGGGTACGGAACCCAAAAAAGATATTATTGATAGTGCTTGCATAAGAAACAATCAATTCCCAATTTATCAATCATAATATGACATATGACGTCGTTTGTCTCATAGACAATGATGACAGATAGTTATAAAATTACAAACACTCATGACTCCACTATGGTTAGAGCAGTTCTTGGTGTCAAGGCGAATGAAAAGTTACACGAATGTTTATGTTCGTTTAATGATTGATTGAACGGTCGAATGAATGTTTTGAAGCGTGTTGCGTATGGTATGCAAAATCATGAATTATACCTAGTCGATTTTTTATCTATATTTATGGTAATGTTCGTTTATTAGCGTATATATTAAGGGGTATAGAATGCGAACAGTTAATTTAGTGACTTAATTCTCAGCAAGCAAAGAAGCTATCGTAATATATTGTATATTGAAATTGCTATTTTGTAACAAAACAGTAATGAAACCACATGACTAAACTTTGCAGACAGGACTCAACTTTTATTATTGAAAAGCCAAAATCTGTGGCTCCTACTAAGAAATGCTTGATGGAAAACTTGGCTTTTGGGAAAAACCAGGACCCGATGCCTAGCGGCTAACAATACGGCAAGCCCTTAAGGCAAGCAGAACGTGAGATTTTAAAGATACTACCTGATGCTCAGCAGTCTTGCGACTACTAGACCTACGAGGCAGCTTTTAAAAGACTTCAAGAAGGTGGAGGTTGTCAATTCAATTTTTTTTTTAGTAATCGGCACATACAAAGCCGCAAGCGCATAGCTTGTCGACATAACACATCAAATGGAGCGCACGATTAGATTAATCACAATTTGTCAGAGGTCATACAAGTTCCGTTCTCTATTGCAATACATATTACATGCATATTATTATACTGGTAATATACATAAGTGTTACTTATGAGACTCTTATGTAATAGATTTAATTTGCAGCCTTTTGATTTCTTTTGCAGGTGCTTTAACCTGAGGTGAACTCTTGGCACGTTGGCAGTAATGGGACGTGTGATGGGGTTTTATACTCTTAATGGAAAGTTAAGGACAGAGACATATTTTGATTAAAATGTATATTAACGAAGATGAGCTGTAGCAAGCAAACCATTCATTTATGAGGCTAGTAGTAGTGTAGTGTGTGTGTGTGTGTGTGTGTGTGTGTGTGTGTGTGTGTGTGTGTGTGTGTGTAGTGTAGTTCATGGCACCTTTGGATGCTGCTGGAAAGGTGAAGAAAGGAACAGTCACAATGCTTTCGGCGAACCTTGTAAAGATAACGAGACAACTCGCCCAAAAAGCAGTCATAAGAAATGGAAGGAGGCCTTTGCTGAACAGTCGGACAGTATGGGCTGATATACCCGTAATACCTAGTAATAGACATGAAGATTACAGTTCTACCGTCAACCCACAACTACGTTCTACATCAGCTAAAATCATCAAATGAGTCCTCCCACCCAGGGCAGAGCGGGAGGGACTGTCAGACTTGTACTGACTAAAATCAACGGTGTCCTTCAGTAGCCTTTATGTTCCAGGGTCACGGTAATTCTATGAGTCCCGCGACCTTCTCCATCAGCTTTGGCCCTTTTAAAACCTTGGATGCAAATAAATGTCAATTTTCATTAGGTTATTAAACCTGGCAAAATCTTAGCTTAGTCAATCAAAATAGACACCGCTTATTATTTGAACAACAACTAAATAATTCCGTAGAGCTCATGCCTTTCTGTCCTGGGCGAACAAAGCAGCAAGCGTTACTAACACGTTTTGTAACGCCTCTAGGGACTACTACGGTAAGCACCATTTTAGATGTTCTGAATTAGTAAACTGCCGGCTTCACTTAGTGGGAAATATATGAGAAACGTCATGAATATTAGAAGAACAGCATTTAGAATGTGTAGTTTTTTTTAAATAATATTTAGTTTTGCTACTTCATAATTCACCTCCACTTATCGATCGTACTCACGTTTACGGCAATCTTGTTCAGAGTGCTGAGATAAGTGGCTTTCAAAGCTTTCCGTAGTTCTACAATGGTTTTCAACCGGATCGTCATAAGCATGTCAGTATTATCCATTTTTTGGTAGCTTATGTCAGTCTTATATAGTTTTTGGTAGCTCATGTCAGTCTTATCCATTTTTTGGTAGCTTATGTCAGTCTTATCCATTTTTGGTAGCTTATGTTAGTCTTATCCATTTTTTGGTAGTTTGTGTCAGTCTTATCCATTTTGGTCTTCTCCATTATCGTTTTCGCTTTTAGAATGTAACTTTGTCTATGACTTCACTCCCTCAGGTCTTTCCTAAATTTCCTAAATCAGTAATTTATCACTTAATCCTTAGAAAAAACAAACTTAAACAAATACAAGGAAAACAAAACAATATTAATACAAAACAAAACCGAATTTCAGTTCCCATTTCATATTCATACACGTCTAATGTTTAAAACATTAGGAAAAATATGCAGAGCATGGCGTATCATAACACAACATAAACGCCAGTGTTGCCACAAGAATGACGCGCAATTTTTCGCTCACCCAACACCCTGGCCCACGATGGACGGGCATGGCCGCCCCTGGCCCCAGTTTCCCGCGTTTCCTGGCACGTCAATCAGCCACTACCCGCCATTTCTCACTGACAGCAACCGGAAGGAGGTAACTTTTTAAAATAGAGCGCAAATGTAAATCGCGATCAGGTTCGTTTTGATTTTGTATATTGTATTGTATTGGGGCGATAAATAAATGGGGTTCAACATCGTTTGGGTGTTTCTCGTGTGGTTCTGGCAGATATAAATTGGTAAAGTTTATTTTGCGATTGGATATATTTGCCTCGGATTTTGATAAAAAAATGTATCTTGGTAACTCCTACAGGTGCTTATTACACCCTTTAAACAAGTTAAAGTGATTACTTGAGTAAAAGTAATTATTTAAGATATAATTTTTATTCTGTAGTTTAGTAATTGCTTGGAGTTAGAACCGTTAAAAGTTAGAATTCTAAGTTTTGCTTTCTTATACGGGTCTTAGTTTGTCAAATTCTCGTCTTTTGCATAAAATGGCATAATAGTTGCATCAGTTACTACTTAACTCAAGTTATTACTTTAACTTGTCTATAGATAGTAGATACAAGTGTTAGAGTTCATATTCAGGAAGAAGGAATAAGAAAAGACTGTTTTGTCTTTACTCCGGGCACAAATGTTGCGTTTGGGTCAACGGGTGGATCTGGGACTAGTTCTTAACTGCCAACAAGAAATAAAAGGACCAATCTTGATTTTCTCAAAAGCTATTTCAGAAGACAAGAATGTCGTAAATCGTCAAAATGTAATTAATCTGCGATCAAAACCAATATTTATATTTCTAAGTGACATTCGCCCTTAAAAAAGGCGCGTTCAATTTAACAAGACAAATTGATATTTCACACGCATACGTCAAAGTTTTTTTTCCATCCATATCGTTTATACAGGGGGTGCTTTTTTAATCCATATCGGTTATACAGAGGGTATGTTATTGACGTTCTAAATGGAACAAACCTGCGATTGACGTGGGATGTCGTCCGTTATGAAAAACGTATCGGAAATATCTATGAATATTTTTATGCGTAAAATGCAGTTTTTTGTATGACTTTTTCACAAAGCGAAGCGCAGAGTTATGCAGTTTGATTGAGTTAACAGACTAACATAGAATGCTGGCCATTACTTTTTTCTGCTTCGTTTTCAATTTTTTTTTTTCTGATTTGGAAAAGCGCCTAGAAACAGATTCTGTCGTTACTATCAAATATTTTCTATTGTTAAGTTTCTTTAGGAGTTAATCTAGCAGAATATGAAAAATCATAGTGCTTTTTGGGTTGACGAGCGTTACCTTTATTAACAAAACCCTTATTTAACTTGGCCATTTAAACCCTTTTATTGCGAGTTTCTAGAACTTTCTAGCTTAGGCAACGCGTTTAAAATACCTGAACTTTAACAACAGCTCTAACCTATTTATTAGCTGTAACTTCATAAAAAGCTCCTACCACATCTCAAACAACACAATGCCCCAGTTTTAGGGTAAAAGCACCATTAACCTCCCAACTTACCGAGAAAAACCGTCACACAGTATTAAAAACAAAAAGACGTCGGAAACGGAAACGCGTTCGTTTGGATTTCGAATGGAGAGTGCTAATTCGTGCGCGGCGAGATCAAAGGCAGCGGCCGGCCAATTACCGTGCGGCGTGTGCGCAGCGAAACGCACCAGTTTGAATTACGTCCAGTAAGTTTGGGGTTTAAGTTATAAGAAACTAGCTTTTGTAACAGACAGACTAACAGAGCTGTTAATTTCTCATGTATGATAGTATGGATTGCAGATTGGCTGAAAAATTATGGCCACTATCTTCCATTAAAATGTTGAATTCAAAGAAAATGATATAGTGTCTATCAAATTAGAAGTGGTTAACAAGATATTCAGTAACAGATTAGTTTAATTTGTATTTAACATGGTTAATGATTGATATGCTAGCCACAACTCAATAATTAATAATAATTAAAGTTCTATTACATAAGTCACCTCGCTATCGCCTGTATTATCAACCACAACATTTTAATACTTGCTTAACTTTAATGTTGCAACTCTTACCGTAGAACATTACGCAACGGGAGGTGGAAACGCGCTAGATTAGAGATTTACCACCAGAATATGATGCAACGTAAAATTTTCCGGACGATAACTGGTCACTTCACCCCACCGTTTGAACGGCTTCCTTATTTCATTATTAAATTTTATGTAATGAGCGAAAGTAGGAAGATAATAATTGTTTTATTAATTAGGTACTTTTTGATGATAAGAATTATCCTGTCAGCTTTATTAACTTTACTGAAATTGGCGGAGGACTTAACGAAGATATTTTGTTATAAAACCTTAGCAGAATTGAGATCAGTGGTACTGGCAGTTTGGCACCGACTTGAATGCAGTAGGATCGAACCCAGATAAGTGTAATTTATTTCATCACCACTGCTCTCAAAACGGTGAAGGAAAACATCGTGAGGCAGCCGGCATGCCCAAAAACCGAAAACAATTCACAGGCAGGAAACATCCAAAGCTACATATCTACCCACCCTCTTACGCCAAACACGTTTAAAATTCTTCAGAACCACTTCACGATCGCCCCATAAAACTATAATAGATACTACGTAATCGTTCCGCATCAGTGCACAACACCACACGGTCCTTATTGCACCCATGGGGTATGTCTTGCGTATGGCGGGACCAAAATAACACCCCAACTGCACTGTTGGTCCTCAAGTTGGCAAGTACAGTCACGGGCAATAATATATGTCTACACGTGGCAAAATTCAAAGAGGGATTAACGGTTGTGACTTTGACATAAGACCTATTTAATAATAGCCATCATTGTCATCTGCCTAGCCTTTTCCCTACTAAGTTGGGGCCGGCTTCCAGTCTAACTGGATGCAGCTGAATACCCGAAGCCAAGCCGTATGAAGCGACTGCCTATCTGACCTCCACAACCCAGTTAGTACCGGGTAATACGATACCCTTAGTAAGACTGGTTGTCAGAGTTTCGGGCCACTGATTACCTGTATCGACTATTTTACATGAAGCCACTGCCTATCTGACCTCCACAATTCAGTTACAGGGCAATACCCCTCGGTAAGACTGGTTGACAGGCTTTTCTATGTATGGTTTCAAAAAGGCAATGGCCTATGGCCTATGGCATTAAGTCCGCCTATGCACTTTGTGCTTGAAGTGTTAAATAAATAAATAAATGGCCATAAAATAAAATAAAATAATTATCAAAACTTTAGGTCGTATTTATGCTCAAGACTATTCGTAACAGCATGAAATACACTTTAAAAACTTGCGGAGGGTGTTAGTGCTCATGACTGTACTGTCACAACTTATTTATTAGCGTCAGTAAAAAGGTGACATTTTGAAATACGTGCGCGTCAGTTGAGATTTAGTGAGGGTAAACGAGAGGTGTCAAGGCGAAGTTCTGGATGGGTGGGCATTATGCCATAAATACTTCTGAGTATTGATTTACTAAAAGTGTAAACTTTACTCAAGTTTTTACTAAGCGACATGTCACTTTTATTTCTATTAATACTAACGGGATATTTACCATGTTTACTGTTTGCTATGAGTTCCCGATATTTCATTTTAATTGTTTATTTTAATTATTTTATTTTTATTTTAACTTCAGTTTATCCGTGACGTGATCATGGTGCTTGCAACAGCGCCGAAATATCGGGAACTCATAGCAAACAGTAAACATGGTAAATATCCCGTTAGTATTAATAGAAATGTTAGTGACCATGATAGTTTAAAATCTTATATGTCACTTTTAGTTCACCATTCAATCTGCAGTCAGACTTATCAGAGAGGGCCGGACTTAAGGTCAGAGTGGCAGGAAATACACAGCTGATAACCCGGTAATTAATCAATTACTATTACACTACTGTACACTAGTATGTGCCTGAGTCTCCACTTATTTGACACTTTTGATTTGGACGTGAAAATAAGAGTAATTCAAATCTATACGGAAGCCTATTTTTTGAAAGTTCTCTTCATGGAATATGTAGATTCACAAAATTATCTTCTCTTTATCAAACAGGTAAACTTTGCTTGTCAAAAAAGATCATACATCACCAATCTTCTATGTAGGTCCGGCTTCCAGTCTAACCGGATGCAGCTGAATACCAGTATTTTACATGAAACGACTGCCTATCTGACCTCCACAACCCAGTTAGTACTCCCCTTGGTAAGACTCACCAATCATCACCAACGTTAGTTTAAAATAAATCCTTTAAATAATATTTTGATATCAGAATTACAAACTAAATCAAACATATTCATAAACAATCTGTTCGTTCAGTCTATGATGTAATCTCAAATCATAATAATAGCAACATTTTATTTTATTGAATTACTTCCCGCACGATACGATAACCTTTAACTTTCAGTGACATAACACATCATTCATATCATGGAATATTATGTTATTTTATGGGGTTCGTGAGTGAAATGATAACGTCAACATTGCATAAGTTTTATCTATGAAACTTTTCATATAAAATAAAGATATTATATTTCGGTGTGTATATTTGTACTTGTACAATGTTTTGCAGATTTAAACACCTACCACTGCTTGTCTCTGCATCACCCAAAGGTTGACTGGTAGAAAATGTCTATGGCATTAAGTCCGCCTCTGTACTTTGTGCTTGAAGTGTTAAATAAATAAATCAATAAATATATTAACTTCTGAAATACACGATGGATTTTGATGTGGTTTTCGACCACATTTGGTGCATTTATTCCAGGAGATTTTTGTCACATTGATTTTTTATGTGTAATACCTACAGATAAGTAATGTTGATAAAGAATAGCGACCGACCGACGTTAAAAATCTGCGGGGATCAGGGGTTTTATTAAATAAACTACAGACATACAAATAAATTACACATTTATCTTTTTTTACAAAGGCTTACTTTATATACCCAGAAAAAAACAAAACAAAAACGGTATCGTCTATTCAAAAGATTTTAAGCAACAAAATCCTAGCTCTTCCACCCAGATTAATATCAAAATATTCACCGCGAAAAATTTAAATATTTCAAATCATTTAAAATGCCAATGAAGTAAATCCGCATCCCCGACTTCAGAACTTGGGGCAGCCTCCCTGTCTGCCAAACTTGTTCCTTCGTCTGTCCCGAATTAGGGGTTATTTTAACAGTACAAGACTTACCCATTTGCGATCAAGTCCTCTGCTTATTAATACTCTGTCTCTGTATTAATAGAAGATTACATTACCATAGTAATGTGGAAATGGAAGAAAAACAGCGTTTGTCTGGATATTATTTTAATTTCATTGGAGAGCAATGTCTTGTTAGGCTTTAGTTGATAGGAAGTTAGGCTTTATGACTGCAGCTGGTATGAATTAATCATTGAAGTGAGGGTCGGTGGTCCTAATTAGCAGTTATTTTAGATTCCTTTATCTTTTATTTGTTATTCCCTTTGCTGCGGGAGGGACTGTAATGTTAAAGATCGATTTACAACATCAGATAACTTTTTAACAGTGAGGAATCGGTCTTAAAGTCAAAATTAACACACTAATTCCCTCTTGCATCACTAAATTACCAAATGCTTTTAGCACTAAACCTATTTTAAACGTAGTTTTGTCTCTGTAATCTGTAGCGCCACTTCTTCACAACAGTAATAGAATAAACTTATACTGTCACTTACGGGATATCTTCCGTGATTGTTCATTATTTTGAGCTCCCGACATTTCGGCGCTGTTGCAAGCGCCATGATCGCGGGTGAAATGTCGGGAGCTCAAAATAATGAACAATCACGGAAGATATCCCGTAAGTGACAGTATAAGTTTAGTTGTAAACCGTGAAAGCTTGAAACAGTGTTAGTAATAGAATAAGGTTTAAGGTAAATTCGCATTTGGCGATAAGTGGTGCAAGCGACGTTTAGTAGTAAATATGAGTGTAAACATACTCTCGAACGACACCCAAAAAGCGGACACAACTCCCCATCCTCAATAACTAAGTACAGTGTATTTAAAGATTACTCGCAGCTCGACCACACTTCTCTATTTTAGGCAACAAAGAAAACTATAAGAGCACTTAAGGATTCCGCCAGTGTAGTCCGACGCGACGACTGGATTTAGAACTAATAAATTCTACAGACATAGTCGGATGCTAAACCATGTTCGTGTTGTACTGTCTATTTAAACTGTCTCAATTTTATTTGCTATCTCGATTTGTGTAGTTAAAGTGGAGAATGGAGTAGGATTAAGAAATAATGCTGTTTGTTTATTTGCTTTCTCTTTCTTAAGATCGATAAGTGTGTTTGTCTATGAATATATTTCTTGGGTCAAGTATTGGGTATGGATTGAGTAGTTTATTTGGTCCACTTTTATAGAAATTGAAGTTTGGTACAGCATGACGTGATTTTTTTGTCTAAAACTGACTTTCTCAAACACATTGAAATCGAATTGTTTGTTAATCTCAGTCTTTTTCAGTTATGAAAGACTAAGGACTCCTCAATCTGTATTTTACATTATTTTATGTTTTCCGATTTGGAAAAATCAATTTTCAGAAAAAAAAAAAATTTTATCACTTGTGTTCTCAAATATGGTTAAGGAAAACATCTTGAGGGCATGTCCTAGAACCACAAATTCGACATTCGACCAATACGGAGTGGTATCATAATCATAGACAAGATCAGGATCCTACCCGAACCTGATTATGCTTGAATTATAAGTACAAGCCATAGAAATGACATTGGGGCTGTGTGACCGCATACAATTGAACTCCAAAAGTCTCTAAAACCAAAACACTGCTGTATCGCGAATTCCTACCATTTTACAACAAAACATTTCGGTGGACATAACAAATGACGTCACGTTGTTAAGATTGAGCAAATGCTTTGTTTTCTACATGTTATTGTTGCATCGTATGTTATTGTAATATAACACAATTGGGCGTCCACTCGACCCTTATAAGTGTTACGATTGGAGCAAAAATTTCGTGTTCCATTTGTTTGAATTTAAATGTTTTTTGTTTTTTTTTTTCATTATTGATATGTAACATTGAGCTGGAGAGAATTTGTTTGGTCTGATTTTATGTAAAGTTGAGTTGGTGTTACCGTTGAAACCTTGAATTTCGATGTCAAGGTCTCGTTTTTTTTGCTTGCAATTAGTAATCTAGTATTATAGTATTTTTTTAATTTTTTCTATTGTGATACAGGGAATCCTAGTACAAGAGCCAGGGCTACACTGATGTTTGAACAACCTCCTGTTAATTAAGATTGTATTATTTTATTTTTATCATTATTTATAGTATTTGTAATTATAATAGTTAAGGTGGTCAAGAACTTCCACAAAAAGTTACTGCTGAAATCTCTTTGCTAATGTGAGAAGTCGATAATACATAACAATAGAGATCTACTCAGACTCGTATATAAATGTGCGTACATACATCAGTCTCGCCGGCTGAATGAAGACATCGCACTTCCGAGTTCCTGTACCGGATATATCGATTAGTACTTTCACGGAACTTCTCAAGTTGGTAAGTATATCTGGAGTATCTTTACATGTGTCTTCGATCAGGCTAAAATGATTTATGTATAAGGTCATTTTTGGCGTCTCAATATTATAATCAATATGATGGGATCCCAGTTTAAAAAAGTGGTCTTTCGATTTTATTAGTAACTAGCTGTTGCTCGCTTGAAAATATTATAAAAATATTACTTCCCTATTTGAATCGGATTTTCTTAACAATTTCAAGGGTTTTATTTTTTTGCACGGAACTACACTATCTACCAGTAAAAGTCCTGTTAAAATCGTTCCAGCCGCTTCAGAGATTAGCCGGAACAAACTGACAGACATACAGTCAAAAATTTTTTTAAATGTTTTTTTTTTGTTATAAATGTCTTAAATACTTTCATATGCATTCTGTAAATTACAAATAGACACTTCAATTTTATTTATTTGTAAAGATGCCTTGTCTTCAGGTGAATAAAATTTCAAATGGAGACTGAAAGCCAGAGAAAGAGTTACCTCTTGCTGACATGGTCATCAATCAAAGCGCAGTTCAGTAAATAGCTAACTGTTCTTTTTCTGACTTCTGAGTTCCATGTAACCCGTTAAAAATTCTACCTAATTTGACAGCTCATTTCGCGAAAAAACATACACGGCCTATTAACAATACTTACTTAACCTCAAAAGCGAAGATATTCAGTCCATATCATTACACACTTAATTCACTAGTTTAGTGAAAGAAGCGAAACAGTGATTTCGCAATGGTAGTGCGTTACCGAATGAGGTGAACGTACCAAATGTCGGCTATAAACTATTTCCGCTCGATTGGGTCGCGGGCTCGTTGTGACGGGGGAATTGTTTTTGCTGCGTTTTCGATACCGATTTTTGGGTAGCTCACCCTGTTAGTGGAGTTAGGCATTTAGAAGGTCTGTGTGAGTGTTATTTTGATTTGATACATTGGATGGCAACGTTTGGTATCGGTTTAGATATCAAGTTTTTTATTCGAATGTAATCGTTGTTTTGTTTTTTTTTTAACATTTAAAAAGTTTGGAATGGTTTTTTTTTTATTAGAATGTAATCGTTGTGTTTTGTTCTTTTTTAACTTTTAAAAAGTTTGGAATGGATTTTCAAACACTTGAGAAACAGTTATTTTATTAAATGGAATAGTTGTACGAATAGTTGCCTTATATTTTCTGGTGTTACATAAAACGCCTGTAAAACACAATATTAGCCCTGAAACAGCAACATGGGACCCTGGCAGACCACGAAGAAGATGGCGGGATGACCTGGATGTCTTACTTGAGAATTGGAAAGAAGCAGCGCAGAATCGTAACCGATGGAAGAAATGGAGGGAGGCCTTTGCCCAGCAGTGGCTTATATAATTTTAATAAAGGACTGGCTCGTTGGTCAAGTGGTCGCTAGCGCGACTACTGAGCATAAGGTCCTGGGTTAGATTCCCAGGTTGGGCATAGTGTGATTGGGTTTTTCCACATATAATTTCTCAGTAGCAGCCACGGAGTCTGAATTCGTGCCCGGTTGATGGCAATAGGCTCGCCCCCTATTACATGGGACTTAAACATAACTGGCGAAAGGTGGGTGTACTATTAAGGGTTTTTCCATCAGGTATTTCTCAGTAACAGCCACGGAGACTGGATTTTTGCCCGGTTGATAGCAATAGGCTCGCCCTCTATTACATGGGACTTAAACATAACTGGCGAAACGTGGGTGTACTATTATGTACACTTCTGCCTTAGCCTTCGGGGATTACAGGCGTGATATTAAGATATGTGTAAGAAAAGAAAAAAACAACTTGAAAAGCAGTCTTTACGTTGTATTCCCTGATACCCGATACTGAATATAAGCCAACATGTTTTCGTTTTCCTCGACTGCGTTCGCCAAAATAACTGCCTCCCTATTTTAACGTAGTTTCTTTTTACGAAGCAATCGAATACTGTCAGGTTACATTCCGCTACCCCGAAAACGATCATAAAATGGAGTGGGGGACACCAAAGCGGGCCGAAATGGGCTCACAATCACGCTCAAACTACTCGACGAACTTTCGCGGGAGTTTGGTGATCTAATAATTATTATTAATCGGTAGTTAGAAATCGTCGGAACCATTTCGATTATGAATTTGGTGAGTTGGTGAGTGTGCATAGTGTGCTTCTTTTATTTAATGTTAGAAGCTTATTCGTATTTTTTTATCTTAATGGATTGATTATTTGTATGGAGGAGCTCGTGGCTAAATAACAGCCGCTCGGGTCTATCTTTAGGTTAAGCCGCGCCTGCCTCGGTTGGTCCGTGGATGGGTGACCACCCATAACATACCGAGTTTCTTCCGTGCCTCAGAAAGCACGTTAAGCCGTTGGTCCCAGCTGTCATTTCTAAATCTTTGATAGCCGTTACAGGTAGTCAGTGGCCAGGAAGTCTGACAACCAGTCTTATTAAAGGGTATCGTATTACCCAGTACTAACTGGGTTGTGGAGGTCAGATAGGTAGTCGCTCCATGTAAATACTGGTATTCAGCTGCATCCGGTAAGACTGGAAGCCGAGCCCAACATAGTTGGGAAAAGGCTAAGCAGATTATGATGGATGGATTATTCCCGAGTGCCATAACATATACACTACTTACATTACTTAAAACTTTGACATTATTGTCAAAGTTTTGTGACAATTTTTTTGTTTTTCTGACGCATTCATTGCCTTGTGTAGGTAAGTAGTAAGTACTTTGGCTTGTAAGAGATTATTAATATGATGAAAACTGCAAAGTTGCAAAAATAGATTCTATTAAACGTCATAACTATCGATGTTAAATCTAACGTTATCTTTCGCACTACAAAGCCAGCAATATTTAATTATGATCTGTGTTCATTCTATTACCGTTGTTCTTAACGAGGTATATTAGTAATTTAATGGTTAGTTAGAAACAGCCGGTTAATAAACATAGAACGTTGTAATTAAATACCATTATTTGTTCTCGTATGTATGAATTTATTTTTGTTACCAAAACCGGGGTTAAACGTTTGAATTTTTAATTTGTTTGGAGCCGTGCATAGTGGGTCGTAAAACTTTTATTTGTGGAAAAAAATGTTTTTGTCCATTTGAAAATGAACTGCTCTAACATGTTACTGAGATTTTGGTAAGTACTTAAGTATCTATGTTTTACATAAAATATTTTCACGAATTTCACCTCCAGCCTAACAAATCGTAACTTTACTTAATACAAGGCGTCCTTCCGTAAAGCTCGTAAACGCGGGAAACGCCTCGTGTTTTATCGGCTACTTCCGGACTTACCCGAACGAAGCCGATGTAAGTAGTCTGAGTCTGAATCCATTTTGATGCAATCAGGTCTTTTACTGCTGTGATAGAAAATACGGCTGTCGTAAAATCAAACAAGGATGTCTTATTTGGGATATTATTGAATTGGAACAAGACTTGCGTTACATATTTTAAGAAATTTCTTCTATAATCTCATAAAGAAAAACATAAAATTGGTTCGTCAGTTAACATTCCTAAGTGCCTGTGGTTTTAAAATATATACAAAGATCCAAGAACTAATAGCGAAACGCGGAATTCTTTGCAAAACTTCGTAAGCTCATAAACACAAATAATGTTAATTTTCCTTGATCAAAAAATGATCTAAGCTTAGAATTGTACAATCTCAGTTCAAAACACAGACATGAATATCAAAGACAAAAAAATCTACAAGGCCTTTAAAAAAAAACACACGACGCTTCCAAAATCAGATAGCTCCAAATTGCTAGCACCCGTTCCAAATTTGAATAACACATTCCCTCCACGTACCAACATGATGAATGAAGTCAATGGCAGCTTCTGAATATAAGTATTTTTTCTAGGATTTGTCAGCCGATAATGATGTGGGGAATGTTATTCATCGTTTATGTTCTTTGGGACTATTTTTGAGAGTTAATAGTGTTGGCTAAGGTCAATATAGACGAAAATTTAGTAGGCTTAGGGTTTGGGATGAGAACATATTCTATTTAACACCTTCAGAGGATGAATTTTCAAAAGTCCTTCCTTAGAACTCAATTCCATAATGAAAGATCCATAGGTTTAGTATGTGTGTTGTCTGTCAGTGAAATAATTAATTAAATTTTTTATTGAGTAGATTTATCCTTTTTTAGGCCCAAGATTGAATCCGAAAGGAGCATTGAGTTACGCGAGAGATGATGTACAAGAGTGACACAGAATTCTGATAAAAACAGGAAATTTCATTGAACATGCAAGCATATAAATATGTGAACCTTGCAATAAGTACGTGCCGTTAATATAACCCTTTCCATCGCTCGCACCCAAATCATGACATTCACGAAAACAGAAAACAATTTTTCCCTAGACATTCAGAAACGTCGAAAATTCGTCTAAAACGCAACAATTTGTGCCTTTTGTCCGTGTCCCAAACGACGCAGTCATTGTAAGAATGTTTTTGGCCAGACCGATGGGGATTTGAAACAATAGGGAGAGTTAAGGGATAGTCAGAAAAGGTTTTGGGTAAGATAGGGTTACCACCAGTTACATTTTTTTTTTTTTTTTTTTTAATTGCTTTTTTGGTTCTCCGTCCGAACTTAGTCAATAGCCAGTAATTTTCTACTTGAGAGGTTTTTTTTTTGGTAATCAAAAGAATTCACAATTACCGAGAATCGTGCTGAATGAAGTGCAATTGGAGAGGCCTATGCCCTGCATTGGACTGCTGTAGGCTGATGAAGTTGTTGAAGAAGACTTAAATTAAAAAAGGAAGGTTAAAAAGTAATATGTCCAGACTTTTTGGAAGGAGTAGTCTTTCGAAATGGAAATGGTAACCCTGGGCAAAGGACGGTATTATCCAGCAAGGTTTTATCGCGTTCCCTGGCTTCATGGTAATTACTTTTTTTCGTATCGCCACCATTATTGATTGGACTAAGTACTTTATTGCGGAAAATCTGCCTTTTTTTAATGCCCAATAAGGATTTTTTATGCGAACTTTTTGTAGTTTATTTTAATTGTGCGGATTGTTGGAATGTCTGATACTCCCATTTTAATTTTAATGCATCGTGTTTTATTGAAGTTCATAATGAGATAACTATTTTTTGTTTCGATTGATTAATCATGTGGACGCCCGAATACTTTGTGGACATAGGGCCAATTCCCATATTTACAAAAAAATAGGTAGGTAGACTTTTTCCGTCAGGAAAGTAGTTATATGACATAAATGTGATAATAAAACAGAACAGAGGAAGACCATTAGCAAAGGAGCAATAATAATGTAATTTTAATGGTAATCGAAATCAATTTCGATGGCCTTTTCCATCTTGAATGTCAAATAATGAGTAAGATTTGCATTTAAATTACATAATTATCGTTCTTTTCTTTTATTTACCTTTTACATCTGCAGAAGCTAAAAGTACCTCATGTGGTCCTTTATATGTATATAGACAATGTACTCATTTTCTGCTATTAATATTACTTAGAACTTTAGAAATCGTATATAATCTTAAGACAATTATAGACATTATTACAGACTAGCTGACAGCATAAAACGTCCAACTTTTTATGATTGAGTAAAAATTACAATACAATAGAATTGAGTCGTCCTTTTTTACCGACCTTACAATTAGCCTTAGCCCAAGGGTAACGTTTTAGTCGCCAACTCACCAAAAAACGATTTTACAATTTCCTTGAAACGAAAAAGGAAGGTAAAGAATATTCAATGTTCTGTCTGCCTGGAATATTTAATAGAATCGTTTGTAATTATTTCTAATGGGCCATTATTCGTGGATTTTTGTCCACCATTTCGCCATTTTGGAACACTGGTCATTACGTCATTTGAACAAAGGATGTGACAGATTTTGAAGTGAAAGTTAGACTGTTAGAGCATTCATGTTTTATCTGGTAAACGTTTTGTTGTCCCAAATTACAAAATAGTTTGGTTTCCGACTTGTTATTGTTGTGAGTATAAAAGCAGTGTTTAAGTTTGTTATTGTAATATAGTGAGCCGAATACATTCGTATTTAGGAGAATTATGCGTGATTTTCCCTTATAGAAACTTAATCGACAGATGCATCTAAAACAAGGATTTATCAAGCCGTGTCCTAGTCACACCACAAAATACCCCCAAGCATAGTTCATCTACAAACTGGCAAAACACAACCACAAAGACAAAAGTAAACAGTTTGTTTACAACCAAAAAGTGAAATTCACTGAACTACAAAAACACTATTCACGATAACTGTACACTGTGCGCCAAAATCGCACGAACCCAGACAAAGTTAATGACTAAACTTCACTTTTATAAAGAAAAATTACCTCTTTGACTAAAATAGTATTTATCTAGGACAAAATTAGCATTTGACTAGGTTTGTCCGTAAAGACAATATAGTGGGTCCGCCCTACATTTCTCGCAATAGGTATTAACATATCAATAGAAACGTATTCGCATGTAGATGTGGCTTTGTTGACCTCATATGCACTGTTTTGTGGTTAGGAATATCTTGTGCCCTTTGAGTGGTGCAATGAGGTCTATTATACGCCTGTACTGGGGAAAGATAATCGTGTATGCATAGAGTGGTTGACCGCATTTTATTATTATGTAATAGAAATTTAATGCACTAATATCACTATTCAACATATAACAATCCGCTAGAAAAGTAAGGTTGTTTGTTTATTATTGTAGAGGTGTGTTTAATGTCAGTGGAATAGTCCGCTTGACTTTTGGATTTTTGAATTATTTCCTAAGCACACCCTTCACCCGTCTTGTGGACATAATATTAGAGAGACGTTGATTTATTCGATTATGGACGTTCTTGCATATTCAGAACTTATTATTATGGATATCTAAATAGATATCCGGCCCAAGCAATTAATGCTTGCCCTTAATTTTAAAATTAACCAAGCAAGATAAGTACTTTTGCTTGGCTACATATAGGTCCCTCGTTAGGTGTAACCCGAACAGGCTCTCGGTAAATGGGCCACCCCATCTCATTCCGTGTCTTGGCATCGGTCCTGCACTCGATAATGAGTACACGACAAGTTTCCGTAACTAGAACCACGCACCGATAGAATGGAAAATCTCTAGGGGCCAGGAGAAGTATCATTATCTACGTGCAAGCTTCTTTTGTCTTTATTGAGTTCCAGTTTTTCATTGTTTGTGGTCTTTCTGACATATTGGTCTGAGTAGGTAGGTGAATTGACTCCCTATTTAAGGCGTCCACTTAGGTTATTTTTATTGAGTTTTACGGGGGAGTGGGTGGATACGGATAAATTATCTTTTTTTTGTTGGCGGTTTTTTTTGGCAAGCGCCTGGCAGATCCAGGCGGTGATGGTGGCTCTGACCAGAGGGTCACAAATAAGTGGAATCGGAAAAGGGATGTCTTTGCACTGTAGTGCGACAATGCAGACTTATAAAAAACTGATTTAACTATAAAAAAAACAACACTGACACAAATCCAAAGGTGTGTAAACACTTAAGTATTTTATTCATATTGCACAATCTCCTCCCGTCTGAACTATCTCAGAAACTATAAACGATTACGAAAGGACATGCTCAACAGAGTTTCAAATATCAAAGCGGCATCAAAGAGCATTTCTAAGTGGGTCTCTCTAAATTGAGGAGCGCCTCTTAAAGATTCAAGTATGTAGGTATTTGAATGTGAAGAAAACGTTTGTTTTGTGCAAGAAATTTGTGCTGAATAAAGTTTATTGTTTCAGATGAAATCAGAACCTGAGAATAAGAAAAAAACAATGAAAATACCTAGTGCATTCTTTTTTACAAAACACTGAAAAAGTAATCATTAATTTGCCTTTATTTATGAATATTTGTCGTGCTTTAGTTAAAAGAAAGTGCTCATATTATTTAATTAGTGTGAATAGAATAGTTTGTAGGAAATAATAGTTCGTTAAAATTGCTAATTGTTGTATAAATACCCATTGTTTACGAAGATAACTGTACAGTTGCAACATCAATTAAAAGAAAATAATTCACAAACGAGATGAGGCTAAGTGTTTTTATTTTCACAGTCATAAAAACGAATTTAGTTTTGGTAATTGAAACTAATATCACTTACTAGCACAAAAACATACAAAAAGCATAAGTATTTTATGGCACATCATGCAAAATACAGAACTTAGCCTTTTGCAGTCCACAGCTGGACATAAGCCTCTCACAAGTTGTGCTGCAACACCCTTCCTTACCGTACCTTTTACGTACCGTACCTTTTTTAAAGCATGCAATATCAAAAAATCTGAAAAATTGTTTTTTTTTTGTCCAGCCCAAAATTCATCACGCCCACTGTCCACAGCACCCAAAAATAACTTTTAAACTACAAACAGTGAACTTCCTTTGATGACTGTTTAACTTCAGTTATGGAGGTGTTAAAATAGTTGTAAGTTTGTTTGTCCCGCAGGTTTCCGAGTTAAAAACTTGTTTGAAGTTTGAGGGTGCGTCGTTATCATAAGTGTGTGGAATCGTTTGTTTATAAGATAATTAAGTGCTTAAGTATGTGGAACCGACGGTTTTTTGAAGAGAGGTAATGTAAACAAGTTATTTTTGGTATAGAAGACAAGACAAATCACATTTTGCATACGACTGAGGATTTATGCGATATATTATAACCGATCATAAATCCATCCTAAGTTTACTTATGCCTTAGCTTGCGAGAATTTTGACAGTTTTCATTAACACTAACCGATACCTATAATACTATTGCACTATGTTGGAATTAAACTTTCGGCGCCAAAACTGTGTACGAATGCTTGATTCAAAAAAAAAAAAAGGAAAAAAAAGAAGCAATCATAGCTGCGATCACCGATAGTCTAGTCTAGTATAATTTATTTCGGCCATTATCGCCGTTTTGGTCACTAAAAACAATCAATTAGATAAGAAAAACGCATTATTTTATGTTGCTATAAAATCGTTAGCCGACCCTGACATTTAAAAACGTGAATGAAGATCATTCTGCATTGCTAATCTAAATGATATAGCATAATATTATTAGCATTGACTCTGAAATATGAGCCCGTGTTTCAAACCCATTAATAACTTCCAATGAGAGAATTAATAAAATCAAATTATACCTACCGAAACCTAACATATTTATTGGTAATCATTTTTTACGCACGTTTTTAAGTTTCGACATTATAACACCTTAACAAGTGTTAATTTATAAACTGTTATTAAGACAATTTATTTAAGCGATTGGATTTTAAACGTATCAACATTAATTATTATTATATTCTCTTTAATTCTTCTTTTCGAATCGATGACTCTCAGATTTGGTCCGACCTGTATACATCGTGAACTGGACAGCTCTGTCGTTTGCCTCATTTAAGTCCTGGAGGGTGCAATTAATTGTGCTCGAGGGGCAGGAGAGAAGGTGTGGCATATCCTGTGTTGGGGCTCCACACTCGCATTGTGTCCGAGATGAGTCGATTATACCCCACTAAGCCATATTATAATACCAATATTTGTACACTTAGCTTGCAATAAATATTTAGATTTTTTATGAAGCTTGTGACTACACAATAACAGCCGCTCGGGTCGATCCTTAGGTTAAGCCGTGCTTGCCTAGGTTGGTCTGTGGATGGGTGACCGCCCATAACATACCGAGTTTTCTCCGTGCCTCGGAAAGCACGTTAAGCCGTTGGTCCCGGCTGTTATATGTAGATCTTTGACAGTCGTTAGGCAGTCAGGGGCCCAAAAAGTCTGACAACCAGTCTTACCAAGGGGTATTGTATTACCCAGTACTAACTGGGTTGTGGAGGTCAGATAGGCAGTCGCTCCATGTAGAATACTGGTATTCAGCTGCATCCGGTTAGACTGGAAGCCGACCCCAACATAGTTGGGAAAAGGCTAGGCAGATGATGATGATGTCTGGTAGTGGCTTAAGGTGGAAGCGCCAGGCTAGCTCGCGAAATTCAAATTTTATTACGTTTTTGTAATTTACAGGACAGTGTCCAATCCCATTGAATGAATATTTCATAAAAAAGTCATTTAATGGGATTAAATGAACTTAGTGGGTTGTATTGATGATTTTATGATTATATTATATATGATTAACGGTTATAGCTCAACTCAGTAAAGCCACATTTGTTATGGTCGCTGACCACTGACCTGCAAATTGCAAAAATCCAAGAAAAATTGAATATCGCAGGCTACACTTCCACCTTTCTTCTGTGTATGAGTCAGCTGTGAGCAGTGAAAGCAGTGGGTTCCCTTCGTTCCAAGCGTTAAGTCAATTAGCTTCCACATCCCAAGAATATGAAAGAAATAGTCTGCTACTGTCAAAGAATATGACGTTGAAAGTGACGTACAAATTTAGACTCACGGTCATTAGGATAAGCTTCAAAACCCTGGAAGTTGTCTTTCAGATATTGTTACACATTTCCTCAATACCCTTTCTTTGTCGATTGATAAAGTCGAGGCACCTTGAAGATGTCCATTTGTATATTATTTATTGAAGTGTAACAACCCAGCTTCCACTTGAGGTGAATGTCAGCTACTCACATGATAGTGAACGTATCAGCAGCAATTGATTTTATTGACTGACTCGCCTCGCCTCTGTTTACTTTAGTTATTATCAAACCCAAGTAGGGATGTAGTTTTTTTATAGTCGTCTTTCGAGGGTAGTAGCATAATTTTAACTTAAATTGTTTAAAAGTAACTGACTGTTATATTTACTGTCCAATACCAGAAATGCCTCTTAAGATCGTCAAATTAAAAAATCTCGAGGATTTACAAGTGGGTCATACATTTTTACCTATATATGGGCACTCTATGTGAAATACCGAGTAGGTCGTAATCCACGCGGGCCTAATCCTCAATGCGTTAGTAGGTCTAGCTAGGGCATCACTTAAACCTATTTATATTATTTTAAAATCAATCAAGGGTAATCTAATAACACCCACACTTCACCAGTCATGATTAAGTCCCATGTAACGTGGGGCGAGCCTTTTGCCATCAACCGGGCACAAATCCAGATTTTTTGGCTGCTACTGAGAAATTCCTGATGTAAAATTCCAATAACACTTCGCCCGACCTAGGAATCGAACCCAGAACCTCATGCTCAGCAGTCGCGATTACGACCACTAGACCAACGAGCTTTTTACTTACTTAGTTCAAAACCAAAATTCTCAAATACCTCAATATTTTTAACGCCATTAAAATAAAGGCACATGGAACAGGTCCGGACGTGCAGCGGAACAGGTGCCGACTGGAGGCTGCGAGTACGGACATCTGCTACGGGTTTAGGGTTCCATGAGGTACAGGATTGATGACTGCTAGGAAAACCGCCTCTTCATTCAAAATCGAAATCACAGAACTGCGATTTTGTGATTGTGCGATTATTTTTACAAGCTTTTGCAATGTGTAATTGTTTGTTTGTTGATTTAGGTCAAATCTTGCAACTGAATTTTATATATGTAGTTATCCCCGATTGAGCTGAAATTTTGCATACACCTTTAGTTTGGATGACAATGCATGGTTAGGTAAATCACGTCATTCTAGATCCAATATGGCGGACTCCTGAAGATGGCGAACTAGCTATTTGTACAACCCCATGATAAAGATATCAATTAAAAGGGTTTGCTGAAAAGAAAAAAATGACGTCACACATATATTTAATTAAAAGCTTGTTTTTAAAAATATTTTAATTTAGTAATAATTTTATAATTAATATTTTTTGGAATAAGCTTGTTTCCTTTTTCCTATTTCATTTTCATGTACCTAATTGGTGTTTTAGAATATTTGGCATTATTCCAAAGAGAATTGCTGATTGCTATAAGACAGCCCATTGTCACATTTGTCACCCTTTTTGAGGTCAATAAAGATAGCCTAGTAAGTAGGCTATCTGAAACCTTAAGATGTTATTTGTGAAACTAAACTTTTACTCGTATACTGCCTTATAGCAAATAACACAAAGTTTATTCGCGCCTAATGAAAGATTAATTTATTTTAAACGGCTAGTGGTGTCAAAAACCCCAAAATTTATGAAATACCCACTTAGAAACCGGCTAAATCACAAATCACGCAACTAAACCTGCTAATTCCCTAATCAAATAAACTTTAATGCTATACGGAACCTCAACCACAGAACCTCAACTCAATCATTCATTATACACTGTGGCTGTATCAAATTATATCGGTCCATCGCTTTACAACCGAAAAGCCACCTTAGCACACGCGGACAAAGTTTATTTTGTGTTAATGTATCAAATTAATATCAATCCATAGACCTGCAAGCTAAAAGCCACCTTGGAACAAGAAGACAGAGTTTATTTTGTGTTAAAGTACCTTTATATGTAAAATCGACAGATGTTGATTGATGCAAATTGATGTGTCGACATGGAATTTTTAACCGACTTGCGAAACACGGGTTGTTACTTTGACACGTTTATATTTTATTTACTAATACGTATTTTAATATAATGTATGTGAAATACAACAGTATCAGATGTTTGACACCATTTTCACAAGATTATTTTTCAAAGGAATTTTTGCTTTTGTATTGTTGTTGAAATAGGTTTGGTGTTCGTTAAAATTTGTTCCATTCGAGTCTATTCTCCAGCTAGGTTACGTACAGTGTCAAGGAAAGGTTCACTTAGGTAGATGGGTACCTACTACCTACTTATAAAGTAACTGCCTCGTTGGTAGTGTTCGTAAGCGCGACTGCTGAGCATGTGGTCATGGGTTCGATTCTCGGGTAGAGCAAAGTGTTATTAGGTTTTCCATCAGGAATTTGTCAGTAGCAGCATCGGAGCCTGGATTTGTGTCCGGTTGATGGCAATAGGCTCGCCCCCTATCACAGGGAACTTAAAACATAACTGGCGAAATGTGGCTGTACTGTTAGGTACACCTCTGCCTAATCCTTCGGGGATTACAGGCGTGATGTTATGTTATGTAATAAAGTAAGACAAAGTTCATATTTTCCCGAATTAGACTGTATTCATTAAACTGAACTATTTGTCAATCAGTGTAAAAAACGGCGCAGGCGGGGATAATACATATAGTGTAGGATGTCACGGTACCTTTTCCGCGCCGTTTTTTGTAAATTGAGTGTTATGTAGACCAAGGAACGTAGTAGGTACACGCAACGGATAGTTTAGTGTACTGTAGCACCAATTGAGAGCCAGCACAAAGTCACGGCCTGGGGTAATGCGTCTTCCGTCAAATCTCATGGCAGGCCAAGCCATGTATTTTTTGTTTTGAACGTTGTCCTCCATTAGGAGTTTCTCCTGTATCGTGGGTGCGTTTACAAACATTTAAACTCACATACACAAACAGCCAGACCTGAAACACCTATCTGTAGGCCATACAAATATTTTGTTCTGTGAGGGAATTGATCCCGCGACACGCAGAAAAGCAGTCAATCCCTCAGCCACTGCGCCAACCGTGGCTTCAGTATGCTTAGTGCGAGTTTTTTTTACGTATCGAGCGCGTTAACGTTTACGCAAATTAGTATGGCGCTGGGTAAGCGACAATTCGTGCCGCTAGGTGGCGGATACCCAGCGCCATACTAATTTGCGTAAACGTTAACGCGCTCGATACGTAAAAAAAACTCGCACTAAGCATACAGATTTCATTTGTTTTTTCCGCAGTCGTTTAAACGTATACCTAGTGGCCAAGGTGACCACGTTTTAGTGCGGACAACCAGGTAACAGAACAAGCTTATAAGTTTGTGATTTTTCATGATACAGTTTTGAAATTTTGTACATAGATTCTTTACATAAAAATACTAGACACGTGTTTCAGGTTTCGCATTTACTAAAACAAATGCTGTATATCTATGGGCTAAAGTTGCCAGGAAATAAATGAGTGTTGTTTTATTTACAACACTAATCATAAACACAAACACGCATATCACTGACGACTATATTTCAAGCTAAGTTCTTACCAGTCAACCATGCTTGTACCATATTATTACTTACATCTCAAAATATACGGTTCGTCGTAAAATATTTATGACCAATGAGAGACCACACGCGGAGATTTATTTACGACAATTTACGACAAGTTTCCCGGTTAAGTAAAAGTTAAGAAATTAGTGGTAAGCAAGGTTGTTTCTAAGTTATAAGTTGGTGTTAATAAATTATATCGTAACTTAGTAAGTAAATAAATGATTCTAAGGCCCACTTTACCAAATTTTTGTCCAATTGATTGAGTGTCCCACTGCTGGGCATAGGACTACCCTTTCTTCTCCCAAACCTCTCTATTCTATGCAATATCTGGCCATGTTCGCCCCGCAAACAAGATCAGATCGTCACACCACTTTTGCCGCGGTCTACCTCGACGTCGATTTCCTCCGACAGGCGTCCACTGAGTGACGATCGTTGGTCATCTCTCCGGGTGAAAATTGTGTTTCCGATAAGTTCATTTATTAATTTTATTGAAAGCTGTTGTAACAAACGATACATCATCTGCCCAGCCTTTTCCCAACCATGTTGGGGTCGGCTTCCAGTCTAACCGGATGCAGCTGAATACCAGTATTTTACATGGAGCGACTGCCTATCTGTCCTCCACAACCCAGTCAGTACTGTAATACGATACCCCTAGGTAAGACTCGTGGTAGACGTTCGGGCCACTGACTAACTGTAACGACTGCCAAAGATCTACAATGACAGCCGGGACCAACGGCTTTTCGTGCTTTCCGAGGCACGGATGAAACTCGTTATGTAACAAACGATACACAAACTAAAAAAATGTGCATCAATTAAGATGAAGCAAAGAAAAAACTTTGTTTACAAATCCTCTTTCGACTTAATAAAACATAATAATTCAATAATCATAATTCATAACTCACCATAATAGAAAAATATTAAGAACCAGAACATACCTGTAACAAAAACAAACATTATTAATTAGTTTTAAAGTTAATATTTGAGCATCCAACGAGAACAAGAATCTCATTAATTAATATTCATAAATAAACAAATAATGACCGGATGCTCGATGGTATGTCGTTTTTGTTATGACGTGTAAGAATGCAGGTGGTACAGAATTCGAAAATTATTGTTTTTTTTTTACCTTCAAAGAATTATGTCGTTTATTTTAACAGGATTACTTCAAGGAAAACTTAACATAACATCACGCCTGTAATCCCCGAAGGATTAGGCAGAGGTTATCTAATAGTAGTCCCACATTTCGCTATTTATGTTTAAGTCCTATGTAATAGGGGGCGAGCTTATTGCCATCAACCGGGCATAAATCCAGATTCCGTGGCTGCTACTGGGAAATTCCTGATGGAAATACCCAATAACACTTCGCCCGACCCGGGAATCGACTCCAGGACCTCATGCTCAGTAGTCGCGTTTGCGACCACTAGACCAACGGTGTCAAATTCAAGGAAAACTGTAATGAAAAACGGCCATCCCACAGCTGGAAACTTCTTCTAATAAGTAAAACTCATTCAGAGGTTTTCATGATTCTATTATCCATCCATCCATCCAACACTGTCACAATTCCGACTAAACTTGTCGAAATGTCAAAGTTAAATCATTTATTTAAATTATAGTCCACTCACTCACTCGGACACTCCTCAAAGTTTTGTTCAGTTTGTCAGAAACTTCATTAAAATGAAGAACCAAAGAAATTTGTCGTTTTGTTAAAATTAATCAAGATTAATCCGGCTTCAATTCACTCTTTTTTCTATTTTAATCCAACTGTGTAATCTGTGTATGCCCGTAAAATTTGACCATCTTGACAAGAAACACGGTTTCTATTACCGTAACATATAATCGTGTTACTATAATGCGCTGGTTGACAGACGATGTCGATGCTCAAGCTGCGCGCGCGCCGGTGCCTGTCGACAGCGTTGATTTATTTATAATTAAGTGTAGATCGTAATGTAAGCTTGCCTCTATGCTGAGTAGAGAATTACTTTCTTTGTGATGTAAATAAAATGCTTTGTATGGAAGTTTTTTTATTGAGTCAAGTGTATTTGAGTTTGTGGCTGGCTTTGTACTTTTGAGAAGCCACATCAGGAAGTAATTTATGGATAATATGTTAGGCTCCAGCTGTTACCACCTAAGCTTGAAGTGTAAGGCTGAGGCCAAACGAGCGTAATTTTTTTGAGCTGTGAGTCGCGTAAAATGAGTCGCGGAATTTACGCTGCATTCGGTTTTATACTAAAGTTGTGTTGGTACTACATTTTGCGTCGCCGTGTGGTACAAACAGGACTTTAGTATGAAGTATTTAGTTGCTAGGCAACTGACAACACCTTCTGTTCTAACATATTAAAAAAAAACAAAAAGGAACGTCATAATGTACTTGACACAATCGTCACCTTCTGTCATGCAACAATTTGTCCCAAATCCCTATCCTTACACAAAGGTGTTAAAATGCACCACTTACGTATTTCCCGACACAGATGAGCAGATGACAACAACGATCACTACCTGATCTTTCAGTATAAGTAAATAATCTCAAATGCTCGACAAGAAACAGTAATCGTACAGTCAATCGCCACACGTCCATGTGCACAATTTTTCATTAACAGTTCACCTTTATACCGACGCAGTAAGGTCGATTTTCGATAGTTTATGTGTAGTTACTCCTTTCTGTACTGACATACGGTTGATTGTTTGGGTATAATGGGTCAGTTGACAGGTGGTGTTGAAAGGAGCGCGTGCGCAGACGTGGTCGAGTAAGGGTTGGCTGGTATCTGATAATCTTGGATTATTTTAGGGGAATAGGACTGTAAAAGATACAGGTGACTTCACAAGGAAGAACCGTATATAAAAATTATGTATAATAAAAAAAAAATATTCAAAGAGTAATTTGACTAGTGCGGAGAAACATGCGCACGGGCAAGCATAACAGGGGTCGATTTGATCTGTCAATCTTACTTTTTTAATAATCAAGTTGTAAAGTTAATTAGAAACTTCTGATAGAGGGATAATTTCACTGAACCTTCCAATAATACTAAATGGTAATCACGAAACAATCAATAAAGTGATCGGACGATTTTAATGAAAAGCTTTTGTTTAGAAATCAGATTTGCATTTGTGAGCGAAACTTGTTCAATATCACGGATAAAACATACCTTATAAGTGGAAGTTTTTGACTAAATCAACACCCTGTATAGTAGGGTCAAAGAATCTAAAAATAAACTGGTATAAAGGGTCGAAAATTCGATAAACTCGACTAACCACTCTGTTTGTCCGATCACCAATACGATGGAATAGGTTCCTCACGGAGAGGTCCTGGGCTCGACTCCCAGGTCGGGCAAAGTGTTATTGGGTTTTTCCATCAGGAATTTCTCAGTAGCAGCCACGGAGTCAGGATTTGCGCCCGGTTGATGGCAATAGGCTCGTCCTTATGACATGGGACTTAAACATAACTGGCGAAATGTGGGTGTACTATTAGGTACACATCTGCCTTACTTTTGTGGAATTACAGGCGTGATGTAGGGTTTGTCATGGAGAAGGTTTTACAGTAGTTTCGTTTTTCGAAGACCGCGCGGGCGAAGCCGCGGGCAAATGCTAGTTTTATAAACGTAATCATGATGGCAACGAATATAGCATTAAGTTATGTGTATAAAGAATGTTATAATACCCACTAACACTAAGTAAGTAAGTAGTTATGGGTCACTAAGTCGACAGGTGATGTCGAAAAACCAGCGCAGGCGCAGACGCGCACGGCCTAAAGCAGGGGTTGGCCGGACTGTCAATAAAAAAATAATTAAGGTTTAGCGAGTGGAACGAATCATTTTAAATGATAACATAGCTAGAGCTACTTTTAAAAAAATACTAGCTTTATATTTTAGTGGTTTTAGGTATTATGATTAGCTGGTTTTGGGTTGTGGAGGTCAGATAGGCAGCTTGAACTGGGTTGTGGAGCTTAGATAGGCATTAGCTCCATGTAAAATACTGCAATTTAGCTTTATACCGTTAGACTGGAAGCTGACCCGCTGAAAAAGCAAGGTAGATGATGATGATTAGCTAGATTTTGGTGATGATCTAAAGTTATCCCACGGGAACGTACCGACTACCGGGATTAAAGTTGTCCAATGTCATGTCAACCCACATCATGCTTTAGTTATGTGCGTTTCATTGAATTCCATTCAGCCGTTTAGGCCTGAAAAGGTAACACAGATAGACATACCCTGATACCCAGTTACTTTGCATTAGTATTGCAAAAATTAATCGTTGGTTCCCTAAAAAAAAACCTTATTTTTTCTACCAAAGTAAAGTTAATAATAACAAACAAGCGTTTAACAAAGTTAGAAAACAAAAATCATGTTTTCTATAGCATATTTTATTTAAAACAAAACAGAATATTTAATTTATCTCAATAGCCTTGAGTACCGTCTAGCCACGCACGCGGAGGTCAAAAGGTCAACGATTCGTCCGCCAAAACATAGCTGAGTTTACAACATTAAAATATTAACTAAGCCAAACATTGAACGTACATATTTACTATCGTAGTATACGTGGGTCATGTGCAATGACTCCTGAACATTGCATAAGAAAAATTTTTAAAGACCAAGCATTAATAACTCCTTGCAAGTTATAATTTCATACTTATTGTTATTATTAATCTTTTTAAGTTCGTCTGTCACCGTTCGTTAGGTATGCTGTCAAGACTACTAATACAAGCGCTGACTATTCAATAAAATAGCGCACAATAGTACAATCGAAATGAAGATGTAGACCAGTTCCGTCTATTTTTGAATGGTCTACTGCAAAAAGGAGCGTCAAGTTTTGAAAAACCATAAGTTATTAGCTGCTGATCCTGTTACTGACTATACCTCTCTGGCTATTGCATCCACAGAAGCGACAATTATTTTAGAACACGTAATGTGGGTCTATTTATTAGAAATATCATAAACACAGACTACCTTACAAATTATATCAATCAATAGACTTCTATAGTCAGCTTTGGTACTTACTTAAATATTTTGTTCCATAAAGGGTGTAAATAGACCCTTAACGAAGCTGAAAGGCACTTGTTCCCCGTCTTTGCGATCAATTTTTTGTGCTAGACCATACCTGGGAACCTTCTAGTAACGGAGATATTGGGGGTCAAATTTCCAACTTTTTCACAGGTTTTTTGTTAAATATACATGTTTTTAATGCAAGATTTTTACTTTAAACACCTCCACGACCCTCGTACTATCCAATCCATCCCTCAGCACAATGCTTTGAGAGCGTCCCATTAAGTCCTACCGTAAAACATGATATTTCACCCAAAAAGTTTCCCAGCAGTAGTTTTTGCGTAAAGTTACTTAGTTTGATGTACAGAATGCTTGGGTGACGGTTTTGTGAAGGGTCTGTTTACACCCTGTATAGTCAGCTTTGGTACTTCAATATTTTGTTTTACATAATAATTTGGGCTACATTAATATCCGATATTAGTAGTGAAGGTTATAAATAGACTGTAACAAGACGTTCCTTTACCCAACCTGCGAGCCTTAACCGTCTCTAGAATGTTTACAACAAATTGTCGCCTCCCAGTTTATTTTAAGCTGGGTAATCTGTTCGTGACGGTATCTTCACGACTTAGCCTCGAGGGGGAAGGCGCAACTTTGTTATTCCATTACCATAGTCCTTAGGTTGTGTGCACAAACATGACAAACCTGTAAGAGCCGCAAGGAACGTTTGTTCTTATAATGCCTATGGCATTCTGCGAATTTATAATCTGCATGTTGTAGTCTTGGTTTTCGCATTCAGACTGCGTGTGCAAATGCTGTCAAAGATAGATCTCGATTAAATTAAGATTTTATAAAGTTGGTAGGCCACACTGAACACTGTAATGCAAGGGCACAAGAGCTGTAGCACTGACTCCAGGACTTGCAAGCCAAGTTTAATCTTGTCTTTGTTGTAGTCTTGAGTTCACATACAGCATTCGTTCTTAAATTATTAAGACTTTTAGGAAACGCCGGTTTTAGTTTTGAAGGTGGTAAGAACCACCAGTAAGACTTGTTAGAAATGCACAAATTCATTGGCATTTGCGCATCGCTGCGTTCTGCAGGCGATTTTAAAATTCCCGCGACTTACAATGTGGTCGCACCTTTACTCGTCTTCGGGGAGTTGTAAACTTGTTACCGTGTTAGGATAAACTGATGGAGAAATTCTATTGTCCGTTTTACGTCTATGTCCAGTCAATTTAAATAACTTCATGATTCGACTAATCCCTTACTTAGTAAGTTTTAAAATACACTTTGGAAATGTCACTATAAAAACAAAAAAACACACGGTTCACAGAATACATCTACCTAGCAAGTGTCAACTGTGTAGTCCTAATAGTTTCGGAATAAAGTCACTGTGACATACGGACAGACAGACATGACGAATCTATAAGGGTGCGTTTTTTGTCATTCGGCTACGGAACCCTAAAAACGGTACCTGGAACAGACTAGATGCGGAAGGCGATAAGTTATTCTGAGCCACAGGAAGATCTTACAAACCCTGGAGTTTAACCAAAAGCTGGTCATACCGAGCGGATTTCGATTCATAACTCGACAACTGTCTGTTTGTCTTGCCTTTATAGTATCACTTTAACACCAACCAATCAGGAAGCAGCCTTACCATACACACATCTCACACCTTCCCATGGAGGTAGGCAGAAACCACAGCACGCCACCTGCTACGATCCTTACATAATCCTTTTGCCTCGTCCACGGTCATACATCTGGTCATACACGCACGCCGGGTGCGAGTACTACGCCCCTGACCTTTCTGAAGAACCCAATAAAGTCAGGGTATGTCGTTCTAGGGCACCACCACCAGCCCGTGCATATCATCATCTGCCTAGCCTTTTCCCAACTATGTTAGGGTCGGCTTCCAGTCTAATCGGATGCATGCAGCTGAATACCACCATCCCGTGCATAATCAAACTTAATTATTTATTGTAAGCCATACCACTTAACCTCACATCTTTCAGACTCCACAAAAAGGGCCGTATAACCAAAATGTTCCAGTCAACAAAAACTTATGCATTGTAACATATTTGCAATGAACAGCTGCACGGAGAGACAGGTGGTGTGTAACCAGATTGTCTCGTCTCATTTTGTTCGCTCAAATTGGTTGTATTGACAACCCATTGAGTTCCTTTTATATTTTTAATGGCAACTTCGTAAAGATTCTGGGGTGTCGTGAAGGCAATTATGAGTTTTTGAATGGTTTCCTTTTATTTATTGTTATTTGTATGTTATTTAGTCTGAGTGTATGGGAAAATAAGTAATTCAACTTCGCCGTTTAACTGTATACACGTTTCAACTATTATCCATTTAGAGATTCTTAAACCAAAATGCAACTGGCCCATTTCATTCAGCATTTTCATTGTGGCCACACTTTAATAATACCTACACAAGTAACTACTAAATGAATGCTTTCATATTATAGTACTGTTGTAATTTCAACTCTAAGCGCTGAGCTAGGCGTGATTTAGACATTCCTTTAGGTGTGGCTTAGTGTTTGTGAAAACAGAGTTAAGCGTAGGTTAGTATTACGAAAAATCAATAGAGTTTTTATGTGAATGTCTTTTGGTATGCAAACTTTTACCATAAATGAGGATTTCTACTGTATCGTGGGTGCGGTTACAAACAAATCACATACTCGTACACACACACAAACATACAGACCCGGACCAACTTACAGTAGGCCAAACTAATATTAGTTTAATCATAACATGTGAATCTGTCGTGCGATTTGTAAATAAACATGCCTATGTTTGATTTATGACTTTTTTCGAATAAGCCGATAAAGTTTTTAGTTAGAAGGTATTTTTGTGTTTGTTTTGGTATTACACGATCAGTTGTAAACTAAAACGGTGGCCGTAGTAGTAAGCTCATCACGACTGACTGAGACTGACTTTAGTAATTGCTTGAAGTTAGAACTGTCAAAAGTTAGAATTCTTGGCTTTGCTGTCTTTCGACGGTTCTTACTACGTTGAAATTCTTGTATGTTGCATAAAATGGTTGCATTACTTTAAGTCTCGTCCTACATTTTTGACAAATTTTTGACATTGTGTATCGCTCAGATGAAATGAGCCTTGAATTAGAACGAAGTTTTCATGATCTAGCAACAAATCTAATTCAACATGTGAAAATCTCTTAACGAACACGAAACTGCCTCAAAAAAGTTAAGCATGTCAAAATGTCGCCACATTTATTTCAGGCACACAAAATAAGGCAGAATTTCAGTCGCTCGACCCAAAAAACCGTAACAATAAACATGTTTTGAATAGAGTACCGTTGTACATTGGCTTGTATTCAGACTAATAACATGCATTTTCGCGAAAACACCGTGTTTACCAATAGCTGCTACATTCGCCGCTTGCTAATATTAATGACAACCCTATTATGTAAGAGGAACAACGAAAATCTGTTGTTTACGTTCAGGATACGTACGATATAATAGGATTAAAAAATCTGCTAGTAATTATACTAGTGGAGAGCGAAGACCTCGTCTCAAAACGAGAAGAAAAACTAGACAAATAGACCAGGCAGGCACAGACAGGAGTTTCCTCCATGCCTCGGAAAGCACGTTAAGCCGTTGGTCCCGGCTGTCATTTGTAGATCTTTGACAGACGTTACAGGTACTCAGTAGCCCAAAGTCTGACAACCAGTCTTTCCAAGCCTTATCGTAATACACAGTACTAACTGAATTGTGAAGCTCAGATACACAGTCGCTCCATGTAAAATACTGGTATTCAGCTGCATCCGGTTAGACTGGAAGCCGACCCCAACATGGTTGTAGGCAGCAGTAGCGAAGGGTCAATTTTTGTAGGAGGTAAGCCGAAGTACATATCTTTACTGTATAGAATATTATTGGCTGTAGAATACTGACTGTGCCATTTTTCAAAGGGAAGCCGGTGGGAATCGGGTTGTATGGAACCTTCGCCACTGCCGATGTCATTGCAATACATTTTTAGCATGTCCATAATTTTTATCACTGATAGACTGACCATGTGTCTAGGGCTAGCCCCTCAGGCACACCACACCCCCAGGTAATCCACAATACAACATTCGCAAAACGTACAAAGAAATTCTTCATTCTATGTTATCATATTTTTATCAAGCAACCCGCGTCTCCACGTAAGCCTCCCTCGAGGTTCACCTTTTACTTTTTCTATATTCCTTTTAACAAAGGACTTATGTTTTCTTCAAGAAAGAAGTAACAATTTGTCTAAGGGATAAACACATGTAAGTCGCTGAAAGTTCACTGTTCTTACTTAGGTCGAGATCTACAAACATCGCGCGTTCTGGCTTAGGACATGTTGCCGTCTGTCTTGTACAGTCGCCAGCGCTTCAAATTACTGTCACTGTCAAATTTTCTCATTCGATTTTGAACAAAAACATCCACATTTTATGGTTTAAAATCATTTGGAGAAAGAAGGGCGGCGAAAGTGGACCCAAAGAATCTAAAAATTAACGAAGCTCCATGCAAGTGTAAATATAAAATAATTATAACTACAATTATATGAGATATTTATTTAAAAAATATTGAATTTTTAGGACACGGGAATCAAAAGTTATAAATATTTTAATTTACTCAAAATTAAGTAATCGTGCAATTACAAAACGCAACTTTTTTTCCGATTACGTTCCAATCTAATGACATGTTTTTGCTCAGGGGTTTTCTTACTATAAATGGCTCTTTCTCTTCGTTTTTATACATTCTATAATGTACAATATTACAATATGTAAACTTGATATTAAAACGCCAATTAACAAGGCAAAATCATGTAATAAAAATGAAACAATGGTGATTTCGTAGTATATCTTATAAAGGAACGTTATCAATGGTGATCAATTGAGTCCCGTCACTACTGTCACTGTAAGATTTGTGATGATCTATTCCAGTGTTTTTCAACGCGCTCAGAGGAGTTCCCCTAATGTTGTACCCACAACAAGTACAGAGGAAAGTACACACCCTGTACCTTCTGAACAGAGAGCAAATTGTGGATATTGAAATGGTGGATAGTGCTTACAGAAGTTCTGCTGATTTTACACACTCCCCAAGTTCAGTAGAAATACATCCTGTACCTATTACCTATCCAATATTTCATGGCAATCACCCATTTATTTTACGTGCCAGAATTAAATCTATGCACATAGGAAGCAAGTCCTATTAAACGTATATCGTAGTAGATAGAAGGCTACAGGGGCGAAGTGGTGTATTAGGCTATTGTTGTCACTGTCCTGTTGGGACACGGACAGCGGGTTGTTGCTCTCATGTTATGAGCATATTATGGTATATGGGGTCTGCCAGACACCATATCGCTGCGCCAGCTTCCTTTTTAGATAATCTTTTAATAAGATAATATTTTTTTCTAAAACACTGTTGAAAAATATTAAAATAAAACATGTAAAAAAACCAATAAACGAGATTTATTACGTCACATTACACATTTTTTAATCAACAAACCCTGCCTTTCAATAGCTGTACTCGTACATGCATAGCTAGTGAGCTCTGGCTGTTATAATTTATGTAAAAGTATATCTTCATTAGCGTAGTAAGAATCGTTCTACTTGACCATAATTCGCTTATAGATCAAAGTCGTAACAACATAGTTTTAATAGTGATTGAACTAATTACTGCGTTAGTAATCAATATAGTCTCTAGACGCAGTCTGGCAGTTTTATGATTCATTAATTAGGTACAGGCAAAAAATTCGGGTTTTGGCTTAAGACAAGTAAATAGTAAGTACATCAGAATAATATAACACGACCCGAACCAAAATGATTACCTCCCCTGGCACCTGTCAGTTGCCTACTACCAAAAACCAAAGAGAACCAAAAAGCACAGAGCATCATCCAAAGAGGCCGTGTACAACGCGCCACGCCTTTTATACCCTTTTACTCGGACCGGGTAGGTTGGAAAGGGAATTATCTAAGAGTAGTTTATTCGAATCTTCCTTTATGATTCATCCTAAACATTATTATTTTTTGATTAATTTTAAATAAATAAGCAGACATTCACAGTTAAAAACCTTAACCGTAAGATTTTTAGGTTATATTGTATAAAGACGTTTATCTCTTTTCTCCCAACTTGTTCGTCTTACTTTCCATTTGCTTTTTTGTTAGTCTTTAGTCGTTTTACAAGTATGTATAAGTTGCCATAATGAATGCTACCTCTAAGACTGGGTCCCAAAATACATGGAATCTCGCCAGGGTTCTTTGACAGTTTGTGATAACTTGATGTGCTGCCGACTGTACTTTAAATTTGACACGTTGTGTAACAATGACAGGAATAAGGCTGAGTCAAAGTTCTAGCTAAGTAACGTTTGTGGATCTCGGCCGTGGTTAGACGGATTGAGAAAGTGATAGTATTTCAATTTCAGGGACTTGATTGTTTCAGGTTTCATTCTCGTTATGTTTCATAATTGCGTAAATATCTTCAGGCTTGAAAGAAGCCTTGAAATTGAATGAATCATTTAAATCCACAAGAAAACGCTTGCTTTTCCTCCAAAGGTTAGCAAAGTTGTACAGGAATAACATCCACATTTTGTCACATATGTTTAAGTCCTATATAATGTTATAGGGGAAAGTCTATTGCCATCATCAGAATAAAAATCTAACCTTCGCGCTGTTATTGAGAAAACCGTGATGAAAAATCCAATAACACTGCCTGACTGAGCATTCTGGCTGGAAATCGAACACAGCCCACAGGTCCTCATTCCCAGCAGTAAAACTAGCGACCACCTGATCAACAAGGCAGCCAGATTTTCATCTTAGTCCAAAGACTGTATGGTTACAAGGCTTTTATTGGAGGACCACCAAGCAACTCATAGAAAAGCATATCAACACACACACAAGACCACACACACACACACACACACACACACACATGTACATATTTTGTCATTTTTTATTTTTTTTTTAAACTGTGATTTTTTATTTTGTATTTTTTATAATTATGTGTGCTTGATGAACTGACGTCAAATAAACTTTATTCTTTCTTTTTTTCTTTCTTTCTTTCAAATAGTAATGTAGGCAGTCTAGGCGACCTCTCCACTAATTCTAGGCTAGGCACATAATAGGCGTATTCGCCTGAGGGTAGGCCGAGAAAGCGCAATATTTACTTTCACCGTGTTTTCTAAGAACCGTCAAGTTGATATTGCGATCATGATCAGGAGAGATAATTGTTATTATGTACAGAAAATGCTAATTCGAACTGTCTAGACAGTAAATCTGGTGAATTTAATTGGTTGACATCTTGAATTTTCACAAACAAGGTCTTTATCGTTAAAATCTCCCACCTGCCCCCGTAGCATGACCATCGTAGACAAGAATTTCTTTGACGGAAGAATCGACTAAATGACAGATTGTGTCGACACAATGACAGATTTCTTTGCACTTGTCTACGGTGGTCATGCTACGGGGGCTGGACATGAGTTGCCATGGCTGACCTGAAAGTCTTTAAATAGACTCCGGACCCAGGTTGGTCACAACAAGAAAAACCTGAGCAGGTGATTCATTAATGACTCTGCCCTGGAGTGTAAATATGGTGCTGTTCTTCAAATGATGATGTTGATTGACGATGAAGGTTGACTGGTAGAAAATGCCTATGGCACTAAGTCTGCCTCTGTACTTTTGTGCTTGAAGTGTTAAATAAATAAATAATAAATGATGGGGCACTTAATATCGTGTCCTGCGTGTCCTGTTGTTTGTTCACTACAGGAACTGATGGACGCTACCGAAAGCGCCAAACTAGTAGCTCAGTTCTGGGCTGACACAATTTAGATGGCGATCGACACGCTCTGAAGAAGAAAATGATCGAGTGACGGTTAACAGAGGAGAATGGAAGGTAAAAAACCGGTACCGCCGACCCCAAGTAACATGGCACAAGTAGAGGAAGATGATGGAGGCAGTAGCGAAGGGTCAAATTTTCAAGAGGTAAGCTGCAGTACATATCTTTAATGTGATTATATTATTTGTCTACAGAATACTACTGTGCCATTTTTCAAAGGGAAGCCGGTAGGAATCGAGTTGTGAGAAACCTTCGCTACTGGATGGAGGTCGTTATCGGAAATACATTTTTGTGATGGCCTAGTACAAAAATATACAGACAGTATTAAGAAAAATAAATCTAAATGGTATCCATATTTTGATAAATAAATTGCATTATCATTTAGATTAATATTTACAACCTACGTAAGTGCTATCTCATTATGTTTTTATTTGGGTTTAGATTGGAAATTATGGTTCATGGAAAAATATCTTCACATTCCACTTTTAAGGGTCAGTGTTTTCGAAGAACAAAAAAATAGAAATATTTATTTGTGACGTCTCGTCTGCAGAGTTTTCTTGTATTTTTTTTATTCTACTAGACCACTACTTTTTTTTTTTGGTAGCCTACTTTGTGTCCCACTGCTGGGCAAAGGCCTCCCCTTTCTTTCTCCAAACCTCTCTGTTCTGTGCAATTTCTGGCCATGTTTGCCCCGCGAACGTGGTCAGATCGTCACACCACCTTCGCCGCGGTCCACGACTTATGTATTTTTTTATTATGCGCGCGGCTTCCCGTCGATGGTACTACCGGGATAACAAGTATCCCAAGTGTTAATCCAGGTTATAAACTATCTGTGTACTAAAAAACATCCAAATCCGTTCAGCAGTTTTTGCGTGATAGAGTAACAAACATCAATACTTAGGTACATCCATCCTCACAAATATTCGCATTTATAATAGTTATATTACATTTATTGTAACACGATCGTCCGAATACTGTGTTTAGACCTCACTACCAGACTCAGCCAATTCTAATTAATTTTTAATCAGACACACGCACAAGTAAAACCATAAACAATCATTACCACAGATGACTTAATAATTACTTAATTACTCTATCAACAAGAGACATCTGACTCTCATCACGTATGTACGTACTCTAAGCTAGGAAGATATTATCTGACAAACAACTGCAGGTACACTCGAACAATGAGCAAGTAGTCTTACCAAGGGGTATCGTAGTACCCAGTACTAACTGGGTTGTAGAGGTCAGATAGGCAGTCGCTCCACGTAAAGTGCTGACATTCAGCTGCATCCGGTTAGACTGGAAGCCGACCCCAACATAGTTGAGAAAAGGCTAGGCAGATTATGATAACAGTAGAACAATGAGATTGGCATACAGGTTTAAAACGCTGAAGGAAATTATCATGAGGATATATGTCCTAATATTAAAAATTTGAAGACATGTAGCATCTTCCATCCCGTACTGCGTCCACGTCCACTCCCTCACACAGAAGCAGGCTTGTGTCCCAGTTATAGGCTTAATATGTATGATACAGGCAACGAACTTGCAGCTACTTTTAAACAATGTAGTGAGTGTGCTGAGAAGTCAAGACTTCAACGTCAGTCTTTTATATTTGTCATAAGCATAAAAATGTTATGACCAAAACAATAAAAACAGCGAAATGTGGGTGTACTGTAAGTGCACATTTGGGTTTGGGGATTACAGGCGTCATAACATCACGACTGCATTTGCTTGAAGGGCTAAGCAGAGGTGTATCGAAAATAAACCTACATTTCGCATGTTAAGTTCCATGCAACATGGGGACGTGCCTATTATCGTCAGCGCATTATCAGAGGTGGTGTAATGTTGTTACAGAGTGTAGTGGAAATGTAATCTTTGCTTGAGGACCAAACTGTTTGTTCGACTGTACATTACATACAAGATACACAGTGCATCATATCTCTAGATACAATCACCTGCAATTCTGCAAAACGTAGATGTGTACCTTATCGTGATAAATGAGATAAATTCTTATTTATCTTGGCTTGACTGACAGAGGAAAATTTTGTAATGCAATTCTGTGGTGCGCAGTTTTATGGCACTTTCTAGGTTGTTATTTGATCAACAGTACTGTAAATCTTATGTGGTGTAGTTAATTAGGAGCAACTTTAAGATTATGGCTATCACATGAAAATATACCACATAGATCAGTTTCGAAGAAAAGTTCAACGAAAAGAGAGCACGGAAAAAATCTACAGGTAACTTTAGTAGCAGAATCTTTTCAGTTTCGACGGCTAACTATGTTGGGGTCGGCTTCCTGTGTAACCGGATGCAGCTGAATACCAGTATTTTACATGGAGCGACTGCCTATTTGACCTCCACAACCCAGTTAGTACTGGGTAATACGATACCCTTTGGTAAGACTGGTCGACAGACTTTCGGGCCACTAATATACATATGACAGCCGGGACCAACGGCTTAACGTGATTTCCGAGGCAGGGAGGAAACTCGGTACGTAATGGGTGGTCACCCATCCACAGAACAACCTAGGCAAGCACGGCGGACGGTCACTTAACTAAACTCATACAATTAACAAAACTAACACGTTAATAACAGCTTCATTAAAAAGATATAAAACACTTTCTTAAAGACATCGGATACCATAATTGTATTATAACACAATCTGTTACAATCGGCGCAAGAGTTCAATCCATTACAAAAAGATAAAAATCCACTTCCCCAGCGATCCGAGGCGTGACAATTTCAAAACAAACTTCAAACGCACCTTTTTTACCTCTTAACACGATTGGATACGGGTTATTTTACCTTATTCCAACGGTAAAGTAAAGTTTGTAAGTTGACACTAATAAAAATAAAGTGATTATCAAGGTGTGAAGTTACGAAATGGTTTTTTTTTTGTGTTTTTTGTGCCTGTTACTGATGTAGGGTAAAAGTATCATTTTTGTGACAATGACACTTTTGTAGCGGCTCGACTTGGGGATCGCTGTTGGTGAAACACAATGTATTGTGGGACAAAGACGTTTAGTGAGACGGCTGCTTGAGAACAAACAGTTTTTAGTGGCAGAGTCAAAGACTTTGTTATATCTCGTCGATTGAAACATCTTGTACTTAAAAAGTTTGAAGGCACATCTTAGCAATGTTTACTGGGTACCTACATTCTTTTTATTCTCTTAACAATTTTGTGGGTAGTTAAAGAGAGAAGTGCGAACCTTCGTAATTTAAATATTAATATACGATACAAAATCAGATTCTCTATTACATTGTTTCGACGTTGGAGAAAACCGCAACACAATCCATTGCGCAGTTTTGAAGAACTCCGCCCAAAGACGACTCACTGATTAAAATGCCACACAGACATGCACGAAAAGCGGAATTGTCTTGTACTACATATTTATACAAAGAAGTAATCTGTCTTAGGGTATAAACATAATCTTGGTTAAGATTTCCAAAAACGAACATCTTAATCCTAACTAATATTATAAATGCGAAAGTAAGTTTGTTTGTTCCCTTTTCACGCGCACACCACTGAGCCGATCCTCCTGAAATTTTGCATATACGTTGTCAGGTGTACAGTAACGGACACAGGGTACCTTTTATCCCGAAAAAAAGTACTGTTCCCGAGGAAAACAACAATAACGTTATTATGATATAGATGGCGCCACGTGTCTTTCGAATCATGATTGAATTCTATTTTTAAACAAGCCGAGTACAACCCGAATTGATTGTCAAATACTGAATTTACGCGAGCGAAGCCGCGGGCAAAAGCTAGTTTTAAATATTTATTCACAAGTTGATTGCAAAAAAAAATGCCACGCAGCGTAATCCCTTAATCCACTATGTCCCTAAAACGGGTCCACTTCTGTTGACCCTCTCAAAGGACATTACGGAACCCAAGGTTTACGCACTGATCCGGTAATCCTTGAGGACAACACCGGTTTGCTGACCACCTGACTGTAAATCCGGTGCACACACGGGGCCCGCCCGGCACGCTTGCTGGACCACACCCGTGGCGTTTTATAATAATGGCTTTATTTTGAAAAGGAGTTCATTTCGTGGTTGTCTGGAACCCGCGGATTTTGTTGAAGTCTGAGGATTTTGTAGGTCCCTGATAAGTTGATGTGTAATTAATTAAAATAATGAAAGCTGTTGTGATTGGTTTATTGTACAGCCGCCGCCACATTAAAATTAAAAAAAAATGTTTTTGACATTTAACGCTAAACGTACCTATTTAAAAAAAAATGTATGTCTATGTATGTCTATGATTTCTTTAAACAATCGACAGACACAAAACCACGATTTAAACTTTTTTGTGGTGCAAGCGGGCCATACACAATACCTAAAACCAAATTGTATCATGTTTTTCCTAGGTACCTTAATAACTAATAATAGAGAAAAATACAACAAAATTTTAAATCCCTCTACCCTTACAACATTACCGTAACATCAAGAGCAAATACGTCTACATACACAACGCTGAACGAAAATCTGAATTTGGCACAGTGCCCGGAGGCCGATAAAGACAGCGCTGAAGTGATAACCTCGTCATTAGGGGTATCAGCGGAGTGGCTGCTTGATGAGCCCCAGACGTGTACAGATGGCTTTAATAAATGTACTTTTGATTTTGTAAGTGGTCTGCTATTGCGACATGGAAGTATTTTGTTGTAGGACGATGTGGGATGTTGTCACTCTAAAAGTAGATGTTGAATTTGCGTAGGTGTGTTAACAGTCACAACATAATTTAAATAACTAAGTTTCAAGTGTTTGTGTGTATGTTAATGAAAGGTAATAATAAGATCTACTCCGACGTAAATTTGATTACATTGATAGAAGAAATCTGCTCTTTAATTAGCATAACGTTGCTTATTACTTAAAGTAAAGACTGCAAGCATATTCCATGTAGCTACAGACGTCAGCACATCAAGCTAACCGAAACTGTCAAATTTTACTAATCAACCTTGAACCTAATGCTTTAGCGATAAAGTTGAAAATCAAGCTGAATAAAGTTGATGTGCTGGCGTTTAAGTTTGTACGTAATTAAACTTATACTGTCACTTACGGGATATCTTCCGTGATTGTTCATTTTTTTTTTTTTTTTGTTCAGTTTAAGTTTAGTTGTAAACCGTGAAAGCTTGAAACAGTGTTTGTACGTAATTGCCTATAAACTGAAAAAAAAAAGATTCCGAGGAAAAATTTTTTTTTTTTGAAAATACGTTTTTATTACAATTTCGAAACTTAAAATAACGATCCACTGGTAAAGCACACTAACCGGTACTAAATTTCTTAGCCGTAAAGCCGGTCCTACACAAAACAAATAAGGTATTAAGTATTCACACAAAAAGATAATCTTTTCGTCTGTTTGCTTGCGGAAGACAAAAACTATGTCCTGCATGTTTCCACCTGTCGACAAGTCAACAACATTATGACGTGTTTATACAGCCCTAGTGCGGGGACACGTTAATAACGTAATCGATGAAACTGCGGTTATAAAACGTCGTCATTTTCAATTTAGACACGGAAGGTAATTTGGCTATGGTCACGCAAAGGCCAGTAATCGTAAAGAAAGTAGTTACCGCTATATTTGTATAAAAGGTCGCATTGAAAATCACACTGGCAAAAACAATTTGTTTGTTACGCACTGCTGGCGAGAGATGTTATTAAAAATAACGGTCGTAAGAACGGACGGTCGTTGAATGGATTTTATATTTAGCTATTTTAGAAAACTATCACGAAAAACCATGATGCAAACATGATGTCCATATCATTTCATTCGTGACATACATCTTTCGTGGCATTATTATTCTTAAGAACAGGTCTACTACTGTTCATCTAAGATAAGTTAGAAAAACTTTACGCAAGAAACCTTCTTATAGTTATGAGCATGTAACACTAAAATTATCATTTCAATCATAACACTTTCTCAAAGCCCATAGAAAACATAACTGCACAAACTGGTATCGATAAAAATCTGTATTGTCCATCTGTCCCATCACTAGTAGTTAAATAAAATGTTATCATTTTTGGGTTTCCGTGTGCGAATGTGAAACAAAAAACCGTTAAAAGTTACAAAAAATCCAAAAAAAAATCTTGCATCCGTTAAAATAGAGGTAATTTTACTTCGTTGAGGATAGTTGACCAAAAATTTCGCGATTGCCTGGTTTTATTAGTCTGAGGCCTTTAAATAAGCGAAGGCTTTACCTATATGGTACGTGCAGATATTCCACAATGCCAAGGTTAGCACTAAAACTAAGGTAATTGCCGTTGATGCCATTAAGGATTATGGAAACAGCCATGTTTTGTGAAACCACATAATTATGTTTTTGGAGACAGCTGTAATTTTGAAAATCTATATTCTTTGACGAAACAAGCATTTTCCCAATACGATCTTGAATTATATTATACATGTTTTGCTACTTCTTAAAAAATTGTAAGTTGCTTGTCAAATATTGTCAATCACAAGCTTTCTTACCCTCTATTCAAGAAGAAATGGCTCATCAAATCAAGGTGTAATCTATGGTGAATTCGTGGTTTAACCATTCTTCTCAAGTGCTCTTCCCATCAAAATAATTGTCTTTGCATCCAGTTGTCAGGGAATGCAAATTAAAAACTGGTTGTCCAAACGATCTTTACCAGCTGCAGCTTGTCCGCAAACCCAGCAGTTTTCAGCTGTTTTCGTGGCTTCAACTTGATTACATTCCCGATAAACTTTAATTGGAGGTGCTTGCATTTATTTTTATATATGTTTACTGCTTGCTCGAATATTTGTTAGCCAGCCGCATATTAAGATTATGGATATGCTGACGAAGTGCCAATAAAAAGGAGATTCGTTCGGATTTTATGGATTAGTAATTACTAGCCTTGCTTTATAGACTTCGTAACACTTAGCTGTGTTTGCTTTAGTAGACTATTTTTGTCTTTGGAGGGGTTACTCTGAAGTAAGTATGGTCCATAAAAGGATTTTTTTGTTCTGAAATTGTTGTTGCTTTTTGGTCTTAAACATAAGTGTCGGTTTCAGAAGTAATCTACCTAAAGCTTTTCTTTTCCTCCCTTATTAAAACAAACGAGAGAGATAAAGCTATCGATAAAGATGAGATCTATCGCTGAGAAAGATCAAGGAGGAGAAAAATGAAGAAAAGATAAATAGGCACACTTCCTTCGGATCTTAATCTACGTCTACGCAAATATAACCCTTCTGTTCTATGACCAGCATTCTACAATTCTTTAGACAGGTACCAGGTTCTCATAAATCCGAACACCTAACCTTTGACCAGCTCTCCACAAAGCCTCGCCCTATAAGTCGTGTCCCACATAATATTCACACGGAAACATCAATCGGATATCAGAACAGGAGCCCAGAAAGCGAGTGGTATCTATCAAACAGACAGACAGACAAGGAACGCATTCATTAGCGGTCGCTGCACTGCGCTTGCGCTTTCGAGTGGACTGCCGGCGCCATGTTATTGTGGAGGGCAGAAGGACTACTTGGGATAATACATGATGAGAAAAGAACGGGGATGAAACTCATGTGAATCAAGGAAGGCCATAGAGAAGATGGATGCAATTTACATGATAGGATAGAAAAGACAGCGTTTGATATCGTAACGATTGACAGGTATAACGTTCAACTTCACTAACAACTACAAGGGACAGACTATCATGATAAGAAGCTGGTGAAAAATATGCGAGACGAACAGTTCTCGTAGGATACAGGATTCTGCAAAGGACGTTGTATGTATTTCTTACAATGCTTTTAAGACACTCATGATATTCAAATATTTCTGTTACTTTACTTTTTTTTGTGCATATTCTCAGAGATAGAAAGACTAAAATATATGATATGCAATTAAATTGTTACATGTGATGTAACCTATTTGATGAATGAATAAAGATCATTAATCATCATCATAATTATTCTAGCTACGCTATCAAAGTAGGCGACATGATTGAGTCCAATCAAATACAATTTGTACCAAATGCAAATGCGACTTGTCCTGGATCTTTCGACTTACTACTGAAGGCAAGAAAGCTGACAAATAGACATTCTATCAAGATAACGACGATGGAGAAGTAAAAACATGTACTAGATTGACATATGCTACCGAGAAGCTATATCAATCCTGTTGTTGTTGTTCGTGGAAATGCAAAACGCTTCGACAGAGGTGCTATTTGTCTAGGCCCGCTTTAGCTGGAAGGCAACCGTCTCGACGCTTAACACGCCAAAAGTCCGCCTGCATTATTTAAGCTTAAGGTGGGGCTTTGTGGTAACAGGCATTCAGTGGGGACTCTGTGCGCTCACCGAGTGACCTCAGAGATGACCGGCAGCACCGTGGTCATGTGCTGCTGTGCACACTTGCACAGCGAGGCTCAGGAGAGACCTCTGTATAATCGCCCCAGGGATGTGCCTTAACAGGCGTTGCACAGAGGGGGCTCCGGACAGATCTATTAAGAGGAAACGGTGCCTCCTCTCATGGGGATTGTGACCACCGGTTTCAATAAGGTAAAAATACCACACTCCCCAGTCTTATCCTCAAAGTCCGGTCGCCTTTTGAAGGTATCCCACGAAAGCAAAAAAAAAGGTCCGCTCTGGCTACTATTACATACTCTGGCAAACATAGTAGCCACAGGTCATTGGTGCATTAGCAGCAAGGAGTACCAATAATAAGGTCAAACTGTATACCTTCTGTCTTTATCTCTTTGATTGGAAAGCTCTCTCCTTCTAAATATCGTCATCCCTTTCTCGCAAATGAAACGTATTTGAACAAGCGTGTGATTTGAATGAAGACTCGCTTTTTTGAATGTCTGAATGTAATTATTTTGAGTTGTTAAGCAGTTTTAATTAGGCTTTATTTTGTATGAATCATGAGAGAAAGCTTTTTGAATGAGCTTGGTTTTTGTTTGTTGCAGTTTTAGTTGTAGACCAAGCACTCCAGGTAGAAAGTTGACAACGGAAGCAGGACAATAGGAACTTTTTGTTGCGAGAAAAAGTAGTGCATTGCATAGACAGAAATGTTGGCTGCTTTTTGGGTTTTTATATCTTCTTTTCACTTAGGCATGCATGTTTTAATACTTTTTAATTTACTGAGAACATATATCATCATTATTATCATTGCAGCCAAAAGAGGTTCACTGTAGGCTACTGTGTCCCCCAAGCATCCTCCACTCTGCTCGTGTCTAGCTGATTCTATTGTTCACCAGCTCATCGGTGCACATTGAATGAGGTCTACCAATCCCAACGTTTTCCAATACGCAATCGCTATTCTAGAACCTTTCGACTCCATCAGCCATTTATGCTACATGCAGTACATCTATGACCATCAGGTAGGCAAGAACAACTACGAGTAAATACCAAACTACCTTCTTGCAAGAAGACATTGTCAGAGTTTATGGAATTTGATCAAGTGTTGAACAAAATTAACAAAACAACACATTACGCCTGTAATCCCCGAAGGGTTAGGCAGAGGTGTATGTACCCAACAGTACACCCAGTGTTTTGCCAGTTATGTTTAAGTCCCATGTAATAATAGGGGACGAGTCTATAACCATCAACCAGGTAAAAATCCAGACTGAGAATAATGCTTTGCCCAACACGGGAATCGAACCCAGGACCTAATGTTCAGCAGTCGCGCTTGGGACCACCAGATCAACGAGGCAGTCAAAATTACAATCACAGACATTAATTTATAACAATCGTGAAGCTAGTCCGCCTGTCTAGCACAAGTGAATGTCATCTGAGGAATGCAGCCGATACGCTCCGTATAACATTATCTCCTAGTAATTCCCAGGTCAACTTGTTATTGTAAACAGAATAATTATAGTTCATAACCAGCGCCATACTGTCTTAATCAAATATACAATGATACTTCATTACAGTCTTGTTGTTACTTTGTGTAAAGTTATTTTATCGATTTCATGCTGTTCGATGTTTTTAAAGCGAGCTGTGTCAGCAATCTAGCTGAACATCGTCTACAATTGAATCGCTTATTTCAAAGCGAGTTTCTTGGAATTTAAGCGTCTGAATTAATGGTGTATAATCGGTAATGATTCAATCATTTGAGGTACAGCCAAATTGAGACTACCTCGTTGGTCCAGTTGTCCCAAACCCGACTGCGGAGCATGAGGCAGGACCTCAATGGTCCTGGGTTCAATTCCCGGGTTGGTTCCGTCAGGAATTTGTCAGTAGCAGTCATGGAGTCCGGATTTGTGCCCGGTTGATGGCAATAGGCTCGCCTACTATTACATGGGACATAAACATAACTGGTGAAATGCGGGTGTACTATTAGGTACACCTCTGCCTTACTCTTCGGGGACTGCAGACGTGATGTTATGTATGTTTTAGTAAAGCCAAATACCGTTTTGTCCTCTTATGTTATTTTCCAGTCCTCTGTCGACCAGAGAACGTATTCATAGAACATACAATCAGCACCATTCAAAATTTTTTCTGACCATGTGGAAAGGGGGTGGCGGGGGGGGAGCAGCAGTGTAACAGACGAGATAGTTGGCTATCTGTCTCCATCTGAGTGTTCACGTCCTTTCAAGCCATACTAATTCCACCTTTCGTTTCTTTAGTCTTTCTTTTATAGGCTATACGGCCTTCCATATTCATACTCATTAACATAATGAGCTTCATCATCATCATCATCATCAGCCAATAGCACTCCACTGCTGGACATAGGCCTCCTCAATCGCACGCCATTCAACTCGATTCTCAGCAACTCTCATCCAGTTGCTACCAGCCACCCTGCGAAGATCGTCACTCCACCGAGCCTGAGGGCGTCCCACCTTACGTTTGTCTCCACTCAAGAACACGTCTACCCCAACGGTTATCGGTTCTACTGCTGATATGACCGACCCATTGCCACTTCAGCTTACATAAAGAGCCTTACCTAAACATTATAAATAAACGATTACAACAACATTGCGTAAAGGTGTCAGGAGAGGCAAGTGCCAACCGATCGTTGTACACAATTCGCTCCCCACTTATGCCACAGATTCTTATGAACTGATGTCAGTCATGTTTCTCAGTATTAGCGCCCTATTAGATCATAGATCAGTTAGTTCAGATATGTAGTTAGGTAGAATTCTTCTAATGATGACAAGGATGATGTATGAAAGGCGTAGAGGCTCAAAATGGGTTGATGATTTTGGTGCATTTAAACAACTAAACAGCGAGGAAGTAAGTCAAGAGTAGACTGAGTAATCTGCCATATTCAACAGCAGTTCTGCCTAGGTATACGGGTCGGAATGGACGCCGACTCGAAAACGGTAACCACGTATCCAGTTTCCACGTAGTCAAAATTATCATGATTTTTTTTAATAACCCATATATTTTTCATCGGTTATTAAAAAAAAAACATGAAAAATTTCTTCAGATTAAGATTTTAAACTATCATGGTCACTAACATTATCGGGAACTCATAAAAAACAGTAAACATGGTAAATATCCCGTTAGTATTTTCTTCAGATTTATTTACTGAATACGTGGTAACCGTCGGTGATTCCACCCCGTATATGCCTTACAAACGAGGGCTTTTCTTTAAGTTATTGTTACTAACTACTGACACGACTAGAGAAGAAACAGAAACTGGTGACTTTGGTAGAAACGTGATCGAAACTTTCTGTTGTATCGCCTTGGTTTCTAGATTTATTTTAAACTTTCGCTTCAGACCGCTGTAACATAGCTTTATAATATAACACACCATGACATGTCACAGAGCTTTTTCGTTTTTTTTTTAAATAAACTTTGCCCTACACTAGAATTTCTCCTGTATCGTGGATGCATTTAAAGTAAAACACAAACAGCCAGACCCGGAACAACTATCTATAAGCAACAACGACAACGCAGCAGTCAATCGCCAGGCCACTGCGCCAACCGTGCCGTGAACATACATAGGATTTTTTATCATGTCCTTGACAGTCTTAGCCCTAGTTGAATACATTTTTCCCCGCCTTTTCAGTTCTACTGGTCCCTGTCCTACCTGCACAAACACTTCTCACTCCTACTCTATGTCCCCCCAGGTATTTGCGTGCAGACATAAATGTGTCAAGTGCGAGCGGCCGCGTCATTTTGTCGCGCGTTGTTGCGAAACGTTTCGTTCGTGAAATGTCGTCGTTTATTTGCGTTGTAATTATCGGGTGTTGCACTTTCTATGTCGCTTGGGAGTCGGTGGGTAGGGTTGCCATAAATGTTGACCTGGACAGGAATGGGCATAGGGTAAACACGCATAAATTAAAAAAATACGTTTAGCAAGACGATGTGGGCAAGATAAACCGCTCTAAATCTGTTTCATAATTTTCTTTTTGAAACCTGCTTCGTACAGGTTAATAGAAGGAGTAAGTTGGTCAACTTTTACAGAATAATTTAAGAATGAAGAGATATTTTTTGCAGAAGAGAGAGTGGGCGTTATATTGTATAGGCGGGAAGGAATTCATGGTGACGTGACCTTACTTTCAAACCGGGATAAATGATTTATTACGGGAACACAGGGACACAGCGCTTCAAGCAGAGACATGTCCCGATATACCGAGACTTATAGCAGCACTAATCTGGAGGAACTTAATATTGTGGACATGTGACAATGTGGCATCTATTTCTGTATGTAGTGCCATTTTCTTTCTGTGTTTACACTGCGTGAGAGATTTTATCTAGAATGCAGGCAATATTTATTTCTGCATTAATGATATCATTAGCTTGGGGTACTATTGACAGAGACGGTATGATATCATCTCTGTTTGCGTTTTATGATTACCCTCTCTGCCATTGTATTGTGGCATAAATATTGGTATAGGCATTTAGGAGGATAAACAAAACTCAGTCTAGACGACTAACAGAGAGCTACCCAGCTGAGCTGCCTTCTTTAAAACTAGACCTGTATTCAAGAGATCGCATAGGATTAGTGCCAACCAGTAGCAAAGGGTCAGTGTTTTTAAGAGGTAAGCCGGAGTAAATGTCTTCAATGTTAATATTATTTGTCTATGGAATACTGACTGTGCCATTTTTCAAAGGGAAGCCGGTAGGAATCGAGTTGTATGGAACCTTCGCCACTGGTACCAACTGTTGGTCCGTAACAGCCACCAGCAGTGAGACATGGAGGAGTAGAGGGAGGCTTTTTCCAAGGAGAAGACCAGTATGGGCTGATATCATAGGATAATCATCATCATCATCTGCCTAGCATTTTCCCAACTATGTTGGGGTCGGCTTCCAGTCTAACCAGTATTTTACATGAAGCGACTACCTATGTGACCTCCACATCCCAGTCAGTACTGGGTAATACGATACCCCTTGGTAAGACTGGAAATACTGACTTAGTATGTCATATAATAATAATGTCCTCTCTGCTCTCGCTTGGCAGCTGGATCAAGGGCTTGATTCAGAAAGCATTACTTCTGGACACGGCGCGTATCGTTAGGAGGTTCCTCTCTCAAGAGCCCTGACCACCGGTAGGTCGGACCCTGTTCCCGATGCCGGTGGGTTCTTTGTATAGAAATATTTAAAAATGTAAATTATATGTATAGAAAATAAATAAAGGAATATAATGTCCTCTCTAATTAGTTACTTTATTTTGTGCCTTTGTATCTCCTAATCACACTACCTTCCGCTCCTAAAACTCACAAGCAACTAAATCAATATCAAGAAAAAACTTCATTCAAATTCAGAAACCCTTTAAACCTGTTCAAACAGCCCGCATCTAGTCGGAACAAGTCAGTCGCATGAAAGTCGTTGTGGCGACAAATCGTCAAACAAACAAAGTTTCTGACCCATCTGTTTATACACATCCATAACATGACGCCTGTAACCCTCGAAGGGTTAGGCAGAGGTGTACCTAATAGTACAACTACATTTCCGCCAGTTTTGTTGAAATTCCCTTGATAGCGGGCGAGCCTATTGCCATCAACCGGGCCCAAATCCAGACTCCGTGGCTGCTACTGCGAAAAACCCAATAAGGGACTAACCACACTTACTCAGCTCTGTTCAGCGTTCAGATGCATACGCATCTGAGTAGATGCGGAAAGCTGAATAACAGAGCTGAATAAGTGTGGTTAGTCCCTAACGAATCCAGGACCTCATGCTCAGCTTTCGCGCTTGTGGCCACTAAACAAACGACACATCTGTTTGCTCCATAAATATAGAGCGTTTAATAAACCGTCACGAGATGATGGATTTCAGTTAATTAGGCACAAAACACAGCGCTTGGTAAGTCTGACGTCCGATTTATTGTGATTAATCCTGAGAAATGTTTTTCCTATATGTTTTTAGCTGGTGTGATGACTTGAAAGCGTTAGGTACGTGAAAGATCGGTTAGATAAGGCAATGCATAGAGAAGTGAGGATTAATTTAATGGAAACCTTTACCCGGAACTGTGATGAAAGCGTCGGGTTACCATCATTATGTCTGCTAAGATAACGAGGACGTTGATGATTATTAAGTCATTGGCTATTAAATTCTCAGAACACTAGGACCGCCTTTCGGCAAGCGTAGCGTGTGACGCCACCACCCACCCACCAGTGGCGTGGCTAAGGGCCAATAATAGTGCAAGCTCATAAAGCATGCAAACTGTACAGTGTACAGAAACCCTAACATAATGAAGAGTAGTAGGTTATAAGGGCGAGCCAAGCTTTTGGCTTGTATGACCACCCAGCAAGATGGACGGCTTTGAAAAGGTAGGAAGGCGCAGCTGGTCAGAGGCCTATGTCTAGCAGTAGACTGCAGTAGGCTGAGTTTCCGCGAACACTGTGTAAAATAACAATGCTTAGAAGGCCACATACACTACACATAATCCAGTTAAATCCAGTAGTCACTACTAGATATGTACACCAGCTTACACCTGCCTACTGAGTAGTGGTTGTCTGTCGGCTCAATGATGATAGTGATGACGACATTTAGTTCATCTGCCTAGCCTTTTCCCGACTATGTTGGGGTCGGCTTCCAGTCTAACCGGATGCAGCTGAATACCAGTATTTTACATGGAGCGATTGCCTATCTGACCTCTACAACCCAGTTAGTACTGAGTAATACGATACCCCTTGGTAAGACCGGTTTTCGGACTTTTGGGCCACTGACTACCTAACGACTGTCAAAGATCTTCAAATGACAGCCGGGACCAACGGCTTAACATGCTTTCCGAGGCACGGAGGAAACTCGGTATGTAATGGGCGGTCACCCATCCACAGACCAACCTAGGCAAGCACAGCTTAACCTAAAGATTGACCCGAGCGGCTGTTATTATTTAATATCCCAAAATAAGGTCATTTAATAGCTTAAAAGTATTAACTTGCTCGTTATTACCACAGAAGGATATCTGGCCATCCTCTTGAATCTCGCATCATAACTAGGTACATTTAAAAATATAGGTACCCGAAACTGTGTCCGTTATTAATCTCTTAGCCAAGATCTTAATTACTAAAAATATCTGAGCTCATCTCGCTAATTAAATACAGAAATGAATTCATTTTAGTAAAAACTTTTTCGTGGATTATTTTTTTTTGCGAAATTTTGGTGAAAGTCAGACTGTAGTGGGCATGGCCTAGATTCGTTTGCAAATTAAATATATTATGTACTGTTACTTTGATCGTATGAAATGTGTTATTTACGTTTCAGTATTTTTTTTAATAAATTAGAATAAAAATATGGAATAGTGAATTATTATAAAACATTTTGAGTTGTAAAATACAGACAGGGTTCTAGTTGCTCTGTGTTGGTTAAAAATAAAGGAAGTAATGATATAAAAATCTGCTGAAAAATAAAATGGCTACGTTCCAAAATACCCTTGTTTACCCTGCATCAAAAAGGACACTTCAAGTAATGTATGTTGTCTTCTTCCATCATTTTCGAGAACATACAATAACAACACTGAAATGGCTTATTTATCGGTTCTTTTTCTGAATCGAGAAAGCCCCACATCTAAAGTGTCAATAAAGGACAAACATTTCGTATGTTAATTGATTCTTAATACCCGGCTTACAAACCAAGTAAGTAGAACTTGTATCTGACATATTATTACGGTGTAATTTATTATCCAGTTTATGCAACACAATCTAGTCTTGTTTGTATGTTCAGTTTAACATATTAATTCGTGACTATCATTAAGAAATGTTAGTATCTGTATCTGTACTAGTTTTTGCCTACAATTGCATTCGCACGAAATAATTTGTTGGTGTGTTTGTGATAGTGTCAGTTTAAAAAAAATATAGTTTCCAATTAGTTTTTCACAAAATAGCGGTTGTTACATGCACTGTTTTTCTAGTTTTGCTTGCATTGAACTTTAAAAGAAACAGCTGAGCAACTACAATACCTTTAAGACGTATAGGTACCAGTGGCGAAGGTTACATACAACCCGATTCCTACCGGCTTCCCTTTGAAAAATGGCACAGTCAGTATTCTATAGGCAATAATATTCTATACAGTAAAGATATGTACTCCGGTTTACCTTTTACAAAAATTGACCCTTCGCTACTGACTGGTACCAGTTATTATTACTCCGTATGGTCCTAAGACCACCACACATGACCTCCTTCGCACCTAGCGAATAGAACCTAACAATTAATTTTCCAAACGGACACCTAAAAGTTTGTTTTTTTTTGGAGCACCACATTTTTGACGAAAACACCCAGTTTGGAATGCATGTATTCATTAGATATGTTATTTTTATAGTTCCTCAACAATTTAACGGTCGAGCCATAATCATATGAATATAATTATGCGACACAGATAGGAGATTATGTCAAAGCGACAAAGTTTAAAGTCTGTGAAGTAGCTCGCCTTGGAGGCTTTCTTAGAACTGTGAGGACTGCGCCCATGACGTCACGCTTAGATAGGATAGCTACATAATGTGAGAAGCTGCAGAAAACCCATTTTTCTGTACACGGAAGTGATCTGCTCTTGCTTTCCTTTTAAAATCTAGAATGGCAACTAGGTCGTTTCACAATGGGAAATTGGGAATCTTCAAAGCCTTGCCACAAGTTGGGCTCAAGAAGCTGCGGCGTCTTTCATCTAGGTTCTTGTCGTGAAATACAGAGCTAAGCTAAGAGAGCTAGCAAGCTACATGAACTTTATAAAGTATGTTCGTTACTTAGTAATCCAATTCCTGGTAAGCTACCTCGCCCTTCTGGTTCCCTTCACCTAAAAGCCTTTCTCATATCGAACTGCGGGCTGTTTTTCTCGGAATTTCCGAGAAAAACAGCCCGCAGAAACTGTTAAATGGTTTGTTTTAAGCTTTCACGGTTTACAGCGGTTTTCGGGAGCTCAAAATAATGAACAATCGGAAGATATCCCGTAAATGACAGTATAAGTTTTGTCAAATGTTTGTTGCATTCCGATTCGGAATGACAGTTTTCGCTATAGATTTTTGCTTGTAAATTGACAATCTCAAGCAGCAGGTCAGTGGACACACTAGATCATATAGCTGTTTAAACTCCGTAGAATTAACGAATTTGGACATCGATAGCTCGCGCCCCGCGAGCGAATGTCTTCACAACATAATTTTTGCATGTTTGCACGGAGTCAACCTTTTCCGTCCCAGCTCTGCTATGGTCACGCGTGTTAGCCACGTTAGATTTGCGATTGTTTTTATATCTAATTGGAGGCTGTCACATGTACAGTTATTCATTATTATATACTTCTGACAAGCTCATAAGGAGGGCTTTGACACTAATTATAATTTATAAGTCCGTTTAATAAATCAGTGTTAATTCTAGTTCAGTATGTACTACCGGTACGGTCCGCCGCTTTCACCCTTATGCTCTAAGTAATAAGGCTGAAAAGTGGTCGACCGTCAGTGATCTCGGCAGAACCTAGTTGATCTATCACCAACTAGAACCAGAACAGACTAGCACTCTTATAAAATAATAATTCAATTTTAAATTAGGCATTTTCCTAGCAGCGCCGATCATCTACATACGAAATTATTGAAATCGCTTTTCGTTCGTCTGTGTGAGTGTAGGTACGAGTCGAAACTTCGTAACGGATTTAGATGTAGTTTTAAACATCATTTAGTATTTGTTCGAGAAGATTTTAAATGTGTAAGCACGTAATACATTAAAAGTGGGCTTGCTTATAGTACCTAAAGAAATTTCGATGTTTTATCAAAGTCGTAATTGTCGTATCGTACGAAACATAGGGGAGGGTCGCTGCTCCGCTAGTTTTTTTAAAGTGCTAACAAAATTATTCTGTGAAAATCGAAATAGCTATAGAACAAAAACCTATGCATCCGCTGTTCAGCAATTATTAGTAACAAAAGAAAGAGACAACAATACTCCTTACAAGAATAGGCAGTGAATGGATGTAATTTCCATCCAAAGGATGAGTCATCATTTCTATGGAAAAAATATACTACTTGCATGCAATTAATATTCAGTTCCTATGCCACCTTTATTTGAAAGACCATAAGATTTAAATTGGCTTGTAGTCAATATAAGAGGTTGTTGTCAGGTAAGGAAGGAATAAAAAACGTCCTTGTAATGTCCATGGGAACTTCCTTTTTTTACAAGTTGGTTAAGTTCTTGGAAAATAGTCCTATGTAGGTAAATATTTTGGTAGATTGCAGTCGCGAAGGGTAAATATTTGTAAGAGGTAAGCTGGAGTTCATATCTTTAATGTGATTATATTATTTGTCTATAGAATACTGACTGTGCCATTTTTCAAAGGGAAGCCAGTAGGAATCGAGTTTTATGGAACCTTCGCCACTGGTAGATTGTATTTTTTATTTTTTATTACACTGGTTGATTATTTCAAAGATCATCTTTGACTATAACATTTCCTAGAAAAAAAAATGTAGGTAAGAGTTAAACAATTTCCATGACAATACACTGACGACATAAAATCAACGTTTGAAAATGATACTTAAACTAAGTATTATTAATAAACAAAAAATTCAACTGTTTAAAAAATACATTAAAATTAGTGGCGTAGTGTGACCATAATTTACCTGCAACTGGAGACAACTTCCGCATGACGCACCATCGCGATTTCCACTGAAAACAAAAAAAAAAGTTAATATATTGACATTTAAATCATAGATCAGATATTATTTACAAGTTATCTTAAAAAGTAGATGTTTTTTTCTGGCTGCACGTAATTCGACTCAAATTATAATAAAAATTGTAGAACTCAGTTTTAAACCAGCCAGGCTTCTGACTACTTTTCAAAGGATGATTTTCAGCAAGTATTTGTCTATTTACAATTAGGTACTTGTTCCAAGTAACCAATAATTCCAAGACACAACTTCTCTAAGAAGGCCACGAAGGAGATCGGGACGAACTGGACAGGTTCCGTCAGAACTGAAATAAGGACTCGCAGGTTCGCAAGAGAAATGGACAGAGTGGAGGCCTTTGCCTAGGAGTGACTTCTCTAAAATACACGTCACACGTTACTGACATGCAGTACGCAATGTATGAGGAATTCGCGTTTTGGCAGCTCATAAAAATTAGGTCATTTGATTTGTGGTGTCATCTGTCAACTTCTGTATATCATAAGGGTCATAAAGTTGCCAGATTACAGTAATTTGTCAATTGTTTTTTGTCAAGTGTTTGTGCTTCTACTAAAATTATGCAAAATAATATTGATTCTTGTAGATTTTATCCTAGACGTGGACGTAAAACTACTATTAATAAATACTACGCGAACGAAGCCAAGGATATCAGGTAGTAAAATACATAATTGATTAATATTTAATTAAATTATAAACGCTTAAGTTTAAACAGGTAATGGCTATGCAGATATGGTAAAAAACGAATAGATATTTATAGGTGTAATTGAATATTATTAATATGCAATAGGGTACATTATTACTATCAAATAACCTTGAGAGCAGAGAACTCTGTGCAAATTTTGAACTAGCAGTATGCACGAAACCGATAAAGAAAAACGAGATAGGAGAATGAAACTGAATCAAAATCCTTTTTCCAAAGCACGATGTTGTTCCAAACGAGTAGGCATTTGCTTAAAATCTCTAGTTTAAACCGATTTATGAGCAACTGTTTCCAACTTTTTTGTAACACTTTTTTGTATGTACCTATCTATTTCACGGACTTCCGTAAGTTAATAATAGTAAATTGTTTTGTATTTTCTTAAAAGTTGTACATTTTGGTATCAAACCTACTCAGTGTGTAAGCCAATATTAAATCGCTAGCACTGCATCTCCAGTCAAGGAAAAGTCTTCTTGTTCTTTCTTTATTGTTTGGTTAGTGCCTAACCTCGTGTCAGCCAAAGGAAAACCAAAAAATATTATCACGTTCCTATCGAAGTAAGAGATTCTCTTTCGATAATCTATTAAATACAAGTACTAATTCCAGTATAGGTACTACTAAAGATTAGTACAGCTACAGATAGACTCGCATACCAACTATAACCAAGCAATGAACATTTTCTTTATCACCCGTTGTTCAGAACCTCGGGCACTCATTCATTGACAAACGTTAGATAGTCCGGTACACCACCAAGCCACATGTTGCCAACTACACAGCAATTTACTGTGGTTACGTCGAAAAACATCCAATAATATTGTTATCTCACTCGCACTTAGGTATTTTTCTATGTGTTGTTTCTTTCACGCATCTACCGCAATTGTTCTTGTGTAAGGTGGCCGTATTTTTTGTTGCTTGAGGATAGAAACGGGACTGTTTTCAGTTTTTTTTTGGAGTAATTGTATTTTATTTATAACAACCTTTTTGTATCTTATACCCAATGTTATAGCTGGCTGGTATTAAAATGTTTTCTTTTCTTAGTAAGCTGTCACTTTTATTATTTCAAATATTGCATTGCATATTACAAATCAAAAACATGGAACATGGCGAGCATGTGCTAAATAAAATCAATTCCGGACGCGGATTCTAAAGAACTTAACTTTCCGCTGTTTACATTTATTTTATTCATGGTTCGTAATGTATTTTATTATGTAGTCAACGGCTAACAAAATTAGAATTAATTTTCATCTTTTATCTGGTGAAATTGAACCTAAATATTCTAATACCCGCTAAACACAGACACCCTAGTCGATCGAAAGAATCTAGCGTGCGCTGCCCAGTCCGCCATCGCGCAACGGTCGCCCCACTGCGGCGCGGCGGCACCCCGTCTCCCCGCAGTCGCCCTCAGTTGCCCGCCGCGCTTCGCCGCAACTCCACGGCTGCTCCCGCCAAAATTTCGCGCAAAATGTCCGAAATCGACGTAGAAACACTCATCATGTCAGTGAAAAAACGGCCAGCGTTGTACAACAAAAATGATGCCAATTACTATAGCAATAAGAAACATAAGGCTAGGATGTGGGTTGATGCATGCAAAGAAGTGTTCGCGGATTGGGAAAACTTCAGGCCACAAGACAAGGTTGAACACGGTAAGCAATCAAAACTGTAAATATTGTGGCGAAACCTCGCTCAATTTTACCACTTAGCTCAATAAACATAAAAGCTAAATTCGTTTGTGCAGTTTTTGGAAAAGTAGCAACAATTTGTTGTCAAGGTAAAATGCGAAAGAAAATGTACTTTGACAGTTGGTAATAAAGTTTTAAATGTATTATCACAGAAGTTTATGAATTACGATCAAAATAGAGGATGTTGTTGTTGATTTGACAGGTAATAAAAAGTAAAATCCGTTATTGTCACATTTGAAAAGAATTGCTATTTAAATAGTAACCTACTAATACTATTGAGTGTGATGATAAAGGACCAATTTCGACACTCGCTATAGTCCTTCTGATATCTCAAGTTATTAACAATTAATGTAATTAAAAGCAAATGCTGCTGCCGTGTTTCTACTTTATCTAGTTTAACTCCTTTTTTATGAATAACTCACTATATGACTATAGGTAACTTTGCCGGAACGAGATCTTTGAATACCCATTTAGTTAAGATAAATGCATCAATGCAAGATACATAGTAGTTTTCACCTCGAACAAGCTGCTGCCCGCGTTATCGTCTGTGTATTTTGTAGTTCCCCATTTTTGTTATGAAATATCGAGGATGAAACGAATTCTATGTTCTTTGACATGCCTAAACTTTATAGCCATCTACATTCATATCATTATTTTCCTCACTACATTTAAATTTTCAAATTTCCTTTCTGACAGTAAATTGTCGGTACAACATTCAGTATTGAGTGGTATTGATGAAATTCATTAAACCCATGTTCTCACAGTTCACTAATGAGACAGCTCGGACACTTTTGAAACGGGTACCGGGTTCGATCTCCGGTTCGGTCAAAGTTTTAGACAAGGAAATGTTTTTGAACAACTTCATCGGAATTTGAGCAGGTTTACTTGGAAGGGTTAATAATAGAACATTAGGAAATGGAAAGAAGATAAATAATAATAAACTAAATAAGATAGGTCTTAATGATGGCCGTCAGGGTATTTTAGAAAGAATGATAATTATAAACTCAACAGTTGTTTAGAAACTTAAGGTTGAAAAAATAGACATATCGGTCAATTCTGTAACCACAGCAAGACTAAAAAATATTGGTCCTTAAAGGCGAATCATGACACCTCGTAGCTCGTAGCTATATAATAACCGCCACACGGCTCGATCTTTTAGGTTAAGCCGCACTTGCCTAGGTTGGCCCGTGGATGGGTTTATTCATACTTACCAAGTTTCCTCCGTGTCTCGGAAAGCACGCTAAGACCGCTATCATTTATAGATCTTTGACGGTGGCTCGAAAGTCTGACAACCAGTCTTACCAAGGGGTATCGTATTACCCAGTATTAACTAGGTTATGGAGGTCAGATAGGCAGGCTGTCCATGTAAACTACTGGTATTCAGCTACATCTGGTTAGACTGGAAGCCTAAGCAGATCATGAAAAGCGAACCATGACGGCTGATTAGAATACTATCATCTTTCTTAATTCACAATAGATCTGTAGCAACTCATATTGCTACACTAAATGAAGTATCATTAGTTCCAATGAAACTAACGTAGTCTGAACACGTGACCGTTCATTAGAAATTTAAATCACAAGAACATTATTGTTAGGCTTCTAAATACGTCTGTGTACTCACTAAAGTACATGCAAAAGAGGACAAAGAGGGCACACAGAGGGCAAACACAGTTATGTAGCTAGGTAGTCTATGTAAGTTTATATTGGCTTAATTGTTATAACGCCTAGACATCTCAAGGTGTTACCTAGAACTGAAAACAATTGAACTAAATTGACTTCTTTATGAACAAGTAATTCAATGATTGCTATATTTATCCAAATGTTTACTGTTATGACTGCAAGGAGAACTAAAGTGTCAATAATAATCAAGATGCGGCCGCAAAATAATCTAGGCATGTTTACATACGGTGCATTCGCGTCAACGTAGCTTCGGTTTACCCATTCAAATACCATAAGAGTGATTTTATGTATTTATTCAAACGCCATCTTTATTTTTCAGTCCACGAACTCCAAAGACGGTGGAAGAGTCTCCGGACATGCTTCACAAGAGAATTAGGACTCCAGAAGAAAGAACGGATGGAGAGAGAACAGAAAGAAGGACCTTTTAAGAAAAGAAAAAGATACGAATATTTTAATGCCATGTCCTTTCTTATAGAGCCTGGAGAAGAAACCAGTACAGTCAGAGATTCTGATGATTCCTCTTCGGATGATCCTTTGGAAAGCATTAAAAACGAACCTACGGTGTTTGAACCAGCGATGCACGTAAGCAAAACAAGTCGTTTCGAAATAGAATCGGAACCAGAACCAGGACCAGCGAATGCCACATTTCTTAGACCAATCTATGAAAGAAATGATAATTTAGAAGATAAAATTTTGGATATGCTAAAGGATATAAAGAAGGATGAAGAAGATGAAGATAGACAGTTTATGTTATCATTGGTTCCGAGTTTTAGGAAACTGAAGGCGAAACAGAAGTTTGAGGCAAGGATTGAAATACTAAGAGTGTTGAAAGATATCACTTTTCGAGACGATGACGACGCGAAACCTAGTTCTGCTAATTCACAGAACTAAAGAAAGGCAGTAATATGGTCATTTATTTTGAATTTATTGTGTAGGAGTTTACTTTCTAAGTTGTAAATAATGTGTGAGATCTGAAGGTAGACTGTTGTCATGATTAATAGGTGTGACTAAAGCAATATAAGTCATCAAATTTATAGAATAAGAAGATTGAGGTTGCCAACGACTCTTAAAAGAGATTTTTCACTAAACATTTAGTATGCAAAGCTACTTTAAGTAACTGTTTTGACGATAGATTCGAAGATTTATGGAAGTGTGAAAAACATTGTACAGAAATCCTATCAGATTATAATTAGGGCTCACGGTAAAACAAAATTGGAATTCGCTCCGTTAACTAGATCATGACATGTGTTACTGTTAACATGACCTAGTTTCAACATTTAGGGACTTTATGTTATTTTTCTTTCTTTAGTATTATTAAGTAGATTTAACTATGACCGTTGAATTACATATTTTTTTGTTAAAAAAAGTCAGTATCTCTGCCAAAAAGGTTTTCGACATTGTTTTTATGTTTAGAAGTAGATCCTTCCCAAACTGTTACAATAAAATTTCGTTTTGATTATACAATGTTTCCATGATTCCCACTAACGAGTAACGACGTCGGACTATGCGGAACCCCTAAAGCTATAACGTTTAATGTGCTCGTTTACTGAACCCTGAAATATATGGAATGCGGACTGCATGCAAGTTAAAATGATAGTGCTCATTCTAAAAACTGAGCACGTGATTCGAGTTTAGTGTTGGTACTAAAACACTGAATGTGCGACAGAATAATTTGTTTGTGGAGACAAAAAAAATGTAATAAGGTGTAAGTTACAATGATGGTTTTGGTCCTTGTAGGCGAAAACTAGCTGAAGTTGTTCAACTATAATGGCATGAACTTCTATATGAAAAGATCATAATATCACGCAAACTATGGTATGAACGGCTGTTTTGTTGGTCTAGTGGTCACCAGGGCTACTGCTGAGCATATACCGGTTCTGGGTTCGATGCCAAGGTCCGGCCAAGTGTTGGGATTAAGGAATTTTTCAGTAGCTTCCCGCAATCCAGATTTGTGCTCGATTGATGGCTAGGCTTGCCTCTAGTGAATTCCTGTTTATGGAAGACATCGCGGCAGACTAAGGAGAAGATGGCGGGAGAAGCCGGACTACTAGCAAAAGAATTAGCACCGGCACTAGCTGAAGACGGAATTATGTAGAAAAGAGAGAGGGTTGCAATTGAAATTTCCAAGTAGTGGGAACATAATAGGCTAGTTATTGTTTTTATGAATGATGAAATGTCGATCAGCACACAAAATTTAACAACAGAAAATAAAGTTCTACCGTAGTCTCAAATCTTGTCATAACACTGAGTACTTCAAAGCAGTTACTCACGCCATAAGATGAAATTGAAGCATAAAACTTTTTACGGTTTCATGGAGGAATCGATACACAATTTTAATTAAAGTGAGAAATGGGATTGGCTCTGCTAGCAGAGCTATTTTGCGATACTAATTTTTAATTTATTCATAGAATAGCGAGTAGAGAATATTAATGAATACAGAAAGTGTCTAAAAATACTGAAATTGTATCGTTTGATCTTTTTTTATCAAAAGCAAACGTGATTACTCGGTTACTTTGATTGGAAGCTTAATTTAAGGCAGGTGTGTTGAAGTTCTGTTCCGAAAACGGTCATGGGAGCATGGATACATGATGTTACTACAACACAAACAATATCAGTCAATACAAACACATTATTGTCAAGAATTCACGTCTCTTTCTTGTATTGGTATTTTCAACAAGACAAGATATTAAGTGTCAGGAAGGCCAAATAAACGATGAATGGACTGTGTAAAGGATGATACGGCAAGAAAGGAGGTGTCTGATGAGATGACGAGTAATAGAGAAGTATGCCGCCGACCCCAAATGAGTTGGCGTAAGGACAGCAGAATGATGAAGATATTAAGTGTGCCCTAGTTTGTGGAACAACACCACGCTTACACCCCAGGGCAGAGCCATCTATGAAACTCCACTTAAACAGCCTTTCCTTGCTTCAGGTAACCTTGTTTATTACAATATTATAGATGCTATATAGTCTTTTCGCCTGTCTTCACTTCGACCGGTACACTCAACTTGGCAATTTCATAGCCCCATGCGTTTCCATATGCTTTAACTCTTTGTTCTTTATGGTGCTTGCTATGTTTACAAGACTGCATTCTACACGCATTAACATTTTTGTTTTCTTTTTACTTTGTGACTTACTTTTAAGCTAAGGGGACTGTTCCTGTCACTTTTGTCTTTTGAATATACGTTGTTTCTTGATGTTCCTTTGTTTTTGTTGTCGTTTTTGTCCCAAATTTTTTTTGAATCATCAATTACCGCATGTATGAAGGATTTCTCGAGAACGGCTCAGCCGATTTGGCTAGTTTTTTTGTTAGTTTGTATGAAAGTCTTTTTTAGGAAACCCACCGAATAAGTCGGAGTAATTTTGAATGAAAATCTAAATAGGACTTTCTTCATTTGTAAATTGCACCTTTGTGTAGCCAAGCGGTTCTCTAGTCGTTCATAAATTGACGCCGGATATTCACCCCAGGCTGAGTCATACATTTAGAATAAATATTACTGCTATATCATTTCGCTTTCTTAGACAATATCGCACTCGATTCTACTTTTAATCAGTTTCTCTTTCTACTTAAGCCAACCGTAACAAAATTAATTGCCAGCCGCGTATTGACCGCTCCAGCGTATCGGATCGGCGCGGCGTATTGCTCACTGGCGTTTTAATTAACGCGATGACAACGGCGTACTGTTGCGTTCGTGTTTCGTATCGCCACAAATTGGCTGCCATTAAACATTTTTTGTTGTAATAATTTGCTGTGGCGAATTGGCCGATAAAATTGTGGAGTACTTACGGAATATTCGATTATTTATTTTATGCATGATAGTATAATGTAGGTGATTATTTATTTCGTATCATCATTATTAGCCTAGGAAGGTGGAGGTCATATAGGCAGTCGCTCCATGTAAACTACTGGTATTCAGCTGCATCCGGTTAGACTGGAAGCCGACCCCAACAGAGTTGAAAAAAGGCTAAGCACTTAGGCAGATCGTGATGATCAGCGTAGAAACTACATTTATATTTTTGGATGAATGTATTATCTTCAAATAGTGTCATTAATAGAACCAGGCTACAAGTCTTGATTACTATCTATCTGCTAGATAAAAAATCACATTCCAAAAAAATATATTTATTTTAACGTATTATGTTATTGTTGCAACATAATTATCTGGAGCCAACACAAAACATAAGCCAATGAAGTTTTCCAAGAAGTACGGTCTACAGGTCAATCATCCAGACCGAAATAAATGAACGAGAATGCGGAAATTATATCATTAAAGATCTTCATACCTAAAGGAGTGTTTCCGGAAATGCCTCTCAAAATAATACTAATGATACATTCAAATATTTTTTTTTTTTTTTTTTTTTTTTTTTTCTCTTTGGGCTGATTTTTCAGACGTCAGATCATTTTTAATATTTTTTTTTTGATATTTTTATTTTATTTTGATTTTGTTATTTTTTTGTTATGTAATCCTAATATGTATGTGTAAGATTTTTTTTTTGATTATTTTAATGTCTTTTATGTGATTTTAATTTTTATATAATGTATGGACTATATCTGAAATAAATGAATGAATTAATTATTTTTTATCGGCGAAATAAAAGGGTCGTCTTACAGATTTTGAATGGAAAAAATACAAAAAAAATACAAAATTATATCTCGGATACAGATTTTTGGAGTTAGAAATATCCACCCTTAATTGACTATAAAGTTAGTCGCATAATCCTGACACTTTTCACAAGAAGGAAATAATTATAAATACAAACTTATTTCAAACCACTTAACAATCTACTAGGCGCCATCATTGCCTACATATTTGCCTACGACACTATGATGACCGTCATACACAAGTGATGCATCATATTTGTATGTAGGGCGGCGATATCTTGTTTATCTATGAGCTCTCTAACTGATATGAAAATGGTTTCCAATAATAAATATCACCATAGATTAAGTATTACTGAATGTTCTACTAGGTCGAAAAGTAAACTCAAAAGAAACTTTGGCCCAGAAGGAGATGGCGTGACGAGTTTTACTCCAGCCTAAAAGGGTCAGACTGAAATAGCTGAAGAGAGACAAAAATGGAAAGAGGGAAGGGAGGACATTGGCCTACAGTGGGATACAACAGGATCATAAAAAGGACCAACTATGTGGTCGAGAAAATAATTTACACGAAGCTAAAAGGAGCCAACCAAAGAATTTATTACAATTCCCTCATGAAGCACTTTTTTTTCATTATGAGAGGTATTCGTTATTAACAATGTATGGGTAAGGTAGTATGAGACACTATCACATAGCACTTTTATAATTCTTGTAAATTTTTAATTCCAAATGAAACTTTTCATTTATACAAACAATAGTACTCATCATTAATTTCCCGAATCAGCATATCATTTAAATTATGACACATTGCAATAAAACCGTACTAAAACCCAGGAAGCGCCTACGCCTGCCTGTGACTCACAATTTGCATGGAGATACTATCAAAGGGCGCTAGCTAATGTGACTAATTCATATAATATAACGTCAAAACATCATTGGTATAACAATCAAGTCTCAGGTTCCCATAATATTCGATTCTAACTTTATAATATTTGCATTTAATTAATTATAGGTAGTGTTGGCATATGGCCAAGGTCTACATTCATACATACTCCTTTTAAACTTACATCTGTTTTTCGTGGAGGCAGACACTACAGGATGCCGTCTACTACGATCCTTAAATACTCCTGTGGCTTCGTCTTTATTCTTACACCAGGTCGTACCAGCGCGCTGGTTGCGAGTATTACGCACCTGACCTTTTCGAAGAACATCATCATCATTATATCCTTCTAGCCAAGCTGAAATGGGAGTGGGCTGGCCAATTAGCACGAATGCGCCCGGAGAGATGGGCAACGATCGTCACCCACTGGACGCCTGTCGGAGGAATTCGCCGTCGAGGTAGACCGCGGCGAAAGTGGTGTGACGATCTGATCTCGTTTGCAGGACGAACATGGCCAGATATCGCACAGGACAGAGAGGTTTGGAAGGAGAAAGGGGAGGCCTTTGCCCATCAGTGGGACACTCAAACAGGCTAACCAAAAAAAAACCTTCTAGGGTGTCCCCGGATCCGGCGTTTCCACTCATACCTGCCTTGGTTCCCATAATATTCGATTCTTACTTATTATAACATTTGCATTCCTGTTCAAGAATAGGCAGTGCTGGCCATAAGATCTTGTTGGCATTTGGCCAAGGCCTACGTTGGCTTAATAATGGGCGCTCATTAGTTAAGAGACAAGATGCTTCAGTTATGGTAAGTAATTTTCTGATGCGGAAGGCATTTAGGGCTGGCACAGTTATCATTCAACTGAGGATCTTCATTAGAGATTTGATGTTTCGGCTTTAAAGTAGGACTGAAAATATAATCCGTTTAACTGCTTTTGCTTAAAACGGCATCAGAATGAATAATGGGCGTTTGCACCGTTAATAGACTGTCAGAAGCAAAATAAGACGGCCTCCGATGTTAAAAAGGTTGAAGTGATGGTCATCGCTGAATGGTAAACTACCATACGTTGATGGAAGAAAGTGGTGAGCAATTTTCTGAGCCTGCATCCAGTAATGGGCTATTATCGACTGATACTGATGGCGATAGTGTTATTTCAAAGCGACGGGCTACCATAGAATTGTACTTCTTATAAAACTCTCACTTTTTGACACTGCAGCCTAGTTACCAAGTTTACCACCATATCAGCCGCACCCATCACTTCCCTACTAGTTTCACCTTTAAAATCAACGTCACAGAGACAAGGATTTCCGTCAAGAGGTTCCCAGAAACTACCGGTCGTAGTAAAAGTGCGTAAACACTCGTTATCGACATGACACATTTCTGAGTATCGATAAGATAGGCGCGTCTCTATTAGCTACTTTACTTTGAATTTTGGTGATAAGTTCTGATATCGATTGTGTAGAACTGTCAAATGTGGGCACAGCTACTTTGATTTTTTGTCCTACTTCATCAAATTCGTTCAGCAACCGAATTGCCTAACACAATTTTAATCAAAATCCGACGGATGTTTAAGGAAACTGCTATTCTATTGTTCCTGGAACTGCTATTCTAAAATAAATGTCATAATGAAAGGCAATGCCATTGAAAGTTTAACATAGATACGTTATTTCTTACTCTGCAGGATAAAGAACCCTAGGTTTTTTTTTTTTCAACCTCAAGTGGTTAGCCCTAGCGTTGTCCTAACAGCTAAATAGGCAAACCTTTGATGACCGGCCGATGGCAGCCCTGAAGTACTATTTATATTTGGAAATATGTAGATTATTATCTCTACATGTCATGGTTATAAGTCCTTTGAGCAATATAGCACTGTCATATGTACAAAAGGACCAGTCACAGGGCAGTACTACTTTCTTGGCCAGAGATGATAAATCAAGATAAAATACAACCTTCAGAAAAGATTCCATGAATTTCTGTCTCGTCAAATAAGACGTAAAATCTCGATGTTAAAAAGACTGTAATTTGATTAATTGGATTACCCACCTTTTTTCCATCGCGAAACTTCACAGTACCCTCGATGATAGAATTGGCGGGACTCGAGTCCGCCATCTTGGATTGTAAACGTCACGTAATGCGACCGCAGCGCCACCGTTGCGACATGATGAACTAACACATTTTTCACACTTTTTGTTAATATTTATTATGAACTATAACTATTTTGCCACCACTGTACACTGCCTTCACTTGAAATCTGCAACAAAGAAAAAGTTTGAATTAATTAAAAAGTAAATTATGTGCGAGTCGTTGCGAGCGAGTTTTTTTAATCAAGTTATTAATTGCCTTACTTAGATTAAAGGCTACCAACTTTCTAGAATATAAGTAAGAAGAACTATTTTTTTCTAGAGTTAATAGCCTTCAAGAATGGCACGCAATTCTGGACGGTCAGGCTTGCTTCCACCTTGCTTACTTGTCAATATTTTAACAACCTATTTAAGGTCCTAAAAACAGAAGGCGTCGCGGCAGACCTCGTAGAAGATAGCGGGATGAGCTGGACCACACCAACGACCAGTGGTCCACATTAGCCCTGGATTGAAATAACTGGAAGTCACGGGGCAGGGCATTTGCCCAGCAGCAGGATGATGCAGGCTAACAGTAACAGTGCCGAAAATAAGGACCAGATTTTCATATATTTTTTGTAGTAACAGTGGCTAAGTTGACCCGATTCTTGAACAAACACTAGTGTCACAATTGCATTGCGTATGTCACATTCACATTGATACGAGAGCAAAGCCATTTTGTCAATTGACTGAACGGATTCAACAATAGACGATTTGCGAAAGAGCACCAATGCACCGTGAGAACTAAAATGTCCTAAGTGCTTGGCAAACTAATACGAGACTTGATTACAAGTTCATTAAGAACACTTTTAAACAACTGATTACACTAGCTTGTAAATAAAGTCAAAGTTAATAATATTTATTTAAAATCAAGGATGTAATTAATGTTATCAATTTGCTACTAAATGTTACAGTCGGTCAAATTACTCATGATAACAATAATTTCTGCCAAGGTATTTTAAACTTTATGACATTTAGATAAGATCTAAATAAACTATGACGCAATAGCAGTTGACCTTCATGCGCCATTGGTCATGTCTAGATTTTTTGGCTCTGCCTAATTCTGAACGATTTTGCGGTAAAAACCGCGTAATTGTTGAAATGGGTATAAAAAATTGCAAAGTGGCTGGATGTTGTCGAAATTAATTGTTGGCTATTTCAGGTTAACTGCGTTAGGTTTTGCGTGCCGATAAAAAATCTGGAGTGAGGAGAATCGTGTTAGGAAATATTCCCATGACAATCTAGGTTAGGTGTAGCGAATATTATGTGAGGTGAGATGATTGAATTGGTGTTTAAGTCTACTTTTAACCTTATTTACTTTTATTTAGGACTCTGAATGAACTGTTAGGCGTTGTGATATGAAGGGCCGATGCCTGCCAGGGCTGCGGGACTGTTCGAAAGCGATTCCGCGGCCGTGGAACACAAAGGGCAAAGAAGGGACATGGATGGGTTTTAGTCAGTAGAAGTCTGACACTCCCTTCCGCTCCGCCCAGAGCGGGGCGGGTCATTTGATGATTTCCAATCCGAAAAAAAAAGGCGTTGTGATATGAACATAATTATTATTGTTTAAAAGAATAGTTGGTAAAGAGACTAAAAGGAGGAGACAGAAAGAACCGTTGGAGATGACTGTGGTCAAACTAGGAAGACAAATTGCGGATGCGACTACGGAAACGTGTATTTCCATACAAATACAAGACTAGAATTATCCGTCTTCGGAGCCTTGTACTTTCTTTATTTCTATTAATTCAATACTTTTGTATCAAAATCTAGTTTTAAGCAACTAGCTCGCCGATTGTAAACAGTACAGTAATAATCAAATTTAATTTATGACAAATGAAACTCAATTAATTGTATTTTTTTATATGTTTACTAATTAATAGTTACAATTAATTTTATAATTGATCAAATGTTATTGTAATACATATTTGTACGCCGTAATGGTAAAACATGACTGTGATCTTTTCTGCAATGTACTTAACATCTTGTATGCTTTGTGTGTGCATGCTCATGTTTCTGACAAATAAATTAACTCTGTAACTTTATAAAAAACTGCAGTTCAAAAGACTAACTTAAAAACTTCAAAATACACACATCTACTGCCTGAGGTTCCCAAGATATTGTGAACGTACTCAAAGCTCGAATATCCTAAGTAAGCTCTAACTTACAAGTTAGTTAAGTATTTCTAACTTAGCGACGCAAAGGTTTGACTTCACTTCAGTTACTTGGAGGGCCGTGCCCGTCAAAGTTTTCACTTTGAATTATTTATTTCAGGTTTATGCGGGCACCACTTTACATACTGAACTTTTAATTTCGGAGTTTGTACTGGTAAGTTGTGAGGGATCCCGAGGAAAGAGGTAATTTTGGTCCTTTGGTACGAATAGCTAGCTGAAAAAAGAATTGTCTGACAACCAGTCTTACCAAGGGAAATCGTATTACCCATTACTAACTGGATTGTGGAGGTCAGATAGGCAGTCGCTCCATGTAAAATACTGGTATTCAGCTGCATCCGGTTAGACTGGAAGCCGACCCAACATAATTGGGAAAAGGCTAGGCAGATGATGATGGTACGAATAGCTAGCCCTCTTTACAATTCTGGGAAGACTAATTCTGTGATTAATTTAATTCCAGAAGCCGACTTTAAATAAATTGGGATAAAGGCAGGAGAATGAGGATCACATTTACCTGGCTGATTGGTGACTGCAGTTAAGTAGTTTCTAACACAGAGGACGCACCTGTCCATCTTTTAAAATCCTCGTCTAATGGCTTAGTCTATTTTACAACCACTCATCATCTGCCTAGCCTTTCCCCAACTATGTTAGGGTCGGCTTCCAGTCTAACCGGATGCAGCTGAATACCAGTATTTTACATGGAGCGACTGCCTATCTGACCTCTAGAACCCCAGCCCCGTTTTACGACCCCTCTGGTGTATAATTTTGAAATCGGTGAAAGGTATGTTTGTGTTTTATCAGTCTGGGGAAATACAAGGACCAAAATAGCAAAATTGCTTTTGTTAAATATAAAAATAAGTTTTCAATCCTGAAAGGATATCGTGTAATCAAAACTTGGAATCTCACCAAGAAAAAATCCAACAAAAGGTAAAAATATTTCTTCAGTTTCAATTTCCTCCAGCTTTAGTACCCGTCTCCAGAACTTACAACTAAGTAGTTTTAATAAAAACTCAGATTGGAAGAAAGCCCTGGAAACCAAATCCATACTAATAATATAAATGCGAAAGTAACTCTGTTTATCTGTCTGTTAACTTCTGTAAGCTTATCGGCTGAACGGATTTCGACAGAATTAGCATTCAGGTACATTATGACTTGAGTTAAGATATAGCATACTTTTTATTTCCCTCGTCAACGCGAGTGAAACCGGGGGCAAAAGTTAGCGAATAAATTTACGAAAAAAATACAGCAAAAGATTTGTTAGCTTACATGTTGCCCCGAACTGAACCGTTTTAAGTTTGAAATTAAAAAAAAACTTTTTAGATTATCGACTGAGGGTGCGAAACAAAACACTTCTTTGGATGAAAAATGTGAAATTCTGTGTGATTTTAATGTACAACTTGTTCACACTGGTGTGGTGAAAAGGGTGAATAATAATATTTTGTCTAGACGTACTGCAGTAAAAGAAAAACATAAATGTGATGTATCAAATTGGAATAAAATCAACTGCGCATTTTCCCCCCGTAGTAGAAAAGATGTGATGGAAAAGGGAACTATCTAGTCTAAGTTGTAAGCTAAGCAGAGGCTAAGCAGTTTAAAGTTAATTTAAGGGGCCGTGCACAAAATCAACCCGTTTTGAACAATTTTGATCACTACTTGTGGAAAACACAAGAAGAATTTGAAGTTTCTTTTTTGATATTATTAGAGTCGAATTTTTATTCTTGCAGATAGCCTGAACAAATGTTTAAAATAATGCATGTATTAATGGCAATCACCCATATTCAAAACCCCTTTTCCGCAAAAGTAACGAGCGAGACACGTTTGACCTACAAAATATTCTGAACATTAAAAAATATTAATAACATCATTATATGGTCTACTCATATATGAACTACAAACATTTTTGACTTCAATACGAAATATAGCAGAAAAAAAATGTTGAAAAAACGTAATTTTTGGAAAGCGGCAAAGTTAACTATATAATCGACCGCGCATTACTGACGTGAACGATTTGCGCGGTCCGCGCAAAATCGTTCAATTAGTAACTAAATAGTTAACTTTGCCTTTAATTTACGAAATGAAGTTATTGTTTATTTATAAAATAAAATTTAGATTCTATTAAAAGGTTACCTTAAGACTAATGTGTAATTTTTAAATTTTCTTTAAAGTGTTTCTAAGGTAAAGAAAAAAATTCTTATTTGTGTAGACGTTTTCCAAAAATTACGTTTTTTCAACACTTTTTTTTATGCTATATTTCGTATTGAAGTCAAAAATGTTTGTAGTTCATATATGAGTAGACCATATAATGATGTTATTAATAATTTTTAATGTTCAGAATATTTTGTAGGTTTTTGTTCAGCGAAGCTCAAACATGTCTCGCTCGTTACTTTTGCGGAAAAGGGGTTTTGAATATGGGTGATTGCCATTAATACATGCATTATTTTAAACATTTGTTCAGGCTATCTGCAAGAATAAAAATTCGACTCTAATAATATCAAAAAAGAAACTTCAAATTCTTCTTGTGTTTTCCACAAGTAGTGATCAAAATTGTTCAAAACGGGTTGATTTTGTGCACGGCCCCTTAATGTATTGAATTACTACATGATTTTGCTCTCATGCACCAAAACTTTTTATTTTTCTAAGATGAATACAAATAATTTATTCAATACCCAAAAAGCCCCAAATAACCTTTTTCACACCACTTCTCTATTTCCCCAAATAAACACAAAATAGCCCAAAAAAGGGCGAGAAAAAATTAATCCACGTACACCCAGGGGTACCTAAAATGCTACGGATTCAATAACATACACAAACGGGCCCCATGTGGACAATAAAATGTATTGCAGATGTGTACAGAATACAGGGGGATTTCCATCATTAATACACTTTTGTAAATATTGCTTTTATTGATTGTACGCTGGACGATACAGGGTGTTTTATTGGCAGTAAAAATTACGTAATGTTTATACAGTAGGTTTAATTACTGAAATTACAGATGGTAGGGCGGCCATGTGGTATTTATAAGGATTGGTGTAGCTTTAAATGTGTCACTGGAGTAATGAGTGATTACGCGCGCTAGCGGTATTTTTTTTAGCTCCGTGTTGAATAAAAATTGCTGCTAATTTGAATAGTATTGCATATGCATAGCGTAGTTAGTAATGGCTTTATTATTGTACGCAAAATACGCGCATTGCACGTGGAATTGCGAACACCAGCCCGTTGTACTAAACAATACTATGTCTTCACTTTAATTACACGCTTTGACAGCAGGAACTACTATACAGTTCAGAAATAAGTGCCATTAAATGTTCGTGACTGAAGTGCAATATTATTGATGGTCGTTCGATATTTAATTTATGCAATCGTGCAATAGCCATAATATCAGGACTATCATACTAAACGTTTGAATATAACACAAACCGATAATCTACATAGATACATAATAATAAAACAACTTTCTCATGTCAGGGAAGTAGTAAAAAGACCAGCATTTGCGTGTATCACGCATTGAAGAGGGAAATAATTCGTGTTTATGGGATCAGGAACTCGAAATATGCTTGTAAAAACATAATAGATAGGTGCCCGTTTATTTTGAAGCTAAACTGACAATACGTGCAGGAAAAGATTAAGGCAAGAAAAAAAAAAAACAAGAGTTGAAATGAAATAATGTTGTTTGATTCATAAGCTAATCGGTAATTTTGTTAAATGTTATGTTTCTTTTTTAAATTGTTGGTAAATTATGTGCGAAATAAAATCAACATACTGTACATATTAAATACTTAATACTTTATTTATATTCGGCTAACGTTTTCGCCAAAATTATTAATATCTACCCCAATACAATTTATTATAATATTAATTTCCCCCCTAATGTCTGTCCATTTAGATTTAGAAGTAGGGTAACGATGGCCAATTGCAGTTTATTATAAATTTATTTTTGCAGATCGCTTTGGGACTTTAAGGCTATGTTATAAAGGCCATATGCTTTAAATCTAAGGTCACGTAATGTCGGTTATTATTAATGAGGTCTACAATTTGGAGGTTGTTGAATCTAAGTAATAGCTGCTAATCTTGAAATGGAATTTCAGAAGGTGTTGTATTTATCTAGATCACAGAAAATACTATAATATATGTTAGTATTTAGAATACTACTAAAATCAACACTGATAAACAATTTAAGGACACAATGTATACTGGCATGACACAATAAGTTTGTTTGCCAATAGTTTGTTTCCAAAAACAATTTAGGATAATATAGAAGAAACATTCTCACAAAAACTTACCATCCAAACAAAAGATAGAAAGCTAATACCCATGTATATTCTACGACACATAATAACATAATAATTGGCAAGCCACCATTTTTTCTCCATTTCAAAATTCGAACATCTGCTTCGCACAAGAGGCAAGAAATCTTTTTTTTTTATTCACAAAGAGACACTGTTAACTTCGCACCCACTTTTGGGACAAAGATACTATTATACTAGAATGCTTCCTTGCAACTGTGCAAGCAGGCAGATGGTCAGGGTCGCCAGTGTTGTCACGCATCAGATACAGAATATAATGTTCTTTTTTTTTTTGTGAGATATCGGGCATTTCGCGATTAATAGAGCGAGGTAATGTGGCGTTAATCGGGGTTTTTGTAAGTTCTGTTGTTGCAGTTGGTAGTAACGATAGCGAGAATATAAGATAAAACCGCTATAACTAGATATTGAGAAGACATGTAAGCATGCTTTTTAGTCACTTGGAAAGATATGGTGATGGCAGATGGAGCAGAACTCTCACTGACTGGTTACTGAGAGCCGGTGGAAGGAGTATTGGCAGATTTAAAAAGCTGGGTTGATGACATTTTGAAGGTGGGTATGACCTGGTCTACCTATACTCAGCAGTGCAACAAGGCTACCACTTAAACTGATGATGAGAACGATGTTAAGAAACACGGAAAAACACCATCCCTATATAAAAATATTTATTGCTGGCAAAATCTACAACCTATTCTTTGAGTAGAAATTTAATAAAGTGCCTTCTTAAACAATAAGCTTTCTACCTCAAAAGAACATGACATGTCTGACCTACACTATGAGTCTACGGCATAAAAGGCAATAGAAAAAAAAATCTATTAAATGCCACGTGGTATATTGTGCACGTTTGACTGACAACCCTACAAAGGGCATAGTATCGGTCGTACTCAATACGGTCTCTGAGACCACCTGCCCGTCGCGTGGTTCCGATTATATTATTATTTAATTTAATAGAATTCGTTTCAAAACGATTTTCTTACAAAAAGGCCCTTGGGATACTTTATTTATTGACATTGTATTAGCATTTAGAGTTTTGGTTCAAGATACGTTTTGTGTTGGTTTGACTCTTTGACAGTTAGGCCGTAAATTGAGATATTTGGCTTTGGTCTTTGGGTATTGTATTTTAAATTATGTCTACTGGACCATTTACCAATATTTTTGTTAGGGATTTTTGTTTTATGTTTGGGGGGCGCTTTAAAGACTTAAATAAGTACTTACCTAGTTTGAGCATTTATTTGACCAAAGGGCCATCAAAATACAGGAGTATTTCGGACCCCACTGGTCCTTCTATTCGAACTGTATGTCCCTCAAAGTGCAAAAAATAATATTCAGAAACAATTCCTACCCAAAAAGGCCCGCCCAAAACTACCAAGTCACATTATACGATGTCCTAAATATGATTTTGTAATCAAAAACCGAAAACCGTACAAAAACCTTACCGTCAACCATATGCTCAGATCAAATTGTTCTGCGGTCAAGCTTAGATACGTTTGGGGAAAATAGGACTTTGCCTGCTCACTGTTAGGGTTATGTTTTGGTAAGTAAGGTTTTGTCATTGCGATGAGGTGATGAATTTGTATGTAATCTCGTTAATGCTGTGTTCTCATCTGTAATGCCAGGTTTAATTAGATTTGTGACTGCATGGCGTATAGATTTTGACCTTGATATAAGCACATTCGTCTGGGCTTCATTTTATTAATATTCGATCCCACTATACGAAAAAAAAATGTGGATAAAGAGAAGTACAAGAAAATCCTTCAAACTGAAATAATCATAATTTATTTCAAGACAACCTTCTTAATCTATTCCTACACAACTCGTTTAACAATTTAAACAAAACATGAGGAAAAAATATGAGCGACTGTAATCTGACCTTAACTTAAAAGAATAGTCATCCATCCATTCACAACCTCACAATCTAACATAATATTATTCGATCCAGCTGTATAAAGCCATTAACCCAAACTCCGTCACGAAATCCATAAAACCATTTTTTTCGATCGCACGAAAATCAGACATCACTTCAACCAATCAGAATGCAATTTCGGAACCGTTACTACACTACTACAACCTAAGCGCAGTATTCTAGAACACCAATTAAAGCTTTGCGGCGGATAGCTGGCCGGACATTACCCGGACACTGTCCGGAATTAAACTGGTTAAGTCCACCAGCTATTAGTTACCGGATATTGAGTTTGGGATCTGTATTTGGAGTTACTAGTGCAGTGATTTGTGAGCTGATTGAGTTTAATGATTTGGGGATAAAGAAGAACATAGTCAAAGGTTCATATTGACCTGCAAGAAGAGATCCACGTTGTAAATATTAAAGAATAAAGATTTCTAAGTAATGAATCCATTAAAACTGTAAGGACCCATCCGTACACTAAATAGAATAGCAGCCAAAAAGAACATTATGCCAGAAATGCACTTTCTCGCGAGAAATAACTGGTCCATCGAAGCGCAAAGTTAATCCCAGACGAAAAAAGATCCAAATTTTTTCAAATGACTTCAATCTTAATATCTCATGCCAGCTCATAGGATTCGATGATGTTCTTTCTTACATAAATAAATTTGCTTATACTAATAAAGCTAAGACGAAAGTGAGGTTTACGTATCTCGGAGCTTTGATCAGGCTTCCCGAAGCCAAAGGAAAAAAGCGATGATTCTCGGATCATTAAATTCCTTTGTTTACAGTATAATGCAATCTTTCCACTCCACAACGCACAAGATCATTATTGGCCACAAAAACACAAAATATAATTTCGCCTTTTTGTTGTAATGACGTTTTGTATTGTCGGCCGTATAATAACATTAAGTTGGCAATCCGCGTTACACCTCATTAACTGACAGACATTGCAGAAGCATGTCTATGCTGGTTTGTGGTGAAATTCATAAGAATAAAGGTCTTTCTTCCTTCTAACGGTAAAGTATCCGGATCGAAGGACCGTCGAAAATGGAAGCTTAAAATTTATCTGAATCAGAATTATTCATTGTTTAGCATACATAATTAGTATTTTACGTGTGAGAATTTTAAATAAAAATGGTAAGTGATACCAGTGATAATATAATAGATAAGTTAGGTGATGTCAAAAGACTGTTTCTAATTGCCAAAAGTGTTTTTAGTGTTTGGAGTCATATTTCTACTGAAATACTTCTCGAATTGATGTCAACCAAGTTGGCCGCAAATACTAATACATTTATCAGTCAATTTCCTTCAGCTGTCTGGTTTTTAAAGGTTGTCTCCAGAAACGCTGGTCGCTTATGGAAGGCTCCACACAGATGTTCGAAGCGCGATTTGGCAAGCGAGCCAAGCCACAGGAAAATTAGAGTGCATTATAATGGACACTGGCGTTTTAGACTAGTTTTAGAACAATTAGCTGTACTATAACGTTGGGAAATTTTAAAGATATAAGGTATTATAGAGATACCATGTCTGAGGCTGTTCAGCAACTAATGGCATAATTTCCACGTTTGACACGTAACAGGTTTACTAACACCAAGCAGTTGGTTACTGCAAGTAGATTATGAAGTTGTTCGCTTTATCACGCGTATATCGAAAATTAGTTTGGGGAATCATAAGTACTTCAGTGAAGGGCTAGTGCCAAAGAATCTTGTTATCAGACCGTGTTACTTCAAAATAAACTGGTATTGTTAGATAGCGTGGTATTTGATTAGATTGTTTTAATGACGATTATAATAATTTGAAAGAGTGCTTTGACATTTATCAAGATACTGAGTGTTTAAGTAGTTAATTTACTAGGTACTAAATAAATAATTACAGTTTGTCGGTCAGCAAACCGGTCGTTAGTAAAGTTGCCTGGAGATCTGGAAAATTCTGGAACGACTGAAAATGCTTTGTGCTTTTTTATGCGAATTTGGACAGGTGATGGTCTGTCAGGTCAACAATTTAGTTTAAAATCGACTATTTACTGGCTGGAAAGACTAAATTCTCCCAACTTTTTCATGAGATTTTATAGCATTGTGGGAAGTACAATATTTTAACTTTATTAATACCACAGTTTCACCCGCAGAGCACACGAATTTTCCTTAAAAGGAGGAAGTTTTAAAAAAAAAAGAGAAAAACACCGAAAAAATTTACAAGAAAACTTTTAACCTTTCGCAACTTCAGCAATCTCTTAACGAGGTAATCATACAAAACGGCGCAGCAGTTTTGGAGATTGCGTGAAAAACACAAACTTTCCTACAAAAGTAATATTTGAGGTTGTTATTGTGTTACGGAGGCGATTTGGCAACTGCTCGGCAACCAATGGGCGTAGCGTAATGTTTTAATGTACAATAATCATTTTAAGTGCTTCGCAGTGCGCTGTTTTTGTTCGCAATAAAAAACATATTAATTTTATGTATTTTTTTACAGTTGGACTTTGTTTTTAGAGGTGTTGTAAAAGTGATGAATGTTTTTAATGAAAGGTGATGTGGAGTAACAATGCCTTTATGTACTGAGCTGCGTAATACAATGTTATTCATATGAGCTACTGCACAGACACACCGTGTCGTCGTCATCTGCCCCGTCTTTTCCCAACTATGTTGGGGTCGGCTTCCAGTCTAACCGGATGCAGCTGAGTACCAATATTTTACATGGAGCGACTATCTAACCTCCACAACCCAGTTAGTACTATGTAGTAGTAAATGCACGTGTTGTTTATTTGAGATTAGATGGGTTATTATTTTGCTTATCGAATCGTGATGTCATAAGAATGAACTTAGCCTAGGCCTTCGTCATCGCTCCACCGCTTCTCAAAAATCGGGTGCAAACAAAAATTAATGCCCACATTTCATAAGTCATCCATCATTCTCCAGCCCTTATCCCAATTTGGGGTCGGCGCAGCATGTCTTCTTCTTCCATACATACTTGTCTATTACTCGTCATCCCATCTCCGCCAGCCGCCTCCTGTCTTGCCATATCATCCTTCACATGTCGTAAGTAACCAATACAAATAAAAACGAACGCAACGTTAAATTATTAAAACGCAATATAAACAAATTCATGGTGTATCTAAACACCATAATCTGTTTAACACCATTAAACACTTTCGTCATTCACAAACTGCTGCGATAGATTTAACCATGACAGTAGACTAAAGTATTAAAATACAGTAATTCAACTAGGAACAAATGCTTGGAATCGGCTCACACAAACATGCAAAGCATTTACACGAATTCTAAGCATACGTGCTTCAGGTAACAGGTTACCCGTCGTGAGTAAGTCAGGGCTGTCGCATCGAAACACGTTTCATGTATGTAGTGCAACCACAGATAGAGATATACCTAGGTAACGAAATAGCACCTACTTGGCGTGCCCGGCTTAAGCATTTTAGGCTTAACGTGGCTACTGTCGCAGCAAGCTAATTTGTTTGAAACAACAACATTACAACTCAAGAACTTGATTCTAGACATTTAAAGACAAAAACGTAGTCTATTTTGTTTAGTAACTAAATAATGCTTTTGACGTCATAGTAGATAGTCAAAAAAAGGCACGCATGGGTTTCATACGGATCGTGATAGTTGCGTTATCTAGGTATCTATAGCTGTGAGTGCAACATGCCAAAATGTTTAAATGACAACCCTAACATCCGCGTTTAATTTCACAAAATCATAACCCTTATTTTTGTCGGGTCGGTTTAGTCGGGTAAAAAAGGTCCTAGTTGGCTTACTGGTTTTCTTCACACTGTGTCTTAACCCTTCAATGCCGGTGCGATGACGGTTTTTAAAGTTTAAAAACATGACTCCACCAAAATTAGATGTTGACGCAACCGAAACTGATATGATAGGTTATGGCAAGTAATAGCATGGCTATGGATCACGACTTTTGATCGAGTTTAGTTTGAAATTGATTTAGTAATCGTAATAATAGTTGCGAGGCTAATTGATTCATTTGAAACTTAAATGTTTTGTGCCCAGCAGAGCTAGAGTTTAGATTAGCCGTTTATTGGTGTAAGTACTGCTTTGTGTTAGTAAAAAGGGGTATTATTAAGATATGTTACGTCTAGCCACTTTGACCTTGACCTGGCCTACCGTCGTACGGTAGTTTCAATAGAATAGGAGGCCAGCTTATACTGGTTTAGTTACCACTGAAGTGCGGATTACTGTACGACACTACGATATTTTATGAACGCCTTTCTTATGTCCAATAACGGTAGAAAAAAATGGGCAAGCACAAATTAAAAATTTGAATATCATCGTTAAGATTTTTTCGCCACTTGTTTGATTTTCTATCAGAAACATGCCTAAATCATCATGAATAGATCATAAATGTAAATAAACATAATAATGATACACCTGTTGATATGATAAATTCTCTCAGAGCATTCTGACCTTAATGAATATATAATGAAAGCTTAGAAACGCATGTTTTTGTGCTACTCTCTCCGGAACATGGTCATTATCAACAAATGTACATTGTAACTAATAACTAAATGTAGGCAACCATCGCTTCTGTACAAAGGCTTAAAAGATATCGTTTTCTAATATCTAAATAGTTTTTGACAGTATTGGTGAGTTTGAGAAATTAATGTTTTAATTCGTCGTCGAAGACAGTTTAACGAATGATGATTTATGTTTTATAGACGGTGTTTTAAGTTCAGAGGCGGTCGAAGGGTTAAGAATTAAGATTTAGGTTATAATAATAACTTATTAAATTATGAATTTATATTATGAAGGAACGAACGAATGAACTGTGGGCCCGTAAAGGTCAGGATTGGTGCCCTGAAACAGTGACACAGGGTCGCGGCAGACCATGAAGGAGATGGCGGGACGAACTGGATGTCTTCCTTGAGAATTGGCAAGAAGTAGCACAGAATCGTGACCATTGGAAAGAATGGAGAGAGCCCTTCGCCAAGCAGTGGGACAATATGGGCTAGCTATACTTAATCTATACTTAATATTATAAAACTGAAGAGTTTGTTTGTTTGGTTGAACGCGCTAATATCAGGAACTGCTGGTTCGATTTGAAAAATTCTTTTAGTGTTGGATAGCCCATTTATCGAGGAAGGTTATAGGCTAAAATTTCACGCGGACGAAGGTCGCGGGCAACAGCACCGGAATCAATTGCTCTCGAGATCTCAGTGGGTATGTGAAAGTAGTTTATCAAGACGACCCTATGAGTCAATCAGTCAATAGAACCATTTCTCTATCCTTCATGCTCAGACACAGAGGGGCCCAGGCAGTGACATTCTATCAGCGATAAATATGATAGAAATCTCAAAAATGACAGTTTTGACATAAGCTATCGAAAAGCTGACGTCAATCCTATCGAATTCGAATGTAGTACAAACTACAACCAACTTATCCGTGCAGGCGGGAAAACACAGAACTAAAATTATTGTACCAAGTTTGACATATCGATGCATTTTTGTCTTGACAAGCAGCGCCACGTTGAACTGCACACTTCAAGTGGTCATACTGTAGATAGAATTCTAGAAATACTAAAGCGATATAGCCACTTGTATAGGCCGAGCTCTTCAACCTATAATCTTAGTTTACTGACATTGAATAAAAACATAAATAATACTAGTTCTGAACTTGACTATTAACATTGTAGTGAACTATTAAATAAAGCAAAAACTTGATAAACCTGATCATCTTGCTGCTGTAATATAATATCGACATGAGGGCATCACGTAAGAGGTAATATGCTCCCACGGCAGGTGAAGACCTATTTAGTTTTATGAAGTCAAATAGTCATTATTATGTACTTATAAAGAGGTTATTACAAAGTCTCCATGCGGTCATCTGGCCCATCCTGAACAGCCAGCCCCGTTACCATCTTGCATATAATCAGCCTAGATATGAGTGGACCGTAATCAACTACCCAGTGATGGACATGAATGTAGATGGATGGAGGAAGAGAGGAAGGCCAAATAAAAGATGGGTGGATTGTGTGAGGAATGATATGAAAGAGAAAGGAGTAAATGATGCCGTGATGTCTGACAGGGGGGAATGGAAGAAGAAAACGTGTTGCGCCGACCCCCAGTAGAATGGGACAAGGGCAGGAAGATGATGAATCAACACGCACTGGCGTGTTGGTGGATGTCACACAGCTTCGAATTTTTCGTTCTAGGACATGCTGGCTTGCTTACCATGTTTTCTTCAACGTTTCAGAGTAGTGGTGACTAATGTTTTTACCAAAACTAGCTTGAGCTATACAAGGTGTAAACGAACCTTTCACGAAGCCGTCAACCATGCATTAAGTACATCAAACTAAGTAAGTTTACAAGAAAATTATTGCTGGGAAACGACTTTTTTTTGTGGTGAAAAATCACGTTTTACGGTAGGACTCAATGTAACGCACTCAAAAAATTGTGCTGATGGTAGCATTGAATAGTAAGGGGGTCGTGGAGGTGGTTTAAGTAAAAATCTTACATAAAACATGTGTTTAAAAAAAACTTGTGAAAAAATTGGAACTTTGACCCCAATATCTCCGTAAATAGAAGATTCCCAGGTATGGTCTAGAACAAAAAAATGATCGCAATGATGGGGAGAACAAGTGCCTTTCGGGTTCGTTAAGGGTCTTTTTACACCCTGTATCTGCCTACTGTTCGTTTTCATTAAACGACATTTTTAGTATGCACAATCCAGTATGTTAATTTTATTGTTTTAATAAAATAATAAGTTTCTACTTAGTGACACATATAAGGAAGATTCTTTTCAAAATCAATCAAACAAAAAATACGAATACAAACTAAACCACATTCCTCAACACTTAATCCTCTCTTAAACCAGTTACATCATCAAATCTTGAGCTAGATCATCAGAATTAACACATAAATCCTAATAACTCATGCTTAATCAGTAATTATGGCGCCAGGTCCACGATTGATATGTTTATGTCAGTATAGTATCTAGTAAGTGAGATGAATGTCCCAGGTTCAGGCTTGGTTATTGACATGTGCATTGTGCATGTATTGATCGATAGAAATGATGATTGAAAGGTTATGATGATAATTTAGCAGAATCCTATTAGGATAATAATATGAATTACGTTACAATTCGTAAAATGGACACAAAGTGACAATTCAAAATAATTATTAACTACTTAAGTGACTATTTTAATAATTTTAACGTGATTTCCTTTATTCATATCTGTACATATAAATTACATTTTTAAATATCTCAAAAAAAAAAAAAACAGAAAAAAAAGACGTAACGTGATTATTATTTTATTTTGATTCTGCTAAACGGGCCATTTTAGCTAGTAATGGCTCTTAAAGAAAATTCTGGCTTTAACTGCGTTACAAGTATGTACAGTCAACCTCACATCATTGGTTACAATTTGACATCGACAAAGCACGACAGGGCACGCAAAATACGCGCTTTGACGTGGAGTTGCGGACACCAGCCCGTTATACAATGACATCGACAAAGCGCCTTTATGTCGTAGCAGTTAGGGGTGATTTTCACTGCTATAACTACTCAAGTGATTGTACGAGCACATCTCTAACTTTCCCAGGAAATAAACCTATGGTAATGCCTCATAGTTAATTTACGTTTAACAGCGTCAAAGTTAACTGTAGTCACAGATTGCCTGTTAACCGGTTAGCTCTGACCAGGTGTAAAGGTTTTTTTGCAATTAACTCGACACGAAGGCACACCTGCTGGAGTTTTTATGACAGCAGGTGGACCATAGGATTTGATGTTTTCTTGTTTTTGTTTTAAGAATTTTATAGCTACGTACGTGTCTTGAATGTTGAGGAGCTCGGATTTTCCTACCACTAGTATTGGGATGTTATTTGTTATTTCCTGGCTGGAGCTCATGGCTAAATAATAACAGCCGCTCGGATCGATCTTTAGGATAAGCTGCGCTTGCCTAGGTTGGTCTGAGGATGGGTGACCACATATTAGGGGCCGTCTCCACGAGCGAGAGAATCGCGTCGATATTATCGTCGTGTCACGTATAATTCTATACACTCTCTTAAGGGCCGTCTCCATGAGCGAGAGAATCGCGGCGATATTCTCGTATAGCAATACGTGGCACGACGATAATATCGCCGCGATTCTCTCGCTCGTGGAGACGGCCCCATACATACCGAGTTCTTCCGTGCCTCGGAAAGCGTTAAGCCGTTGGTCCCGGCTGTCATTTGAAGATCTTTGACAGTCGTTACAGGTAGTCAGTGATATAAGATTTTATTATTATTATATTATTATAAGCCTATATTGTCCCACTGCAGGGCAAAGGCCTCCCTTCCCTCCTTCCACATTTCGCGGTGTAGTGCGATTGTAGGCCAATCCTTTGCGAAATAGTCCAGCTCATCCCGCCATCTTCTTCTGGGCCTGCCACGTTGTCGATTCCTGCTATTTGGTTTCCACTGAGTGGTAATTTTTGCCTATTGCTCTTCCGACATGCGGCAGACGTGACCAGCCCAGTTCCACTTCAACCTAGCAGCTGTAAGGCCAGCATCAGCTATTTGAGTTTTGGAGCGAAGTATGGAGTTTCTGATGCGGTCCGTAAGATTGACACCCAGTATACTTCGCTCCATAGCTCGTTGGCAGACCCCAAGTGCGGACTTCTGACGTTTTGTAAGCGACCACGTTTGCGCTCCATAGGTGAGGGTGGGGAGAATGCACATGTCCATGAGCTTTCGCTTAAGTGCGAGCGGGAGAGATCCCTTCATCAAATGTTTCATCGACCAGATAAGATAAGATTTTAAACATGGTAAATATCCCGTTAGTATTAATAGGTAGTCAGTGGCCCAAAAAGTCTGACAACCAGTCTTACCAAGGGGTAGCGTATTACCTAGTACGAACTGGGTTGTGGAGGGCAGATAGACAGTCGCTCCATGTAAAATACTGGTATTCAGCTGCATCCGGTTAGACTGAAAGCCGACCCCAACATAGTTGAGAAAAGGCTAGATGATGATGATGATGATGTACGTGTCTTGAATGTTATTGGAATCTTTATAGGGTTGGTAATTTGGGATTTTCATTCACCTCGTCAAGAGAGTGTCTTCGGATACAGCTTTTATTTGTTGAAATTTTTAAACCAGTCTGTAGCGATACTTGTCTTATTTTTTCAGTTATGGCGTGAATCCAATGAAAATTACGGTTGTTCACTTATTTGTTCTTGTTGAAGATTCAAATTGGCCAATTTAAAGAGTAGGTACAATCACGAGCACCAATATGTAAACACTTATTTTCTCCTAATGTTCTGGTTAAAATTTCATGTTGTTACGACATAGTACTTTGGAACTCATATTTTTATGAAAAAGATCCTATCTCCAAGTTACTTCTCGCGAAAATGGCTTTTAATTTAAGGAAAGTGTTTACATATTTCTGCTTATTACTGTACTAATCCGACTTATAGTGAAATACTTACCTAACTAATTCCACAGGTAGTACACTTCTGCCTAGCGCTTCAATGATAGAAGGCGTAGTTACGTGAATACTAGGTATGCATAAAATATGAAAAGGTATCATAATAAGTGTATGAAAATGACTCAATTTCCTCTACAGTCCCTCGACTAAATAAACACTTATTTACCTTATTCTATATGCTTAACATAATTTCCTAGGAATATGATTTACATTCGCCCTCAAACCTGAATCCGCTGGGGCCATATAATTTAACTTAATCGGATTTGAACCCCTGACCTTCCTATCTGACCCGAACATCTCAGCCTCAGGCCTGCTTACAGTAAACATATTCTGAATCTGATAAATAAATAAGAAATTAATGAATACTATTATGTTTGGTCTGGTCTTCCAAAAACAGTTTGTTATTCTTACAACAATGGAAGCATCTTTAGGAGCACCCTGGGAAACCAGCTCAGCAACCATCTTGCAGACTGGCTACTTTCTGGCGTGAAGAAACTCAAATGCTTAGTTGAGCAGGACATCAAAGAAGGCGAAGAAATGGTTGAAAGGCTCTGACCGAGTGACGTCCAAGGACTAGAAAAAGAAGCGCTGGTCGTCAAGCGGCGAGATGGGCAGATGACATTGCTGCCATCGTAGTAAAAGGGACAGGGACGTGAAAATTGGTAGAAGTAAAGAGAGGTCTACACGTAGGGGTGGGCGAAGTCAGGTTGTGGATGAAGCTAAAATTAAACCAACACAGATGTACTAAAATGGAAGGCTGACGTCATAGAAGGTAAAATGTCTTACAAGATGCCTAAAAGCTATATTTTAATGCTTTTTTCCTGGTTTTGTTCTGCGAATATTTAAGAAGACCTTCCGAGAAACTTCTTGATTTAAAACCAAGGCTATACCTACGCGGAAATTTTAAGTAGACTATTGTATACCTAGTAGCGGAATTAATGGTCGGAAAGAATTGGATGTTGCTAGGGGCAATCTTAGGGACAAGACGTCTTCTTTGCAAGTTAGGTTGCTTATACAATGGTAACTTGGAAACCATTGGTTCGGTTTTTACGCCATTCAAATGCACAATAATGGACTGTTTTCCTTGAGGATAAATCTCATTATTACCAACTGGGGTTCCTTTCTCAGATTGATATATCTACTTAATCTACGATGGCAGAAAGCAGCCGTAGTTAATTTGGCATAGACAAATGACATATGGCGTCTACAATACAGTACACAGTAAATACATGATATAATTGACGGCACGGTTGGCGCAGTGGCTGAGCTTCAATAACTGCGTGTCGCGGGTTCGATCCCCGCACCGAGTTGTTTGTTGGGTCTAGCTGTTTGTGAGATCAAATGTTTGTAAAGGCACAACTCACCCACGATACAGGAGAAATTCCGAGTGTGGTCAATATTTATTTAGAAAAAAAGCTTGTAAAAAAATGTCTTCGTTATCCATAACTTACCGGCTACTTAAACAGCAGCATTAACAAGACCACTATCATCATCAATCTCTGATTAACTTTGATTAGCACAAGATTGACCAATCTCGATCACTTTCGATTTTTTCCACCAATTACGATTGAGATACGTCTGACTTGCGCGGGCGCAGTTACGTGAAGTTATGTGAAAGTGAAATATTTCATGTTCTACTGACAATTAAATGATAAAATGACACGTTTCAGTATTTTATTTAATGATGTTTGTTCGTTGTTTTTCTGCTGTCACTTATGGCCATTTTCACAAACGCTTAGTGACACCGTACACAGTATTTGCAACGCTAGGCTCAGCACCTAAAGTTGCAATTCCAACATAGCTATAATATTTAGGCAGTAATTTAGGTGCCCCTTATTGTTGGTATAAACGGGCATTTACGTTAATAGAGTAATCAGAAACTTTCAGTTTAGCGAAGAATGGAATTGGTAAACAGTTTCGCAGTGAAAGATTTAATTACTATGGCCGATTTCGATCGGTTACAATGTACGCTTCAACAACTTAATATAGAACTTTTCAGTGGAACGACTTACTCTCATCCCGATATATGTTGTTATTATTATCTGTTCAGGATCAACAAGTTAACTTTCAGTTTAAGTACCCCATGACTTTGTTTATAGGTACTTATTTTCACCGGATGAAGGACCCAGTGGAAATTATCCAGGGGAACGTAACGGGATAAAAAGTATCCTATCCCCGAAAGTCCTAACCAGGTCTGCCAGGTCATCAATATCCGTACAGCGGTTAAGTCGTGAAAAGATAACAAACAGACACCATAACTGTAGCATTTTTAACATAAGTACGAAATTATCCGCACGAAACATTCTCAAAGATTAATTAAGAGCCCCGTTTGTTGTAACCAAATGTCACATTTCCGTTGGAGTAACATTACACATATAATTTGCATAGTACCTACCAACCTGCTATTCATACCACCTGTTGGTATTTGAACAGGTCTGCAGGCACCAGCCTACCAAGGCCGCCATGTATTGACTTAGGACCGCCAAGACATGGCTGGTGGAGTATTAATAGTATTTGAGCATAACTTAACGGGTTTTGCTTGAGTTGCCGGAATTTTCGTGTACAGGTGTGTCATGATATTTATGGTTAGGTTCTGCTTCATTATTAGGGAAATTATGACCTCAGAAAGCACGTTAAGCCGTTGGTCCCGGCTGTCATTTGTTGATCTTTGACAGTTGTTACAGGCAGTCAGTGGCCCGAAATTCTGACAACCAGTTTTACCAAGGGATATGGTATTACCCAGTATTAACTGGGTTGTGGAGGTCAGATAGGCATTCACTCCATGTAAACAGGTACATGTTACTGGTATTCAGCAGCATCCGGTTAGACTGGCTGCCGACCCTAATAAATATAGTTGGGAAAAGGCTAGGCAGATGATGACGATGATGATGGGTGGGTGGGTGATGATGTGTGCCAAGAACACCTTGGAAAATTGTAAGTACAAGTTTTTTATCAGGCTATATTATGCTAAGCTTAGGCAAAACAAAGACTACTTTGCTCACAAAAAAGTAATTGATTCTCAGATGGGTAATTGTCTTGTTGTGACTTCAAAATATCTGACTATATAATCCAGGGTTTCTTATAAGGCTTTGCCTTCGGTGTTAGTTCTATTGTAATCAGTAACGGAAACTGAAGGTGGCAAAAAAATCAGTTTAGTACTCAACCACCTAGGTGTTAAAGTGATTTTCTTGTAGGACAACAAAAGATAAAACAATCTAGGGAGAAAATTAAATGAATTATAAACGTAGAAGTCTAAAACCGTTACAGCACCGCTTCAATGAAGGGTTTCCGGCACAAGTGTTCAATTCCTTCCATAAATATTGTACTTACACAAGTAACACAAGGTAGCCAATAAAAGCAAATACGATCGCGTCGCATACATTCACGGCACACATGATCAAACACAGCAAAGCCATGTTTTATTTACTTAAACATTCAAGCCCAAGATTCGGAAACGCCGATATTTCTCTCATGAGAATTTTGTACCAACTTTGAACTTCATCTGAATTATGTTAAAGTTCCTTTTCCAACAGCCGTGTTACCTTGAGAGAATTTTAGATCAGTCAATTGAGAAGCTACTTTATTTTGATTTTGGTAAGGTTTTCTTTTACTTTGGGAGGAATCTTATGGTTTTTGTGCATACCCATTAGTCGAGGCGTGAGGGAGTATTTCGGTGTCACATTGCTGTTTCGTTTCTTATAATTATCAAGTTAATTATAGTTTTTCGATCGCTTTTGAGTTTGGGCGTCTCTAAACGACCTTCGAGGGGCGTTAGCTAAATATGGACGCATTGTTGTCGTTGTATTTCCTTTAAAACGAGATAGTATTCATAAATCTTACCATTCAGAGTAGTCTCGGCTGTCAGAAATGAGTTTTCCCGATAACTTTTGCATATGAAAGAAGCAGAGTAAGTGTGTTTTTGCAAAAAATAAGCATTTTTTTTTTTATATCGCACCTGTATTTTCAGCAAAGGAGCTAATTATGCAAGCGCACTGTTCTCGCATATCTCACCAAATATCAAGTATTTTGGTTACAAGGACAATAATAATAAAATAACCTACGAGGCTCTCGCTTGGCAGGTGGATCAAGAGCTTGATTCAGAAAGCAGTACTTCTGGACACGGCGCGTATCGTTAGGAGGGTCCTCACTCAAGAGCCCTGACCACTGGTAAATCGGACCCTGTTCCCGATGCCGGTGGGCTACTATTTTTTATATTTTTAATTTTTTTTTTTTTTTTTATGTCTCTTTGTATAGAAATATTTAAAAATATAAACACTATGTATAGAAAAGAAATAAAGGAAATAACCTACTAAACAAAATAAGTAATAAGCCAATTAAACTTTCACTGACCAGGAAATTGTCCCATTAATGTAATAATTCACGCCTAACTAGATTCCATTGTCACCAATTTAGATTCGAATCCGTATCAGACAGCCTGTGACAAATTTATCTTTGCAACTTAGTTCCGGGAGCCTAGGAATCTAGACCTAGCCTTCACTTTTGATAGATTCAAGATAACCGTTAGATATACTGACATTTTAGTTATAATGTTCTAGTTTACCTTGCCTAGATGTAGTTTTGATGTTGGCGTGTGTTGAATATCAAATAGATTGATAGTGTCAGAGTGGTAATGAAACTGTTTGGTAATTAGTGTGGAGTGGGCCTCTCTGTCGAGTTATTCTGGGCGTAAGTAGAAGAATGGTCCCTCGTTAGTCTAGTGGTCGCAATCTGCTGACCATGAGGTCCTGGGTTCGATTCCCGGGTCGGCCAAATTGATATTGGGTTTTTCAATCAGGAATTTCTCAGTATCAGCCACGAAGTCTGGATTTGTGCCCTGTTGACGGCAATAGGCTCGCCCCCTATTACATGGGACTAAAACATAACTGGCGAACTGTGGGTGTACTATTAGGTACACCTCTGCCAAACCCTTACGCCAATACAAGCGTTATGTTATGTATCTTAGAAGAATAGAGGAGTCTGTAAGTCTAGGTGTCTTAGGAGAAATACAATCTGAATCCACAATACATCTAGTTTCAGATAAAAAACGAAGAACCAAAAAAGGGGAAGAGGCAAGACATAAGAGAACGAAGAAGAAGAGATAGTCCACATGACAGAGAATTTAATTTAATATTATTTACTAATCATAAAAGCTACATGATTACAAACTGGATGTTCTTGAAAAAAAAACAAAGAAATTCTACAATGTTGTTGTTGGTATTTAAAGTTTTTGATTTTTGATCTCATTCAAGATTTTTTCAAGCTTATAACGTCAAAATAATTAATAGCAGCTATTCAGGTATCAATCTACATCAAAAATGCATTCGTTCAAAAAAATCGGTTGTCTGTAAAGTCGGTTTACTGACGAAAGTTGAACCTGACAACGTCATAAGAAAATACTGATGGAATGGTTGCATTTTTCAAAAAATGAATGTGCGTTGAGCAATTGTTTTATGGAACGCCTCAGAGCGAGGTAACGCCTCATACGTCATGTTTTTTCGTGCGTGCAGCCGGCTCCGTCGAATTATAAGACGTTGTCACGTCAAAAAGGAAATGATAAAATTACCTGGAATTATCAACAGAGGTTCATTGTAAGAAGGATTATGACATCATAGTTTCTACAATTTTAAAAATACTAAAAGACCTCAGACCTCAGGTACAATTCAAAGGACTTGATGACGTAATCCTGTTCTCATAAGGACATATTATGACATGTCTTATTTATTGTATTTCCTATTCTAGCTGTGTGCTGAATATGTTTATGAGTTGATGGTAATCGAGAGATTGTTATTGCCTTGTCGACCAGCACGTAGCATGACCACCGGGTTTTGTCGACGGAAGAATCGACAAATACACAGATTTCTTTTGTTGATCTGTCATTTTGTCGATTCTTCCGTCGACAAAACCCGTTACTACGGTGATCATGCTAAGCGTGCTGGTATTGTGTGCGTTTAAACTTTATTCTGGGAAGTTATGGTTTCTATACAACGGTGAATGGTGGTTGTATGAAATGTTATGGTGTCAAGTTCTGATGGGTTCCAATGGATCAGATCTGTTGAGTCTGGAGTGGTTTGCGAAGATAATGAAGATATGATGATGATCTGTGATGTTAAGCCGTCTCTGGGGTTTTAGCAAATCAGTTTTGCTTTGATAAAGACAAAATAATTCAGTTATCATCAAGGTTAGGTTAAAGAAAAAATTAATCTTATAAAGTTATCACCTTTTGTAACACATTTAATCATTTAATTTAGAATTATAAAAAAAAAATGGTTTAATGTGTTTCGTTAACAGTTTTATGCTTTTTTTTTGTTTTTTTTTTAAATTTCGAATGTAAGTACGATTTATTTGATTGTTTAAAAAGATTCCTATAAACTGGTATTTAGTATTACTCGTATTATTGATTAATTTATGAAAACAGTCAAGAATTTGACATTAATTTGCGACGTTGCCAACTTTCAGAATGCACGGTGCATTCATCATTGTCCTGCCCTTATCCCAATTTATTTGGAGTCGGCAGTTTCAGAATGCACCATGCACAGGTGCATTCTGAAAGTGTATTAATTAATGGCAAGTCCAACGTCTGTTAGATTTCATTCGATTCGATTGATTAAAGACCTTGAAGCAGTATTACAACCAGTTAGGAAGAACTGCAATTACCAAATGTAAATAAATCCTTTAACTTAGTACAAAGACGTTGAAGTGACATGCCTATAATGAGCTCACGACTAGTTTCTTTAACTTTCAGTCGTGATGCCGCTAATGAGGCATTAGGCATTGCCAGCCTTTTGAGCTGAGTGAAGCCTAATAGGCCCCTTGAATTGCAAGATGGAAATGGAGAAATTAATGTACTATCAAAACTTACTAGTGCTTTTGCTTAGATTTCGGCACTTGTTTCGACACTGGTAATTTTTTGGAATACTGTATAGAATGAAGTTCTTCTAACTTAACTAACAGATGTGTTGCTTCGCGCTAAAGTGATAAATAAGGGTAGTTTTGGGGGACTATTTTATGAAACTTTGACATTAAAAACGTGCTAATATTCAGCCTAATTTTAATAAGGATTTATAATTTAATTTGCGATTTTGCGAAAATTCTCAAAAATTTTAATTCCGCGTAGTTGAAAACCTGGGAATATGGAAGAACTTTATAATCTAAACGTGCTTTTTAATAGGATTATGGTGCGATATCAAATGTTCCTCACATAATGATGTTAGCTTTAATTAACATTATTATGATAATTATGAAACACGTGTTCGCGGGGCGTTTGAATGGGAGTCAGAGTGTCAGACTACCAATCTATTTTTAACCCGTAATTATTGTCTTATTTGCAGACATAACATATGTAATTTAGTTAATAACATAATTATGTTAGAATATAAAACAAGCTCTTTTTATTTAAAATCCTCTCCATTATTTTAACCTTCTTCATCATGGTCATTGGCAGTCTTCTGTCACCCACCGCTGAGTATAGGGTTCCTCCCTTTTTGTATCACGCTTTCCTGCATCGCATTGCATTCGTAGCATGACCACTGTAGAAACGGGTTTTGTCGACGGGAGAATCGACAAAATGACAGATCAAAAAAAGAAATCTGTCATTTTGTCGATTCTTCCGTCGACAAAACCCCGCGATTGTCGATCACATCTTAACTTTGCATAGCATCACGCCTGTAATCCCCGAAGGGTTAGGTTAGGTTGCTTTACATATTAACTATAAGCAGATTAAATAAAGCAATTGTACTATCCTACCCTCTTAGAAAAAGTCGTAAAAATTCTATACCCAGAATTGAGTTTACGACCCATTACATAACCGAAAAAGATTGTATTACATTTCTACTAGGTACAAGATGGAAGATAGACAAGCGAAGCCGCGAGCAACAAACAGTACTAAAATCTAATAGTTTCTCATTACTGTAATATTGCCAATCAATCAGCAACTGTTGCTCAATATCGCCTTTATCAATCAGTTACATAATAATACTTATTATATATATATACTAGGATCGCATCCGGGTCCATTTGTAGCAGGTAAGTAATTATATTTGGTAATTATTCGTGTATTGTGAATGAATATTAGTATTACAGGGTCGTTGATTCATCGTTACGTTGGTTTTAAAATGAATGGATACAAAGTCTACCTAGGTCGTTTAAACAGGAAAATAATATATATTGAATTATGGAATAAGTCAGATCAAGACCCTCGCAATGACTAGCATACAATGGTCAAAGGTTATATTGTTACGCTTAGTCGTAAATATCCGCCTGATTAGTAGACACGAAACTTAAGTGGTCATAGTTTGCGGTTTTCAACAGACACGTTAATTGCTAAAATGTGCAAAGTTCACTTTTCGAAGGAGGCTGCAAGTCATTCTCTACTACGATACATTTAATTAAATTGAACAGTCATTATAACAAAAGTAATCAAAAACTAACTACCTAATAGATCGACTGGTACATACTTTAACAAAATCCCTTTTTATCCAAATAAATTCACTTGCGTAACAACCAGCTGAAAAACAAAACTGCATAAGTTTAATTTTTATTATTTCCCTACAACAAATTTTTTTAACACGCTAAGTAAAGAATAAAATTAATAACATCGCTTCCGGAGCATGTAAATAGTCGAGTTTATTAACTTGGTAATTACTTGGCTGAATAATAAAGCGATAATGCCGAGAATTGTGTACTTTGTACATAATATAAGCAAGAGATTTATTTTATGTGAGATAATGTTTCTATTATTATTGTTTTGTAGTTCCTGAATACAAAGTGTCTAAGTTTAGCATGATGGAGAAGTAGTTTCATGTGTATGGTTTTATCTTTTTTATATTGATTTCAATGAAGTATTCATTGCAGGAGCGGTGGGGAAAAAATATGGCTTAATTAATAGGTTCCTGAAAGCAGTGGCGTGCCTAGGGGCCAACAACACGGGACGCCCATAAAGCAAGCACTGTTCAGAAACCCTAACATAATGACGAGTAGTAAGTTCTAAGGGCAAGCCAGATTTTGGGCTTGTATGAAAGTACCGCCACAAATCAAGCATACTTTTCCTTGTATTGATGTCCTGATCATAAGAATAACAATATCCTTAGTTCTAGTTGAATATTTACAAATAAACCAATAAATACTAATAAAATAAAGTCAGGTGGCATGAACCGTCTTAGAAAAAATGCATATTTTAAAATATGTCTATAATCACTTTAAACAAACAGCAATCCACTTTATTTATTACTCAATTTGATTGAATCGCAAAAAACAAGCTAAAATAAATTGCATCATAAAACCGTCAGCGCTACCAAAACTCAAAACAAACCTTTTTCGTTAATTGCAAAAATTCTTCAATGTCACACGTTTAATTATCTCAAGTCTTAACCAGTTAGGCTACGCGCCTTTTTTGCAACTTCCTCTCAAACCTGTTTTTGTTAAAAGAACATCTTCAATGGATTGTTTTTGTCTCTGCCTCTCAAGACTATGAAATCTCAATCCTGAGAATGATTCGGGATTCTTCAAAAGACAATTAATCAAATTACTTTTAAATTTTTCACGGAATTATTAGCCTGTCTACGGCGCCAGTCAAGCAAGAGTTATTATTATTTTCTTTTGTTAAGCTAATTTTGGCGAGATAAAATTGCTTTGAGAGCTAGTATTGGATTCAAATGTGTGACTGTTTCGATCACTGGTATTATTCAATCGACATAGATAAAAAAGAAAATGAGGGCTTTACTTCACAACCTTTTTTCTAACGAACTGCAAAATTTCAAAATGCCTTTCTCTTGTACATTGACGTCCTTTTCAGTAAATAAAATGAGGAAAAAAACTTTGCTAAAGGCTGAATATTTTTCCTTTAAGTATCAAAAGTTTATCAATACCCTAGTTAAATATTTGCAATCTTTAATAGCGGTCTTCTTAGCTTTCCTTTGCGGTCGGTAAACCATTTAAAACTGAAAGATTTATGAAGATATCAGGAGATTATTAACTCCATCGCCCGTAATATTTACTTTGAACTTAACTGTAAAGTCTAGGCTATAGATTAACTTGGGAACTTTAATACTTAGTTTATATTTCGTTAGGCTTAAGTACTTAGCGATTAAAGATACAGAAGGAGTATAATAGATTAAGAATCTATTTAGATAAATACAATAGATATGATAAGGAGTTATTTATACCGAGAAACAAAAAAACAAAACAAATACAAAATGGAAGTTGTAATTTCATCCGATAATGATATAATATTTAAAAGGTACATAATAATATGTTTTTTCCATTTCAGAAAAAAGTTTAAGGTTACTGTTGATTGATATCAAAATCTATCACTGTGTAAGGATGTGTGTTTCTATTCACTTATATTTATATATATTTATAGTATTTTGATATTTAGTTTTAGTATTTTATATATCCTTGTAGTTTATCTTAGTGTTAAATAATTTTTTTTGCAAATTTATGCACCTACCACTGTCTGTCTCTGCATCACCCAAAGGTTGACTGGTAGAAAATGCCTATGGCATTAAGTCCGCCCGTGCACTTTGTGCTTGAAGTGTTAATAAATAAATAAAAAATTTAATATCCCCAAACTCCAGAAGCAATTTCCTACCAAATCCCCGTATACATTCGTATTAACAATCTAATATACTGACTGCTGTAACATTTGATATTCAGAGGGCCAAAGGTTTGCCCTTTGTGGCCCGCACAATTCTATGACCTTCGTTGTATGTACCTTGGTCATGTTACTGATGACGTCATCAAAGCCATGAGATAAGCGGTGTGTGTGGTTCTATATCAGCGATAAGTGTGTAATGCTAGTGAAACAATACGTGGCTATTGTGAGATTAGGTATAGTTACATACAATCACGACTGTACCGTTCGATATTCGATAACGACCGGTAGAAAAAGAATAAGAAATAAAAATTACTCGCATTTTTCAGCTGCGTTGGTGATTGGTGTCCCAGGTTCCGTGTTTTTAATCAAAGTTATCAGATAGCCTGGAGACTGGAGATAGTCTTACTAAATAGAAAGAGATCAGGGAAAAGACTCTCCAGGAATCTTCAAAAATAGCCAACGATCGACTTATCTAGCGTCAAGCATGAACAAGAAGCAACAAGATGGGTCACGAATTCACGATCCTCAGCACACAGGGTTCGAGTATAATAAAAAGAACAGATGGAACTTACATCAAATCTCTCAAAATGCTGATTCACACCTCGACACTGATTTTTGTAGTACTGCTGTTTGGAGCATTAAAACTACTCAACCAAATTATGTAAATGAGGGTACCTGTCTATATTTACTTGATTAATGCGCACTTTACCTACATGTATGCTATATTTACTCTGTAGTAGTTTTTAAAAGAGAACTCTTATTGACTTTGAAGCTGTTAAGAACTAAAGAGTATACACGTTAAACGCGGTTTGTTTGAAGTTATGTAAATAAGGTGTTTATTTAAAGTTCGGTATACTTCGTAACAGTTCGGCAGACCATGACATGGAGCAACGAACTCCTAATAAAGTTTGTTTTTCACTCAATCGGCATTAAGCGATAAGGAACGAGGCGTCATTTTAGTAAAACAATGGCGAGGAGAAAGAGGTGAATGCACCGAAGTTATGAAACGCAAAGAAGTAATGATCCCAACTAAAAAATTTACATACTGCCTATTTCTGTCCATGGACTGTCAAAACTGTCAATTAGAAAGTGGTTGTAAGGTTTCAGCATGAAACTAGTGCCTCTTGCCAGCATGATCGCTTGGAACAATCATGAAATGTGTACATATACAATTAGTTTTTAATGTAAAAAAGTGAATATATTATGGATTATTATGTATTCACGAGTTATTTCTTATCAGCATCGCGGTTTGTGTTACACGTTCATTGCGAAGGTAACGAAAGGCAATTTATTTTCATTTCTCGACACGTGTACGTACCTTCTCACCTTCGTTAAATGAAGAGTTTACTCGAATACGTCGAATACACTCGAATATAATGTAGAAAGCTTAACCTTGTTTCCTTTATTGACCAAAATGCAGCTTAGCTCAAGCAATTACAGTTGAACAAGTATTTTTTATGTTATTAAATTACGGTCTTGAATCGCTGATCAAAAATCATACCTTAACACTAAAAACTTCCACAAAAAAGGTCTTTGACAAAAATCTTAAAAATACCTATGGCACTTTACAATTTGAACAAAATTCAAAATGCAAAAGTGACCCACTTCATAAACGAATTAACGTACAAAATGGACTTTAACCTCAGTCAAGACCACAGGGAAAGACCCTAGCTTAGTCTAAAAACCCAACCAAGTTGTTGAGTTTAATAAATTACATTGCATCGAGGCACCTTTTGAAAGACGAGGTGAGAATTCCGAGAACGCTTACCTGACCACTTGTTTCAAAGAACTGTGTATTATATTGTTTCTATAGAAAAATACTTAGTAAAAGTTAGTCGCATTTCTAACAGAAGGCACCAACTATTTGGAGGTTTCTTTCGTGAAGATTTGGTAGAAGGAATTTCGATCAGCTGTTTGGGATTCCAGTCATGTTGTAATTCAATTGTTGTGCTTGTTAACAAGGCGTCGACTGGATTTTTACAAAGACCCTATATTGGATTGAAAGAAATATTTTATGCGTATAACATTTTAATAAACGTGATAGGTATGCACGATGACCAATCAAGCTATGAAAATTAAATTAAGCTGATGTCTCATTGTACGGGAAGGTCATACAAAGCGAGGTCAGATTATACTGGATATGTATAGCTTGATGTGTCGCCGTGTGTACTTAAAGTATCTAAATTCTGAACTACTAGCGGTCATTGGCAAAAAAATAATCATCAACTTTTTTTTATGGTATCTCGTCACATCTGTGGAGTTCGCTTGCTAATAAATGTTGACCCTGTATAATAATAAAACATATTATTTCAGGCTACCACTTGCTACCATTATAAATCCTGCTTGAAGTCAAATCAAAAAGTTAACAAACAACTTGATCCTACAGTCCGTCCGCACATAAGTACTTACGTAACAAGTATCAAACCATTAATACTATGAGTACTTATGTAAAATACAATAACAGAGCCAATAAAGGCATATTAGTTTCTCGTTGAAGTGGATACTACAAGTACATATTGATCGCCGATTCGACCGCAAAACCTCTGCGGTTAATGAATACAATATTCAAGGTGTGTATTTTGATATTAACACGTTCAGCTGTTCTATTTGAGATTTCAATTATGTAATACATAGAATCCTGCACAGAATCAGCAAGACCAGACGAAGAAATCCTGAACTAAAAGCAAGCAAACTGCATTTTACAAAAAACTTTGCATTATGGAAGACGATAAATACGACGAAGAAGGTAAATATTTTCACAAAGAAATTCTGGAGAAAATTATTTCCAAATCAGAAACAAAGAACGCTATTTAGTGCTACTAGACAGTAAATTATTGGGCTGTTTCGACTATTCCCAAATCTTGAATCGTCAGCGTTACGCATATGACCCCATTTTTCTACTGTTCTGAATCTTCAATTATGGTTTTTACACCAGTTTCTTCACTGTTTAATTAAAAATTAAAAGCTGGAAATAATTCAAGACACCATCTTGACACAAGTCGTAAACGTTGACTGATATTTGGTGGAGGAGGCGCTCCAGGGACGTTATTTCATTGTGTAACGGTAAACTATATGGGCTGAAGCAACAAGAAAACTAATTACCAAGCCCGGCCGTGTTTTATGACCGGAGACCCTAATATGAGGACTTAGTATTTGGCTTGGCTTTGCTTTATTAAATAGATTCTGTACGTGTGTATCTTGATGTTAGGACCTTGGGAATTCTGGGAAGCGAGTTTCAATTTTAAACGCAAAATTGGCTAAATGCCCCTCGAGAAACTTCGAGGAACATAGAAACTTGAGCTTTTACCAAATAAGGATTTCTTATATTTTCGATTGTTCAGTTTATAATAGGAGTCTTTCTTGGCAATACTAAGAAAACTTCAGGCTAATAAATTGGATAATTTCACAAAGTACCTATCAGCTAAGGAAATCAACACAAAGAGGTTTGTAGTTTTAATCTTTTGTATTTTGTTATTTACGTTTGTTTCAAGAAAAGAAAGAAAGAAGTTTAGTTTTAGCTTAATTCAAAAAGACCTGAGAAAGGTCGCAACTTTTAGATTTGTACCTACAACAGATTTATTCGGTAATTATCTAAAACCTTCAACGTAATATTAATTACTCCTTACTTTAATAAGACAAGAAATATTTCCTTTAACAACAGTTTCCTATTACAATTAAAACTGATGAGTACATAATTACGGCGCCGATATTATCGGCCTAAGACGTGCCTATCGCAAATCAATAGACAAGGCGCTGTACAGAGGTGTAGTAATCTTTCTAATTACATGAAAACAAACAGAGATAAGTTGACGTGCATTTTATAATTAGTAACAAGGTCTTTAATACTTATTACAATCATAATTATTACTTAATAAAATTGCAACTTCTTAATTCAACACAAAAACAACAAAAAATTGTGACGCAAAAATGTCAAAATTAGAGTTACACCATTTTCGCAGTTGAGCCGTTCATTTTTGCAACCCGAGAAATGAATTAAATAACATTTTATATTTTGTAACGTAAAACAAAGACCTTGCCTTTGTTTTTTTTCTTCAGTTTTATTTTAAGTTACACAATTTGATACCTAAGTTGAAGCAACAGCCACGTGATGCTGTGAAAATGTTTTGTCATTTTTTGTGATGACAATAGGTATATAATAGCAGGTTGGTGGCTAGGTATAGTTCGATGATATTACTGAAGTGGCTAGGGCCAGCAACAGGCTAGTTTGAGCGATGATCTTCGTAGGGTGGCTGGTAGCAGCCGGATAAGAATTGCCAAGAATCGAATTGAACGGCTTCCGAGTTAAGACCCATCCAGCAGTGGGCTGCTGCAAGCTGATCATGGACAGCTGCTGTAGGTATGTAGTAGCTAGTTTTTTACATAGGTATACAAAATGGCTTAACGATATCGGTATCAAAAGAGGTTTCCTTAAACCAGTACATTTGTGACCTCTTTGCCCTTTTAGAGAAAATAACAAATCATCATCTGCCTAGCCTTTTCCCAACTATGTTAGGGACGGCTTCCAGTCTAACCGGATGCAGCTGAGTGCCAGTATTTTACATGGAGCGACTGCCTATCAGACCTCCACAACCCAGTTAGTAGGTACTAGGTAATACGGTATACCTTGGGAAGACTGGTTGTCAGACTTTTTGGGCCACTGACTACCTGTAACAACTGTCAAAGATCTACAAATGACAGCGGGAACCAACGGCTTAACGTGCTTTACGAGGCACGGAGGAAACTCGGTATGTAATGTGTGGCCACCCATCCACAGACCAACCTAGGCAACGGCTTAACCTGAAGATCGATCCGAGTGGCTGTTATTATTTAGCCACAAGCTGCAGCCAGAAAATAACAAATAACAACCCAATAAACCCAATACTAGTGGTCGGAAAATCCGAAGTCCAGTCTCTGGAATCCAACTGTAGCTTACCAAACCTACTGCTCACATGATCAGTCCAAGGTCTAACAAGGTATTTACGTGGTTATCATTCATTTTATTTAGCATGCATTTGAGATCCATCTGCGAAGTTTTCCGAGCTCAATGGAAGCTAATTGATAAACCGGTCCAGCATACGCCATAGTGTGAACAGAAACAGAAGCCGATTTCAAAATTACTTCATTACAAAACAGGTGGGTACGGGCCTGCTGGGTAAGTTCCACGAGTTATTTACCCTTGAATAAATAGATTAATATATTGAATAAGTAAATAACCTCTTTGGTACGTATCGTTTTAATGATGTCTAAATATTATTCCAGCCTATTACTAGTCTGTAAACATGAACAAGGTATCATCGTTAATGGTCGCATCTCGAAGTTTTTGCGTGAATAGGCACAAATATGGCTTTAAATGCTAACCTTGAAGTTTTTACACCGCGGTTAGAATTTAGAAACATTCATAAAATGGTAAATCAAGTAACTATTTACACAATTGTGTGAAACTACTAATCGATTGGTGGAAAACCTTGGATATTTACACATTATGCGGGTAGGTATGTATACCTTTGAATTTATTGCACTTCGTTTACGTGTCGTGCAGTTGTCCAAACAGATAAGTTTACATCAGAGCATATCAACAAATTCGCCCTGATAACGATAAAACTGTATACTTTATCGAAAAAAACTTTAACAGCCACGTAGAAACAGTACTGACAATAGATTGATAAGAGAAAAATAATACGAACCGTGTAGAAATCCGTTCACTTCGCGCTCACAACCGCGCGACTACCTGTGATCTTTGCAACATTCCAAAATATGCACTCAAACAAAATATTTTTCTCACGAAAATCCAATGCACTGAACACAGAAACCGTTTTAACACTCGCGCAAACACCGCGGTACTTTCAAAAAAAGTATTTACAACGTTTTTTTACGAAAGTTGTCACGTGTGCCGGGCAAAGAGACGTACGTCCTCCACACTCTACGTTTCGACGCGAACTGACGGCCGCGCGAGAGCGAGAGAAAGCACAGATATAATTTGAATGGAAAACTATTTGTGAGAGAAGGATGGGGAGATCAGAATGAAGTTAGCGGACCCGCGACGGTATGACCGGGAATGACCACATGGCACGCATTTAGTTTTAGTTTAGTACAATCATTGCACAAATTGTGAGTTGGCGCGTTTTTGTTTAGGCCACGTGTTTCGAATATGTTTCAAAAATAAAAACATTTCTTCGGTGAGTGTTTTTTGTTTGCCAAAGTGCATACTTATGTCTGGGGTTTTTAATGCGTATAAAAAGTGCTTCATATAATTTTTACGACGTTTGCAACAAGGGGAGATTTCTTTTAATTTACATATTTTTAATAAAACGCGTAAGGATAAAGTAAAGATATAAGTACAAAATTATGCGTAGCTATGTTATTTATCTGGGCTCGTTTCCTTCATGCATTTACTTTACCGTCAAGGTAGGTACCAATTTCCTGTAGAAGATTTAATAAAAACACAGAAAGAATTTTTCCCGTCTACACTTTAATTAAGAAAAAAAGAAATCTGACCTTTTATTTAATTATTTTATTGCGTAAGATAGGCCTTTCTACTTGTCGAATAATTAAGTTCTTTCAGTTAAACGAAAATAATTTGACATTTTTAAAGTACCTACTAAATCTAAAATACAAAAAAAATCGAGTTGTCTACGAAAAAAACTTTTAGTTCACCCGCAATTTACAGTACCAATGTGAATCTAATGTGCTATAATTTTCTCACACAAAGAAGAAAAAGACGTAGGTACTTAGACATCATTAATACAAATAAATAAAATTAAGTGTCTGTTTTTATTATTTCAAAATAACGGCTTTTTACTGAATGCATGTACCTATGTATGAATATAAAAAACAAAAAACAATTTTGTTAACTTTTGCTTGTCTGTCTGTTCAGGCTAATCTCCGAAAAGGCTGGACCGATTTTGACTTGACTTTTACTGGCAGATAGCTGATTTTGTAAGGATTATTTTAGAAAAAAATATTATGTGAAAAAAATTTAAAACCCATTAAAACGATTCGAATAGGGAAGTAATATTTTTATAATAATTTTACGGGGACGAAGGTCGCGGGAGAACGTGGAGCTTGGCACAAGCAGAGAGGTCTATACTCAGCAGTGAGTGAAGTTGGGCTGTCGTGGCAACAGCTAGTAGCCATTATAATCATAGCCCGTATGTGTTGGTTCATGTTCTCATTTACATTAACCCACTTTTTAATTTAGGTAACTAAGGTATATGCAATATATACCTGCAATATAAAACTCTCACAATTTATTCGAAACAAACAATAAAATACATGATACATAGAGGTCATTCTCCTACAATTCTCATGTGAATACCCAATTTTCCGATATTTCAGCACAAAAATGTTGGTAAAAATGATATAATTCACATTTATGCGGGGTAAAAGGCGTAAGGTGTAAAAAACGGGCCATGAATATTATACGAAACGAGAGGTCGTTGGCAAAAACATAGAAAAAAAAAGTTTTATGTCCGTTTTTATTTCGCTTTCGAGTCCGATCCGAAGCGCCGCGTTTTTTTGAATTTCTGAGTTGTGTAACTTCTGTTGGTCGAAAAATGTTTTGGATTGCAACATGATTTTTGTTTTTTTTCGAGTTTTGCCAGTTTCGGATCAGATTTTAGGTAGGTATATATATTATGGGTAATGGGCGTGACTGAATATTACTTTAGCTTAGATAATATTGTGTAACAATGTTTTTTTTTGTGTTGAATCATATCATGTCCTACTCTATTCACCTGATAACAAAACACAAACAAAACTAAAGTCTATTTAATTTTATTATGACGATGATTTCTTCTTCTTCGTGTTTCTCTTTTTAGGTAAGTCCCCGCCGAATGGCCGAAGCCTCTCCACAGGAAATGGTTCTCAGCTTTCCCCGCTACATTTGCTAGAAGATCAGTCAGGTAACAGACCAGACAGAGCAGTCAGATCAGTTAGTTCATCATCATCATAATCCGCCAGGAATGTTCCACCTGGGAAACAGGCGTCTTCTCTGCTTGAGAGAGAGGGTCATTATCCAATACACGGGCCCAGTATTACGTGACGGCACAGTTGGCGCAGTGGCTGAGCGATTGGCTATTGCGCTGCGTGTCGCGGATTCGATCCCCGCACGGATCAAATATTTTTATGACCTACAGTTAGTTGTTCCGGGTCTGGCAGTTTGTGTACGTGAGTTGAAATGTTTGTAAACGCACCCACGATACAGGAGAAATTCTTAATGTAGGTACTTAGACCATATTTTAGCTAGTGTATTAAGGTACTTTAGCACACAATGTCTAGCTGCCTCCGGGCTTGAAACGATGGACGTTCCTCCAACGAACTAAACAGTTACAAAGCAAAATAAACTTCATACATAATAAACCGAAACATACATGGTTGTAAACATATTTAATTAGAGACTGTACAGAAACAAAGGTACATCACTATGTGATTAGTGACGTGACATTCTCAAAAGAACAATGTCCAACTAGCTTCAAAGGCGAGCCTTTTGAAACAAAGCTTTAGCCTCTTACTATAGAGAGCGGTTTGTGTGATGAGCGGAGCGGTAGCGGTAGCGGGTCAATTAGAAATAGTTTGAAAGTGCCTCTATTGTTATAACTGTTGGAAAAGCTGGCTATGGGACGGATTAGGCCATTGGTCAAACTAACACCATCGACTAAGTCTTGTCAGCTGTCTTCAGTCTCCTAGAGTCTTAATTGCTTTTTAGTTCCCCTAACAATGGTTTAAAACGTAATCAAATGAGCCAGCCTGTTTGAACATTCGTTCACAATGACTTCGTCGGATGCCAGAGAGATATCTGTGAGATATGAGATGAAATTATGCTATTGACCGTGGCATCATATTCTCAGCCTATACATACGTAAGTGTGTCGTGTTACAGTCAGATTAACACTGGTCTCATATTATTCCAGAGCAGAGCTAGTCCTCTTTACTATCCCTTTTCAACTACATATATCCAAAGCAACTTATATCTTGCAATGAGTAAAACATAATATTTGGGTTTAAAAGAACAGTCATTGGTAATTACTAATGATTCTAATACTTATAAATAAAGTTCTAAATTTTTCTATAAATAGCCACATCTCATCACTATACCGCCACCCTAACAGCACGTCGTATAAAGCTTTTTGCTCAGGCTTTTGAGCGTTACGTACTTGAGTGTACCAGTACAGCATGCCAGTATAGTGTGCAAGTGTTGCGTGCTAGTTACTAAGTCACACACCATCACAGCCGTGAAGTTACTGTAAAAGTTTGTTTGTCTTTTACTCGATTCTGTACTTTTATTACTTTGCGATAAAAACTTTATAAAAGATACTTTGAAAGAAGCCATGAAGTCATGTGTCTCGAACTTCGTGAGTTAGTTTTACAGTTACATGCTTTTCATAATAGCAAAGTAGGTAGGTATCTAGGTATGATTCAATGGGAGAATAAAACTTTTTAATTTTATTTTACTAAATAAAATTTTTTTGGTGGATGTGGGTGAGGTCATATGGATGTATGAAAGGCAGCATTAAAAAATCTTTATTATTTAGTCAAATGGGTACATTAAAATTTGGTAGAATATAATGTGCACTTGGGTGTCAAAGGAGTCCTTTGCCACTCGTACTAGGCTTTTTAAATGAAGTTATTCTATTGGTTCTTAACAAACATATCTCTCGCTACGCATCCTCGCTCATCTCTGGTGGAACGACAGCACTACAGTCTGATTATGCCACCTTTCTCCTAGCAAAGAATTCTATCAATAAATCTGTTACAAAGCTAGGTAAGTATTTATTTTATTTACTACAGTAATATATTCTGCTTACATGCCAACGGAAAGGGCGTACCCACACAAGTGTGTTCATATATCTTGTAACGTTTCTCAAGTACTCTACAAGACTAGGTTTTAGTCCGACTTTAGCTGCTATCAATTAATATTTTTTTATTCCAGGTCAAACATACATACATACATAATCTGACGCCATTTTCCCATGGGGTAGAAAGAACGACGGACGATCCTTACATACTAGGTGCTTTTGCCTCGTCCACGTTCATACATCAGGTCATACACGCACACCGGTTGCGAGTTCTACGCTCCTGACCCTTCTGAAGAACGTCACCAAGAAGGTCAGTGTATGTCCTTCTAGGGCGTCCTCTCCGCGGCATGTCAAACATGTTCACTTGATAGTACATAAAGGGTGTAAATAGACCCTTAACATAACCGAAAGGCACTTGTTCTCCCCGTCTTTGCGATCATTGTTTTGTTTTAGACCATACCTGGGATCCTTCTAGTTACGGAGATATTGGGGGCCAACTTTTTCAAAGGTTTTTTGTTAAATACATGTTTTTAATGTAAGATTTTTACTTTACACAGCTCCACGACCGCCGTACTATTCAATCCATCCATCAGCACAATGCTTTGAGTGCTTTCCATCGAGTCCTACCGTAAAACGTGATTTTTCACCCCAAAAAAAAGGTCGACTCCCAGCAATAATTTTTGCGTAAAGTTACTTAGTTTGATGTACAGAATGGTTGGTTGACGGCTATGTGAAGGGTCTGTTTGCACCCTGTATGTGGTCAAGGTGGCTTTGTACCAGAAGCATCCTAAATGCGTTGTCATCCCATAGATTAAGCTCAAGTATGTCAACCTACGCAGTAACTGTGCTTGGCTGCAGAAGTGGTTATGGAGGTAGTTCACAAGATCTCCTGGTTATTCATTTATAAGTGTCCCGGAAAATAAAAAGACACTCTTGTCGACTGTCGTGGGTATTATAGCAAGCGACATATATTTAAGAGGACGGGTAGATGGGTCATTACAATCATCAGAAATTCTTACGTCAATATGGTGATTGTGAAATGGAAAAAACCAAAAAACATCTTTTGTGATTTACTTTTGTGCTTACAGGATTTTCTTCGTTGACAGCGAGTTACTTGGGAGTCTGTACGAATTGAAATAAAGGCATTTTTAGTATCAATAGTGCAAAGTTGAGCTTTGCTTCGCGAGCATTATTAATCTCATTGAGTTCTATTCCTCCGTGTTAGACCCTGTTGCGCTAAAGACTTGCAAATTTTACACAGTTGGAGGAGTCATGAGAATTTACCAGATAATAAACTAAACATATGAGGGCAGCGCCAGGGCAGCCCGCAAAAAAAAAAATAAACAAAAAAAAAAAAGACAATATTTAAAACACTGTGTTAAGCTTTCACGGTTTACAACTAAACTTATACTGTCACTTACGGGGATATGTTCCGTGATTGACGGCGCCGAAATATCGGGAGCTCATAATAATGAACAATCACGGAAGATATCCCGTAAGTGACAGTATAAGTTTAGACAATATTTGATTGATTAATTGATTTTTGCAATTTGCAGGTCAGTTTCAGGCTGTATATGAAACAAAAAATTGGACTGTTTCATGAAATAGTCATTAAATGGGATTTAATGAACTTAGGGGGTTGTCTTGATTATTTTAATGATTATAATTCTGTAACTACATACGTGTTACGAACGCGAATATTTTAATCAACATACAACCTGACATTGACCTGACAATTGCAAAAAAAAAAATTGAATTTCGCGGGCAGCCTGGCGCTTACACCTTAAAAAAAAATAGAACACGAACAGATCGACATCTGAACCAACATTCCTACTACAGAAGACATTTCTACTTTCATCGCTTGTGAGAGCAAATGAAAATAATTTATTACTTCTCCGTCCTGTTTATTACTAACTTTTTTGTTCGTCCCATTGCTATTTACTTGAAATAATGTCTCTTTTACCCACACTTACAACCCTACTACTTCCACCCTTATGACTTTGGAAATAAGGTCCATTTTCCCTTGTGTTTTCTCAGTTGATGGTGTAATTATTGATGTATCAATTTGTAGGCTCCTCTTTGTGAGCTCCAGTATTATTCGTTATCTGTTTAGTCAAATGGCTGGAAGCTGAAGATATTTATAGTCAGGGCTCGTCTTTTCTTCGGAGTTTTGGGACAAAAGGTTTTGAAGTGGAATTGATTAAGGAGGTAGAGAGGTAGTTAAGTATTGAAGGAGGTCCACTCGGATCGATCTTTAGCTTAAGCCGTGCTTGCCTAGGTTGGTCTCTGGATGGGTGACCACCCATTACATACCGAGTTTCCTCCGTGCCTCGGAAAGCACGTTAAGCTGTTGGTCCCGGCTGTTATTTGTGTGTGGGGTCGGCTTCTAGTCTAAGAAGAAGAGCAGTATTTTACATGGAGCGACTGCCTATCTAAACTCCACAACCCAGTTTGTACTGAATAATAGGATAAGACTGGTTGTCAGACTTTCGGGCCACTGCCAGCCGCGACCATCGGCTGACGTACTGCTTTCCGAGTCACGGAGGAAACTCGGTACCTATGTAATGGGTGGTTTCCCATCCACGGACCAACCTAACCTAGGTAAGCACGGGTAAACCTGAAGATCGACCCGAGCAGCTGTGATTATTTAGCCACGAGCTCCTCCTCAGCTTCACACAAGAACTGCCATCAGCACATCAGAAGAACAGAATCAAGGAGTTTTTGTTAAACATATGCTTGTGTGTTTCTTCGGCCTAGTCGATAGGCTTCCTGGCTTAACGAAATGATACCAATAATTAACTTCCTTTGCACTAAGCGACTGATAAAAGCGTACCGTTTGATATTCAACTCTGAAGTGCTAAGCCTCATCTGGCGCCTTTTCCCAACTATATTGGGGTCGGCTTCCAGTCTAACCGGATGCAGCTGAATACCAGTATTTTTACATGGAGCGACTGCCTATCTGACCTCCACAACCAAGTTAGTACTGGGTAATACGATACCCCTTGGTAAGACTGGTTGTCAGACTTTTGGGCCACTGACTACCTAACGACTGTCAAAGATTTACAAATGACAGCCGGGACCAACGGCTTAACGTGCTTTCCGAGGCACGGAGGAAATTCGGTATGTAATGGGCGGCACCCATCCACAGACCAACCTAGGCAAGCACGGCTTAACCTAAAGATCGACCCGAGCGGCTGTTATTTAGCCACGAGCTCCACCAACTGTAAGTGCTAAGCAAAGCATAGAAAATACAACAGTGCGCTTTTAGTGTAAGTTAAAAAAAGAATCATCAAAATCGGTTCACAATTGGCGAAGAAATCGCTGAACATAAACACAAAAAAAAAAAGTTCCGTCGAATTGATAACCTCCTCCTTTTGGAAGTCGGTTAAAAATAGTATTAGTGATGCAAAAAGCATTCCCTCGTTTTGACTTTCCCTTCCAAAAGAGGGTAAGCAGATCCTATTACAAATTCAATACTACCTAAACACAAGAAAATCTAAAATTAACCTTATCCTGTCCTGTCTAAACCACGGCCTTTAAAAGCGTTGAAAAGCTTCCACAACAAAACATTCGAAATTACACCTTATTTCTTAGTCTACAAAACCCATTTTCCTACACCCTTTCAGCCGGAAGTGGACATACACGTAGCGTTTCGAAAAAAGGACTTTATGTCTGTTGATTTAAAGGTGGGTTTTCCTTCTGTTAGTTAAGAGGATGGTTCCAAGTGCTCTTGAACGTAGCTCAGTGAAGCGTCCAGCCTCTTTTAAAGCATTTTCCAAATATTGTAAAGTGAATTTTATCGTGGGAATTTTTATAGTGTAGGGGGATGGGCAGAGTCCTAGCTAGTGGTTCTTTTGAAAGAGGCCCGGATATAGGGAAAACACTATGGCCTGATCTGACTGCCTCGTTGATCTAGTAGTCGCAAGCGCAACTGCTAAGCATGAGGTCCTGGGTTCGATTCCCAGGTCGGGCAAAGTGTTATTGGGTTTTTCCAATAGGAATTTCCCAGTAACAGCTACGGAGTGAGTTGATAGCAATAGGTGCGTCCTAATTGAGGGCGAGCCTATAATTGAGATGGGACTTAAACATAACTAGCGAAATGTGGGTGTACTATTAGGTATACCTCTGCCTAACTCTTCGGAGATTACAGGCGTGATGTTATGTTATGTTATTAAGGGCTGATATTTCTGATGAAGCAGGGTGTGGCTGTGGTGCCTCAACACAAACCATGGCTCACCCCCCCTTGCCCTATTTGTTATTGCACCTGCATTTTGAGGGTCCTATCCGAAGCCATCACCTACGCCGGCCTGATCGAAGCTTATTTGAGTCTAATAAAAGGAATCAACGACACAACGAAGATTAAGGGCTTTTAGGAATTCGCAACTTTTTTTCAAAGACGGATAAACCATTGATGGTTCCGCATGTGACTAAAATAGTGATGAATATAAATGTTGATGGATGGAGAGGGAGTGGCAGGCCAAAGAATAGATGAATGGATTGTATGAGGAATGATATGAAGGAAAAAGGAGTAAATGATAGCGTGACGATTGACAGAGGAGAATTGAAGAAAAAAACGTGTTGCGCCGACCCGAAATAACACGGGACAAGGGCGGGAAAATGATGATTACATAAAGAAAAACTGTGGTAAACACCACAATAACAATGACCCGCTCATAAAAAAAAACATTCCTTTTTCAAAAGAATTTCAAGAAAACAAAACAAAAGCCCACCACCCGAATACCTCCGAATGCACCCGAAGTTTCACAATAAGTAGCGCCATAAAACTATGTAAAAGTAATAATGACTATCTCCCCTTGCCTCGACCCCTGGTATTATTTGTTAGTTGTCGATGTTATCGGCTTTTAGATGTATTAGCTATCGTCAGCCCTGACCTCTGAGAAGGATTCTTTGGGGGATCATCTCCTTTTGATGTGTCTTCAATGATTAGGTATAGGTACCTAGTAAAACTTGATGCAGCCATGTGGCATTTTCGCGATTCCAGCGTTAAATAAGTTTTAGTAATGACCGCTATCACCGACACCAAGCGACACTCAAATGAATGCCTAAATACTATTTCATGGTAGCAATTTCAATTCTCAGCTCTGAACTGAAATAAAAGAAAAGTTTGGTGTGGTAATAGGACGATACAGGCTGAAAATAAACAATAAAAATAAATACGTGTAGGGTAAGTACACCAAAAAGTGGCAGCAATCAAATTCCGCGCCTTTATTTGAAACAAGCGACCTGCCCTTGCTTCGCATGGCGTCATCTATCGGGTCCAAAACTATATCTAATGTAGCCTATATTTTAAGTTAGGTATCCTAGCAGTAGAGAGGAGAAAACTGCATTTAAATACATGCAGTAGTTTTTGCTTGATGCGCGTACAAACATACAGACAAAGACATAACAGACAAAAATTCTAAAAACTTGTTTTGGCTTATGTTGCTCTAATAAAAAGACTCCCCATCAGTTTTTTTTTTAAATATCTGCAATGCACAGACATCGGCTTATTACAATTTTATTATAAGTATATAGATATAGTCCCATAACACAAACTTTAAAAAACTATGGAAGGTACTTATTATTATAATTGATACTACAAATTTAGATGTCATGTAGTTTCTTCATTCAGCCTGTATGGGCTGTATGTAATCGTATGTAGGGTAGGGATTACCGTGGATATCCCTAATTAATTACACCTTGCTGATGCGAATATATGTATTAGTTACCTAGTAAGTAATAACTAAGACATAACGACATAATAATACGATGTAATGAATAGGAATTATAGCACAAACACAGACTTAAGTACAACTTGAGTAACTCGTACTCAGGATAAAATGTAAACCCATTTAAAAATCAACCAGACAAACATACCAAAAGAAATCTAGGATTCTGCAAGAAGAAAATCTGGTGAGGAACTACAGGATACAGGCAGCTATCAGTTGTCTCAACTGCCTGCCTGCTAAAAAATACTATTAACACCACCAAACAACTGGTTTGTGGGTTATTTGCTGATCTACTATGCCAATCGGGCTACAAATAAACTATGGAACGTTAAAACAATTCTGCTTATCCTAAAAATTAGATGTAAGAGTTTTTTTTAAATAATTGAAAAGATTGCAAATTGAGTATAATGTGCGTCATTGGTAACACTAACAAAACCAGTATAACCTGACCTCTCTTTCCATTGAAACTCCCTACCTATTACGCTAGGCCAGTTCAAGGTAAAAACATTACCACCGCGCACGGTCGACCCTTCCTGGCACCGCCTACAAACACCAAAAAAACCAAAAAACCCACTCAGTTTCTGCACACAGCAGCTGTTGATAACTTTAGCAACCACCGCAACCCATAATCACCCATTCACCAACTAACCACGCGACCCTATCATTTACACCCGATCCTACACATTTAGTTAATCATTAAAACTAATTACAATACAACAATTTATCAAACGGAACCCCAGGTGCGCGATAATAAATTGTTTTGGCCAATGCGGGACCCTAATTACGAGGACATGAATGGGGCCACTCACCCTACTCGGAGTCGCGTGCGCAAATACTTAACATATGGGTTTAATGATATTTTTGTAATGATTTTTGTTATTTATAGACAAAAAGGGAAGTGGGCAAAATGGGCACAGACTAGATTCGTAGGTCAATAATTTATTGATGCGAGTAATGTTAATGTTAATCTATGACGCCACAAACTTCGTACCTGTAACCATAAGCATAGCATAATCAGGCTATAATGTTCCCACTGCTAGGACATAGGCCTCCTCCCTATGGCGCGAATTACACAGAAACGGCGTAAGGTGACGGTGCGGCGCAGGCGCAGCGCAGGCGTGGAATTTTTAAGGAAACCAAAGAACGGCGTGCCTGCGTCGCGCCGCTTGAGTGTAATTCACTACACGTCGCCTACGTACATTTTGTATGAAAACGTTTTGAAACGGCATCATGCCTGCGCCGCGCCTTCACCTTACGTCGTTTCTGTGTAATTGGCGCCTAAGAGAGGGAATGGGCTGTAAATCCTCTACGCGGACCTTCGAGATAAGGAGACATACCTACAACAGCTGAACGACAACCGTCGGGCAGCAGCCCACCAGACACTACACCCGTCTGGTCAGAGGATCATCATTTTTCAATAGAGAATGGAATGGAACTTTAAACGTTGGGAGGGGTGATTTCAAAACCCTGGTCGTGCTCCGCAGAGCATAATAAGCACGAAACTTGGATTACAGGCCCGTCTTGCAAGCACTGAATTTCAGTAACCGATGTTTCATAATTTGACCTAAATGTTGAGACAGCTAAACTGCTGAAAATTACCTTCTGAGCAAACGATTAATCAAAATAACTATATTACTATAAGGCGCTCCATCAGGTGAATTAATGAGCAGTTCATATTTAATAAAGTTCATAATGTTGAGTATGGTAAATTAGCAAATTATTAGCACCAATCTCGTGTTGAGATTTAATACGAGAAAAGCCATCGTAAAAACCTTATCCAAACAGCAAAAAGAGAAACAGCTGCAATTAATAAATATAACTGAAATAAGCTAGGGAAGTAATCAGACTAATCGTCAAATCATTTCGTGTGGAAATGTGATACCTTTTAAATTGACATGTTTAGCGCTAAGTCGGTGTAACTAATAATATCAATTCACGTTCGCAATTCATAACTAATTATACATTTACTTGTACACACCCAATAAAATGACTGAGTTCTGGAGTGGCGACCGCGAACCGGAGACGTTGCGTTGGAAGGCCTCCCACTAGGTGGACCGATGACCTGGTGAAGGTTGCAGGGATCCGCTGGATGCGAGTCGCACAGGACCGGTCAATGTGGCGACACTTGGGGGAGGCCTATGTCCAGCAGTGGACGTCTTTTGGCTGAAATGATGATGATGATGACCCAATAAAATTGCGCCAACTGGAAGTAATCATGTTATTTAACAGCCTCCATTTCTCTTCTCTATGTGTAATAGAGAACAGTACTGTATACAGTAACGGGAGTATTCTGAAAACATTTTTTGGATCACCAACCTCTCACCTCTTGATCCTCTTTATAACATACATCATCATTCTGTCCTTATCCTATTTTATTACAGTCGGCAGAGTATGTCTTCTTCTTCCATGCTTCTGTACTAGTCGTCATCACACAACAACCAGATAACACAAAAGATCCGCCAATCCTATCAATACATCCCTAAATATCTGCCAGCTGCGGATATCCGACACTGCACAACCCTAGCCACCCTCGTCTCGTAAACAATCGCCCGGATATGCGCCTGCACACAATCACAAAACAGGAATAGAACGCAATTGTGACTCGTGCGCATCCATTGTCGGTCGAATTTAGAACTTCCATTAGTAAACGACGTTTTTAAATTATTTGGAAAGAAATGCGTTTAATTGCCTTTTGTTTTTAGGGACTATTTATCACTAATGCTTTGAGTTTAGTTTTAGTTTCGCTTCAAGGGTGGTAAGGCCACCGAGGGATGAACTTGCCTGATGATGTTTCGACTTGTGGACGGCAGCTTTCGACTCATGATGTATCTGTCGCAGTAAGATAGTCACAGCCGTGACGCCATGATGCCGTGATCGAGCTCGTGTCATAGTTATAGCCCTAGTAGATTGTTATAAATCGCTTTCGTATTACTATCTTTCGGGATATAGCTACATCCTCAGGGATATAACTATGTCACGGCTATAACTATCTTACTGCGACATATCTGATACTTTAGACACAGGGTAGGATCGTTTAAGACAAAGGCTTGTTGCAAGATATGCTTACGCTTGCTTAATGTTCGTTGCCAATTTTAGATTTATCTAAGTTAGGTTTCACATGTAGCAAGTGAGGCTGGGTTGCCTAAGGTCAACCTAAAAAGTAGAAAGCATCAATGATATTATAAATAAAGATACGCTACGTTCATACTGAGCGGCGCGCGGCGTTCAAATTTCGTTGCCTTGTTACGACTGCGATAGATAATACGGAACGTACGATACAGAAAGAGATAGCTATTGTGCTGGAAGTACTTAAATTACGACAATTGTCTGAATTTGTCTGCAACAATTTGCACACGCTAGTGCGATATCTACCTTTTTTATTTATAATATCATTGAGTATAATATTTGCATGCTATTTTTATGGCGAAATGTGTCATTGCACTTCATGTTATTTTTACCACATTTACAGCAAATAAATAATTTTGACTTGGACTTTGAAAGAATAAAGAAAAAATATCGCTTAACTCAGTATGCGAATCACGTTTTCTCCCTCAATAAACATCTCGCAATCATGGAGACATTAAACCTGAATATTTCTACTGTTAAAAAAACACCTTGAAAAGATCATTAGCGAAATGTCCCGATTAACTTACATGTTACTTTTTCTCATGATGATTGCGACTGTACAAGCTTACAAAGTACCTGGCGTTCTTGAACTGTCTTGTCAGTTCCCACGGTGAGTGGTAGCAGATTTATCGGTCCACGACAGTTAGTGCTATCGTCTACGAATCCTACATCGGCTATATTCATTGATCATGGGTCCTGTAGGATCACATCGTGTGTCTCTTTTTTGTTGAGCAGGGTTTTAGGAAACCGCTATACAGTTGAACAAGGATGTTTTGGCGCGTGGCCGAAATGGGAACTAAAGCTGCCATCTTAAAATATTTTGCCGTTTTCAAATACATTTACAAAATTTAGATAATAATAAGACTGCCTCGTTGGTCTAGTGTTCTCAAGAGCAACTGCTGAGCATGAGGTCCTGGGTTCAATTCCCAGCTCGGGCAAAGTGTCATTGGGTGTTTCCATCAAGAATTTCTCAGTAGAAGCCACGGAGTCTGGATTAATGCCCTATTATTTGAGATTTAAACATAGCGAAATGTGGGTGTACTATGAGGTACACCTCTGCCTAACCCTTCAGGGATTACAGGCGTGATGGTATGTTTATGTTATTTACAAAATAGTTAACAGTAAGTTCCTTGCAGCCCTGTAAGTTGAAATAAACTTCCAAGATACAGAAGTAGGGGCACATCAATGTAAAGCAAAATTACAGCAGTAAATATGTATTTATTTTTATCTCAATAACAATGAAGATCAATAAAGATAAAACTTAACCAAGTACAAAAGATGACCCAAGTAATAATAATAATCAAATGTTTTTTGACGTGACAACGTCTTATAATTCGTACGCACGAAAAAATGAGGCGTTCCATAAAACAATTGCTCAACGCACATTCGTTTTTTGAAAAATACAACCATTCCATCAGTATTTTCTTATGACGTTGTCACGTTCAACTATCGTCAGTAAACCGACTTTACAGACAACCGATTTTTTCATTTTTTATATTGTTTTATATTAGAATATTTAAAAATGTATTTAATATGTATTAAAATAAATAAAGGAAATAATAATAAAATAATAAATTTTTATTCAAAGTTAAAATTGGTACAGTACAACATAAATCTTAGAAATAATGTAGGTATAACAAAACAAATAAAAAATTAAAAAAAACAAACAAAAAAAATAAATTAAAAAATTAAAGCTAGGTTTCGAAGACTTTGACGTCATAGGAGTATCCCTCAGGCGGAGTATTCCCCAGGAGTCCTTGGCGCTTTCGTCTTATTTTCTGAATCAAAGCTACCACACCCGCCTGAAATTCCAAGTTTTCATCATCATCAAATGTTGCTAAAGATGGTAGAATACCTTTCATAAAAGATATCTGTGGGTGTTCATTTTGTTCGGTTGGTTTTGAGTCAAAAAATCGTGTCAGGTTATCATCCAGTGGATTTTTCTCTACCCTCAATCTTTTCTTAGCTGGGGGAGGTTGGTACGGCTTCTCTGGTACTGCATCCTCATCACTACTGCTGTCTGAAGAAATAGTTTGGCTTTCATTGAACGAATCGTGCCCGGTCCGAGGCTCATGGACTTTTGTTAAGAAACTCAGTAGACTCTTATACACGTATGGTCTTGGTTTCTTTGTACCAGGTCGCGTCTTCTTCTTTTCTGCCTTCTGTGACCTTAGAAAAGCGTCCTTGATGTGTATCCATTTTGTGGAAACGCTTTTGACTGCAAAAAAAAAACAATAGTAGCAGTTGACGCTCTGTACTGTTCTGCCTACCCCCATGGAAAAGGCAAAAGTCGCAATAAGAAAAAAATATATTTTATCTTTTTATTATTTCAGAAGAACTTACTAACATAACTAAACGTAACTAATATAATCTGTGGTACTACAACACTTAAATGACGTTTGATGCATGACTTTTGTCAAAAGATGGCGTCTACTTCGTTTAGAAATACAGCGTTTTGTGTTTTATCACCTCGATAATAACAGATCATGGCAATCTTTGTGTAAACTAGGTTTAAAAGGTAACCATAATACGTAATTGTCCCTAGGTTACTCGAATAACACAAGTTTAAGAAACTCACCAAAATCTTTCTTCTCCTCTTCTTCCAATTGATCCAAGTCAGGGTTCAGAACGTAGCAAATCTCTTTCCAAGCAGCTGCTTTCAAAAGTTTATCTTTATAAATATCTGAATTCCTATCCCAAATCACGCTTCTTTGTTCTACAAGAGGAATTAACTCTTCTGCTGATATGTCCGCCATCTTGTTACACGTCCTTCCCGCGCAAGCGTCAGGCTGTTACTGACGGTGACGAAAGACAGGTGAGTGCGGGTGGGTGTGAGGGGAAGGGGGACGTAAATGAGGTCACGATAGTTCACGGATGGGTTATTTACGATAGGTTGTCGTGATGGTTGCGCTGTGCACGACTGAGAATCGTGACTTTGCACAATAATGTAATCGCGATTCGCGGTCGGATATAATTGTGTTGTGGTATGTGAAAAGAAAAGCTCTATTTTTCTAAACAATATAAAACTGTAAGGTGAACTTGCTCGTGCTGTCACTTGGGAAGTTTGTCTATTTCAAAATTAATTTCATCTTGAATTTGAAACGTATACAGAATGTGGTGGAGGTAGTGGCCGATAACTTGAAACCGATTTCACTTATTGAATACAACTTTTCAGTTTTTGATTGTGTCCGCAGGTTGAGGTTTATCCATTAATTACGCAACACCCTGTATAAAAAAACAATAATGTTTCAAGGACCTTAGCAGTTGCTCCTTGAAGATTTGATTTTAATTTCACAATTTTAATTTTGATTGGTGATTTTAATTTCACGGGTTAAATCTGTTTATGATCCATAGTATTGTATTATTTTGCCTTGTAACCAATATTTCATCGGTTATTATTTTTAATTGTACTTTTGTTTGTTATATTTATAGACAAGTACATTTTTTTAAATACTGACTCTATGCCTAGCAAGAATCAAGTATAAATTTATGGTAAAAATGTCCGCGTCAATGTCCTTTCCAACCGAAAAGTAGGTATTTATAGATTGTCCCTGAAACACCCCATAAGGAAAAACACCATAACGCTACCTTTCCAATAACATCAACACAGGGGCCCTGAAAACTTCCCTTGTGCGTAAACGAGGCAATTTCACCTACTTACGGAACGTCAAGATATTCGTAACGGAACAAACAAGATCATAGCGTCACATCAAAGGACAAACAGTGGGGTATTGTTATAAGGAGCCTGTAGATATTAAATTGACAAACAAACGTTGGTTCTACCTTTACTTGGGGAAAATTGGTGATGTGGATCTGTTCTGGGTGACATGGAAACCAAATTAAAAGTTGCTTTGAAGACAAGTCTGCGTCGCGTGTTACTGTGAGTGTGACTGCGCAAGTTGGTTGATATTAGAACTATGGATTATACAGGGTGTAATCGAGCCCTTCACGAAGCCGTCAACCAAGCATAAGTACATCAAACTAAGTAACTTTACACAAAAATTATTGCTGGGAAACGACTTCTTTTTTTGGGATGAAAAATCACGCTTTACGGTAAACGCACTCAAAACATTGTGCTGCTGGATGCTTTGAATAGTAAACGGGTCATGGAGGTAATTAAAAAGTAGTATTTAAAAAAAAAACTTGTGAAAAAATTGGAACTTTGACCTCCAATATCCTCCGTAACTAGAAGGTTCTCAGGTATGGTCCAGAACAAAAAAATGATCGCAATGATGAGGAGAACAAGTGCCTTTCGGCTTCGTTAAGGGTCTTTTTACACCCTTTGTTGTGGGTAGTTAAAAGAAAATTACATTCCATACTTCTTCTTTGTCGTGTGGTTAGTGCCTAACCTGGTGTCAGAGTCAAGAAATATATCTCAGGCACACTCGATCCCCCATAAAAATAATTTTGGAGTAAAGTTACAACAAGTAAAAGTTTCAGAGTAACCAAACGTTTTACGTTTTATTAAGTTTGACATAACTCCGATTTATTAATTTCTAAATGGCTTGCCTTATTTTGAGATGCTTCGGTGGGGTCAGGAGGAGCAGTGGATATCATTCGGACATATTGATACGCATCGTCTGCCTAGCCCTTTCCTTTTTATGTCGGGGTCGGCTTCCAGTTTTACCGGCAGCTGAATACCAGTATCTTACATGGAGTGACTGCCAATCTGACCGCCACAACTCATAATAATATAATCTTCTGTGTGGCTACTGGCTTTTCCAAACCATATCAGGGTCGGCTTCCAGTTTATCCTCTAGCTGCTGAATACCACTACATATTGATACTAAGGATAAATAATTCTATATTGATTTTGGCAAGATATCATGCATATCTATTATCTACCCAACATTACTGACCTCTAATAAGTTATGTCACAACACACCAGTAGCGAAGGGTCAATTTTTGTAAGAGGTAAGCTAATAGTTTTCCCGCTTACCAAATAGTATAAAATTGGTATAAAAGCTTGGTATTGCTCAAACTTCCAAAATCTCTCTTGGCCCAGTCATCCTGCCGCAGACCATAGCTTTAATGTGATTATATTATTTGTCTATACAATACTGCCTGTGCCATTTTTGAAAGGGAAGCCGGTAGGAATCGAGTTCTATGGAACCTTCGCCACTGCAACACACACTTCTATACTCACTGAGGAACAGTCAGTTCCTAGATTAAATTATGGTATTTCCCCTGCAGGCAGCTGTCACGGTTCACAAAATCGACATGTGCAAGTGCTGCAATATTCATATTAACATAACCTTTGTAACCGTTGTGTCGGTTTTATGTTACAAGGAAATTTCAATTCGCGACACTGATAAGGTTATGAAAGAAACCCATAGATTTCATCAGTTTACGACGCCGATTGTTATTTTATCAGTAACTTGACCGTGGTTGTTCTAAAAATATTGTTCAGCGAATAAAAATTTAGGAATATCGAAGTTAGAGGTTAAATGATTTAGTCACCTGTAAACGGAATCTTCACGAAGCCGTCAACTAAGCATTCTGTACATCAAACTAAGTAACGTTACTCAAAAATTATTTCTGGGAAACGACTGTTTGTTTTGGGGTGAAAAATCACGTTTTACGATACGACTCAATGTTACACACTCACAACATTGTGCTGATGGATGCATGGATGATGGAGGTATTTAAAGTAAAGTTATAACATTAAAAACTTGTATAAGAAAACTTGTGACCTCCACTAAAAAAAAACAAAACAATTATCGCAATGACGGGGAGAACAATTGCCTTTCGGCTTCGTTAAGGGTATTTTTACACCCAGTATACAGTCATATGAAAGGGTATACTGCAGAAGTGCAGACCATCAAACTGGACCCATGGAGGACCATGGGTCCAATATCGTAAATGCGAAAAAAGTATCAGCTGTCCCATACATTTGGGTCGAGTAGGTATTGAAATTTAGTATAGGGCAGCTGATATTTTATTCATCATCATCATTTACGATATTCGACCCATGTAGGAAGTTGTTTAGTTTGATGGACTGCAGCATATCCTTTTATATGACTATACCCTTTCTGTTACACCCTGTATATTTTTTTGTTTTGACTCTGAACTCATAAACAACTCTGTTTTGTCTGTGGACGGGTAGACATAACAGTTTTGACACGCGTCAAAACAGCTGTTTCAGTGTTTTAATAAACACCTTTTAGTATAGGATTCTTTTGTTTCCTCGCAAACATTGTTTTCAGAGATCGATAGCCTGAGTCAAGACGACACGGTCGACTGGTCAGAAGTAAATCGACTGGACCGACTGGTTATCATTGCTAGTCATGCTACTGGATAACATGATAAGGGGTTTCATGAAACCGAGAACTGAGTTGTGGAAGTCAGACTGGCAGTCGCTCCATGTAAAGGCATTCAGCAGTACCGGGGAGCTGGTTAGACTGGGAGCCGACCTAAACTTAATGGAGAAAAGGCTTGGTAAATAATCATATGATTCTTTCAAAGCAATTTATCCTATACATATCAACTCAACAGTTTACAATACGATATTAATTTCTACCCCATTCTGTCTTTATATTTATTAGTTTCCCATGCAACTAGTACTGTTCCCCTCACCCCAGCTTGAAGTTGGGGGGTGAACAAATTATGAGGGCACGTGTCACCAATATCCGCTGTTTTTGTCCGTTTGTCTGTCACTCAGAGCGTGACATACGCGTGCCCTATGGAGTGTGCAGGCGACCTATTCTGATAGAAGCATTGTCATTAGATTTTAGTGTTATTTCAATGTGTATGAAGCGCATAACATCACGCCTGTAATCCCCGAAGGGTTAGGCAGAGGTGTACCTAATAGTATACCTACATTTCGCCAGTTATGTTTAAGTCGCATGTTATAGGGGGCCAGCCTATTGCCATCAACCGGGCGCAAATCCAGGCTCCGTGGCTGCTACTGAGAAATTCCTGATGGTAAAACCCAAAAACACTTCGCTCGACAAGGGCATCGAACCTAGGATCCCATGCTCAGGAGTCGGTGCTTGCGACCACTAAACCAACGAGGCAGACAAAAACGCATCTCATTTGTTTTTGGTTGCGAGCGGCGGTTGGAGAAGCGTCGGCAAACCAATAATAAGGCCGAGGTCTATAGAAGTTACTTGGCTCGTGGTTTGACTTAGGTCACATCTATAAACGTTATTTAGTCATTTTTCTGCCGATGTCTTTCACTTGTTGTTAGTAAGTATTACGACAGTGCCAGGCGTAACCTAAGTAGCTAGGTGGAATATAACTTATGCCGATATTCCTCCTAGTTCCCCACTTATGCCGCGTAAGAGGGGTAGACGACCAACAAAAGATCGCAAGTTTAACCTGAATGAGACTTGTTTGAACAGGAAAATATGGCGCAAAAGGAAGACCTTAAGAAGATTGCCAATTATGTGATTCATAAAGGAGATATTATCGTAATATTTGGATATTATCAAGCCAGGCTTTTTTACTAAATTGCTGGTAAGAGCGGCTATTATATACTATCCTATGAAGAGACGGAAGAAATTTTAAGTTAATAAACTATCAAAGACTAAATAACTGCAAATAACACACACACACACACACACACACGCACACATACCAAGACACACTCACTCGACATTTAATAAACTTTAGAATACTTTTTATTTTCATTATTGTAATTTCATTATTGTACTATCATTTAATTAAATTTTTTTGTAAAAGGTAATCCACAATTACCCACTTACCAAAACGCCTTGTTAACAGAACAATCACATCAACAATATGTGTTTTAATTTTAAGTTAACGCAACTCTGGCCCCCAAGATACAGGCGCAGCCTAGTTTGGGGACCTCTGTTTATTACCATGTTAAATTTCAATTTGTTACGATTATATCATAGTAGCTCTAAGTTAGATTAAGAAAATGTTTGTAACAATGGCTTAATAAATTTATTCTTATTCTTATTCTTATTCTTATTAAAATTATCATAATAGGTCCATGTCAGATATTTTAAGCAGTATCTGGTGCTGTCATTTGAAGGCGTGGCTCTAAAATATTAATAACTGAGAACAAGTGACAAGCGCACTCCCAAGATTCCTCGAGGTCACGCTAAATTAGAGAATTATGGAAAGCTTATAATGCTACTGAGGACCATGGAAGATTTATTCATGAGTGCCATTTCCACTTTTCAAAAAGATGGATGTTTTTTTCCCTGGTTGCAATTTTTTGAAAAGTTGTTCTACGTCCACCCATTTGTATGAGTATGTCACACAAATCTTTAGTACCTTATTTAAAATCTATCTGTATTGTGGCTTGTGGCGATCTATTAGGAAGCATATCAGGTGAAAGCCCAAAGTACAGGCCTCCTAGTTGCATCGCTTGTCGGTAGGCTGATGACGATGCTTTTTTACTAGCCTTCTTAGTATCCCAATGCTGGGCAAAGGCCTCCCCTTGCTTCTTCCATACCTCTCTATTCTGTGGGATCTCTGACCAGGTCTCTAGCCCCGCAAACATGATCAGATCGTCATGCCACGTTCGCCGCGGTCGACCTCGACGTCACTGTCCTTCCACAGGCGTCCAGTGTGTGATGATCTTTGCCCATCTCTCCGGGTGCCTCCGTGCGACGTGTCTTACTTACTCCCACTTCAGCCTTGCTGTTTTTTCTCCAACATCAGCTACTTGAATAATTATAGAGCGCAGGGTCGTGTTTCTAACGCCACCTGTTCGCTTAACACTTATTTTGCTGCGCTCCATTGCTCGCTGACAAATTTTGAGTTTGAACTTCTGTTGTTCAGTAAGTTACCTACTTTATGCGCCGTAGCCGTAGGTTAAGAAGGGCAGGACGCACGTAAGTTAATTTAATTGAATACAGACTTGCTAGCACCAGAAGAGGACCATATTAAAACATGTATTCCTAGTTATCTACCATTATTTTATTTCTTTGAATACAAGCAACTATGACTCAGATCACACACACTCGTAACTCGAGTGTCGTGAAGTGCTCTTCAATAGAACAACCCTCTCCTATGTTATAACATGTTATTGTATATTTGTTTCGCAGAACAAAGAAGTAATTGCTTAGTGACGTTCATTCCCGATGGATTAATTGGACGATAGATTGATTGGACCCTGTAGTAGAAGCGATACTAACAGTTTTCTTGTACTAAATGTTTTGTCCATTTAGAAATTCAGTGTGGACATTATGGATTCTGCTAAATTTACATTTTAACCATGATTGGGACTCAAATTGACTGCCTCGATTTTCTAGTGATCGCAATCACGACCGCTGAGCATGAGGTCCTGGATTGAATTCCCGGGTCGGTCAAATTATTATTGTGTTTTTTCCATTAGAAAATTTTTAGAAGCAACTGCAGAGTCTGGATTTGAGCACGATTGATGGCAATAGGCTCGCCCCCTATTACATGGGCCTTAAGCATAACCGGCGATATGTGGGAGTAGGAGGTACACCTCTGTGTAAATGATGCAGTAACGTGTAACAGTGGAGAATGGAAGAAGAAAACGTGTTGCGCCAACCCCAAGTAGAATGGGACAAGCGAGGAAGATGATGATGGTATTAGACAGAGGTGTCTACCCAACTCTTCGGGGGATTATAGGCGTGATGTTATGTTTTTTATGTTGGACTGAAATTTCGGTTCACTTCTTTTTCTTAGCGTATGGACGGCAAAATATGTTTATCCCGAAATTCAGCAACGCGAACTCCGCTCACTGATGCAGTCATAAGGTCATCAAATGCACAGGTGTCAGGGCAAGCGGTGCAAGATACTCAATACTCAATACTCAATTCTTTATTGCATTCCACAATGTAGGCTTAGGTGGTAGACTTTTTTTAAAAGAAACAATCGTGGACCCTGTCGGGCACAGCAAAAGAAAGATAATAATAATATTAGGAGATGAGGACTTATCTATCTTCTTTATCTTTATCTGGTCTTACTTCTCTTTTCTTATCTCTTCTTGACTTTAGATAGAAGGACTTATGTAAGTTCATCAAGCCCACTTACAAATATACGTTGAATTCACAACCGTACAGAGTTCAGAGTTGCATTATGATTTTAATGGCTAACCTGTGTTTTAAGTGCCATAGTCTACGTTTTGCAACTAGTTTCCCTTTGGAGACACCTTTGACGGGTGAAGGGTCATGGATACAGACCTTGCTGAACTATTGATGTGAACTAACTTTTAGTTTACAAAGTTAAAAGGTTACATTACTGAAACACAAACTAAGTAATGGACAGAATACGTATATTTACAAGGCAGTCGATCCAGGACTTTGCGACTCTCTAGGTCCATCAATATTAGTATGAGGGCAAAGCCCTAACATTTTTTTACAGTGCCCTCGCTTACTGGCGAACTTTCTAAGGAAAGAGTTAAGCAGTGGCGGGAAAGCATTTGTGCCACTTACTGAAAATCTCCCACCTAGACACGAGTTGCTATGGCTGACCTCAAAGTCCTTAAACAGACTCCAGACCCACGTTGGCCGAAGCAGAAAAGTATTTAGGTGGAGATTCATAGTTGCCTCTGCCCTAGAGTGTAAATGGTCCAGTTTCACAAATTATGGGGCACTTAATGTTGTGTCCTAACTGTCCTGTTGTTTGCACATCACAGGAGCTTATGGGATGAAATTGCCAAACTCGTCGTCTATTTTTGGACCGATAAAATTGAGATTACCATCGACACGTAAGAAGTAGCAGGGCACACATACACAATAACAGGTGTATCGTCGTCTACAACCGTCATGAAAGAACAATAAGCAAGTTGCCTTGTCTATGTTTGATATTATTGATCCACCGACAATTAACAACGAATTGTCGTGTTACATGATAATCCAGTACCATCAAGTGGACTACAAAGAACTCTATTGATGTTTGTATGTATGTTTGTTAGTGGGGGAACTACAAATTAATTTGTAGTGCTACAGTGAACTCTCGTGGGGATCGGAGAGGGATAACTTCAGGGCAATTAAATTGAAATGAATTTTATTGATCTGTTTTGTTAATGGGTCGTGTTGTGCATTTAGGTGCTTAAGCTATTTATTGGGCTAATATATGCATGTACATTGACTGATGAATTGTCCGAAACACTTTCAAAACTTTTTTTTTTTATTGAAAAATGCGCCTGCTCTTGACCTCGATCACGCCTGATGGAATGCGATAGATGAGTTTTATGATGGAACGAGGGTCCCCAGAAGGAGCCTGTTCACTCTTCCTTTGAAGGCAGACGGGTTATTTACCTAACTGAGAAAATGTGTACACATTTCCTAGCATTATCGTATGACATTGGAAGATGGTTAGTTTCCTGCCCTCATCATCATTGGCAAAAGGACTTGGTCAATAAACTATGTAAAAACAAATTGAATTAACGATGCTCGATCTTTGGCAGCTTTGTTCCACCGGCTTGTTATCCTTATTATCCTAGTCTGCGCAAGCTCAACCAAATCTTCTAAATATCATCAACGTATCTATCGGTTGATCTGCTAACACTTCATCAACCGTCTCTCGGCAATCTTGAGAGTATAGACCAAAAACTTGGCCCCTTATAATCCTACTAATATTTATAAATGCGAAAGTTTGCGAGTGTGGATGGATGGATGGATTTTGTTTGTTACCCTTTTACGCAAAAACGATTGACCGGATTTGGATGAAATTTGGCACGCAGATAGTTTATAACCTGGATTAACCCATAGGATACTTTTAATCCCGGTAGTACGATCCCGTGGGACAATTACCGAACTCCACGCGGGCGAAGGCACGGTCATAAGCTAGTAGACAATAAACAAACTTTTTGTAAACGGTAAATATCCTCAAAAAGTTTTGCCCTTTGAAAAAAAATCACGTACATAAATAAATAAAACCAGCAATTAAGTCTAGCTAATTCGGGACTACCAACATTAGCATAAGTAACATACAGGAAGCGGAAGTGAGCCGTTATGTTGGTACGAAGGGATACAAGGTAAGTGCATTAGCTGTGTTGTTTGTGATAAAGGGATTTTCAGTGTAGTGTAGCCCATGTAGGTTGTATAAGGCTTGCGAGGAGTCACGTGGTTGTTCACGATCTATGTAGGGTTTAAAGCTACAGTTTTAAGTTAAAGCGGTATATTGGAGGATACGGAAGTGTTTAGAATAAGATGCTCGAATTCAACGGACGAGAATTTATTTTGTGCAGTGATAGCGTAGTGGTGTGACCGTCGAATTGCCAAGTCATAGTTCTCCAGTTCGAACCCAAGGCACACACCTTTGATTTTTCGGATTCATGGACTTAATGTGTAATTAACACTTGCTTCGCTGAAGGAAAACATCGTGAGAAAACCAGTATGCCTGAGAGGGCATCACGGCATGTAAAAGCCAAGTCAGAGGCCCATGGGCGGCATAAAAACTCTGACACCAGGTTAGGCACTAACCACACGAGAAAGAAGAAGGTGGTATATCTATTGGTTGTAAACTCAATAGACGAGCCTGAAGTTAGACAATGTGACATTCTAACAGCAAGAACAATGATGGAAAACTCAAAAATATACAGGATTTAGGCCCGGTATCCACCAAAGCGGAGACGGGCGGAGCGGAGAGGAGATGTGCTAGATTCGACCAATCACAAAAGAGACGAGAGACGCTATGTCCATTTCAACCAATCTGATTGGTCGGTTTCCGCACGTCTCCTCTCCTCTCCGCTCGTCTCTGCTTTGGTGGAGTATGGGCCTTACATTAGCTAAAGAAAGGCGTTTGTCAATACTATTGAAAATCGTTGTAGTAATACAATTTTTTAGTAATAGTCTATGAAAGCGATCGCCATTTGTCAAGATTTGATTTCCTTACAGGGCAGATGATTGGCTGTATGGTGTTTTTCAGTCTACTACATGGGTTAATCATAACTGGCGAAGTGGATGTGATAAACTTATGCCGAAATCTTTTAATAGACGTGATCGGAATTGCATTTGCAACATAGCGCTTCTAAGCAGATAGAATAGATAGGCATACAGAGGAATCCGATAGGTCTAAAGTCCAGTAATCAACTGTGCATTAGAAGCTATTTAGTCCAAGCTAGTAAACGATACATGCAGACGCCAGTCAGCGTTCCGAGATCGTTATCTGAAGCTCTTAGTCACACGGATAGGAATGTCCGAGTCTTAATATTCTGTTCATCCCTATGGCTGGTCGCCGTGAATATGTTAGCATAATGTGGCTCGGTTTATATACGAAGGAATACGTTCAGAAAATCCATTTCTTTTGATTGACTTCACACACATTTCCAGATCAATTGTGTCTGCGTAGCATATGAATCGAAGTATTCTAGAAGAATTGTTATTTGAAGTCTTGAATGTAGCAGATGTCTGAAAGAAAAAAGAAAAAAATAGTTGGCTCAAGAATTAAGACACCTTAAAACTATGAAATCAGGACAGAAAACAATGCAAAAAGAGCCTCAGCCTATTACCAGCTGATACTGATACTATTCCTATTTCCTATTCTATTCCTATTTACTTCGTTTATGTTAACTTCTGGTGATGGTGTTGATACATGTGGCGTAAGTGCTCAGTTGCAGTCTGGCACTATTGTTAAGCAGAAGTCTTTGCCTCCTGGCACTTTATTTTTTTTTAACTTTAGATTTGTATGAGTATACTGTGGATTGTAGACAGTGCTTACTAGATTATTTTGAATATATTTTGACGTTTGTTAAATAAATAAATAAATAATAAATAATATTCGCCTGCGTCACTGCTGGGCAAAGGCCTGTCCCCATGACTCCCAGTTGTTTAAATCCAGGGCTAATGTGTACCAGTAGTCCACATTACCAGCTACCGTTAATTAATTTTCGGAACCTGTTGTACCCGGTAATGTGCCGACCCCAACATTGTTCTCTGAAATCACATTTGTTCTGTGGTAAACGCAGGCTGTAAACAGACCCTTCACATATCCGTCAACCAAGCATTCTGTACATCAAACTAAGTAACTTTACGCAAAAATTATTGCAGGGAATCGACTTTTTTTTTGGGTTGAAAAATCACGTTTTGCGGTAGGACTCGATGGAAAGCACTCAAAGCATTGTGCTGATGGATGGATAGAATAGTACGGGGGTCGTGGAGGTGTGTAAATTAAAAATCTTACATTAAAAACATGTATTTAAAAAAAAAACTTGTGAAAATGTTGGAACTTTGACCCCCAATATCTCCGTAACTAGAAAGTTCCCAGGTATGGTCTAGAACAAAAAATGGTCGCAAAGACGGGAGAACAAGTGCCTTTCGGATATATTAAGGGTCTATTTACACCCTTTATGTAAAACACATTTTCACTGTTCGAGTATATTTTCACGTGTTGTTAGAAGTGGGTCCTCTGTACCTTTTTTTCTCCGTGTCTCAATGTAAATACTTCTTTAAATCGATTAAGAATTCTGTAATAATATTGTGTTTAGCCACGTTCGTAGTACGCTGTTTCCATAGCGATGTGACGGCTCTTTTTGTTAATGTTAGATTTTGAGAAATTCGGTGCATTAGTGTTCTTTGCTGGGTCTGTTCCAAGAGTTTGGTCATTTTGCTCTCATTCTGCAAACAGGTCATCCTTTATTTGGTGTCTGCTTCACAATAAGTTATATCTTTTCTGTTATTTAAGTTGGATGACCAAGCATCAAGACGTGTAAAGAGAAAATGAAAGTAAAGGAGTTCGAATAATTTTGTATGAAGCTTCAAAAGCTGAAGACTGATGGCGAAGATTACTAATATCTCTGGTTTTCCTGATAGTTTGTCAGCTATAGCTTTTAAAGAATTGGTCTCCTACAGTACTTGTTTGTACTGATATCAGCTATTGATTAATACAAGGTTTTATGCGTGGCTGCCATTTTGAAATTAAAAGAAAATGGCGGCCGATGAGCAGATTAAAAATATTCAAACCCCGTTCTTTGTACACCTGTAATTGCTCAGTAGCATACTGGATTCTGAGACTATCTGACTTAAATATAACTAGTGCAATGTGAGTGAACTAAAGGTACACTTCTGCCTAACCCTTCGGGGATTACATGCGTGAAGTTATGTTACTAAGCCAATAAAAGAATAAAATAACATAAATGGCATATCGAACAAAATTAATAGTTCTTATTAAGCTTAATGGATATCGCCGTGGGGTGGTAGGCAGTACGGCGACCAGAATTAATTAATAAAACATGTCGACCGACCTATGCTCGTCAATTTATGATAGTTTTCAACTAATAGATTAATTGAACAGATGCTGTATTAATAGGAATTCGTTGGGGTAGGTCAGTTTGATGGGAAGGGAACACCGGTGGGGGGGGGGGGTGTCAGTTAGAGTCTGACAGACCCAGAAAAGGACAGTTTTATTGAGTTTGTACGAGGTAGGGACTCCTGATGGTTTATACATTCGCTTTCACGGCATTTCACATTTCTAGTTTCAATAAGAAATAAGCTTTTTAGTAGTACCATAAGAACGTTATTGTTGTTTTCCTCGGGAACAGTACTTTTTTTCAGGATGATAGGTAGCCTATGTCCGTTTCTGTATACCTAACAACGTATATACAAAATTTCAGGATGATACGTTCATTGGTTTAGCCGTGAAAAGGTAACAAACAATCAAACAAACTTACTTTCGCATTTATATTATTATAAACACTGTTTTAAGCTTTCACGGTTTACAACTAAACTTATACTGCCACTTACGCGATATCTTCCGTGATTGTTCATTATTTTGAGCTCCCGATATTTCGGCGCTATTGCAAGCGCCATGCGCCATTATTTTCCATCCACCCGCATTCTCCAGTCAACCTGCGATCATGGCGCTTGCAACAGCGCCGAAATATCGGGAGCTCAAAATAATGAACAATCACGGAAGATATCCCGTAAGTGACAGTATGAGTTTATATTATTATAGTTGGGATGAAAGTTAGGATTTCACAATAAAGTGTATTCGTAGACTGAAACGAGTAAAGTCACTAGAAAATTCCATTAACTAATCCATACAATGTAACAGTATAACACAATTTAACCCATCACGAAACAAACCTTACGCCATCGCACTATTTCAAGCTAGTTACCATAAACAGCCATACATTTTCCCATAGGTGGCGCCGTGGGTGAAACTAGTCTAGGCTATAAGTTAGACATGCCTGGACGGAAATGACTGCATTCCTAGACTGACTGGCGATGGTCTGGCTGTGAGAAAATGACCCATATGTTGTGGGGCAAGTTGTGTTAGACAGTGTGCAGACCAGCAAAGGTTTTTAGATTATGTGATAAGGTTATGTTAAATACAACGTGTAACAGAATAAACACAAGACCTCTCGTGTGGTGTCTCAGACCATGAAACTGAACAACTTTTGTTCTATGACTTTTGGAAATTCATAACTTTTTTTTTAGTTTTACCATACATGAGGATCAGCTGATTGCGTCCGTTCCCATAGAAAGTTTTTTTTTTTTGCGAATTTCAAAAACTCGTAGAACAAAAGATGTTTAGTTTCATGGTGCGAGAGACCACACGGGAGGTCTTGCGTTTATTATGTTATACCTTATACGAAATAACCTATATTTCGTCAGTATCATCAAGTTTTCTTTCTGTCCCAGCCTTATTAAATTTATTTTAGGTCGGCACCATCATTGATATATTTATAAAACATCTAAGAAACACACTCAAAACGTCTGCAGAAAAAGTGCGCACAATTTCGAATTGTGCCCACTTTTTACTGCTTGTGACGGTCATCAACTTTATGTCGTCGGTGTAAGTTCGAATTTGTGTTTAGTCAAACAGAACTTGTATTATTTTAGTATCGACGACACTTTCTGATGAGTCATTTGCAAGAAACTGTGCATCTAGGTTTTTTATATTTAATACCGTTTCGTGCTCTTACCTACATCTCAGTAGCCCCAGTCATGTGTCTCAACCCGTTTCCAACTGCTAATTTCATGAACATTCGTTCATACCATCATTGTTATCACAGTGGGTCCGGATTTTTTATATTTGCTTACTTTTAGTCTTATTTTTATCCTTACTTTAGTTCTATTTGTAGTCCGATTTTTTTTAATTTACAGTAAAATTACCTTTTTTTCAATTGATAGTCTTTGTAATACGTCATGATGCAATAATACCTATACCAGACACTAGACTAGGCTGTTAGTCATAGATAATGATGATTACCATCATCGTCTTTCTAATGTCACTCAGTCCGTCCTCAGCCTTATACTAGATTGTACTGTCCCTGGGTTATGAGACAACATTCCCTATTGGGGTCAGGACCATCAGGAAGATGTTTTGCGTTCTAATTTCAACTGACTAGAATATTGAGTATTGTTCATCGTCCAAATAGGTCATTCGTTGTCTTACTGTGTGTTGGTATGTCAACAGCTTAGGATAAGATATATGTGTGTATGTTGTGTATCTTCCGGGTCAGGTAAGTAATTGTTGAGGTGAGGTCTGTAAATAAATTACCTGAACTTTATTCGAAATTTGAATTTAAATTCTTTCATGTTGTTTATGGGTATCATTTAAGCTATCGCCAATTTAATTAGTTTTGTGTTTCTTAAATAATAGGGTTTGCCCGCAAAATAGTAGATTTGACACCAAAATTTAGTCACCAAACAATATAAAATCAATTCCACAATAAATCACCAAAAATTATGGAGATATAGGGTCCAGTACCAAATAAATGTTTTTGTATGTATTATAATAGGTTTGTCCTAATAGATATTTAAGCAAACTAATAAATTTTCTAGGAAATTTATAAACTTTCGTAGGATTCTAAACAAGAGATAAACTGTATTATTTTACGGCCACATTTTCGCACGGGGCTCCGCACGGGGCTCCTATTTCTGTTTGCAGGGTTTAAAGTAACCTAACCTAACCTAAAGTCGGGGTGCCCCAAGTCCCGAGATTTGCGATAATCGATTTATTTGGTGACAGATCTACCATTCTGAGCACAAAGCTATTATTTAAGTAATGAATATATTATAATACACATATATTAACATTAATTTGATAATTCATACCTGGGAACACTTTTTGTTTATTTGAGAACGAAAATATTTCGTGGCGATAGATCTATTTATTAGATGATACAACTTGATGACAAATATAAATTTTGGTGACAAGAAATATAGTCCCCGTTGTTTATGGACATCGTGCAGGCAATTTCAATGCTCTGAGAATTGAAATTGGTTGAAACGGCACTGGGCCCGGTGATAGATTATGGATGATTATGCTTCTGCTTACATCACAGATAATCTTACATTGAATTATTGTGTGTGTGGTGTAAAAGGATCCATCGCATAGCCGACATCAACCAAGTATTTTGTGCATTTTGTAAGTAACACTGAGCGAAACTTATTGTTATTCGCCTTTTTTTTTGGTGTGAAAGATTGGGAACTTTGGCCATGAATATCTCTGTAACTAGAAGGTTCTCAGGTAATCTTCAGTACAAATGATCACAATGACGGGAAGAACAAGTCCCTTTCGGTTTCGTTAGTGGTGTTGTTACACTCGTTATAGGTTGTGATGATTCAAAAGAAGAAGACTACAAACTACGCACAAGAAATTTACGTATTCGATATACACGGTATTTATTAGATTCCTCCATCTTCTATCACAAATAAACGAGTAAACGGTAGTAACCATTGTTACAATTTTCCTCAAAGATGGATGCTTCACATTACAATACGGGGTCTCTAATAACAACATCAAATGTCTGTCTGTCACGGCATTATTAACTGCATGGGGGCCGGATGACTTTGTTTTTATTTATCTTCACGGTTCAATGTTCAATTTGGGGTGGGTAGGGATCGTAGCCGCATCTGTGTTGTGGCCATCATGAAGTTGAACTTGGCTCTACTAATGACATGTTTTAAATGTTGTATGTAAAGGTGTAAATAGACCCTTCACGGAGCCGTCAACCAAGCATTCTGTACCTACATCAAACTGAGTAACTCTATGCAAAACTTATTGCTGAGAAACGACTTTTTTTTAGGGTGAAAAATCACGTTTTACGGAAGGACTCTATGCACTCAACACATTATGTTGATGGAAGCATTAAATAGTACAGGGTTCATGGAGGTATTTAAAGTAAAGTTATAAAATTATAAACTTATATTTATAAGAAAAAAGTGTGAAAAAGTTGGAACTTTGACCTTCAGCATCTCCGTAACTAGGAGTTTCCCAGGTATGGTCAAAAACGGGACAACACGTGCCTTTTGGCTTTGGTCTTTTTACACCCATTAGTTATGTAGAAGGGAATCTTTGCCTTAGCCTGAAATCTGGTAGCAATCGTGTTGCGTCGTCAGAGGAAGAATGAATGAAGCTTGTATTGTTGGCTCACGTAATGTATCACATTGCCATTTCCTCTCAATGACAGGAGGCCTGTGTGTGCTGCGCTGACCCCAAATAAATTGGGATAAGGGCTGGGGGTTGATGATGATGATGATGAGAAGCCTATGTCCCAGCGGTGGGAACTTTAGAGGCTGATTAAGGGTATTAGTGGTTTTTACTGTAAGCTACTTCAGCTTTCGTGTGGATGCTAAAAACATAAAACGTGTCTGTACTGTTACTTTTACTTAACAAAATGAGGTATTTAATATTTAATCAGTTTCAAAGTAGGTACGTTTAGTACATTTCAACACATCTAAACCCGCTTTAGTTTACAAATGGATGTAAAGTAGAACTTACCATCCACACGTAGAACAAGCCAACAAGTTTGTAAGTGAACTTGCCAACGCGGCTCAACTTAGAATTGAGTTTAAGCTATCTTTGGACGGCGACACAAATGGAGACACATATGTCTCATTTGTATACGATGTGTTCACACTTGGTACCTACTGTTTTTGTACTAAGTTTCACGGAGTCCACAGTTGGGATTATGATGATGATCTCATCTATCCGATTTCGGCCACAGCGACTGCATTCGATGGCTTTCTAGGTAGATTGTCGAGAGCTTTGGTGTGCTGCTTTGTCATGTTGAGATTATAATAAATTAAGAGCATAGGATACGGGAATAGAGGAGCTCGTAGCTAAATAAAAACAGCCGCTCGGGCCGATCTTCAGGTTAAGCTGCACTTGCCTAAGTTGGTTCGTGGATGGGTGACTATCGATTACATACCAATTCCTCCGTGCCTCGGAAAGCAAGTTAAGCCACTGGTCCCGGCTGTCATTTGTAGATCTTTGACAGTCGTTACAGGTCGTGTCAGTCTTACCAAGAGGTATGGTATTACCCAGTACTAACTGGGTTATGGAGGTCAGATAGGCAGTCGCTCCACTTAAAATACTGGTATTCAGCGGCATCCTGTTAGACTGGAAGCCGACCCCAACGTAGTAGGGAAAAGGCTAGGCAGATGATGATTGTCACTAGGTCTAGGAAACCATCACCATTTCACCCAATTAAAAACATCAGCATCATTCTTATCAGAATTATTATTCCTCCATTACCATCCCGAATCACAAATACCACTCCAATATCTGTCTGACACCTCATTATTAGCAGCATATGGCACATAGCTGGCACGCGTTTTTGTATCCCCACAATTTCAGGCCGCGTTATCTTTGGCAACGGTTGACTTCCTCTTAATTGGGTAGCACCCCTCGTTGTAGCGTGAAGATATGATTACGATGATGAAGTGGGATGAGTTACAATTTTAATTATTTATTTAAATTAGATTTCGAGGGTCGAGTGGATGATGGGTTGTATGATAATGATGGCTGGTTGATGAACCTTTTTAATGAGAGAATAGGTAATGATCTTTGTTGGATTTCTAGTGCAATCTTTAAGGCAGTCATCCAGAACAATTGGGCATAAACGTCGCTGGTCTGCTGCCTACTGCCTACTTTATGCATTGTTAATTGGTAAAGAAAGAAAACATATTTATTTGGCACATGCCACAAGTGCACACAACAGCAAAAACAAAATTAAAAAATCTTAAATTTACATAAAAAAAAAGGTAAAAACTAAACAGAAAAAAAAGAGATAATATTGTGTGTCTCACGGCTGCGCCAAATAGACCCAGTTCAGCAAACTGCCGAGCAGCTAGTGCCCGACGCTGGTGTTCAACTGGACCTGAGATGGTGACGAGACGGACATAAAATGATAATGGTAGGCTAGCTTGAATATATGGCACAACCGGGTATGTTATGGTACTACTACCGGGTGCTACCAGGATAACATTTATATCCCAGATTTTGCTCCATCTGTGTGAAAAATTTCATCGATATCAGTTCGTCCTTTCAGTCGTCGTTACTTAGTGAAAAGCTTACAGACAGACAGTGTTTTTAAGAAATTGATGGGGTGGTCTTATTTATAACGTAAATCCTCACCACGAAATTAAACCATAATTTAAACCACATTTTAAAACGGCCTCATAAATCACTCTTACTTACTAAACAGGATCCATCAAAAAACCTCATTCCGCCTAAATCCGTTATTAGGCTAACCTCATCCCGATCTACTAAACAAAATTGTCCGGAAATGGGCATCGAACTGGCATATAAACACGTGCATCCGATCCGATGCCAAATGAGAATACGGGTGCAAGCCAAATGCAGGGTTGCTAGATCAAGTTTCTCAAGTTTTCCCAAATTCATTTATTTTTGGTAAAAATTATTCGGTTTGGAACTTTCTCCGTTCAATTGTCTAAAATAGGATGTAGTAATTTAAAGAATGGGGAGATTTAAGACTATGTTTATTTTACAAAGTGACGGGTCACACGCATACTGCAAGTGCACACCCTCGCGCATTGGGCCACCTCATCTTTTACCTGCCTATAGTGTATCGAATTTTGCGACTGTGTGTACTTGTGTAGCTATAGTATATCTCATAATTTCCTAATTATTTTTCCAAGGATAACATTTCCATTATTAGAATGAAGTGAAGGGCACATTATAAGCTGTTGTATGATACAATTTTTAATTTCAAATAATGAATTTTAAGCACTTGTTTACCTACTTCCAATTGTAACTCTAGAATCATGATTTAAATTTTTGCTGTAAATAAAATAGTATATCTGAGCCGGAGATGCGATCTGTACCTCAGTGTACATACCTATTTCAGACACCTTTCTCTATTTAAGATTGTGCATTTATCAGTACCTGTTACTTCTGATGTTGAGATAAATAAAAATTATAATTATGATTATGATTATACATCGCATCACTGTTACACGGTTTTTAGTTTGGTCCAAAAGGCCCATGGTTCTTTCCCCAAGAACAATTTTTTTTCCCAAAAAAGGGGGAAAACTCCCCAATCTACCAACGCTGCCAAATGGCATGATAGCTGGGCAATACGGGCAAGGCACGATAGCAGTGTAATATGGGCTGGCTGGGTAATGTGGACAGGGATTCGGATGGAATCGATATCGCTTTAAAAGGTGGTGGTGTGAATCTAGATAGGATTCTTATGTTTTGTTGTTATCCGGAGTTTGTTTATTAGTGCTCACATGCTGTTGCATGCGTAGTTCTTAGAACAAAAAAATCGGTTGTTTGTAAAGTCGGTTTACTGACGATAGTTGAACGTGACAACGTCATAAGAAAATACTGATGAAATGGTTGCATTTTTCAAAAAACGAATGTGCGTTGAGCAATTGTTTTATGGAACGCCTCATTTTTTCGTGCGTGCAGCCGGCTCCATCGAATTATAAGACGTTGTCACGTCAAAAATATTCATGTAATTGGTTAATGTTGTATGTAACTATTTTGTTAACTTCTTCAGGCGAGTTGCAGCCAAATTCAAGCATAATTCGTGAAAAAAATATTTGCGACGGGCTACTTACAGTACCATATAATTTCCTATGAATACCAATATGTACATGTTATGTGCATACGGTAATAAAATATGTGATACATAATGATAAAAAGAAAAATGTTTGCAAAAAGTATGATACGTCATAAAAACGTATCTTCAAGAGTTGACTGGCTTTTAAAGTGCAGAAGATATTTTCATTTTTTATTCAAACTTCTACCTTTTACAGCAATTTCATCCACTAGTCTGAGTAGACACACATAATACCTACATATGTATGTAAATATGCCTCCATTTCTATCCACACAAACGATAAAAAATCGAAAATATAAGTTTGTATGTCTGTTACCTTTTCACGTCTTAACGACTAAACAGATCCTGATGAAAGTCACAAGCTGACTTATTAAGCTGGGACGTGGGATATTTTTTACCCCGGTAATATAACCATGAAATAATTTCCGACTTCCAAGCAAGCGAAGCCGTGGGCAAAACTAGTAAAAAAATAAAATTTAGTTTAGTTTGCAATGTCTACGTTTTGCATTGCCTCTGCATACGAGGCTGCATAGGCACCAATCAGTTGCTTGTAAATAAATGATATCAATTGCATGGTGTGCTGTTCTGTATACAGCTTTATTTATATGCTTGGTAGGATATCTTGTTTGAATTTTGGAGTTTTAGTACCTACTTACTGAGGCCCTATTAGAATGCCAGCGCTGAGACATCTATTTTTTAAATGTCGCAGTACCATGCTGATATTATAGGGGCTTTTGGCCTCGTACAGGATCTACAATTAGTTTGATTTTATGTTTTAGTTTTTTTTTGTTAGTATGGTTTTTGAATTTTAGTGTTGTTTCCTTTGTTTTATTTTTCAATTTTTTTTAATTTTTTAATTTTTTTTTTTGTCGCTGTAAAATGTGGGGAATGCTGCCAACAGTACTTAACCTAACAATTTGAGATGTATAGCGCCTTAATGTCGTAGTACAAGTAATGATCTGTAGTGCAAATGACTACTGATTTCAGTGTTTCAGGTTTCATTTGCCAAATAAAAAAATAAAATATGATATTATTACACCTAACCCTCTCACAGACCCCTCTTACCTCTTCATGAGTATATCTACTCAGAGGAAGAAAGACCTAACCCTCATTACAATTTCCATAATAATTAAAACGAAAGTCATCCATCACTCAACGCAAGTGACACACGGGAGTGCATTACAGAACGATCTTAAGATATTAATATATCTCCAGACGGCTCATCCTCGCACAAGGATTGCTTGTACGACAGCACATGTTCAAATGTGATCAAAACAACATTAATTTCGTTAAGGAGTTTGTTTTAAGGGTTTTTTTACATTGGAATGTTGAGCAGTGGATTGGTGGATTATTTTGAGATGGATACAAATATATAATGCTGATCGGTAGATTTTACGCTTTGGTGTATTAATTTAATACTCTATTCTCTCACTTTTATCTATAGTCATGTTAAAGTAACTACTTGAGTTAAAGTACTTTATGCAACCATTTTTATGCAGTATTCCAAATTCAAATTCTTGATTTGAACGAATTAAGGACCGTTAAAGAAAGCAAAGCCAAGAATTCTAACTTGTGAACTGACAGTTCTAAATTCAAGTAATAAGCTGAGAAGAAGACTAAATTAGAGAATAAATATCGTATCTTAAATAATGACTTTCACTCAAGTTATCACTTTGACTTGTTTATAGATACGGGTGTTAGTGTTGGTGCTTGTAAATACATAACATAAATCTGTTGGTTGGTACGTTTTTGGTACAGTTCACATTTGCACAGTCACACCGTACTGAGCTGGTCTAGCGTAGTACGGTGTTTTAATACCATAAGAGGCCAGCTTATACTGGTTTTGTTACCACTTACGTTTGGCCTATCCTTACAAGTACATATGTACATGATTGCCGCAATGTTAACTGAGTGTGTACCCTTCACACAAGGTACTTTGATTGGTGTAAATGATACTGTAATTTCTTATGTTGGAAGATGTCGATGGGTAAACGTGTAGAACTATAACTATCACCGAAGATTACAGATTTTTAGAAGATGACCATTTCCATAGGAGATGGCTGTTTAGCCGCTGAACATAGTTTGCTTGTAGGGAATTCCATACAACTTACGGCTTGTATAGTTATAATTTAATACCAACCATCAAAATCAAAGCATTTATTTCAAATAGGCCAGTTACAGGCACTTTTGAATTGTCGAAAATACATCATAAACCTATGAACAACCCGTTCAATCATGCATCTTGAACCTCTAAACCAACCATATTTATACCCGAACCGTTTGTCCGCCATCTTGAAAGGCCGAGAGTCTTCAACGAATGGAAGGTTCCACCAGTTCAAAGGGAGAGTAAGGATTAATTATGTTATCTATATGGGACACAAATACACGGGCTATGGTTTGCCAAGGGTATTGGGTATGTGAAGTACCTAAGTAAATATGGTTTGAATATTGTCAGGATGAAAACTAAATGTTGCGTTGGAAGGCCTCCCACTAGGTGGACCGATGACCTGGTAAAGGTTGCAGGGATCCGCTGGATGCGAGTCGCACGGGACCGGTCAATGTGGCGACACTTGGGGGAGGCCTATGTACAGCAGTGGACGTCTTTCGGCTGAAATGATGATGATGATGAAAACTAAAGTATTTTCCATACAAATTCAATACAAAAGTCACGCACGTGTTCCGTGGGAAGGTTGTTAAATCACTTAATTAATCACTTAATGAGGCTGTGCTTGGTCTTTAAAATAATTAGAACGTCGTCTGAGCTCACATATTTTTTTTTTCAATCCCACCCCGTAATTGCGGGATTGGATTCCTATTCCGAAGATTACCCCCTTCATACAAACTTACAACCCCCCCCCCCCCTTACCCTTACCTCTTTATAATATTACTATAGATAACTGTTATTGTACCCAGGGCTATTGATTTGAAAAGAGTATCCATGGTTTTTTTTACACATGAGATTCACGGATTTGAATGGGCAACTACAGTCCATTCAGAGTTATTGTGCCTGTGGCTGGACTGTAGGTAGTTTATTTTTTGACTATTCAATAGTGCATGTCGGGTCTATTTGAAATAAATGCTGTGCGTGCTGTGTGTGTGTGCTGTGCTGTGTGTGTGCTGTTTGTTTTTTTATTTGTTATTTTTTATATTGTGTGCACTTGTGACATGTGTCAAATAAATGTAATTTCTTTCTTTCTTTCTGTGAGTTTGAGTTAAATTATTCTATATCTACATGTCACTGCTTATTTCAGTCTGTGATTATTCAATTTTCACATAACATCGACTATGTATCCCAAGGGATGAGATAGAAATTTAAAATACAAGTACACCTGCGTTTCTCCAATTAAGTTCAAGTCTATGTAACCAACAATTTGCCACCAGCTGGACATAAATCCAGACATCTGGCTTTTACTGAGACATTCCTTGAATAAATCTTTTGACCAAAGTAGAAATAAGTGAATTCGCCACTTAATTTCTGTAATGGGGTCGGAATTACCTTTACAGTAGAACGTTACCTACAGCTGGTCATATCTGTAACTAAAACATCGATTGTCAATTTGCGGATACTGTTAATAAGATAACACGAATAGGTGGGCAGACGATCTCATTAAAGAGGCCGGAAGAAACTTGATAACCATGACACAAAATCGCCAAAAGTGGCGAGAAGAGACCTACACTCGGCATTCGGTGGCAAAAGGTTGAAGAAGAAGAAGAAGAGAAGAGAAGACTATAAGACATCCTCTTCTTTCTTTTTGTCTTGAACGTTTTTCTTTTTTGTAGCGCTGCCCTGATTACAGACAGTCCACCGTCATTACTAAACCTCTTCTAAAAGTTCACTCATCATTCTCTTGCCCTTGTCCCAATTTCATTTGGGGTCGGCGCAGCATGTCTTCTTCTTCCATACTTTACTCGTCATCTCATCAGACACCTCCTTACGTGCTATATCATTCTTTACACAGCCCATCCATCGTTTCTTGGGTCTTCCTCACCACAGTCATATTCAAAACTTTCCTCACGACATTTTCCTCATTCCTCCGCATCACATGTCCGAAAAGGTATCAAATAACAACTATTTAAGCACCAGAATCCTGCCGATTACACATATCACACTACGTCAAACGCACGCGCCGCGGTCAACCGACGCACGTGCGATCGACACATACATTTCTAACATCATTATTGCTCTGTTCAAACATCGACCACCCATCGTTAGTACGGACACGGTACGGATATTGTCCGTTCAGCTTTACAGTTTAAAACTATTTCCATGTACTTGGAGTGGTTTGAAAGTGATATCTAGCGGGTTATTGAGTGGTTATTTAAATTATGTCTAGTGGTGGATGATTGGATTATTTTGTGTGTTTGGCGGCGAATCAGAGAAAAGTTTTAAATAAGTGCTATTCTTGTAAGTTGATTGCAGTTTGTTTTTTTTATGATAATATCGTACCTGTAATCCCCGAAGGCAGAGCTGTACCTTATAGTACACCCACATTTCGTCAGTTATGTTTTTACGTCCTATGTAATAGAGAGCGACCAAAATGCCATCAAACGGGCACAAATTCAGACCCTGTGGCTGCTTCGAAATTCCTGATGGAAAAACCCAATAACAATTTGCTCGACCGGGGAATCGAACCCAAAACTCAGCAGTCGCGCTTGCGACCTTCGACAAGTGAGGCAAATTATGACATCGTATAAAACACAAAAAAAAACATTTATACTTTTAAATAGCTTTTAATCTTTAGGTTTTATCACAGAATAAACTGTCCTAATACTGGGCAAATGCCCTTTTTTTAATTCTTCCAGATATATATATATTTATATATCCACTACGTTACCAATCATCACGGTTAAGGACATGTTACATTCCTTTGAAGAATATAATTATTTTATACATTTAGGAAACCAAATAGAAGAGCATAATCTATTTTTGGAAACTTTGTAATAACATACCGTATAATATGATATCCGACATATGTTTTAATCAAACCAACAAGATTACAAACCCCGAATCTCCACATACAGAACCCTTTGTAACAAATATCAATAACTTACCTGTACATACATATCTTCCTTAAATTGGACTGCCCAATATCATTGTAGACACAGCCGTATTAACATACAGTGATTCAACTTGGAACAAATCATCGGAATCGGCTCGCACACACATCTTCTTCTTTAACGTATGGTCAGTGCCTAACCAGCCCCCGTAGCATGACCACCGTAGACAAGGATTTATTTGACGGAAGAATCGACAAAATGACAGATTGTGTCGACACAATGACAGCTTTCTATGCACTATCTGTCATTTTGTCGATTCTTCCGTCAAAGAAATCCTTGTCTAAGGTGGTCATGCTACGGGGGCTGGTGTCAGAGTTTTAATGCCGCCCATGGGCCTCTGACTTAGCTTTACATGCCGTCGAGAAATATCTCTTAGACAAGTGATAAGTATACAATACGCTGATGAATCCGAAAAGTCAGAGGTGCGTGTGCGTTGGGTTCGAACTTGAGACCTTGGACTTGACAGTCCGACGGTCATACCAGTAGGCCATGATTACTCCCACTAGCACACACAAGCAAAGAGTTTACTCGAATTCTAAGCGTGCTTTAAGTAACGGGTTACTCGTGATTAAGGCGGTGCTGTCACATCGAGACAAATGGTTATATTTTATGTGTGAGCTGTCTAGTCGGTCACCACTAGTTGCCCTAGTGAAGCGCTACTGCCGACCCTGAGGTTCTGGGTTTGATGTCCAGAAAGGGTATATTATTGTTGGGTTTATCCATAAGAGTTTTCTTAGTAGCACGGATTCTGGATTTGGGCCCGGTTGATGGTAATAGCCTCGCCTCCTTTTACATAGGACTTAAACATAACTGGTGGAATGTGGGTACTCCTTCTTCTTATGGAACACCACACATACAGTTGGGACTGTTCGAAAGAGATACCGTGGCCCTGGAACACAAAGGGCAAACAAGGAACGTGGATGGGTTTTAGTCAGTACAAGTCTGACACTCCCTTCCGCTCCGCCCAGAGTGGGGGGGGGGACCATTTGATGATTTCCCATCCGTAAAAAAAACACCCCCGTTTGATTTCTCAAATAGTTGGTTTACTGGTTATCTTTATACTGTGCCAACATCCTTGGCAAGATATCCACAAACCAACCAACATTAATCACCCTTTGGCAACCGAATATTCAACCCTCTCTCCGCCAGCCCCTTAATCCCAAACGGTGGGTAATACTGGACTTTTTTAACAATCCAATATCCGATAACTTTCGGCTATTTTACATGTGAAAAATATCCTATTTATCTGTCAAAGGTAAGGTTTGAGGCCGAAAGCCTATTCGGATTCAAATGAGGCCTTTTATAAATCATTTCGGCTTTCGGTAACCGCTAAACCCTTTCTATTACTGTAGCGTTGGCAGAAAAGGTGAGGAATAGTTTTGCTATCTATTTTGATGTTTATAGGAATGAAGAGAAGTAGTTGTTAGGTTCCTTCGCCAATATTGAATGACTGAATTTCAATATTTTTAAATACTTTATCAATCCAGCAGAACATCTTCCTCCTGGACAGGAACTGTAGAAATAATCTAGCCAATTGGGGTGTAATCGACCCGTCCCAAATACAATGCTAGTGTGGAGCTCCTCTGCAGGATACACCCCACCTGCATTCTTGCCCAACCTGCATCTTCCAGGATTTAAACGAAGCAAACGAAAGCGGTTGCTGTGCAAGTGGCTTTATACTGAACTTATACTGTCACTGACGGGATATCTTCCGTGGTTGTTCTTTATTTTGAGCTCCCGACTTACAAGTCAACCCGCGATCATGGCGCTTGCAGCGCCGAAATATCGGGAGCTCAAAATAAAGAACAATCACGGAAGATATCCCGTAAGTGACAGTATAAGTTTAGTTGTAAACCGTGAAAGCTTAAAACAGTGTTTGGCTTTATACTGGTCAGGTATTATTTGGGTCCATCGACACGCAAAGAAGAAAAATACTATTAAATAATTGGTTGTATAATATTTGCCGGGAATCGAGATGAATGGCGAATGGACCTGTGCTATATCATTTTTTATAAGGTTAAGCAGTGGACGTTGAAAAACTACGTTGATTCGTTCGTTAAGTTGGTTCGAATACATTTTTTTATTTTTTCGGATGGGAAATCATCAAATGAGCCCCCCCCCCCACTCTGGACGGAGCGGAAGGGAGTGTCAGACTTGTACTGACTAAAACCACAGTCCACAGTCCCGCAGCCCTGGCAGGCATCGGCCCTTGCAGACCCCTACATCGTTGCTGACATCTCTTTGAGGCGCGCGTGGAACACGAACGCGCCGTCGTCGACACGGCCTGTCGTCATAAGACGGCCGGAGTGTTGGTGTGTACTTAATTTAAAGGTTTGAAAGATTCTTTTTATATCGGACTAGCTTCTTTCTGCCCTTACCTTATATATATTACTTTACCTTATACCTTTAGGTCATCATTCTGTCGTTTTGTTCAATAATCAATTGAGAAAACCTTAAAAAAATATACTGAAACACAAAGGAAACAGCGTATTTTACTTGCTGTCCGTACACGTAACGGTAGGCATTGCTCTCTAGGCAATGAATGCCCCGGGAGCGCAGTGTGCAATCGATACCTCGGCGGAGGCATGTGATTGACTTTTTTTGTCATCGGTACTGAACTATTGATGCCATGTATGTACTGTGGCATGTAGGAGTGTGAGTTGGCAACCCAAGTTGGCTTTGTTATGATTTGTGTGCAGGCTTCAAATATGTGATTGTGAGTTATTACTCAAATAAGTCAGCTGAGTATGAGATCCTGAGTTCGATTCCTGGGGCGGGCAATGTGTTATTGGGTTTTCCTATCAGGATTTTTTTTGTAGCACGGAGTCCACGGAGTCTGGATTTGTGTCCGGTTGATGGCAATAGGCTCGCCGACTATTATGGGATGCGCGCAACACGTTTTACTTCAATTCTCCTCTGTGAGACGTTACGGCATCAGTCACTCCTTTCTCTTTCATATCATTCTTCACACAACCCACCCATCTTTTCTTTGGCCTTCCTCTTTCTCTCCATCAACATTCATATCCATCACTCATTTAGTCATAGATTACATACGTTACCGAAACGTGGTCGCTCACAATGGGCCTCATCAGAAGGCTTAAAGTCACCCAAAGGGCAATGGAGAGGGCTATGCTCGGTGTTTCCTTGCGTGATCAAATCAGAAATGAGGAGATCCGCAAGAGAACCAAGGTTACCGACGTAGCCCGAAGAATAGCCAAACTTAAGTGGCAGTGGGCAGGGCACATTGCTCGCAGAACGGATGGCCGATGGGGCCGAAAAGTTCTGGAGTGGCGACCGCGAACCGGAAGACGCTGCGTTGGAAGGCCTCCCACTAGGTGGACCGATGACCTTGTAAAGGTTGCAGGGATCCGCTGGATGCGAGACGCACGGGACCGGTCAATGTGGCGACACTTGGGGGAGGCCTATGTCCAGCAGTGGACGTCTTTCGGCTGAAATGATGATGATGATGATGACTCATTTAGTCACATGAGTTTTATCCCTCATCATTAAATGTAGACAAAACACTCTCGACTTTAATTTTTTCTGTAACAGGCGCCACTTTCAAACATCCTCTTTCTTTGAATTTGTTTATTCAATTAATTAAACGAATATTCAATTAATTGAACGAATATTCAATTAATTAAACGAAAATTCAATTAATTAAACGAATATTCAATTAATTGAACGAATATTCAATTAATTAAACGAAAATTCAATTAATTAAACGAATATTCAATTCATTAAACGAATATTCAATTAATTAAACAAATATTCAATTAATTAAACGAATATTCAATTAATTAAACGAATATTCAATTAATTGAACGAATATTCAATTAATTAAAAGAATATTCAATTAATTAAACGAATATTCAATTAATTAAACGAATAGAAAATTACAGAATAGGCATTTGTCAGCTGTAACATATCATAATTCACCACGCTCCATATATTTTGATATTTAAATAACTGATACGATGCACGCAGTATTCGGGAATATCCCTGTCAGTCAATTTTCGGAGTTGATCAACCATGTAACAATCAACCTGCGCATGTGCATACATAATACATTTATGTCAAAACTAGCTGTTGCCCTCGACTTTTGTTTGCGTGAAATTATTATAAAAAAAATATTACTTCCCTTTTTGTTCGGATTTTGTTACCAATTTCAAGGGTTTTGATTTTTTTTCACGGAACCCTAATTCTTATTCTTAAATTAAAAATAGTAGTTACTCCTTATAACATTAGCTATCTGCCAGTAAAAATCCGGTCAAAATCGGTCCAGCCGTTTCGGAGATTAGCTGGAACAAACAGATAGACTGACCGACAGACAGACAAAAATTGAAAAAAAAAAAAAGTTTTTGTTATAAGTGCCGTATATATTTTCATATGCATTCACTAAAAAGCTGTTATTTTGATATTACAAACAGACACTTCAATTTTGTTTATTTGTATACCGCAAAATAAAATATATTGCAATCAACGCTGACGGTTTGACCCGAACGGGCGAAAATATGAAAAGGGTTGTTATAAACATTATCAAGTTTCTGTGGCTGAAATAGTACAACGACACGACATCACGCTTGTTACCCTATTAGGGTGAAGGTAGAACTGTATTGTACAATCATCTTTTATCGGATACGGATTCAATGCCGATTTTCAGTTACACATAACTCTGTGAGGGATGCTACACATAATTACGTTCGGGTCGAGATGACCCGGTACAGCCGAACAGCAAAATTTAATATAATATGTAGTAAATACACTTTTGGACAAAAGTTTTGCATGAATTGCGTTGAGCGGACCCGAACCGAACATGATTTAGCGATGGTAGACGCCCAACGATGGTCGTCGATTTGCACCAGGAGAATTAAAACCATGCGTAGCCATTGTTTTCAGTCGGTTTTGTTGACCCGAAAGTAGGGCTACATCCAGTTTGGTAACTTTCCCGATTCGCCAACTAAACAAAAGACTGGCAAAACACATTTGAGCATCAAAAACTTTTGAATAGAAACTGGTAAGCATTGTAGGGATACTGTATTCTATTTTATAATCGACTGCCCCGTTGGTCTCGAGGCAGTTGACGCGAAAGCCGAGCTAGGGGTCCTGGGTTCGATTCCCGGGTCGGGCACAATGTTACTGAGTATTTCCATTACGAATTACTCAGTAACGTCTCGGAGTCTGGCAGTTGGGTGCTACGTCACCCCCGTGCCTCGGAAAGAACGTTAAGCCGTTGGTCCTGCGCCTGATCTCTCTCCGGTCGTGTCGGGCTGCCGTCCCTGAGGACTATGAGGGTGAGGGAAGAAAAAGTGTACTTGTGCCAGAGCACACACTTGTGCACTATCATTTTTTGTTTTTATTTGAGTGAATTTCGGCCAGGGTGATGTACATTCTAGGTTGATGATAAATACATTCTTGGATACTATAAAATATTTACATACAAACATAAACTCACGCCTCTTTCTAAGGGGGGGTAGGCAGAAACACACATGCTACGATCCTTACATACTCTTTAGGCTTCGTCCACGCACGCCGGTTGCGACTACTACGCCTTTGGCGCCAATTATACAGAAACGGCGTAAGGTGAAGGCGCGGCGCAGGCATGATGCCGCTTCAAAACGTTTTCATACAAAATATAAGGCGGCGAGACATGTCGTGAATTACACTCAAGCGGCGCGGCGCAGGCAGGCCGTGCTTTCGTTTCGTTATAAATCCACGCCTGCGCCTGCGCCGCGCCTTCACCTTACGCCGTTTCTGTATAATTCGCGCCCTAGATCTCCTGGAAAACATCACCAAAAGATCACAAAATATATATTTATACATACCATAATCCCAGAAAAGACAAACAGATAAATAAACCCAACCAATTATATGTCATTTGAAACCTAATTTGTCTCTCTGTTAGTTTTTGAGGTATTTTTTACCCCAGCCACCCGTGGGGTAGCGAGGGGTGAACGCAGATGTTTTGCTTCAATAAGATATTTGAACTTATTTAATTGTCATCGTTTTGAGACTATTTTTGTGAAACTACTTACTTTTTTATTTACTTGGTCCTGGTTCAATTTTTTTATTTACTTGGTCTAGAAGGTGAGTTTCCATGAGAATAATTAGTTTTTTGAAAGCCAGTTTCTAAATCTTGACACAATTTGAGAGGTTTTACTATTTATCATACATTCGTCATATTTAGTAGAGGTTTTCGTTAATGTTTCGTTAGCGATAACTTTACAATTCCTTCTTATATCTATACTCAATATTATAAAGCTAAAGAGCTTGCTTGTTTGGTTGAACGCGCTAATCTAAGGAACTACTGGTTTGAATTGAAATATTCTTTTAGTGTTGGATAGTTCATTTATCGAGGAAGGCTATAGGCTATATAAGATCACGCTTCGACCAATAGGAGCCGAGCAAAAATAAAACAAGTCAGAAGCGGCGGGTGAAACTGCGGAGTACTGCTAGTATTTTATAAAAAGATTCTTAATAGGTGGTCATACAACATTGCTCTGTTTTACCTCTTTACCTACTGAGTTCCACCAGTCAACCCGAAATCAGACGGTTCACTGTTTGTTCTTTTTCTTTAAACACCATGACTTTTTAGTCGTCTTACAAAGGTGGCCCGCTCAATGTATCCGACATAAAATAACTCAAGGCACTAGTAATTTATTTATCATTAATTAAGATCATTTATTTATTTAAACAATAAAGGTATACAGGTTAGGTTAGGTTAGTTCATAGGTAGGTACCAATTACAGATAATAGAAGATAATAGGTGCAAATAAAAAATAAATACGGACCGCGCTCGCCGTGTTTCTAACTTCGTCATGCGTCATAATAATGGATTATATTTTAATTTTTAAATTATTCAAATCTCATAAATAGCTATCTTTTTGTTAATGAATGTTTAGTAGTCAATGGATACATGAAGTGGGTTGCCGTTGTAAGACGACTAAAAAGTCACGGTGTATAAACGTCTAATATCGGCTGGCTTGCTATTATTTTCCAGCACAAACTCACTTTCATCGATAACAGCTGTCTTATTAGAGTAGCTCTTTTCAATTTCTTTAATGCCAGAGATACACATCGATCGTCACGACATTTGTAATGAAATAGAGGTGCACTTTCACGAGATTACACAGTTTTGACGATGTTAGCTAAACCGTTATTTATCGAGTGATGTCACGCTATGAAAAACCGATATGTTACGTTATTTGGAACGCCCCTGTTGGTGCTAGCGTGATAGTATTTGTGTAACAACTTAGAGTTAGTGTATGTCAGCGTCATTGATCTATCTGTTAGCTGAAATTAACTTTACAATTTGTGTGCTGGAGTAGCTGGTGTACATATAAAGTGCAGGTATAACTAGTGTAAATAAAATCACTGCCTCGTTGTTCTAGGGGTCGCAAGCGCGTCAGGTCAGCAAGAGGTCCTGGGTTCGATTCTCGGTTCGGGCAAAGTGTTATTGGGTTTTCCATCAGGACTTTCTGGAGCCACGCAGTCTGGAGCTGTGCCCGGTTGATGGCAATGGCTCGCGTCCTATTACATGAGAATTAAAACATAAGTGGCGAAATGTGTGTCTTATACTATAAGGCACACCTCTGCTGATTACAGGCGTGTTATGATGTTGTGTTAATAATATAAACCGGGATGTTTTTTAGTAGGACCCTCATCATTTGCCTAGCCTTTTCCCAACTATATTGGGGTCGGCTTCCAGTCTAACCGGATGCAGCTGAATACCAGTATTTTACCTGGAGCGACTGCCTATCTGACCTCCACAACCCAGTTAGTACTGGGTAATACTATACCCCTTGGTAAGACTGGTTGTCAGACTTTTTCTGCCACTGACTACCTAACGACTGTCAAAGATCTACGAATGACAGCCGGGACCAACGGCTTAACGTGCTTTCCGAGGCACGGAGGCAACTCGGTATGTAATAGGCGGTCACCCATCCACAGACCAACCTAGGCAAGCACGGCTTAACCTAAAGATCGATCCGAGCGGCTGTTATTATTTAGCCACGAGCTCCTCAGGAGGCAATGACCCTATGCACAATTATAATAAACGAGAATCGAAAAGAGCATTGAATCACGTTTGCTTATTGCGTGTGGCGATCGTGTGGCGATTAAGATCATAACAAGATAATAATATGATCATCATTAAATCTCGTGATTTACTTCGCCGTAAATCTTGGTGTCTTTAATAAACACTAGCGTTAAATACTCGGTGCGTAATGATGCTAACGTGATTGAAGTATGGTAAAGAAAAGCAGAGTTAAACTGTATGTGTCGTGATCATGGCTCATTTCTATTCTGTATAAAGAGAATTTTGTCATGGAAAGGGAAAATTATTGCTGGTCAAAATACCAACCATAATCAACTAAGTAAGGGCCACCACGACTGCCATATTTTCAGTGGACTTATTATCAGTGTTAGTACTATGCATATCCAGTAACATCATCATCATCATTTCAGCCGAAAGACGTCCACTGCTGGACATAGACCTCCCCCAAGTATCGCCACATTGACCGGTCCCGTGCGACTCGCATCCAGTGGATCCCTGCACCTTATCCAGTAACGCCCTGGAACAAATAACGTAATGCAAGGAGACTGTAGCGAAGGGTCAAATTTTTGTAAGAGGTAAGCCGGAGTACATATTTTTAATGAGAATTTTATTATTTGTCTATAGAATAATGACTGTGCCCTTTTTCAAAGGAAATCCAGTAGGAATCAAGTTGTATGGAACCTTCGCCACTGCAAGGAGGTATGATGGATTAGGTGAACATGAAAACTACCTTTTCCAATGGCCATATAATATTACGTTCATAAACAACCTGTTTTTAACCGTACATCAGGACCACACACCAAGCCACCTTTAGCATAATTGTGCTCCAGTAAGCCAAAGCCATCAAATTAACGTTAAACCAGCTTATCAAACAGTTAACACTATCTTAACCCCGTGTTCTAATGTACGGTATCTTAACGACGCGGTAACACGGCATGGGGGCGCCAGAGGTGTACGGTGTAATGGATGATTTATATTTTGATGATAGGGCCCGTGTAGTTCGTGTATTACATTTGGAAGTCAGTGGTTTGGAAATTTAATATTGGTAATTATCGTTGGAGCAACCTTATGGAAGGCACAAGGGAACAGAAGCAAATGCAGACCACTAACACGATAGATAAGAACAGCTGGCTCAAATTGGAGCCTCATAGCAAAAGACAGAGAGACATGGGCAGCTATGAGGAGGCCTTTTTTTTTTAACGTGGTAAAATCATCAAATGAGTCCTCCCAACCAGGGCAGAGCGGGAGGGACTGTCAGACTTGTACTGACTAAAATCCACGGTGTCCTTCAATAGCCCTTTATGTTCCAGGGTCACGGTAATTCTATGAGTCTCGCGACCAGCTATGAGGAGGCCTTCACTCAAACTGGGGTCCTTGCAAAAGAAGAAAACTAACAATTACAATGAATACAAGAAACTAACCCACTAAGACATTCATCATCATCATCGTATCTGCCTGCCTTTTCCCAACTATGTTAGGGTCGGCTTCCAGTTTAACCGGAAGCAGCTGTATACCAGTATTTTACATGGAGCGACTGCCTATTTGACCTCCACAACCCAATTAGTACTAGGTAAGTAGGTAATACGATACCCCTAGTTAAGACTGGTTGTCAGATTTATTGGGCCACTGACTACCTTTTACGACTGTCAAAGATCTACAAATGACAGCTGGGACCAACGGGTTAACGTGCTTTCCGAGGCACGGAGGAAACTCGGTATGTAATAGGTGGTCACCCATCCACAGACCAGCCTAGGCAAGCACGGCTTAACCTAAAGATCGATCCGAGCGGCTGTTATTATTTAGCAACGAGCTCCTCCACTAAGACATTCCTACTAGAAATTAAGTTAATATTGTAATACAAGCAAGGAACAATAAGCTTTTTTATTTGATTTAATTACATTATTTTGATTAATTATATTGTGCATATTCCTCTCTACTGCTTTCAACTGCCATTTTTAAAAAAAGATAGTCCATACTACCACCTCGTCAAACAACATCTCGTTTCCCGGAACACTGTCTCAAGTATCGCACATTCCATGCTCTCGCTGGCTTCTCACCCCCAACAGATAAGAAGCGTGAAGATAAAGACAAGACAAGTGTCAATCATGCACCATGACACTTATGTACCCCATCATCCATGAGATAAGGTGTGTTAGTGAAGTGTAGCAGATAAGGGGTTAAGGCGTGCTTTGCTGAGTTGGTGTGAGCTGAAGGAAGATCGTTTTGATAATTGGATAGGTATGACTCCACTGGATGAACGAATGCACACCGTCTGCCTAAACTTTATCCCATGTTGTGGTAGGCTTCCAGTTTAATCATAAACAGCTGAATACCAGTATTTTACATAGAGCGACTGCCAATCTGACCTCCACAACCCAGTTACTACTGGGTCATACGATAACCCTTAGTAAGACTGGTTGTTAGACTTTCGCGCCACTGACTACCTGTAACGACTGCCAAAGAACTTTAATACTCATAATTAATTATAATATTGTAAAGCACTTCAGTTAAATTAAGTATGTATTCCTTTAGTGGTTAATGTAAGTAAAAGCGAGAATTACTTTTAAAATTCATTTATTGTTTGTCACAGGTGACATATCAGTTCTTATGATTATTATATAAAGGCTCCTTGTAACATATCTTTAAGGTGTACAATAGTTAGTGCAGGTTCATATTTATTAACATTAAAATCACTATTCGTCCTAAGTCCACGTCCATTTAAAGAAATTAAATAATATATTGAAATCATACTATTTTTTTTTTTTTTTAACTTGGTAAAATCATCAAATGAGTCTTCCCACCCAGGGCAGAGCGGGAGGGACTGTCAGACTTGTAACTAAAACTTACTTTAAACTTACTTTGTACTTGTGACTAAAATCCACGGTGTCCTTCAATAGCCCTTTATGTTCCAGGGTCACGGTAATTCTATGAGTCCCGCGACCCCGGCAGGCTTTGGCCCTCTAGAGGGGGGCCCCGTCATAATGCTGACACTCTTTGAGGCGCGCGTGGAACACAACGCGCCGTCGACCCGGGCATGGTGATTTACTAATTTCATACTATTGGGTCAACAAAAACTTTTGTCCAGCAGTGGACGTCTTTCGGCTGAAATGATGATGTTTGATTTCAGACTAATTAAACTATTAATTGCTTTCATTAAAATTAAATTATTTAATGATGTCATAGAATTTAAATTAGGTACTCGTTGAGCATTAGCACAGCTTATCTAAAGGTGTAGCCATCAGTATTTTTGTCATTAAAAAAGTATTTTTATGTCATTGGGAACCGACAATGCAAAACCCACAGAACTCAGTTAAGTGATTGATCACCCTACCTATGGACTTATAGTTTTTGTAATAGAGAAGTGTAGAAGAAGAAGCCATGCTGTGGTGACCCCAAATAAATTGAGATAGGAGCAAGAGAATGTTGATGACGAAGCTGTTAACTGCTCCTCAAACCGTTTACTAGGCTTTCATTAGGTTCCATTAGGTTACTAGGTCATCCACTTGGCACTTTTATCTTCATTATGAGGTACTTACTATTGTAAAGCACTTCAGTAACATTATCTGCGCAGACGTCTGTCTCGACACCTCATTCACACGTAATGACATTTGTGTCGTTATGTCTTTTGGAATGTGATAGAAGACTTAATGGACTTGAGGAGAGATTTGGGTGTAGATGTTGTGTTTTTTGCGGTATGCAAGTAAAAATATTTTCATTCTTTGTTTTTTGTTCATAAAATGTCAAATTATTATTTCTTCTGTGCCATTATTATTGGACAAATTACAATAATGAAACCCTGATTGTTTCGTCTTGTCCGTCTGACCGTCTGAGCCAAATTTATTTTTGTGACCCGATAAAATCCTTATTGTGATCGTAAATATTTATCCCAATTACGGAACCCTGCACTGTGTGGTGTCTGACACACACTTGATCGGTTTGAATTTGGACCGAGAAGCACACGAATGTCGCAGGCGTTGTAGGTAAATAGGTACGTAAGTAGATTAGCCTTACGTGGTTTTGGACATGATTTTCGAAAGAGAATTCATATTTTCGAATACATTACCTTGAATAACATAACATCACGCCTATAAACCCCGAAGACCTAATAGAACACCCACATTTCGCCAGTTATGTTTTAAGTCCCATATCATAGGGGCGATCCTATTGCCATCAACCGGGCACAAATCCAGACTACGTGGCCGCCACTGAGAAATTCCTGGTGGAAAAAACCAATAACACTTTGCCCGACCTGGGAATCGAACCCAGGACCTCATGCTCAGCAGTCGTGCTAGCGACCACTAGACCAACGGTGGGTTCGTTACCACGTTAGTGGATTACGTTGAATACGTCTCGTAAAAGGCATACATTACTACCGGCCTACGTCGAAGGACATATAAAGTTAGTAAAACAATAACTTACAACCTATAAATAATAAATGCGCATAAAAAACAAGACCAATGCGTGATATTAGTTGATATTGTGTTAGTACCTATACTGAACGTGTTTATTAAATCATTATTTAATTACGAAGAGCTTCGGAAGACGCAACACGTTGTATAGACGGGCTGACGGGCTGAGCTGACGGTAACGTGCTACTCTAATACTATAAATCTATCAATGTTTTCAATCACGGAATCAGACAATCATTGATCCATCGTGTCTAGGATTAGCGTCAAAATAATGTTATCAAGCGAGACTTTTTGATTATTCATCATCTATATTTTCGTGACATTCAGGATACTAAACATACCTAATCATAAATCTATTTTTCTTGTCATCAAGAATAACAGGTACTGGTTTGCGAGGCGGTTAGTGGTTTAGTATGATTGTATTACTACAAGACTGCTTGACCCGGGTACCTATACCCGGGTCAAAAGGATTTCCTATCCGAAAAAATGAAACAAAGAATTTAGAACAATCAACTAAAACAGTCGACTTGATAACCTCCTCCTTTTTGAAGTCGGTTAAAAAAAAGGAACTTTTGTGCAACATCATGTATGCTAGACCCAGCATTTTTTGTTTAAGTTTCTCTCCATACTATGAATTTCTCCTCCATGAAGTGTCGTGGGTGCGTTTACAAATATTTTAACTCACATACACAAAAAGCCAGACTGAGAACAACTATCTGTAGGCCAGGCAAATATTTTTCCTTTCGGGGATCGAACCCGCAACACGCAGCGCAGCAGCATATCGCTCAGCCACTGCGCCAACCGTGTTGACAAGTATAGGCTGCGCGTTGCCGATTTCCTGTATCCTTTAAAGTTTTACGAACGCAGCGAGGATGCGAGTCGAACTGAAACAAAACAAAAAGTATAAAGTATATATGTACATGAAAGTAAAAATACGAATAATGCGGTTGAAAAGCTGTAATTGGGGGGGGGGGGGGGGTCATTTGATGATTTCCCATGAGAAAAAAAAAGAAAAAAAAAAGTATACTGCACTTCACTTCTTTAGGAACTAATCATGACGGACACGATTGTGTCTAGTCACGGCGACTATATCCAGGACAAAATTTTAATTTTTACAACTGTCGAAAATTGTACAGCTATATTTAATAAGAAAACCCGGGTGGCATAACAACTATTCCTTCATAATTCAGATAACATGCTTTACGATCTGTCAATGTTGGTTTTTTTGAGTTTTTTGTCCTACAAAAACAGTTCTACTAATCTTTCTCAATCTCAACCTTTTCATCTTAACAACAGGGTTTATTTTTGCCTGCCAGTATTAAAAAAACAAAAATGGTGACATTTTTGTAAGCAACGTTACTAAAGCAGTCGACTCCAATCTTTCATCACTAAGAATAAAGGTCAGTTTTGCCTGTTTTGTTACGAATATAAGTGTGTAACGTTGATTATGATTAAGCGTCGTAAAACAGTATTGGGGTAGGTTGTGTTGATAAATGAGATAATATTTTAGTTAGATCTTGACATAGTGAGTTATACTTATGTGGTAGTCACCAAGGACAGCCTTGGAGATTATTTAGAGCTTCTTTGTTATCATAATGTCTTCATTGTTATCAAAATTTTGTAAATATGATATTCTTTATTACCATGGCTTAAGATTTTAAGTATTCTTAAAGTTTTTATTATTAATCAAATTGTAGATTAAACACTTTTTTTTTTCTGTTTTAGTAACCCGAACTGTCCCACTGCTGGGTAAAGGCCTCCCCCAATTCCATCCATGTGCTCTTTTCCCGTGCCTCCTCGAACCAGCCTTCGCGGTCGCGTCCAGATCGCCTCGCCACCTCTTTCTGGACCGGCTTCGATGGCACCGACTCGTCTTCCGGCAACCATCGTGTGGAAACCTTTGCAAAGCGGTCATCGTGCATGCGGCTGACGTGAGCCTCCCAATTCCATTTTAGCCTATATTTTTCTCTTACACAGGGTATTTTAATTATGGTACTCTTAGCTACATTTAAAGTCACAAATCATGCTAAAATACCTCAACAGATATATAACTAATCAGTACCTATGCAATCAATATTAAACAGTACGGGAGTCAAATACCCGACCACTACAGAAAAAGCCAATAACTTAGCCATTGTTCCAATCAAGCCCCGAAACTCAATTCATATCAATTTACTGAAAAAGAAATAGGATTCCCTACACAACGTGAAAATCATTTATATTCGTAAACCTATGAGAATTAATAGTCCAGCGGTATGAATAAAAACGTCAATTTACTTTATTAGCGACGCCAGTTTACCTGCCAATTTTGTAGCAGTCGCTTTTATTTTTACTCGTTTTTTTCAAAGGTTTTTCACCCCTTGTTGGTAAATAAGAGTTGTGCGTCATCACAGAGCCATAGGGGGTGTCTTAAACTACCTTTTTCGAGTTCGCATTTAGCCGTAACTTTTTAGGACATCGAGCATCATAATAATGAGTGTAGCATGACCCTTAACGAAACCGAAAGGCACTTGTTCTCTGCGTCGTTTTGATATTTTTTTTTGTTCTGGACCAAAAACGGGAGCCTTTAATCTAGTTACGGAGATATTGAAGGTCAATGTTCCTACATTTTCACAAGTTTAAGAATAAAGATTTGTTTTTTTTACAGAGAGTAGAGGCCTATTTACAGCTGTTCCCTTTATTAAGCCGTTGATTCCGGTAGTCATCAGTTATAGATCTTTGACAATCATTACGAGTAGTCAGAAACCCGAAAATCTGACGACCAGCCTTACCGGGATGTGGACGTTAGATAGGCAGTCGGCCCACGTAAAAACCTCGTATACAGCAACCACCGTTTTGACTGGAATCCGACCCTAACATATTTGGGAAAAGGCTAGGCATATGACGATTTTCTTCTTGAGCCACGTCTCATATGAATGCAGAACCAAATCAGATAAACAACTTAACACATTTTTACCCTAACAAATTCATCTCCAAAAACATTCCGCTACCCTCGCAGTTGGTACAGCCGGCCACAAACTTGCACCAATAACCAGGTGTGCCTACTGACGTACAGTCGTACACAAAACGGTCTGACTTATTGCCGAAGTTTGGCCTCTCATTTGTTCGGATTGGTTGAAACGGTTCGGTTTTGTTTGTTGTTTCGGTAACTTCGAAATGTAAAGTGAATTGGACGGTTTTAAAATTGGTTTGGTTTGGCTTGTTTTAAGTGGATTTTCGGCGAGTTGTGAACGTCGTGGTGGAGGTGTGAAGGGAAAACGAAAAGTGCAAAAGACTGCGTGAACTGTGTGGTTTTTCGTTACATATTCACAATCTCGATGATATTTACATTTTGTTATGTGTGATGCGGAGATATGAGGAAAAAGTCGTGAGGAAAGTTTTGAGTATGAATGTGGATGGGTATAAGAGTAGACAAAGACCAACGAAATGATGGGTGGACTGTGAGAAGGATGATATGACAAGAAAGGAGGTGACTGATGAGAAGATGAGTAATAGAGAAGTATGAAAGAAGAAGTTATGCTGCACCGATAAGGGCAGAAGAATGATGATTATTACATTTTGACAATATCATTATGTGGCAATGGATTACGAGTTTCTTAAGCTAGAGTTTCCTTCAAAATCATTTGGATTGTGTTAGAAAAGTGTGTTAGCATTTAAGGTCCTCTGCATAGCCGTTTCCCAGCTAAGTTGGGGTCGGCTTCCAGTCTAACCGGATGCAGCTGAATACTTGTATTTTACATGGAGCGACTGTGTATCTGAGCTTCACAATTCAGTTAGTCTATACCCCTTGGTAAGACTGCGTTAGGGTAAATGCATTCCAAAACTGTGTAAGCTAAGAAAGACAGGTTCTGAGATCCAAGTAATGTTGGAAGTACTTCTTGAAAATTCTAATAAACGATGCTGTATTACATGGTTACTTGCTTCTGAGGTTAACATGATGACGGAGCAGATGATATTCTGAAGTTTCTTCTTACCACCATGAATGGATGGAATCTTTTTCTTTGGTTAAATTTCCATTTTTATTTATGTCATACTATACGAGGAGAAAGTAATTATCTTCTTTTCTTTTTAAAAATCCTCGCCAGGAATTTCTTCTGTATCGTGCACAGGTCACATACACAAATAGCCAGACCCGGAACAACTATCTGTAGGCTATACAAATATTTTGGTGTGAGAATCGAACCCGCTTCACGCAGCGCAGCAGCAAATCGCTTAGCCACTGCGCCACCGTGCCTTCATTCTTCACACAGTTGAAGTTATGTTAGGATATAAATTATTGAAATTGTATTTACTTTTGATTTCACATCCAAAAAGCAGTAGCCCAACAAGAAAATATTCAATCCTTACAATTTTTATTCATAGATACTTTCACCCATGTCATCGTAAAACCATTATTTATTGAATATTTTCAGGTAATTCCACTTTATAGATGTTAATGCGACGTAACGATAATTTTATAGTTATTTATTTGTGTGCTGCGTTCCGTTCCGTTCCGTTCCCATACAAAGGATTACGTTCTTTTATGGGGTTTTAATACTTACGTAATACGATTTTTATAGGAACGTAAGTAGGGTTTACTAGTTCGATGAACGGTAAGGATATTCAGAAAAATAATGTATCCTCATCTGCTGACCTTTTCCTAAGTATGTTGAGTCGGCTTCCAGTCTAACCGGATACAGCAGAATACCAGTATTTTACATGGAGCAACTGCATATCTGACCTCCACAACCCAGTTAGTACTGGGTAATACGATACCCCCTGGTAAGACTGCTGATCGGACTTTCGGTGCGCTGAATACTTTTAACGACTGTCAAAGATCTACAAAGCACAGCCGGGACCAACGGTTTAACGTTCTATCCGAGGCACGGAGGAAACTCGGTATGTATCGGTGGTCACCCATCCATGGACCAACCTAGGCAAGCACGGCTTAACCTAAAGATCGACCCGAGCGACTGTTATTATTTAGCCACGAGCTCCTGTAGAATAATGCATATTATTATCAAAAATAATGCACATTACCATCAAACTACCGACCTGCAAATGCTGCAACCTTGTCATCAATACGGTGTCAAGTCAAAACATCGAAACTGTGCTATATCTAAGTTCTATGTTTATGTATCTAAATGATGATGAAACTGTCTCGTTGGCCTAGAGGTCATGGGTGCGATTCCCAGGTCGGGCAAAGTGTTATCGAGTTCTCCCATAGTTTTACGGAATTTCTCAGTAGTAGCCACGGAGTCTGGATTTGTGCCCGGTTGATGGCAATAGGCTCGCCCCCTATTACATGGGACTGAAATGTAACGAGCGAAATGTAGGTGTACTATTAAATACACCTCTGCCTTACACTACAGGGATTACAGGCGTGGCGTTATGTTATGTCATGATGCTCAAATCCAGATCAAACTCCATTGTGTAGTTTACAAGAAAAAAACGGTCACTCAGATAAACATCAAATCGACTTTGTTAAAGTCAAAGTCAAAGTCAAAATTATTTATTTGCTGTAAATGTGGTACAAAAGATGGTAAAAATGACATGAAGTGCAATAACACATTTCGCCATAAAAATAGCATGCAAATATTATTAAACACAAATATTAAATTAGGTAGGTAACTAACTAAATAAAGTATTTATTAATGTAGAACAGGTTAGTTAGACTGTTAAATACTAAAAACGAATAATGTTAACATATTAAAGTATTTTTAACATACAACAAATTCTTAGCGTAATAAAATTGTTATAATATACAAACACAACATCATATAATGTAGGTAATTCTTTACAATGCAATTCGGTAGTGATATGAGTGACAATTAGATTTTTTGAGAAATTCCGCTATGGAATAAAAGCTATGTGAAATAAGCCATTTTTTCAGAACTTTGCAGAATTTTTTGTACGGAAGATCAGTGATAAATTTTGGTAGAGAGTTAAAGATAAGTGGAGCCATATATACACAATTACGTCTGAATAATTCAATTCTAGGTACAGGCATTGTTAATAGATACTGTGTAACTGTACGTTTGTTATGATTGTTTTTAAGTTCGAAAAGTGAAGAGTTAGTTTTGACAAATTGTTATTCCCCTTTCAGTTTGTTATATTCCAAGTAATTTCCCTGTAAATGGGATTAAAATTTTCGTTAATTTAATATTCACTCATCACTGGATTGCATTGCATGGCTAATTTTCCCGCTTTCCGCCATGTTGTGACGTAACAGTAATGGCCGCTAATTGAAACAGCTGATCGAGCGTGACTCCATGATAATTGATCGTTGCAATGATTTATTGTGTTTGTCTAATAACATAATAAAGATGTCGATTGTTATGGATGCCGTGGTCGGAATCGTAATGTCAGGTTTATGTGGCTGCCATGTTTGATTTGCAACATGCAATAAAATGTTAGGAAATTGATGCAGATGTCTGTAGCAATGCAATTTTGAGGGCCTAGACTAAACGACATTCTTTTAGCGATATAGAAAAAAACAAAAATTTTCATAGCTTACCGAAAAGCTTATGTTAATTAATCCCGTTTTAAGTTTTATAAAGAAACAAAAAAAAATACATTTATTTGACACATGCCAAAAGTGCACACTATATAAAACAAAAATAATTTCTTACAAAAAAAAAAACTTAAATCAAACAAAAAATGTAGGTAACACTGTGTGCCTCACGGCTGCGCCAAATAAAGTACCTACTCTCAACATGTTAACACAGATTACATGAAATCTCCGATATTTTTTCATTCACATTACAATCTGAACTTATCGCCAATTTTCCCGCGTTCGGGGCGCCATGTTTGTTGACGTCACATTAATGGCGGCTAATTGATACAACCGTTTGCTTTATGTTGTTCGATCACTTATTGATTTACGTTGTTTGTTATGATTCAATTGTTTGTTCAATTTCATGATTGTTTCAGGTATCCTAACTGCTTTAGGAGAAATTGAAGTCGTTTGCATTTTGACTTTTTTATTTATTTTATCATTTTCGTACACACAAGAGTGAACATAAGTAAACAATAAACATAGCTTACGAGTACAAAGACACAGCTTATTTCAAAAGAAATTTCTACCACAGGCCAGCGAGAGGAAAAATGAAAATAGAAGTGCTGACAGTAGTGGTTGAGAACAGGAAGAGAATAACATGATATTTTATAGTTCAAGAAATTAACCATCAAGATACCATGACTAACAGGAATAGAATAGGCCATTTCCAATATCACGTGTCCTAGGGATGTCCAGACTAGTTCAGAGCAAACAAGCAAACAAACGAAACAAACACAAACACAAACAAACAAAAACAACACACAACAAAAACTCAAACAACAACAACAAACAATCAAAAACACAAACTGCAAACAAACAAACGACAAACTTACAACAAACAATAAACACAAACAAACAAACACGACAAACTTTAAATTCAATACATTTTCACTCTTCCAAAATCAAAATCAAAATATTTTATTTCACATAGGCCTCGATGGGCACTTATAAAACGTCGACAAAAAGGTGCACGGTTCGGGTTGGTCGTTTCCTATGGAGAAGAACCGGCAAGAAACTCCATGGTTACTCTTTTCAAATCATTCCGTCGTCGTTACCACTGATAGAATGCCAGTTTTTCATTTTCCACCAAAAGACCCGTACGAATGTCTTCGAAACATTTGACATGGGCCTTTGAAGTTGTAGTCTATTAACGACAACAATAATTGCAAGACGGACACCGCACTTGCAGATTTAATCAATTTGACACACAACAGTCACTGTTAATTTATGGTCAAGTTGCACCACAGACGTTAGACATCGTCAGGGAAATTAATTGTTAAGCAATATGATATTCTACGCTAATTTACATTTCAACAAATGGGTATCATCATCATCATCTGCCTAGCCTTTTCCCAAGTATGTTGGGGTCGGCTTCTAGTCTAACTGAATACCAGTATTTTACATGGAGCGACTGCCTATCTGACTTCCACAAACCATGGGTTTATTAATTAAGTTACAACTGGCAAAATGTGGGGGTACTATATACAGCTTAGCGATAGCTTTTGATTAACTTTCCGGGGATTACAGGTGTGATGTTATGTCAATGAATGACAGTTGTATTTTGACACTACGCAAAATTTTTGTTGGCCGTCAATTTGCTTTACAATCGATTTCTTTGACTTTACATTGCTTCGCAACTGACAGTCAAGTTGTAAACATCCAGGGGTTACATACCACCGGTGCTTTGAGCAGAGAAAGGAACATAAAAGCAACAGCGAGGTGCTAATGGTGTTAATAGCCAATAAAGTGTTTACCGTAACACTTTAATTAATCGGCTCTCTTTCATCTTTGTATCGATTAAATGTTCCTGGTGACAGGCTTTCATGAAAGAATCAATCTGTTGATTTCTTTTTTAACTAGTAAATTGTGGCAAGCTGTACGTGAAAATGCTAGAAGCAATTTAAAAAACACATTCTCATAGACAGTACAGACAAAATACACACAGAACTTTACTTATATAACATCACGCCTGTAATCCCCGAAGGGTTAGGCAGAGGTGTACCTAATAGTTCAATTTCGCCTTTTTTATTTATTTTAGAACTTTACTTATTTACATTAAAATGCGATTGTCACGCTGTCGGTCTATTTGTCTGTACAATTACCTTTTCACGCCTTCAGGGGCAAATTTTGCGCGCAGGGAGACCATTCGCTGGGTTTGGACGGCGGATACTTTCTATCCCAGTAGTTCGTTGCCGCAGTATAAATTCCATACGGGCGAAGCCGTGGACAAAAGGTCGTATTTTTTTTTTAGTGGAAAATCATAAATGACCCCCCCCCCCGCTCGGAAGGGAGTGTCAGACTGATACTGACTAAAACCCATCCATGTTCCTTCTTTGCCCTTTTTATTCTAGGGCAGCGGTATCTCTTTCGAACAGTCCCGCAGATGGACATAAGCTTGTATTTGTAATGAATCAACAAAAAATACGTAATAGGTAGGATAGAAAAAGAATTCAATGTTTTTTTAGTATTTCTTATACCAAAAAAACATCGAATTCCTTTTCTGCTGTGGCGACTGAATTATATCCATTGGCTTATCCACGATACAAATGATCACTCCAACTATTCCATTCAATGTGAGCATTTTCTAACATTTACAAAAGACATTGCGTTTTTAACCGACGAAAAGAAGAAAAATTAACATTTTTACAAAAAAAAGTTTTTGACTAATAATAACTCACTACTGTTTTATGGAATTTGTTTTTAAACATCATCCATCATCAGAAACTGAACACATTTGCCTAGTTTCCATGAAATGTCTTTCTGTTTAAAAAAAGCAACCAAGAATACTCATCTCCTCATCATCTCACAACGCAAGTCAACTGAAGTGAATTGATTGCCATCAGGGCTCAAGGGCGGCCGGCCAGCTATCTGTCACTAATGCAGGGGGATGTCTTCTCCCAAACCATTATTTTGCTTATTATAAGATAAAGCACACTTCATTACGCTTTTAGTGACTTAAAATGATGGGTGTTTGTTAAGGAAACAGAGTTTATTGATGAAAACTAAGATATTATTATTTGCAGAAGTAAAATAGAAATATGTTCTGTCTCTCTCTGTCATTCCTCAACTAGTCAGTAGGAAATAACACCTAAGGAGTCAGCAGACACACAGAAAACAACCAAAAGTTTCTCTGTCAGGCGAAGCTGATTATTAAGACTCAGTGTAAAATAATGATAACTGCAATTAAGCCCCAGTGTTTTCCTGTGAAGCCTAACCAGCCTACAAGAAGCCACCATGCTCATATTACACAACGCTTACTCCAGTAATCCGGCGACGTTGTCAGCGTAAATTATCTATTCTGTTAGAACAATGGTGCTTGTGTCACGCGACGCTTATCTCGGATTAACTTAACAGTTTGCTAGATCGTTAAGGTGATATATTGAAAAAAATGTGGTTTTTCTATTTCGTATAACTTGTTAAGTATGTGGAATAGGGATTCAACATTTTGGTATATGTTTTTTGACTCTTTGGTCTAGTATACTTAAATAAGGAATACACGATTCAATGAACTTTCCCCGATACAAAAAAAATGCAAAGTTATATCTATTTTTTTACTTTATTCGACATCACTGCGTAACGCTTAAGAATTATTCAATGGGATTTACTTTAAAACATAGAGAATTATTATTTCAAAGTTTACTCATTGTAGTTTTAAATTTAATTCATTTTTTATGTTAAAAAAGGAGTAAATTCGTTTTGGCACGTACGTCGTTTTATTCCGAGCGCACGCACAATATAGCCATCTCTTTTTTTGCGTTTCAAAAGTAATTGCATCACTTTCGCTCGCTTACAAGATCAGTCGCCCGGTGGGCTTCATTGACGTCAAACCTATGACATTTTTTTGCAGATCGGTGCTATCGGATTTTCGTGATTTTAATAATTGTTTATATAGTAAAAGTTAGTAGATTGTGTTAATTAGTGTTAAATAGGTATATAAAGACTATTCTTGTGATTGAACAGTACCTATAACGTATCGTTTTTCTATTTGTGACTAGTTTTTAATGGAAAAAATATGAAACCAAAACTAAATAAAGTACAACGTTTAGAGCACAGAGCGACTGAGGGTGAGGGCTCAGAAAATGAGAAAGAGTAAAAAGTAAGTATATAGTTATGTACAATAATTATTAGTTTCTATTTATAAAATTGTTTATATTATGAAAAAGGCTAAAATGTACTTATATTTCATTTTAGGTTAGAAATATGTCAACAATACATTGATGTATACGTCAAGTTCTGTTACCGCGTGTGACAGACTAAGAGCACAAAAAGGAATGGAGTCGCATTTGAATTGCAAAAAGAGGTGAGTTTTTAATCGATTTTTTTTTTGATCTTTATTGAGGTATAAACTTGAAGGAAATGTGAGTTCTCTTATTTTATTAACTGTGTACTATGAATTTTCCAGTATAGAGCTTGGCATAAATAGTATTTTTCCAAGTTGACTTATACTTTTTGTTTCAGGAGTCCAAAACTGCCGACATTAGTGGCCACAGAGTTGTTGATGTTAATTACTTTTTTAATGCCATCTATCGACGCACCGGGACATCATATTTTTTATCTACGAATGAGGGCACGCAAACGTCGGTGACCAATCACAGCACGCGTTGTTCTCATTCAATTCTTTGTAAAAGTTCAATCTTTTTAAAAATTATTACCTGATGCACCCTGCTTGTAAAAAGACGAATTAAAATATTATAACAAAAATTCAATAAAACGATTATTGAAAAGCAACTGCCTCACGTTCCTGCACAAATTGCTTAAAATATCGAGTCACCAATCAATGTTTCAATGCGGCCTTACAACCATTAAATTAGAATCAGAAAAAAATTCTGGCCTTACACACATTTTCTTGTACATTATGTAAAACAAAGTTTAAAGTACAGAACTCAAAATAAAATGGTGGTGGCCGGGATGGTGACAGCTGGTTGTGGTAACGCTTAACTGAAACAGTTTTCGGCTGCTGTCGATTTACCATCCATGTCGGAATACAAATACAAAATCTTGCAAGATGAAATATGTGACGAATGGGAAGTGACGGCATGGGAAGAAATAAGGAAAGCGGGGGAACGGGGGAAAGAAGCGGCAGTGAAAGAAGGAAAAGCTACTAAAGATGACATACCAATAATAGATGTAATCTTAGATGGTTGCTGGGCTAAACGTTCATACAGAACTAATTATTCTGCACTATCTGGCGCTGCGAATATTATAGGTAGTCGATTTCGTCAAGTTCTTTTCATGGCAGTCAAAAACAAATACTAGTGTATTTGTGCTAGAGCGGTAAAACGAAATGAGGTAGTAAAACACCATGAGTGTTTTAAAAATTATAGTGGATCTTCAACAGCTATGGAATCCACTATTATCGCCGACAGTAAACAGTCCATAGAAATGCATGGCGTTATCTATGGAAGATACATAGCTGATGGAGACAGTATCTCTTATGCAAAAATACTTGACACTCGACCATATCCCTTAATCACGGTCGAAAAGATTGGTTGCAAAAATCACAAATAATTAACAAAGGATGTCACCAAAATCTGCCCAAACGAAGTACGGAGGTACACTTAGTGGCATAAAGTACACTAGGTTACACTGAATAATATTGCATTTATATATTTTTCTTATCGTTACCCGTGGACGAGAATAAAATAACTTTTAACGTAATAAAAAGCTCGCCATTTTGGGCACAATTACTACTACCTTGGTCCATTACCTTACCTATTAAAAAAAAAACTGTCATGTTGACAGTTGTCCCTCGGTTTCAGCTGCTGTTGTTTTGGTTTCGTTTCAAATATTTTTATAGTTTAATTCAATCTGAATTCAATAATAACTCTCATTGTATAATCGTTTTTCGTTAGGCAAAGTTATGTACCTACCTAACATAAGAAAGGATGCTTATACCCAAAGCACTGCAAGCTGAATACAAGCTGTGAATATTGATGAACAGTACTTAATATAGGAAGCAGTGTTAGAAGTCTATCAGAGCGAATAACAAACTCCATAAATAAATGAGTTCCTTAGCGCCGACATCCAAGGGTTCCAACTTGATGGGACCTGGATCCGCCGTCATATCCCAGCTTAACATAAATCAAGCCAGATCATCCAGGTTTCAGTGAATAGAAGTCGCATTTAAATGAAGCCTTTTATTGACTTGTATCTTGATTTCTTGAAATAAATAGAACATTAAGCCAAGAAACATCGAATTCTTATATAAAATACACTTTTTTATGCTTACTCGGCCTCTATTGTGATGTGCATAAGGGGTGGAAGTTGAATTTGAGATTAGATACTGAGTAGCCCACTTCATGAAATTCAATTAACCTTTCAAGCATTTCCTACTGTTATCGGGCCCTGGAGCCCGAGTGGCACTCAATGAATTAAAGCCTGGAAGTCATCTTTCCAGTACTAAAACCAATAACAATGGAATAAATAGACTTATCGAGTTAGTTGTATGGAATAAAACAACATTTTTTTTTATTTTTTTTATTAGCGTTCTTCATTTTCAATAACATCTCTCATTAAAATATTATCAAGGAAAGTGGCAGGCGCTGCTATTTATTCTTGATGCCGAGCCCAACCCAAAGCCTGATATATTTTAAATATATTTTCTGATAGCCTATTTGGATACTCAAGTCTGAGTATCCAAATCGTAATGTCGATTATGAATAGCCAATCCGTCAGGAGTACAGGAACCAAATCGTGAGGTAACAAAAGTCCAGAAAGAATAGCCAAGATTTCGGAATCACTGTATCGTCAAGAACCGAATCGTGAGGTGACAAACGGAATACCAGAAAGAATAGCCAAGTTATTAAACAAAATACACAACACAAACGAACAACAGAGTACCCCGAAACGCAGAAACGAACGGAATGACATGTGAATGACATTCCACGAAAAAATGTCCACAGAACACATATACTACTAATGTCAACCCGTACATGCAAAGTTGCCACATGATTTAATTGTGTTACAGGTTATTAAAACTTTAAATAATTTATTATGTAGTTTTCAATTATTTATGGATAAAAACACAATTATTTTCGTATTCCTCTATTTTTTCTCTACGATTTGGTGCACGTGTACCTCGAGGTATATGTTTGGGCAAAGTTGTATGGGCTTTTGCTGACATCCTTTTTGTAACAAATTGCTAAACTTAAAAACGGATAAAAAATATGCTATAACAAAAAGGAATATATTAACTACAAATAAGATTTTAAAGATACGAAAATACATATTATGTAACGCCATAAAATATCATGGCTTACAAAATCTGCAGCAATCAGACAACATAAAAAATCTGCACCAAGATATTACGAATGCATTTATCATGCATTTGAGCACCATGATTCTTGTAATAAAAATTTATGTAGTGAAAATTCAAATGGCGAATCAAAGAATATTTGTAACACACGTCTCTAGCATCAGATGAAATATTTAATCTGCAATGTTGCATCACATTCAAAGAGCTTAGAGGGCTCTTCCCGGTCCATCTATCGTCAACGCAAGCATGGTCGAAAAGCTTGTTGTTTCATCCAGAGTCACAGTGGCAATTTTTTTCAATTCTCCCGTCTCAGGGGGCCCCGACCCCGTACGAATCGTCTCCCGCGCACCTCATACCGCCTAACGCGATAACATTGAACGAAAATTTCATAAACTTGTTCCAGGAAATACGTGTGTGTGCCAAATTAGTTGGCGGCAAAAAAATTCTAGCCACTCTCCACTTTCACTCTGTAGTATTGTCCTCTCCTGTATCTCTTAGCGTTCTTCATCGAATTTTTCTAAATTTTTCAAAAACGTTAATTTTGTGAGGTTGTATGTATCAGAATCCACATCGGGTCGGTCGCCATAATTAAAATCTATTTTCTTAGAAACCAATTTATGTTTTTTTTTTCTTTTTAACGTTTGGTTGTACGTTCTTGTATTTTCTACTTGTTCTTCATATTTCTTGACTTTTGCTAAAGGGCTCGTATTGTGAATAGTTTTGTGGACGGTAGTCAATATTTTCCCGGAGTTAAATGATACTACTGCCCCTGTGCATCTTGCTTGATAAGTCAAATCAAAATCAAATCAAATCAAATCATTTATTCGCATAGAATGTAGGTCATGTATAATAAAGTTGTTAGTAAATATTGTGAGCCGGGTACATTCTGCCTGAGTTTTGGCATGCAAAATATAAGTATAAGACCGTTTAAATATAAGACCGTTTAAGAGCGTAGTTGACTCTTTTGCCACCAACTAATTTGGCAACTACTCCATTAAAACTCTCTACAATGTTGCTGTCTACATTTTCAATTAAACTCCGTGAATGTGATGCAACATTGCAGATTAAATATTTCATCTGATGCCAGAGACGTGTAACTTTGTTTATATGTTGTACATAAAACCATACTTGGGGATTATACCAGTGAAAGAATCATCTAAATCGGTTCAGTAGTTTACGAGAAAATTGCGAACATATTTTATAATACATAATATAAATAGACGAGTTTTTAAAGTAGGTTAAATATAGAAAAATTAAAACAATATATTAATTATTTAATAAAAAATATTCTTAGTAAATAAACATTTGTTAAATGCCTTCATTACCTAATTAATTTTTATTACATGGTGTACTTAATAAAAAAAAAATGGTTGACAATTAAATATTTGTATTATTTGTCTACTCCATACCTCCTATGTGCTAATATTTCAAAAAATCCAAGAAGTGCGTACTCGGTTTTCCAGATGCCACCGCGTACACTGCATTCGCCGCTCCCCGCGCGGGGGGTTAAGCCACGCCCATCGAGCTACGATTTATTTTCGAGATAGCGCCTTAACCGGGCGTGGTGTATGCGGCCACACAGTGCGTTCCGCGTTCCAATGTCAAAAATATGATTTGTTTTAATAAAAAAAAAAGGAGGAATGTTTGTTCTGCCTTTTGTCCTGATTACAATCAGCCTCAAAAGGCATAGCCTTGCATGAGAAGGTGGTTTTCCACCTTCAAACTCCTTTTGTATGAGAAGGTGGAAAACTACTTTCTCATACAAGGCTATGAGATGATGCATTATGCTGAGCGATGGTCGTTACGCATGGATGTGACGCATAATTATATTTTCCTCCGACTTGTTCTTTTTTGCCCAATGAAATACTAAACATTTTTTTACCTTTTTGATCCCAATCTCATCATTACTTGTAGGAAGCTTGAATTTCTGAGAGAAGAACTTAAGAACCTCGACATTTTACAAGATATCAAGTTGCAACGCAAATCTTTCCATAAACTTATACATACATTATATGTAGGTAGGTACACACTTTTCACTTAAACTTTCCCTACGTTTCTAACCGGGACTCAAACCCGTGTCTACCGTCATTCAAGCCGACACCTAACAACAAACCTATCTTCTGTGCAACATTTTTCGATCTATCAATTATAATGTTATGACGGGCCGAGCGCTTGAGGAGACATCTAGCGAACGAAGTGATAAATCACCGCTTTATATTGTCACTTTTAACTTGTTAGCTATCCATTGACTGCCTCGTTGGTCTATTGGTCGCTATTCCTACTGCCGAGTATGAGGTCCTGGGTTCAGTTCCCAGGTCGGGCAAAGTGTTATTGGGTTTTTCCATCAGGAATTTTTCAGTATCAGTCACAGTCTGGATTTGTGTCCGCTTGATGGGAAAAGGCTCGCCCGCTAGTACATGGGAGTTAAAAATAACTGGTGAAGGTACACCTTTGCCTAACTCTTCGGGGAATACAGGCGTAATGTTATGTTCAAATTTAAAGTAGATTTCATCACAGTGTAATATTAATAACACACGGTCTATAAGGAAGCTCACCGGTAGGTATGTGATTGTTACCGCTCTATCGCTGGTATAAATCCTTCAGTATACTCCAACGATACCCATGGGAGCTGTTGGGTGGTCTAATAGATACCCAGCAGTCCACTACCCATGTATGTTCCCCGAGTTACAGCATTGTTTTGATTTTATTTGAAAACAAGATTTTCTTGACTTTTCTGTTAATATTATAAGGTCAAACTGAATTATCGAGCGAAACTTCACAGATTTTTTGGGAATCGATGTAGAAAAAAGAAAGAAAAACTATTTATTTAGCTCAAATAAGACGCAAAATATATCTTAGGTTCGTAATGTATTATGATAGTGATAGGCAAAAGTAAAGATTATCTAAACTAGCAGGAAATAGCACGTTTTGTAACAGTTGTATCATTTAAGTCAAAACTTATATTAGTACCACAAAACGAATTTCTATGCGTTATAAATTTCATATTGTATTGTATTGATTGTATAACGGGCTGGTGTCCGCAACTCCACGTCAAATATAATACGTTATTTTCATATTATAACACAAAATTTACAACACAGTTCCTGCTAATAACTCAACGTTCATTCATAAAATCTTCATTAATTTCCTACAGAGTGGCATAAAGCCAATCCATCGCCTGACCGCCTCACAACATCATAATATTATTCCTGAATTCATAACTACTTTACATAACGCACATGTCATTAATAATTCATAATAACTTAATGTTTCACTGCAAACGGACGTCGCCATGTTACTTTTGCAAAATATTTTACGACAGGCAAGGCGGAAATTTTACGAGATCATTAAACAGTTTAAAAGATAATTAAAATAGCACAATTTATGGTTACGGGCTATTAAAAAATATATAATTTCGTTAGCCGTAAGTTAAATTTAAATAGGTACTTGTCGAGGGTGGTGGTCATTTGGTAATATGAAGGGAGGAAAAAAAAAGGTAATCGATAAGTTCTCCTCGGTGCTGCTGAGCCCCTTCATCAGTTGTCTTGTAATAAGTTGACGGTACGGTTGGCGCAGTGGCTGAGCAATTGGCTGCTGCGCTGCGTGTTGTGGGTTCTATTCCCGTCCGGAACAAATATTTGTTGTATGGCCTACAAGTAGTTGTTCCGGGACTGGCTGTTTGTGTATGTGAGTCTAAATGTTTGAAATTGCACCCACGATACAGGAGAAATTCCTAGTGTAGGACAACGTTTTATAGAAATAAAAAATTGTTTGATTGATGGCTAATATCAGATCGAGTATTCTTATCAATCAATGCTTCATTTTCACCTATTCCAATTACCGAATACTATCTCTGTTTACTACCAAAATATAGATAAAGATAACCAACTCACCGGCTGCACTAACTGATGCACGTGTTATCACTGCCCTGGGTCACTGACCGATTAGGAAATTCGGAAGTTAAGAGTGACCTAAAATTACATAAGAATTGATTTATTATATCATGGGCTTGGTTGCAAAGTTGCACCACAGGTTACGTCATGAAATACTTTTAATTTTTTACAGGACTTGCTTATGCCCACGGTTTCGCCCGCGTGGTGCCCGGTAATTGTCCCACGAGATGGTACTAACGGGATAAAAAGTATCCTATGTGTTATTCCTGATTATAAACTAACTGTATGTCAATTTCATCCACATCCGTTAAATAGTTTTTGCCTGAAAGAGTAACAAACATCCATTCATCCATCCTAACAAACTTCCACATTTATAATTAGTAGTAAGATTATAAATTTTAATTTCGAAGATTACGAAGTTCTTCTCCATAGAGATCTACGTTAGGGAATGGGCAACTACTGTACTTTCACAATTTTTATGCCTTGTGACTGGGACTGTACCTACATTTCATTGTTGTCTTTGTTTTGACAATTCAAAAGCGCCTGTAACCGGCCTACTTCAAATAAATGCTTTGATTTTGATCATTTTTTAGCTTGATGTGTCAAAGGAGGCGTACGAAGATACAACCTAACTTTCTATTCTATAATAGCTTACCCACCTAATTATTACAAGGGAATCTCAATAGTCATCGATCATTCGTTAGGACATGGTGCATTCACGATAGTTTTTCTACTTCTTCTTTTTAGCGTATCGATGGCCAAAGTTCAAATGTGTTTAGCCTAAAACTCAGCCACGCGAACTCCGCTAACTGATGCAGTATATAGATCTTCAAGTGCGCAGGTTACAGTGCATGCGGTGCAAGATGGAAGGTGGGCCATTTTCTGTGGGTAGACGCCGTATACGCACTTGAGATCTGAATTTTTCTGCTAAAGGCGAATGTCACCAATGAAAATAAACGCGATCAGAACATTTAAAACGCGTTCTAAATAACTGGAAGTGCCATCATAATTGTGGTATATTGGCACTGACATTCTGTGAACGTGGTTTAGATGAGCTGATTCCATTCAGTTTCAATGGTGAAAGTATGCACCGGATGTGTTTAAGTCTGTGAAGACTCTTTATCGATACTGAAACAAGTGTTACCCATTCTTATTTATTCATAGCCACTCCAACTGCGACATAAAGTACAAGACTTTCCCAATAACTTTCGAAAACTATTGATTTACGATGTCGTAGGACGCTAAGTAAGTTTTCATTGCGTTTTTCAATGAAACTTTATGACGCACGCGTTTTACGCCCGCCATCTTGCGGACCGTTTTATTGCATTTGAATTTCGAACTTTCGAACATAAATATGGAATTGTAGTTTGATGTTTGAATGGGGAATGACGAAATGATACTGATCTGTAATTGATAAGATGTGGGTAGTTACTTATTTAGTACTTAGGTGCTTGTAATCCTCAAGTTGGCAGGGTGGTTCTGTACAGTGAGGATGTCATATCACAAGATAAAGTCCCACGTAACAAGAGGGGGCGAGACTATAACCATTAAGGTGGAAGAGCCTGACTATTTCATAAAAAGTCATTCTATGAACATAGAGGGTTGTATTGACGATTTTAATTATTATAACTTTGTAAAGCTATATTTGTTACGGTGGCGAATCATATTTTAATCAACATAAAACCAGACATTGACCTGTAAATTGCAAAAAAAAACGTTAGAAATTTTGAATTTCGCGAGCTACTCCGGCGCCTCTTCCGTAAACCGACTCAAATTCAGACTCCGAGCGGCTACTGAGAGATTCCTGTTGGAATACCCAATACCTAACCCTTTGCCTGATCGTGGAGTCGAAACCAGGAGGTCTGAACCTCGCGCTTGCTACCACTAGACGGAGGAAGCTAGTGACTATTGGTTTTATTAAATCTTTGGTGGCCTGTTCTGGTTCTAGTACTTAACTGTGTATAAACGTAAATGAAAATGTACTTAGAACTTCTGAAAATTTTCTTTTTTCTTACCCCTAATATTTATAAAAAAATTGTTCGTTAGACACTAAGCGTCTAAACACACTATGTCGAAGTTACACGACCGAAGTTAAGCACAATTACGCCTGCAATGCTATTTGAATTACTGACGACACACTATCCCGAAATCACGTCGCGTCATAGCGTACGGCCTTACTTCGGTCGGGCGTAAGTTCAGCGGCAACTTATTCTGTGAGCACACTACGCGACCGAAGTTCGGTTCGATGGCCGACGAAGATCCGGGGGCGGGGAGGAGCAGGGAGCCGCCCGACAGCGCTCGAGACACTGAATACACACACAAAGGTGCCGAACTGAATTTCTGCCGCGTAAGTTCAGCACTTATGGTGTGTCATATCAGCCGAATACGTCGGAACGTAAAATCAGCCGCCGAACTTCGGCATAGTGTGTTAAGACACTTACTCACACCTTCCAGTAAAACCTAGAACACTAGATACCCATCCCCAGAAACTCCCAAAGACATTAAGCCCAACATCTATACACAAATTATTTACACAAAATCAGGAGCCCGTATAGCCGAACAAAAACAACATAAACACGACGGTTCCGCATGTAATGGGGGCAAAACAAACAGATTTAAACGGTGTATAATGTAAACTAGCTTTATTTGCACACCGTACTAGTTTGTTTGTATCGCTGGTACTGGTAGGTATTATTGTGTTGTAGGCAGTACTAATGTATTTTAGGATGTTCATTTGGCGAGCTGAAATGGGGAATGGAGCTCGTTTTCATAAAATATGTAGTAGGTAGTCGAATGCAATGGGAAATCAGGCCTCAATTGATCATGTTAAAATAAATAAATAAATGTTAGAAAAGTGAGATCGATCTTCAGGTTAAGCCGCGCTTGTCTAGTTGGTCCGTGGATGGGTGACAACCCATTACATACCGAGTTTCGCGCCACGGAAAGCACGTTAAGCCGTTGGTCCCGGCTGTTATTTGTAGATCTTTGACAGTCGTTGCTTGTAGTCAGTGGCCCAAAAGTCTGACAACCAGATTTTCCTAGTGGTGTCGTAGTACCCACTACTAACTGGGTTATGGGGGTCAGTTAGGCAGTCGCATCCGGTTAGACTGAAAGCCGTCTCCTACATAGTTGAAAAGGCTAAGCAGATGATGAGAAAACTGACTGAAGTTACTGATGGTGATATTAGTGTGTTATTTTGTCTGGACTCTCTAAAACCCTAGACCATAGTCATTCTATCAGCGAAAATTATGACGGAAAAGTGAAAATTGTAATGAATTGACATAAGCAATAGAAAAGGTTATTATGCCAGTTTAATGTCGATGTAGAAATATGAAAAGATTCGACAGCGATTGTCACTATTGTCGATTCCTCGCCTATTCACGTAGGACTTCAAGAGCTTCAAGTTATAGGTACTTAAATATCCGGAACCATAGTCTAAATTCATGAACGTACTCTGAGCAAGACATCCAGGCTTGTTTTTGTTTTTTCAACATGAAAAACGGCCTTTGCTCTGCAGTGAAATAAATATAAACCCTGTAGGCTGTAATAAATTTTTTGATAATCTGTGCTGTAGGTACCAAATTTTATCAAATTTCGTTCAATAGTTCTCAAATGGTTCATGGATAAAACAAAGAAAGTTTCAGCTCCTTTAGAATTGTATTATGCCTAGGTGCCTACGTCCTACGACCACTGTCTCCAACCCTCTCTCTCTTATGTGCCGCAGACGAAGTTGCGCGGGTCAACTAGTACATTATATATGTCTAGCTAAAATCTACTGCAACAGCCACCGCCAACTCAAGTTACCCCCTTACCAACTCCTACATTAGAACATCACAAACACCTAATTTTAGAGTCAGTGGTGGTCATTAATGTTCTCTTTGTTTCAATATTTTTCCTCTGCCTGAGAATAGGTCTATGCTGTGCAATCGGATTATTCTTGGCTAATAAATTACACAGATCCAGACTCCGTGGCTGCTTAACAGCTGCGTAGTCTAGATCTGTGTAAATTTTCTCGGTAGCAGCCGCTGCTACCGAAAAATTCCTAATGGAAAAACCGAATAACAATTTGCTCGGCCCAGGAATCGAACCCGGGACCTCTTGCTCAGCAGTCAAGTTTGCGACCACTAGACCAATACTAGTAATTAACTCAGTAACTAAACCAAAGTTCACTTACATGCACCGAAACCCCCTCTTCAAATTACACCCCCTAAAGTTCAGAATGCATCAGCACCTCAGAATTATCAACTCCAAAGACCAATTACTCCAAAACCCGGTATCTCCGAACTTCCCCACACCTAAGTCTGTGCCCAGCTCCTTGAAGCGCAGATTGATAGTTTATAGTTGTCGATTGTTGCCGACAACTTTGCAGACTGACTGCTCGTAACAGCTACTGCTACGGTGCTACGAACAGTTGCAGAGTTTGGTTTCGTTCAATCGGTCCGATAGTTAAGGCCGGAGTTGATTATTTCAAAGCTTGTTATGGTTGTAAGTTAAGCTCGTTAGTGGGATAGCAGTTTATTACTAAAAAAAAATTATTATAAAAAATATCACTTTAATATCCTATTTGAATCAAATTTTGTTACCAATTTCAAGGGATTTTTTTTTTTGCACGGTTCCCTAATTATTTTTCTAAAATAAAAGCAGCCTAAGTTACTCCTTATAATAGCAGCTATATGCCAGTTAAAGTTCCGTCACAATCGGTCCAGCCGTTTTGGAGATTAGCCGGAACAAACAGACAGACATACAGAGTCAAAAAAAATGTTTTTTTGTTATAAGTAGCACGCTAAGGCGTAGTAGTCGTTTTTTGTTAGTAGTACTTTCATAAACATTCGGTAAAAAGCTGTTATTTTAAAATTACAAACAAACACTTTTTACGTATCGTGTTTTGACAGTGCATACAACGAGAAGTTACTATAGACAGATTTCAGATTTTGTATATTTTTCACAAGATGCAATGCCGAAGACCTCTTAGAAGACGGCGGGATGAGTCGAAAAATACCAAAGACCAGTGGACTTGAATCGAACGAAAAACTGGATGTCTTGAGGAGTGGCCTTTGCCCAGCTGTGGGATGATGTTGGCTAACAGTAAAAGTATCTTGGATGCACTGTACAACTCTGAGAATAGTTTTTGTCCAGCGGTATTGACTTTGACTTAAGATTTGAACCCAATCAGACACTTAACTTGATGTAATTCTAAAACGTGAAGAAAAACATCACGTGGAAACCGGCATGTCTTAGAGCCAAATATTTGAAGACACGTTAAATCCTCGAACCCCTCACCATTACACTCTGTGTCCCAGCACGATGAAGGCTCATTACGCTACCACCTACCTCTACCTACCTCTTTGGGAAATACAGGCATAATTTTATTCAAAACTGACTGTTAGCAGTTTCTTAGTTACAAGGAGGTCTATCCGCAGGAGTACCTATAGCAACTACGACCACTATAGACCGACCGCTTTAATGAGAAATCCGCCTTGCCCCATCAAAGGCACAATATGAGCCCACAAAGTCCTAACAATATCCCACAGGTTATTTGCTTTAAAGTAACCATAATTCGCATAGGTATTACGATATCAATTGAACCAAAACGTGATCAAACTTCAGAATATTCCATTTAAATTGATTCGCGAGGACTCATTAAAGCGGTCGGTCTATAGAAAGTATAATATACTGCCTTAAGCTTACCGTTAACATGGGATCTAGCTAACCCCAGACTAATAAGGCATTTAAATTTATATAACGTCTGTAATCCCTTGGCTATACAGTGCCAACATATTTGTGCAACATAGGTTAATTCTCATAAGGAAACATTAGGAAGTATGGTACTTTCAAAAGGCATTAAGATTCGATTTGTCCCGGTTGACATTTAGAATGTCACGACCTAAGTATTTAAGTACACACGACAAAGCAGTCTTGTGTGGGGGTAAGTAGTGAATTTAAGTATTGTAATTCCACTGAGGAGCTCGTGGCTAAATAATAACAGCCGCTCGGGTCGATCTTTAGGTTAAGCCGTGCTTGCCTAGGTTGGTCTGTAGATGGGTGACCGCCCATCACATACCGAGTTTCCTTCGTGCCTCGGAAAGCACGTTAAGCCGTTGGTCCCGGCTGTCGTTTGTAGATCTTTGACAGTCGTTAGGCAGTCAGTGGCCCAAAAAGTCTGACAACCAGTCTTACCAAGGGGTATCGTATTACCCAGTACTAACTGGGTTGTGGAGGTCAGATAGGCAGTCGCTCCATGTATAATACTGGTATTCAGCTGCATCCGGTTAGCATGGAAGCCGACCCCAATATAGTTGGGAAAAAGCTAGGCAGATGTTGAATTCCAGTGAGTGGTGAGGAAGGCCAAAGAAAAGATGGATGAATTGTGTGAGGAATGATATGAAAAAGAAAGGAGTAAATGATGCCGTGACGTCTGACAGGGGAGAATGGAAGAAGAAAATGTGTTGCGCCGACCCCAAGTAGAATGGGACAAGGAGCAGGCAGATAATGAATAGAATTTCGTGCACACAAAAATCGATCTTCAATGCCCTTAGGTATAAGGTACTTATTAAAAAGGGCGCTAAATCTACAAAAAATCCATTGTGTGTCTTAAAAGGAAAGAGAACTTAAATCAGATTTACTAAAATAGTTCTCTTGTAAGACTGTCCAGTCTAGCAAGAGATATTTCATTTTTGTTGAACTCGCCCAAACTTTTAATAATGGTATTCAATACTTTACTCATACCTCATTCTCCAAACAAACACATCTGCTAGCCACTGACTGACCAGGACCTGACAAACGGAAGAATCGACAAAATGACAGATCAACAAAAGAAAGCTGTAATTTTGTCTATTCTTCCGTCGATAAAACCCGTTTCTACGGTGGTATGCTACGCGTGCTGTAAGACCCCTCGGGAGCATAATTCCTGAACATTACACAGTATTTGCACATCATCATCATCATCATTTCAGCCGAAAGACGTCCACTGCTAGACATACGCCTCCCCCAAGTGTCGCCACATTGACCGGTCCCGTGCGTCAGTATTTGCACGGTACTGATTTATTAAAAAAGTTCTAATTTTCAGTAAGTCTTAGCTCCGTACTTACGCTCATGCCATAATTACGATTAACCCACTCTAGTTATTGATTTAACTGTCCATTCAAATGTTGTCTAAATAGAACCTCCCTCTGTTAAACCCCTTCATTTCAAAGTTTTGTAAGTGAGCTATGTCTAAATATTGAAGTAAAATATTCATGCATATTCTGTCTATCTAAGTTGCATGCACACTAATCTATAATCCTCACTGTACTCGATGCATATATCGTGCTGCAGGCTTATGTAAGTCGCCTTAGACGGAGGAATTGAATTACTGAGCGGTTAGTTCCGTGTGAGGCAGCTCTGGCAGCCCTTTGGCTTAGCTGGGATATAGATGTAAGTTAGTGTCTGCCGTGAGTAAGGGTGTCGCCACGGGAAGATGTATGTATGTGAGTGGAGATTCGATAAGCTTGGTAGTCGTGTATTGCGTAAACTATGGTGAAGTAAAGTGGGGCTTAGACGGTCTAAATTGCTTCACAAGTATTTTGCGTGCTTGACAAGCATGCATCTAAACGGCCAAGCGCGCTTGACAAGCCTTGCAGTGGCGAAGGTTCCATATAACCCGATTCCTACGGGCTTCCCTTTGAAAAGTGGCACAGTCAGTATTCTATAGCCAATAATATTCTATACAGTAAAGATATGTACTCCGGCTTACCTCTTACAAAAACTGACCCTTCGCTACTGAAGCCTTGCATATATAAAATAATTCATCAAGCATCATTAAGCACGTAGTTTGCTTGTCAAACACATTAAGGTTCGTTCTAAAGAGTGAAAATTGCTTGTCAAGCACGATTTTCACCTTCTACAGACACCTTAACATTACAGTAAGTGCATAACTTTAGTCCTACTTCCTACTAATATTATAAATGCGAAAGTTTATGAGGATGGATGGATGGATGTTTATTACTCTTTCACGCAATAACTACTAAACGGATTTGGATTGAAATTTGGCACACAGATAGTTTATAACCTGGATTAACCACATAGGATACTTTTTATCCCGGTAGTACGATACCGTGGGACATTACCGAACTCTATGTGGGCGAAGCCGCGGGCATAAGCAAGTTGTACATAAATTAATAGTATAGATACAAAATATCAGATGAATCATTATTTAGCAGGGAAACAGATGTAATTTAGTGTCTACCGTGAGGAAGGGTGTCTCCACGGGAAAATGTATGTATGCAGATAGGTCCCCGAGTCTATATAAGTTTGGAATTCGTGTAGTTTTGTAGTACTGAAACTTTGGTAAAGTAACAGTAAAGGAATAAGAATACCTTTTTTTTTTTTTTTTTATCTTGGTAATATCATCAAATGAGTCCTCCCACCCAGGGCAGAGCGGGATGGACTGTCAGACTTGTCCTGACTAAAATCCGCGGTGTCCTTCAGTAGCCCTTTATGTTCCAGGGTCGCGGTAATTCTATGAGTCTTTGGCCCTCTAGAGGGGGGGGGGGCCGTCATTATGCTGACACTCTTTGAGGCGCGCGTGGAACACAACGCGCCGTCGACCCGGGCATGGTCCATGGTCGGACAACTCGCCGCCCGCATGTCCGCGCCTACGGTGGCCGGAGATCGTCTGCCGATGTCCGGCGCCGTGGGCGTCTACCACTGCGGCTGGTGTGGAGGGAGGACGCTGTTCTCTCCCTCACGCGGCCCGCCTCCTCCTTCGCGAGCATGACTGCTTCGCAGAAGGAGGCGACCGCTTCCCACTCCGTCTCGCCCCGCAGCATGGCCTCGACCAATGCCGGGCGCGAGAGGTCTCCGCCTATCGCCGCCGTGAGGACACGGCGGTGCTCTGCCCAAGCGGGGCAGTCCTGCACCGTATGCTCCACCGTGTCCTCCGGGCGGTCCTCGCAGTGGTGACACCCAGGCGTTTCCTCCTTCCCCATATGACACAGGTACCTCCCGAAACTTCCGTGTCCGGTGAGGACCTGCGTCACGCGGTAGGTCAGGACGCCGTGACGCCTATCCAGCCACTCCTCAAAGAGGGGTCTTACCGCCGCGATTGCGGCGTGCCCGAGAAATAAGAGTACCTTTGGATTTAAATACACTTCATAAACAATTATAGTTTTTTTGCTGACTCCTGATATACAGGTGGTTTACCTCATTTAGGTTTCAGACGCTTCACATGATTTTGTTACCCCATTTATAATGTAATTTTTTTTTCGTGCATTGTTGATTTCGTAAAAAAAATAAAATCGAATGTATTCAAAACATTTTATTATTATATTCAAAATGTGCATAGCACCAAGATTTCGTCTTCTTCTAAATACTCTTTCTCCTATTTAGTTTACTCTCATTTTAAAATTGATCATATTCAATTTCTGTTGTGACGAGTAAAATCGTATGTGTGTATTTCGTCTATGACAAATCAAAAGCTATTTTGATTCGCAACCACAATGACACTTCAATATTTTCATATGCTTTGCACTAAAAAGGACAAAGTGCACAATGCATTATGCAGTACTACAGGATCAGTCAGCTATTTATGCAAACACTTTGTCCCCACAAAAGCATTAACAAAAGTTCATTGGACACAACAAACTTTTAAAAAAACATTACTCTCGGAACGAAACTGAACAGTTTGACTAAAATATGCACTAAAACGTTTTTAAATCTGTTATTCTAAGTTTCCATTCAGTTAGGCTAACCATCTGTGAAAGGGAAATGGTTGCTGTTAATACCGTTACTGTCGAAGCGTGAAGATTGTTGTATTGTAGCTACTAATTGACGCACATTAGTGAACCGTTGGGAACTGTTGAGGTTCTACTACAAGTCATTAAGTGTTCCTTTGTTAATAATTGAGAGCAGCAGCGGCCCAGTGGTGGCAGCCCCAACTTACGAACAGTAAGTCGTGGGTTCGAATTTCATCACCACTGCTCTCAAAAACGCTGAAGGTAAACATCGTAAGGAAAGCGGTATGTCCTAAAATAAAAAAAATCGATGACAAGTGACATCTACCAACGTGGTGGATTTTAGCCCATTCCCTCTCATAGAGAGGAGGCCTGTCTCCCAGCAGTGGTGACATTATAGGCTGACTATGCCATGCCTTTGTTAATTAATTATTCCATTAATTTCAGCTGGACTCACACTTGCTCTGAGGCAAATCCAGAGGTCCTACGTCATCTGCCTAGCCTTTTCCCAACTATATTGGGGTCGGCTTCCAGTCTAACCGGATGCAGCTGAATACCAGTATTTTACATGGAGCGACTGCCTATCTGACCTCCACAACCCAGTTAGTACTAGGTAATACGATAGCCCTTGGTAAGACTGGTTGTCAGACTTTTTGGGCCACTGACTACCTAACGACAGTCAAAGATCTACAAATGACAGCCGGGACCAACGGCTTAACGTGCTTTCCGAGGCACGGAGGAAACTCGGTATGTAATGGGCGGTCACCCATCCACAGACCAACCTAGGCAAGCACGGCTTAACCTAAAGATCGACCCAGCTGAGCGGCTGTTATTATTTAGCTACGAGCTCCTCAAATCCAGAGGTCCTACGCAAGTGATAATTACAATCCATACATTTATACAATGCTGAAATGCTTTCCATCGAGTTATACCGTAAAACGTGATTTTTCCCTCCCAAAAAAAAGTCGATTCCCAGCAATAATTTTTGCGTAAAGTTACTTAGTTTGATGTACAGAATGCTTGGTTGACGGCTATGTAAAGGGTCTGCTTACACCGTGTATGCCTAGTAAGTAAGTGCTGCGTATGTATGTATTGAAATCTGTTGCAAAGTGGCCAGCTCTATTTCATATTATAATACAGAAGTGTATCATAAAAAGAAAAAACTCCACCTTCCAAATGACTTCGCATTTCTTTCTTTTTCTCCAAATTCTAAGGGTTGAATGACACTCCCAAAAAACTTGAATCACCCCATAAAATACAGACACTATAAAAGGGGGTGTGTTAAAAGTTGGCCAAGGGTTGAAACTCGCCCCCTTTATTGTGTTTTATTTTATGTCTGAACTTTTTGCTTATTGCGGACAATGGCTCGGGTTCTTGGATGTAGATACGTTTCAGTTAACATTTTGTTTTTTTCCTTAAGCGACTCTTTTGCCCAGAGGCATTTATGTTGAAAATGGTGTCATGGTGAGCTGCTCACACTCACAATCGTCATCCTATCTGTCCTGAGTAAACAAGCTCAGTATCATTTGTCAAAAACAAAAAGATAATAATTAAATCAATTACCTAAATCCATCGTTTTAGGTAATTGACATCGCACCGGGACACCTGCTGGCATGGCCCACCTGGAAGACCCTCAACCGAAGCAAAGCCGGGTGAGCCGCTGCAGATCATACAACCTGGTCCGGTGGCATTCCGACGAAGCCATGTGTGACTGCGGTGCCTCAACGCAAACTACGGCTCACCTCCTGTCCTGCACTATGTGCGGTTCCACGTGCACTTTGAGGGACCTGTCCGAGGCCACCACCAACGCTGTCAAGATGGCAGAGTTCTGGTCAAAACTAATTAAAAAGGAAAGGGATATCATCGATACGACGAAGAAGAAGACCTTCCAGATTTAGATAAAGTGTGTAAAACCAGCTAATTTGTTTCTACCACGAGTACACAGTACTTATGCCTATCTACCAAATGATAATAAAGTGAACTCAATTAGATCATTTTAATGTCAGACGAGAATAAATGTAAGAACATAAAACCTAATTATGAAATAATTAATGATTATGATACAATACGTCATCTTGATCTGAAGGCACCGCTCTGCTCAGGGCTCGTTAATCAAAGTCATTAAGCGTCTGATTTGACTTATTAATTACGAGTGATATCTTTAGATTAAGTGTATTATGAAATATTGTCTGTAATTAAAATACATCAAACATGTTAACCGTCTTAATATGGTCTACGCTGACACCGACGATGCTGCGCAATGGAGAAGTTCCTACATGGGAGGGGCTTCGTTGGTCTCGTGGGTTCGATGCCAAGGTCGGGCAAAATGTTATTGCATTTTGGCTATTTATCGCAATTGCCACGCGTGATAAATCTATACAATCGCATAGTATCGATTCAATATTGTTTCTTCATCGTTGCAAACGCGTAACTATACAGGGTGTAAGCGGACTCTTCACGAAGCCGTCAACAAAGCATTAAGTACATCAAACTAAGTAACTTTACGCAAAAATGATTGCTGAACGGAAACGACTTTTTTTTTTTGAATAATCACGGTTTACGGTAGGACTCAAAGTAACTCAAAACAGTAGTAGCTGAAAAGTACGGAGGTCGTGGAGGTGTTTAAAGTAAAAACTTTCATTAAAAATATGTATTTAATAAAAAGTTGTGAAAAAGTTGGAAATTAAACCCCTAATGTCTCCATATCAAGAAGGTGTATGGTCTAGAACAAAAAAATGATTGCAATGACGGGGAGAACAAGTGCCTTTCAGTTTCGTTAAGGGTCTTGTTACACCCTTTATTGGAATGAAAGCTTTATCATCGTCATCATTCTCCTGCCCTTACCCCAATTCATTAGGGGTCGGCGCAGTATGTCGTCTTCCATACTTCTCTATTACTCGTTATCTCATCAGACATCTTCTTTCATCCTTCACACAGTCCATCCATCGTTTTTTGTCTTGAATTAAAAGTTCAATGTTTTCTTATTCACTCGTTGTTTAGAAAGTTTTAAAGATGTTCAGAGAGTTTCACAACAGTTTCGTCGCTTACCTAAAAATAAAACCCATCAAATTACACAGGGTGGACGTTAAAATGGTAACTACCACGTATTCAGTACATCATTCTGAACCACATAGAAATTCGTGGGTAATTAAAAAATAAAATAAAGAAAGAAGAAAGAAAGTATAAAGTTTATTTAAAGTCAGTTCATCAAGCACACAGAATAAAAAAAGATACAGAATAAAAAAATAAAAAAATCAAATCAATAAAATCCAAACATTTTAACCGTGTAGGTATAGCAGCTTTGTAGGCAACAGCTGTTTTTTTTAAATTGCCGACGAAATATTTCTATGTGGTTCAGATTAGCACTGACTGAATACGTGGTAACGGTTTTAGCGTCGGTGTCCCCTCCACCTTGTTTTACTTTGTGGATTTCTATTCTAACTTAACAATCCATAAAGTTATATTTAATCTCTCTTCACATGTTCCCGTGATCGCTAGCTATCATTTATCAACTACATCTGTTATCCCTTTCTTTTTATTTTCATCTCGCTCCCTCGTTACCCGTCTATCAGTACACTTAATGGTGATTTGATGGACAGCTTCCGGAAGGCTATTCTTATTGGATTTCTAGTTAGAAGCCATCTGAGGCCATAATTATCTTTATATGAAAGTCTTGTCGATGATTTGTTGAGGATTTTAAAGTGGGGGGATAAAAATAGGTCGAGTTTGTTTTTAGAAAGGATTTGTTTTGATAGTTTTTTTATGAAGGAACCCTAAAACTCCGTTATGTTAAACAAGTAAATTATTGGTGCTTAGTGAGAATTTAATTTCCAGCATGAACCTCCTCATTCTTATTTTAGAAGTCGGATAAAAAAAAAACATACAGCCGAACATAGAACCTTCCCATTTTTGAAGTCGGTTAAAATAGCTTCAATCTCAAAAAATAAACGGATAAAATCCGTGCACGTTAAATTGAACCGGGTTAAACTGTCATCGAACAAAAAAGGCCCACATTATTTACAAAGTATCGTTCACTCGTTCACGTTCACTCATCCGTGCAACTCATTCGCGGAATACTTCGTCGATATTTGCCGATATATTTTATTGTCTGCTGGTGCTACAAATTAAATGGCTCTATAGTTTTAATCGATGAGTGAATACCCTTAGCGTGGAACCATGGCAAGTCAATAAGGCATATAATGGCATGATACAGATTATTATTAAACCTACCTAATTTAGTGTTTGTGTTTATTCATATTTGCATGCTATTTTTATGGCGAAATGTGTCATTGCACTTTGTTATTTTTACCACCTTTTGGGTACCGCAAATAAATAATTTTGACTTTGACTTTGACCTTGAGTGTGTCTTTTTCTGTAGAAACTGGGTTTCAAAATCAAAATATTTTATTTCACATAGGCCTATATGGGCACTTATAAAACGTCGACAAAAGGTACACGGTTCGGGTTGGTCGCTTCCTATGGAGAAGAACCGGCAAAACCTCCATGGGTACTCTTTTGTGTTCCTGGTACCAACTGGTAAAAACAGTTTTTACTGGTTGTCAGACTTTCGTTCTTCTAACTACCAGTAATGACTGTCGAAGATCTACGAATGACAGAATGAATGAATGATGACTGAATGTAATGGATAGTAGTCACCCATCCAAGACCTCGGCAAGCGTACCTTAACCTTGAGGGACCTTAGCGGCTGTAAGGTCATAGAGTTTCCTTCGTCCGTCGGAAAGCATGTTAAGCCGTTGGTCCCGGCTGTCATTTGAAATCTTTGATAGACGTTACAGGTAATCAGTGGCCAAAAAAGTCTGACAACCATCTTACCAAGGGGTATTGTATTACCCAGTACTAACTGGGTTGTGAAGGTCAGATAGGCAGTCGTTTCATGTAAAATACTGGTATTCAGCTGCATCCGGTTAGACTGGAAGCCGACCCCAACATAGTTGGGAAAAGGCTAGGCAGATGATGATGGCTGTCATCACAACAACATGACAATAGACAAAAGACCCCTCAAGTAATTATACAAGCAATAACAGTATTACATAAATAATGCATCTCCTCATTGAAAGCTTCGGTTAGCTGAAACAGCTTAATATCGCTTTGATACAAATGTATGTTTTAAACATAAATGTATCCACGTACATGTTTGCTGTGGAGTAAGTTATGAGCGGAAGCGATTTATGTCAAACTGCTCGATATGCGCCAGGCGATGAATCTACTTAACGCCCTGATTGCTCAGGAGCCGAGTCTAGATATGTTTACGAGTAGCAGTAAGGCTATGCTTAATTATTGCATACAATTGTTTAGTGGTAGTAGTTTAGTTAGTTAGTATGTTGTGCTGTTGGCTTGCTGCAGGCTTTGGTGCAAACTGTAAGAGCGGCAAGTATCTATTTAAAAAAATAAATGTCCGAAACTCCGACCGAGATTTTAAACGCTATATTTACTTTTCACTAGATTTTAGATACCGGTACTTAGCTAATATGTATAAGTGCAAGATAAAAACGGTAACACATAAATAAGCATTTTTTTGCAAAAAAAAAATAATCGACTTCCAAAAAACATTAAAAAGTGAAAAATCACTTTACTTTCGAAAGTCGGTGCCAATAAAGTCAATGAAACAATAAAGTCACTGATTTTTTAGCTGAGATATCCTACACAAATTCTTGTCATATGTATATATAAATTTTAATTATTATGATATCACATCATGTCATCAACATAGACGAAGAAGAAAAAACACGTATTATAGAAGACAATTTATGAAGTTAAGAAAGTTAATATAATTTATATGGGACTACCGCGCGGGATTCCTCTGCCAAATGAAATAAGAATCACGTAAATCGGCTTAAAATCTACGGAGTAATCGGTGAACACACACTGGTGGAATACATTACCTCCTCCTTTTTTAGAAGACAGTTAAAAACAGGCTGTTTTGAAAATGATGATTAAATAAAAAACATTATTTATTTTCTGTGGGGCGTCTAGAATTATGTGCTGATTTTATAACATTATTTTGATAACTTTGCACGTCCGAATATAAGATGGCAAATGCAATCTTTCAATTGGCCACCATAAAATCAGAGGGATTTTCCCACCATGTCTATCTTAGGTGCCAAAGGTTTATAGATTTTCGAGTGTTGATAAAATATAAATCCAACGAAATCATGATTTTTGAGTGTTATTATTAATCTTCCTTACCGCCTATCACTCGCACCATAGTGTCAGGATGTCGGAAGGTGAAAATGCACAAAATTATCATATTATTATTATAACACCCCTCCCCGCTTTGATTCTAACAAATGCATCCGGTTTCGTAATAGCGGGATACGGGGTTAAGGTGGAAGACCCTGTTGTCGGTCGAGGTAGATTATATTTTGTTGTTTTGATATTATTACAATGTTCCGTATGGTGTCGGACGTAAAAGAATAGCACCATCCCATATCTTCCCGTGGGTGTCGTAAGAGGCGACTAAGGGACTTACCAGAGAATGGGCAGCAGCGTTCTCTGCGGTATCTAACAACCGTACTGCGATCGCCAACCCGCCTGCCAAGCGTGGCGATTATGGCAAAACCCCCCCAATGATGAGCGCAACCAAGAAATGGCCCCTAGTACCCGGCAGCCCGTCTACCCTCGACTATGGTAGCGGTCGAGGTTACGGCGTGGCAAGGGGTGCGAAGAATCTCCGGACGGGATCAGGCTGCCTATACCGACGACTTGACCTGGCAACATACAACACGCGTACACTCCGGAACGACGAGAAGATAACGGAACTCGAAGAGGAATTGAGCAGGCTGCGATGGAGTATTGTGGGATTATCTGAAGTCCGAAGAGAGGGGGAGGATACGATAATCCTGAAATCCGGCAACCTGCTCTATTTCCGAGAGGGTGACCGGCAGTCCCAGGCAGTGGCGTGCCCATAATGAAATTGAGGCAAAGCCCAAAAGAACTGACGATACTTGGGGCACTAAGTTTCGCTCTCTGTTCTGAGTTCTGACATTGGTTTTTAATAACGCCGGTTTTATTTTCCTATTATTTAATTTAAATATGCCTAAATATAAAAATACAAATAGTGATCATTAACTTTTCGTATTTTATATCCCTTGACAAAATAAGTAAATGATATAAGAGCCATCTATTGACTTAAATGTAACAACTGAACTCTTCGAGTCAATTCGTAAGATTTCCCTCGCTTTTGCTACAGATGGCGCACAAATAATCAATTGGTTTCTAACTACAAATTATTAATGAAAATGTTTGGAATTACTCACAATGTAAACAGCCATAACTCTTCATTCTTCACTTCTTTACCACGGACAGATGACAAACAACAAAGCACACAGTAGGCATGGTATTACTAGATAGATTTAAAGATACATATCAGCAATAACATACCTCCAGTGGCTTTGATAAAAGCCGTTTGTTGTCAATTCGTTTGAGTAAATGATTTTGGTGCATGCTTTTATTGTAACACTTCAATGTATAACAAAAATTACTTTAATTACTTTCTGTATTCTAAATCAAAAGCTCTATCTTTCTGTAAAAATGATTTTATTACATCAGCATAAAATGTTGGTGAACGTTTTAATTCTACCAACAGCTGTTTTTCTATGGCAATTGTCGATAATTCGGAAAGCCGCTCTTGCCTTGCATGCACTCCAAGCATTCTTATCATTAGAGAAAAATATGCAAGGCCAACAGAAAAAATTGTTTAAATGAGAGCAGCCGACCAGACATTGACTACTGTACGCTGATCGACTAAAATGCCTATTATGGTTTTTAGCTTTATGAGAAATATTCAAATCAGGAGTAGGTTTTGGTGAAGTTACCAGATTGTATTACTTAAAGTATTTACCTTGCCCAGTACCGATTTCAAACACTTTAATCCATCACAAGGAACAATTGCATGCATTTCCGAATTCATTTTAGTGTAAATAAAACTATAATCACTACTAAACAACGTTAATTACAGCAAAAACTAATCACAACACTTTAAATCACAAGAAATTGAAAAAATAAAATCACAAAAAAGAAATGCACCAGTAGTAATCTCTCAATACAAATCTGAACTGATTTTAAATCATCGTGTTTACTTCTAGCAAAATCTGCGCGAACAATATGCGCATCACACATATTCACTCTCAAAGTTACACTGACTTACACGCACACATTCAAAAAAAAGCCTTGCTTTAAATTCGATACATATTTCGAATTGTACCTACGGACAAAAGGAACGATTTGCAAGGAGTGTAAGTGAGAGGTCAGAAGCCACATTAAAGCCAGTGAGTGTGACAGAGAAAGCGCTAGTAGCACAGAGCACTGGGTCACTACTAGGGAATGCAATCCGGACTATCCGTAATCCGAAAAATCCGGATATCCGCACATTTTTACTAGACTTCCAAATCCGGATTTGAAAATCGAATCCGGATTTTCTGAATAATAAGAAATTGTAATTCGGGGGCTGCTTTATTCAGCCGAAAGCCTGAAACTGATATTCCCAGTTTAGTGCGAATGGAGATGGCGTTATTCGAGGATAGTGGTTCACGAGGACGATACATGGAGGCCGCTTACAAGCATTTTCAGTGCATTCCCCCTTAAAAACGTCGAATCAGAGCTTGCTTTCTCCGCAGCAGGAATTATGTGTAACCGAATTCGCAGCAGGTTAAACGACTGCACTTTAGATGCTTTATTATTTTTGAGATCACATTTTATGTGTCAAAAGAAAACAGTTTTTTTTTTGTTGCTAAATTTATGTTGGTTAAATCTATACATATAAAATTCAAAGTCCTGACTGACTGACTGACTGACTGACTGACTGACTTATATATCAACGCACAGCCCAAACCACAGGTCCTAGAGACATGAAATTTGGACAGTGTACTCTTTGTAAAGAGTAGGTATCCACTAAGAAAGGGTTTTTTGAAATTCCACCCCTAATAGGGTGAAATGGGGTGTTGAATTTTCTATGAAACTTTTTATTCTCTGAGTCGATTGACTTGAAAATGTGTGTACATATACTACAGTTAAAATGATGAGATACGTGTATCACAGTTTTTCCAAAATCATCCCCCAATTTAAAATTCAATGTCCTGACTGGCTGACTGATACATCAACGCACAGCCCAAACCGCTGGTCCTAGAGACATCCAATTTGGAGAATATACTGTTTGTGGAGAGTAAATATCCACTAAGAAAGGGATTTTTGAAATTCCACCCCTAAGAGGGTGAAATGGGGTGTTGAATTTTCTGTGAAACTCTCTCGAGGTCGATTGACTTGAAAAAGTGTCTACATATACTTCAGTTAAAATGATGAGATACGTGTATCACAGTTTTTCTAAAATGATCCCCCAATTTAAAATTCAATGTCCTGACTGGCTGACTGATACATCAACGCACAGCCCAAACCGCTGGTCCTAGAGACATCAAATTTGGAGAATGTACTGTTTGTTGAGAGTAGGTATCCACTAAGAAAGGGTTTTTTGAAATTCCACCCCTAATAGGGTGAAATGGGGTGTTGAATTTTCTTTGAAACTTTCTCGAAGTTGATTGACTTGAAAATGTGTCTACATAATACTTCAGTTAAAATGATGAGATATGTGTATCACAGTTTTTCTAAAATCATCCCCCAATTTAAAATTCAATGTTCTGACTGGCTGACTGATACATCAACGCACAGCCCAAACCGCTGGTCCTAGAGACATGAAATTTGGAGAATGTACTCTTTGTGGAGAGTAGGTATCCACTAAGAAAGGGTTTTTTGAAATTCCACCCCTAATAGGGTGAAATGGGATTTTGAATTGTAAGAGAAACTTTTTACTCTCGGAGTCGTTTGACTTGAAAATGTGTCTACATATACTTCAGTTAAAATGATGAGATACGTGTAGGTATCACAGTTTTTCCAAAATCATCCCCCAATTTAAAATTCCATGCTCTGACTGGCTGACTGATATACCAACGCACAGCCCAAACTTATAATCCCAGAAGTAAGATCCCGTGGGCTATTCCCTAACTCCACGCGGGCGAAGCCGCGGGCATAAGCTAGTTGTTTAATAATTTGACAAGAAGGGTATTATTTTTGTTTTCCAGTTTCTTTTAATTTGTACCTATTAATTATTTTATTAATATTACTCACCACGCGAATCACAGACTGAATTTTTTGATAAGAATAAGTATTATGTTGATTTTAAGTGAAGTTAAACTGTTTTGTTACTTTTATTATGTTTAATAATTTGACAAGGAGTCTATTAGTCCTTTTATATTTGTTCTTCAGAGTTTATTTTAATTTGTACTTGTCGTATATGTCAGGATTTATTTCGTAAGGCTCGTACATCATGTGGGCAGACGATGGGTTTCGTGCTATGAAAACACACTGGGTGCGATACACTGTTTCTAGCAAAACTAACGAATTACTTGAGATTACAATTTAACACAATAACACGGGGCACAATGAATCGAGTACAGTTCCAAGACGTCTCAACTCCACCGCGATCAGACATTGACTGTCGCCCTCGCCTCGAGCTGAACATCAGGGCTATGTAGAAGCACGCTGTGGTGTGGGTAGACTGGTAAGTAGGTCGTCTCATCTCACCAGTGCCCACTGACGCGTTTTCCGATTCATTTTATGTCCGGATCCGACATACTTATTAATTATTTAACTAACGTTACTCAGCACGCGAGTCACAGACTGCTTATTTTAATAATAAGAATATTATGGCTATAACACCAACATTATGGTATTTCATTTGAATAACTTCAAATAGCAAAAATTAAAAAAAAAAACATATATTTTTAATTTTTTGTGTTTTTGTTTTAACCCATTTACACAAATATAAGAAAAATCATATTAATAAACAAATATGGGGTAATAAACAAATATTTATGTATGTTCATGAAAAATCCGTAAAATCCGGATTATCCGGATTGGGCCAAAAATCGGTTCTTAAAAATCCGGATTTTAAAACAGAACGGATTTGCATTCCCTAGTCACTACCGACTATTTGGCAACGTCGCGCGAATTTAAAATAATTTCTGTGGATTAATACAGTTGTGTGTAAAGCTGACAACCTCGCATCGCATTACGCTGCGTTTGCCGCGTTGTAGAATCAGCTGATGTTATGATGTTAGACGTGTAGGTACGTCTCGTATATTTAATTTATTTAACGCAAGCCAGGCTTTTGGGGTTCTATGGAAGTACCGTCACTGGTCCCAGGGTGGTGTTGGGTTTATCGTCCACAAGTCCCTCGTGAATAACGTGGTGAAGATCGAGAGTGTGTCGACCAGGGTGGCGTACCTGATACTCAGAATATCCTCAAGATATTCGCTGAAGGTCATACAGGTGTACGCCCCGACCTCGGCACACCCCGACGACGAAGTGGAGGAGGAGGAGGAGGATATTTCTAAAGCCCTGCATGGTTTCAAAACTCACTTCACCGTTGTCATGGGAGACTTCAACGCGAAACTGGGCAAACGAGACGGGGATGAGCTGCAGGTGGGGCAATTTGGGGTTGGACGTCGGAACCACCGGGGTCACCAACTGGCTAGTTTTATGGAGAAGGAGGGCCTCTATATGATGAACTCCTTCTTCAGAAAGCGTGAGGACGGACGGACAGGAAGTGGACCTGGCAGAGTCCCGATGGTGTAACTAAAAATGAGATTGACTTCATCATGTCAACCAAGAAGCAAATGTTCAATGATGTCTCTGTGATCAATTCGGTGAAAACCAGGAGCGATCACCGCATGGTAAGAGGCACATTGAACATCAATATAAAGCTTGAAAGGTCTCGACTGATGAAGTCTACGCTCCGTCCAGCACAAATCCAGATCCAAAACCCCGAGAGCTTTCAGCTTGAACTCCAGAATCGTTTCGAGTGCCTAGGAAGCTCAGTGGACGAATGCAACGATGGGTTCGTGGAAACTGTCCATACGACTGGGTCTAAGTTCTTCAAGACACGTCGTGCACAGAAGAACAAAAAAGTCTCTGATCATACTCTCGAGCTCATGAAGAAGCGGCGCGAGATGATCCTGCAGTCTTCAGACGAGGCGTGGAAATACCGGCAGCTCAATAGACGGATCTCTAAACCCTTGAAACGCGACCTCCGCCGCTTTAATACCGAGCGTATTAAAGACGCTATTGAGCGGAATAAAGGCTCCAAGGTTTTTTCAAGAGATCTGGCTATTGGGCAGAGCCAGCTCACGAAACTGAAGACCGACGATGGCAGGATCGTATCCGCCAAACCGGAGCTGCTGAGGGAGATCGAGAGTTTTTATGGGCAGTTGTACACTTCAACCAGTAAACCCGTTGCAAATCTAGCTAACGACCCAAGAGCTAGACTGACCCGACACTATACCGAAGACATTCCGGATGTCAGCCTGTACGAGATTAGGATGGCTCTGAAACAGCTTAAAAACAACAAGGCACCGGTAAGGACGGAATTACGACCGAACTCCTGAAGGCAGGTGGAAAACCGGTACTTAAGACCCTTCAGAAGCTGTTTGATTCCGTCATACTCGAGGGGAAAGCGCCGAAGGCATGGTGCAGGGGTGTGGTGGTACTCTTCTTCAAAAAGGGCGACAATGCCTGGCTGAAGAACTATAGGCCCATCTCACTTCTAAGCCATGTCTACAAGCTGTTTTCAAGAGTCATCACGAATCGTCTCGCGCGCAGGTTTGACGATTTTCAGCCTCCCGAACAAGCCGGATTCCGAAAAGGCTTTAGCACCGTAGACCACATACATACGCTGCGCCAGGTTACAGAAGACCGAAGAGTATAACCTGCCTCTCTGCTTGGCGTTTGTGGACTACGAGAAAGCCTTCGATTCGATCGAGACTTGGGCTGTACTGCAGTCTCTCCAACGGTGCCAAATCGACTATCGGTACATCGAGGTGCTGAAGAGTTTGTACAAAAACGCCACCATGTCAGTCCGACTTCAGGACCAGACCTCGAAACCTATCCTTCTGCAGCGAGGTGTGAGACAGGGAGACGTCAAATCTCAGAAACTGTTCACCGCTGCACTGGAGGATGTCTTCAAGGTTCTGGACTGGAGGGGGCTAGGCATCAGCGTCAATGGCGAGTATATCTCTCACCTTCGGTTTGCCGACGATATAGTGGTCATGGCTGAGACCATGAAGGACCTCAGTACAATGCTCGATGACCTCAGTAGAGCTTCCGAAATAGTGGGTCTTAAAATAAACATGGACAAAACCAAAGTCATGTTGAATGCCCATGTAACACCCACTCCTATCAAGATCGGAGACTCTACACTCGAAGTTGTAGACGATTATGTCTACCTGGGACAAACGGTCCAGTTAGGTAGGTCTAACTTCGAGAAAGAGGTCAATCGTCGAATCCGACTCGGCTGGGCAGCGTTCGGGAAGTTGCGTGGTATCTTCTCGTCCAACTTACCGCAGTGTCTCAAGACGAAAGTCTATGACCAGTGTGTGTTGCCAGTGATTACATACGGGACCGAAACGTGGTCGCTCACAATGGGCCTCATCAGAAGGCTGAAAGTCACCCAAAGGGCAATGGAGAGGGCTATGCTCGGAGTTTCCTTGCGTGATCAAATCAGAAATGAGGAGATCCGCAAGAGAACCAAGGTTACCGACGTAGCCCGAAGAATAGCCAAACTTAAGTGGCAGTGGGCAGGGCACATTGCTCGCAGAACGGATGGCCGATGGGGCCGAAAAGTTCTGGAGTGGCGACCGCGAACCGGAAGACGCTGCGTTGGAAGGCCTCCCACTAGGTGGACCGATGACCTCGTAAAGGTTGCAGGGATCCGCTGGATGCGAGACGCACGGGACCGGTCAATGTGGCGACACTTGGGGGAGGCCTATGTCCAGCAGTGGACGTCTTTCGGCTGAAATGATGGTGATGATGATGACAGACGCCAGCACGTAAAGCTACCCCTAAACAGTAAAATTTCCTCAATCAACCTTGAACCTAATGCTTTAGCGATAAAGTTGAAAATGTATTAAAGAAATTTGACAAATTGTAGTAGCTTGATGTGCTGGCGTCTGTACCATTAGCACTTAAGACGGGATGTTTACCATTCCCTTCGAGTTCCTGACTTAAGTGCTAATGATAGTGTTAGTGACCGTGTCCGTTTAAAAACATATATTATTACAATGGCCTCAGTTAGCTTGACTACAGTTAGTGAATAAGTTACTGAGACATAGTGGAGGTACCTAGAGAGCCCACTACCTACAAGTTATAGATCGTAAGTTCAAACTCAGGCTGGCACTTTACTTTGTGTTTATAGTTTCACTGCCTTCGCTGCTGCTCTCAAGACAGTCACAAAAAGTATCTTAAGGTAGGGTATGTCCAAGACCTGTAAAATTCTAAAACGTGGGGCACTTATGATAATCACCAGTGCCCGACGTGGAAGGGAGAAGGTGCATCACAAGTTGTGATGCACTACAGAACACTCCCTTTTTCTGAAAGAAGGCTTATAACCAACAGTTGGAACATTATAGGCTTATTATGCTTACACAAGGTATAGTAAAGCTAGCCTAGATAGACAAGATTATGTCTAGTCTAAAGCATAAAGTGTGTCTAGACTAATAAAAGTTTATTTCAATCATCGTGTCAAACACATCTCCATAAAATTTACGACAACTTTCTTCGAAACCAGTGACTGGCATCCATTGCCGTAGTAAATATGCAACTAAAATACGATTTTCAAATATTTTGTAGTTTGACTTTTTAGAATATGTTTGTATTTTCTACTTTAAATTAAGACTTAGTTATTTTAACCGCTTTTGAAAAGGAGGTTTCTTAATTCGATAGCTTTTACAGTACACCGATTTTAGTTTTTGAGTAAGTGTCCTTCTTACACATCATTAGGTATAACTAATTCATTCAGCTAAAGTATAACATTGAAGGCCTAAATTTAATTTTGTTTGTCCAAATTAAAAGACCTCTCGGCCGACAACTGTGACACCTACCCTACTATTTAGTATGCATGGTGCAACAATAGACGCGTACATTACAACCGCATTAAATCGTCACATTACGTCTACTATCTATGATTTAATATGACTCTTAATGGCTTTTATACTAATTAAGTACACGACGTACTAAACTGTCATTGGTACCTACCTATTATAGTTTTGATTACTGCTTAGCTACTTAGGGAAGTAGCTACCTACAAAGTACGTTATTTTAACAAATACTAATTGGACAGGACAACTAGCAAGGCGCAGTGATGGCAGGTGGACTAAGGCTGTCACCAACTGGCGTCCAAGAACTGGCAAAAGAAACGTGGGTCGTCCGGCAGCGAGATGGCCAGACGACATAGTTGTCATTGGGGGAAAACCTGGATGAGGCTGGCACAGGACCGTGGAGATTGGCACAAGAAAAAAGAGGCCTAAATCCAGCAGTGGGTGAGTTCGGGCTTTGAATGATGATGATGAATTTTATGTTCGTACTGTAAATTTCAAATTATTTATTAATAATCATGTACATTATACATTGAAAGAACGGTGATCCCCAAACTAGACGTTAGTCCGTATCTTGGGGATCAGAGTTGTAAATTTCATTTTATTATACAAAAAGGTCGTTTATGGTGATCATTAACAAATAAAAATAAACTTCAGACTTACACCAACACATATGCAATCACATCTGAACTGCGTTCATATACTGGACGCAGTGTCAATGTTCCATTACTCTACTGCTATGGATATACACGCAGTTCACCCAGTCTTTGATCTTCTTCTACTGTTATAGCCATACAAATCCCGACATTTTCCTCAGTCTTTTTTTTTTTTTTTTTTTATTACGAAATGGGCCCGCTCTTGACCTCGATCACGCCTGATGGAAAGCGACAGATGAGGTCTATGATGGGACGAGCGTGCCCAGAAGATGCCTGTTCACTCTTGCTTTAAAGGCTGACGGGTTAAATGTGGGAGGGAACACAGATGCCGGCAGAGAGTTCCACACTTTGGCTGTGCGCATTATAAAAGTGGATGAGAAGCGCTGAGTACGCTCGTCGGGATATCAACCAAGTGTGGATGGTACGCCGCAGTGCGTCTGCTAGTCCGGTGGTAAAAAGGTGATGGTGGGATCAGGTCGTGCAGCTCCTGCGCACACTCTCCGAAGTACAGCCTGTAGAAGACCGACAGGCAGGCAACATTACGCCGATGCGCTAGGCTGTGAAGCGTAGCTGCCAACGTCTCGTTGCCTATAAGCCTTTTAGCTCTGCGTTCCACCGAGTCAAGTGCAGCAAGCTGGTATTTTGCTGAGCCATCCCACAAGTGACTGCAATACTCCATACAGGAACGGACCTGTGCTTTATACAAACTTAGAAGCTGTCCAGATGTGAAGTATCGCCTCACCTTATTTAGGATGCCCAGCTTCTTAGCTGCGGTCTGAGCTTTAGACTCGATGGTTGAGCCGAAGTTGAGATACGATGTCAACTCCATGCCCAAAAGCTGTAGGCGGTCGGTAACTGGTACAGATGCACCTCGGAAAGTAGGAGATAACTGGAACTGGCTGCTTTTAGCAGTGAAAAGACACGCCTGTGTTTTCAGAGCATTGAATTTGACCAGATTGTCGTCACCCCACTGGGAAACGAGATTTAGGGTCAAATTCATTCTCTCCACCATGGCCTCTCTATTCCTCCACCGATTACTACACAACTTTTCAGTCACCGACGCCACTTCCAGATTTCCTCAGTACTCATTTATTCTTCTTTCTTAAGCTTATTATTCTGCAAAAAAACAAAACATCTCATTATTCCCAAACAATAAAAATCAGTCAAAACAAATCCTCTAAACTCTATTAAAGTGCACATATTTCTGCGCGTCATTCCTTCAAATATCTCAACGACGTCGGGTGGAGCGCCCAGTCGCCGTCTATATCTCGCCAGACGCGGCAAACATCCCCGCAACGTCAAGAATCTCTCATAAGATTATCCCGATCTATTGTCTATAACTGGGATCTTCACCCTATTGTTTTGTAGTATGTACTCCTTTATTGAAAATTCATGAAATCTACTCGACGGTGCTTAAATGTTTAATGCCTTTGGGGGTTTTTAATTTTTCCTTTTTCTTTTGTACGTTCGAGGAAGTATTTAAGCCACTGATTGACGGTTCTAAAACCCGATTTTGTGGAAGCTACTTCTGTTAGATAAGTTTTTCGTTCGCATCGTCTTCATAGCCTTTTAAAAACTACGTTGGGGTCGGCTTCCAGTCTAACTGGATGCAATACCAGTATTTTCCATGAAGTGACTGCCTATCTGACTTCCTCAACCCTCAAGTTTCTCCGTCTAATCAATTCATTAATATTTTTGTAAGGAGGGTTCCTCCTTTGTATGGACAGTCCTCTCATCTCGGTGGCAACACTGTGACTATTGCTGGCGTAGTGTAGTACATACAGTAACAACAGTAGGTTGAATAGAAAAAGAATGAATTTTTTTCCTTGACTGTACTTGTAGACAATCGATACTGCCCACCACATTTTGGCACCCAACAAAAATAAGGGGTGGCCCACCGGGTACCACCATACAATACGGGAACCACAATAGTAAATCCTCTGCCATACTAAATCATTGCTCAAATATCTAGCAATCAATGTCACCAGTAAATCAATCAGCACATCTCAATACGAAATTATGGAAGTTTCGTATGTGGGTCAATGTGCTACCAAATGATAATCATAGAAGGTTCACTCAAGTCAGTGCAAGTGGTTCAGTGGAACAGGCTGCGTCTTACCAATTGTAGGTCGTATGTCTTTTTGCTGTAAAATCTTAGAATAGCGCACTGTTAGATATAACTTTTAATATGTTGTGGAAAATGCCGCAGGTTATACATTTATAAACCTTGTATATTTATAACTTAGTGTAAGATTTTAATGTAAAACTGTTTATTTTCCCGAATAAATAAAATAAAAAAATAAAAGTATAGTCGAGCCTGCCAAGTTACTTTGTGGTAGTAAATTATTTTATCATCACTGCTCTCAAAAGTTTAAACTATGGAAAATTGGGATAAACGAAAAATATCGTAAGGGTTCCAACCCAATATGTCGTAAAACCAAAAAGATCGAAGACGCGTGACATTTACCAGCACACACACACACAGCCCCCGTCGTGGATTACAGCCTATTCTCATAGAGATCTGTGTTACTGCAGTCGTAATGTTCTAAACTGATAACACTTTTGCTAGCATTAGCCTATTAATAAATACACAGACCACAATGTCTGGATACCTCATAGTCTGTGCAACTGCAATTGAAACTAAACGTACAATTCTAAATGTGACTCCAACCGCATACCGCAGCAATAATTCTGCCTAATTGCAGTGTCAGAACGAACAACGTCTGACAACACGACTGGCTTCTATGAGACTTAAAGCGGTCTGCCCACTACACCGCACGGTCATACCATGACCGTACTATGAACCTATCAGTAAACACTAGTCTTTGTATTGAAACTATGCCCATTAGACTGTTCCGTCACCGTCACCAACACCGACGCGTGCCATGCACAGAACGTATCGGCACCGGCAAAATATTCTCGCTGACAATTTGTTGACGCTCCATGCATGGCACGTGATGCTGACGAAACGGTCTAGTAGGCATAGTCTCATATATTTCAATACACGAATTATACAATATACGAATTATGAAAACGGCAACAGGCGGTCATATCGCCATCATCTACGAAAGCGTTTTTACTGAGTCACAAAGATCCCTGTTGTATACTATACACGCTTGAGTGAACGATGTGAGTTGGTTTTCTGTTCTTTTTTTACTCAGTGCTAAGAGTTACTGCCTCATAAAACCTTTCCTAACGGGGGTCGGCAGACTTGTAAGATTTATAGGAAGGCTTATTGAGGTGAATTTGTATTGCCTTTTTATGTTGCCTTGTCATTCCATTCGTTTATTGGTGCGCTGATTCGGTAATAGAAATATTGTCAAATGTGACTGATGAGTTTGTTCATGTCAAAGGTGCTCCCTTCTGTTAGAAGAATCTTTTACATAACAGAACACCCCGCCTGTAATCCCCGAAGGGTTAGGCACAGACGTACCCAATATTACGCCCACGTATCGCCAGTTACGTTCAAATCCCATGTGATACGGGCAAGCCAATTGCCATCGACTGGGCACAAATCCAGACTTCATAGTTGCTACTAAGAAATTCCTGATGGAAAAACTTTGCACCACCTGGGAATCAAACCCAAGATCTCATGCCTAGCAGTCTACTTTGCGACCACTAGACCAACGAGGCGGTCATAAATCTTTGAATCACTCACAATAGGATCAGACGGATAACAACGTTGTATAAGTCAAGAAGATAAAAATGCATGAATTTACAGGTGGCATTCATAAGCTTCCAAAAAGCTTGCCGATCCTCCTCACACCAGCTCATAACCCATCTCAACTATACTACATCGGTGGACCAAAACAATCGCTTTCAAAACATTGCTTATTTCTGCAATGAATTTCTACAATCTTTTCGGCAGCTTATGTCAAAATAATTTGGATTTTTCCGCCATCATGCTCTCTGAAGAGAATGTCACTTTATCTAGGCTAGCAGGCTAGCTAAAACAAACGAGTGCTGTAAAAAATGTCACAAGAAACAATTACCACCGTCGAGAACAATTCCTTCTCTCAAACTCCACCACAAATCTCCACAGCCACACAATTTGCACAACGCGCAGTCTTAACTAAAATGCAAGAACAGATTGAATCGAACATTCAATCTGCGCGGTACCTGCAGCCCGCAGCCAGGAGCCAGGTTTGTTCTCCATCGGATCTAATAACTCGGTATTGCAGACTACAGCTGTTCTCTCCGTATGCAGTGGCTGAAGACGCGAGGCGGTATATAAATATATTGTGGTCTATGTTGTGAGAGGATCGCGGTCCGGAGGAAAGAAGAGTAAGAGCATCTACATGGGACGGTACTAAGGTTGATGCGACACATCCTGAAGGCTTTATGTAGCTGACAAAGCATTTTGTATTTCTACAACGGAATTCAGCAGGATTGTTACAAGCTTTCCAGTAGCTTATGTCAATTCAATCCATTTTCTAACTTTTCCTTCATCGCTATTGTTGAACGAATGTCCCAAGTCCCCGTGTGCCTAGGCAAATGAATGAAACTCAAAGGAGTTTGAGTTGGCTGGAGTGACTCACAGCGTCACAGTGCTCACCTTTTTTTTTTTTGTTTTCGGGGGGAAACCTTCAAAAGGCGACCAGTCTTCGGGGATAAGACTGGGGAGTGTGGGATTTTTCCCGCACTAAAACCACCCTGGTAGTCACCATCCGCACATGAGAGGAGGCACCGTTTCCTCTTTAAAGACCTGTCCGGAGCCCCCTCTGTGTAACGCCTGTTAAGGCGCATCCCTGGGGCGACTATGCAGAGGTCTCCCCTGAGCCTCGCTGTGCAAGTGTGCACGGCAGCACGTGACCACTGTGCTGCCGGTCATCTCCGAGGTCACTCGGTGAGCGCCCAGAGTCCCCACTCTGGACGCCCGTGACCCCAAAACCTAATTGAATACCTAAAGACCGCTTTTACCAACACTCAGTGACACCTAACTGAATGCCTAATGACCGTTTTCACCAACACTCGGCGACACCTAACTGAATGCCTAATGACAGTTTTTACCAAGACTCAGCGACACCTAACAGAATGCCTAATGATCGTTTTCACCAACACTCAGAGACACCTAACTGAATGCCTAAGACCGTTTTCGCCAACACTCAGTGACACTTAACTGAATGCAGAATTTGACAGTCATTCGGTCATTCGGTTTGGTTTCGGTGGTTTAGTGGTTTCGGTTTCGGTCGGTTCAGTGGTTCGGTCAGTCGTCATTTGGTAGATTTAGACAGTATAAATTATCTAATACTGTCTAATCCGAATCTGTTCATTACTGTCGTTTTTGTCAGTTACGATTTGAGCATATTTCCAACTTTATAAAGTTATTATGGCTTATGTTTGTATGGACAGTTCATGTGTCGCAGGCCAGTTTTTTACAGTCTTGTATGTTTCACTGCTAGGCAAAAGCCTCCCCCATATTCTTCCAGGTACTCTTCTCCTGCGCCACGGCGCCACCTCGAACCAGCCTTCGGAGGCCTCTTAAGTTATCAAAAAAATATTGGCCCAAGACGATTTTCTGATTTTTATTTAAAAACGCTTTCCGTCTATAACGTGCACCAACTTTTGAGACAGTAATGCGATTTAGGAGCGCGATAACTTAGTTTTGTATGAGAAAGAATTATATTTTGTCGCGTGTTCCCCGGGACATGCATCCACGTCGGCGGGGTAGGAAAATTGAGTGGATGTTTTATATTTCTGCGCAGAAAATGTTGCTTGTTAAGACTTGGGAGACTTTATGTAAGCATGAATGCAATGTTATTATTATTACTCGTATTTTTAGTTTTTGTAACAATATCTGCCTCTTTGGTCGCTGGGCATGAGGTCCTAGGTTCAATTCCCGTCAATAAATTAAACTGTATGTAACTCATGACGTTCTCAGAAATATCCAGTAATTTTCGATTGAATTTTTGTATGCAGTTTATTCACAGGACGTTATTTTTCATTTTTAGCATTTTCTACATAGTGTAGATAATAGGCTACCACCAACAGGTTAACGAATCCCGCATCGGTATAAACGTAAAACACATGTTGCCAACTCGCTACTTCAAAAACCTTAGCCAAAATTGTCGTATTGTCGTCTCCACCTTGTATACCTGAATATAACTTAATGCGGTGAGTGCACGTCTATCAATTTAAAACTTTGATCGCCGCCTATAATTGCAATATCGTAGAATCAGCGTTCTTACAACTAGAACTCGGTGTTGCTACGCTGCTTGCCGATAAAAAAGAAATGGGGCTTCCCCGGCCGAGCTCTACGGCTAGCACGCGTCCCACGCACCAATGCCTTCGTCCATATTTTTTCTACCATCAAATATGGCCAGGTATAACTTTACAACGCCATTAGAAACCATGTCAGCTACCGTATTAAACTAATGCAGTATTCATGTAGTAATAATATAAATTAGAAGTTGAGTTAGATGTCAGGTTTATGGTGTTGTGCCTTCATAAACTATGGGCCGTTATGGTGTTAACTGTTTGAAAGGTTTTAATTCCATGGTGGTTAGCTATGGTTGGCTAAGAAACTGTGACGTAACAAATTAGTACCTTGGTGTGGACTTTCAGTACAATTTTTTTGACTTCGTGAGTGATTTTCAAGTTTGATGTCCATTTTATATACTAGTAACATTTGATACTCAGTTTCATCATTTATAAATGTACAGTTTGTGCACGTAGGTATATGCTCTTCTGCAAATCTCACAATCAAAGTAAGGTTTGCTGTAAGAAAACCCACGTTGTATGTACATAAGCTATATATTATAATTTTGTGTGCAATAAAGAATAAGAATCCATCTGAACCCCCGCCCACATAGACTTTTGTTTTTAAAAAAAAACAGCCATTCCTTACATTTTGACCGTGTAGGTAATGTATTTTTGTAGCAAACAGCTGTTTTTTTTTTAATAGCCGATGAAAAATTACTAAGTGGGCGGGTTTAGAATGATGTACTGAATACGTGTGAATACGTTTTAGCGTTCCACCTTGTATATAAATCCATTCTGAGTCGCTTTTGGTAAAATATTGGTATTCAGCTGCATCCGGTTAGTCTGAAGCCGACTCCTTCATATTCGACAAAGGCACGCAGATAATGGTGATGAAATACGTTTTCATTCTGATTGTTTGTCATTAAAATCACGATTGAAACTAGTCACAAGAAGAATAAACTTGAAGTCGATTGATTTATATCGAGAGGATAGTCGGGTATAGGATCATTATCAATCTTGCTGTCAGTGGTGGTTAAATCCTCTCTGGATTGATAGTTTCTGTTACGTAGACGAGGAGTCTGTTGTTAATAAATGTATCTAACACAGTATAATGGGTGTAAAAGTACGCTTTAATAAGCTGAAAGACACCTTTTCCCGGATGGGTCCGGACCTTGCGGAGAGCCAGTTTGGCTTCCGCAGGGGGCGCTCGACGGTGGACGCCATCATGCGCGTGAGAGCCCTCACGACGGGGGCTGCGGTATCCCGGGGCAGGGTCGTCTTGGCGGTGTCTTTGGACATCACCAATGCCTTTAACACCCTGCCCTGGAGTTGCATTGGGGAGGCACTCCGGTATCACCGGGTGCCGACCTACCTCCGTCGCACGGTCGAGGACTACCTGACGGACAGAGCCGTCATCTACCCCGGTCACCGGGGAGAATGGAACCGGCGAGAGATGTCGTGCGGTGTTCCACAGGGATCGGTCTTGGGGCCGCTCCTGTGGAACATCGGTTACGACTGGGTGCTGCGCGGCGACCTCCCTGACGGCGCCGGCGTAATATGTTACGCCGACGACACGCTAGTCCTGGCGGAGGGAGAGTCGCACCAGGCGGCGGCCGACCTGGCGACGCAAGCGGTTGCGACAGTCGTTGGAAGGATCCGGCAGTTGGGACTCGAAGTGGCGCTGCACAAAACAGAGGCCATGTGTTTTCATGGCCGTCTGAACGCGCCACGGTCTGAGTCTCACATAACGGTGGGAGGGGTTCGCATCGGCGTCGGGAGGACGATGAAGTACCTGGGACTCGTCCTCGACAGCCGGTGGAACTTCAAGGAGCATTTCCTGCGTTTGGCCCCAAAGCTGAACCGGGCAGCAGCCGCCCTCAGGCGACTCCTGCCCAATCTCAGCGGGCCAAACGCCTCCTGCCGGAGGCTGTACGCCGGTGTCGTGCGGTCCATGGCCCTCTACGGGGCCCCCGTGTGGGCCCTGAGCATTCGGACGCGACCACTGAGGCTGGTCGCATGCCAGAGGGTCATGGCTATCCGGATGATCCGAGGATACCGCACAATCGCCGGCGAATCGGCCAACCTCCTTGCCGGATTGCTGCCCTGGGATCTGGAGGCAACTGCCCTCCAGCGCGTCTATGAGTGGCGCGTGGAGGCGCAGCGCCGGGGCGAATCGCTGCTGCCTCGACAAGTCGAGGCGCAGCGGGAAGAGCTCCGGCGCGATCTCAGGGCAGTATGGAGGGAACGACTGTCGCAACCGAGGTCCGGGCACGCCGCAATCGCGGCGGTAAGACCCCTCTTTGAGGAGTGGCTGGATAGGCGTCACGGCGTCCTGACCTACCGCATGACGCAGGTCCTCACCGGACACGGAAGCTTCGGGAGGTACCTGTGTCTGATGGGGAAGGAGGAAACGCCTGGGTGTCACCACTGCGAGGACCGCCCGGAGGACACGGTGGAGCATACGGTGCAGGACTGCCCCGCTTGGGCAGGGCACCGCCGTGTCCTCACGGCGGCGATAGGCGGAGACCTCTCGCGCCCGGCATTGGTCGAGGCCATGCTGCGGGGCGAGACGGAGTGGGAAGCGGTCGCCTCCTTCTGCGAAGCAGTCATGCTCGCGAAGGAGGAGGCGGGCCGCGTGAGGGAGAGGACAGCGTCCTCCCTCCACCCCAGCCGCAGTGGTAGACGCCCACGGCGCCGGACGTCGGCAGACGATCTCCGGCCACCGTAGGCGCGGGCTTGCGGGCGGCGAGTAATGGGCGACTCGCTGTCCGACCATGGACCATGCCCGGGTCGACGGCGCGTTGTGTTCCACGCGCGCCTCAAAGAGTGTCAGCATTATGACGGGGCCCCCCTCTAGAGGGCGAAAGCCTGCCGGGGTCGCGGGACTTATAGAATTACCGTGACCCTGGATCATAAAGGGCTATTGAAGGACACCGTGGATTTTAGTCAGTACAAGTCTGACAGTTCCTCCCACTCTGCCCTGGGTGGGAGGACTCATTTGATGATTTTACCACGATAAAAAAAAAAAAAAAAAAAAAAAAAAAAAAAAGACACCTTTTCCCCTGTCATTGCGATATTTTTTTTGTTCTGGGCCATACCTGGGAACCTTCTGGTTACGGAGATATTGGTGGTCAAAGTTCCAACTTTTACACGGGTTTTTTTGAATACAAGTTTTTAATGGTATACTTGAATACTACCACGACCTCCGTACTATTTAATGCATCTATTAGCACAATGTTTTGAGTGCGCCACATTGAGTCCTAAAGTAAAACGTGATTTTTGACCCCCAAATAAAAAGTCGTTTCCCAGCCATAATTTTTGCGTAGAGTTACTTAGTTTAATCTACAGAACGCTTGGTTTTAAGCTTCGTGAAGGGTCCATTTACACCTTGAATTTGGTCAAAATACGTTTGCTGGGGTCGCGGGACTCATAGAATTACCGTGACCCTGGAACATAAACTGAAGGAGACCGTGGATTTTAGTCAGTACAAGTCTGACAGTCCCTCCCGCTCTGCCCTGGGTGGGAGGACTCATTTGATGATTTTACCACGTAAAAAAAAAAAAAAAATACGTTTGCTGGTAGTCAAATCAAATCAAATCAAATCTTTTATTTGTAATACATGGGTAACATGCAGGTGTTCATTACATAATTATGTAATAATAATGTTCGTTCCATGATCTGCCACTGGGGCATACAAATTATTAAATAATATATTGAAAATATGAGTTTAAGATTACAATTAATTGAATAGTTAGCAATTTGTGCAGAGGGCCCACACAACGATATACTTACATATCATCATCATCATCATTTCAGCCGAAAGACGTCCACTACTTACATATATCAGCGATTATTTAGATGAAAAACTTAAAAGTGTATTAGATTAACATAAGCTACCAAAAAGTTTGTCAATCTTATTGAGACTCGTTGTAGAAATATGAACCGCTTTCAAAGCGATTGCCGGCCAGAAGCCACAGGCCAGATTTTACTTTGTTCAAACTGTCTCATAGCTCTTTAAAACCAAATTGACAAAGCAATCATCTCCTACCAACAACAGCTTCACAACCCCAAAAACAGAATGCAATTGAAAATCCGTAAGACTGCATCAAATTGAGATCCTTTCAAAGCGAACCGGAAATCGAAAATTAAATTCCGTTTTACCAACTTATCCTGGCACCCAACAGGGGGAATCTTACCCCTATTTCTTCGTTCATAAGGCTGTTGCCAAATGCAGATGCTTCCTGGTCATATAAGGTTCTTTATTGAAGACAAGTAGAGTGGAAGACGGCTGCATCCTCGCTGTCGTGTAAGGAAATAGGTCAAATGGTGACTTGTGCATGCGGAGAGGACATCTGTCGGGGTGAAAGGGTTTTCAGACGATTGTAGGGTTATGTGAATCGTGATATATACTCGTATATATCATGTATGGTGGAAAATCTGTAGTGAGGCCCTAGCACGAGCGTGCGGTGTAAACGTATAATAATATTCACTCATGACATAACAAAGAGAGAGGAAAAAGTGTAGGTAAATGTTAAAAATATTCTCAGTTTATAGATCGACCGCTTTTATGAGTCCTCCGCCTTGCCCCATCGAAGGCACATTAAGCATCCACAAATTCCTAACAATAGCCCACAAGTTATTTGCTTTAAAATAACCATAATCCTCGTAGGTATTACGATACTAATTGCATCAAAACGTGATCAACCTTCAGAATATTCCATTTAAATTGATACCTTCGCGAGGACTCATTAAAGCGGTCTTTCTATAAAATAAATGTTTTCAGCTCTAACCTACCACCATCTGATCCGTTTTAAGTACTTTCGTGTTTTTAAAGGGTGTAAATAGACCCTCAACGAAGCCGAAAGACATTTGTTCTCCCCGTCTTTGCGATTATTTTTTTTTGTTCTAGACGTGAGAACCTTCTAGTTACGGAGATATTGGGGCTCAAAGTTTTAACTTTTTCACAAGTCTTTTTTTAAATACATGATTTAAATGTAAGATTTTGACACCTCCACGACCCCTGTACTATTCAATCCATCCATCAGCACAATGCTTTGAGTGCGTTCCATTGAGTCTTACAGTAAAACGTGATTTTTCGCCCCAAAAGAAAAGTCGTTTCCCAGCAATAATTTTTGCGTAAAGTTACGAAGTTTGTTTAAGTTTGATGAACAGAATGCTTGGGTTGACGGATTCGTGAAGGGTCTGTTTACAACCTGTAATTAAATTAAACTAGATCGAGAAAAAATATACCGGTATTTAAATTTCATATCAACGATCTCACAGTTAAACTGCGTAAGCAGTTTTGTGGGGCAATGTAACTAGCCTTAAGAAATTGTATTTTTAATAAATCATTCATTCATTCATTCATTCATATTTCTGGGATAGACTCTTTCTTTAAAACACGTGGGTTAAAATCAGTTCTGCTGAAATCCATAATTTTAACTTAATTAACTAAGCTTCTTCATTGTTCAATTAAATAGAAACGCCTCTTACATGTCAGCTTGTCTAACTGCACATATACTCGTATGTTTAACTGACGCAGTTTCATTTGGTGCTACATCTTCTATTGCTCCTGAAATCTAAAGGGAAAAAAGGTGGAGTAACAACGACTTTCTTTGCAAGTTAATTTAGCTATTTCAAATACATTTAGGACAATGGCACAGTAGTAACGGGCACGACTTACGTGTAAGGTCGTGTGTTCGAATTCAGGCACACATACTACTTACTACACGTCCTTGGTGTAATTTCTTTCAGCACAATATAACGACTCCGCTACCAGCTATGTTAAAGTCCTATGTAATAGGGAGCGAGCCTATTGCCATCAACCCGTCACAGATGCAGACTCCATGGCTGCTACCGATAAATTCCTGATGGAAAAACCCAATAACACTTTGCCCGACCCAGGAATTGAATCCAGGACCTCTTGCTCAGCAGTCACGCTTCTGACTTGTGACCACTAGACAATCGAGGCAGTCCGACTTATTTCTTAGAAACTGCTCTCACAAAGATTGTAAGAAAAACAATGAAAGGATTTCGCCATGTACTAGTAATTCGAAGATTCCTACAAAAATACGAAGATACGTGACGTCCATTGCGGTATTATGGTCGACTTCCTCTCGCATACCCTGGTTCCCAGCAGAGGGAACGGCATAGGCTTGTGGTATAGCAGGCAAAGGTTTGGGTGGCGAAATTCACAAACAGCGATGGTTTTTTACCCGACTGCGGCGAAGCCCAAAAGGAGGGTTATGTTTTTCCATCTATAAATTTAATTCAGCAGAATAATCCTCACTGTTTTCATAAATGGCAATGCATAAATCGTCACCCCCAAACGCTACCAATAACTGGAATATTTCCCGAAACACCCCTTTCACCCCTCCAGTAAAAATAGCACCCCTAATTAATTAATACATATAATATCCCCCAGTATTTACTTGACATCTTTTGAATTAAATGAAAAATGATTATTTCATTTTCAGTCGTTCTTTTGTTGGAAATACCGATCTGAAATGCACTGTATTTTTGTTGACAAAGAGTTGGTATTTGAATGTTGTTGTGTGGTTTCCGTTAAGACTTTGAGAAACTATTGTTGGGGGCTGAAATTGATTTATGTAGCGATACAGCCCCGGGAACAATTAGGTTCAAGAATTCCGTTGATATTTCCAAAACATGTGGAAATAATAATTTATGCAAAATGGGAGCGCTTATTTTATAACGACTGCCTCTTTAGTCGCAAGTGCGACTGCTGAGCATGAGGTCCAGGGTTCGATTCCCGGGTCGGGCAAAGTTTTATTGGGTTTTTCCGTCAGAAATTTCTCAGTAGCAGCCACGGCGTCTGGATTTGTGCCCGGTTGATGGCAATACGCTCGCCCCCTTTCATGGGGCTTAAACAGAACTGGCGGTGTATTATTAGAGAGGGCATAGACCAGCCTAGACAAATGGCCATCAATCGCTTTCAAAGTATTTCGTATGTCTAGTCTTTCGACAAGATTGACATAAGGGCTACGGTATCGTATGCTTTATTATATTACTTTAACCAACAGCAGTCTATATAAGTCGCAAGTTAATAGGCTTCTTTTGGGTTAGCTCGTTCCATCGTCGACCTCATCTCTGTCCTCAGGACTACATTGAGGTCAAGAGTAGGCTCATTTAATATACACGGTTACTTTTAGGTCGTTCTGGAACCGAAAGCCATAAACTCGATCATCGAACTCGAAACGATTGGCACTATTTTTTTAAAAAAGTAAGAATAAAAAAAATCGCGAAAAATTAAATTTAATGTTTTTTTTGTGAAATAATGAGAACTCGAAGTAATGCTTCTTTGCGGTAAATGCATATGTGTGTAAAACGTAAACACGATCGGCAACACATACGAACGGTACCCATTGAAAAATCCATTCATCGATCAGACAGTATGATCCGTAAGCCACGCCCCCACCCCACGCTCTAGACTCTAGCCGACCGGGCGCCCGCCCGCCCTTCCTTCCTTCCTAGTATTGTCACGCGTTTCGCTGTATTAGGTCATTCGGCCAAATAATAGGGCCTATTTTTATTGAAGGTCACCTGACTGGTGGGTCTTATTTAGAGATGCTGCAAACTGTGATACCGCTGTTGCTAGAGGATGTGCCTCTGGCATATTTACGCGGTATGTTCTACCAGCATGATTGATGCCCTGCTCATTTTGCTACTTCAGTGCGTGCGTACCTAAACAGTGAGTTTGGTGAGCAGTGGATAGGTCGTGGTGGCCCTGTGGCTTGGCCCGCAAGGAGCCCTGACTTAACACCCTTGGATTTTTATTTGTGGTCCGAAATTAAAAGACTAGTTTATTTCGAGGAGCGTACTACTCGAGATGAGTTACGAAGTGCGATAGTGGACGCATTTAATATTGTGAAAAGTGACAGACACACATTAGGAAAATTAAAAGACAATTTAATGAAACGTGCCCGTCTATGTATCGAGCGAAGTGGACTCCATTTTGAGCAGTTGCTTCGATACAGGGAAGTGTAATTATCTAATTTATGTTCTTAGCCTTAGTTAGTTTTATGTTGATTATGTTTGTAGATAGCTCCAATTTTTTAAATACGTCTGCGCCTGCAATACTTTTTCTTGAGAATAAAAGAATACTTACAAAGTAAGTAGGTACATAGTTAGACGTAAAATGTATTACTGACGCGACGGTCCTAAGCCCGTAGAAAGTATGCAGGAAAAATTAGAGTTATTTAACTGTTATGTACGTAAACATAAATGCAATTTAGATCGAACAATGGTCATGAATGCAGAATCAAACAATTTATTATTGTCACGGGTAGGTACCTACTACCTAGGTATCTGCAGTAGCAACAACGTGGTTGTTACTGACGTCGTGTAGGTAGGTATGTAAGTATCTATCTAATTAGTTCATCCGCTAGTGTGCCTTCTCGAAAACATAAGATCCGCCGCGTTAGATAGGTACATAAACAAATAAAATAAAATACATACGCGATTGATAAGTTGGTTCGCAAATAAAAATACGAAAAGCGAATTCAGACTTTATTTCTTAACAGCAAACGGTGAAAATTAGAAATTTTACCAAACTAGGTACATAAAAGTAATGTTTACTAAATTTACTAAAAAATATTCTGAGAAACCGATTGCCTCGTGTCCGACCTGACTGTTACAAAGATGCACAACCGAATTACACGGTTAACGTTATAAAAATAAGGTCTTAATTCCAACCTAATACTTCCAATACCTCCTGATACCTGCAACTAATAATGAACTCTATTCGACAGACAAAACGATTCGTTTTTCTGTGCGAACTGCCTGCCTTTGTCGCGCCGCTAGCATTGCCGCAAAAGAAATGTTAAAAGCAGTATTATTTTATGAATCACAATATTATGGTAGGTAGGTTCATTGGTCGACAGGTCGACTCTCGATTCAAGGCCTAACTCCCAAGCGTACTGTCGTCGTGTCGGTGTCTAGTTGAATAGGTACGAGTACCAACTAGTGATTTCGTGATGCGAGAGTGGTGAATTAAATGCCAATTAATTTCTCTCGTTAACAAAGAGATGTGATAGTGGTAAACACGTGCTTCTGATACGAACGAGAGATGATGTAGGTAAATGAACTTACACCAACCTAAATCGTACCTGAAACCTACCTACTTGCAGTCGGATATCAAATTCGTCCGACGTCCATTGACCTCACTCACAGCTGTGCCGCGCTACGTCATTATCCAGCGGATCGCGTACGATATTGCGTTTATGAATGAAATAGTGGAAGTCCCTACTAAGATTTAACTCGAATGACAGAAAAAAAGTGATAATTTTCTAACTTCTTTAATAGATGCCTTAAAAAAAAAATAACATTGCCAATAGTAACTATTACTCGAGTGGAGTTACTGTGTTTCGGCTCCAGAACGATGTAAAAGTAATCGTGTATATTTAAAAAAAAAAAACTCATAATTCACCATCATGGAGTTGGATCACAAGGTGAATAGTATAGTTAGCCTGGTCATTCATCCATGGACTGACCACAGCTTATTCGGCGGTCTTCAATATACAATCAATACATATTATTTTAAAATTAGTTTCTGACCACGACTTTGTTCGTGTCGAAATATTTTTTATAAATATTCGTCGTTTTTTAGATGTTTATACTTTCTTACTTTTAGTCTTATTTTTATCATTAGTTTAGTTCTATTTGTAGTCTGTATATAATGTAAATGAAACAGTTTAACTTCTTCACAGAAATCGAAGAAAAATGTATCAAAAGGCAAAGTTATTACTAAGCCACCAGCTTTTCCATAATAAATAATATTATAATGCACGTCGAATGTTTGTCCGGCCATCCAATCAGCGTAAAGCGATCGGTCCGCAAACACTGCCGGCCCGCTTCGATCATATAGCTTTATAATATACAATATCACTCATGATTTGAGAGGCGCTTTACGGAAGTATCGGTAATAATCTTTACCGACGTACAATAAAATGTGTGCGACAATATTTATTACTCAATCAGTTCTAAACGGTTGTATATTCGATTTAGCACACATGGTTTATATTTCAGATTGTGTCCTGAAAAAAACTGGGTAAATATGGACCCTTCACGAAGCCGTCAACCAAGCATTCTGTACATCCATTTTAAGCAAGTTTGCGCAAAAATTATTGGTGGGAAACGACTTTTTTTTGGGGGCTAATTATAACGTTTTTCGGTAGGACTCAATGTAACGCACTTAAAACACTGTGCTGACGGGGGTCGTGGTGGTATTTGCAATAAACTTATAACATTAAAAACTTTTATTAAAAAAAACTTGTGAAAAAGTTGGAAGTTTGGCCCCCAATATATCCGTAACGAGAAGGTTGCCAGGTATGGTCTAGAACAAAAAAAAATCGAGAGTGATTGAGCACTGTAAGCCAAATCCACCACTCCAGGCTTGTTGCGGATTTGTGGATGCCACGTGTCTTCGAATTTTTGGTACTTGCTTGGGTCCGAAACTAAGGCCTACAACCGTTGTTTCCAGATCATAATAAGTAATCTAGATCTCTTCAAAGTTCGAGTAAGGGCTCAAACACAAAAACACGTAACGACAACGCAACGTGCCACGTTGTACGACGTCGTATTGACGGTGGCGCATTTGTAGAATTGCCGCAGTTACGACGTGCTGTGCACGTGTGCCACGTGTCACGTTGGCGTGCGGTGGCACGTTGCGTCGTCGTAACGTGTTTTTGTATTTGAGCTCTTAATCGGTTTCTTTTTTTTTTTTTTTTTAAACGTTTTCCCACACTAGGAATTTCTCCTGTATCATGGGTGCGTTTACAAACATTTAAGCTCACATACACAAACAGCCAGACCCGGAACAACTACCTGTAGGCCATACAAATATTTGTTCCGTACGGGAATCGAACCCGAGACACGAAGCGCAGCAGTCAATCGCTCAGCCACTGCGCCAACCGTGCCGTCATTTCGGTTTCTTCTATGCAAGCGTGTTCCACCCTATGCCGCGTCATTGCTTAAAGGCGAGTTGCGGTTGCGGCCAAACGCAAGCCTATTAAAATTTAGTACTTATAATATTAAAAAAAAACTTTCTGCGGAAGAAAACCGACTTCCAAAAAAAACTGAAAAAGTCTAAAACAACTTTACTTTCGGAAGTCGGTAACTTTATTGTTAGTTTCATTGACTTTTTTGTCACCGACTTCCGAAAGTAAAGTTATTTTAGGCTTTTTTAGTGTTTTTTTGGAAGTCGGTTTTTTTTCGCAGAAAGTTTTTTTGTTACACTTTTTAGTTGTATATACCACACAAATTCTTGTCACGATTAATTTTTACATTGTAACTAGAAGTTATTAAAACACGCCCGCACGTTAAGCCGTTGCGCGTTGGTCCCGGCTGTTATTTGTAGATCTTTGACAGTCGTTAGGCAGTCAGTGGCCCAAAAAGTCTGACAACCAGTGTAAGACTGGTTGTCAGACTTTTTGGGGTATCGAATTACCCAGTACTAACTGGGTTGTGGAGGTCCGATAGGCAGTCGCTCCATGTAAAATACTGATATTCAGCTGTATCCGGTTAGACTGGAAGCCGACCCCAATATAGTTGGGAAAAGGCTAGGCAGATGATGAACTAGAAGTTATTAAGAGATCATCATGCCATCAACATAGCTCAAGAACACGCTGAACTTACTTATGAAAGTCGGTTAAATTAAAAATATACTCCTAAGTTACTGCCGTTACAACCCGAACTACCAAAATCCTGATACACATATATACTTTTATAGCCACCAACCACGCTACAAATTACCTAACACTACGTATTTTATTTTAACACTTATTTAACAACAATGCACAATGCATTACGTCAGTACACACAAATTGTAACAAATTGATTTACCATTGTATCAATTTCTAGATTGATCTCAAATGTACTACAGACTGCACGTCAGTGGCAACAAAACCAGAGTAGATGACCTCTTAGTGTATGCAGAGGCGGCGCAAGGCGTAGGCGACGTGGGCCACCGCCTACGGCCTCGCGGTACGAGGGCCTCGCACCTCAAAAACCCAATGACAAAATTGGGACCGGAACGAAATCTCCAAACTTTACATGGCCAATTTTGGCCAATATATATTTTTTTGTTGACAGCGCACTCTGTTTTATTTTTTCTAACACAGCGACATCCTTCGTTCTTGTACTGACAGAAAGCCATTGTAGTTTCTGATATTTTAAGCTAAATGGCGTTGTTTCGTATAGGATTACTAAAAATGTTTTCCGCGATAGGATTTCAAGTGAATTATTTGCAGTTGATTTTTTCTGTGATTGTAGTGAAAGCTGTTGGAGTTTTGTTTGGTACGTAATATTATGTACCATTTTGTTCCTGAAATTATGGAATTCGAATGATACATGTGAATTCCGAGTCGATGCCGATTCCGGGCCTCGCTAAATGTACTTTGCCCACATAAAATTGTGGTCTTGCCCCGCCACTGAGTATATGGAAACTTCGTATTACGTTAGGCCAGCTCAGAGTGTTACCATCTGCATGCGGTCTACTGTACCTTTTTGCTTGTTTTTTCAATGCAACACGCTCCATTGCACTAAACTCAAGGATGATACATTTTTATTGATTGAACAAAAACTATTCAATTTAAAGGTCGTATGAGAACCCTGGTTGTGCCTTTTAAACAACCAGAATATTTTGTATCGCTGAGAAAGACGGTTGTTTAGTAGTAACAAAAAAACGGTAAAAATGCTGACAATTTTTGAGAAAAATATATTCTTTGTTATTTGTTTTGTGGCTAGTACCGCCATTTATATTGCGCAAGGTAAGGATTTTTAATTTATTTATTTGTATTTCACAATTATTGTCTATCTTTTTTCCATTTGGTATTTCTGCTAGTGACAATATGGGGTATTCCTCAAAGCGCAACTATTTTTAAACGCAACCAACTAAGCGAAACTAAATTATTCCTCGAAGCGCAACCATTAGTTGCGCTCACAAATTCAAATTAAAAATATTATATGTTTATGCCACAAAGCGCAACCATGATTGAAAAAAAAATTATGAATCCATCATACCCCTCTCCATTTATTATACATGTTACAGAGATATGCTATCCGTCACACAATCTTTGTCATCAGCACAACTTTGGTTGTTTATATTTCGGAAAAGCGACACTTTAGATTAGAAGATTTTGACTCTTCTAATACTTATTTGTCTTGATTATTTTGAAATTAAAGTAAAATGACGGAAAGTTAGTCCGGCCAAAATATTCAAACTCCTTCCTAACAATAGAGAAATGTATTCCAAAAATGGCGGTTGTTTGGACTACCAAACAACCGCCATTTTACTGATTTTTTGTTCTTAAGTAGTAACTTAAAAACAAAAAATCAGTAAAATTTCTGCCAATTAATTATTTGTAAACGGTTGTACTGTAGGTAAATTCTTCAGAACCGCCTGTAGTTTTCGGTTGCGGCAACCAGCGGCTACTATGCACGGGCCGAGAGGAAATTCTCGGACTAGACCCTTCCTGAAAAAAACAAAATTAGGATGTTTATATGAGAGTTAATAAAGGGTGTAAATAGACCCTTAACATACACGAAAGGCACTTGTTCTCCACGTCTTTGCGATCATTTTTTGTTCTAGACCATACCTGGGAACCTTCTAGTTACGGCGATATTGGGGGTCAAAGTTCCAACTTTTTCACAAGTTTTTTTTTAAATCCATGTTTTGAGGTGAGGTGAATCCGTGTTATGAGGTCAGATAGGCAGTCGATCCATGTAAAATACTGGTATTTAGCTGCATCCGGTTAGACTGGAAGCCGACCCTAAGGTAGTCGGGAAAAGGCCAGCCAGGGGGCAAAATGGGCATTAATAGGTACTTACTTGCAATAACAACCGGCTTTGCAATGAGCCAGCCTCTTCGCAGTAGCCTTAACCCTCTCCATCCTATCAGATTGTATCCAGCAGGTGTACTCATCAAAGAAGGCACAGGACCTGTGCACTTCGCCATTTGGACATTCTTTACCTGTAAATGATAGGAAATTGTTTAATAAACTCTCAATTTTGAATGTGTCATCATCAGCCTATAGCAGTCCACTGCTGGACATAGGCCTCCTCAATCGCACGCCATTCAACTCGATTTTCAGCAACTCTCATCCAGTTGCTACCGGCCACCCTGCGAAGATCGTCACTCCACCGAGCCTGAGGGCGTCCCACCTTACGTTTGCCGATTCGCGGTCTCCACTCAAGAACACGTCTACCCCAACGGTCATCGGTTCTACGGCTAATATGACAAGCCCATTGCCACTTCAGCTTACTTATTCTGTGAGCTATGTCGACAACTCTGGTTTTCTGTCGGATCACATCGTTCCGGATGCGATCCCTCAGAGAGACTCCAAGCATAGCCCTTCCATAGCTCGCTGAGCGACCTTAAATTTATGGACCAGTCGTACTGTGAGTGTCCACGTTTCGGCTCCGTAAGTCATAACAGGCAGGACGCACTGGTTGAAGACCTTAGAAAACGAAAATAATAATAATTGAAAAAAATTGAATTGAATTTGTTAATTTGAATGTGTAAATGAGCAGAACATCGATGGAGATGAAAAATAATATTTAATTCTTGAAAAATATTTTCAGGTCAATAAATAAAGTTTTAAATCTAGATGAAGTCGATGTTTTCCTTCCGACTATACTGGGAAGAAACAGCCGAAACAAACTCAGAGGCACTCTGTCTCTTTTAAAGTCCAGACAAAATCTTAGTCAGGTCAAATGAGGACCAAGCAGTTTATAGACCGAGCGCTTTAATGAGTCCTTGCAAATGTATCAATTTAAATGGAATATTCAGAAGGTTGATCACGTATTAGTTCAATTAGTATCGTAATACCTACGTGGATTATGATTATTTTAAAACAAATAACCTGTGGGATAGTGTTAGGACTTTGTGGACGCTTAACGCGTGCCTGTGACGGGGAAAAGGCGGAGGACTCGTTAAAGCGGTCGGTCTATAGTGTCTGACTCCACACTTCAGCAGTCCAACTTCTCGGTTTTTGTTCCAAACTTACCCACGTTTATATCTATAATTATGTAAGTTCTGATCCTTTATTAGACTGGAAAATACTTCTCAATATTTGGCTTATTAATCATGTATTATTTATGTTTTTGATAACTACTTCTTAATGTACCATTGCGACATTCTTGCCACGTTTTCTGCAAGTTTTTTTAATACAAAAAGTATTCGCTTGTTTCCGTTTATCGTTTACACCTCAACGAAAACAATAGCCACATATCAAATAATTACATGTTACTTGGTCTAATCGTGAGTTAGAATGATCGAACGCAAAATGCAACAATTAAGGAAATAGAAATCAATTTACAAGATCAGAAACAGTAAAGAGTAGTAAATCATTAACTAAACGTTCAAATAGAAGATATGAGAAAAATAAATAATACTGACGCAGTGTGACACCTCTTGCTACTTCAGTTATGAACAACACCACATTTAACACAATGAAAACTGTTTTTACTTTAGAGAACATTTCAATGGGTTTCGTGATTTTAATTCTAAAGCACTTCATATATCATTAAAAAATCTTTAACACTATGAATCACTTTTCGTAAATTCTTGATCGCCATTTTGAATACATTTTCTGTTTAAGATTTTAACAATTTACGCCTATAATATGAAAAGATAACGCCTCACTATTTCTGTTATGTACTGTAAAAGTAATGTAGTTATTTTGTGAAAGTAATTTTAATAATTGAGATTTAATTAATACAAGGTGTAAACGGACTCCTCACGAAACCGTCAACCAAGAATTCTGTACATCAAGCTAAGCAACGGTACGCGTACACCTACCTAAACCGTTATCGGCCGATCTTTACTCGGGCGTCTTCGGCCAAACTCGGCCGATCAAAGAAACGTAACTAAAGGCCTGGTCAGACCAGATGCGTGGCGTGACGTGTGCGTGACGTACACGTATTAACGCATGTAGTAACGCGCGTGGACCCCTGACACACCGGGTTAAGCATACGTCTACGCTTACGCTTACGCATACGTGCTGGGCACGCAATGCAACCGGTCCTTTGCGTACCCAGCCGCTGCGGCAGCACCTAATGACGCAATCGCTATCAGAGAAAAGTTTGTAAAAAAACGAAAGGGAGTGCGTACACTACTACAACCGCCATCTGGCGCGCGAAGACGCCCGATGACGGTCGATCAACTGACGACTCCGAACTTGTTGGGATTTCTTTTCAGTCTACACCGCAAATTGAGTGTATTTTTTGTTGTTTGTTGTCATTTTAATTCTTCAAAAAGGTGGTGGTATTCACCCAGTTGTTTTCTGTACATAAATATTTCATTAACCCACACACGCCGATGTCGCCGATGTTGACGTCGACGAATTAAATTGCGGTACGAATTTTCTAAAAGATACATTTCTCGGAATTCCTCCATTTTATAAACGCGTCTTCACTTTATTAAGCCTCACATTCAACTACAGAAGACAGGCAACGTCCAATATCGTCAACAGTGTGAGTACATGTACGTCCGAGTTACTCGTCCGAGTAATTCTGTCCGCCATCGGCCGACAAAATCGGTTTTGGTGTACGCGTAGCGTAATTGTGTAGTGATGCAAAGTGACAGCCGAGTGGCTCATAGACTCATAGGCGCAAATACCAACGAAGGCTCTTACTCAGGTATCGGTAACAGGAGTAAGGCTCATCGTCTACGGCGCTAATAAGTATTAACATTCAATAATAGTATCACGCATTCGTAGCTAGAATGTTATATTTCAGAGTTGTTCACTTGTTTGAGATTGGTTGCATCGTGTGTACACGGACCGCCATCGGAATAGTCCTCCAGACCGTTTTTTGGGCCTTCTCAGCGGAGACTCTTAGCTATCTAGGCAGAGAATGTGTGCCCAAACACAGGGTCAATCTCTCTTCATTCATTTTCATAGTCCGATGGGACAGCAGTCTGACACGACCACGACGCGACGGGAGAGAGATCAGACACACGGAGCGCCACTGAAATACTACTGCTGTTGCATTCCGACTACTCATTGGTGATAACAGTTTATCATTTAAGAATAATAAAGTTATGGCTGGCAGGAGAGCAAGTGCTCGTGGCTAAATAATAACAGCCGCACGGGTCGATCTTGCGGTTAAGGTGCGCTTGCTGACGTTGGTCCATGGATGGGTGAGCACCCATTACATACCGACTTTCCTCCGTCCGGCGCCATTTTTAGAACTTTGACAGTCTGACGACCAGTCTTAGTAATTGGTATTACCCAGTAATAGCTGGGTTGTGGAGGTCAGATAGGCAGTCGCTCCATGTAAAATTCTGGTATTCAGCTGTATCCGGTTAGACTGGAAGCCGACCCCAACATAGCTGGGAAAAGGCTAGGCAGATGATGAACTGGTTACTTTTCTGTAGCACCATGGACGACCAGCCTTATCATTTTATTGATTACATTTCGATGTTTCCAATCAACACAGCCTACAATTTTCCGCGTGAAACCGAAAGGTAATTGGCAAGTCAGCTGTGAAATGAATCCAACAATTAGTTAAAGCAGTTCAGTTTTATTGAGACTTTTTTATACGAAGCAATGGGAAATGGTTTTCCGATAGATTTCCGAGTGTTTTTTGAGGCTGGTTACACTCGAATGAGTTTGTTTTAAATGATCAGTGGGCAAATGATTCTATCACTTTTGATAGTTGAATTGGGTTTTCTTTTGGAATGGGGCTAATGGGGGCGGGGGGACTTTCCCCAACATAGTTGGGAAAAGGCTAGGCAGATGATGATGGAATGAGGCTATGGAGGTACGTACATATTTATGGGCCACTTTTGTTTTTGGTTTAAAGTAACTTTATATTATTACAATATCCCAAGGGCCACTGCGTGATGGCTTCGGCGGTTCACAAAGGTCCGGAACCCGGTCCTGATAATTGCTTTAAAAAATAACATTACCAGGTTGACACCACACCACACTTCAAGCACAAAATACAGTGGCGGACTTAATGCCATAGGCATTTTCTACCAGAGTTCACCTTTTTAATTTAAATTGAATACTAAGTTAAACTACTAGGATACCATATATAAAACACTATAAATATGTATCAAAATACTAAAATAATAGTGATATACAGGCACTTTATTGCTGCTCTCAAAACCTAAAAAAAACATCCGCAATGTTCCACAATGATGCATTGTGTGTAGACCACTCCCTCTCACAAGAAAGAGGTCTGTGTCCCAGGTGTGGAGATGTTATGGGCTGATTATGCTTTTATGTGAAGCCTTCATATTTTATTCTATGCATTTCACAGAAGAATGTCCCCCAAACGAGGAGTACCTCCTCTGCGGCTCAGCGTGCCCGTTCAACTGCACGAACCCTAAGGGTCCTGTCATTTGTTCCGAGGACTGCATCGAAGGCTGCTTCTGCAAGTCTGGCTACCTGAGGGACGATAACGGCACCTGTGTTACTCAGGATCAGTGTGTTGGTACGTATGGATAGATTTTATGGCAATTGTGTGTGGAGGTACATAGATGAGGTTCTCAATACGTCGATATCTTTTATGGATTATCAGCAATAACTTTTTGCTACTTTGTCGACCGACTTCAATGAATATTTTTAATTTGGGAACTTAACCAACATATTATTATGACCTCTCGTATAGTCTCGTCGTACCCCTGGTACCTTGCCTTTGTTCAACGTTGATAATATTATGTATAACACCACTTCTTGCAAAGAAAAATAAATTAAAATACATAGCATTAATTTAAATCGGGTACAAAACTTGAGGAGCTCGTGGCTAAATAATAACAGCCGCTCGGATCGATCTTTAGGTTAAGCCGTGCTTGCCTAGGTTGATCTGTGGATGGGTGAACACCCATTACATACCGAGTTTCCTCCGTGTCTCGGAAAGCACGTTAAGCCGTTGGTCCCGGCTGTCATTTGTAGATCTTTGACAGTCGTTACAGGTAGTCAGCGGCCCAAAAAGTCTGACAACCAGTCTTACCAAGGGATATCGTATTACCCAGTACTAACTGGGTTGTGGAGGTGCCTACCTGAGGCAGTCGCTCCAAGTAAAATACTAGTATTCAGCTGCATCCGGTTAGACTGGAAGCCGACCCCAACATAGTTGGAAAAAGGCTAGGCAGATGGTGATGACAAAACTTGAAAGGGCTCGGGAACGTTGTGTCACCATTGAATCCCAACAATCAGATGTATCTCTACCCAAAGACTTCATTCTTCTGTCTCTGCCTCTGCAAAGTTCTGACTTCTCATTAAAAAAAAACTTTCCAGGCAAGGACGAGATCTGCGGCCCCAACGAAGAGTTCCTATCCTGCGGCACCGCATGTCCCCTGACCTGCAAGCAGCCAGAGCCTCTGGTCTGCGGGATCGCTTGCGGCATGGGCTGCTTCTGCAAGTCAGGATACGTGCGGGATACCGCCAATAATCAGTGTGTGACCATGGATAAGTGTCCTGTTGGTGAGTGTCACTGTGTTGTGTTCAGGGCTGTGAAAGTCAGATAGGCGGTCGATCCATTTAAAAAACCTGGTATTCTGCTGTACTGGCTTAGAATAGAAGTCATCGTCTACACAGTTGGAAAAAGGCTAGCCTGATGTCATCAGCTGTGGGTGATCTTCTAAGTAGATAGAAGTGCTTGCAGGCAAGTTGTAACAGCTGCACGGGTTTGTCGAAGGTTAAGCAGGCTGGCAGAGGTTGTTCTGGAGATGAGTGACCGTCCGTTATATATCTAGACCCCTTCGTGTTTGTCCGTCTCGGGTAGTCAGAAGCCCGTAGCTCTAACCACCAGTCTTACCAAACTTCCTCGAACGAAGTCTTTCCTAGACAGCTTTAACACTGTTTTTTGGCATTTACCCTAGTCTGTAACTGTACTGTACCTATCCAGCTGTTTTCTATGGTAAAACACCTTTGAAACGTTTTTAAATTTTTAAAACTATCCTTATCACATTCCAATATTAAAATCTTTCATCCTTACAGAGCCATGTCTAAACCAAAACGAAGTCTACGACCTATGCAACGGATCATGCGAGCCGTCATGCGAGGACCCAGAGCCGATATGCACACTCATATGCAAAGGAGGTTGCATATGCGCGCCGGGACTCCTCCGAGACGCGGCCGGGGAGTGTGTGAGTGTAGACAAGTGCGGCAACTATACAGATGGCGCTATGTATCGGTATATGAATGTAATTAATAAGATACTGCAGTTGTAAGGTTACGGGAATAAATGGTTATTTATTTAGTGTAGGTACTTTGGTTTTTTTTCAATGTGACTTGAACCTAGGTCTGAGCTAGTACCCATCTGCTGAGATTGGTGGGTCGTATACATTTTTGTCAGGAGGACTATTTAATTATCATATGTGTTATTTAAACGAAGGTGGGTGACGATTTATATATACGTCATACGTACAAGCTTATATAATTATATTGGACTGACGCATTATTCACTAACTTAATAGATGCTTAATAGTAATAACTTAAGTCTACCCTACTTTTTTATGATGAATAGTACCTACCCACATAATACTATCAGTACGCCTATAATTCCCGGAGAGTTAGGCAGAGGTGTATCATATCGTATATACACAATTCGGAAGCGATGTTTATGTCCAATCTACTAGGGCATGACCCTATTGCACTCTGTCGAGTTAAAATCTAGATGTCGGACCGGAACTGACAAAATCCCAGTGGGCGACTATAAATTAAGATGGCTAAATATTTGAGTTTCTAAATGAAAAAGTTAACAATTTGTATTTTTGTTATGATATTTGTATTAGCACCATCTATGAACGAGTAGTAAAAGTTAAATACGAGACGAATAATACGTTCATAATCTAATAGATGACACTGTTTTACTGTTTTCTAATTCCTCAAAAAAATCTTATTAATGAACTGTTATTTATATCTTTAGAGCCTGAAAGTTTAATAAAAATGTGTAGAAAAATCTAATAAGAATTTAAAAAAAGTTAGACATGTTGAAAGCAATATCTTAAAGTTTTTACAAAGATACACTAATGTTTACTAGGTATGATAGATGGCGCTAGGTATTCATTATGAATGCACTGCGTTTTGTAGGCATTCATGCGCATTTCTCAAACTTTGTGCGTGTGGATCGGCTCTGAAAAATGGGAACGAACATCAACTATAAGCTAAAATGAAACTTCAGTTTTTGCCTCAATAAAAATAACATATTTTCATTACATTTCTTAAAATAAGTATAATTTGCTATTATTAAATATAAAATTATAATTGTCAACAGATAATCTTACATAACGTGAAAAATAAAAAATTTCTTATAATATACAAATGAGCAATAACGATAATATTGTGATAATCTTGAAACCAGTGTTATGAAGCATTTTTTCACTGTTCGTTGGTGCCGGCAAAACTATAATATTGGCCATCTGAAAGAAAAAGAAACAAACTTCTGAATTTTTTGTAACTAATGTTCTCCCCGTTATTAATTTAAGCGCTGTCCATGAAATTTATGACATATTATTGAAAAGTTTTCATAATAGAACTCTGAATGTTCCACAGTTTATATCAGCGCCATCTATAATTCATTGGCCCTACTAAGTGGTCCCTGGTTGGGCCAATTGATTTATATTTGTTTAAATAGCTGGCGTTGTTCTTAATTATACCAAAATGTAGAAAAAGTATTCATAAGATTTACTTTATATTAAGTATCGCCTCGTCATTCCACAGTTATATAAATAAGTCTTTAAAAAGAAAAAAACAATCTTTATTATGCACTTTCGATTTTCACAGAAGAGGCGATAAAATTACTAACCTAAGGAATACCATACGAAGCTGAATTCACCTTTCGATACTCTTCTTCCCTGATGCCGTACGTCATGTAGGAGAAGGACAAGAAGTCGCTATGGTTGGAGACTAGTTGGAAGAGCATGGTGCTAGACCCCGTTTGACCTCGGAGAACCCTGAAGTCTATTGTCCCCCCTGCATCAACTGTGGCTGTCACTTCGAGGTAGGTTATCACGAAGTTATTCTGTGAATGTGGGAAAAGAACGTGCGAATAAGTAAATTATTACTGGTAGGTTCTGTCACGCCAGGGAAAATATTTTTTAAGCAAATTGACATCCTCTGTCAATTTATCGTATATACGTGATATTATATACCTATACCCAGCCATTTCATTCAACTGACAAAGGATGTCAGTTTTTATTTGAATACACTTCAGCCAAGTTATCTACCAGGCGGAAAATCACAGAACTAAAATAAATGTACCAAGTTAGACATATCGATGCAAATTTTCTTTACAAGCAACGCCACCTTGAACTACACACTTAAAGTTGTCATATTTAGTATGACCACTTTAAGTGTGCAGTGCGGTCCTTTCACAATGATTTTACTTTTGCCATAATCTCATTTCTAGGAAAATAAAAGATACTGTACCTACTGCAAACACTGCAAAATTAGAGGTAAAACAAAAATGTGAAAAAAATAAAATTAAAAGAACAAAAATAAAATTATGGTGGACGCTTTGCATAACATTATATGACATTAAATTTTACTGATTTTAGTGTCCCTATGTGGTTGCAATGTGGTAACGCGTAATTTTATGGCGAAACTGGCTCTTAAGAGTCACTCACTGTCCTTGGGCCATCGATAGCCTAGATCTGAGTCAGATAAGTTACAAATTGCTATGATTTTTACTTTCTTATCACAACAGTACACCAACAGAAGTATATCAAGTGTTGATAAAGGGTACTAACCTTGGAGGTGGCAGTGATTGTGACGAAGAATGGGTCGTAGTTGTTCCTGTGTCTGTACCTGTCTGAACCACCTTTCATTGGTAGGGACTCTGAAATGAAGAGAAACGTGGGTAACAGAGCAGTATCGTGTACCTCACCGCTTCCGGTTATGGCGGTCAGTACCAGCGGATACTAGACACCAACACAGGAAGTGTAAGGGCCTGCGCATACGAGGGACTTTTGTCTGACGGATAGAAATGACCGTTCTTATTCATTAGTTGTTGTGTTGTTTGTCATCTATTGGTTGACGTCCATTGGTTGTTGCAAATTGCTCGCGGACTAATTGTCCCTCGTTTGCGTTAGCCTTTATAGTGTACAAGTGTGTGCGGTAACACAGGTGCGCTTTCTCTCTTACACTCTCAGATGGGACGGCAATCCGACACGACTGCTGATGAGAAGAGGTCAGGCAGAAGACCAACGGCTGCTGTTTATTATGCCACCGATCCAAGTGAACTTCAAGCAACGGCTACTCGTGTTTTTCGAGGCACGGTGGTATGACTTTCGAAATTCATAACATCATAACATCACGCCTATAATCCCCGAAGGGTAAGGCAGAGGTGTAGGTACCTAATAGTACATCCACATTTCGCCAGTTATGTTTAAGTTCCATGTAATAGGGGGCGAGCCTGTTGTCATCAATCGGGCACAAATCCAGACTCCGTGGTTGCTATTGAGATATTCCTGATGGAAAAACCAAATAACACTTTGCCCTACCTGGGAATTGAACCCAGGACCTCATGCTCAGCAGTCGCGCTTGCAACAACTCGCCCAATGAGGCAGTCGACAGCTGAACGTGGGTCTGGACTCATAGATTCATTCTAGGTACTTACTATCATATTCAATCCCAACTTTGAACTTCTTCGTGTCAAACCAGCTACCAGGGTAACAGAACACCGCGCTGGTCGCCAACAACAAATATATCCAATTTTGTAACATCTTGACTTGCCACCACAGACGGTAAATAGTTGACTACTGAATCATTTCATCTGTGTGACAGCTTATCGACGATAAGAATGATAAGCGATATTCCGTCTTCTTAACACTGATATTGAGTAACCATGCGTTTTCATACGAAACATTTGTTTGGTTAATTTTCTAAAAAAATGTTATTTTAGGGGTATGTAGACCGCGGGCCTGTGGACGGCGAGCTATGGGCTAACTCGCTTTCCGGCTGTCTTATGACGACAGGCCGTGTCGACGGCGCGTTCGTGTTCCACGTGCGCCTCAAAGAGATGTCAGCAACGATGTAGGGGTCTGCAAGGGCCGATGCCTGCCAGGGCTGCGGGACTGTTCGAAACAGATACCGTGGCCCTGGAACACAAAGGGCAAAGAAGGAACATGGATGGGTTTTAGTCAGTACAAGCTCCCTTCCGCTCCGTCCAGAGTGGTCATCATTTGATGATTTACCAAACGAAAAAAAAAAAAAAAAAAGGTGTATGTAGACAGGGTGTAAAGTTCTTCATTCCCCATAAGAAAAGGGATGATCCTCCGATCAGACGGGTGTTCTGTTTGGTGGCTACTGCCCGACAGTTATGGTCGGGTTTTTCTAACAATTCTTAAGTTGCGGATAACTTTACTGTGCGCTGTGGAATTTTAATTTTAGTTCTTCTTTTTTTTTACGATGCTGTAGTATTTGCTGTATTGCCGCTAAAGTAGTGTTTCATGTTTTTTTAATGTGCTTGATATTCTCAGAAACAATCCATATACTTACTGATTTTTCTTTACAGTTTTCTTAACACCCATTCTTTCTCAACCATTTTTTGTAAAACCAGAAAAAATATTGCGTATCATTAGGTGTACCTAATGCCTACGCAATATTTTTTCTATATTTTCCTGGTTTTATTTAACCGTATTTTATTTAAAATCCACGTTAGGTTTTAAAGGCTTAAGCTTCCATTATGAGAAACAACGGAACCGGTGAAACGATAATTTTTTAAAGTAAAATAACAATAATTTTAAAAGTAGGTAAAACGTTACTTTTTTATCATATTCTTATTTTGTATTGCAGACAAAATAAAAAATAAACATACAAATTGCAATAATATAGCTTATGTAAAATGGCAAGCTTAACCCAATAGAATAGCACGTTTTTCCAGTAAAATAAAAACATAGCTTTTACTTCAGTTAATGCACACAAAAGGAAGTCGAAACGACTCTAAACTTTTCGAATAATCAACAGTAATAACGTTCTATATTTCATTCCCCTAAAAGTCATTTCCTTACATCACTTTTCATGAACTTTCCTTTAGCCGTTGTTTTTTATTTTTTCCTTAAACTTTCAAATCTTTTTAACACTTCATACTCGTAAGAAAATGGGTCGACGAAGCAGCCTCTGAACTTTAAGACAATAATGCCCGTTTTCACGACAAATAGCCAACAAGATTTTCTACGCTCGATTTAGCACTGAAAGTTGAAAATCCAATAACACACAAATATAAATGCGTTATATGTAGGTGTCGTGTTAGTGTAAATGGGCCTAAAAGAAAAAGTTAAAACAATAAAAAGCTATGTAATGTGACTTTTGCCCATCTTGGAACGGGAATGAGCGTGAGGATCGGATCAAGGTGAATACGTACTTAATAGGCATAATATAAGGAACTTTTTTAACGGCGCGGCGTCTTCGTGTGAGAAACATTAGGGGCATGAAAGTGGATATTTATGAAATACAAGCTTATACCCGCGACTTCACCCGCGTGTAGTTCGGTAACTGTCCCACAAGATGGGACTACCGGGATAAAAAGTATCCTATGTGTTGCTCCAGGTTATAAAGTTCGTACAAGTTGGTACTTACACCCGGGTTCAGAATTAAGCATTAGAAGTTGAGAACTACAGTGTACCAGAAAGGTGTGGTAATATTTGGCTTGTTCGTCAACTGGCGACTGTGATTTAAATGTACTTTATAAAGTGCGACCAAGTTGACGACAAAAAAAATAGGTAAAATCGGAAGGTGCCAACTCGCGCGCACTCGCGAGTTTCACACTTGACGAATAAGTCCATATTTCAGGTTGTGATTCAGACCATCAAAAATCAATCATCTGTCCCATACATGGGTGGGTCGAGTAGGTACTGAAGTTTTTTTTTTCGCGTTCGGTTTGATGATCTGAATCAAATCCTGAAATATGATGCACACCTTTCTGGTCCACTCTGTAGAAGGCGTCTTGACAAGATGATGGGAAATACCATCGAGCACACGGTTTTTCCTACTCAGAATTTTGTATGAAAAACAACATTTTTCTTATCAAAATGACTAACCTACAGATAACGATTTGATACAGATGCAACATTGAAAACCAGTTTCGTAATCACACAAAATAAAATGTTATCTTTGCAAGAAGTGTTTTAGTTTTTAACCCAAATAAATATAGTGATAACTTTGAATTCGTATCTATGGATATATATTTATAGCGTTTCAATCGACACTAACATTTTATAGAGGAAAGATTTGTATGTTTGTAACGGATAAACTCAAAAACTATTGGACCGATTTCAAAGATTCTTTCACCACTAGAATGCTACATTATCCCTGATTAACATAGGCTATATTTATTACTTGGAAAAATTAGGGGGGGGGGGGGAATTAGGGGAAAATAAATGTCCACCCGTGCGAAGCCGGGACGGGCTGCTTGTTTCGTAATAAAAAAAAAGTAATGGTGTAATAAGAAGAGAGTTTATTTGTCAAATATATATTTCACTTATGCGACTCGGCTGGGTAGCGTTCGGAAAGTTACGTGGTATCGTCTAATCCAACTTACCGCAGTATCTCAAGATGACCAGCCAGCAGCAGATGTGTTGCCAGTGATTACATACGGAAAATGAGACCTCGTAATTGCGCTTATCCCAATATATTTGGGGTCGGCGCATGTCTTTTTCTTTCATACATCTCTATTACTCGTCATCTCAGCAGTCACCTCCTTTCTGGTCATATCATCCTTCCACAGTCCATCCATTGTTCCTTCGATCTTCCTCTACTCTTATAGCCACACATTCATTTTCAAAACTTTCCCCACGACACACACTTTGTAGTTCTGACATTATAGCCTGAAAATGCCAACAAAAATCACAGTATTTTTAATCTCAACATTGTTTATCAATTATGCGTTAGCTGCCACAAGTTTTTAATGAAAAATTACTGGTCCAACCCGTACTTGGGTCCGTTCGACCCTCATCAGAAATAAACTTGTCAAAATATAAGGGAAACTAGTGTTCCATATGAGAATAGGAAAATGGACGCAAACATTGTGTTAATTTCAGAGAATCCTACTGTGATATGTATTGTTCAAAGCCTTTTGATTTATATAGTAACTAGCGAACCACTTGTGCTTCGTATGGTTTTTACGGCTTGATAAAACATTGAGCTTTTCGTTGTATAAGCAATGTAGGGGTATTAAACATAACATAACATCACGCCTGAAATCACCGAAGGGTTAGACAGAGGTGTACTTAATAGTACCCCAACATTTCGCCAGTTATGTTTAAGTTCCATGTAATAAGGGGCCGAGCACAGGTCCAGACTCAGTGACTGCTACTGAGAAACTTCGGATGAAAAACCCAATAACCCGCAAAGCACCCGCGGGATGTATCACGGCCCACACTCTGTATCCCAGCAGTGGGAACACAGTGGGCATATAGGCTGATTATGTTGTTGTAAACAGAATTCCACGAAACTTACTGTTAAAGACAACAAAGCTTACCCTTCACTAGGAAACCCACATTACCATAATTATTATTTACCTCATCCAATTAATTATTCTGCTAAAGCATATTAAAGCCGTTCCACACTCACGCCGTGTCAGTGTGGTCCCAGCTTTACCGTAATGGTGGTATATTAAAACGTCATTTGGTTAATTAATCCCTACAAGTACCACTAGAATTAATCGTTTAATGGTTGGATTGATTACGGTGGGTTTTAGTTAAGGTACGAGCAATTTGCAGCTGAATACCAGTATTTTAAATGGAGCGACAGCCTATCTGACCTCCACAACCCAATACGATACCCCTTGGTAAGACTGATTGTCAGACTTTTTGGGCCACTAACTACCTAACGACCGTCAAAGATCTACAAATGATACCAGGGACCAACGGCTTAACATACTTTCCGAGGCACGGAGGAAACTCGGTATGTGGGTGGTCACCCATTCCCAGACCAACCTAGGCAAGCACGGCCTAACCCGAAGTTCGACCCTGTGGTTATTATTTAGCCACGAGCTTCGTCTGTACAAACGTGATAATTAATTAAATATGTATGTGTTACCTACCAGTTTCGCATTGTATGCAAATACAATGCTAGTAGGTAATTATACACAGTGCTGCAGCCATTGCCAGAACAATACAATCTGAACGGTGCTGAGTACTACGCCAAATGTTTGTCAAAGATTTTATGGTGGCACTACACTTGGCAGACCTGGGCAATTATTCGCCTTCTATTATTTACATAAAGTAAACTGTAATCGTAATTACGGATGCGTCGATACACACTTCAGCCGATACGATACCGATACAGATATTTATAAAAAAGTTTCGCCGATACCGATACCGATACGGACAGTTAGGATCCAAAGAAAGCTATAAAAAGCTGTGGCTTCAGAAACAGACAAAATTACTCATACTAATAATATTTACTTAGAAATAATAATTAAAAACAGATTAGAAGACAAAACTTAATAATTTAAATTCACAGTTAGGAGATTTTTATTCAGGAAACGAAACATTCTTAAATTATTCGGTAAAAGACGATTTCTTCAGTCTGTTTGAACGAGAGGTCTTTCAGATGCAATAGAACTCATTTGAAAACTGAAATATTTTTGTGATTCAAATTTGAAAAGTATCGGTGTATCGGCAAATTTAATATCGCCGATTCCGATATATCGGAAAACTCGCGATATCGCCGATATATCGGTATCGGTATCGGATGCATCCCTAATCGCATAAAAAACATTTTGTTTTGATCCAATATCGCGAAAATTTTGACAAATACGCCAAATGAAGTGCCAGCATTAAATAAACGTACAAATCCATTTTATAAACAGGTTAGGTAGTCATGAGTAGGCAACTAACAAACACTTTGTTCACATAGCAAACTCCACATTTAAAGTAGGTAAAATATACTAAATCCTGGTAGTCTGTTCTTTTAGCCGACTTGTAAAAAAGAATGAGGAAATAATTAATGATAAATTATTTTTAGATATACACTTACCACTGCTAGTCTCTGCATCACCCAAAGGTTGACTGGTAGAAAATGGGTATAGCATTAAGTCCGCCTCTGTACTTTGTGCTTGAAGTGTTAAATAAATAAAAGTGTGTGTGTGTGTGTGTGTGTGAGTGTTTAATAAATGAGGTTATGTATTCCACTTGTATAATTTTTTTTTCATGTATGTTCATCGATTTCTCTGGGATGATGAATAATGATGATGATGATGATGAATTGGACCAGTATTAAATAAATAAAACTAATAAAATAAAAATAATGAAAAACAAAATAATGTACAAAAAAATAATCAAGATAAAAATGATAATAATAGCTCTGACCGCCGCCGGGTAGCTTGGACTCTGTTCCCGATACCGGTGGGCTACATTTTTTAATATTTTTAAATGTTTTTAAATTGTTTTTATTTTAAGAAATATTTAAAATGTATAATAAGATTTGTATGAAAATAAATATAGGAATAATAAATGATAATAACGAAATATCGATGAATATACATAAAAAAATACAGGCGAACGTAGAACGTCCTCCTTTTTTGAGATCGGCTAAAACATACTCGTACATGTCCAACTATACCCCTACTGCATCAAAACAAACCAAAGATTTCACCACACAATCACAAGCAGTTCCCTAACCCTCCCATGCGAATTAAATTAACACAATCTGCTGAAATCACATCATGATTAAACAATACACATAAAACAGATATCAACCCTCCGCTGCGGTCGGGGGTAGACAATGCTCAACCCTCTCCTACAAATGGGGAACATTATATTATAATACATATTATAATGTAAAATTTACGTAGATGTATGACGTTGAGTCTATGTTTTATATAAGTTACAATAAAAACTACTATTAAATCAGACAGTGTTTTGTCTCAAGAAATCAAATATTCACAGACCAATTTAGAATGGCAAAAATGTGAAGAGTGTTTTTGTTGAAATATTTTATTCAGTCAACCTTAGGTCTAGCTGAATATTTAACATTGTGTTAGTTTGAGTGAAGCTTCTAGACGAAAGTCGGGGATAAAATATAAACGGTTCTAAATGGTAAATAATAATTTTATATGTCGGATATATTAGGAATTAATCCGTTAGGCTCGTACATCACGTGGGCAGACGATGGGTTTCATGCTATGAAAACACACTGGGTGCGATGCACTGTTTCTAGTAAACTAACAAATTACTTGAGATTACAACTTGACACAATAACACGGGGCACAATGAATCGGGTCCAGTTACAAGACGTCGCGTGGTGTCACCACCGGCGCACTTGCGATTCATTTAATGTCCACACTAACGACCGCATCCGACATAAATCATAACTAGCTGTACACGTGGCACATGGCTTTGCTCACATGACCGCGTATTATTTTGGCATTGTCAAGTTTATGAACGAAAGTAAAATATAGATGCAGCTCTCTATCTATCCTGGGTCCCAAAGGTTATTATCCTTAAAAATTAAAAAATCTTTCGACTCTGAGAGCTCGATCAGCTGATGGAAAACAAAAATGAGAATAATAAGCAAAAAACACGTTATTGTAATACAGGGTGTAAATAGACCCTTAACATAACCGAAATGCACTTGTTCTCCCCGTCTTAATTCGATCATTGTTTTGTTGTAGACCATACCTGGGAACCAACCAAAAAGAGACGGTGACCTCTGAGTTTGTTTCGGATGTTTCTTCTCAGAGTAGTCAGGTACGAAACACCGGCCCCATCTAGCTTTAAAATAAAACATGACAAGTAAAAGAGTTTGGTAAACCTAATTGCAGAAATAAATATATGATGATTTCATAACCTTCTAGTTACGGTGATATTGGGGGTCAAAGTTCAAACTTTTTCACATTTTTTTTTTATACATACATGTTTTTAATATAAGATTTTTACTTTACACACCTCCACGAAACCCGTACTATTCAATCCATCCATCAGCACAATGCTTTGAGTGCTTTCCACCGTGTTCTATCGTAAAACGTGATTTTTCACCCCAAAAAAAAAGTTGATTCCTAGCAATAATTTTTGCGTAAAGATACTTAGTTTGATGTACAGAATGCTTGGTTGACGGCTATGTGAAGGGTCTGTTTACACCCTGTATAAAATTACAAACAAACACTCCAATTTTGTTTATCTGTATAGGTGTATAGATTTCACCAGCTAAGCCCCACGCAATAGAACCATCACAAATACACAATAAAGAATTGAGTATTGAGTAACAAATCTAGGCTCTAGGTGTTACTAAAAAATTCCTGATAACCCAATAGCACTTTGTCCGACCTGGGAATCGAACGAAAGCATTCATGCTCAACAGTAACGCTTGTGTAGTACGACACAGTCTCTTATTCTTCATTATGGGTATACGATGTAGATTTATCTCGGTAATCTGTACCCCTGTTTAGCTTTTTTATCACTGTATCGTTTTAATTTATTGCCTTTGTTTCGGTAGAAAGGGTTTATGGTTATTAATGGCATTGTTGCCCAAATATGCGTTAAATTTACGATACAATCTACTAATTTTGGGACCAAATTGAACATGAGTGTTTATATTAACGCATTTAAAATGAAAAAGTGACTTGTATTGCAATTTGATAATAACATAACACAACATCTGTAATCTTCGGAGAATTAAGCAGAGGTGTACCTAATAGTACGCCAACATTTCACCAGTTATGTTTAAGTGCCATGACATGGGGAGAGAGCCTATTGCCATCAACTGGGCACAAATACGTGGCTGCTACTGAGAAATTCCTGATAGAAAAACCCAATAACACTTTTCCCGACCCGGGAATCGAACCCAGAACCACATGCTCAGCAGTCGCGCTTGCGACTCAAAAGACGCAAATTGAAATTGTTTGCCATACAATGGAAAATAAACTTGATTTTTATACATATCTGATGTTCATCTCTCTATTTTATTTTTCTTTACATTTTCTGGGTTGTGGAGGTCAGATAGGCAGTTGCTCCATGTAAAATACTGGTATTCAGCTGCATCCGGTTAGACTGGAAGCCGACCCTAACATAGTTGGGAAAAGGCTAGGCAGATGATGATGATCATCTCTCATCATCAACTTAATGTAAAAATCCTAGGCAAATGATAACTCAAACACTGTTTTAAGATTTCACGGTTTACAACTAAACTTATACTGTCTCGGAATAAACAATCACGGAAGATATCCCGTAAGTGACAGTATAAGTTCGGGCACGCCGCAATCGCGGCGGTAAGACCCCTCTTTGAGAAGTGGCTGGATAGGCGTCACGGCGTCCTGACCTACCGCATGATGCAGGTCCTCACCGGACACGGAAGTTTCGGGAGGTATCTGTGTCTGATGGGGAAGGAGGAAACGCCTGTGTGTCACCACTGCGAGGACCGCCCGGAGGACACGGTGGAGCATACGGTGCAGGACTGCCCCGCTTGGGCAGAGTACCGCCGTGTCCTCACGGCGGCGATAGGCGGAGACCTCTCGCGCCCGGCATTGGTCGAGGCCATGCTGCGGGGCGAGACGGAGTGGGAAGCGGTCGCCTCCTTCTGCAAAGCAGTCATGCTCGCGAAGGAGGAGGCGGGCCGCGTGAGGGAGAGGACAGCGTCCTCCCTCCACCCCAGCCGCAGTGGTAGACGCCCACGGCGCCGGACGTCGGCAGACGATCTCCGGCTACCGTAGGCGCGGGCATTCGGGCGGCGAGTAATGGGCGACTCGCTGTCCGACCATGGACCATGCCCGGGTCGACGGCGCGTTGTGTTCCACGCGCGCCTCAAAGACTGTCAGCATAATGACGGGGCCCCCCTCTAGAGGGCCAAAGCCTGCCGGGGTCGCGGGACTTATAGAATTACCGTGACCCTGGAACATAAAGGGCTATTGCAGGACACCGTGGATTTTAGTCAGTACAAGTCTGACAGTCCCTCCCGCTCTGCCCTGGTGGGAGGACTCATTTGATGATTTTACCACGCTAAAAAAACAAAAAAAAAGTGACAGTATAAGTTTAAATGATAACTCTATTGATATATTTTTAGCTCCACTGGAAATTTGTATAATGTTATGTTGCGTGGAAAAAATATCAAACGCATAAATAATGGACGCAACAATGTTTGCTATTTAATCAAAAGCAAACAATACAAGAAAACAATAGCCATTGTTAACATTATACATTCCGAACGGTATGAGATCAGAGAAAACATTCGATAAAGAAATTATTAAAGCAAAATCAAAGCTAGTAAATTAAATTAATTAAAGTAATTAGTTTGCGCTGGGGATTAATTAAATATTTCTTATTTAGAGAACAGTTTCTGTTATGATTAATAAGGCGCAGGTAACTGACAATAAAGGGTGTAAAATGTACCCTTAACGAAGCCGAAAGGCTCCATCTCCTTCTTAGCGTTTCGATGGCAAAAAGTTTAAATATGTTTAGCCCAAAACTCAGCCACGCGTACCCCGCTCACTGATGCAGTAAATAAATCATCAAGAGCGCAGGTGATAGGGCATGCGGGGCAAGATGGAAGGTGGGCCATTGTCTGTGGGGAGACGCCGCATACGCACTTGAGGTCTGAGCCGTCCATGAACCCCCATCTGCAAGGATTGTCTTTGCTCCGGCCGACTTGGGTTCGAAGTCTGTTTAGAGATTTCCAAGTCGGCCACGGCAACTCGTGTCCAGGTGGAAGGTTTTCTGATGGATCGTTGAAGTTGTCAGGGGGTTTAAACCGCTCCCGCCAGAGATTGCATCTTGCTGTGGAGGCGTTGGCATGCACTGGGCTAGCGGGGCCACGCACCCAAGAAAACTTTTACGACTTTTCAGCCTCTGGGGCTGAAAAAAGGCTCCATTATTTGTCTTTCTATTTTAGTATATCCGTGTATTTTCTCTTATTAATAAATTAAAATTTTGCAGATATATGCACCTTCTACTGTTTGTCTCTGCATCACCCAAAGGTTGACTGGTAGACAATGCCTATGGCATTAAGTCCGCCTCTGAACTTTGTGCTTGAAGTATTTAATAAATAAATAAAGGCGCCTTTGTTTTGGACCATACCTGGGAACCTTCTAGTTACGGAGATATTGGAGGTCAAAGTTCCAACCTTTTTACAAACTAATAAAAATACAAGTTTTACTTCCATGACACGGTTTGGCCGAACCTCGGGGGTTCAATAGTCAACCTCCTGAGGTTCGGCCAAATCTTACGGAGAATTGTGGATGCTGCTCCGGGCAACGGACTCCGATATATTATGTACAGGAGTTTAAAAATCTATAGGTTGTAAAAACACTCTTAACGAAGCCGAAAGGTCCGTGTTCTTCCCGTCGCCGTCGTTGCGATCATGTTTTTGTACTGGACCATACCTTGAACCTTCTTGTTGGAGATGTCGAAGGTCAACTTCTAAATTATCACACTTTAAAAAAAATATACATATTTTACTTCCATGACCCCTGTTAATATTCAATTCATCCATCAGCACAATTGTTTAGGTGCATTACATTGAACCGTGAATTTTCACACCAAAAAAGAAGTCGTTTCCCAGTAATATTTTTTGCGCAGTGTTACTTAGTTTGATGTACAGAATAGGGGTTGAGAGGATACAAATAAACAAATCTTTTTTTAGGGGTCGAGGGGTCGAGAGTGGACTAAACGAATGCTTGGTGGACTCTTTTGCAAAATACCATGCTTCTAGACCAGTGGTGAAGGCTGCGTCAGTCAGTGAATTGGAGAATGTTAAGAAATAGATGGCGAAGAGAATTTTAAGCCATACAAATGTTTATTCCTATGCGGGGAACGAATCCGCGACCTCGAGCACAGAAGGCGCACACTGCGTCAGTTCTTCCGTTAGATATACATTTACATACGGCTCAGCAACAAAGAAGCGCCTTGTCTATCCATAATTATACTAGACTAGGTAACTTGACATCACGCCTGTAATCTCCGAAGGTTTAGGCAGAGGTGTACCATATACATTTCGCCATAAAAGCCAATCAAGTTCCATATAATAGTCTATTGCCATGAACCAGGCACAAATCCAGACTCCGTCGCTGCTACTTAGAAATTCCTGATGGAAAACCCAATATCACTTTGCCCGACCGGGATTCGAACCCCGGACCCCATGCTCAGCTGACGCGCTTGCAACCACTCGACCAACGACGCAGACTTGAGACTAGGTATCCATTCTAATATTATAGCTTATCTTTTCACGCCTAAAGTACTGAATCGATCATTATGAAAGAAAGACAGGTAGATGGTACCTACTGTTCATCCTAGATCATCATCATCATCATTCTACTGCCCTTATCTCAATTTATTTAGGGTCGCACGGCATGGCTTTTTCCTCCATACTTCTCTATTACTCATCATCTCAGCAATCACCTCCTTTCTGGCCATATCATCCTTCACACAGTCCATCGTTTCTTTGGTATTCCTCTACTCTTCAAGCCCCTTCATCTATACTTAATATTATAAAGCTGAAGAGTTTGTTTGTTTGGTTGAACGCGCTAATCTCAGGAACTACTGGAGCGATTTGAAAAATTCTTTTAGCGTTGGATAGCCTCTTTATCGAGGAAGGTTATAGGCTATAAAATTTCTCGCGGACGAAGGTCGTGGGCAACAACTAGTTGTAAATATTAGTAGACATAAAAAAATTGGTTAACCAAAGAAAACTGAGCTTAAGTTAGGCATTTGTTGTTACGAGTATAGCGGCAACAGAAATACACATTCTGTGAAGATTTAAACTTTCTACTTATTACGAATCATGAGATACAGCCCGCTGACAGACAGACGGACGGACGCACGTACGGACGGAACACGGAGGCTTAGTAATAGGGTCCCGTCGGTTAGGTACCCTTCGGAACCCGGAACCCTAAAAATTAGATCTGATTTTCAATGAAGGCCTTAAATATTTATTTAATTTCACAGTCATTATGTAAAACAAAAGAAAATCAGAAGGTGTTGGCCAGTGCCCTGAAACAGCTAACACTGGAAACAATAGAACCCTCATTAGAAAGTGTTTGTGTGAAGGGAGGATACACAACAATAGCTGAAAACTACACTCCTTTAGCTTTTCTTTGGTTCGGTTCATTCAACTGAAAGTGTTGACAGACGTCTGCAAGGGACGAAAATAAATACAAAAAAAAAGATTAAAACCTTTGAAGTTTTTCGAAACTTCAGTGTCTATTTTCAGAGGTTGGATAAAGACTTCTTCAGTGTTTATTTTCAGAGGTAGTTGGATATGGTGAAATTGTGATCATGAGGGTCACGACAAAGTGACTATCGTTGGAGAAATCTAAATGTATGGAATTTAAATAGTAAGCTATCGAAAAGCCCGTACCTTCCATGCCGTAGAAGGTCATAACAGAAACACGAAACGCATTAAAAGTGACGAGTCACTTAATCCAGGCCATCTGATCTGCCCTAAACTTAATGATGAGTAGGTAAAAGTGATACAATGCAACTGAACTGAACTGTGGTTGCAAGCCCGACTGCTGAGCATGATGTCCTGGGTTCGGTTCTCGGGTCGGGCAAAGCGTTATTGGGTTGATCCATCAGGAATTTATCAACAGCAGCCACGGAGTCTGGATTTGTGAATGGTTGATGGCAATAGGATCGCCCCCTATTACATGGGACTTAAAAAACATAACTGGCGAAATATGCGTGTACTAATAGGTACTCCTCTGCCTAACCCTTTCAGGGATTACAGGCGTGATGTTATGTTATGTTGTAACTGAAATTATTGAGCTTCTTAGGAAACTTCCGCATTAAAAACCCGCAGGCGTTATTCAAACAAGAAACGAACCGCTAAAAAAATCATTGCCTGCAAATTCAACATTTATGTAAGTGATGCTGAATGAAAAACCACTAAAAGCGTGCCCGCTGGCTCCATCATAAACTTGAAAGGCGCAAAGGGGTCGACTGCAGTGCGTGCAGGCTACAGGTGGGGGGTGAAATGCTCCCCTTCATCTCATTTCATCCCAGTGCCGATCGGACCGCGGTCGGGTTCGCACGCGTACGTGCGCTGCGCCGTCGCAAAAAACACGCGTAGTCAACGTCTCGAGTTCGCGATCAAAGTGTAATTTTTGAACATAAAATAAAAGTTGGGTTTAAAAATTTTGTCTGTGATCAGTTCAGTGTTGTGAAATAGTTTCAAATGTTTATTAAAGTGAGGTAACAGGAATGGATGGAGAGAATCGTATCATTTTGAACGTTGGCGGTATAAGGTGGGTAGTCGTGATTTAACATATATTTTATGGTAAAGTTATGAAAAAGGCATCTTATTTCTTAGATATTATAACTGAAACGTAGGTGTCTTAATAAAGAACAGTCGACGCGAGTTTAAAAGCGAAATCAGGAATAATGTTTAAATTTTTCAGGTCTAAAATATTACCTAATAAACAAATGAACGATATTGTTTCCATGCAGTTATGCTTCGAGATTTGAAACTTGGTCTCTATTACAAAAGATACAAAGGTTGAAATTCACTGCATATTGTGATGAGACAATAGCTTCAGTGCTCCTGAAACCATGACTAGAGGCATTTTTATAGGAATTTCATTAAACACCGATATGAAATTTTTGTGGTTCGGTATTCGAAAAGGTCTTTCCATTGTAGTGTTATAAAAGAACTTGACGAGTTGATTGGAGAATTTAAAGTTATACTCTAGTTGATTTTGTCGCCTTTTTGAGTTACATTTCCAGATTAAATTTAACTCGAAAGTGTTTTTATCACTGAAACTACTAACGATGACGTCATTAAAAAGAGATATGTTTTAGAATCACAGCGTGTCTTTAAAAAATAATTATGAGTAGCTAGCCGGTTCTTCTCCAAACGACTGATTCGAATCGTGCAACTAGCTTGTGATATTTCTTAAGTGCCCATGTAGGTTTCAATCCTACAATCCTACTAATATTATAAATGCGAAAGTTTGTATGGATGGATGGATGTTTGTTACTCTTTCTCGCAAAAACTATTGAACGGATTTGGATGAAATTTTGCATACAAATAGCTTATAACCTGGATTAACACATAGGACACTTCTTATCCCGGTAGTATGATCCCGTGGGACAAGAACTCTACGCGGGCGACGCCGCGGTCATAAGCTAGTATGAAATAAAATATAAAATTTTGAACCGTAAAGTTATTTATTAATTTAGGGAAAACTAATAATTAACGTATGCTACTGGAGACATTACAATATATTAGATGTAGGAGGTGACGTCTGACAGAGGAGAATGGTAGAAGAAAACGTGTTGCGCTGACCCCAAATGAAACGGCACTAAGTCAAAAAGATGATGATGTTGATGATGAGAAAGTAGGCTAATGTACAATCCACGACGTTTCATACAGTGTTGACACATCAAAATCAAAATCAAAATATTTTATTTCACATAGGCCTCGATGGGCACTTATAAAACGTCGACAAAAAGGTGCATGGTTTGGGTTGGTCGTTTCCTATGGAGAAGAACCGGCAAGAAACTCCATGGTTACTCTTTTCATCATTCTCTTGCACTTATCCCAATTCATTTGTGGTCGCCGCAGCATGTTTTTTTCTTCCAAACGTCTCTATTACTCGTCATCTCATCAGACACCTCTTTTATTTATTTATTTAAACCTCATGTACAATAGTGGTACATAGGCGGACTTAATGCCACAAGGCATTCTCTACCAGTCAACCTTTGGGTTAAATAAGAAAACTTAGTGATCGGGTACAAATAAATACATAAAAAATAACTTCTTGCTTTCGAAAACTTATATAGGCACTTATAATGATACTAATACATATATACAAATAAACATATATCTTTTCGTGCCATATCATTCTTCACACAGTCCACCCATCGTTCCTTAGGTCTTCTTCTTACACCCATCTACAGTCATACTCAAAACTTTCCTCACGACATTTTCCTCATTCCTCCGCACCACATGCCCATACCACGACAACCGATTACACACAACTTTTCAGTCACCGGCGACACTGTCAGACTTCCTCTTATGTACTCATTTCTTATTTTATCCATTCGCGTAACACCACACATCCCACTTAGTAATCACTGTGTTGACACAATATTTTAAATAAAGGGTGTAAAAAGACCCTTAACGAAGCCGGAAGGCACTTGTTCTCTCCGTCATTGCGATAATTTTTTTGTTCTAGACCATACCTGGGAACCTAGTTTCGGAGATATTGGGGGTCAAAGTTGCAACTTTGTCACAAATTTTTTCACGATCCCCGTACTATTCAATCCATCCATCACCAAAATGTTTTATGTGCGTTACATTAAGTCCTACCGTAAAACGTGTTTTTTCACCTTAAAAAAAAAGTCGTTTCCCACTAATATTTTTTACGTAAAGTTACTTAGATTGATGTATGTACATAATGCTTGGTTGACGGCTTCGCGAAGCTGTATAGTAGTTATACTTACTATAGCCTAACTCCCCCAAAGATAACATATTACACAAGACAATAGTTTCCTAGAATAGCAAAAAACGTTATTCTCTACTTATGTTCGGAATAATACATTAGTTAATTGTTTCATTCCAACACGAAGATATGAGTAGTGAGGGTAATCTTCCAAATGGTCCAGCTGAGCCCCGAATCTTGCTAATAAAGAATAATGAGGAACGTACGTAACCTACTTAATAGCACCTGGTGTTAATTGCACTTTACTTCATTATTATTAATCGTTATTTATCTCAAAACCATATTGTCACTGCGTCAATAGAATGCACTAATATTTTATAAGGTAAAGTCTGTATGTATGTGGTAATCTTCAGAACTGCTGATTCGATTCCGAAAATTCTGTCTTTAATGGGAAGCCAAATTATCCCCGAAGTTTATAGGCTATATTTAAAGAGTTCCCGTGAGATAATTTCCAAACAAAACGGGAGCCAAGCCGCGGGCAAGTACACGTCTGAAATAAAGAAACGTGTCTGAGGAACGAGCAGGGCCCTGAGTCATGGACCTGGCTCTTAGATATGACAAGTAGCGTTTGAAGTCAAGATACATAATACATGGCTGAAATTGCGTTGTATTTTGTGAAGTAACAAAAATAATTATTGAAAAATCTCCACAATCCAAGTAATATCTCTTTAATTAACAAACATTACACTATCTATGTCGCTGGTCAGGGTTTGGAAAAGTGACATCTATTAGTTAAGTTACACTTTGTCCATGGCTGAAACCAATGGCAACCGCTTTTCAACCGTTTCTTATGTCTAAAATGACTTTAAAAGCTTTTTGGTAAAGAAAGAAGAAATAAAGAAAACATATTTATTTGTCGCAAAGACATGACGTGTATACAAAATAACAACAAACAATAATATACAATAAACATACAAAGCATAACAAATATTTATAAACACAACAGGATGGAACAAAAAAGTTGACGGTTGCACGTCGTGACTGCGACAAGCAGGTTACCACTCAGCAAGATGCTATGCTATGTTTCAGTATTCAGTGGTCATCCGAGGAAAATACGTACAGATGCCAAGACAGCAGTGTATTTGGAATACATAAATAAGAAAATAAAATAAACTACGAGTATAAAAGCGGTAGCTTATTATCAAGTCCATTTTTAACTTAGGATATCGCTAAAATAGAAATTTTGCTGTCAAACCATTTTTAGTAGTATGACCTTGACCTTACTACGTTACAGGTAACATTTTTAGCGGTCGCTTGCAGTGCGGGTTTTTGGTTCTCGGACAAGTCTTTTTCCTCACTATGTTTTCCTTTCACACTTCACACACACACACACACACACACATGCACACATTCCAAACAAAACATAAACACAATATACATAATTATGGCTTGCCTATTAATTAATTATTATTTAGTTGTATACTTTTTTATACCTTATGTCTTTGTTTCTCCCGTTTGACGTGTAGCAAACTCTGAATTTTATGTATTTACTGTCCTAGTGAACATAGAGAGCCTTGACACTCATAACACAAGTTCAATCTTAGCTTGGGTGTCACAGGTGTATAAGTCTGTGTTAAGTACAATTCTCAACTTCAACTTAAATAATATATTGTTGAAGAATGTGATGAGATTGGAATTGTAAGCTGGAAATAAAGATTTTTTATTTAATTTACTGCTTCGAGAGCAGTACTCATGTAATTTTCACAAAGCAGGAAGCTCATGTAATTCAGGGCCTTTAAATACCTGGACCATCACTGCTCTGACAAGTCATTACCTGCCAACTATGCTGGGGTCGGCTTCCAGTCTAACCGGAAGCATCTGAATACCAGTATTTTACATAGAGCGACTGCCTATCTGACCTCTACAACCAATGCTCTGCTAGCTATTCTGACATTATGATTCTTAAATCAAAACAAGATCCTCATTTAGGGATCATTGTTTAATGAAACCCAAATCTTGAGGAAAATCCAAATAGAATAGTAAGATATTATGTTTGTTCAGGTCATACGCTCATATTTCATGATTAGCAAGGCAAATACGCAGAATCCCGTAAGGAATGGAGTTAAAACATTTGCTTTTGTAAGAAGTTAAATTAATTTACGTAATTTATGTCGGCGTTCTTTTTGCTTGCTGCTCTGCGAGAAAAATGTGGTAATTTAGGTAGATGATGTTTGTAAACTCTTTACGTGTAATCATTAACACTGAAAACGGAGAAAAAAGTATATTTACAATGTTTACTATTTGTTTTATACAAGTTTTTGTTTAAATTATATTCATTAGAAGTCTTAAACGTCTACCAAGGAAATCGTTATGACGGTCTCCTTGGTGTAGAGGTCGCAAACGATACTGATGAGTTTGAGGACCTGGGTTCGATTCCTGGATCGAGCAAAATGTGATTGTGTTGTTCCATCAGGAATCTCACAGTCTGGACTCTGAATTTGTGCCCGGTTGATGGCAATAGGCTCGCCCCCTATTACATTGGACTTAAAACATTACTGGCGAAATGTTGTTATACTCGTACACTACTGGCTAACCGTTTGGGGTAACAGGCGTGATGTAATTCATGTGTGTTGATAATATTGTAGGTTATGTTATGACAGAGCCACTAAGTGGAAAGACGATGATGAAATATGAATACTGTATCCTGTGTTGCTTTGAGTTCGAACTGAAGACCACATGACCACATGACAGTCCGATGGCCACGCCACTGGACTATCACTGATTACACATATAGATACGTACCTGTATAACTTTGTATAGGATCTAGGCATAGCAGATATTTCAAATTTTATTGTTCGACAGCACGGTTGGCGCAGTGGCTGAGCGAGCGGCTGCTGCGCTGCGTGTCGCGGGTTCGATCCCCGCACGGAACGAATATTTGTATGATCTACAGGTAGTTGTTCCGGGTCTGGCTGTTTGTGTATGTGATTTTAAATGTTTGTAAACGCACCCACGATACAGGAGAAATTCCTAGTGTGGGGCAAAGGTTTTTTAACAAAAAAAAATACAAATTGTACATGCGAAGATTACCGTTAAACAGTAGAGGAAAGTAGTTTAATTCACTAAGAAATAATGATATTTCCCACGAAGATTCGCCTGTATATCTATCTACAAACATCTTTCTCTTAAGCCATCCCATCCACGTATTTAGCCTACCAATCAAGGATTAGCAAATTTAAACAAGGCCAATTGGCATCTCCCAACTAAAAGCAATTCTGTATTATTTGGCGAAGCGTAACTCAAAGATATGTAAACATTTTGGACCCGAGACCTCAATTTGTTTCTGAGTAAGGGAGGCTGTTTATCCATCGTCCTTCTGAACGAACCCATTTCTCTCAGTTTAGGTTAGCAGAATGGGCGGTAGGAAAAATAATCTGTCGGTGTGTTTTTTTCTTTCATTTTGTTTATATATTAAGTCGGGGGAATAAAACAAATTGAATATCAACTTTAATTGTCACATAACATAACATCACGCTTGTAGGCAGACGTGTACCTAAGAGTACACCCAAATTTCGTTATGTTTTAAGTTCCATGTAATAGGGTGCGAGCCTAAAGCCATCAACCTGAACCACAGCCATAAACCCGAGAAATGTCTGATGGAAAAACCCAATAACACTTTTCCGACCCGAGAATCGAACCCAGGACCTCTTGCCCAGCAGTCGCATTTGCGACCACTCGAACAACAAGACTTTCAACTTTATTGTCATTGTATTTAAATCACAATTTTCACTTTTTTACAGTTGTATGAATCTGACACACGACACGGACAAAACGGCAAACACACAAACACACACGACTCGGCAAATTGGCATAGTGCGTCAATTTGATAAACAATTAATTTCCCGACAATACTGAGAATGTAATGTAAACTGTCCGTTACATAGTCTAGTGAGACAGCATCAACATAGCAGACTATCACGCTTGTTTTCTTCGAAGAGTGGGCAGGGGTGTACATTGCACCGTATAGCTAACATGTAGCGAGTTGTGTAACGGCTCCCACGGCGACGCTATCGCTATTAACTGACCCCAAATTCAAACTCCGAGTGGCAACTGAAAATTTCGTAATAGAAAAAAACCATAGAAACTTCGGCCGACTCGGGAATAGAGACATGGTCCTCGCAAATAGCATTCGCGGTTACAAGTGTAAAAACGGAATGGATAAAGTAAGAAATGAGCAGTGGCGAAGGTTCCATAGAACTCGATTCCTACCGGTTTCCCTTTGAAAAATTGCACAGTCAGTATTCTATAGACAAATAATATAAACACATTAAAGATATGTACTCCGGCTCACCTCTTACAAAAATTGACCCTTCGCTACTGGAAATGAGTATATTAGAGGAAGTCTGAAAGTGGCGCCTGTTACAGAAACGTTGCAAGGGAATCGACTATCATGGTATGGGCATGTGATGAGGAGGGACGAATCGCGTATGACTAAAAGAGTGATCAATATAAATATTGATGGATGGGGAGGGAGAGGAAGACCAAGGAAACGATGGATGGATTGTGTGAGGAATGATATGAAAGATAAAGGAGTAAATGATAGCGTGACGGTTGACAGAGGAGAATGGAAGCAAAGAATGAATGAATGGATCCCAAGTAACAGGGGATTAGGGAAGGAAGATGAGGGTTGCAAGTGTAAAAATTTAAAATTGCACATCACGCTTTTCCCTACACACGCACAGAGGTGTGGTACACATGCAGATTTCTCCACTTGAGGTTGTTTAGCAACAATGTAGGGGTCCGCATGGGCCGATGCCTGCCAGGGCTGCGGGACTGTTCGAAAGAGATACCGCGGCCCTGGAACACAAAGGGCAAAGAAGGAACATGGATGGGTTTTAGTACAAGTCTGATACTCCCTTCCGCTCCGCAAAGAGTGATGATTTCCCATCGGAAAAATAAAAAAAAAAGCTTGTTTAGCTTTTACTCAGTGTAAGGAAAATTGAGACTCAAACGTTTACCATGGATCCAGTATATGACTAGCACGAGGAGCTTGTGGCTAAATAATAACAGCCGCACTGGTCGATGTTTCAGGTTAAGCCGCGTATACCAAGGTCGGTCTGCGGATGGGTGACCATCTAATACATTCTGAGTTTTCTCCGTGTCTCGGAAAACACGTTAAGCCGTCGGTCTCGGCTGTCATTTAAAGAAATTTGACAGTTGTTACACGTAGTCAGTGGCCCGAAAGTCTGACAACCAGTCTTACCAAGGGGTATCGTATTACCCAGTGCTAACTGGGTTGTGGAGTTCAGATAGGCAGTCGCTTCATGTAAAATGCTGGTAGTCAGCTGCATCCAGTTAGACTGGAAGCCGATCCCAATATATTTGGAAAAAGACAAGGCAGATGATGATCAGTACTAGACTAGCATCCATAGACAATACTATGACTACACTATAGTGGCCAGCCAAGCCACTATAGTTCCACTACTAATCTTGCTGTTAGGCTGTTCTTTCCACAACCAGCATCTGTGTTCTTAATCATAGTATTTAGATTCTATGAAAAATATCCTCAAAGTACTTTTAAATAAATTGTCTTCTTGAAATAACAGCTCTCGACTTTACTTTCGGTCTAGAACATTCTTAGACATCCTAACCAAAGCGATCGTGTTCAATTGGTTTTGTGAAATCTACGGATCGGTCGCGTCGAAAACGTTAGGTTAGTTGAGATTTTCTAAACAAATGAGTGACATATTATTAGAAAGAAAAAAAAGAATATAAACACAACACATATACACACATACACATATATTTATACATATATACTAAATAACACGAAAAATTATAAACAATAAAGATACAAAGCACAACAAATGTTTATAATAAATACAAAACAACAAATTTGACAGCATGCACGTCGTGACTGCGCTGCGGCATAGGAGCGCGATGACCACGTATTCACGCAACGGATCGCTTTAGTTAGCATGTGGGGTTAGTAATATTCCTATCATAATGTGTATGTGGTCGGGCAGACCTCGTAAAGTCTGATACATATCGACAGCCTCACTGCACCATTTGATACTTATGTCAAACGTAATCCTTTAGAAGCCTCTTACGATATGGCATGTCTTGTGCAGTCAGCTTAGGCACTTGTGCTTCGTGGTACTTTAGTAACTAGACTAAGTATTAGAAAAGGGCCAATAGGTACTTAATATAATATAGGGTGTAAGGGAGAGGGATATCGTGAGCTCCAGGCGCAAACGTTCACCAAGTGAATGAATGAGTACATGATTCGAAACCTCCAAACGTTTAATGTTTCGGTGAGTTACGAAAAAAACCGGCCGAGTGCGTACCATCGTAGTAGGGGAGCCCCTTTTAATTTTTAATTTATTTTTATTATCAAACTACTTTACTAACAAACAACCTCTTGTGCCCGTGTGTACAGAAGTTTCCTCATTTTAATAAATTTAATTTAATATAATAAATGGTTTTTTTTTATCTCCAAAAAGGCTTAAATAAATAATAATAAAATAAAATAATAATAAAGTAGAATTTAATAGAATCTAATCTTATGTAATAGAATCTAATGTTATCTAATAGAATCTAATCTTATGTAATAGAATCTAATCTGATCTAATAGAATCTAATCTCGATACCTAATAATACCCTCACGGATCGGACAGGGCTTTTTTAACATATTGTATAACCATCGCGCGAGCTTTCTCTACCAAATGAAAAAAGAATCACTTAAATCGGACCTGTAATCGCGGAGAAATCGGTGAACATACATGAAAAAAAAAGATGATGCTACATGGAATACATAACTTCCTCCTTTTTTAGAAGTCGGTTAATAACCAACTATCAGGAGTATCCAAGCCAACCCGTTACCTACTTTTCTTGTAAAACTGACTTTCAAGCATATTTCAAGAGATAAAAACAAAGATATTATCAATCTTTATGAGTAAGTAAACGTTACTGAAAAAACTGAAAATGAGATTTAAGCTCGTTGAAATTAAGTGCTATTTCAATTGTGGGTGTAAAATTTAATTTTCCTGATTGTGTTACTTGGCGAGAATAGTTCAACAAAATGGGAGTATTTTTCGTTTAATTTTCGGCATTAAATTCAAAAGTTTTTAATCATGTTTTCATTTCTAGCGGAATGGCTGCCAAGTCTTGATTCACTAAAGTTATTAGTAAAAGAACTGTGATTAAATTAAGTGATAATTTTGAATAGAGAACCTGGGTTGTATGAAAGACTAGCTTTTTTAAAGTCGGGCATTGTGCCACGGGATCGTATTGCCGGGACAAGAATTATCCAAAGTCTTAAACCAGGTCATGGTCGTCATCTGTGTGCCTTTCAACGACATACGTAAATGTGTGAAAAGGTAACATAATATAATGGGTGTAAAAAACCAGGAAAGCCGAAAAGCACTTGTTCTCCCCGATATTTTTTTTCGTCTTACCATACCTGGGAGCCTTCTAGTTACGGAGATATTGGAGGTCAAAGTGCCAACTTTTACACCAGTTTTTATATACAATATGTTAATAAAACCCCTGTCCGATCCGAAAGGGGCATTTATACCAATAACATTCCCAATTAAATTAAGAAACATACAATATTCATGAAAGTAAAAATATTATTGAATTTTAAAATGCATGATTTTTGTCCCTTACCACCGTTTCCCTAAATTCTAACAAACTTGTAATACGTGACAACACCGTCTTCACCATCATCAATTGTTTTTTTATGACGTCACTACTTGAGAAGCGACCGCTCGCGCCCGTGTGTTGCCATAGAAGTTTCCTCATTTTAGTACATGGGTATTTTTCATATACCCTTCAGAGACCATCATCATCATCTGCCTAGCCTTTTCCCAACTATGTTGGAGTTGGCTTTCAGTCTGACTGGATGTAGCTGAATACCAGTATTTTACATAGAACGACTGTCTATCCCGGCCTCCCACTAGGTGGACCGATGACCTGGTGAAGGTTGCAGGGATCCGCTGGATGCGAGTCGCACGGGACCTGTCAATGTGGCGATAATTGGGGCAGGCCTGTATCCAGCAGTGGACGTCTTTCGGCTGAAATGATGATGATGATGACTGTCTATCTATTACATAATCGTGTGTAATTAATAATGTGCTTTTTCATAAGTGTCTGTGTGTGTATGTTTGTGTGGCTGTGTGTGGACTCTTAAGGTGAGAACAGAGGCACAGAGGGGTCTGGGTACGCCTAAGTCCAGACCCCCTCTGTATTTCGCGCAGCACGATACGCCTCTGGTCCCAGGTTTCATTTATAGATCATAGACGTGGTTATGGACAGCTACATTCAGTCTGCAATAAGGCTCAGAAAACGCTAGGTTTTTATATACCACCGTTTTTTTAGTTTAAAAGCATGACGTGACTATTTTAGTCACTAAAAGCGCCACGAGTGGCCGGTTTCAGTGCTGTAGTTTGAAATACTTTATGGAAATAGAGTTAGCACAGTTTGATGTTGAATTTTACTTTTTGAACGCTTTTGAGATCCGGAAACTGTATTAAAACCCGACCAAGTGCGTGTTGCACTCGCGTAACGCGGGTTCCGTGTTAACTTGTAGGTATTTTATTTTTAAACTAAATATTATTTTTCCTTTACGTGTGCTGTAAGACATTGCTTCCTACCAAATTTCATGATTCCCGGTCAACGGGATGCACTTTATAGTTTTGTTTCCCTTGTGAAATTGCAAAATATGCGACATAAACGGTCATATCTTTTGATCGTGTTGACTTACAAGTTTAATACACTCTGGGTGCGATACACTGTTTCTATCAAAACTAAAGAATTACTTGAGATTACAACTTAACACACACACACATACAACAACTCCAACTCCGTCTCAACTCCGCCGCGATCAGACATTGACTGCGCCGCTGTCGCCCTCGCCTCGACCTGGACATCAGGGCTCTGTATAAGCATGCTGCGTTGTGGGTAAACTTGTAACTAGGTCGCGTAACGTCACCACCAGCGCACTTGCGATTCATTTTATGATATTTCCGTGTGTCTGCAAAGTTCAAAGTTTTACGTACCTACAGTATTCTCATTAATTAGGTAAATACTATAAAACTTACGTGTGATAGGTGCGCCCTTAGAATTAGGTAGTTGTTATGTACTTAAAGTAACTGTAAGTAATTAATACTTTTTATGTTTGACAATAGTATCCATTATAAAGTTGATATACTGCTAGAGGTATAGGTAAGGCTAAAATATTGGTCTATTCCTAGAATATATTAAGTTTCATGAAAGGTTAATGAGGGTATAAAAATAAAATAATTGGTATTAAGTACTGTTTCTATTTGAACACAGAGTTTCCATTTCAACCAATTTCTACCCACGTTTTTGCTACCCACAGAATTATTTCAAATATTAGCTTCGTTTTACTCACAAAGCGTTCTCCTTAGGTATCAGTTACCTGCCTATTCATTTATCCAAATTACAGTTTCCCGTTGAAGAAAACGGGGAAGGAAAACATCGTGAGGAAACCAGCATATCCTAGAACCAAAAATTCGAAGACATGACATGTCGACTAACCCGCGCTGGACCAGCGTTCAGATTATGGTCCAATTCCTGTCACATACAGAGAGGAGGCCAGTATCTTAGCAGTAGGAATGTTAAAGACTGATTTAGCTAAAACGCAAAAAAATTAGATATTACTTCTTACAAACATAACGTAATTTTATATTTGTTGGTATGATTTAGAGGTTCCTGATTATTAAAAAAAACAAGGAAATGAGTTAGTTTACAGTCTGCTCAACATACCGTGACGTCTGTAATCCCCGGAGGTGTACCTTATTTTAAACCAATATTTAAACACTTATGATAAAGTCCCATGTAATAGGGGCGAGCCTATTGCCATCAACCGGGCACAAATCCAGACTCCGTAGCAACCACTGAGAATTTCCTCGTTGAAAAACACAACACGACCTGGAAATCGAACCCATTGGATCAACGAGACAGTTCTCTTAGTCCCCAATATTTTCCAAAGCCAATTAATTGAAGAATATCAAAATACTACCCTGCCTACACAAGCCACAAGTACCTACAGACGTGGGCTAAAAAGGTTATATACATGTCGACGCAAGGCTAACGTAAACGTTAAAAATATTAACTTTAAGTTCAAATTCAACAGTTAAATATGACTGGATAGGTTTCAATTAATTTAGAATTATTTATTGAAGTCAGTTTGCTACTTTTCAATATAAAAGACCGTGTTATGATTTGCTGTTACTATAACAGCAAACCATAACACGGAAGGTTTGTTTAAACTTAGGTTTAAAAACAAGTTATCTATTGCTAAATTCATTTCTCGATTTATAAGCGATATGCGTTAGGTTTAAAATAATTTCTATTTAGTTATTGTTTAACAAATAGTTGATTGAACTACTGTGTGTCAAACGAAAAATATGGCGCGCGTTTAAAATATTTAGGTAAATGTTTTAAACGTTAGATGATTAATGCAATGTTAAAATCGAGTGTTAAAAATAGTAAAACTAATTAACAAATCATAGTTTGTTACCTCGATCAATGTTATCCGCAAATTGTAATAAAAAGATGTGTAATGACTTCGCAACGACGACGCCATTTTTGGTATTGAAATGGTGAGCCGCTGCGAGGCCACATTTGAAAGGAGAATTTTGTGAAGACAAGTGGTGTTCCGACTAGAATATCTTGTGAGTACAATTTCTGTTTATTGATTTCTATTGATGATTAATTTAGATTTTAAGGTCGCTTTTAAACTGTTTAGCTAAATATTATTAAGAATAAACGTGAGTAGATAACCCATTGTGTGTATTCATTTTTGCAATGAGTGAGCCTAGCGGCGGAGGTGGTGACGTCAGCTCTGCTGACGTCACGGTTTCTAAAAATCCAAATGGTCTCTGTTCTCCGTTATACATATTTACTAACATCTTGACGTTTCTACAAATTACATTAGGTATTCGTAAATGTCACGCTCTGATGTTATTATAACTGACAGGTTCGGTTACTAAGATGGTGGGAGGAAAACTAATTCGAAGATGAAGAATTCGAATTGGTTTTTTTTGTTCGTAATTACTTGGAATTACGTAGCTATAATACATCGCCTACGCATGTTTCCAGTGACGGGTCAGGCAGAGGTGTATAATGGTGCTCCATGGTGGTAATGTAACAGTCCTAGATTCGATTTTGTATGGAAACAAGTGAATCTGAACTGTTACATTACAGGCGAATGCTCGCGGTGAGGGAGCACCATAACATACCGATAATTTATTATCCTAGTTATGTTAAAGGTATACCATGCCTATCCCAAATAAATACGGATAAGGGCAGCAGAATGATGATGAGTTAGTTGTATTATGAGTCCTATGGAAAGAGATTTAAAATACAAAAGAGAGACCATCAGAAAGAAAAAGTAGTAAATTATACCGTGACGGCTGACGGGCGAGAGTCAAGGGAAAAAACGTGTTGCGCGGGTGCCAAGTAACACGGGGCTACGGTAGGAAGATGAGGATGAGACTATCAAAAGACAAGTCATAGAAAAACTGTTTAAGTCTCATGTATAAGGGGGCGAGCCTATTGCCATCAACCGAGCACAAATCCGGCCTCCGTGGATGATACTGAAAAAATCCTGATTGAAAAACCCAATAATACTTTGGCCGATCCGGCAATCGAACCCAGGATCTCATGTTCAGCAACGCTGCGCAGTTGTGTCTCAGTGACGCATTAAAGTATTTTTTTTTAATTATCAAGTTTGACACTTCGATTTAATAAATCTATTTTAATTTATTAAAATGCATTTCTTCCCATGTTACGTAATTGGCCGTTTTCCTACCACAATCAAAATCATATTTTTTATAATCAAACTATTACCGATTTACCACAGATATTGAAAGCATCAATCGAGCATTTCTGCCTACCCTACCAAAAAGTTTATGGTACAGATAATTTAGTACAAAATTTACATAAGCCAGGAGCTATTAATTAGGTCTTCCAAGCAATTAACGCCTTATATTGCTGTCTACTCAGCGAGGGAATTAAACCTGAAGAAGGTCTATAATACATATTTTAGTACTGAATCCAGACTTAAGTATTCATGGAGTTTTTAATGCGGAAAATGATGTTATTAAGAATTTATGGAGATGTGGCCGTTTATTTTTCTAGGAAAAGTACGGCTTGTCTTTAATTTAAGGGCTCATCATCATCTGCCTAGCCTTTTCCCAACTATGTTAGAGTCGGCTTCCAATCTAACCGGATGCAGCTGAATACCAGTATTTTACATACTGCCTGTCTGACCTCCACAACCCAGCTAGTACTGGGTTATAGGACACCCTTTAATAAGACTGGTTGTTAGAATCTCCGACCACTGACTACCTGTAACGACTGCCAAAGATCTGGGACCAACGGCTTAACGTGCTTTCCGAGGCACGGAGGAAACTCGATATGTAAAGGGCGGTCACCCATCCACAGACTAGCCCAGGCAAGCGGGGTTTAACCTGAAGATTGATCCGAGCGGCTGTTATTATTTAGCCACGAGCTCAAAGTGTCCCTGAAACAAACAACACAAAACTAAAATCTCAGCACGTTACAGCAGTCCACGGATTATCCATACTTTATCCTTTATTGGAACTTAGGCCAGGACATAGGTAGGCACAAAAACAAGGCATTAGTATTCAGTACACGGACAGCACCGCAGCGCCTTGAGTTTCTGCACACGTTACACCTTTCGCGACAATGTAGTTTCGAAGGGCAAAAAATAATACCAAGTTATGTTAAATTGTAGATATGTTAGGAATCATAAGTATAAGGTGTGATGGGACCCGTAACGTAGCTTACTTTTACGAATTTTGGTCAACAAAGTATGTAACATTGAGTTCAAGATATTGCTGAGAAGGAACCGATTTTAATTTTGGTGAATAATCGCTGTTTACGATAACGCGCAATGAAGTGCACGCAAACTTATTTAAAGTAAAGTCTTGTATATAAAACTTTTTAGGCGTGTAGGTACGTAAAACGTCTTAACCATTCTGGAATAAATTCTATAAATGATGGTTAAAACCGCATCAAAATCCATGGAGTTTAGATAAATGAACAGTCTCACCGACGAACACGAAAACGGGGTCGTTTTATATACATACAAGGTGTGTTTTGTAAACAAACATCCTGTCTACCAAATTAAGTAACTCTACGCAAAAATTATTGCTGGGATACGACATTTTTTCAAAAATTCCGTTTTACAGTAGGACTCAATGTAACGCACTCACAACATCGTGCTGATGGATGCATTGAATAGTACAGGGGTCATGAAGGTACTTAAAGTAAAGTCATAACATTAAAAACTGGTATTAAAAAAAAAAACTTGTGAAATAGTTCAAACTTTGACCTCCAATAACTCCGTAACTAGAAGGTTCGCTAGTATTGTCTAGAACAAAAAAAAAATCGCAATGATGGAGAGAGCAACTGCCTTTTCGGCTTCGTTAAGGGTCTATTTACACTCTTTAGAGATCCGAGTTTTTCATCAGTTCTTAGAGTCGTTCTTTTTAAACTAGATATAGAAGATGCAGCTATATATAAACATAATTATTATTCCCTACATAGTACTCATCCTAATGTACTCCGTCAAGCGTTAGACCTCCACATTACATAACCGTATATATCCTCGCCATTCGAATGATAAAAAGGTCTCCAGCGCCTCCAATAAGTCAGTTCTTTCGTCCTGACAGCCTGGCTTTTGAAGTCCCAAGCTGATTGATCACACTAGAAGTGCCACTCAGGGCTCTAATGGATACTGTCTGCCTTTCTGAAGAAGATATGAGTGCCTGCGGCTTTGTGGACTGAGAGCTTTTTGTAAATAGATTTATGTCTTTGATAGGCTAGATAGTTATAATGTATACTATAACGCCGCTGTTGGAAGCACTGAGATTTGAGTTCTGGGTTAGATTCTCATGCTTTAATAGTAAGCATTATTAGACTATGTTTCCATTGCTATGACACAGGCCTCTTCTCTGTGACCAGGAATAGGCAGGCAGAGGCTTTGTTCAATAATTTCCATACAAAGACGGAACGTTTGGCGCAGTGGCTGAGCGATTGGCTGCTATGCTGCGTGTCGCGGGTTCGATTGTCGCATGGAAAACATATTTGTATGGTCTACAGGTAGTTGTTTCCGGTCTGGTCATGTATGTGAGTTTTTAGAAATTCCTAGTGTGGGGCAAAATTATAAATGAAAAACTAGGGTTTCAGCGTTTCATCAATGACGAAGATAAACAAACGGCTTTGACTAACGTCCTCGTGACGCCGTCATACAAGCAATCCGCTTAACGTAGTTTCGGTACCACGGATTTAAATAGTATTGCAGTTTTTAGATGGTCTGTATTCTATGTTTCCGACGTCAATGATTCACTCCTATCTGTCTGTCTATTTAAAAACAGCACACGTAAAAAAGTAAAACAAACAAATATTGGTATCATTTGTCATCATCGTCTGACTAGCGCAACTAGTTCGGAAAGAATCGGCTTCCAGTGTAACCGGACGCAGCTGGTCATATTCCACAGCTACAAATAAATAAACCGTTACTAGGTACAGCAATTCTAACCTTGATAGTTTGCCGAATTCAAATTAAATAACCTAATTCTAATCGATATTTTCTGAGATTTTCCCACACACTGTAGGTGCCTCGCCTCACTGCCCGCGATTAGCGAGAAGCGACTCCCTACTCGCTCTCTCGTCTCTAGCAACTAAAACCAAGTTGTTAGTTTAACAGAGTTCTAGCAGGCGGGGTGAACAGTTCAGCGTTCAACTATTATGTAGATTATATATTTTGAATCCCTCTTCGTTAGCCCCGGCTGTCATTTCTAGATCTTTGACAGCCGGAAGCTCCAAAGTTTGACAACCAGTCTCACCAAGGGCTATCGTGTTACAAAATAACTGGGTTGTGGCAGTCAGATAGTCGATTCATATAAAATACCGGTATTCAGCTGCATCCATTTAGATTAGAAGCAGACCCCAACATATTTGGGAAAAAGTTAGGTAGATGATGGTTTCTTTTACTGACCCAGGACCTACAATCTTGAGCGAGAAAATGGTTGGTAGCTAAACGCTTCCCGTCGACGATGGGACCTGTGCCTTACGATGTAATAAAACGATCAACAGCATCCAAACACAGAAGTATTTTGTAATCTGTCGTTGTTTATAGACACAGGCCGATCAAATCGATTGCCTCGTTGGTCGAGTGGGCGCAAGCACTACTGCTGAGCATGAGGTTCTGGGTTCGATTCCCAGGTCGGGCAAATTGTTATTGGGTTTTTCCATGAGGAATTTTTGTCAGTAGTAACGACGGAGTCTGAATTTGTGCCCGGCTGATGGCAATAGGCCCGCCCCATGGGACTGAAATCTGCACAATGTCGGTTTACTATTAAGTACACCTCTGCCTAACCCTTCGGGGGTTACAGGCGTGATGTTATATTTATGTTACGAAGCAATACAACTATGAACACCATACAAACACAACAATATTTTATTTTCATTCGTTGTTTTTAGTAACAGACCGATCAAATCAGTTGGTGTGTAGGTTAGTGTGGGGGCGTAAGATACAATAAACTGAAATAAAATGAAGAACATTTGTCTTTTTGGAAGGAGGATTACATATTACTAAACCAGAATTCGTTGAGTTCCAAATCAAGACTTGTGTAACGTCTATAGTGGAATTCGTAAGTTGCTTTAACGTTTTTGCAAATAACTCGTGGCTGAGCTGCGGGGAGGAGCTCGTGGCTAAATAATATCAGCCGCTCGGGTCGCTCTTTAGGTTAAGCCGTGTTTGCCTAGGTTGGTCTGTGGATGGGTGATCACCCATTACATACCGAGTTTCCGCCGTGCCTCGGAAAGCACGTTAAGCCGCTGGTTCCGGGTGTCATTTGTAAATCTTTGACAGTCGTTATGTAGTCAGAGTGGCCCAAAAAGTCTGACAACCAGTCTTACCAAGGGGTATCGCATTACCCAGTACTAACTGGGTTGTGGAGGTTAGATAGGCAGTCATCATCATCATCATCATTTCAGCCGAAAGACGTCCACTGCTGGACATAGGCCTCCCCCAAGTGTCGCCACATTGACCGGTCCCGTGCGTCTCGCATCCAGCGGATCCCTGCAACCTTTACGAGGTCATCGGTCCATCTAGTGGGAGGCCTTCCAACGCAGCGTCTTCCGGTTCGCGGTCGCCACTCCAGAACTTTTCGGCCCCATCGGCCATCCGTTCTGCGAGCAATGTGCCCTGCCCACTGCCACTTAAGTTTGGCTATTCTTCGGGCTACGTCGGTAACTCTGGTTCTCTTGCGGATCTCCTCATTTCTGATTTGATCACGCAAGGAAACTCCGAGCATAGCCCTCTCCATTGCCCTTTGGGTGACTTTCAGCCTTCTGATGAGGCCCATTGTGAGCGACCACGTTTCGGTCCCGTATGTAATCACAGGACAGATAGGCAGTCGCTCCATGTAAAATGCTAGTATTCAGCTGTATCCGGTTAGACTGGAAGCCGACCCCAACATGGTTGGGAAAAGGCTAGGCAGATGATGATGAAGGTTTTTATGTTATTAAATGCATAAATAAGGTTGCTGAAACCGTAACAAACATTAAATAATAGTTTAGTTTATTAATACAATAACCAACTATTTTGATGATAACTGCCAGAACTATTTGGTACCTAAAGTTTCTTTTAAAAGCATAGTTTTCACCTCAAAAAAATTAAATTCTCAAAACGCCAGTGTTAAAGTGTTAAAAACTTCGCTTCATACCTCGAACAGCGTTTCGTTTCATCACGGAATGTGTATGCAACGAGAATATTTGTTCCCGCGGTTCGAATTGTCGAGTTTTTCTTTATTTGAACCGGGCTTTATTGCATTTTCGCGTAAAAACAATAGGATACATAGATTTTGCTTGATAAAAGCTTTTTTATACTCACTTCCTATTATTGATAAGATAAATGTTATTTGTCAGATAGGCAGTCGCTCCATGTAAAATACTGGTATTCAGCTGCATCCGGTTAGACTGGAAGCCGACGACCCCAATATACTTGGGAAAAGGCTAGGCAGATGATGATGATGAAATGTTATTAATCTATAAGAGAATTTCTTGATGACAATACATTGAAGCGAATCCATTGACCTGGTGAAGGTTGAAGGGATCCGCTGGACGTCTTTTGGCTGAAATGATGATGATGAGGATGTTGAATCCATTGAATGAATAATTTTTAATTTGATATAAATCTTCTTTTTTTTTACTATTTTACTAATTTAATCATAATGCATTACAATTGGATGTATTGTATTTTAAGTTTTTACTACATATTTACCGAACTTGAAACAATTCCTTGACCAATTCCTAGTGAATCAAAATCAGAATCAGAATCATTTATTCATAAACATAGGTAGTAAGTACAAACAAGATCTTAAAAATTTGTATAGTGACACGCAAGTCATTTATTTTAATTTACAATCTTCGTCAAGCCGAAAAAGCAAATGATATTTCTTTTCCTGAAATGTCTATTAATACCAATTAATTATATTGAAACGAAGACCTTTTAAATAAATTGTGGACAAATTGAAATAAATTGTAACTTTAGTATAAATGTTTATTCTGAGGATGTTTCTTTGAGCTCTTGATTGAAATAAATCTGTTTACTGAGTGCCGATAAAATGTGGATGTTTTAGGGAACAGAACAGAATAAATATTTGAAGCCTCGGCGAGCCAGCGATAAAAAGCTTTTGACTTTGTGTGGGATTGTGTGTTCGTTATTTATTTTTCTGTAAATGACGACATTTACGACGAATTCAGTGAGTTGCATAATGAATATGTGCTAGGGTTCTTGTCAACGCAACGAAATTATACCAACATTTTGTTGCTCTCTAGTAAACCAGTGATGTTACATACATCTTAGTCAAGTAGCGTTTTTAATTATCTCGAATCAGTAGCGTTTTTGAGAGCAGTGGTGGCCCAGTGGTGGCGGTCCCGACTTACGAGCAATAAGTCGTAAGTTCGAACCCAGCCAGGTGCATTACTTTGTTTAATTTATTTCATCACCACTGCTCTCAAAACGGTGAAGGAAAACATCGTGAGGAAACCGGCATGTCCTAGAACCAAAAATTCGAAAACATGTGACATCTACCAACCCGCACTGGGCCCGCGTGGTGGATTATAGCCCATTCCCTCTCATAGAGAGGAGGCCTGTGTCCCAGCAGTGGGAACATTATAGGCTGATTATGCTATGCTTATATAAAGCGTTTTTAACTTTCTCGAAAGTGGTGTAGGTACACTTTGGACCGCATTCAGAATGAGTGTGAGGAAAGATCCTTAATTACCAATTCAGCCATATTATGTGACTTCAAAATTGTCATATTGTACTCAGGACTAAAGTACTAGTAATTCAAATTAAATAGTTTCAAAAGGATCAGTCGAGAGGAGTGCCAGATGACCTCTTTGTAAAGAGCTAGACTTGTGGCTACAAACTTCAGTGGGGTCGTGTTCCCAGAAATATCTTGCTACCCTCAACTTGAAATCTTAACAGCGGAACCCTTTCAGCCCGTGGTTAGGTCAAGGCAGACTTTGAACCCTGTTAAAAGCATTCTTGATGTTTTCGCGTTTAATCACATAACTTGGAATATTTTGATGGTTAATTAATTAGATTTAGAAGGTTTGTTACTTTTTAGGTTTATCTTTAGTGTTCTGTTTATAAATTTTATTTGACAGCCGAAAATGATAGAAATACACCTTGCTAAATTAAGTTCTTTTCATTTGATAAGACTTCTAAAAATCTCATGTAAGTTTTAAGTTATGTGGTAAATGTTAACAGGAACTTAAGGGGCCATCCATAAATTATGTCACACGTTAAGGGGAGGGGGTCGACGAAGTGTGACGGCAAGGTGCGGGAAGGCTCCTAAAATTGACGTCACATTTCAAAAGCTAGCATATGTAAGTATTAAAAAACAAGAACTATTAACGAAACACGTAAAATATTACCAACTTCCATCTGTATGAACATGTAAATTTTATGAAATATGTGACGCCACACTAGGGAGGGCTGTGAGCCTCACAAATGTGACCAGCTGTGACAAGAACGGGGGGGGGGGGGGAGGAGCGGGTCAAAAAATCATGAAATTGTGTGTCGTAATTTATGGATGACCCCTAATTGCGAACGCAATTAGGGGTCATCCTTAGTAGCTGAGCTGTCAACCTAGGCGAACGCGCACCTAGGTTGACAGCTCAGCTACTAATCTAATTTGGGACTAATTTAACTGGCTAATATTTCTTTCATGACAATGACATAGATCAACACCTTCTAACACACGCACGTGATAGAACGATAAAGAAAGAAAAAAACACTAAGATTTTCTACGAAAAGAAGAAATAGATCCCCCGTGTCTTCACTAAATGTGTCGCTCAGCTTGTTAAGGAAAACGCAACAGTTAACATCGAAGACGAAACCGTGGACAAAGTTCAAAGTTATCAAGTAAATGTTAAGTTTAACTTTAACCTGTATAACCTGTTAGTTAGTTAGTGTTGAAACCTACTTCAGTTTTTGATTGTTGAAGGACTGCTTTGTTACTTTAGCCGGAGTTACTACTTTGGGTCGTACCTAGGTCTTATTGAAGAGGGCTTCGTCAAAGAGAGTCTAACTTTATGTTCTCTCGTGTCTTAGGGCTTTCTCTGTGTACCTATAAGTCAAAAAACCGCTTTACTTAAGTTATAAACGCAGTAACTAAAACCTGCCTCGTTGTATTAGCGGTTGCAAGTGCGACTCCTGAGCATGAGGTCCTGAGTTCCAGTCGGGCAAAGTTTTATTGGGTTTTTCCATCAAGAATTTCTCAGTATCAATCACGGAGACTGGATTTTTGCCCGGTTGATGGAGATAGGCTCGCCCCCCTATAACATGGGACTTAAACATAACTGGGTGTACCTGTTAGGGACACCTTTGCCTAACCCTTATGTATATAGTTGGCTAGGTTCCTTTTTGGCATTTAACGGTAAGTAATTAAGAGATTGGCTATACCAATAATTTCACAACAAACAAGTACATAAGTAACTAATCCTGCTATAGAGCCCATGCACACGCTTTTAATCCACAATCACACATAAGTACGAACAGTTGGCAGCCACGTTCGGCTTACCGAATCGCATCAGGCGCAGTAAGCGATGATTCCAGTTCACTGGACTTATTCAGGATTAATCTGGTTTCCAGGTCGAGTTGAATGGAGTAACGGGAATTGTTAAGTTATGGTAGTTTTAAATCAAATGTGATGAAAGGAAATTTCTGAAGATTTTGAATAACAATGAAAGATAGAATGTACTTTCTAAGTTAGTCTTAGACTTCTCTGAAATCGGTGAAGGAAAACATCGTGAGGAAACCTGGACTTACAATTATTTTAAGTCTCAAATTACCAGTCTGCATTGTTCTTGCGTGGTAATTAATGTTCGTGCCTTCTCTGCATGTAAAAAGGCTTTTTAGACTGAAAAGTAACTTGCTCAACGAGAGGGAGAGATTGATTTTGGTAACCCCCTCTTGCAATCTAGTTATCCTCATTTTGTTCAAGATGATTCTTTAACTGGGTCACCCCGCGGACAGTGAATTTTTTCATATATATTTTTTGATTGGCCGACACTGTCCCACTGCTGGGCAAAGGCCTCCGCCAATTCCTTCCTGGAGCACATTTCATATTGAAGAGAAATAATTTACAAACACTGTTGTAGATATTTTGGCAAAATCCGGGAGTTTATCTTATTTATTTGGGAAAACAAACAATTCTTTGTTAATCATTTATAGTGTGTAAATAAATGATTAACAAAGAATTATACGAGACTGCATCAGTATGCAACTAACTACGTAATCCACATCTGATATCTTTCTTTATCGTGTGGTTAGTGCCTAACCTGTTGTCAGAGTTTTATGCCGCCCATGGGCCTCTGACTTAGCTTTACATGCCGTCGAGAAATATCTCTCAGGCATGCTGGTTTCCTCACGATGTTTTTCTTTACCGAAGCAAGTGATAATTATACAATACGCACATGTATCCGAAAATCAGAGGTGCGTGTCTTGGGTTCGAACTCGAGACCTTTGACTTGTCAGTCTGACGGTCACACCACTAGACTATCACTGCTTGTTCATATCTCATATGAAAGACACACACATCACATCACATCTTTACACACACACACACACACAGACACGTCACACACATCTTCACACACACACACACACACACACACACACGTCACACACACGTCACACACATCTTCACACACACCACATCACATCTCATCACACACACATTACGTCTTTAGTTTTAAAACAAAGCATTTGAAACCGTTTACGTGTAAAATGACCCTCGCAACCTTTTCACAACTACATTTCAAAAAGTTCCACTCATTTAAACTTGTACTGGCTTCGGTAATTACATAAAATAAACTGACATCTACGTTTATCAAGCCCCTACCTTGGCCTAGATACAGTAGTGTCACACTAGTGCATTTTCTTTTCTACAGGGTTGCATCCGAATGGAGGGTTCGCAACGACATCCATTCATTGTTGATAAAAACTAGGTTTTTGTGTTTGAGTTTCTTTGAATAGACGACTAGAATAGCTTGTTGTTTTTTGTGAGATCTACGAGTTCTTGAAATTCCTAAAAAAAAAAATACTTTCTATAGGAATGGCCGCAATCAGCTGATCCACATGTATGGTAAAACTAAAAAAAAAGTTATGAATTTCCAAAAGGCATAGAACAAAAGTTGTTCAGTTTCATGGTCCGAGACACCACACGGGAGGTCTTGCGTTTATTATGTTACACGTTGCATATGTAGTTGGGAAATGGCAGATGAGAGAGCTGCTGAAGTGCAAAACGCGACGGGAAAAAATATGGTTTTTACTATTTCGTAATGGACTTGAAATGTTAATATTTGATAAGATCTTCTTATCTTATTGCTATCAGTGATAAGACCGCCTATTATACGCAAATACGCAATCATATTGGAATGTATCACTCCGCACACTCCGCCACAATAAAAAAAAAATCAAGTTGCGAAAAACGATGTAATTTCTTATTTTCCTTTATTTATTTATGTACAAATTAATTACATTTTTAAATATTCTTTACAAAAAAAATATAAAAACATTTAAAAATATAAAAAATTGTAGCCCACCGGTATCGGGAACAGGGTCCAAGCTACCGGCGGTCAGGGCTCCAGAGAGAGGAACCTCCTAACAATACGAGCCGTGTCCAGAAGTACCGCTTTCTGAATCAAGCCCTTGATCCAGCTACCTAACGAGAGCCTCCTCAGGTATTGGTCGAGGCTCTTGGCAATTAAGCCATGGGCTGATACAACTATCGGCACAATGATCGCTGAGCCCACATCCCACATGTCTACAACCTCGTGAGCCAAGTCAAGATACTTGATTTGCTTATCTTTCTCGGCTTTCACGAGGTTCTCATCATGCGGGACCGTTATGTCAACAATCATTGCGCGCCGCTCTGATCGATCCACCACCACTATATCAGGCTTATTGGCTACAATAGTCCTGTCAGTGATGATGGATCGATCCCAGTACAATGTGATACTGCCATTTTCGAGAACTGGGTCGGGCACATACTTATAGTACGGCACTTCCGATTCCACAAGGTTGTATTTTAGAGCAAGTTGCTGATGGATAATCCTGGCTACTAGGTTGTGTCTATGCAAGTACTCTCCGTTAGCCAGACGAGAACACCCGGAAATAATGTGACGGATTGATTCGCCTGGACGGTGGCATGCCCGACATATGTCAACCGTACCATCCTTCACAATAAATTTCCGGTAGTTATTCGTCATCATAACTTCATCCATAATTGCACAGACAAAACCTTCGGTTTCTCCGAAAAGGTCCCCGGAACGTAGCCAGGCTACGGACGCTGATAGGTCTACATCGGGTCCATGCAAGGCCCGGAAAAAGCGTCCGTGAAGCTCCTTACTCTGCCATACCTCCATGCGGTCGTTAGTGTCAAGCACTACAGGTTTGCGCCAGTTCTCTTTAGCCAAGGAAAGCGGGGTGAGGCCCTTGTCCACCACGACGACATCTCGATGCATCCCCACGTCGGCTTCAAGGAAATATTCCCTGAGACTGCATATCTCGCGATTGTGGAGAGTCTTAGCATTTAAAAAGCCTCGACCCCCACACTTCCGCGGGATATACAGTCTCATAACCGAAGAACGCGGGTGATGCATACGATATGCCGTCAACAATGTACGGACCCTCCTATCCAGGGCGTCTAGTTCTGTTTGAGTCCATTTGAGTATGCCGAAAGAGTACATCAAAACCGGCATGACCCAACCGTTGAAGGCACGTACCTTATTTCCGCCTGATAAAAGACTATTAAATACTTTTTTCAGGCGGCCAAAGAAGCGCTCCTTCAACGATTGCTTCATGTCAGCAACATTGATGCCCAGCGCTTCCGACATACCCAAATACTTATAGGTTTCGGTTGCTGAGAGGGATCTAAGTTTTATGGAATTCGAGAGCTGGGTTCCCACGGATTCCACAATCTCCCCTCGCTTTACATGCATGACCGCACATTTGTCCACACCAAATTCCATCCTGATGGCGCTACTGAAAGTTTCAGTTACCTTCAGTAGCTCCATCAGTTGTAAATCGTTAGGGGCAAAGAGTTTCAGGTCATCCATGTAAAGGAGGTGAGATATAACTTGACCACCTCTCCTCAACCGATAGCCTAGACCTGAATCCTCCAGCAGCGTGCTAAGAGGATTCAAGGCTAAGCAGAACCAAAGTGGACTCAAACTATCGCCCTGAAATATACCTCGCTCTATCCTTATCGGCTCGCTATTCCTCTGGATTTGCCGACATCCTGGATAGCGAAGGACTGTCCTCCATTGCCTCATACATGACATCAGGAAGGTGCGCAGAGTTGCATCAACTTTATACAACTCTAGCACCCTCATGAGCCATGTATGTGGCACGGAGTCATAGGCCTTCTTATAGTCTATCCAACATGTCGACAGATCCTTTCGGGAACGGCGAACCTGTTGACTAATGGCCATATCAATGAGGAGTAGCTCCTTAGTACCGCGGGACCCGTTCCTACATCCATTTTGAGAAGCGGACATGATAGAATTGTCATCAATGTGTTTGTTAATTTTAGCTCTCAAAATGGATGTAAGAACTTTATAGACCGTCGGAAGACAGGTAATCGGTCTATAATTTTTGGGCTCCGCAGTACTACCCGATTTATGGAGCAGGTGGGTTATACCTGTTGTCAGGAACTCTGGCAACGATCCAGACTCTAAGGCTGACTGGAACAGGATCGCCAGGCGAGCGTGCGACCTGGTAAACCATTTAATCCAAAAGTTGTGCAATCCATCCGGCCCTGGAGATTTCCAGTTCGGCAACGGACGGACTGCACGAACTACGTCTTGGGGGCTGATAGTGATTGCCCCCATTTCTGGTACCAGATCGCACGTCCGCTCAACCTCCCGAGTCCAATCACCCTCGGTATGGCTCACAGGCACCGACCAGATGCTGCGCCAAAACGAAGACATGGCATCATCATCCGGTAGGCGCGTGTCAGCCACACCTTGGTCCGGTCGCTCCCAAGCCCTATAAACCCACCTTTCATCTCTTTGGAATGTGCGATTCTGAGTGTATCGGTCCACCCTCCGCTTATACCTACGAATACGGCTTGCCCATGCATACACTTTCTGCTTCAGGAAGTCGATGCGCTCCGTGACACCGGACATGTAGTCTCGAGGACTAATATCAGTCCCCGAGAATGCCCGCCGCACAAAACGCATCACTCTAGGACGAGTATTGCCCTCCCTGAAGCAGATCAGTTTGCCGATGAGTGCTCTGGCCCCACCAATACGTCGTTCAATCCTGTACTGCCATGCTGGTACGGCTGGTTTAGGTCGTGTAGCTCTGTCATCATAAAATTTGACATGAGCTACACGACATGCCGCTACAGCCGCACAATACAGGACTGAGTGAGCATCGGTGAGGTCTTCACAGTTGTCAAAATAGTTTGACAACTGCGAATCCAGAACAGCCACCAGCGCCCTATTTTTGTTATGCATGGGCAAACGAGGTATGCGTGGTCTAAGGTCGGGTTGCATGAACCGATATTCTCGAATCGCACCCTCCAAAGCACTCCTCATTTCCTCATTGCACTGGGTACTTACATTAGTAACCATATCATTACTCACGTCGTTATCGCAATTTGATATCATAGTAGACTGTGGTGGAACCACAGCCTGCGGCGGCGTGGCAATGACTTGGCTACTCTGCATTTCCATCCGCAAGCGATCAAGCACAGTGTCATCCAACATACGATTACGCTGGATGACTCGTACCTGATCCGATAGTCGTTGTGCCGACACGTTGACAGCTGGCTCAAGCACCTGAAACAGAGAGAGCATCCGAACACGGTACGCAGTCAGATTGTTTCCTCCCTCTGTAGCCCCATAGTATGCGCGCATGACATTTGCATTAATGGATTGCGTCCATCGCATGCGCTGCACACTCCCGCCGAGAGCTGGGACCCTATCAGAGGCCGGTGGGCCTCGAGGTCCTAAGCCGTCCGGCGGCCGGCGTCCTCCCCGTCGACGAACAGGTGGTGGCGTCGTGGGCGGAGAGAAATACTCGTCGCTCGAGCTCGACGCAACTGCCACGGCCGGTGTCACAGCACTCACGACGGGGCTGGATTCCGGTGGTGGCGAGGCGGAGCTGAGCGACGGGTCCGGAGGCGATAGGCGTGCACGTCATCAGGCGCAGTAAGCGATGATTCCAGTTCACTGGACTTATTCAGGATTGATCTGGTTTCCAGGTCGAGTTGAATGGAGTAACGGGAATTGTTAAGTTATGGTAGTTTTAAATCAAATGTGATGAAAGGAAATTTCTGAAGATTTTGAATAACAATGAAAGATAGAATGTACTTTCTAAGTTAGTCTTAGACTTCTCTGAAATCGGTGATGGAAAACATCGTGAGGAAACCTGGACTTACAATTATTTTAAGTCTCAAATTACCAGTCTGCATTGCTCTTGCGTGGTGATGATGCTCGAGCCTTCTCTGCATGAAAAAAGGCTTTTTAGACTGAAAAGTAACTTGCTCAACGAGGGAGAGATTGATTTTGGTAACCCCCTCTTGCAATCTAGTTACCTTCATTTTGTTCAAGATGATTCTTTAACTGGGCCACCCCGCGGACAGTGAATTTTTTCATATATATTTTTTGATTGGCCGACACTGTCCCACTGCTGGGCAAAGGCCTCCGCCAATTCCTTCCTGGAGCACATTTCATATTGAAGAGAAATAATTTACAAACACTGTTGTAGATATTTTGGCAAAATCCGGGAGTTTATTTTATTTATTTGGGAAAGCAAACAATTACACACTATAAATGATTAACAAAGAATTATACGAGACTGCATCAGTATGCAACTAACTACGTTATCCACATCTTATATGAAACACACACACACACACACCCACATCACATCACATCACATCTTTACACACACACATCTTCACACACACCACATCACATCTTTACACACACACCACATCACATCTCATCACACACACATTACATCTTTCACATTACGTCTTTAGTTTTAAAACAAAGCATTTGAAACCGTTTACGTGTAAAATGACCCTCGCAACCTTTTCACAACTACATTTCAAAAAGTTCCACTCATTTAAACTTGTACTGGCTTCGGTAATTACATAAAATAAACTGACATCTACGTTTATCAAGCCCCTACCTTGGCCTAGATACAGTAGTGTCACACTAGTGCATTTTCTTTTCTACAGGGTTGCATCCGAATGGAGGGTTCGCAACGACATCCATTCATTGTTGATAAAAACTAGGTTTTTGTGTTTGAGTTTCTTTGAATAGACTAGTCGTCTAATAGCTTGTTTTTTTTTGTGAGATGTATGTTGTATTTAGGGTTCCATACCAGAGGACGGAACCCTATTACTAAGCCTCCGCTGTCCGTCCGTCTGTCTGTCTGTCAGCGGGGTGTATCTCATGATCCGTGATAGGTAGACAGTTGAAATTTTCACAGAATGTGTGTTTCTGTTGCCGCTATTTAACAACAAATAGTAAAAATAAATTAAAAATTAAAGGGGGTTCCCTTACTGCGATGGTACGGAACTCTTCATGCGCGAGTCCGACTCGCACTTGGCCGGTTTTTTCTATGGTTATTTAGAACTTGTTTCTTACCAAGGGATGTCGTATTACCCAGCAGGCCAGGACTAACTGGGTTGTAAAAGTCAGTTAGGCAGTCGCTCCATGTAAAATATTGGTATTCAGCTGCATTCGGTTAGACTGGAAGCCTACCCCAACATATTTGGCCGTTTCCCAGCTATGTTGGGGCCCCAACATAGTTGGAGAAAGGCTAGGCAGATGATGATAATTTAGAACTAGCTCGTAGGTAAGCAATAATGGCCGCACGGCTCGATCTTCAAGGTAAAGCAACGCCTGCCGAGGTCAGTCCGTGGATGGGTGACCATTCATAACTTAAAAAGACCCCTCCGTGAATTGGAAGCATGTTAAACTGTTGCTCCCGGCTGTCATTTTGACAGTCGTAAATGGTTGTCAGAAACCTGAAAGTCTGTCAACCAGTCAGAACAAGGTGTATCTCGTTATCCAGTAGCTGGCTTCAGTTCAGATAGTCAGTCGTCCAATTGTGGTATTCAGCTTTATCTGGTAAAATGCCTTATACCTATCTTAATACAACGTGGAACATAATAAACGCAAGACCTCCCGTGTGGTCTCTCGCACCATGAAACTAAACATCTTTTGTTCTACGAGTTCTAGAAATTCGCAAAAAAAAAAAAAACTCTCTATAGGAACGGACGCAATCAGCTGATCCACATGTATGGTATTACTAAAAAAAAAGTTATGAATTTTCAAAAGTCATAGAACAAAAGTTGTTCAGTTTCATGGTCTGAGACACCACACGAGAGGTCTTGCGTTTATTATGTTACACGTTGTATATGTAGTTGGGAAATGGCAGATGAGAGAGCTGCTGAAGTGCAAAACGCGACGGGAAAAAATATGGTTTTTACTATTTCGTAATGGACTTTAAAGGTTAATATTTGATAAGATCTTCTTATCTTATTGCTATCAGTGATAAGACCGCCTATTATACGCAAATGCGCAATCATATTGGAATGTATCACTCCGCACACTGCCACAATTAAAAAAAAATCGAGTTTTCAAAAATGCGAAAAACGATGTAATTTCTTTATTATTAATACGGGATATTTACCATGTTTACTGTTTTTTATGAGTTCCCGATATTTCCCTAATTAATTTTTCTTCAGCTGACCCTTTCTAAAATACACGCATACATCCTCTTTTATACCTCCACACAGTCCCATCGCCCCATGACCCACCCATAGCCAAACGCCCTTCATCATATCAAGTTTGAGCATCAGAGACACACGGATGACATACGGCGCTTCCCGGCAATACTTTAGTCAATTTACACGGTGTCATGGGACCTCCCGGGACCCCCTTGCCAATGTGCCGTTTAGCTCGTATTTATTCATAAAAGTGTGCCGTTGAAATGCTGAAGGGATTTTGAGGTGAATATTGATTTTAGTTGTGTTTTTATTGGGAGTTATTGGCATTTTGAAGTCTGATGGAGTAGGTAGATATGGTTTTGTGGGATGGATTTTCATAAGCCTACTCCTACAATATAATATAATTTTATAAATGCGAAAGTTTGTGAGACTGCATGAATTAATGGATAGATGGATGTTTGTTACTCTTTCGCGCAAAAACTACTTAACGGAATTGGATGAAATTAGGAACACAGATAGTTTATAACCTGGATTAAAACAAAGGTTACTTTTTATCCCGGTAGTTTGATCCTGTGGGACAATTATCGAACTCCACGAGGGCGAAGCCGCGGGCTTGAGCTAGAATGTGGATAAAAAAGGAAATGAGGATAATATCGTAAATAAAGGCTTGAGTATGAATGTGGATCACTATAACAGTAGTGGAAGACCAAAGAAGCGATGGATATCATGAATGATCTGTGTGCAAGATGATATTGCTAGAAAGAAACTAAGTCATAGCGAAATGTAAAAAAAAACAACTAACTGCGCTGACCCCAAAATAAGGGCAGGAGAATGAAGACAGGTACGATCATATTTAACATAGTCAGCGTACATGCTATATGTGACGTAATGATATCATTACTGAGACTTAGTCCTCCTGTCTGGAAGCCATTTTACGCAGAAGAAGGCTAGGCCTCAGCCGCAATGCCCTAGAGAGCCGTAATCCTCCAAGTGGGCCTAATGCGGTCCTGAATACCATTTACCTCCCAAACAGAGGCATCCTCTGTTAAGTATATTTAGAGGTAAATAAAACATGTTTGTAATAGTACGTTCAAACAGAATAAACAAACAAACACCCAATAGTTAACCTGTCACTACCAAACACAATTCTATCAACTTTCGGGACCCGGTTGACGGGTTAAGCTATATTGTCCGCACAATTTTCCGCTATTCCATGATTTGGAGTGAAATTGTGCACAAATGGAATATTTAACTATTCTGTTATTGCAACTACTGTCCTGTCATTTTATCTCTGAATTTACAGTATAGCAGGCCCGAAGGCACCTAAAAAGCCGAATCCTGCCCTATAGTGATCTTTATTCTCACTAACGTAAGGTTTAGGTTAGAGGTAAAATAAACTGTGTAAATAGACCCTTAACATAACCGAAAGGCATTTGTTCTCCCCGTCTTTGCTATCATTTTTTTTGTTCTAGACCATACCTGGGAACCTTCTTGTTACGGAGATATTGGGGTCAAAGTTCCAACTTTTCCACAAGTTTTTTTTTAAATACATGTTTTTACTGTAAGATTTTTACTTTATACACCTCCAGGACCCCCGTACTATTCAATCCATCCATCAGCACAATGCTTCAAGTGCTTTCCATCGAGTCCTTCCTGGGGTCTGGGAGGGTCTGTTTACACCCTGTATATATAAAATAATAAAATATATAGACACCACCACCAGACCTTTAGGGTTATTTAGATTTGAAAGGTAGTCGCTCCGTGTAAAATAAGTATGAATTGGTATTTATTGGGCTCACACAGGACAAACAATAAAATAAAAATATGAAAAATAAAACAAACGAAATTAAAAATGAGACCACTAAAAAACCAAATAAAGTAATCAATAGGTCCTGAACGATGCCAATAAGCTTCTATCTCAGCATGGTACTGTGACATTTAAAAAATAGACTGAAATAGCTATAAACTGTTATTTAGCTGCAATCATTTGCTTAGACTCTACGCCGACCAAAGCGTGGTGGAAAAATGCAGATGTGATTTAAAATGATTACATACATCCATTAACTCGCCTTTCTCTCAACGCCAGCTGCTACGATCCTTACAATCGTACTCCTTTCGCCTCGTCCACGTTGACACATCTGGTCATACATGCACGCCGGCTGCGAGTACTACACACCTGGCCTTTCTAAAGAACATCACCAATAAGGTCAGTGCATGTCCTTCTAGGGCGTCTCCTCCCGCCGTTGCCGCTCACATCTGATTTAGAACTGTTGAAGTATCGAAATCGGGTACAAACATTATTATAACTACTCTGTGGTATCTATTATTAAGAATTCTGATTGAATACAAAACAGCCGCAGAACTAAGCCTAGGCTGTAGACCACAGACTAAAATACCAGAGTTTATATAGGTGTGGGCTCTTGTTTTTGGTCGGCTATTTAAAAATTCTTTCTATGCTGTGGTTTTATCTTTGTGCTTCGAAAAGTGTTACACATTTGATGTGAAGGTTTAGTGCAAAGGTCTGAGCGGTACAGGAACATTTACTTGTTGATTGTGAAATAGCTACAAGTCGAGTTCCTTTTGAGAGAGTATGCTGGCGCCAGTCGGTACACATAATATCTACATAATTTTCTGGCAAAACCAATTCTATATTTTAGTTGCCGGACAGAAATATCAAGATTTTACAAATTGTAAATGGCAGTCCTATTGGCATTTAGTTGTTCTTTGCCGGCGTTTAAAACGGGGCAGGAAACATGTATATGCATTATTATGCACATTGTGTCTATTACTTTTTCCTTGTTATAAAGCTGCAAAAAACGATTTTAGTGAAAAACTTGTAGAAAACTTGCAAAAAGGTGCACAAATTAAACAACATTAATGTTCTCTCTTAACAGAAATATGAAGTTTGTTAAGCGACGTCAATTCTCACAACTTGTCGATATAGATAGTCACTACTGACCACGAGATTGGATGTGGTGGAACGACCACAACGACGACGACGTTTAAAAATCCACGTTGGTGTTTACGAATCGGCGTTATATGCGTATACGCTGACTTCCAGATTATAGACACCACTCCCAAGTCTAACGTCCGTTTGAGTAATAATGGCAATGGAATGGATAGACACCTGGCACATTTGGTCATAAAAATTGGTGAAATATTATCCGGGCCAGCAGATTTGTTAATATCCACTTGCTGTAGCAACCGAAATACCTCCTCCTTCCACACATCAATAGAGCAGATGTCTGATACGCGATCAGTAGACAGATCCATTCTTACAGAGGAATAAGAACTAATTCGCGTCGCGTCGCTCTTGGAAGTTAGAAGACAAGTAGTCGCCGAACATATTGCTGATGTCCTCTCAATGACCAGACGACACTTCAACAAATTTAAGATTACATGAGTAACAGCAGGGCTGTCTTTAACCCCTTGTAAGATAAAAGAGCGAGCGAAGCGAGCTCGAATTCTTTTGCACCCCGCCTCAGATACGTTAGTTTTTTCTTGTGACAGTTCTTACAAAAATAATGGGTGTTTTTTGCGGCGGAGAATTTGAATTCTAATCATAACTAGTCCTAATACTAATCCTAACTTTATATCCTAACTAATGTTATAAATGCGAAAGTAAGTTAGTTTGTTTGTTACCTTTTCACGCCTAAATCACTGAGCCGATCATCCTGAAATTTTGCATATACGTTGCCAGGTGTACAGAAACGGATTTAGGATACCTTTCATCCCGAAAAAAGTACTGTTCTCAAGGAAAACAACAATAACGTTATGATGATATAATAGATGGCGCTACGTGTTTTTCGAATCATGATTGAATTATATTACTACAAGCAGATTACGACCCGAATTGATTGTCTTCTAAATTAACGCGAGCGAAGCCGCGGGCAAAGGTTAGTTTTAAGTAAAACACAGAAAAATATTTTTGATATCCATGAAATTGGGTTTATATACGATTAATGTATGAATATGTTTTCGGTCATTAATTTAGAAATTATTTGTTATGCGGTGTGTAATCTTTTTGTTGTTTTATGCATGCATGTAATAGTAATCCTGTTTGCGTAAAAATGTTTTTTTACTATTATTTTTTTTTAGTTTTGGCTGGTGTCGTATTCTTCTCAGCAAACCGTCTTAATTGTTTTCTATATCATGGGTTGCATGAAAAATAACTAGTCTACCATCTTTGATGATCTTTGGGAGTCTGCATATTGGATTTAGAATGACGTCATTTACCTCCTAACCATGCATTGTCATCCAAACTAAACGTGTATGCAAAATTTCAGCACAATTGGTTGGGGATAACTGTTTTAAAATTCAGTTACAAGATAATTATGACCTAAGCAAATATACATGTCGGGTCAGGAGCATTATTGGCACCGTCGTCAGATTTTACGAGTATGTGTGATCGAGCAAAGAAGAACAGTGAATTCAAGATAATCGCTTTTAATACTGTCTTCTACCTGTCTCTGGAGCCCTAACCACCGGTAGCTTGGACCCTGCTTCCGACACCGGCGGACCATTATTTTTTATATTTTAAATGTTTTTTTTTTGACGAAATATTTAAAAATATATCAAATGTGTGTCACTACATATTAGAAAACAAAGTCGCTTCCCGCTGGCTGTCTGTCCCTATGTATGCTTAGATCTTTAAAACTACGCAACGGATTTTGATGCGGTTTTTGTAACAGATAGAGTGATTCAAGAAGAAGGTTTATATGTATATATTTTACCCGTGCAAAGCCGGGGCGGGTCGCTAGTATAAAATAAATAAAGGTTCTAACGCAATAATAAGTTATAGCCAAGTGAAACGTAGGACAGTTCCTAGAATGAAGGTTCTGTTCTCCAGGACGGTTGGAAGGCCAGTGCCTCGTCCTGGCGCTCCTCCATTATCTAGGCTCCGTGGTAGCACGAAGTTAGCCGAGTGTTACTGCTGCCATCACTCGGGTTACGTGCCGCGCTTCATTTAGCGACCGTACTAATGTCCGTCTCCGACCAAACATTGCAAGTTAAATAAAAGCTTCTAAATGAATATCTACCAGATTTTGAATCTGAAGAGGATGGAGCACTAGAAGGTCGTGTTTTTTTTAAAATGCCGCCAATATTTATTTGCAAGCATAGGCAAAGTTGTATTACCCAGGGGTACTGTAGTACCCCACACACGCGTTGTCACGACCGCACGCCAACAGGATTCACGCCCGACTGATGCTACGACACGACCCCCCGTCCCCCGTAAATACGCGCCGGTGCGAAAAGATCCGTTTAAAACAAAAAAGTTGTAGCAAATTTTCAATTTTTTTTTTCAGTTATACCCCATGGTACGGTTCTAGGGCTAAGAAGGTTAAAAAATTAGATTAAGTATTGTTGTAAGCCATGTTCTACTGTTTGAGGTACCTTGACGAATTTAGATTACTGACACCATTAATTGGATTATAATAAAAACGGCTAGAAATATAGCGTTTATTAGTACCTTGACCAGTCATCGAAATGAAGGCGTTCTTACTGGTGAGTAATTTTAATTGTTATTTGGCGTTTGTATAGTGAGCGACATTGCTGGACCTGAGTTCGATTCCTAGGTCGGGCTAAATTTTATTGGGTTTTTCAATCATCTTTCAATAGCAGTCGCGAAGTTTGGATTTGTGTCGGATTGAAATAGGGCCTAAACAGAGCTGGTGACATGTAAGTCTACTATTAGGTACACCTGCCTTACCCTTCGAGGATTGCAGGGGTGATGTTAGGTTAGCTGTAAGTAAATAATAATCGATGATAGCATAATGAATTCGTGGCTAAATAATAACAGCCGCTCGGGTCGATCTTTAGGTTAAGCCGTGCTTGCGTAGGTTGGTCTGTGGATGGGCGACCGCCCATTACATACCGAGTTTCCTCCGTGCCTAGGAAAGCACGTTAATCCGTTAGTCCCGGCTGTCATTTGTAGATCTTTGACAGTCGTTAGGTAGTCATTGGCCCAAAAAGTCTGAAAATCAGTCTTACCAAAGGGTATCGTATTACCCAGTACTAACTGGGTTGTGGAGGTCAGATAGGCAGTCGCTCCATGTAAAATACTGGTATTCAGATTCATCCGGTTAGACTGGAAGCCGACCCCAATATAGTTGGGAAAAGGCTAGGCAGATGATGATAGAATAATCAACGCCAAGTCAAAAAAATCTGAAGGACATATTGGAGTACTTGAGAAAAATAATGCATTCGCTATCATGTAATGTACCTACTAGAATACTTTCACAAACAAAACCGCAACTAGTTAGCTCTACGTACAAAATATCAAGCATAAATAATAATGGTACCTAAGGTTTATTCAGTAGTATTTTAGTTTGATGAATCTGACAATCTGTTTATAACGCGAATCGGACCTTTTGAGAATAGGATATTCCGCGAAGCTGATGTTTTGCGAATTGAACATTCTGCGTCAGACCTCAAAAAGTCGTGCTATGAGCGAGATGATGAGAGAGGCTCGTCTCGAAACCACTATTTTGAAATGAAATTAGGTATATTTATTTTAGACTCCTTTAAAAAAAACTTGTTGAGGACGGAGTTTCACACTGAATCATTGTGATGGGCCTATATTATTGTTTCCATCCTAATATTGAATTATTATTATTTTTCAGTTATGTTTTTTGGCTTTTGCGCTGGTGTGTCAAGCTTCACCACGCAAGCGACTCCCGAGCAATCTGGAGGTTTTGCATAGAGTTCGCAGAGACGTCCCGTTGCTTCATGACGAGACAGTCGAAATTGTCCCCTTACCCTCAGTAGAAGCACGACAGTAATATTCTTTTGGACTTGGCTAACTATTCAGAACCCTGACTCAATATGCAAAACCAACACGACCAACGATCATGGCAGTTGCAAATATCGAAAAACGTACGTTTAGTCCACTCTCGGCCCCTCGACCCCCAAAAAATAATGTGTCCACTCGACCCCTAACTATAGTTTCTTCTGGACCCCTGGGGGTCAAGAGTGGATTTTATTTTCCAGCCAAGTTTTAGTTTCCTCTCGACCCCCGAAGTACAGTTACCTACGATGATAAATCATCAGTCTGCCATATAGTTGCATACTTTTTAACTAAAATACCCTCAATATATTTTTTATAATACTTACTTATAGTCGAGTGCAATTAGACAATAAGGTGGAACGAAGTATATAGTGCTCGGATTTTCATGGGCCTTGTTTTATTGAGTTTCTAGAGGACTGGAGAAAAAAGGAAAAAAAAAATTCGCCGCTCGCGATTTTTTTTTATATCCTTTGGAATAGTTTTTATTTCGTAAATGAAATACTTCAAATTCGATGAATTCAAATTAAAAGAAAAAAAAAAACCAAAGGCCAAACATGACAAAAGGCCTTTATCGCTAAGAATTGGTAGCGGTATCGGTATTGATATTAACTTGCGCGTAGAGACCCAAGCTTGCAACTAATCTTAGATAGAAATCGTGAGAAATGGTTGCGTTAGAATTACGATAATTTTTGTAAATACACCAGAAAATAAAAAAAAACCCTTTATTTTTTATGTTAAGTGTTGATTTTTTATCAGTAAATGCATACTTTTGCACAGTTTAAAAAAGTATAATTAATAAAAATGTAATGAAAATACAGATGGAACTTTTATTTAATGTAATATTTTAAATAAAGGTTACTAAACATGGAAAATACGCAAGCGGTCTCCAGGACCGACGTCAGGTGGTAGTGTAACTGAAAAACACGTCAGGTGGCTGAGGGTTAATTAAAATAAATCTGTCTTTTCAAAAGTAATCCTCGATAGTTGAATTATTGCTGAACCTGTATTATAGTAGTTATCAAGTGATTTATACAAGTTCTGTAGTAGTTCTGTTCTGTTATCGGCCATATTGTTTGTTTATATGAGTGTCATCTATGTTGCCATTCAGAAATAACTTAATTTAAATTAAGCCCACTTTATTTCGCAAGAAATTATTATTTTAATATATAGTATTTGAATATTAAATTAATCCCGTTACGATTTACGTGCTAGTTTAGCTATCAACGTGATTTCCGATTATCATATTAAAAAAAAAAATGTTTACTGGCAATTGTAAGACAAGGACACAATCCACTCTGGTCGCTTTCACGCTCTGAAGTTTTCTTCCCCCTTTGAATTAATTAAAGTAATATGAGCTCTATGTGATGTGTTTGACATAAAGGTCATTTTCAAACGGTTTTTTGATATCAAAATTTTGTTCGTACTTATTCCAGTTAGTATATAAGTTCCTTGGTTTCGCCAGGTTGAAGAAGAAGCAAAGGTATGATGCCGCTAAACAGCTTAATATGAAAAATAGAAAATTCAGAGTTCTTTGAATTAAGAACACAAATAAATGGTGATTTGTTCATAAAAGTAAATATTTGTTTTAAATAATCATGTTAATTCCCGCGGCTTCGCCTGCGTGGAGTTCGGGATTTGCCCACTGGATCTTATTTTATCTTATTTTGCCTTTAGTCTGTACCTTACTGTACCTAAATATGAATTTTAGGTACTTATAAACTAGGGGTTGAAAGTGGACGAGGTATGCCTGTCTTTTGTATGAAAATTCAAACTCACCCCCTGGGGGTCGAGTGTGAACTATGGTTAGGGGTTGAGAGGATACAAATAAACAAATCTTTTTTTAGGGGTCCAGGGGTCGAGAGTGGACTAAACGAAAAAACGTAGTACCTAAAATGTAATTGAAAACTGTTTTACAGAATTAAAAACCACTGCAAAGCAAAATGCTTATTATTTGAATTTCTTTCATTCAATATACGTATTTATATCATTATGTGACTGCGGCGAAGCCCAAAAGGAGGGTTATGTTTTTGACCTCTATGTATGGATGTGGGTATGTATGTACCTATGTATGTCCGTTTCTATGTTATCGGCGACTCGACTCGATGGAAAGCACTCAAAGCATTGTGCTGATGGATGGATTGAATAGTACGGGGTCGGGGTCGTGGAGGTGTGTAAAGTAAAAATCTTACATTAAAAACGTGTATTTAAACAAAAACTTGTGAAAAAGTTGAAACTTTGACCCCCAATATCTCCGTAACTAGAAGGTTTCCAGGTATGGTCTAGAACAAAAAAATGATTGCAAAGACGGGGAGTACAAGTGCTTTTCTTTTATGTTAAGGGTCTATTTACACCCTTTATAAACTGAACTAAGACGCACCTATTATTTCAAACATTCACCACGCAAAGATAAGTAAATCAAGTATTCTAAAATAAACAATATGTTTGCTTCCGTGTGGCATAGCCGTAGCGCGGGGGTATATAATGAAAAAAGTTAAATCGTCTGCGAAATCTTTCAATTTACTAAACTAAAAAGCTATAAATAAAAAAGTACAAACACAAAAACTAAAAGACCAACCAAATAAAAAATAAAAAAAAATGTAGAGAAAGAAAGAAAGAAAAAGTATTTATTAGACTCACGGGACAAAACAAAAAAATATATGTAAAAAAAGAAAAAGATAAAACAAATTAAATATAACGTGATAGCAATCACTTTCCACTGGGTTATAGCTATTTCCCACAATTCGGGTCTTACTTGAACATTTCGGAAAAGCTTATTAAAATAAAGCACGAAAAAAAAACATAATAAAAACCAATCACAGAGATTCCAATTAAAGTCATTCTTATGTCTACAAAAAGGGGGAAAAAATGTTCCTTATTCTAAATGGGTTTTATGTGCAGAACCCTTTGGGCTTAACGGGGGCTCGTTAACGTTTTCGCCGATAATTTGTTAGACCCTGCTCCGTTTGTTCGCATCGTGATTAATTTTACATTTTTTTTGGGTTAATGAAATGTTCCGTGATGGTGTTTTCGGGTTAAATTAGATAAACCTTACACTTCTTTGAGTATGGAGAATAGGGTGTAAAGTTCTTCATCCCCCATAGAAAAGGGACTCCGACCAGACAGGTGTTAGGTCTGGTGGGCTACTGCCCGACGGTTGATGTCGGGTTCTTCTATACACCGTGACTTTTTAGTCGTCTTACAAAAGTGGTCCACTCAATGTACCCGACATAAAATAGCTCTAGGCGTGTTTTTTTTTTACTTACCATAATAGGTACAAATAAAAATAAATAATACAATAGAATAAAATTATGAAACTTCCTGTTAATGATGTTTACGTGTCAAACAAGAGAACATACCGACCCAGCGCTCGACTCCAGTAGATCATCGTATATAGGATCGTAACACTGAATAATATTTTTATTTTTAAATTATTAAAATCTCATAAATACCATTTTTTTATGAATGTTTAGTAGTCATTGGATACATGAAGTGGGCTGCCGTTGTAAGACGACTAAAAAGTCGAGATGCATAGCCTTAAGTCGCAAATAACTTTACTTGCGCGATGTAGGATTTAGGCGTATTTCGCAGTTTAGTTCATCGTCTGTGTCATAGTTGGCGCTGTAGTACTTTTTGTTCTATGTTGCTTTGTACTTTTTGTAGTGCTACTACACTTCTTTTAATTTCAGTTGGGATGGAAACGCTATAATACTCATTGGCGCTCATAGGACTGTGTAATCATCATCATTCGCTTATACTGTCACTTACGGGATATCTTCCGTGAATGTTCATTATTTTGAGCTCCCGATATTTCGGCGCTGTTGCAAGCGCCATGATCGCGGGTTGACTGGAGAATGCGGGTGGATGGAAAAATAAATTGTTAAGAGCAGACAAATCTATCTACCCTCTTTCTTTGTCTTTTGCTACGCGCACTATTGGAACTCGACACTAAGTCACGGCAAAACACACTCACAATATCACCAGGTTTTGTGGAGTCCTTATTACGAAACCGGCTGCTACTTTTGAGCTTACTCAAAACTGGATTCCACGTACTTGACAATTTGAAGCCATCCTCTCGATTGAAATTTTTGTGTTTTCTTATTTCAATTGCTTCTCTTGTCAGCCTTGGTACGTAATGTCTATCCGTTGACAAAATCCGCGGCTTGTGAAATTCGATCCAGTGATTGGGCCCTGACTGCAGTAGGTTCAGCTATGGCAGATTTTTGCTCATCGTTGTTTTTCACAGCCTTTCGTTGTCTTTTTTCATTCGCTTGCCCTTATCCCAATTTATTTGGCGCTGCATGTCTTTTCTCCTCCATATTTCTCTATGACTCGTTATCTCAGCAGTCACCTCCTTTCTAGCCCTATCATCCTACACACAGGTTGGTGCTGATAACAGGAGGGTCTAATGTCCATCTTCATCACATATTCGGCAACCAATCTTACGTCCATAAAACCAATGGGGCCTTTGGACAATAAGGAAAACAGCTTTCTAATGGACCAACATAACTTCCGCAGTCGACCAAATGAGTAAATGTGCTTAATCTCAGGGGGCTAATGCTTGAATCATGTTAACATTCCCAGGGAATACGAGGTGGTACTATGGCAAATTAAGTTGAGGTCAAGGTCTATACAGGGTGTAAGGGACAGCCCTCCACAAACTGACAGGGTGCATTCAGCTCCTTATTTTGAATCATCTTCCACCGGAATTTTGCTCCGGATTTTTTTAATTTTTTTTTTTCAGTTTCTTTTCCTTTATTTCAGTGTAAAATTACATTCCCTATACGCAGCAGTCCATTTATGTAAATAATACGGATAAAATAAAAAATCGAGCAATGGATGTTGAAATACTCTAACGAAAGTCGCGTGAAATCAGCTGTTCACTTCCTGCCAAGCTAAACTAGTTCATCGAAGACGTCGTCGCGCTTGCCGTTCGCTATGTGCGTTCTGCCACGGTAACGATACATTGCGTATTAGGAAATATAACAAAACAAAATTGAACTCTCCTAACATTCTTGAAATAATTTTTTGTACCGGTCATCTTAGTATGATATGTAACTTCTTAGTGGAGGGCTGTCCCTTACACCCTGTATAAGATCTAGGAAGTGGATATTGCCACAATGCACCAAATGTGGTAGCGTAGCAATGGGTATATTTTCAGCAGTCGAAATTAGTTTCACCAAAAATCCTCTACCTAGACACGAGTTACCTTGACTATGTTTGAAGTCTATTAAACAGACTCCGATGAGAAAGATGATCAAAGCATGGGAAACCTGCGCAAGAAGATATTCATAGATGACTCCACCCTAGAGTGTAAAGGAGAGAGTTGTCGACATAGTTCACAGAATAAGCAAGCTCAAGTGGCAATAGGCCGGCCATATTAGCCGTAAAACCAATGACCGTTGGGGTAGACGTGTTCTTGAGTGGAAACTGCGAATCGGCAAGCGTAAGGTGGGACGCCCTCAGGCTCGGTGGAGCGACCATCTTCGCAGGGTGGCCGGTAGCAAATGGATGAGAGTTGCCGAGAATCGAGTTAAGTGGTGTGTGATTGAAGAGGACTATGTCCAGCAGTGGACTGTTGTAGGCTGATGATGAGAGTGTAAATGTGCTGCTTTTCCGCAAACAAGGCTTAATACAAACACTGACACAAACTGACTGACTGACTGGCTGACACTACAAATCTTATGGAAAAATTAAAAAACACTTTGGCCGTACCAGCCGTCACATGTCAAACACATTCAGACGCATAACACCCCACCTCTAATTCGATATCGAAACTAAAAATACCACGAACATATAAATAAATATACGACCGATACAGTTTATATGAGAAAAAGGTCAGTCATAAAGTTTTTACACACGTCGGCGCAGTTTCAAGTTCAATTCCCGGTCACAAATAATGTACGTTTGAAGAACTTTATGTAACGGAAGAAATATATCGTAAAGGAAATCAAGGTCGTAGACATGATTTCAAAGACTGATGCTTGAGCAATTGTAAATATAGGTATCGGTTGTTGTTGTTCATGAAGCAACCACTTCACCTTATTCATGATAACTTTGATTATGAAGTAAGACTCTGAGAATTCAGCGGTTCATTTACGGGATGTATCGAAAATATACCTATCACTATATTCAGACTCGACATTCTAGGCTTAGCCAATATATAGCTCCCACCACCGTGTCAACATCGCGGTGTCGAAAAGACGTGTTACATTAACAAGTCTTACTAGTACAAATAATTCTCGTTTCCCGTCATACTTGCCCAGATACCCTGAATGCTTTCAGTTGATTTATCGCTAGTTAATTCGGAATTTATTGCACGATAACCGTGTTTTGACGAGTAGCCAACACTACACGGAAGTTACTAGGGTTTTTCTGTGACTTTGCTCGTGTTTAAGATGTATTTGTTAATGCCAATCATCTCCGCCTTTATCTCTCATCCTACTGACTGACTTTGCCGTTGATAGAAGTCATAAAAGATGAAATCATCATAGTTTTATTCACCACCCTTGACAAATGAACAGGCGACTTTAATTTGTGATGATTGATTAGAGGTCTTGATACCATGTCATCCTATAACTGTGTTGTGGAGGTAAGAGTTGCTCCATGTAAAATACTGGTATTCAGCAGCATCCCGTCAACAAAGAAGACGACAATAACATATTGGGGAAGAGGCTAAGCAGATGATGATAGGTAATTAGCGAAAGCAGGACAATTTTGCTTACCCCCTGATCAAGATGCTCAAGAAGACTACGTCAGTCATTCTTACGCTTCAGTAATCAAAATTCTGTTGTAAGCCCAGTTTCACAACCGAGAAAATCTGATCCAAATTAAAATTCGTCACGACTGAATAGGCAGAAACTTTTCGGGTATTTTTAACGGATAAAAAAATCTTTATAGGCGACGTTCTTTGAAGTTTCATAATGCTGTTTTAATATTAATAAAATATCCTTAGCACAATAGAATGCTGAAAAACTTAAGAATAATAACAATGAATTTAATTTAAGCCCTGACGCCGGTAGCTTGGACCCTGTTCCCGATACCGGTGGGCTACAATTTTTTATATTTTTAAATGTTTTTATATTATTTTTTCTAAGGAATATTTAAAAATGTAAACAATTTGTAAAAATATAAATAAAGGTAAATAAAAATTTAATTTAAGTTATTTATTTTAATAAATGTCAGTATTAATCTAGTATTTTAGAAAGGCCAAGTGCGTAGTAGGTACATAGTCGTATCTGCGTGTATGACCAGATGTATGAAAGTGGACGAAACAAAGGGTATGCAAGCAGTAGATAGCGTTCTGCGACTAAAAGGTAAAGGAAATGAAAAAGCCGTGAGGATTCTTCATCTTCTTCGTTACAAATGTTACATTACTATTAATACTAACAGGATATTTACCATGTTTACTGTTTTTTCAGTAAACATGGTAAATATCCCGTTAGTATTAATAGTAATGTTAGTGACCATGATAGTTTAAAATCTTAAATGTTACATTGGTCATTTTCCTTTTTCAGACGTTTCGTTAGGACGATCTTTTACTTTTAGATGTAAATTACCTAATGGCTTTACGTCCTCTCTGATGCTGGGTCTCGACATAAAAGAATATCCAATCCACGCATTAGCAGGCACAGCTTAACCTCGCGAATCGACGACAATTCAGCAGGTTACTTCAAGCTCTCATTTATCCCTGGTTCAAGCCATGGTATGGAGCGAGAGGGAATGGGAAGCCGTCACCTCCTTCTGCTAAGCAGTCATGCTAGCGAAGGAGGTGGCGGAACGTAAGAGGGAAAGAGCCTCACGTCCCAGCCGCGGTGGGAGATGCTCCGGGTGTCGGGGGTCACGTGGTGGCCCTCGGCCACCGTAGACGCGGGCCTGTGGACGGTGAGTAATGGGTTAGTTCGCCGTCCTTTGGCTTTGTTGACGACGCGTTCGTGTTTCATGCGCGCCTCAAATAGATGTCAGCAACAAGCAAGGGGTCCGCATGGGTCGGTGACTGCTAGGGCTGCGGGACTGTTTGAAAGAAATACCGCGGCCTCGAAAAACAAAGGGCAAAGAAGGAACATGGATGGGTTTTAGTCAATAGAAGTCTGATACTCCCTTCCGCTCCACCCAGAGCGGGGCGGTCATTTGATGATTTTCCATCCGAAAAAAAAGCTGTCATTTATTAAACAAATAAACATAAATACAGACAAATCTCTTTTTCTTCTTTTATATGTATATCTGTCAGAACTGTTACAGAAACTCAGTTTGATACTAAATCCTTCCTGTTACAACAATCTATCATTAACTGTGTCTTGTGAACTTTACACCGAGAGCTATTACTAGAATACTTTGAAGTGTGAACGAACACTTTATTGGTAAATACACAAACCGATTTATCTTAAGCTTTTAGCGTTAATCTTAGTGAGAGTTGAGTGTTTGAACGTAATCGTGCGCTTTTGTATGAAAATAAAGTTCTGTAATCCTCTTGAAACTTACAGTATTTATATATTACAAGCCGTATATCCGATCGGATTAGGCCGGTGGATTGTATGTCTGTGAATATTATAGTGAAGATGTGGAGACTGCCTCGTTGGTCTAGTGGTCGCAATCGCGGCTGCTGCGCATGAGGTCCTGGGTTCGATTCCCGGGTGGGGCAAAATGTTATTGTGTTTTTCCATAAGGAATTTCACAGTTGCAGTCAGTCACGGAGTCTGGATTTGTGCCCGGTTGATGACAATAGGCTCGCCCCGTATTAAATGGGACTTAAACATAACTGACGAAATGTGGGTGTACTAAAAGGTACACCTCTACCTTACCCATCGGGGATTACAGGCGTGATGTTATGATGACGAGATGTCAAATTAATAGACAAAGTTGAAGTCACATTAGATCCCGCTGCCCCCCGGCCTGCCGGACTGACAGACCCCTCCGCACTCCCCAGGGTGGAGGATATCAATCGAGTATTTCCACCTCGAGAAAAAAAAGGACTGAGCTGGCTACATCTGCCGTGTACCTGTTGATGTGCGCCAATATATAATTTACGTCATTGAGGAGCTCTGAGATAGTCAGAAGATGTCGCGGTAGACTCTTAGAAAATGGTGGAGTGAACTGAACAGAAGACTAGTGATCCACACTGGTCTGGATCGAAAGAACTGAGGTCACGGGACATAATTAACTCGGAGTACAAAAAATCTTCATCATCATCATCATCATCATTTCAGCGGAAAGACGTCCACTGCTGGACATAGGCCTCCCCCAAGTGTCGCCACATTGACCGGTCCCGTGCGTCTCGCATCCAGCGGATCCCTGCAACCTTTACGAGGTCATCGGTCCACCTAGTGGGAGGCCGTCGCCACTCCAGAACTTTTCGGCCCCATCGGCCATCCGTTCTGCGAGCAATGTGCCCTGCCCACTGCCACTTAAGTTTGGCTATTCTTCGGGCTACGTCGGTAACCTTGGTTCTCTTGCGGATCTCCTCATTTCTGATTTGATCACGCAAGGAAACTCCGAGCATAGCCCTCTCCATTGCCCTTTGGGTGACTTTCAGCCTTCTGATGAGGCCCATTGTGAGCGACCACGTTTCGGTCCCGTATGTAATCACTGGCAACATACACTGGTCATAGACTTTCGTCTTGAGGCACTGCGGTAAGTTGGACGAGAAGATACCAAGCAACTTCCCGAACAAAAAATCTTAGAGCACTCAAATCTGGGACTAACAATTTCAAGTCAGTTAATTCATAAGGATATGCAATGTTTGGCTAGAAGTAACTTCTGCGGTGCTTTCGAAATTGAAGCGAGTGTTTTTGTTCTTCACAACGTTCTATTTCACAAGGTTCATAAGTAAACTTTTGTGGTATTTGACTTGTTTGATGTAAATTTCTTCAACATAAGTAACAATATTTCATACACTTGACAGATGGATACTGAATTTTATATAAATACCATTTACTTCCATGTTAGTTCTAATAACAATGTACTCTTTTAGAATTGAAACAACATGCACAATAAATGAGAGTTCAAAAAATACTGAAACACAAACCCGAATCTATTGAAATGTAAAACTTTAACGAATGTAAAATGCCAAAAGTAAAAAGGAATGAAATTGTATTTATTTTAGCGTTATTTGAACATGGACCTAGTTTTTTAAATGAAGTTTCAAATATTCACGAAGCTATTGTTTTCAACTTTTCAGTTAAAACCAACTATTTAAACACAGAATTTATATGAGTAGGCATGGAACCATTTGTGGAGTCCATTTGTACAATTGGTGAAGGAAACATAGATTCCTCTCCAGGGAAATCAAGGATAGGTGAGGAACGATAAGTGTGAATACACATCTCACCTCTGCCACTTAGAATAATATAGCGGGAAGGAATCTAGACTGGTCTTCTGGGAATGGTGTTGAAGATAAATATTGGAACAACATATTCCGGCCTAATGTTAAAGTGAAAGGTTCCGCTGATCGACATTTATTTGCTGCTTGAGTGATGTAGCTTCATAAAATATTATCCAGCTAGTCAGTTGCTTAAAGTAATGTTAAATCTGAAGACGTCTTGGAGCTTGGAATTAAATCGAATTTATGTCTGTAGTCTTCATGCTGGTCAGAATATTCATATTTTGTTTTCGGAATCTGAAGCTGTTTATTTAGCTTTGGCCGGCAAATTAACATAATCAACATAATTATAATCTTCCCACGGCTGGGACACAAGCCTTCTTTCTGCGAGTATTGGGCCAAAATCCACAATGCGGGCTCAGTGTGGGTTCTTTGGAAAATGCATAGTATTGAGGCGTTATTCGTCATTTCGTCAACAATAAGAGGACATTACAATATTAAAATAATTTGGAATTGATACAGATTACTACACCTTATGAGGGCAATAAAAAGCTAATCATATTCAGCTCTAACTCCCAAGTAAAAACTACTTCGGACCACTCATGGGAAATCACCGTTAGTTTCCGACCAACAACGGACCAAGTTCACCACTTAGCAGATCAATTGGAATGGATTGGTTCCGCACCCCGGGAATTCCAAAGTGTGTATTGCTGCTCTGGGAACTTGTGCGAGTATGTTGAATTTAGCGGGAGTTCCTCAGGGCAGTATTTTGGGACCGGATATTTTTCGTGTGAATTTTGCGGTGGACGGAAAAATATTTCTTGTATAGTATTTATGAGGTCATGTTGTTCAGGTGATGTTATCATCATTTTGTGCTAATACTATTATAGAGGAAACTTCTACGGCAGATGAACTTAGGTAGACTCTGAGCTGTCAAGCTTGCTGATTGATTATTCTTTTCTTGAATAGTTCGCACCACAATAGGCAAGTAGACGAAATAAACAATAAGTCTGAAATAATTAAAAACTAACCATGTATCGATTTCCTAAAATGTTGTGAAACTACACTCACTCAGCAATAAAGACATCATTAGCAGTGACGTACTCGTATGTTAGGTATTTAAATTTATGTCGGTTGCACTAAAACCAATCTCAAACTTAACATTACAAAGAAAAAGAAGAATATCCAATGTCAAATTCTATTACCAAACTACCATCTTCCACTTTTGCACTTCTATTTATGCAAATAGGTAGTTCGGGGAAGTTGTAACTGAATTTTGGAAGTGCACCTCCTTTAATGGAGAGAGTTTCTGTTGTTGAACTTTGCACCGGAGTTGAAGTTGTTATTGTTTTGCTGGGTGCAATTTTGATGATATACAGGGTGATTGGATCTGGATCCGCCATAGCAAATTCGCATATAGCGGAGGTCATTTGCTAATTATTAGACCAGAAAAAAAAAGAAAGTTTTATAGTTTGGCAGATAATAATATGTCAATTTTTATACTTTATTGAGATTTTTCCATTTTTTTTAACCTTATTTTGAGGGAAGTTCCGACTTATTTTAATCACAAATATGTATGACTACCAACAAATAATAAAAAATACTAAAATAATGAAAAATCTGAAGAAGAATGCTTGAAGGTCAAACTTTGGAAAAATCTCAATAAAATATAAAAATTTACATATTTCCTAAACTATAAAACTTTAGTTAGGGAAAGTGAGGTCTAATAATTAGCAAATGACCTCCTCTATATACGAATTTGCTATGGCGGGTCCAGATCCAGTCACCCTGCATAAGGTGTCTGAAAACTTGCCTTGTTCTTAATTTTGAGTAAGTGGTGAAATTAGTGGGTCATCTTTGTTTAGATAAATTAAATCAATATCATCATATCGACCCGGAATCATCCACTGCTGGGTATAGGCCTCCGCTTTTTTTCTGCCACACTTCCCGGTTCTGTGCGTCTCTTATCCAGAGGTTTTTCGACTTTGACGATATCGTCAACCCAACGAGCTTTAGGACGGCCCTGGTTTCTTTGGCCTAACCTTGGCCACCACTCGGCAATAAATCAAATGAATTTGTCGTATCCTGTAACTGCATACGGGAGTCTCATTGAGACCACTGAAGCCCCAATAGTAGTTCCACCACAAAGCGGCGTTACTGTTTTTGATTTGAATGGTGTGGATGCTGATGAAATGAAGATATTACAGCTTTATTTCTGGATTCCTCTGGTAATGATGATCCATTTTTGACTCTAACCATCTGTTGGGCCAGCTGTTTGTTTACCAACCGGTCTTTCTTTCTTTAACGTGCGGTTAGTGCCTAACCTGGTGTCACAGTTTTTAAGCTACCTATGGGCCTCTGACTTGGCTTTACATACCGTCGAGAAATATCTCTCAGGCATGCTGGTTTCCTCACGATGTTTTCCTTCACCGAAGCAAGTTATAATTATGCAATACGCAAATGAATACGAAACATTAGGAGTGCGTGTCTTGGGTTCGAACTTGAGACCTATGACCAACCAATAAATAATAATGATGCATATATCATTATTGTCACAAACTAAAAGAAAAATTATCTGTGCCAATTTAATCTGTTTTATATTATGTGTTCGACCTTAAAGTTTTACACGTAACTACTTACAAAAAGGTCCAGTAAACATTTCTACCCGGAACGGCTTCCATTATTGGATAAACTCAGCAAGTTAAATTGTCAGTTAGTTACTAAACGAGGGCCGTAGAGACATGACTAAGGTTTTTACGTGCTTACAACCAGGAAGCTGGAAACAGTTAACTTTAGAACCGGAAGAACTATTGAAACCTACGACATAACCTATGTACAGGCACACAAACACATATGTAAGCACATAACACACACACATACATACATACACACACACGCACATACATACACACACACGCACACACAAACTATACTTATACCAATGTTGTCTACTTACCAATGTTAAATATGTTATTAATATTTTCCTTTCTTTTGTTATGGAAGAGCGGAGTCTTCTAATACAGGCATGGTTTGCTTAAAAGAAGGCTCCAATCACAACCTAATTGTTGTAATTTTGTGAAGAAATAAACAATTTTTAATTTTTTAACTTTTAACTGGATTTTAGCCGAAATTTGTAACTACTGTAGGTACTGCAACGTTAGTCTAGTAGTGCAAGGTGTCAAAAGTGTTATTGGGTTTCACATCAGGAATACCTCAGTAGCAGCCACGGACTCTGGATTTGTGTCCTGTTGATGGCAATAAGTTCACCCTACTACACAAACATAACTGGCGAAATGGGGGTGCACCAGAGGTAAAAATAAAAAATAAATTGTATTTTACTCCAGGCAAAATACCCATATACAAAAAAAAAAAATAAAAAAAACAGTCAAGAAATCATTAAAAAAATCATTAAAATATCATTCAATTCATTAAAAAACTCATAAAAACCAAACCTCTAGCCTAACTCTTCGGCGATTACAGGCGAGGTGTTATATCTTCTTCTTTTTCGTGTGGTTAGTTAGTATCTAATATAACCAATATCTGTTATTCCGTACTTTTATCTGCCTATGTTGTTTCCGTTTTCGGGTCAGCCTTCAATTTAACCAAAACCTGATATTCCGAGAGGATTTTACACGAGTGACTGTTAAACCAATTATGTACGAGGCAACACCGATATCCAGCTTAGGTCAGTATGTCTAACTTTTGATCAAATTGGAACAACTGTATATTATTCATCGGGCACGCCGCAATCGCGGCGGTAAGACCCCTCTTTGAGGAGTGGCTGGATAGGCGTCACGGCGTCCTGACCTACCGCATGACGCAGGTCCTCACCGGACACGGAAGCTTCGGGAGGTACCTGTGTCTGATGGGGAAGGAGGAAACGCCTGGGTGTCACCACTGCGAGGACCGCCCGGAGGACACGGTGGAGCATACGGTGCAGGACTGCCCCGCTTGGGCAGGGCACCGCCGTGTCCTCACGGCGGCGATAGGCGGAGACCTCTCGCGCCCGGCATTGGTCGAGGCCATGCTGCGGGGCGAGACGGAGTGGGAAGCGGTCGCCTCCTTCTGCGAAGCAGTCATGCTCGCGAAGGAGGAGGCGGGCCGCGTGAGGGAGAGGACAGCGTCCTCCCTCCACCCCAGCCGCAGTGGTAGACGCCCACGGCGCCGGACGTCGGCAGACGATCTCCGGCCACCGTAGGCGCGGGCTTGCGGGCGGCGAGTAATGGGCGACTCGCTGTCCGACCATGGACCATGCCCGGGTCGACGGCGCGTTGTGTTCCACGCGCGCCTCAAAGAGTGTCAGCATTATGACGGGGCCCCCCTCTAGAGGGCGAAAGCCTGCCGGGGTCGCGGGACTTATAGAATTACCGTGACCCTGGATCATAAAGGGCTATTGAAGGACACCGTGGATTTTAGTCAGTACAAGTCTGACAGTTCCTCCCACTCTGCCCTGGGTGGGAGGACTCATTTGATGATTTTACCGCGATAAAAAAAAAAAAAAAAAAAAAAAAACTGTATATTATTCATAGAATGGCGGCTCAGCTTACTATTGAATAAGTGGCTGTGGTTTTAAATATTTCTAAGTAGCTTCTTTAAAACTTGGGAAAAATCGTGATGGAAACGGAGAGAGAGATGGATAATTATTGTTTTCGCTTCTTATGGGTTATAAAACAATGGGAATTGCAACGTCAAAGTTTAAAATCTGTTCATGTGTCTATTATTTTATGAAAACCCCGTACTCAATTTTACCGCAGCACAACACACCTGTTTTGTTAACTAGCATTGAGACAAGTGCACTTATAGATGTTACTATTTAATGTTAACATTGTTATTCGATTAAAATAAAAAAATAAACTCATTTGGTAAAGTGTCGTTTGGAAAAATGATGAGTTTGTAGGACTACAGGCGACAATGAATACAGGGGACGACCTCAAACGAGTGGTGGAGGTGTTTTCGTAACGCCTTTCATTCAGTTTCATTAATATAAAGCCAAATTCTCGTTCTTCCTCAGATACGAGACCTACAAGGCGACGTTGAAGAAGATCCCAGCCACCAGGCTGTCCCGCCTCACGGAGGCGCTAGCCAACTACGACCCCGTCCTCAACGAGTACTTCTTCGATAGGCATCCTGGAGTCTTCGCGCAGATCCTCAATTACTACAGGTTGGTTTGAAGTGGCAGTGATGGATATACCAGTGTGTGGTGATTGGTTCGAAACCTTCAAAAGTAGCACAATCTCTTTGGTCATATGTAAGCTTCATTTAGGTTAGTGCAAAGAGATCTGCAACGTTTCCGTTGATTAGTCAAAATATCTATACTAATATTATAAAGAGGTAAAATTTGTTTGTATGTAGGGGGTAATCTCCGGAAGTAATGAACCAATTTTAAAAATTGTTTCATTGGTAGAAAGCTACATTATTCGTGAGTGATATAGGCTATAAGTTATATTTATATCATGCATATTAGCCGAGCTATCACAATTTTTGCGGACGAAGTCGCAAGCGAAGTGCTAGTACCTACGTTATAAAAACATTCGCTGTGTCAAACATACATTGATTTTTTAAAGCTCGTGTCATATTATCAGACTTGACAAACGACTTGATTTGGTTGGTTATAGTGAGAATCCGAAGTGATATTTGTCGTGATAATCATACCTTTATACTTTCACGAGACTTTCAGATATTTGGTGTTTAATGCTCTAATTGTGGGAACTTTAATTATGTATATTTTAAGTCACATTCGAACATCGAACTCTGTGTAGTGTAGTGTGTACCTTTTTAGTTCTTCATTTTAAAAACTATTCATTCAATCAAAATCAAAAACAAAATATTTTATTTCACATAGGCCTCGATGGGCACTTATAAAACGTCGACAAAAAGGTGCACGGTTCGGGTTGGTTGTTTCCTATGGAGAAGAACCGGCAAGAAACTCCATGGTTACTCCATGGTCATTCTATAGACCGTTTGAATTAAAAGTTCTGTCCAGATTCCGGTTACCTTGATCGAACAACACTATTTTTATTTCCTCCCGGCTTTCATGAGTATTGGAAATAATCGTACGAATGCAAATAAAACGGTACGTTCTATACAAATCCCGTGTTTTACGCGTCGATCATACAGAAAACCTATTTGTGTTTCAATAAAAAAAAATCGGTTTAGTTAGCATTCCGTCCGTTTTTGATAAATGTGCGCTTTTTATTTCGTGTTGGGAATTGAATTTACTTGTAGGAATTCTAACTCAAATATTAAATGGAAATATTTTGTAGAAAATCAGAGTGGGTCAGGCAAAAACGTGAAAATTGTCGTTTTTTTTTCGGTTTTGTGTGTTAGTAAAAGATGAGCTATATACTTTTTCAGAAAAGAAAAAGGTTTTCTATTTATTGATTTCTTCTTGTACCTTTGTTCATTGATAACTCTTCACTAATTCGACCGATTTCGATGTTTTTTTTTTTGTAGTTATTTTTGGCATTTTTAAATTCATGAACAGCCGTGTATTTGTTTTGTTGTCTAATGTAACAATTGTGTCAGTTTGATACAGTCACTTCAATTAATTTAAGGCTCTCATGCTATAGGAAGACCACACAGGGAGTGGAAAATGATACGCTAGCGTTCCCGCACCGGAGCTTGAGGGTCCGTCAAACGGTTGCCGGCTTCGGACACTGACAGAAACTTCAGTAAGCATTTTGTATGGATGAGTCCGCGTCTGGAGCCGCGATTGTATCTGTCCGCACCGGTTTAAGCAATCTCTAAACGGTTTTAAAAGGTTAAATTAGCTTTTTTGCTTGCCAAGACCCAGAATTTTGTTCCATATAAAAACTAAAAACAAGTTAAATAAAAGTTTATAATGTAGTTAACCACTTTACAGTAACAAATTAATGAAACAAGACTAACAAAAAAATCAACACACAAATCAAGTTTGCATACAATCTGAATGTTAGATAAAAAACGTTTTTTATTTATCAAAAAATAACGTTCCGCTCGCCATTTTATTTAGCGCTGATGAATGTTTTAACAAATATCGACGTTTCGCATGCCTGGGTTATTGGACCTGTGATTTGTATGTGCCTATTAATTTGCCTGACAATAGCAACGGGCTTGTAATATCGCCCATATATTAGGTAACAGTTGTTATTTTTGAGGCGGATGGATGAGCAATTTTGTTTTTTCTTTTTACATTTTTGCTGCAGTTTCCGCTAGTTCTTCAACATAACCCGTCACAGTAAACAACCGTTTTGGTAGGTGTAAAATAAGTTAACCTGATTTTTTGCCTTTCGCGTCTAGTTTATCCTAGCAGCTATTCCTACCAACAGGGGCGCCCCGAAAAGCTTGGAGCTTTGGAGACCAGAAGAAAAATACCTATTTGTTTTGTTAATGATTGGGTTCCGTCGATTTCTATACTAATTTATAAAGAGGTTAAGTTTGTAATATTGGATGTAGGGAGTAATCTTGGGAACTTCTGATACGATTCTGTTTTTTTTTTTGTCACTAGTTGGAATCGACATTATTATTGAAATATTTGTGATTTAATTTCCAACCATACCGCGAGGGAAGCTGCGGGCAAAGACTCGAAATAAGATGAACAAAGACCACTGATATTATCTCCGTACTCGTTTGAAAACAACCAAAAGACAATAAGAATGGCAGATCCATTTGAGTCGTGTCAGATAATGCTAATGCAACCGCCTTGCAGATCGATCAACCGAAATCTAACCACGAACCACCAAACTTAATGTCCCTTATTATAACTACTGTTCTACCCCATAAAGTATAGAGTTTAACTTCCCACGTATTTATGGGGGTTAGCCTTTATAGTCTTGAAACATCCCTTGCCCCATCCCTTAGACATACTTGTAAAATTTTATCACCCCATCGTTTAAGTTACAGCAGTTTTGGAGTTGAAACTATTTGACGATTGAAGGAGTTGGGAGACGTTAGTGGTCACAACGTATGTTTAAAGATTATTCTGACAAAGGTTGACATGTGATGCGGAGAAATGAGGAAAATGTCGTGAGGAAAGTTTTGAGAATGAATGTGGATGGGTATATGAGTAGAGGAAGACCAAAGAAACGATGGATGGACTGTGTGAAGAATGATATGGCAAGAAAGGAGATGTCTGATGAGATGACGTGTAATAGGTATGGTCCACAACCCAGTTACTACTGGGTAATACGATACCCCTTGGTAAAACCATTGTCAGACTTTCAGGCCACTGACTACCTTGTAACAACTGTGTGTCAAAGATCTACAAATGATAGCCGGGACCAATGGCTTAACGTGTTTTCCGCGGCACTGAGTAAACTCAGTGTGTAATGGGTGGTCACCCACCGACGGACCAACCTAACCAAGCACGACTTAACTTAAAGATCGACCCGAGCTTCTGGTTAAGTACACATTTAATTTATGAAAAGTAGGTAGATCTATCATTACAAATACACATTATAAAATCAATTAAAGTCACTTTTCGTGTCTGACTATGTGACCGCGTTATTCTTCTTATGTTTGCAATGGATTTTGATGCGGTTCGCAATCATGTAGATAATTTATTCCGGAATCTTTATATGTATAAACCATTAGGTACTATTTAACTTATATACAGATCTCAACGTTTTGAAATCTCGCCACATGACTCCGAAGCAAAGGTCGGTCGGGCTAGTAAAATTATAAACAGCGGGAGGACAGAGATGTAAACTAAATAATACAAAATTCAAAATAGAGAACAAAAATCTAGATTAATTAAATAAACAAGCGAAACGAATATAACAGAAATTAATACAATAACTATTTTTCACAAAGCCTTGCCTAAGGCTTTGTGAAGCTACAAAATGAGCAGAGCAAATAACATAATTTTTGCTCATAAGCGCGAACCACGTATTTAGTTACAAAGTTAACCAGTTTACCGAAGTAAATTACTTTGAGATAACTTACGACACGTGTTATGGGATCATTTACACGGAGAAAGTTTCTAGCTTCGACTAGGGGATTATCGAAAAAAGATGGAAAGGTGACTCGTGTAAACGGGATGTTCGAGACTCGCATGAAAAATGGCAAGAATTGCATCGTCTTTGAAAATATATTATAACTATAAATATTTTCGAAAAACAGACTAAGTATAAGTAGCCTGACTCCCTCACCTGAGTGTCGCATTAAATTATCGGGTGTGAGCTTTTGTTTCTAGTTTATTCCTAAGTCATATCAATTTCATAAAAACTCATTTATGACTCATTTATTAATGTTACTTTAAGGCCCCCTCATCTACGAGACTCGAATTAACATTCTCGCCTCTCGTCGAGCGATAATCTGTCCTTGTGTAAACGAGATTTTACTTTACTCCCAGTGGTTAATATTAATAATGATCTATGCTCACGTCCATACTATGTTAACGAAGTTTTCTTAACCTGAAATTATTGGTAATTCGTTTAGGTTTTGATCGAAAAAGTTTGTAATAATTAAGTTTCGATGCTTCTTTGTTTATTTGATCGAGTTTATAAAGACCTTATATTGTTATCTATGTTTCCCTCTTTATATTTTTGAATAACATAGTATCGAGGAGCACGTGGCTAAATAATAACAGCCGCTCGGGTCGATCTTTAAGTTAAGCCGTGCCTACCTAGGTTGGTTCGTGGATGGGTGACCACCCATTACTTATCGAGTTTCTTCCGTACTTCGGAAAACACGATAAGCTGTTGGTCCCGGCTGTCATTTCTAGATCTTCGACAGTTGTTACAGTTAGTCAATGGCCCGAAAGTCTGACAACCAGTCTTACCAGTACTAAATGGGTTGTGGACGTCAGATAGGCAGTCACATGTAAAATACTGGTACTCAGCTGCATCCGTTAGAGAGAAGCCGACCCCAACATAGTTGGGGAAAAGCTAGGCTAGCTAGGCTTTCACGCACTAACTACTGACCGGATTTTGATGAAATTTGGCACACGGATAGTTTATAACTTGGATTAACACACAGGATACTTTTTATCTCTTTAGTACGTTCCCGTGGGACAATTAAAAGACTCCACGCGGGCGAAGCCGCAGGCATAAGCTTATAATGTTATAAACAAAAGTTATCAAAATTGAAAATACAATTATTTTTGTTTAAATTGATGAAGCAAAGTTAGTATCACCAATAAATAAGAAAAAAATACATTAAAACGAAGTAAATGATTGACGTGCAAAACGAATATTTTCAATTTTATAATTGTTGGAGTATCGTGCTGGGACCCACGGGGTCCCTTTTCAAAGTGACAATTAATTTAAAAGTCGATGATACGAGGTATCTTTAGTCCCTATTGTATATTATGGACAGTTACTTGATTAAACGATGCAATGAAAAGTGCATCGGTTGGATGATTATTGTTATTTTTTGCTGGATAACAAGTCTAGACTGCCACTTAGTTAATTAATATCGTGGGGAGATATTTAAGGTTTTCATTTCATTATGTTATTTGCACATTGCCAGTATTTCTTTTATTTTCTTCTAACTAATTAGTTTACAGCTTCTACTATGGTAGTAAAACTGGCAAAACAATTGAATTTGAACTTCTACCAAAAGCTATTGAAAACGATAGCTATCGCTACCCGTACTAACTGTCGTTAAATATGCATGCGTATCATAATACATTTGGATCATAAGAACTGTGTATTGTGATATGCTTACATAACAAACCAAATACATTTTTGACAATATCACAACCAAATACATCATTTATACTGTCACTTACGGGATATCTTCCGTGATTGTTATTTTTTGAAATCCCGATATTTCGACGCTGTTGCAAGCGCCGTGATCACGAGATGACTGATTCATCAACAATCACGGAAGATATCCTGTAAGTGACAGTATAAGTTTAGTTTTAAACCGTGAAAGCTTAAAACAGTGTTTATATCAGCATCGTCAAAAATGTCCCTTTGTCTTAGAAAGAAACGAGACTCAATGTATGAAGATCAAAATAATTACGAAATGGGACTTTATTTTCCCGATTCGCCAACTAAACAAATTGGCGAATCGGGAAAGTTACCAAACGGGATGTACCCGTATTTTCACGATGTGTTCCAGTAGGTACAAGCTCCGGTAATGATGTCCAAGATATATAGATGGAGACAGTACACAATGAAATAAAAAAGGAACACGTGCTTGCCAAGTTCGTTCATTCAACCTCGTCCCTCAAGTTATGATAACCTTTAAGAAACCTTGTTAACCATTCAATTGAAGAATGAATAACCATAATTGAATAATAAATTATGAGCGTCTTCTTTACCAAAACAGTGTCAATTCTTTGGGTAGGTTAAACATAGATGAAGAATAAACACTTCGACGGAAAAAGAACGACAAAATTTGAACAGCAAATGTTTTTTTTACATAAAATTACTTTTCTTTAATAATAGAAACGAGGTTCGCTTAAACTTTTTCATATCTTTTTATGCAAATACGTTTTCAAGTCCTCAAATTTTAATAGAACAAGAAACAGCTGATGTTCCGTACAGGACAGAGGAGAGGAGGATCGGTACTGAACATTATCGTATGATACTCGAATCAGACATAAAAATAGCGAAATAAAAATAGCTAGATCGGAATCACGTAGGAATCGTAACTGCGATCTCACTTAATTCTGTTAGTTCTGCACTGGAAATATGTTTTGTTTTTATCTATTTTTACTGACTGGAGAAGAGAATATCGTTACTTTTTATTTCTGGTATCGGGATAGCATAAGGAAACTCGTGCTTAAAAGCTTCGAATCAAAGCGATTATTTTGTAAAATAATGCTATGCTCAGCAATTCATGCGTTCTTTTTTGCCAACTCCACTCTCTGGTTTATAGACTATGCCATTGTTGGAGATCTCATCAACTATGTTGGAGTTCGCTTCCTGTCTAACCGGATGCAGCTTAATACCAGTATTTTACATGGAGCGACTGTCTATCTGACCTTCACAACCCAGTAAGTACTGGGTAATACGATATCCCCTTGGTAAGACTGGATGTCAGACTTTCGGGCCGTTGACTACCTGTGACAACTGTCAAAAATCTACAATTGACAGCCAGGACCAACGGCTTAACGTGCTTACCGATGCACAGAGGAAACTCGGTATGGAATGGACGGTCACCCATCCATGGATCAACGTTGGCAAGAGCGGTAACTTTGAAGATCGACCCGTGTGGGTGTTATTATTTAGCCACGGGCTCCCAATCCTCCCAACCTCAATCACAGTTCCCAAAATAGAGCAAAGTCTTACTCTCTCCGTAAGAATCAGAATCCAAACTCGCGTGGTGCATTTCAGTCTACTCCCTCTCAAGGAGGGGTCTAGGGGTCTATGTCCCAGCAGTGGGAACAGTATGGGCTAAGTATGCTTAAAGAGGTAATCCTTATACTATCATGTGTGTCCATGCCTTTACAGAAACAACAGTGTAGCTCAACCCTAACATCTATTAATTTGTGAATACCTTATGGAGAACCAAAATGCCAAATAAACTACCGTTAGAAATTGGAAATATTTCGCAGAACTATGAAATGCTATCCATCACGGATATTCAATTATCCTTGTGTACCTTTACTGGACAGGCTGAATACTTGATTTGATGTAGGAAAGGGTTATGTATTTGTTATTTTAGTTTCTATATATATTTTGTTGTGTCTGGACGAAAATATTTTCGCGTGTGTGTCGGATCATTTGGTTACCTTCAAAATAGTTGAGCTGAATTGTGCTGATCCATGCGTCATGTTCGTGAACGGGCGCCGTCAGTAGGGAATGGTCAACTGTTAGCTGACATAGTTTTTTTTTTTTCGGATGGGAAATCATCAAATGACCCCTCCCGTTCTGAGCGATGTGGAAGTGTCAGTCTTCTACTGTCTAAAACCCATCCATGTTCTTTCTTTGTCCTTTGTGTTCCAGGGCCGCGGTATCTGTTTCGAACAGTCCCGCAGCCCCGGCAGGCATCGGCCCTTGCGGGACCCTTCCTGTGTGCTGACATCTCTTAGAGGCGCACGTGGAACACGAACGCGCCGTCCGTCGACACGGCAGCTGCCATGGCTTATTTTGTTTTTTAATTGTTGATTATATCTTTTACTTTGGACGCTTTTAACTTGCACGTCTTTCGATTTTGTTCTCACATAAATGTATAATTTTAACATGAATGTTGTAACCAAGATTTTGTAACAATATTTTGATTTAAAAGAATGTCCTTGGAGTTTCTTCCTTAGAGATCTACAGTTTGGAATGGGCCATTACAGTACTTTCACAGGTTATTATGCCTTGTGACTGGGACTGTAGCTTTGCTTTTTTAGTTTTTATGACATTCAAAAGTGCCTGTATCAGTGTAATTGAAATTAATGCTACGAGTTTGAGTTTTTGAGTCTCTTTTTTGACAGTAAACACAGGTTTTGGTACCTATATGGTACAAGAAAAACAGTAAGCTAAACGGAGCTCAATCTGATGCTGAATATCTGTTTCCAAAAACAATCATTTTAAACTTCCCGTTAACCTGAACGAAGAAAAATGAAAGATTCCAAGATTTTCTGAAGCGTTACCTGACTTCATTAAAGACTTGGTCCTGTTTCGTGTGTACATAAATAATGTAATAGAAATGATCATATTTTTGCATACTTGGAATGTAGTATTGACCACCTTTAAAAGGGGTCAGTCACTTTCGAATATCACAGAACATAGATCTTTAATAATCAGCCTATAATGTTCTCACTGCTGAGACTCGGGCCAGCCACTCGTAATTCACAATCCAGGCCTACTGTGGGTTGCTTGGGGAAAAGGGTGGATATGGACGACGATAATTTAACAGACTCATGAGGTTTTCCTATTTGGTCTCCAAGGTCGTTAACCCATCGGGAAATCCCCTGTTGTTGTAAATATTGTTAAAGGAAGGCAACCTCAGGTGGGCCATATTGTCTACCTGTCAGAAATAAAAATGTCTGCTTACTATGCATCTGTTTTGCATATAATGGTAAATATACCAATGGATCTATTTACCGTTATAAGCAAAACATTAAGGCCTGTAATTCCCGAAGGGTTAGGCAGAGGTGTAAAGATGTCTGTAAAACATACATATTTCACCATTTATGTTTTAGTGCCAACCAAATATCAGACACTGAGGAAATTCTGATGCAAAAACCTGATGCAACTAGGCGACCTGGGATTCGATCCCAAGACCACCAAGTTATACAGTAGCCCTTGTGACATCTAGACCTAACGATCATTTTATCGATTGTACCTATACTTTGCTACAGGTTTTATTATTAGCAAAAAACCTGGCTACCCTCACCCAATCAAGTGTAAAAATAAGCAATATTTATCGATACAGTATATAACTTGGGCTCATAAAACGCGGCCGCCGCCATTTTAAGTTTATGTTATGTTAGACATTTTTATGTATGTCTATAACTCCGCCATTTTGCGGTTTAGTAGCGTAATTAGTGTTGTATTTTGCTATTAGAGGACTGTTATTCTGTTGACTTGGACATAAAGATGTGTTACTGTAGTATGTTGGGTTTGATATGTGAGTTATAACAAAATTAAGGTTAGTTAATTTAATGAGTGAGTATGCTTTAGAAAATGTAGTCGTTGCAATAGAGCTGAATGGTGGCTGGGACAGACTGGATGCGACTGACCAAAAAAAAAACAATTAAAAGTAAAAAAAAACCTTTACTTCCGGAAGTCGGTGACTTTTGTTTGTTTCGTTTACTTTTTTGCCACCGACTTCCGGAAGTAAAGTAAATTATAAAATATTATAATAAATTCATTTATTCAGGTCATTTACACCCATTGCCATTTATCACAATAAAATCAGACTATAATTACACTTAAAACACAAAAAAAAAACACCAAACACACACACACCACACCACACACACCACCACCATTCACCACACCACCAAAGCTGGTAAAGATGATGATAACGATAATAGGGCTCTTACCAGCTGTCAGCCTAGAAAATCTTGGCCTGTACTTGTCATTAGGTGGAACTAAGCTACTAATGATAATGGTAAGAGAGAAGAAGAAGGCTCAAACCAGGCAACTTTGAAACTCTTTGCTTAGCGGAGATGCGAGGAAGCCATATGTACAGCCTTAGGTATATCAAAAAATAAAGAATATTTTTCCAAACAATATTGATACAAAAATAACACAATTCCCCCAACTGAGATCCTTCAAATCCCAGAATATATTAAGCTACAAATCCTCCGAAAATATTCAATTACATTGAAAACAAGAAGCCTTTATCTGGCTCACACAAATCCGAATAATATTTGCTCAGTCAAAAATCCTGATACATAGTTTCGGGTCTCCGGTTCGGTCATGTTCGGGAGACCGGTGGTGTCCGAAGTTTGCTTTTGGACCCGTTTCAACGGAGCTGTCAAATAACTGATAGAATACATATGTATGTGATTACGTGGCGCTTATTTTAGACCGCGGATTGAATTTTGATTTTGGTGTAATGGTAATATGATCGAGGATGATAAATCTGGCTACCCCCAAGAGAACAAGGCGTGAGTTTATGTATATTTATAGAGTAACTGGTAATTAGTGACCTTAAACACGTGATTGTACTCATGATAACAAACAACTTTCCGTTCAACATCATCATTTCAGCCGGAAGACATCTACTGCTGGACATAGACCTCCCCCAAGTATCGCCACATTGACCGGTCCCGTGCGACTCGCATCCAGCGGATCCCCGCAGCCTTCACCAGGTCATCGGCCCACCTAGTGGGGGGCCTTCCAACGCAACGTCTACCGGTTCGCGGTCGCCAGTCCAGAACTTTTCGGCCCCATCGGCCATCCGTTCTGCGAGCGAGGTGCTCCCACTTAAGTATGGCAATTCTTAGGGCTACGTCGGTAACCTTGGTTCTCTTTAGGACATCCTTATTTCTGATTTTATTACGCAAGGAAACTTCGAGCATAGCCCTCTCCTTGCCCTTTGGGTGACTTGAAGCCTTCTGATGAGGCCCATTGTGAGCGACCACGTTTCGGTCCCGTATGTAATCACTGGCACACACACACATACACAATTTCCGTTAGAAAGCCTAAATCCAGCAGCAGGATGAAAAAGCCTGACAATAATCAGGCCTTTCATTTCCATATCAATGACAACGTCAGAAAGCTTTTACGCCGAAAGCGACATCAATAAGAAAACTTTTGTGAAGTGTTGCGTATTGTCAGAAGTGCGTAGTACGCAAATACGTAGCGTATTCCACTAAACGCGTTATATTGAGCACTCGGTAGACTGTCCGTGATGTATGGACTGCGATAACCATGATTTTGGATGACACGTGGATAATTTTACTCTTCATTTTTATACAGGTTTATTCTTTTATTTGCCCAGTGTGATATATTAATAAAATACCTATCAAAGTTTCTCTTCATCAAAATTTTACTCCATGGAATTAATAATGAAATCGGAATTAATAACGTATGTAAAGAAGACTATTTGTATTAATAAATTCGTAAAATAAAAATCTTGGATCTATCCAAAAATCTATGCTATCATATATTATGCTTACAGCAATTTATTTTAATATAGTGAAAATGTTTTAGCACTGAGTGTTTATTCAGACGGAAAATTCTCGTATTAAAAAACACACACATTAAAATCTTAAAATATAACCCTTTCTTTGCTGCCGAGCAGATGGCTAAAATAAACTTCAAGTTACCTACTTTTTTGACAGGTTTTAGTCATTGTTTGCTGACATAAGAATGCGACTTGAGTTTGGCCGTTGATTCGACCGGATGAAAAAAAGGATAAGATTGCTTAGCTTGGCTATTTTTGTATTCATTCAGTGTGATCAGAACAAACAACTCCAATAACTAATATATTAATTGATTGGCGAAGTGTCTTTGAGAACAAATATTTATACAGCTAAGTGGCTAACGAAAGCTTTTCGGCATATTGGCAAAATGACATAACATAACATTACAACTGTTTTTCCTGAAGTGTTGGGCAGAGGTATAAGTATACCCACTTTTCATTGGTTATATTTTCTTTACACTCAATAGGGCCTATTAGCATTATATTCAGTCACGAATGAATACTTGGAAAGAGTGCAGCTCAGGACGGCTGAGTTGATTGATTGATGCTTCAATAAACTCGTCCCATTGCAGGCCACTGCTGGACATAGGTCTCTCCCAATCTGCACCAGTTCATCTTGTCCTCCACCTTTCACGTCCAGTCTGAATCCGCCACCATTTCAAGGTATCATATCTAGCTGTAAGGCATTCCACGCTACGCTTGCCAATACGTGGTCTCGTTTTCAGGACTTGTTTGATCCATTGGTCATCGGTCCTTCGACAAACCATGTCTTGCCCACTGCTTCTTCAGCCTAAATCAAGCGGAATTGGCAGTGGGCTCTCTGCTAGCAATAGATAGATAGATACATACATAGAATATACTTTACTGGACACCAAGCTATGTTGGTAACTTCAGTGCTTTCCCGAATATTCCAGAACAATACTATCCTACTTTCTCCGTAAACATGGCCACCCTACATACGCTTACGTTAACGTACCATTGTAAATGATGGATTACCTAATAAATCGGTGCCTCGGCTGTTATGCGAGAGCTTTAATTTCAATTGTTCGCACTTGTTTATCTACACGCTTTTTGTTTGTGGGTAAGCAGAGTTTGAAGCTGCGTTAATGATGTGTTTGCCTGGTAAATTATCTGGTATCTTCAGTGATTAATTAAAGGAAACGGTAATGTTGCGTTTATAATGTAATATTGAGGAATTAATGTCAATTTCGATCAGATCGACTGCCTCGTTGGTCTAGTTATTGCGACTTAGGTGACTACTCATCCGCTAAATATTTCATCCGCGGATGAAACGTTACCCTTTTAACGAGCGCGACTGCTGTGCATGAGGTTTTGCGTCAATTCCCGGGTCGGGCAGAGTGTGATTGGGTTTTTCTATCAGGACTTTTAGAGAAGCACCCACGGTGTCGTCTGGATTGTTAGTTGATGACAATAGGCTCACCCCCTATTTCATGGAACTTAAACACTACTACTAGGTTAGGTTAGATATACCTCTGCCTAACCCTTCGGGGGTTACAGGCGTGATTTTATGTTATATAATGTCAGTTTCTGCTTTTTTTTTTTGGCGTGGTATAATCATCAAATGAGTCCTCCCACCCAGGGCAGAGCGGGAGGGACTGTCAGAATTGTACTGACTAAAATCCAAGGTGTCCTTCAATAGCCCTTTATGTTCCAGGGTCACGGTAATTCTATAAGTCCCGCGACCCCGGTTGAAAAAAATATCTGTAGTAACTACACTTGAACTGTCAATTGGTGCGAAACTGTAAGGGCACCTACGAAAAATAAATGAATAGAAGTTGAAGTGTTCGGGGTCTGAAACTTTTAATGCCATTGAGATTGCAAAGTTATGTTTCTTGAAATAAATTCTCAAAGTTATTTTTTTGAAAGAATATACTCGTATAGTTGTTATCGTCTAAAATCTAGACAGATTTTCAATGTGGGTTTTGTCTGTTCTGAAAAAGTCATGATATTCACGAGGCCTTATCTACAAGCATCACAAACCATTAATCACTAAACCGAGCGATTATTGTTCAGAATATTCATCAATACCTAAATTGGTACGTCTGCCCCTGAAACATGATTTACAGCATCCCCAATTCACGAACCTGACAAATTACAGCCACTGAAATCAGCATGGATTTCTAATTCAACATCAACGGCTTACGGATCGTAAATCTCGAGTTTTAGGGGGTCGGCAGGCCCCAAGGTATTGTTGAGCTTTGATTTATAAGTTTTACGGGTTTCGACCTCAATCAGTGTTTTGTGACTACTATAAAACGCGTTCTTTTGTCCCTGTTTTATCTTTACGTGTTAAGGCTGACGCAGATTTGGACGGTACACTGTCGTACATTTTGCCCGTTTGAAGCGCTAAAATTGGGCAATTGGAACGTTTTACCAGAATACAGTATCATTTATGTGTCTAGGACTCTGGTCATGGTCTGCCTGTGTGCCAAATTTCATTAAAATTTCAGCTGCTAAGGGTCAGTTCAGGCAGTATGGAAATTGTCGCGCAATTTACAGGCATTGAAAATAGGTCCATATTACGATGGTTTGCTTCCGGCTTCGGACTTCTTCGTTGGTCTAGTGGACCGCGACTGCTGAGCATGAGATCTTGGCTTCGATTCCCGGGTCGGGCTAAGTGATATTGGGTTTCCCATCAGGAATTCCTCACTCAGTAGCAGCCACAGAATCTGGAGTTATGCCTGATTGATAGAAATAGGCTCGCCTTCTATTCATCAACATCATCAGCCTACAGTAGTCCACTGCTAGATATAGGCCTCCTCAATCGCACGCCACTCGACATAGCCTGGGTTTTGTTCAAGATCACCCTGGGACCAATGTGGCCTTCTATTACATGAGACTTAAACATAACTGGGTAATGTGGGTGTACTATTAGATAAACCTCTACCCAACCCTTCGGGAATTACAGGCGTGATGTTATATTTATGTACCTAGTTATTTGGGAGCAAACTATGAGTTCCTAATTGAACTTGGTATACCTACTGAACTAACACTGCGTGTGCGTCTTTGGGGGTATGAAGAACAGCGTGTAAAGTTCTTCATCCCCCATAGAAAAGGGATCCTCTGACAAGACGGGTGTTAGGTCTGGTGGGCTACTGCCCGACGGTTGTTGTCGGGTTTTTCTACGAAGTCTTAAGTCGCGGATAGCTTTAGCTGTGCGATTTCGAAATTTGATGTTAGTTCTTCATTTATGTCATAGATGGCGCTGTGGAACTTTCTGTTGTATGTTGCTGTAGTACTTTTTGTGGTCGAGCTACTTGTCCATGCTTTTCACTTTTATAAACCGTTTTTTTTTATCCTTTGTGAAATCATCAATCATCAAATGGCCCCCCCCCACTCTGGGCGGAGCGGAAGGGAGTGTCAGACTTGTACTGACTAAAACCCATCCATGTTCCTTCTTTGCCCTTTGTTTTCCAGGGCCACGGTATATCTTTCGACCAGTCCCGCAGCCCTGGCAGGCATCGGCCCTTACAGACCTCTACATAAACCCTTAAGATAACAAACAATGTTAAAATGCGACCCACATACTTTAAAATTCTAGTAGAAGGGATAAAAAGCGCTGCGACAGCAAAGCGCTGAGCTGATTCTATAAGTGCTTCAATTTTCTTATTGAGCGCTAAAGCGGCTTAAAGTTTAAATTCACTCGTTCCTCTTTTTTATTCCGGTTTAGTGCGGATTTATTTTCAGTTCCTAGGTAAAATGGTCTTATAGATTTAAATGAGAAAATTGTAAAAGATCCGTGGTTTGTGGTTGGCAGTAGTATGAAGATTATTATAATGGGTTCACTACAGGCAGTATCGTCATTCTCATGAATCTTCTGCACTTATCCCAATTTTTTTGGGGTCGGCGAAGCCTGTCTTCTTCTTCCTTCCTTCTACTTTTCTATTACTCGTCATCTCATCAGAGACTTCATTTCTTGCCATATCGTCCTGTCCATCGTTTCATTGGTCTTCCTCTATTCTTATACCCATCCATATTCATACTCAAATCTATCCTTACGACATTTTCCTCATTCCTCCGCATCACATGCCCATACCAAGCCCACCAATTACCACTGAAATTTTCAGTCATCGATGCCACTTTCAGACTTCCTCTAACAGCATCATCAGCTTAAATTGTTCCCATTGCTGACACGTTTAGTTCACACACACATTCAGCTTTGTCTCTAGAGTCTAGGAGGTAAGCAAACTTTCGACTGACTCTAGTGTTAAAGAACTCTTTCGGTGTCTGAAATCACTTAACACTAGAAGGGAGGTTAGCATGTTTGCTACCCAAAGGAAACCACTGCTACAACCAGGGCTGCGGGACTGTTAGCCCAGGGCTGCGGGACTGTTCCAGGGCTGCGGGACTGTTCGAAAGAGATACCGTGGCCCTGGAACACAAAGGGCAAAGAAGGAACATGGATGGGTTTTAGTCAGTACAAGTCTGACACTAGCTTCCGCTCCGCCCAGAGTGGAGGGGGTCATTTGATGATTTACCATCCGAAAAAAATAAAAATAAAAACAAACCACTGCTACAATCATAGATTTAAATCCTTAGATGAGCCGTATGCTTCAAAACTTTGTCACGTTTTTGTTTCATTCGAAATCGATATGTTCGACGATTTTAATGACGTTTCTGAAATCGCAATCATCTATTTCAATTTCTGCTATCACTAATGCATTCATCAAGTATTCTTACAAAGAGTTGGTGTTTCGTCGGCCCAAGACCAGTTCAGTGATACAATTTATCATCTGCAATGTCGTAAAAGTCTTCCAAAGTAAATTAATTGCTGTAGCTACTGGATAAGTTATGGACTGGCAGTAACTCCACTACATACTTCATTTTAAACAATTTAAACTGACAATGTGCGCAAGAGGTCTTGTAGTTGTAAATTGTAGACCAATATTTCAGTTTACTTTTAAATCTATTAGGATAGTAAACTGAAGTGAGTGATTAATATAAATGTGAAGGATGGAGAGGGAGAGGAAGACCAAGAAAATGAAGGCTGGATTGAGTGAAGAATGCCATGAAAGAAAAAGGAGTAAATGACAGAGCAGAATAGAAGAAAAAAAAGTGTTGCGCCGACTCCAAGTAACATATGACAAGGGCAGTAAGATGATTATGATAGCTATCTAATACTTATTATCCCTAAATCACATATGAGTACTTACTTAATTGTCTATATTATTAATGCACGCATATAACTATTTAAAAAAAATATTAATCGCGGATATTGGTGTGGGTTACACGTTTATTTAGTTTAAAACTTATTTTGTCATACTTTTTGTAATGTGTAACTGTTAAATGTCCCAATAAAGTAAAAAAAAAAGTAAAAAAAAAAAATGATGATGTTAAATCTATTAAGATAGGCATAGTCGATCTGGTAATTGCTTTATCACTTTCGACAAGAAGTTCCACTAAAGATTTGGTAAAACCGGTAGGGAAAGTCATGGACACCGCACACTAAGAGATACTTCGGTATATTATCTGTCACAGTCCGGTGTCCGGAGCAACGTCCACAATTTGTCCACATCGGTTTGCTTGAACCTTACATTACGAAGGTGGTAACGATCTAACTGTCAAGTAGGCCTCGTCATTTTATGATGCGACATTGACATTTATCCTAAAGGTGGTCATTACAAGGGCCACCATATCACTTGCTTCGATAGAGGAAAACATCGAGAGGAATCCAGCATGCCTATGAGATATTTCTCGACGGCATAAAGCCAAGTCAGAGGCTCATGGGCAGCGTAAAAACTCTGCAACCAAGTTAAGCACTAACCACACGATAAAGAACAAAGCCCAATGACTATAATATCTTTGGCTCTTAATGGCTGGTCTGCAAGAATCGAATTATTTAATTCTGTTTCTGCTAAGTTTAACTCAAAATATCAACAACTAGCTGTCCACCACACCTACTACCTACCTGCTACCTACCTGCTACCTACCTGCTACCTATCTGCTACCTACCGGTTACCTACCTGCTACCTACCCACCTCCTACCTACTACCTAGCTAAGAACCTTCTCCTGACAAACAGAACAAAAATAGCGAAATCGGTCCAGCCGTTCATGCGTGTGCCGCGACCAAGGGAAATAAAGATTCATTTTTATATATAGATGTCACAATGTATAAAGTCAAAAAGAAAAACAAGTGAATCAATTGTGTACTTACATTCAAACAGAGCTGCCTCAGACGACCGTAAGAGAGGATGTATTATTTATGAAGGAATCTGTTATGTCTCCACGCATACTTGATTTTAAATAAACAAAGGATTTCCTTGGATAAGGAATGTTGAAGCGATGTTTCAGAATTTTGTCATCATAGATGTAAAACTGGCTGTATAGAAGAAGACATGCTGAGCTGATCCCAAATAAATTGGGATAAGGGCAGGAGAATGATGAAGTGTAACACCGGCTGGAATGTAGTTCCCTACTTAATGTATTCAATTCATGAACAGTCATCAGAATCTTACAGGATGAAAAGAGCGGGTTTACTTGAGACAAAGTTAAAATTCCCATTCATTTGTCATTTTACCAACTAAAGCTTTTTCGGATGAGAAAAAAAAATGACCATTTTCATCAAATGACCCGCTCTGGGCGGACTGGAATGGAGTGTCAGACTTCTACTGACTAAAACCCATCCATGTTCCTTCTTTGCCCTTTGTGTTCCAGGGCCACGGTATCTCTTTCGAACAGTCCTGCAGCCCCGACAGGTTTCGGCCATTGCGGACTCCTTCCTGTGTGCTGCCTTCTTTTTGAGGCGCGCGTGGAACATGATCGCGCCGTCGACATGGAAATCCAATAGAGCTTTTTTTTTTTTTTTTTTAACTTGGTAAAATCATCAAATAAGTCCTCCCACCCAGGGCAGAGCGGGAGGGACTGTCAGACTTGTACTGACTAAAATCCACGGTGTCCTTCAGTAGTCCTTTATGTTCCAGGGTCACGGTAATTCTATGAGTCCCGCGACCCCGGCAGGCTTTGGCCCTCTAGAGGGGGGCCCCGTCATTATGCTGACACTCTTTGAATCCAATAGTGCTTGGTTACAGATATAAAGTACAGATCATATATTTGAAAAGAAGATTGTGTGACTATAGCAAAACTTAAATTCTGTACTTAAAAAATCCTGGAGAATCATATTTTCTCATACCATCCGCTGGATTTCGGTCTCTTAAAATCACCCCTAAGTCCTTCACCAGAACCGATCCTAAATAAGCAGAATTTTCCTCCGACCTAATGTATTTTACGCTGATTTAGTAACAAGACACCCAAATCGCTTCACTTTAAACGGCCTAACGAGGTGAATGAAAGTAAAAATGTATAATTTATGAGGGAACGAAACCCTCCGAAGGAAACCTTACATAAAGTATGTAAGGTTCAGGCAAAACATGGAAGTCTTCACAAAATGTATAGGTTTTTATTCTTTGCACGCAGTGCAGGGATTTATAGACGTAGGTACTATTAGAAATAAATGGGTGTTTACCATAAATGCCTACTATATGGGGCCTTTTTACGTTACTCTTAATAAAAATTGGGGGTACCTATAAAACCCCTTATTAAACCTTTTTGAAGGTGGGACATAATGAGTATAAACACACATAGGTTTTCACTACCGCTAAGCAGCACTTAAAAAAGTGCCTAAATATTATTGCACTGTTGGATTTTAGTTGTCGGCGCTAAGTTGACCGTAGAATATATAACAATAACATTTAGGAATCATTTGGGTGTCCTCGAGTTAGGGCATCCCCCAAAAAAATTCTTGCGATGAAAGTAGTCGAAAATAATAACCCGTCTCAAACTAATTAATTAACGAAAGCTCTATTTTGTTTACAATCAAGACTAATTGATATTGCATCGAATTGAAGACATTATTGTATGAAAATTGTGATCAAAATGAAAATCCTTCTAAGCCGACACCCAAAACACATTCAGATTTGAAATAAAATCTTACTATTATTACAATTCCTACGTATTTTTCGGCAAGATTTCGTCTCAACGCGGAAATTGAATCTGCGACCTTGAGCAGAAATCGGATACACTGTTCGCATTTGGGCCATCAGATAATCATTTGTTATTCGATAGGACACCTACATCTTCCAGACGCGCGGGTAATCCCTGCCTTGCAATTAACATCATTAATGGACATTATATCTACTCGAATAAATAAAACAAGTTAGAAGTAAGGGGTTTGTCCCCAACGATACACTTAGCATCGCGCCCTGCTTGTCTTGTTGAGTGTATGTTACAGGAGCCGATGGGCGTTACTGAAGACAATATACAGGGTGTGTGCGTTGACCTGTGTTCTACCCTGTATAATAAGCGTATGCCCAAATTCTGGTCTGACTTGATTTAGATTTCCATCGCCACGACACGACACGCCTGTAAAGGCCTTTACAGTGAATTGCCTAACCTTCGCTTAGATCAAGTAGATGACATAATATACGCAAGACCTTCCGTGTGGTCTCTCGCACCATGTAACTGAACAACATTTAGTCTATGAGTTCTTGAAATTAGCAAAGAAAAGTTGGACAAAAAAGTAATGAATATTCAAAACTTATAGAAAAAAAATTCTTCAGTTTCATGGGTTGAGACACCACACGAGAGGTCATGTGTTTATTGTATTATGTTACACTCTGTACTTGAGTGTCAATTTGTAGTTTTTTACCCGTTCTTCTCCAAAGGGATTTTCGTTTTTTGGCAATTAATTAGCTTCAAGTTATTCAGTAATTGGCCGACTTTTTGACAGTTGATTGACTTGTTGGTTTTATTAAAATAAAGTCTTTGAATTTAATCAAAACTTCAAGACGAGTAAACATGTTCTAAACAGGGTGTAAGGGACAGCCCTCCACAAACTGATGGGGTGAATTCAAACACAGATACATTTACGAAGAAGCAAGAAAATATTGTAACAGAATCTCGACGAAATCCAGTGTTTGTACGGTATTCATTGCACGTACTGCCCGAATTATTAATACTAAGTTTGTGTGGCGGAACGACTTGGTTGTTTTTCATAAAAAATGGCAAGATGTGCGGAATCGCGACCTACCGACTGTTACGAAATAAGGAGATTTTTCTTAGCTCAACGCTGAGGAAATGCGTCTTTTTTGGGACAGTTTAGGGTATTGTTTGTTATGAGTTGAGAACGGATTCTAAACAACATAAAATCGTCTAAATATGCATGCAAATATTATGCGACAGTCATACAGTGTAAAATACCAATGCACTGTTTTCATTAAGTTTAAAAGACTTATTTGCGTGAGTTAAAAGGTATGATGCTACCTATGTCGAATTACTTAGTTGAAAATGTTCAATGTTCATCATTGCGATTTACGGAACTTCGAAAGCTTCCCCGTCAATCAAACCCGTCGTTCCATTGCTTGCTGAGTGACTTTGCATTTATGAACCAGCCGCAACGTGAGTGTCCACGTTTCAGTCCCATCAGTCAAAACAAACAGGACGCAATGATTGAAGACCTTGATCTTAAGGTTTTGTGGAATACGCAACGAGAAGACTCGCCGAAGCTTCCCAATCGCTGTATTCATTTTCGCACAAAAACCCACAATCTCTACCCACCGCACTTTCCACAGCGCTATTATTATATTTTCTCAATAACTAAAAACAATACTGACAAATGAACAATACTGGCTGTCAGTCCACAGAGTTATTAATTCAGCTCGATATTTCAAATTCAGTCAACTTCGAATGATTCATAAGGTTGGTAGACACTGCGGTGCGCTGAGCTGTGGTTAGGTGTTCGTACTGTGAGCGGGTAGTGGGAATGGATTTGTAAAATAATAGTGACTTTTTTGTTGGAATCAATTGGGATGAGACGTTACAATGGAAATAATTGAGACACTACATACATACATTAAATCGCGCCTTTTTCCCCATGGGGGCAAGCAGAAATTACTGGACGCCACATGTCATGATCCATACATGTATACTACTTTCGCCTCGACCACGTTCATACGTGCGGTCACTTGTTCTATTTATTTACAAGTCAGCGGATCCATTTACCCCAAAAACTTGTCATAACTTTCACTTAAGTAATGAAGTTTTAGGGACTTAGGGGATTTTTTTGCAGATTTATACACCTACCACTGTTTGTCTCTGCATCACCCAAAGGTTGACTGGTAGAAAATGCCTATGCCATTAAGTCCACCTCTGTACTTTGTGCTTGAAGTGTTAAATAAATGAATTAAATTGAAAACCCATAATATCAGTTTCCTACTATTATGTGAAAAACTATGCCGGCATAATACGTAGGTTTGTGTTGGGTATACATATTTTTAAACGAGTATTTCGCAATCAATTCTTTCATACTACTAAATAAAATGAACGGTAACTTTGTAAATTCGTTAGAATTTCATTTTATATCAAAACATCCTAGCATGCTCAATGAAAAACGTACTGCATCGGCATGTGATATTGAAATTTTCAATGCTGAGAATATTCAATGTTGGTGAGGTTTGATTATATTTTATACTTGCAATTCTAGGGTAAAGGAAACTTCTATTTTGCATGTGGCTAAATGTTATGATTAAATATGAGAGTTGAGAACTTTAAATTGGAATCAGAACTTGTATTACAGTGTAACTGTTTACGGCATGATTAAAGATACAACTTAGGTATAAGTTGTTCAACTGTAGGATTGACCTTGCATGGTTCGAATGCTCAGACAAAGTTAAAACAATCGCCGTAAAAAAGATTAAAAAAAAAAAAAAAAATTAATTTAATTAATTAAAATAAATTCAGTGTAGACGCAACAGTCAATACACATTGCCAGCCACTGCACCATTTGGGCTGAATTTTTTTTTGTTTTGCTTATTTTCAGTGTACTCAATAAAATAAAGTCACCAGCCCAGTTTAAAGCGTAACATCTAAGTGATAACAAGATCACAATTTATTCTTTCAAGTTACTTCTAGCCCTTTCTGTCATAATGCTCTGTTCATCCGGAACTCGCAAAAATATTACGCATCAATGCCCACTAACCCTTATGAGACGCCGACTGTCAAACACAGTTGGCCTAAATTTTGGGTTTCGATATTCCATTAGCTCGCACAAAAGAGCCACTACGGACCCAAAATAATACAATCACTTTGATTTATAATCTGGATTTTACAAAAATATGGATGGGTTGTCTTTGTTACTGGTCGATATCGATCTATCTAGGGTTATAAAAGATAAACAATTGACAATCGGTTTTGAAGCGTTTTCTTATTTCAACAGAATCGACATTAACTTTTCGACAGCTTATGTCAATTGAAAGTTTTTTTGACGTTTTAACCATCGTTACCGCTGAATGTCACTCTGTCTACTCGATGGAATTGTCTCGCCGTTGAGTTTTTTTTTTAATGAATTTGGGAATGGGATACTAGTGACTGGTCTCTCTGTCTTGTCATGATTTTAATGGGTACCTACCAGCTGCGGTAAAAGGGTTTATTAAAAAAATATGTTGTTGGTTGCACCATCGCAACCAACCCACATAATAGAAGAAATTGTTTGCATGCCAGTATGGATAGATATTAATATTTTCTAAAAGGATATAAGGATAATGGAAAGTAAATTCTCAAGAGTAAATTCTCATTTTAATTATTGGATAATATTTAATTTTAATTACTAGTTAATATTGTACAAGAAATAACTTCACCGTAGCTTCAGGCAGGTTCGATGAAAATTTTGGCGAGAACTAAGATGGTACGTTGATATAGTGGGTAGTGCAGAATTATCCTACTGCCTACTAATAATATAAATGCGAAAGATTGTGAGGATACATGGATCTACGTCTAGATGTTTGTTACTAATTTCACGCAAAAACTACTGAGCGGATTTGGATGAAAGTTGGCACAGAGATAGCTTATAACCTGGATTAACATACAGGATAACTTTTATCCCGGTAGTTCGATCTCGTGGGACAATTACCGAACTCTACGCGGGCAAGGCCGCGGGCAAAAGCTAGTACAAAAGTAAGGGTGTCATATGTTCTTGTCGTGTTTGATTAAATGAAAACAAGCACAACCTCCTTACATTAAACTAAGTAAACATTCTCCAGCAAAGATTCTCGTTAGCAATAATCTACATAAATCTCAATGAGAACTCAACACAACAGTAGTTTGCAAACATAACAGTGTAAACATCTCAGTGCATAAAAACAACATTGTAAATTGTAATGTATGTCGTTCAGTAAACAAACAACGTGACAACAATGTAAACATTATACTGTTGTGAAATTATCGAACGATGAGTTTGGCGAGATCATTATTTTAAAATACTTATAGTATTAGTTTTTAAACTATCATGGCCACCAACATTATGATTGGCACTAGAAACGGGAGTTTATCCGTGATCATGGTGCTTGCAACAGCGCTGAAATATCGGGAACTCAAAACAATCAGTAAACATTATTATTAATACTCGAAACGGGATATTTACCATGTTTACTGTTTTTGATGAGTTCCCGATATTTCGGCGCTGTTGCAAGCACCATGATCACGGATAAACAGTAAACGTGGTAAATATCCTCTTTCGAGTATTAATAATAAAGTTAGTGACCATGATAGTTTAAAATCTTAAATCAGTAAACATGGTAAATATCCCGTTTCTAGTGTTAATGATAAAATTTATAGTTAAGGTCCGTTAACTGCTCAGTTGGTCTCGTGACTGCTGAGTACGAGGTCCTGGGTTCGATTCCCGAGTCGGGCAAAAACTGTTATTTGGTTTTTCCATTAAGACTTTATCAGTAGTAGTTTCTCAGTCCGGAGTTTGGAAGTTGGCGGTATGACACCCCCTTGCCTCGGAAAGCACGTTAAGCCGTTGGTCCTGCGCCTGATCCCTCTCCGGTCGTGTCGGATTGCCATTCCATCGGACTATGAGAGTAAAGGAACAGAGAGTACATCTGTGTCTGCGCACACACTAAACATGTGCGTTAAAAAATCTTGTGCAACAACAATTAGCCCGACCCGGGAATCGCAATAAAAAAAAAAACATATAACACAGGCAGCCAAAACGACCACTCTTCACCTCTTCCTAGTAATTCACCTGGAGAGATGAAGTAGCACAACTAACTCCTCAGCAACAAATCTGTCAGTTAAGCTAACGTATAACAAAGAGAAGCTCCCAGCTGTGATGCTTCGAGCTTAAGTGAAGAACATATTTTACTACACCTCTGGGTGGAGTGGACTCTTTCCTATCCACGGGTGTCGTAAAATTGGGTCTTACGGAGCATTCTCTGAGGAAGACATTACTATTCATTACGGATTTTCCTCTCTGCTTAAACAATAGACGGCCATTACTAGAGGTGATTATGGGATTTTCGCCATAAGCCGTTCTATGACTTGGCCATTGGGAATGTTTTGCATCACATTATGCAGTAAATGAAGAATGTCTTTTAATGCTGCTTATTATGAGTCATTGAAATAAAGTGGTATAGTAGTCATCACCGTTAATAAGTATTATTGAAGCTAATCAAAAAAATACCCATTAGAACTGACCACACCCTTGTTATACCCTTTCCAATACAAAAGAATCACTGCAATCAGAATTATTATCATTAAACATGCATTATATACTTATAAAATTCAAAGTCCTGACTGACTGACTGAATCATATATCAACGCACTGCCCTAACCGCTGGTCCTAGAGAAACAGATTCTGATCAATTGAAAATTTACTTCTTGAAGTCAGATTATAATAATATAAGCTAGCGCCATAGTCGGGTGATAAAATGTTGCTCATTATACAGGGTGAATTTTTCAAGTGGGCATGAATGGCCCAATCTGAAAACTACGAGGAATACCGAAAAATACTCAAAGGAGTCTCGAGCGTATGGAGGGAACGACTGTCGCAACCGAGGTCCGGGCACGCCGCAATCGCTGCGGTAAGACCCCTCTTTGAGGAGTGGCTGGATAGGCGTCACGGCGTCCTGACCTACCGCATGACACAGGTCCTCACCGGACACGGAAGCTTCGGGAGGTACCTGTGTCTGATGGGGAAGGAGGAAACGCCTGGGTGTCACCACTGCGAGGACCGCCCGGAGGACACGGTGGAGCATACGGTGCAGGACTGCCCCGCTTGGGCAGAGCACCGCCGTGTCCTCACGGCGGCGATAGGCGGAGACCTCTCGCGCCCGGCATTGGTCGAGGCCATGCTGCGGGGCGAGACGGAGTGGGAAGCGGTCGCCTCCTTCTGCGAAGCAGTCATGCTCGCGAAGGAGGAGGCGGGCCGCGTGAGGGAGAGGACAGCGTCCTCCCTCCACCCCAGCCGCAGTGGTAGACGCCCACGGCGCCGGACGTCGGCAGACGATCTCCGGCCACCGTAGGCGCGGGCTTGCGGGTGGCGAGTAATGGGCGACTCGCTGTCCGACCATGGACCATGCCCGGGTCGACGGCGCGTTGTGTCCCACGCGCGCCTCAAAGAGTGTCAGCACTATGACGGGGCCCCCCTCTAGAGGGCCAAAGCCTGCCGGGGTCGCGGGACTTATAGAATTACCGTGACCCTGGATCATAAAGGGCTATTGAAGGACACCGTGGATTTTAGTCAGTACAAGTCTGACAGTTCCTCCCACTCTGCCCTGGGTGGGAGGACTCATTTGATGATTTTACCACGATAAAAAAAAAGGAGTCTCGAGCCCGATTTTGATGAAAACAAAAACATCATTGGATTTTTGAAAAATCAATATTCCTCGCCAGGAGTCGAACCAATTGATTTTACAACATTCGATAGTGTCGCTAATAGGGATAAAATCCTGTAAAATATTACCTAGTAGATCAGTCTGTCACAACAAGGTGATTTTTGACGTCACTGATCTAGTTACCGATAGCAGGAACACTAATGTTTACAACAGAACTAAACTAGAACAAAAGTATACAACCACAACGCTAAAGTTGGTCCTAGCCTCGAAATAAAGCCGACTCGAGTAAAGTTAGTCCAGTAAGTATGTCCAAAACGGTCATAAATGTTCCTCATAAAAAGAGTACTACAGAAACCTCGAAAACATTAGCACCAAACTTTCACACACTACAACAAAACAAAAACACATGGCAAGGAACATTCAAAGGGCACGAAAAAATATAGATATATTTACCCGTTTTGCTCACAAAATGTCCTCGAAAGACTGTAATTTCCTACAAACGGCTACAGCAGACGGCAATTGAATTTTCAGGCAAAATTTTTCTAAAAGACTGGGAGGTTATCCCTCTAATTGGCATCAAGCAAAATTGGATTCTAATCCTGTAAAGTTTAAGTCTTTTTCTGTTTGAAAAGATCTTGCTTCTGTAGCATTTAATTTAGCGAAAAATATAGAGGTTAGATTTTTGCGCAGGTAATTCTGAATTGTATTGTTGTACGAAGGTGAAAAAAAATTGTTTTAAAATGTTCTTGGTAAATTGGGTGGATTAATTTGGGACCTGCTTAACACGTGGGGAGAACGGGAGTGGAATTTGTTAAGAAAGTAAATGCAAATATTTTTCACGTGTATTTTTCGAAGTGAATGTGGAGGAAATGGTGTGAGAGTACTGTGGACAAAGAGTAGACTTTCTTCCTTATGATATTGTAGAAGGATCTGAAGCAATGACACGACAGAAAATAGCAGATCTTTTTTGGACTCTTGATAGGACTTTAACATGGTCAAATCTGAGTGAACTGTGGGTACACCTCTGCCTAACACTTCGTGAAAAACAGGCGTGATATTATGTGTTGGATCCCAATAATTCATTCTGCAGACCAAAAAAATACCTATAGTAGGAAGATTCAAAAGCATACAGCAAACAGTTTTGCTTCCTATTAAAATTATCACTGAATTTAGATTTTTTACAATCCCGACAAAAAAATACTGCAAAGATAAATTCCAAATTGAAGCTACGCAGCAATTCATTTTACTTTCAACACTTCTCCAGAGACCCGAAAAAAACAAAGACTTCCCTACTAAGTCATTCCGAATGCCAGTTTTGTGTCCCAGTGGACATGTCTGACAGCCTGACGAGTCTGACGAAGAGCTAGGACAAATGGACACGGACACAGACAGGCTCAATCCTGTGACGTTGTTTGATGCCGCAATAGATGGTCTTGGAGACTCATTAATTATGCTGATCGGCCCTGAGGGTGATGTAGGAGTTAGATTGTGAAATCAAGTGATTTTGGTTTTAGATAATGATCCTCTTGGGTTGAATCAGTGTTTAAATTCGTTGAGAACGTTTTTAGAAGCGATTTGAAGTGTTTTATGGCCTTTAAAACTTTGGTCTATTTATTTTTGTATAATACTAAATACAATGGTGGTGGTGGCAACGGTGTAATTGATAATCGCGTGTTCGACGATCGCTTTTCGAAACAAATTAACTTTTCTTATCTAATTCAAATAACGAAAACTAAAATAGATTGTTCTTACCAACATAGCCCTTTTTAGCAACGTCCAAATATTTTCCACATTAGAACCTTCTGGGCTAAAAATAAAAATTGATCGGCTTCATTCAATTAGATCTAAAAGGGTGTTAGAGAGGCGAGATGATCACGTTATGCGGGCTGAAGAAAATTATAGACAGATTGACGCAGAAATAGCTGGAATAGATATAGAAATACCATCTTTGTGGTAACAGAGTATTTTCAATGTGGATGAAAAGATACTGAGGGATGAAGATAAAAGAGATGATAACTTTTTTCACAACCCCACAACGACTTGCCACGCGATTTGCGACAAAACACAACGTCGTGCGTCTATTGTTTCTTTCGTAAGAGTACCGGAGGAAGACGCATCGTGGAGTCTCGTATCATGTTATCTTCTATTATTTGTTTTTACTGTAGTTGACGTCGCGAGAAACGTGTCAATTGAAATTGATTGTAGGTCGAAACCAATAGTTATGGGAATGGACGAAAATAAATTCAAAGAAAAAACAAATGTTGGTACATCACAGGATCAGGTACTAAATAAAACACGAGTTGATTGATCAAAGTTTGACAAAGCCGATTACAAGGAAGGAAAAGAAAGAAAATGTAAAAGAGGAGGCAGGACAATTACCTAGATTGAAGCCGAGCCAAACGTGGAACATTAACATATACATAGATTGAAAGCAATTTAGAACATTACAGATAATTGAATTTACAGAACATTGAACGTGCGGTGGCACATTGCGAGATGATAAATAGCATTTTTCTTTCTTGACTTTCTCAGAGTTTTTGTGATTGTTTCTAACTAGGGACGATTTTGAATTTCGTAAACAAGTCAGAGGTTTTAAGTTCATTGTTGTTGCAACAACTGCTTTAAATTCCTACGTGGTTTTAATAACAACGAGATTTGTGAGAACGTGTAGCTCCTTTACTGCACAAACTTGATTCAATAAGGATTGGTATAGTCGTAATAACTTTTCACTGTTGTTAGTTCACTGACGCAAGGAAACTATTATTTGTAATGTTAATAGTGTGTGTTAGTCTCAATTATTCATAGTAGCCATATTTTTTGTCACCCTGGTATTCATATTCATCTTGTTGCTTTTCTTAAATTATATGAGTAATTAATATAAAAATCTCCCCAAACAAAGCTCACTCTTAACCAAACGCTTCAAACATACAACAGAGACACTTCCAAAGTAAAACAATACCTATTAACAAAACCACATGCACCCAAATCTCTCAAACGTCCACCACGACATGTTTGGGCAAGTGTTACCAGATATTGATTACCGTTCAGTGTTTAAGGTTCTAACGAGCGACCAAACTTTGAAAAGGGGACCGGAGTCTCCCGTTCAATAAGTTGGACAACAGACGCCCAAAGATTCTGTTGCTGATAATATTGTTGATAACTTCCAAGGGAGAATTAAGGTTTTTTGTTTTAGTTTGGAAGATGATGAAGCAGATTATGTTGATAATGAAATTGATAGCTTTAGTAATATTGAGCATAGTTTATAACTATAAACTGTCTTCAACATTGATGAAGTTATCAATTGACTATAGCTTACAAAACGTCAGAAGTCCGCACTTGGGGTCTGCCAACGAGCTATGGGGCAAAGTATACTGGGTATCAAACTTACGGACCGCATCAGAAACTCCATACTTCGCTCCAAAACTCAAATTGCTGATGCTGGCCTTACAGCTGCTAGGTTGACGAGGGACTGGGCTGTTCACGTCTGCCGCATGTCGGAAGAGCAATGGGCAAAAATTACCACTCAGTGGATACCAAATAGCAGGAAACGACAACGTGGCAGGCCCAGAAGGAGATGGCGGGATGAGCTGGACTATTTCGCAAAGGATTGGCCTACAATCGCACTAGACCGCGAAATGTGGAAGGAGGGAAGGGAAGCCTTTGCCCAGCAGTGGGACAATATAGACTTATAATAATAATAATAGAGATTGCCCACGGGGGTGACATGACAGTGAGAGAATTGTCTAACTTTCGCATTGATAATTATATTAGTATGAACTAAAAGATGTAGCTACCGTATACTTATAATTTATGAAGTGTTAATACAAAGTTAACGCGTTAGCAACTCGCTTATCTTTTATATACTAATGATAAGCGAGTTTTTATCGCGTCGCTAGTAGCGCGTAGTTAGTAACAAGCAGTACATGATCATTAATTTCGCTCCAAAACACTGGAACAGACGACTCTTTTATCTTTATCGTCACGTGCCGAATTATCTTTAAGCTTAAAAAGATTGTTAAGCTCTAAAATCCTGCAGAACAACTTACACTGGATTGTATAAAGATATCTCTTAATCCACTTTAAGTTGATCCTTGAAAGATTTTTCTAGGCAAAACGTAAATTAGTGGGGGTGAATTCTGAGTTATTTTAGATACATGACTAGGAGTTCAAAATCAGGATTGCTTGAAGCGTTCTGATCAAAGGATTTTCAATGTACTGGATATAATTGAATTTACTTACTAGACAGGAATAATCGAGTTAGTGCTTGGCTGTAGGGGTGAACATATCGAATTAAAGAAGTTTTTTGAAATCCATGAAAGACAATACTAAAAATCAATGACTTGTTATGTTAAACTATGTTTGTTTTATACTTTTGACTACATAGAAATGATCCAAATTTCAGCATTATGCTAATATTTGTAACTATTGAGTCTCCTAGTAGCTATCGACCTCCATTCAGCTTCACACGGCATATAAATTCCTCTCTAAATACTTGCACGTTCATAGTGCAATGCAGATGCAACACATATTTTAGCTGACGCAAGGACACCGCTTCATCTACAAAAGCTTTTAGCCTCTCTAATGTGTTTTTGCGTATACAGGTTAAAGATTTTAACTACCCTGAAACTAGAATTGAAAACATCATGGCCGTGGGAATGATTTAAACCGTTAGATATGTCCTCACCGTACGTCACAAGAAAATGTGATGTTCTGGGAAGCGTGAAATAAAATTACAAAGAGTGCTGGGATGGTTTGGTCTTGTTGAGAGGCAGATGTGATGGAAACGCTGGGAGGGTCCACCCTAGGACATGACAGCTTTTTTTTTTTTTTTTTTTTTTTTGTCGTGGTAAAATCATCAAATGAGTCCTCCCACCCAGGGCAGAGTGGGAGGGACTGTCAGACTTGTACTGACTAAAATCCACGGTGTCCTTCAGTAGCCCTTTATGTTCCAGGGTCACGGTAATTCTATGAGTCCCGCGACCCCGGCAGGCTTTGGCCCTCTAGAGGGGGGCCCCGTCATTATGCTGACACTCTTTGAGGCGCGCGTGGAACACAACGCGCCGTCGACCCGGGCATGGTCCATGGTCGGACAGCGAGTCGCCCATTACTCGCCGCCCGCATGCCCGCGCCTACGGTGGCCGGAGATCGTCTGCCGACGTCCGGCGCCGTGGGCGTCTACCACTGCGGCTGGTGTGGAGGGAGGACGCTGTCCTCTCCCTCACGCGGCCCGCCTCCTCCTTCGCGAGCATGACTGCTTCGCAGAAGGAGGCGACCGCTTCCCACTCCGTCTCGCCCCGCAGCATGGCCTCGACCAATGCCGGGCGCGAGAGGTCTCCGCCTATCGCCGCCGTGAGGACACGGCGGTGCCCTGCCCAAGCGGGGCAGTCCTGCACCGTATGCTCCACCGTGTCCTCCGGGCGGTCCTCGCAGTGGTGACACCCAGGCGTTTCCTCCTTCCCCATCAGACACAGGTACCTCCCGAAGCTTCCGTGTCCGGTGAGGACCTGCGTCATGCGGTAGGTCAGGACGCCGTGACGCCTATCCAGCCACTCCTCAAAGAGGGGTCTTACCGCCGCGATTGCGGCGTGCCCGAGGACATGACAGCTGGTGGCATTTTGTATTTTATGCCTACCCCCTTATGAAAAAACATGAGCTTAAGTGTCTTTAAAGGAGTGAGCTTGCTCAATCCGTATGGAACCTATTTACAATTTTCGAGTGAGCGAGACAGTACTATTCAAATGCCATTGTCGACAAAACAAGAACGTGATCTTCCTTTTTACGACACGCTAATCTATCGTTTTAAATCTTTGAGCGGTGGTCATAAAAATTCTTTCATGAGTTATGTTCTGAAAATGGCAGGTAGCGACCCCGTCTCGTTGTATGATTTACAGGATCGACGTGAAAACGTTGGAAGTGCTGAACATTTGAAGAAATGAACGCCTTTGAATGTGGATCACATACCAAATGTTCTTAAAAGAGTCTATAAGGATTCTAGAGGCTGAATTTGAAGGTTGTTCTGTCGACTGCAAGAGTGATTGCTGAGTATGGGGTCTTGGGTTCGATTCTAAGGGTGGATAGTTTTATTAGGTTTTTCCATTAAGATTTTTTTTTTTAATAGCTGTTCGGAGAGGCTATAAACTATATTTAGTAAGTTTATTAATTTACACCTGTTCCCGTGTCTATCTCGCTTTTGTAGCCTGACAGTTGTTCAATAGTTTCAAGCACAAAGCTTAGCCAAAGTACGTGGTATGTAACGTTTGTGGATCTCAGCCTGAGGATCTGAGTTTGTGTCTGGTTGACGACTACCAGATTGTTTCTTACATAATTTAACTTATAGCTTGTTATTTAAAAAATGTGATTGTAGGTTGGTCGAGACTTAGTATTCGCAAGAGCGATTACTGAGCATGAGGTCCCTGGTTCGATTTGCAGATCGGGCATAGTGTTAGGTATTGAGTTTTTTCGACAAGAATTTCTCAGTAGCAGCCACGGAATTTCGATTTGTGCCCGCTTGATGACAATAGGTTCGCCCCTATTACATGGAACTTAAACATAGCTGCTATTAGGTACACCTCCGCCTACCCCTTCGTGGATGCGGGCGTGATAGGTACCATTTACCTCAACCTAACCCTTTAGTGAATACACACGTATACCTAAGTATAAGCATCATAAATGGTTTTCGGGACATGACATGACCTTTTCAAATGTGTGGGAGTTAAAAATATGTCGTAGCTTTGCTAATACACCGTAACTACGACTGGCGAGCTAAAGGTCAATAGTTCAAAATTCGCCCCTTGTATTATAAACTCAATTCATCTCTATGAGATGCACATTATCCTTGCATCGCTCATAATAGGTACTTGTAATGGAAAACCACATTACTAGTTGCGTTTGACAAATAGAACAACACTTGTGGACGTAAGTCGGCCTCATAATTGCTTTGCCACTTTGGACATCAGTTGTATTTGTGAAGCTACCTATCTGACAAAGAGAAAAACATACCTTAGACTAAATAATTGCAGGCACTTTTAAAACGATTTGTCTTTATAGAATGGCTTTCAACAGGACTTATAGTATGACCACTTTAAGTTTACAGTTCAATGTGGCGTTGCTTGACAAGAAAATTTGTATCGACATGTCAAACATGTACATTTATTTTAGTTCTGTGTTTTTCTGCTGGTTCGTGTAAATAAGCTTTCACGCTTTTGAATTTTCCGTCATCGTTATCTTTATTAATATACAACATTATTTCCTTTATTTATATTTTTACAAATTTTTAACATTTTTAAATATTCCTTAAAACAATATAAAAAACATTTAAAAATATAAAAAATTGTAGCCCACCGGTATCGGGAACAGGGTCCAAGCTGCCGGCGATCAGGGCTCCAAAGAGAGGAACCTACCTAACAATACGAGCCGTGTCTAGAAGTACCGCTCTCTGAATCAAGCCCTTGATCCAGCTGCCTAACGAGAGCCTCCTCAGGTATTGGTCGAGGCTCTTGGCAATTAAGCCATGGGCTGATACAACTATCGGCACAATGATCGCTGAGTCCACATCCCACATGTCGACAACCTCGTGAGCCAAGTCAAGATACTTGATTTGCTTATCTTTCTCGGCTTTCACGAGGTTCTCATTATGCGGGACCGTTATGTCAACAATCATTGCGCGCCGCTCTGATCGATCCACCACCACTATATCAGGCTTATTGGCTACAATAGTCCTGTCAGTGATGATGGATCGATCCCAGTACAATGTGATACTGCCATTTGAAACAACATTATTTTTAGTATATGCGAAACCTGAATATAGTTTGTTCAGAATAAGTAACTGAATCGATTCCAATTATTTTTAAACCACGTTATATTTTGTCTCAAAAATATTGAAAAAAGGTTAAAAGTTGAACACCGAGCAACACTAAGTACCTATCGCAATCATTTAGGTACCTACTGCCAAATTATTATTATCAATGAGCTCAAGACGACGCTGGAGGCGCGCGCGCGGCTGTGACCACGTTTTTGTGCGGACAACCAGGTAACAGAACAAGCCTATAACTTTGTGATTTTTCATGACACAGTTTTGAAATTTTGTACATAGATTCTTTACCTAAAAATACTAGACACGTGTTTCAGGTTTCGCATATACTAAAACTAATGTTGTATAAAGAGGTTAAGTTTGTAAGCTTCGATGTAATGGGTAATCCCTGAAAGTACTCATCCAATTTCAACAATTACTTTACAGATGGAAAACTACAATTCGCGGGCAGAAACTACTCGCTAATAAAATTATACTTTCTGTAAGCTCTCTTGCCAATTTATGACATGCAAGTCCAACCTAAGGGTGATAAAGCAATTACGAGAACGACTATTACAACATAAAAGCATAGCTGATAATTATCTCGATGAGAGTTCGTAGAAATGTCCATACACGTAGATCAACATTAATCAAACGTGACCTAATAACGTCATTGCGATCACTAATCTGCCTCGCAAGTGCATTAATCATACGACAATGTCCTCTTGGAAGTTCATGAGGTAACATACAAATAATATTTCGGAAAAAGAAGAAAAAGCTGTTATAGACCGATAACGTTTCATATATTTTTGGTAAAACATGATGTTTTCGGAGCCGACTTACGCGTTGTCGGGTCACCCAGACAGGTACTTTATTTGGTGTAATTTAAGTATTTTATCGTCATTGCTTTCAAAAACCGAGGAGGAAAATATGGTGAGGATTCCGGGATGTCCTGAGACTAAAATTCGAAGACATGTTATGTTATCCACCAAGCGGGCCTTTTATGCGCACAGGGCCCGCTCCACTGCTGACTCATCAGTCTCCTGCCCTTATCCCAATTTATTTGGGGTCGGCACAGCATATCTTCTTCTACCATACTTCTCTATTACTTGTCATCTCAGCAGTCACCTCCTTTCTAGCCATATCATCCTTCACACAATCCACCCATCTTTTCTTTGGTCGTCCTCTACTCTTATAACCATCTACATTCATACAAGAACATTTTCCCCATTCCTCCGCATCACATGTCCATACCATAATAACCGATTACCACGTTACTGCTGACTATGTTAATTATATTTTCATTGGCAATGTTTGCCAACGCAAGATGGTTTGCATATTTGTGCTGATGCAACACAAGAACAAGATTTATGATCGCTAGTTAAAATTTAGGTATACTTAAATAATCTTTGCTAATAATGAACCGTAGTCCTTGCAGTATTACTGAGAAGATTAAACACTAATCCATTAGCAACATCTGCGGAGTTAATTATAGCGAGCAGTTCGAAACAACGGTGATTGCTAAATCTAAATCTACCATTACTGAGAAAAACGGATCGTTTTAAGACATTGTTACTATGAATTTCATTTCGCTGGGCAAATAGTGGATGTAAATACCCTTAACGAACCGAAAGGTACTCTTGTTTTTCGCGTCATAGCGATAATTTTTTTGTTCTAGAAATATCTTCCAATATCTCCGTAACTGGAAGGTTCCCAGGTATGGCCTGGGTGTCAAAGTTTCAACTTTTTCACAAGTTTTTATTTATTAATCAATAAATTCACTTAGTCTCAATGTTCAGATGTTAATGACGATTCATTTCGTCGTCTAGTCATTAAGGGTGGTATTTTGGGGGGACAGATATCTTTCTTTTCTGTATCATTACTCGTTGCTTTGCGAATTTCGAAGTAATTACATTATCAATATGAAGGTAAGCTGATATACTGTGAAGGTTCTGTTCATAAGTCATAAAAATTTATTTGTCTTCGACTTATTTTCGCTTCTATCTCATTGGTTTAGTGGTCGATGCTAAGCATGAGGTCCTGGGTTATATGTATATTGCATTCAAAACATTCAGTAATTGTATAACCTTCCTTTTCTTTGGTTTTGGGGGTAATGACCTAAATACCACAGAGTAAATTATTCAAATTCTCGTTCGAAATTCCTGTCTGAGACGAAATTTATGATTATTTAGGCTTCGATACCCATATACCTACCACCTAACCCTACCCATATTCAGTAAATAAATAGCATTTATACATTTAAGGGTTTTATTCATACACAATGCTTAAAGTTCAGTAATGTCGATACATTTTTGACGTTAAACGTCTCTTAACTTTAAACTGTGTTCAGGAAAAACCGTTAATTTTAGTTACTTCTACCTATTCATTCATTTCTTAAAGTAGTATTAGGTACCCATATACCTACAAAAGCATTTCTACCTCTAAAATCCAGGTATTCCAAAGAATTTTCATCACAAAATCCATTACAGTAACAGCATCAGATAATTCTTGCTTTTATCAATTACCTAATCAGCAGGAAACCTTTTTATCTGTCGTCAGTACCTTTCCGCTCGATCAGAACACCCTGTATTTCTTGGTCCGTTATTTTTTACTACCTCGAGGTCCCTTTGTAACCGCTGGGATGGACCTGTCTTGCTTTTATTTATTTTTATTATCTTGGTCTACTATTGGTTCAGATGTCATGATGTTTTGGCTTAATTCTTACCAGTATTTATGTATATGTTACGGCTAAAGCTGGGTGTGAACATAAACTTCAGATTAGCCGGCTAAATTTAGGTTAGGTTAGGTTGTGTTAGTTTAGCCGGCTAATCTTAAGTTTATGATCACACCTATCTTTAGCTGTAACATATTATAATTACATTGACTAGTAATGAAGATTTTTGGTACTCGTTCATTTTAATTATATTTTATTTCATTGCGTATACTGAAGATGTTTGAAGATTGAACTTTTAGATAATTATTTCCTAAAATTAATTGAAAATATTAAATACGATGTTTTAAATATATTTTTTCTTAACGCTGTTGATTGGATAAGCGGTCGCTCTGTGTAAAACATTGGTATACATCTGAATCCGGTTAGCCTGAAACCCGACTACAAGATAGTTGGGAAAAGGCTAGGCAGATGATGGGTAACTTGAGTGTAAATTAGTTTCCATATTAAAATGTCTTAGTTCCTGAATCTTGACAGTTCCAACCATCTTTCCTTATTGTACCTCTTACAGTACTAAGAAGTGAGAACAAGCTTGGTATCCATAGTAACGGTTGGAGGCCCGAAAAGTAAGGATGAGGCCGACATTGTTGTGGCCCACGATATTTCACATAGCCTGAGGTTATATGAAACATAGCCTTTGTACCAACTACATCATAAAATAATTTCGACAACCCACCTGGATTTTGTATTAGCTTTGAGGGACTGGGGTTTTTTTTTTATAATTGGGTTCCTGACCCTTAGATTAAGTTTACAAAGTTTGGAATTCGCCCGAGTCTTTCGGTAGTATTGTTGATTAATTTTAAGTTTGGTGCAAAAAGGTTGAGAATTACGTGCTGGCTTGGAAACGGTTGAAGATTTTTGGGGTTTCAACAATTATGGGATGAAAAAAGATTTTAACTTGTTCTAGATTGTTTATAACATCAACAAGGCCTCAATGATGCAGTGGACGATTTGATTCCTTTTTTAGCAGATGCCAGTGGACCTTATCTTTCCAAGATAATATTGTAACATGGTAATATTGTAATACTCAATGAATGATTTGAAAAGAGTAACCATGGAGTTTCTTGCCGGTTCTTCTCCATAGGAAACGACTAACCCGAACTGGGCACCTTTTATCGACGTTTTATAAGTGCCCGTCTAGGCCTGTGTGAAATTAAATATTTTTATTTTGATTCACAACTGTCAATTTTTTTAATTATAGAAATAAAAATCATAGCAAATAATAGGCTAACTGTTTACTTATAAAATAAACAAACTATTAATAACTTGACATAGACGACAAAACTAATAGTTGCAGCTCTAAAAGCATTGGTGTTAATTTCCAACAGCTGACACTTACATCTAAAGTTAGCTTTGGTGATAATTACACTGGATCTAAACTCAGTTTACAAAGCTTTCCTCGAAATTGCAGTCTGTTAACGTTAGTTTAACTGATCTAATTAATATCAAGATAGGTTATATTAGAAAACGAATTATTCAGGCTTCGGTTATTTCGTTCTTGGTGAAACAGTCTTGTACCTGGACAAATTTTGTGGAGTACCTAGTATTTATTAATAAATTAGTAAGATGGTAATGTTGAAAATATCACACCGCCTGTTATCGCCATAGGGTTAGGCAGAGATGTGGATAATAGTACACCCACATTTCGCCAGTTATGTTTAAGTCCCATGTAATAGGGGAGAGCCTAATGCCATTAACCGGGCACAAATCTATACAAATAAATAAAATTGAAGTGTCTGTTTGTAATACCAAAATAACAGCATTTTACTAAATGCACATGAGAGTACCTATGTACGGCGGTACTTACAAAAAAAAAACACAATTTTTTGCAATTTTTGTCTGTCTGTCGGTCTGTTTGTCCCGGCTAATCTCCGAAACGGCTGGACCGATTTTGACGGGACTTTTACTGGTTATAAGGAAGTAAGCTGATGTTATAAGGAGTAACTAAAGCTTCTTTTATTTTAGAATAAGAATTAGGGTTCGGTGCAAAAAAATTGAAACAAAATTTGATTCAAAAAGGGAACCAATATTTTTTATAATAATTTCACACGAAAGAAGGTCGCGGGCAACAGCCAGTCTCTAATAAAATTAAACCAATGGCGAGAGGTGAGACGATCGATGATGACCTATATTTGATGAAACAGTATAGAGCTCCTATCTAAAAAAACCGCTGGGATCGATCGACTCACCTCTGGCCACTGGTTTAATTTTAGAATCTTTGTAGTCTGTTAGTAAGTCCTATCTTTTGTCTGGTTATTCAGTGATCAGTGGTCAGTATCTTGTTCTTCCCGATATAATTTAATATCCTTCTAATCGCATTTCGGCACAAGGTACGTGTACGCAGGAAATATTATTGTGTACTGTGCACAAGTGCAGTAAGTGATGCCGTGACGTCTGACAGGGGAGAAGGTGGGGGGGGGGGGGTGTTTCGCCGACCCCAAGTAGAATGGAACAAGGGCACAAAGTGGGAGCACTAAAACAGGTTTACTCTGTTGCTTAACTCTCATAGTCTGGTGGGACGGCAATCTGACACGACTGGAGAGACGTCCAGGCGCAAGACCTGATTACGCTTTAAGTGCTTTCCGTGGCACGAGGGTATCATACCAACCTCCAAGCACAGGGCTGTTTCTGTGAAATTCATAATAGAAAACTCGATAAAATTTTCCCCGAACAGCAATCCACGCTCAGTAATCTCACTTGCAACCACGACACCAACAGAACAGTTCTATCTTGATACCTAGATTGTAACATCTTGTAATCATCTGACTATATCATGTAAATTGGAAAACTTTGTCTTAGCCGCAGATACTAATTTTTAAAATACATACGGTTTTCAAACAGTGTACCGGTTGTGACGTAGCAATGACCGGATCGCTGGCTCGAGACGATTTTCCGCTTCGTTACTTGTCTTGTGTCAACATACGAACGCACTAGGTGGGGAAAACGCGGGGTTAATAAATTTAAAAGAATCACTAACTTGTATCACCACGGAGGGGTCCCGAACCTCATACATTTATGGAAATACATGTATATCAAATCGTTTCGAGACAAAATCCAGTCGGGATATTTAAAAGTAATAAAGACAGTCATGTGATTCATGATAACTAATTGTATCTACTTGTGTGCTGTATAGTAGACTAGCAGTAATTTACACGATGATTTCATTTTGAAAATGCTTTTAGAATGACGAATTAATTCAATCATTGTTTACCAAATCGTATTTGCCAATAAATTGCAATCAGTAAATGACAATACAAATATTCAATTTAATTTCGTGTAAAAGGATAGACTCATTCAACACATAGCACTAACAAAACAGTTCTAGCTTGTAAATGGCTGGAAAATTAAGCTTAATGAAAAGCACTTTATAAAATTACAATATGTACATGATGAAAACTGCATTTGACCGATGAAAACTTGCTGATTGTAATTTCAAAAAGAAAACAGTAAGAACTTTCAAAATTTTCTTTTGAACAAGGCTTGTATTTCATTGTGTTCTTGCTCTATCCTGAAATCAAAAGATTTTCATAGCACATTCTCTTTGGAAAACGTGAACATTAAAAGTAACGTTTTTCCAACCTCGTGCGTTACAAAGCAACAAGCGTTCACCTCTTAGAAGAAAATTCCTTTACAAGGTTCAGTAAATTCTGTCGCTTTAATCTTTATATATTATTATTTTATTTTATAGATATCTTTTGTGTATTGCTAAGCAACATTTTTTTGACTTTAATGTAAGACGGGATCGCGACGATTTTGTGTATACAATCTTTAAAAATATTCAACATTTGTTTGTAGTTTTGTGTAGTAAATTTATTCATCTTTACATAGTATAAAACAAAGTCGCCCCCGCTGTTTGTGCGCTTAGATCTCTTAAACTATGCAACGGATTTTAATGCAGTTTTCAGCAATAGATAGAGCAATTTAAGAGGGTGGTTTAAATGTATATTGCACCCGTGCGAAGCCGGGGCTTGTCGCTAGTAGTTTTATATAGTCAGGTTTCGTTATAATTGCAATACAATTTGCAAGTAAAAAATTCTATTCTATGTAATATCTTTTAGTTATTTTACACTCTAATTTTCACGAAATAGTAATGGCCATCTCAGAAGCACAGAGCAAACGTAACGTAAGTAAATATATATTTTCTTTTTTTTTACAAAACGTTGCCCTTAACTAGGAATTTCTCCTGTATCGTGGGTGCGTTTACAAAAAATTATACTCACAGACACAAACAGGCAGACCCGGAACAACTAACTGTTATCCATACAAATATTGCTTCCGTGCGAGGATAAAACCAGCGACACGCAGCGCAGCAGCCAATCGCTCAGCATTCGGATGATTATTTAATTAAGAAAACAGTTACGCATTTTAAACTTTTACGACAAGCATAATTAGTATCACCCAGAGATATAAATCATGTACTATAGCTAAGTAAATAGTATGTCCGAAATGAGTAGATTTTATCCTACAATAACTTGTTCCACCATCAAAATTGTACTACGAATAACTTTACGACTGTCACCGCGAGACAAAGTTGTGTTCCTGAAAATTTAACTAAAGCCCATATATTTAGAGATTACTCCGCGAATGTGACTCTCCAAATTGCATTGTGCAGCATAGAAACGTTTGCGGTTCAAGTTGAAACTAAATCCAGCTTACAAGCATCGAAATGGGTACGAAATCACTACTGGTACTGTTGTTGACAGTCGGCGACAGTCTTGCTAGCATTGTCAGACTTATTCCTTCGTCCGCGTGAATACAATTTTCTCCATTTTTACAACATTTTTCATTGATGCTGCGCTCTTATTAATTGTAGCGTGATGTTGTATAGCCATAGCCTTTCTCAATAAACGGGCTAGCCAACACTAAAAGATTTTTTCAATTCGAACCAGTAGTTCCTGAGATTAGCGCGTTCAACCAAACAAACTCTTCATCTAATGGTGAAGTTTTAGACATAATCTATATATATACTAATATTATAATTAATATTAGTATAGATATAGATTATGTCTATTATGGTGACTCGCCGAGTAACTCCAAGGCATTGTTACTGCGAGAGTGTACAGTCAAGCGAAGGACACCGAGGATAGACGAGCCCTACTAAATACACACTCATACTCGCTATGCTTCGTAGTGGCTCTGAGAGAGGAACGGGCCACCTTTATGGTTTAAAATTATAGATAATCATATTGCAACACCACGTGCATTCTTCATCACAATCATTTATAAGCATGGGCTAAATGCATCATTTTTGTACAAAGGATAGCCTTTTCCCAATAATGTTTTGGACGGCTTCCTGTCTAACTAGACGCTACTGTACCAGGACATTGCATGGAGCGACCTGTCTGACCACAGCTTGACAAGCTACGTATTTAAAATGCAATTTACTCTTAAACATTTATTTATTAACTAGCTTTTTTCCTCGGCTTCGCTCACATTGTGGTCGGGGATAACGTAGCTTCGCTTTACTGAAAGAATTTTCAGAATCGGATCAGTAGTTCCGAAGATCCCTACATCCGAACTTTACTTCGATCAGCCACTTAGTCAATCAGCAACACTGAACTGATACTTCTGTCAAGTACCAATGGGATCGAACACAGTACGAGTTCTCACACAAACTCTCTCGTCCCGTGTGTAAATTCCCTTAGGTTGTACACGACAAGTGGCTCACTCGACGCCCCATTTATTTTATATCCTGCACTCACTTCCTTTGCCGATTGTCTTCTATTTTATTAAACACTTTCTGTACTGTCTTTCAATTTGTCGTATTCTTTTGTTTTTATTTGAAGCGATCTGCCTACCATCTCTGCTATATCTTCAAATCAAATCAAATATCTTTATTGGGACAAAAACACATTCAACAAATTATAAATAGCTACATTAGTTAAAAACTGTGTCGCAGCTATTAACGCCCACCTCCAAGAGACGACAGCGTTCCAGATTAAAGAGATGAAATGCATATGGGAGTGTTGTATGTGAGTGTAGTGCGTGTGTGTGGGGTGTAAGTGTAGACTGTGCTGGGGTGTAAGTGTGACTAGAAATACAATTTCAGGGATATAAATTTTAAATGCAAAGACAGATGATTTAAAATATCGAAAGAAATACTCAACAAAACTGTTATTAATGCCTACCAATTTATTTATTTATTTTATTTTCCTTTATTGGCCAACCAACAATTGTTTACACTGATAACATTTACAGTAAGTACATAATATCTAAGGTTAGTGTAACAATTAATTACAGGTTAGCACCGCATGCCCCATAAACAAATAAGATGTGCCACAAGCACTGATCGATATTTAAGGATTAATATTTGAGTACATAACTAAAATTAAAATTAATTGGAAGAACATGGATTACGTGGTGGGGTATAAAACCATATATATATAAATGATCATTTACAGTAGAGAAAGCAAACAGAAACAGTACATGATAGCAAAATTGGAATCCGAATTAAAAGTTAAATTAAAATCAAATTAACAATCAAAAGTTAAAAGTTAAAAACGAATTTAAAATCAAATTTACAATTAATATTAAAATCAAAAATACAATACAATCAATATTAAAATCAAAATGTAATTTAAAATTAAAGTAAAAGCAAGCAAAAACAAATCCAAATTAAATTAAAATTAAAAATTAAAATCACAATTAATACCAAAATCAAAAATAATTAAAATCCAATTTGAAATCACAATTAATTTCAAAATCAAAACCATTTAAAATCGAAATCACAATTGATATCAAATCAAAATTAAAATGAAAATCGAAACCAAAAGTCAAATTAAAATCACAAGTCAAATAAAAATCACAAATAATTTCAAAATCAAAAACAATTAATATCCAAATTAAAACACGATTAAAATAAAAATCAAAATAAAAACCAAATCAAAATTAAAATGTAAGTTAAAATTAAAATAAAATTAAAATAAAATTAAAATAAATGTAAAACTAAAAAACAAAAAACAAAAGTAAAAAACAAATGAATGAATAAAAACTAAAAACAAAACTAAACAATTGATAGTGTTGTTCTATGAAACTTGGTATATGAGTCAAAATGCACGTCAATAAGATCACTGCAGCTATTTAACAATTTGCAAAGACGAGGAACGACAGAGTTCGCACCAAATATAGTTCTGCGGAGTGGAGGGTGCAAAGGAGTTATAGGAGCACGAGGGATTCTAGCAGGAGCACGAAACTGAAACTTTGATAGCAATAGAGGGCAATCAATTTTGCATCGGAGTAGCTTATAAACGAAGGAAGAGTCAATGATTGTTCTACGTTTCTCAAGTGAGACCATCTTAAAATGAGATAGTCGAGATTCATAGGATCGTATCCTTTTTGCATTTCCGCTAGCATAGGCTAGATGCCAGAGGAATCTCTTTTGTATTCGCTCCAGTCGAAGAATGTGCGTAGAGTAATGAGGTCTCCAAATCGTACTACAATATTCTAAGATACTACGAACGATGCAGTTGTACAATAAGATCTTCGTCCGATTACGCCTAAAACCAGCAACGTTCCTTATGACAAAACCCAGCATTCTAGAAGCCTTTTTGACGACGCCCTCGACATGAGGAACAAATGTCAAGGCGCTGTCGAAAAAAACTCCTAAGTCCCTTGTTTGATCTACCTCTTGGATAACGTTAGGGCCCACGCGATATACACTAGCAGTTGCTTTCTTTTTTCGAGTGTATTTCATGTGGTAGCACTTTTTTATGTTTAAACTCATTTCATTATCATTGCACCATTTAACCAACGTGTCTATGTCCCTCTGAAGTAATGTACAATCATTTTCAGATTCGATTATCCGTGAGAATTTAAGATCGTCTGCATACATAAAACATTCTGAGAATCCTAAGCAGTGCGGTATATCATTAACGAAAATATTAAATAGAACTGGTCCAACATGTGAGCCCTGGGGGACCCCTGATGATGTATTGTAGGTTCCCGATTGGAAACCATTAACTGCGACAAAGAAGGAACGATTTTCGAGATAAGACTTAAGCCAGTCGTGAAGTTTACCGGTGACTCCATACGCAGATAGCTTCGATAGAAGTATGTGGTGAGGCACGCGGTCGAAGGCTTTGCTAAAGTCTGTATAAATCACGTCAATCTGCTTGCCGCAGTCAATGGCATCCGATAGCATTTCTGTGAAAGTCGCCAGATTAGTGCAAGTTGACCTAGACCCTACGAAACCATGCTGAGAAAAGCTCAAATACAATTTGAAGTGTGCCTGAATGTATGGACATACTAAGGATTCGAAAACCTTAGCAAAGGTTGATAAGATAGAGATAGGTCTATAATTTTTAATGTTGTCCTTTTGATCACTTTTATAAATTGGAATAACCTTTGCTTTTTTCCATAAGTCAGGGAAGACACCCGAGCTAAGAGACTTGTTAAATATTATTGTTAAAGGGAATACCAAGGCGGGAGCACATTTATATATAAATATTGGCGGAATACCATCGGGGCCAGCGCCTTTACGAATATCCAATAATTTGAGCCTGTTCAACAGACCTTCGCGATCAATCACTGGTGCTGTAAGTGGTAGACTGTTATTCTTCATATTATAAAGAAAATCGGACTCGGGTTCACTATGGGTCACTTTCGCACCACTAAAAGCGGAGGAAAAATTTGACGCGAACATTTCACAAATTTCCGGACCATCTGAAGTTGATACAGTTCCATTAGTCATTGTGGCTGGATAAGAGCTAGAGCCACCTTTTTTATCCTTAATGTATGCCCAGAAGCGGTTCGGATTTTTGGGTATTTCATTTTCAATGTCTCTGATATACTCATTATAACTATCAGTAGCTAATTTGGAACACCGTTTGCCTAATAATTTGAGCTCGATTTCATCCCTAGGGTTCTTATAGACTTTGAAGCGAGATCTTATTTTTTCCTTTTCTTTTAAAGCTCTTATTAAGCTTTTATTAAACCAAGGAGGATATTTTTTATATTTACAAGTAGGTTTAGAGGGTTCGTGCGTATGTATTATATGCAGGAGCCTGTCATAAAAAATGCGAACCATTTCGTTAACATCAGCCATTTGCTCAAAAAGTTGTTCCCAGTTTATATCGTTTAGATTCTCGCAAATTTTCATGTAATTAAGTTTATTATAATTCGTTTTTATAGTCTGAGGATTGTATGGAAGTCGGGTTTCTTCACTCGCTGTAATCAGGATTTCGATTGGTGGGTGATGGACATCAATAGCGCTGAGGGAATTTAGGGCTGCATTAACGCTACCGGCAGGTACATTAGTTAATACAAGGTCTAATATTCGTCCAGACATATTCTGGATGCCATTAAGTTGTGACAATTTATGCATGTGAATAAAGTCAGTTAGTACATTAGCAATGCCAGGAGGAGTATAATTATTTTCTGCGTCATATACCAAATTCCATTGTATATTACCTAAGTTAAAGTCACCGACAATACAGGCGCACAAGTTTGTCTGTTCAAGAACCATGTTACAACGATCCAAAAAATTATCCAAGCTACTGCGTAACACAGGGGGTGGTAAATAAACTGCGCACAGTGCGATTCGACGAATAGATTTTAAAAACGGTACCTCCAAAGTTATCCAGAGATCCTCACATTGACTTTCCCACTGAGCCATACGTTTGGAGTTAATTGTTTTCAATACAGCGATCAATACGCCACCCCCGTCCTTTTTCCTACCATCTCTATCTCTTCTATATACAATATATCGATCGTCAAAAAGCTCCGCGCTCAGAACACTATTATTTAGCCATGTTTCAGTTAAAATCACAATATCATAGCTCTCTAAAGACAATTGACGACAAAAATTATGAGTCTTCGTGCGTAGACCTCTTGTGTTTTGGTAATAAATATTAATATTATGAGCTGAGAATTTTACCTATAATTAATACCAACGCTGCGACTACAAAAAATGTTAATGAAAGTCAAAAATTATTTTAACTTGTTTAAAGTGTCCATGTTTCTAACCATGATATGATCAGAGTTTTCTACTTTACGCATAAAAATCTTACCACCTCGTATCCACACAAACTTATAACCAAGTTCTTTGGCCTTGATCCTAGCGGCAGCGTGCAGAGCCCTGTATGTGGGGGACAGATGTTCAGTCACGAAGATCGGTGATTTTGGCCCAGAATAGCCGAGATGCACGCTGTTCAGTTTATTTTCCTTATTGTTTATTTAAAGAACAATTGCTAAAGTTTTCATTGCCAGACGCTATTTTTTCCTATAACATACTCAATTTAATAACAATTTCTTACAGAAGAGGAGTACTCGATTGCTTATGTTAAAGCTGCCACTATTACAAACTGTAGAACTTACATACATTCCTTGGAAACATGTATCCCTGAGCCTGTAATCTAGAGAAAGTCTCAGCTGCATGTAATTGCGTTGGAGACAACACTGTGTAAACCGGAACATTGCGTTGTCAGCTGGAAACAGATATAGGACACAGGCGTATTGCAGAAACAGGATAAGAAAGCTACTAATGTTTTGTATAAGTTTTCTAGCAATCTTAGCATCGATTTTGACTATTTTGGCCACGACTACAGCGAATTGGAAAAGCAGAACAGTAGTATAACATATCACATAACACAACACCTTGTAAGCCCCGAAGCATTATGCACAGGTGTACCTAACAGGACACTCATATTTTGCCAGTTATATGTTAGTCCTATCTAATAGGGGGCGAGCCTATTGCCATCAGCCGGGCATAAAATCCAGATCCAGTGGCTGCTACTGAGAAACAGCAGGCGCACTTGCGACTACTAGACCAACGAGGCACTGAAACAATAAATAAGACCATAATAAGTCAACACTAGCATAATCAGCTATAATATTGGCCCACGGCTGGGACGCGGGTGGGCTCTTACTAACTACGCGGGCTCAGTGCAGACTGCTGGATGCCACGTCACGTCATGTCTTCAATGTTTTGGTTCCAGGACTTGGCCGTTTTCTCACAATATTTCGTTCACCATTTTGAGAGCAGTGGTGATGAAATAATTTACACAAAGTATAGTGTCCGCCTGGTTTTGGACTTCCACTTACAAATTAGATCCCCGTAAAAACATGATCGTCTACCAACACACACTGTACTTCCTGTAAAAGTTTGCGGAGGGAAGTTTTATCTTGATACAATAATAATGGCATCCATTAAGGACTGCCACGTGTCGCAAGCGTGTAGAAAGTTGTTATAGGTACTAGGAAATTCTCACTATATTATATGAATTTTCTTTAAACACTAGCAATTTCTGCTGTATCCTAGATCCGTTAACAAACATTTATACACAAACAGCCAAAACAGAAACAATTACTTCTAGGTCATACAAATATTTGTTAAGACCGGGACTCGAACCCACGACACGCAGCGCAGCAGCCAATCGCTCAGCCACTGCGCCGACCGTGTAATATGTCTAACAAGAGCAGAAACGGAAGCGGGCCTAATTGAAATTAACATGATGTAGACAGACAGACATATACATTTCATATTTTAACGTTCCATACCTAAATGGCGTACACTCACACACTCACATACTCACACACACACACACACACACACACACACACACACACATAAACACACACGCAAACACTCTCCAAAACAGGCTTCTTTAAACGCATAAGATTCTGTAATATCTCCTCTTGGAACAGGGCACTGGCTCCTGTAACACTGCTCGATCACCTAGCACAGGAGTAAGGGACTTCACACATTTTTGTAACCAATTTCTTGTGGATTCTTGTTCTATAAAGAATATTGATTATTGGTGTAAATGGGACCTTATTAAGAAGCCTACTCCTTTTGTCTGACTGTCACAGGGCTAGGCTAGATGGCACATAATCCAAGAGAATTGCACAATTCCAATAGATACAATCTTACATTTAGTGGGCATAACAACCTAATACATATACAAATGTTTTCAGTCATCATTGACCTTGATACTTTTTTGGTCAGACAAAAGATTCATAAATAATAGTACCTTACTGATGACCGTGTACCAACCGGAGATCAAGTAAATATTTAAAATATAAATCTTTGTTTATGTTTCATTGGTAGTATTTATTTTAATACTTTTGATGTGAATTTATTAAATTCTTGCGGTTTAATGTATGGTGTTAAAAATATGTTCATAGTGTGAATCTTTTACTAGCTGGATATTTCTGCTTTTCATGTGTTTTTTCCTTTCAGCAGTTTATGTGTCATCTTTACAATTTATATCAAGATGGTGTTACTTCGGAAGGGACGGAGTAAATGCGGGAAGATTACAGACTAGGTGGACAGACGGTCTCATTTAAGTGGTCGGAAGAAACTGGATAGCCATGCAAATCTGCCAAAAGTGGAGAGGTTTAGAAGAGATCTACACTCAGCATTGGGTGGTCAAAGGTTGAAGAAGATGAAGATCTTATTTCATAGCATGGCAGAATAAACTTATAGGACTAGCGGAGATAAACATTGATTGACACGTTTGCCCAAAGTACTGCTATTTCAGTAAAAATTACAGAATTTCTGAAGTGAAGATATTCTGCCTGATTTTTGTTTAAACAAAAAAACATAATCTTTCTTTATCGCGTGGTTAGTGCCTAACCCGGTGTCAGAGTTGTTATGCCGCCCATGGGCTGTGACTAGGCTTTACATGTCGTCGAGAAATATGTCTCAGGCATGCTGGTTTCCTCACGATGTTTGCTTTCACCGAAGCAAGTAATAATTATACAATACGCATATGAATACGAAAAATCAGAGGTGCGTGTTTTGTGTTCGAACACTAGACCTGTGACTAGGCAGTTCAATGGTCACTCCATTAGGCTATCAAAACATAATAAGGACAATCATAGCGGCTCCGTAATCTCCGTACATACCAGGGTTTTCAGAACTTATAAACGACGTCTATAAATCTTTAAGCCACCCTTTACTTAATGATTTTATGCTTTTATCTCAGACTTCAGTTAACATACTGGCTCTAAAATCTAGCATTAACCATTAAAGCTCAAAGAGCAGAAGCCCGGTCACAATCCGCTTAACATTTTACTACTAATACAAAGCCGGAACAAACATACGACCTAATTTGACGTAACTTTGTGGGTAGGTGAAGTCAACTACTTATCTGTGTGTATTTTGAGCTGCGAACACAGGCAACTGATACGAATGGGGCATGCAGAACCGAGTTTCAGTCCCATTGTAAAACCGGGTTTTCCCCGGTTTTACCACTAAAAACCGGTTTCGGATCTGTGTAACCAAAACCGGTTTTCGCATTCCCTAGCTAGGACATAAAGGTTTCATAGCCGAATTAGTACCTTGGCTTTGCGTTAGAGTGCTTGCATACCTGATACCTCTCATCACGATTGTAAACTGCGATGTGGTAGTTAGAAGACCGCCGTCGATTTTTTTCATCCTAAAATAACTGGCGAAATTGTGGAACGAAACATCTCTACTCATTGGAGAATACAGGCGTGATGTTTACAAAGTATCACTCTTTCCTTTTTACTCCTTACCTTTATTGACAAAGAAATCACAAAAGGCGTCACAAGTTAAGCAGCTATTCATATACCTATTAATCCTCGCTTCGCTGAAAGTGGGTTTACCATAATAAATTGACGCGGCCGGATCTGAACCCTCGTCCTTCCGATCCCGAGTGAGAACCCCTGTATGGGTTATCGTCCTACCCGTAGATAGCTTCTACCCCTTTTGAAATAAGTTCATCTTCCAGGAAAGTACAAAATGGCGGCACAGTTACGGGCCTTAATATGTTGATACTTAGCAAATATCAAAAGCGTTTTTCTCGTGAAATAACTATAACAACTGTAAGCTATGGCTTACTTCATAGTATAGGTTCTTAAATACTATTATCGTAACAACACTAACATTATAATTTATACAGCAGTAGAAAATCACTTTTTAAATTGCATAATGTGTACGGCTTTTTGAGCTACTGGTCAATGAAAGAGCTATTCAAGGGCGATTTACTCATCTCCTTAAAACGTAAGATAATAGACATGTGTATTCTCCCCATACTGACATATGGTGCACAGACTTGGTCTTTGACTAACATCCAGAAGTACCAACTCAAGGTTTGCCAACGGGCAATGGAGTGCAGCATACTTAACGTAAAACTTACCGATCGAATAAGGCACACGCACACTACTACAATTTACTAAAATTACGACAATTGTCTGAATTTATCTGCAATAATTTGCACGCACTTGTGCGATATCTACCTCTTTTTGTTTATAATATTATTGATTACAACTGTAAGAAATGACTTGTTTCATAATAGTTTATGTACATAAATACTATTTTCGTAAAAACATTAAGTGGGAGAAAATCGCTTCATAATTTGCTTAGTGTGTACATTTTAGGGCTCGTCATCTTAAAATATTTTAGGTGGGTAGTCTGTCTATTTTATGCTTACTTCATTTTGTCTGGGTTAAAAGGACGGTAGGTACATCTAAAGATAGGATTAAAATCGTCTCTCTAGGTTCTAAGAAAAAAAATCGCTGTAGATCAAAGTTCATGTAGATCTTTCTAAGAACTAATAAAAAGAGATTCATTCAGTTAGGTCGTCGACCAAGTATTCTGATCATAAATTCATCTTTTTCTGTATCAAGGTAAGGTTTTCAACTGCCTATTTTTAAAAGATCTAGTATGGTCACCGTACACTCTCGCACAAAGTGTTACCACGTATTCAGTACATCATTCCGAACCCTGAGGCAGTTATTATTAGATAGAAATTTTGATATAAGAATTTTTCATGGGTCAATTAACAAAAAACTCTGTTGTATCTTAAATGTGCAATACCTACACGTCAAAATATATGAAACAGGTGTTTTTTTTTTAATTACTGATGAATAATTTCTATGTGGAGGGCTCAGAATGATGAATGATGATGGTGTCCTTTTCACCCCGTATATTACACTCTCGCACACGCCCTGCGTTGACATGTCTCGGCGAGATTGTTCATTATCATCATCATCATTTCAGCCGAAAGACGTCCACTGCTGGACATAGGCCTCCTCCAAGTGTCACCACATTGACCGGTCCCGTGCGACTCGCATCCAGCGGCTCCCTGCTACCTTCACCAGGTCATCGGTCCACCTAGTGGGAGGCCTTCTAACGCAACGTCTTCCGGTTCGCGGTCGCCACTCCAGAACTTTTTGGCCCCATCGGCCATCCGTTCTGCGAGCAATGTGCCCTGCCCACTGCCACTTAAGTTTGGCTATTCTTCGGGCTACGTCGGTAACCTTGGTTCTCTTGCGGATGTCCTCATTTCTGATTTGATCACGCAAGGAAACTCCGAGCATAGCCCTCTCCATTGCCCAGCTTGTCCAGCCACCACACAATTACAGTTCAGATTCCATTGATCCCAGTTTTCTTTACGATGATTTCTTCTGCGAAACAGTAAAATCTATTTTTCTGTTTTCAAACATGTCCAGAAATGTTCTCGTACCTTCGAAATCAGTAAATAAACCATGTAACGGCGCATAAATCACATTTTATAGTCTCCGGGGAAATTCGTTTAAACTTTAGTGATCTTTAAAACCCAAATCTCTATTGTTATTTGCGGTTAATGGCGTTAGAATAGCTAGAGGTGTCCCAAGATTAACATTAGCCTCCTTAGCTTCTTTTGTGTCCACAGTCTTCATAAACGATACTTTCGTTAGCCTTATGGCTAATAGGCTGAAGTGATAAAACGCTTAGCTAGTACAAAAGCTTGACGGGGCTGGCGATTTATGCTGCGCCAGGGTTTTGTAATAACTTGATTTAAGGCACCTACGGATGAAGACACCTCCATACAATACACTTGGACACCTTTGTACCTGAAGTATCTGACAGTGTCCAGTCTCTGCAGCCATATTCTTAAAACAGTCGGAAACTAAGAGAGTAACATAACATCATGCCTGTAATCCCCGAAGCATTAGACAGAGGCGTACCTAATAGTACACCCACATTTCGCATGTTATGTTTAAGTCTTAGTAATAGGGGGCGAGCCTACTGCCATCAACCGGGCACAAAGCCAGACTACGCGGCTGCTTCTGAGAAGTTCCTGATGGAACGGCCTGGCCATCGAACCTAGGACCACGGCTTAGCAGTCGTGCTTGCGACCACTAGACCAGCGAGGCAGTATAAGAGAGTAATGAATATAAAAGTGAATGGACGGAAAGGGAGTGAAAGGTCAATCGAGGTTTTGACTTGAATTTATAGAAATTCACTTTATCTGGATCCTCAAATGAGCAGCCTTATTCGCAACCTAGCATTATTAAAACCTACATAAATAAGAACAAGGGCCACAGGACCACACACAGCAGGTGGAGCGAGCGCGTCCTGCAGTGGTATCCACGAAACGGAAACACGCCTCGGCAGACCATTGTAACGATGGCGAGACGATATCGTCGCACTGGCAGGGATAGAGTGGACCAGAACGGCCCAATATAAGTATAGATGGAAGCAGATGGAGGAGGCCTTCATCCAGAGATGGATGACCCCTTAATAGGTTCAGTTTAAAAAATATATAATTCTAAATCATAGGGAATAAAGGCTATTTTTATTTATTTATTTCATTTAAATAAGAACAAAGCATACTCTTATAGTGACTGATTTAGAATCAGTACGCGTATTTTATTGCCAGAATTCTATATGATATTACCAGAATTCTATATGAAATGGATTTACGTAATTCGTCTTGTCTAGAATCCAGCGTGTCAAGTTTCCATTAGCTGTCTGCCGAAAATAATAATTTATGACTTAAATAAAAGTTGAAAGATGAAACGATCTATCCGAGGTAATATTTCAGCTATTTCTGTACCTCTCGATATTTATATTGCTGAATGATACTGAAAACAAAAGGAGGGATATAATTTCAGTTTCTTTTGTATAAAAACCAAATTTTTTATTAATGCTCATCATCATCTTCCAACCCTCGTCCCATGAGAATCATCAGTTAAACCACTAAGAGTGGCACCTCCGTGTTACGACCAGTCATTGTCTGCAGAGTTTTCCAAGCCATGGTGGGGTCGGCTTCCAGTCTAACCGGATGCAGCTGAATACCAGTATTTTACCTCCACAACCCAGTTAGTACTGGGTATTACGATTCCCCTTGGTAAGACTGGTTGACAGACTTTCGGGCCACTAACTACCTGTAACGACTGTCAAAGATCTACATATGACAGCCGGGACCAATGACTTAACGTGCTTTCCGAGGCACGGAGGAAACTCGGTATGTAATGGGTGGTCACATCCACGAACCAACGAGCAGCTGTTATTAGCCACGAGCTCCTCTTTACGATTAGAGTCGACTGAAAGATACTTTAGAAGTTTTTGTATAGAAGTGTCTGCTGAATTGAAGTCTCTAAATGATCATGAAAACCGCACCAAAATCCGTTGCTTTTGGAAGAACAACGTGGCCACACAGACAAACACGAAAAGCTATTTCAATTTATTGTAATCCCTGAAGGCTGAGGTTTACCTAGTAGTACACTCACATTTTTCCAGTTATGATTAAGTCCTATGTAATGGGGGGTGAGCTTATTGACATTAACCGGGCACAAATACAGACTCCTTAGCTGTTACTGCGGGATTCCTGACTAAAAAACCAATGAAACTTTACCGGACCTGGGAATCGAACCCAGCGCCTCATTCTCAGCAGTAGTGCTTGCGTCCAATGGAACAAAAAGAATTAATAATATATTTGAAATGGACAGATGTGACACCATAGAGTTTTCCACTTTTAACTATTTTATGTGGCAACTATAAACTGTTACAAACAACAAAGTTTCCATTTCAATAACTAAAAACTAACCAGATGATAATCCCCGTTGACACACTATCGGATGGATAACAGAGCCTTGATAAATTCATGAAATTCAGTAACGTATCGGTTCAGAGATTCAAAAACAAATAGATTTGTTGTAAAAGTTTCTGCTCTCTCTAGGCTGAAACTATTACTACTCAGTACTAGGTTTATGTGATTAAGATTATTAGGCGAAGATAGCTAGCTCAATTTTCTTGCGATTTCATAGAATTTCCTCAATATATTGTCCCACTCAAAAATCAGAATCAAAGCATTTATTTCAAGTAGGCCTGTTACAGGCACTTTTGAATTGTCGAAACAAAGACAACAATAAAATGATGCTACAAGATGTTGGGATGTGTAAGATTGCAGGTTCGAGTCCTGTCACGGTCGCCATATAAGGACGGGACTTAGACAAAATAAAACATCTGTAATGCTGATTGAATACTGAGTATATTTGGTCCATTAAACATTATTATAAGCACGCACACAAGCATACATATATCGCCTGGTTGGGACTGCAGAAAAAAAAAAAAAGAAAAAGAGAGAGAGAGACCACACACACACACAGACACACACACACACACACACACACACAGACAATAGAGATCTTAGTAATGCTCTCCATTTGGCTGATCAAATTTTTTTAAGATTCTTTCGACAAATTCGATAAGTTTTTAGATTTCTTACGAATCGTAAGACTTTACGCTGAGTCAAAGTTTCCATTTTATTCGAATTGAACAATGTTACAACATTAGAACAACTATTTTTAATCCTCACAATCATGTTTGTTCTCCTTCGACGTCCAAATAGAACTTATTTTAACTTTTCCACACGAAATCGTTAACTTCCTATATTTATGTGTAAATACTAGAAAATCCACTATTTCCTGAAAACACTTTACACGTGATTGCAGTAAATCTATTACATTTGAATAGACAGACAAATGATATAAACACTAAACTCCGGAACATTTAACGTTATTTGAAATCGACTTACCAAGCAAATTCAAACTCTATTCCGTTTCATTTAAATTGAAATTCGTTCAAAATCTATTAATTAATAAGACGAAGTTTTGTTTTAATCAATAATCAACTTTATCACTTTGTCTTAAGATCGCAAATTGATTAGAGTGGCGTAGCTGAGTCAGACGTAGGAAGTTTCTTGGGGTATTACTTGAAAAGTTAGTAGTTATCTGGGGCAGTAGTTTGATCCAAGATTTAGGCCTGGAATTTGTGATTAGATAATAGTGAAACGCATAAACTAACCAGATCATCATCATTTTAATGGAGTTTGAAAACTGCTGGAGAAACCGCTAGCTCTATTTATTACTACACTTCAGTATTCAAGGTTAATTTAAACGTTGTCATTTTCATTTTACTTGACCTAGGTAAGGTGATACTGGCAGTTTGTTTTCAGTTGAATAGGTATCGTTATTTTCAAGATCGATTTTGTAATCTTCTTCTTAGCGTATCGATGGCAAAAAGTTTAAATATGATTAGCCCAAAACTCAGCCACGCGATTTTGTGGTGGAAAGAACAGATTACATACAAAAATTAAAAATCGGCAGACTCTCCATCAAGGATTGTGAAACTTTTCCTTTCCAAAAATAGGCCAATATTCATGTATTTTCATCATATTATTATAGCCTTTTGCCGTCTTTGTAGAAGAGGCAGGTATTAGGGATCACTATTTCAAATTAAGCGACTGGCCATCTGAACGAGACTATCAGCTTAACACTGTCCCTCTTGGTAAGACTGGTTGTCAGACATCAAACATATACGACATATGACTATCCAATTGTAATTCAGTGTTTGGGAAATTCATCTCTCTAGAAAACCTCCCGTTCTAACTTTTCCAGCATATATTACAGCTGTTTTCTGTGTACACGGTATATCTAGATTCAAGTCATTTCTCAGTACAAAATAAATTTTGGGCTACCGTCGTTCCTCGTGTTACGACCATCCATTATACTTTTATAGGGTCAAGGTTTCTTTACAGCTTTATATTTTACACCACTATGATTTTAGTGTTAATGTTCTACCACTTGGAGACAAGACTAGGCTTTTATTTTCTGCGGTCTTGTGGAAATTTTCATTAGGAATTTTTCAGTAGTCCACGGAGTCTATATTCGTGCCTGGTTGAAGGCAAAAGGCTCACCCCCTATTACATGGGATTTAGACATAACTGGCAAAATTTGGGTGTACTATTAGGTACACCTCTGTCAAACTCATCGGGGATTACAGGCGAGATGTTATGTCATATTGATGTCCTTATGGTAACTATCAAGAGATATTAAGATCGTGGGCAGTAGGGAAGTGTTCATAATTATCTTGGTTGGGAAGAAGCAACTGTGATGATTAAAATCGTCTGAGAAAACTTGAACTCTCATGTTAAAGATTTGATGACTTTGATTTGCTGTCGAAAATAACAGTAACAGAGACTGTATAACATCAGCTCATATAACAATCTTGCTTCAGTGCGGGGTTTACATGGACCTCTACAAGACGTCTAGCTCTATCTCTTTCGCACACTAAAGTAAGATCAAATTAGGTATTGCGCCACACACAGATGACATTCGTTTGAAAGAGATAGGCTACAGACTGCTGATCATGCAAACTTGCACGAGCTTAAAACTTCATAGCTCATTCAAGATAAAAAATATGACATGCTTATAGGTACTTCCTGATATTACGACTGCCATACACCGTAACACTTTTATAGGGCCTCCGTTCCTTATATTTTACAGCCTGAGTTAGTGTCATTTGTCATCCTCATCACAGCGTTTATTATATTTGACAATCAACACGTTTTTATGTTCTTGAGAATATCAAGTCCCAAGCTGAAAGAATGTTGTTAAGGTCTTCAGTAAATATGGCAAACGTAGGCAACGGTAGAAGCGAGGATCTTAGCAGGTTGATGAGATTTTCTGGACTTTGATTGGTGAAGTACGAAGCCAAAAGCCCAGGCAATATTTCAGCATGAGTTTGGAGAAACAAGACGATTTACACCATTATTCTATTTATTTGGTATCAGTGCAGCATGTTTTCTTATATCATACTCTTCTTCTCTATTCGTTGTCATCTCATGAGCCACCTTTTTCTAGCCACAGCACCTTTCTTCCCATCAATCTGTAGCGGCACTACAAAGAGTAATGTAGTACTCTACAGCGCCATCTATGACACAGACGATGAACTAAAACATCGAAATGCACCAAAATCCTACATCGCGCTACTAAAGTTATCCAGGTGGTATGCGGTTTACCTCTCCCTCTCTTTTTTGTAGCCATGGAAAGGCAATCAATATGAATAATCTATTATAATATTATAAAGAGCTATCATTTGTTTGTAAGTTTGTATGTAGGGAGTAATCTTCGGAACCACTGATCCGATTCCGAAAATTCTTTCACTAACGGGAAGCTACAATAACCTCGCATGTTATAGGTTACATTTAAAACATTCCCGTGGGTTAATTTCCGTATATAACGGGAGAGAAGCCGCGAGCAAAAGCTAGTGAAGCATAAAATAATCAATGCAATATCAAAGTGAGTGCATCCCACACAAAACACGTTACTTTTAAAAAAATTCATGAGTTATAGTTTTATTCGATACTTTGTATCTTCTTCAGTAAATAATAAATTTTATGTTTTTAATCATGATTGGCTCTGGCTATTTGCCAAGCCAAGCAATAAATAAATGGGTGTGCACGTTGCTTTCTCTTAACTTATGCGTCAGAATATAAAATGCAGTGTTGATTAACGTATCTGTCGCCGCAAGAGCGTCTATCTGCTAAGAATATTAGTTAATTTAATTAATAACCAACTTATAATGTCTCATCCATCATAATATTGATCGTGCCATCTGTGGGTTCCAAGAACAATTATTACAATGACCTGTATCGATTGACAGAAGAGATAAGCGCCATCTAATGGTCTCTGTATTAACTAGTACTGAGATCTTATCACGAACTCGTGATAAGATCTTCTGAAGATTAATTTATTAAACGAAAGTCTAGCTAGAACTATAATTAAAATTAAGACAAGCAAATATTTGACAATTGGGATTTTAACAATTGCACATTTAACACTAAGATTTGTTTTGAGGCAACATCCCACAATATTGTGGAAGATGGCGCCGAATACGATTTTAATGATCAATAACTCAATTTATAATTTGAAACTACAACTAAATCAGTTTCTGTAACTAATTACAAACTAAAAAGTAACAAGATTATTTTACAGAGCAATGTATTAGTGAAAGACCTGTTTGTATTAAATCCTTCGATCTGCCAGAAATGGTTTTAAGCAAGATCCCATTGTTGTAAAAAGTAATGAAGCCACTAATTAGTTTTAACTCATTAATGCCTTTGCATTTATGAATATTGGCATCGTTTAATTATTAGAGTAATTAATTGTGAAGTATTCTAGTATTGTTTGTAAGGTTTAATGAACTTACTATGTTATAAATTACTGTACCGGCGGTGTGGTACTTCCGCCCGGACAGAGAGAACACGCGTAGGTACAACGAGAAGTCGAGTTAGTTAGCTCGCGATTAGAAAACAATAGAAGTATAGAAATGAAGTGGTTTTTGAAGTGAACAATATTACGTTGTGTAAATGAGAACTGTAACACGAATTAAAAGAGTGTGTAAGGAGTTTCTTAGCCCGTTCTTCTCCTTATGAACAATCATGTTTGCGAACGGGTGGCTCAACTTGTAAATGGTTTAATAGAAATAAACGTTTGAAGTTTGAGTCAAGTATTGTGTGTGATTTAAACTACCCAACTACCTATCTATCAACAAAAGAATCATGTCACACGAAGACAATATGGCGGATGGCGCCGATATTTGGGATTAGCGTTCCTCCTACTCCATTCTCTGTCATAATATCAGAAGAGGTGATAACTCTTGCGCGCTGCTCATGCATGCCGGACATCCGAAGACTTACATGGAACTGCGAAACCTACTTGCATGGTCATGGCCGAGGGCGTGCCTTAAGACTTGATGAATCGTAAACATGATGCTTTCCAAGAGCGAGCGACTTTGCTGCCACAGCCAATGTACGGTGTTAAGTGGCAATGGACAGGAAGATACTGCAGACTATGACAGTCAAAGTGTTGGCTGCATTTTTATCCAAGTGGCTGACAGTCATTAACATGATAATATTATGGCTTACTGCAACTTGAACACACAACCCAAGTCAGACCCTAAGAACACATTATGAAAATGCAACATCTCTAAACAAACAATGAAGTTGTATGTGACGGACAACTTAATAGTGCACTCAAAATGACTAACATTAACAGCACAGAATGACCGAACAGCAGAATAAAGATTGGACACCGGGAAAGCATAACAATAAATAAACCTGCTGCTGGATACCCACATCAATCCCGGCTCCAGGCAATTGTCTTATAATAGAGGAAATGATAACCTACTATCAAAGAAATTGAAACAAAATTTAAAGCAACTATAAGGAACTTGAGTCTTCTAAAACTATGCACCCAGTCACTCTCAAGATAGTGATGACATCAAGTGTGGAAGTACTAGACCACTGTCAATAAGAACACCTTTGAGAATAAGCTGGCTTACCAAGCATATCACAATTGGTTTTAGCCAACCAATACAATTTATTTTAATGCAAAGTGGCAACATTCCACCTGTTGACCACCACCTCAGCAAATGACAGTGGAGCGAGATCACTTAAATATGTGATTCGACCAACAGTTTCAAAAACAACCAGCTTCATGGACTGTAGCCTGGTGAACAAATGACCGTGTCGCCAGCTATAAAATGAGGAACAGCATGGAAACAGCCAACCAAGGATAACTGTTTCAGTGTCTACACAGCATAAGCTAACATAAAAGGTGAGGAGTTTTCAAACTACTTGCTACACTTCACTGATACCTACAGTGTTACATCAATAGGCTTAATACAATAGCCAAATCAACCTACCCACGTGATGCTCATGCGTGATGAGTATTGTGTTGTGTATCCATTTTTGTTTTTGTAATCCTGCCAATTGTAAGCAACTACTAACAATAATAATAACAAAGTATTAGTACTCCTAACAGTAACTAATAAAGTAAAAAAAAAAATAATAAAACTCACAACCAGCTATTGGTATCCATGGAGGAAACAATTAGCTCAATGAGTAATACAACAAATGAAAAACGATCCTATCAGCCGCCGTGGAGGCAACCGATAATGAACACAACAAATGACAAACAATCCTATCAGTAGCCACGGAGGCAATTGATAATGAACACAACACATGACAAATGATCCTATCAGCAGCCGTGGAGGCAACTGATAACGAACACAACAAATGCCAAACAATCCTATCAGTAGCCATGGAGGCAATTGATAATGAACACAACACATAACAAACGATCCTATCAGCACCCGTGGAGGTAACTGATAATGAACATAACACATGACAAAATATTCTATCAGCAGCCGTGGAGGCAACTGATAATGAACATAACACATGATAAACTATCCTATCAGCAGCCGTGGAGGCAACTGATAATGAACATAACACATGAAACTATCCTATCAGCGGCCGTGGAGGCAACTGATAATGAAAATAACAAACTATTAGCGGCCGTGGAGGCATCTAATAAACAATACTCTCATGTTATCCTGCTGGGTCCACGGCGGACAAACCGCCCAGAGCCTGGTTCCTTATATCCTGTCAAATCAAAGACTTCGTGCCTGTCACGGAGCAATGGTCCTAAACTCCTTATCCTTTAATCCTGTCAAATCAAAGACTTTGTGTCTATCACAGAGCGGTGTTCCTGATCCTATCCTTTTATCCTGTCAAATCCAAGACTTTGTGTCTATCACAGAGCATTACCTTCCCGTGAGAATGAACAAATAAAAACATGCTACTTTCACTACACTTACCAAATACAAATTACAGATTATGTAAAGCAATCAATAATTTTATTTAAGATGAATCTAGTAAAACGAGGTTCTAAAAACCTAACTCATACTAAGATTAACAATTTAATTAACGTTAACGTTGTTGGATAATTTTGGCAACAATATTCTATTCAGCTAGTAGCTGATCATACAATAGCAATAAAGTCAATACAATTAATGTTGTTGGATAATTTTGGCAACAATATTCTATTAAGCTAGTAGCTGATCATACAATAGCAGTAAACTCAATACAATTAATTTTGTTGGATAATTTTGGCAACAATATTCTATTCAGCTAGTAGCTGATCAAACAATAGCAGTAAACTCAATACAATTAATGTTGTTGGATAATTTGGCAACAATATTCTATTCAGCTAGTAGCTGATCAAACAATATCAATAAACTCAATGTAATAAATGTTATTGAATAATCCAGGCAACATTATTTTATTCAGCTAACAGCTGATCATCAATAAATTTAAATAAAAATTGCAAGCAGCTTTAAGTCTGAAACTGTGCATGTGTCTAGGTGATTCATAAATGCATTTAATTTTAAATATGAAGAAAACTGAATAGATGTCAGATCTATTACAAGCTTTCTATGTTGACTGAAACTTTCTGTTACCAAATCCTACATCTCAATGAACATTGTAGGATAATAAAAGTAACAATAATCTGCCGACAAAATTTATCTCCACTATTTCAGATAACAACCACGAAATTCCATAAAGTGACGGCGGCGGCAGGTGCAGAGCGCGCACCACCGATCAGAATGGCCGTGTCGCCGCAAGAGCGTCTATCTGCTAAGAATATTAGTTAATTTAATTAATAACCAACTTATAATGTCTCATCCATCATAATATTGATCGTGCCATCTGTGGGTTCCAAGAACAATTATTACAATGACCTGTATCGATTGACAGAAGAGATAAGCGCCATCTAATGGTCTCTGTATTAACTAGTACTGAGATCTTATCACGAACTCGTGATAAGATCTTCTGAAGATTAATTTATTAAACGAAAGTCTAGCTAGAACTATAGTTAAAATTAAGACAAGCAAATATTTGACAATTGGGATTTTAACAATTGCACATTTAACACTAAGATTTGTTTTGAGGCAACATTCCACAATATTGTGGAAGATGGCGCCGAATACGATTTTAATGATCAATAACTCAATTTATAATTTGAAACTACAACTAAATCAGTTTCTGTAACTAATTACAAACTAAAAAGTAACAAGATTATTTTACAGAGCAATGTATTAGTGAAAGACCTGTTTGTATTAAATCCTTTAATCTGCCAGAAATGGTTATAAGCAAGATCCCATTATTGTAAAAAGTAATGAAGCCACTAATTAGTTTTAACTCAATAATGCCTTTGCATTTATGAATATTGGCATCGTTTAATTATTAGAGTAATTAATTGTGAAGTATTCTAGTATTGTTTGTAAGGTTTAATGAACTTACTATGTTATAAATTACTGTACCGGCGGTGTGGTACTTCCGCCCGGACAGAGAGAACACGCGTAGGTACAACGAGAAGTCGAGTTAGTTAGCTCGCGATTAGAAAACAATTGAAGTATAGAAAAGAAGTGGTTTTTGAAGTGAACAATATTACGTTGTGAAAATGAGAACTGTAACACGAATTAAAAGAGTGTGTAAGGAGTTTCTTAGCCCGTTCTTCTCCTTATGAACAATCATGTTTGCGAACGGGTGGCTCAACTTGTAAATGGTTTAATAGAAATAAACGTTTGAAGTTTGAGTCAAGTATTGTGTGTGATTTAAACTACCCAACTACCTATCTATCAACAAAAGAATCATGTCACACGAAGACAATATGGCGGATGGCGCCGATATTTGGGATTAGCGTTCCTCCTACTCCATTCTCTGTCATAATATATCATATAATTGGAAAACGGTTAAAATCCGGTTTTCAGTTTTTTTTTAGTTAGCGGATGGACGTAATAGTAAACGAAGTCACATCAAATGAGTGTTAATGTTAAGCAGTACCATACAAGCACAATAAGTCCATAATGTTGCCACTGCGGAGACACAGACCTCCACGCTGTGAGAGGGGGTGGGCCATCATCCAGCACGTGACCCCAGTTATCCGTATTACATCGGCTGTAAAATCTAATTGGTTACGTTATCCAAGAAGTTCTTGTTTTAAAGTAAAGAGAAATACTCTGACCAAAACAAAGTTGTGTCTTGTAGTGCAAACTTCAATAAATCAAAATCCATACTGAATCTTGATACAAATGCGAAAACTTGGATGGATGGATGTTTGTTACTCAATCACACCAGAATGGCTTAACGGATCTGGATAAAATTTGGCACACAGGTAGTCTGGAATAGCACACAAGCAAACTTTTTTTCTTTCATATTCACATCAAAATTTCTACGCGAACGGAGACGCGGGCAACAGCAAATATTACAAACGCGAAATTAACTCTGTCTGCCTGGGACCATTTAAAGCCGTTTGATTTTGGCACATAAGAATTCAGGGACCTGAAAAAGAACATAATGTCATACTTCATCAGGGATATTATCCCAATACAAAATACATACAAACAAAGTTTGTCAAAATACAGTTTCCCTGCATATTCACGAGAACCAAACGTGTTCTTTGTCCTACAGCTCTTCACCTAAAATGGGAATCTAGAGCGGCTCGTATTTTTATACCGTTCGATTCTCAATGACCGATACAATAGTACTTTGTTATAGAAAGCCGGCTATGCTGTTTCCTCCATATTATGTCTTTTGTTAAAAGCGATTTTAATTAAATGCCTGACAGGCATGGCATGAGACGGAGGGCTCTTAGTATGGTGAGCTTTTTTCGCATCCTCCTTTGTGTTGGAGTTTTCTTTTTTTAATACTGCACAGGCAGTAACACAGGTACCTCATACAAATAATTCGGATGAAAAGTAATTGTTGATCCAAAGTGTTCATCATCAGCCTAGCTTTTTCCCAATCTTGGTTGGGATTGAATTCCAGTCCATTTAAAAATAACGTGTCACAAAAAAAAATCTTACACGGTAATCTCCGTAACCAACCAACCGATTTCAATGAAATTTTGGGAATATGTATATTGGATTCTCGCTTGGTCACGATAGATCGCTCCGTGCGAAGCCGGAGCGGATCCCTATTAAACATAATTATAATCAGTCCGATGATCAAGCCATCCACGCTTAACAGTCAGGCAATAATATAAAAACAAAATAACAGGGCTTCTAATCAGCAACAACAGCTGGCCAAAGTATAATCTTTGCCAGGTGCATGTCAAAAAGCTCGCAGAGAGCTATAGCTTGCACCTATGAGACGTATAAAAAAAAACTACACAAGAATAAAAACTGACTATTTATTTCATATTATTACAATAATATTGAGCGTTATTTTAAATAACGCTCATATTGTTGAGATAAGATACACCTCTGCTTTCCCTTTAGGAAATAAGTCTGTGTTATTACGTACATAAGTACGTACCCAACACAATTTCACATAATCCAAAAACATAATACTCGTTCCAAACAACGTCAATAATAATGGAAAATGAATTTCGTTCATCCCTGTCTTGATCGAGAGCGTTGTCGTGAATAAATAACAGTGCGTCTGGTTATAAGGTCAACGCACACTTATAAGTACTGCACGGGATCAGATTCGGCTCATCGACATCGTCAACCAGGAGTCCACCCAACATAAGCATGTAACCGTAAGAGCAAAGCATAGCTGGCTAGGTGTCCTTCCATGTGCGGACTGCGTCACCATCGGGGTGGTTTTAGTGACGTGAAAATCTCACACTCCCAGGTCTTATCCCAAAAGACTAGTCGCCTTTTGAAGGTTACCCATTGGAAAAATATGTCGCCCTATTTATGGCTGGTTGACCACCCGCATACAGCTTGATGAAGGTGGAGATGATTTACGTAACTGAGCGAACTGCTCACCTTAAGGGCCTGCCAAGACGAGGGACTTTTGTCCGTAGACCACGCCAAAAATGTTCATGTTTCTATTTCATTGACTATGAGATTTACGGACAAAAGTCCCTCGTCTGCGCAGGCCCTAAGCAGGTGCTTGCTGCGCAGCAAGCAAAGCAATGTCACTTGAGGGGGCTAAGCGCCGCTGCTAACTTGGTGACTGCTGTTCACTTACTGATCACGGACCGAGGCGATGCCGTTACGATGCTTATAAATGTGCGCTGAGCTTTAAGATGGAAGAGAGTTAACTTTTATTTTATTGAACGGATATTGTTCGGAAGCGATGGGGGATTCCACTTATCTTTATAGGGGATTCTGTTTGGAGAGCGGGAACTCCCGATGTAGGTAAATACTTAATAGGTACTTGAGTTCGAATCATGCCGATCCTGTAGTGGAATTGGTAGGGGGACTGAACAAGGAATCAGGTTTTTGTATAGGCCGAGGCTTGGCATTGATGGACATAAGCACACATCTCGAGTTCATCATCTAGCATAGCCTTTCTCCAAAGAGTTCCACGTTGAATTCGACTCCCTGTCTAACCGGATGATACTAAAAAACGATATTTCATATGGAGCGCCTTCCACAACCAAGCTGCTATTCAAGACACCCCTTGGTAAGACTGTTTGTCATATAATTTTAGGCCTCTGACTTCTTGTAACGACCGCCAAGTACCTACAAATGTTATACGGGACCAACAGCTTAACGTACTTTCCGAAGCATGGAAGACCCTCGGTATGATAATGGACAGTTACCCATCCACGGACAGAATTCGACAAGCGTTGTTTAACTTAGAAGATTGACCCTTGCTTAGTTATTATTTAGCTATGAGCATTTTCAGCGAAATTTAAATATCAATATCATAAATGTTTGTTTCTTCATTCTTTTTTTCCTTTCGTTGTTCCAGAACTGGGAAACTGCACTACCCCACAAATGTGTGCGGGCCACTGTTCGAGGAGGAGCTGGAGTTCTGGGGGCTGGACTCCAACCAGGTGGAACCTTGCTGCTGGTCCACCTACAGTATACACAGGGATACACAGGTTAGTTTATATTAAGATATGGGTAGAGAAGTTGAGGTCTTCTTAAAGTCCCCACAGTACACAAAGTCACATTGATTTTAAGGTCTGGGGGCTGTTCGGGGGCAACCAGATCGAATCTGGCTGACGGTTTACCTACAGTAGACATAGGATAAACAAGAATGAAAGTCGTGATTGCTGAAAGTTGAGGTCTTCGTAAAGACCTTCTGATTTCGAGTAGAAGATAATAACATTATGGACGCTGTTTGTGACAAAATTATTGACCTGTTTGATGTGCCACTTGATATGTTCCGGTAAACATTAGAACTTTTCCTGCCCATTAACTGAAACATCGGGAAAAAAATTATATTCAAGTATCCATGTTCGTTGTACACACACGACTTTTTGCCGTGATAATGTACGGCCATCATCCTGAATGGATCACTACTACGAAGGCTTGTTAACACACACGGTACATATGGTGCCGTGCCGAAACGCCGCAGTGTCCGTAAATAACCGTACGATTTGACGGCAAAAATGTGTGCTTGACCTTCCGAATATTGGATTGAAATAACAATAGGGATTTGATTTTACAATATACGCTCTCGGGACGCCTGATCGCGTGTTTATTTTCCATCTGCTCTAATCAAAGATATAGTAAAACATTAAGACAATAAAAACACTAAAGAAGCCAAATAAAAAATTGTCATAGATATACTTCGGAGAAAAGTACTTAATAGAAATTTTTCAGAGGTAACCCAACCATTCTCACACTAAATATTTCCATAGAAATCAAATATCGTTTTCAATCAATCAATCAATCAAAGCATTTATTTCAAGTAGGCCAGTTATAAGGCACTTTTGAACTGTCGAAACAAGGACAACAATGAAATGTAGCTACAGTCCCAGTCACAATGCATAAAAACTGTGAAAGTACTGTAGTTACCCATTCCACATAGATCTCTATGGAGAAGAACGAGCAAGAAACTCCATGGACAGTCTTTTTAAATCAGAATACTTTTACAAATTCTTGGTTACATCATTTATGTTGAGATGGTAATGTGAGAACGATGTAGCAAGATGTGTACGTTAAAAGTGTCTATAGTAAAAACAAGAAAAAAACATTTCAAAAATAAAATAATTAATTCAGATGGCAGATGACCATTTCGACATAGCACTTGCTCGATACCCAACAAATTGGTTCAGATTTTCACAGGTTTTTCCCCACTATTCCAGGATTGACGTAGCTTAGATTGCCAGAGTAGCAATGATATAGATCGGTATTGATGAAACTGTTGAGCCAACACGAAAAAAAAGAAAAAGCAATAAATTCTGGCCTGCCTGACTGGGCGAGCTGCCAAAAAGCCTGAGTTAGCCTTTACACGACTTTTGGCTAAGATTAATTTGTATGAACAAATCGGTGTTTGAAAATGGCACTTGAATTTTCTAGTAGTAACTTACATTTTGTAGAACATAAAAACAGTACCTATAGGCTCGAATCGCATTTTAGAAAAACTTCGTAGTAGGCTAGGCTGGCTACTAAAGTTCAAAGTGTTAGTTTTTTTCTAAATAAGAGATACAAAAAGACCGGAGATCGTTTTTAGTGAATAAAATAGTTAAGTACATAAGGTATTTAAACACCCTATGACCTATACCGTATTTGGGTTCTCATACCCCAAAAGTTTATTTTTTGATTTTCCTAGTTTGCTACTTTGTTATTTTGATCTTCTTTATTCATCATTCATACACATTTTTAACATTTTTTTAAATTATTTTAATAAATATTTCTTAAAAAAAACATAACATAAAAATCAAAAAAATAGTGGTCCACCGGTGTCGGCAGCAGGGCCCAAGCTCCCGGTAGTTATGGCTCCAGAGACAGGAACCTTCTCACAATGCGAGCCGTATCGAGGAGTACTGCCTTCTGAATCAGGCTTTTGATGCAACCGCCCGAGGAGAGCCTCGAAAGATTATTAAAATTATAATTTTGATAATAAATACTACTGCCTTAAACTATCCTCCATTAATTTGGATATGCCAAAATATATTCGGGAAACAACGCTCCTCACTAATTAACGCTTTCCGAGAATTTAATTCATAACTAGAGCTTTCATTAGCCGTTAAAAATACATTTCCAACCTATTTCACAAAACTTAATATTTAAGCCTGTTTTGACCTTATACTGAAAATCATGAAAGTCAGTTGTTATTCGCAAATCAGGGACCACCGAATAAATACATACATATTTATAGCTTGTCCTTGACTCCACCAAATGTATCAATGGACTCGGCTAACTAATTAAAAAAATATTTATTTTCTTCTTCACTTAAATAAATTGAGACATAAGGAAGCAAAACGGTTAAGTAAATTAACCAAATAAAGTAGAAGCTACAGATTAAAGATTAATCTAATAATTTTTCAATAAAATATTTAAAACATGAAAACGACTTCAGAGCATTCATAAAACTTCCCACAGCAACACTAATTACCCGACCGCGGCGGAGCCCAAAAGGAGGGTTATTTAATAATCTTCTTCTCGAATCGATGACTCAGATTTTGTCCGACCAGTACGTAGCGACCTGGACAGTTCCACAATCAAAGCAAAATTAGAGAGTAGTTCACCCTTCTACAATTTTAATAAAAGATTCTCAAATAAATTAAGATGAAAGCCCCTTTATTATTAATTTTGAACAATAACCACTGTTGCTGTCACGGACATCTAACTAAATTAATGTTATAATGAAACGAAATAGAAACTTGAGTTACTGACGAAAGCACGAGTTTTGAAGATGAAGGATCTAGTTAATTATACCCTTTTAATAAAGAGCCAAAACCGAAAACTGTCATGTCCTTGAACTAAAATTAGAAGACAATACATGGTGACACTTAACAACCCACACTCTTCCCTTTTTCTTTCTCTTTTCTTCATTCTTCTTCTTCTCTTTGTTTTCTTTCTTTCTTTTCTTCTTTTTCTTTTCTTTTCCCTTCTTCTTCTTCCCTCTTGTTTATTGTTATTTTTTTGTAATTTTGTATGATGCACGTCATGTCTCTGCGACAAATAAAATATTTTGTCTTTCTTTCTTTCTTTCTTACAAATAGGATTCCTAAGACCCCGTAATGGGAACAGGCCAATTATAGTTAGGTGTTTGCAACTAAATTCAAATTCAAAACTAATGGGTGTAAAATATTAACGAAGACGAATGTCATTTGATTTTTCACATCATTGCGATTTTTTTTGTTCTTGTGACCTGGGAACCTTCTAATTAGAGGTATTTAATTAAAGGTTTTTTAATAGCCTATTCTTTAAATCTCCCGGTGTTTTGCCTTCTCTGAGCATTCAGTCAGGATCGAGTCCAAATCGTCACGCCAGCTTTTCTTGGGTCTGCCTCGGTGACGACGACCGTCTAAAGTCGAAGAGAAACGAAAATACTTTGAAAGCTATTGCCATTCGTCTAGTCATTTAGGTCCAGTCGGTTTATCTTTAGGATTACAATTTGAATATCTCAAAAAGGTTTACTAAGTCAACTGAAAGAAAACTCCAAGAAAAAGTTTTAGAAAAATATCTGGTCTTCAAAACGAGATCATCTGTTGTATCTCCACAAATCGTAAACCCTTTCAAATCTCCTCCAGTATCTGTCTGGATGAATAAAGACGGGTTGAATGAAGTGAGGCCATCTAAAATCAACCAATAGAAAGCCTGGAATGTCACATTTTCTCAAGATAAGCGATCTTCCGCCGCCTTTAATAGATAGGGACCCTTTCCTTGGGGCTTTAGGGCCTTAGGGCTTCAGATAAGCATCTCAGCCAAGACCCTTTTATTTTCTAGACAGTTTATGTGGAAGGAAGATTTTAAATATAGGGCAAAAAAGACAATAAAATAAAAGCCTCTTTTTTATCAAAAACTTGGTGGTTGCAGCACAAATATTTGACCGAGGTGATACAGTTGAAGCAGCCTTTTGTCAGATTCTGATTTAATATTCAACTGTTCCCTCGTGAGCAGCATTACATTATGTAGCAATGTTTTTGATTGGCACCTATTTTACGGATATCTATACTTGTATCTAATATTATAAAGCTGAAGAGTTTGTTTGTTTAGTTGAACGCGCTAATCTCAGGAACTACTGGTTCGAATTGAAATATTATTTTAGTGTTGAATTGAGTTGGTCTAGTGGTCGCAAGCGCGCCTGCTGAGCATGAGGTCCTGGGTTCGATTTCCAGGTCGGGCAAAGTGTTATTGAGTTTTTACATCAGGAAGTTCTCAGTCGCAGCTACTGAGTCGGGATTTGTTCCCGGCTGATGGCAATAGGCTCGCCACCTATTACATGGGATTTAAACATAACTGGTGAAATGTGGGTGTACCTACTATTAGGTACACCTCTGCCAAACCCTTCGGGGACTACAGGCGTGATTTTATGTTAAGGTTTTTTAATATCAAAGAATAAAGTAAAATGATATTTGGAATATTTGTTTTAATATGGTTTCCTTAGTAATAAGTATAGAAAGAAGGTTCAACAGCAAAACACACAAAACGTGTGGAAATAGGCCCCCAGGCTCTTCACACCAATCTTGACATTTTCGTTCAAAGGGTTTTCAAAACACTATCTGCCATTCATCACAGTGTGGACTGAAGATCCTAACTGTCAGTCATGTTGATGGATGAACCGCCTCGTGCCTCATGTGGCAAGTGAACTGGCTTATCTTGGGATAAGGGTACGTAGGTACCCCTTTTTGCTGGATTTGGGTCTATTTTTTGGGACATGACTATAAAGGAAGTCATCACAAAGCCGTCAACCAAGCATTCTGTACATCAAACAAAGTATCACTGCGCAAAAAATATCGCTGGGAAACGACTTTTATTTTTGGTGTGAAAAATCATGTTTACGGTAGCGCTCAATGTAATGCACTCGCAAAATGCTGATGGATGCATCGAATAGTACGGGGGTCGTAGAAGTATTTAAAGTACACTTGTAAAGTTTAAAAAAAAAAACGCGTGAAAATCTCAGATCTTTGATCATCCATAATTATCTCCGCAACTAGAAGGTTCCGTATGGTATTAAAGAAAAAAAAAATGCAATTACGGGGAAAAGAAAGTGCTTCGTTATGGGTATTTTTACAAACGCCAAATTCATTACGAATGTAACATAAGCATGTTTGTCCAAGTCTTGAAATGTACATTTTGCGCAAATGTGATTGAGATTGCCAAAGTTGCAAGAAGATCGGCCATTGCGATTGCATCAATAAATTGGATGGATCAAGTTAATTTGATAGATGACGATTTGACACTAAGATACATTTTCATAACACTTTGATTTCGTTGGCGGAATGCTGATTGAGATTTTTTGGGTAGGATATAATATAATTATATAATATTATTTTAAATATTACACGTGAGTTTCTCATTTTTTATGTCCACATATTTCAACACAACGTTCACGATAATTCATGCAAATAAAACATTAGATCCCAATATATTTTATTATATTCTGTAGTAATTTAATAAATTCCGGTAACAGGAAAACAACCACCAATGTAGGCGTTGATAGCTCAACCCCTATAATCAGGTTACACGTGGATCGTATTCGGAGCTATATTCAAGTACTCTTAAATCTTAATTCATTTTGTAACGATAATCTGTTGTTACAACCACTTAGCAGGGTAACAGTAACGTAAACTGGAATGGTTTTAAAATTGCAAATACTCAATTCCACATCATATTTATTACGTTTTTAAGACTTTGTTTAATTTAACCTCATTTATGCCGCATAACTTTAGACAACATACTAAAGGATAGTTGTATTTTCCGGACAAGAATTTCTCATATTATTTAAACATTGATAGATGTAAATTTCGCAAGATTAAATACAGTCCTAGGTATACTACATTTAGCGAAAATAAAAGGTATTGCAAAACGTTTTCAAAAGACTCATCATTATTCTCCTGCCCTTATCCTAATTTTAATGGGGTCGGCGCAGCACGTCTTCTTCCATACTTCTCTATGACTCGTTATCTCAGCAGGCACCACCTTTCTAGCCATATCATCCTCCACACAGTCCATCCGTCGTTTCTTTGGTCTTCCTCTACTCATATAGCCATCTACCATTCATACTCCACATTTTCCTCAGTGCATTTTCCTCATTCCTCCACATCACATGGCCATACCACGACAACCGATTACCACACACCTTTTCAGTCACCGGCACCACTTATGTATTTATTCCTTATTTTAACCATTCGCGTTACTAGCTAGCAAAAGACTACGGATCCCTAAAAACCAATAAGATGTACAAGTGACATGATTAACGTCTTTTACTCAGCCATACATCTTCCTATAATCAGAAACAGCAACAGCTGCTGAAACGGAACGGTTTTCTAACGAATGTTTAGTGTTACGTGACTGATATTATTTGTTTTGTGCGTAATTTATTTAACGTAAACCTTTGGCACGGAAGTTGTATATCATGGGTTCGCTTCGTCATGCCGTTTGCTGTGGGGCTATTAGTGGAGCGGATTTGTATAAAGAAAAGAAAGAAAGAATAAAGTTTATTTGACGTCAGTTCATCAAGCATACATAATAAAAAAAAATACAAAATAAAAAAATAACAGTTTAAAAAAAAATAAAAAAATGAGAAAATAGGTACATGTGGTAGTTCAGTTGAGAACGGTTTGTTGCGCTGGGTTGGTTAGGTTAGGTTAGTATAGCATAAGTGTTAATTGCTGATCCATTTGCAGCAGCAAAAATATTATCGTGTTTTAGATTCTCTCCTGAAAAAATCAGGAACAATAATAAAAATTCATCATCACGACCACACATTGAGTGCATGTTTTTTTTAAACCATAAGGCCATTAGCTTGTAGCCTGGAGCTGTTTTACTGCTTAATATCCTATATGGAAATTGAGTATCTGGATTTCCTCCCTCTGTTCCCACCGCCCATTTTTATTCATTCGTGCCTAAGACTTGTTTTTTCCGGCCACATTTTCCAATTATTTGATCTTCATCGTTGCCCACCGTATTGTTGTAAATTAATGCCAGGTGTTAGGGAAATTGACGCGAAAAACAACCATGAATTTAGTCCATTATTCTAAAACCACTATGGTCAAAACCTAGCCAACGAAAATGTTCAATTCTGATTTACACCGTGATATTTTTCCATGTTCCTTGCTTCACAATTCACAGAAAGGTAAACATAATACCTAAATAAAATTGCTCGAAGAATCCCGTCCGCTCGTTTCCTGGCTCCGCACAAGTCAGCTGTGCAGTCGACGTAAAACGGCAGACAATTGCTTGAGCGCTAACACCGCTCATATCGCTAGCGAATGAGCTGTCGTATCTCTTTGTTACGTTCGCTTGTGCAGCGCTTGTGTAAGCACTAGCTTCTGCAAGCATTGCTGCTTGTATTTTTAGTCTGTTTTTGTGTACAGCGATTGAAAGTGATATTGCTTCGTCTTGTCAGGGTTCGTTTTGATATATTTTGTTTTGTTGTTCTGTTGCATTTGTAGGAGGCATTAAAAATTGCTCGACAGGGACTGCATTCAATGGCTTTCTAGGGTGGTTGTGTTTTGGTGTGCTCTTATTTAAAAGGTAGGTTTAAAAGAGCATCCACGAGTTATGCTAGATGATAGCATCTATATAGCATAACTCGTAGATGCTCTTTTCCGAGAGCTTAGACACGGTAACACTTGACGTTAACGATGACGCCAAAGTTTTAAATGTAGCAGAAACAGAAGCTAAAAAACACTTTTGTAATTCTTGTTTAAAGCTTTTGTAGAATACTAATCTTTTTACCTTCACGAGCATATATTTTGTTTCATCTTACTCATCTCGTAATACTCGCAACTCAATTGCCTGATACATTTTGAGAATTTACTGTAATATTACTCATACACTTACGATGATGTTTTACAAAATAACTTACTTAAAACCATAAAGCAGGCTTCTCACTCTTAATAATTTTATTTTATAGTAAACAAATAAATATCTTACTGGTAACAAAAGAAGAAAACTTTATGATGATGGAAACATCTTAAATCAGAATAATAAAAGTTTCAGTAAATCAATAGTTACAGTTTAACTTATGAGCTAGAGTATAAAACTGCATCCATTTGGATTCTATCCAGTTTACATATCGTCCCCGTAGTGCGAAAAGTCATTAACTCGAAAAACCTAGTTTTGAGATATCGAGAGTTAAAGTTTTTAAAAATATAAATATTCATAACTTCGGCTTGTCACTATATAACTTTGCAGTTTCAGCTTTATTTTGAAGATAATAAAATAAAGTTTATATTATAAGCGTAATATTTCATGAAAAACGTCTAATAATTGAGAAAAGGAAAGAAACTAAAATTAATTAATTGTTTTCTATCAAATCTTTGGCTTAGTTGCGAATTAATGAATTTTCGACCGGAGTTAGTGACTTTTCTCTCAGATCGAAAGTGTTAAAAAGAAAAATAACTAGAGTTAAGTAAGGTGGAACTAACTGTTAAGTGTATCAAATGTGTATAGTAAATACTACCTATCTAAATATACGAAGCTTGTGTGGTTGGTTTGGTTTTAATTAATGACATTAATAAGTAATGGAACTGTTTTTATTAATTCAAATAAAGTTTTATTAAAGTTTTATCTAAGTTTTGTGTAAAAAAATAACGAAATACTACAATTATAACACAAAAATCTTCTATCTATTACGTCTTTACTAGTTGGTAAGGATTGGTACCACAAGTGGAGCTCTTGTGGGATTATCTCTTTTGCACATAAATTATTAAGGTCTTTCTTTTTTGCCTCTGAAATAGGCAGTGGCAAAGAGTATCCCTGTGATATTTTATAATTTTTCAAGTCTTGGAATAGTTCTTCTGACCCTTGTCCATTTGTTTGTTCTTTTTGTTTCCTCCTCTTCCTATTAATAGGAGTAGTTTCTATATGACGTATTCCTAAAATATTAAATTCTAGGTAGGGACCATCGTGCTGGTATCTAAACTTGACGACACTCGGACATTGTCTCTCTGGAATAAACAGGGCTTTGTCTCTGCAGTCTTTCTATTGCGCTATGCATGGAGTTTACTTCCATATGAGTATGACCATTCCCTAAATATTTTTGAATTAAATGGACCAATAATGCCGTAATGAACTGTTTCTGTTTTGCCCAGTGCATGTGTTGCTATAAATAGTGACTTTTTTATCATCATCATGATCATCATTACCGCCGAAAGACGTCCACTGCTGGACATAGACCTCCCCCTGTGTCGCCACATTGTTTGTGGGAGGTTTTCCAACGCAACATCTTCCGGTTCGCGGTCGCCACTCCAGAACATTTCGGCCCCATCGGCCATCCGTTCTGCGAGCAATGTGCCCTGCCCACTGCCACTTAAGTTTGGCTATTCTTCGGGCTACGTCGGTAACCTTGGTTCTCTTGCGGATGTCCCCATTTCTGATTTGATCACACAAGGAAACTCCGAGCATAGCCCTCTCCGTTGCTCTTTGGGTGACTTTAAGCCTTCTGATGAGGCCCATTGTGAGCTACCACGTTTCGGTCCCGTATGTAATCACTGGCAACACATACTGGTCATAGACTTTCGTCTTGAGAGACTGTGATAAGTTGGACGAGAAGATACCGCGTAACTTCCCGAACGCTGCCCAGCCGAGTCGGGTTCGACGATTGACCTCTTTCTCGAAGTTAGACCTACCTAACTGGACCGTTTGTCCCAGGTAGACATAATCGTCTACAACTTCGAGTGTAGAGTCTCCGATCTTGATAGGAGTGGGTGTTACATGGGCAATCAACATGACTTTGGTTTTGTCCATGTTCCTTTTAAGACTCACTTGTTCGGAAGCTCTACTGAGCTCATCAACATTGTACTGATGTCCTCCATGGTCTCAGCCATGACCAATATATCGTCGGCAAACCGAAGGTGAGAGATGTACTCGCAATTGACGTTGATGCCTATCCAGTCCAGAACCTTGAAGACATCCTCCACTGCAGCGGTGAACAGTTTCGGAGATATGACGTCTCCCTGTCTCACACCTCGCTGCAGAAGGATAGGTTCCGAGGTCTGATCCTGAAGTCGGACTGACATGGTGGCGTTTTTGTACTTCAACACCTTGATGTACCGATAGTCGGATAGTCGATAGTAGTCGATAGTTGGAGAGACTGCAGTACAGCCCAAGTCTCGATCGAATCGAAGGCTTTCTCGTAGTCCACAAACGCTAAATAGAGGGGCAGGTTATACTCTTCGGTCTTCTATATAAACTGCCGCAGTGTACGTAGGTGGTCTACGGTGCTAAAGCCTTTTCAGAATCCGGCTTGTTCGGGAGGCTGAAAATCATCAAACCTGCGCGCGAGACGATTCGTGATGAATCTTGAAAACAACTTGTCGACATGGCTTAGAAGTGAGCTGGACCTAGCTAGTTCTTCAGCCGGGCATTGTTGCCCTTTTTGAAAAGAGTACCACCAGAGTGCCTGTGGCGGTTTTCCCTCGAAAATGACAGAATCAAACAGCTTCTGAAGGACCTTAACTACACCTCTACAACAGTTTTTTTCGTTTTGATTCAATAAATCAAGTAAAAAGTTAGCACGACTCATTGTTATACAGTTTAATACAAATAACCCCGTGTAAAAAGCGCGTGTAAGTGTCGGTTGACGATGAAACCGCGAACGAATGATAATCACCACTCTCCGCGCACGTCGCTCTGGAAGCGACAAACTCAATAACTCGCGAGCGAAATTTACTTTATTCTTAAAATCCTCATCGAAGTTGTATAAATAATAATTAAAAGACTTTAATGATCATTCTCAATTGATCTTATGTGCCTCTTTTAATACAAAACAAATCATTAAAAAGGGATGGTGACTTTTTGCTTTAGGAGTATTGCACAAGTAATTAAAAAATAAAGAGTGAGTAATCACTATGTCAAGTTAGTTAGTTTTCGCTTTCGTGTGTTTTAGCAAACTATACATGATAAAAACTCACTAACTCATTTTAGTGATGTTTACGATACCTAAAGGCATTTGCATGCATTAATATTTTAAAAGAAAAAGTAATTAAGTCGTTTTAGTTTCGAGTTTGGTACAATTTAGATAAATATAAAATAATTAACTAAATTAGTTAATTCTTCCATTACACTTTGGGGTCCAAAGGGTAGACTTGCTTACTTTTCACATTTCGTAAATCAAAAACGAGAGCAGCTATAAAGATGACGGTTTGACAGATATTTAGAGAAAAAATATGTGATTCTAATGACATTGATAACTCATTTTGGTCATTTTCGGACTTAGTGACTTTTCGCGCTACGGGGACGATATAGTCTTGAAACCAAGACGACGAGTAGGAAGAAATGGAATACTACAGCATTCCATTTATTTCTACTCCTGTTTTCGTGCATGATATTAAAATTATTTGTTGGTGAAATCGAGGGCAAAAGACCAATAGGTGCGAGTCCTACGCGCTGGTCAGACCACATCCGCATCTCGTTAAACAACGAAAGAAAGACTAAATGAAAATTTGAGCAGGTGGAAGAATATCATCAGAGACGAAGTCTTGACACCATGACACCACGTCATGGTGTCAAGATTTCGTCTCTTCGTCATGTTACTCTTAGGCAAGGAGGAGGGTGGTGTTCAAATGGTGTTGCATTGGCCATATGACTTCCAACCAGTATTTTCAGTAGGTGACAGTTTTTAAGATACTGTTTCTGCAAGCAGAACTATAATTTATTTTGTTTGATACTTCATTTAGTGAAGAGTTTTGCCAAGAATGCAGGCTTCTTACCCACTTACTGGATATTATATCGTGTGCTCCAACCAAGCTAGACATCAATGACATAGGAGAGAGTGGATCCTCTCTTATTTATATTATGATCATCATTAAATAACTTATAGAGTTGAAAAGTCAGTCTTATTCCTAAATCATTATACGTTCGCACTGCAGAGCAATTAAAACTACGTGTAATTAATACTCCACTTCCAGTATTTTATACATGAAATGAACAAAAACACTTTGTTCATTTCATGTATCCGAAGCCTTTTCCGTTGATTTACAAATAAATTGACATGAAATTTTATTACGTGGAAACGGGGAGAAATTCAATACAGGGGGAGCGTTACTTTTCAGATATTTATGGTCGGGTAGGTAGATAATAATTTAAGTATATTTTATACTGATATTTTGTAGCTGTAAAATATTTATACTTTGTTGTATCCAATTTAATGTTTATTTGTCTTGATGTTTTTCACTGGGAATGTAATATAGTTGTACTTTGTAAATTAGTCTGTTCTTGAATTTAAATTATTTTATTTTGGACTTTCGTGTGACACTTAGTAGGGTTAGCATGAAGAATCGTATTGTTAAAGTAAGATCTAGATGCATAGAATACCTCACCTGTATACAGCACTTTTACAGCATTGCTCATTAAATGAATACAAAGCGCCATGCTTCCTCATTTACTCTGCGTACCACCAGTCTGTGAAATTCACTAGCAGCTTTTCTGTTCCCTGTTCATATATAATATGGATCTATTCAAAGTTCGAGTGAATCGGCTTCTTCTAGGCAAGCGTGCTCCATCCTAGGCTGCATCATCGCTTCACATCAGGCCAGTTGAGGCCAAACGCAAGCCTATTTAGTATTAAAAAAAAACAACGGAGACGAAATTGTTTACCATAAATATTCGTGTGAACAATAATCCTTTTTTTATGAAAGCTGTCATAGTCAACTTTGAAGAAAAATCAAAATGGCGATGACTATGCCACTTCAGTTCTTTATACCCTTTAAGACTTTATTCAAATATCTGTATGAAACAAAGTGCGCACGTAGAGAAAATTTAATAAAAAAATCATGTAGAAGGATTGTTTCCATTCAAAATTCGCATACTAACTAACATCACAATCAAGTCAAGGCCTCTGAACGTGATTTCTGACAGCAGTTTTAACTGATACTCTCTCGAGGAAAAAGTGCTTTTTAAAAAGACATTTTTCAATGTTTTACATCTTTTGTATAAAATTAGCAATTTATAATGAAGGTTACGAAACCGTTATCCGTCTTGTGAAAAAGACGGTTTTATCAGACACAAGGGAATCATCTGATTGCTTGAGATAAAAAGTATTTTAATACGATTTGTACGTGTCCTAAATTTGATTAACTTGCGACTCGGGAGTCGGGACTGTTTTTCTTCATGCCTGACATAAATTCGTGGGTATAGGCATATTATACTAGATTTTGACTGTGACTTCGGCCGCATTTAGATTGTAAATGATCTTACTGAAATGTACCTTCTTCAATCGGTCCCTCATTACTGAGGATCGTGGTCACTGGACTCCTTTAAACGGAGAATCTGCCTCCATCGACTCCGGTCCAAAGTTGCCATCACCACCTGCTGAAATTTGCTTGAGGACATAGCCTCTTTTACTTGGTCGGACAATCGTGTTGGCGACCGGCCTCGTGCTCTCTTGCCTTCGGTATTGCCAACAATGACCAGCTTTTCAAGGCTGTTATCCCCTTCGCATTATGTGGCCGAAATATGTGAAAATACGCTGTAGGCAAACTGTAGATAGTTTAGAAATGTACCTAGCGGTATCTAAATTATCCTATGTCCCAACTGGGTCCCCACCACGTGGTAGTAGAAGCAACATTGGGTTTGTAGTCGGCTGGAGTCCAACATAACCTTCCGCTCACCCCATACGGAGGGTATACATGAGGACATTACCACTCAAAAAAAAAACGTCATACGTATTCGCACAAACAGACATGCAGAGTTACTTTCGGATTTATAATATTAGTATGGATTCTTTTTATCCCAAACTTTCTAGTCACTTGCTCACAAATACCATTATTTTAAAAAGACTAGATAATACTATTATGTTTCCGACGTCGTCTCTTTTCTATTATATCGGCATTAGGAACCGGAAGTCGCCTCGTGAGCTCGAGACTTCCGGTCCGACTTACGTTGTGAATAGCGATTGAGATGCGAGAGTTCGTGTATTATATTATGTATTGTACTGTTGGGGTATTGTCGGGCACTGAAAGTATATGGGCATACTTTAGTTAGAGAGATCCTAATGTAATTGGTCCAGACGAGATTAGGCTATTCTTAGCAAATAACAAATAAATATTTTTCCATTTAGTATGGATAAAATATCAACAGATTTTTTCCTGTTAAGTAGATTAGCAATGGATGGTGATTTACCCCGCAAAGAATTACTTGAACGTATCCCTCCGAGTGCTTCGTTGTTCTTGTGGTCGTAAGCGCGGCTGTTGATCACGAGGTCCTCAGTCCAATTCCCAGGTCGGGCAAAGTGATATTGGGTTTTCCATCAGGAATTTCACAGTAGCAGCCAGATGAGTGCCCGGTTGATGGCAATAGGCTCGCCCCTTATTACATGGGACTTAAACGTAACCGGCTAAATCGATTACAGGCGATTAATCGATTACTCCAATCAAGGCCTGTGGACTACCTGGTATTTGACATTTCTAAGCTTATGGTAGAATTTACTTTTGCTTTTTCGGTATATTTTTCTATTGGTGCTCCACCCTAGGCCGCATCATCGCTTCACATCAGGCGAGTTATATTTAGTATAAAAAAGAAATAAAAAAAAGTCAATTGCTTGTCTGTTCCTTTCTCGATTTCTTCATTGCTTCGTCAGTGTCACTCAAAGGTTAAAAGATCATAAAACTACTAGTAGATAAGACAGTAAGATAATTTCAACCTTTGGCGCGATTTATACAGAAACGGCGTAAGGTGAAGGCGTGGCGCAGGCGCAGCGTAAGCATGATGCCGCTTCAAAACGTTTTCATACAAAATTTACGTAGTCGACGTGTCGTGAATTACACTCAAGCAGCGCGGCGCAGTAATTATTTATTTATTATATTATTTTACTTTCGTTTATAAATTCCACGAATACGCTGCATCTGCGCCGCGGCTCCACCTTATTCCGTTTCTGTATAATCTGCGCCTTAAGGATACCAATTAGCCGGAGTTGTTGTCAAAAGTAAGGCAATTATGAGCTCAACTAAATCTAAGTTACAAAAATGTTTTTCTCTTTAATCTATTGTTTCAAAGAGTGTTAACACTGTAAATATTAACTAACTAACTGGGTACCAAAGTACACATTCTTGACTACAAGAACCTTGTAACGCGTCTTCAATAAAAACATGGTTAGGAACGTTAAAAGCCTATTTGCTTCGAAAAGCTGCGGCAATCCTCTTTACATTATTAAATAGACAGAAATTAATTGTAAACAAAGGTTGTAGTCACTTGACAACAGATACGTGCAGAAGGCTCACTACAGACAGTCTTGCGGGCGAAGTCTGCTATTTTCAATGATTGGTCACTACGGTATAGAGGTATGAGGAACTGGGGGCCTACCATGACGTCTTAAAGCAGGAGTAATTTCAGTGTGGGAAAGAGATGGCGCTAGACGACCAGTACAGCTCTGTCTCTTTCCCACACTGGTATCACTCCTGTTTTAAGACTTCATGGGATCCCCCCAGGTTGTAAATTCCCCCATTGAAATTCTCCCATTTCCCCCGTTGTCGTTAGATGTCGTATGATAACATATAGCGCAATGCAGGATTTTAGTTCTTAATTTGCGTCATAGATGTCGCTTTATGATCTTTTTGTTAATTTGGCTATGTCGCTAAAATGGCAATCATACTAAGACAGTGAAATTATAATGACGTATGAAAAGTTTATTGTCTCCTAAATTCGTATAGTGCCGTGTGGTTCTTCAGCGCGACGCCATAGCCGGAACTATATTAGGTCCCTCCTCGCGTAGTATGACCGCCGTAGAAACGGGTTTTGTCGACGGAAGAATCGACAAAATCAACAACAACAGCACCGAAATATCGGGAACTCAAAACCAACAGTAAACATGGTAAATATCCCGTTTCTAGTGTTAATGATAAGGTTAGTGACCATGACAGTTTAAAAACTTAAATCGACAAAATGACAGATTTCTTTTGTTGATCTGTCATTTTGTCGATTCTTCCGTCGACAAAACTCGTTCCTGCGGTGGTTAAATTACGCGTGCAGGTTGTTTGGAGAAACTAACAATTGTTCATTTCTGCAAAGATTTCTTGAGATGGTCGTTTTAATATTTTCATTGACAATCTAAAGAAACTAAAAGTGCAACAATATCTAGACATTTAGTACTCATAAAATTAAATAAACTGAGATAATTTATAGAAGTATCCAGAGAATTTGCAGACCTTGCTAACAGTCAAGTCTGGGTGACCAATGGATATCGCCACAGATATAGATAGAATCACAGACAAATTAGTAATAGATTAGAAAAAATTTTTTTTTTTTTTTAAGTCTTTCGTGTGAAACAAAGAGACTTGAGTGAGTTCAATGTACCTTGATCACTTTGAAAAAGATGAGTCTTCTGAGTATTCTATGGCCTTGCATCTTGAATGTTTCAGATCTCATTAGGAAGGTGTATTGTTTTGAGTTTTATGCAAATCTTGCGGAATATTATGCATAGCTTTGTGGCCAGAGTTGTTGATTCACCATAATGTTTGACTTTCAAATATTTGTGGCTTTTCATGAGAGAGGGTAACGACATATTTTGATACTTAATGACTTGATTAAATGAAGCTCCTACTCTAACTATCAGAAATCATTGTAAGTATAGCCTTAAATTTAATTTTAAAAAAATGTATTGCACCTTCATGGCCATGATCAAAAAAAAGCGCACGGTTCGAACTATCCATTTCCTATAAAAAAGAACCAACAAGAAACTGCAAAGACACTCTTTTAAAAATATTTAGTGAAATATCTAAAATAACTCTTATGCCTCTTGGGAAACTCAGCATCTGCCACAATATTTGCCATCTTTGGGTCCCAAATCCTAATTTCGGGCAATGTAAATAAAAAAGACCGTAAGTCTTCATTATAATAATATTTGTAATACCCCACACATCTTCACGAAAATCTACTAAAGAAATAAGGCAATCATTTCTAAAAACAATATATAACTCCATTGTCACGCAATAATCAACCTTATACTGGGGTCATAAAGTTCAGACGGAGGATATTAATTTTCTTTGATAGACTATTTACATAGAAAAAGGGTTGTTTATGCTATAAGGTTTAATGAATACATGATTAGGCTGAGGACAGATGGGAGAAGGCGGTTAGCGTCTGATGACATGCAAATGCTATGTATATGATATTAGCACGTCATTTCATGGAGCCTTGTGTTTAAAGCCTTATAAGTGGGAAGATTTTAGAATAAGTAGATATCTTATACATAACTAGCTTATTCCCGCGGCTTGCGTGGAGTTCGGGAATTGCCCACGGGATCTTACTTCTGGTATGATAAGTAATCTGTGTATGTACTATACATACACAGATTACTTACATGTAGTAGTGAAGTCAATCGACACAGAAAATATTAAGTTTCACAGAAAATTCAACCCCCCATTTAACTCTCTTAGGGGTGGAATTTAAAAAACCGTTTCTTAGCGGATACTTACTGTTCACAAAAAGTACACCATCCAAATTTCATGTGTCTAGGACCAGCGGTTTGGACTGTGCGTCGATTTATCGGTCAGTCAGTCAGGACTGAATTTTATCTTCTTATATATAAAATTCTCGTGTCACAATGTTAGTTACCATACTCCTCCGAAACGGCTTTACCGATTTTTATGAAACTTTATATGCATATTCAGTAGGTCTGAGAATCGGCTACTATTTATTTTTCATACCGTTAGGGTAGGTAGGGTAGGTGGTAGGGTAGGGTAGTTAGGTAAGGTAGGTAGCTAGGGTAGGTAGGTAGGGTAGGTTAAAAAGGTGCATTGCAACGCATGCCGGGCACAAATAGTAAGTATATATGTATAATATAATCTATACTAGATTATAAAAACCTTAGTGAAAATTAAAAATCTGATTAAACCTTAGAAATAATTCGAAGAATGGAAAAATAATGTTATGCATCTCCATTACTTCATATACTACTTTTACTTTATTTACTAACTTACGTTCTTAAATTTTTCAAGTAACTCATATTGCGGGATATGAGGAAAGTATTCCCACTCTAAACTTACCTAGGTTCCCAGCTGCTTGTTATCTTGTTTTACATCTTTTGTGTAGTAAGCAACGGCTTATTGTTGGGTCTACGCTGTCCCCCTATACTTAAGTACCAATGCTGTAACCATGATAATATTGTAATACCAAATGATTTGAAAAGAGTAACAGAGAGAGAGAGAGAGTAGTAGTGCTGTTTCTTGCGGTTCTTCTCCATAGGAAACGACCAACCCGAACCGTGCACCTTTTTGTCGACGTTTTATAAGTGCCCATCTAGGCCTATGTGAAATAAAATATTTTGATTTTGATTGAAACTAACTTAGTAACTTGAATCATCATCGAGGACGAGACAACAACAGATATAATTGAACAATCAAACTAGCTTACCTGTAAGCGCCGTTCGATTGAGATTATTCTTGTTGTTGTCTCGTCCGAAGATGATGAGTCCCGCCCACCCTTACGGTCCCTTTTTTGGTTGTAGCAATCAGATATTTTTTGGCTGATAACTAAATGAAGTCCACAGATAATAGAACAGTGACCTGAGGATGGGAGTGTTCGGATACAAGTAAAATTTTTCATTTGGAAGATTTAAACTTTATGTGACGCCCTCAGGTAGCATGGAAATATACTAACTGGTCAGTTTCTCCTTTATAAATTGACAGTAGTACACTCTCTGGTCCCACATCGTTTTTATTTTAAGCATCATCATCTACCTAGCCTTTTCTCTTTTGGTCGGCTTCCAGTCTAACCGGATGCAGCTACATACCAGTATTTTACATGGACGACTGTCTATCTGGTCTCCACAACCCAGAAAATCATCGTCGTCATCGTTTGTATTTTAGCACAAATGATTGACATGGACTAAGTTTTATTTGGACAGGAAGATTTCACAGTCAATGAAAACCATCCTGATTCAGGTACTTATATTTTTCCAGTTTTTCCCTGGTCTGTTCAAACAGAGACAAAAAAAAATCGAAAACGATTTTGTTTTGAAGACCATCTACGCATCTACCTATCTGAAACCAATATGGTTGCTTACAGGTTTACGGTCGACCAAATCACTATTCTAACCTCACCATATTCACATAATAGAATCATCTAATTATCAATTAATTACCAGTACATAACCAGAAGCTCAATCAGGACACGATTTCGTGGAATACCAAGCATTAATCAGTATGACAGTAATTATCTATATATTTACTGTCTAATCTAGGTACTAAGTGTGCGCTTAATTGCTGTAAGTGACTTTAAATGGCACTGATGTGTCTCTACTTAGTGCCTCTTAAGATACAGAATTAAAGAAATACTAAGATAGGTACGCTAAAGCCTGTTTTCAGTTACATAAAGTGACAACTAAATGAATGCCTAAATATTAATTAATGTGCTGTTGGAATTTCAACTCAAATGAGCGTAAGAAAAAGATCCAAATATTTAAGTTGTTATTGGTAATTATTCAAGTTTTTAGGTGTGTCTAGATACACATAGATTTTAAAAAATACTAGCAAAAACAAATTCATTATACCTTGTCTCTTAAGTACAGAAATATGTACCACTTTAATCAAATTATACAAAAACACAAAGTCCTAAGAGTAAAACTAGATTTTCAGTTAGCGATGTTTTGATAGCTGTCATTTATTAATAACTTAAGGGAATAAAGTTTATTCAGCTGTCACCTACAAAAGGTTAGACAATACTTACATGGGGTCCTGGGTTCGATTCCCGGGTCGGGCAAATTGTCATTAAGTTTTTCCATCAGGAATTTCTCAGTAGCAGCCACGGAGTCTGGATTTGTGCCCGGTTGATGGCGATAGGCTCACCCCTTATTAATTGGGAATTAAACAAAACAGGCGAACTGGGTGTACTATTAGGTACACCTCTGCCTAACCCTTCGGGGATTACAAACCTGATGTTATGTTAAATACTACTGTATACTAGCGTTTGCCTGCGGTTTCGGTCCGTATAGATACGGGTGTAACAAACAAACATAACAAAACTCTATAATGTAATTAGATTTATTACTGTACACGGCATTCTCCATTTCTGATTCTCATTCTTCGAAACTCAGTCAAAAGTTATCCAAAGAAAAACTTGGTAACAACACGTTATCGTATGCATGAACAATTGTTATTCCTTCGCAATGATGTATTGAACACGATACAAAGTTTTTCATCATAAATCTTCCGACACGTAACCCTCAGGCTGCGAACTCGACAGACCTTTACAAACATGTGAAGTAGCTCGCCCTAATTTGCCTAAACAAATCACATTTTATTCCGCACCGAATGGGTATCAGGGAAAACGTCGGATGAGTTCCAAACGACGGGTAAGTGCGTGCCTAGGTAACTTTGTTAAGCTGCGACCATGACATGAGAGACAGCGGGCATGATTTTTTTTACGAATAAATCCCGCTTTATTTGGTATACAAGCCTTGCCTGCCAAGCCCAGTCAAGCCTGCCTTGTCTTGAGGTCGGCTTACAGTCTTACTGAATGCAGCTGAATACCCTTAATATGCTCAGGCAGAAACAGGGTACAAGACTCGTAATTATTTTATATTTAAGGTTATGAAAGGTCATAGATAAATAGTACATTATAGAAATTAAAAAAAAAAAATTAACTTTGGAGTTCTGTTTTCCTTTATTCATATTTGTTTTTAATTCTTTTAACATTATCGTGTCATTATAAAATTGTCATGATAACTTGTTCTGAAGGACATTCTTACCAACTTATAATGGAGTTTTACAAGCTGTAGGTATGTAATCCGCCATACACATACATGTCTGTAGCTGACAGTTCGCGTCTGCCTCTGCTTTCGCTCCCGCCTTTTCAACGACCGGTTAGAAAGGGTGGCCATTTTTATGTAAATCGACGAAGATGTAGGCTCGCCGTCGAAAATATTTGCCGGGTCGAGTTGACACCTGATCGCGTTTGCAGGGTTAGGGGGATCGTTCCTCTTTATGAGACGAGTATTTCATGTTGATGAGGCATCAGCTGTTTCGTATTGGTATGAAAATTTGCTGAAAAAACCGTTTTTTGGGATTTCTCTTTTATTTAAAAGGATGAGGTTGTACTCAATATGTGTTATGATGTTGTGTAAATACATTTTTGCATTTTCAGTGCAGGTGCATGATGATGTTCGTCAGTAGCGAAGGGTTAATTTTTTTAAGAGAGAAGCCGGAGTACATGTCTTTAATGTGATTTTATTATTTGTCTATGGAATACTGATTGCGCCCGTTCTCAAAGGGAAGCCGGTAGGAATCGAATTGTATGGAACCTTCGCCACTGATGTTTGTGTGCCTTTACACTAAAACACACTGCTAATGTGTAATTTGATTCAAAGTAGGCAATGCTTTTACTTTTTACAACCTATCTGGGTAGTGCTGATCTGGCCTAAACTAAAAACAAGCTCCTCAACTCCCCCCGTCTTAATGACTTCACGAATGACATAACATTATCTCATCACGACCGAATTGACCGCAAACTATACAAGTGTAGTAAAACGGTCACCGAATGGCAAATAACAGACATTAGGGGTCTCAAATCCGGAACAAAGCCGCGGGAATGGGGTCGCGCGGTACCCCAGCGATTAGTCTAAACGGCCTCCTGCTAGGCCGCATGACAGCCTCTGATAAATACACAGAAAATTGAAATTTCTACACACGTATGGAAAGGGAAAATGTATGGGAAGAGCAGCGGTTCGCGATTTTTATTTTTGCGGGCTCTGTGAAAAATAGAAAGGCATTTGCAAACCGAGTTGTATTTTTAGATGATGCTATTCTTTTGAAATATTTGCACTACCATCGATTGGACACACATTCTACTCCTGCGCTATTCTTTTCTGATTAATTTCGTTGCGGGATCCTAGAGAATTAAATTGTTTCTACGAGCTTCATTGTCTCAACGTTTTTCTGGTGGTCGCCATTGTTGATTCTGACTTTCAGGGGTTCCATACAAATACAAACTCAAGCCTTATTACCATATGAGTAGGCTCAATTACAGGCTAACTACCTGCTACACTCCTTAGGCAATTACTATTTCAATAATAATGCTGCGAAAATATTTCATCGGAGCTACTAAGGCTTTTCTAGGTCAGAAGCAATAATTTCATTTGAAATGACGCCGCCTTATAAAAGTTTGTTAGAATCAGCTAACATCAACGTCCTGACAAAACTATGGATTAACATCGTTATTTTTTTAGGATGACAACTTAGCAATTTGATATGTCATTGTGCTCGTAAAACCTTCAAATAAACAAAGCAGCCAAATAAACGCCTACACGTCACGGGGCATAATGGCCCTACACAAAACTTTGGGCAACAAGGCTAGGGTTAAGCAGTTTAAAAGTCTTAAAGTCTCTCAACTATTGAAGTCGGCTCTCAAGGTCGAGGTCGAATAGTTTTGGGGCGTTTAGGGTTAAATTCTGCTAACTCATGACAACTTTTGACGTATGGTAGGCAAAGGGTTAAGTATGTGCTGGTCATAAAGTTACAGTTGGTAAATGTTTAGGTGCCTGCTGTGTTTTATTTTAAGTTATAGAAATTCTTTAGTCATACATGAATCAGATGTGTTGCTGGGCAGTTTGCTCCGCCATTTCTTATCCCCTGGTAAAAAGCTAGGACGTGGCGATTTGCCGAATTTCAGCTTAAATTTATTCAATTTAAGCACAGCATGAATGCGCAGACGACGTAGTTGTCTTTGGGGGAAAAAACCTGGATGAGGCTGGCACAGGACTTCGGGCTGAGAATGATGATGAAGATGAAGCACAGCAGCAGTTTTTTTTTTAAATTTATTACTTTTTGATGTTGCATGATCGGGAGAAGATTGGCACAAGAAAGGAAAACGATGATTCAAAGGCTTTAATAACAGTCTAATGGGACTCAACCACTGATAATACGAACCTAAAACAACAACTGCATGCGTACAACTGTGTGAAAATATTAGAAAATACCGTACGTTTAGCTACTAAGAGATTAAGAATGGACTATAAATAAAAAATTCGCTAATATTAAACATCTTTTTCTGAGTATATCATGTTCCATAACAAAATTGGTTTCAAAATATTATCAACCGTCGTTGCGATATCCCAAATCCAATTTGTTATACATTTATGATTTACCCCAACATAATAAAATACCAATAAATGCTTAACCACTTCAAATAAAACGAATATTGACTTAAGTTTGGCCTTCGATGCCTTTGGTGTGGTTTTTCCAGTCGATATTTTCATTATTTGTTTTTCGCAATATTGCTTGGAGTCAAAAATGAAAAGGTACAATGTACTGGATTGAAAGAAAAATCCAAAATGTTGTATATTAGTTGAGAAGATTATTTTTTTAGGATGATTTTATTTAAGGTATTTAAGGGTGTAAATAGACCCTTAACGAAGCCGAAAGGCACTTGTTCTCCCCGTCTTTGCGATAATTTTTTTGTTCCAGACCATACGGGAACCTTCTAGTTAGGGAGATATTGGGGGTCAACGTTCCAACGTTACAAGTTTTTTTTAAAAACATGTTTTTAATTAAGATTTTTACTTTAAACACAATTATTTGGGTTCCATCGAGTCCTACCGTAAAACGTGATTTTTCACGCGTCGTTTCCCAGCAATAATTTTTGCGTAAATTTACTTAGTTTGATGTACAGAATGCTTTGTTAACGGCTTCGTGAAGGGTCTGTTTACACCCTGTATGAATTGGTTACATAAAATCAGTTAGATCTAGTAGTAGAATTGTGGCGGACAATACTAAAAGTACAACATCGCCATCTATGCCACAAAGGAAGAACTAACATCAAAATTCTGAATCGTGCTATTAAGGTTATCCGCGACTCAAGACTACATAGGAAAATCCGACAGCAACTGTGGAGCAGTAGCCCACCAGACATAACACCGTCTGGTCAGAGGATCGTCCCTTTTCTATGGGGTATGAAGAACTTTACACCCTATTGTTCATACCCCTATGGAATGTCCCGTACTAATAAGTTGCGCCTTAATAAGAGGGGATCTTATTTCTTTATCGTGTGGTTAGTGCCTAACCTGTCAGAATTTTTATGTCACCCATGGGCCTCTGACTTGGCTTTACATATCGTCAAGAAATCGTCCCCGTAGTGCGAAAAGTCATTAACTCGAAAAACCTAGTTTTGAGATATCGAGAGTTAAAGTTTTTAAAAATATAAATATTCATAACTTCGGCTTGTCACTATATAACTTTGCAGTTTCAGCTTTATTTTGAAGATAATAAAATAAAGTTTATATTATAAGCGTAATATTACATGAAAAACGTCTAATAATTGAGAAAAGGAAAGAAACTAAAATTAATTAATTGTTTTCTATCAAATCTTTGACTTAGTTGCGAATTAATGAATTTTCGACCGGAGTTAGTGACTTTTCTCTCAGATCGAAAGTGTTAAAAAGAAAAATAACTAGAGTTAAGTAAAGTGGAACTAACTGTTAAGTGTATCAAATGTGTATAGTAAATACTACCTATCTAAATATACGAAGCTTGTGTGGTTGGTTTGGTTTTAATTAATGACATTAATAAGTAATGGAACTGTTTTTATTAATTCAATTAAAGTTTTATTAAAGTTTTATCTAAGTTTTGTGTAAAAAAATAACGAAATACTACAATTATAACACAAAAATCTTCTATCTATTACGTCTTTACTAGTTGGTAAGGATTGGTACCACAAGTGGAGCTCTTGTGGGATTATCTCTTTTGCACATAAATTATTAAGGTCTTTCTTTTTTGCCTCTGAAATAGGCAGTGGCAAAGAGTATCCCTGTGATATTTTATAATTTTTCAAGTCTTGGAATAGTTCTTCTGACCCTTGTCCATTTGTTCGTTCTTTTTGTTTCCTCCTCTTCCTATTAATAGGAGTAGTTTCTATTATGACGTATTCCTAAAATATTAAATTCTAGGTAGGGACCATCGTGCTGGTATCTAAACTTGACGACACTCGGACATTGTCTCTCTGGAATAAACAGGGCTATGTCTCTGCAGTCTTTCTATTGCGCTATGCATGGAGTTTACTTCCATATGAGTATGACCATTACCTAAATATTTTTGAATTAAATGGACCAATAATGCCGTAATGAACTGTTTCTGTTTTGCCCAGTGCATGTGTTGCTATAAATAGTGACTTTTTTTATCATCATCATGATCATCATTACCGCCGAAAGACGTCCACTGCTGGACATAGACCTCCCCCTGTGTCGCCACATTGTTTGTGGGAGGTTTTCCAACGCAACATCTTCCGGTTCGCGGTCGCCACTCCAGAACATTTCGGCCCCATCGGCCATCCGTTCTGCGAGCAATGTGCCCTGCCCACTGCCACTTAAGTTTGGCTATTCTTCGGGCTACGTCAGTAACCTTGGTTCTCTTGCGGATGTCCTCATTTCTGATTTGATCACACAAGGAAACTTCGAGCATAGCCCTCTCCGTTGCTCTTTGGGTGACTTTAAGCCTTCTGATGAGGCCCATTGTGAGCTACCACGTTTCGGTCCCGTATGTAATCACTGGCAACACAGACTGGTCATAGACTTTCGTCTTGAGAGACTGTGATAAGTTGGACGAGAAGATACCGCGTAACTTCCCGAACGCTGCCCAGCCGAGTCGGGTTCGACGATTGACCTCTTTCTCGAAGTTAGACCTACCTAACTGGACCGTTTGTCCCAGGTAGACATAATCGTCTACAACTTCGAGTGTAGAGTCTCCGATCTTGATAGGAGTGGGTGTTACATGGGCAATCAACATGACTTTGGTTTTGTCCATGTTCCTTTTAAGACTCACTTGTTCGGAAGCTCTACTGAGCTCATCAACATTGTACTGATGTCCTCCATGGTCTCAGCCATGACCAATATATCGTCGGCAAACCGAAGGTGAGAGATGTACTCGCCATTGACGTTGATGCCTAGCCCTATCCAGTCCAGAACCTTGAAGACATCCTCCACTGCAGCGGTGAACAGTTTCGGAGATATGACGTCTCCCTGTCTCACACCTCGCTGCAGAAGGATAGGTTCCGAGGTCTGATCCTGAAGTCGGACTGACATGGTGGCGTTTTTGTACTTCAACACCTTGATGTACCGATAGTCGGATAGTCGATAGTAGTCGATAGTTGGAGAGACTGCAGTACAGCCCAAGTCTCGATCGAATCGAAGGCTTCTTCTCGTAGTCCACAAACGCTAAATAGAGGGGCAGGTTATACTCTTCGGTCTTCTGTATAAACTGCCGCAGTGTACGTAGGTGGTCTACGGTGCTAAAGCCTTTTCAGAATTCGGCTTGTTCGGGAGGCTGAAAATCATCAAACCTGGGCGCGAGACGATTCGTGGTGAATCTTGAAAACAACTTGTCGACATGGCTTAGAAGTGAGCTGGACCTAGCTAGTTCTTCAGCCGGGCATTGTCGCCCTTTTTGAAGAAGAGTACCACCAGAGTGCCTGTGGCGGTTTTCCCTCGAGTATGACAGAATCAAACAGCTTCTGAAGGACCTTAACTACACCTCTACAACAGTTTATTTCGTTTTGATTCAATAAATCAAGTAAAAAGTTAGCACGACTCATTGTTATACAGTTTAATACAAATAACCCCGTGTAAAAAGCGCGTGTAAGTGTCGGTTGACGATGAAACCGCGAACGAATGATAATCACCACTCTCCGCGCACGTCGCTCTGGAAGCGACAAACTCAATAACTCGCGAGCGAAATTTACTTTATTCTTAAAATCCTCATCGAAGAGTATAAATAATAATTAAAAGATTTTAATGATCATTCTCAATTGATCTTATGTGCCTCTTTTAATACAAAACAAATCATTAAAAAGGGATGGTGACTTTTTGCTTTAGGAGTATTGCACAAGTAATTAAAAAATAAAGAGTGAGTAATCACTATGTCAAGTTAGTTAATTTTCGCTTTCGTGTGTTTTAGCAAACTATACATGATAAAAACTCACTAACTCATTTTAGTGATGTTTACGATACCTAAAGGCATTTGCATGCATTAATATTTTAAAAGAAAAAGTAATTAAGTCGTTTTAGTTTCGAGTTTTGTACAATTTAGATAAATATAAAATAATTAACTAAATTAGTTAATTCTTCCATTACACTTTGGGGTCCAAAGGGTAGACTTGCTTACTTTTCACATTTCGTAAATCAAAAACGAGAGCAGCTATAAAGATGACCGTTTGACAGATATTTAGAGAAAAAATATGTGATTCTAATGACATTGATAACTCATTTTGGTCATTTTCGGACTTAGTGACTTTTCGCGCTACGGGGACGAAATATCTCTCAGGCATGCTGGTTTCCTCACGATGTTTTCCTTCACCGAAGCAAGTGATAATTCTACAATACGCACATGAATCCGAAAAACAAAAAAGCGTGCCTTGTGTTCGAACTCGAGACTTATGATTTGGCAGTCCGACGGTAACACCACTAGTCTATCACTGCTATGTAAGAGGGGATGATGATAGCATTTGATACAAATAGCGTCAAATCATCAGCTTTTAAACATATTTGTATTGGGATCATTGACAATCGTAATGGGTTAGAATCCCGAAAGTCTGACGACCAGTCTTATCAAGGGGAGCCTATTGTGTTGCGTAGTGACTGCAGGGTTGGGGAAGTCAGATAGGCAGTCGCTTCATATAAAAAGCTGGTATTCCAAGGTACCTGGTTAGACAGATGGTGATGATGATGAGTGTGGATCTGGTTGAGAAACAAACATTGTCGAAACATCAAAAACGGCTACAGAAATAGACCACAGGAAACTTTCAACCAATTTTAACACGAATCAAATCGTAGGTACTTTCCACCATCTAATCCAACCAGCCAATATTTATTTATGAGCATGAAATACAACTTTTGCCAAGTCAAACATCTTACGATTGAAAATCAAAATTAAACCAATCATTCATAGTGTATCAAGGAATTCGTTTTCACAGTATTAGTAAAAGCTAGCTTCTGAGATCAAAAGACTCTGCCGCCCATGTTTATGGTTTCCGAAATAACTGCAATTTTAGATCAAAGTGGTTTTTCGCTAATAAAATTGAGTTTTCGATTGATTCGTTTAATTTTTGTGTTGGGAAAAAATTGGCAGTAGATTGTATGTGTAAGATTTGTTGCATTTGTTAGATTTATTTATTTATTTAGCTTTATTTATCCCTTACATTTAGTTTGTATCTAATATCTAATGTGTTGTGTACTTATTTAATTATTTGTTAGTAATCTTAGGCGCGAATTAAACAGAAAAGGAGGTGAAGGCGCGGCGCAGGCATGATGCCGCTTCAAAACGTTTTCATATAAAATGTACGTAGGCGACGTGTTGTGAATTACACTCATGCGGCATGGCGCAGGCACGCCGTTCGATCGTTTCCTTATAAATTCCACGTCTGCGCTGCGCCTGTCCCGCACCGTCACCTTACGTCGTTTCTGTGTAATTCGCGCCTTAGTGTTTGTACTTAAGATAAGATTAGTATTGTTAAGTGTAAGGGCAGCCTTTTGCGGTGAAAGCCTCCTCCAAGCTGTTCCATCTGACTCTGCCTTTTGCCACTCTGGGCCATAAGTTTCCAGCTGTTTGTACGATGTCGTCACTCCATTTGTTAGATAAATAATCTTTAATTCAATTCTATGTTACTGGTATTTCATATTTATATAGTATTCTGTTGAAATTACTGGTAAGATGTCTAATAAACTGCCTCGTTGTCTAGTGGTTGCAAGCGCGACTGCTGAACAAGAGGTCCTGGGTTCGATTCCTGGATCGGGCAAAGTAGGTGTTTCCATCAGGAGTTTCTCAGTAGCAGCTACGGAGTTTGGATTTGTGCCGGCTTGATGGCAACAGGCTCGCCCCATATTACATGGGACCTAAAAACACATGTGGCGAAATGTGGCTGTACTATTAGGAACACCTCTGCTATGTGTTATATGTATTTAATGAAAAGTGTTTAGTCTCCGATTGAAAAAGAATTTTGTTTTGTGTTTAAGATGATGTATGGAATTTTTTTTCTTGATTTACAAGATCGTGCAAAATACTTTGTTTTTTTTTTAGCGTGGTAGAATCATCAAATGAGTCCTCCCACCCAGGGCAGAGCGGGAGGGACTGTCAGACTTGTACTGACTAAAATCCACGGTGTCCTTCAATAGCCCTTTATGTTCCAGGGCCACGGTAATTCTATGAGTCCCGCGACCCCGGCAGGCTTTGGCCCTCTAGGGGGGCCCCGTCATATGCTGACACTCTTTGAGGCGCGCGTGGAACACAACGCACCGTCGACCCGGGCATGGTCCATGGTCGGACAGCGAGTCGCCCATTACTCGCCACCCGCATGCCCGCGCCTACGGTGGCCGGAGATCGTCTGCCGACGTCCGGCGCCGTGGGCGTCTACCACTGCGGCTGGGGTAGAGGGAGGACGCTGTCCTCTCCCTCACGCGGCCCGCCTCCTCCTTCGCGAGCATGACTGCTTCGCAGAAGGAGGCGACCGCTTCCCACTCCGTCTCGCCTCGCAGCATGGCCTCGACCAATGCCGGGAGCGAGAGGTCTCCGCCTATCGCCGCCGTGAGGACACGGCGGTGCTCTGCCCAAGCGGGGCAGTCCTGCACCGTATGCTCCACCGTGTCCTCCGGGCGGTCCTCGCATTGGTGACACCCAGGCGCTTCCTCCTTCCCCATATGACACAGGTACCTCCCGAAACTTCCGTGTCCGGTGAGGACCTGTGTCACGCGGTAGGTCAGGACGCCGTGACGCCTATCCAGCCACTCCTCAAAGAGGGGTCTTACCGCCGCGATTGCGGCGTGCCCGTCGTGCAAAATACTTCTGAAGGTTTGGTCAAACAGATACAGACAAATGTGGAGCGATGTCCGGAGCCCAGTCCGGACATCGGACCTTGTCGTGGTGTACTGCAGTACTTTTTCTGACAGAGTCCAGCGCACAGAGCCATGACCGCCATTCCAATCTGTCCGTACCAGTTTTATTGAACCTTGAATGCTTAGACCAGATTATTCCAAAAACTGTCTTCTGGCGTATTATTTAACGGTGGTAAATTTCAGCAGCTGTCTAACCAAATACATAACTGATTCACATTTGCAACCATTACCAAAAAACATGCTCCAACGCGTTTTCATAGAAAACTCGTAAACGAAATCTATCCGGCCCAAGTAATGTTCTCATATTTTGTTTACAAATGATTGTAAACGAGAGAAAATATGTAAATTTTGCGGTCTGTATCCCAGTAAATACGGCCCGGGATATGTTACCAATGTTTGGGCATTGGCCCGAGAAATTTTGTGATGTTTTTCAAGGACAGCCTATAGTACCCCGGGGTGATATTGGCCTTAAGTTATATTTCGTGGGTTTTGAGCTATTAGGTCTTAAATATTATAAAGAAAGGTATGTTGAAAACACATTTTTTTGTAACTTGGAAAATGTCCATGAGAATTTTGTGGTACCTTCATCCAATTTTCTATCGACGATTGCTTAAATAATTGATTAATTGGTTCTTGAGGTATTTTGAACTTACTCAAAGGAGAAAAAATGGGTACTCACTGTTTCTTCGGTCAAACGCACAGACTGTCTTTTGAAGTGCTTGGGTATAATAACAGTTTCGTCTCTTTATTCTGTTTTCCTTTGAAGGTGATATCATCATCTGCCTAGCCTTTTCCCAACCATGTTGGGGTTGGCTTCCAGTCTAACGAGATGCAGTTGAATACCAGTATTCAACATGGAGCGACTGCCAGTCTGACTAAACTTATACTGTCACTTACAGGATATCTTCCGTGATTGTTCATTATTTTGAGCTCCCGATATTCCCGGAATTTATCTGATTCGGATTATTCCCGGAAGATATCCCGTAAGTGACAGTATAAGTTTAGTTGTAAACCGTGAAAGCTTAAAACAGTGCCAGTCTGACCTCCATAACCCAGTTAGTAATACGATACCCCTTGGTATGACTGGTTGTCAGACTTTCGACAAAGACTGGAACGACTGTCAAAGATCTACAAATGACAGCCTTTGAAGGGTGATAATCAGCCTATAATGTTCCCCTTGTATAATCTAATATGTGGGCCTAGTGCGGGTTTTTAAACGTGTTCGAAGTTTTGGTTCAAGGAAGTGCCGGTTTTCTCACGGTATCTTCTTTCACCGTTTTAAAAGCCAGTGGTAATGAACAAATTCACAAAAACTAAAGTGCTTGTCTCGGTTCTAACTTACGACCTACAACTTTTAAGTTGCGGCCGTTTCCATTGCGATCTAAAGAATATTCTAGAAGAGATCATTCATCTATAATAGAAACGCTAATTTAATTATGTAACACATCACATCAGATGATCTCGCTCGTCTCTTAAGCATTCAATATGAAAATAATTACTAGAGAGTATTACTAGTGTTACGAATTATCTAATTATAGTCTTCAATTAATGTAAAATAATTAACATGTTTGTAAGGAGATAGGAGGAGGTGTCATAACCCGATTAAGTTTAATGTAAACTACTTTACGAATCAGTTTAAATGTCTGCTTATAAAATTCCATTGCTAAAAAAAGTAAAGTGGACCCACAATTTTATCTTATAGAGTTGTAGCCAGCACAATTTTTTCAAGATTTCAATATTGGTTTCATAGAAAAATTGTTCATAATGATGGGGTACTTACTTTAGATAGATGCTTTAGGTTTTCTTCAATTATATAATACACCTTGTCTGGCTCTACGGACTTACAATAATTTTTTAAGGTTAATTAATCATTAAGAAACCGTCTTAGAAGGGCCGTTAGCATGCCTAAAATAAACATAGGTACCTAAACAAATATTGAATCACCTAAATCATTTTAATAGTGTTTCCATGTCACTGCTTACCACAATATTAGGTCAGTTTATGACCCATTAACTAAGACAAAAAGCTTCAAGGCAGTCTGCGAGAAACCTGTATTTTTCTTCAGATATCCGTTTAGCCATAAATGAAAATAATATCTTTCTAGACAGCATTTTTCTTCTAGTCTAGATTAGGGGTTATTATAAGATTTATAGACCTAAAATTTACGAGCACTATATCTCTTCGTTTCAAGCAATCATAAGTCGGGCAAAAAAAAATAGACTTTAATGCTTTTATGGCATGATATGATTTCTTTTTATGAGGTCTAGAAAGTGTTATGTCCGAGAGTAAAAAGCCTTCTGCGGTAGCTCTAAGTAAAAGTAGTGTGCAGAGAGCACGGAACCGTCTAGAGATGGCAGTGGTAGTTAAATCCGTGGCACCGAAAATGAAAATGTGCTGCGTGCTCACAAATGGTAAAAGAAAACATCGAGAGGAGACCGTCCTAGAACTAAAACTTCGAAGACGCCCGTGCCGTACCAACCAGCACTGGGCCCGCATGGTGGATTATTAGAGCCCATTCCATCACATAGAGAGAAGGCCTATGTCCAGCAATGGGAACATTATAGCCTGATTATACTTGTGCTACGAAAGTGCGTTGAACTTACAACTTCCACCTCGCATAGACGTTTAAACCGTCAGTTTCAAACTTGTTGACAACGCCACTTCTAGCAGTAGCCGTCGAGACGTCTTCGTAGTTGGTGTTATTTTATCTCTCCAACGAATGGAGTTATTGAATGTGTCACACTGCGTGCAACTTTTCACTAGATTTTTCTTCATGCTTTTCACAGCTTGTCACAATTTCGATACCTACTACTATCTTAGTGGTAGCAATTCAGACTTAAAGTTTGTAAATAAGATCGAGCTGTTTACACCTGTAGCGGACAGTACAAAAATACTACAGCCACATAATACAAAAAGTATAACAGCGCCATCTATGCCACAAAAGATGAACTAACATCAAAATTATAAATCGCGTTATCAAAGTAATGTGTTTACGAAAACTCGACAACAACTGTCGGGCAGTAGCCCACCAGACACAGCTCCTGTCTGGTCGGAGGATCCTCCCTTTTCTATGGAGAATGAAGAACTCTGCACTCTGTTGTTCTACATACTCCTATACACCCAGCAACAGAAAATCTACTGTTGAATCTTCTTGGCAATTGGCCGATCGAAATGTGTCTCATGGATTGATAGTGCCAACAGGTCCAGGCATAGCCCTACTGCCGGCGATTAGCGAGTAACGAGTGGAGCTAGCAACTCAAAAACGAGTTGATTGTTTGACAGAGTTATGGTAGAAGTATTGAAGAAAAAGACATGCTGCGCCGACCCCATTTAAATTGAGATAAGGGCAGGGGAATACTGGAGTTATCGCCGGCGGGCGGTGTGGACCGACAGGGATCAACTATTAATATGTCAGATTGTAACGATTTATTCCGTTAGACTTGTACATCATGTGGGTTTCGTGCAACGAAAACACACTGGGTGCGATACACTGCTTTTATTACACAATAACAGTGGGCACAATAACTTGGGTACAGTTCCGGGACCGACCGTCTTAACTTCGATGCGATCAGACACTGTATGTTTCTTCGCTACAAGCACACACACATCACGACTCTATAGAAGCACACTGTGGTGTGGGTAGACTAGTAAGTAGGTCGCCTAATGTTACCACTGGTGCGCTTGCGATTCATTTTATGTAAACGCTAATGACCGGATCCAACAAATATATGTGTCTCTCTACCAACACAGGGCCTACATATTTTATACGTTTCTTAAGCGAGAAAATAGTTGATAGCTGTCGCTTGCTCGCCCGCGGTGGGACATGTATCTAAAACTAAACTTAGCCTTTGGCACCATCAAATCAGCGTTTAGAAATCGGAGTTTAATCAGGCTTAATACTGTGTTACCCGGCCAAAATAAACACTTTTCTGCATAGGCTCCTAAAATATTTATAGACCTATCCATTTTCTATCCCATTTCAAAAACATCATAATAATTCTGACCACGGCCAAATAAATCATAAAGACATAAAACCTTAGCCATCGGAATATTCGAGATCCTTACTTTTATTACAAGAGTATAAAAATATCATAACAGCACGCCTGTAATCCCCGAAAGGTTAGGCAGAGGTATACCAATTAGGACATCCACATTTCGATTACTCGGTAGTTATGTTTAATTCCCATGTTGTGTGCGAGTCTATTGCCATTTGCCATCACCCGAGCACCAATTCAGAAGGGCAACGGCTTCGACTGAGAAATTTCTGATGGAAAAAATCAATAACAATTGGCCTGACGTGGGAATCGAACCCAGGACCTCATGCTCAGTAGTCGCGCTTTCTGCCACAAGACCAACGAGGCGAGAAGAAATTCAATTTAGTGGTTTTATTTAGGCATTCAATTATGTATCTCCTAGTGCTTGTGAAAACGAGCTCTAACCTGATTCTCCAATCACAATAGACCTAAAAGGCCGTTGTATAATACATCAAACAGCCAGTCGTATTGATTGTTTTAAATTAAGAACATCACAACCGGCCAACCAGCACTCAGTATTTAAATAAATAACGAACACGATTTTCAACAAGCTATTTCTAGATTTATTTGATGCTCTGGGAAGTAGGATGAATATAATTCGTTGGCTAGATGAGAAAAATATAAGTAGCATTTATAAATTTGTTGCTAGTAGGGTCAGCTGAGAAATAGGTTACTCCTGCATTAGATTATTTCCGCAAACAGGTTTAGGTACTTCAAATTTCATATTTTTCCAGGACTGGAAAAGCATTTGAGTTTGTCACAGAAAAATGAAATTCTACTGAGTTGTTAGTCACCAACTGCATAAACATATACCGAGCATAAGCCGAGTAGCTAAACTTGTGTGTTTATTTGTTGGTGGCATATTTTGAGGTGTTCGTAATATCATATTTTGTATTGGTGGGTGGAGAGGGAGAAGAAGACGAAGAAGAAGTGAGGAATATGAAAGAAAATGGTGTGAATGATAGTGTGACAGGGGAGAATGGAAACATGTTGCGACGAGCCTAAGTAAGATGGGACAAAGGCAGGAAGGTGACGATGATGACGATGATATTGAGATAGTCGACTTTATTAAATCTTTTCGGGGCTAAATAATAACAGCCGCTCGGGTCGATATTTAGGTTAAGCCGTGCTTGCCTACGTTGGTTTGTGGATGGGTGACTACCCATTACATACCGAGTTTCCTCCGTGCCTCGGAAAGCACGTTAAGCTGCTGGTCCCGGCTGTCATTTGTAGATCTTAGACAGTCGTTACAGGTAGTAAGTGGCCCAAAAAGTCTGAAAACCAGTCTTACCAAAGGGGTATCGTATTACCCAGTACAAACTAGGTTGTGGAGGTCAGAGAGGCAGTCGCTCCATGTAAAATACTTTTTACATGGAGCGACTGCCTCTCTGATTATTCAGCTGCATCCGGTTAGACTGGAAGCCGACCCCAACATAGTTGGGAAAAGGCTAGGTAGATGATGAGTTGGGCCAATTTTGTTGAAAAGTTTGCAAGAGCCGACTGTGTTGGAATAAGAAAAAATCCCTTCTTTTAAGACGGGATGCCTTTTAGTTAGGTACATACATTGGTACATTCACGCCTTTTTCATGTGGCATGAGGCAGAAAGTTACAGATGGTAATAATTATCTGGGAAACCTCACCGACTCCACGATTTTTATTGTCAAACCTTAGTCATGCAGTATTTCTCAATCACGAACGGAAATGTACCGAAAGAACAAACAATAAATAATATGATAAAATCGGTGCAAGCAGTAAAACTGTGTACCGGTTCAGAAACAAATCTTAAAAGCGATCCAACGGTTGAGAAGTAACACCCCGGTCTCGACCTCTGCCTTTACGACGTGACAAGTGTCAAGTGACAGGCCCTTATGTTACTTGCTTTGTTGGAGTAAGTATCGTTGATTCGCAAGTCGCATCGTGGTGATTTAAGAGTATGCAGAACAGGTTGTAAAGTTCCTCGATACTCCACTGAAAAGGGAGTATCCTCCAACAAGACGGGTGTTATGTGTGGTGATCCGACGGTTGGCTTCGGGTTTTTTAAATAGTCTTTTCCAACTCCTCCACTATTCTTTGCTGATTAATTTCGTTGCGGGATCCAAGACAGTTAAATTGTTTCTCTGGGACTTCGTCGAGCTTCAATGTCTCGGCGCTTTTCTGGTGGTCGCCACTGTTGATTCTGACTTTCAGGAGTTGCAGTGGTTTGGGAATAGTGTGGTGGGCTTGTCCCAATTAAAAAAAAAAATTGGTAGAGGCCTTTGCTCAGCAGTGGGACTGGGCAGGCTAATTAAAAAAAAGTCGCGGATTATATCTTTAATAGCGCGATTAAGAATTTTGAAGTTAGTTCTTCATTTGTGTCATAGATGGCGCTGTAGTACTTTTTGTACTATGTTACTGTAGTACTTTTTGAGTGCGCTGTTTCTCCGCACGCTCCTGTCGCAACACGCGTGTCACGTAAGCGCGTAGGTTGTGGCCAAGCAGATTGAAAACGATCCAAACCCGTGGGTTTTCTTTTATTTTCGTTAGTAAATGTTCTACTGTTGTTTATTGCATGCTTTCTGTTATTGTGATTTATGCGGTAGTGTAAAATTTTCCGACGTGATGTCATTGGTGACGTCAGGCGGGGTCTGATTTTCTTTGTGCTGTCGCTGTCCATGGTACAGTAACAGCAGAGATAAATTAACGTTACTATGCATAGTTTGTTTATTATTTAAATAATAGTGTTTAAATAATAAACAAACTATAAACTGTAATACACCCAAATTTCGCCAATTATGCCACCACTACCTATATTTCTCTTTCCACCTTCAAAATAACAAACCATAACATGTACGTACTTTCTAACTAAGCTTTGACGTAAGTACATCTTTCTTACTTATGACCTACAAAAAATTATTAATATAAAATAATTATATTAAAATTCCCTGCCAGGGCTGCGGGACGGTTCGAAAGAGATACCGTGGCCCTGGAACACAAAGGGCAAAGAAGGAACATGGATGGGTTTTAGTCAGTACAAATCTGACACTCCCTTCCGCTCCGCCCAGAGTGGGGGGGGGGTCATTTGTTGATTACCCATCTGATTAAAAAAAAAAACTACATCTTTCTTACTTTTGACCTACAAAAAATACGAACAGCCAATTTAAAATAATCGCACTAGGTGCAAAGCTCTCTTAGATCAAAGTATTCTTGTGATATCACTTTAAAACCAATTACTACGAAATTGAACCTGCGCCTGCGTCTTACCTTACATCAATATCTCCCGCCACGACGCCATCTTAAATTAACAACATAAATAAATTACTACACTGAGTTGATTATTCACAGACGAGAATAGGGTATTAACAGGATACCGTGCATATTGCACTAGGTTATATTGGATGCAGAATATTATACTAGCAAAGAGTGGTGAAGGATTTAATAAAAAAATTTAGATGAGTCGGGTAGATAATGAGTTTGCTCTGTGGTTATTTAGCAAGCAACCGTGTAACCGGCACATAAGAAATCATTAAAATGTGAGGTAACAAATCAAAAGAAGAAACCTGTTAGACATTAGTCATAGTTAGCCTTATAACGTCAGAATTATTTTTCAACTGCATCGCTCGTCGACCACAATTGCGGCTATTGAGCATGAGGTCCTGGGTTCGATTCCCGGGTCGGAAAAAATATTATTGGGTTTTTATATCAGTCTCAGTAGTAGCGACGGAGTCTGGAATTGGGGCCCGGTTGATGGCAATAGGCTCGACCCCTATTACATGGGACTTAGACATAACTGGTGAAATGTGGGCGTCCTACACAAGTACACACCAGACCTCTGCCCAACCCTTCCTTTGGATTACAGGCGTGATGTTACGTTATTTTTCAAATCATTTAGGAAATTTTTCGTAAATTAAACGCTTCATTCATAGCAAACCGACAGCATTTGCAATCAATCTCAGAATGCAAACTTCGGTATGTTCTCTTTTTGTACTTTTGAGGCCGATTGGTCTTCGTAAGCAAAAAAAAATATACTGACTGACGCACAGCCTAAACCAATGAGGCTGGAAGCATGAGATGCTAAACATAAGTTTATTTCGGCCCAAAAGTGAGCACTCAAGAAAGGATCTTTCAAAATTCATTCCCTAAATGGATTAAAATAGCAGAAGAAATTTTACATGAAAGTTTTAGCCTATGAAAAATGGGCACACGAGAATTTATCATTCTTGCTGGGTGGTAGTTTGACGTCAGCTGGTGACATCAACAATTGTCATCCCAGTAGGGTAAGGTAGAGGTGTACCTAACAGTACACCCACCAGTTGGCCAGTTATGTTAAAGTCTCATGTAATAGGGTAAGGATTACTCAAGTAAGAAAGAAAACCAAAGTCACGGACATACTTCGCATTGACCATCTGAAGTGGGGATGGACGGGTCACATGCTACGTTGCCAGACAAATAAATGGAGCAAGCAGGTCACGCTCTGGTATCCAAGAGATGGCACCAGAAAACAGGGAAGACGTCAGGAAACTACCATTAACCTTGTGACCATTCTGGACTAGGGTGGCACTGGACAGAACCCAATGGTAACTGTTGGAGAAGGTCTATGCCAAAAGTCACACCGATTTACGTGATAATTATCTTATAAATCTATACTAATATTATAAAGCTAAAGAGTTTGTTTGTTTGGTTGAACGCGCTAATCTCAGGAACTACTGGTTCGATTTAAAAATTATTTTAGTGTTTAATAGCCCATTTATCGAGGAAGGTTATAAAATATAGGCTATAAAATTTCAAGCGGACGAAGGTCGCGGGCAACAGCTAGTAATTGATAAAAATTGTAAATTACGAAGATCGGAAGAAAAAGGCTATTTTTAAAATTAATCGAAATTAAGCGAGTCTAGTGCCATCAACCGGGTAAAAGAGTTGCCAGGTAAATAATCCCATCCCATCCAGTGATTACATACGGGACCGAAACGTGGTCGCTCACAATGGGCCTCATCAGAAGGCTTAAAGTCACCCAAAGGGCAATGGAGACCCCACCAACGTGTCCCCACGTTGTCGTCGTGGTGGGGCTTGAGTGTTCCGATGATCTCTGGGCCCCTGCCGGTAGAGGCACTTGTGCACTCATGCCGGTCAGGCTCAGAGGGAGAAACCAAACCAAGAGGGACACACACCGGGGTAAGGCGCGCCGCCTGGAGGATCGAGCAGAGTTCGAACTTCTAGACGGCGCGGGGCCCAATCTCAGAGATTGGGTCAAGGGGGGGAAAGGTTCGCTTCCGGTTTGCGTCTGATCTTCAGACGTAACCGTGAAGCGAACCAGGGGAGGGGAAATGGGGGGTTAGGGAAAGAGGAACCCACCTCTTTAAAAAAGTGGAAAAAAAAATCTAAATGAAAAAGTGTATGGATAAGTTATTACCCCAGGCGGGTACCAGCTGCTCCGCAGCTGGGGAATCCCGCACCGGACACGTCCGGTCCGTCCCACCGTACTCTGGGGGGGACAACAGCCACTTTTACCCAGATTTTGCTCCGGCAGTCGCCGCATTGAGCCAGGGGGGCTCACGTACCCGTGACGTGGAGTCGCTGGATCGGCCCAGCACGTCCACGTCACCGGTATCAAACGAGCGGGCACAGAGTGCCGCTCCGCGCATGGAGAGGGCGCTGGTGCTCGGGTCGGAGTCCGACTCGGCATCAGACGCCATTAGCTTCCAGAGCATAGCCTCTGGAAGCGTAGAGTTGGGGGCTGCAGAGAGGAAGAAGGACTTCCTCAAGCGCCCCCTATCGAAGGAGGACGTTTCGTCCTCGGAGGAGGGCCTTGCCTCGGCCCGGAAGATCCCAACTAGTGCGCGGGGTAAGGGCCGAGGCAAGACTTCGGGGAGGGGGCTCCCCCCCTCTGGAGAGCCCAAAAACAGTCTGGCTTCAGACGAGGCCAGACTGACAGAGGTCGTGACAGCCGCCATCCTCTCCGTCACCCGTAAAAGGATGAAGGAGACGAGAGGGAAGGCGATCGGCGAGGCCACGGCCTCCATCGTGGCGGCCGCGCTCAGTTGCGGCAGGCCTTCGTCTGCGGGGGACGAAGTGTCCGAGCTGCGAACGGAGGTTGCCCGCATAACTGCCGCCATGGAGGCTCTCCAGAGGGAGAACGCCGCCCTCAAGGCGGACCTGGCCGGAATCCGGGGAGGCGGCCAGCGTGATGCGCCGCCGCGGGGCCAAGGGGAGAAAGGCCGGCCCACACCAGTGGAGAACTCTGTTCTCAACCTGGTGCGACAGGAGCTGGCCGCCTTTCAGCAGCGGTTCTCCGTATTGGAGAGCCGTGTGCTGCGACCCCCGTTGGCGGCGCCTTCGTACGCGGCTGTGGCCGCGCCCAAGCCTCCCCCGACGACGAGGCCTATTCAGGCGAAACCGGGCCCATCAAAGCCGCCTTCGACCCTGACACCTGCGGGGCCGAAACAGGCGGCCAAAAAAATGAAGAAGGTCCAGGCCGGGAACCAGCTGTCCCGGCGGCCTCCTCCAAAGACTCCTCTGGCCGGCGCCGATTGGCAAGTGGCCGGGGAGAAGAGGAAGGCTGCCGGCGCGGCCAGGTCCTCGAGGCGAAGGGAGAGACGGCGGCGGCGTAGGGAGCAAGACGCCGCGGCGCGATTGCGCGCCCCCAAGACCGCGGCTGTAGTGATAACACTGCAGCCGGACGCGGTCAAGAGGGGCGTGTCGTACCGCGACGTGCTCGCGAAGGCGCGGGAGGCGGTAGACCTCACGGAGCTCGGCGTCGTTGGGGGCCTCCGTTACCGGGTCACTGCAACGGGGGCTCGGATGCTGGAGGTCCCCGGCGCGGCCAGTGGCCCTACCGCTGACGCTCTGGCCGAACGGCTCAGAGCGTCCTTAAACGCGGAGGAAGCCCGAGTCTCCAGACCCACCAAGCGCGCAGACGTGCGCATACTGGGTCTGGATGACTCCGTGACGGTCGAGGATGTGGTGGCCGCCGTTGCCAGGACTGGGGGGTGCCCTCCCGACCAGGTGAGGGCGGGCGCCCTGCGTCCTGGCTTCGCGGGGCTGCAGACCATCACGGTCGGCTGCCCCGTGTCGGCTGCCAAAAAGATACAGGAGGGCCGAAGGCTCCTGGTTGGGTGGGTGTCTGCGCAGGTGAAAGTCCTGGAGCCCAAACCCCTGAGATGTTTCCGCTGCCAAGTGGGCAACCACGCGGCATGCAATTGCACCTCGGAGGTGGACCGCAGCGATAGGTGCTTCCGCTGCGGTCAGCCCGGTCACAAGGCCGGCTCGTGCACTGCCCCGCCGCACTGCTTCGCATGTGCGGCGGCTGGAAAGCCGGCCGATCACCGGGCCGGGGGCAGGTCCTGCGCCCCACCCGCCAAAAATAGGCGCAGAGGTAGGCCCTCTGCCGTCGCCGTCGCCGCCACTCCCGCTGCCGCCGTCGCCACTGCCGCCGCCGCCGCCGCCGTGGCTGTACCCCCGCGAGGGGCTCTGGAGGAGGCTGCAATGGACTCCGATTAATGGCCCCATTGCGCTTCCTCCAGGCGAATGTCAACCACTGCGCCGCTGCTCAGGATCTCTTGCTCCAGAGCATGGCGCAGTGGTTGATCAACGTCGCCGTGGTCGCCGAGCCGTACTTTGTCGTGCCCAGAAATGACTGGGTGGCGGACCTGGACGGCTCGGTGACCCTCATCTCGTCGGCCGCCGCCGGTACCCCACCCCTCGATCTCGTCAAGAGAGGGCACGGGATCGTCGCGGCACGGTTCGGGGAGATTGCCGTGGTAGGCGTTTATTTCTCCCCGAGCCGAACTCTCGCCGAGTTCCAGGACTCCTTATCGGAGCTGGGAGACGTCGTCGTCGATTTCGGTTCCCTCCCCGTGCTCGTCCTCGGGGACTTCAACGCCAAGAATGTGGCTTGGGGTTCCCGGTACACGGACCATATGCGGGGCAGGATGCTTGAAAACTGGGCCCTGGCGCAGGGCCTGGTAATTGAGAACCGGGGTTCCGTCCCCACGTGCGTGCGGTGGAATGGCGAGTCGGTGGTGGACGTTACGTTCGCCACCTCTGGCCTGTCGCCGCGCGTCACCGACTGGCGCGTTGTGGAGGAGGTGGAGACCTATTCCGATCACCGGTATATCCGGTTCGACGTCTCCGCCCAGACCCCAGACACGCCGGTCCGACGGATCCCAAGTGGTCCGCGATGGGCGCTAAAGCAGCTGGACCGGGAGCTATTCCTGGAAGCCTCGATCGTGCAGGCCTGGGTGTCACCACCGGACAGACCTGCCGACATCAACGACGAGGCGGAGTGGTTCCGGGAGGCCATGTCGGAGATCTGTGACGTGGCCATGCCCCGGGTCCGGCAAGGACGTGCCCGGCGTCAGCTGTACTGGTGGTCGCGCGAGCTAGCAGCGCTGCGCGAGGCATGCGTTGCCGCGCGACGCCGGTACTCCAGGTTCCGCAGGCGCCGCACCCGACCTCCGGATGCGGCGACTGTAGAGGCGGAGCTGTACGAGGGCTACAGGGCAGCGAAGACCGTCCTCCGCGACGAGATCTGGCGGGCCAAGGAATTGGCCCGCAAGGAGATGCTGGGGACTCTGGACGGGGACCCATGGGGCCGCCCCTACAAGTGGGTGCGAGAAAAGTTCCGCCCCTGGGCTCCCCCGTTGACGCAGAGTCTCCGGCCTCAGTTCGTGGAGGACGTGGTGAGCGCCCTGTTCCCATCGCGAGGGGAGACAGGTACACCCCAGCCTATGGCCCCGCCTTCGACGGTGCCTGGCGGTGAAGCTGGCGCAAATGCGGACCACAGCGACGACGACGTCTACGACGCCCCAGAGGTGACCGAGGTAGACCTGAGAGTGGTGGTACAACGGCTCAAAGCCAAAAATACCGCCCCAGGACCCGACGGCCTGCCAGGGAAAGCCTGGGTCCTGGCCTCGGGGACTCTCGGGCCTCGACTGGGGGGGCTCTTTAGCGCGTGCTTGGAGAGGGGCCGGTTCCCGCTTCATTGGAAGACGGGGAAACTGGTCCTCATCCAGAAGCCCGGGCGCCCTGCGGACTCTCCGTCCGCATTCCGGCCCATCGTGCTGCTCGACGAGGTGGGCAAGCTCTTTGAAAGAGTCATTGCAGACCGCCTCGTCGGGCACCTGAATCGGATGGGTCCGGACCTTGCGGAGAGCCAGTTCGGCTTCCGCAGGGGGCGCTCGACGGTGGACGCCATCATGCGCGTGAGAGCCCTCACGACGGGGGCTGCGGTATCCCGGGGCAGGGTCGTCTTGGCGGTGTCTTTGGACATCACCAATGCCTTTAACACCCTGCCCTGGAGTTGCATCGGGGAGGCACTCCGGTATCACCGGGTGCCGACCTACCTCCGTCGCACGGTCGAGGACTACCTGACGGACAGAGCCGTCATCTACCCCGGTCACCGGGGAGAATGGAACCGGCGAGAGATGTCGTGCGGTGTTCCACAGGGATCGGTCTTGGGGCCGCTCCTGTGGAACATCGGTTACGACTGGGTGCTGCGCGGCGACCTCCCTGACGGCGCCGGCGTAATATGTTACGCCGACGACACGCTAGTCCTGGCGGAGGGAGAGTCGCACCAGGCGGCGGCCGACCTGGCGACGCAAGCGGTTGCGACAGTCGTTGGAAGGATCCGGCAGTTGGGACTCGAAGTGGCGCTGCACAAAACAGAGGCCATGTGTTTTCATGGCCGTCTGAACGCGCCACGGTCTGAGTCCCACATAGCGGTGGGAGGGGTTCGCATCGGCGTCGGGAGGACGATGAAGTACCTGGGACTCGTCCTCGACAGCCGGTGGAACTTCAAGGAGCATTTCCTGCGTTTGGCCCCAAAGCTGAACCGGGCAGCAGCCGCCCTCAGGCGACTCCTGCCCAATCTCAGCGGGCCAAACGCCTCCTGCCGGAGGCTGTACGCCGGTGTCGTGCGGTCCATGGCCCTCTACGGGGCCCCCGTGTGGGCCCTGAGCATTCGGACGCGACCACTGAAGCTGGTCGCATGCCAGAGGGTCATGGCTATCCGGATGATCCGAGGATACCGCACAATCGCCGGCGAATCGGCCAACCTCCTTGCCGGATTGCTGCCCTGGGATCTGGAGGCAACTGCCCTCCAGCGCGTCTATGAGTGGCGCGTGGAGGCGCAGCGCCGGGGCGAATCGCTGCTGCCTCGACAAGTCGAGGCGCAGCGGGAAGAGCTCCGGCGCGATCTCAGGGCAGTATGGAGGGAACGACTGTCGCAACCGAGGTCCGGGCACGCCGCAATCGCGGCGGTAAGACCCCTCTTTGAGGAGTGGCTGGATAGGCGTCACGGCGTCCTGACCTACCGCATGACGCAGGTCCTCACCGGACACGGAAGCTTCGGGAGGTACCTGTGTCTGATGGGGAAGGAGGAAACGCCTGGGTGTCACCACTGCGAGGACCGCCCGGAGGACACGGTGGAGCATACGGTGCAGGACTGCCCCGCTTGGGCAGGGCACCGCCGTGTCCTCACGGCGGCGATAGGCGGAGACCTCTCGCGCCCGGCATTGGTAGAGGCCATGCTGCGGGGCGAGACGGAGTGGGAAGCGGTCGCCTCCTTCTGCGAAGCAGTCATGCTCGCGAAGGAGGAGGCGGGCCGCGTGAGGGAGAGGACAGCGTCCTCCCTCCACCCCAGCCGCAGTGGTAGACGCCCACGGCGCCGGACGTCGGCAGACGATCTCCGGCCACCGTAGGCGCGGGCTTGCGGGCGGCGAGTAATGGGCGACTCGCTGTCCGACCATGGACCATGCCCGGGTCGACGGCGCGTCGTGTTCCACGCGCGCCTCAAAGAGTGTCAGCATTATGACGGGGCCCCCCTCTAGAGGGCGAAAGCCTGCCGGGGTCGCGGGACTTATAGAATTACCGTGACCCTGGATCGTAAAGGGCTATTGAAGGACACCGTGGATTTTAGTCAGTACAAGTCTGACAGTTCCTCCCACTCTGCCCTGGGTGGGAGGACTCATTTGATGATTTTACCACGATAAAAAAAAAAAAAAAAAAAAAAAAAGGGCAATGGAGAGGGCTATTCTCGGAGTTTCTTTGCGTGATCAAATCAGAAATGAGGAGATCCGCAAGAGAACCAAGGTTACCGACGTAGCCCGAAGAATAGCCAAACTTAAGTGGCAGTGGGCAGGGCACATGGCCGATGGGGCCGAAAAGTTCTGGAGTGGCGACCGCGAACCGGAAGACGCTGCGTTGGAAGGCCTCCCACTAGGTGGACCGATGACCTCGTAAAGGTTGCAGGGATCCGCTGGATGCGAGACGCACGGGACCGGTCAATGTGGCGACACTTGAGGGAGGCCTATGTCCAGCAGTGGACGTCTTTCGGCTGAAATGATGATGATGATGATGATGATGATGAAATAATCCCACAACCAAACAGCATATCCCCAAAATAATCATCCAAACAAACGAATATCGAGCCGACGGCGTTCATATCAGCATAATTATATTATGTAAATATGTTTCCAATGCGTTGCAGCTCGGGAAACAGTTTCATTTTAATGTGTTTCAATTCGTATTAATGTTATAATTAGATCGTTATATGAAGGTTATTGGTATTGGTTGGAAGATTATGATCATATTTGTTTATCTCGATGTCAGATTTCGGGTTTTTGAGGAGGGATATTATCATATAGTATTATCAGCCTGCGTTCCAATGCTGGGACACAGGCTCTCTCTCAATGAGAAGGAATTGGTTCAGTCCAGTGGTGACAGTTACACATGTCTTCGATTTTTCGTTCTAGAACATGCCGGATACCTCATGATGTTTTGTTCACCGTTTTTAGAGCAGTGATGACGCAATACACTGCAAAGTAATATGACTACGTTCGAGTCCACGACCAATGACACATGAGTCGAGTCCGTTGCAAGTGGGCTACCCCTGCTGCACTTAGTAGGAGAGGTAGAGGAGCTCGTAGCTAAATAATAACAGCCACTTGGGTCGATCTTTAGTTCAATCCGCGCTTCCCTAGGTTGTTCCTTGGATGGGTGACCACTCATACTGTGTTTGAGTGGAATGCCCGTTAATCTTTTGGTCCCGGCTGTCAATTTTAGATCCTTGACTGTTGTTACAGGTAGTCAGTGGCCCGAAAGCCTGACAACCAGTATTACCAAGGGGTATCGTATTACCCAGTAATAACTGGGTTATGGAGGTCAGATAGGCAGTCGCTCCATGTAAAATACTCAGTATTCAGTTGCACCTGTTAGTCTGGAAGCCGACCCCAACACAGTTGGGAATAGTCTAGGCAGATGATGACTCAGTAGGTAAAGTGTACATCTGATCGTTAACTTGTACATCCAGAGTTTTCTTCCTTATAAATGAATAGATTTCTGTTGAACAATAATTTATGTTTCGGCTCGACAGATATATTTATTTATGCTGTATGATCTTGTACGATGAACCATTGAACTTTTGCACAGCCCTCTTCCTCGCGATACCCTCAAGCGTTACCATCTCAAGTCATCCACGAAACATACAACGTTACGTTAAGCAAACAATCGAACACGTGGATAAACATCTCACAATACATAAGATTGTATGAGTTTCTCACTAGAGAATCTATCAAGCAACTGGTTACGAATATGTATGGTGTGGTTGAATAATATGTATTATGTTGTTTTTACGCACGTAATTATACGAAAACGTTCGAACCCATAGGCACTCCAATTTCAGATAAATGCAATTTGTTGTTTCAGAGGTACAGTTTTTTCCCTTAGCTAGTATAGACTAATGCTATAGGTTTTAGTGAAGAAAAAAATAATCATTAGAAAATTATGTACCACATTTTTGGATATTTACATTAAACGTTTTGGAAAAAATATGTTTTGTAAAAACGCTAATTCAATATTATTTTGCAAAAACGTCCCACAAAGTATTTAAATGTAGTTCTGTAACTTTAACATTATATTTAGTTTGTAACAAAGTAAAAAAATGTTATTGTAATCATCATTGAACAGTCATACTCAGGCCAATTTCCAGGATATACAACGATCTAGCACGAAAGCTATTTACAACCCTTCAGCTAAACTCACACAACACAATTTCACGATCAAATAAACAACTCTTGAAACATAACAACACAAACACATAAATTGCTCTAAAGCATTGTATTTTATTGCTCCAACATAGTTGAAAGTTACAACCGAGTAAATATAGGTGTAAAATAATATAGTAGCATTATATGCGTTATGATAGTCTTCTGAATAATTCAGTTTTATCCAGAGGTGACTTAAGATGGTAAATAATTCAGTGTTGTCGTCATATTGACTTGTAAATATCAAACTATTGGATATTTTCCAAGTATAGTAAAGATTATATCTTGGGGATAAACTTATGATGTCTTTAGGAGTTTCTCAAAATCCTTTGTAAGGATACGTCTTTTTTCTGCCGCTACGAATTTCAGATTATTTGCTGATGCAGTTCGATGTTTTAATCAAAATTACGACAGTAATCTTGTTTTTAATATAACACCTCTTAACGGGTCACTATTCCGTGATGTACTCATCATCATGGACATGAACATTTACGATGGGACGAATACTGAAATTTAAAAAAATATGAAGGTGTTCCCTACATCTGTGGGACTGTAAGAAAGAGATACCGCGGCCCTGGAACACAAAGGGCTAAGAAGGAATATGGATGGATTTTAGTTAGTACGAGTCTGACACTCCCTTCCACTCCGCCCAGAGCGAGAGGAGTCATTTGATGATTTCCCATCCGAAACAAAAAAAAAAGGTGTTCCTTACATTTTAACGATTTAAGTGAACACAACATGTATGGGACAACTGATTAATCTCCCGATTTCAGGGTTGGTCCCCTAGGAACAGCTGTAACATTGATGAGTGTAAGATTTGAGGATAAAGAATTTTACGGTAAACAAAAACATAAACTTGTTAATGAAGCATTTTAACTTTGTTTCTTGTTGGCGATGTTTCAGCAAACCTCTTGAGTTTACAGGTAATGGCGATTGTAAGCATTTTTATCAGATGGGCAAGCAACTTGTTTTCAAGTTCAATTCACTACCGTAGCGGGTTGAAGGTTATAACAATTGTTTTTTAGAAGCCAAGCATGTCAATTTTTAAACACTGTTTTAAGCTTTCACGGTTTACAACTAAACTTACACTGTCACTTACGGGATTTCTTCTTCTTCTTTCGGGTTGTCTTCTTCCTCTTTTTTTTTTCTTCTTTTTTTTTCCATCTACCCGCATTCTCCAGTCAACCCGCAATCATGGCGCTTGCAACAGCGCCGAAATATCGGGAGCTCAAAATAATGAACAATCACGGAAGATATCCCGTAAGTGACAGTATAAGTTTATGTCAATTTTTACAAGTTCAAGTCATAAGAATGCTCTAAATTAGCTAATAATTTGAAGATGTTAATTAATGAGTGTTCATCGATACGAGGTCAGACCAAAAAGCACCATCATGTGTCTAGCCTTTTGCCCAACTATGATGGGGTCGACTTCCAGTCTAACCAGATGCAGCTGAATACGAATGAATTTTACTGCCCTGAATAGACTCGGTTGGGACTTTATAATTGAACTAGTGGACTGTATAAAATAGGTGTAATACCATAATTAATATAAATAAGTCTGAAGACCGTACAAAGAAATGCCCGGAGTGGCCGACGTCTGTGAGCTCAGTGTGTGGTAGGGCGCGCAGTGGCGCTCGCGCAGCCGGGTTCGGTAGCCATATTCTACGGAGTTGATGTCTCCGAAGTCCGTCTTGCCGAAGGTTAGAGATCCCGTATTGGAACCTTTGGCCCTTTTCTCCACTGTACCCTCCAATAGGAGAGGACATTTGACCACAACGGGTCTCCTCTCTTGTCAGTAATCCCACTATCCAGCTCCACGAAGACACCACCGCCTGCACCCAGGATGCACCACGAGGAGGTCTTCTGGCATCGCACCCCGACCTCTATTCTCCCACTGACAGGGTAATAGGCTACCTTTGGTAAGACCGCGGTTGCCAGACTTTCGGTCTTCCAGATATCTGATACAACTGTCTAAGCAATCAAACTAGTTGGTAGTAACTTGATCATAAATAACTGCCGGGTTGGTGAACCGTACCAAACATCATAAGTATTCAAACACTGAATGGTAAAATAAATTTCTTCCTTGACCATAAAAGTTCCATAGGTATAAACATCTCGCTCACAATAGGCTCATAAACATTTCTTTTATACGGGGCCGTATCGTTTTCACTTCGCCGATATGGGACCCTAATAAAATGGTTTCCTTTTTCCTAATGACCTAATAAGTAGCGTTTTGTGTATGGTCCGACAAATTTACAGGTAGCTGAAGGATTTCGGGAAATGGAAAATCTCTACGCAAAAATGATCGCTGGGATACGATTTTTTTTGGGGTGAAAAATCATGTTTTACGATAAAACCCAATGAAACAAAACAGTGCTGATGGATGGATTGAATAGTAAACTGGCCATGAAGGTATTTAAAGTTAAGTTATAACCTTAACTTGGGGAAGGCCTATGTCCAGCAGTGGACGTCTTTCGGCTGAAATGATGATGATGATGATGATAACCTTAATTTTATTGTAATAGATGAAGTAAATCTGTAAGATTGTTAAAATAAGGCATCAATAAATATAACCTTAAAAAATACACTATTAAAAAAATCTCCAAAAGCTCCGTAATTACTATTAATACTAACGGGATATTTACCATGTTTACTGAGTGCAAAAAACGAACAAGAAAGAGGGTAGACCGATTTGTCTGCTCATAAACACCCACCCGCAACAACTTGAGTTTATCCGTGATCATGGTGCTTGCAACAGCGCCGGTATATCGGGAACTCATAAAAACAGTAAACATGGTAAATATCCCGTTAGTATTAATAGTAATGTTAGTGACCATGATAGTTTAAAATCTTATATCTCCGTAATTAGGTTACCAGAAATGGTCCAGAACAAAAAAAAATACCGCAATGACAGGGAGAACACGTGCCTTTCGGCTTCGTTAAGGGTGTATTTACACCCACGATTATTATTCAGTCAGAATAGTATTTAATTTAGTAGTAAGTTATTATGTTATGTGCTTCATTGGTCTAGCAGTCGCAAAAGTGTTACTGAGTTTATCCATCAGGCATTTCTCAATAACAGCCACTGTGTCTGGTTTTGTGACCGGTTTGTGAATTTAGGCTCGGCCCCTATCTACGTGAGACTAAAACATAACTAGCAAAATGTGAAAAAAAAATTTTTTAGATCATCTCTGCATAACCCTTTGTGGATTGCAGGCGTGATATTATTTGTATTATATTACCATCATATTTTACTTAATACACTTTGCATAAAGATATCTGCAATCAATACAACCTATACCATCATACACTTTCCGAAGATTTTCATAATTTTACTCCGGAGTTTATAAACAAGCCACTTTTTTAAAAACCACAGAGTAAAAAACCTGAACATAGTAACACAAGTTCAAAGATCTCTCTGAAGAAAATAACAAAATACTTCATCATCCAACTACTTCACCATAATAACTTGATATTAGTATCAGTAGCAGCCACGGTGTCTGGATTTGTGCCCGGTTGATGGCAATAGGCTCGCCCCGTATTACATGGGACTTAAACATAACTGGGAAAATGAGGGTGTACCATTAGGACACCTCTGCCTAAACCTTCGGGGATGACAGGCGTGATGTGGCGTGATGCGGGAGATGGTATGACTTAAAGTGTCTCAAAATTACACTAGATGCTTTTAAGACATTTACCCTAGCATATAAGAAAAAATGGGTATGTCCGGAGTGTGTTTGCTCAAATCCAAAACGCGGAAATGTAGATACGCCGGTCAGAGCGGATACCACTAGATTACACATAACCACGACACCTGACAATGTGAACACCAAGCGAGGAAGCCAGGCCCAATCCTCGCCGACAATTTTAAGTGACGTGGATTCCATGTTACTGGATGAACTAAGGCAGTTAAGGGTGGATATTATGGCCCGCCTGGACAGTCAAGCAACCGCGATTACGCTCATGCAGGATCAATTTGCACAAACAAAAAATGATCTTGATAGATTAGTAGATTTAATGACGGTGATAGAAGGAAAAGTCAATCTCAACTTGGCTCAAAATACCCAACCTCAGGCAACGACCACCATCGCTCCACCAACAAAGGAGGCATCGACGAGCTCTTACTCTTCTTTTGCTGAAGTCGTTGGTCAAAGAAGTCGCAATAAATCTAAAAAAAGAAATAATACGGGTAGGCAACCAACCGCCACAACCGCCACAATGCAAAATGTAAACATGCGTGGGGCCACGAAATCTACTGTGCTTGAAGCACAGACGGGTAATAGTAGCCCACCAGACACTATTGAGCATTCGGAACATGAGCAAGAAATTGGCTGGACTACCGTACAATATAGAAAACCTAACCGTTTGCCAAAAAATGTGACAATTGGAAGTAATACGGAGATTAAGGGAATAATGGCTATGGAAAGAAAGAAATATCTACATGTGTGGCGTTTACATCCGGAGACCACGCTGGAAACTATGACTAATCACGTTAAAAGTCTGTGTGGACCAGAAGCGCCTGTGAAAATTGAGAAAATCAAACATAGCACACCGCGAGATTATTCGTCTTTTCTAATAGGTGTATCTGGAGAACACTATAACATATTGAATAATGCGGAAGTATGGCCTCTGAACGCGGAATTAAGTGAATGGATTTGGTTTCGTAAACAACCCAAGAACCCATTCCACTAGTTATGGTCCAATTGAAATATATTACCAAAATGTAAGGGGTCTTCGAACCAAGCTAGACAAATTCAGAAACAACCTAGTGTCGTCCGACTCGGACTTATTCGCTATCACTGAGTCAGGCTGCAGTGAGTCCATACAAGACGCGGAAATTGTTCCACTGGGATATAAAATATTAAGATGTGATCGAGCGGATGGGCGGAAGCAAGGCGGCGCGCTCCTCGTGGCCACACACCGATTCGAGCTGCGACAACTACCTATCTGGGAAGCGTCAATAGACACTTGTGTGTTCGAAATGGTTTGTGCAACGGTACATTTAAATAAACGTTTTTTGTTTGTGTGTTGTGTTATCTATATTCCGCCAAATAGCTCGGAAAATGATTATTTGTTGTTATTTAGAATAATAGAAAGAATTTGTGATAGATATGGAGAAGTTATTGTGATCGGAGATTTTAACTTGTATTCATGTCCGGTTAATATTAGTAACTATTACGAATGTTTTTTGTCATATTGCGAGTTCACTCAAAGTAACACGGTACCAAATTGTTTAGGTCGTCAGTTGGATTTGGTTCTGAGTGCGGGCATTAGCGGAGGAGTGGCGGTGGTGGCTGCGGACGAGGTGCTGGTGCCGGTCGACTCGCACCACCCGCCTCTAGCGATTAGCGTGCGCCCCGCACCCGCCCCCGCCCCGCCGGCGACCCCCGCCGACGCCTGCGGTACTGGCGCTCACTATATTAGACCACAGTGGAATTGGAATAAGGCCGATTTTCAATTGTTATATTTTAGGCTTACTTCCACTGACTGGAATATATTGTATGCAATGCATGATTTGGAGGAGATGTTGAACTTCTTTTATGATACCATTAATAATACGATAGACGGGTGCGTGCCGCGAAAAAAACTTATTAGTGGAAGTTCGCGGCACGTATACCCGATATGGTATACAAGCGATATAATAAAAAATATACAGATTAAAGCTAGACTTCATAAAAAATTTAAAAAATCTAAGTTGAATAGTGATTATCACGAATTTGCGGAGTGTAGAACTCGAATAAAAAAGTTAATAGAAATTGCGCACGTAGAACATAAAAATAAAATTCAATATCAATTTGTAAAGGATCCAAAATCGTTTTGGCAGTATATTAGGTCTAAACAAAAAAACAGTAATAAGCACAGTATTATAAAAGACGGTCAACATCTAACGGATGATGAGTGTGCTGGGCAGTTTGCAGACTTTTTTGAGTCTGTGTACAGCAAGGAGCCACCCCAACTGGACGCGGGCGCGGCGGCGGCGGGGGTCGGCGCGACCAGTGCACGTGTGCATATTGAGTCGCTGAGTCTTACGGAAGTTCAGCAGGCGCTTGGAAGTCTCAAGCCAAAACGTTCGTCTGGCCCAGACGGTATTCCAGCGTTTCTGTTCCGAGACTGTGGGAGGGTATTGGCGGAACCATTACTTCACATTTTTAATACATGTTTAGAACAAGCGGCGTTCCCTCCCAGGTGGAAGATCACGCGCGTAATTCCGGTCCCTAAAGGCAAATCTGGTCCGGACATCAGTAATTATAGACCGGTGGCTGTACTATCGACGCCTGCTAAAGTACTGGAGTCAGCTATTCAGCGCTCCGTGCAGGGACAAGTGCGCGTGCGTCTATCCGACGCGCAGCATGGGTTCCGTCCGGGATGCAGCACTGCCACTAACCTGCTCAACTTTATGGTGCAGGTGGTACCGTCAGTGGACTCTGGATTACAGGTCGATGCTGCGTACTTCGATTTTAAAAAGGCCTTCGATACGGTTGATAATGACGTCTTATTAAGGAAGCTTGCGAAAATTGGATGTACACTGCCTCTGTTGCAGTTCTTCGCTGACTATATGAAGGATCGTCAGCAATATGTAGATTACAATGGCTGTGAATCTCGCCCGTATTACACTAGGTCCGGCGTGAGCCAGGGCAGCAATGTAGGGCCTCTCGAGTTTATTATAATGATAAATGACTTACCGGAGGTCGTCAGACATGGGACTTGTTTATTGTTTGCAGATGACCTGAAATTGCTGCTCGAGGTTAGGGATCATCCGGATTGTGAACGCCTGCAGGACGACATCAACCGAGTGGTCGAGTGGAGCATCGCCAACAAACTTCATTTTAATGTAGCCAAATGCTCGGTGATGTCTTTCACTCGCGCCCGGACTCCTTTGTATTATCAATACAAGGTAGAGGATGCGCCGATGCAACGAGTGTCCCAGGTACGAGACTTAGGGGTAATCTTCACTCAGGAGCTAACCTTCCGTGAGCATATCAATAAGATATGTAAGAAGGCATACCGAAACCTAGGTTTCGTACTCAGGCAGGCCCGAGGGTTTACCAACATCACGACACTCAGGGTGTTGTATGACGCGCTAGTCAGGAGCCACCTTGAGCATAGTGCAGTCATATGGGCTCCTCATGAGGCGAAATATAGTGTCATGTTGGAACGTGTCCAAAATAAGTTCACTAGACACCTGTATTTCAAGCTGTATGGGGTATATCCATTTTACCCATTAATGTACCCTACACTATTTGTACTGGGTATGGTAGGGTACAACGCGTTAAAGGTGCGACGGGACTTTGCACTCGCAGCGTATGTAGTGAAGCTGCTGCGTGGCGGGGCACATAACCCTGGAGTGCTGCGGCACCTGGAACTTTGCGTGCCTGACCGATACGTCTGGAGACGGCGACGCCCGCCCTTGCTTGTTGTGCCTGCAGCCAGAACCAACTTACTGGCGAAGACTCCTCTCACTAGAGCCATGCGTGTGGTGAACGAGGCTCACGAGAGGATTGATGTATTGTGTTGCAACTTGAGTGAATTCGCAAAAGCTGCATTATATATAATATGTTATTTAGATGTAGGTTAAGATTTAGGATATAGTATGTAATTTTATAGGATGTAGATTAAGGATTTAGAATGTAAGGCCACTCTATCGCATTGGATCGCAGATCTGTAATGGTAGTTTTAGGTAAGAGTTTGTAAATAAATAAATAAATAAATAAATGTTATATTATGTTAATTTGATATTAATAAATACCTTTATTTCAACCTTACAATAACTCGCTTAAAGAACAACTGGACCGGAATATACTTACAATAACTTTGTCTTTCAACAAAACTTGTAAAAAATTCTTCAGTTCAGACATCCATTAAATAAATAATTTCAAGGTTCCACGTGGCTCAGTTCCAGAGTCTAGACAACTTAAGTTTTATGAAACCAACTTAGAGTAACAAAATTATAATTTCTAAAATTGTTCTGGAAGTTTGTGCCGTCGAATCGCATTGCTTTTTATAAACTTTATTCTGAGATCTGGCACTGGCTTAAGAGAAAATTGTGTGGAGAGACGGAGACGGAGGTATTTGCCAAAGGATTTGACAATACAGCAGTGGCGGAGGTTTCATGCAACTCGATTCCTACCGGATTGCTTTTGAAAAATGTCACAGTCAGTATTCTAAAGAGTGTAAATAGACCCTTAACATATCCGAAAGGCACTTATTCGCCCCGTCGTAGCGATCATTTTTTTGTTCTAGACCATACCTGTGAACCTTCTAGTTACCGAGATATTGGGGGTCAAAGTTCCAACTTTTTCACAAGTTTTTTTTTAAATACATGTTTTAATTGTAAGATTTATACTTTACTACTTTACACACCTCCACGACCCCCGTACTATTTAATCCATCCATCAGCACAATGCTTTGAGTGCTTTCCATCGAGTCCTTTTTTTTTTTTTTTTTTTTTTTTTTTTTTTTCGGGGGGAAACCTTCAAAAGGCGACCAGTCTTCGGGGATAAGACTGGGGAGTGTGGGATTTTTACCGCACTAAAACCACCCCGGTGGTCACCATCCGCACATGAGAGGAGGCACCGTTTCCTCTTTAAAGACCTGTCCGGAGCCCCCTCTGTGTAACGCCTGTTAAGGCGCATCCCTGGGGCGACTATGCAGAGGTCTCCCCTGAGCCTCGCTGTGCAAGTTTGCACGGCAACACGTGACCACTGTGCTGCCGGTCATCTCCGAGGTCACTCGGTGAGCGCCCAGAGTCCCCACTCTGGACGCCCGTGACCCCAATGTCCCACCTGCTTTAAGTAATGCAGGCGGGGTTTCGGCGTGTTAAGCGTCGAGGCGGTTGCCTCCCCGACGACTTCTTCTCCTGCTGGGATCGGCTCTCTCACGGTCCCGCTCGGCAGCCTCTTTTTGCACCATCACGGTCTCGCAGAACGAGGTCACCTCCCTCCATTTGTCAGACTCCGCCAGCATAGCCCCAACTATGGCTGGCAGAGACAGGTCTTGCCCGATCTTGGTTACCAGGACCTGTCGTTCGGAGTCCCATGCAGGGCACTCCTCGAGCGTGTGCTGTGTTGAGTCCAGGTTGCCTCGACAATGGTGGCAACCTGCTGAGGCCTCTCGCCCAATCTTATTCAGGTACTCGCCGAAGCAACCGTGCCCGGTAAGTACCTGAGTAAGTCTATAGGAGATACGCTCCTCTCTTCTCAGCCAGGCTTCGAAGTGCGGCAGGACGGCTTCGACAACGCGCTTACGTGAATATTGCGGCTGTTGCAGCCGCTCACGCCACTGCTCGAGCGCGTGTCGCCGTTCCTGCCGCCTCAGCCTTGCAATAGCTATTGCTGGTACACTATTACCACTTTGGCGGATGGCACGGATTCGGTTATAAACCCTCGTGTCCATATCTGCCAGGATATCCAGCGGTGGAAAACGAGCCAGGAGAGTTGCCGCCTCAAAGGACACAGTACGGTATCCTCGTGCGATACGAATAGCCATTTTTCGCTGCAGGCTGTTGATTTTAGTCCTGCAGCGCCGGACGCCTGACAACCTATTTGACCAAACAGGCGCCCCATAAAGGACCATCGATCGCACGACCCCCGCGTAGAGGCGGCGAACTTCTTCTCGTGGCCCCCCAAGATTGGGTAGCAGTCTGTGCAACGCACCCACTGCCTTCCCGACTCGGGGAACCAGGCGCTCAAAGTGCTCTTCGAAGCCCCACCGACCATCCAAGGTTAGACCGAGATACTTAATGTATCGTCCCACCTGGATTTGAGCATCTCCCACTCTGACTAACGAGCTGGGTGGCTCTCTACTCCTCGGCAGCTTGTGGAACCATAGTGCTTCAGTTTTATGAGGCGCTATCTCTAAACCCAGCTCGCGGATCGACGTCACGACTTTTTCCAACCCGAGTTCTGCAAGTTGAATGCTTTCTGCGGTGGTGTCCCCGCCGGCTAGCACCAGGGTGTCATCTGCATAGCATACGACATTAACGCCAACGGGGAGATCGATGCGCAGGACAACATCGTAAGCGAGGTTCCATAAGAGAGGCCCTAAGACAGATCCCTGCGGAACCCCACACGTAGTCTCCCTGCGATGAACGCTGCCGTCCCTACCCACATAGCAGATGTGTCGGTCACGAAGATAAGCCCCGATGATGCACTGCAGGTAAGGTGGCACTCTGTGATGTACTAGTGCCGCCCTGATCGCATGCCAGGGCAGAGAGTTAAAGGCGTTAACGATATCCAAACTTACCGCCAACGCCACCCCACCCCGGGATACCACCTGTTCCGAAAGCGATCGGACACGTTGGATCGCATCCACTGTAGAACGCTTCTGTCGGAAACCATACTGGCAATCGGCGAGGTTTGGACCAACACGTGACAGATGCTCAACGAGTCTTTCGGCAATTATTCTTTCGAATAGTTTGGAGACGTCGTCGAGTAGGCATATTGGTCGGTATGCTTCCATCGAGTCCTACCGTAAAACGTGATTTTTCACCCAAAAAAAAAGTCGATTCCCTACAATAATTTTTGCGTAAAGGTGCGTGCCTTGGGTTCGAACTTGAGACCTATGTCTTGACAGTCCGATGGTCACACCACGAGGCTATCACTGCTTTTTAGTTGGTTAGTTTGAGGGTGACTTCCAAAGCCCGTCTTTCGTTAGATGATGTGACCTTCATACATACATTCGACTGCCACTGTAAGGCTGTGTCTTTACCGAAAGATGTCGCACTTGTTTATACAAATGCAAAGTACACACGGCAGCACATCAAGCTATAGTTTCCAGAATAACCTGACCTCGCTTTATATCAGCTTCCCGTATAATGAGAGATCAGCGTATATTGGTTTTGCATAGCTTGATTGGTCGTCGTGTGTACTAATACGCACAAACTTGCTTTTAAATTTTGCTCAGGAAATATTGATATAGGACCTGTTTTAAAATACTTTGAATATTCGTAATAGCACAAAATTACAGTCAACGCGGTAGAAGAAAATCACTTTTAAAAGCTGTGAAAAAAAACATGTATGCTTATTAATGCTCCAGACTACTCGCGCGATCAATCAAGTCTGTACGACATAATTCACAAAGACAGTCGAGTCGATCGCGTTTTCGCGTGTCACTTGTTCAAAATACGATTTACACCAACCGGTTTAAAAAATCCCCATGCAAATATGACACCTAATTTCTTCACGAAACGTATCAATTTCCTCTAACACATTGTCAAATGCGGCTCGATGCGCACCGGAGGGTGTAAATCGTACTTAAGACACGGGGTAAACCAGGCTGTTAGCGTGAATTTACGGTGCCTTCAGCGCATGCGCGAAACGCGGGAGGTGAGGAAAAGTCGGCCACGTACGGTGTCCCAACCAAGATGAGTTTCCCCTGGATTCAGGGGGTTTTATCGTATTTAGGGGATGTTTAAGGGGAACGAAATTATTAAGGAAATAATATTTGCATAATTTTTATTTATTGAAATTAGAGTAAAACGTATAATTTCAAACAAAAGGCTACTATTACTAGTATTATTACGGCACTGTTAGGGTTCCGTTAGCAATGAATTTTTCAGTTTGTTTCCAAACATTGTTTCGTCACAATAACTAACCATAATTTATGTTTAATTTTCAATTTTAACACTCAGAAGCAAGTTTTTCAAACAAGTTTCAAATAAAAGAATATTTTCCAATAAAAACTAGGGGTAAACCAAAACCGGAGGGTGGCCGCACTGCACTCGCTGCGCGCTACGCCGGCGCGCCAGGCGTCGCCCCTTTCGACCCCGACAACCGCTCCGTGTGGACGTCGTCATATCTCTAGTATCGCGTCACGGGCATCCATCTTGAATTCAGTAAAAAAAGGAATAAAATTCTCGTTTATCATCGAAAATAGGCGTCAAATACGGTTGTAATCGGAGAATTCACGCGCGATTTTCATGGAAATGTCTACCGTTCGGTTGTGTCAGCTGTGTTGGGGGGAGCAATCGACTTGGCTTTTATAATGTACTAGTCAGTCTTTATCTCTCTCCTATATAGTTGACATGCAATCATCGTCTTCACCTGCATGCTGGGACCCCACTCATCACCATCATGGCCCTGCATGGCTCAGCAGTGTGACGTCAGGGGTTGCGCAATGGGTTATCTTGCTGCGCGAAAACTGAAGTCGATCGCATATCGGTGGTACTTTGGTAGGAGAAATAGTCTGTGTTTAAAATATGTGTATTTGTGTATATGTTTCTGTTAACATAATAAATATATTCGTCATTGTTTAATACATTTTACCTTTGTAGTTCTTAGAGTATTTTTTTTTACAAAATATTGTATAACATCATTCTTTCGCAAAGTTGTAATGGTGGCACCATTACATCTTTGCGAAAGAATGAAACTGCATTCGCAATTTATTTTCATGTACACAAAGATGTTTTTTTCAGTTACACATTGGAAATACACCTTTAACACCAACAGATAAAGTTCAGTTTGCGCTGCAAGTTCAGTCATTCTCAATGGCATTGTCATTCTGAAATCAACCCTATTCACATCGACATAAAGCTGATATTTATTTAAGCGGAAATAAAATCGATTGAACACGATTTTAATATTACTTTAGACATAAAAAAAAAAAAAACTGTTAATAGTCTAACTGAAAAAAGGAATAGTTCGTCTTTGACCTTGAGCTGGCCTAGGGTAGTACGGAGTTTCAGTAGAATGAGAGGTCAACTTATACTGGTTTTTACCACAGACGTTGACCTACTTATTCATATTAAGGGTCGGGCAGAAGTCTCGCTTCTCACATCGGGCCCTTTCAGACTATCAGCGCTACCGTCTTATTTTAAAGGGAATAAAATTGATCCTCTGGAAATTTGAAGACCTTCTAATGATGTACGTTTTTTTTAAATAAATGAACCTCAATCAACCTTTTTGTACTTTTAATTACGCTGATAAGATTTTCTTTTAATAATCTTCACCCGTTTTTAGGAAACAGAAATGCGAGTTATTTGGGATGCACCTAAACACATCATCAGCCTAGCCTTTTCCCAAACTATGTTGGGGTCGGCTTCCAGTTTAACCGGATGCAGTTGAGTACCAGTATTTTACACGAAGCGACTGCCTATCTGACCTCCACAACCCAGTAATTGGGTAATGCGATACCCCTTATTAAGACTGGATGTCAAACATTCGGCTTCTGACTACTCGTAACGACTGTCAAAGATCTACAAATAACAGCCGGGACCAATGGCTTAACGTGCTTTCCGAGGCAAGGAGGAAACTCGGTATGTTATGATAACCTCGGCAAGCACGGCTTAACCCTGAAGGTTGATCCGTGCGTCTGTTATTATTTAGCCACGAGCTATTTGACATTCGACTAAGACATGCTTTTTTTATATAACGCATCATTATGCTGTTATAGGAGCCTTTTTGACCTTGGTTTTATATTCCACTTCATACTTTTTTAAATTCCCTTTTATCGCATTAAAAAAATCACACGTCACTATGTTCGTACATACTCGTACTAATCTCTGAAACCACACAACCGATTTCAATTAAACTTTGTGAATTTGTATGGTTGGTTCCAGCTTCAAAGATACGAAGTTTTGGACCTGATAAGTGGAGCTGTTGTCAGCGAATTGCAACCGTGCGAAGCCGGGCGGGTCGGTAGTTGTTTATATTTTTGTGCGTGTCCCAAATAAAATGTAATTCCTTTTTCATCTGATTTTATCACAACATAAGCACTTTCAGCTTATACAGTTCTGATTGCTGGATATTAGGCTTCCCTCTGTGAGGAGGCGCTGGGCCATAATCCACCATGGGGGCCCACTGCGGGTTTGTGGATGTCACAAGTATTCAAATTTTCAGTTATTTGATTTTCTCACGAGGTTTTCCATCACCGTTTTGAGAGCAGTGGTGATGAAATAAATAACACAAAGTAATGCACCTGGCTGGGTTTGAACCCAGGAAGTAAGATGAAGAACCCAGGAAGTAAAATTCTTTGTTCATCTTACCCAGGCTGAAATAAACCAAAGAAGATTAGAAGAGCAGCGGTGGCCCAGTGGTGGCGGCCCCAACTTACGAACAGTAATTCGTGGGTTCGAACCCAGGCAGGCCCATTACTTTGTGTAATTTATTTCACCAATACTGCTCTCAAAACGGTGAAGGAAACCATCATGAGGAAACCGGCATGTCCTAGAACCAAAAATTCGAAGACATGGGACCTCTACCAACTCGCACGGGGCCCGCGTGGTGGATTATAGCCCATTTCCTCGCATAGAGAGGAGGCCTATGTCCTAGCAGTGGGAATATTATAGGCTGATTATGCTAAACCAACATTACAAACATGATCATAAACTTATATCATCAGTGATTCTAACACCTTATTCTTTCAACAAAAAGCCAATAACGATGTTCAATTTCCTAACCCTCGAAGGATCTTTTATCTTTTATTTTTCTAAAACATTTATTTCATCTTTAGGAGGCGTCTCTTATCTTTTTATTTCGTTTATTTTGGATATAATATTCGGCGATATGGGAAAGCTATATTTTTGTTTGAGAAAATTGTTTTTATTGCCTATCTGCTGGGTAAATTGTTTATTTTGGGGAGGAAGGGTGTTGGGTAAATATACTGTGTGTGGGTTTGATGAATCGTGCTGTTACTTAATGATGAGGAAAGATAAAATTATAACATAATAGTATATCTCGCTATTATCCCTGAAATGTCAGGCAGGATTAGGCATTAAAAAAAAAGTTATGCGTGGCCAGACATAAAAAAAATATACATATCCAATTGAGAACCATTTTTTTTTGGCAGTTATAAATTAATCCCCCGTGTGAAGCCGGGTCAGGTGGCTAGTTCAACATGATAGCGAGACGATCGCGTGACACTACGTTTTAGCAGCATTTCATTGCATTAAACTATTGATCGCCTTTTGTTGCGGCTCCTTTGTGTCTCTAAGTATTATTCTTTTAGTTACGGTTTTCTAGATTCTAGTTTTTAGTGTTCTTTCCGGGTCCGATCAGACAATACCGATATACGTGATATAATGTAGTAGTACTTCTATACTGCTATCACCAGCCAACTTCTTGAATGTAGTGATTTATAATGTCCATAATCACGAAAATATACAATTGTTCAATACTTCGCTTAACTAGACAAAATATAGTGAACAGCAGATTTGGGCAGGGGATTAAACACAGATAGTTAGTAGCTCTTAATGATGAACAAAATAACAAAGTTCATGTTTTCATTTCTTTCAATTACATATTATAAGGCAAATACATAAACTCTTCCGAAACAGAATGATGACCTTTGCTCTCTCTGCAGAAACAGTTTCAGCTCAACAACCAAAATATCATAATGATACACTGCCTCGTTGGTCCAGTGGTCGCAAGCACGACTGCTGAACATGAGGTCCTGGGTACGATGCCCAGGTCGGACAAAGTGTTATTGGATTTTTTCCAGCAGGAATTTCTCAGTAGCAGCCACGGAGTCTGGCTTTGCGCCTGGTTGATGACAATAGACTCGCCCCCTATTACATGGGACTTAAAACATAACTGGCGAAATGTGGGTGTACTATTAGGGATATCTCTGCCTAACCTTTCGGGGATTACAGGCGAGATGTTATGTTATGATACTCATCGTTCCTTTTACAGGGCTTAAGTGTATGTGTATATCTACATATGTCTTTAAATACCGTAACAACGCAAGCTATTACACCATAATATACAAGCTAATTGCATGTATTCATCATAATTTTATCTGGTCGAAGGTACAGGCCCACCAGTTTAACATGATACATAAAGGTGGCGCTGTCGGTAACGAAAAGATCGCACACTATGTCCGATTCGATACCTTTAATGTTAGTTCTCAATTTCACCGTGTGCCAAAGGTGAAGTGTTCGGATTTTGTATATTTTAGATTACAAACGCTACAGTAATTAAATTCCTTTTTGTCTGTGGGTTAGCCTTTTGAAGTTTTCCAAGCATTTTGAAGCAATTATTTTCACATATTTGCGTAACAATTAGTATAAAAGTGAACCCGCCAACTGCCGTCGGCCTCGTAGTCCGGCGTTCGATTTTCAGGTCATTATGTAATTACTAACCTATTGAGGAGCTCGTGGCTAAATAATAACAGGCGCTCGAGTCGATTTTTAGGTTAAGCCGTGCTTGCCTAGATTGGTCTGTGGATGTCTATTACATACCGAGTTTCCTCCGTGCCTCGGAAAGCACTTTAAGCCGTTGGTCGACCCGGCTGTCATCTGTAGATCTTTGACAGTCGTTACAAGTAGTCAGTGGCCCAAAAAATAAGTCTGACAACCAGTCTAACCAAAGGGTATCGTGTTACCCAGTACTAACTGGGTTGTGGAGGTCAGATAGGCAGTCGCTTCATGTAAAATACTGGTATTCAGCTGCGTCCAGTTAGACTGGAAGCCGACCCCAACATAGTTTGGGAAAAGGCTAGGCTGATGTGTTTAGTTGAATCCCAAATAACTCGCATTTCTGTTTCCTAAAAACAGGCAGGAAGATTATTAAACGAAAATCTTACCAACATAATTAAAAGTAAAAAAAATTGTTTTGAGGTTCATTTATTAAAAAAAAAGTACATCATTAGAAGGTCCTCAAATTTCCAGAGGATCAATTTTATTCTCTTTAAAAAAACCCGCAGCGCTGATATTATGAAAGGGCAGAATACCAGTAGGTATTCAGCTGCATCCGGTTAGACTGGAAGCCGACCCCAACATAGATGGGAAAAAGCTAGGTAGATGATGATGATATGTAATTACTAATCCAGGTTCAATTAAAAACCAACTGGTGCCCGACACTGGTTTGGCAGCGTTAGGCAGTTGATTGATTGTCTTGCCGAATTGTTGGCGCAGCCGTGAGGCACACAGTGTTACATCGTTTGTTTAGATTTTTTTTTTTTTTTTAAATGTTTGTTTTTATTTTTTAAACTTTTTTTTTATTACAAAATGGGCCTGCTCTTGACCTCGATCTTGCCTGTTTTATATTATGTGCACCTGTGGCATGTACCAAATGATATATTTCTTTCTTTCTTTCTAATTCTCAGTTATAATCCGGAGACGGTAGTCTCAGTATTTTTGGGAAGGTCACCCACCTGCGGACCGTATTTGGCACGCGTTGCTTAAGCTTAAAGTTCTTTAGCCACGAGCCCCATCTTCTTATCCAATATTCATATTAAACCCTCACAAGATGCGAATATTTGAAAGAAGATTAATAGGCTAAAACGTTATTATTATGACCTATTTCATACCCTAACTACGTCAATAATGTCCCATGAATCTAGCACACGTATTTTATCTTACATATTTTTCTCGTAGCACATAATATAATAAAAAATTCAAGCAGCCGTTTCCAGCATATTGCTTTGCATACATAAATCACATGAGCACAATAAAGAAACTTATTCTTTGCGATAGTTTATATAAACGTAGGAATATGACGAGAAAAAATACATTTGTCATACAAAAAACCTGTATGAGCAGGGGAAAATATTTTTTTGTATAAAATAAGGGCTTGTCCTCATTGCGTATAATAAATAAATAAAATCATCAAGGTAAGGTTTTAGGAGCTCGTAGCTAATTAATAACAGTCGCTCGGGTAGATCTTTAGGTTAAGCCACGCTTGCCTAGGTTGGGCCATGGGTGGGTAACCACCCATTACATACAGAGTTTCCTCCGTGCGTTGGTCCCGGCTGTCATTTTTAGATCTGTGACAGTCGTTACAAGCAGTCCGTTGCTTGAAAGTCTGACATCTAGTCTTAACAAGGGGTATCGTATTATCCAGTATTAACTGGGTTGTACAAGTCAGATAGGCAGTCACTCCATGTAAAATACTGGTTGTGAGCTGTATTTCGAAAAGACTGAAAGCCAACCACAACATAGTTGGGAAAAGGCTGGGCATGAGGAAAGGAGTATCAGTTAGGTTTATTTTAAACGGTCATACGCACGGGGGATTTTGACCCATCCATTACGAAAAGAATGATACCTAATTTATTGAGATCAACCTAATCACCCTGTTCTGGAAAACAGTAAAATATTACTGTAGTAAATTCTAAGTATTCACGTTTTTCTGTTTAAAAAATGTATAATTTTCTGAACATTATGTTTTTGCTAACCAGATTAAATGTAGGAAAAAAACCTCTTTGATAAATTAGCTTGATACACAAAACCCAATGAGAAAAAAGCCTTAGTCAAAATTACTGAACCTGGCCTAATCCTGGCAGCATTCCAACTTAGTTCTATAATTCAATTTATCAAAATCTGGGTAAGTTACATTAGTTTTTATGGTCCACAGGATCCTGTAATCATGTGTCGTGGAACAGGATCCTGGGAACGGGATAGGGTAATAAAATTACTGTCACTGTCAACTTAGATAAGCCACTAGTCGTAAACTTTGTGACAAGAAGTCTATAAAAATATGGGTATATGCGCACTGTACTTAAGGAGAACGAATGAGTTGAGATATCCTCGTAAATGTTATGTATGTTAGTGTAATTAGAACTAAAAGGGTACGATGGGGTTGGCGTATCCATGTGGATAAAAACCCCGTGTTAAATAAATAGATTAAAAAAAAAAAAAATTCCTCGTAAACTTTTTTTTAATTTTTGTAAAAGTGTAAAAACGTAAACGCACCTTTGTGCCTACTGGCCTTGTTTTTTTCTGTCTCCTGCTGATATGGAGGGAAGTGGAAATTATGTTTTTCCTACTCCTCCGCTATTTTCTTCTTTTCTGATTAATTTCGTTGCGGGATCCAAGACAGTTAAATTGTTACTCTGGGACTTCGTCTAGCTTCATTTTTTTCGGAGCTTTCCTGGGGGTGCTACTGTTGATTCTGGCTTTCAGGAGTTGCTGTGGTTTGGGAAAAGTATAGCGGGCTTGTCCAAAAAAATATATGTATACAAAACTTTTTGTATTCACTTCTGATTTCATTGGTGTGAAAGTACCTACGCCGAACATCGAGAAAAAATAGAGATGTTACCATACATATATCCCTTACTACTGTAATTCTCTTTCACTATTCGGATCCACAACGTAGAGCAGCGTATGTGAGACATAACATGCTGAATTTAATTGTGATCGCCTCCATACATGTATTTACCTAGTTATTTCATTTCATTTATTTCATAACAATTTTTACATTGTGTCGAAATCACTTAAAAATTACACACGTGCATTTAATTATATTTTCATTTCCTTTATTTATATTTTTACAAATTTTTAATATTTTTAAATATTCCTTAGAAAAAACAATATAAAAAACATTTAAAAATATAAAAAATTGTAGCCCACCGGTATCGGGAACAGGGTCCAAGCTACCGGCGGTCAGGGCTCCAAAGAGAGGAACCTCCTAACAATACGAGCCGTGTCTAGAAGTACCGCTCTCTGAATCAAGCCCTTGATCCAGCTGCCTAACGAGAGCCTCCTCAGGTATTGGTCGAGGCTCTTGGCAATTAAGCCATGGGCTGATACAACTATCGGCACAATGATCGCTGAGTCCACATCCCACATGTCGACAACCTCGTGAGCCAAGTCAAGATACTTGATTTGCTTATCTTTCTCGGCTTTCACGAGGTTCTCATCATGCGGGACCGTTATGTCAACAATCATTGCGCGCCGCTCTGATCGATCCACCACCACTATATCAGGCTTATTGGCTACAATAGTCCTGTCAGTGATGATGGATCGATCCCAGTACAATGTGATACTGCCATTTTCGAGAACTGGGTCGGGCACATACTTATAGTACGGCACTTCCGATTCCACAAGGTTGTATTTTAGAGCAAGTTGCTGATGTATAATCCTGGCTACAAGGTTGTGTCTATGCAAGTACTCTCCGTTAGCCAGACGAGAACACCCGGAGATAATGTGACGGATTGATTCGCCTGGACGGTGGCATGCCCGACATATGTCAACCGTACCATCCTTCACAATAAATTTCCGGTAGTTATTCGTCATCATAACTTCATCCATAATTGCACAGACAAAACCTTCGGTTTCTCCGAAAAGGTCCCCGGAACGTAGCCAGGCTACGGACGCTGATAGGTCTACATCGGGTCCATGCAAGGCCCGGAAAAAGCGTCCGTGAAGCTCCTTACTCTGCCATACCTCCATGCGGTCGTTAGTGTCAAGCACTACAGGTTTGCGCCAGTTCTCTTTAGCCAAGGAAAGCGGGGTGAGGCCCTTGTCCACCACGACGACATCTCGATGCATCCCCACGTCGGCTTCAAGGAAATATTCCCTGAGATTGCATATCTCGCGATTGTGGAGAGTCTTAGCATTTAAAAAGCCTCGACCCCCACACTTCCGCGGGATATACAATCTCATAACTGAAGAACGCGGGTGATGCATACGATATGCCGTCAACAATGTACGGACCCTCCTATCCAGGGCGTCTAGTTCTGTTTGAGTCCATTTGAGTATGCCGAAAGAGTACATCAAAACCGGCATGACCCAACCGTTGAAGGCACGTACCTTATTTCCGCCTGATAAAAGACTATTAAATACTTTTTTCAGGCGGCCAAAGAAGCGCTCCTTCAACGATTGCTTCATGTCAGCAACATTGATGCCCAGCGCTTCCGACATACCCAAATACTTATAGGTTTCGGTTGCTGAGAGGGATCTAAGATTTATGGAATTCGAGAGCTGGGTTCCCACGGATTCCACAATCTCCCCTCGCTTTACATGCATGACCGCACATTTGTCCACACCAAATTCCATCCTGATGGCGCTACTGAAAGTTTCAGTTACCTTCAGTAGCTCCATCAGTTGTAAATCGTTGGGGGCAAAGAGTTTCAGGTCATCCATGTAAAGGAGGTGAGATATAACTTGATTAATTACATTTATTAATATAAAATAATATATAATAATATATTAATTATATTTATATTTAACTTTATTAATTATATTTATTAATAGCGATCTTATGAGCTTATCACTGTCATTAACAGTAATAACATAGAGATTTGAGTCTAAATTATGATCATAAAGTAAAGAATAATGCAAAATCATAATGTAAAAGAATAATGTAAAATAATAGGCAATGTAAAAGAATCATGTAAAATAATAGGTAATGTAGAAGAATAATAATGTCAAAACTTAACACGGTCAGGATTATTCACCATAGATAGTTATAATTTTATTATCCACCATCATGCAGTTTATGAGGGTCAGTCGTCAACTGATAAGTCTCTCGGAACTGAAAATACAGTTCTGTTGTTTATGTTGTCCAATAATTCAGGGCTTGAGTTGAGTGTTTTAATGATCTCTATAAACCATGTAGATATCAACTCCACAGTTCACTTTCAATCTCATAAAAACCACGGTATAAACTCTTTTGAAATGCTTGTCTTCACAAGTGTTGGCGCAAATCTTGGTCATTTCTATCTCATTGGTCTAGTGGTCGCAATCGTTACTGATAAGCATGAGGCCCTGGGTTCGATTCCCAGGTCGGGCAAAGTGTTTCATTGTTTGGGTTATAGGATATTCTCCGTAGCAGCTCAAAGCTTGCATTTGTGACCGATTGATGGCAATGCTTGCCCCCTGTTTTATGGAAATTAAACATAACTGACGAAATGGGGGTCTACTATAAGGTACACCACTGCGTTACCCTTCGAAGATTACAGCCGTGATGTTATGTTACGTTATAAATTACTTGTATCTCACTTTTTCCTCATAAAAAAACGTAAACCTCGGTATCATAAACACTTTGAAATCCTAGTCTTCACCAGTGTTACCAAAGATCTAGGTCAGTGGGCATAATGAACGGTTAATACTTTTATCTTCGCAGCGGTAATTCAAAGCTAACGTACCGCTAACTCAGTACTAAGCATCCTTAGAATTTATGTCATGTTTACGCTGGCGCCATTTACTTGGGACTCGGTTTATTAATTATACACGTTTAAGGTGGGAAAAGTATGAATGCAAGGATTGTGAATAAAAAATTGTTTCAATTTAGAGGGTTACAGAAGAAAAATTACCCAATTGTTCAGGATATTTACTGTTTCGGAGCTAATAGCTCAAATTATAAGCTTAAGCATAGTCAGCCTTTTAATGTTCCCACTGCTGGGACACAGGCCTCCTCTTTATGAAAGGGAATGGGCCCGCACTGCGCCCTTGTAGTGGATAACAACCACTACAAGGGCCCAGTGAGGGTTGGTACGTATGACATTTGGGGATGAATTTTCGAAAAAAAATAGCGCTTGCCTTCATTACAAAAAGAACTCTTCAAACAATTTTTTACTTTAAAACCCAGCGGATTAACCTTTTGAGCGCTACGGTCGGATATAGCCGACAAGAAACCACCATTTTTAAACTATGTAAATACGAAATAGTGTCAAATTAAATGTAATAAATGATGTTACGAGTGGTATTTTATTTCAAAAACAATAATTAATTTTTGTTTATCGATAAGATGTTGGAATACTTTTTTTGTAAAATAACAAATAAAAGATTTATATTTAAGTAGATTTTGACACTCTATAGCAAACCCTTTCCAGAATAACAACAAAACCAAGTCCCTTTTAGCAACAGATGGCCTAACATGTAACTATTCCATAGGGACCACCCTTGGAAGGGCCAATCCCATCCTTTTCACTGGACCGACATACGCACATAAAAATTGTCGCTGCTTCTGAAACGAATGAAACAAGCTTTGTAGTGAAATGGATACACCTTAAGGCGTGCTAAGGTATTATAAACTCGCAGTAGACTCTGATTCTATAAAGATTTAATTAATGCGTGTGCGCTTGAGATGTGCTACACGCATGTTGGGTCCGTTTGATTTAGCATGATACGGCACAAGCCAGACAGCAGAAATAAATGTTACACAAGGTGTAAACGGCCTCTTCATGAAGCCGTGAACCAAGCATTCTATACATCAAACTAAGTAACTTGTGCTGATGGAAGCTTTGAATAGTACGGGGGTTGTGGAGGTATTTAAAGTAAAGCCATAGCATTACAAACTAGTATAAAAAAAAACTTGTGAAAAAGTTGGAACTTTGACCCCAATATCTCCATGACTAGAAGGTTCCCAGTTATGGTTGGTGGTTTAGAACAAAAAAATATCGCAAAGACGGGGAGGACAAGTGCCTTTCGGCGTCATGAAGGGTGTATTAACACCCTTTATATGTAGATTTTGTTGCTTAGCAAGCTGTGCCGAATGACCCCGACCAGAAAAAGTGTGTAGAGCCTTATGCAGCAGGGTATAAGGGTGTCATTAACCATCTCAGAAGTTTTCTAAAGGACGACCAATTTTGAACTTTATTACTCAAGGCGTAAGAGTGGACCTATGCACCTGTTGTTATTCATAGTATTTTGTCCTTCTGAAAGATATACTTTAGTCTGATGCACAATAGAATTAGGGCTCATAATCAGCTACTAGACAATAATGAATTATCAAATGGGGCTCGGATTTATGGAGCACATGAACAACAAAGGCTTATTGATGTCACCAGCAGAACCCGATCATAGTAATGCATGTCGTCCGGAGGTAGGTAAATTATATTATAACAATAATATTATGCATGGAAATGAATACAGTTTTGTTTATGAACACGTGAGTTACTATTGCACACGTGATATACTATTTCGAGTTCGTTTGATGAAGCAAGCTGAATAGTTCCCTCGTGACCATATTGTTATTATTTTACCACGTGCTTACAAGGTCAATCTTATATTCTAACTTATGTTTGCAAGCTCAATGACCATGTAATAAAATGTTTCGTTTCGGAACATGATACACTTACAGCCGGCACATTTTGCGGGCGATTTTGCATCGACAAGTTTGGTCACTCTGTAAATCTTTTTTTTTTGTTAACCTTTTTGAGTGTCCCACTGCTGGGCACAGGCCTCTCCTTTCTCCTTGCAAACCTCTCTGTCCTGTGCGATATCTGGCCATGTTCGCCCCGCAAACGAGATCAGATCGTCACACCACCTTCGCCGCGGTCTACCTCGACGGCGATTCCCTCCGACTGGCGTCTAGTAGGTGACGATCGTTGCCCATCTCTCTATAAATCTTAGTAACTTTCAAATGAAAATATCTTAGAACTGACATTAGTTGGGAAAACATAAAGTAAATGTGTATTTTTAAGTAAAAGGTTACACATGTGTTGAAATTATGGAGAACATTGCTTTCAATGGATATCCGTATCTTTTGGTCTTTTCGAGTTGATAGTATTTTTTAGATACATAATATTAATAAATAAATCTTCATTACGAATCCCAAAATGTAAAATACGAAACGAATCTGAAATTAACAATGTAGGTATAGTAATGTAAGATATCCTTGAACTAGGATAATCCTGTATCGCAGGCTGCTGGAGTTCTAACAATATGCTGCATGTACTCATATGTATGTACGTGTTATACTGTGTGTATGTACTTTATTTGTTTAATATTTAACATTACATACTGAATTATTTTTTTTAACTATATCTCTACTAACTTAGAAATAAACACATAATTATTACAGGAACTTATATGATAACACTGTAGATAATCTACTACGAGTATGTCAAAAAATTTCGCTGTAACATGATGAGTCGCGGACAGAACAGTATTTATTTTGTCTCGTCTGTTCGTCTTATTTATCTTTCTATTGGTCTACCTCGTGTAAACAAACGCAGGTAACACCACACCTTCCTACCTTACAGCGAAAAGGAAATCCCACATTCTCACCTCCCGTTTCATTGGAAGCAGAAAAGGTCTAAATAATTTGGGTCAGGACGGGGGTCGTCTTCGTTCAATGAACAGATTTCCATTAAAAACACTAACATATGATAGTAGTTACATGTCTTATCTATCTATTCTATTCTATTGGGAGACCAGAAAGAATCTATGTCTCTATTGAAGAAGGTTCTAGTTTACGGTCAGGATTTTTTAGGCAATGTTTTGGAAAAGGGTCGAGAAAAAGGCTGGCGGTGGTCTAAAAATAAAAACGGACTGAAAGTAGTTGGTATTTTGATGCTGAATAGTAAGGCCAGATGAAGAGAAAGATTTCTTCAATTCATGAATAATTGCTTGAGTGGATAGTATGGTCGAGTGAGTTTAGGTGTGCTATTTTGAGTAGATCAAATATAAATACTAACGGGACTATTTATATAAATTGCATCTTATTTGTACAGTGTAAACCTACATTGAAAGCAAATAATTAATGATTCCTAAAAATTAAAGCATCGTGAAGGGACCGTCACGACAAAAAACTGTGAAATCGAAGCAATTGGTGCAAGAGAGGAGGCGTGTCCCAGCTGTTGGAACATTATGGCCAGATTATGCCTATACTGAATGATGTCTATTCTATTCTTAAGGAAATCGGGAATGAATGCAAGTAAATGCAAGAACAATAACCTGCTCCTGAGTTATAACTAAAAGATTATAAAAAGTAACAGGAAGAGTTTTATAAGGTTTTCATTAACACTAGAAACGGGATATTTACCAGGATACCGGGAACCAGTATCCGGGGTCTGGTTTATTTACCGGGACATCGGAAACTCAAACAAATCAGTAAACATGGTAAATATCCCGATTCTAGTGTTAATGATAATGTTAGTGACTATGATAGTTTAAAATCTTTTAAGGTTTTATACAGGGTGTAACAGACCCTTCACACAGCCGTCAACCAAGCATTCTGTACATCAAACTAAGTAACTTTACGCAAAAATGATTGCTGGGAATCGACTTTTTTTTGGGGGAAAAATCACGTTTTAAGGTAGGACTCGATGGAAAGCACTCAAAGCATTGTGCTAATGGATGGATTGAATAGTACGGGGGTCGTGGAGTTGGGTAAAGTAAAAATCTAACATTAAAAACGTATTTTAAAAAAAAACTTGTGAAAAAGTTGGAACTTCGACCCCTAATATCTCCGTAACTAGAAGGTTCTCAGGTATGGTCTAGAACAAAAAAATGACCGCAAAGATGGGGAGAACAAGTGCCTTTCGGTTATGTTAAGGGTCTATTTACACCCTTTATACCTACACCGATCTCAATTGAAAAAAAACATGTGCGTTTTTTTCCTCAATTTTGCACATAATTACTTAAAAAAAGAAGTAAAACATCCGTAAAAATGTCCTTTAGCATAAACGCTGCTAGAAAGTGTAGCTCGATTTGTTAAAAAAATGCTCACTTAAAACTTTTCACATTTTCCGTGAAAACATATAAAAACGGCAAAAAAAAGTATTTGTTTTAGTTGTCCAACCATCTGTATAGCTTTGAGAGCTTTGAGTATGGTGCAAGTGATAAGTAAATATATGTTGGAATGTTTTTCCTTATTTGTTTGTTATATTTCTGCCTTGTTTGTAGATCTGAAAAAGGAACGAAATACAAACAACAAAAAATATTATACCCATGTTTGACATCACACCGAATGCTTTTAACGGTGCACGGATCTATTTGCTCGCGTCGCTCTCGTTATGTACGGAATGTACTCACGGGAACGTTTTAAATGTAGGTACACTCGGGGATAATGTAGCTTCCCGTTAGTGAATGAATTTTCGGAATCGGATGAGTAGTTACGAAGATTACCTCCCACATACAAACTTACAAACAAATTTGACTCTCTATATAAAATTAGTGTAGATAAATAGACATCAAAACGTTTTTGCTAATCATGTTAATAATCCTAACTACCTAAATAACACATCCTGCGTTCAAAAAAAACGAAGCGCAGGAATTAAATGAAATAAACCATTTTCATTATGAGTAGCAGTTAATATTACTATAACAGTCGCACGGGTTGATCTTCAAGGTTAAGTAGCGCTTGCCAAGGTCGGTCCGTGAATGGGTGACCATTCATTGCACATCAAGACTCCTCCTTGCCTCGGAAAGTACGTTAAGCCGTTGGTCCCGGCTGTCATTTGTATCTTTGACAGTCGTTACAGGTAGTCAGTGACCCGAAAGTCTGACAACCAGTCTTATTTAGAGGTATTGTATTACCCAGTACTAACAGTGTTGTGGAGGTCAGATAGTCATCCGCTTTACCTAAAATACAGATATTTAGCTGTATCCGGTTAGACTGGAAGCCGACTCTAACAAGTTGGGAAACCGCTAAGCAGATGACGATCATGAAGCAGGCAACTCTCAATTTAAAGAAACCCAGTTAGTAGATTATTATATTATTGAAATAAATTGTGGTTCCAAGAATAGGTAAATAGTTATGAGCATTTGCTCACATGGTCATGGCCTAAGTTCTGCCAATAGTTTTGCCCGCTCACCGCCTATAACTTGCAACATTAAAATAATTGAACCCTACCAATGAAACTGATCCGTGTTAATTGAACGATTTACGACGGTTCACAGCGAGGCCGTCTGTCAAACCGTTGCCGGTGACGGTCCGGCTTTAACTTAATATATTTGCGTTAAATGTTAATTGTTCAAGCTTTGTAAAATACATTTGTATAGAACGGTCTGTTTACTGTTACATTTATTTTCTGATTAAAACGTTGATGTGAGTTTGATTTCAGGGTTACAAGGGAACATGTTTTTCTTTGAAGAAACTAAGCGCGGATTTGTTCAATAAAACTGAAAGCGGCTCAGCTCATCTAACCAGCGTTTAAAATCTTGGTGAAATGAGCCCTAACTATTCCCACTGTGCCTTATATATCAGGCAGAGATGTTAAAGGACATCCACCATTACCAGTAATGCTTAAGTCTAAGTCGCATATTTTAGAAGGCGAATTAATTATTTGCCATCAACAGGGCACAAATCCGTCAGTAAAAGCTCCGGAGATGAGCCGGAACAAACAGACAGAAACACAGATACTTCAATTTTATTTATTTGTATAGAAAACGAATTTTCCTTTTCAAATCTTTGGTAATGGAATATTATTGATATTTGTTGGTGTTATTTTTGGTTGTCAATGACGATGAGTGACAACATATTGACGAAGTTTTGACGATATTTTAACTAAACTTATACTGTCACTTACGGGATATCTTCCGTGATTGTTTAATATTTGTTTTTTTTTTATTTTATTTTTTATTGTTTTTATTTAGTTTTGTTGTAAACCGTGAAAGCTTAAAACAGTGTTTGATATTTTAACTGTTTAAGGTTTTTACAAGAAAGAGGGTAGACCGATTTGTCTGCTCATAAACACCCACCCGCAATAACTTCAGTTTATCCGTGATCATGGTGCTTGCAACAGCGCCGAAATATCGGGAACTCATAAAAACAGTAAATATGGTAAATATCCCGTTTCGAGTATTAACAATAATGTTTAAGGTTTGATTAAAAAACTGCATTTTAACGCAAGCCGCAAGTAAAAAAAATGTATTTGAGATGTTTTATACACTCAGATCAACTTTATTTTTAATAATGGTTTAACATCAGCTGTTTGCATCGATGAAACTTTAAAGTAACGACTGTGTTGTATAACGGGCTGTTGTCATAAAACGTGTATTGTGCGCACGGGTGGGAATATCGATTATTCGATCCACTCCAGTTCCTCGAGAAAGACCAGCGATGCCTTGGTGCTGACGATCTCACGGAGAGTACGTGGGTACCTGGGTAAAAAGAACGATTATTTTGCTGGAACATACGACCTTTATTTTCAACTAAGACATCTATGTTTAAGTCCGTTGTAATCAAAGACTATATAACCACTATATAATGGTTATATTCTCTACTAGCTGTTGCCCGCGACTTCGTTCTCGTGGAAAAATATACATGAAATAGATAAAATAAATAATAATAATCTCTATCAAAAAAAATTGCAACTAACTACAAAAAGTATAATTTTACTGGGGATCGAACTTGCGACGTGATGCACGCAAAGCGGTCATGAGACCGTTACTCTATTTGCTTCGCTGACATATACTTTGAAATAGACGTTGTTACGCATATCATGGCTGAAACGATAAACAATTGAATAATACTAACATAATCCAATATTGCTCATCCCTTTAAGCAAGTAGCGTGATAATATATAGCCTAACATTTGAAGAAGCCTATTACAGATATTTGTGCAAAATTTGAACAGGATCTATGCAGTAGTTTTTGCGCCAAGTCGGAACATCGGACCGGATTTTAACGATTTTATTATATGTAGAGAAGAGATGGTTGTAATAGAGATACAAAGTAATTATCGCATTAAAAATATTCGTACGGATTCTTTTATTTTTCTGTCGGGTGAACTACTCCAATTGATTTAATATCGGTTAGTTGCTAGACGAACACTTCCACAGTTGTGAAATATCATGGTGGGTCAGCATGGCTTTGTAGTCTTGCCTGTCTCAGTAGAGGCCTTGTCAAAATATAAAAATAGTTCGTTTTTAAAACATTTCAAAGCCAAGACTTTTCCTGTTTTTATTAAAACATCACAAACTGGCCATGTCTGATCAAAACAGTAGATAAAACATGTTCAAATCGCATGTGATTTATACATTTGTATATTGTTTATGTTTGACTACCCGCCGACTGATTTGAAACGACATTCGAAATACAAACAATTGTATCCGTAAAGCCTCGTTTACATGAGGAGAGTTACTTGACTGGCAACAGGCGAAAACTTCCAAGCGAGAGAACTAGGTGAAAGTCGTAAAGCGCTTTGAACTACACTGACAAAACTAACATGCTCTTTTCTGGTAAAAATAAACATAAGTATCTTATAAATCTTTTTACTTGAAATGTTTAGCACAAACTTATTGATAAAAGCATCATTTCGTACCAGTGATGAGCATACTGTGTTCGTCATGATCGTGAGTGCGATGACCCGCCTGGTGAATATCACCTACGAGTTTTGCATGAACATACTCACCTATCGACGTCATAGTCAAGTGACTATCCTCGTGTAAACGAGACATTATATTGGGATGGAAACAAAACAGGATCGCCAGTTGTTAATTGGAAGCTGACAATCGTGTTTTGTGTTACTATTTCTAATTTAGATTACAGTTGTAAAATATAATTGGTCTAGAAGACATTCACATCGGTATTGTAATTGTTGTTCCTACTTATTAAAGAATTGTATCTTTTTCGACGCACATTACTGTGTAATCTACTTATATTTTCGTTATTAATGTAACTATAATTATTTTATCGTAAGCCTTACAAAATAATTTCTCTAAATAGGTGAAAATCGTATCAAAATCCGTTGAAGAGTTTAGTAGAAAAAGGCGGGCACACACCTAGACACGATTAACGACTTTAATTTGTTTTGTAGATAGAATTCCAACCGAGACATTCGGTTTCCTTTTATTTGATCATACCACACGTATCTAGGTTTTATTTCACTCGTGTTCTAAGAAACAAAATGATTATATTATTTACATTGAATATGATGTTACTGTTTTCATTACGTGGAAGTTAAAATTACGCAAAGTAGTGAGGAAAACAGCAAATATAATAGAATAATCCAGCTGCTTCTATCTAAACATAAGATTAGAAGGCAGCTGGATATCTGTAATAATATTATTTTATCTAAAGAAGTATTAGAAACATTATTCGGATGTTTCATTGGTTTTGTAAGCAAATAAACTACTAGATTCGGTCCATATGCTTGGTAATATTACGCCAATCGGCTGTCAAACTACAAATTATGTATAACTTATGGCACATATTTTTATCAATGTCTGTTGTTAAACAGAACCATTGCTAAGGGCTCGTTGATTCGAAACTCGTTTGGAATACCTGTAATAAACACATGTTTATCTTAGTTACTACTAAAGTTAACACACAAACATAAAATAGACTATATTTCTTTCTGTATTTTTTCTTTTTTCACGAAAACTAAAAATGAGGACGATACAGTGCGTCGAAAACTCATGTATCGTCATACTCCAGTACACTTTTTACCGAAAAGTGACGTCACAGGCCCCCACTGATCACACATCTTTGATGCGTTTTATCTTCGTCAATTGTTATTGATTTGATAAAACAAAAAAAATACGTATCCAATATTTTCGATAATCTAACTGATAGACTTAATAGAATCATATTTTTTTTACACAGGAAACATCCCTATTGTCCTTCAATTTAAATCGTTCATTACATGTATTTTACATACCATAAGTAAACATTAAAATCAATTCTCGCAAGTGCGACTGCTGAGCAAGAGATGCTGGGTTCGATTCCCGGGTCGGACAAAGTCTTAGTGGGTTTTTCCATCAGGAATTTCTCAGTAGCAGCCACTGAGTCTGGATCTGTGCCCAGTTGATGGCAATAGGCTCGCCCCCTACATGAGACGTAAAACATAACTCGCGAAAGTGTGTGTACTATGTGGCGTGACGTTATGTGAAACCAATTCGTAAAAATATTTGTGTTAAAAGAGGTGTAAATTCAATCACTAGTCTAAACATTACCTTTACATTAGCTTAAATAAATGACTGTAACAAACGTTCATAAACCTAAGCCATTCGGCTATTTCGGCGTTATAGTTATTGCAAATATTCCGGGTACCAAAATCTTTGATGTTCAAAGCGAAGTTACAGAACCAATATTGTCAAACACAAAACCAAATACATGTACACTCATCGGTAATATAAAATGTCCTTTGAGGTGCACCTGTGTGTCCACCGCAAAATAAACGGCCACTACAGACCAATGCAGGCCACTGTGTGGCTGTGTACCTCCAAAGCTAATCAGACACACGACCACTGTGGCTTGTCTAATCCTGTTTTAGTTTAGCCTGGTTTCTGTTAGATCACTTTGTGATAGAGTTTTTAATTGCATAGATAACTGAAACAGCTAGAGGAGCTCGTGTCTAATTAATAATAGCCGCTCGGGTCGATCTGTAGGTTAAGCCGCGCTTGTCTAGGTTGGTCCGTGGATGGGTGACCACCCATTACTTACTGAGTTTCCTCCTTGCCTCGGAAAGCACGTAAGCCGTTGGTCCCGGCTGTCATTTGTAGATCTTTGTCAGTCGTTACCGGTACTCAGTGGCGTACAAGTCTGACAACCAGTCTTACCAAGGGGTATTGTATAACCAGTACTAACTGGGTTGTGGAGGTCAGATAGGCAGTCGCTCCGTATAAAATACTGGTTCCGGCTTCCGGTTAGACTGGAAGCTGACCCCAACGTAGTTGGGAAAAGGCTAGGCAGATGAAACATACATAAGTAAGTAGGTACATTATTTTGGGTCCGTTTGCACCAGACGTCACTAAGGCCCATTTCCACCACAAATCACTAAATGCTTTTAATGCTGACCATTTATTTCAAACTGCATTACGTCTCTGTCTTGTTTAAACGATTGATGCAGATAGACGATATTTCAAATTAGTTTAGCGCTAAATTGTTTAGTAATTTTTAGTGCAAACGGGTCAACGCGTATCATAGGCAGTGATAGCCTCTAGTGGTGTGTATTTCCAAAGACAATTAAAAAAAAAAAAAAAATATTGTCGGTTTTTTTTTTCATTGACTTTTTTGCCACCGACTTCCGAAAGTAAAGTTATGTTCCACTTTTTTGTGTGTGTTTGATTTTCGTTGAAAAAAGTTTTTTTTTGTCACAATATGGTGGCTACTGTAAGAGGTATCATCTGTGCTACAAGTGGACGTTAATTTTGGCAACGTTTACTGTAGCAGTCGTGGCCGAGCGGTTAAGGCGTCTGACTAGAAATCAGATTCCCTCTGGGAGCGTAGGTTCGAATCCTACCGACTGCGGAACTTTTTTCCTCGATTTCGAGTAAGTTTACCACAAAGAGTTTTGCATAATGTTGTCATTTTTATAAACAGACTTCAAAACAAGCTGTATTAACTTGCCTTCAATTAATGTATATAGTTATATTACTCTACTTAATAAATTTTACTACTACTTGTCTTGTTAGTGAGTTAATGATCAAATCTTAAAACTTAATTTCAAACCAGTCCCCCCAACCGATTGAGCTGAAATTTTGCAGAAACCTTTAGTTCTGATGACAATACATTTTTATGACACTTGATGCTGCAGCCAGAACTCTTCAATGGTTAATAGCACGGACATGAAACTTTGTATATGCGTTTAATGTGGATAGATAAACCTAATTTTCTTCTTTTCATTTCAATAAATGGTCACAACCAATAATGGTCAAGGCATAGGTCTGGAGCTCGAACCCAAGACAGGCACCTCTGATTTTTCAGATTCGTGTGCGTATTGTATACCTAATTATCACTTGCTTCGGTGATGGAAATCATTGTGAGGAAACCAGCATGCAAGAGAGATATTTCTCGACGGCATGTAAAGCCAAGTCAGAGGCCCATGGATGCTATAAACTGGGCTGCGGGACTGTTCGAAAGAGATACCGTGGCCCTGGAACACAAAGGGCAAAGCAGGAACATGGATGGGTTTTAGTCAGTACAAGTCTGACACTTCCTTCCGCTTCGCCCAGAGTGGGGGGGTCATTTGATGATTTACCATCCGAAAAAAAAAAAAAAATGGATGCTATAAAAACTCAGATACCAGGTTAGGCACTAACCACACGAAAAAGAAGAAGAAAATCATTTTATCAGCTTGTAATCACAAATTGCATGCTACCCTACCGCTAATTATGGGGCTTCTACCTTCTGAAAGTCCTTACTGTCATGTTTTGACACAGGTTAAGTTTTGTGTCACCCCATAATAAGATTTATTCATGGTTTTTGGGAAATTAGTATTGATATTGCTAAAGGACGCACTTGGGTTCATTTTTTTAATTTTTTTAAAAAACTTGCCCCACACTTGTAATTTCTCCTGTATCGTGGGTGCGTTTACAAACATTTAAATTCACATACACAAAGAGCCAGACCCGGAACAACTACCTGTAGGCCATACAAATATTTGTTCCGTGCGGGAATCGAACCCGCGACACGAAGCGCAGCAGTCAATCGCTCAGCCACTGCGCCAACCGTGCCGTCGTTAATATCTCTGATAAACTTTCATGAAATGTCTGTAGAATGGTCTCTTGTCGTAACCATTAAAAAGATATTATTCTAAACATTTATTTCAGTCTAGGTCCATATTTTGTTAGTAATAATGTACTTACAAAACTAGTGTTAGTAAAATAAAGATAGGTAGGATAGGTAGTGATATAATGATCTTGCAGAAATTACGTTTCTTGAGGAATAATTGAGTTTGAAAATATATCTTCTTTCTACTTTTTTAAAAACGTTGCAACACGCTAAGAATCTCTCAGAAGAGAGATAGAAATCGCGGTTGCGTTTACAAACATTGAAACTCACATAACCAAACCGCCAGACCCGGAAAAACCACCTGTAGGCCATACAAATATTTGTTCCGTGCGGGATTCGTACCCGCGACACGCACCGCAGCTGTCAATCGCTCAGCCACTGCGCCAACCGTGCCTTCAGTTATAATATGTAGTTTACTTACATATGTCGCAAACTAAGCTAGAAACGCATACAGCGTGGATTAACGTCAATAGTACCTAGGTAGACCTTTGTTTGTCCAAAGCTGTCTGACCTATTTTTATCAAAAACCATCTAAGTATACAAATAAATAAAATTGAAGTGTCCTTTTGTTATTTCAAAATAACAGTTTTTTACTGAATGCATAATTATGAAAGTAGATACGGTACTTAAAATAAAAAACATTTATTTACATTTTTGTCGGCTAATTCTCGAAACGGCTGGACCGATTTTGAAGAGACTTTTACTGGCAGATAGCTGATGTTATAAAGAGTTAAAGATTTAAGTTATTTTAGAAATTGGATTAGGGTTCCGTGCAAAAAAATTAAAATCCCTGATATTGTTAACGAAATCTGGTTTCAAAAGGGAAGGACCTAATATTTTTATAATAATTCCACACGGGCAAAGCCGCGGGCATAATCTAGTACACAATAAAAAATAAATACCTAAACATCACCCCCTCTTTCCCCCTCAGAACAAAGCACAATGTTCAATCATATCTCCGAATCGCGGTCGGCAGCTTGACCGGCTGAAAACCGCCCGTAATCCCCGATAATGGAATGGTGATCCTTTGTTTATATACCCGGTTGTACCCGGTATACCCGGAACGGTACCCGGGTGTTTGTTTCAATTGTGGAATGGCGTGTTCGCGTAAAAACTGGTTGGTTTTTTGATCCTGCTGTTGTACTGGTTCAACTGCAGTTTTTTTTGGGAGTTTTGTGTGTTATATGGATTATAGGCACCCGGTTTCAGCATAGTAAACCGCAAAAAAAAAACAAGTTAAGCTTATCTATTGAAACTTTTTGGTACTACAATTTTAAAAATGCTATAAATCATTCGTGGTAGTATTAAAATTAAATTAAATTATGTATTTATTCATTTGATTGAAAAAAAAAGTACAATTTTAGATATTAATTTAAATCTTAACTATTAATATTATAAATGCAAAAGTATGTTTGCTTGTCACCTTTTCACGCCTAAACCACTGAACAGATCATCCTGAAATTTTGCATATACGTTGTCGGTGTACAGAAACGGACATACCTTATATTTTTCATGCCGAAACAAAGTACCGTTCCCGAGAAAAACAACAATAACGTTCTTAATGATAAATAGATGGCACCACGTGTCTTTTGAATCATGATTGAATTATATTAATACAAGCAGAGTTCAAACCGAATTGAATATCAAATTCTAAATTAACGCGAGCGACGCCGCGGACAAAAGTTAGTTAACTATAAAACAATTCTCCAAACTATACGTAATGAACGTATTCTGCAGTTAGCGGACATAGAAATAAAATTAAGGCGGACATTAAAAAACGACAAAAAAAAAAACACCTGGCTTACTTGGAGTAATGAAAATCATATTTTCTATACCTTCATCAATCTTCATTATGTTGCTAAAAGCGAGGTCAAATTTGCTCCTTCTTTTATGATATAAAAGTTCGAGGAAAAACATTGAGGTAGACACAGTTTTTGTAAAAGGTTATTGATCTTTTTGCAAAAGATTGTGTCAGTTTGTGAACCTTAGCGATTAATGTGGTAGTGATAGTCTACTGCATGGGTCTTATCAACAAATTAGCGAAAGAGTCCAAAATATTTTTGGAGTAATTTATATTTTTTTGGAGCAGTTTGTATTTGTGATGTTCTTAAAAGTAGACATAGCAGGAATATCACTATAATTATGCGTCAAGAGCTAAACATTTTTAAAACTAATTATTTGATATCAGACACAGAACGATGGATGATCATTTTGTGCTGCAAGCGAGCTTTAGGCTGCGTTTTCAGCAGAGATGAGCTAGGATGAGTAGCGAGGGATGTGTGGAACTAACCAATAATATCGCTTCTTTTTCACAGCTTCAGTATTCTAGCTATGTCATTAATTAGTTCCACACACATCCCTTGCTACGCCTCCTAACTCATCTCTGCTGGAAACGCAGCCTTAGTCTTGGCCAGCGCCCAGTTGTAGAACAGCAGTTTTAAATAAAACTTGCTGCGGACAAAACAGACTTGGGTAACAAATCACTAAAAAGTATTTTAGCAAAGTAGTTTCAACAACTACAGTTCAAAGTTTCTTTTCAAATAAACTATAACAAGTCTTATGAAATATAAACTGAGCCAGATCAAGCGAAGGAAATGAAAACGAAAGCTGCATCGGTGGCTCGAGAATATTGCACTGCTTGACATCCGATTTAGATTTTGTTTACAACGCTAGCTTTATAAAATACAGCGCCATATGTTTCTCTGCTTGGAACAAACATTTCTGTAATACAAATTTTGAGTTTTATATTGCGCCCGTCACCTAGGAACAAAGAGGAAATGTTTCATATATTGGTAAATATACGTGCTCGCCCATTTCCATCATCTGCCTAGCCTAAACCCAACCAAGTTGGGGTCAGCTTTCAGTTTAACCGGATGCAGCTCAATACAAGTATTTTACATGGAGCGATTGCCTATCTGACCTTCACAACCCAGTTAGTATTGGATAATACGTAACCCCTTGATAAGACTGGTTGTCAGACTTTCGGGCCACTAACTACCTGTAACGACTGTCAAAGATCTACAAATGACAGCCAGGACCAACGGCTTAACGTGCTTTCCGAGGCACTAAGGAAACTCGGTATGTAACGGGTGGTCATCCATCCACGGACCAACCTAGGCAAGCGGTGGCTTAACCTAAAGATCAACCTGAGCGGCTGATATTATTTAGCCACTAGCTCCTCACATCTGCACCCATGTTGAGGTCAGAAAAATTAACGAAAAGGAACATATGACCGGCAATAAAAGTCCTTTTTTTTCTTTCAACGTTGACATCCTCAGTGGATGTCCTCTGCCCCGGGGAGACGGGTGGGGTCTGTCAGACTCGTACTTACGTAACCACCCCGGTGTTCCCTCGCTCACTTGCGTCGGGGGGCAGTTCCACTACCCCGGACTGGTGCCGGGATAATAAGTCCTCACCCAAGGCCAGTAAAGCCAAATTCTTCAAATTCCGTTTAGTTTTTATGGCGTCATCGGTAACAGTCAGACAGAGCTACTTACACGTTTACAATATTGGTAGAGATTCCTGTAATTTATAGCTTTCAAGATAGAAAGAAGCTGATATTTCTTTGTGACTGAAATAATCTCGTCGTTCTGTATTCATTTCCTTTGCTCTTAGTCTACAATTTATTTTTTTGTTTATGTTGGCTAACACAACAAAGGAAAACTAATGTTTAGGAAATACAAAAGCCAAGGGCTAGGAAAATCTTAATTTCTTAAGAATTTTCTTTTCGAATGATCGCTTATCTGACGTTTAGTAAAAGGACAACACGGTAGAATTTTTGTAAAAAAAAACTTAGAACATTAAAAATACATAACTGTTATTACACAACATACAATCCGTACCTACTACCAAAAGCATGAGCTTCAAAGTAAATCTGTACAAATGAGCTCCAGCAGAAGATTGATTCATCCGATTTAAAGAGAGACACAGGCTGTTCCAAAAGAAATAGCGTCGGCACTTGGCAATGCGGTCAAAGCTCGTGCGTGAATAATAAACGACCCTGTATTTACGGACGGAATAATAAGCAGTCACGATATGTTTATAATTTTTTTTAAAGAAAAATCTTAAAATTGAAAAATTTATACGATTTTAAAATAAAGATTTCTTACATCATTCGTAGAATTTGATCATTATTATGCTTTTCCATTTATCCTTAGAATAATTTGTTAAAGAAAAAACAACAAGGCACATACGATCATTCTATTATTTTATGTGAGGTGTATTCGGCACACATAATATTACCGTTGACGTACAAGTGCTACTACTCAGACAATTTTTTACAAATGACTTTTTAATTTTTTTTTATTCTAACACAGGAAAATAGGCAAAGAGCTCGTTGCTAAATAATAACAGCCACTCGGGTCTAACTTTAGGTTAAGTCGTGCTTACCTAGGTTGATCCGTGGATGGGTGACCACCCATTACATACCGAGTTTCCTCCGTGCCTCGGAAAGCACGTTAAGCCGTTGGTCCCGGCTGTCATTTGTAGAGCTTTGACAGTCGTTAAAGGTAGTCCGAAAGTCTGACAACCAGTCTTACCAAGGGGTAACGTATTACCCTGTACTAACTGGGTTGTGGAGGTCAGATAGGTAGCTACCTATCTACCCAGTTAGTACAGGAAAAAAATTGACCCTTCGCTACTGATAGGTAGCTACCTATCTACCCTTTACTAACTGGGTAGATAGGTAGCTACCTATCAGTAGCGAAGGGTCAATTTTTGTAAGAGGTAAGCCGGAGTAGATATCTTTAATGTGATTTTATTTTTTGTCTATAAAATACTGACTGTTCCAGTTTTCAAAGGGAAGCCGGTAGGAATCGAGTTGTATGGAACCTTCTCCACTGCTACCTATCTGACCTCCACAACCCAGTTAGTACAGAGTAATACGTTACCCCTAGGAGCAGCTGCTCCTTGTAAAATACTGGTATTCAGCTGCATCCGGTTAGACTGGAAGCCGAACCCACCATTTTGGGAAAAAGCTAGGCAGATGACGACAGGATAATAGATGTCATATTATATAGTTTTGCGTGTCTAAAAGCTGTGGATTTCGATTTTTGCAAATAATGAACTATTTCAAAACATTTTCATATTATTAAACCAAAAGCTAATCTCTAAAACACTTCCCAACATCTATAAGTACGACTGTAATCCAAAGAATCCAAGTCTAAGAAAAAGACTCCTAATCTCTTTTAATCCCATTTCAGCCAATCAGCAAAATTGCTTTCACGTTATTTATTTTAATTACCTTACTGATTGCCGATCTCGGATTAAAAAGAGAAATATGGCGGATACCAGCTGCTTTAGGATTCTATTCGTGTCTCGAGAATCGATTAAGGGTAATGTTGTAACAAGTCTTCAGCAATGCGACACTTTTAGTATTATCTTTTACTCCTAATGTAGGTTTGACTACAGATTTAGGTGTTAGGTTTGTATTTTTGGTGGTTCTCGTAACGATGTTTTTTTTTATCGTTGCCCCACACTAGAAATTTCTCCTGTGTTGTGGGTGCGTTTACAAACATTTATACTCAGACACAAAAACAGCTAGTGCGTTACATCAAGTTCTAACGAAATACGTGATTTTTCACCCCCAAAAAAAAGTCGTTTCCCAGCAATAACGTTATTTTTATTAGCAATAATATTATTGCGTAGAGTTACTTAGTTATCAACCTACAGAACAGAATGCTTGATTGACGGCTTTGTGAAGGGTCCGTTTACACCTTGTATTTGTTCCGTGCGGGAATCGAACCCGCGACATGCAATGCAGCAGCCAATCGCTCAGCCACAGCGCCATTCGTGCCGTTGGTTGGCATCTAGGCACTTATGTACATTTGATAATTATTTATTATCATAGTGATCGTTTATTCGTACTGATACAGTAAAATCGAGGACTCTGCTAGGGACATGGACATCTCCAAAAGAATACTACTGAATTATCTGTGGGTAGGTAGCTAGGATACCTCAGTAGCCGCATCGACAATTTGACCGTATGGTCTGATCGCTCATGAAAATTTTACAAATGAATTAAACCTTGGATTAATAGTCTATGTATTATTGTTTAACACTTTAAACACTGAATACAATTACATTTAATTTTTCAACATACTATTAGACCTACACCCACCACCCACCTATGTACGATTGTCAGACAGAGTTGGAAAGTAGCTACACAAAAGTTAAAGTTTTTATTAAAATCTTGAAATCCTAAAGAAAAACAAAGACTACTGTATTCCTGTGGGTGTCATAAGAGGTCATACCAGCGACGATTCATACTCCGAAACATGCGGGAGACTGTTGTTAATATTCATAGTCACGATATAAGTGCGACAAACTTGGCGTAAGATCACAACATTGTGCTAGTTTGGCCAGACAAAACATAGACCACATTTGCATAATAATATCGTACCATAACATCACGCCTGTAATCCTCCACGGGTTAGGCAGAGGTGTCTGATGGTACACCCACATTTCCCCAGTTATGTTTATTAAGCTCTTCTATTTTAATGTAATGTCTTGTTAAGTGTTTTGTGTGTGCATAAAATAAATAAATAAGTTTCATGTGAGTAAGCCTATTTCCAACACACAGGCACAAATTCTGATTCACTGAAAAGTTCCTAATAACTATTGGTCTGACCTGGGAATCGAACCTAGGCTCTCATTCACAGCGGCAGCGCTTGCGACCACTAGACTGTCGGGGCAATCTGTAAAAAGTATTCATATTCTCGATATAAGTGTGAATAACTTGGCGTAATATCACTACATTCTGCTAGTCAGACAAAACATAGATTACATTTGCATAATAATGTTACGTACGGGAAAACATGGCCTGAATGAACGAGTGTAAAGGACTGGATAGATTTTAGGAGTTGCTTGTGGAGTGGCCTGAAGCGTATCGGCTTTGATGGCTTTAAATGTCCATTCACAGTTAGTGTGCATTATAATTTCATAGCGTTTTTATCACAAGGCACTTTTCAGGTTTTGTTTTGCCTTTTTCGAAGTAAAATTGGATTTTTTAAATTGGCTATTTGGGGACCGTTTTCTTTACTATCACAAAGAAAGGTTTCAATGAAAATTGCCGGTATGATCAAAGTTGGTGATAGCAGAAACGATGGATGGCCTGTGTGAAGGATGATATGGCTGGAAAGGTGGTAAATGCTGAGATGCGAGAATAATGGAAGAAGAAGACACGCTGCGCAGACTTCAAATAAATTGGGATAAGCGTAGGAGAATGATGATGATGGTGATAGCAGGTTGATGTTGAACTCAAAATCAAAGCATTTATTTCAATTAGACCATTACAGGCACTTTAGAATGCCAAAAAAACAAAAAAAAAAGCGAAGCTACAGTCACAGTCACAAGGCATAATAACTTGAGAAACAAACAAGTTAGTAACAAACAAGAAATACGTTACTAACTTTTAGGTTTCAATTTCTTTTCTTTGTAAAGGTTTCAGGTTGACTGCCACTTGCAAAAATTGAAGGTCACCGGGAGGCCAAATATATTTTTTTGTTTGATCGACTTTAAAGTGATTATATAAGATTGTAATTATACTTAATTATCTATATAATATTTTACAGTATTTTAAATGAGGAGGGCAACTACACCGCACCGGTGCGTGCTAGGCACTGGGAATGAAATTTTCATTCTCAGTGCCAAAGAACGCACGGGTGCGGGTTATGAATTTATTACGTTTTTATGGTTAATTAGGAATAATACGCTTTTATTTATTTAAATGTGGTTTATATTAGATACTTCTTGCATTTTTGTAATGAAATAAACTGCAAAATCAACATTAATTTAGAGAAAAGTAAAACAAATAAATATTTTCTAATTGAACTTTACTTAGAAACGGCATTACACTTTGGCATCAATGTGAATAAAATATCTTATAAAACAAAAACAATCAGAGAAAAACGCAGAAATTATCAATCAACAATGTCATATTTAAAAAAGTTATAAAACCATGAATTATAACATTTACAGAGGAAGTTCTGAGTGGTAATTTTCAAAACATTCAAATAAATTTCTCTCATCTCGCCAGTTGTAGTCCATTCAGCGGTTGAGCCTACTGCAGAGGGTTGGTTCAGCTGGGCTTGACCTTGAGTGTCTGATACAGATGGTGAGTTTGGCTGCAGGTCTTGATCCTGAGCTGTAGGTGACACTAATTGACGTGCTGGAGAGCGTAATTCGATATCTAAGGGGTGCTCCTCACCTTCACTCTCTGATGCTGACTCCTCGTCACCAGGCTGATAATCGTCTTCAGAATTATCAGAAAACAATACCTCTTCTATATCACTGTCGTGCATAATAGAAAACAATTGTTTTCGCTGCCTTTTAGGCCTAGAAGGGCCTTCTTCGCAATCCATTTTACTTGATATTTATTTCTGCATAAACACTCAACCGTCAAACATACGAAAAAACCAAAAACACGTTACGAAAATTTAAAATTTCAAGCGCAGTGCCGCTTCAAACACAACGTTCTTGGCCCAGTGCCGGCGCCAAACTGAGTGTATGAATCTACTAAGGCGCGAGACCGCACCGGTGCGTGGTCGGCCTCTCGCATGGACACCCCTCCCCGCACCGGTGCGGGGGTGGCAGCGAACGTGTTAAGAGATAGTATTCTTGCTTGCTTCTTCCTTGCTTGCTTTTTCCTGTACAAATGTGTTAATCCCTTAAGGGTTAACGCCCCCAGTGTCTAGAGGGCCAAAGCCTGCCGGGGTCGCGGGACTCATAGAATTACCGTGACCCTGGAACATAAAGGGCTATTGAAGGACACCGTGGATTTTAGTCAGTACAAGTCTGACAGTCCCTCCCGCTCTGCCCTGGGTGGGAGGACTCATTTGATGATATTACAACGTTAAAAAAAAAAAAAAAGGGTTAACGCCCCATGACGATGACGTCACACTTGTAGGTCCTTTCTACCTTCCCGGAACCCAGAAATCAGATATTCAACTTTAATTGCTATTAATTAAAACTAAAATTTAACTTCACACTTTGTTGCTAAAACTTTGGTTAAAATACGAGTTTATTACGTTTTAGATGTTTGGAAGTTAATATCGGTTTTGTGACCTTATTTAAGTTATGTTATCTTTAATAATTCAGTTTTGTTCAGTGGATTTTGTGCTTCTATGGAAGGAGTGAGATATTGGTTAGCTAACATTGACTCGGTCTAGTTTTGGTTTGTAGATGGAAGTAATCTTCTACCTAGCCTATTCCCAACAATGATGGGATCTGCTTCCAGTCTACCCGGATGCAGCTGCATACCAGTATTTTACATGAAGCGACAGCCTATCTGACCTCCACTACAGTTAGTACTAGGTAAAACGATACACATTGGTAACACTGGTTGTCAGACTTTCGGGGCACTCACTACCTGTAACGACAGGGTAGACCCAACCAACCAACCACTTACCACCAACGACCAACGGCTTACCGTGCTGTCCGGGGAAACGTAAGAATCTCGTTATGTAATGGGTGGGCTTTAAAATAGAAGTAAGACAGAAAAAGGATTGTAATAATGTAAGAATGACCTCAAATTAATTTCATTTCCATGGTTTTTGTATTCAGCTTAATGTGAAATGTGTAACGTGATGAACCTAACATAATTAATTTGTTTTGAAAGTTTTCTTTTATGAAACAGTAAAAGAAAACTGTAGCTCCACCGAGCTTGAGCTTGTTATTTGTAGATCTTTGACAGTCGTTACAGGTAGTCATTGGCTTATGCCCGACTCGTCACTATTCCAACTCGTCATCGAAAAACAAAAGATCACGATTCACAACTAGTGGCCCGAAAATCTGACAACCAGACTTACCAAGGGGTATCGTTTTACCCAGTACTAACTGGGTTGTGGAGGTCAAATAGGCAGTCGCTCTATGTAAACTACTGGTATTCAGCTGCATCTGGTTAGACTGGAAGCCTACCCCAACTTAGTTGGGAAAGGGCTAGGCAGATGATGACACGGTTCAATACTGTTATGTTGGGGACCAGTCTTTGAGACCTTTTCTTACTAAAATCCGGAATGTTTTGCTCACTACAAAACCCCTCACATAACGATAGCAGATTAGCTGAGCGTTACCGATAGCAGAGCGTTAGTGATAGCGAAGCGTTAGCAATAGCAAAGCGCTAACGATAGTGGGCTGTCTTATCACGTTTCTTTGATATTAAGGCTATCTTCAGTACTAGTAGTTTTCTTAAGGAACATTTGCAAGCACATCTTTTCGCGAAAAATACAGTTAATGCTACATTTAAGATAACCAGAAAGCTGGTAATGGGGCTTAAACAAGGTGGTTCAAAGCCAAGGTACACCTTACTAACTGGTATTGCAACCACAATCAACTGCCTACCCTTCTCCCAAGTATGTTGGCAAGTATGTTGGGGTGGGCTCCCAGTCTAATTGTATGCAGCAATACCAGTAATTTGCATGAAACGACTACCTACGTGACCTCCACAATCCAGTCAGTACTGGGAAAAACGATACCCCTTGGTAAGACTGGTTATCAAACTTTCGGTCCACTGACTACGACTGACTGACTGACTGGCTGTCTGATTGTAACGACTTTCAAAGATCTAAATATGATAGCCGGGACCAACGGCTTAACGTGCCTTCCAAGGCACGGAGGCAACTCGGTACGTAAGGTAATGGGTTGTGGGTAATGCGATACCCCTTGGTGCGACTGGTTGTCATACTTTCAGACCACCTGCCTATTACCATTAGTGCAGATTTTTATAATACACCCTATTTTTAAGCCATTAGAGTACACATTATACCTACACCCCTAATATACCAAAAACTTTACCAACTCCTAGTAACAGTTTCAAAATTCCACTTGGAAAGTTTTGTAGATACTTTATCATCACACTTATATCTTTTATCAAATTATAATCAAGCCATATATCTTTTAAAACGAGCTTTAATAACCTTTATTAGTTCTAGTTGAACAATGTTGGCTTAATTTATGACTAATTAGAGACCCGTTCATTTAACTTTGTAATAAATTGTAATATGTTTTAAAAGATAAGCCAGATAGAGGGGATTTGCGTTATTATTTTTTTCTTGTTGGTTAACTCATAAATAAAAGTCATTAATTGTTGCTTAATACCAGTGCAGCAAAGATACTTCCTAGATTAAGTTCGCGATTTAGTTTTTAGTTTAAATAAAAATGTGGTTTTTGAAAAACATTTTTGAAAGCACTTTTATATTTACTACTTTACATTAGGATACTAACTTACACTTTTTAGGAGCTCGTGGCTAATAACAGCCGCATGAGTCTATCTGCTAGGTTAAGCAGAACTTGAAAAGGTCGGTCTGTTGATGGGTGACAATCAATTACGAAATGAGTTTCTTCCGTGCCTCGGAAAGCACGTAAAGCCGTTGGTCCCGGCTGTCATTTATTTTGTAGATCTTTGGCAGTCGTTACAGGTAGTCAGTGGCCTGAAAGTCTAACAATCGGTCTTCAGTCTAAAAGGGTATCGAATTACCCAGTTAGTAAACTGGGTTATGGATGTCAGATAGGCAGTCGCTCCATGTAAAACACTGGTATTCTGCTGCATCCGGTTATACTGGAGGCCGACTCTAAAATATGTAGTTGGGAAAAGGCTAAGCACTAATTAATAAGCACATTCATCATGAATACATATTTTGAACAGTGTCTGATATTTTGATAATTTATTAGTCTAAGAAAATCTCTTTGTTTTTGACGTGACAACGTCTTATAATTCGATGGAGCTGGCTGCACGCAGGAAAATATGAGGCGTTACCTCGCTCTGAGGCGTTCCATAAAACAATTGCTCAACGCACATTCATTTTTTGAAAAATGCAACCATTCCATCAGTATTTTCTTATGACGTTGTCACGTTCAACTATCGTCAGTAAACCGACTTTACAGACAACCGATTTCTTTTTGTACAGTGGAACTGTTTAAATATTTTTGTATACGAATAAATTTTCACTAGAACACATGAAATGTTTTTGCAAAATAAAATAAGACGGGAAGATAAGAAGAAAACGAGCTAAAGCTTTCAGTTACTTTGTAGTTAAAAGTTATTTTACATGTTCTATTTATATTTGTTTACCAAGTTATAATAAATTAGATGTTACTTTTTATCTTTTTTGTCTTGCTTTATTAAAAACTTTGAGTCAAGAGGTCTGTCGTAAGATATCTTAGTTTTTATTAAGAATATACAGTTGCTTACAATGGCAGATATAATTATAGGGTGTAAATGGACTCCGGAGGCGCCTCCCAGCCTCACGAAGCCGTCAACTGCGCATTATGTACATCAAACTAAGTAACCCTACGCAAAAATTATTGCTGGGAACGACATTTTTTGGGGGGAAAATCACGTTTTACGGTAAAATTCAATGTAACGCACTCAAACTCACTCAATTTTATTTATTTGTTTCTTTAGATTTCGTTTTTGTAGACCATTTACAAAACTTTCCAACAAACGAGTTAATAGTGAGTGTAAATGCGGTTCACAAGCACACCTTCTTTGTCTAGTTTTTTTTTTAAGGAATGGAAAGAAAAGTATTGGTCGTCCGGCGGCGAGATGTTGCCATTGCGGGAGTACCCTGGATGAGGCTAGCACAAGAGCGTGTAGCTCTTTGCTTGGCACAAGCAAAGAAAGGCCTATACCCACCAGTGGGTGAAGTTGGGCTGTAGATGATGATGATGATGATGGTAGGGAACGCCTTTAGTCATTTAGTCCGCCTATGTAACTATGCACAAAGCAAAGTTAAATCTATTTACGAGCCACTAACACTTATAATATTTTATATTAAAACTGACTTTAAAACCTCAAGATAAAACTAATTGGTACAATGAAAGTAAGATGGAAGCTGAGACGTATTATCTTCGCCTGCGTCCACTTAGCGCAGCAATTAGCATTTGCAAAGTGAACGTTGCACCACTGAGTGCACTCTTGTTACAGTAGAAAATCTAAATGAAAGTTTTAATGTCAGCCAGTTTTGTTCCTTCAGTCTTTTTCCTTATAATGTAATTTTGAACGCTCAGAATTTACGAAATATAAGGGGTTAAGGTATGAAATTGCCAATTTGTATGGACCATTTTGTGAAAAGTGATATTTCCATACTAACATTTTTTTTATTTTTCTTGAATACGTCTGAACCGATTACGTATGATGCAATTGCAAACTATGGCTAGAATGACAAAAGCTGCGCTACACTGCGTATCTTAAAGTCTCAAACCACAGTCTTTGGAAAAATATACCTACCTACTTGAAGTAGTGAAAATGACGGCACAAAAAATGAAAATGAAAAAAATTCAGTCGAATTGATAACCTCCTCTTTTTTCTCCTATTCGTGGTAACGTCCAATTACAAAAAATGTTACTTCTGCCAAACTGTAAAGCAGTAGCACAATGAAACAGGTGTTTTGACACTACCCCATGAAGTAATATGCGACTACTGGTACGGTTTTTGAACTCTAAAAGGGACATAATTTAACACTTAATCCAATGAAAATTGAATTAGAAAAAAATGTAACTACGTCAAAGTTACAAACAGAACAAAAATGGAGAAAAAAACGGCAATTTCAGAGTTAAAGACCTATTATTTATCGAATAAACTTTGCATATTAATTTGCTCATTTTACTTCTTTTGAGACAGGATCTTACCCACACAGAAAGAAAGGCAAATAAATAAACTTTTATTTAGCACAAGTACCTTAACAAAGGTATTCGTTGTCGTTCTTTTTTTAAAAACAGGATTTTATTCAGTGGCCATTAACTACCCAACTGTTTAATGACGGGGCCCCCCTCTAGAGGGCCAAATCCTGCCGGGGTCGCGGGACTTATAGAATTACCGTGACCCTGGAACATAAAGGACTACTGAAGGACACCGTGGATTTTAGTCAGTACAAGTCTGACAGTCCCTCCCGCTCTGCCCTGGGTGGGAGGACTCATTTGATGATATTACCACGTCAAAAAAAAAAAAAAACTGTTTTCAAAATTGCTAAATTACGAGTATTTGATATTATTCCTTTAGTAAGTCACTTACGTAAAAAAAAACTTTCAAAATAAACAGATACCATTTTCCCCTCTGACTTGTCTGAAAGTCTTCGTTTGGAGTATCAATCCACTTAAAGCGAAGAGCCTATTTTTGCCCCCTCCCGCTGTAGCTTAGAACCTTAGAACCTTTTCTCATTACAAATATTAGGACGAGGAAAAATTGGGTCCGTACCTTTTGATTGGAAAAACGAAGCCTTTTTAACGAAGTGAAATTTGAGAGTCCAATTTGTGGCTCCGTTGAAAGTGGACTGAAGTATGAAATGGTTAGGTAACTTTAGTCATAATTTGATAAAACATTTCTTCGAATTTTTATTTTTCGTCAGAAATTGCGATGTATTTTAAAATGAAACTACTTCACGGATATAATATTTCGAGTAAAGCTTATCATCTGCTATCTAGCCTTTTCCCAAATCTGTTGAGGACAGCTGGATACCAGTTATTTTACATGGAGTGACTATTCATATGACAATCAGCCCGCCTCCTTTTTTGAAGGGTTTCTGATCACCAGAAACAATCCAAAGATTGAAATCCCATTCACATACCGACATAATTATACTTACCTTATTCTTTATTCTTCTTTATTCTTTATTGCACACAAAAAAAAATACATACAAATTGCAACAATATAGCTTACGTACACTGGCGAGCTTAACCCAGAATTGGGTTTTCTTACAGCAAACCAAATTTTGACTGTGAGATTTGCAGAAAAGGATAAACTTCTTCAGAAAGGTCAAGTGCGTAGTTACCGTAACCGGAGGGCGTGTATGACCAGATGTATGAACGTTGATGAGGCGAAAGGAATATGTAAGGATGTACGTGGCGTTCTGTGGTTCCAGCCTACCCCCTTGGAAAAAATGCGTGAATTTATTTATGTGTACGTTTTTTAATGTTACTCTATTTTGGTCACCAGAATACCCTGGCAATCCTCGACAAACTGGACATTGACAGTGAGAAGCCCTCTGAAGAAGAAGTCGCGAGGATCTTCGGCTACGAGGAGGCATACCTATCGGGGGATGTGGGCATCTGGCAGAGAATCAAACCCAAGGTCTGGGCGTTGTTCGACGAGCCATCCAGTTCACCAGCTGCCAAGGTAAGATGTTGGAAGTAGATGTTGCCTGTGGTTGCACTCGCACTGTGTACAAGGTGTAGGAGACGCCGTGATTTCAGTTCAGTTCAGATCGGGTTTTAGAATCGAAATTTGATAACGGGAACTGATCTGATATTTAGTACAGGATTCTGGTACCACCAGTCCTTCTCGCCGTTTAAAAAAAACCGGTCTTTATGTTTTCACCTGTTGATTTTTTTTTAAAGGCCGCTTTTTTAAAAGCTGTGTCAAGAATAATGTACGTATTCCTTGCTAAAAGGCAGTGTCACGGTGTCCTTTACACAGTGTATGACGTTTTCAGGACACACAAGTACATATACCATGTCTACTCGCCAAATATCTAAATCTCTGGGGCAGCTTATACACATGCCCCAAAATACAATAGTACTCTTGTAATCGTAAGTTAATGTTTCATTAACGTTAATGAACACTCGTAGGTAGGGTGGTAAGCTTGTTTTGCGGCAAGTCTGTTAGTAAGAGCTACGTAATCCTAGAGAATCTAAATCAAGGTTCCTAATTACTAGCATTTAAAAGCCTTAATTACAAAACTGTTTTCACGACAGCCTATTTTCAGTAAACTAACATCTAAATGTAACTATGAAATCGAAAGATTAATTCCATTAACTAGTTTCCAAATCCTTTTCCCACAAACTGGTATTAATAAAGACAGTAGTAATATCCATTAAAAAGGTAGAACGAAAGTCGTGCGCAGAATAAGATTGTAAAATTAAAGATCACCGCACACCTAATAAGAATGAGATCAGCCCCCCCGGCTCATCTGCTTCTTATCAGCCAGGTGTGCATCCAACGTAAGCACGTAACTGTACGTATCAGGGGGTCTACTGTCCAAGTCCGTCAACGAACACACAGGCTCGTCCGAAAGTAGCTCGAAACTTCGAAATGAACTCTAGTCGTATTAATTTCGGATTCATGAGTTTTAAAAACACGGGAGTAGGGACAAATACTGTCCAATCGTGTTGTCATTCATTTTTAATTCGGGCCTCCAACTAATCTTATATCCGTAAGTGGTACGGAGTAGAAAACGTCCGTAACTTCGAAACTACGGGTTTCGAGCTTTGAGAGTAGACCTCCTGGCTCAAGATAGCCTGGTGGATACTGTGAGGTGTTGCCTTACAAACTGCATACGGCTTGGTAATGGTGGCACTGACCCTTCTAGCTCTGCAATCTCTATCCAAAGCGATACCGTGACGATGTTTATAAGTATGGAGTCTTATAGAAAGAATCTCCAACGATTCGCGTTGAGGCGATGCTGTTCCCGTGCAGTGACTATAACTGTCCGTTGACCTTTGAAACCGAAAAAGTTAGTTACTACGGACGGTTAGTTCTTAACTTCTTTGTTGGTAGATTGCTTGGATGAAATGGAAAGACCATTTGAAGTCAATTCGTGAAAGAGATTTTGTCTCGGATAGCGTGCCTGTTCAATTAAGAAAATATTGTTGTGACACTTTAAAGTTAAAGGGCGATGTGAATTTTAATGTGTTTGGATGACATAAAACAATGAAACTTAGGTAGGTTTCTCATTCATGTGATGTTACAGCGTTGGTATAGTGGTTGCAAACGCTACTGGATGGTGAGATTAAGGCTCCGGGTTTGTTTCACAGATTGGGCAGTCTTATTGGGTTTTTGGGACAAAAATTTCTCAGTTACGATGGCAAAACGTTTGCCCTGTACTGGATAGGACTAAAATGTAACTGGATGTGTGTGAGTGGGTGACTACCTGCCCCTTCGAGGAGTAAATGAGTATTTCAGTGAATAAATACAGAAGCTGCCATTTACCAGCTTACGGTAGGCAATTTACGGGAAAATGCAACAAATACATGTCATTATTCGTATAAGAAATCATCAAACTTTATTCTTAATTCTCTAAAACGCCATTTCGAAATTATTTTGCTTTGTATTAAATTCTTTACCGAGCACTGCTCGTCTAGTATTAAGAAGCATAATAATACAAATGACGAAACAATGCAACATTTCTTTGATTACTAACTTAGTTTTCTGCAGTCTGGTGTCTTAGTAGAAAAAGGTATTCTTTTAAAACACTATTTTTCTTGGCTTTTAAACCATGAGTTTTTAATTAACACTTAAAGCAAAAGCATTGGATTTTCGCTCTAATGCTTCGCCATCAATGCTCGTAAGTAGTGGTTAACAAACATTCGAAAATGAGAGCTTCAGCAAATGAACACGTCTTTAGTCAGCTTTATATTTATGTGTTTGGAAAGCACAGGTTGTCTAAAATAAATCTAGCATGTAACCACAAATTCAAAGCAACCCGACTAGGTTGGGTTCTAAATATGTTTTGCTGACAGAAAACTTTCAAGAGCTTACTTAATCCTCAATATGTGTGAGTTCACACCGTTTGAACGATTGATAAACATCATATGGAATTATTATTAAATATTAGATCCCATTGCTGAGCAACGGGCTCTCTCTTTTAGGTTTTCAGGTAACCTACTCGACATCCAAAAACGTTTTTTTGCCTTTCAAAGCCAAAAAAAATAGTAGGTTCATCTGACAATCACCATTTATAAATATTTTATCGGCTTATGTTTAACTTACCACCAGATATAGTAATATATAACAGACAAAAATAGTAAATGATCACCAAAATTAAACCCGCATTTTAATGTAAAATTATAACCAAAGTTTTAACATCTCGCTATCCTATTTAAGCAAAATGACTCCAAATAAATAATTGTTAACCCAAAAGTAGTAAATGATCACCAAAATTAAAACAGCATTTTAATGTAAAATTATAACCAAAGTTTTAACATCTCGCTATCCTATTTAAGCAAAATGACTCCAAATAAATAATTGTTAACCCAAAAGTAGTAAATGATCACCAAAATTAAAACAGCATTTTAATGTAAAATTATAACCAAAGTTTTTACATCTTGCTTTCCTATTTAAGCAAACTGACTCCAAAAAAATCATTGTTAACCCAAAAAATTATTTTGATTCTTTTGGTTTAAAGTAACCTAACCTAACCTAAAGTCGGGGTGCCCCAAGTCCCGAGTTTGCTTCGCTTGCTATTGATTCCTAAGTATTTGTTGTTCCGTTAATTAAAATTACCGTTGTGCCTATTTAATATATATAAAGTTGCGCTTGCGGTGCGGTGGGAGGGGATTGCAAGCCGGAGACATAACTTAATATGGCATCATAATACTTTATTTGATAATAAGCCTACATTTTATGGCAATCACAGTGATTTATTTAGGCAAAAATAATACATTAATTTGGTCGTCAAGATTTGGTGATCATTTACTAAATTTGGTGGTCGAATACAATTTAAAGTGGAGTCGTGACTAAAATAGCTGGTACTATTGTATTTTTAGACTTTATTTTTCTGGTGTTAAGTAGATATTTTTGGTTACAAAACTAAGGGTATCAAAGCATTATATGGTGGTCATTATATTTATCCCCTATTTTATCTATGGCCTGTCACTAGAACCCTGAGTAAGAGCTAGTTCAGACATGCAGGAACCGCGCGGTTCCCGCATGTCGCGGCTTGATTAACCGCGCGGTTATGTCTGAACGATTACTTAATAACTCATACAAATAAGAGTCTCGCGATTTCCATGCGATTATGAAATCGCGCGGTTCCCGCCGTGTCTGAACAAGCTCTAAACTGTCTGAAGCAAGTTACTCTACAGTCAGTGTTCCTGTTGAACATTAATCCCCGAGCATCGACTTCTCCCTCGTATACACTTGGAATTGTTAAAGCAAATCGAATGTGATAGCACCATGTTTTATGTATCGTACAGTACTTACAGGAAGTGCTTGAATCGGGCTCCGTTGTTCTAAAATAAAAAAATCAGGTCAATGTTGGAAGATCCATCATTTTCAGCATTGGGGATAGTACCCCATCTGGGTATGGAGTGGACTTATTCTTTCATAGAGTTTGTTTGTTTGGTTGAACGCGCTAATCTCAGGAACTACTGATTCGAATTGAAATATTCTTTTAGTGTTGGACAGTAAATTTATCGAGGAAGGCAATAGGCTATATAACATCACGCTACGACCAATATGAGCCCAGCAAAAATAAAACAAGTCAGAAGCAGCGGGTGAAACCGCGGGGCACAGCTAGTGACATCATAACACCACGCCCGTGTTCCCTGATGGGAGATGCAGTTATAATAATGTTTTTATCTGCATAAAAATAGACCGATTATCCGTACTGGTGGCGGTACTTTCATGCAAGCCTAAAGGCTTGGCTTGCCCTTATAACTTACCACTCTTCATTATGCTGGGGTTTAGGAACAGTCTGCTTGCCTTATGGGCTTGCTGTATTGGTGGCCCCTAGGCACGCCACTGGTCCGTATCATATGAAAAGTAAACTCTCAAGATCTCTATTACAATTCACTTTTGAAGAAGGCACGTACATCTTTAAATGAAATGTAAAAAATATTCTTTATTCTGAACTAGTTTTCTTAAAAATTCCATTTTACTCAAAATCACTTTTATAAGTTTCAAAAGTAAATTGAGCGCGAAAGTGTCAAGCTTCGTTCCAATAAATTCAAGGAGTTTTAAAACTTTGACTTTGATAAGGGAAGGTGAGGAGTTTGAAATTGACAGACAGGAGTTTTGGGAATGTTGAGTTAGAACATTTTTCGTAATATCATTTTGACGGTTTTGATTCACACTGAGCGCTGTTTCAGCGTAGTTGCTGACACCGCGTAGACACTGCGTAAATGTGTGATGAGGTAGCAGGAACCTTTTAGCTACTTTAAAAGGTATGGCCTTTTAGTACGTCAACTCGTTTAACAACCCATTTGGAGCAAATTTCACCAATAAAACGGCGTTCAAGAGCTATCAGGGTCAATATTCCATAAAAAATATAACACTGACAGCTCTTGAACGAGTTTTAAATGTACTGATCTCGTTCAGTTAGTTTGGTGGGGCAATTTAAATTATGCGTAATACCAGTAGGTGAGGTTGAGATTACCCATGCATTAATGGAGGGTAGTTTGGTATAACTTTACTCTGTGTTTATTAATAAAGGGTTTAGGATCCACTAATAACTTTGTTACCTAGCTAATGCCACAGACTTGTAAGTTGTAATAATAACCTAATGGCAAGTTAACTTGCCGCCAAATTCTACTTTTATTTTCACGGATATTATCTATACTAATATTATAAAGAGGTAAAATTTGTTTGTATGTATGGGGTAATCTCCGGAAGTAATGAACCAATTTAAAAAATTGTTTCACTGGTAGAAAGCTACATTATTCGTGAGTGCTATAGGCTATAAATTATATTTATATCATGCGTATTAGCCGAGCTATAAAAATTTTCGCGGATGAAGTCGCGGGCGAAGTGCTAGTATTAAATAAAATTCCAAGTAAATATCAGTTGGAAAGAATCAAACGACTTCATAAATCAGCCTCTATTAATTATTAAAACAATCGAGAAGCAATAAATATATTATGAAGTTGGGAATATTGCCCAACAAAGACTTTGGAAACTTATAACAAAAGGGATAATAATTAATATACCAAATTTTCATTTGGTATTTTGATTTCTAATAAAGCTTTCATAGGATTTTGACAGAAAACAGTAATAATATATATACATTGGCGCGAATAACCTTGTTCACAAACGACTTAAACTACTACTACTAGTCTAAAACATCCCACTGCTGGGCAAAAGGCTCTCCCCATGACTTCCAGTTCTGTTGATCCACGGATGATGTGGATTGGTTTTGTTCAGCTCGTCCCGCCATCTTCTACGAGGTCTGCCACTTAGACTTCTGGCTCTGTCAGGGCGCCACGTAGTGGTTATTTTGGCCCACAGGTCATTGGGTATACGGCAGACGTAGTCAGCCAGGTCACGTTTCTCAAACCACACTTATAGAATTGAAATCTCTAAATCCGACGTCAGTTTTTGTCTTTTTCATTCAGAATCATTCATATAGGCAGTCGCTCCATGTAAAATACTTGTATTTAGCTGCATCAGGTTGGACTGGAAGTCAACCCCAACAGGCTAGGCAAATGATGAAGATTCAGTATCTTTCACTTGAAATAAAACACCTGAACACAATATGAAAATTGGATTCTTTCTTCTTAACTTAGTATGTCGATGGCAATCCATAATGAGTGAGTACAACAGTGACCTACAGTGACAGATAAGATTTAAATAAGAGATCAAATTAGTTTAGGTAACCCGTGTACTTGTATGGAAGTTGTAAGTTAGTTTAGCTTTTTATTAAGGCGCATCTCTTTCCGTTTTATAAGGCAGATAAAGAAAACAAATAATAATCTTGATTGAGTTAAGCTTGTGTCCAAGGGATTCGACATTACTAACTAACCAATTTTGGTGGTTTATCCCAATTATTATGTTTTCAAAAGGCTAGTATCAGCTGACCAGGCAAGACGAATGAAGACATAAGTAATAAACTACGTGTAAAATATCGATAATCCAATTACAGTCTCTATTTCAGGACAACATAGATATTCTAGATTGTAGACTAACTAGCTTTTGATCTGAAACTGATCCCATGTTTAGCTAATTGCTGTTATTCTCAAACCCTATCAAAGTTTACTAAATTCATTTCTATTCAGAGCAATCTCTTTGTTGGGATTAGGGTTGTCAACCGTAAAGCATGAGCAGATTCAATATTTATGTAAAAAACTGTAGCCCGTGACGTTTTGTCGCTTTACCTGCCTCGTTCGGAATTAGGAGTATTTCTTTTCAGTTTTGCTCTCTCATAGTATGTTATAGATATGATTTGAGCTGGAGTGCAACATAGGCTAGGATTAATAAACGTCTCGTTAACTAGCTAAGAGGTTTAAAGTTATTTTGCTTTTATTTCTCACTACATAGGGTGTTAAAGGCAGAGATTTAGAGTGACCGACTACTTTTAATTGTAACTGGTGAAGAAAAGCATGATTCGTCTTTAAAAACAGCATGAAAATGATAAATTTAGATCTATACAGAAACTAGTTCTTATTTACTTATTTCTGAAGTTATTTCTTCTTTAATTTGAAACATCTTTGCTTTTTTCACGCTGCGCTGTGGATTAATAGGTGACCAAGAAATACAAGGTGCTTACTATTTTATTACGTAGACCGCTTAGAAGAATTAAAGTGCATTTTCCTTTGCTTGTCTTGCTTAAACTCGTGATTTTTGCAACGAGTTTGTTTACAAAATCGTATTATAACGGGAAGCACAATGTAGTTTTATATTCTGAGTAGAAATTAGAAATAGCAAGCACATTGTAGATGAATGTTCCAAATTAGAGCGCGTTTATGACAGCTGCTTTTTGCTACAAAAAAAAAACTGTTGTGAAAAGGTGGAGTGACAACCCTACTTCAACTTTGCTGTATTTTACAAAATTGCTTTTAAATAATTTATCGGTTTTAATAAATTCATAGTGACATTGTTCGTGAAATAATTTGAAAATTGAAAGTTTATTTTCCACCCGAAACTTTATTGGCGATGAATGCGTTTTGACTTTTACCCTCAGTTTCAGTGAGCTTGAAATCTGTGGTCAGAAAATTGAGCTACTGAATTGCACTTTAGTAGATGATTGGTTGGCCAAGTAACCCGCAAACAGTCATAATAACCATGCATGTGATAATGAGCTTTTAGAACATTATTAAGTAGAATATACACACCTGCGATTTTTTTAGGTTTGCGGACCCAAGGTGTGCCAACGGGGTGCCAATGGGGTGTCTGTCCGTCCATCTATCACAGGGTTGTTTCTTTTGAACCGTAATTGAAATTTTTAGAGTATGGAATTGTTTCTTTTTACTACGTCCTATAGATTAAGATGGCCATTGGCCACTATAATATAGAATAATACAAGAAACGTGTATTTTTCCACGTTTTTGCTCGATCTTATTAATGGAAATATATACAAATGTCTTATCAGTATTACAAAAAAAAAACGCAGTGTTAAAATAAATATTAGACTCGCACTTGGCCAGTTTTTTCTTTACAGCATTACACGGCAGCCAATAATGTCAAACATTTAAAAAAAAAACGGTCTTCATTCAATAGTTCTTTTTTAAATTATTCAGTTAATTATTTATCTTTAAAAAGCATAATTATGTACCAAATAATATTTTAAAACTTTGATGGAAATATTATTTTGAAGTAGTCCAAAACTCTATTTGGATTTCCATTCACTGTGAAGTGCAATTAATTAGACTCCATTTTGTAGTGAGTGAACTAAAAGCTCTCTGTGAACATTATTAAAGGTCGTTCACAACAACTTAACTTCATTTATTCACTCCATTCGAAATAATTCAAAACAACATTCGCAAAGCGACTTCTCTTGTTTTGTCACATTTAATTTAACAAGTTTTAATAGTTTTTACTAATATTATTAAAAAGTCATCAAAATTTTACGGTCTTTGCAAAATAACTTGTACATTCGTTTATTTAAATAGTCTATTTTTGAGTGTTTAAACGGTCAGGACAAAGTTTTTATGAAATGGATAAACAGAAACGTGCATTTACGTTTTTTTTTTTAAGATAATTAAAAAAAAAAGTATTTATAAGGAAGTTTCGCGTACCGCGAGGGCTGGTTCGAGGAGGCACGGGAAAAGAGCTCATGAAAGGAACTAAGGGAGGCCTTTGCGCAGCAGTGGGACAGTACCGACTAATAAAAAAAATAATAATAAGGAATTTTCATAATGTGCATTTTTTTCCTGTAAAGAGATTTAATTTTCATAGAAGCTAAGAAGTCTATGTTATATACGACCTTATTCTGGGAGAATTGGGTCAGAACTCATTCTTAAAAGTACTTTATGGAAAGGCTTCCGTCAATGGCAAGAGTAACAAAGAAACTAGTAGCTGTGATCTGTCATTGCATTGCCGGCTTTGTCGATGCGGTTTGTGGTTGTTATCGTCTTCGGAATTTTAGCTGAATGTTGCATTTACAATCATTTCTAAACTATAGAAAAAGATATCTCATCTCGAGATAAAATAACATACTTTGTTGAAGCTCCCAAAGTAATTATAATCAATTCTCATTAATTCTTCTCTTCTGCGAAAACGACTTAGACAAGACAAAAAACTGGCTGGTCATTAATAATTAGTATCTACTTAAACAAAATCAGTCTGTATTTTTTGTGTTCAAAAGGCTTTTATTTATTACTAGCTATTGCCCGCGGCTTCGCCCGCGTGGATGTCGTAAATATCCGATTACTTACCTTCACCCCCCTTTTTAAACCCTCGGGGATAGAATTATAAAAAATGCCGAGACACGTATAAATTAATTTTCAATCGTCAGCCTAAACACAAAATTTGAAGATCCTAACTTCAAAACAGACAGACTTTCATACAAACTTGCATCCCTTATTTTACCCCTTCAGGGGTGGATTTTCCAAAAATTTTCTCTTCACAAAAAACACACCCTCCACGTTTCATGTCTCTAGGACTAGCGGTTTGGGCTGTGTGTTGATATATCTCCCAGTCAGTCAGTCAGTTTACTATTATATATATATATAGATTTATTTCTTAATCCAATTAATTAATCCCTACTAATACAAAAACAAAAGAAAGAGCGCTCAAACATTCTGGCTCAAAGCAAAAACGTGCTGAAACAAATGACATCGCATCGCAGCATCGCAAGCAATGTAGATGTCGGCTAGAGCACCTACCATTAATCAAGAGCTCTTGTTTCTGTCAGGACGAGCAGAGCTGCAAGCTCTAAGGTCCCTGTTTATAAAATGCTGTAATCTCCGAGATCGATCTTGGGACTTATCTTACTTATGGAAGCTCACGTCATTTAATTTTAACACGATTATGGGTACACTTATAATATGACAGCCTCGGTGGTCTACTGGTCGCAATCGCGACTGCTGAGCATACGGTTCGATTTCCAAGTCGGGCAAAGTGCTATTGGGTTTTTTCATCAGGAATTTCTCAGTAGCAGCCACGGAGTCTGGATTTGTGCTCGGTTGATGCCAATAGGCTCACCCCCTATTACATGGGACTTAAACATAACTGGTTAAATGTGGGTGTACAACAGTACACCCACATTTAACCAGTTATTTTTAGGTGGTTATTTTTTTTTTGGTTAGGCAGAGGTCTGTATAACAAGGTAGACCTCTGCCTAACCCTTCGGGAATTACAGGCATTATGTTGTGTTACTAATATGAATTTCATACGACTAACAAAGACTGAAAGCTGTTATGGTTTGACTTACAGACAATATTCAAGTTCACAATCAATTATGAAACTACAGGAAATTAGTTATCTTTAGCAGCAGGTGTTCTATAATTTCTGCCTATGGAAAAGATTTAAGATGGGTATAACAACAGGCTAGACGTAGCCGAGAAAAACATTTTGTTACTGTCATTACGATTTTTTTTGCACTGGACCGTACCTGGGAACCTTCAAATGTGATTACTTGAGTAAAAGTAATTCCTTAAGATGCGATACTACATACTATATGCTCTTACCATGCGATCACCGCATGGTAAGAGGCACATTGAACATCAATATAAAGCTTGAAAGGTCTCGACTGATGAAGTCTACGCTCCGTCCAGCACAAATCCAGATCCAAAACCCCGAGAGCTTTCAGCTTGAACTCCAGAATCGTTTCGAGTGCCTAGGAAGCTCAGTGGACGAATGCAACGATGGGTTCGTGGAAACTGTCCATACGACTGGGTCTAAGTTCTTCAAGACACGTCGTGCTCAGAAGAACAAAAGACTCTCTGATCATACTCTCGAGCTCATGAAGGAGCGGCGCGAGATGATCCTGCAGTCTTCAGACGAGGCGTGGAAGTACCGGCAGCTCAATAGACAGATCTCTAAATCCTTGAAACGCGACCTCCGCCGCTTTAATACCGAGCGTATTAAAGACGCTATTGAGCGGAATAAAGGCTCTAAGGTTTTTTCAAGAGATCTGGCTATTGGGCAGAGCCAGCTCACGAAACTGAAGACCGACGATGGCAGGATCGTATCCGCCAAACCGGAGCTGCTGAGGGAGATCGAGAGTTTTTATGGGCAGTTGTACACTTCAACCAGTAAACCCGTTGCAAATCTAGCTAACGACCCAAGAGCTAGACTGACCCGACACTATACCGAAGACATTCCGGATGTCAGCCTGTACGAGATTAGGATGGCTCTGAAACAGCTTAAAAACAACAAGGCACCGGGTGAGGACGGAATTACGGCTGAACTCCTGAAGGCAGGTGGAAAACCGGTACTTAAGACCCTTCAGAAGCTGTTTGATTCCGTCATACTCGAGGGGAAAACGCCGCAGGCATGGTGCAGGGGTGTGGTGGTACTCTTCTTCAAAAAGGGCGACAATGCCCGGCTGAAGAACTGTAGGCCCATCTCACTTCTAAGCCATGTCTACAAGCTGTTTTCAAGAGTCATCACGAATCGTCTCGCGCGCAGGTTTGACGATTTTCAGCCTCCCGAACAAGCCGGATTCCGAAAAGGCTTTAGCACCGTAGACCACATACATACGCTGCGCCAGGTTATACAGAAGACCGAAGAGTATAACCTGCCTCTCTGCTTGGCGTTTGTGGACTACGAGAAAGCCTTCGATTCGATCGAGACTTGGGCTGTACTGCAGTCTCTCCAACGGTGCCAAATCGACTATCGGTACATCGAGGTGCTGAAGAGTTTGTACAAAAACGCCACCATGTCAGTCCGACTTCAGGACCAGACCTCGGAACCTATCCTTCTGCAGCGAGGTGTAAGACAGGGAGACGTCATATCTCCGAAACTGTTCACCGCTGCACTGGAGGATGTCTTCAAGGTTCTGGACTGGAGAGGGCTAGGCATCAACGTCAATGGCGAGTACATCTCTCACCTTCGGTTTGCCGACGATATAGTGGTCATGGCTGAGACCATGGAGGACCTCAGTACAATGCTCGATGACCTCAGTAGAGCTTCCGAAAGAGTGGGTCTTAAAATGAACATGGACAAAACCAAAGTCATGTTGAATGCCCATGTAACACCCACTCCTATCAAGATCGGAGACTCTACACTCGAAGTTGTAGACGATTATGTCTACCTGGGACAAACGGTCCAGTTAGGTAGGTCTAACTTCGAGAAAGAGGTCAATCGTCGAATCCGACTCGGCTGGGCAGCGTTCGGGAAGTTGGGTGGTATCTTCTCGTCCAACTTACCGCAGTGTCTCAAGACGAAAGTCTATGACCAGTGTGTGTTGCCAGTGATTGCATACGGGACCGAAACGTGGTCGCTCACAATGGGCCTCATCAGAAGGCTGAAAGTCACCCAAAGGGCAATGGAGAGGGCTATGCTCGGAGTTTCCTTGCGTGATCAATTCAGAAATGAGGAGATCCGCAAGAGAACCAGAGTTACCGACGTAGCCCGAAGAATAGCCAAACTTAAGTGGCAGTGGGCAGGGCACATTGCTCGCAGAACGGATGGCCGATGGGGTCGAAAAGTTCTGGAGTGGCGACCGCGAACCGGAAGACGCTGCGTTGGAAGGCCTCCCACTAGATGGACCGATGACCTCGTAAAGGTTGCAGGGATCCGCTGGATGCGAGACGCACGGGACCGGTCAATGTGGCGACACTTGGGGGAGGCCTATGTCCAGCAGTGGACGTCTTTCGGCTGAAATGATGATGATGATGAATTCCTTAAGATAAGATTTTTGTTCTGTAGTTTAGAGATTGCTTGAAGTTAGAACTGTCAGAAGATACTGTTTTAAGCTTTCACGGTTTACAACTAAACTTATACTGTCACTTACGGGAGCTCAAAATAATGAACAATCACGGAAGATATCCCGTAAGTGACAGTATAAAGATAGAATTCTTAGCTTTGCTGTCTTTGACGGTTCTTGCTTTGATCAAATCCTTGTCTATTGCATAAAATGGTTGCATAAATAATAATTACTCAAATTCAAGTCATTACTTTAACTTGGCTATAGATTCGAGTGTCAGTTTGAGGAACGGAACGCTTGGTTAACGGCTTTGTGGTCCTTTTTTTTTTAAACTTTGCCCCACACTAGGAATTTCTCCTGTATCGATGAGTTTAAATGTTTGTAAACGCTGGGTGCGTTTACAAACATTTAAACTCATATACACAAACAGACAGACCCGGAACAACTACCTGTAGATCATACAAATATTTGTTCCGTGCGGGAATCAAACCCGCGACACGCAGCGCAGCAGCCAATCGCTCAGCCACTGCGCCAACCGTGCCGTCACCGCGACTTTACTCACTGTATGTGTGTTTAGTTGATGTAAGTACTCAATTTGCTTATCAATCAAGCTCCCTGACCATATATGCACAAATACTCAGAACAGGAACAATTGTGATAATTATCCTGGGAATTCAACCCACAAACAGTGGTGCAGATCTCAATTACTCAGCTCAATGGCTAGGTAATTGCGTTGTCACCAATTATACCAAATTAATGGCTTGATAAGTTAACCCTGTAATAATTTGAGAATGAATCAAATCAAATCGTTTATTTGTCATACATGGGTTACATGCAAGTGTTCATTACAAAATTATATACTAATAATGTCCATTCCATGATCACTTGGCATACAAATGATTAAATAATATAATGAAAATATGATTCTAAAATTCCAATGATTTGTGTTATAATATTCCATTTCAGATTAAATATAAATTCTATTACTTACTATAAGTCATGCATGACGAGACAAAAGACAATCAACAACAATAAATTATTATCGTCAAGCGGACATCAAAACATTTAAAAAGTTCTAGTCGATAAAAAATCAGCAACAGAGTAATAACAAGTGAAGCATAATATACAGTATGTCAGGAGAACGGCTGCCGATACTTTAAAGGGTCTGCCTAACCCTTCGGGAATTACTGTCGTGATATATCGTATGTTATTTTTTTGTGATGATTTTACGTATTATGTGACTTTAGACTAGACCCTTTTTTTCTCTTTTTTTTTTTTGGGTACCGTATTACCCAGTGCTAACTGGGTTGTGGAGTTCCGATAGGCAGTCGCTCCATGTAAAATACTGGTATTTAGCTGCATCCGGTTAGGCTGGAAGCCGACCCTAACATAGTTGGGAAAAGGCTAGGCAGATGATGAGACTAGACCCTTTTTTTCGGATGAGAAATCATCAAATGATCCCCCCCCACTCTGGGCGGAGCGGAAGGGAGTGTCAGACTTGTACTGACTAAAACCCATTCATGTTCCTTCTTTGCCCTTTGTCTTCCAGGGCCACGTTATCTCTTTCGAACAGTCCCGCAGCCCTGGCAGGCAGACTAGAACCTTGATTGCAGACTTTCAGACAATAGTGACTGCCTTTCGTAAAGTTGATTAATGCTTGTATTGTTAGCTACATAAGTTAATTATTTTGTACGTTTTTAGCTAACGAGCGACTTGATTGATCGGCTTCTCCTAACAAATTCAATAACACAACTAACATCATTAGCTTTTCACAAATTTTCTTGTACAAGGAAAATATGCTCAGTAAAGTTAGTCTTATTTTTTAACAAACAACCTTAATTTTTATTTAATGAAAAAGTGGATTATCAAGTTCACTTTTTGGCCCAACAATGGCGGCGACCCAGATTTACGAACAGTAAGTGGTGGGTTCGAACCTAGGCAAGCGCATTACTTTGTGTAATTTATTTCATCACCACTGCTCTCAAAAACATCGTGAGGATACCGGCATGTCCTAGAACCAAAAAAATCGAAGACATGATATCTACCAACCCGCACTGGGCCCGCGTCATGGATTATAGTCTATTCCCTCTCATAGAGAGGAGGCTGTGTGTCCCAGCAGTGGGAACATTAAAGGCTGATTATGCTTTGGTAAGTTCATTTTGAAGGAAAAATACTGTTGCTTTTTTTGGGTCTTACAATAAAGAGAACAGGATCAACAAATGAGAAGAAAGTAATATGTCTGTAGTACGTATTTGTGTTGCGAGGGAGCCTAAGATTAATCAAGATCCTTCTTAGTGGTCTCTTGTTTATTTATTTATCTGCCCTATATAATAGTTGTGTGGAAATAAAGGTTTCAGGAGCAGCTAATGAAATAACTAAGTGCGATGCCGCATTTTGACCAAAATGCTCAGAAACCTTTTCGATTGTTGACCATGAAGGTTTGTCAATTTTCCAGTGAAAGCTTACATTATAACCAGTGATCGGATAATCGGATGCATATTTACCTAAAGTTCATTTTTGGTTAGGAAATTATGGAAGCGGCTTCTTAAAGCATATTTTTTTAAATATAAATCCCGGGATTCCAGAAAATTCGGGAATTCGAAACTAGTCTGTAACATGGTGAGGAAACGTCGTCTTTAGCATGTGGTATTTATTTAAAAAAAACAGGGGGATTACATAATTATTAATGTGTATTTGCTTAAATTTAATTTTAAAATGAACAATAGAAACATCCTTCGGGTACCTGCACACAAGCAGGAATATAATTTGATTTTATTACCCGATTTGATTCTTTTAAAAACAGTAAATTTGTTGATTCCGAAATCGCGGGATTTTTTCGATACAAAAGTGCATTCCATAATATTAGTCAACACCTTAAACTAAGTAAATATTCCTACACCCGATTTGATTCTATAGTAAAAAAAACTTAATTTGTCGATTCCGAATTCCCGGTATTTTTTATACAAAAGTGCATTCCATAATAGCCAACACCTACACTTTAGGTAAATATGCATCCGATTATCTGATCACTGATTATAACATTACGCCTGCCCTCTTCAAAGGGTTAGGTTGAGTTAACCTACTAGGTATAATTTACATCATCATAACCATCACTTCAGCCGAAAGACGTCCACTACTGGACATAGGCTTTCCCCAAAGGGGATGTTTTGCCGTAATCGCCACGCTTGGCAGGCAAGCTGGCGATCGCAGTAGGTACGGTTGTTAAAAAGCACAGAAACGCTGCTGCCCATTTTCTGGTCCCTTAGTCGCCTCTTACGATAGGCACGGGAAAATATGGGATGGTGCTATTCTTTACGTCCGACACCATACATTACAAAACAAAAAATGACATGATAAATTTATATCGGTCATTTTTAAAACACAGGTTTTTCCATACATTTGTAATTGACCGTGTAGGTACCACAATTTCGTAGGAAACGGCAGTTATTTTTTTAAATTACGTGACATCCATTTTGCTCGTATTGCCCCGATAGTCAGACATCAAAAAGCTAACGTGATGTATGACTGTATCATGCATTAGTCGAGGCCCGATTGGTTAACCATCGATAAAATAGAGCTTATCCTAAATTATACCTTACTAAGTAAAAAAAACTGCCTCGTTGGTCGAGCGGTTGCAAACGCGACTACTGAGCATGAAGTCCTGGGTTCGAATCGAGGTCGGGCAAAGTAATTTCGCATTATCCGTCAGGAATTTCTCAGTAGCAGCCACGGATTCTAGATTTATGCCCGATTGATGGCAATAGGCTCGCCCCCTATTACATGGGACTTTTAACTGGCGAAATGTGGGTGTACTATTTACATTAGGTACACTTTTGCCGAACCCTTCGGGGATTACAGGCGTGATATTATGTAACATACAAAAAAGAAACAGCCAATTATTTAATCCCCAGAGATCCCGTAAGCCTTACTACCCTCATCGCAAAGAGCAGAGCCGTAATACATCAGTCTCAGAATAAACCCCGCTGCAAATGACGGCTAATTACGAACCGTTTTCATTAAAAAACCGTGTCATTATTGTTCGTAAGTAGGAGGTCTTTAAGAGGTTTAATTTAAAACGATGTGATGGATATGCGTACGTGGTTGTAAAAGGAATGGTGAGGGATAATAAGCATTGAGTAGGTGGCATTATCAGAGGAGCTCGTGGCTAAATAACAGCCGCTCGGGTCGATCTTTAGGTTAAGCCGTGCTTACCTAGGTTGGTCTATGGATGGGTGACCGCCCATTACATACCGAGTTTCCTCCGTGCCTCGGAAAGCACGTTAAGCCATTGGTCCCGGGTGTCATTTGTAGATCTTTGACAGTTTTTAGGTAGTCAGTGGCCCAAAAAGTCTGACAACCAGTCTTACCAAGGGGTATCGTATTACCTAGTACTAACTGGGTTGTGGATGTTAGATAGGCAGTCGCTCCATGTAAAATACTGGTATTCAGCTGCATCCGGTAAGACTGGAAGCCGACCCCAACATAGTTGGGAAGAGGCTGGGCAGATGATAGGTGCTGCCCTTATCCCTATTTATTTGGAGTCGGCGCAGCATGTCTTCGTCTTCCGTATTACGTCTTCTCTCTATTGAGTAGGTGACACGTTAAATAAGAAAAACAGCCAAACAATGTACTGCTTTTGGAAACAGGTATCTTTGTAGTTTCTCCATCATCATCATCTGCCTTTTCCCAGATGTACCGGATGCAGTTGAATACCAAAAATGATGATCATCAGATTCCTACTTCTTCTTCAGATATGAAAACTTGTCTCTCCCACTCATTACGTCCAAAGTAAAGTTACCGCAAACTGTCAATCCAAATGATTTTAAACCATAAAATGTTGATGGTTATGGTCAAAATCGAATGAGAAAATTCGTCAGTTTGAAGTAACTTGATGCGTTGGTGACTGTACTCCCAAGCCAAATCGTACAAAATAAACTTAAGTCGACTCGCATTACTCCGGCAGCGGCAGTTACTTCCTTTATAAAAACCAGTAAACAACACACAGTAAACACTATACCAGGGCCAGCCACTTCATCCATATTTCCTCCAGATATAAAAACAAACATCACATGTTCCCAGGTACGGATTCTGTGCAAATACATTTGCTTGCACAGTTTGCAAAGGTCCTGTTTGAACTGCCCGTGTGCTCGTGTGTTTATTTTAATCCAGCTTGAGACGCTTCTCGGAAAACTGCGATTTATCGTGAAAAATCTGTCGGTGAAGTCTGAAGTTAAAAGAAAGTAACAAGTAAAATAGTTGTGTGAATTAACTGTCTAATCCTACCTGGTTTAGATGGGTAAGTCACATTGCACATTGTGCAGCCTCCTGATCTAAAGAATCGTGCATCATTATCATCATTTCAGCCGAAAGACGTCCACTGCTGGACATAGGTCTTCCCCAAATGTCGCCACATTGACCATTTCCGTGCAACTCGCATACAGCGGATCCCTGCAACCTTCACCAGGTCATCGGTCCACCTAGTGGGAGGCCTTCCAACGCAACGTCTTCCGGTTCGCGGTCGCCACTCCAGAACTTTTCGGCCCCATTGGCCATCTGTTCTGCGAGCAATGTGCCCTGCCCACTGCCACTTAAGTTTGGCTGTTCTTCGGGCTACGTACCTTGGTTCTCTTGTGGATGTCCTCATTTCTGATTTGATCACGCAAGGAAACACCGAGCATAGCCCTCTCCATTGCCCTGAATCGTGCAAATTGTGGCAAAGAAGTAACTGATCGTCAGTTCAGTTGTTTCGTTCGTTCAGTTTTACGAACTGAGTATAATATTACGTTTTGATTTATTAATCTGCAACTAAATAAGCCATGTATAATCCATGACAGTGATGCGATTCTCACTAAATATTTGTGCGTCATCATACTGTGACAAATTATATGTATAAAATTGTGAGGCAAGTCATAGGCGATAGCGGGAATAAACCTGTGTAATAACATACGTACAGATACATATACCTTTGTGCTCTTCTATCTTAATGTAATGTCTTGTTAAGTGTTTTGTGTGTGCATAAATAAATAAATAATATATAAACTCACGCCTTTTTGCCCTTGGGGGTAGGCAGAAATCACAGAGCACCACCTGCTACGATCCTTACATACTCCTTTTGCCTCATCCACGTTCATACATCTGGTCATACACGCACGCCGGTTGTGAGTACTACGCACCTGACCTCTCTGCAGAACCTCAGTGTGTGTCCTTCTAGGGCGTCCCCTCCTGACGTTGCCGCTCACATCTGCCTTTTAAATACCTTTTTTTGAGTTATGTGTTTACATATTTGGAAACTAACACAACCACGTCTTGTGTGATAATCAATGCCTCATATTCCTTGACTAGAAACGAAGGCTTTTTTCGGGTGCTTTTTTTTAATATTAAGAAGGATAATATAAGGAAGAAGCTTTCCAAGGAGAATGTTCAATTGTTCATATAACATAACATCACGCGCGTAATCCCCGAAGGGTTAGGCAGAGGACTACCATGTAGTAGAGTGTCCATGGAGTTTCTTGCCCATTCTTCTCCATAGAGATCTACGCTTTGGAATGTGCAACTAAAGTACTTTCTCAAGTTATTATGCCTTGTGACTGTGACTGTAGCTTCGCTTCTTTTTTGTTTTTTTTTGACATTCAAAAGTGCCTGTGATGGTCTAATTGAAATAAATGCTTTGAGTTTACCTACACCCACATTTCGCCAGTTATGTTAAAGTCCCATGTAATAGGGGGCGAGCCTATTGCCATCAACCGGGCACAAATCCAAACTCCGTGGCTGCTACTGAGTAATTCCTGATGGAAAAACCCAATATCACTTTGCCCGATCAGGGAATCGAACCTCATGCTTAACAGTCGCACTTGCGACCACTACACTAAAGGTAGTCTCCAAGAAGAATGTTCACGATTAAAATATATCACTTCGACACTGACAGAATTCTTATGAAACACACCATCATTGCGCGATGTCGACCACAGAATAACACCATGATTGACGATGTAACACGGCTTTATGTCGTAAATGTGGATTTAAAAACACGCCACAAAGTGTAATATCCTTTGTGATTATGTTAAGGAGCGCTAATGTTTATGTGATTGTTGTTGTATCTGATGTTTATTCTTTTTTCTTTGTGAGATGAAAGGCGGTTTTATACCCATGTTTTATATATTTTGTCGGTAGTTCCGTAGAAATCAAGTGTGTCAGAAAAAATAATGATGTGCAGAATATCACTGAATTTAAATTATTAAAATCAGTGATTTATATTGTTAATTCAAATTCAATTTTTTTTTTGCGAACTAAGTGTACAGTATTTTAACGATGGTAACAATAGGTAGGTTCTTAGAACTTAGTTGCCTGTTAAGGCATTGCAATATAAATGGTTTTAAAAATGTACATACCTAATATTATAATTTACATTATATTATTTTAATTAACATTATTCAAACATGTTATATTAATAATCATACTCTTTTTATTTTAATCATCATCTGCTTAGCCTTTTCCCAAATGTGTTGGAGTCGGCTTCCAGTCTAACCGGATGCAGCTGAATACCAGTATTTTACATGGAGCGACTGCCTATCTGACCTCCACAACCCAGTTAGTACTGGGTAATGCGATACCCGTTGGTAAGACTGGTTGTCAGACTTTTTGGGCCACTAACTACCTAACGACTGTCAAAGATCTACAAATGACAATACAATACTCTTTTTATTTTAATATTAAATAATTATTTTTCTCCAACGAATTCTTTTATAGAGTAATATGTTAAAATCAGTGACCGATGAAAAAATTCTATGGTTCCGAATGATGTACTGAATACGTGGTTACCGTTTCCGCGTCGGTGTCCCTTACACCCTGTGTATGTAAAAATTAGCAGTCGTTTATGAAAATTTGACACATAGCCCGAAAATGAGAAATAACCCTAAGTCAGCTCCAAAAAGGCCATTCCCAGTGACTACTATTTTCATTAACTTAAAATCAACATAACTAAACTTCTGTCTCTCTCTTCCACAGGTGATATCAGCATTATCCGTCTTCTTCATCTGCATATCAGTGCTTTCTTTCTGCCTGAAGACGCATCCCGACCTTCGAGTCTTCAGCCACGGCACCGTGGTGAGGGACAATAAATCGCAGTCCTTAGAAATGATGTGGAATGACAATGGGAAACCTCATGCAGCCTTCTTTTATATTGAACTGGTGTGCAATGTGTGGTTCACTATTGAACTCGTCGTGAGATTCTTGGTGAGTAGTTGAATTTAAGTTTCTTATTATGTATAACTAGCTTCTGCCAGCGGCTTCGCCCGCGTGGATTTCGAAAAATATCCCACCCGAACAAACATAGTTACTTACCTTCATCCGCTGAGACACGTATAAATTAATTTTTAATTGTCAGCCTAAACACAAAATTTGAATATCCTAACTTCAAAACTGACGGACTTTCATATAAACTTCCATCCCCTATTTTACCCCTAGACAAATATAATCAGAAAGCTTCGAACTGCTAAGCTATCGGGAGTTACACGTGATATTGTGAGTCAACCATAAAAGATAGACATATGCTGTCGTGGGATATTTTTTATATAATTTTAAGGAGAACATTTCCGTCATACATGATTTCTGTGTAGCTTTAACCATTAAGGTTGCACACGCGACGGAAGCTTAAAAATGGAGTAACTTCTACCGTTTTCCCAACATTTCCCTTCACTGCTCTGCTCCTATTGATTGTAGCGTGATGAAAAGTATACTATAACCAACTCAGGAGTATGAAAAATAATTGTACCAAGTTTCGTTAAAATCCGTCGAGTAGTTTTTGTTTCTATAACGGTTATACAGACAGACAGACAGACAGACAAAACTTTTACTGATTGCATTTTTGGCATCAGTATCGATCCCTAATCACCCCCTGATAGTTATTTTGGAAATATATTTCATGTACAGAATTGACCTCTCTACAGATTTATTATAAGTATAGATAGATAGATTAATAGATCAGTTCTTCGGAACCGCGTTTAATCACCTGCCAGTATCATATGGCAAATTTACAGTAACACTTTGAACGCCGTTGGTATTTGTGTTGTTCATGTTCGATGTTCATTGGTGATATTCATCCTAAATTGCAATGAGCGTACTACAATTACAATAGCGAGTAAACCTAAAATTTTAGTATAACCAACACAGACAAACTAACATTATTATTACGTAACCCACATTCAAAATAATATTCTGAATTAATAATGATAGACAAACACGTTTTGAAAACAAAACTCTCTGTCAATTATGAGTGACAAGTACAGCGTACTTGTTATGACTACAGTACCTGATAATAGTTGTGAAAATATACGGAGAATTATTGGTATGACGTGCACGCGAGTTGTTATAATTGAATATTTTGTATCTAGATGAGAATGGGACAGGAACGTTGAGATTGACAAAAAAAAAATACAGCTGAATTGAGAACCTCCTCCTTTTTAGAAGTCGGTTAAAAAGAGAGGCCTATACCCAGCAGTAGATTAATTCGGTGTGTGAGTGTGGATGATTGTGAATTGAATTGAGGGATCATGTAAAGTGCATTATGGTTAGGCATACCTACTCCTTTGTCATATCTACATGAAATGTATCAAATATGAATTAAAAATAACTTATAAGATACTTTTCCAACTTCATCCGTCGTGTCGGCCCATCGTTAACTTTCATTCCACCACTATAAGGGGTGAAACGCTTATTCTTCTTCTTCTTACTATGAAAAGGCAAGTTACTACAATCACGTTGCTGTTCAAGATGAAACGTGTTGCCTAAAAACACCATACATAGCATCTTCTTTGTTTTTTCTGTAACTCTAACTTTCCATTGTGCGAGGCACATCACTCGCAGAGCAACGCTTCGCCCGTGCTCCACAAATAACGCGACAGTCGAGTTCACAAAACCCGCCTGTATGTTTACAAGCACTTTAACTTTGCAGTGTTGGGCACGTAACTTTATTAAATTTTGTATTCGCAGAGTGCGTCGGGTTTTACTACATCATACGAATTTTTCACATGAATTCGTAGATCGACAGACATGTAGAAATATCGATTATTGCATGAATTAATGTATTAAATTACACAGAAGCCTTTGAGAAAAACAAATGACCTAAATGCAAAGTGATTTAAGATTCTATATAGAGGAGAAGAACACATAACATAACGTCACGCCTGTAATCCCCGAAGGGTTAGGCAGAGATTTACCTAATAGTACATCCACATTTCACCAGTTATGTTTAAGTGCCATGTAATAGGGGGCGAGCCCATTGCCATTAACCGGGCGCAAATCCATACTCTGTGGCTGCTACTGAGAAATTCCTGATGGAAAAACCCAATAACACTTTGCCCGACCTGGGAATCGAACCCAGGACCTCATGTTCAGTAATCGCGCTTCCGACCACTGCACCATCGAAGCAGTCACACGAGAAATTTCATAAAAAAACTGTGATCCCATTTTTTATGAGGCATAAGAGCAAAATGACATATTATACAATAAGGTTTCATTTTCAAGTATATACATTACACTTTTACCGCCAACAACCAGTTGGAAGTAGACTACAAGGTTACTTAATTACAGCATTATCTTCATTCTCATTTCTTTTGTCTTTACTCAGTCATTAAGAAAAAAATATTGTGATAGAAACTTACTCGCTAAACCGTCTTGGATTGAAGCCAACAAATAATTCGCCCTAATGATTATAGTTTTATCTGTCAGAAAGTTTCTTGTAAATAGTTATTGGCTATAAGATTAAGTAAAGGAAACGTACGTTTCTTGTGATGTGTATAGCCTTGGATAGTTCTGTAGAAAGTCTGTTTTAGTGTTCAATACTTTCAAAATATTCTTTACGGAAGTTAGTGCAGTACAAAATAGTTGAAAACCTTCTAGAATTTTACAATTTTCTGCCAACATTTCTATGTAGATTATTTTCCTCATCGTTCAGTCATTATTATTTTAATTTTCTACTGATATCTCTCATTTAATTTATTGTATCGTTCTCACTATGGATAAGTTGTCAAAAATAATTGAATGAATGTTTTACTTATTTATTTATTCAAAAAATTCACAGCTCTTTGAAATTGTATCTTAAAATATATAAACTAATCCTACAGCCATTGCATCCATTATCGTAACATCATAATGGTGCAGCTTGGATGAAGCGTATGCCCAGCGGTGGGCTGTATAGGCTGAGTCGATTGAATTATGTATATTAAACCAAACGGAATCCATTTCCAACTTTGTTGTAGTTATAAATTGTTCTTAAATGTCAATGAATGACATGGGTACTAAACAGTCATTAGCAATTTTAAATTGAACCACATAAAGTCCTTTCTTTCTATCTTTTGTGACATAAATCTTAATTCTGACAAGGAAATCCCTTTAAACCCAGTTTTAATTACAGTCCTCCTTAAAGTTTTAAATTTATCTGGCAGTGTGCCCAATCTGTTAATGCTGCAACTTTTGCCGCTGACTGTACGCAGTTAGAATGAATTTATTGTGCATTTCAAGTGGCCATGTTGAAAAGTTTTGTGCAAATGAATAGGAAGTACAAGAGTTATACTTCTTTGAGAAAAGGAAGTCGTCCTTGCTGGGTTCCGTTTGCGCAGAAGAGATATTTTAAGATTTTGTCGTTGGCAAGATTTCAGTCACCATGCTCGGGTTTATGGTTAACAGTAACAACTTTCTATAAGGGGGACAATAACTTAAAGGTTTTCTTACTCACAGAAAAATCAATTATACTAAAGCGCAGGCCACACCGCCAGCTGGCGGGCGGGCGGGCGAGCGACGCGAACGACGCCCTTTTCATACTTTGTTCGTATATTTCGATAGTTCGCGGTGTGAACCAATGTATGAAAAGAGGTGAAACGACGCGTCGTTCGCGTCGATCGTCCGCCCGCCAGCTGGCGGTGTGGCCTGCGCTTTAGAATACAATGCAAAATTAAAATGAATAAATCAGAATACACAAGAGAATTGTACGTGTATCAATTAAATAACCGTCCTAAAGACCTAGACAATCCGAGATTGTTGGTAGAAAATTCAGAAAAGTACTAGGAAAATATGAAACGCCATGATTGCCAGTGTTCTTGTCTCGGTTCTCTGATCTTCCTCTTAGCGTGTCGATGGCAAATTTTCATTAAATAATATTTGGCCCAAATAATTCAGATATGCAAACTCCCCTCGCTGACGCAGTCATAAGATCGTCAAGTGCGCAAGTGTCACGGCATGCAGCGCAAGATGGAAGGTGGGCCATTGTCTGTGGAGACATGCTGTATACACATTTGAGATCTGAGTCGTCCATGAACCCCCATCTGAAGAGATTGTCTTATGATGGCAAGCCTTTACTGCGTGTGTTTTTTAAATACTCGTAGGTCTATTTCTGGAACAATACGCCCAAAATTTTATTCGACCTGCCGTTGATACTTAAAGGTCATTCCTATATTCCGACCTTGACCTTAACCTAAAGACGTCAGACGGACGTTTTAGAGTACTCTGAAGGGTACTTGAACCAACCCGACATTTCCGTACCTCTAATTACCCTAAGAAAATGTTACGAAAGGTCATAGCATAACAGAAATATAATCAGCTTTCAACGATCTGACTCCTGGCACACAGGCACCATCTCTGAGTGAGGAAGTAGACAGTAATCATCACGTGGACGTTGTGTGTGATGATGGACGTCAAATGTCTTAAAATTCGTCCTTGGGCATGCTGATTTCTTTCACCATTTTGGGAGCAGTGGTGATAAATAATTTAAACCACGTGTAGTGCCAGTCTGGATCGAATCGACGACCCAGGCTTCGTCACCGCTCGTCACCTCTGGGCCACTACATTATGTAGGTACATCATTTATCTTTTTAAGCTTTGCTCCACACTAGAAATTTCTCCAGTGTCGTGTACAAACATTTAAATACACATAAACAAATAGCTACACCCGAAACCACTATTTGTAGGCAATACAAATATTATTTCCGTGCGGGGATCGAACCCGCGACACGCGGAGCAGCAGTCAATAGCTCAGCCACTGCGTTAACCGTGCAGTCAAAATTATTCACCAAATGCTACGAAACAAATCATAACCATGAAAAAACATCCTCAATTCAGCAATACCAACAATGCCTTCAGAATTGAACACAAAGTGCAATTAAAAATTAATTATATCCAAAGTGGGTTGTAATTGTAGCCAGTTCGCGGCCACAAAGGCAGGAGCAAGCCTTTTTGTTCCTACCCGCAATTTGTTAAGAGCTTTCTGCTAGAAATTAATGATCCAGGTCCAAAAGTTTCCACTTTATGTGGTGTTATCGGTTGGAAATGTGTGTCAAGCTTGACTTTGAGTGATGTGATGTTCTGATGTAGTGGAAGTTAAGAAGTCATCATCTTCCCTTATCGCATATTATTTAGGGTCGGCGCAACACGTTTTTTCACGTTCAATTCGCCCCTGTAACTGAAAGATAAAAAATAAGAGTACTTATTTAATTTTAAGTAAGTAATAAAAATGACTGCATCGTTGGTCTAGTGCAAGCGCGACTGCTGAGCTTGAGGTCCTGGGTTCGATTCGGAGTCGGGCAAAGTGTTATTGTGTTTTTCTATCAAGAATTTCTCAGTAGCTGCCACAGAGTCTGTATATGTGTCCGAATGATGGCAATAAGTTCGCCCCCTATTACAAGGGACTTAAACATAACTGGCGAAATGTGGTTGTACTTCAATTCAATTCAATTCAATTCAATTCATTTATTTGCAAAAACATGTGTAGATAATATACATGGTATGATGCTAATTATAGGTGTTACAATATAATCTTTGGCTCAACATGTTTGACCATGACTGGTGTACAAATTAGGTCAAAAAAAAAACCACACACTTCAAAAAAAAAAAAATTAAAATACAAAGAATAATAATCAGAAAAAACAATTAAAATTAATATTAAATTTAAAAAAAAAAGAAGTTAAATAGTCATGCGATTAAATAAATAAAATAGATTCAATTCGTATAATTTAAGAGCGATTTGTCATTTAAAAATTCATTGACATTATAGTAGGCTTTTCCTATCAATATTTTTTTTAATGTTTTCTTAAACTGATCTGTATTTAGTATTTTCACACATTTAGGGATATTATTATAAATTATCGGCGCTCTGCATACAACGCTTTTATGCAGTAGAGCTGTCTTTGCTGGTTGAACACGAAGTTTACTATTATCCCGGCGATTACGTATTACAATGTCCGATATTCGAGGAAACAAATGAGGGTTATTTCTAACAAATAAGGAGATTTCCAAAATATAAAGTGACGGCAGTGTGAGGATTTTATGCTGTGTAAAAAATGGCTTACAGCTCTCAGTGCTATGGATACCGAACATAGCACGTATGCATCGCTTTTGCATTTTAAATGTCATATCTTTATTAGATGAGTTGCCCCAAAAGATAATGCCATATCTGAGGACAGATTCAACAAGTCCATAATACGCCGAGAGCAACACATCAGTGTTGATAGATGGAGCAAGCTGGTACAAAGCATATGCCTGACTACTAATTTTTTTACATAGTGCATCAATGTGTTCTTTCCAATTTAGTTTACTGTCTATAATTAAGCCGAGAAAACGAGCATTAGATACTTCATTTATTGTGTAATTATCATGAATCAAATTTATATTTAATGGATTATGCAATCTTTGTCCAAAGTGCATTATATTTGTTTTGGATAAATTTATTTTTAAATTATTGTTATCAAGCCAAGAAATTATAGATGTCAGTGAATTATTAATGTCAGATTTATAATTATTAATGTCCTTACATGCAATTGAAACTGTACTGTCATCAGCAAATAATGTCATAGGTTGAGTCGTTGCCTTTGGCAAGTCGTTGATATAGATAATAAACAGCGGTGGCCCTAGCACACTACCTTGAGGAACACCGTATGTGACATTTTTTCTCACGGAGCTAAATGTTTCTTCTTTTTTTGTTTTAGCATTCACTTTAGTTATTACTGTTTTCTGTTGTCGATTCGTTAAATAGGATCTAATTAAATCTAAAATATTGCCTCTTATGCCGTATGCGTCAAGTTTACTGATTAGTATATTATGATCTACATAATCAAAAGCCTGTGACATATCGCAATAAATAGCACAAACTGGAACTGTTTTGTCAAGGTGGCCGATAACATTTTGAATGAATTCATAAATGGCCATGTTTGTGGTTTTATTCTGTCGAAATCCCTTTTGTTCAGTGCACAAAATTTCATTTTTTTCCAGATATGAATTAAGTTCGCCATAAAGATATTTTTCGAAAATTTTTGAAAATATTGATAGTAGTGCAATAGGCCTATAATTCGCCATTAACTGTTTGGATTCTTTTTTGAATAAGGGTTTTATAACTGATAGTTTAAGATCTTGTGGAAATATTCCAGTAGATATCGACAAGTTCAGAATGTGACTAAGGTGATGGCATATATCCTCATTTACTGCTTTAATTATTTTAGTAGAGATACCATCATATCCTACACTGTTGGTATTTTTCAATTTGTTTATAATTTTATTTATCTGGTAGGGTGAACTTGGTGCAAGAAACATTGAATTTAAACGGTGATTAATTAAAGACGTTACCTTTTTCCCGGCACCCGGAAGGGGGTTGACTTTTTCAATAAAATAATTATTAAATGCGTTCGCTATTTCTGTTGGATTATTAAGGACGTTGTTTTCATCTATTTTTATGTTCTCAATAGATTCTTTTGGGGTATTAAGTCTCGTTTTGTTAATAATCCGCCACGCTGTTTTAGTTTTATTATGAGACGTTATTATTTTATAGTTATTCTGCGCACGTTTTGTTAGTTTTATAATTTTTTTAAATAACTGACAATAATTTAAGTATTTTAATTTGTTGTCTTTTGTTGAGTTTAATCTGAATTTCCATAGCAAATCCTTTTTCTTTCGACTGCAAATTTTTACACCACGTGATACCCACTTTGGTTTATGATTGACTTTTATTAAAAATTGGGTTTGTGGAAAACAAAGGTCGTAAAAAAGTTTAAAATCAGCTATAAAATATTGATAAGCCGTGTTTGGGTCATCAGTGCGGTAAATATCCGAGAAAGACAAGCTCTTAATACACAATTTAAATTTATCAATATTTTCTTCGCTATAATCGCGTTTTATTGTACGCCAATAATGCAATGTCAGACTTTTTTTAACAGGAACTTTGATTAATTGGGCGGTATGGTCCGATAGACCTAATTCCAGAACTTCAGATTTACATCCCTTTTTAAAGTTATGTGCAAAATTATCAATACAAGTTCGACTGGCGTATCTGGTCGGTTCATGTAAAGCCAATTGTAAATTATAGTTCAACAGTAAACATTCAAAATCTAATGTTACATTATTGCGTCTTAGAATATCTATATTAAAGTCACCAGTAATTATGATATTATTACAATTCAATTTGGCAATATAAGTCAGAAGTTTTTCCAGTTTATGGAAGAATGTAAACATGTTATTTTGTTTAGGTACCCTATATATGCAAACAATAATAATTTTATAGTCAAGAAGTTCAACTGCACAACCTTCTAATACACAATCAAGACAAAATTTTCGGATTTCTGGAATTTCCCTGAATTTATGTTCTTTTTTAATTAAGATACATGCTCCTCCTCTTTTACTATTTGTTCTACTGTAAAATGAAGCCAAACCGTAATTTGGTAGGTATAAATTTGACTCAAATCCCGCCATCATAAAGTGCTCAGTAATACATATGACGTCCACAATTTTGTTACTGTCTGCGAGTTCTTCTAAGTTTACACATAATGCGTCAGATTTGTTAATTAAACCTGCAATATTCTGATGTAAGATATGCATAAATTTCTCAGAGAAAAAACTGGTTGTCGGTTTCATTTTCTTTGATTTCAGGAGAGTTTATAACAATGTAAGGTTCAGTCTGTATTCTACTATTATACGGTATTATGTCAAACTGCCCAAATGAGCACAAATCAATTACAATACTATTCATAATGCTGTCGTACATATGTTTCATTCCATGTATTTTGATTTTTCCTGTTGTGTTGGAGAACATGTCTAGTGATAGCCCACTGTTGCTGTCAAATAGGTAAGCGTAGTCATTATTTTGTAGGTCAAGATAAAGCAGATTACTGAACATCTCTACTTTATAATTGTAAATAGGTGCTCCTGTTATATACGTCGGTAAACAAACAATATTATTGATGTGGGCAACCTTCTGTAACGATTCTCTTATCATATTTATCACGTTTATGTAATTTCTCTCAGCTTTTATGTCATTTTCTCCTACGAAAATGATACAGTAATCGTTATCGGTAAAGTCTTTCAATTTATTTTCTATATTGTATAAGAGTTCTCTTATAGTTCCATTTGGCATTAAATAATGGCAAAAATCGAAGTAGTCGGAGAAGATGTCTTTAATCAAGGATAAGTGCCCTGTTGGTTTGGTGCCACTGCTTAGAATGCATAATTTGTTCTTCTGTTTAGTTCTTGCAATGATATCTGCCAGCTCTTTTTTACTATGTTGAGTTTTATTATTATAGACTGATAAAGATGAGGGTACCTCTTTTATATTGTTTGCTGGCTGCGTATGGGTGTGGCAAGAGGTTTGAGTCTCTTTGTCCAACATGATTCTCGGGATTTTGCGATTGTAAACACCAGATGGTTTAGCTGAATCCTTATTTACATTGTCGTCTGGAGAAATCGTCTCAGTTTTGTTATGAACCAGTATTTTGGTTTTTCGAACTGATTTCGGTGTCTTGCTTTTCCTCTCAGGTGATAAGCACATTTGTTTATACGTATTGATAGTTTTTACCGATTTTTGAAGATCAGATTTAAGACGAAAGTTTTCGCTATTTAGGTTCTCTATTTCTAGATGAGCGCTTTGAAGTTGTGCCATGAGTAATTTCACTTGTTCACTCAAATCATTTATTTCCCCACTATTGTCATGCAAGCTATCTGGTATACTCATCATTGTAGTGTCGAATATATTTTTGTTACTGTTGCTTGTCATGTTTACAAGATCATTTAACGAACTTGTCCGACAGATTTTACGAAAGGTGATGTTGTTGCTTTCTTGATCCATTTTAAATAAATGTACCGTCACCGTAGCGCTCTCTGTTGAGTTCTGCTAGTAATTCTGCACGGATATTGGTTCCTGCGTGTGTGTTAGTCTTTGTTAAAGTTTTTACTTGTTAGGTAACGTACACCTCTGCCAAACCCTTTGGGGATTACAAGGCGTGATGTTATGTTATCTACTAAGAACGTGTTTAGATGGAAATACCGTGTCAAAAACTACATCTAAAGAGGTTTAAAGAAAAATAGGTTTGTCTGGGATGAACGCCATTGACCACGTTGAGGAAAGATCTTCCATGTAACTTTTCCAATTTCATTAAGTAAATCGCATCTCTCGGTGAAGGAAAACATCGTGAGGAAACCAAGTCTGATGTCACCAGCTCGCAATTGGTGAGCAAGGCTTTGTTCCTTTTCAACATACTACTTTTTCAGTATCAGAAGAGACCTTTGTGTATCTCCTTTATCTCTTCTCTTCTCTTCTCTTCTCTACATATAATAAAATCGTTAAAATCTGGTCCGATGTTCCGACTTGGCGCAAAAATTACTGCATAGATCCTGTTCAAATTTTGCACAAATATCTGTAATAGGCTTCTTCAAATGTTAGGCTATATATTATCACGCTATTTGCTTAAGGGTATGTTAGTATTATTCAATTGTTTATCGTTTCAGCCATGATGTGCGTAACAACGTTTATTTCAAAGTATATGTCAGCGAAGCAAATAGAGAAACGGTTTCATGACCCCTTTACGTGCACGTCGCAAGTTCGATCCCCAGTAAAATTATACTTTTTTTAGTTGGTTGTAATTTGTTTTGATAGAGATTATGATTATTAAAATTTATTTTATCTATTTCATGTATATTTTTCCACGAGAATGAAGTCGCGGGCAACAGCTAGTCATAAATATAATAAATTGCAATGCGACCAGAAATTTTGGAGCTAAAATAGTGTTTTCTAAAAGCGTATTAAATAAATCCAACTTTCAGATACCACTACACAAAAACTCAGCGTTCATTAACAAATCAAAAATAAAAACGGAAATACCAAAGCCAACTTTCTAACTTTTATTTTAACAACCGAAGTAAGTTTTCAACAAAATAATAACAATTTTCGGAGGGAGTCTCGTTAGTGGACTCCATTCCGAATGTTATGGAGCTCGAGGTCTAAATAAACAAATGAATGGTACATTTGAATCGAGAACTTTCGAGGAATCCCTGAAAAATTACTGGCCAGTCCATTTTAGAAGGATTTCGTTCGAAAAATTTGCGCTTCGTGATTCAAAAGTTGTTCTAATTTCGAAGTATAAAATTACTGAAGAATAGGATGTCATGTTATTTTTATGTTCCTCTAGAGACCTGAAGAGTAGTGTAAGACTAATAAAGACGATGGTTGGGTATGGCTTGCGAGTAGGTGAAGAAGAATTGTTGCACTTACCCCAAATAAATTAGGATAAGGGCAGGAAAATAATTATGAAGAACCTAAGTAATAGAAGAACTTTTTCATCATTCATCATCATCATTTCAGCCGAAAGACGTCCACTGCTGGACATAGGCCTCCCCCAAGTGTCGCCACATTGACCGGTCCCGTGCGTCTCGCATCCAGCGGATCCCTGCAACCTTTACGAGGTCATCGGTCCACCTAGTGGGAGGCCTTCCAACGCAGCGTCTTCCGGTTCGCGGTCGCCACTCCAGAACTTTTCGGCCCCATCGGCCATCCGTTCTGCGAGCAATGTGCCCTGCCCACTGCCACTTAAGTTTGGCTATTCTTCGGGCTACGTCGGTAACTCTGGTTCTCTTGCGGATCTCCTCATTTCTGATTTGATCACGCAAGGAAACTCCGAGCATAGCCCTCTCCATTGCCCTTTGGGTGACTTTCAGCCTTCTGATGAGGCCCATTGTGAGCGACCACGTTTCGGTCCCGTATGTAATCACTGGCAACACACACTGGTCATAGACTTTCGTCTTGAGACACTGCGGTAAGTTGGACGAGAAGATACCACGCAACTTCCCGAACGCTGCCCAGCCGAGTCGGATTCGACGATTGACCTCTTTCTCGAAGTTAGACCTACCTAACTGGACCGTTTGTCCCAGGTAGACATAATCGTCTACAACTTCGAGTGTAGAGTCTCCGATCTTGATAGGAGTGGGTGTTACATGGGCATTCAACATGACTTTGGTTTTGTCCATGTTCATTTTAAGACCCACTCTTTCGGAAGCTCTACTGAGGTCATCGAGCATTGTACTGAGGTCCTCCATGGTCTCAGCCATGACCACTATATCGTCGGCAAACCGAAGGTGAGAGATGTACTCGCCATTGACGTTGATGCCTAGCCCTCTCCAGTCCAGAACCTTGAAGACATCCTCCAGTGCAGCGGTGAACAGTTTCGGAGATATGACGTCTCCCTGTCTTACACCTCGCTGCAGAAGGATAGGTTCCGAGGTCTGGTCCTGAAGTCGGACTGACATGGTGGCGTTTTTGTACAAACTCTTCAGCACCTCGATGTACCGATAGTCGATTTGGCACCGTTGGAGAGACTGCAGTACAGCCCAAGTCTCGATCGAATCGAAGGCTTTCTCGTAGTCCACAAACGCCAAGCAGAGAGGCAGGTTATACTCTTCGGTCTTCTGTATAACCTGGCGCAGCGTATGTATGTGGTCTACGGTGCTAAAGCCTTTTCGGAATCCGGCTTGTTCGGGAGGCTGAAAATCGTCAAACCTGCGCGCGAGACGATTCGTGATGACTCTTGAAAACAGCTTGTAGACATGGCTTAGAAGTGAGATGGGCCTATAGTTCTTCAGCCGGGCATTGTCGCCCTTTTTGAAGAAGAGTACCACCACACCCCTGCACCATGCCTGCGGCGTTTTCCCCTCGAGTATGACGGAATCAAACAGCTTCTGAAGGGTCTTAAGTACCGGTTTTCCACCTGCCTTCAGGAGTTCGGCCGTAATTCCGTCCTCACCCGGTGCCTTGTTGTTTTTAAGCTGTTTCAGAGCCATCCTAATCTCGTACAGGCTGACATCCGGAATGTCTTCGGTATAGTGTCGGGTCAGTCTAGCTCTTGGGTCGTTAGCTAGATTTGCAACGGGTTTACTGGTTGAAGTGTACAACTGCCCATAAAAACTCTCGATCTCCCTCAGCAGCTCCGGTTTGGCGGATACGATCCTGCCATCGTCGGTCTTCAGTTTCGTGAGCTGGCTCTGCCCAATAGCCAGATCTCTTGAAAAAACCTTGGAGCCTTTATTCCGCTCAATAGCGTCTTTAATACGCTCGGTATTAAAGCGGCGGAGGTCGCGTTTCAAGGATTTAGAGATCCGTCTATTGAGCTGCCGGTACTTCCACGCCTCGTCTGAAGACTGCAGGATCATCTCGCGCCGCTCCTTCATGAGCTCGAGAGTATGATCAGAGAGTCTTTTGTTCTTCTGTGCACGACGTGTCTTGAAGAACTTAGACCCAGTCGTATGGACAGTTTCCACGAACCCATCGTTGCATTCGTCCACTGAGCTTCCTAGGCACTCGAAACGATTCTGGAGTTCAAGCTGAAAGCTCTCGGGGTTTTGGATCTGGATTTGTGCTGGACGGAGCGTAGACTTCATCAGTCGAGACCTTTCAAGCTTTATATTGATGTTCAATGTGCCTCTTACCATGCGGTGATCGCTCCCGGTTTTCACCGAATTGATCACAGAGACATCATTGAACATTTGCTTCTTGGTTGACATGATGAAGTCAATCTCATTTTTAGTTGCACCATCGGGACTCTGCCAGGTCCACTTCCTGTGCTCACGCTTTCTGAAGAAGGAGTTCATCATATAGAGGCCCTCCTTCTCCATAAAACTAGCCAGTTGGTGACCCCGGTGGTTCCGACGTCCAACCCCAAATTGCCCCACCTGCAGCTCATCCCCGTCTCGTTTGCCCAGTTTCGCGTTGAAGTCCCCCATGACAACGGTGAAGTGAGTTTTGAAACCATGCAGGGCTTTAGAGATATCCTCATACATGGTCTCCACTTCGTCGTCGGGGTGTGCCGAGGTCGGGGCGTAGACCTGTATGACCTTCAGCGAATATCTTGAGGATATTCTGAGTATAAGGTACGCCACCCTGGTCGACACACTCTCGATCTTCACCACGTTATTCACGAGGGACTTGTGGACGATAAACCCAACACCACCCTGGGACTGCCGGTCACCCTCTCGGAAATAGAGCAGGTTGCCGGATTTCAGGATTATCGTATCCTCCCCCTCTCTTCGGACTTCAGATAATCCCACAATACTCCATCGCAGCCTGCTCAATTCCTCTTCGAGTTCCGTTATCTTCTCGTCGTTCCGGAGTGTACGCGTGTTGTATGTTGCCAGGTCAAGTCGTCGGTATAGGCAGCCTGATCCCGTCCGGAGATTCTTCGCACCCCTTGCCACGCCGTAACCTCGACCGCTACCATAGTCGAGGGTAGACGGGCTGCCGGGTACTAGGGGCCATTTCTTGGTTGCGCTCATCATTGGGGGGGTTTTGCCATAATCGCCACGCTTGGCAGGCGGGTTGGCGATCGCAGTACGGTTGTTAAATACCGCAGAGAACGCTGCTGCCCATTCTCTGGTAAGTCCCTTAGTCGCCTCTTACGACACCCACGGGAAGATATGGGATGGTGCTATTCTTTTACGTCCGACACCATACGGAAGAACTTTTTACTAAACTTAAATGATGGATAAGTTTGTCTTCCTCTAGCCTTAGAGAATTCGACCAGTTATAAATTGATGATTTTCAAATGATTAATTATCTTCTTTATAATTCGACAGTTCAAGAAATTTTGAAGCCTATTGTAGTCTTTGTGAAGCAAACTAGAATAATTAATTACAGCTAAGTTTTCAATTCCAGTTTTCCGTAGAATGGGGCTTAAGAAAATGAAGACCAGCTGTTGTTTGCTCGATGTTTTTGCTATTGATATCCAAAATGGTAACGCCCCAAAGAGGCTTTCGATAACTGTTCATTGTACCTATTTCAGTAGATGTCGTTTAAAGTTGTGGCCGTACGTTTAATTGAAAATAGCAGCTCTAGTCTCTTTAGCGGAATGCTTCTGGCTGAGAATATTATCACAAAAAAATAATCTGTGAAAGTTCAGACCCCAGCACATTAAGCTACCTGAAACTGTCAAATTTTCTCAATCAACCTTGAACCTAATGCTTTAGCGATAAAGTTGAAAATCTATTAAAGAAATTTGACAGATTGTACTGTAGTCTGTCTGTCTTTAACCTTTTCACACCTTAACGGATTTGGATGGAAGTTTGAGCAAATATAAACCTTGATTTGGGTTAGGATACTTTTTCTCCGAAGTACGTTCCCGTAGACTAAATTCGAACCTCCACACTGGCGGAGCCGAGGAAGCAGGAAAAGCAAGTCAATCATTAAGCAAGTGCAAGAAAATTCATTTACTCTTCCATAGTCGATATGCTAAACACCATATTTCACTCTTCAGTCCTTGACTAACTTATTTACATAAGAACCCTTTCAGGAACACATCAACGATTTGTCGGCAGATCGTCGTAGTAATACTCGTACCTATCTAAGTTGAAGATAGTTCGTAAGTTAAACTTCGTACAACTTCTGCGGGTATCTTGACAACTGTTACAGAACTGAAACTTCTACTAGTCTCGAATGTTCTTATCGGTACAAGGCGGTTGTGGAAAAAAGGCGTTTAAACAGTTTTACTGGCGTGGGAAAGAGGATGTTTTTTTTGTATTTTTGTGTGGGATAGGCCATGCTCAGTGGCGTGCCTAAGGGCCAACAGTACGGCAGGCCCCTAGGGCAAGTAGACTGTTCATAAACCCTAACATCATGAAGACTAGTAGGTTATAAGGGCGAGTCAGGCTTTTAGGCTTGTATGAAAGTACCGCCACTAACCATGATCTAACTAAAACGAACCTCGCGGGAACAGATGACCGTCTCGTTCATTCTGTTAGGCGAATCTGAACACGTCTTTGCGTTGACATAGACAGTTCGAACAAGGGTTCCGGTTTATCGAAGAAATTAATGACTAAACCTATGAATGCAAATATCGCATGTTTTATGTTTTGGACAAGGGGTTAAACTTGCTCGATAATAATCAACTTCCAGCAGTATTTCCTAATAAAAATTCCTACATACCTAATATTCCAGATCTTTGATGATATAAATTATTATTATTCAATATTTTTTCTGCAATAATAACCTCACTAAAGTTTGCCGAGATTCCAGAATTCTCTGGGGTAACATAACAAACAATTCATAGACGTGCAATCCTAAATCTTCCGTCCGTGATCAACCTTTGCAGTTAATAAAGTAGATATTTTATTTTAGAAGTAAAGAAGAGTTTCTTCTAAATTATGTCTCAAATATAAACTTGTTTTGATTATTTTGAAAACTTCATAAAATATGAAACATTGCTGCCAATTTACTTTTTTTCGCTAATGATAATCACATTTCATAATGAACATTTTAATAGAACACAGAGCGATATTCCATTTAGTAATATTGATTAATTAATCAAAACAACGTGATTTCTAACAGCTATTTGCGACGTTGCCAACATTCAGAAAACACCATTTTTACAAAAGTTCCATTACTATGTCCGGTTCTTTCTAGTTCTTTGTGTTACCATTTTCAAGCCTTGTATAAAAATACAAAGAATCTCTCAAAAGAAGGTCTTCAAATCTCTTTCTGAGAGCACCTTACCCCACAACCCGCTTTCTATCTGACGCTTGCCCGAGCCCCGAATGTTTGCCGAGATCACGGCAGCCGCTCTAGGGATGAGCTCGCCCATAATTGAGTGAAGAGGCCTATCTACTTACAGAGGAAGCTGTACGATTGTTTGTTTGGTTAGATTCGGAGTGAGTGAGCATTGTTTGGGTGGTAAAGAATGCCCACTCATTCTTTGATGAGTGGGTTGAGAATGTGATGAATAAGTCGATTTTTGAATCTAAAATACAATTATCCCAAACCATTTCAGTTAAATTGTTTGACGGCACGGTTGGCGCAATGGCTGAGCGATCGGCTGCTGCGCTGCGTGTCGCGGGTTCGATCCCCGCACGGAACAAATATTTGTATGATCTACAAGTAGTTGTTCCGGGTCTGGCTGTTTGTGTATGTGAGTTTAAATTTTTGTAAACGCACCCACGATACAGGAGAAATTCCTAGGGTGGCGCAACGTTTTTTTTTAAAAAAAACAAGCACAAAGTATCATCCATAGATATGAATTAATTCTTAAAATTATAAAAATCTTATTTTTGAATTTTTAATTAGACATATTTACGTAACGTTTACACCGCTCGTGCTGGGGCCTCAGGTCAGCATCGCCTGAACCTGAAGCGTTCACCATTATTTTTACGAAACGCTAAATTGCACAGCGGGCACGCTAATAAGCACTAACTGATCCAAACCCAAGGTGCTGGCCGTTAACCACCACCTTGGGTCTGGATAAGTTATTGTAAATGAGGTGATGGCAATTCGGTGAATTATTTATATGTGTGCTATAAGACGAAACCTATATTTAGAATATGGGTTTCGTCGGGTCGGTTCGGAAAGAAAGAAAAAGTTGATTCGACCTATAATTATGGAGTAGTCCCCATATGGGTCGAATCAAATTTTTCTTTCTTTATTTCTTGTATAAAAATATGGGTTTCGTCGGGTCGGGTCGGAAAGAAAGGAAAATTTGATTCGACCTATAATTATGGAGTCCCCATAGGGGTCGAATCAATTTTTTCTTTCTTGATTCCTTATATAAATTCATTATTTATTATTTGGCTAAAATATGTTTAAGCACGAACAGGGTTACTTGCATTTTTTACTATAAAAATAATTACGCCAATCTCGATAAATGAGGTCTCTTTACATTGAGGAAACTGTCGTGTTTCCTCATCCATAAATTATAGTCTGTCGCCCGAAGATGTTCCAATTTTCTTGATAATAGCGATGTTTATGTGTCATTGACCTCATAATGGGTTTGATGTGCTTTTGTTTGTTTACGTTTTGTCGTTTTATCGCGTTTCTATGATAATGGGGGTTCAGAAAGTTCATTATTTTGTGTGAATTACTTTTGAGGGTGAGATTTCCTCTCCCTTTCTTTTGTCATTGTGTTTATATTTATGAAATAGGACAATAGCACAGATTCCGCGAAGTCCGGTTAGTTAGGATTTCATTTGAATTTCTCAATATTAGCGAAGACCGCAACACGCAGTATTGGAATTCAACAAGGCGTTTGACTATATCATATTATTAATAATAATTTATATGTATAATTAACAGTAGACTAAGTTATGAATAAAATAATCAACGGTTTTATTTAAAGTTCACACAGGTTCAAAGAATCAAGTTTATCATAGTAATACCGTGTCGGAACACCTACTAACTTATTATTACTTCTTGTGTCATAATTATAATAACTCAGATCATGTAGGATTTAATGATCAAACAGATCAAAAATTTTAAACTCCTACATTTAAAGTTTATCGCATGGAGAAGTACTAGCAACTTATGTACATATTTAGTAATATTTGTAATCAAGAATTTTGAATTACATGGAAACCTACTGAAGAATTACTTTGGCTCCAAAATAAGTTGTATTTCTTTTAGCTGCGGTGACAATATTTTCCAGCAGGACTTCCTACAGTTGAACTTTTTGCAATATCATCATCATCTGCCTAGCCTTTTCCCAACTATATTGGGGTCGGCTTCCAGTCTGACCGAATGCAGCTTAATACCAGTATTTTACATGGAGCGACTGCATATCTGACCTCCACAACCCAGTTAGTACTGGGTAATACGATACCCCTTAGTAAGATTGGTTGTCAGACTTTTGGCCCACTGACTACCTAACGTCTGTCAAAGATCTACAAATGACAGCCGGGACCAACGGCTTAACGTGCTTAAATTTTTGCAATAATTGAATATAAATCGTAACGTTTCATTTAAGCTACATTAACCTATCAAATATAATTTTGTCGAACAATGTAAGTTTCAACAGAAGCTGCCTAACTTCAAGTAACTTACTTGAGAACTTAACATGTCTCTTGAACTGCTCATAACTCACTTCTCTCAAGTCAAACATTGGTTACGTTAGGATTCACTTAGTTTTGATTAACAAGATGGCCTTCATCACAGGAGTTTACTTGCAAGCTAGATGAAAGATAATATTATATATAATATGTTATTTAGATGTAGGTTAAGATTTAGGATATAGTATGTAATTTTATAGGATGTAGATTAAGGATTTAGAATGTAAGGCCACTCTATCGCATTGGATCACAGATCTGTAATGGTAGTTGTAGGTAAGAGTTTGTAAATAAATAAATAAATATTATTTATGCCCGTTTTCGCGATCACTTAGTTTACATCTAAATAGATGTCTAAATACGATTGCACTTTTGGAATTTTAAGTATCGTATTGATTTGATGCGAAGCGAAGAGTGGAAGGCTATGGGGAGGTCTTTGCTCAGCAGTGGGACAACAGAGGTTAAGTAAAAAAAACAAAAATATTTGATGCGGAGGAATGAGGAAAATGTCGTAAGGAAAGTTTTGAGTATGAATGTGGATGGGTATAAGAGTAGAGGAAGACCTCAAAAACGATGGATGGGCTGTGTGAAGAATGATATGGCAAGAAAGGAGATGTCTGATGAGATGACGAGTAATAGAAAAGTATGGAAGATAAGACATGCTGCGCCGATCCCAAATAAAATGGGATAAGGGCAAGAAACTGAGATAATGATGATTTTATTGATGATGAATGAAGAAAGAGCTTAGAAAACAATTTGTATATTGGGAATACGAATAATTGCTTCAACAGCTGCCAAGCAATATGATACGTTTGAAGTCAGACCAATTATTTCAGTTAGGCTATGAAAAGGCACTTTTGAACGTCAAAAATACAAAGAAATAGAATTGAATAAATAGCTATTAAGTTGCTGTGCATAATTAAAGGTCAACTGTTTTACTGAGACAGCGCTTTGTTAGTTTTGCGGTGAGTCTGGTGGTAGACACCCGACGAAGGACGAATTTTTAACCGACTTCTAAAAACGAAGAGTTTCTTAATTCGGCCGTTTTTAGGGTTCCGTACCTCAAAAGGAAAAATCCAAACCCTTATAGAATCACTCGCGTGTCTGTATGTCTGTCACAGCCAATTTACTCCGAAACTAAAGAGCCGAAAATTTTTAAAAAAGAACAAAAAATAGTTCTTTGCCTATACATTACAAGAAAACCTATAAGAAAGCTGTAACAACAAATAATAAAAATAAATTAAAAAAAGCGGTTCGCCTACTACGATGGTACGGAACCGTTTATGCGCGAGTCCGACTCGCACTTGGCCGTTTTTTTTAATGTTTGTTACCTCGTAATTTCTGGTTCGCTTAAGAAGATTATTTTCATTTGGTAGAGGAAACTTGCGCGGTGGTCCCATATAAATTTTACCCACATTGCTTGGGTAGTTTATGAGGTATCTTCTATTATGCATATTTTTTCTTCTGTCTATGTGGATGATCTGCTATTTTTTTTTTGTTGTAAAAAAGAATTTTTTTATTGAGGTCTTTCCACACGTGTCTGCCTACACCCCTTCCGCTTCCCACAGCTACGTCAGTCACCGGCTCACTTAAGCGATAGTCAGTAACATGAGAATTTTCAACTGCCTCTCGGTGCCACATGACAATAACGTAATTAATTCAATAAAGACGAAGACTCCAAATTCTTAAGACAACATAACCAAATACCTGCACAACAAAACCACCCCTGTTGGAATAGGTATACATCCACGATCAGCCCACATTGTCCTAATTTCCTCATACCATAATCTTTGGGTGTTCGTGACTAGAATGTAATGAGGTTTTATTATACCACCTGTCCCGAAAAATAGAAGAGATGGTTCTGCTGTTTAGGAATGATTTCCTGGTTTTTGTTTACCATTATTTTTGTACAGAAATCAAGAATGGTTGTGTTAGACAGACAATTGAAAAGGTTTTTTTACGGTCTACGTTGAAATGTAATACAATCGTTCTTATTGCTTTACTATTAAAAGATTAGGTGTTAATTTCTCGTAATAAAACGACAAGATAATGAGTTGTACCTTAGTAAGATAACTCCGATTTATGCCTGCACCACACGCACAAGCTTCACCACAGTTTTGCCTGCGGAAGCCGGTTTGTACACGGAACGGATGGTAAAACAAACCAACCGCACGCACTGTGTTCCGTGTACAAACCGGCTTCCGCAGGCAAAACTGTGGTGAAGCTTGTGCGTGTGGTGCAGGCATAAGTAAAGTTTTCAACTTAATAGGAATTGTGGTCGAAAGTGAATAAGAAGAGAAACAACTAGCTTATCTCGGCTAATATCCTAGATTAAGTAGCACAGAGGTCCAGAAAGTCCACGGTAGATAAATCTTAGAATTCTTCTCTCCACCATAGACGACGATCAGCTTACGAGTCAAAGCATCTATTTTTTTTAAATTGTTTTTTAATTTTTAATTTTGTATCTTTTTTATTATACTTGATGAACTGACGTCAAATAAACTTTATTCTTTCTTTCTTTTCTTTCATCTCTATGTTATCTTTTCTCTCTTGCCATATATCTGTTAGGTACCTTTTATCTAGCTCATGGTAAAATAACTCGGTTCGTAAAAGAACTACCTACATAACATAAGATCACGCCTGTAATCCCTAAAGGGTTAGGCAGAGGTGTTTCTAATTGTACACCCATATTTCGCCAGTTATGTTATGAATTCTCATGAAATAGGGGGTGAGCCTATTGCCATCAACCGGGCACAAATCTAGATTCCGTGGCTGCTACTGAGACATTCCTGATGGAAAAACCCAATAACAATAACCAGGAATCTTACCCAGGACCTCATGCTCAGCAGTCACGATTGCGACCACTAGACTAACGAGGCGGTTGAACTACATACAATTTCACCAATTTCCGTCGCTCTATCCCAATTTGAAGAGATACTGGTAAAATTACGTTCAAAAGAGGCCTTTTAACTTTTTTCTTCGAAGACGAAAACTTTTTTATGCGTGCTTAAACAACAAAATAGAAAAGACCTTTACACCTTACAAAAACAAAAGAAGCATCACGATACACAATTTACCTCTCAACCGTATCCCAAAATATGTATATCCGTTTCTCTTTCCCGAACTTATCATCATTACTTCGAGTAGAAGTTACTTCAAAAGAACCAGGTTCTTTGACTGAGGAGCTTTGTTACAAATATGATTTGTCAGATCTTTTCTCGAAGACTTATATATATGTGGGAATATATGTGGAAATAACGAGGGATTGTCGTATGTGTGTGGGTGTATTGTGTATGAATGTTTCATTGTTGAGAAGTCGTATTGAAAGTTTAAAGAACTGTGATGTAATATGATAAGTGGTACTTGTTCTCTTCGCGTAGTTCAAGTCACGTGTGATATTTTGTCTGTAGAATAGTCACCTACTAAGAATTATAGTCAATTAATTAATGAAATACTTTTATCAACGTTAGAGAAACAGAGCAGAGGTGGCTCAATAGGAACAGCTGCGACTTCTTCGTGGGTTCTAATCAAAACAGGAACTTCACCTTGTGTACCTTTATTTCATCAGCACTGCTCTCAAAACGATGAAAAAAAAACATCGTGAGGACAACGCCAACTAACCCAAGAAATCGAAGAAGATGACACCCACCACACTGGACCCGCGTACTAGATTACAACCCACTCCCTTTCACAGTTAAGAGCCCTGTGTCTCAGCAGTGGATACATAAATGCTGATCATATGTCTCCTATAGTGAAATACAAAAATAATGCCTCTTTTTACCAAAATTAACTACATTCGGCTTCATCACCTCTCAAATCTCGAAAGTGCTACAAAACATCGCACTACACAATCACATAGGTACCTACTACAGCATCTACAGTCTAACGCACTTAGTTTAAGACCAACTTAAGAACGGGATGAGAGCCCCAAGAGCTCTCAAAGGCTCTCAAAGGGCAAATCTCCCGCCAAAGGGAAGGCAGCAATTAATACGAACAAATTAACTCGAAGTTGCTTCGGCTTGTTCATTTTGTTTCAAGTTTTTTTTTTGTTTTTTTTTGAATAATTTATGGCACTTTGATGGTTGTTAAGAAGTGGGTGTTTAGGAAAGACAAAATGATTGTTTTTTATTTTGTTAGTCAACAGTGTTTTGATGAAAAGAGGTTATGTTTCGTTCGGTGTGCAAGTTTTTTAAAGAAGTCAGATGACTTGCTTCCTTTTAGACGCTATTACATTTTACTTAAACGCTAGACAGCTCGGCATACATGAGCCATGACAAAGAATTTCGCTGTCAAATACTTTGTTTTTTTTTTCATAATCTTAGATCAGTTTAAAAGTAGGCAAATAAAGGCTTTTAATTATCAAGAAGTATTTAATTGATTTTGATCATATAAAATGGTAAGCTAAAATGCACAAGTATAGCATAATCAGCTTATTACTAGATCTCTCTCCCACTATTTCAAAGCTCAAGATTTTAAAAAGATACAAACAATATTATAAAAGATAAAAGCAGTACAGCTTTGTACAAAGTTGTTTCCTAAATGGAACCATTAAACGCTATTTTAGGACCCTCAAATTGAGAACACGGTCTGAAAGGTACAGTCGTGGACAGAACGGGGAGCCATGAATGATGGCACAAATTGACTCTAAAAAAATATACTTCTAGGTTGATTTTAGAGTCTATAAATTAAAATTACAGTGACTCGACCGCACCTGTTTTTATCACATAATTATTAAAAAAAACTAGTTTAAAACTACAGTATTTCAACAGCAGCAAAAAATCAAAGAGTGGATAAAAAGTAGCTTCCTAAAAGGAGCTGTTTAACGCTACCTTTGGAGCCTCTAAGTCAGGATACGGTACAGTTGCAGACAGAACGGGAAGCAATTAATGATCGCACAAATTGACTCCGACTTTCATTCGTCTTGTTCATTTGCCCGAAATGTTTCTGCTTCTTGTTTTAAATGAGTTCCAGTTCTTTAAAAATGTTTTCATGGAATTTTGTTACGTAGCTAGTAAATTGGTTGGTAGGTGTGTAGGAGAATATCTATGTAAGCCTGTTTTCTAATAGCCGGCTCATGCAAGTTTCTGATCAGTAAACTAAAATCAACTAAATAGACAAATCTCAACTATGTATTAGCTTTTTCAAAGCAAACTAGAGGATTTTTTTTTTCTTTTTAACAAGACGCGGAAAAGAAGTTTAGCACTTTTCTGTTCATGTACCTTCAGCCGCACGTTTAAATATTAATAATGATGCTGTCAATGTTATTAATTGAGTATCATCCATTTATAATTCATTCTAGACGTAACTTTGAGGTATTTTTCTATCGAGAAAATGTTATGGAATCGTGTTTTCGAAACAAATAATACTTAGAATAGTAGTTCTCAACTTTGCTATATATTAATCACAAAGTGAATGCTGCAGTAATATTAAAACGAGAGCCATTAAATTTTCACAATTTAGGGTTATTTTGGCCTTGAATTGTTGTTGGCCTTAAATTGAAACCTTAGGTGTGCGGTTTACTGTACTTATCGGTTGTTAGGGACACAGAACGTCACTTTTTCGAGATATCTGACATCTAAACAGAGTAATAACACCAATATTAATTCATCTGTTCGTTATTAAGGTAAAATTGCTATCATCAATCAGCTTGTTCGATATTGAAGTATCTATTTGATTAAACTTGATGTTCCCGTAATGTTATTAGTACAGGATAACATCGGATGGTACAAGGGCTCATAATTAATTTGATACGTCAATAGGATATCAAAATTATAGACTAATTTAATTAACGGTTAACCGTAGAACCTTTTACTTGTTTGACTGGGATAAATACAATAATACAAATTTATTTTGAACCTAATGATTATTTGCAAATTAGCTTAGTCCCGCGGCTTCGCCCGCGTGAAGTTCGATAATTGTCCCACGGGATCATCCTACCGGGATAAAAAGTATTATATATGTTAATCCAGACTAAAAACTATCTGTGTTCTAAATTTCGTCCAAATCCGTTCAGTAGTTTTTGCGTGAAAGATTAACGAACTTCCATCCATCCATCCTCACAATTTTTCGCATAACAACACAAGACACTTAATTTCTTCTAACTAGGCCTGCTCCATCAGCCGTATCAACGCGTGATTCAAATCTGGCGAGTCGCGGCCAAGCGCAAGCCTATTTAGTGTAAAAAAAAACAAACATATAAGCTGAATTTATTATTATTATTTTATTTTTTTTAATAAATAAAAAAAAAATTAACATAATGAATTAAATAGTGAGCATTAAACTAACTAATAAGCTGAATTTATTTGCTTTACATCTAAAGCGTATCCTTCTTCTCGTGTCGATGGTTCTTTGGTCAGACTATATTGTTTGAGCCTAGTAGGCTGTCGCGTTAATTGCGGTATTAGTAACATTCTTAAGGTCATCCAACGTGTACGTCGACGGGCACTTAAGACACTTCAGCAAGTGCTACATGATCTTATCTGAAGCACCGCACTCGAACTGGGTGTTGGATGGGTCATTGATCTCCCGCTTGACAAAGTTGCTTATAACTTGAGTGAAAATTCCCGGCATGAGTTTTAGTTTTTTTTTTTAAATACAAGGTTTTTATCAAATACCTTGTAAAAATATAATTTAAATAACTGAATAAATTATGGCACAGATATCAAATCAAACCTCTTCGGTCGTTACGTTATTATATAAAATCAAACCTTATAAAGCCGTAACCGATAAATCAATTTACTTTGAAGATTCCTTTATCAGTCAAAAGGAAATTCTTACAGATTTTTCCTACAATAAGATTTCTTCGATTGAGTGATACGTAAATGAAGTCGAGTATTTGATGCTTTACAATGTTTGACTTAATTTATTGGATTTTTATTTCGGGGATATGTAGCAAAGTAATAACAGCTTCACGGATCAGTCTTCAAGGTTAAGCAACACTTGCCGAGGTTGATCCGTGGATGGACTACCGAAAACTATCCGTTCCTCGAAAAGCGCGTTAAACCGTTGGTTCTGGCTAATTCCTATAAAGATATAGGAATTTGCCGGCTGTCACAGATGACAGTCATTACAGTAGCCAGAAGCCCAAAAGTTTGACAGCCAGTCTTTCCAAGATGTATCGTATTACACTAGGTTATAGATGCCATATTCGCTTCTTGAGCGACCCCAACATAGTTGGGAAAATAAGCGATGAATTGTGTCTCGTTTTAAAAACAAAATGTTTCTTCACAAAATATATTTTTTTATCTCAAACAACTAAAACAGATGTTCTGTGTTTTTCTTTTATATCTGACATTTTCACTGACTTGTTGAAATTCTGATACCAGGAACTGAAAAAAAATGAAATTTTTTTTCCTTAAACTCTACGTTGAATATTTCGTTTATTCATTTATAAGGGGAAATATGTTGAAACAGGAACCATTGAAAATGCTTTGGCATGTTTTTAAAAGTCCACTTAACTTGTATGTACACATTTTGAGTTGATATCGGATTTCAGATAGGCAGTCGATCCATATAAAATACTGGTATTCAGCTGCATCCGGTTAGACTGGAAGCCGACCCCAACATAGTTGGAATGCAGATGATGATGATGATCGGATTTCACAGACTGTACGGCGAAAAAAAAGTGATAAAATTTGAAAACACGCCACTCACGCTGCAATGTCAATGACAGCGGGGACCAAACGGCTTAACGTGCTTTCTGAGGCCGGGAGGAAACTCGGTTTAAAATTGGTGGTCGCCCATCCACGGATGCACCTAGGCAAGCGCGGTTAAACCTGAAGATCAGCTGTTATTATTTAGCCATGAGTTTCTCTCTACTGTCACCACTAGAAATATATTCTTTCGATTTAGGAGTCCACTGCGTTTTTTTTGTAACTAATGATAGCTATAAAATAAGATTTCGTACAGAACCATTCTCGTCCATAACCTTGATCTTTTTAAATATGAAAGCCTCCTCCTACAACCAACATAATTAAGTATCTAAAGACCATTTACCCAACATACAATCTACTAAATTATAAGTACTTCTTAACGAGAAGTTTCTCGTGCCGGGTGCATATTTGAAATGCCGACATCCGAGTTTTACTAAATAACTTATGAAAAGTGAAGTTTTCCGCCTGTAGTGGAGTTTCTTACGAAATGCGGTGTAAGTTAGGAGCTTAATGTGATTGGACGCTAATTTTAAGTAGGGATGAAGTTTGTATGTTAGTTTCAGTGGAATATTCTCTTTGATTAGAATGTATGATGTAAAGTTTCCTTAAGTAACATGATCATTCTCTTGCCCTTATCCCAATTCGTTTGGGGTCGGCGTAGGATGTCTTTTTCTTCCATACTTCTCTATTACTCGTTGTCTCATCAGACACCTCCTTTCTTGCCATATCATTCTTTACACAGTCCATCCATCGTTTCTTTGGTCTTCCTCTACTCATATACTTATCCACATTCATTCTCAAAACTTTCTTCACGACATTTTCCTCATTCCTCCGCATCACATACCCATACCAAGACAACCGATTTTACTGTGAAAGATATACTGTTTGTTTGTGTCTATGAGTTTAAATGTATGTAAACTCACCCACGATACCGGAGAAATTCATTAAGTGGCAATACGTTTAATTTTTTTTTATGAATTATGTTCACGACTGGCTGTGGACATCAGATACTACAGAGCATTACTTTTGTCAAAATCCGCTGTCCAAATCTGGTCCACAGTCTGTCCGTACGGGTTAAACCACACACCTTTAATGCAACATGCACTTTCTTATGTGTATTTATGTCTATTTTTAATGAATCTTTCTTTCCTTTTATCACTTGAGCCGTACACTAAAGCAGCTGGGCGTAAAGCTCTAGAGGGGCGTTATTTAATTATGATATTAGGCCAGTATGCTGCGGTGACATAGTAATGGGGATTTAAGGGACTTTAATATTATGGTCGTTTTCTCCTTGACATAATTATGACCTAAACAAACAATTACTTTAAATGTATTGTTACTGGTATTAAAGAATAAATGAAAGCCGTTTGCTAAAGCTACTTGAATCTTCGTCAAAACTAAGCAAGTCTGGTGAAGGCATTTTAGTATAACCTATACATACATACAAATAAATATAATTGAAGTGTCTGTAATATGAAAATAACAGCTTTTTGCTGAACGTTCATGAAAGTCTATACAGTGTTGTTTACAAAAGTGTAACAATCAGTATATGTCTATACAGTGTGCCAAATGGGTGATAATGACAGAAACTCATTACCTTATTAACCTCATGGTGCTGTCTAGATTCAGCTTAATTCGTATAAATAAGATAATGATTTTATAAAACCCTTTTGACACCCAACGAGGGGTATCTTCATTGTTGCGGGATCGTAGGCCGAGCTCAAACGCGCAAAATAAGCATGATGTAAATTCGAGCGATTTATAAGTCGAATATACAAATGTCTTATGGCCAAATGGCTACTAAGTACTTAAGTAGCATTATAAGATTTTAAACTATCAAGGTCACTAACATTACTATTAATACTAATATCGGGATATTTACCATAGTAAACAAACACACACACATAAACAACACACATAAAACAAACAAAAACAAACAAAACAAACAAAAAAACATGGCAAACATGGTAAATATCCCGTTATTAGTATTAATAGTATTAAGTAGCATAGCCTATTCCCGACTATGTTTGCAGCTGAAGCTGAAGCATGGAGTGACTGCCTATCTGAACTTCATTACTCATTACCCAGTTACTTACTGGGTAGCGCGAATTTCTTTCGGGCTTTGGACAGCCCGGAACGGCCGTCAAAGATCTACAAATGATAGTCAGCACTAACGGCTTCACGTGCTTTCCCATCTATCCACGAACCGACCTTGGTAAGGTTTACTAAACCTAGAAGATCTGCCCTTGCGGCTGTTAATATTTAGCCTCGAGCCACAATTAATGAAACAGCACTAGGTTAGGTGTATCATCCTACACAAATGTATTTTCACATATTATTTCATTTCTTGTGGGGCAGACATGTGCCAGTGTCTGCCATATATTGACCCGGGGCAATGAAGCTCACCTTTGTGTGTACATCCATCCAGAACTATTATTAGTACGGTTTGCTGAGAAATCATGTTATGTTTTGGGATATTTTTATGGAATTTGTAACAAATCTTGGCAAAAAGGTTTTGGATAAAAGTTACCTAGGTATTTCCTCATCAGATCAACGCATTTAAAATAGAAAATCTGTCGCAAGCAAACCACATGCTTGCTGTGATTAAATCAAGTAAATTATTTCTTGTTAAATTAACTTTTGATTGCTTTGTATATCGTGGTATGGACATGTAATGCGGAGGAATGAGGAAAATGTTGAGTGTGAATGTAGAATATGGCTATTAGAGTAGAGGAAGACTAAAGAATTGATGGATGGACTGTGTGAAGGATAATATGACTAGGAAGGAGGTGACTGCTCAGATGACGAGTGATAGAGAAGTATGGAAGAAAATATGCTGCGCCGACCCCAAATACATTAGAGTAGGGGGAGGAGAATGATGATGGTGATGATGATTGCTTTGTATAACATCACACAAAAAGTTTTAGATTATTTCTTCGTACCTTAGTTTTAACAGAGAGCTGTCTAAAGATAAATGCTTTGTACTAAGGTATTGTGTAAATGCATTCCAACTTATTCTCAGTTATATAACAAATTGTGTTGCTGACACTACTGTCTAAATAAGTAACATGAAATGGGTACTTTCAAATTTCACTCGCTCACAGAGCGTTGAATTCTGCTAACCTCGTAGGTAACTCTCATTCACCGAAACTCACCATCCTAAAAAGACTTCTAACTACTGATATTTCTACTATTAATTCTCCAAGCACGATTTCAGATTTCCTACAGTCATTTTAAAGCAAAATAAAATACTATTTTGTATTGCAAATGAACTTCAATCTGTTTCGTTTGTGGCATGAACAGAGAGGGAGGTAATCCATATTCATATTGCAAGAAAGTTCCCGAGTACTGTTGAATATTTTTATGTTGATTTTGCATAAAACAGTGTTTTGTTTCAGTTGTTAATTGCTGAATAAATGAGACAAATGGCCGTTGTTTCTTAAAGATTTATGTTTTTCTAGTTTATTTTCTTTAAAAGGAAGTACATCACTTTATAACACAAAATAAAGCTAAAGCTTAATGTTTACTACGTTACACAGATCAAGAATAGGATCTAGTTGTTTTTCTTCACCCGTTTTTTTTTAATATTAAATGCGCCTACTATTGCCTCAATCTTGTCCTGAGGACAGAGATGAGATGATGGAACGAGCTAGCCGAAAAGAAGCCTATTAAGTCGCGACTTAAATATATTATTGGGGTCATATGAATTTGGGAACACCGTCGCAGGCAGGCTATTCAATCTTCTCAAAATAAATAAGCTTGTAATAACTGAATTGAAGATAAGATACGCGTACACCTGACTCGAGACTATCTTTGGACAGACTAGCGCTCTTTGACAACGATGATAATAGACCAGTACTATGGTGGCACTACACGTGGTGGATCTGGGCAAATATTTGCCTTATATCATTGATAAAAAGTGAATTTTATCGCCATATGCATAAAGAACATTTTTATGTTGATTTAAAAAACGCAAAAATTTTGCCCACTGAAGTGACAGCATTAAATTAATTTAATAATAGACAAAACTGTTTTAAAACTAGTCTACGCACGGTCTAAGGCTAAAGATAATAAACATTAGCTAGCATTTAATTTAATTTCACTTCCTTGTCTAAATTATATAGTTTGTCAATGGCAGGAATAATGCTAAGCAAAACCGCGTGTAAACTAACGTTTATCAAATTCCGGCCCGCTCTTAAACATATTACCAAGAGGCCGAAATTTAAGTTTCAACCTCTCTCGCCTGAGGCAACTATTATTACCACTAATTCTATAATAGGTCCTCCAAGTTCTTGCTTCAGATTATTCATACGATAAATATCGCTAGGGTTACATGCTCCCACAATTAACAATACATGAATAATTCAAATCAAACCCAAATGGGTTTCACCCTTCTCGCCACTGAAGCGGGTAGTCCTTTCATTTTCACATTATCTGTATCTAAAACGTACCTTTTTAGGATTTTTCATATTTTTTTGGTAAGCGATATTCATGATTTTCCGTACCGGTTCATTTCCGAGCGTTTTTCTAACGGAATAAATGAGAAATTCAACACACAGCGTTAGTTTATTTCAGTGAGTCTTCCTGGGTAAAACTTTTATGGTTTACTTTAATTTAAAGAAATGTTACGAAACTGCAGCAGTAGTGTTTTCTAGAGATTTTTTTTTTTTTTTTCCTAGGCAGCTCTGTCCCACGCCTGGGCAAAGGCTTCCCTCCACTCCTTCCATTTCTCACGAAACCGCGCGTCCTCCTGTTCGGACGGAACTTGTCCAGTTCGCCCCGCCATCCCCTTCGTGGCGGCCGCGACCCTCCCCGCCTCATTGTGCTATTTTGTACAGTTTGTCAGACATGACCTGCCCAGTCCCATTTGAGTTGGGCAGCCAACTCAATTAAACTAGAGAATAGAGCATTTAATTTTGTTTTGTTTTCGTGACCTTGGTAAGCGAGCTTGCATGTATCTTAGGTATCAGCTGGGTCGGAAATGGAAAAATACTTAATAGATTTCGACTCAGCTGTCTTTGTTGCTGTCTGATTTTGTTTCTAATTTAATATAACTGATTTTGAATTCAATTAGGCCAAAAAAAAAAAAAACTTATACTGTCACTTACGGGATATCTTCCGTGATTGTTCATTATTTTGAGCTCCCGATATTTCGGCGCAAGCGCAAGCACCATGATCGCGGGTTGACTGGTGAATGCGGGTGGATGGAAAATAAATTGTTAAGAGCAGACAAATCTATCTACCCTCTTTCTTTGTCATTTGCTACGCGCACTATTGGAACTCGACACTAAGTCACGGCAAAACACACTCACAGTATCACCAGGTTTTGTGGAGTCCAATCACGGAAGATATCCCGTAAGTGACAGTATAAGTTTAGTTGTAAACCGTGAAAGCTTAATACAGTGTTTCAATTAGGCCCGTTAAATATCCAGTTTTTTTTTACATTTTGTTGTTACAAGAAAATAATTAGTTTTAAAGCGAGACTTTAAATTAATCTTCAATGCTGCAATGCTTTTTTAGCACCGTTGTTTTTATACTTAGAATACCTTAAAAAATAAATCTCACCTAGAGCAGGTGAGCCCCAGAATACATTAAAATAAAACTGTTCTCGTAAAAGCGAAACAATCTAAATAAGTGTTAAAAGCAATAAAAGCAAAGTAATGAGTTTTCACCCAAACGTGAAAACAGACTTTTCTACCAAAAATGTACCCGACAGATTTTTCAAAGTTCAGGGGTAATATTGACAGTCTTTTAACGCAGGATCACCGAATCATCGAAAAAAGGGTTTCATTTAATAAAATTTAAGGTGGGATTGCGTTCGTGCGGATGTGCGATTTAGGATTATGTGTAGGTTGTTGATGTAAAACTGGATTACGGGAATCAAAAGTAATTTTGTGACGAGTTATCGAGTTGTTGGTTCGCTTGTTTTACATATTTGTTACAAGTGCTTTTTAGAGATGTCTACTTCAAATAAGTGCACCTACAAGTAAAGTGGTAACCAGTTTCTTAGGTTATTCCAATAGTTTGTCAAGCCTCATGTAGTTAATAATTTAATTTATTATAAACACAGTACTATAAAACTGTCTTATAAATTAACAAAATTACAACATTGCCAATGAAATGAAAAATATTAGTTAATCATTCGTACAGGATCATTTATTTATTTATTTAACAGTTTATATACACACTAAAATACAGAAAAGAAGAAAGGAACAGAAAATAGTACAAAGGTGATGCTTATTTCTATCATCTTGCTGGCTTGGTATAAATTGCCATTAAAAAACCGGCCAAGTGCGAGTCGGACTCGCGCAAGAAGGGATCCGTACCATCGTAGTAGGGGAGCCTTTTAATTTTTAATTTGTTGTTATACCCGCAATAGAAATACACATTCTGTGAAAATGTCTACTGCCTACCTATTACGGATCATGAGGTACAGCTCGCTGATAACGGACGGACAGCGGAGGCTTAGTAATAGGGTTCCGTTGGTTACCCGTTGGGTACGGAACCCTGAAAATTAACATTCAACTAGGAAACATAACCAAAGCAAATTCAACGTTCTGCGTTCAATTAACTTGATTAATCGGCAACGGGTGGCCATATTTGCCATCAAATCAAAGATACTTCGAGCAAACGTGTATTTGAGTGTGGACCGGTTTCAAACGTAATTGTCAAACGTCATGTTTGTCCTTGTGAGGGAGAACGCTGACTGGGTTTGTGACTATTTGTAGTGAGTTTCTGATTAAGGCTATGTCTGATTAGACTGTGATTTGAAGTGGGCAGTAGGAAGAGGTATTCATCATCATCATCATCATTTCAGCCGAAAGACGTCCACTGCTGGACATAGGCCTCCCCATAGTGTCGCCACATTGACCGGTCCCGTGCGACTCGCATCCAGTGGATCCCTGCAACGTTTTTTTCCTTCCAGACGCTGCGTTGGAAGGCCTCCCACTAGATGGACCGATGACCTGGTGAAGAGGTATTCGTGGCTAAATAATTACAGTCACTCAGATCCATCTTCAGGTTAAGCCGTAGTTGCCTAGGTTGGTCTATGGATGGGTGACCATCCATTACATACCGAGTGTCCTCCATGCCTCAGAAAGCACGTTAAGCCGTTTGTCCCGGCTATCATTTGAAGAGCTTTGACTGTCGTTACAGATAGTCAGTGGCCCGAAATTCTAACAACCAGTCTTACCAAGGGGTATCGTATTAACCAGTACTAACTGGGTTGTGAAGGTCAGATACTCAGTCACTCAATTAAAAAAACTGGTATTTAGGTACTTCCGGTTAGATTGAGCCGACACCAACATAGTTGGGAAAAGGCTAGATAGATGAGTAGGAGGTCCATGTTTAAAGGCGAAATGAAAAAAAAAAATCTAAATCCTGTTAAAATCACGTTAGCAAAATCACACTTTAAATTCTTAAACCCTTTCAATTACGCAGTGCTTAGGGCACATATTTTTTATTCGAAATCGTCTCATTATCTCCAGGACTGTGGTCCCCAGGGCGTGATAAGGGCCCCGTTAATTGGGGCCCCTGTTTGTTTGGGCCACTTAGCCTTTAGCAAAGCATTTCAGTTTCTTTTGAATGTGTTTGTAATGTGCACAGTCTGGACCTTTTTTATTATTGATATTGTTGAGTGTAGCCGTAGGCGGTTTTGTATTGTAAGCGATTTTTTCTGTTGGTTTATGTTTTTTATCGTTTGTAATTTATTTTTGGGTAGGTAATGTTTGCTTGTTCTGGGAAAATCAAGGATGTTTCTCTACTTCGGTAACATTACAACACGCCTAAGGGTATAGTAGAGGTACGGGTAGTATAGTACCCACATTTTGCCAGTTATGTCTAAATCCCATGTTACAGAGGGCGAGCTTAATGCCATCAACCAGACACAAATCCAGACACCGGGTGGGTGGCAAAAATTTAATTATGGCTATAGTCATAAGTTATTGTCACAATGTTTAAACATTTTCCGTCAGCCATTGTTGCCAAGTTTGCACTTGAGTGACTATACAAGCCATATGCACACTTGGCAACACTAGCCACAGTTTTGACCGGTCAGTGACCTTTGTGTATGGTGTGCATATAGTATTGAAAGAGATAAAACGTTTTCTTTCTTTGTATATCCGATTATGACCGAAGCTTTTGACGACTAGTATGATTCAACATTCCGATGCTATACCCTGTATCCTCGTAGAATGCGATCTTGATAAGCTGCGCGAAGACGCGATTGTCCTGATCATTTTTCGCTCATTTGTTTGGAGAACCCGGACGCGCTCTCTAACTGCATCGTAACGGGCCGGAACCGGGCGATTCTGAGCAAAAAAATTAATGGATACATCACGTATATCGTTTGGCCAAAATGGTGGATTCAAATTGCAGATACGTTGGAAACCAGACACTTACATATTGCACTGATTTGTCTGATGTACGTAGCCGGTCCGCAAAAAATATCGTTATAATCGCTTATTGTTAAACCAGCAATCATTCTAAACTTATACTGTCACTTACGGGATATCTTCCGTGATTATTCATAATTTTGAGCTCCCGATATCATGGTAAGAATAGCCAAACTTAAGTGGCAGTGGGCAGGGCACATTGCTCGCAGAACGGATGGCCGATGGGGCCGAAAAGTTCTGGAGTGGCGACCGCGAACCGGAAGACGCTGCGTTGGAAGGCCTCCCACTAGGTGGACCGATGACGTCGTAAAGGTTGCAGGGATCCGCTGGATGCGAGACGCACGGGACCGGTCAATGTGGCGACACTTGGGGGAGGCCTATGTCCAGCAGTGGACGTCTTTCGGCTGAAATGATGATGATGATGATGATATCATGGTAGATGTCTCGTAAGTGACAGTATAAGTTTAGTTTCAAACCGTGAAAGCTTAAAACAGTGTTAGCAGTCATACGAGTACTTACCACAAAATCACTAAAATTCTGAATCCTTAGAAATCTCCCCGAGAAACCGATACACAAAATCTATAACACTTACTTTTATATCCTGCCGGCCATTTCTATTGTGTTCCTATCGACATTACAGCCTGTTTTCACTTCATTATTGTTACGGCCGCTTTTGAATAGGATTATCGAGGATCTTCAGCCGTGAGAACAAAGGATGCTGATATATTTGTGTGATTAGCTTGATTTTATAAGTGGTGGATGCATATTTTAATGCGGAAGTCATGGCTTGGGCATTCCAAATTGGGACCGTATTACCAAATTCATAACATTACAACGCCTGTAATCCCCGAAGGGTTAGGCAGAGGTGTACCCAGTACACCCACATTTTGCCAGTTATGTTTAAGTCCTATTAAATAGGGAGCGAGCCTATTGCATCACCCCGGCTGCTACTGAGAAATTCCGGATGAAAATTTCAATAAAACTTTCCCCGACCAGGAGAATCGAAACCAGGACCTCATGCTCAGCCATCGCGCTTGCGACCACTCGCTCAACGAGGAAAAATACTTACACTTGGTTTCTGACTTGAATTAGAAAGAGACAGGAATAGGAATTTATCATCGGTTATTAAAAAAAAATCTGATGTTTCCTACAAAAGTGCAATACCTACGGCCTACATGGTCAAAATGTATGGAACAGCTGATTTTTTTTTAATAACCAATGATAAATTTTTATATGGGGGGAATGATGTACTGAATTAATATGTGGCAACGGTTTTCGCGTCGGTGTCCCTTCCACCCCGTATTTTTAACAAACAGTCTCCCTAAGGATTACGAAAAAGAAATATGGATTTAGACGATGCCTTTTTGAGGGTCAATTTAGGTAAAGCCTAGGCAAAATAATTAAAGTAAAGTTAACTTGGGACGGTCGTGAGATTTTATCTCTCCTGTAGAAGTCTTAAACTGGACATTTACTGCTAAAATACTAGCACTGAGTGTCCCTTGATTAATGAAAACCTAACCAATTCTAATTGTCATCAACTTGTGTCTTCGAATGTAAATAAATCATCTCTATATAATAATACGGAATACCTTTAGGAGGAGCTCGTGGTCAAATAATAACAGCCGCTCGGGTTGGTTGACCTTTAGGTTAAGCCGTGCTTGTATAGGTTGGTCTGTCGATAGGTGGCCGCCCATTACATACCAAATTTTCTCCGTGCCTCGGAAAGCACGTTAAACCGTTGGTCCCGGCTGTCATTTGTAGATCTTTGACAGTCGTTAGGTAGTCAATGGCCCAAAAAGTCTGACAGCCAGTCTTACCAAGGTGTATCGTATTACCCAGTACTAACTGGGTTGTGGAGGTCAGATAGGCAGTCGCTTCATGTAAAATATTGGTATTCAGCTGTATCCGGTTAGACTGGAAGCCGACCCCAAGATAGTTGGGAAAAGGCTAGGCAGATGATGACCTTTAGGACTCCTGAGATGACGAGTAATAAAGCAGTTTGGAATAAGAAGATATGCTGCTCCTGCTCAAAATAAATTGGGATATGGGCAGAAGAATGATGCTAAATACCAACCAAATTACCTCATCATTGGTTCTTCAAAATTTTCTTTCAAAATTAAAATATAAATATTTTATTTCACATAGGCCTCGATGAGCACTTATAAAACGTCGACAAAAAGGTGCACGGTTCAGGTTGGTCGTTTCCTATTAAGAAGAACCGGCAAGAAAAACCATGGTACCTCTTTAGGTGGGCTAATTAAAGGGTCCACAACCTCTTCTATAATTTCCGCTAAATTAAACAAAATAATATTACCAACACATAAAACCCTCTTATGAGCTACACAGTACACATCAAGTAGCTTAGTTTACGAACTAATACGAAGTTTAGCATATTAATAACTCGCTGAGTTCTCAATTAGAGCCCTGCTAGTGCCGCTATGGAGCTAGCGAGTGGTTTAATAGTATATAATGTACTTTCATAATGCATGCGCTGAGGACTTTGAGGTTACTTGTTTAAAATGCAAGCTAGCGATGAGAATACATAATTATTAAGATGTTGTATATATGTATGCATAGAACACACTCATCCCACGTTCATGATTTAGTTACATCTTAGAAAATGGTATAGTTGGAATATAATTTACTCACACATCAATTTCAGTTTACATTGCAGCTTCAATTTATTTTTGACTTTTTTAATAAAACAAGTTACTAAGAAATTAACTTATATTGTTTAAGTAAAAAAAACATAAATAGGGAACAAGGATTTATGAATGAAATAGGGTCTTAGTTATCTAGCTGCTGAGCTAAAGTCTGGTTATACATTACTGTCACTTACGGGATATCTTCCGTGATTGTTCATTATTTTGAGCTCCCGATATTTCGGCGCTGTTGCAAGCGCCATGATCGCGGGTTGACTGGAGAATGCGGGTGGATGGAAAAATAAATTGATAAATATCGGGAGCTCAAAATAATGAACAATCACGGAATTTATCCCGTAAGTGACAGTATATGTGTAAACCGTGAAAGCTTGAAACAGTGGTTATACATTACGTAGAAGAAACGAATATTCTCTAGTATACAAGCTACCCCGCAACGACAGTCTATATACAGTCGGGGCTGTAAGTTTAAGCCGTTTAAAGTTGACAAATGCTTCAAAGAAATGGAAAAATGTGTGTGGGCCAATTTTCACCAATGACACCTGTATACGATCAATAAATCTAAACCGCGTTCAAAAGTGTTGTCGCCGTAAATCTATATCTATACTTAATATTATACTGAAGAGTTTGTTTGGTTGAACGCGCTAATCTCAGGAACTACTGGTTCGATTTGAAAAATTATTTTAGTGTCGGATAGCCCATTTATCGAGGAAGGTTATAGGCAATAAGATTTTACGCGGACGAAGGTCGCGGGCAACAGCTAGTATTCCATAATTATGACAACACTGTTCAACGACAATAACTGTTCTTGAACACGGTTTACATGCATAGTTGTTCAGCAATCTCTTGGTACGTGAGCAAAATTGGTACAAACGCAGCCATCTTTTTTTACGATACGATTTTACACAACCATTTCTCAAAATATGTTAACCAATAGCTCCCCTCTGTCAATTTTATTCAGATACCGAAAAATCCTTGTGTAAGGTGATATAGGGTGCAAATTGGTGTACCTACACTAGATATTTTGGACTAAAATAACTTCTCCTTTGTTGCAGGTCGCCCCAAACCTAATAGAATTCGTGAAATCACCAGTGAACATCATAGATTTTATAGCTACCCTAAGTTTTTACATGGATGTCGTAGTGGAACTAACAGTGGTTCGACAGTATGTGGACAAAGCAGACATCTTGGAGTTCATCTCCATCATAAAGATCCTCAGGCTGTTCAAGCTGACGAGGCACAGTCCAGGGCTGAAGATCCTGGTGCATACCTTCAAGGCTTCGGCGAAGGAGCTGACCTTGCTGGTATTTTTCTTGGTGCTCGGCATCGTGATATTTGCGAGCCTTGTTTATTATGCGGAGAAGTCTCAGGTGAGTTTTACTTTACTTTTATTTAAAGTTTTGTAATGTAGTTCTATGGAGTTTTAAATTCGATGCGATGGTTTAGTGGATAGAAACGTATATTGTGGAGATATTTAGAGCTAAACTTACGCTTTCAACATACGCGATGGCGTACGAATACGCTCATATTGAATTAATTTGCGACTGTGACGATCACAGGGCGTACTAGTATGAACCAGAAGGTATATTTCTTTTCAGTAGCTCATATTACTACATCATCGGGAAAGCGTGTTGAACGCATTGGTAACATCGACCCTTTATTATCCAAAGACCATACAATTATCGCCGAACATTGACAAGCGACTACCGCGAGTAATTTGGCTCATATCAGTAATAAGAGTTTCATCAACATGAGCCAGTGTAGCCACAATTGGGTATTGTTACCCTTCGAGCACCAATTAGCAGCACAAGTTGTGTTAGACATCAAACAATACACTCTAATTACAATGTAGTTTCAGTTCATTCATAGTGTATTAAAAGAATCATAATGAGTAAAACAAAACCTTTAGGGATGATACACATGAACGAATCGGGTCATTTGGTTTCGTAATATTTGTTGAACGAAAAAAACGATCCGAAGCGATCGCTACACCTATTGGCGTTTATTCGGCTGATGCCAACAAGCATACTCTATTCGGCATCTACCGAGGCTGAACCATCTCCGGGTTGGCTCGACACGACTTGACCTTCTCCTTCTTCTTTCGGCAATAGTAGCCCACCGGTATCGGGAACAAGGTCCAAGCTACTGATGGTCAGGGCTCTAGCGAGAGGAATCTCCTAATAATAAGCGCCGTGTCCAGAAGTACTGTTTTCTGAATCAAGCCCTTGATACAGCTGCCAAGCGAGAACCTCCTCAGGTCTTGGTGGAGGCTATTGGCTATTAAACCATGCTGCTGCTGTACTCACTTCTCACATGTTGACAACCCCGGTAGCCAGATCTAGAGACTTTATCTTTCTCTGCTTTCACAAGGCTTCCGTCATCAAGTACCGCTATATCAACAATCATAGCACGACGCTTCAATCGATCTATCACCACAAAGTCAGGCTTATTGGCAATAATAGTCTTGTCAATGACGATAGGTCGATTCCAATGCAACGTGATTCGATCTGTGGCACTTTTGAGGTCCTCTAATGTGCTGGTATAGGGACATTCTATACTCCAGCAAACAGTTAGTCGTGGAATGAGCTATGCCTATTATTTTAATTATTCATTCGATTTTGATGGTTGGAGCGAATCCAGCCGAGCCGACAATCCCTTAGACCTACCATAGTATTTCTTGAAAAGCGAAACCGCGACCCGATACCACCACTCAAATGAACCAATACAAATAAACAATACCGCACACACGTGCGAACTATCTGCTGATCTATTCGCTCACATTGCGCAAATAACGAACAGTTCGATCACAATGCATCACCCCTGTCGATGTCGAATGGAAGCGAACTTTCCTTTTGTTACCTCTGTCAATAATTCCGATGAACGATAGTTCAGTTAGCGACGAAAAGTTGATGGATTTTTGATGAACGAATAATAATAGAATGTAGGTAAATATTTCATTCATAAATGCTTTCTGAAACTTTGTATGGTCCTACATTAAAGTGATGCAAAAAACACAAGTTTTCCATTGTCTACTGTAGCATTTATAAAATAAATGTTCCTTTGTACCAACAGCAATTTATTTATTTATTTATTTATGTACACACAAAATACTTAATAAGTCATTACATTAAGATAGAAGAGCACAAAGGTACTGCTTATTTCATTAGAAATATCTTCCAGCAGACCTGCGAGAGGAAAGTAGGATTAGAAATGTAGACACAGTGTGTAGAAAAGACAAAACAGGAAAATTGAAATTGGAACTTAAAACAAAATTATACCTATATAAAATAAACATACATACAAATATACACATATAAAATAAATACTAGTCCTGTAAATATAAACCTATAATATATATTATATATACAATTTAATATTTAATAATTATTTAACTTACAATTTATAATTACAACTAACAATGTCACTTGACCAAGATTATATCTGAATTTAAAAGAGATCTCCTCTAACCTCTGAGTTTGTTTCGGCACAAAACATCGGCCTCATTTAGTTTTAAAACATCAACTTAATGTGACTTGTAAAAGTGTTTTTCAAACCAATATACAAATATAAATAATTATGATTGAATGCTGCACTGTTTCTACTGTATTATATTTTAACAAACGATGGATAAACGAGCTTGTTATATCGGTCAATTAATCAATAATTTCACAGTACTGTAGTTGTAGATTATTTTGTCTTGAAAGTTTGTGATACAACAAAGATTAAAAACAAAATATAATAAAAAAAAATATGTTATCAAACTACTCTAAAAATACTGTAGGTTCCTTTGAAATGTTTCACCTTCTGTATTTCAAAGTGGATTAAAGTTCTCAAAATCAAATTTTGAATTCGGAAAACAGGTATTATTAAAGATTTCTCTGTGTAATTAATGGAGCATTCAGTTAAAGTATACATTTTTAGGTATTAGGCCGATAACCGACTGTCTCGTTTGTCTAGAGGAGGCAAGTGCGACTGCTGATCTGTCATCCTGGGTTCAGCAGCCGCGGAGTCTAAATTTGTTCCAGGTCCGCTCGCCCCTTATCACATGTGTGTCTTATACGTAAATGTTGAATTGCGGGTAGGTAAACGATTAGGTACACTTCTGTCTAACCCTTCACGATAACAGGCGTGATGTTATGTTTAATTTTGGACTAGGTAGGTATTGTGTACATAATGGGTCAATACGGAGAACCTCTAGTTTGTGTATCATTGAATGGTAGGCTTTGTGTACTCAGTATGTATTTGTACTAAATGGAAATCCAACCATGCGTGAAAGATTTAGAACCCTAGTGAGGTGTTCTGAGATTTGGGTTAAATTCCATGTTGTAGGAGTAATGCTCGAAATAGGATTCAAATTGTTGACATGACAACAATTGTACGAATATAATAACATAATCTAAACTGAATCGGTCGTTTAGATAGGTAGCTACTACAAATACGATTATTGAGAAGCGAGTGGCTAAGCCGCTCGGAGCAATCTTCAGGATAAGCCGCACTAGCCTAGGGCGGTCTGCAGATGGGTGACCACCCATTACATACCGAGTTTCCTCCGTGCCTCGGAAAGCACAGCACAAATGACAGTCTTTGGTTCCGGCTGTCATTTGTAGACCTTTGACAGTCGTTACAGGTAGTCAGTGGCCCAAGTCTGACAACCAGTCTTACTAAGGGGTACCATATTACCAGTACTAGCAGTCGCTCCATGTAAAATACTGGCTGGGAAGAGGCTAGGCAGATGACATATACGATTATTAGAAAAGGTGCACGATTCCTGAATAAGAATCTCTTTTTCCAACTTAAAGTGTGTCATTCATTAAATTCTTATAGAATCTTTACAATTTAAGTCAAGGTGATGCCATCAGCGCCACTATCTTCGAGTTGAGAATCTCAAAATTATTTTTAGTAAGTGTTTCTTACTTTTAACGATATTTTATTGAACAATACCTTAAAGAAGACTCACTCACAGAATGAAGACTTGTTACCAAGCAATGGACAATCATTAGGTAAAGACTTGACACTGAGTCTAATTGATGCAAACACCATTATATACATGTCACTATAAAATACTGAATAGGATAAAACACTGATATAAAATGCCTTCATCATATTCAAAGTACCTAAACGTGAAATACAGGGTGTAAACAGACCCTTCACATAGCCGTCAACCAAGCATTCTGTACATCAAACTAAGTAACTTTACGCAAAAATTATTGCTGGGAATCGACTTTTTTTTGGGGTGAAAAATCACGTTTTACAGTAGGACTCGATGGAAAGCACTCAAAGCATTGTGCTGATGAATGGATTGAATAGTACGGGGTCGTGGAGGTGTGTAAAGTAAAAATCTTACATTAAAAACATGTATTTTAAAAAAAACTTGTGAAAACGTGGAACTTTGACCCCCAATATTTGACTCCGTAACTATCCTTATAGGTACGGAGATATTGGGGGTAACTAGAAGGTTCCCAGTTATGGTCTATAACAAAAAAATGATCGCAAAGACGAGAAGAACAAGTGCCTTTCGTATTATGTTAAGGGTCTATTTACACCCTTTATAGTTCAAATACAGGGTGTCGAAATACAAAACGGAAGTTTCTTTTGATGGTTTGCCAAATAATTCCGGGCCATGGATTCGGTGTTCCGTCGCACAAAGGCAGGGTGTACGTATTGAGTGTTAGTATTGTAGTTATGTGTACGGATTTCCGTATGTAGGTGTATGATGTTCGGTTCAACAATGTATTTAAGAACCATAGTAGTTGAGTTCGTCGCAAGCCAGTTGTACGTAGGGTTGGTGCTTGTGGAAATAAACACTTCACTTCCACTAATACTTTAAAATTTTAATAAAGCTTCTCCCTAGATTTCGTCAAGTAGTGCGTGCGTGCGTGTGTGAGTGTGTGCGTGTGTTGTGCATGTTGCGTTATGCGTTGTTGTTCGGGTTGTGTGTGTTGTTGTGTTGCATGTGTTTTTCCTAAAATGGTTTATTTTCATGACAACTACACTCTATTATGTCCCTCTTTTAACCTAACACCTTTTAGGATCATGAAATATAATCTACGGTAGCCTATCAATAGTTCGGTCAACCGGACTAATAACCGAACTACTGCTACTAGAGGAATCTAGCAACGCCGCCAGTCTCTTGGGCACATTACCAGCTGACAGCGTTGAGGAGGAGTTTTTTGATGCCCTTTTATAGTTTGTTTTCTTATTTTAGGTTATTTAATAGTTTTTAATTAATTATGTATTTAGTTAGTTTAATGCTTAATATATCTACGGTTAAATCGATGCATGTTAACCAATTATGTATTTAGTCTGAAACCCGTTTCAACTTTAAAATTCACTGCACACTTTCTCATTTCGACTAAAATAACTGCTGAACATTGTGACGTTACTATGACGCACGAAAACGTCACGAAACGTATGCAAAGTTATTTTAATCATCTCATATTATACGCTAGACTTTTTTAAGCTATTCTGACGTACTATTTAAAGTATATTCTGCGCACAATTTAACTAGCTTTTGCCCACAGCTTCGCTCGCGTTAATTTAGAATTTGACAATCAATTCGGGTTGTGCTCTGGTTGTAATAATATAATTCAATCATGAATCGAAAGACACGTGGCGCCATCTCTTATCATAAGAACGTTATTGTTGTTTTCCTCGGGAACAGTACTTCTTTTCGGGATGAAAGGTACCCTATGTCCGTTTCTGTACACCTGACAATGTTTATGCAAAATTTCAGGACTATCGGTTGAGTGAGACGTGATACGGTAACAAACAAACAAATTTATTTTCGCATTTATAATATTAGTAAGGATTAGGCTTTTAGGCTGCTGCTTCACACATGTGAGACAGCTTTATATTATACATAGAAATATTGAGTGTCTGAACTAAGTCCACTTATGGGGAATGTCTATTTATGTACTGCTGTGGACGTCATAGGGATAATGTGATGTTATTGAAAACAAGATGAGCGTGACACACGTGGAATTCTATATTTGGATGTTTATTTAAGGTAACGGTAAGAGAGAGGAGCTCGTGCCTAAATAGTAACAGCCCCTCGGGTCGATCTTCAGGTTAAACCGCGCTTGCCTAGGTTGGTCCGTGGATGGGCGGCCGCCCATTAAATTTAGGGATTTTTTAAAAAGACTTCTTTATAACAACCAAAGTTTTTGCGGAAAAGGTTAAAGGAATTAGTATTTTGCGGATGTAAATTACATCGGTTTTGATTATGAACACAATATTATTATCACCACTACAACGAAAATTACTTTAAAAAACTTTCCAGCACTATGTTAATTCAGGCATATCCCTGCGTGCTCAATCAACCATAGCTAATGAAAAAGATAGTTGGTTTCGGTACCCAACGCATCGATCATTTGTCTCGTTTTTTTATAATCGAAATCGAAAAGAGTCTACTATATTATATATAGATCCAAATTGGAAAAATCAATTTTCATTTTCAAACGAGCAAAGCCTCTGAAAACTGATTTTTGTTATTCCATGCTCTAAAGAAAAACAACCTTAAAGAATTTATGTAATCATTAAATCGTATACTAAATCTATTATGTAGTATTATTAATTTATGCCATTAAATAATACGGTTGACTGCCTCGTTGGTTGAGTGGTCGCAAGCACGACTGCTGAACATGAGGTCCTGGGTTCGATTCCCGGGTCGGATACAGTGTTATTAGGTTATCCGTTAGGAATTTCGCAGCAGCAGTCACGGAGTCTGGATTTGATGGCAATAGGCTCACCCCCTATTGTATAGAACTTAAACATAACTGGCGTAATGCGGGTGAAGGCACTATTTGGTACACCTCTGCGCAACCCTTCGGGGATTACGGGCGTAATGATACGTTTATGTAAATAATATGCAATTCTAATATTTCGTTTTAATTCCCCCCTTAACAGCATTCATGCTGAAAATTAGGCACATTCGTACGTAATATAGAGTACGCACTTTGTCCTGTGAATGTCGAATTAAAAAAATACCCTGGAACTCGATTGTACAAACCAAACTCAATTACTTTTCCCATTTCATCCGCATTTAATATACCATTATGATTTCATGAAAATTGCATAATATCAACGTTCTCACGAAAACAAAGTGATTATGTCCACAAAATGGCCACTTCGCTGGAACTCTGTATAAATTGCTGAAAATTTTATTGCATACATAATTTCCATTTTCGTAAAGCTCTTGAATGTAATTTCAGGAAATATTATGATGAGATTATTTGGTGGATGTGACTTTTAAAAGCGGTTTTAGAAGTTAATCAAGGGCTAAGTGTATTTCTTAAATACTAACAAAGACAATGTCTGCTTTGAACATGAGCTTTACAGTAACAACTATAAACAACAATAGGAAGTTTTCTTGAAAGTTGGTTATCAAGGACTCCGAAGTTTTTGACAGCCCTAGCCAAGCAGCACCACAGCCAGCAACCACTTTTGTTAATCGGACATTTGATTATGAACAGCACTTTCGAAATGAGAAGAAACAAAAGGCCACTTAACATAATCCCCTAACATCGTTTCATGGCAACCAAGAAATTACCCATGAAATTAACTCCATTAAAATTCACTATTCCCTCCATTACTAAACCTTTCAAATCTCCATTACCCGTAACTGAAATATCATGAAAACAAATGATCCATTACAAAGTGTAATCGCTGAAAAAACTGAAAACCGCGCCTCTGAATATCACCTTTGCACTGTATGTAAGTGGGCGAAAAACGAATGAATTTAAGTTATCAAGCGGAACCGAGAGCCCCACTGGAAGTTAATTGACTGTCAATTCGTTCTGCTGAAAAAAAGTTGAAAACACAGATGATTGAGAGGGGAGGTACGGAAAATTGGAGCTTTCGGAGTCAACTGTAGGTCAGGCATTCCCAAGTGGCCTTAGACTTGCACATCAGACAGTGTTGCCAGCCTATGTGGGATTATTGTCTGTCAATGTTGCCACAGTACTGGAGTAATCCTAGTGAAGAATTGAAGTACAAATCTGCATTTTTTCTCTAGTTACCTTTTTTACTCACGAAATACGATCGTGAGTACCTGCCCCGTAAAACAAATGTGGTTTTATTTGAATTACTGTCTTGAATACCTTGTAATTGCCAGTCAGCCATAATGAGCAACTTCATATACCCAATAAGAATTTAATATGTCCATATCTTGGCTGTGGTAAAAAATACAATGATTCAAGTGAAAAGAATACAAAAGTCAATTTTTTCTGTTACAGTTCAGTCCATGGTCATACTCAAGCAATGCCTGATTACCTCCTCTAACTTATTTCTGCGATCCAAGTTCGGACGTACTCATGACTGCATACCGAGCAATTCAATTTATGGTCGAAAACATATCAATTAAGTCTCACAGCGAATGAATCGCTGTAAATTATTTTGAAAACAAGCCAACCATTTAATATGCATGTTTTTTTTTCAATATTTACAGCTCAAAATAACAATTTATGTACTGCCAGTCTGCTACTTGTGAATCCTATTTGAAAAATTCTTTGTTATAATCACGTTGCGTTGGAAGGCCTCCCACTAGGTGGACCGATGACCTGGTGAAGGTAGCAGGGATCCGCTGGATGCGAGTCGCATTGGACCGGTCAATATGGCGACACTTGGGGGAGGCCTATGTCCAGCAGTGGACGTCTTTCGGCTGAAATGATGGTGATGATTATGAATCACGAATTAAAAGCATGAACTTTCTGCACAAGACTTCCTTATCAAGGTGTAACATAATACACCCACGTTCTCTCATGTGATGACTCTGACTCAGACATACTCAACATCTTTTGTTGTATGACTTTTGGAAATTCATGATTTTTTTGTTTTACCATACATGTTGGTCAACTGATAGCTTCAATTCCTATAGAAAGTCCAATTTTTGTGAATTTCTTTTTTAAGAACTAATAAAACGAAAGCTGCTTAGTTTCATGGTCCAAATACCAAAAGAGAGCCTTTTATAGTGAAGGAAGGATTTTTGAAAATAATTTCTTAAAAGCGTTCAAATAAAAACAAAGGTTTGCATGGGAGTTCATAATTTTGCCGATTGAGTACACAGCTTAACACTGCTAAAGTTCCGCTGTAAGTCTAGTTTTTCACTGTAAATGGTACATGTTCAATGCTAGATGAATTAATAATTTAATCGTATTGGGAGTACCAAATATGACGAACATGTTTGTGTGTAGTTCTTGATTATCGAAACGAATGTTTGCTTAGTCGACCCACCCGTTCATTTGCTAAATTAAACGTTACCATCACTATTCGGTGAATCGATTCGAAGCCGATCGTCAAATGTTCGTGCCTCCTATTTTGTAATTTCAAATTCCAATTTCAACTTTGTCTCTGCACCATTGCATTGCATTGCATTGTCATCAATGATGTCTGTTCTTCACGATTCTGTTCTCCTAGTACTTTCTGTACAAATTCTAAATTGAATTCTCTCGTAACAAGCCTTAGTAGTGTGCCAGAGAGAGACTAAAAATAGCAACATCAACAAGAAGTTTCCTTGTATCTTTAGGAGCTGACTGCACCGTACAAAAAACTGTTGATTTTAAAATTTGGCGAAACGGGACGAAAATGCACTGTTTTTCACTTGTTTTGCACGATTTAACCATGAGCATCATCGATGTTGGGCCCTATCAGAATAGGGCCCAGAGCTGTGGGATTTTTAATGTTGTGTTTGACCTCGTAGTATGTACATGAAATTGGTCCTGCCTACTAAGTTGAATGTATGCACGTCTTATTTTTTCTTTTCATATAATTTTGATTTCTTGTTAATTTAATCGTTATGAGAGACAAATAAATCGTCTGCTTGATTTAATAATACCAGCCTATTACCGTCCACCTGTAGGACACTCTTCTCATACCGAAAAGACAATAATAATATGATTACTATCCATTATCACAAAAATCATTCTTGACTGGCTTCAAACATTTTCTTTTACAAAATCGTAGATAACAATACAATAACGGTGACTATACAATTTAAGTTAAAGTTAGTGCTCCCGCCACTGGAAAAGTGATTAATTGAATTTTAGCTAACATTGTTAGGCACAAAAGAATTTCTGTTTCAGGATTATTTTGGGAAACAATGGCCCTGAACTTTGTTAGGCAATTAGCTGAAAATATTTTCATATTTTAAAATGAAATTAGAAGATAGAGCCCTATTATGAAAATATGACTAATATACTGTTTATTTTGACATCTACCTATGAACAAGTATATGAAACCCTTTATAGACGGTCAAAAACCTGAAAAATGCCCGCAGTTAGGGAAAACATTCCCTAGTTATTGGCCCTACAGTAGGAACATAGGTTGATCATGTAATCGTCCAACAAAAGTTGACCACAAATTGTTTTATCCATCAATCCTGCAATAAACCCGAAACTCTGTCCATGACACCCACGCAAACAGACTATATCACGAGATAATTAAGCCAGGCTCACATATATCCAGGACTTTTTGTGTTTGTTTCACCCCTACACCCCATGTTTATGGTAAAACTTCTTTCCGCCATAAACATAAAAATTGGGAAGACAAACAAAAACTCGGTTACACTGTGTGGACTGGCGGTGTTTACTTTCGCACTGTACATTACACTGGGTAACATTATAAAAATATAGGGATGAGAAAAAGTATCGATAGATTGATTTTGATATTTCAAGCACGTTGTTGGGAGTAAAGTGTGCGGGTATGCTCTAACGCTCTCACGATTATGAGACGGTAAGTGTATTTTGCTTGCGTGATATAAAATATAGAAATACATTATCATTAATACTAGAAACGGAATATTTACCATGTTTACTGATTGTTTTGAATTCCCGATATTTCGGCGCTGTTCTGCAAGCACCATGATCACGGATAAACCGAGACCAAGACCGAGTTTATCCGTAAACAATCTGTAAACCTGGTACATATCCCTTTTCTAGTGTTAATGATAATTTTAGTGACCATGATAGTTTAAAAACTTATATTGAAATATACATAAACAGATATCAGTAATTCATGTAAAAATACTTGCAAACATATTGCAACGAGACGAGAGCTTCTCTTATGATTATCATTAAAAACTAGACTATTTTTCTTTAACTGTCTGTCTGACATACCAAAAAGGCAAAAATGCTTATTATTGCGATCAGTTTCCCAAGCGACGTGCTTGAAGACATATTTCATGATACTGTAGCTTTCCGTTCAGAGGCTCATAGTCGTAACGCTAACCAGCTGGTGATAGCAATCTTAAAAAATATCGATAACCTACCGTCGATACTTCCCCAACACTACGCAAACCGACCCCGCAGCTGTTATATTCCCGCCAAAGAATGCGTTCGGAAACTTTACCAATATGCCACCGGTATTGAAATTTTCCTTGGCAATGTATTTTTTTCAATGCGCTCGGTTTTATTATCAGCCTCGAGGTACATGTTTTACATAAGTAATACATATATATGAGAGTAATCTTCGATGCTTTCTTATGGGATCATATTTGAGTCAAATAAATATAAAAACTAGATTATTCGTTTTGGAGTTTGACAGTGGAGTAGCTACTTGGGGTTTCAGTACATCATTTGCCTATCTGTTTCCTATCTTGGACTCGGTTTCCAGTAAAACTGGATGCAACTGAATACCAGTATTTAACATGGAGCGACTGCCTATCTGAACTCTAAAGGGTGTAAATAGACCCTTAACATATACGAAAGGTACTTGTTCTCCCTGTCTTTGCGATTAAGTTTTTGATCTACACCATATCTGGGAACCTTCTAGTTACGGAGATATTGGGGGTCAAAGTTCCAACTTTTTCCACAAGTTTTTTTTTTTAAATACATATTTTTAATGTAAGATTTTTACTTTACACACCTCCACGAACCCCGTACTATTCAATCCATCCATCAGTACAATGCTTTAAGTGCTTTCCATCGAGTCCTACCGTAAAACGTGATTTTTCAACCCAAAAAAAAAGTCGATTCCCAGCAATAATTTTTGCCTAAAGTTAGTTAGTTTGATGTACAGAATGCTTGGTTGACGGCTATGTGAAGGGTCTGTCTACACCCTGTATAATTCAGTTACTGGAAACCTCGGTGATATTCCAGCCGACTAGGCTACAGCTGTTTAAAATATAACATCAGGCCTGTAATCACCGAAGGGTTAGGCAGAAGTGTACCACAGTACACCTACAAATTGCCAGTTACGTTTAAATCACATGTGATAGAGGTGAGCCTATTGCCACCAGCGGGGTACAAATACAGACTCCGCCGCTGCTACTGCGAAATTCCTCATGGAAGAAACCCAAAAACACTTTGTCCGACCTGAGAATCGAACCTAGCACCACATGCTCCGCAGCAGACCTGTGACTACCAGACCAACAAAGCCTAACTATGATCCCGTAAAGTGATCCGTATTATTACTGCTGAAAATTAATTTATATAACGTGTAACATAATAAACGCAAGACCTCTCGTGTGGTGTGTCAGACCATGAAACTGAACAACTTTTGTTCTATGACTTTTGGAAATTCATAACTTTTTTTTTAGTTTTACCATACATGTGGATCAGCTGATTGCGTCCGTTCCTATAGAAAGTATATATTTTTTTTCCGAATTTCAAGAACTCGTAGAACAAAAGATGTTTAGTTTCATGGTGCGAGAGACCACACGGGAGGTCTTGCGTTTATTACGTTACACCTTGTATATGAAAATAAATAAGTGAAAAGGAAATAAATCGGCATAATCATCACAGTTTGCAGACGGGTTGTAATTTGTTTCTATTAGCAGACAGGAAAACTCTGCTGGCCATCTATTTAACTAATGAGTATTAATAATACCTTTAGCACATAAGAGTGGAAGGAAAGCAATGATTATTATTTATTCTATGATCACAAAAGATGTAACAAGTTTTTTTGTGCTGCATCAAAATGTGAAAATTTGTACAAAAGGTTTTACAACAGATATCGCGGAATACCAATTTTCCTAACGGTTGAGCATGGGGTCATGAGTTCGATTCTTAGGTCGGGTAAAATAGTCTTGTGCATTCCATAAGGGATTTCTCAATAGTGGCCGAAGAGTATGGTATGGGGCTTCAAGAGTATGGTTTTAAGCTCGGTTTAAACGCCCTATTACGTGGATCTTAAAATTGTGTTTACAACATTAGATGTACTAAAGGTACACACATGACTTATTCGTCAACTGGTCTGCTCGCGAGTGCGCGCGAGAAGACACGTTCCGATTTAACCTATTTTTTTTTCGTCAACTCGCTCGCACATTGTAATATATTATAGTCAAATGAAAACCGATACTTCAGAGGTAAAATGGCGTGATGTGTTGTGTTTGTGATGGCATGACTTCTAAAACTCAAAAGCAATCAAAAACTAGATGCATTTAAAATATGTTGGCGTTAATTGAACTAAAAATAAATATTCTTAAGCGTCGTATCGAATAAAACTTATCACGCAAACTAACATTTAAAAAGCGAAAATCCAATCTAGTTTCTTTAAAGTAAACTAAAATACGTAACGTATTTTCAAATGGAATTAAAATCAATCTACTACATAGCTTAGCATCACGAAGAAAAAACTAACTAGAGTAAATTGTATTTCGTTGCCTGAGGGTACCGAAACTGTACAGAAAAAAAAAATGGAGCAAAAATATGAGCATCTATTTAATATTGGAGCTTGGCAATATTGAACGTGTTACGTGTCTATTATTATACGTAATTTATAGTGTCGCAGAATATTGGTAACAATTTCTATGTGTAGGCTTTAGAAAATTGGTTAAAACCGAACACAAGGGTTTCTGCGAGAAAATACATAAGACTGCTAAGTAACAGGTAGTAGGTAGGTGTAGGTATATCATAACATAACATCACGCCTCTAAACCCAGAAAAGGTTAGGCAGAGGTGTAACTTTGAGTTATAGTACACTCAAATTTCACCAGTTATGTTTATAGGGGGCATACAGAATAATAAGGAGCTAGCCTATTGCCATCAACTGTATGTGTGTCACATTCTGGAGAAATCCTTGATGGAAAACCCCAGAAGCATTTTGTCCGACTCCTATCCAAAATCCCAATCTAAGATATTAGAAAACACAGTCAAAAAGCTGGCCAGGTTATTAATGATTCGCAAAATACTGAAAAATATGTAGGCATTTTATGTCTTTTCGACCAAGTTTTACGCTATATTAACGCACCATTTTATTAACTGTTTGTTACTAAAATAGTTTACCTTATACCTCTAAATGCTATTTCAATTTAGTTTGAAAACACAAACAACGCGAGCAAAGCCACAAATAACAGCTAGTGCACACAACCAACAAATTGAAACTGCAATCAAACAACATTTATTTTGTTCACGCTCTACTGGCTCACCAAACAAGAATTAATTAATTATTTTAAACGATATTGTAATTAAGTTTGTAATGCTTTTCATCACCTGTAGAGCTCGTGGCTACATAATAACCACCGCTCGGGTCGATCTTTAGGTTAAGCCGTGCTTGCCTAGGTTGACCTGTGGATTGGTGATCACCCATTACATACCGAGTTTCCTCCGTGCCTCGGAAAGCACGTTAAGCCGTTGGTCCCGGGTGTCATTTGTAGATTTTTGACAGTCGTTAGGTAGTCAGTGGCCCAAAAAGTCTGACAACCATTCCTACCAAGGGGTATCGTATTACCCAGTACTAACTGGGTTGTGGAGGTCAGATAGGCAGTCGCTCCATGTAAAATACTGGTATTCAGCTGCATCCGGTTAGACTGAAAGCTGACCCCAACATAGTTGGGGGTAGATAGATGATAATGCTTTTCATCACCTTCTAATAATTTGGGTTTTGTGGTTGGGTCCAAGATCTGAATACTATAAAGGTCTTTCGACTTTATTAATGGATTCGTGGTTGATTTACTTTAAAGAACAATGTGGCTATCTAGTGTGGACTGTATTGCCAATATTCTTTCCTAGTTTTTTCATTCTGATACTTGAACTCAATCAGAAATAGGTCAGCTCTGTGTGAGAGGGTGCGGGCTATAATTCACCACGCGGGCCCTGAGCGGTGGTTCGGGAAGGTCACACGTCTTAATTTTTTTTTTGCAACCGCGTGCGTAAGTATTTAGCTGCCTTGTTGATGTAGCGCGACTGCTGAGCATGAAGTACTAGGTTCGATTCCCAGTTTTGGCAAAGTGATATTGGGTTTTCCTTCAGAAATTTCTCATTAGCAGTCATAGAACCTGGATTTGTGCCCGGTTGATGGCAATAGGCTCGCCCTATAACATAGGACTTAATTATAACCAGCTAAATGTGGGTGTATTATTACGTTCACCCCGGCCTCACCACCCGGGGATTACAATTTGTTTCATAATATAACTTTTGGTTATTTTTTAAGACCAACAACATCCAATCGCCTTTAAATTCAATTCTGCTAGCTTCTTTGTATACGAGTGGGCACATTGGGGGCTTGTTACGAAACCAAAGAGATCAGGAGGAAATTGACATATAAACGAAAAGGGGATGGGACGCATATAACCGAAAGGGCGATATTGCCCGCACAACCCAGGTGTGTCACCGAATAATCTTATTGCGGTCTTCCTTAAGCTGGTATGCTTATTTTAACACGAATATGAATAATTTATTCGCCAATTTTATAAGATTAGTCTTTTGAGATAATTTTGAAGAGCTCGTGGCTAAATAATAATAGTCGCTCTGGCCGATCTTCAGGTCAAGCCGCGCTTGTCTATGTTGTCCCGTGGATGGGTGAACACCCATTACATAGTTTCCACCGTGCCTCGGAAAGCACGTTAAACCGTTGGTCTTGGCTGTCATTTGTAGATCTTTGACAGTCGTTACAGGTGTCAGTGGCTCGAAAGTCTGACAAACTTTATTACCAAGCGGTATCGTATTACCCAGTACTAACTGGGTTGTGGAGATCAGATAGGCATTCGCTCCATGTAAAATACTGGTATTCCGCTGCATCCGCTTGAACAGGAAGCCGACCCCAACATTTTTTGAGAAATTGATTTTAAAATGTTTTTATAGGGATTGTTTTTTTTTGTGTTGTTTTGATGAGTTTCTTAGTCCATAACAACGTTATTTGGACATTTCAAGCTATTTTTGGTCTACACGATGTCTATTTTAATGTAATACATTATGCTAATCTTATAAATGTGTGGTCCTTCAAAATACGCGCCTTGGACGTTGAGTTGCGATATCCAGCCCGATATACAATACAATACGATAAGGGAAAGAAGCTTTCACTAAGCTAACTGTATATAAATGATTTTTATGTATTGCGTGTTATATTTATTTGCCATACACCAATGACTACTCCCCTATTTATTTTAGGTTCACTCAGTCCGACCAAAGGTTTCCGAAAAAAATCAGCGTTAAGACTCCCGTTCTATCCATAACATTACTAATTAGTAAAAGAGCTGTTGAATAATATTATAAACTCTTTCACTGTTGAATCAAATGCGGTCATAATTTTCTTGATTTTTACTTAGTTCAGTGGCTATTTACATAAAAGAATAAAAGAGAACCTTTATTTACCTCATGAAACAGGTCAGTGGGCTAGAATATAATTATTTTACGATACAACCGAGACTGTTATTAAAACGAAGTTCAGATATTGAGTTAAAGAACACTTTTAATTACTAAGATTAATTAATTAAAAATTGGTTGAGTGATTCTTGTAATACAATTCTGTGGTAAATAAAATAAATCTGTGGTCCGATGTGTTTTTAATTTAAAGCGGTCTTCATAGACTCCGTTTTGGTAGAAAATTAAAATGCTTATCAACCAGGGAACAATGGCTTGGCCTGGCCTGTTATTACTTTTCATTTTAAAAGAGTTTACCATGGAGTTTCTTGATGGTTCTTCTCCAAAGTACCGTTCACCTTACACGGTTCGGGTTGATCGTTTCCTTTCTAGACGTTTTATGAGTAGGTCTATCCTAACTTCCTAACTAATATTATAAATGCGAAAGTAAGTTTGTTTGTTACCTTTTCACGCCTAAACCACTGAACCGATCATCCTGAAATTTTGCATATACGTTGTCAGGTATACAGAAACGGACATAGGGTAACTTTCATCCCGAAAAAAAGTAAAAAGTACTGTTCCCGAGGAAATCCATAATAACGTTATGATAATAGATGGTGGCACGTGTTTTTCGCATCGTTATTGAAGTATATTATTACAACTGGAATTGATTGTGAAATTCTAAATTAACGCGAGCGTAGCTGCGGGCCAAAGCTAGTGTTAAATAAAATATTTTCATTTTGATTTTTGACTGAAAATCTGAGTCATATATTCGACAAGAAGAAAAAGAAGAAGACCCCTTTTTCTTGTCGAATACTCAGAAAAATACAAAAAAAAAACGGATGAATACTGCGCAATTACAACTAAGTATTAGGTATTTTCCGACTTCTGATATTCCGATATTAATTTATTGGCACCAATTAGTGAGGTTACAAAAGGGTCCAAGTCCGTAATTGTCACAAGAGTTATGAAGCGATATTATGAAACTGCTAACTGCTAATTGTGTTAAAATTAGTTTCGATTTTAATGTAAATTACGTAGGAACGTAACTAAGGCGGAAAAAAACCTACATTTAAATTATTTTTGGTTTTTGTTTGTCTTATTTTACGAACTCGGAAATAAAACAATTCATTTCAGGAGACCCATGGAAACTCAAATCATCATCATCTCTCTTTCACGATTTTCTTTCTTTCTGTAAGATTATGAGCCATCAAGCATTTGCTTTCATAATAGTACTAAGCTAATGTGTCATAAGTAGGTATATATGTATAACGTCGCATATTTACTATGGTACGAGTGTACATTATCACTATTCTAACCATTTCCTTTTGTCCACAGGATAACCCCGACAATCAATTCAAGTCCATCCCACTAGGGCTGTGGTGGGCCATCGTGACGATGACCACGGTGGGCTACGGGGACATGGCCCCTAAGACATACCTAGGTATGTTCGTGGGGGCCCTATGCGCGTTGGCGGGTGTGCTGACGATTGCCTTACCCGTTCCTGTCATCGTGTCCAACTTCTCGATGTTTTATTCACATACGCAGGTGAGTTTAGAACTTAGACCTCATTTTAGGTACCCAGGTACTGTTATTACCCTTATTTGAAAAGTGTATGATGTATTGTGTCATCAAAAGTATTTTATTTCCAGACAGTTTTCTTAAGGTCTAATTTTTTTTCAGGGGTATCAATTTTGAATCTTCTATGAAATCTTACGTCACCTTTATGTACTGTTGTGGGTGTTTTGATTAACTAAACACAACAAGTAACATTAGATTTGGCAACAGATTTTACTTTTTACCAAGCAGAAAGTTATGGAAAAGCGTTTTATACTAATTCCGAACAATACTTACGTGACCGTTATTGTCTAGAGTTAATTGCGTAATGATCGCTATCGTATTTAATTTCCGTGATATGGAAACGCAGCTGGGTTACCTACTAATGCTGGCCAATATTGACCACATCACGTTTCACGAGATTTGATCAACATTGACGTCATACTGGATATCGAACATCCGATAGGAGCAGTGAATGAGATGACAATTACTTGATTTTGCGTTTGAAGTTTATTTTTGTGTTGTATTGTCCACGATACTAATTTAACTTTAAAGGAATTATAAAAAGAAATGGCGTTGAGTACATTAATCCTATGTTGCCTCCATCTGCACTTACAACAAACCGTTGGAAGTTTATCGAGGGCTGTGGAAAAATCTAAACAGGGTCATATTAAATACAGCTAATACAGCACATGGATGAAATAAACAGCCGCAGAGTAATTTTTAAGTAAAACGTTATATTCTTGAAGAAGAAGACATGCTGCGCCGACCCCAGATATATTGGGATAAGGGCAAGAGAATGATGATGATTTTATTCTTGAAGTTCACAATTACAATTATCTACGTGTGTAATAAACACTCGCAGAGTACCACCCCGCATCTTCATTTCCTATTATTTGGTCCTTCGAGCTGGATTGTAATAAAGCTAGTGATGGGTATTGGTATCTGAATAGATAATGGAACCGATAATCGTGACCTACCAGCGGACGATGACCTAAACAACTTTTTTTCTTAAAATATATCTTAATTGATATCGATAGGCAGGTATTCGGCACGCCTACGGAGTTACGCAAGAGAATTCAATTTGTCCTTGTCACCATATAATTAGTGATCTCTAAGTAAATTAAATAAAAAAAACTACTTGGTTAACCAAGTAGTTTTTTTTATTTAATTTAAAACTTATCCCATAACAAAAAAAAAAAAACCCATATAAAAACTTAACCACCACTATTAGTGGTAAAAAATTGTAGGTTCAAAGTAGCGTAAAGGACAACTTAAGTCGTACAAAGTTCTGAATTTACAGGGGAAGTTGCATGAAAAATAACAAGCAAGTAGTTTGTAGTACAGCTGAATCGGTCTCGACAGGTGTGATGTAGACTTGAATAAAACTGAAGGTGGTGAATTTGAATTCAAAGCAGTATTCAGAGAAACTTAGGTTTTTACTTTTCTTGAATAAAGGTTTCGTAGTTTCGTTTTGTTTTCTTTTATATTTTGTTTCGCTGGTATTTTAGACCATACAAATGATAGGAACTTGAACACCAAAATCACGGGTTGGGCAAAGGTTATGATAAATAATAAGGGGCAACCCTATTGTTATCAACCGGACACAAATGAAGACTCTCTCTCATAATTTTGATGCGAAATCCCTATGAACACTGCCCAAGCCCCGAATATTGAACAAGATTTTTTTTGCCTGTACGTCAGTTTCAAATAAACGTACTTTCAATGCCGCATAATTACCGATTTCAACATAAAAAAAATAAATTATCATTTCTGAATTTACACAAAACGTTTTTTAATATACCTTTAGTATATGCAAATAGCGTTTTATCCAAAAAATATGTACTTTAGGGAAACAGACGCAAAGAATTTTATTTTACTTTAATGAAACTTGCCAAGGACTTTTTGAAACTCACTTTTTGTTTGCAATATTGTTGTCTCTTGGCTATTTTGGCTTATGAACAGATTTCAATGTTTTTGTTGAGGTTGTGTTGTTATTTGTTGACTTTGTTTGTAAATACGCAGTTTTTTAGTGTCAGAAATTTCTTCTCCTAAATTAACAATGACAAACAAAAAAAAACTAAACTTATACTGTCACTTACGGGATATCCTCCGTGATTGATCATTATTTTGAGCTCCCGATATTTCGTCGCTGTTGCAAGCGCCATCATCGCGGGTTGACTGGAGAATGCGGGTAGATGGAAAATAAATTGTAAAGAGCAGACAAATCTGTCTACCCGTCTATCTGTAAGTGACAGTATAAGTTTAGTTGTAAACCGTGAAAGCTTAAAACAGTGTTTGAATGATAAACAAACTCGTAAAATAACTTATTTCAACACAAGAGTACACTCCTGTAAAAGAATAGTTACAGCTACCGATTATACTTGATTCAAATTCAAATTTTATTTCACATAAACTTGCATGGGCACTTGTGACACGTTTGAAACTGGGTGAACGGTTCCGATTGAGCGTGGTCTAAGGTAAGAACCGGTAAGAAACTTCAATGTCACTCACTCACTTTTCAAAATAATTGGTTTTTACAAAGTTTTAAAATTACAACCTTAATAGGTAATAGAGGGAGAAGAGAACCTTCCAACAATAATATTGGTCCTAAAGTACTGTTTAAATACCTGTCACCTACTTGTGACAAAGGTAACTTTATTGATTAACGTTCTGAATGTTAATCAAAGGAAGGTCCTTCCATTGATTGTTGACGTAGGACAGTGGTTAGCTAATAATGGCTCGCCCACACCGATTCTTCCCACAAATATCGTAGAGGCGACAAAGGACCAAATTAACTGCCCTGTGATGTAAAGGTCAAACGGAAATTAGAGGAAATCAATACGGTTTTCAGAAGCAGTGTGTGGATTCTAGTAAATAAGATCCAATTATATTTTTTCTTTGGTCTGTTAGTGGACTACGAGAAGCTTATTATTGATTAGTGGTTATACTTGCGTTACGAAAAATCACTCTTATGGCTACATAATAAAGGCGCTGTTAATAAACCACTGATGTGTAATTTATTGCATCATCCATTCTAACTTCAAAGCAGTTCATATAATAAGCCTGTACGATTATAGATTCATAAAGACTGAATTTAAAATTAAAATTAAAATCAAAGCATTTATTTCAAGTAGGCCAGTTACAGGCACTTTTGGATTTTCGAAACAAAGACAGCAATGAAATGTGGCTACAGTCCCAGTCACTAGGCATAAAAACTGTGAAAGTAATGTAGTTGCCCATTCCCTAACGTAGATCTCTTTGGAGAAAAACGGGCAAGAAACTCCATGGACACTCTTTTAAATCAGAATAATTTTATAAAACCTTGGTTAACTCAACCATTTTGAAGGGAACTAAATGATCCGACACACGCACCACCATCAGCGAGACATTTGAGTGAGCATGACATACTCTTAACCGCCAGGGCACATTCAAGTCAAGAGAAGACAAGAGTCAATCGAACAAATACCTCCACAGTTCTATTTCTAATTCTGCTCCCCAATTTTATTCGCTCGGATCCCTTGCAAAGTCGACTAAGATCGTAGGTTGTGGCTCATTGCAATGTTGCAATTTGAATTTTAAGTCCAGTTGAATAGTAATATTTTCGCTTGAAACTTAATTTGTCCTAACCAAAACTTTCGAGCATTTGATACGAATCAACGAGAAAATCGAAGTATTATTCAGCAATTTTTCCTTTACAAAAATACATTTACGAAAATCCGCCGATCATCATGACATTAGGAATTTTGTGTAGCACGTCAGGTAAGGTTTAATATCGTTCTGCTAGTAAATGTAGCGTGAGCAGAGATCCCGGTCCAATGAACACCCTCATCCCTGGCTCGAGGTTATTTTTATATGGTAACATCGAAAAATTTGGTATTTAAAGGCATGGATTTTGCAGTCGTTTTTAAACTTGTGAGGTCTAAAATAACTTAATATTTCTAGTATGTTGATAGTCAGATTATTTGATAAGTAAGTTATGGTGAAAACAAAACAAGTTATTTAAAAAAAAATACCCTTGTACAGAAGAGGTTTATCATACTGTTACCAAAAGATTATTAAATTAAACGTCCGATTAAAAGTCCTTTTAAACTTATTTTACCTATGGGAGCAGCAACCCAACAGCATCCTTAAATACATAATCTCAAGCCTTTTTCTCATGGGGGTAGACAGAAATGACAGAGCGCCACCTGCTACGATCCTTACATACTCATTTTGCCTCGTCCTCGTTCATACACCTGGTCATACACGCACGCCGGTTGAGAGTACTACGCACTTGACCTGTCTGAAGAACCTCACCAATAAAGACAGTGTATGTCCTTCTAGGGCGTCCCCTCCTGTCGTTGCCAGCAATCTTACAGTAATGAGAATTAAGATCACTGACAGATTATGAGAGTGATCAAAAAAATATTATGACAGCTTTAAAAAAAAAACGGTGTAAAGGTCAGAAAGCAAGTGTGGCTTCTGGTATCCCACAAATTAAAAAATCGCAACAAATCACATACAAAACTTGAACAACAAAAAGTGACACCAACGATAATAAAGCAACACCAACAAGAAAATAATCATTATTCCAACCCGTACAAAACGACTAGGTCCACAACACAACATGAGCCTTTGATACACCTAGTGGTAATAAAACTGGTCCCTAAATATTTCACACCGGCCGTAATAAACAACTAACACGTTTTACCACTCCTCCCAAAGCGCAAACTAACTAAATAATTCTGTTCAGGTAATTTTGTCCCCAAGTGCAAGGTCGCGATTTGGTCATTTACATTTCTGCTTGTAATGAATATAAATGTCATCGAGATTTAGGTGTCATGTTAAACTGCTGTTGGTGAGGTCAGTTGAGTGGTTGATGATTTATTTTGAGATTTTAAGACCGGATTTAATTATGTAAACTGACAGCGATACATATTAACGGCGTTCAAGATCTATCAGTGCCAATATTTAATCGCAATACGGTAGTGAAATTATATAATATATTAAATGAATATTTACTTATTAAATGCTATTACACTATTGAAAGCTTTCTTAATGATGATTCACTTGCTGATTGACAGTAATATTACTCTGATTGACATAAATTATTATTATGGTTTGACATACTTTTACTCCGTTTGACATTTTAATTTTTTTATTTTATATTTGTCATTTTTTCTTTTTCTAAATTGTATTATGTTTTGAATTAAGTGTGTTAAACTGAAACTGTATGTACACTATTTGCATGCCCATTGGACGGTAAAATGTGGATGACTTGGTTAAATATGAAACGTCTATGTATTTTTTTACCCATGTTTGCAAAGAAATAAATGATTTGATTTAATTTGATTTGATTTGTAGTTGCACCACCAATCAACATCCTTTTTTTGAGCTGTCAAAACTCCATTCTCCATAAATTTTGCATGGCAATAGCAACCAGTGATGTTATTAATTTACCAACTCAATGACTGGATTTTTATTTATTTCAAAGCAAACAAAAATCTAATTTTACAGTAACTTGAAGATTAATCAGTTTTCAATAAATGTTTTTTAGAGAGAGAAATTGTCTTGGAATAATTGATTAATAGTGCTAATACCCAATTATGTCAGTAACAGTACTTGTACGTGGTTGAGATGTGCTAATCACGTTCAGTGCAGTTTGCCCTCAATGTTCAGTACTGATAGTCATCAGAATACTATTTTATTCTCATATTAACGCAAACTTTACTATCAACTATGAGCCAGTCAGCTGCTGAGCCCGGGGTACAAAATATACATTGGCAGCCGTTACAGAAAGTCAGTATCCTTAAAGTGTAAAAACCAATACCGATATTCAAAAGGTCCTCCTAAAAATATTGGTTTTAGCCAGTACAACCAACTTCATTTACAAAAGCCAGATGCTACCATCGAAATGTTTAGACTGGAAGCCCCAATATTGCTGAGAACATTCTAGGCTGTTCTACATACATACGAGTAAATTGGAGAACTTTGCTGAAAATCCCCTGTTTCAACGCGAAGTCTAGTTAATGCATTGTCGATGTATTTGGCTAGAAATTAAGTTTGGACTGAGCTTTGACCTGGATACTGTTATAGACTAGAAAAAAGGTCAGTTGCATATAGATTATACACATTGAGTCAGAAGCTGTAGTTTGGTTTTTAATTTTTTTTTCTGTCTTTTTATATTTATTATCATCATTTTAGAATTTTAAGGGTTATATTATGTTATCTGTAAAAATATATAAGATTTGAAACTATCATGGTCACTAACAAAAAAAAAATAGTAAAAATATAGTTATGACTAAAAACGTTTTCACCCAAAAGAACATAGTTAACACAGAGGTAATCGCAATATTTCAAAATATCGTAATTATATCAACTGAAAGAAGTCGACTGTGGGTAAACTTCTGCCACACCCTTCGGGGTTTACAGGCGTAATGTTATATAATGTTAAGTAAAGTCGACTGCAGAACTCTCTCTCTCTCTCTCTCTTTGTCAACCTATGGCCACCCAAAGCTGAGTCTAGGGCTCTTCCAAATCTCTCCACTTTGGCGGTTTTGTGTCATGGCTATCCAGTTTCTTCCCAGCACTATAATCTAGAACTATAATTATTAATAAAACTATTATTATATTATCGCCATAATATAATATCCACATTTCATCATATATTTCATATGTACAGGAAAATTGGATCCCCCTAGATCATGAAAATTCAAATATCAAAATTGTTCCAACCTATTAGCCACGTTACAGCTTGTCTGGCTAATAAGCACTATCAAGTTTTCAGTGTACAGGTGTCCGTTCAAGCATCTGAAATCATCTTAGTACTAGTAAACATAAATAGCTCTACTGGACTAAAATTTCTATTACTAGTCAGGCAAAAATCGGAACACTTTAGCTTGGTTTTTTGTACCGTTTCACTCTTACGCTGCATTATTAAATAATGCAATTATGACACGGTCGGCGCAGTGGCTGAGCGATTGGCTGTTTATGGCCTACAGGAAGTTGTTCCGGGTCTGGCTCTTTGTGTATGTGTGATTATATCTTTGTAAATGCACCCACAATACAGGAGAAATTTCTAGTGTAGGACACTGTTTAAAAAAAAAACGGTTGTCTGTAAAGGCGGTTTACTGACGATAGTTGAACGTGACAACGTCATAAGAAAATACTGATGGAATGGTTGCATTTTTCAAAAAATTAATGTGCGTTGAGCAATTGTTTTATGGAACGCCTCAGAGCGAGGTAACGCCTCATATGTCATGTTTTTTCCTGCGTGCAGCCGGCTCCATCGAATTATAAGACGTTGTCACGTCAAAAAGTATAGTAAAGTGTAATACTTCGAAAAAAGCTGATCATCTGCTATTTAGCCTGTCCCAAATTTGTTGATTGCAGCTGAATAATGAGTATGATGAGTATGGTGAGTATGGTTTGGTGTGTGTATGATGTATGGACCCATGTAAAATAACTGGTATTCAGCTAGCAATTTGAGTAGTCACTGATGTGAAATTAACAGCCCGCTTACTGGGTAACTCGACAATTCTCGATAAGACTGGTTTTCAAATAGTTTCACCACATCAAAAACGCTCTTTTATTTACCAAAGAAATTCGATTTTACTCGAAAGCGTTTTCTCATAAGAACGCCCTTAAAACTGAACTTTTATTTTCACATGTTATTCTCTCACAAACTTTTAATGTACGCAAATTCTTTGCTCCTCGTTCGCGATGTCTCAACTTTGCAATATGAGACATAAAGTTTATATTATGACGTCATCACCAAGTTTGCACCTTCGCGTGTAATAACTCAAATACTTAATACTGGCTACGAGATGTCTACGAAGCTACGCGGCTACGAGGTTGATACGCGCTATGAGGTTACGACGGCTACGAATGTGGTACGGTATTATAAGATTGCTACGCTTCTGTGAAGTTTGTAATAATCTTTTGCTGGGAATATAACCACTTTATTTTTCTATTTCTGGCGTATTTCGACTTTAATATTGTTAGAAACTGAATTGCTTTATAAATAAACTCTTCATAGAATATTTTATTATTATTGGTCGTGTAACTCGAAGTTTGTATTTTTTATAGTAAATCAGATTTTAAAGGTTCGCATTTCTTCATCATCATCATCATTTCAGCCGAAAGACGTCCACTGCTGGACATAGGCCTCCCCCAAGTGTCGCCACATTGACCGGTCCCGTGCGTCTCGCATCCAGCGGATCCCTGCAACCTTTACAAGGTCATCGGTCCACCTAGTGGGAGGCCTTCCAACGCAGCGTCTTCCGGTTCGCGGTCGCCACTCCAGAACTTTTCGGCCCCATCGGCCATCCGTTCTGCGAGCAATGTGCCCTGCCCACTGCCTCTTAACTTTGGCTATTCTTCGGGCTACGTCGGTAACCTTGGTTCTCTTGCGGATCTCCTCATTTCTGATTTGATCGCATTTCTTAATAACAAAGTAATTTAATGCTTAGCAGCAGTCCATTCTAAGGGAATCGCATAATTACTGTTAAAATACACCAACACAAAATCTAATAAAACACTTTGCCCCATAAAAGAAACATTTAATAATAATTACTCTGACTTATCTATACAAGGCAACGAAGATACCGGCGAAGAAATACGAGACCGCTTCAAATATTTTATTACTACGCTGTAGTAAATGAATGCTACGCGACTACGCTGCTACGAGGCTACGGTGCTACGGTGCTACGAGGCTACGAATCTTTCGTAGCTTGTAGAACACTTGACATTTCGAGCTACAAATGTCGGTTATGCTGTTCAAATTGTAGTTTTGAAACGTGGAGAAATGAGAAGCAATTTTTAGCTATGAAATATGAGGTGGGAGGAATATTTGGAGCAGCATGTCGGCTTGGTAATATGATAGATGTGTGCTAAGCTGGCTTTCGGGGAATATTATAATTCATTCTAGTGGTTTGGTGACTTATTGTGAAGATAAGTTACGCTTATGAAATGTTAGATTATATAGTGGAGACACGTGTCTTGCTTTCAGACAAACTATTATTTAAATAAAGTTTTTTAATCGACTTTAAAAAAGACGGTACATTGTTTTTGATCCTTAAGGATGATTGTAAACTTAAATGATTATTAAAGTAACGCCAGGATCGTTAAACCTATTAGTCAGACAACAGAACATCTGGCTAATAGGTTTATCATGTTTTCAGTGTTCAGGGTACACCTTAACCTGATATGGGCTGGGCTTATGTGCTTGCAAAATGAAGATACTCTAGTGGACCAACACGTTTAATGTTACGTTTCTTTGTAATGTCTTCATTACAAAGAATGTTACCCAGGCGAAGGCTAAATGATTATGAAAAAGAAAAGCAAAAAGTTTTCTACTTTTGTTTATCCACAATCTCTGTTGAATATTGGTAGATAGTACATCAACAAACCCCAATTTCTTATTCTTCTTGAAACACCCTAGAGAGAAAATAAATATAACAAAATCTATACATAGATCATATGTACCATAAAGGTACATAACAAAATAGGTTATATATAAAAACGTTCGCACGCACAAATATTTGATGAACTGTATTTATGACGGAGTCTTATTGGATGATGTTATCCGAGATAGAAGTTGTTTTACGATAGATTGGTGGGGGGGGGAGACTAGTTGTTTTGGTAGATTCTGAAAGAATATTTCTTTTGCTGCGTTGAACCCTTATTTGGAAAAAAACCTTACCCTTTACCCTTAACCTTTTTTAAAAAAACCTTATTTGGTTTTTTTGATAATAATATATAGGAAAGTGATCGAACCCACCAATAATTAATTGTTCCTTTCTTTCAAGTCACACGTCCTAACTACGCGGCATGATCTGTTTTAAACATTAAGACTTTTTGTTGCTATTTCTATAAAATTCAATACATAAACAGCGCATAGACAACACGTAGGCACGTAGGTTTCAGGTTTGGCGAAAGTAGGTTTAAAATTCCATTTTTTTTTTGAGTTTCCAACTAATACTGAACTAAGGGCCCGTACACATAAACATGATACGACGTTGCATCGTGCTACGACGAGGATGATTCTTTAATGTTTGTTTGTCTTTGCCGCGTCGTAGCACGATGCGACGTCGCATCGTGTTTATATGTACGAGCCCTAAATAATACTGAAATACAGATATAGTGACATATTTTAGAGTCAGGACTTCTAGTTTTTAAAAGTACAGTTTAAAAATGGTAGGACGCAACCAAGAGGGGCTATTTTTAGCGCTAAAAATGTTAAACTTAATTGGAGAAATAAAATTTTAAATATATTATAATATAATTTTTATTTTTTTTAAAATAAATATAAAAATTTTAAATATATAATTATAGCATCGTTTGTGTCATTTTTACCTAAATACTACGGGGACTTTTAACTGTCATGATTTCCAATAAGATTGTTATATGCAATACGGGTACTTATAAAAATAGATACAACACTGTTATATTTCAACGAACAAATTCTTCTCCGTTCTTAGATGAAAAGTTTATCGTCTTACTTTCTAACAGCGCGTCTAACAAAATGTGTAAGTTAATGACAGGTCTTAAAGTTATTGTCGCAAACAATGTCAATAGGAATGTAACCTACAATGTTATGTCAGTTTTAAAGCTCTATAAAGTGGTGCTTATAGCTTCGCATTAAAGCTGAATGCTATCCATTCAACAATTTATTAATTTGTGTGCTATATGTACTTAACATTTTATAGGATATGAAATACTACTTCATACAGAGACGATACAGTAGTTAGTAAGTAGTATTCGAATCAATTAACTAGATTTTTATTGCATTGAAACGAAGTGTTTTTTCTTTTTCAATTGCATTGATAAATAACTTTAACATAATCACGCCTGTAAGTCCCACAGATTAGGCATGGGTTTCTATAGTACATCTACATTACCAGTTATGTTAAAGTCCCATGTGTGCCCTGTAGCACGCTTTGTAGCAGAAATAACTGTACTTGTTCTTAAAATCGTTGTTAAAATTTTTGTTTAAGTAGGCCAAAGAAAGCAGGGCCGCCCTAAACCTGGCTGGGACGACGATATCGTCAAAGTCGCGGAAAACACATGGACAAGGGACGCACAAAACCGTGAAGGGTGCAGAAAAAAGAGGAGGCCTATATAGCCAACAGTGGGTGATTCCGGGTTGATATGATGATGAAGAATAAGAAATTTACGAAATAATTTGTACCTTTGGTAATCTCTTCTAGTCGAGTCTTGATTACTTTCTTGTTCAATACTTTCGTAAAAAATATCGTACCTACAAACTAAAATAAGATTTTCATATTTTTGTCGGTCAATATTTACTAAAAGACATTCATCACTGTTCATCACTGTACAGACTGGTCCACTTATTTGGCGTCCCCTTTACAGCGGAAATGATAAATCACATCTACCCGCAAAACGACAATAATATTTACTTAACAACCTATCTTCACAAAAACTGTTTATCAACTTTGAGTTATGTATTATTGTTATATCTTTCTGTGTACAGTGTTTGGTTTGTTACGTTTTCGTGCGATTTTATTTTCATTGGTGTTAGTATAAACGCGCCATTTTGGATTTTCGTGTTTTGATAATAAATTGGATCTAGGAATTAAGGTGATTGTAAAGCTTTTGAAGTGAATAGCGGTTTTAAATTCGATAATCTTATTTCTTTTTTAGGGTTCCGTAGCCGAATGGCAGAAGACGGAACCCTTATAGATTCCTCATGCCTGTCTTTCGGTCTGTCTGTCTGTCCGTCTGTATGTCACAGCCACTTTATTCCGAAACTATTAGGACTACACAGTTGGAACTTGTTGAGTAGATGTATTCTGTAAACCGCTTTACGATTTTATACAAAAATAGAAGAATAACGAGAAAAAATATTGTCAGTTCCATGTAGGGGCATAGAACTGAAACAATTTTTTTTTTTCATCTTCCTTTACGTGCGCGGTGTGATCGGTCTTTATTATGAAATAAAATTAAATATTAAATAACAATGAGGTTCCTCAAACCATTTTTTCTAAAAATCAATCATTTGAAAAATAGAAACTTCCAAAGTGGTAAAATGTGTGCCCCCCCCCCCCCTATAATTTCTATAGTAAGAGAAGAGAAAAATTCTGAAAAAATGTAGCATTTTAGAACGTAAAAAAAACTTCCAACAAAAAATGATTTGAATAATATTTGATGTTTAAACTGGGAGATATGGGTCTTTTTCATCAAACTGCAGCAGTAACTTTGTTTTTAATTAACATACTATGAAAAACTAATTTAGTTTTGCTGTTGAATGCTATACAATACAACATTATATAAATGTGCCTTCAAAATATTTTTATTATATTGCACTTGGCCGGTTTTGACGTTCTGCAATAATAATACAGTTTCTAAAAATGTTTAAAACCTTCACGAGCTTTGAAGTTTCCGCGAATTTAAGTTGTCACCCGTTCTCAGCAATTCTTGTGATAAAAATAGTCTTGCAGCTTATTTTAGTGATCATCTCTTTCCCTTCTTATTTCTTATTTTTGTATTTTTTTTAGAATTTTAATTAAATACATAACATCGCGCCTTTGATCCCCGAAAGGTTAGTCAGTGGTGTACCTGTCGCCAGTGACGTCTATGTCCCATGTAAAAGGGGGTGAGCTTATTGCCTGCTGCTGGCTGCTACTAAGAAATTCCTAATGGAAAAACCTAATAACACTTTATCTGACCGGGGAATCAAACCGAAGGCCTCATGCTCAGCAGTCGATCGTATGGCCTCTAGACCAACGAAGATTTCTTTTAATAGACTGGATCCAAATCTGCAAGCCATGACTTTTCATAACCCATGAAATTAACTGTTTCTATTGACAACTATGAGGGAATCTTGCTATTTTCATAATTCTCGGCTGAAGACTGATTCTACAAAATATTTATTCTTTCTTAAACTCATAAACAGAGCTTCGAACATAATGGGAATCGTGCATGACGTTGCATACATGAACTTCAATGTACGAACTCAGGAGGTGTGCACGTTAAGGAAGCCATCAATGTAGATTGAGCAGAATAACGAGCTCGTTTCATTTTTATAGTTTAGTGTTTTGTATAGTTATAACTTTTTACGATACGTTGTATTGTTAACACTAAACAGCATTCTCGAATACAGTCTGTTAGATTTGAGTATGAGAAACAACAATGTACGCAAAGTTGTTTTTAAAGCTAGCAACATCAACCTGATGGTAAAACCTATGATTTCCATCTCTTTCAATTGAAATCACGGTATAGTAATTTTTCGTTTAATATTATATATCTGATTTTGTCTGTTAATTGATATTATTCAACGGCATGCAAAAAATCGTCGACCATGATAAAACCATTTTAGAAAACTTTACATCAAAAACAGCCAAGATTTTCACAGATTCAAACTGTCGTCAAGTTTTTTGTTCCAAGAAAATGATCCAAAAGATTAATATTTTATTACCAAGATATCATTTTTATGTTTAAAAAATGAATAATGAAGTCTTAATATTCCACTATCATTTGCAACTTGAAGCTGCTACAGATTATTTGCCAAGTCTTTTGATTTATTTAACACTTATTCCAATAATTATAATTACAAATTTGGACAGAATTTGATTTAGTAATGATCACAATACCATTAATGTCGTATTTCTACATGACAACAATAACTGACTTATTTGACGTAGAAAATAATAAAAGAACATAATTGCAGCAATGTGTGATTAAAGTCCGTAGACATATTATAGAAATACCAGGAGAGAAGAGTATGAAGAAGTCATGACTAATCAACAACTGACTTCACACCTATGATGACGTTACACTAACCACGGTCAATCTTTGGACGGGTAGGTATTTTGACTGTTTTGCGCCTTGATAAGTACCCCAAGTAGACGTTTAGCTCAAGGTGTTCTTTGTTTGAATGACAAGATTTCTTATGTTTGCAGAGTGGGACAATTTCAGGCTGGCAGGTATTAAATTATATACTTGAAACTTCATCAAAAAAAAAACAATTGCTTATTCTTAACTCAGATGAATAAATGGCCAGCTACTTACCGTTTTTGCCGTCCATCATAAGATGAGCCGAAAAATTAAAAGTAACAGTACACCAATCCCTAAAATTATGCCGTTTTAAAATGTACAAATAAAACACTTGAACAAAGAAGAAGATAATTTGTATTCGTAAAGAATTTTAAGATGTCATAAACAAAAATTATGGAGGATAAAAAATAGAAATGATACTTGCTTATTCTCATGGTAATTTGTTTTGACGTAGACTGGAATTGTTGTGAAAAATAAATAAAGAAATCATCGAGTAAATCTCTGGCTGTTTGTGTATGTGAGTTTAAATATTTGTAAACGCACCCACGATACAGGATAAATTCCTAGTGTGGGGCAAAGTTTCTATGAAAAAAAAAAAAAAAAATATGTTGGCTACTTGGTCGTCCCAGCTAAAACACTAGGAAATGATGAGGGAGGTGTTCTAGGAGACGCCTCACGAAACCTTGACGTTCAAAAAGTGCTTCTTCTCAGTATGATTTAAGTTAATGATTTTTGATTGATTAACTTCTTCAAACTTTTAAACAAAGATTTTACATAATTGTCTCAAAAAAAATAGCAACATATCGTATAGTTTTACCCTCAATTTCACACACACATACTAACTTTAATGACAACCTAGACAGAATCAAACCAAAGAAAAGCTCGGATTGATAGACCCAGGCTTAGTCGATGAATTAGCTTTAGGGAAACATCAGCAGACAGAATTATGCTTTCGGTCATGTTCTATGTTAAGGGTTTTGGTTTCCGCACATAGTCCTTAAAGTGGACCATTGCTTTCATACATTGGTCATACTGTCATCTCCAGTAGTGAACGAAACATTCCGACCTAGTAAGAGTATTTGCGTTTCCACGAAAGTACAACATAGCAAACAAGGCTTTGCTTTATCCGACTCACTGTAGACGTGTAGGTACTATATGGCCTCCCTGCAATGATTTTTTCAATCTCTTCCAACCCCGATAGAATGTCCGACACGAAAAATCGGAAAATCGACAGTAACTTCGATCGTAATCAGATTAGAATAGGGGGCTCCCTTGTCAGAACCAATTACAGACTTTCCTAAACTCCCCCTAACAAGATTAATCGCCTTTAAATCCAGCAAACGGTCTAAATTGAAAGATATTAACGCGACTTAATTTATTGCTTGTCTAAATTAATGTATTTAGTGAATAGTTGAGTCTAAGGCTCACCGCCCATGACGCTACTCAAAAATAACCCAAAACTCAAACAATGGTCTTAGATATTAACGCTACTTAATTTATTGCTTGTCTATTGAATGTCACAGTATATAACACTTCATTGACTAATTGCGCCGCGAATTGTCCATTTGACAGAACCTCAACGCGTTATTTTCTAGTTTCTGATTGGATTCGTCGAGTACGGACCGCCATTGAAATACTATAACTGTGACTTTCTGGTTTATGCTGATGGTAGTACTGATTCATAGTTTGAGTTGGTAACTGGTTACTTTTGTGAAGTCTGGTGGACGACCAACCTTAGTGTTGTCTACGTTGAAGGAAGATCAAACTGTTAGACAAATGAATCGTTTGCTCGCCGCAGACAATAGACGGGGGTGGTTTGCACAAGTATTAGCGGAGGTTTATCTACTTTATTATATATTGTTTACATAATTTTAATCAACACTATGCTGCCGTATTGAAGTAAACAGAGTAGTTTACTGAAATAATACTATTGGAATTTCTAGCAAACTACGGTTTGGTTGGAAAGTATCAACGCGATGTATTCTGATTCAAATATTCTAACAGCATCTCAACTATCTACCGAGTGGAACACGTTAAGGTTGATCCGGATGCAAAATTACCAGGTGCAAGCTAAACTTTCTATGTAGTCTCGAAATTATCGTAACAGTGTGAAATTGCGAGCAAGACTGTTCAACGCTATAGAAACAGAATGTCAAATTTATGCCACGATCAACAAAGACTGTCTTAGACTATTCTATTATAAACTCAAATAACCAATTTCGTTAACAATAAAAAACTTACTGCTACCGAAAGGATAGATTCACAAAACTTTTTAGAAATACAGAAATAGGCATCATCATCTGCCTAGCCTTTTCCCAACTATGTTAGGGACGGCTTCCAGTCTAACCGGACGCAGCTGAATACCAGTATTTTATATGTTGTATATGTTAGTACTAGGTAATACGATACCCCTTGATAAGTCTGGTTGTGAGACTTTCGGGACTATCTGTAACGACTGTCAAAGATCTACAAATGACAGCCGGGGCCAACGGCTTAACGTGCTTTCCGAGGCACGGAAGAAAGTCGGTTAGTAGTGGGTGGTAACCCATCCACAGATCAACCTAGAAAAGCGCGGCTTAAACTAAAGATCGACCCGAGCGGCTGTTATTATTAATTATTTAAACAGAAAAAGGCATTGTGTTCAATTTTTAAAGCTGCATTTAAACAATTTACTGTTATATACATTTTCACTTTAAAACTAGAAGTACGCTTTTAGCGAAATTAATATCACTGGATTTCTACACTACGAAGCCGCATAGCTCTGAAACTGCTCTCAAGGGGATCACAGATAGCACAAAGGCTCTATAAAGGGGCTGTCTTTATCCGGTTAGCCTTTAAAACCCGTCTTTGTATTGTTAAAGACATATCATTTTTCAGTCTTGTTGGTCAAACAGTCGTAAACGCCTCTGCTGAGAGTGAGGACTCCGGTGAGTACCCGATTCGGGCATTTGGTTCTTTCGCTTTAAGAAATTCAGATATCAGAAAGTTTGACAATCAATACCATATAAGAATATAGTGTTCAGGTCAGATAGGCAGTCTCTCCCTATAAAATACTGGTATTCAGATGTATCCAGTAAGACTGGAAGCCGACCTTATGGTATAGTTCAATTCTTAGTAGCAGTGGAGTATGATTTTGTCCCAAGTTTCTAGAAATAGATTCGCTTTTATAGTAAACTTTTACACAGCGTTTTACAGAAGGGGTATAGTCATATCTGCTGCCTCGTACACAGTTTCAATATCTACTCGACCCAAATTTATGGGGCAGCTGATAATTTCTTGGCGATCACTATGTTGGTCCCAGGTTGGAGAAAGTGGTTCAGTTTGATGGTCTGTAGCACACCTTGAAGTATGACTACACCCTTTCTGTTGTACGCTGTATATACAAGGTGTAAACGGCCCTTCACGAAGCCGTCAACCAAGCAATCTGTACATCAATCAAAGTAAGTAATTCTACGCAAAAAATATTATTGCTGAGAAACGACTTTTTTTTTTGGGGTGTAAAATCACGTTTTGCGGTAGAACGCAATGTAAAACACTGAAAACATTATGCTGATGGATGCATTGTACGGGGATCGTGGAGGTATTAAATTAAAGTTTTAACATTAAAAACTTGAATTAACAAAAAAATATGTGAAAAAGAAGTCGCACGGGATCGATCAATGTGGCAACACTTGGGGGAGGCCTATGTCCAGCAATGGACGTCTTTCGGCTGAAATGATGATGATGATGATGATGATGTGAAAAAGATGGAAATTTGAACCCCAATATCTCCGTTACTAGAAGGCTTCCAGGTAAGGTCTAGAACAAAAAAAAGATCGCAATGACGGGGAGAACAAATGCCTTTCGGCTTCGGTAATGATACTTTTACTCCCATTATACCTTTATATACGTGTTCGAGAAACAGACGTGATAATTATCATGTATGTGTGTATAATATTTAAAACATCGAGAATGCCTTTATTTGAGCTGAACGGAATATTTTATGCAGAAAATGTGTGTTCATGAAAATTCCACAGCATTTATGATTTCACTTTGTTTGCTCAGCTTTAAATAACTTAGAGTTATTAACACGAAAATGTAAATAATTATAAAGATTTTGATTTAACTTTCAGAATAAAGAATGAAGAGGAGTTCGCGATTTTAATTTACCTTCTCTAATTAGGTTATTCCTCTCTTAACGTTTCTCAAAAAAAGTTATTTAATAAATTGACTATTACAAACGAGAATTTAGTTACCTTTGAAGACACCTACCAAAAGGCATAGACAAGTCGAAATCATCATCAAAGCGTTCACTTTAACTAACTTATCTGTGCGGGTGGGAAAATATAGAACTAAAATAAATGTACCAAGTTTAAACATATTGCTGCATTTTTCTTGCCAAGCAGCGCCACCTTGAACTACAAACTTAAATTGGTACGGCGACTTTCAACAGGATAGACATAGGTAAGCTTACGGTAGCTTATGTTAGTCCCCAGTGATTTAATGATCCTTTCCGCCTACGCAAAGGTCTTTAGTCATTATCATTCTCCTGGCCTTATCTTATTTGGGATTGGTCTTCTTCTTCCATACTTCTACTCGTCATCTTTTCTCTTTTTCTCTTTTTTTTTTTTTTTTTAAACTTTAGTTACATTTTTAAATAATAATTTAAAATAATATAAAACAAAAACATTATTACTGTGTGGCGCGAATCTTTCCCATTATTGACATGATTATTATGGACATTTATGATTATTATTGAAATTTATGATTATTATTGACATTTTGATTATTATTGACATTTAAGATTATTATTTTTTGTTATGTTTTCATTATTATTTTGACATTTATTTAATTCAATAATACTATTTTAATGGGATTATCTGCTTAATGATTGCATGATTATTATCAATAATTAATTTAAATAAAATAGTATATGAACTTATTTTATATTTGCACGCCGAAATTAAAGGCAGAATAAGAGGACAAGTCTGTACATTTTACCAACCTTCTGTACCTTATTTACGCAAATAAATGAATTTGAATTTGAATCTCAGCGGTCACCTCCTTTCTAGCCATATCATCCTACGCACAGTCCATCCATCGTTTTTTGGTCTTCCTCTATTCTTATAGTCATATACATTTATACTCAACATATACAGAAAGGTCTCTAGTATTTTAATTGCTTACCTGATGATGACTTATAATTAACTGAAAATCTATTTTCTCTATCTACTATTTCCCCAGTAAAAAAATCCTAAATATACAGTGTATTCAAATCAAGTTCACCAAAAGCGGAGTCTTTCAAAATTCTGAAACTGAAATACGCCGCAACATTAAATTTCACAAAAAAAGAGAACAATTCAGCGGTTCTGAAAAGTACGTCCCCAGTATTCCACTTGGCATTACTGAAATCTCTGCTTTTATTCACGGGCATCTTTTTTCAGTTGCCTGTATAGAGTTGCAGGAAGTGACTGGATTATTTCTTTTTTCATAAAATATACATAATGTCATCTTCACATCATCTTTCTATCTGTTTTCTTTCAGAATTATTATTTGTGTTTCTACTTTTAGTGACAGGTGTAAGGATTTGGGAAATACATCTCCTCGATAACGTTAATAACGCTATGAATGTTGTACAATATTAAATTAAAAAGAATAAAAAGCATTGGGATTATAAACACCTATTCAAACCAAAAAACAGTAACATAGTCTAGCAGCAAAAAATATACCAAAACGAATTAGTAAATAAAGCCTCCAAAAATTATTCATATCTTGAAAGAATACTAGCAATTAGCAAAATAATCAATCCTGTTCAATATTATTTACAAGTACAATCTTCAGTTACTTCATACAACTGATAATAAAATAATTATTTCTTCTAATATTACAAAGAAAAGATCTCGAATATTCTTCTTCTTAGCGTGTCGATGGCAATCTAAATTGTGTCAGCCCAGAACTGAATTAATTATTCTCGAATCTTCCTTCGATATTAATATATAAAATACCTATTTATTCGATATTAAATACAAAAACCTTTATTAGGAAAGAATTCTAAAGGTACCTGAAGGGGTAAGTAGAGGCCACCGAAGGCGCGGGCCTGCGGACGGCGAGCTATGGGCTAGCTCGCCGTCCGGCCGTCTTATGACGACAGGCCGTGTCGACGGCGCGTTCGTGTTCCACGCGCGCCTCAAAGAGGTGTCGGCAATGATGTAGGGGCCTGCAAGGGCCGATGCCTGCCAGGGCTGCGGGACTGTTCGAAAGAGATACCGTGGCCCTGGAACACAAAGGGCAAAGAAGGAACTTGGATGGGTTTTAGTCAGTACAACACTCCCTTCCGCTCCGCCCAGAGTGGGGGGCGTAATTTGATGATTTCCCATCCAAAAAAAAAAAAAAGAAAGGGGTAAGTAGAGTAATGAAATGGAGCCTGTGTCCTAGCTGTGGGAACGTAATAGACTGATTATAATAGTGCCATGAATTAGGCACAAATACATACAGACTCTGCCAGCTGCTTGCCCCCGAACCTTGTTCAAGCGTTGCTCCGCCTGTAGATTTAAATTCGTTCCTAAATAATGATCTTGTTCCGATCGAGGTCCCTAACAGGGAATGCCCTTAGCATGTAGTCGCGTAGTTTTAGTATTACTCTCCAGTCGCGTTTGTGTCGCGTCTTTTCAGTTTTGGCGGTTTTGTGTCGTGGCCATCCAGTTTCTTACGGCCACTTTAATCTGATCGTCTGTCCACCTAGTTGGTGGTCTTCCTACTTTCCTCCGCCCCGTCCACTTTCTTCCCCATCTTCCATCCAGTCAACGGCATTTATGGAATAGAAGTGACAATAAAAACTTCGACTAGCATTCTCTGTAAAAATACTAAATCCAACCACTTCCAGTACATTTACCTCTACACCCATCACAACCGCTAGTCGGCTAAGCCAATATAAAACTTTTGCGTCTCATCCCTCGGAAACGGATCTTGTATAAAGTGCCAGTTTTAATTGAATTTGAATTTATGTATTTCAAGCTTTATTCACTGGGCAATAAGATGTATTTTGAGTTGGTTGGGAGGCAGCGAATCTAACTTTGGGTGACGTATGATGGGAGTGGTGGGTTGTCAAGTTGTTTTGAGTTCTGTTTACCGTTTTGGCTTGAGATTTGAGCATGATATTAATGTGAGGGATTTAGTTACCAGTGTTCATATCACATTCATACTTATGTATGTTCCTGTCAACTTAGATATACAATTTCTTCTTGTGAAGCTTGGCAGATGATGATCAATATGTTGATCATTACACAGTACATCACGCCTGTAATCCCCGAATGGTTAAAGGTGTACCTACACCCACATTTCGCTGGTTATGTTTTTAAGTCCCCCGTAAAAAGGGGCGTACCTATTGCCATCAACCGAGCACTAATTTACCATTCCGTGGCTGTTACTGAAAAATTTCTGATGGAAAAGCCCAATAACACTTTGCCCGACCTCGGAAGCAGATGATGATGACCTAGATATTTTTCTGTTTGTGTAATACCGATTGCAGATCTCTTCACGGACGCTTTAAATATTATATACAAAGAGTCGGGTTTTCTTGTTATCACCGCATTTTGATTACTAAGAAGTAACTGGTCATACTCTTCATCTTTCTCACTCCTGTTAATTTTCTACTCATAAAATCAGGTCATTTCAAAGATCATCATCATCAAACGCCTAACATCAAATCTACTTAAATTCACTGACACACAATGCACAGTCTAAAATACTGGATCAAGAACGAAGCTGGCCACACAGAGTTTTTTTAAATGCATCTCCTGAAAGGTTCTCTATTGTGTCACCTAACTTTTTTATCCATAATTTAAAGTGCCATAACTTTTTTTGTCCTAATCATCATTTGTCCGAATGATAACTTACCCGAACCTAATATCACATAATATCACATGCCATAAAATTGAAATCCCTAAATATAATATGTCCTAAATCCGTTTGTCATAAATATCACAATCAATAACATACAAAAGACATAAAACCGTTTTCAATAAAAGTTATAAGTCCTAAATTCAAATTACATAATGTTTATTTATAATAATAATATTCTTAGAACAAAGGAGGCTGGCGAGATCCCATGTATTTTGGGACCCAGTCTTAGAGGTAGCATTCATTATGGCAACTTATACTTGTAAAACGACTAAAGACAAACAAAAAAGCAAATAGAAAGTAAGACGAACAAGTTGGGAGAAAAGAGATATACGTCTATACACAAGATAACCTAAAAATCTTACGGTTAAAGTTTTTAACTGTGAATGTCTGCTTATTTATTTTAAATGAATCAAAAAATAATAATGTTTAGGATGAATCATAAAAGAAGATTCGAATAAACTACTCTTAGATAATTCCCTTTCCAACCTACCCGGTCCGAGTAAAAGGGTATAAAAGGCGTGGCGCGTTGTACACGGCCTCTTTGGATGATGCTCTGTACTTTTTGGTTCTCTTTGGTTTTTGGTAGTAGGCAACTGACAGGTGCCAGGGGAGGTAATTTTTGGTTCGGGTCGTGTTATATTATTCTGATGTACTTATTATTTACTTGTCTTAAGCCAAAACCCGAATTTTTTGCCTGTACCTAATTGATGAATCTTAAAACTGCCAGACTGCGTCTAGAGACTATACTGATTACTAGCCTAGTAATTAGTTCAATCACTATTAGAACTATGTTGTTACGACTTTGATCTATAAGCGAATTATGGTCAAGTAGAACGATTCTTACTACGCTGAATGAAGATATACTTTAACATAAATTATAGCAGCCAGAGCTCACTAGCTATGTATGTACGAGTACAGCTATTGAAAGGCAGGGTTTGTTGAATAAAAAATGTGTAATGTGACGTAATAAATCTCGTTTATTGGTTTTTTACATGTTTTTTTTTTTAATATTTTTCAACAGTGTTATAGAAAAAAATATTATCTTATTAAAAGATTATCTATAAAAGGAAGCTGGTGCAGCGATATAGCTCTGGTGTCTGGCAGACCCCATATACCATAATATGCTCATAACATGAGAGCAACAACCCGCTGTCCGTGTCCCAACAGGACAGTGACAACAATAGCCTAATACACCACTTCGCCCCTGTAGCCTTCTATCTACTACGATATACGTTTAATAGGACTTGCTTTCTATGTGCTTGTGCATAGAATTAATTCTGGCACGTAAAATAAATGGGTGTTTGTCATGAAATATAGGATAGGTAATAGGTACAGGATGTATTTCTACTGAACTTGGGGAGTGTGCAAAATCAGCAGAACTTCTGTAAGCACTTTCCACCATCAATATCCACAATTTGCTCTCTGTTCAGAAGGTGGTACTTTCCTCTGTACTTGTTGTGGGTACAACATTAGGGGAACTCCTCTGAGCGCTCTCAAATAGCATGGTACACACACTTCATCATTAGGTGTTAACTGAAACAATACCAGTAAAAAGTAGTCAAAAACACAAAATAACAGAAAAAATATAAATAGTGTTCATCATAAGCCCATTATCATACTAACTAGGCGGGGCTTGATCCTTTGAGCACCTTGAGCACCTTCATCAGAGAGACGATACCTCCGTAAGCGCGCAAGTCGTAAATGGCAATTAACGCAACGCATGTTAGTGGTTAAAATCAAAGTCCAAATCAAAAGCAAAGGTCCAAAGAAGAATGCGGTAGTCAAAGTCAGGGTGCACTATCGTCAGTTCAAGATGTAAAGGCCAATTCATCGAGAATCCACAAAATCGCAATGATAAACATAAAATCCCACGCAAAAATACAAACGTATCGAACGATGGAATAGAAGTGTTTTTCAACCTTTTTCATGACACGACCCCCCCAGTAAGAAAAAATATTTCGCGACCCCCGACCCTTCGCGTTTTTTCGTGTATTCACAGTTTATTCGTGCATACGTATAACCAAGATAGATGCCGTCGCGACAAGCAGAAAAATCTCACACTATGATTATGTTTGGCAAACAAGAGGTCGAAAAGCTCAAAATTATATCCCTTTTTGACAATACCATTCAACGCAGGATAAGTGATATTTATGTAGAAAAAAAAATTAAAATAAAGTAACTTTTGTGTCCTTGCAATTTGATTAATTTACGGATATTACGGGCTGTGCACAGTTTGTAGCTTTTGTGCGTTTTAAATCTAATGAAAAATTAATGGAAGAAATGCTCTTTCTGAGCACTTCCCACCAATACTACTGGTCAATGCTTGCTTAACATGTTTCTTGAAGCTACGCAAGATATGAATATCAATTGGGTAAAGAAATGCATTGCTATTTGTAGTGATAGAGCAAAAGCCATGAGTGGTGCGAACAGGGGATTTATTCAAAGACTATTAAAACTAACGGGATATTTACCATGTTTACTGTTTGTTAACTTCAGTTTATCCGTGATCATGGTGCTTGCAACAGCGCCGAAATATCGGGAACTCATAACAAACAGTAAACATGGTAAATATCCCGTTAGTTTTAATAGAAATGTTAGTGACCATGATAGTTTAAAATCTTTGCTAGTCACTTATATCTGTACATTAACCTAGGATGTTGTAATTTATTGTAGGTTCCTACTAATATAATAAAACGATTTGCAAAATTTCAACCGTCGGAAATGAATAGTTTCGGAGATATTAATTGTAGAATTATTGATGGCATTGTATTGAAAACGACGATATTTCACACCACAGACTATTTTGGTTCACACCACATACTATTTTGGCATAGAATATAACGTACGTGTGGAATGTGCAGTGAGCAAAGCACACAATGCTATTACAAAAAAAAACTGACACTATAGAATTGGTCAAATGTGCGTGTAATTTAAAAGTAAAGTAAATGTAGCCTTACAACGAACTTGAATTCAGAACCTTGTTGGTCGCCACCGGAGGTGGCGACCAACAAGCCGAAGGTGCGGAGGGGAGCGTGATCGCCTGTGACTTTGTTACGCAAAGGCGAAGAGGCTGCTATTCCCGCAGCGCCGGAGATAAGGCAGAAGTACTGGTTCTTACTCCCCTACCCTTTCCTCCCTGAAAAATAGGGACAGAAAAAGTAAGGTTACAATTTAACAAAAAAGAAATGGTAACTCCGACCGAAACTACAGGGCGGGGGTACTCCTCTCCCCCTCCGTCCCCATCAGCAGGTGTTCCGTATGTATAAAATTACTGATTTTAAAGCTTGTATTAGTATAACTCAAAAATAAATATATCCCTTTTAAAAATCATTAAAAAAAAACTATGCATTTCCGACGAATTTCCCCCCCCTCGGGGGGTTCCTATGACCCTCCCCTTCCTTCCCTCCCCTCCCCCTCCCCCTACCTACATGTACTTATATAAGTGACCTTCCAAAATCTTATATTCAAAGACTGTTTTAAGGTTTCACGGTTTACAACTGAACTTATACTGGCACTTACGGGGTATATTCCGTGATTGTTCATTGCAACAGCGTCGAAATATCGGGAGCACAAAATAATGAATAATCACGGAATTTATTGCTAGACTAAAAGAGCAGATGAAGAAAACGAATCCACGATGGGAGAAATTGGTTAATGAACGTGCGGGTCGCGACCCCCCTAGGGGTCGCGACCACGTTCATTAACCGTTGAAAAACACTGGAATAGATCATCACAGATCTTACAGTGACAGTAGTGACAGGACTCAATCAATCACCATTGATAACGTTCCTTTATAAGATATACTACGAAATCACCATAGTTTCATTTTTATTACATGATTTTGTCTTGTTAATTAGCGTTTTAATATCAAGTTTACATGTTGTTTATAAATATCGTACATTATAGAATGAATAAAAACGAAGAGAAAGTGCCATTTATAGCAAGAAAACCCTTGAGCAAAAACACATGTCATTGGATTGGAACGTAATCGGAAAAAATGTTGCGTTTTGTAATTGCACGATTACTTAATTTTGAGTAAATTAAAATATTTATAACTTTTGATTCCCGTGTCCTAAAAATTCAATATTTTTTAAATAAATATCTTATATAATTGTAGTTATAATTATTTTATATTTACACTTGCATGGAGCTTCGTTAATTTTTAGATTCCTTGGGTCCATTTTCGCCGCCCTTCTTTGTATAACAAAGCTTTTGCTATGAACTTCTCTCTCTTATAATTTTTTATTATACATAAATAAATATATTATACATGTACTCAATAAAGCAGTTGATTGTGAACATGTGGTTTTTGTAAGCAATCAAGCATGCAGCATGCAAGCAAGCATGAAGCATGCAAGCAAGCACGCAGCATGCAGCATGCAAGCAAGCACGCAGCATGCAGCATGCAAGCAAGCACGCAGCTTACAAGCAAGCATGCAGCATGTAAGCAAGCATACAGCATGCAAGCAAGCATGCAACATGCAGCAGGCATGGTTTCTGTCACGGCTCTGGCGCTGCGGGGCTCCGGCGGTCCCACGCGAGTTTATCGTCGCAGATGGGTTTAACGCTCACCGCCGCGGCTGAGGCTGGCCGGCGAAGCCGGCCAGCAAGCCGAAGCTGCGGTGTTACAACCACCTGCTCCTCAACTCGCGGGCCGCCTCGCCCCTCCGCGCCTACGCGATTTTAAATTACACTCTAGGGGTAGAGCAGACAAGACTGCGTGAAGTCGGATTTACAGCGATTCGTTTCTGTCACTAAAACCTAATTTTTAGCAAATGTTTTAAGACTAAAATAAATATTATAAATGAACATTCGGAATAATACACATTATTTAACACAATACTTAGGACATATGACTTTAGGTCATGTAAAATTAGGATATTCAATTATTATAGTTCTCGATATTATGACAGAATACTTTTAGAACTAAAGATAATTATGTTAAACAAAATTTCGGGATTTTGAACATTATGGTTACTGAAGTTTATAGCATACGTGTTATGGATAATGATTTTCGGACAAACAATTTTAGGAGAAGAAAGGGAGTACCCTCCTGAAAGTGTTAAAATATAATAATTCTTACAATTTCATTAATTAATTCAAGTTATTCTTTGCCTGCTACTTCATTGATTGCTTCCAAACTTAATTTCTTCAGCAAAGACTTTCCAATCTTTTCTCCGTGCCTTGACAAAGCCATCGTGTTGGCCTACCGCCAGATTTCGCTCTACTAATAGAAACTCCGTCGTACTCATTAGCTGGAAACGTTTAATTTTCAACTTGGCAAGTCAAACAAAAAACTGTTTACAGGAAAGTCTACAGTTTCTTGTATTTCCTGGATGAGATTTAAGCTACCTTTCATCTAATCTTGAGTGACGTAGAAAAAGGAAGGTCGAAGGTCCTGTAAACCAGTCAAGGTTTAAAAAATCATAATCAAAATATTTTATTTCACATAGGCCTAGATGGGCACTTTTAAAACGTCGAAAAAAAGGTGCAGGTGGAAAAGAACCGGCAAGAAACTCCATGTTTACTCTTTTCAAATCATTGAGTATTACGATATTATCATGGTTACAGCATTTGTACTTAAGTATGGGGGGGACAACGTGGGCCCGAAAATAAGTCGTTACTCACTACACAAAAAATGTAGAACAAAATAAAAAGTTAACAAGCAGCTAGGAATCTACAAAGCCTACAATGTTCACACATTCACAATCGGCAAAAAAGAAATTAAAACACGTAATCTTCTTGGTTTATTTGAAAGCAAAATCCTTTACCGAAATGCAAAGAAAATAATTATAGGAGACAGGACTTAGTTCTGCAAGAATGAGGCAACCCACAATATATTTTTGCTAACCCACAATGTAAATTGCAAACTAGCTGTTGCCGGCGACCTTCGTCAGCGTGCAATTGTTATAAAAATATTACTTCCCTATTTGAATTGGATTTTATTAACATTAAAGGAATTTTTTTTTTTTTGCATGGAACCCTAATCCAAATAAATAAAAGTAGTTTGAGTTACTCCTTATAAGATGAGCTATCAACCAGTTAAAATCAGTCCAGCCGTTTTGGAGATAATCCGGAACAAACAAGCAGACAGACAAACAAAAAAAAACTGTGTTTTGTTATAAGTACCGATACACTTTCGTATGCATTCAGTAAAAAGCTGTTATTTTGCAATTACAAACAAACACTTCAATTTTCTTTTTTTATATCGATAAATTTCTTAATATAATATCAATCTCACTCATAATTATCATATCTTCACAACAACTACCTTGCAGTACCAGCAGAAAAGTTCATAACACATAATTAAATAATAAAACTACGTGTCCCGAATACAAAAGACCACGTAATAGGCGTGTGAGAGCAAGATATACGAAGACCCTTGACGAGAGAGAGAGGGAAGTAACAATGAAGCATTCACTCTTGCTCCGGCATGAGGGCTCTACAGTCCTTCTGAAGCCCTATTGTTTCAGTCTAGTATAAAAGAGGGATAAGCAGAGTTCCAAGTTTATTGTAAAGGATGTTTTGGTTTGGTGACCTTATGGAGATAGTTTGAGTGAGCTGGGTTGTTTTAAAGCTGTTAGTTTATTGTTTGTAAAGGTCTATTTAATCTCAAAGTCTTTTACATAGTCATATATTATGTTTGTTATGAATATTTCGCTAACCCTGTCTTTCATTATTTAAAAACAGGATTAACATCGCACTTTAAACACTATCTGTGCCTGATTGATGGCAATAGGCCCGCCCTCTACTACAGGGGAATTTAACATAACTGGTGAAATATTAGTGTACTATTAGGAACAATTTTGCCTGAACCTTCGGGATTTACAGGCGTGATGTTATGTTTAATCACTATTAAAACAATTGAAAACGGTTGTGGTAAATAAATAATTTATGTGAAATTGTCTGGTTTAAATTTTTGGTCCTTTGAGCCGTATATAATAAAAATTGTGTTGAAAGCGAAATAATATTATTAGGAGATACGACGTAAATAAAACTAGAGTAACTAGTTTTATTAACAAAACAACAATGGCAAAACATAAACAACTTACTTTTGACACAAAAGAAAAATCACGTCTACGTAGATGGACACGGTGGAGCATACGGTGCAGGACTGCCCCGCTTGGGCAGGGCACCGCCGTGTCCTCACGGCGGCGATAGGCGGAGACCTCTCGCGCCCGGCATTGGTCGAGGCCATGCTGCGGGGCGAGACGGAGTGGGAAGCGGTCGCCTCCTTCTGCGAAGCAGTCATGCTCGCGAAGGAGGAGGCGGGCCGCGTGAGGGAGAGGACAGCGTCCTCCCTCCACCCCAGCCGCAGTGGTAGACGCCCACGGCGCCGGACGTTGGCAGACGATCTCCGGCCACCGTAGGCGCGGGCTTGCGGGCGGCGAGTAATGGGCGACTCGCTGTCCGACCATGGACCATGCCCGGGTCGACGGCGCGTTGTGTTCCACGCGCGCCTCAAAGAGTGTCAGCATTATGACGGGGCCCCCCTCTAGAGGGCGAAAGCCTGCCGGGGTCGCGGGACTTATAGAATTACCGTGACCCTGGATCATAAAGGGCTATTGAAGGACACCGTGGATTTTAGTCAGTACAAGTCTGACAGTTCCTCCCACTCTGCCCTGGGTGGGAGGACTCATTTGATGATTTTACCACGATAAAAAAAAAAAGGTCAAGAACCTTTCCCAAGCAACCTCAAAACATAAAAAGTGAACTTTTATATTCATCGCAAGCAACTTATCGTATACACAACAACAATATTATCTGTAAAAAAACTGGTTCTATTATTTTGACAGACAGTGTACTTCCCTCTTCTTTGTTTCCAGCCAGTGGAATAAATCAAAAAGAATTTCTTATGAGGAACATACTGCTGTACACTTGGGAGCAATTTTGTCTGAACATTTTTAAATTAGGCAGAGAAATTCTTCTAATACGATGCGATGTGTTGTTACGATGCTTTCGCGTGTAAAATGTGCTGTTTTCCGAAAAATACAAAGTTGTTGGTGAAATTATGTCAAGATTGTTGTAAAAATTGCTGTGCATTTCGTTTTTAATAAATGGATGTTGTTGTTGTTATTTGTATATTTTGTGGATGGCATTTATGAATGGATACAGAGTAGTTCAATGTCGTTTCTTGACATAATCTGTGTCTGCACCTAGATTTACGATTTGATATATTTAATATTTGAAGCCTTGTTGCTTCAGACTCTAAATATGTACTGCCTCGTTGGTGGAGTGATCGCAATTGCGACTGCCGAGCATGAGGTCCTGGGTTCAATTCCCGGGGTGAAAAACCCAATAACAGGTTTTTCCATCAGAAATTTTCTCAGTAGCAGCCTCGGCGTCTGGATTTGTGCTCAGTTTATTTCAATCGGCTCGCCCCTAATTACATGGTATTTAAACATAACTGGCAAAATGTGGGTGTACTATAATTGGGTACACCTCTGCCGAACCCGTCGGGGATTAAAGGCGTGATATTATGTTGTGTAAAAATCTAAATAATTATGCAATTTTTACTATACTTGTACATTTTTTGAATTTTATAAAGAAGTACGTATAAAGATACGTTTTTTTTAAGTAGATTCGCTTTGTGATTAATCTAGGTAAACTGCGGCAGGATAAAAAGATCATACATTATTGATTTTTTCAATATTCAGTATGATGTTGTATCTTCCAAAGCATCGATTAAGATTTTTTCAAAGAACTTTCTGAGATTGTTTTTCTTAAGCATAAAGTGGTCCATCCAAATATAATACATAAAAAACAATACGTCGCTGACTGTACCTACAGTACTCGCTTCCCGCCTTTCAGGTATGTTCCCAAAATACTTCCTTCAAAAGGCACTCACAATCTTACTAATTTAAAGTCATTCTATGCATAATGTTTTTTACGAAAATACGACATTTCTGTTGCTTATTTACTTTGGAGATAATTATTTTGTCTTGTTGCTTCCAAGGGAATCGTTTAAACAAATGTTGGGTTATTTTTCCGTTTACCTGCATCTTTGTATGTGATTATCAATTTGGATCATTAACCAACACTCGAGTAGACAATTTTTCAACTTTTGAAGGCTCTAAAAACTGCGAAAAGGTTCACAATCTGCGTATTTAGGTGGATTTTTAATATGACATGTTATTTTTGAATTATTCACAGTTGCGTCAGGATAATCAGCTTGTACCTAAAGTTTCTACTGCCAGGACAGAGGCTTCTTCTCTATGAGTTGAATTTGCCTGTGCCTGACATCAGCAACTCTATGTCAACCATAACTTGGTTATTGACGAGCATTTTAAACTCAAACATTTGAATAGTATTTACCTAGTAAGAACGTACGACCCGTACGAGCACTTTCAAAAGGAAACTACTTCTAGGTACTTCTACAAACGACGAATGTGCAAAATGTTCCCATATTCTGCAAAATGTTACATAAATCGACGACCAAATCGGTATACGTAGTTCCCCGATGCGATTGGTGCTGGTAATTTAGACATCTGGTGACAATTTCGAATTTCGTCGACTAGATTGAACGTGATTGGCAGATATGTGCTAGATTAAACATTTCAAGCCCTGGGTGTGTGGTATATGGTCGAATATTTAATGGACCCTGTTATACAGTGGGCGAAGAACTTGCTCTCAGGTCTTCAGGGTAGATGGCTATTAATTTAATGTACTTTTGTCAAAATAAAGCGCGAAATGCAAGAACTGGGTCGATGTATTACTTTACATAAACCTACATGAGCCCGCCCTTAAGCACCAGAAGCCATTTGCATTACTAACCACCACATTTTCAAGATACGTCACACCAAAATATGCTAACAGAAGCATGGTGTTAATTTTGAACACCTCTTTAAGTAAAACATGCAGTAGAAAAATAACAGGCTGGCATTAAATAAAAAACTTTAAAAAAAACCATGTTGGTCGTTTGATCCGAAATTCGAACCCAACAATACTCTTTATTTGTTTCTCCACGTTTGCTGTTAAAGTTTTCCACTCGCAGTAAAACAACAGACCGGAGTTAATAAATGTAGGTATCTACTATGTAATTAAACAAGACCAACAATATCAGGCTGATTGCACAAACGTGAGCTGTTTTTTTAAGCCCCTAGGACTGTACCGAATAGCGACAGGTAATTCTGCACAAAAACTACCAATTATCTTTAAAGTCTTTTGAAGAAGTTAAAATTAGAAATATTTTGAGTATTTTTTTAGTAAAAACGTTTCTTGTTACTAATACCCGTAAAAAAAACAATTGAACAGAAATACATTGATTCTAAAATCTTCTCAGTAGGTGCTTGCAGTCACGATTTGAATCGCCTAATAGTAATAGAGTTACCCCCTATCACATGTATCTATATTTAAATAAATAAAATTGAAATGTCTTTTTGTAATCTCAAAATAACAGCTTTTCACTGAACGCATAATAATGAGAATACTGCATTTAAAAAAACTAATTTTTGTCTATTTGTCTGTTTGTTCCGGCTAATCTCTGAAAAGGCTGAACCGATTTTGAAGAGACTTTGGCAGATAGCTGATGTTATAAAGAGGAACTAAAGCAACTATTTTAGAATAAGAATTAGGGTGCCGAAATTGGTAACAAAATCAGCAGTAATTGTAGCTACGTTCAGCTTTACAATGGGATATTATTACATCGTTCATGAATATTCCTAAGAGGCCACATCAAGTGCTACTTTAACTGACCGACAGCCAATTACCGGATGCCGGAAACCTTGATCGATGGTGGGCCGACGATATATCGAAGGCAGGAATTTGGGAGGGCGTAATAAAAGATTTTTGGGCCTCGCTACATCAAAAGAATCTAAATTGTGCCTTTAGATTTTGACTTTTAAAGGTAGCTGACCTTGGTTGGCGTATCATGTTGTGATATTTGACTTCATCTATTGGTTATCGAAATAATTACATGCCTAAGGCTCTTTAAAAATATTTTAATGATGAATGATTTCGTCAGTTTAAACTGCCTCATAATTATGAGCCTTTCGGGGTTAAGCTAAATCCTTTGTTATTCTATTGATATCCTAACTAGGTTTTTTTTTTCAGAGGCCCATGCGCGGCATGAAAATTCTGACACCAGGTTAGGCACTAACAGGCCGAAGAGAAGACGATAGTTTCTGTTTTTTTCCAGTATCATTTTAGCATATAATTAGCCTATAATGTTCCCACTGCTGGGACACAGACACAGTAATATTTTTATAGTTTAAAAATGACGATGTTAAAAGCTGTTATTTAAAACCAAATCAAAAATAATCTGTTAACATTAACCATTTTACCAAGCGCAGTAATTAATAATGTAATATTTCCGTGACTGTTCATTCTATTAAGATGCCTTGATTCTGCATTGGCATTTACTGATTGATGTAAATCAACACGTCTCTGTAATTACAGTTTACGTATTCCTAACTATAGATATATAATAGTGGAACAAACCTGTTGGAATCTATTGGTAATGGCATTATCTAAATTCATGCGAATTGCACGGAATTCCTCTCCCGGCTTAGCATGTAAACGCTATGGTGCAGATTTATATTGTACTAGCACTTCGCCCGCGACTTCGTCGGCAAAAATTGTGATAGTTCGGTTAATTTTCATGATAGAAATATAATTTATAGCCTATGTTACTTCCTGACAATTTAGCTTTCTATTGGTGAAAAAATGGTTAAAATCGGTCCAGTAGTTTCGGAGCTTATTCGGTACAAACAAACAAAAAAATCTTTCTTCTTTATAATCTTCTATACATATAATAAAATCGTAGACTTTCCGTGTCTGTACATTACATATTTTTACAAAAAAATCACTGGAAGGTGCTAGAAATAAGTAGTAGAAAGTAAAAAAACATTTTTTTAAATTTTTGTCTGTTTGTCGGTTTGTCGGTTTGTCGGTTTGTCTGTTCGTTTGTGCGCGCATCACGTAAAAACCCCTCATTGTATTCAAAATCTAAATATTACAAAATAAGAAACATTGTTCTGGGTATTATTTAGCGTTTATTTCATCAAATTCGACCAACAGACGCAAAAGATATTAATATTTAAAATTTAGTTGGTAACCTCATGCGCGATTTCTATGATAAAAATAATTTACGTAAATAGGTTTTAGTTTCGCCAATTGTGAACCGATTTTCGTGATTCTTTTTTTGTTTGGAAGAATATTATTCCGCGATAGTCCCATTTTTTATTTGGTGAAGATCTGATGGTGATCTTCGGAGATATCAATGGAACTCTTCAATAATAGACAGCAAATCTGTCGTGATTGCTGCAATCGCTTGGATGTTTATTGTTTACACAACACCATAACATAATATCACGCCTGTATGCTCTGAGGGGCTACGCAGATGTGTACAGTGAACCCACATTTTGATAATTAGGTATGCCCAGTTCCATTTTGTTGGGGATAAGCCTATTACCATGACATGTATTGTTAACGGTTATCTAATGTTTCACAAAACTCCTTTGATAATTTTTAACCGACTTCAAAAAAGGAGGAGGTTCTACGTTCGACTGTATTTATTTTTAATGTACACTGACTTCTCCGCCAATCGTCGACCGATTTTGAAAATTCTTTTTTTATTCGAAAGTCTATACTCCTGAGGAGGTCCCATTGTCATCAAGTCAGAATCTGATGATGGGGTCCCAGGAAAGTTAAGGGCAACCCTCAAATTTTATGGGCATTGATTGATACAGTATACTTCCCTTGTGGTCCCATGGTCATCAGGTCAGGATCTGATGTTGGGATCCTGGAGAAATCAAGGGAATTTTCTAAATTGTATAGGCACACATACTCGCAGGCATTATGCCTGGTAATCACCATTGTGTGTAAGTTCAGCGATACCTTTGCCAATAGAGAACCTATTTCAATGATTTCTTTTTTATTTGGAAGAATATTATTCGGCGGCGCTGGCCCCGTTTAAATTTGGTGAAGATCTGATGCTGATCTTCGGAGATATAGGTACAATGGAACTCAACAAAATTAGGCAGCAAATCTGCCGTGATTGCTGCAATCGCTTAGATGTTTATTGTTTACACAATATCCTAACATAACGCCTGTATGCTCCGAGGGTGTACACAGATGTGTGCAGTGTAACCAGATTTGTTTATTTTTGTTGACAATATAAAATAAATGCATAGCAAATATTAATTGTATAGGATATTACAACTAAAAATGGAAAAATAAAAAACTTTTTTGCAAAAAATAAAACCGCCTTCAAAAACACAAAAAAGTGAAAAATAACTTTAGCTTCAGAAGTCGGTGACTTTGTTTGTTTGATTCAGTTTTTGTTACCTTTTGTCTTTACTCTTTGCACTAAAAATTTGGTACTGAAAGAGAGGTTTAATTATGAGAAATCTATCTAAATATATGAAAGCGAAAGGTCGAAAACCGCTTGACGTATAAAGATGACATTTGGCAGGCAGGTAGTTTATAGTTAGTAGACGTCCGCTAAGAATGCATTTTACGACAGGGCCGGATTAAGGAGGTCTAAGGGCTCTCGCAAGTTTGTATGAAAATACCTCATTTTGTGTGCTATAAACTTGAAATTTGGCAGGGAGGTAGTTAATAGTTAGTAGACGTTCGCTAAGAACGGATTTTGCAACAGGGCCGGATTAAGGAGATCTAAGGGCTCTCGCAAGTTTGTATGAAAGTCCGTCATTTTTTGTGCTACAAACTTGAAATTTGGCAGGGAAGTACTTTATAGTTAGTAGACGTTCGCTTAGAACGGATTTTGCGACAGCGCTGGGATAAGGAGAACTAAGGGCTCTCGCAAGTTTGGATGAAAGTCCTTAACTTTTTGTGCTCCAAACTTGATATTATTTGGCAGTGAGGTAGTTTATAGTTAGTAGACGTTCGCTAATTAAAGAGGTCTAAGGGCTCTCGCAAAAAGTCATTTAATGTTGTATACAGAACGGTATTAGAATAAAAAGCGCTAAATAAGGTTCACTTTGAAAAAAAGTTGTATAGTGCCAAAATACACCGATTTTTGAAGCCATATCGTCGCCTCAACGCCATTTAATTTTGTTTCGGACCTCTGCCGCCCAGAATTACAGAACAAAAAAGGACGCCTTTTGTAGTCATCAGTACATTATCACCTTTTGATCTCGCAGTCAGTTCTCACACATAACATAACGTCACGCCTTAAAGCCCCGAAGGTTTGGGCAGAGGTGTACCTAATCGTACACACACATTTCGCCAGTTATATTGAAGTCCCATGTAGTAGGGGGTGAGCCTATTGCCATCAACCGGGCACAAATCCAGATTCGCGCCAAATATCACCTAATCTCATGTTGATAAATCTCACGTGAGATTAGGAGGGAGATGAGGGGGTCAAGCCAAATCTCACGACATCCCACCAGGGGAGGAGGGGGTTCGAAAAATCGCCTCACGTAATTAATGGTTGCCCCCTAAAACAAGCATCTCCTTGCTTAAAAGGTGATCTTCCAAATCATGTGTGTGACAACTTTATGTAATTGAAATAAACATTTTTTTGTTTAACACTGCCCGACCCGGGAATCGGTCCCCACGCTTAGTAGTCGCGCTTGCGACCATTAGACCAACGTGGCAGTCTCACACATGCACACCAAAATTTCCACGCGAACGAAGTCGCGGGCAACAGCTAGTATTAAATATAGAAGTATAAATATAATTAAGTAGGTGCCTTATTTTATTAAGTAATCGTTATTACTATTATTTTCTATTGGTCGTATAACATTTACAAGAAAACTATTAATTTCTTGATTGATTTATGGTCCATTTAATTATAAACTCAATAGATTTTTTTGTGGAGAGATAAGCATATAGTTTTTGAACGTGATAAACAGCTTTTTTGAAAATTGTTTGAATACGGTCTTTTAGTAGGTATTTAACTAACTCGGGACTGCCTCGTTGGTCTAGTGGTCGCAAGCGCGACTGTTGAGGTTGAGGTTCGATTCCAAGGTCGGGCAAAGTGTTATTAGGAATCAGGAAATTCTCAGTGGCAGCCACGGAGTCTGGATTGGTGCCGGTTAATGGCAATAGGCTCGCCCCCTATTACATGGGACTTCAACATAACTGGCTAAATGTGGTGTACTAATGGGTACAAGTCTGCCTACCCGTTCAGGGATTACAAGCGTAATGTTATGTAATTCTGTACATTGTTTACAGTCCACCACTGTTTTTAAGTGTGAATAATATCTATCAACCATTTCCTAATAAAAACTAAATTGGCAAATAAAAGAAAGCAAAACAAACCGTCTGTCAGCTAAATCGTCTGTGAGTAAGCCTTATCAATTTTAACAAGATAATAAATGAAAACGAAGACAGAGGGAGCCTTCTTTTAAAGAATTCGTCAAGCTTATTGCAACAAGAGACGGTCAGAGACGACAAATTAGTTTCCTTGGAAACGAAGAAAAAGCGGGAAGGATATTTCGTAGAAAAGGATTTCGTAGTAATTCGCTACGATAATTGTGATTTCTAAGGAAAAGGAAGACGAGAAATAAAAAAGGATTTTATAAGCAAATTGTAAAAGAAAGAAGGGTTTTATATTATTAGTATGTTTACTCAATCGTTTCTTCTGAGTTGGATTAACAAAAACGATAACCAATTCTTTTTGTAAGATGAGTTTTATATAAATCGTACCATCATCATCATCATCTGCCTAGCAATTTCCCAATTACATTGGGGTCGGCTTCCAGTCTAACCGGCTGCAGTTGAATACCATTATCTTATTATACCATCATCTTATACCATATTAAAAAAATACCATTATCTTATACCATATTAAAAATACCATTATCTTATACCATATAAAAAAAAATGAAGAAGAAAAGAAAAGAAGTGTAAAGTGTGTGTGTGCGTGTGTTTGTGCGTGTGTGTATACGCGTGTGTGTGTGTATGTGTGGTTGGGTGTGAAGTATATTCGTGTGTGTGTGTAAGTGTATACGTGTGTGTGTAAGTGTGTATATATATAAATCGTACCAAACTACTTAAAAATAGTATGCTACACCGGACTACCTCACAAATTAAACTGTTACACAATTAAAATCGCCTAATGTATCAATCTACCCAGGTACATAGTCAATATTTGAGAATTTAAAAGAAAGTTCTAGAAGAAGTTTCTAGCCTAGACAAGTAGCAGTTCCTTTCATATAGTTTCGTGTTCTTACAACATGTTGTTTACTACATGTTTTACTTCTTCATCAACGATATCACTTATAGACCGTCACTATGTCTAGGTAGACTATGGTAACGTATGCACTGACAGTTAGCTTGCTTCGATACTACGCGCAGTGCGGCCGGTTACGAACATTTTTGTAACGTTCGTTTCGTTTTTTACCGATGACCGTTGGGGTAAACGCGTTCTTGAGTGGAGACCGCCAAATGGCAAGCGTAAGGTGGGACACCCTCAGGCTCGGTGGAGCGACGATCTTCGCAGGGTGGCCGGTAGCAACTGGATGAGAGTTGCCGAGAATAAAGTTAAGTGGCGTGCGATTGAAGAGGCCTATGTCCGGCAGGACTGTTGTAGGATGTAGGCTGATGAGGTTTATTTTTCACTTTGCTACTCGCTAGGCGACTCGCTAGCCTCAAAACGCTAAGCAAGCCTCCTGTCAGTGCGTTCCTAGCCTAAAACCTCCTTACGTTAGGGATCTTTATTTTGTAGCATTTATTGTACATTTTGACCGTAACTTTCTATACGGCCACCCTACTCTCATGCCTAAAAAGCGAAAATTCTAACAATTTCAGATGTATTGTTGTAAAATAAAAGGATTTTTCCATTCAACGTCACTCTGTACATATTAAACTTGAATAAATCCGCTGGGACAAAACACACAATAGAATTACGCCATCTTAAACATCCATTGAAATTTCAGATAGCCTTTTCTCTCATTTTGTTAACTTTTTGTACAACATTTTTAGAGTTCCGTTGACAAATGATACCCTTAATTATCCTATACGGAACCCATCCAGTCCATCTATCTGACTTTCCGTCTATCCATCCGGATGGTCACACAGTCAGTTTGAATAAATCAGCGTGTGGGGTATTGTTGGAGACCATCATTAACAAGATTATGATGTTGATGATATATCTTAGTGACGTAGCTGTTAAGTGAATAGTTTCCTAAGATATGAGTATATTTTATGGTACCAACCGTATACAAATAATCCTGTTTTTCATTGTTTTCTTTTCGAGATTTTGTGGAACTAAATAGTAATCAATACTGTACAGTATGCTAATAATATTTATTTATTTATTTAAACTTCATATACAAGAGTGGTACATAGGCGGACTTAATGCTACAAGGCATTCTCTACCAGTCAACCTTTGGGTCAAATAGGTCAGCTTTGTGATAAGAGCACAAAAAAATAAATAAGAAAAATACCATTTTGTTAACATAGATTGATATACATAAATAGGTACATAATATTCATCAGAACTATGGAACCAGTTCTGCGCGGCCCCACACCCACTTGGCCGGATTTTTATATTCAGGCTTAATAAAGAATTTTTATTTCTTTCTTCACTTTTAGCAGTCCCTTTTGACGTTTCAAAGCTGAAATAATTTGACGTTTTTACTTTTACTCAGCTGTAGTAATTTTAATTTATTCTGTTTATTTTTGGGTGTTTTTCCTTAGAGACTTTCTAAGTTTAAATACTAAATGAATGATTCGTATTCTTATTCTTTATTGCACACAAAATAAAAATATACATACAAACAGCAATAATATAGCTGAATGATCTTTGATTTTAAACTATCATGGTCACTAACATTATTATTAACTAGCAGACCCGCGCAACTTCGTCTGCGTCACATAAGAGAGAGAGAGGGTTAGAGAGAGTGGGTCGTAGGCACCTTTAGTACAATTCTAGCACATCACAACATATCATTCCACATTATGAAAATGCGCGCGCGGTACTTGATAATGAATTTGCTGCGGAGTTATTTTAAAACTGTGATATCTCCTAAGATATTCATTGAAATCAAATGATGTTAGAGCAATCTCGTTCAAAATTAAATACTTGAGATGAATAACGTATTTATTTGTATAAGGATAAATACCATGTTCACAAAAACACCTTCGTAATTAATGCGAGGACCTCTTAGAACTGCCTTGCGTCTCCATCGTTAGACCATCGATAACAGTCATAGTCCAGCTAGGTCTAAAGTTCTCATCAAGGTGCATGAAATGAGCTCAATAACAATATAGCTGCTGTATAATGTTGAGGATCTCTTGCGACTGCCTTTCATCTCCATCGACAGACCTTCTATGACAGTCATACTCCACAGCTAGATCTAAAGTTCCCATCGAGGTGTTTGAAATGAGCCCAATAACAATATAGCTGCTGTAAACTGTTGAGGACCTCTTGCAACTGCCGTCCGTCTCCATCGTTAGACCGTCGATGACAGTCTTATCCAGCTAGGTCTAAAATTCTCATCAAGGTGCATGAAATGAGCCCAATAACAATATAGCTGCTGTAATCCGTTGAGAACCTCTTAGAACTGCCTTGCGTCTCCATCGTTAGACCATCGATAACAGTCATAGTCCAGCTAGGTCTAAAGTTCTCATCAATATGCATGAAATGAGCCCAAACAGGATATAGATGCTGTAAACTGTGTTGAGGACCTCTTGCGACTGCCTTCCGTCTCCATCGTCAGACCTTCTATGACAGTCAAACTCCACAGCTAGGTCTAAAGCTCTCATCAAGGTGTTTGAAATGAGCCCAATAACAATGTAGCTGCTGTAAACTGTTGAGGACCTCTTTCATCTGCCGTCCGTCTCCATCGTTAGACTGTCGATGACAGTCATACTCCAGCTAGGTCTAAAATTCTCACCCAGGTGCATGAAATGAGCCCAATAACAATATAGCTGCTGTAAACTGTTGAGGGCCTATTGCAACTGCCTTGTGTCTCCTTTGTTAGACCATCGATGACAGTCATAGTCCAGCTAGGTCTAAAGTTCTCATCAATATGCATGAAATGAGCCCAAACACGATATAGATGCTGTTAACTGTTGAGGATCTCTTGCGACTGTCTTCCGTCTCCATCGTCAAACCTTCTATGACAGTCATAGTCTACAGCTAGGTCTAAAGTTCTCATCAAGGTGTTCGAAATGAGCCCATAACAATATAGCTGCTGTAAACTGTTGAGGACCTCTTTCAACTGCCGTCCGTCTCCAACGTTAGACTGTCGATGACACCCATAGTCCAGGCAGGTCTAAAGTTCTCACCAAGGTGCATGAAATGAGCCCAATAACAATATAGCTGCTGTATACTGTTGAGGACCTGTTGCAACTGCCTTCCGGCTCCATCTTTAGACCGTCAATGTCAGTCTTATTTCAGCTAGGTCTAAAATTCTCATCCAGGTGCATGAAATGAGCCCAATAACAATATAGCTGCTGTAAAACTGTTGAGGACCTCTTGCAACTGCCTTCTGTCTCCATCGTTAGACCATCGATGACAGCCATACTCCAGCTAGTTCTAAAGTTCTCATCAAGATGCATAAAGTGAGCCCAAACACGATATAGATGCTGTAAAGTCTTGAGGACCACTTGCAATTGCCTTTTGTCTCCTTCGTCAGACGTTAGTTAGTTAAGTTTAATCTAGAGTGCCTTTTGCTATCGTAACTTAAAAAAAACTGGCCAGTCGATTTAAAAGTTATCTTGTGAGCACATTTTATTCATTAGTACCATTTTAGTTCAAAAGATGTCGTTACATGTTACATATATAATTATGATAAGTTCTTCTTGAACACTTTAAATTCATACATCTTTTGATAGAGAGCACTGATTACAATGAAACGAAACCTTAAACCTTCTCTAAGTTATGCACAATATGTGTGCATTGAATCTAACCACATGGGTTTTATAATTTACACATGCATGATGTTTTACCAAAAAAATACCCGGAGACACTCAGACTATCTTTTGATAGAGAGCACCGATTACAATGAAACATCGTTTGAATGGTTAAAAAAACTAAAAGTATGTATAACACTATTTGGTAATGATTTGGAAATCTTAAAGGTTTAAAAAAAATCAACATACCTATTTACAAAAAGTGAAAGTGAGTGCGGCTGGGGATCGAACTTGCAAACCACTGTTCACAGGGCGGCCGCTGACACCTTCGGGCTACTTACTTCGGTGACAAATGATCTAAAATAGCTGTTCTTTTCTAATGCATGCCATGACAGTTGTCAGTTGTCAAACCGTTGTCAAAGAGCTGAAGAATATGGATATAATGCAATATTGCTCACCCACCTAAGTTATTAGCGTGATAATATAGCCTATAGCCTTCCTCGATAAATGAGCTATCTAGCACTAAAAGAATTTTTCAATTTGAAGCAGTAGTTCCTGAGTTTAGCGCGTTCAACCAAACAAACTCTTCAGCTTTATAATATTAAAGTATAGATACTATAAACGGAACAAGAGCGGGAGCGGGGGGCGCTGTTGCAAGCACCATGATCACGGATAAACTATTTATCCGTGATCATGGTGCTTGCAACAGCGCCGAAATATCGGGAACTCATAGAAAACAGTAAACATGGTAAATATCCCATTTCTAATATTATTAATAATTAATGATCTTTGTTATAAAAACTTGCATTTCTTTTTTAAATATTTTTAATAGTAATTGATAATGAAATAATATTTAAGTGCCTGAATATAAATGGGATAGTTCTAACTTGAGTAATATAAGAGAGTAAGACGATAATAGAGAAGACGGCTGATATCTACGTAACGATTTTCTGATTTTATTTGACGTCAGTCAGCGTTTTATTTGCATTATCTTATAAAATACAGGCATTGCAAAGCCTGGAAATCTAGCAAGAATCTTGAAGGTACCTGCTTTTCCAGCCGTCTCTGATACCAAAATTCTTATGTCCCTTAATCAAATTACCAGAACACTATCAATCATTCCAGGCATTAATTAATTGACCCACCTAAGTAATTTTCCCTTCCATGCCATTGGCCGTTTCCATTACCATCTCAAAGGCGGCTGGTCAAGCGTGAGCAGCACTTAACGTGTTCTATTTGACACCGACTATTCGCACTTTGCGTTCTATTGGGCTCAAAGAGAATTTGATGTTTGACAGTTAAGTTATAAGCTTCGTTGGGCTTGTGATCGCAAGAGCTAAGTAGCTGAGCATGAGGTCCTAGATTCATCTTCAGCCTGGATTTGTGGCCAGCTGATGGCTATAGGTTCACCCCCTATTACATGGGATTACAGAAAGAGGATACATAAACATAACATCACGCCTGGAATCTTCGAATAGTTAAGCAGAGGTGTACCTAGTAGTAAATCCTTATTTCGCCCGTAATTGTAACGGGGGGCGAGCCATTTGCCATCAACTGTCCACAAATCTAGATTTCGTGGCTGTAAGTAAGAAATTCCTTTTGGGAATAATCAATCATACTTTGCCCGGTCTAGGAATCGAACCCAGGACCATATGCTCAGCAGTCGCGTTTGCGACCACTACACCATCGAGGATACAATATTTTGTTAATTTATAGCTAGCGAAATATGGGTATACTAATAAGTACATCACTGCCTACCCTTTAAAGAACAAAAGGACGAAGAAAACCGTTCATTAGCGACATTTCCGTGAATTAACCTAAATGGATGGAAATGAAATAGAAAGTCTTATCATTGCTAATACATGATTCTCTTTCAACGCATCGGTTTCCTCGTTTACCCTGTGCTTAATGAACTGGCCATCAGTCTAATCAGTGAGTCACTGACAGTTGCACTCACAGCCGTCCATTTAAGTTAATGAACCGTTAACTGGCGGTTAAGGATAGGAAATCTATCTAACTACGTAATGATGTTAGGAACAATCTACAATATTATTATGTGTACAGAAAGAAAGTTTTACATCAATTAGGAGCATTCCGAACTGGTAATATTTACCCATCATGCAGAAAAATAATGTATTTCGATATTGCTTAACGTTTTCATTCCTTGAGTAGGTCCAGTCCCCAGCACATCAAGTTACCATAAACTGTCAAATTTCTCCAAATGATTTTAAACCATAAAACGTTGATTTTTAAGTTCAAAATCGAATGAGAAAATTTGACAGTTTGTAGTAACATGGTGCGTTGGCGACTGTACATCAAAATCTGATTATTATAACGTCGACGGCAACTAGTTTTCATGTGGGTTTATAATTCAACGTCTACAGAAGCGTCACCTACGCAGCAAAACTCATCATCATTTCAGCCAAAAGACGTCCACTGCTGGACATAGGCCTCCCCCAAAACTCATAGCTTCTCCAAAAATATTAATCAAAAGGTCTTTAAATTACGGGGTGGAAGGGACACCGACGCGAAAACCGTTGCCACGCATTAATTCAGTACATCATTTTGAGCCTCCCCTATATAAAAATTATCATTGGTTATTAAAAAAAAAATATGAAAAATTTATATGATTGAAAACTCATTTTCGATAGGTACACATTTTATCGATAATGTAGTGGTGTGTTCCCCACCCTACGGCATGTTAGAATTCAGTACAAATTTTACGACCACTTGAAATATAGATATTTCTTATTTTTTCCATGATAGGAAGGTATGTGTGTATAGAAATTGATAAAGCATCTTGTGTTTGTTTGCTTCCAAGTAAGATTCTAATTGGAAAACCTAAATTATCGAATGGAAATAGGCTAAATCCCTATTATAAATGAATTTCGTATTTAACAATTTTCCTAGAACATTTTTTCGATTCATGGTTAGAAATCACTCGAAGAAGGTATAGGTAGTATCCTAAAAACATTTTATATTGATACCTGTTCATAATAACACGGATGATCGTTTACAAAGTAACCGTTTTCGCTTCGGTGCCCCTTCCACCGCGTATAAACCAGGAGTTAAGATAAACTTTCCAAAATATGCATGTCCACCCACTCACTAATGCCAAGTAAATCCTTTGTAAGAACATCACTTCAAGATTGTTGAACCATCCCACAAATGCAACCAACAGCTTGCCTGGTTTTGTTACCCTTTGGCACGTGTTACTTAACATGTAGAACGAAGTTTCTGACTTTCAAGTTATGCTTGAGTTTGTTGCAAAATGTAGAAAAGGAGAACAGTGGTTTTGTGATATTTGTATTTTATTTTTGGCCTCGTTAGTCTAGTAGCCGCAAGCGCAACTGCTAAGCATGAGGTCCTGGGTTCGATTCCCAGGCCGGGCAAAGTGCTATTGGGGTTTTACATTAGTGGTTTTTACTAGCAGCCACGGAGCCTGGATGTGTGCCCGGTTTATGGCAATAGGCTCGCCCCCTATTACATGGGACTTAAACATAACTGGTGAAATGTGGGTGACTCTGCCTAACCCTTCGGGGATTACTGACGTGATATTATGTTTACGATAAATAGTAAAAATAACAATACCGACATAAATTTCAACAAATAAAACTATCTCATGATGTCTTTATTTTTATGTAGTCTAAGCATTATTTCAGTTTATTTGAAATGTTACTAATGTAAAAGCTCTGATTTTGTGTTACCTCAACTTTACAACGAACGAAGTACACAAATGATTAAAACTTTACAGTACTTTACTTTACTTAGTAAGTATATCAAGTAAAGACAGATTGTTTTTGTTTCCATTATGTTTTGAAACTCGGTAATATAATTTTAGAAAAGTAATTTATCTGAGTATGTTAGTTAGAAGGTAAATTAATTGTTTTAAAGGAAAGTTTTACTTCTTAGGCAAATATGTGAGAACTGTTCGTTTGGGTAAAAGTTAAATCTTATTAGATACACATACGGGGTAATGTTAGTGTTAAAAACCTTAGGGTTGCTTCACACATTCGATTTTCGCCAGTATTTTATTTATTTATAAATAGGAGAATGTCGAGAATGAACAGCTATAAAAGATGGATAACAATTGTATATGTAACACAGAGTCAATTACAGGTCCTCACGAGTAAAATCAGAAAAAGTTGTAGAAATATTGGGATCACTAACGAGCACCATACAAAATTTAAAATAAAAAGGAATTACAATAAGCACTATATACACTGTGACACAAGCTTAGGCACTAATAACACGGCAAAAAAGAAATAAAAAAAGAAATCATTACGCGCTTTTAAAAGTTAGCAAATCTTTTATGAACAACAAACCGACCTGAAGCAATTATTACACATGTACGTTGTGCCGGACGCTATTTGCCATCCCTTGGTTATGTTCAGATTGGTTGGCCACAATTCCAGCTGATCCGAATCATTTTATCCCGAAAGTGTAATTATTTACATTTATACATATATTTGATTTTCTACGCACCAAATACTACGGCGAGTCACTGAACTTATTTTATTATAGAAAGTCAACGCAAATTCGACATCACTCGTATTTTGTAATTGATGTTTAGAAAAATCAGTACAACAGTACATTCAAACTCATTCTAATTCAAGATGTAGATACACATTAAATAACAGAGCTCTTCTTCTGTCCAGCATTTTTCCAACATAGGCTTCCAATCTAACCCTATGCAGCTGACCAGAAGGAATCATATCAGGATCTAGAAACGACACCACGGACCCACAGCATAACGTGCTTTCCGAGGCACGGAGGTATTTCGGTTCAAGCAACGGATATATCCGTTCGTTCTGAACCTAATTAACACTAAAACTACATTCTCATGTCATAAAGATAATTAAGTTACTTCTAACGACCACTCACGTAATTAAATTCTAGACACATCTAGGTTATTAAGATATGAGGGTCTAGAATTTTTAATTAAAATGAAAGGACCTGTAATCTCGCGAAATTACTAGGGTCTAATATGTTTGTTTACTACAAAAGAACTGTTAAAAGTTATTGGATACCTTTCTCTGAAACCTAATGTTAGTAATTTTCTACATTTCTGAGTGTATTTTCGTTGACATACCAAAACATAAGCTGTGAACAGACTGAGTCGAGGATGTTTATAAGAGTCAGTTTCCGATAGCGGGAGAGCAGGAAAGAACTGTATCAGGGTTGCATTTAAGTATAAAATTGAGCGCTCGCGCATCCTGGAGCACGCGGGAGGAGACGCTTATATCTGCGTTGAATTTTAGACCTTAGCTGAAAGCGCCAAGGATCATATGTTTTTTACAATTTACTGGACAGTGTCAGGCTGTCTGTTGAACAAAATATGATTGTCAAACTTAAATAATAGTAGTAAGAATAGTAAGAAATAAGATTATGCTATATTAGCACTCGCAATAAAACAGTATCTCGACTAAGTACGTTATCAAAATGTCCTTGTTTATCAATGTTCCAGCAACCATTTAAAAGCGACGTGGGCTTTGGCAAACTGTAACCTAAAACTGACTAAGAAAGTGAAAGCAAGAAAAACAGATCATAGCAGTTTTCAAAAGAAAACATGTGTCTGCAGCTCCATTCCTTTTAAAACAGATCTGGAATCTGCCGACAAACGTAGAATTTGTTCAGAAAGCTAACATTGTAAAATATTACTCTAATTTTATTCTTTCTTTACCTGCAGAGTGGTCGAGTAGACAGTTTGCGGACCAAGTTTGCTCAGACCAAACTGACACACTCGGATATGAATTTATGATTGCAACAATCTCTTCTTTTTGAACAGCTTATTCATAATTATGTTAAAACTAAGTTTTGATATTGGTTGGTGTGAGTCTTGTTGAAACTTTCCTATTTGCGCCGCTAAGAAAATTAAATCTTGTAATAACGTAGTGTTGAGACCGCTGCTCTCAACATCGCCGCACACCAGCGGCAGTGAACGAGGGGTGCGGGGACAGCGAGGAGTCTGCCGGCCGACGGCCGCGTGCCCCCGCACCACACCAGTCAGCTGCTATTACGCGTTTCTCTTAGCGTCAATACTTGTTTTCATGTTAGTTCCAACCGACCACTGTAATTCCGTTCTTTTTCGCATTATATCTTATTTACAGTCCACTACACGTTTCATTTTGCTCCACCACGGCCTATCGTCGCGATCACGTAGATATGTATGATTCTTCTATATGTATTGTGACTACTTACAAACACGCTCAAGCAAGCACAGACATGTTCCCGTGTCTATCTTTCACTTTTTGTATGACAGCGATAGGAATAAACTCCCGAACTCCACTGCTGACAGTGGGATGCCACAGACACAGGCTAAGGCCTCTCCCTATGACTTCAAAATCCTTCGATCTAAGGCCAACAATGTGGACCACTGGTCGTTGGTAATTCCGACAAAGTACGTGCTAAATAATGTTTATAAATCTGACCCTAAGAGTTTCACTAACTATAAGAGTTTTTCTGTCTGGCGTCTGATTATATGAAGAAACTGAGAGCACTGATTTATCCGTTTAAATATATTTTCTTTTTGATCAATTTGGGAAAGAAAGTACGCTAATCTATCCACAAACCAAATGCTTGCAAAGAATTTTCAAACAAGATCGCAAAAGTTCACTCGTGATTTAATTCTGTAGTATTCTTTGTATCATGTAAATCGAGATTGATATAAAGTACAACACTATCTAACATTTTCTTTCTATTTCGATATTCACTTTGATTCTGAGCTATCTGCGACAAATTGCTTGAAACCTGTTTTTTCGTTTTCTTTGTTGTGAAAGAGAAGATTTCGAAGAATTATGTTTATTGCGTTCACGTGGAACGGTTAACGGTTGTAGGGTGAGCAGAGTGCTAGCTTGAATCGAAATTGCGTACACATTTTGTTTGCTATTTGCATACGATTTGGCGAGCGTTCAGTCGACGACGGCCTGTAATTGGTTCGGAGTTTACTCTGCTTATGTTTGTGAGTGTGTATAAGTCTTAGGTTACACAAAAATAGAGAAAACAAGTGACTATTAAAGGATTTTTCCCACACAAATACCAAATTAGGTCCCTCATTTTAGTATACCAAATTGTTATCATAGAAGTGCAGTGCACACATAAAACATTCAGGTTCAGTTTCAAACGTTTAGTCTGACACCTAGGTCAAGGAAAACAACCTGAATTTCAGCCTAAAATTAGAGCGATCGTCTAAGAACGCGGGTCTGTCTATTCTTGGTTTATTCTTGAGGGAGGTCGGCAAAAATATCCTCACATTTTACTTTGGCTCAAAATCAAGAGGTTCGAACTATAACAGAAACAAAACCCGTATTACGTGAGTTTCATTGAAATGGCTAATATATGTCAAGGCTTGGTTATTTTTTTTTCCAATATAGTAAATGACTTACCAATAGAATCAATCATTTTAATATTACCTGTTTACTATAAAAATAAAATGAACATTACTTTCACTACTCAACTTAGTACTTCAAAAACCAATTAAAAATAAACAGCTTACAATATAAGTCGAACAGTGAAGCTTCAAAAACGATAACCAACAAAAACGAAGTAACTTCAAAAGCACTTAAACTTGTTCTTACTCTAATATTGTTTCAATTTTCTCATGTTGAGAAATAAAAATAGCGTTGGCGATCGATTGTGTCCCAGTGGACGCAGGCGCTCGCCTCCAATTTTGGCACATACCGCGTTTTGATTTATAGCGGTCGAGTATTTTAAAAGAGGTCGTTTTATGCATAAGGTACGAGTAGACACAGGATTTTATGGGCAGATAGACTATTCGATATTTTGGACTTTGAGTAGAATTTGATTCGAGCCGGTGTCTTTTGCGCAGCTCGTGGCTAAATAATAACAGACGCTCGGGTCGATCTTCAAGTATAGCCGCGATTGCCTAGGTTGGTCCGTGGATGGGTAACCAACCATTACATACCAAGTTTCCTCCGTGCCTCTGAAGCATATTAAGCCGTTGGTCCCGGCTATCATTAATAGATCTTTCACAGTCGTTACAGGTAGTCAGTGGCCCGAAAGTCTGACAACCTGGTTTACCAATGGGAGTCGTTTTACCCAGTACTAACTAGGTTGTGGATGTCAGATAGGCAGTTGCTCCATGTAAGATAATGGTATTCAGCTGCATCAAGTTAGGCTGTAATTCAACCCCAACATAGCTGAGAAAAGGCTAGGCATATTATTATAATGATGATCTTTTGATGATTTGAAGCAATCTGATTCGATGTAGTATTTAATAAAGCCTCTCCATGGAGCTCAAATTAAAGTCTGGCAACGAATTTTTCTATGAGGTATTGTGTTACCCAGTTACTGCAGTATGAACGTCAAACAGGAATTCGGTCCATGTTAAATACTGGTACATTAGATTCGATTCAGCCACAATCGATTAGACTGGAAGCCGACTATATTAATATTTGTGTAAAGGCTTGGCAAATGATGACAGTGCCAAGTTCTAGTTCACGTAACTTAATATAAAATTAATACTTGATTGATTGGTTTTCGATGGAAAGTACCTGCGAGGTCAGAAATTATTATGAAAAGTTTAACCTACCTAATCACATGGGACAAAAGGCACTGTGCCAAAATTCATATTTAAAAGCCAAATTAAAACAGAAAAAACTTCCGTAACTAAAAACGGGCGCAATATTAAAATTTTTATCATCGTCCATCATAAAATCTGTGCGACTTTCATGAATCATGATTATTATCATTCTTTTCTGGTTAGAGAATTTTAATTAAATATTTTTGAACACAATGTTAAAGTAAAAGCACTTTTGAAATTAATAGAAACAGAATAGAGAGGTAAGATAGAAGAAGACATGTTGTGGCAACTCCAAAATAGATACAGGAAAATGATAAAGAGTATTGTAAACGTGGGTGGTTAGCCTTTTCACCGCCAACGTACACAGAACGCGATGCCTCGCCAGCGCCAAGCTATAATTGTATAACGAAGTATACAGTAAACAGTAGTAATGAGGGTATCGTCATATCGATGAATGAGATTTACACGCTTTAAATACAGTACTTTTATGTTTTAGTTAAAAATTAAGAGTTTCTGATGAAGTCGTGGCGCTGGTGGCACGTAAATCTGGAACTTCTATTGAAGTCCGTGGCGGTGAAAAGGTTAGTAACGTGGATTGGATTACCAACGAAATCGTGTCTCGAACATCCTGGGCAGTCAGTCTCAATAACAACTTTCTTGGTTAAAGAAGGCTGACTCAGTGATGCGTCATGCGGCAATTACCAAATAAAGAGTAGTCATAATAATTTTATAAACACTGCACCGACTCGCCATCACCTCACCACATTTAACTAGCTGATCCCGATCCAAGACGATGCCATTATGCCGAGGCTGAACGACACGAGTGCTTTGACCTTGAAGTGCAGATTCGATACAATACAACAGTACAATCAAAACAATCTAAATCATTTGTTTTTCACGTAGACCTGCTTGGGTACTTATGAAACGTCGAGAAATCGAGCGCGTTTCGGGTTGGTTGTTTCCAATGGAGAAGAACCGGAACCTCTTTTAAAATTATTTCATTTTACAATATTATAATGTTACAGCGTTAGTTAAGTATACATTGATTAGGTTGCACTATTGATTTGAACCTACTCCGAGCACAGCGGATGTGTAGTTTAAAACAGCATTGTGCGATCATCTTCTCAACTTATTTAAATAAATAGTCCGATTCAAAATATTCACACATTTTTATCTCTGAACTGAAAAGATGCTCAACGTGAGACCATTTTCAACACACGTAGGAAAAGCCAACAGACAGCGTCGTCGTTCTTTGATTTTGCGACGTATTGAAAGAAAGAAAGAAACGTCTTTTCTTTTATCTTTTGCGGCGTTTTATAGGTTTCTTTCATCTTTCTTTTGTTATGCCGATACTAGAGTGTTACTAGTATTTTTTGTTTGTTTTTTGGGGATTACGTTTCAGGTAAAATAGTCGTTGTTTTTTTATGTCGACCGTAATAACTGTCATGCGATTGATTGTAAAAAGGTTTGATCTATCAAACCTTTTAAAAAAATACGATATCGACCCCTAGATATCTATGATATCTATCCATTTGGACGGGTATTTTTGTAACATAAAGTAGGAACGTGGCTCGTGGCTCAATAATAACAGCTGCACAGTTCAAACGAAGTTTAAGCTATGCTTTCCTGGGTCGGTTCGCGGATGAGTGACCAACCATTACACATCAAAACTCCTCCGTGTCTTTAATACGTTAAGCCGTTGATCGGGGGTGCCATTTGTAGATCTACGACAGTCGTAGATTTATAACCAGTCTTACCATGGTGTTTCGAGTAGCACGTGTGGCACCGACCCCAAGTATAATGGGACAAAGGCAGGATGATGATGTTCGCAGGGGGTATCATATTACCCAGTTACTTGGTTGTGGTGGTCAGATAGACAGTAGATTTTCAGCTGCATCCGGTAAGACTGGAAGCTCACCCCAGATTAAGACAAATCGATTGACGTAGGAATCATCAAAATCGGCCCACGCGTTTGTTCTCAAGAGCGCCACAAAGGAACAAACATACATATTATTATTATATAGGCTGACAAAACCCATTACCCTCCTCAGTCGGGTAAAAAAAGCAGTTGATCGGACATTTATCTAAATATCGAAATAATACTTGCTTGTAAATTTACATTTTACTTTAAGGAGTTGATTTTTTTTATTTTTTGATGCATAATAATGAACCAACTATGATACAGGCTATTATAAAATTCACAGTCATGTAAAAAAACGTCGATATATTTATAATTTCATGTTAAAATAAAACCAAACCCAATTTAGCGTAAATACTTTGATCAAAAATATTGATCAAAGCGTTTACGCTAGCAAAATAATAACTTAGTTAAGTAATAGTTACCGCCTCGAAACTTGGTGAGTTATTAAGTTACTGAACACGAGTTTTATTAAGCATTAATTCAGTTATAAGCACTTAATATTGTGTGAAGACTTTGGAACTTAAACCAATGCTGAAAGTTTAGCACAAGTTGTGGAAATCCGGTTTACAGTCCTGCTTCGGTATCGGGTTTCAGGTTGAAAACCTCGCAGGTACCGTGGGACAAGCTATTTGATAAAATAGGCAAAAATACTCAACTTTCTAGTACACTGGCAATATAATTTGTTTGTTCATTCTTATCGGATTGGTTGGAGAAGACAAATGTTAAACAAAACTGTTAAGCCACGGGGGAGGTCTTTGCCTAGCTGTGGGACAGAGTAGGCTCATAAAAAAAACTTTTAAGCTTACATAATTATCATTGAAAACCTTGCAGGTACCGTGGGACAAGCTATTTGATAAAATAGGTAAAAATACTCAACTTTCTAATACACTGGCAATATAATTTGTTTGTTCATTCTTATCGGATTGGTTGGAGAAGACAAATGTTAAACAAAACTGGAAAGCCACGGGGGTGGCCTTTGCCCAGCTGTGGGACAGAGTAGGCTCATAAAAAAAACTTTTTAAGCTTACATAATCATATTGTGAGAGTCATATAAGACTCGACTACTTAGTACACTCACAAGTAATTGCAAGTAACCTAAACCTACCTACTAATAATATATATATTGAAGTGCCTAAGTAGTAACTAAAATAAGGTAAAAAAAGAAGTAAAATTTCACATTTAGGAAGTTTAATCAGAATCATAAGAACACATTTTTATACAAACTCAGGTAAACAAAGGCAACTAGAAAAATAAATAACAAAAAAAGCCTCAGTAAAAATCCAGTTTATCACAAAATTAATCCCGATTGTAGGCAATTAGTAAAGCAACCCGACCTTCGGTCGAAGCCCAAATTATTTGACAAATTAACGCCACCCAAAAGTAACGACCAGAATTTTTTGATGAAGCCATTATAAGAATGTCACTCAAACATTTTTTTTTGCTGAAAATTCAATTATAAACTTTTAATTTTTCGATTTAACTTTGATTGCGTTGGTGATTTTTTTATAATACGGTTTCATTTTAAATTGAACCCCATATTAATGGATAAAAGCCTCCAGGGACCTTTTCCCGCGTCACCTCGAACTATAAATGTTGTTACTATTGTGGTAAAAATACTGTCCGTTCCTTTATTGTAAGTCAAATTCAACTACATTCCTGCTTTTAAACATTACCTAGGAAAGAGAATACTTAGTCGAAGTCAGTTGAACTGCAAACTGATTTAAAATATAAAAAAATATATATTATGTATATGTATATGTATAAAAATAATAAAAATATAATATTTATAAATATAAATAAACATAACATTACTCTCAATACTATCAATTTTATTACTAAAAAAATCTCTATGAATCTAATAGTATTCCCTGCTGAACGTAGCATCAAACAAAATGGCGCAGGATCTATTTACAAATGAGTGCTCAACAGTCAAAACTAAAACAATATCAGAAGTAGTTTTCGAAACAGTGTTTCATTAGAATTATGTCAAACATTAAACGTGTTTGTCGTTCTTGAATACAAAATGGGCAAACTCTTCTCTCGAGGGTGCACTACGCGTACAGTCATAAACAGTTGCATGTTTTGTGTGTTATTTTGCTACAAAACTTGAAATTCTATATGTGCTAGCGTGTACCCGTACTTCGCACGGTTTTTATGATTTAATAAAACATCAACATTTCTTTATTATAAGTTTAGTTTACACATATTCACTTCCGGAATAAATTCTCTAAATGATGATGAAAATTGTGACACGGAAAGCGAATGTATTAGATAACATAACATCACGCCTACAATCCCCGAAGAGTAAGGCAGAGATGTACCTAACAGTACAGCCATATTTCGCCAGTTACGATAAAATCCCATGTAATAGGGAGCGATCCTATTGTCATCAGCCGGGCACCCATCCAGACTCCATGGCTGCTACTGTGAAATTGCTAATGGAAAAACCCAATAACATTTCGCCCGACTCGGGAATCGAACCCAGGTCCTCTTGTTCAGCAATCGCACTTGCGATCACTAGACCAACGAGGCAGTGACACGTCGATTTATAACTGTACAGATTATACAGTTGAGATGAGTTAGAAAAAAGTAGTACGAATTTGTTTTATGTATACAGATTTAGAAGCCTGTATGTAATTAACATCACACCGTGATTACTCAAATAGCAACGCATGATTAAAATCATACGCCAGATGCATTTATTGGTATTTAAGTTCAGTTAAAATCTCACACAGTAATACTCAATTGTAGAAATTCACCACTGAACTGAAATATTCCTCGGTAAGGTAGGAATTTATTTAATTTATTCCGAGGTTTGCATGGAATCCGAAGGCCGCCGAATGTCGTAATTTTTCGTCATCAATAACGAAGCTTCAGGAATATTTTCCGGTTTATTTTTTTCCAAATTATTGACCCTTTATCATAAAGCTTTCAGGAAAGATGGTACTAAGTCTGAGATCTATAAAAGTTACTTATCACGTGCTTTGTGTTTGGATCACTATCTTGCACTTTAGTTCGACAGAATCTTTTTACTGTGTGCTGCACTCGCAAACTCTCCGCATCCCGCGTGCGTATGGCACGCACGTGCATGGGGACAGCGGCAAGTCGGTAAGTAACACTGACGAATACCAGTCCGCACAATAGAAAAAAACACTTGTTTTAAGATAATTAGATTTTTAAATTGTGCGCCCGCCGTTCACTGGCGAACGATCTAAATAAGACTGAAGCTGTGGCGAGAAAGTGTTACCCTACCTAACCCATTTGTGAAACGTGCTGATAATCTCCCACCTGGACACGAATTGCACTGGCTGACTTAGAAGTCTTTAAATCAGTCATGTCAAAGATACAGCCCGCGATCACAATATTTCGCAGATAAATGAATCTTGTTTTTTAGAGATTTGGAATTCCCAATTTTCAACAATCCATTCACTTTTGAAGCTTCATAGGCACCAGTTTATTTGCAAATGGAGTTGATAGATCTTCAATCTGACATCATTTTGAAGGAAAAATTTAAAGAAGTTGACGCTCTTACATTTTATACACAGTATTTCAAGAGTTTGAATAACTACCCAGAAATAAAAAAGCATGCAGCACGTATTCTGTGTATGTTTGGTAGTACCTATTTATGTGAGCAGATGTTTTCCGTCATGAAAATAAATAAGAACAAACATCGCACAAGACTTACGAATGAACATCTCCAATCAATTCTTAAAATAGCTACCACGAATATGATACCTGACATCAATGAGATTGTCAAAAACAAGAGAAGTCAGGTATCCGGATCCTCGAGCTCAAAATAATTACCCTCATTCTTACTTTTGGTATGATTTGTAACAACTTTAAATAACTAAATAAATAAAGATGTTACAATAATTCAGTATGTTTTAGTTTTTAATTTGAACCTGGCCCGCCTTCACATTCTGAATCTAATATTGAGTTTGACACCCCTGCTTTAAATAGACTCCGGACACAGGTTGGCCCAAGCAATGAAAACCGGTACAGGTGGAGATTCATAGATAACTATGCCCTGGAGTTTAAATGTGGTGTTGCCCTACAAACGACGGGACACTTGATATCGTGTCCTGCCTGTCCCTTCCTGTTTGGATATCACAAGAGCTGATGGACGCTACTGCAAGTGCTAGACTCGTCGCCAAATTTTGGGCTTACTTAATTTGAATTGTCATCGACACGGTAAGAAGAACAATTTGAGTATTACAAATTATCACAAAATCTCACCATCATGTTAACCCCGCTTCACGCAGGTGTCCTTCAAAACCAACAAACAACTAACAGTTTGTAATATTTCACCTCTATATAAAACATTCTCTCGCTGTTTAGAGTCGGTCGCGAGTAGACGCCTCATCCAGTCCCTTGAGCGTAGTAAAACGAGATTTACTGAGTGCCGCTTCGTGCAACTTTTGTCGCATCCGTGTTTTGTTTCGTTTAGCTAAGTCTCGAAGTTATAGAAGTGGGTCATTTGAGCTGTGAGAAAAGGTGGACCTGGACGTAATGTTTTTTTGAGGATAGGTGACTGTTTATCTGCGCTTGCCTAGGTTGGTCCGTGGATGGGTGACCACCCATTACATACTGAGTTTCCTCCGTACTTCGGAAAGCACATTAAGCTGTTGGTCAGGACTGTCTTTTGTAGATCTTTGACAGTCGTTACCGCTGGTCAGTGGCCCGAAAGACTGACAATTAGTCTTACCAAGGGGTATCGTATTGCCCAGTAGGTACTAACTGGGTTGTTTTACTACAAGTAGAAAAGTAGTAGTAATTATGCTGTGAAAAATGATCTTTGATGATTTGTTTTTCGCAGTGGCGTAACAAGACAGCAAATCGTTTGGCCTTTGCTTTTCAATATGTTTGGCTGCTTTATAGCGGTGCTACTTATTACGTGTAATTAAAATTATCCCGGTAATCACCGGGATAATTTCATGCACGAATGAACAGAAGTACTTATTGGCTTCAATGAAATGTAAGTTATAAGTTTATTGAAACTGGACTGGACTGCCTCACTGGTCTAGTGGTCTCAATAGCGACTGCTTAGCATGAAGTCCTGGGTTCGATTCCCGGGTCGACCAAATTGTTATTGGGTTTTGCCATTAGGAATTTTTCAGTTACAGCCCCGGAGTCTGGATTTGTGCCCGATTGACGGCGATAGGCGCGCCCCCTATTACATGGGACTTAAACATAACTGGCGAAATGTACTATTAGGTACACCCCTGCCTAACTTTTTGGAGGTTACACGTCACCCGACGTTATGTTAGTTTAGTGAAAATGCAGAAAAAAAATGATAAGGCAACCAAATAAAACATATTATAATTCCAGATTAAATGAACCTTCTATTCGTAAGTCACAAATTACAAACATCTCGCTTCCACCCCGCTAAACGGAGCAAAGTTTCCCAGCCGGTCGGTAATCCGTTAGTACTACTATTTACTAACATTAGTTGCCCACTTTGTGAGTTCAAGCGCGAACGTTGGCTGTTTACTGCGGCGTTTGGTTTAACCGAATGTAAAGTTAAAAGGTTGTGGCGTTGGGAATTTTAGAGCTTTTCCGGATAAAGGAAAAGTGTCCGAATACACATAATTGTACAGTAATCGGCCTTCAATGAAGATTGATTAGCTTGCTATTGTGGTGCTAGTGAATTTTTCTTGTGTTCAGTCTTTCAATAACATCCGCCTGACCGAATTGTAGCTACGACCCGTTCACGTCAGATGATGCGGCCTGTGACGCGACTTGTATCAAGAAAAATACGCGTGTGTCACTTGTTTCCTTCAGCTGTGTTCCGTTTTCGTAAGTCGCGTCGCAGTGACTCGTGGCGTGTTCAAGCAATTTCTTTGCTGACGCAGTACTACTCATGTCGAGTTTGTAGCTAGTGAACAAGCGGCAAGAATTATAGACTTGATCAATCTTCAAAAACTATCTCGTCTTGTCTCATAACATAACATGACATCACGCTATTAGGCCCCGAAGGTTTAGACAGAGGTGTACCTAATATTACACCCACATTTCGCCAATTATATTTAAGTCCCATGTAATAGGGGGCGAGCCTATTTCCATCAACCGGGCAAATCCAGACTCCCTGGCTGCTACTGAGAAAGTCTTGATAAAAACTCTACTCTGTCTTGTCTTGTGTTTTTAACAAAATCAATTGAACCGTAAATACAATAATATTCGACAGACAGCAAGTTTAAAGCGAGGCAGACCGCAAAAAAAAGCGCTTTATAATTTTAAAAGCAATCTAAAAGGACAATCTATGGACTACAAAGTTCTCAATAATTCTTCAATTTAGTACAAAAGACAGCTTTAATCTGAAAGTAACAAAATATTTAAAAAGTCTTCGTTCTGGCGGCGCGCCAAGCACTCGTGTTACCGTATTGCTATACTTTAGTCTTTGCACTGGATTCGTTCTACAAGTTACGGAATGATTTATTTCCTCAGTGATGTCTTCGTGGAAATGTAGTTATGTAGTTAACGTGTTGTGAATTAAAGGTGTTATTATTCTTCAAGAGGTATTATTTTATAGAAAAAAACTTTTCAAGGATGGTTGGACGATTAGGAAAACAACGTTTCGTGAATGGTAGCCCATTGGAATGTGTTTGTTACTGGATTCCATTCAAACCTAATATTTCAATACATAGAGTATTTTTAGTGTTTTCGTATTCACCAAATTGCAATTTTAATTAAAGAACTCTCTCTCTTCCAGTCTCTTCAGTTCAGTTCTCTTCTCGCTCTTCCAGTACTTTTACATTTCTTAAGAAACATTTTTCGATTAAGATATAAATAATAAATAATAATAATAATTTATGAAGTAATATTCAACCCTAACTGACACCAAAAACTTATTTCGGAACAAGAATTACAAGCAACATTTCCAATGAATAAATTAAAGGGTAGTTCATGTTTCACTCTATGAAATTCCAAAATCCCTGATATTTTGAGAGAGTATCTGTCTAAATTCTGTTAATCAAGAAAATTATCGCAATCAAAATGGCTGTTCTGTCTGGCATTACCAAAAAATCTCGAGGAAAGCAACACACAATTTGCCTCAAGTATTCTGTATTAGCGAATTATTATTGGTAATCTATTATCAAGCACAAAAATTTTAAAAAAGTACTCCATAAAACAATTAAACGTACCAGAATTTATTTTTGTTTATCTTTGATAGCAGTTTACTACAAATTTATCAGAGAGAGCTTAGTTTCGTAAATAAATACACTTGAACATATTGCGGTTGAGCTTGAGTTGTATGTAGTATGTACGGTTATGACATGTACCACTCAAACTATCGGAGCGAGCCTTTGCCCAGCGGTGGGATAATGCAGGCTAGCAGTAACAGTAACCGGATAGTTAGTAAGTAATGTCTCGAACATCTCTCTTCTAAAGTGGTCAAAGCAGCATGAAAGAATGGGTGTCACCACTGCGAGGACCGCCCGGAGGACACGGTGGAGCATACGGTGCAGGACTGCCCCGCTTGGGCAGAGCACCGCCGTGTCCTCACGGCGGCGATAGGCGGAGACCTCTCGCGCCCGGCATTGGTCGAGGCCATGCTGCGGGGCGAGACGGAGTGGGAAGCGGTCGCCTCCTTCGGGGAGGCGGGCCGCGTGAGGGAGAGGACAGCGTCCTCCCTCCACCCCAGCCGCAGTGGTAGACGCCCACGGCGCCGGACGTCGGCAGACAATCTCCAGCCACCGTAGGCGCGGGCATGCGGGCGGCGAGTAATGGGCGACTCGCTGTCCGACCATGGACCATGCCCCGGTCGACGGCGCGTTGTGTTCCACGCGCGCCTCAAAGAGTGTCAGCATAATGACGGGGCCCCCCTCTAGAGGGCCAAAGCCTGCCTGGGTCGCGGGACTCATAGAATTACCGTGACCCTGGAACATAAAGGGCTATTGAAGGACACCGTGGATTTTAGTCAGTACAAATCTGACAGTCCCTCCCGCTCTGCCTTGGGTGGGAGGACTTATTCGATGATTTTACCACGTTAAAAAAAAAAAAGCAGCATGAAAGAATTGTTGTGTCATTTATGTACCCCGCACTTCAGTGTAGTCGCGTGACCATCCCACATTTGCAGTTGCACTGTCTCTTTGGACTAAACTAAGTACTCCAATTCTATTGCTCGTTTAGTTTGTCTCTCTCTAGTTAGTTGCTAAATGCTTTTTAGATAATGGATTTTAATTGTTAAAACGGTAAGTTTCTATTTACTTGTAGACTTACTTGACACAAAATATATTCATAGTCACTAGTCTACCTCAAGGTTGTGAGTAGGGTACGGGATCCCGCAATTGCGGGTTCCCGTACCTTTTTTGCGGGATCTGAAATGCGGGATCCCGCATATTTGCGGGATTGAAAAAAAATATGTCTGAGCTCAGACGACGTTCTGATTATTTTTAAGACCCAGCACAGCCTCATTAACAAGTGATTTGTTCAGGGCCTGCCACTGCCCCCGATTTTAATGACTACAATTCTGTAAAAATATACGTTTTACGGCCCCGAATTATATTTTGTTTAACATAGAACCTGACACTGACGTGCAAGTTGGAAAAAAAACGTAAGAAAATTAGAAATTCGCGACCTTCCCAGCGTAGCATAACCACTGTAGAATCGGGTTTTGTCGACGGAAGAATCGATAAATTGACAAAATTCTTTGTTGATCTGTCATTTTGTCGATTCCTCCGTCGACAAAACCCGTTTCTACGGTGTTCATGCTACGCTTGCTGGTGGTTCTACCTTAAACAACACTTATCTACCTTTATCTCCATACTAAATTGGTTCAAGTCTTCAGACGATGATTTATTACTGTTTACCCAAAGCAATAATAACATCGTACTCGGTGGAATATGTTCTCAACTTTACGTAATTCGCAAAAGATTTGCTGAAGTGAATCGGAGGTGGAAAGTTTTTGCGGTAGCTTCAGAAATAAGTTCTTGGTACAAGATAAGTAAGGTAAGTAGGAATACAAATTGAATGGCGAGACTCCTTGCAATCTTGGAATACACATATACCCACAAAATATTAATCTCGGTGACATTACTTCTCACCCTACAGGGTGTAAACGGACCCTTCACGAAGCAGTCAACCAAGCATTATGTATATCAACTTAAGCAACGCAACCTACGCAAAAATTATTGCTGGGAAGCGACTTTTTTTTGGGGTGAAAAACCACGTTTTACGGTAAAATTCAATGTAGCACACTCAAAACATTGTGCTGATGGATGCTTTGGATAGTAAACGAGTCTGGAAGGTAATTAAAGTAAAGTTATTACCTTAAATACTAGTACATGTTTAAAAAAAATCTTGTGAAAAATTTGTAATTTTGACTTCCAATATCTCACTTGAAGGATCCCAGGTATGGTCCAGTTCAAAAAAAAAATATCGCAATGACGGGGAGAACAAGTACTTTTCGGCTTCGTTAAGGGTATTTTTACCCCGTTTATTTTAACCGCTAGGTTTAAAAGTATGAAATATTGCACAAAGCTCAGTATAAAGAAAGTGTACATAAGAAATGCTTTTCTTAATTCATCCCCCTTAATTATAATTGGGAGAAGTTTATCATTTTTGCATATTTATGGAAGAAACAGTCGACTGCTTGAGAAGGTAGCAGCTATAGCGTATAGGTAGGTACACTGCAAAACCAGCATAGAAAAATATCGAAATCCCACGAGAACCCAAATCAAAGTCTGTGAAGCACTTTTTATAAAAAATAAGCACACAAAACAAATTGTTATTCAGCTCAGACTCCACATTACATTATTCTTATGAATTTTTAATATTTCCACATCATAACCGCACCAATAAAAATGAGTACTGTTCTGAATATTAATGTGAACGAAATAACACAATAAAAATGTTTTTTTATTTACTTACAAAATGTTATTTGCATGCCATGTAAAAGCTATGACAAAATCTAAAAAATGACGTTACTCGTGCGTTAGGGATAAATTACTGTCTATGTAGTACTGGCATTTTTATATTGGAAATTATCCGACGGGGCCGTAGGTACTATTAGGATAATAAGTATCCTACATCCCAACCCAGGTCACGGTTTACACGTGTGTCAAATTTTGTCGAAATCCGTGCAGCCAACTTTATTCAAGATCAAGAGTCGCGATTGTCAACATTCTATAGCTTCCAATATTTAGGGTTAACGAAGTCTCTGAAATCACTAGAACACAACTAAATATACTAATCAGTAAAAATGCTTCAGACAGTAGTATTGAATGAATTATTTCGTAAGAACAGAAACTAAACGTACCATTATACGCCTACAGTATTTCGCAAAATTAGACTGAAATGTCATTGGATAAGTTCCTTTGTTCAAATAGACGTGAAATATTAATCTATAAATAATTAATAACCGTGCTCCGCCTTATAATTGAATCTTGGAATATTTCCTTTTGGAAAGGTTCATAATGGAACCGCACAGTGGTTACCCGACATATTTGATGTGGACAAAGCCTATTTTATTAAACACCAATTTATGTCGGCGGTTTCGCTTGCGTGAATGTTGAGAACTTAGATGTGGAGTTTTTTCATGCATAATGCTCTCTTAGTATTCATCTCATGAATCACTTCTTTTCTATCCATTTCATCTTTCACACAGTCCATCCATAGTTTTTTTGGTCTTCCCTTGCTCTTATAGCCATCCACAATCATAACCAAAACTTTCCCACGGCGTTTTCTTCGTTTTTCCGCATCACATAACCATACCATTGCAGCACAACTTTTCAGTCACCCATGGAAACGTAATAGGTGGGATAAGAAATATCCTACGTATCAAACCAGGTCCTGCTATATCCTTGTATTTTTTATCCACAGCAGTTCAGCTGTTATAGTGTGAAGAGTTAACAGACAGACAGACGGACGGAATTACTTTCGAATTTATAATATTAGTATGGATTCTTGTCACGTGTGTGGACATATTAGTTTTATTCGGAGTTAGCTATATTCAGAAGATTTTTTCTACACGTTGGGTTCCGTGTTACGACTTTCCTTATGGGATAGGAGTAGACTAAAATGAAAGCCCCTTTTCGCTTAGCACGTCTTTTCAACTGATTTAAAAAGGTGTGTTAAGTTAACATTATACAAAAGCGAATAACTATAGGCCAACCGCTTTAATGAGTCCTCCGCCTTGCCCCATCAAAGGCATATTAAGCGTCCCCAAAGTCCTAACAATATCCCACAGGTTATTTGCTTTAAAATAACCATAATCGTGTATTGGTTCAATTATTATGGTATCGTAATACCTCACGTAGGTATTACGATACTAATTGAACCAATACGTGATCAACCTTCAGAATAAATATGCCATTTAAATTGATATTTTCGCGAGGACTCATTAAAGCGGTCGGTCTATAAAGGGTGTAAATAGACCCTTAACATAGCCGAAAGGCACTTTTTCTCCCGGTCTTTGCGGTAATTTTTTTGTTCTAGACCATACCTGGGAACTTTCCAGTTACGGAGATATTGGGGGTCAAAGTTCCAACTTTTTCACAAGTTTTTTTTTTAAATACATGTTTTTAATGGAAGTATTTTACTTTACACACCTCCACGACTCCCATACTATTCAATCCATCCATCAGCACAATGCTTTGAGTGCTTTCCATCGAGTCCTACCTTAAAACGTGATTTTTCGCCCCGAAAAAAAAGCCGATTCCCAGCAATAATTTTTAGGTAAAGCTACTTAGTTCGATGTATAGAATGCTTGGTTGACGGTGACGGTGTGAAGGGTCTGTTTACACCCTGTAGGTATTCTCTAGGAACAGAAAATTGATTGATGACTTAAAATAATCTGTGGAATTATTTTAACCTGTTTTTTCTTAGCTTACGAATCACATTATTTAATGTTTTTTTTAGTTTTTATCGAAACTACATGATTGTGTATAATTATCTGGGATTAGATTGTAAGTTTTTGAATTTATTTATAAGAAAAGTATTACTTTTCTAAATGTCATCTAGAATTCCTACAAAAAAATAAATACAAAAAATCTCTTCTTCGAAGTTATAAAATTGTGGTTCATATAAGATTAAACTCTCTGGATTTCTCCAATCTCATGAGATTACATTCGAAACTCAGAGTCTTAATAGGTATCTGATTGAATTATTGCGAAGGAAGAAAAATAATTCTTATTACTTGTTTTTAGGTTTCCGTATTGAAGCTAATCGTTTCACTGTGCATAAAGGAACACTTTAGTTCAAATGAGTGAGACGGTTATTTTAAGATCAGTGGCCTTCTTTTCTTTTTCGTGGTGTTAGTGCCTAACCTAGTGGACAACTGGTAGTAAGATTGGTAGTAACTAGGGCAACAAAGGGTGGCAGAGTTTTTATGCTGCCCATGGGCCTCTGACTTGGCTTCACTTGCTGTTGAGAAATATCTCTCAGGCGTCTTGGTTTGGTTTCCTGACGATGCTTTCCTTCACCGAAGCAAGTGATAATGATACAATAGCACATGTACCTATCCGAAAGGTGCGTGTCTTGGGTTTGAACTCGAGACTTTGGAGCCTGACGGTCACACCAGGGCTGACCCACTGATATCGGCCCCAAATTACGAGTTGAAGATCGTAAGTTTGAATCCGGGTACTTTGGTTTGTTTAATTTATTTCATAACCACTGCTTTTTAAACGTTATAGAAGAACATCGTGTGGAAACCGGTATATCCTAGAACCTAAAATACTAAAGATTAGTAACATTTATCAAACCGCACTGGGCCAGCCCAGTCCTAGTAGTAGACCAGTTGCCTACTCCCTCTCAGAGAGACATAGCCTGAGTTCCAGCTGTGGGACCATTATGGGCTGATTATCTACACCTTCCTGTCTTTGTCCTACTGGCGCAACCCGTTTTATTCTTTCATTCTCCCATGAGATGTCACGGCATCATTTATATTACAGGCTGATTATGTCATGTTAAGTATTATTAAATCTCTAAAAGTGACCATTAATATTAATGATTTATTTTAAGTGATTGGGCGATAAACCAACAGAAATAAGTACACAACTTTCTTCTTGACATTCCAAGAATAACTCATAATTATGTTTGAAACTTCAGATACCATTCACTAACATTAATTTAATTTGCTACTTCTGTTTTCTTTTCCCAGAAAACATTAACAAGATTCTAGTACTTGTATTTCATACTGAGTGTCTTCAATTGAAATCTTAATTCTTAATGAAAGATAAAATATTCTTAGCCTGTTTTCATTAGCATAATTTCATTCAGAAACGACAGAAAAAATGTAACAGTTTCTTCATTTAATTACTTGCTTTCTAATTAGGTGTGAAGCAGGATCTATGCGTCATTGGACCCACAGATAAAGTATGGAGTGGCAAGATAGAAGGCGATAGTTCTTTTTTTGTTTCCCCACACTATGAATGTCTCTGTATCGTGGTCGCGTTTACAAACAATTAAATTCACATGGAACAAAACAACATATACAAAACAGCAACAACAAACAAACAAACAACAAAACATCAAAGAAACAGCAACAATTAAACAGATAGACCCGGCACAACAACCTGTAAGTCAAGCAAACATTTGATCCGTGTGGGAATCGAACCAGCGACACGCAACGCAGCAGCCAATTGCTGTCACTGTGCCAACTGTGCTGCAGTTAGACCCTCGTTCTGCTTGCGTCTTCCAATTGCTGAGACAATACTGAGTCAACCCAAAACTTAGCTCCAATTTTGGCGCCTTCAGAAGCGTCCATCAATTCCCGTAGCGTGCAGGCATCAGGGCAGTCGGAACACGATAAGAAGTGTCCCATCGTACGTGGTTTTTGTGAGTTTGGCCATAGAAATTCATAGTAACTAACATTAATGAAAACACTGATAGTAATTCCGTTTTCTTCTTATATTAAATTAATCAAAGATAAATCTAGCTTTTCATTTTTACACCAGAAAACACAACCCACAGAACTAAGCTAGGAAAATCCTAAATCAAAATACAGCTGTAGTTTTTCTCACCTTACCATTATATCAACAAAACCCAAAGGGCGTCGTAAAGAAGAATAATTTGTTCCCTCAAGTTCCTCTACAACGAAATCTTACGGTTTCCCGGCTTACTTCTGTCTACGGAATCTATAAGCGTGGTACAAACATAAGCGGCAGCGGGTTCACAATTTTTAATTTGCTAGATTGCTAGATTATTTGCTAGATTGATTTGATAGATTACTAGGTGAAGTAGCTGTGTAGCCCAGAGTGGGGGGGTCATTTGATGATTTCCAATCCGAAAAAAAAAAATGCGTAGTTATCGGTAGGTACTATATTAATGAATTTGTTTATTGAAAATTTTGTTACCTGAAAATATCAGTTATGGAATGATTGTACGATAATCTGAAAACTGTATATAGAAAGCGCTATACAAAAAAAAACTGAAGACATAGATTTGAACAAGCGAAGGAGAATACCTAAGTGATATTTAAACGAAAAGCAAGCAAATGACCGCCTGTTGTAAAAATCTAGCTCGTGCTATTTATTATTATTTCTACATAACGTGTTTAATCAGATATATTGCTTACATCTTAGACCACATAGCTTACGCTCCATTCGCACATTTTCAGTCCATGTAGAAGGATTCGGAGACAATTACATAAAATTTCATAAGACTTGCCTCAAGATGAGTTAGAAATATGAGGGAACACTAGTGTTACTGTTCTAGATAATAAGATAAGGTGTTGTGAAAGAAAAACACTTAGGTTATGAAATAAAAAGAAATGTAATATAAAGTACAGATGTGTGTTACTTTGTAGCATATATTCTTGATTCTTTATGACGTTGTGTGGCGTCAAATCCTCTTATGGTTAGGTACTAAAAGAAAAGCTGATTTTATGAGCACAAGTAAATAAAATAAAAATTGTTAGAAACTCACAAAAATATAAGTTTTAAAATTACTTGATGATTACAGGACCTACTTAAGATTTAGTTTTTGAAGAAAACATAATTATCGAAAAAAATCCTTTTATTACGAGTTTAACTAATCCAGAACCTATTAATAAACAGCTGCATTCCAGTTGCATTCGATTCCAACATAGTTCGAAAAAGGATTATTGTTAGATGATGATAAATGATGAATTAGGAGTAAATGATAGCGTGACGGTTGACAGGGGAGAATGGAAGAAAAAACACGTGCTACGCCGACCCCTAAGGAACATGGGACAAGGGCAGGAAGATGAGGTGATGGTGAATTTCCCATCAAAAATTTGATCCCATTTCCATTCGATCCCCTCCACAAGAAACCTCAAAACTACCCTCGCCAATAAAAGAAATCGATCCACAACCACACTTGTTCCCTAATTAGTCCCCAGTACATTTATAGCGACCACAAACACCTTGCAGAGGTACAAAAAGAGTCCAATTAAAACAGCCCGCTAATTGGATTAACAAACGAGCCACGAAGCTCTAATTTACAGCAGCATTGAGATGAGATTTATTTTTAGACCTCAGTGCAGTTGGTCGGTTTTTTTGGTCCGAAGTGTAAATTTTATGGAAAGTGGCGTGAAAAGGATGCACAGCGGGGATTTCTTTCTTGGAAAAGAAGAATCTATTAAGTAAAGATTTATTGAATCTTTTGTTTATCGCTTCGATTTTTGGATGAATTTGAGTGAGTTTGTAACTTTAATAATAATCTGAATCACCTGACACATCACATCAGTGAATTAATAAGAACTGGTAGGTATTTTGTTATTAAACTACATATTTACGGTTTTCAATTTTTTTTACATGTGCTGATAGAAATTGGTTCTTGCCAAATTTCACGATTCCAGGTCAACGGGAAGTACCATATAGGTTTTGATTCCCTTGTGAAATGGCAAAATATGCGACATAAACATATCTTTTGATCGCGTTGATTTACAAGTTTATTTTTTCACTGTTCCTCGGGAAAGCAGACATTAATTTCAGTTTGATACCTCCACGCGTTCCTGAGAAAAAGGGTCTTGACAGACGAAAAACAAAGTGTTCTTATAATGGTTCCGTTTTTGACGACTGAGGTTTTACAATTTACAAAGGCTTTTATTAGATTTATATAATTTTAGATATCTAAAAGAGATGATGAATGATGATGAAAAAAAAAAAAAAAACAATGATGCACTTTTCTTCTAGTGCATCATTGTTTTGTTCACGCTCGAGTAGTGCTCGTACAATCAACTACTTTTACAAGAGTACTGAAACTAACAAAATTTTCAAAGGAAACACTACAAAAGAAAATTACTCCGTGCTCACTGAAAAAGTGGAAAATTTCAGCAAATTATCTCCTTTGTACGGGACATTTCTTTTCGCCACCTAGGTTCTAATTAGGAAATAATTTAGTGCGAGTTGCGTTTCTTTACCTTGTCAGGCAATTTGCAATTTGTTCCTTAGGCACGAAAGTAGGTGACAGCTTTAGGGGTAGAATTAGGTGCTTTATTAGTTTAATAAGAAAGAAAGAGACAGACGAGGAAAGTTCTTGATCGTAAAATGGGACAAAGGATAGTTTGATCTTGGAACTTGAATTGAAGACCTTGCCGTGATGTAGTGACTGTTTCTGCTAGCTGAGTTAATTGGTAGAAATGGTCAACAGAACAGTAGATTAACACTTCAGTTTTTACTAATTTTGATTAAAGAGAAAATGTTCCTTATTTATTTATTTAACACTTCAAGCACAAAGTGCATTGGCGGACTTAATGCCATAGGCATTTTCTACCAGTCAACCTTTGGGTGATGCAGAGACAGACAGTGGTAAGTAAATTATTTTTTTTGCAGATTTAACAATCTGCAAAAAAAATAATTTAACACTACAAGGATATATCAAAATACTATAAATATATATCAATATAAATATAAGTAAATAGAAATTTACACGGTTTTACTAAAATAAAAATACAAACAATGAAGAAAACATTAACGTTGTGACGAAACTGCCAGCTTTTTCTGTATGTACTCGCGAACTTTAATTCCTTAAATTTTTACTCTTATGCAATTATTTACACACAAAAGCAATGTATCGAATCGTTTTATAAGTTAAAAGTGTTATACTGACTGATATTGACAACCAACCAACTCATGTTGATGAGATGAGATGTTATGAAGGATAACCAACGGGACCCTATCACTAAGCCTCCGCTGTCCGTCCATCCATCCGTCCGACTGTCAGTCAGCGGGCTGTATCTCATGATCCGTAATAGGTCGACAGTTGAAATTTTCACAGAATGTGTATTTCTGTTGCTATAACTGCTATAACGACAAAAAGTAAAAAAAAAATAAAGGGGGCACTACGATGGTAGGGAACCTTTCAAGCGCGAGTTCGACTCGCACTTGACCGGTTTTTTTTTACTCTTTACTTCTTCAAACATATTCTAATCATTTAATTTCAGTTACCAATCCACAGCCGCTATTTTTGCGTAGAATAAAAATATTTTTAAAACAATATCGTCACTAATCTTAGTAGACCCTAATCCATCTACAATTACCTTACCACGGCCTTAAATATAGTCAGGTAAAATCCAGAGAAAAATTACCACCAAATGACCATAAACCTGAAGGTACTGCGAAGTAAATATTTTCCGTCGTCCGCCGAGCACTTCTATTACATAATATTTTCAGCAAGTCCAGCTTATGACGTAGGTCTGCCAATTTGTGGCTGCCCCTCGTGTGTAACGAGCGTGAAGATGGAGGGTTCACAAGCGTTTTACTTTATTTGGAGGACAGGAATTGTCAGAGCTTGTAAAAGATTCGGAAAGAAGGTGTTTTTTGTAGTGATTTAAATAAAGTGAATTCAATCAATCAATTGATTTTAAGCAATGAAGATAGAGTGAAAAAACATCATTCTCCGACCCTTGTGGCAATTTATTTGGGATCGGCGCAGCCTATCTTCTTCTACTACTCTTGGCTATGAATCGTCATCAGCTCAGTTGTTATAGTCAACCCCTTTCTAGTCATATCGTCATTCGCACAGTCCGTTCATCTTTTCTTTGGTCTTCTCCTACACATTCATGTTCAAAAGCTACTTAAAAATGTTGAAGACAATTTTATTATTTTATGTCTTATTTGAAGAAGTCACAAAGCTCGCAGATATAACGTCTGCGTCTGTTATACGTGACTTGTATGTGACGTTTAGACAAATTGTAATACAATTTATTGTGTTTCATAAAGTTCTAATATCTTTAGTTGTTGCTACGTTCAGATTTGATTCCTTACGATTAGGCACCAAAACATTGTTTTTGCGACAATTTTATGAGACATAATATCTTACGACAACCTGCGTTATACGTGGCGTTAAGACAAATTGTAATTCCATTTCTTGTGTTCCATAAAGTGCTAATATATTTTGTTCATCTTCAGATTTGATTCCAGAAATATTCTTACGTGAAGGCAACAAAAAATTGTTTTCATAACTGTGACTAAATTCTTCTGCGACATAAGTATGTAATATCTTACGACACAAAACTTCCAAAAACACGTATTGTTGTCACATCTTGCTGTACGAAAACAGGCGAGGAATACATATTTTATTGTATTTGTGCGTAAACTTCATTTGCTCCGACCACTCCGTGCTATGAAAACGGGTCGTAAAACATATCACACTTCGCACGTTACCGACCGGTACCACGAGACGTACACGAGCGTTTACGAGCGACAAGAGGGAAGTCGGTGTTGATAATATTAAAATAGGAGGAAGTAGAAAACTATGCAGAAAGGAGGAATGAAAGATAGAAATTATGTTTTTTGATACAGTCGCCAGCGCATTAAGTTACTAAAAACTGTCAAATTTTCTCATTTGATTTTGAACTTCGCCACCAACATATTATGGTTGTGGAGAAATTGAACAGTTTGTGGTAACTTGATTGTCTGGCGACTGTACATGAAACAGGTAAAAATAGAAACAAAAAAACGTACCTATTTCGTGGCTCACAGCTGCGCCAAAAAGTTCAGCAAAATGCCAGAGGTAAGAATAGCCAATGACCTATCTGAGCTGATATTTGCTGTTTATACGTTTTTGGAAAATGTGTATTCCTGTTATGGAACTGCGGAACATGGCTTGTTGCCATAATAGTGGATAGAAGTCCACTGTTTATTACAAGCTTCACAATTAACCACAAAATTATCATTAGTTTAGAGGTTGCAAGCGCGACTGCTGAATATGAGGCCCTGGGTACGACGCCCAGGTCGGGCAAAGTGTTATCTGGAATTTCACAGGAGCAGTTTCGGAGTCTAGATTTATGCCCGGTTGACGGCAATAGGCGTGCCCTCTATTAATGTATTGGTGTAATATTACGTACACCACTGCCTAACCCTTCGGGGATTACAGGCGTGAAGTTATGTATGTATGGTTTTTTTTAAGTCGAACGATCAAAGCCATGATCACCTTACAATGACTTCCATATTTAGCGAAAAACTTTTTCTCACTTTTAATTTTTTTATTCCTAGAAAAGAAAAAAACGTGTGTAACGTAACACGTGCATCATAACGCTAGCTACAGTCACGCTCACGCCGCTCTCCATCAAGCTGGCGAGTAATGTAATGAACCGGCAGAATTCACCCCTTATCTTGTTTTCCACTTAGCAGCATACGTGGCTTGGGGAAACACACGGGGTTGTGGTTTGGTATGCAATTATATATTTTTTTCAACATTATGCAGATATGAGAAGTGATTAGTTGATTTACTTAAGCTGGAGAACTTTAACTTCCATGCTAATTTCTACCCGAAAATCTATCCAAACTATTCGGGTGAAATTTTAATGTATGACTTGGCCCACGAGTGTTAATCTGTATTCTGCTAACGATGGGGTACTTAATATCGTGCTCTTCATGTCCTGTTCTCTGAGGGCAATGGGATTGTTCTCCGTCTAATCTGGTCGCCAAAGTCTGGGTCGATTCACCTAGATTGCCAACGCTACGCTAAAGACCTGCGCAGACGAGGGACAATCCTTGGCGTACTTTTTTGTCTCTCAAAATAGATCACTTGTAGCTGCATTGCACAGCGCACACAAACCGATTAAAAGTACCGCGTACTCGTGTGCTTTATGCGATGTAGTTCTGAGAAATCTATTTTGACGGACAAAAAAGTACTCCGAAGACTGTCCGTCATCTACGCTGGCTTTAAGTCTGACAACCAGTGACACCAAAAGGTATATTATATACCCAATACCGACCGATATAAGGGCAATGATAACGATGGCTGTATTTATAGATAACGGTGATCATCAGGTAGATCACCAGTATTTTCCCACCAAATAGCACTAAAAGTTGTTTTATGTATGTAAGCTTCAAAATAATGTCGTTTGTTTTTTTCTCTGTGGGACGAACTAATCGTCTGTGTGTTTTCCTTCACTAGAACAGCGTGGAAACAATGTGATAGGTGAAAAATAAGGGATTCCGTCCTCCTTATCTCGTGCCGGGCTGTAAGAGGATATTGCAGCCATGAGGCGAGGTTTTATAGATAGCGAAAAGCCGGAAGAGTTTCATATTTTCTTAACATTTTTTTCCTACTAACTTGCCTCTTGTCCCACTGTTGGACAAATGCCTCCCCTTTCTCATTTCAAACCTTTCTATCCTATGCGATTACTGGCCATGTTTGACCCGAAAACATGATCAGTTCGTCACACCACCTTCGCCACGAGACCTTGCCCTGGGTTTAGGGTATGGGATATACCGTTTCGGTTTAGGATATATTGTTTCAACGATAACGTTCTTGTGGGATAGAAATCCGAAGTCCTCTCGAGTAAAGCCGTAGGCAACAGCTATTGTTTTATAAATCACGTATTATTTGATTTTATGATTAGAAAATTAAACAGTTATGAACTCACCTTTTTGTTTAACTTCAAATATAAAGGCCGCTGTAAGTGGACAGAATAGGTGTGAAGACAGGCGTTTTTCATGCTGTGTACACTGTAGCCGTCAGAAAGTTGTTAATGAATTTAAAAAAAAAACTACTCAAAGTAGTGCATCATTATCACAGGACTTGGTTAACATCGAGGCAAACATATAAACGATTTTGCTACTACATAAAAGTACTACAACGCACAACGGCAATCAAAGTAAAAATATAACCATTAAAGAGTTGACTATGCTTTTGGAGTACAGTTTGAACGAATATATTGTATAAACTTCGCTTTGAAAACCACTCAAAAGTACTCCAGCTCGACTAGCGTCCGAAACTAGTCGGATATCCCTGAAATTATGTGAGCTTCGCTCATAAACATGTAGTAATGTTACGTTAATGGCGACAAATGTTCTAGTTTGTTCACTCGTCTATTACACGCTTAGTAGCCACGGTTTGAAAAGTATATACAGCAGAATGTACATACTTATTAAGTGGTGGTGCTGTTTATTTAATTCACCGACAATCAATGTTTTAAAAAGTTTTTGAATTCTAGAAAAACGTCCCCCACAATTTAATATTTTAGACGTAGCTGGCGACGACGTTGGGTGTACATTTCTACTATCAAATAGCATTTTCGTTTTATAAACTTCGCCTCGATTAATTCAATTTAGAGCCATGTTTAAACTTGCTTGCTGGTTAATTGTGTGACACACTAACAAAAATATTTTTTACGTTTTTCGTGTGAAGCAATGAATGGAATGGAAGAATGAGGAAAATGTCGTGAGGAAAGTATTGATTATAAATGTGGATGGGTATAAAAGCAGAGAAAGACCAAAGAAACGATGTATGGACTGTGCGACGGATGATATGGCAAGAAAGGAGATGTCTGATGAGATAACGAGTAATAGAGAAGTATGGAAGAAAATGCTGCGCCGAACCCAAATAAATGGGGTTATGGGCAGGAGAACGATGGTGACGTATGAAGCAATGAAAAAGGAATTTCCAATGAAATCCTTCCTGTCTGTACAAGAACAAACGACAGAACTTTCTAGGTTGCTACTTACTAAAGAAGAAGCTTGTGATAGAAAGTTTGTTACGCAATCGGGGAGCTTGAGCTGTGATCAATAGTAGCAATTATGTACATACTGGTCACTGTGAAAATCGACCTAACTTTGCCGCTGACAGTCTTACCTTGTCCTTACACATCAGCGTAACAGAAAACTTATATAGATTTAGGTTTGATCAATGAATACAATATGACAATGAGACGCTGAGTCTACTGACATAGTGATATATTGCGGGGATAAAACTTGCTCAATATGTGACGATATTTGTGTAATAGAAAATAATAAAAATCTACGGATTCTGACATATTGAATTTACAAGTAACGAAATAAGATCCAAGATAGGCTAATAAACATTCACATTTCATTCGTTTTTTTTTCTGATATACGTATTTGTGGTTGCGTTGGTTTAGTGTTAGTTCAGAATTAGTGGTTTTTCATTGTGATGTGTCATGTATAGAAATGAAGGGACTTCGATCGACTTAACAGTTCCGTCAAATCGTCACAGACAAATTGTGGGCACTGAACTTTGACCGACACTTCACTAGGACATTTTCCCCAAAGAATTGTCCAGAGCCGCGTCCACAACTCCTTCGTACCAGTTTGGCTGCTTGAGCGTAAGTGGCAATACTTAGGCATTACGACAAAAAGGTGACTCAAAGGACTCTCTCGTTGGTCTAGTGGCCGCAACCGCGACTGCTGAGCATGAGGTCCTGGGCTCGATTCTCGGGTCGGGCAAATTGTTATTGTGTTTTTCTATCGGGAATTTCTCAGAAGCAGCAATGTTTGCGCCCGGTTGACGGCAATAGATTCCCTACTACATCATCATTCTCTTGATCTTATCTCAATTCATTTGGGGTCGGCACATAGCATAGTTCATAGTTAGCCCCCTATTACATGCGACTTAAACATAACGAATTGTGGGTGTACTATTAAGTACATCTCTGCCTAACCGTTCGGGAATTACAGGCGCTATGTTTATGTAACACAAAGGTGCAATATTATGTAATGAATACCGGTCGTATTTATTACCTGCTAAAAGCTACTTATTTCTTTTCTAATTTCCATTTCACAAATGGAAATTAATGAAATGTAAAACAAAAGATAATATCGAGTTTTTTTGCTGTCGTCTCAAGTAAAAATACTTTGTCAAAAGCGTCATGTTTGTGGAGCAAAGATGTGTTTCTTTTGAAGTAAGCCACTTGTAAAAAGTGATGGATTGTTCCTTTTCATTTCGGGATGGAAATGAACCTTTTACATTTTTTATTGGACCTGACGATTTTCGTGTTACGAGAACAATGTGGTAGTGGCATTAAAATGACACAGCTTCTATGGGCTCCTTCCCAAAAATATAAGACTAAAATATATAAAAATTACGTGAGGGTTTCAAACACTATTAAAAACCAGCCAAGTGCGAGTCGGACTCGCGCATGAAGGGTTGCGTACCATTGTAGTAGGACAGCCCCCTTCAATTTTTAATTTATTTTTATTATTTGTTGTTACAGAGGCAAAAGAAATACACATTCTGTGAAAATTGAACTGTCTGCCTATTATGGATCATGATATACAGCCCGCTGACAGACAGACTTAGTAATAGGGTCCCGTTAGTTACCCTTTCGTGTACGGAACCCTAAAAAGGCATTCGTAAGTTTTTTTTTGTTACTTGATGGGCCTACTTTGACCTCGATCTCGCTTGATGCAAAGCAATGAATCAGGTCTATTTTAATTGGAATGGAATCTGGATATTACCAAACTGGATAAAAGGTTAAAAATCCCAAAGCATCTTTTGATATCGACCTTTATCTATAAACCTTTGATAAAACATCAAAATTATTTCCACAAACAGCTGTACTTACGTTGTGCTAGTGAAACATCAGCCAATCCACGTGAACATGTAGTTTTACGTCAAGCTCACTTGCACGTAAATCCTCCTGGGTCGGGGAATTACCTGCTGAAATTGTTGCATTTACGTCAACATGCTGTAAAACCAACAGAAGTAAAAACTGGTTGTGATGCAGTTTTAAGACGAAGCTAGACAAGGGTATTTTGACAGCATTTTTACTTAAATTGCGTTATAAAGGGTGTAACAAGATCCTTAACGAAGCCGAAAGCCACTTGTTCTTCCCGTCATTGCAATCATTTATTTTGTTCTAGACCATACCTGGGATCCTTGTAGTTACGGACATATTGCTCCAACTTTTTTTTTTAAATACTTGTTTTTAATGTAAGATTTTTACTTTAAACACCTTCACGACCCCCATACTATTCAATCCATCTATCAGCACAACGTTTTGAGTGCGTTACATTGAGTCCTACCGTAAAACGGATTTTTCACCCCAAAAAAAAAATCGTTTCCCAGCAATAATTTTTGCGTAAAGTTACTTAGTTTGATGTACAGAATGCTTGGTTGACGGCTTCGTTAAGGGTCTTGTTACACCCTGTAGATTCTTGACATGAGCCTTAGAAATGTAGGTTTATATTCTTAAAGAATCTTTTAATTAATACCTAACACAAGACAAATCTAGATGGCTTTGTCTAGAAAGGAGGTTAAACTACTTCAAATTTACTTTGTGCTAGTAAGACGTCAGTCAAGCCACGTGAACATGTTCTGTTACATGAAATCCTTCTGGAATATTTATTTGCATTTACGTCGACATGAAGAAGTGTAAGCATTTGGTCTTTGTTCTTAAAGGTTTGCAGTGTAGCTGACAAGCGTAACTTTAAGAAGCTTGTGGCTAAATAATTACAGCAGCACGTATCGATCTTCTTGGTTAAGCAGCGCTTGCCAAGGTCATACCGAGTTTCCTCCGTGCAGGTAGGCTGTGGCCCAAAAGTCCGACAACCAGTCTTACCAAAGGATATTGTATTACCTCGTAGTAGCTGGGTTATGGATGTCAGTTGTTTGGATGTGTGGGTGGCAGTCGCTCCATGTTAAATGCTAGTATTTATCTGCATCCGATTAGACTGGAAGCCGACCCCAACATAGTTGGGAAAAGGCTAGGCAGAAGATGATGACAAACAGAATTATCGTCGACGTAGGGCACACTTTAATCCTCTATGAAATCGAGTACAATTTCTATGACCATTTTTGTGTCCGAAATTATAATTATAATTAGCACGTGGTTACTTTGTGCTGGTACAACGTCAGTCACTCCACGCGAACATGTAGTTTTACGCCAAGCTCAGTTGCAAGTTAACCCGCCCGTCGGGGTTATTATCTTTTGGAATAGTTGCATTTACGTCAGCATGTTCTTAAACCCGACGAACAGAAGTGAAAACACTTGTTTTTGTTCTTGGGAGGTTGTTGTCTTGCAGTTTTAAGACGGGGGCCAGAGAAGCGTAATTTTCTTAGATTTATTTTCGGCTACTTATTTTGTCGGCGATGCAGTGTGGGTAAAGACACAGTTTGAAAAGTAATGCCATATTGCATATTGTATTTTTGCAAATAACTTTTCTCTCTCACAATGCCATATTTTGGGAACTATGACTCGGACAAAACGTCCGATTTCTACTTAAATTCTAACAGATTTATTAGACAAACAATTTTTTTTTTCAAAAAAAGGATTAAATTGCGACTAAAACTAAGTAAGTACCTACATGTATGCAACAACGACAATACGATACTTAGGCGTCAAAGTACTCCTCCACATCGCTGTCATCCGGGAACGTGCTCTCCATCACTGTTGGCATTGCCACGTTGAATGGCAATGCAAATTTTTCCTAATAGATTTTAATCTAACAAGATATAAACGTTTGATAGTAACTTTGTCTGTCCGTTACCTTTTCCGACCTGCGCATGGCCGATGCCAAGCTTGTTATAAGTAGGTAATCAAAACTTCGCTAACACAAATCCCCTCATTAAATCTTGCCCAAGTTGGTACAGAACAGTAATTCCACTAAGCCCAGTCACATAATCCAGGCTGAAAGGAATTAGTGTCTGTGTTACAGCCGGCAGACCAAATGGCGCATGTTCGTCAAAGTCAGCGCTTCAGTGCGGATGCGGTGAGGTGCCCGCGTTACTGATGAGCGCATTCATTGTGGAAAGCCTGGCTTTTAGGATGATGTAGTTTTTCTGTTGTGGCTTTTGGAGCTTAAGCTTTATTATGAAAGGAGAATTTATTCACCATACAACTTACTGTTACGCTAAAGCCGGCAATTTTGTCATCTACGGCTGCGTCTTCATAAAGCTAAAAGACCGGTTTTGTCGCAGTGATCTGTCATTATGTTTGCAGCTGCAGTCCGGTTGCGGTCTTCGGCATTTTAATTTAAGGGTAGTTTAATGCAAAGCAGTTTCGATTCCGTGATCAGACTATTTTTTATAGGGCCCATAGATTATTATGCTGAAGAATGATGTATTCTTATGAGCAGATTTATTTGAAAAGCTCGGCTTGTAGGATGCTGTAGGTTTTTGTGTTGCGACTTTTAGAAATTTTATTGTAAAGGGAAAATTATTCAGCTACCTTGTAATTTGTTATTGAGTGCCGACGCCATAGCGCGATGATATGCAGATTTAGTTTCATAATGGTCTATTAGAATCGTGACATTTAAGTCTAAGGGTGTGTCCACTTTATAAAACATGATTATTTAACATGATTCAATAGAGAGACTAGCAATGTTGCTTAAATTAGACGTATTATATAGCAAAAGATTTGTAACTGTTACTTAATCTGGACGAACCTTAAGAATGGCTTGAGATAAAGAAACCAATTTTAGGTCATGGCAAAAAAAAGCCACAATCTTAGCTCAACTGACCTTTCTAAATTAATTAGCCAATCTTTTCGACGATAATCCCGCCTTCAGTGGAGATTTGAGAACAAAACAGTGTTATCAAACTGTAATCCATCTAATACGTAAACAGAAATATAACTAATTCTGTCTAGTCTTTGAATTATAACAAGAATATTCTCTGAAAATGAATCTTTGTTTACTTCGCTTGTCAGAGTAAAGTTTACGTGGCTTAGATACCAAGTGATGGACAAATAAGTAGATAAGTAAGGGATCATCCTATCAATAATGGCAATTTGCTGAGAAAGAAGGCAAGAGAAAAGATTTATTAAGTAAGCGCCTACACGTGAAATACGCTTGGAAAATTCTAGAAGCATACATCGAATATTCGTACATTCTAGAAGAGTTTATAGAACAAGCTTATAGTAAAAAACATTTTTAAAACAAGCTTTCAAATAACAGGTGTGACGACAATGCAAGGTTAGCTAAGTTCCGTTACTTAGTTAACCATGCATTGTCATCCAAACTTAACGTGTATGCTAAACAGCTTAATCAGTTAGGGATAACTGTTTTAAAATTCAGTTGCAAGATTTGACCTAAAGAAACAAACAAATAAACATTGCAACCTAGATAAAAGCTTGAAAATCTTCAATCTTCAAAGGTAAAATAAAAACGAAGAACAAAAAACTACAGAAAGTTCCTGAAAGCTGTTTTCTCGATTAGGTCATATTATGTTCGTTTAAAAATTTATATGGTTACTAGATCATAATTTACTGTAGATAATGAATGTACAAAATCTACGCGTAATAGAATAAGAATAGAGTCAGTTCACTTTCAAAGTGAAAGCTCGGGATATGTACACAAGAAGTTGGCAGATTCGTCTTAGAACTGAGTTTTTGTAGCTTTTCTCGTTTATCTCTCTTAACTTTATAAAGTTTATTATATGTATGTATTTAAGTATTTATTCTTATATCTTTTAGTTATAAATATTTTCTAGTCTTTTTTCTGTTATTGCACCTACTGTATATTGTCTCTGCTTCACCCTAAGGTAGACTGGTAGAAAATGCCTATGGCGCTTAGTCCACCTTTGTGCAGTTTTGTTACTTGTGCATAAAGTAGTATTTTATTTATTAAAATAAATAAAATAAACCTAACAAAACAGACAAAAAATTACAAAAAGTTCAATTAAACAGAGTCTTTTAACAAACCAGCCATATCCCAATTTCAATCTTATCCCACACATAAAAAAACCTTTTCAAACCCAGCTAAATTCTCAAAAGAAAATGCAAATTCATTCCTTGACACATTCTATACAAAATGTAAAGCAATTCACGCCTCCATTCGCTTGCTAAACTCAATATGTAGTACTCTGTGGTAATATTGTGCCTACAAATCACCGGTGGCAGGTGAATTTAATCAAAAGCGGCACAGATTGCCCGCCACAGTCTAATTTACGATCTCCTAATAGACTGCTTGGAGCCACTACTAAGGGAAAAGAAGATAGAACAGGGAAAGGGTCATAAAATGTTATTTTTGTTCTAAGGTTGGTACTTTTTCTGAATTTTCTTGGTGTGGATTGGTGACGAAGGCCTTTATTCATAAACACTGCATGAAGTTAAGTTTCTTCTTCGTGTGGTTAGTGCCTAACCTGGTGTCAGAGTTTTTATGCCGTCCATGGCCTCTGACTTGGTTTTGGCGTCGAGAAATATCTCTCAGGCATGCTGGTTTGGTTTTCTCACGATGTTTTCCTTCATCGAAGCAAGTGATAATTACCTATACAATACGCACAGGAATCCGAAAAATAAGAGGTGCGTGTCTTGGAACCTATAATGCCTTGGCAGTCTCATGGCCACACGACTAGGCTATCACAAAAAAAGGAACACAAATAAAGTTAATTAAATGATTAACGTCATGCATTTTTCGACGTTCAAAAAACTCTCAACTTTAATTCATAATTAGAATAAATTGTTTTTATCATGTTTAATATCGATAGTTATCATGTCTATGGAGTTTCGTTAGCTCATTTGATTTGAGCTTGTATTGCACCAGCACACGCAGCAACGCTGCAGCGACTTTAAATCGTTCTTTAATGAACCAAGATGAGGTGCCTCTCTTCATAACTCATGACCTTAACCTTGGATAATTGGAAAACGCTGAGCTGTTGGTGTAAACGGAGGCCTTTTTTTTTTACACGGATTTCGTTGATCCTTGCTGGGGTGTTAGGAAGTTTTGGGGGACTGTCTCTTGTAAATTTTGACGTTCTAAAAGTGCTGATTATACTTATTATCAGCTTAATTTGAGTAAATGACCTTTGATTTTTATTTTCTTCTACCAGAAATAAAATAAAATGTCTATTCAATCGTAGTAGTGGTTCTTCCACCTGAAGTGATCAACGTACGACTAGATCAAACCGAACCGGGGAGTGTTATGCTCATCAAACGCCAGTGTTCCGTAGCCATACTGTTTGGCCACGAGGTTCACACTCAAGCAACATGCGCGTTGTGAAAGCAGCGAAGGAAAACCAATGAAAGAAGTAGCATAGCATGCCATGAGTCACCGCAATGCGACGATACTTAAGCTTGTCGTAAGTTGGCGCTCATGACGCATCTACTGAGGTCGTGCAAGGAGTTTTATTTATACACGTTTGTTTGTCCACGCATTGAGGAGGTACGACTCATTTGCGACGCGGTGTAAGTTTAGTGCAGAGAATTGAATCTGAGCTTCGGTTTGCCTACTGAATTAAATAGTTTTTAACATGCTATACATATTAGATTCACTCAACAAAAATGTAATCAAATCTGGGATGTCAATTTACACCTACTTCTAATGTTGGTATCAAAATGAAACTTTGTATGTATATTATGTAGTTCGGATGACAATACTATATTTTGGTATCTTCGAGCTGATCCGATAATGGAGTCAGGAAGTGGATAGTGGAACTCTTCAGTGGCTATTAGTAAACCCCTCGAGATTGGGGTTCTACGTGATGAGTCCAATAGATTGAACTTGGCCTTGAGGATCTGATGATGGAGTCAGAAGGTGGATACTGGATTTCAAAATAAAGAATTGTTTGTGCGTGATATTTTTTTAAAATAAAATTAGTATTTTCCAATACTAATTTTATTTTGTCTTGTTTGGACTGTATGAAAATAAAAATATTATTTTTGATGGATATGAGATAGTTTTAATATGAATAACCGGATTTGTGCCTGCAAAACATCTGATGGACTGAATGTTGAGAAAATAGGTTATTTGAGTCTCCCAAGTTCCCCAAAATTTGACAAAGAAAATTTTCAGGAAGTAATTTAGAAACTGAGGCGAATTAACTTCCACGGCCAATGCCGTAATTATTTTAGAGATCACCACTAACACTATACTTAGAAGTGATAGGAAAAAATGGTTTCTTTTAAGTAAAAAGTGATTATAAAGGTAATAATTATTTAAATGATTAGTCTACGCGTCTTTTACTAATATAAAGCTATGTTTCTAGTAGCATTACATAGGTATATAACAAAAAAATCTTCATCAAAGAGGTTTGGATTTAATGTGGTGACGAAGTTAATATAAATGTCTCCCCATTATTTAAATTAGGGGACTTACATTAAAATATACGGGCACCCATGTCAACTGCAGACGCTGAAGTTTGCGAATTTCCTTAATCATACCGAAGTAATAAGATATGGTGTAGGTATGTTAATATCGTTTTCGCTTAATCCTTGGTTAGGAAACGACGTTACTTAATGGTGTAACCCACCACACTTCACTCGCAAAGTGACTTAATTAGAATGTAGCATTTGATTTCTGAATTGAGAAGATGTAGTGACAAAAATTTAATCGGCGTGGTGGCGTAGTTTAGTTTGATAGTACTGTTAACCCTTGAGCGACGTTAAGATGTACGATGAGTTTCAATGGGGAAATTGACTCTATGACGTAGTGTACATATTGTCAATATCTTATTTGAGTTAATTCTTGCGGTAAATACGATCCAAATCTTAATTGAAAAGATACAGTGTTGTAACTATTCAATTGTGTTTATTCCTATTAGACTGTAAGCCCAAAATAGATTCCGAAGTTTCCGGTATAAGGACCGTGCCGTGGCCGATCATGCTTGGTTATAGTTGGCCGCTGGATTAAGCTGGCGTACAGTGGATTTCTGATTTCTTATTCTATTTCAATGTAGCATTCTCACTGAACTCACTATACAACTTCAAGTTCGTACTTGAGACTTAAAGTCTCGAATAGACAAAGCAGCAAATTGACAAAATAATTGTATTCTTTGCTGTTGAGTTTTGATTAAAAAATATGCTCGTACAAACGACACAGAGAATTAACTTCTAAGCTGTTTTAAACTGTAATTTATGTTGTTATTTTTTTATATACTATTATACTACTATTATGCCTACTATTTATTATATTACGCTATAGTTACCAGCGAAAAGCTGCTCGAGCAATTTACTGATTTGTCTGCGCTGACCAACACAGTGAGCCTGTACCTACTTTTGTTCATTTCTTGCTTTCTCTTTCTGACCGATACAATCCGATTCTGCGACAATAAGTGTGTCCACTTCCCAAACCGACCCGTACGTCAAAGATACATCTGTCCATGTCCAAGTTACACTAAGTAGTGACCCTCGTTCGCATGATGGCATCAATTTAATCAATCAAAGTTCGGGTCTGTCTCGTCCTCCATTAAACATTTACTGTTGTTAGATTTATATATAGTTAGTTAAGTTTTGTGGTTGACAAGTTTTGGGATGTTTTGGGGTGGTCGAGTTACTTCTATTGCTTTGTGTTGTTTGAGAAGATTGGAGGCTTTTGTGGTAGGCTTGGTTATTTATAATAATGGACTAAATCTAGATTTTATTCATGAGGGTTTAAGAAAAAGTTACAACAGTTTAAATCAATTTGAAAAGCGTCTATGCGAACATAACCATAGTGGTAACTATGGCTGTTAGACAAGAAACCAACCATTAAAATTCCAAAATTTGTAAAAAGAATACCGTAAATCAATTGTTTTTGCTTGCATAACACTCAAGGTACTCCGTTTTGCAACATGCTACTTACGTACTTGCGGCTAAAAAGTAAATTGTGATAAAAACAAGAGAATGATGGTAACCACAGAAACATCGAACCACAAAGTTTAGAAGGCGTTTGTACCCCACACGTCCGTCTCCAGAACCCGCCACACTGCGGTTAGATCGCACTTACGTGTAATGGCCGCCCAGTGGCACACTCGCACTAATCAAATGGAACGGTTTAATGGTCGTGTAATGTAACACACATAGACATAGTGGGATTAGAGCTTCTAGTTACATTACCAATTAAATTGTACGTTGCTGCTGTATTATTGATAGGTTGATGGTTGCAGATGACATTATTGCAATTTCAGCAGATCTATTTTTTTTTTTGCCTCTATTGTCCCACTGCTGGGCAAAGGCTGATAAAGACAAAGATCTACTTTATAAAACGGAAAACGCACAGCCTCAACAACTGATCCGAAAATCATGAAATTGTTCAAAAGAATTTATTTTATAGCGAAGTTAATGAAAGATTTTTAAAAATTTATCTAAAAAGGGTTAGGGGATTCAAGTTTATATAGAAAATCGTTATTTTACCCGATAAGGAATCCCATCGGATAAACGGCTTTACTATATCTTCACACTATTTACTTCACTTTAAATTGCAACACAAAGTACTGAAATAAGTCCGATATCTTCTACTTTTTGCCGAAAAGAATATCACGTTTTACACGTCACAGGGTCACATGTAAAACGTGATATTCTTAAGCAGCTTCGTAAGTTCTTGTTTATTTTCGACGAAAAATGTCAGTACGGAAGACGGATTTCTCTCTATATCAAAGTGGACGATTTTGTTTATATACGACTCGTATTTCGTTAGGGTCCCTCAACCATAAGTGCACGATTTATCACAGACCTCAAGCAGAGAAAAATATATATGTAGGAAGCAGTGGCGAAGGTTCCATACAACTCGATTCCTACCGGCTTCCCTTTGAAAAATGGCACAGCTTATTATTCTATAGGCAAATAATGTTATCACATTGATATGTACTCCGGCTTACCTCTTACAAAAATTGACCCTTCGCTACTGGTAGGAAGCACTCACATCCTACTTTCTACTTATAGGTACCTACTATATTCTTAATGTAAAAGCATGTCTGTTTGGTGCGCCTCTGCTTAACTCTCCGGAGAGTACAGGTGTGATGTTATGTTTGCTTATGTGTTCGTTTGTCCTTCTTTCACGGAGTGTTGAACAAAACTTACAGATTTTGTAAATTTTCAAAGTGATTTGGTCAGTTCTAATTAAAGACCATTAAGTTTGCTGCGTTAAATTTATCTATTTTTTTTTTTTTTTTTCATTTATCGTTTGAGGGAGAGGAAGACCAAAGAAACGATGGATGGATTGTGTGAGGAATGATATGAAAGTGAAAGGAGTAAATGATAGCGTGACGGTTGACAGAGGAGATTGGAAGAAAAAAACGTGTTGCGCCGACCCCAAGTGACATGGGACAAGGGCAGGAAAATGATGATGATGATGAAGTTTGCTGCGTTATCATTACGGTTATCAAACCTTGAGTATTGAAAACCAGAAGGAAGAGCTCTCGAAGTGAAACGAATGTTCTAGATTCTTGAACATTCGTTTCACCTCGCTGACTCTCTCTCATTCTAGAATTTAGAATATTCCCAACCGGCCGCAACTGCGCGTTTGGCGCCTTCCCTAGTCGCCTATAACATGTGTGGAAGTAGTGCGCTGTGCGGCCTGATGCGAAAACTCTAGAACCTTCGTTTACTCGCTAGGTGACGCGCTAGCGTCTAGGCAATAAGCTAGCCACCTGTCGGTGCCTTCGTAGTTTGTAAGGCGCCCGTTCCCGACTTTACCAAATATCATGTCCCAACTAGGCAGTCTGTCAAAGAAAGTTTTAACTCATTTATCTGATAAGTCAATGTTACTATCAGAAAGTTACTCCGAGGCTTCATCCCTTGGGATTACCTGTTGAGGTTACAAGATACATTCGGCAAATACGTGTATTCAATTTGTAAACAAGCGCTGCGTGAAAATATTTGGTTTGTTTTTCTGTGCATTTTAAAACCACGCGTCAATACGCAATTTATTTGGAGTAGATTAGGTTGATTATTTATAACAAACGCATAAATTATTATTTTCTGTACTTGTTGGATAAAAAAGTTTTTTTTAACCATTATTCTCACGGATTATACTGAGAATTAATTTTTGGGATGCAATTTCATCATTACAATTCAAAATATTAAAGTGGACATTTCATACTTAAACAGAGTCACCTTAGTATTAACCTTTATTCATGTTGCTATTTATATCCATTTATTTGTTGAGAATTTACACAAAACCAGTCGTAATTGAAAACCTTCGCAGAAAAGCAGTACTTTAGTTTAAAAAACGAAAGATTCGCAATACAATCCAATTCCCACCATCCTTCCCAATGGATTAAACCTCAATAGCCAGCACTTTACTGATAACACGATAAAAAACCGGGCAAGTGCGAGTCATACGCACACAGGGTTCCGTAGCACCGAACAATATAAAAAAAAATTGAAGGCTCATTCATAATGTTGTATTGTATTACATTCAACAGCAACTAAAAGTGTTTTTCATAGTAAGTTAATGAAAAACAAGTTACTGCTGCAGTTTGAAGAAAAAGTCCCATATCTCAAAACTAAACATCATATCTTAATCAAATTTTCGTTGAAATATTTTTTTACGTTCCACAATCTAACAATATAAACCAAATCCTACATTTTTTCAGAATTTTTTTTCTTCTTAATTTAGCAATTAGAGCGGGGGGGGGGGGGCACACGTGTCTATCTTTCAAACGATTTACTTTGAGAAAAAATTGTTTCGAGAACGTCATTTGTCATTTTGAAAGACCTATCTATAGACACCCCGAACGTATAGTTATGATGAAAAAATAATGTTTAGTATGTATGGGAAGCCCCCGCTTGATCTTTTATTTTTTTTATTTTTGTATAAAAATTGTAAAACGGTTCACAGAATACATCTACCTACCAAGTTTCAACTGTGTAGTCCTGATAGTGTCGAAATAAAGTGGCTGTGACATACAGATAGACAGACAGACATGACGAATCTATAAGGGTTTCGTTTTTTGCCATTCAGCTACGGAACCCTAAAAAGATAAAACCGCATTAATATGGACACCAGTCGCGCCATTAAGAACTTCTTTTCAAGATCATTTTATTGCAGTATTAAAGTGGTTATGGCTTTAGTCGTTAGGCGATATTCAGCAACTGTTATAGCTGGGATTATCTGATGAATTTTGATGCTTTTCTGAAGACCGTGGCAACGCGTCTTCTCTTAATTATTACAACTGGTCTATCTTTTACTTTATAATGCAGCTTCGACGTGGTAGGTTGATTTAAGGTCGCACAATGAAGAATAAAACTCTTAGTGATCTCATCGTGATCTAAATTCTTCGAATTGTTCCATATTTTTTCATGTGTTAACGTATTTTTATATTGGGTAGCCCATCAATTAGAATTGACTATTTCTTTCAAAAGATTTTGATGGAAAATCCTAATCCAGTGCAGCAAAAAAAAAAAAACTGCTGCTGCTGCTGAAAAATTATTTTCAAACAACGCTTTAAACGCTATTGAACTGTCAAAATGAGTGGCATTAGTATAACTTTCCTAAATAAGACTGCGTTCAAAATACTTTTCGGTAATGGTGCAGTATTTTGAACGCAGTCTTTGACATGTTTGTCATTTAGCAAAGGCTTCCAGATTTTCGTTCGTACCATTTTTGTTCACAAAAGCTCCTTTATATGCGGAAGCCTGGTGTCGATTATCACTAAGAAACGCTTAGCGTTTGAGCCATCAGAATCCCCGAGAAAATGACTTGAAATTGTAAAAAGAAAGCTGAATTTAAATATCCTGACGTTCTACTTGACAATTTTCCGATATGTGCCAAGGTTCTCGGAATAGGGTAGTCTTACAATTTTTAAATAATATTTGCACTGTCGAAAAAGTCTAATAGCCAATGAACAGTGAAATAAGCATAGTACAACAAAAAAACTAGCAATGTAGTATCAACTTTAGTGACAGTAAAAAAGTGCACCTACCTACTACCTACCTTTCAAATCATTATATGACTGTAGCATTCAAAATCGTTATTTACACGAATCTTATGCCCGTTTTCACTGTGTACTAGGCGCCACCCAAATAAAAGCGCTCTGTTGGTATAGCTAAGCTCGGTTAAAAACCGAGAGTATTAAATCCAACGCGGCAACGGTGCAAAAATATTTAGGTTTGTTTCAGTGTAATGTCTATTTTCCGGAGATATTCTTAAAAGACAGCTAAAATGGTTAGGATGGGCGGGACATCTCTGCCAAAATAGCAGAAAACTGGTACCCTAACCTAGTGCGGCGGGGTCCTGGCAGGCCACGAAGGAAGTGACGGGACGAACTGGACAAGTTCCGTCAGAACTGGAAAGAGGCCGCACGAGTTCGCGAGAAATGGAAAGAGTGGAGGGAGGCCTTTGCCCAGGATTAGGACAGAGCAGTCTAGGAAAAAAAACATGGTTACACTACTAACACGTTTTTCCCGACACCATAAAATATTTCTCTCATTTCAAACCGGGAACAAATGTGAGTAAGACGCACAATTTCCGCAAGCAGTTAGGAGCCAAGTTTTTAATATTCACAAGTCAAGAATGGTTGGCATGCTTTGATAAATGTTCCACTATTTATTTATGGTTCTCAGTACTAAACTGTTTAATGTATGTACAAGAGCATTCATTTTATTAAATAATAATGTTAAAATGTTCCTTTACTTTTCGCAGAATAGAAATTGCTTTTGTTTGTTTTTCGCTATAATTTTGTTCTTTGAAATCTTAGTTAAGAAAATTTAACATTACAAGGTATAACTATGACTTTCACATTCAATCTTTGTCTAGCTTTAAAATAAAACTATTCATTCTGGCTGGCTGTTTGACGTAATCGATCGTAGTGGCCTGGTTGTTATAATCATGAATAGTAACCGAGGACAGTTGAAGAATTTACTTTAAAGGCAAAATAAAAACAAATTTGTTTTTGCATCAATACAAAGTAGAGGAGGAAGAAATCAGTAGCTTTATGGTAAAGAAGAAACCACAACAAAGATGAAATATAATAATCAACGTATATAATTTTTTTATATTTTTTAATGTTTTTTTTTTTGTTTTTTGTAAGGAATATTTTAAAATTGATTTGTATAGAAATAAATAAAGGAAACGTACATAATTCGTTTTTTTTAATCCCATGAATTTTATCAAAATATACCAAGTTAACATGCTTTTTTTCAAATAAAACCCTGTAGGTTTCACTTTCATTACAAAGAAGAATGTTATTGTAAGACCTTCGTCCCTCCAATTTAAAGAAACGTAGTAACCACAGCAGAACGGAGCGAATTTGAAACCTAATCCAACAACAGAGATCTAGAAATTTCGCTAACTAACTTAGTTCAGTTCTAGTTAGATTCACAATCAAATGGAATTTTTTAATGTTTCATACATATATTTTATATACTTTGCTCAAATAAATAAAATACAGAAGAATTATAAAATTCTTTCGATTCGTTTTCTAAAAAAATCTCAACCATTTATGCAAAGGTGGGTCAGCTAATTGCTATCACTCACTGTACAAAAAGCGTTAATACTCACACCTGTAAAGAAAGAGGCTACCTTTCAATGGGACTAGAATTAGGCCGTTTTAAATCTTCTTTTTAACCGACATCCAAAAGGAAAGGAGGGGGTTATCAATTCGTCTGAATGTTTTTTTTATGTATACACATACGTTCATTATTGTAAGTATACTAAGCAAGAAATCTATTTAAAAAACATTCAGACGAATTGATAACCTCCTCCTTTTGGAAGTCGGTTAATAATAGATTTATAAAGAAGGCCCTAAAAAACTGTAGTCCAATTACTCTCTTTAACTAAAGTGAAGTAATCCGCCAATATTTACTAGCCAAATTCTTGATTCCATTTATTTTTAACAAAATATTAACTTACGGTACAATCTGTAAGAGATTTTGAAAGTAATCTTACTTTTAATACATTGGATCTTGTGTACACAAAAACCTTCAAAAAATATGTTTAGCATACAGATAGGATACTATTAAATTTCGCTTTGCATCAGATTCGGTGTATTCAGAACGCGGAAGAGAACCGGGTCTTGCGGCAAAATTTCGGCTTTTCGACTCCTTATATTTGCCAGTTTACTGTATATATAATTATGTTTTTAACCAACTTCAAAAAGATCATGATCAAATTAGGTTTTTTTTTTATGTTTTTAACCAACTTCAAAAAGATCATGGTCAAATTAGGTTTTTTGTTTTTTTTTTTTTTTTTTTTTGTTTTGGTTTATCTATATCTGTGTCTACAAAAAACAAACAGTATATAACAAGAAGAAGGTTTTTCTATGTGATATATGTAAAATGTCTTCAATTAACTGCATAATTGAAGGTTCTATGAACCTTGATCAATGGCCGAAAATCAATAAACATTTTTAAGTGAGAACTTTGGCTAAACCATTCTGTCACTATTGTACAACTGTCAAACTATAATAATAAGCGAAATATACAAGCCAAAGAAGTGATCTCGGGAGCATGTCTGAGCACGCGCCGCCTTATTTCGAGTTACCTAGTCAAACTGTATTACAGGCGCCAGCACATCAAGGTAGGTACTACAATCTGTCAAATTTATTTAATAGATTTTCATCTTTATCGCTAAAGTATTAGGTTCAACATTGATTGGGAAAATTTGACAGTTGCAGGTAGCTTGATGTGTCATTTATACATAGCTTAAGACCTTTCAAGACCGAGGCTTTTAGCCTCCATCAAAACATTAAAGTTATTCCCTATATTAGAACTGAATTTCATAAGAGCATCAAAGTTTACTAAGAACTGGCTCAAAAGCTAACATGTTTACACAAGTTGGTTGCTCAAACTTCTATATTAGCTGGAAATTACTTGAAGGAAGCATACAGCTGATGTAGTCTAATGCTAAGTAAGAATTTTCAGCGAAATATTACTGTGGAGGATTCCAAATTTCATATGGTAGACTTACCACCCTTATTCTACTAACAATTTTCGTTTAACATCTTACACGTAATGGTGCTCCCTCACTGCGAGCATTCGCCTGTAATGTAACAGTCAATATTCGATTTTGTATGGAAACAAGTGAATCTGAACTGTTACTTTACAGGCGAATGCTCCCGGTGAGGGAGCACCTTAACTCAAAATAATTATGACAGGTTCTTGACCCTCTAATTATTTATACTGTTACAACAAAACACAATGAGAAAGGTAGAGCAAGCTAAGCACAATTCGTCTTTCTTTATCGTGTGGTTAGTGCATAACCTGTTGTCAGACTTTTTATGCCGCCCATGGGCCTCTGATTTGGTCTACATGCCGTCGAGAAATATCTCTCAGGCTTGCTGGTTTCCTCACGAAGCACAACTGGTAATATACCAACATTCAAATGAGTCCTAAAAATATACTAGTCGAAACATAGCAGCCAGATCATATTGAAATAGCAGCTTTTGCCCGCGGCTTCACTCGAGTTAATTTAAAATTTGACAATTTAGAATATTTTTTTAATATCAGTCATGATTCGGAAGACACGTGGCGACATCTATTATCATAAGAAAGTTATTGTTATTTTCCTCCGGAACAGTTCTTTTTTTCGGGATGAAAGGTAACCCTATGTCCGTTTCTGTACAACATTTCAGGATGATCGGTTCAGTGGTTTAGGCGTGAAAAGGTAACAAACAAACTTACTTTCGCGTTTATAATATTAGTTAGGAAGCTAGGATGCTGGAGTCAGTTTTGAACTCACTATGTAAAAACCAAGACCCAAAATTGTTTATATACAGGGCAAATTCTAAACCTAAAACAACATCAGAATTTCTATCCCTTTCAATTCCTGTCCTCCTAGTAAAGCAAAACGCTTGAGAACCCTCCACCTTCACGCTCGTTAAGCACGAGGGGCAGCCACAAATTGGCAGAAAGCTGAACTCGCTGAAAATATTATGTAACTGAAGTGTTCGGTGGTGATAGAAAATATTTACTTCGTAGTGCCTTTAGGGTTTAGAATTTACAAGCCATCTAGTGTCTTGCCCCAATCTTTTATTTGCAAGTGCATCTTAAGTTCAGATTGAATTTAAAAATAATGTTAGTGAACTATAATTAAAGTAAGGTAGTAAATACTGCAGCCCAAGCGCTAAGACAGACCACTGGAACCTGGAACACGGCTGATAATGTAGGTAACTTTATAACAACGCTTCTGTAGATGTTGACATTGCAACTAGTTACCATTTCCACAGAATACAGTCCGTGTCGCTAAGGTCTGTCTAGTGATTGGGTCGGCTTTGCGGTTGTGGTTTCAGCCGCCTGCGGAATTGCACCTTCAAGCTCACTGCTTCCACTTGTTTTTCTTGGTGTGTCGATGGCAAACCATATTGTGTCCCCAAAACTGAGGCACTAGTTTGGTGCCTTTAATAGCGTCCATCAGTTCCTGTAATTAACAAACAACAGGACACGCCGGACACAATATTAAGTGCCCCATCGTTTGTGGAACAGCACTTCATTTACACTACAGGGCAAAGTCATTATAGAATCTCCACCTGAGCAGGTTTACTGCTTACACTGCTGTCTTTCCTGAAATTTACATTACAGTATCCATTTGGATTTTGGATTTGGGCTCGTAAATCTCAGGATTGGTGCCCTGAAACAGTGACACGAGGTCGCGGCAGACCACGAAGGAGATGGCGGGACGAACTGGATGTCTTCCTTGAGGATTGGAAAGAAGTAGCACAGAAGCGTGACCTTTGGAAGGAATCGAGGGAGGCCTTTGCCCAGCAGTGGGACAATGTGGGCTAGATATAATATCCATTTCTTCATATAAAGGAAGACAGTCAATTTTAGCTTCTACCTACAAGTCGGTCCCAAGTCGTTTATGGAAATAATCAGTACACAAACTCATCGAGGACGAAAAATATTTACTTGGCGGTTCCTCTAAGGTAATATTATTAGGTGTTTTACCTACTTTTTATTCTGGCGTTTTTTAGAGCTTATCTTCTGTATAATCAAATTGTACGCTTGGAAGCGGCGGTTTAGATGTTATTGTTTTTGTTTCGTTGGAGAAGTGTTGGAGATCTTTTAAGTACTTTCAGGTGCTTTTAATTAAACATTTTTATTACCTAGGTTAAAAGAAAAAAGTTTTTGATCTAAGTAAACTGTGAAGAGTCGCTATTTTTTTACCTATATTAATTATTGGAGATGCACACATACACACACCCACACTCTCCCCCCCTACTCACCCTCTCACGCACGCACTCACAAACACACATACAGTTTCTCACGCACATGCCTGACACTACACTCATTAACATGTCATATTTTTTTTTCTTTATTATTTCTGTTTTTGTTAAATTTTCAAATTTCTTTGTTCTGCAACGAAAGAGACTGCCCTCACGACACGAAACCCTAGTGTGGAGACCAGAGACCTATTTGATGTAATGTACCTGTGAAACAATAAAGTTATTTGTATTTGAATTTTAAAAAATTACTCATCTAGATTGGTTGTAGTCATTCTCATTTGCCAGTAGCAAATGAGCTAATGAAAATTACCCCTTTATAGCAGTTATTATGGTCAATGGTAATAATAATTAGTCTTAATAATGAACTAAAACTTCGAGTCCATAAATTCCAACAACTGAATACAACTTTATCATAATAATTACTTCCAAAGTTGTAATCAAAGAATACCTAAATATAATCAACTTAGGGTAAACTCACTTCACAGAATTTGTTAACGAAAAATACTTAAGGCTCTTCCGCGAAAAGCCACCCGACGTTGTTAGAAAAGAAATATGAAACGTTACGATTTTATCATGAATTAACAAACTTATTTATAACTAGCTGTGCCCCGCGGTTTCACCCGCCGCTTCTAATTTGTTTTCTTTTTGCGTAGCGTGATGTTATATAGCCAGCCATCCTCGACAAAAGGGCTATCCAACACTAAAAAAAATTTCAATTCGAACCAGTAGTTCCTGAGATTAACGCGTTCAACCAAACAAACAAACTCTTCAACATTATAATAATAGTATAGATTTTGTTTATCCATAAACTAATTAAGGCAATTACGAACACCATCAATTATTAGAACATCAATCATTTTGTGCAGTTACAAACTAAAATCGCTTCCGTTCCAACAAACTTTGACAACAATTTGGCTCATCATTTTGTTGAGCTATTACAAGAGATAAGCAAAATAAGGGTACAGGAAATATGAGTAATTAATCTTTAAGTAAACTTAAGTTATGTAATGTAATCCATAAACAAACAATGCTGATTGCTGTCAAACGACCATTCATGAACAACAACGAACGGTTTAACAATAGTCCTTCAGTCTTTAGACTGAATTTCGGTCATAGCGGCCAACCTCAGAAGGAACTTGTCATTGTTATCACGTTAAAGATGTTACAGAGCACAAGCGTGTGCGCAAACACAGGTCCATTATTTCTACCCTTTCCCACTTTTATCTTTCCTTGCCTTCTTTTCCTTTTCTTTTGCAAAGTAAAAAATGTATGTCGTATTCATTACTACCTACTGACATGAAGTATCTACCGACATGAAGTCACTATCATCAACGACCAAGAGTGTACAGGACAGGTGTGTGTGAGTGTAGGTATCTGGTTCTTAGCTACCTGAGGCCTGGAATACTATCTGTCGCGTTGAAAGTACTATAATAATATATTTTATTTCCTAACCCAGGTTCTATGTATGCCAATATTGCCAATCAACGTGCCGTCGAAATTAATTCAACCGTTATGGAGCAAAAAGTTAACAAACAGACTTTTACAATGTGATGGAGGATACACATTTCTATGCACTTTAACCTTCACATTCAGCTCACCAATTATCACTAAACCTTGAGCGAAGCCTCCCCGTTATTAGTCACACATGAAGTCCCATGCTCAAGCAATCCACTCAATTATAAACTAATCGAACGCCTGCGTCTGAGCAACTGAGTAATTGAAAGATTCAATCATCTAGTTATGCAGTAGTGATGTCAAGGTTATCTCTGGGATTAGATTTTCTTGTGTAAGGTTAGGTTCTTCAGAAACGATTAAGTGACTATCTTAACATAAAAATATGAGATACAACTTTTTAGCACAAACAGCAATTTTTGATCGCCCGGGGTCGATCTCTGATGTTAAGCAGCGCTGACCAAGGTTGGTATGTGGATGGGTGACCAACCTTTACATACCGAGTTTCCTCCGTACCTCAAAAAGCACGTTAAGTCATTGGTCCCAGCTGTAACAAAAATAGGTCGTCAAATAGGTAGTCACAAATAGGTAGTCAGTAATCATGGAATCTCCTTACTGTCCTTTTAGTGCTTTATAATAATTGTAATTATCTCTCAGTGATAAATATCGATTTACTGAGTACCTATTATTAAGATATTATGGCTAATGACTAGTAATGACTGAAGAGTTGATGTCACTGCTACATTAGCTACGCCGTAGCCAATAGCTACGAAGGCGTAGCTAATCTGCTACGCGTCAAGACGTGATCAAAAATGTGATTTTTTTCAAACTTTGACGAACATCGGACGTGAATTATATGGTACAATTGAAAAACGGTAAATAACAGAAAATCATATGGTTTGGTTGTGTTTTGTCGAGAAATGGCTAAATATATTTATCAGAAGAACAGATTTTTGCAAGTGAATATTCACCTCGAGTTGCAATTTCTACTAATTTGATAAGGATTTTAAGTGCGATTTTTAATAGAACTAGCGCAAACCCACTAATAACCTCTTAACTAATAACTTGTTACCACCGCATGCGGTTTTAAATAGTGTTTACAAAGCAACCGCTTCAAGCAATCCGATTTCCGATCAATTAGGTAGACATTAATCTCCTGGGGCATTTTAACTCTTAAGCGGAAGCAATTAAGTTATAAATTGGCTCGTCCTTTATTTACACAAATGATAAAATGTGGTCTCTTTTGTCCAGCGAATGGTAGTGTGATAATTAATTAAGTATTGCGAATGCCTAATATAAAGTTATGAGTACATCTTAAATATTAAATCGTAAAAGCAAGCAAAAGTAAATAAATGTGTAATTTTATGTGAACCATGTATGCCAGTGGTAAAAAAACTAGTATATAAGCTGGTCTTTTATTAGTTTTCATCATAACATCACGCCTGTAAACCCCGAAGGGTTAGGCAGAGGTACACCTCTGCCTAACCCGTCGGAGTTGGGACTTAAAACATAACTGGCGAAATGTGGGTGTAAACAGTACACCCACATTTCGCCAGTTATGTTTTAAGTCCCATGTAAATGGGGGTGAGCCTTTTACCATCAACCGGGCATAAATTCAGACTCCGAGGCTGCTACTGTGAAATTCTGGATGAAAACACCAATAACACTTTGTCCGACCTGGGAATCGAACCCAGGACCTCATGCTTAACGCCGTGACCGCTCTACACTAAGCCAACTCAAGGTCAAAGTTTTAAATACCGATGACGTGCGGTTGTACTGTATCCATTCAACGAAAACGAATTTTTCAGTAACGTAGTAACAGATAGTTTCCAAGTTCTCAGTTCATATCAAACTCAAAGTTAGACTTCACGTGGTTATATAACTAGGTGCATAGAACTTATACTTTACTTACACTTTACAATGAGAGAAAAGATAAAAATAGATAAAAAAGAAAAAGAAAGATTTTTATTTATTTATTTAAATTCCGTAAATAACACCATAACAGCTATAACGCCAATGCAATGTTACTACCACTAAGATACAGGTAACTCTAACTTACATTAGAAAATACAATTAAAAACACCTCTAAACATTTTCTATGCACTTTAGTGTGTCCTGTGAACTTCAGATATTATAATAACACTAGCTTATGCCCGCGGCTTCGTCTGCGTAGAATTCGGTGAATATCCCATAGGATCGTACTACCATATTTGAATAATTTTACCTCAAAACAAACTTTTATGGTAATATTTCACAAAACAAAACCATGCAAAACACTGTCTCCTAATTATGTAGAAAACAATACCTCTACGGCCACTTACCTAATAACCACTTAATAAATATTTTAAGACGTATTTTTATTTAATGACAATACACAATTACTTACATTTAGGAGCGAAGTAATGTGATTGGAATCTGTTTGTGTGTACTTGTATCCATTATTCAGAAGAAGTGTAAACAAGTTTTTCTTATAAACAAGGTATTTTTCATATGTGGTGATGAATAATGTATTTTATTTTGAAACACCCTTTTACCGGTGATAGATGGGGGTTGTTCGAAGGAAGATACATAACAGCTATTGGAAATGCTTTATTCATCAAACTTATTATAATAAAATTATTGGTTACACTCAAGAACACTTCTACCCCAACGATGATTGGTTCTGCGGCTAATAATATGGTCGGCACATTGCCCATGCACTGCACTGCTGCATTGCACTTACTAATTCTGTGAGCTATGTCGAAAACTCTGCTACTCTGTCGTATCACCTCGTTCCGGATACGATCCATAAGAGAGACTCCAGGCATAGCTCGTTCTATAGCTCTGATCGCTGAGCGACCTTGTATTTATGCACCAACTGTACCGTGAGTGTCCACGTTTCGGCCCCGTAAGAGTGAAGCCACACTACTCCGTTGCGTTGCGTTGCGATGTCGCAGTGAAAGATTTTCGTTTGACAACGCAACGGAGAAGTAGCGTAGCGAGACGCAGCGTCAACGCAGCGCAAACGGAGCAGTGTGGCTTTGCTCTTAGTCATAACAGGCAGGACGCAGTGATTAAAGACCTTAGTCTTTAGGCTCTGTGGAAAATGCGACGGGAACACCCGACGAAGCTTCCCAAATGCTGCCCAGCCCAGCTGGATTCTTCTGTTAGCCTCCCTCTCAAAGTTGTTCTTACTAAACTGCAGAGTTTGCCGGAGGCAAAAACATATTCTCGAACAACCTCGAGAGGACCACCATTGACTATAATAGTGCTTAAAATAACATAAATTGAGCTAAAGATTTTAATCTTTGATTTTTCTAAGACTATACCAAACAGCAAGAATACTCAACTATTTGTACATAAATTATGTACGTCCGTTTGTTAACAGCGGTATGTGATTGTGTGTGGGTATGTTAATTGCATTAGGCATAGATCTCTGTCAACTCTTCGTAAACATGTGTCGACGTCTAAATTGTGTTGTGTGCTCTAATTAAAGTAGGTTACCTACAGTTGGTATTGGATAGGCTTTAGCTTGGTTGAATGTATTTCAATAGACTGGTTTCCTTGATGGAAACTTGCCAAGAGTTGGATCTGGAACCAGCTAATAACGTAGTGCAGGGGGTCCATAAAATCCTCGAAAGAATCCGGAGTCTCTTCGTGAGTAGAGCACAATAATTATTGAATTGATTTTCGGTGAAATACTGACAAAGTATCCCCGGGTGGTAGATTTTATTGACCTGACAGGAAGGGGGATTTAATTTAAAAAAACGGAGGAGCCATCGCAATAACTAAGCATAAAATAAAACCCGCTATTCAGTCTTCAGGGGATTAACGCGACAAATGTGGTTTAGACTCTAATCGTGTTTAGATTCATTGGTGAAATTCGCTTTATCCATGGGATTCGCTTGATCGCTTTATCGTGGGACCATCAAGTAGCATTAGTTTTATTTCAATAAAACTATGATTGATGGTCCCACCAAACAAACGATGGATGGACTGTGTAACTGTAAAAAATGATATGGCAAGAAAGGAGTACTACTCACAAAATAATTCTTCCGAAAATTTTTAAAATACAACAACGGTTTTGTGCAAATTCTCTTTAAGTAGAAGTAAATGGTTTTCTTCCTCAAAAAGGTATACCAATCAGGTATTATCGTTCAACCAGCTTTTTAATAAAACCCCTACGATCTTTCATAACATAGACTTTTCCTTTATACCTAAAATGTGCCACAATTTGATACCAAAATCCTTACATTGTGCCTATCGTTACAATGTTACATGATTGATGCTCCTCTTATAAGCACTCATTGAATACGAAATTTCATAAAACGCTTTTCCATAATGCGATGGTTAGAAGTCATTGATGTGTGGAGATGATAAATAAAATCCCCAATATGACACAATTTTGTGAAAGTTAAAGTACGAGTACATATAACTTTATGAAGATGTGAAAATGACGTGAGTGTTATGTTGAGACATGTAGCGACACCAAGTGAGGAAATCTGTCAACTGTTTGAGTGGGAACTGAGAGCGCCATCTATCGGGATAGTAGTATGTGAATCCTCCCACCCAGGGCAGAGCGGGAGGGACTGTCAGACTTGTACTGACTAAAATCCACGGTGTCCTTCAATAGCCCTTTATGTTCCAGGGTCACGGTAATTCTATAAGTCCCGCGACCCATATATGTTTGATACTGCTATTTTGTCTTTTCTGCAATCTGTGCCTGTAGCGCGTATTACTTTCTGCAATGTAAAAAGAAGAAAGATGACTGATAATTCCGTCCTCAATATATAGTCTCTCTAAAACTCCAAGGTTTGCTCATTTGCGGTTAGAAAACTCAATTCCGAGCAAACGCCTCTGACAATGTTAATAACACTCATTATTAGTTGTAGTTATATAATTATGATTATAGTTTTTAAAAGACTTGAAAAATAAAATCTCATGCGACTTTTAAAATTCTTCATTCTGTTTTAACAACTATCAACGCCATCTATTGCAGGCTCGGTCGAAACTTCCTAAGAAACGACGCAGAGTACTACCAGTGGAGCAGCCTAGAAGGAAACGCGACAATAGCACCTCCAACCGCCGTGTCAATGCGGTTAAACATCCTGTTGTACTGAAAGACTTGCCTCCAGTAGGAAATAAGTTTGGTGAGTTGATTTACGTTTTAGTATTGTTAACTGTGCCAAGATGGCGCTGAAAGCTGTCAAATTTTTAATTTGTTAAAGGGCGAAACCGCCTATGTAAAAACAATCCATTAAACTTTGATAAGATACTTTACTCTGCAATTATAATACCTACACTATTTTTTTGCAAACACTTTTTAGATATTATCTACATTTTTTTTTAAAATAAACGTTGCCCCGTGATCATTCGCTACTTTCTGTTTTTCTAAAAAGTTATTTTTCGATATCTTCGTATTTCCAAGGGGGACTATATTTCTTGTCACCAAAATTTATATTTGTCATCAAGTTGTATCATCTAATAAATAGATCTATCGCCACGAAATATTTTCGTTCTCAAATAAACAAAAAGTGTTCCCAGGTATGAATTATCAAATTAATGTTAATATATGTGTACAATAAGAGGATGGATTACCAATAAAATTGTAGTGCATTAGATGAATATAAACTTCGTTGTTATAATAGTAGTTTCATTACTTAAATAATAGCTTTGTGCTCAGAATGGTAGATCTGTCACCAAATAAATCGATTATCGCAAATCTCGGGACTTGGGGCACCCCGACTTTAGGTTAGGTTAGGTTACTTTAAACCCTGCAAACAGAAATAGGAGCCCCGTGCGAAAATGTGGCCGTAAAATAATACAGTTTATCTCTTGTTTAGAATCCTACGAAAGTTTATAAATTTCCTAGAAAATTTATTAGTTTGCTTAAATATCTATTAGGACAAACCTATTATAATACATACAAAAACATTTATTTGGTACTGGATCCTATATCTCCATGATTTTAGGTGATTTATTGTGGAATTGATTTTATATTGTTTGGGGACTAAATTTTGGTGACAAATCTGCTATTTTGCGGGCAAACCCTATTATTTAAGAAACACAAAACTAATTAAATTGGCGATAGCTTAAATGATACCCATTTCCAAGTCATTCGTATTCGTATGTTGTGTTTAATAGTAATAGGAGAAGTACTTACTATATTCTTACTAATATTATAAAACCGGCTATTTCAGGTGTCAACGGTATGAACATGATCAGCTTGGCACTCCAGGGTCCAACGACGAACCTTCTCCGGCCGCCAGCCACAGCAACCCTGCCTCTTCAAGCGAGAGCACCCATTGGTAAAGCCCATGTTATAATGTTCCAACCATAGCATAGACATGATACTGTTTTCAATCGGTTTCGAAAGAAAAAGCAAGATATCTTAACGGATGGATAACAGTTATAGGGACCCTATCTAATTTTCCTGTTCTTGCAACCATTACCATTGATTTGATAGCAACTTCCTTAAATTAGATCATAATTCCGTAGTTACTATCATTCCTTTACCTTATTGCTTTCCAAATTCACTGTAGTAATAACTGAATTCTCTCTTTCCAGTGGAGAGTCCAGTAATCAACACGCAGTCTGGAGCGATCTCACTAGCATCTCTGCAACCGCCTCTAATGACCGCCCCACCCCTGCAACCAAGACCTGCAACCACCGGCTCCTTAGACCTCATGCTGCCTTTACAACCCAAGCTACTGCCAGGCTACAACCTACAATCATCATTCTTATCCAACACCCTTTCAACAGTCAGACCACCTGACTTAGATACTAAAGATGACATATTCAAACCAAGAATTGAAGTTATAGTAGAAAAAAGAGAAATTGAAGACAGTGATGATACGTTTGATGAATTAAATAAAACAGACCAATTAAATGGTTACAGTGATTGTAGCAATCATAATTTATCTGAAGTAGTCGATAATGATAATGTGATTAAAGATGAGATTAATTCTAATTTAATAGACAATAGTACTGTAAATTCAAATGATAATGATGATAGTCCAAATAACAATTCTTATTAAAAGTTAATTGTAAATGTTTCTAGCTGTGAAACCCCGATAGATAACGATGTCTCCCATTAGATTTTATGGATCTGTAATATAATGAAATCTTTTTCCTTAGATTTTTCTAGTCAAAATATTTGTGTCAAATCTGGAATATTAGGATAAGTCACTTGAAATATTTTTATTTATTGTAAATGGGACTGTAAAGGTGCTACGTGGATGAAAATCTTGAAAAGTATTTGTTTGTAAACCATAACATTAAAACTTTTGAGAATAATTCCTTCTTCTTTGTCCATTACAAATCGCTTTCATTAAAGACATTTTTTGATATTACTTTACTTCGATGTTATTTTCATCCATGCAGCATTGCACATGTAAACAATTGGAAGGCATAGAGTTTCACTATGAGTGATTATCTGTGTAAGTATTTAGTCAACTCAACGACCAAAACTAAAAATTCTAGTTCGTGTAGTTTACTGTGGAATATTTTGTATATATTTTGTAAATGGAAGACATGACAGTGATTGATATTGTAAATAGATTTCAATTTTCTTCCTATTTTGCCAAATGTTACAAATTTTCTTCCTATTTTGCCAAATGTTACAAATTTTCACAAGAGCATTGTAAATGTTAAGCAATAATCAGCTTGATTTTTCTGTTCCATCTGCCAAAGCTTTTGCAATTTCTGCTGAATTTAAATTGTTCCCTCAATATGTTCCTTTTACTTCAGTTAAATTCTTACAACTTAGAACTATATAAATTGGTACATCCAAATGTTATTTAGAAACAGTCTTGCTGCAAACAGTCTGAAAATTGATTAAATTTTCCTACAAATATCTTGAAAATCTATCTTTAAAAATCAATAACTATTCGCCAATTTTTTATATGAAAAGCGCCAAAAAATGCCAAAAGAATACCTTTCCGAGTCTTTGCTGTGCCAATCGAAAGTTGTAGATAATTAGTTGTAACATAGCATGTAATTAATGATGGCTGTTCGAGATATACTAAGATGAGGTTGGGGTGTAAAATAGACGATAGTATGATGTATATTCCTGGCTATGTTGTCAATAAGAAAGAGTTGAACTGTGAGCTGAGTTGGTTTTGGTTTAAAAGTAATGTCTGTAAAAAAATATGTAATAGGTACCTTATAATCGCAGGGTTAGGTACTGAGAAGATTGTTTGAAGAATGTTTATAACCCGTAACTATGTTTTTTTTTAAGTACTGAACGTTAATATAGGATTATGTGTATTTAAATAAAGAAAGCACGATTTTATATATGGGAAAATTATTTTCGTAGATACCTCTTGCAAAATGTGTAACTTGGTTACACTTTACACATTTAATTTTGTAAATGCATAATGTGAACACTACTTTCAAACACTGTTTTAAGCTTTCACGGTTTACAAATAAACTTATACTGTCACTTACGGCGTAAGTGGCGGAAGACTACTATGTTTACTACATTGAGTATAGTATTATTACATTTCGCTTTGCTATTCCGCTGCCACGCAGCTTTATGGCCTAAACTAAGAATGTGATGTTGTAAAAAATGCAAAAAGTTGTTTTACTATTTTCTCAACTTTCCCAAAAAATGCTAAAATAAATGCAACCAGCTCGGCTCACAGTGAAACAATTTGTATAAAATCCCCTTTAACATTGTTAGTAAACCAAAATAATTGTTTGGATCTAGAATATTTTTCTAATGTTATCGTTTTTAAATTATTTTTACTGATGATCAGTTTTATTTTGGCACAAGCTATTTGTGTATAGTTAAATTAATGATAAATCCTAAAATCGATATTAAAAGATAAAATTGTGATATTTCTTAAAACAATAAGGATAAAAAAAATGGGTTTAAAATTGATAGAATTATTTACTTACGTACTTTTATTGTGAGTTGAGTCATTTCTTTATTTTTTTTCAATCTTGCCAATATTACGATGTCAATCAAACTTACTTTATTTATTTTTGATAAGGTACTTGGTTGTCCAGAGAAGGCCGGAAGTACCAGGAGAGTTGGTTCTTTGCCCAGCAGTGAGACAAAATAGGCCAATTAAAAAAAAAAAGATACGTGGTTAATAATGTTATAATGCGTATTCAGTGATTTGATTTCCCACGCCTAATCGTACAGTGATGTAAGCAGTATTCAAAGCCGTATGTTCCTACTAGGGATAAGTCAAAGGAAGAGCTAGAAAAGTGAGGATTTTTATTATAGCATTTGTTTTTTTTTAATGTAAAAGAAAACTCTTGAAACAGGGTGAAGGCGGGGAGGGGTAGGTGCAGGTGATGATTACTGCTCACATCCTGAAATTAATGAAATGTTAACTTTTTGAAGATGATAAAATTATTTTAATTTGCCAAATTCAAACTGATCGACAAAATATTGTTTTCTGTGCCCCATATTTTATTGTTTTAATAAAACGAAAATCAAAACTATTTGTGTTTTTATTAATGAATAGGTAATAAAGTTACTTATTCTAAGTACATGACAAATGGTTAAAAGGTTGACAGCCAGTGTTACCAAGGGGTACGTTTTACCCATTGCAGTACTAACTGGGTTGTGGAGGTCATATAGGCAGCCGCTCCATTTAATATAGGTATTCCGCTGCATCTGGCTAGACTAGAAGCCGACCCCAATACATAAAAAAAAAAACTAAGCAGATGATGATTCTGTCTACTGCCTCGTTAATTTCTTAGTCCTGGGCTCGATTCCCGGGAAGGACAAAATGCAGTCGCTATTTCAAGGAATGTACTTAATAACAGTAATAGGTTGTTGACTAACAAAAACGCCTGAGGGGAAAAGGTATTCTCTTCTGAAACGTCATGGTATGTGGCTTGTGACCGTGGCAATAATAATAATGTCACATTTTATTATTACTGAAACTCATTATAATTCTAAATTGGCGACACTAAACAAATCGCGGCACGACATCATAGTAGGTACGTCGTTCATAGGGTTGGCAACGCCATCTGTCTTCTGCATGTTTCAAACTATTAAAATAACTTTTCGAAAACAACGGAACAAAGAGGCAATGTTCAAAAATATAGACAGGGCTACTGGCTGGAAGCGTCGTGGAGGTTGTGTAAATATTTACACACGTGCTCGATAGATGGCGCTGTGTCCTGCGGCTAAATAGACGTATGGTTTATTCGTATTTTTTTTTTTAAATCATTTCATTCAATCAGGAGAGGAGTCTTTATCGAAATTTATTTGGGATTAGCGCACCATATTGTCCTCTTCTTCCATATTTATTTATCACTCAAGAGGCAAGCATTAAACATAAGAATAACATCGAGGTTAGTTTAAATCATCACGTATACTTAAAAAGCAACTAATTCTAGCAAGATGGACCAACACTATTTAAACCATTGTTTTCTCGGATATACATGGGCGGGAAAAAATAATTAGGTCCATCCAACCAAGGCAAATTTAAGACATAACTACAAAGCTGGACAACTCAAGTATTAAAGCTTTCTCTTTCCTATTATTTTTGCTTTTCTCGACAGGATCTACTTCTACTACTTCTTCTTTTTCTTCTTCTTCTTCTTCTTCTCCTTCTATTATAATGCTCAAAAAATAAAGCAAACGCGCCTTGGTACACTTTGTGGAACGCAATTAATTATGAGTAGTAGTACAGAAACTGACAAAGAATAATAGACAAAAGAAAAATTTGTCAGAAAACAAACACAAAATCCCATTAAACACTCCCTAAACGCAAACTTTTACATTAGATTGAATTACGAAACAATTGTCACCCCCTCCGTATTAACGTGTTAATCACTGGATTTAGTACTGAACCCGCATATTAAATCCATGGCGCGATCAAAGCATCATCGTAAGAGTCATCACTCCTGTAGTCCCCGAAGGGTAAGGCAGAGGTGTATAATACTTTATTCACATATCGCCAGTTATGTTTAAGTTTCTTGTAATATGGGGCAAGCCTATTGCCATCAACCGGGGACAAATCAAGACTCCGTGACTGCTACTGGGAAATTCTTGATGGAACAACCGAACAACATTGTACCCGAACCCAGGAGCTCAAGTCATGCTTGCGACCATAGATATAAAAAAGAACATAAATAACATCACGCCTGTTATCCCCGAAGGGTTAGGCAGAGGTGTACCTAATAGTACACCCACATTTCGCCAGTTATTTGTATAACTCCTATGTAATAATGGGCGAGCCTATTGCGATCAACCGGGGGTAATTCCAGACTCTGTGGCTGCTACTAACAAAGCTCTGATGGAAAAACCCAATAACACTTCGCCCGAATCCAGGACCTGATGTCATTATTGCGACCACAGATATAAGAAAGAAGTTGTTTTATAAACTTGTATGCTTGCGACTGGAGACCAACGAGTCAATCTTAACAATCCCACCAAACATTCACACACACTTTCACATGAGATTGAATTACCCTGAAACAATTGTCACCCCCTCCAGGTTACTATGCTAATCACTGGAACTTGTACTGAACCCGCATATTAATCCACGGCGCGTTCAAAGCGGTTCGTAATTAAATATCTGACCCACGTTGCACCCCTCTAATCAATGGGCGCCGCTCTAAATATTGTCAGGTATACAGTGTGCTAGGGGTGTGTTTTGACAGAAATGGAGATTTAAAATTGTTTAAAAGATTTGGCACAAGCAAAGAGAGGCTTATAAAGGGTGTACAAAGGCGCAGGCAAAGGCGTTCTGGACCATACCTGGGATCTAAGTTCCAACTTCTACACATATTTTTTTTTAATACCTGTTTCAAACTTTACTTTAAATACTCCCACGACCCCCGTACTAATGAAAGCATCCATCAGCACAATCATATAAGTGCGTTACGTTGAGTCCTACCGTTAAAGGTGAGTTTTCACTCCTAAGGAAAAGTCGTTCCCCAGCAATAGTGTCGTGAAGGGTCAGTTTACACCTTGTCTACTCATCAGTAGGTAAAGTCAAGCTGTGAATGATGATGCTGTTGAGGGTAAAGCATTTTGAGAATTATCAAACTTTTTGTTCTATAACGAGTCCTAGCACAATCAGAAAGAATCCTACCATTTAGTCCAGAAATAAGTTTAATCAGATGAACTTAGACCAACTTTTATAACAGTCAAGAATCGCAATAAAAAGGTGTCGCAGACAACATAGATTAAAAAATGACACATAAAAAAAGATAGACAAAGTTTGTATCACCGCTTAACAAACATAGTTGCAGTATACAAGAAAGTTTTAAACATCCCATCCAGATACCTTGTCGTTGTGGAAATCTTATTTGCAGCTCAAATGGAGTTTTCGCTGTATCTCCAATATTCGTCCCTCAGGAGGACTCGATGTAACCGCAGTGTGCAACAAAGAAACTATGGAAGTTACTAGTTTATGTGACTTTTAAATTTAAGAAGGTTTATTTATTTATTTATTTATTTATTTATTCAACAGTTTATGTACACACTAAAATACAGAAAAGAAGAAAAGAACAGAAAATAGTACAAAGGTGATGCTTATTTCTAAAGAAATCTCTTCCAGCATACCTGCGAAAGGAGATACTAAAAAGAAGAGATGTAGACAGTGTGTAAAAGAAGAAGAGAAAATGGAATACATAAAACGTAAAACAGAACTATTAAAACATAATAATATAAGAATATACATACATACTTATAAATACAAACACAAAACATAACAATACTGTAGATACAATAAAATAAGTAACTATGACGAAATGGATAGATAATGTTCTTTCACTCTTGTTGTTTAGTATATAGATAAGATTTAATTTTTGTCATTTGAAGAATAATAAAGTTCTGTTGCAAGATAAAAGAAAAGACCAACGCGAACTAATTAGTTTGAAACTAATTTTACTAGCAAGCGTTAGGATTTTATTTTGTACTAGGTGTTGCCCGCTACCTTCGTCCTCATGAATTTTTTATAACATAGAATATTGTTTTGCCATTTTTGCCACATTTTTTGATTCATTGATGCTCCGCTCGAATAGATTGTAGCGTGTTGTTACTTAGCCTTCCTCGATAAATGGGCTGTCCAACACTAAATTACTTTTCAATTCGAACCAGTACTTCCTGAGATTAGCACGTTCAACCAAATAAACAAACTTTTCAGCTTTATAATATAAGTTTATGTGACAATGTTTATCGGCCAACCATTTTTCCACAGTATCCTGAGGAAGGTTCTTAAATGTCTCGCAAAAATTATATTTTCGTATCAGCATAAAAATAACAATTAATTAATTAACTTGAAACTAATAAAATTACTAACCACAGGATACGCTAAGTACAGAATGCGTTTGACACCCCTATAAGTTAAGCCTAGTTTAGACAAAGCCACTTCACTAGCGAGTCGAGTATAGTAACTGGTGCTATTTGCACATTAAATTTACACTGAAATTGTGTTTATCGCATTGTAAATTTTGTAACATTTCGACAGATAGTATTTGTGTTAATTAATAGCCGGAAATGTTTTGAAATTAAGCCTAATTAGCGAGGAAAAGCTGCCTATGTGTCATGAGCCCATGTGAGTGTCAAAAGACGAAAATAATACAATTTTTAATATTAAATGAATATCTCAATGCAAACTGGCACAAAAAGACAACGCAGCAGACCCAATAGAAGATGTCCGGATGAGCTCGAGAAACGTGGAAGGAGCAAGTCTACTTGCATAATTTCCTAAAATTCAATAATCCCCTTCATCCTCTACCTTTAGCGCTTAATTTCATTTCTACTCGCTTCTCCACTCTCCAAGCCCGCACAAGTCCTATCGCCTAGTGTGACAAAGGTTCCCTTGCGAGGTTTCATTACGGCGCGGTGCCAAGAGTCAAAGGCAACGAGCGCGACTGTACGGCGATACCTCATGTTGCCGATAAAACCTTTAGTAGTAAACGGCATTTTTAAAGCCTTATTAAACTGGTATTTATGTGTATCTGATATGTACAACGTTTTTCGTTAACGAACTGTTCAATAAGTTTTACTGAAATTATTCTTTCATTTGTTTTTGGAACATTTTGACTTGGCAACGAGCTGCACTCTCAAGTGACTCGTGTCTTGCGATAGCGACTGAGGAGGAAACAAGTAAAAGAAGCTGCTTAGAGCATGACTGTGGAGCAATGGTACTTACGCGACAGAACCAAGTGACAGGCACGCGTTAGTCGCTAGATGCAAGTCACATTGCCCAAGGCTGTGAAGGGGGTCTTATATCTTACTTCTTCATACAGTGTAAGTACGGAATTGATACCAAAGTACATCCAAGATCATATGGCCCAGTCCCCCATCTTTTGATTAAAACGAGTGAACATTTCTCCAAATCTTGCTTGCCGGTCCAAGTTCTAAGATAGAAGACGACCAGGTCTTTTACAAGGACGACATGCTTCTTGATCAATGTGTCCAACAAGCTTGTGGTAACAGTTATAGGCATGGAGCAAAAAGAGTATTTAGGCGAATTCTGGAAGACAGTCCACACATACATATTTGCAAACTTTGTGTAATAGACTTAAGTGGTTATCACAATTTATAATCCCTGCATCTTTTCACTTTATGCATCCTCTACAGGTAATAACTTACCCGTACTACTTAGCTCCACTCCAAAACAGCCAAATTGCATCATTGATCCCTTATTGACACAGACTCAGATAGTTCTATCTAAGCTAACTAAGTTGCGCTAAGTGAGTTACCGTGCGTCAAGGAAACTTCCGATGAAGCAGGTTTAATTTAATTCTGCGTCGCTTCAAGATTGGATGGAACATTCGAGATTGTCCGTATAGACTGGTGTAGCTACCTGAATAGGTGGGCTAGTGTTTTAAGAAAGTTTGATATGCTGGAAAGAGTATTTGGTGGTATTAAGTGCCATCAAACAAGTGCTACTGAGCATGGAGTCTTGGAAAAAAAAAACACAGGTCGGACAAAATCTTATTGTGCTTTTTCATCAGATATTCTTAGTTGCTCCTGAGACTAAGAGAGGTTCGCCTTCCGTTGCATGGGACTTAAACATGAATATATGCATGGACATGAATATAGGCTATATGTGAGTGTGGTAAGGATCCTTAAGGTGGAACTTCCTAACTCTGCGATGAAAATAGGCGTGATGTTATGTCAGTGCCAACAAAATGTACGAGATGACGTTTTGAGAGACAAAAATATGAAGAAGCGCTATGTTCATACTCAACTAGCAGGTATTTTCAAAATGGTAGAAATAAAACTATCTTGAAATAGCTTTAATGATACAATCTTATTACTGGAGATAATGGGTATTTTTCCATTAGCCTTTAACGAGATAAGCTTTTAAACGGCTCAGGCAATTGAATCGTCTGCCGGTTGCAACGGCTATTTATTGCATTTAATCGGGAATTAAATTGCCTTTAGTATTAATTACTTATGCTACTGCTCTAAACATCTTTTTATTCGCTTGCAATAGGTAGATGTTATGCAAAAGCGCCTACTTAAGCTTTAAGCTGTCCTGCAGATGTGTTTTTATTTCAGAAACAAAAGATCCATAGAATAGAGTGTTAGTAACTTAATATTAAAATAACGTATTATCTAATGTTAGTACCAATTACACTCTGCACAAAATGTTTTACAATTGTAGAGCTACTGTTCTCAAGATGCTGTTGCGACCATCTCACTCTGCGAGTAGGGTTATTAGGGGCCGTTTCTTTTGACAGAGAACAGGCCTATGTTCCAGTAATGCAAACGTTATAGGCTGGTACATATATTACAAAATAACCATTTTAACAACAAATATTAAATTAAAACCATCTCAAAGTCAGAATAATCGTTACAAAACTAGTTAACATGGCAATCATGTTTACAAAACAAAGACAGCACAGACAGGACAAACTACGAGTACATACCTGATTAGAATTTAGAGGGTCTTAATTTAATCCTGTACCTTTAGGGGTCCCTGTGAGCCTGTAGTGATTAGGTAACACCGTTGTAAGTACACGATGGTAAGGGAGTGAATTACGATGGGATAATAGATTCGTTTAATGGAAGGCTGGGTTCTTAGAATTTATTTTCCAATTTTGAAGTACAGTCGCCCGTCGCGTCGGTGGTAACAAACAAAGACTGTTTTAAGCTTTCACGGCTTACAACTAAACTTATACTGTCACTTACGGGATATCTTCGGTGATTGTTCATTATTTTGAGCTCCCGATATTTCGGCGCTGTTGCAAGCGCCATGATCGCGGGTTGACTGACAACCAGCTATCATGGCGCTTGCAACAGTTGAATAGGATGGAAACTCATAACATCATGCTCCCAGTTTTGCACAAAACGAAAGTGTGAACTGAAATGAAGTCGCAAGACTTCCTCTATTATTTAAGAAGGGATATTGAATATTATTTTTGAATTGATATGATATTGCCTGCCTCAATGGTCGAGTGGTCGCTAGCGCGACTGCTGAGACTGGGGTTCTGGGTTCGATTTCCGGGTCGGGCAAAGTGTTATTGGGTTTTTCCATCAGGAATTTCTCAGTAGCAGCCACGGAGTCTGGAATTGTGCCCGGTTGTCCCCATTACTTGCGACTAAAACATAACTGGCGAAATGTGGGTGTACTATTAGGTACACCTCTGCCTAACCCTTCGGGGATTACAGCCGTGATGTTGATAAGATATATTAAACACCTAGTACGAATCTTTGAGAAAGAGTGCAAAAAATGTACGACATAAACCCGTTTTAAACCAATGTTTATTTAAAGGTAGAAACAGTGAAGCCAAGGTATTTAAATATAAAAACGTTATCTGGCTCGTGCAAAGGAGGTAAGCTGTATAATTGGGCCCCTCGTGGTTCTCATTAGAAGATTCATTTGTTCTTCGTTCAGGGCACGTGTAATGGTATGACCACAATACTGGAAAGGATAAAGTGGAATAAAGTCATCGTAGTTCTGTTTACTGTAGAATTAAGAAAATATATATAGCTGGTCTTTAGAGGTATGAAGAACAGGGTCTAAAGTTCCTAATTATCCATAGAAAAGGGAAGATACTCTTAATCGACGGATATTGTGTCATGAAGACATGTGTCAGAAGATTGTGTGTTGAAGACGAAGTTTTGTTCGTATGTTTTAGTCGCGCCAGTGCCGGTGTGGTTGCCGGTAGACGTTGCGTTGGGAGGCCTCCCACTAGGTGTACCGATTACCTGGTGTAGGTGGCGGGGATCCGCTGGATGCGAGTAGAACGGGACCGGTGACACTTAGCGAAGTCGGCTGAAATGATGATGATAATGATGATGAAATCCGGAAATTATTTTTTTTAGTTTCATTATATTTTTAAGAGCATTTCAGTCGTTAGATGCTAATATTTGTTGATGTGTACTTTTAGGTATTCTAGAACTGCGAATGGGACCGGTAGCTATTAATATTTAAAAAAAAAGTTCTTAAAATAATTCTGTTTCGACAGAGGGTGTGCCCAAACCCTGTCCCAGTATGTGTTTAATATGCATTGCTTTGCATCGTCTGAGCGTCCCAGCGTTTATAGTGGAATATACTAAAAGTGTTCTGTAAGTTAAACAACTAACATAGTTAAGATTGCAATTAACTTGGTCGAGGGTGGTCGGATTTTAATTTTTTTTGGCAGAAACTTGTGTGTTCGGCATGCTGGGCGGTAAAGATAAATTTTAAGCTGTTTGTTTTGAAGGTCAATTTGAAATGTGATGCTGTTATTTACAAAGCTAGGGATGCGCCAGTCTGATAATAATTGAAGTTTTCATACCAGGGTAATTGGGTTCATGCCAAACCAGCATTAGATAAATATGATAAGTCTACTAAAATTTACCTTTCGTTTGCGATCGGATTTGCTGAAAATAGGACTATCAAAGGCTTTCCCAAGAATATTAACTACCACCACGGGCAGAAATCAAAATAAAAAAGCAGGAAAGCTTATTCTGAAAGTCCGCAATATGGCAAATGGCTGTCAATATTTCGCTGATTTGATAAATTAATATAAAGTACTAAGGTCTATAGAACCAGGTGCCCCGTAATAGCGTTAGATCGAAAGAACTGGAGGTAATGGGGAAAGGCCTTTGCCCAGCAGTGGGACGACGTCGGCTAACAGGTCGGTAGGTCTATACTTGTTACTATGAGCTGAAGCCAGAAAACTGATAATTCTAATAAAGTACTAAAGAAATAAATCTTTTGTCGTTATTCAATCCAATATCGACTAAAAAAACATTTGGCTTCCTTCCAATAAAAACCTCAAACACCAATTCCTTACAAAAACATTATTTTCCGAAAAATCTTAAACAAAACATTTTCTCTTTATTCTAAAGTAGCCTATTTATCTTGAAGGCGAACCATTGAGCAAATGTATTAAAAATAAAGACAAAAGGCAATGAAAAAATGAAGGCACTTGTTAGTGTAGGGAAAGGAATATTTTCTTAAAACCGTAACAAAGAAACGCCAGTTAATTACCCCTCTTTGTTTTTGTACAACCACCAATTGTTTGGACGGTATCGCGGTAAATACATAGTTGACGTTGATACAGGAATATGAGGTGCTGTTGCGAAGAGACCTTTGATTGCTCTCCCACATGATTTTTTTCGCATATTATTTGAAATAAATTTGATAATTATCAGGTGCTAATGTGTCACACAAAAGTGAGATTTAGTTTGAAATCGTTGCCAGTCGTAAAACATAGAAGCGGTAGGGAACAGAACGTGGCTATCGTATCCTGCCAGGCGTTAAAAAGCACGATCAGCGTTCAGCGGACATGATTTCAAGATTAAGTACGCAATCAGGAGTATTTTTGCGGACACACAGGACTGTAAAAACGAATTTATTTGATTCGATTCTCACACGACAAAGCTCGTCCGCGCGGGCGGACATTGGCGAAGATTTTGTGACGGTGCGCCGTGCGGACAGGCGGCAAGCGCCGCACGTCCGCGCGGTCAAGCGGTGTACGTGTGTTAGTAATCAACGAATTTCATACAAGACAAAGCGACGTGAGATCTGCTTCACCGCCCAACCGCGCGGATAAGCGTCTAAGCCGCGTAAACTAGCATAGGTTTTGTTTGCGTATTTTTTTAACGCGAGCGCTGTATTCTGTATCTAGGTCTGGATCTACGAGTAGTTCATACTAATTTAAAAGTAAAGACTTTTTCTTCAATTCGTAGTAACAAACAATAAAATCTTGCCTTGTTGTGTATTAAGAGTACCGCACGGTAAAATATTCTTGTCTCGCCATAACATGAACTTGAACGATAATTAATTCGTCTCAATTAATCTCACCGTCCAACACGGAACCTCTTAGCGATTGGCTCGTTGTCTGGGTTTGATGATTTATATCCAATACGGAACCCTATTACAAAGAACCCTGTAACCGTTTCAATATGGAAATTGTATAATTTGTCAAGTTTATCGCTATTTATCCAAAGTCTACTTGGGTATTGAAAATGGCGCTTGGGAATGGGTCTTATTGATTATTTCGGGAATGTGGTACGTGCAAGACTTTCCTCTAAAACAAGCTTAAAAGAAAAATAATACCTGTCCAGATGAATATAGTGGGAAATGCTTCTGACTAAGACTGTTTCGTTCGTCCAGTGACTAGCCACAGTGCGCCTGTTTAAATTTCTCCCATTAGGAGAAGACTTTTCAAAAATTCTTCCAAAGTGTTCATCTTCTTAAGTGTTCTTCGTGTGTTCAATTTTTTTTTTAAATTGTTTTTTAATTTCTTATTTTGTATCTTTTTTATTATATGTGCTTGATGAACTGACGTCAAATAAACTTTATTCTTTCATTCTTTTCTTTCTTCGTTCTATAAGAAACTTTTGCGTAAACATGCTGCTAGACTAGACGTAGTAGTTTATGTTGTGCGTTATCTGTCAGTTAATAAAATTTAAGATTTCAATGCCATAGAAACTGCACAAAAACGGAGTATAGTTTCGTACATGTTAGAAATGACATTATACTGATGCAAATCAGGTCAGAAGATTATGGATAAATACACCTGAAGGTCTAGACAAGTGGTAATCAATTTCAAAGCAACTCGTATTTCTAAAGTTACTAAAAGCCATCGGAAAGCTTATTATGTCAATTTATTAAGACATTTTCGACGTCTGCATCATCGTTGACTCTAAAAGATTGTCACTTTGGTTTAGCCCTCTGAACATCATTTGCCTAGCTTTTTCCCAACTATGTTGCGGTCGGCTTCACGTCTAATCGGATGCAACTGAATACCAGTATTTACATGGAGCGACTGCCTATCTGACCTCCACAACCCAGTTAGTACTGGGTAATACGAAACCCCTTGGTAAGACTGGTTGTCAGACTTTCGGGCCACTGACTACTTAAGGACTGTCAAAGATCTACATTCGACAGTTGTGACCAACGACTTAACGTGCTTTCCCAGACACGGAGGAAATAACTGCAAATGACATCGACTATTTACACACCTGTTTCACAATACTTGTCAATAAATAGCAATATCCTTTGTATAAAGTTGGTCATACAACTCAAAACCCAATCAACACCGCTGTACATACTATCTTAGGTAATTAAACTTCTCCCAGGTTTCCAGCGTCAAGCTTGTATTGTCCTTCGCCCAACTTGGATGAGCTGATAAGCAGTCGACGCTTTGGTTAATCTCCATCTAGGATAGTCTTGAAACCACAGATATAGATTATACCTAGAAAACGCAAGTAGCACGATCCGTAGGAAAATCAAAAGTGGCATTTTTTGACTACCGATTCTGACGTCATAAGCACTATTTAGTTATTTATGACAGCCTAGTACTTTATAGTGAGTAGTTTTCTTGAATTAAAGTAAAATTAATGTTAGGTATCAGATGAGGTAAGCTCCTTCTTATTTATGACAGCCTGGTACTTATAAGCACGAGACGTATTCTATACTGACGCTTACAGGACCAGCGAAAAGATTTTGATTTTTATATTGAGACTACCGACCCGCAAAAATTCATAAACTCAAAAATTCATAAACTATGCGACTATTACAATGTATGCGACTGTGTCCCTTTAAATTTATTTTAAAAATCATTTTGTCACCGGTCCTTTGGAACGTAGACAATTTTTCGTTACGGTTGAATGGCCCGCGGTCCATTCGCTTTGGGCCGTTATGACTAAATACCCTTACAAACAAATTACTATTCAAAATAGACTACGTTTTTATTCTTTAATTGTTTAAAATTAAGTTCTTGAGTTGTATAGTTGTTGTTTTAAACAAATTAGCTTGCTGCAACAGTAGCCACGTTAAGCATAAAATGCTTAAGCCGGGCACGCGAAATAGGTGCTCCTGCGTTATCTAGGTGTATCTATATCTGTGATTGAAACTGTAAATTATTGTCTCTGAAGATTAGATGGGGTTGTTTGTTCAATAACCGTTGCTAGTAGTAACTGAAAATAATTTGAATTGTCACTGCTTCCTTAGGTGCAAATTATACAGAAACGGCGTAAGGCGCGAATTACACAGAAATGGCGTATGGTGAAGGCGCAGGCGCAGTGCAAGCGTGAAATTTATAGCGAAACGAAAGAAAGGCGTACCTGCGCCACGGCACTTGAGTGTAATTCATGACAAGTCGCCTACGTATATTTTGTATGAAAACGTTTTGGAGCGGCATCATGCCTGCGCTGCGTCTGCGCTGCGTCTGCACCGCACCTTCACCTTACGCCGTTTCTGTATAATTTGCGCTTTAGACGATAACGACGCGGTAGACCTCGCAGGAGATGGCGGGACGAGATGGACAGAACCAACGACCAATGGTTCACATTGGCCCCGGATCGAAAGATTTGGAGGTCATGGGGGAGGTCTTTGCCCAGCAGTGGGATGACACAGGCTAACAGTAACAGTAACCGCTTTCTTGGATTACTGATGATTACTCCTTTGAATACACCTTTTCTTTGTTGCATTGCGATACTTGCAAAACACTACGTTTTACAAGTATTGTCAGATTTTGAAACCTTTTTTTTTTTAATTTTCTTAAAATAAAAACATTGATACGGAATCCTGTGTTCAAGTCAAAATCTTGAGATTTTGTAAAATGAAAGATGATCATTTTGTAGATCTTTGACCGTGTCGTTCCAGGTAGTTAATGACCCGAAATCTGGCAAACAATCTTACCAAGGGGTATTGTATAACCCAGTACTTACTGTGGAGGTCAGATATGCAGTCGCTCCATGTAAAATACTGATATTCAGCTGCATCCGGCCATACTGCAAGGCGACCTCAAAATAGTTAGGAATAAGCTAGACAGATAATGATGTCATAATTAAATACTGTTAAAATCGAGTCTAAACCTAAAACACACTTTACCACAAAACTAAAACTAAAGTTAACCTCATATTAAGTTAACTTGTTCGCTTACTCAAACCGTTGGGGCAACGCGGAAGTAAATGGCCTATAATAACTTTGAATATTTTCATGATTGTTATGTGGGTTACAACCGGCTGGCTTTTATTTCTCGGTAACACGTGAAAAAAGAAAAAGTATTTTTAACTTTAGCTTTTATGAAAACACGTCTGTTAAAACGTGCTTTCATTTTTGGCTCGTTTTACTGTTTTTGGTAAGTTCAGATTTACTATCTGCTATTTTGTGTGTACATAAATAAATAAATAAATAATAAATAAATAAACTAGCTAGTGCCCACAGTTACGCCTGAGTCAAAGAAAAAAAAAAAAAAAATCCATCCCCCGTTAAGGCGTGAAGAAGTAATAGATAGAGGCAGGATCTTTTCTATCTGTAAATATATATTTTTTTTATTATTAATAAAAAAGTGTCTACTTTAATTTTATTTATTTGTAATTTTAAAGTAACAGCTTTTTACTGAATGCGTCTTTCCCAATAGTGCGGGAGATCACACAGAAGTAGCGAGACGTATGTACGATTCTCACCAAAGTCACCGCGACCGTTATTCGGATATTTTAATGGCAGATTCAGCATGCAGCTCCTTATAACATCAGCTGATGTTATAAGGAGTAAATTAGGCTACTTTTATTTGAGAAAAACAATTAGGGTTCCGTGCAAAAAAATTAAAATCCTTGAAATTGTTAACAAAATCCAATTCAAATACACGCGTACGAAGGTTGCGGGGTACGGCTACTTTATAATAACAATTTTTAAAGCAGGCCCTTAAACCTTCTATGGTTTTAATGTCAGATTTTATTTTTGTTTTAAAAATGTCCTGAATGTCGGTTGTCGAATGAACACCTACATCCGTCCCCCACTCAAATAGCAAAACAAAAACCCACTATCACTCACCCAAACTATTAACCCAATATTTTCGTTATCAACCCTTAACCCTATCTTCCCTATCCACCCCAAGATACCTATTCTATAAACAAAGACGCCCTTTTTAGGGTTCCGTAGCCGAATGACAAAAAACGGCAATCATAAAGATTCGTCATGTTGAAACTTGGTAGGTAGATGTATTCTGTAAACCGTTTTGCAATTTAAATAAAATTATTCTTTATTTTTTTATTTTTTCCCCATACATGGAACTGAAACTAAAAAAAAAATTTTTCATCAAACCTACACGTGCGGTGGCTATAGAGATTAAAAATGACGTTGAGGTTCCTAAAACCATTTCGCTCAAAGTCAAGCGTTTGAAAGATAGTCACTTCTAAAGTGGTAAAATGTCTTTAATTTAATGTCTTTAATTTCTAAACTAAGAGGGGGAAAATTCCGAAAAGATGTAGGATTGTAGAACGTAAAAAAAAGTTTTAACGAAAATTAGTTTGAACAAGACTTGATGTTTAGTTTTTGAGATATGGGACTTTGTCATCAAGCTGCAACATTAACTTTGTTTTTCATTAACACACTATGAAAACCAAATTTAGTTTTGCTGTTGAATATCAACATAATTATGAATGAGACTTCAAAATATTTTTATTATATTGTTTGGTGCTACAGAACCCTGTGTGCGTGTGAGTACGACACGCACTTGGCTGGTTTTTATAGAATACAGTAGCAATCTAGCCCACCTACTTGGAACCCTCATTTGACGTCATTTCCTTTTCCCCCGCCCCCCGGTAGCGTGTTCAGAATGAATAAAACATGATGTCACATGGGATGAGACTGACAAATGATATTCCGATACGATACGGCTGTAAGGATTGGTGTTTATGTGAAAGATTGTTGTATGGGATTGAATGAGTGGCAGATGGTTGGAGTGAAGTGGAACTGGAAATTATGTTTTTTCTACTCCTCCGCTATTATTTTCTGATTATATTTTTTTTTTCTGGTGGTGTCCACTGTTTCTGGCTCTCAGAAGTTGCAGTGGTTTGGGAATAGTGCGGTGAGCTTGTCAAGTAAAAACAAAGATGGTGGATGCTTGGAGTTAGATTTAGGTTTATTTGGATTTGTCTTCTAGTTCATTTCAGATTATTTTTGAGTTCTTACTAGGTGAGCGATAAAAGAAGAATTAGTGGTAAAGATTGCCTATTTGCCTGGTACTTCATGCACTGATGTGATTCATACACATAACATAAACATATCATTACGCCTTGTAATACCCCGAAGGGTTAGGCAGAGGTGTATCTAATTGTACACCAATATTTCGCCAGTTAAGTTTAAGTCCCCCTATTAAGGGGGCGAGCCTATTGCCAAACAGGCATAAATCCAGACTCCGTGGCTGCAACTCAAAAATTCCTGGTGGAAAACTCAAGTAACACTTTGCTCGACCCGGGAATCGAACCCAAGACCGCATACTCAGCAGTGCTTGCGACCACTAGACCAACGAAGCAGTCACCCACATCATTCAGTCATTCATTCACACAGCACTTAAAAATATTACCCCGTTTCGCCTCCGAATTGAAAAGCTAGAACACTATTATTCACTAATTGCATCGTGTACGTTACCCGACCAAGTTGGATAGTGGATAATTATTTAAAACTTATACAATTACCCCCGAGTTCCCCCGGGAAATTACACTTGGCAACAATGATTAACATTGCCTCACTTTGGGTAACGTACTGGTAGACAGTAATATGGGTTAAATTTTGACAGACAATTTTATTTGTCATGTGTAGAATTGGCATGAGGAGCTTGTCATGGCTAAATAGTAGGTTTTTTTACAGTACGTTGGCCTTCACTAGGAATTTCTCCTGTATCGTGGGTGCGTTTACAAATAATGACAGCTGCACGGATCAATCTTCAAGGTTAAGCAGTGCATGCCAAGGTCAGTCCGTGGATGGGTGACCATCCATTAGATACTGAGTTTCCTCTGTGCGGTGTCGGAAAGCACGTTGAGCCATTGGTCCTAGCAGTCATTTGTAGATCTTTGAAAATTTGTTACAGGCAGCCAGTGGCCCGAAAGTCTATCCACCAGTCTTAATGAAGAGGTATCGTATTTCCCAGTACTAACAGGGTTGTGGAGGTCAGATAGGCGTCGCTCCATGTAAAATACTGGTATTCAACTGCGTCTGGTTGTATGGAAGCCGACCCCAACATATTTGGGAAAATGCTAGGCTGATGATGGTGTAGCGGCGAGGGTAGGCAGACATCCTATACTACATAATTGGTTGTAAATAATGAAGAGGAAAGGACTACCTTTATGATTAAGGAATAGAGTTCTACACGTCTTGGATTCAATTCCTTTCGATAACTAGCATTGTTCTATTTTGGTAAACCCACTTGATATACTGTTATGGACACAACTTCTCGACATCTGAAGACACTTAGGGAAATCATAAACTTATCTTTAATGTTGCAATTATCTCGATGACAGAACGTTGTCGTCCAGGTCGTCTGTTCGTTCTCCGTAACAAATAAAACTGATACTACTATGAGGAAACGACAGTTAACATTATATGAACTTCACTTAACTGTAGATACCGGTGTTATGACGTCACGTGAAGGTAATTATCTACCAAACTGTGTCGTTAGTGGATCGATATTGATTTGTGATTGTAAGCGTTTTCATGACACGTTAGTGGAGTATTTGTTTTGTTTCTGAATGTAAATGTTTATAATAACCTACCTGTTACAAATAAAATACCACGAACTGCTATTGTTTAAAAGTAATCTGAGAATTACCATTAATGTCTTTGAAACACAATAAATATTCATAGAGATTTTACGAAAAGCTTTGCAATGATTGTCTTTGAATAGAGTATTGTTGTTGAATAAGATATAATTATAATATCATGAGAAGTATTTTCTCAAGAAGATCTTCCTCTGAATCGTTACGGGACGAACTATAAAACAAAGGTACGACCTAGTGTCTTATTTATATGCAGCAGAGATTAGAATACCTAGAGGCATATGTGGTATTACAAGAATGGATAGAATAAGAAATGGGTACATAAGACGAAGTCTGAAAATGCACTGTTGACTGGAAAAGTTGTTAACGAATTGGCAATAGGTGTGATGTGGAGGAATGAGGAAAATGTCTATGAAAAGTTTAGATAAAGTTTGAAAATAAAACATTAGGGGAAGACCAAAGAAACGGTGGGAAATGGAAAATGATATGGCTAAAAAGAGGTTAATTATTGAGATAAATAATTAATTATTTACAGAAGAAAAAGACATACTGCACCGACCACAAACAAATTGGACCACGCGTAAGAAAATGATGAATATTTATCTTTACCATGATAAAACTAATACCACCCACTTATCATACAAACAACATGAACCTAAATCAAGTGTGGACATTCCCCAACTCGGTCTAATATTATCTTTAGTTATGAAGGTCGTAAGGCTCGTAAGCTAGTCCAACAAGCTGTTGTCCTAATTTATACCTTAACGTTATTGATGTAAGGAAGTTTTAATTAGTTGGAGCGGGTGCTGGGGTTTCTGGTCACGTGATAACTCTGTGAGAAATGTAGGAGATGGAGAGAGTGCTATAGCATTGCAGTTGTATTCCCAAACCAGCCAAGGGTGAGTTGGACTCGCGCATCGAGGGTGCTGAATAAACTTGTAGGTATTTTGTTATTAAACTACATATTCACGGTTTTCAGATTTTTCCATTTACATGTGCTGTAAGACATTGCTTTTTGCCAAATTTCATGAACCTAAGTCAACGGGAAAAACTCTAGGTATCGGAAACATGACCTGTCAGATCTTTTGATCGCGTTGACTGACAAGTATGATTTTTTCACTGCTCCAAGGGATAGCAGACTTGTGTATTTGATATTAATTTCAGCTTGATACCTCCACGCGTCCTGATGAAAAAGGTTCTTGACAGACTGACAGACAGACGGACAACAAAGTGACCTTATAAGTGTTGCGTTTTTGCCGACTGTAGTACGGAACCCAAAAAATGGGGTAAGCAGAGGTGAACACCTGCAGGCCATCGATGCTGCTCTTCCGACGACGAACGCAGCGGCACAGCTTGTTACTAAGTCATCATCATCTGCCTAGCCTTTTTCCAACTATGTTGGGGTCGGCATCCAGTCTGACCGAATGCAGCTGAATACCAGTATTTTACATGGAGTGACTGTATTATGAACATGCTTACCACATTTATTAGAATTTTGTACCTACCTACATATTATAAAAATATAGGTACAACAAATATAGGAAAGAAAACGTCTCTTCCAAGAAAATAATTTCCTTCATCCTTGAAAGAAAATCCAATAAAGCAAAATTAACTTCGTAATTATGAAGTTGAATCCAAGAGTATCAATTTCTTACAAACTCGAACAAATCCTTGAGTAATTAATGCTAGTTATGTAAATAAAATCATGTCTGTATCGCATTTCAAAAGACAATTACTTTTTTAAAATTAAAGATGGCCGATTTAATTAATACTTTGATGTACTGTTGAATTTTTAACTTTGCATATTCATGAAAAACTGGAACGAAGTTGCACTTAGTTTTTCGTGGATTTTTTTTTATTTGTGTAGCAGCGGAAATGTGAATTGTGGTTTGAAATGAGTATTATTAATGACTTTGGCATTCTTTGCTTTACATTTTATACTTTCTTGAAAACATTGTCAATTTTCACTTTAAATTGGCGCACTGCGGTGCATCTTCGCATACGTACAAATAAGAAACAAGAACCACATTTGCTGAGTTCTTTCTATGTTACGCCCATTTTTAATGGCTTTCATTATTTCTTCTCGCCATCAAACACTAGGAGCATACCGTCTTCTGTCATTTTGACTCTTATGGAAAAGTGTTAATTGTACGCCTAATTTAGTAAATGACTCTTAATTTTTATCATTCGTTTTTCTGTCTATTTCAACCATAGATAAAACTTAACTAAAATAACACAGCCCTTACACGCCTATAAGCTCTCAAACACGTCGAATCCACAGGCGTTCTATTACCTATTCAGGGCTTAGTCTGAGACGAACGCAATTTGACCAGACTCATCTATAATGCACGACGCTATTTTCACTCCAGTCGCATTTGTGTGAAACAGGTACCTGAAAACGTTCGTATATGTGTCACAGTTCTTAGAGGTGTCTTGTTTGGTTTATATGATAAAGGTGCTCTTGGCTAAATAATAAAAGCCGCACAGGTCGATCTTCAAGGTTAAGCCGCGCTTGCTAAGGTCGGTCTGTGGATGAGTGACCATCCATTACATACCAAGTTTCCTCCATGTCTCGGAAAGCACGTTTGGTCCCGGCTGGCATTTGTAGATTTTCGACAGTCGTCACAGGTAGTTAGTTAGTGGCCTGAAAATCTGCCAACCAGTCTTACCAAGGGGTATCGTATTACCCAGTACTAACTGGGCTGTTAAGGTCAGATAGGCAGTCGCTCCATGTAAAATACTAGTATTCAGCTGCATCCGGTTTGACTGGAAGCGGTTAGACTAGGCAGATGATAACGTGTTGGGAGGGTTTCCTGCTTAAAAGACTAAATGGGGGGTCCAATAATAATTATGTACACCTCTATCTTCGCTTTTGGTAAAATAGTTGAAGGCTAAAAATAGTTTTTGATGAAAAATTATGGCTTGTTTTGTATTTTTTTGTATTTTTTTCTTATCATACCAGTATCAAACCGGCATGATAAAGCTTAGGACGTAGCTATGAACCGACAGGGATGTTATTAACAAAAACTACTGAAGTATTTGCTAGGGTCCGAAGTCCACAGCCGGCCACCAATTTGTCCACAAGATAAGATTGATTGATTCTTAACTGTGTGACTCGTAATGCTTTTTAATATAAATATGATTACTGCAATTATTGGTAAAGAGCTTCACCATTAAAAATTTTCAATATAAAAAGTCCATTATTTCACACTTTCTTATTCATAATCACTTCCCTTGTTAACTTTTTCGTCATGCTATAATTAGGTAGTGTACCCTACGCAATCTATAAAACAGAACGCAGAATTTTCATAAATTATTAAGTTACGTAATCATTTTATAGCGCTATTGTTAACCAATGTCGGGAAAACGTGCGTAAACCGCATTCATTATGAACTTAACTTTAACTGGGGTAATGGTTTCCTTTGATTATTACCCTGAACACGACACCGCCTCCGCGTATCCCCAAACATAAGGAAAACTTGGCCCAAAAAAAAGTAAAAGTACACTATTTTAAAATTGAGATTCAAGCTTAAAAGGAAAGTCCATAATGGAATAAGGAAAACGGAACTCAAAAATAAAAGGCCTTTCCCAACTTTCAGCCGACATTTTCCACCAATCACTTTGTCACTGTAATTTGACAGAACGTTGACATAAAGACTTGAAAACTGTTTCGTATACAACCACATAGATATACTCAATTAAAATTCAAATGCATGTGGACATCGTTAGTGGAAGGGAGATGGAAGATCTGCGAAGTCGAATCGCACCCTTTAATTTGGTAATAGATCGAAACCCAACTCTATTGCCAGAAGTTTGGGTCTATTTTCGGGCGTGCTGAAGAAAAGTTCAGTTCATTACAAAATGAAATGTAGGTATCGGCTGTAGGAGTAACGACGCATGCGCGAATCACACAGTCAGACGTTAGTGTGTAGATGACCGCGGTAAGAAGCGCACGCCAGCGCCGCCTACCGGCCGCATAGGAAACTAAACATGAAATTCGAAATTAAAGTGAACATAACATTGTGACAGCTGAGTGATAGTGTGCTGTGGATTGCAATTGAATTTTTTTAAAGTGATTTTTTTTTATAAATATATGAATTTTTAATGTGCGTTTGGCATTGCCGCATAGAGCCTACAGAGCCTTCTGAACACAGGTTCGTAAATTAAATTACTTTGTTGCGTGCTCAAACTCAGAAATTGTAATGTAATATTTTTAAGTAATACTTTGTTCCGACAGTCGAGCCACACTTTGCTGCCATATTTACTTCTAATAAAATTTTGTTAGGTTTTTGTCACGATACGGTAAAACGTACCTATATTTCTTTTTTTATTACAATTTCAATGTAGGTTGTAATAAAAAAGTTATTAATTGAGTCCATTGTAACTTTACGACTGAAGCAGCTGTTATTTATATTACTTTTAGACTATTACAGAAAAAAACGGAAGGTGATTAATACTGTAGACTAAATGTGTAACCGTTTTTGTGTTCTTTTCTCATAAACAGTTGACCTCTTTTTGATGAAGCAATTCACGAAAGGCATCTGTGTCGGTTATAAAATGTAACCGGCAAAGTGATGTTGATGGCTAAGAAATTGGTATAATAAATTGCAAAAAGGTACGTTTGTGCGAATACATATTCATCTTTTGCTCATGAATTCTGCGTTTCTTTTGATAAATGAGGTGTCATTTCCTTTGACTAAGCGTTTGTAAGATATATTTGTTCTAAAACGAAAAAAAAGTATGATAATTATTCTTTTAGGTTAATTTTTTTTGTAAAAAGAATGTTATATTTAAACTGGAACTTCCTACGCTGGCTGTAAATTCTTTTGGAAAGACTTATTGTTCCATTAGATATAAAAAATGCGTTGGTAGTTCTAAATCTAGACCAACATTATCATGCTGTTTTCTAACGATATTATCTTCAACCCACAATCGATATGGGGCTTGCAGGTAACTAGAAGATAATATTCAACAGTAGGATTGGAAAAATACTGTTGTTTGATTAGTTACAAAAGGTTAACTCTGAAAACTCTGAAAGGTGGAAAGGTATTTAGATTTTTTTTATTTAAAACAAAAGTCACCTAATATAGTATTTCAGTTCTCAATAGGCCATTACCATCTGCTCATCATGATTACCGCACAAAGAGGCTAGACGGATGATCGGAACGACTGGACGGATGATGAACGGACGGTGATCGTGATAAAGACATGTGATGCGGAGGAACAAGGAAAATGCATGAGGAAAGTTTTGAGTGTGAATGTGAATGGCTATAAGAGAAGAGGAAGATCAAAGAAACGAAGGATGGATTGTGTGAAGTATAATATGGCTAGAAAGGAGGTGACTGCTGAGATGACGTATGAAAAAAGAAGACTTGCTGCGCCGACCCCAAATAAATTAGGCTAAGGGCAGGAGAATTATGATCCATCTAGTCTTTTCCAAACTGTGTAGGGGTGAGCTTCCAGCCTAACCAGATGCAACAGGATACTAATTATTTTTCATGGAGCGACTGCCTATCTGACCTCCTCAATCCAGTTGATAGGTAAACCATAGCTTGGCAAGACTGATTTTCAGACTTTCGGAATCCTAACTATCAATAACGATCTGATAAAGATCTACGAACGGCAGCCGAGAACAGTTGATCTCTGCTTTCTGGTGGCGTCAGCAGTTTCTTTACTTGCTTTCTGAAGTAAGAAAGGTCTCAGTAAGGGATGTTAACCCATCCACACACCTCGGCAAGCGTTGCTTAACCACGAAGATTAACCTACCCGGCTTTTATTATTTGGCCACGAGCTCCTCCGCAATAAGTATCTTTACAATTACGTTATAGAATAAACTAAATCATCATCTGCATAGCCTTTTCCCAAGTATGTTGGAGTCGACTCGCTCGGTGCAGTTTTACCGGATGCAGTTGAATATCAGAATTTTACATAGAGCGACTGCCTATCTGACCTCCAAAACCCAGTAAGTACTGGGTAATACTGATACCTCTTGGTAAGACTAGAAAAAACTAACGAGAATTAACCATAATTTCAAATCTTTTATTTTTATTCCATTTTTGTGAAAACAAATCATTTGCTTTTCTCTTGACTTGTGTTTTGGAGATCAAAACTTTCATTTACAGCATACAATTCATTGATATAACTTTCCCCTTTGATGCTAACTCTAGCAACGAACAAAGCAACATCATCTTACTAGCTCACAATCTTCCTTCTGTTTCAAAGTAGCCTTTAAAAGCTTTTGTGTTGCTTTTACGGCTGGTTTCATGATGTCATCAGTACTAGGTCTAGACTGAAATGGGCTCACTGGGAGTAAAGACGGACGGAACCATTTGTCCTGGTCATTTACTAACGCAACGAATAAATCTCGAAGTAATATTGTAGTTTCAAGCACTAATGTTATTAAAAGCTTTAAAGGGGCTGTCTTTATGGACAGCTTTAATGACGATTTAGTGAAAGAAGGAAGTAGTTCTAGAAGGATACAATGTTATAAGATTTTAAACTATCATGGTCACTAACTTGAAAAACACAAAACACATAATAATATCATTACCAAATAACATAACATCAAGCCTGTTGTCCTCGAAAGGTTAGGCAGAGGTGTACCTAACAGTAATAGTATAAGTAGTTTCATCAGTTATATTCAAGTTCCATGTAATAGGATGCGACCCTATGGCCATCAACCGGGCACAAATAAAGAGTCCATGGCAGGTACTGAGAAATTCATGAAGGAAAAACCCAATAATATTTTGCCCGACCTGGGAATCAAACTCATGCCCAGCATTCGCGCTTGCAACCATTAAACCAAAGAGGCAGATCAAATATGCATTTGAAATGAATCGTATTTATTTGATCCTATATAATAATATAGGTACTGTAAGCAGTAGCACGTTATCTGAAAGATATCGTTATCAACGACAGGGCCGCCATTGTACCTATAGAGTTGGTAATATAGTAAAATAGTTGTGCATCAATTTTGGTGAACAATAAATTATATTCTATCTGTCTAACACAGGTGCCGTACATGATAAAATATTCTATGTACTTATATTTCTACCATCAACAAAAGAAAAGAGAATAGCCACTTCAAGAAAAAATTCAACTTTCTTTTATTTTGAAATCACGGCGAAAGTGTGTCAAACAAAATCTGCCACCCCACAATTTTGAAGGAAAATGGAACTCTTCACGTTTGCGTGGCTGAAACAATTCCCGTCTTATTTATTGGTCAGCCTTAGGTATACGTACTGTGAGTATATACTATTTGAAAGATTAAATCATACCTGCATGCAGCCTATGGCGTCTAAATATTGATGTTGAAACAGTTGCCAAGTTTTCTTTTACTATACCGTAGCCAACAAAAGTGAGATGTAAACCAAATGCAGGTTCCAATTTTTAAAGTTAGGGATTTTCTCTGAACTATTCCAGACTAGGCAATTTTTATGATTTTAACCGTTCGGAAAATTCAAGGTACTGCTGCCAACACAAACGCGAAGAATCTTAAATCAGCTTTGATTTACTTTTATAGGAAAAATAAATCAATGATGATTTTGAATGTACTTTGGTAGGTACTTAATCTGTTAGAGGATAAATATATCTAAGGAGTTATGGAATCAACTTGTAGGAAAAGAATGAATGACATTTATATTGACGGTAGATACAATATGAAGAAAAATGAGAAGACAATAATGAAAAGAACAAAACATTACATAATAACAAGTATAGCCTTTAAATAAACCAATGATCATAACTGAACAGGAAAACGGATGATAAACATTTTATTAAAACGTCTATTCATAGCATAGCCCTGATATTAAATACATTATTGCTCCAATAATATACACAAAAAAAGAAAGGTACGTACTCTTTCGTATTCTGTTCTGATAGTCACAGCATCAGACTCATAATGGTGTACTACAAGGTACTGTATTCGGACCTATATTCACATTCTATAATAACCAAATTTTCTCATTCGCTTTAATTAACACAATAATTTCGTCTAACAGGCCCTTCTGATGCTGACAGCCCATTAATCAACAAATTATCTTTTGTGAAAATATTTTGCATGTTCTGTTGTCAGAAAATAAGGTAAAATTCGATATTGATTGTCGCATTCACTATCATCAATCATTTATTTTGTGCTCTGTTTTCATTAGTCAAATTATATTCGAAACAGCAGTCATTGATATTAATATTACTGTCAAATTTTATATTCATAAATAGAGTAAAGCAAACATTGGTACAATGATTAGCAAATTAATGATCATAATTTTATTGCCGTACTTATATGTAGATACATCAGTGTTTCATCACCTCAAAGGCCTAATTGTAGTCTTTTATAAGCAAAAACCTTAGAAACTAAAGTTATCGACATGAACTGAACCTAAATAACATTTCCAGAGACAACTGAATCCAAGTCTTTTTTTTTCTTAGTAGAATCTCCTTGGACTATTTACTTCCCAAATGTCTATTTTTAAAACTGCAATAAAACCTGTCATCTGAAATATAAATCTGACAGCACTAGATTAAACCAAGATTTCCAGAAAGCTGTATTTTCCACCGCATCTGTTTAGGCTAGAATGCCAATCATAACATCTTTGTGGATAGACTGATATGTTGACAGAAATGTATACTGAAGACATCATGAACCGACCTTCTCAACGAACTATATTTCATATACCTGGCATTCACTCTTTCAACTACTATGACTATGATACTATTTGAATTTGGAACCTATTGGAGGAGTTTTTTTGTTGAACCATAACGTCATCTGCCTAGTGTTTCCCCAAGTACGTTGGGTCCGTCATCCAGTCTAAGCAGATGCAGCTGAATACCAGTGTTTTTCATGTAGTGACTGCCTAATTGCCTATCTAACCTCCCCAACCCCGTCCTTACTTGGGCGGAGTGGTTGTCAGACTTTTTTTATTTCTGCCATTAAGTTCTTCTATTTATAAAATAATTTTGGGAACTATTGGAGGAGGTTTCTAGTTTCTCCTTCCAGCCAATCACAATTTCATCGACCATACCGTAACCTACATCCCTTAAATATCCAAGGTGACATAATTATTTGGGCTTTTCTATTCACTAGCTTTCATTAAAAACGCATTTAATTCTTCTGCTGTAACTGTTTATCAAATTCAAAAACTTTTGGAGGCTATTCCTGGCTTGCCCCTTCTTGCCAATTACAATTGCATTAACTATAGCGAGAGACGTTAGAAAAATTTGCAGACCAACAGACAGATGAGTGGATGTCATTCAGAAGGTGGAACAAGGCTGCTAATAATGATAGTGATGAATGCAAAAAGCACTAGATTCCATAATATCTAACATTTAATTCTTCAACTCCTACGGCAATTGAAATTCGGAAACTATTGGAGGCGATTTCGTGCTTTTTGTCCCAGCCAATTACAATTTCACCAACCATAACGTGGTAACCTAAATCCCTCAGATATCCAAGCTGTTACGTCACAACTACACAATGGCTTTCCATTCAACATGATAGCTTTTATATTCTTGTTTGTTGGGCGTGCCCGTTTGTGTACTGTACTGTTGCTAGATTGTGGTAAAGTTTACCCTGCGAATAAATTAATGTGCGCTAAAAGTGGGGTATTGTTTATGGGGGACCGAGAAATGGGTATTGTTGTGGTCAAAGAAAGGGATATTGGTTTTCTTTTTGTTAGTGATGAAAGAAATTTTGCAACAGAAAACAAGCAGTAAACAAAATTCTAACATGAAAACATCACGTCTATTTTCCACGAAGAGGTACGCGGAGGAGATTCTCTCGTGTAATAAAAGTGAGCCTAGTGCTTATCAACTGTTAAGAAATCCTGAAGTGAAAACGTTACTCGTCTTTGGAATCGAAACTAGACTCTTGCTCCAGAATAAGCTTGGGACCACTAGACCAAGGCAGTTTGTTAATCAAATCAGTTTAGTGACTAAAATGCAGTTATCATAGCTACTGACATCATATACCTGTCATCTGCTTCTGCTACCTATGTATACAACGGCAACATAATATTTATAAACACATGCTTCTGCACCGAAGTTGTGCAATAAATAAGTACTAGCAATTCATGCCTAGCATGGGCAACAAATTGCAGTTTTCAGCGAGTCGCTGCCCGTACGTTGGTTTATTACGAATGTATGGGCTTGTGCGAGGTGTTTTTCTTTTTCCTTGACTATTGTTCTATGTAAATATAGAGTTGGGTTGGGTCTATGTGTACATGACTTTTTCTCTTTCATAAGGGACGTATCTGCGGAACATAGTAAAAATAAGCCCATGGAAATTATATTTTTCCTACTCCTCCGCTATTCTTTTCTGATTCAAACTCATGCTCAAAGCATTTATTTAGACATAACAGGCACTTTTGAATGTCACAAAAACAAAGAAGCCGAAGCTACAGTCACAGACACAAGGCATAACATAATTACTTGTGAAAGTCCTGTAGTTGCCCATTCCAAAGCGTAGATCTCTATGGTGAAGAATGGGCAAGAAACTCCATGGAAACCTAGGAAGACAGTTAAATTGTTTCTCTGGAACTTCGTCGAGCTTCATTGTCTCGGCGTTTTTCTGGTGGTCGCCACTGTTGATTCTGGCTTTCAGGAGTTGCAGTGGTTTGGGAATAGTGTGGCGGGTCTGTATCAAAAAACTATGCACATCTAAAAAAGCGCGTTTTTCTTCATTAATTTTCCTCATATGGCCATGCCTTACGGTGACCGAGAAGCGGTAATGCCATGGTTCATTCAGTTTTAGTCATACTTTCTAAAAACGTATTTCTATAAAGTGCCACTAGTAGAAATGTTTTTGAAAATTGCTTAATCTGTTAGTTCCGTAACTGTGTTTAAAATTACTTAAGTAGTTGTCAACACCATTACATTGCCGAGGAACACTTTAATACATCATGCATATACAAAGCATTATCTATGAACCCTATAATAATTGATAAAGAAATTAAAACGAAAACCTTATCAGGTGCACCTTTTCCCATAAGCGTAATATACAAAGAAGTAGTTCATTACACAGATATGGTAAGTAATTAAATTCACTTTTCATTTGGGACGAGAGTACATCAACCGGTCATACTAAGGTGTATCGTGTAGTCCAGTAGCTTGCTTGCAGCAATGTGTTATTGAGTTTTTCCATTAGTTTTCCTATTTACATTAGGACTCTTAGGATGACGCAATCTATAAATTCTGAAGGCGAATGTCGATCCCCATGCCAAAGATGTTATTGCAACTACATAATTATTAGTACTTCATGAATATTAATTCATCATTACTGTAATGTAAAGTTTCAGACATATCAATGAGAAGCCATTAGGGATTAATTAATATTAGCATTACCAGTACGTACACGGTATTGATACAATATGGTACCAATAATTTGGATATTACTGGCATAAACTCACGCTATTTCCCTATGGGAGTAGGCAGAAGCTACAGAACGTCCACTGCTACGATCCAATTCTTTCGTCCACAGGTATTCATTTAGTCGTACTTTTGAAAATATTCCATCTTTTGCAATGCCATCACTTACTATCCGTAATGTAGTCTGCCTTAGAACCAAACCCAAAAAATCCAAAAAACAAAACCGAATTTCGAACTCAAACCTGATTGGCACAATTTCGCAACGTTCATTTACCACGAAGCTTCGAATCCCGACAAATGAAGTTCGAAATATTCAAACTTGGAACAAAATTCAAATGTTTGTATATGTAACGGGGAATTTTTAAAAGTCGTACTAATTTTAAACTGGGTAGAGTAAAGTCGTTGGGAAAGTTTTTTCAAAAAGCCTCTGACTGTGTTTTTAGAGAAAAAATATAAACTCGAGAGGGTAAAGAAACTCAATTTATTCATTTTGTGGAATTTCCTCAAGGTATCCGCTGTTGGGTTAAATATTTTTGCAGGTTGCAAAATAACAAGCTACTTTACTGAATTTTGTTTTAAAAACTATGCGGGCTCTCCTTTGTGTTCTTGAGTGCATGCATTTTCATGTCAATAGCTGCTGGTATCTTTAGTTAAAAATAACTATTTACTTTAAAAAAGAAGACACAAAGAATAAAAAAGCACAACCTTATTTAATTTTTCCTAAAAATATACCTTTTCCAAACTGCGCTGAACACTGCGTAAACCTTTATGTTTCCAATTAAAGAGGTTATTTCCGTATCCCGATTCAATACTAATCAATTTACCACGCGCGAGAATGCAAAGCAACGGTTAAAATTAAACCTTCCTACTAAATATGAACCATCAAGCTAATTTTATAACCGATTACTTTGATTTATTAGTTTATTTTGACCGTTAACTAGGTACGGTCGGCAGAGGAAGTTAGTGAACAATCAACGCTCTTTGGAGGTTACAACACACATTTATGCAAAATTACAAATGCAGTAATATTTTTGTGTACTTAGCCATTCTAAAATTAAATAAGTTACACAACTTATTTAATTTTAGAATGGCCTATAGTTTTTAATAATCTAAGTTGCAAAGGAAATGTATCTGCTTTATTTTAATTTTAAACCGACTTCTAAAAAAAGAGCTTAGGTATTCCTCCAGTATCTCTTTTTTTCATGTAGTCTTTATCCTTTCTCAATACTCCTTTTTCTCCGTGATATCTAGACCGATTTACGTGATTCTTTTTTCATTTGGTAGAGGAAGCGCGCGCCCACTGCGCGCTCTTATATATATTTTTTTTTCACTTTGCTTAAGTAGTTTATGAGTAAGCTCCTTTGGTATATACTTTTTTAATTTTTGCGTGTATTTATGATTTCATAATAACTTCTAGTTACATTATCAAATGTATACATGGCAAGACTTTGTGTGGAATATCACAAATTAAAAAGGGTAAAATAAAAACTATGTTTACAAAAAAGAAGTAACCCACTTCTAACGCAAAACACAAAAAAGTTAAAAACAACTTATATACTTTCGGATGTCGGTGGCAAAAATGTCAATGAAACAAACACAAGTCCCCGAGTGTTTTTTAAGTCGGTCATATTAATTGGAAAAAAGTTTTGTCTGTTGCATTATTAATATGTTAATAGCACCATACTACACTGATAAAACTAGCAAACAAAGGGTGTGTCTCTAACCATACGATGACAGAATTAGAAAAACTTGATGTAGTTTCATGCTGCCAATTAATGGCTTTCATAAAATCAGTCTATTAATATTACAGACTCAAACTAACGAGGTGGACTATAGTACTGGGCTTTTATTGACTGTAGTAACGTGTTTCTCAAATGATTTTATTATATGTTTTTGTACACTTATGAGAATTGTGTACCTTTTAATGCAAAGGTTGATTGGTATAGAATGCCTTAACACGGCATTAAGTCTTCCCACGTACCACTTACTGTTTTATGAAATTTAAATAAATAGATCGCAAATTGAAAAGCTAACTAACTTATTGAACCCAAAGAATGTTTCTGTTACATCTAAGGCATTATTATAAAAAAAAACAAAACGGAATTGACATTTGCTATAACATATCTTACTGCTATCACCAATACATATTACCTTCGAGCATTAAAAAAAAAAATCCTAACAAATGTACACGCTGACATTTGAAACGAACTCCCAAATACCACACCATTTGAAACCCCCGTCGCGTCTCCACCCTACTAGTGAACTCCATAGATTTATATGATGTGATATTGGTACCCACTACCCATATAAAGCTACAGAATATATTTACCACGTGGGACGGGGTATGTTTTATATGGGAATGTCACGCGAACTCGATTTGTTGCTATCGATTTGTTTTTGTTTCAGAAAATACTATTCTGGGTTGACTATCCCTGTTTATTAGATTGGGTGGCCCGTTTAATCTACCTGATTATTTTGTTGGGTGTATAAAAAAGTCTAAAATAAAGGGTTTATCAATGTATTGCAGTGATTTCGTAATGTGTTCTAAAAAGCGTAGATTTTTAGTGGCGAACACTAAACAGAGTCACATAGTGAATATATCTTCGTCGACAGAGCTGTAAAATACATCAACATTTCACTAGTTAGGTATGTTCTGTTGACGTTTATTGTTTTGTATTATTCGCTTAAATACCATAGTATTATAATGTGTCATTTGTGATCCAATAAATAATATTTTCATCGTGTGTCATCGCTTGCCGCCAAAACATATTTATTAATTCAAAATGGCGGATTGCAGATATGGTCGCAAACAAAAACGTTCGAATCTCTTTCTTAGTTTTTTCTAGAAAGAAATATACCGAAGAACTTATATTTTCTTACTATTTTCATAATAAACACAAAATAGAATCTCGGTAACACACATATTTAGACACAGAGTAAAACAAAGGAATAAAATGGTCAACGAGGATAAGAAAAATATTGTTACTGTTTTCATCTACAAAAGAACAATATTGTTAGAATATACATGGTAGGTTGTTTTGACAGATGTGCGTAGAACGCTAGCAAGACAGACAGTGACCTTATTGGCGATATTCTTCAGAAAGGTCAGGTGCGTAGAACTCGTTTCTGTCTACCCCGATGGGAAAAAGGTGTGAGTGTATGTACGCTGGGTCATAATATTATTATACAAGCCTAATTCTGTCCCACTGCTGGGCAAACGCCTCTTCTCATACAGAGAAGGCACGAGCATTGATCACCACGCTTGTTCAAGACGCGTTGGCAATTTCATACTTATATTAACTTTATTATAAGTCCAGGTTTCCTCACGATGTTTCCCTTCACCGAAGTCTGTGATATCCAAGATAAAGTTAGAAAGTACATATGAATTGAAAAAGTCTCATTTTTACTTGACCGAATTTGAAGCCACAACCTCGTACATGAGAGGCGAGAGCATAACCTCTGGGCTATCACGGTAATAAATAATCGAATGGTAAAAGATATGAAAAATATCCACGAAAAATATTACTCAAAAAATATAAAGGTAGAGTAAACTGTCGTAACTGAAAAGTAAAATAGTAAATATCACATGATGTCAAAAGGGACTATCGCATATTATTCTCGTAAGGCAAAATATTATCACTGGTATTTGTCAAAACAGTAAAAGGTCAGTACCCTCAGTTCGAAAATATTTTGTTTCATGTAACGTTAGAGTATAACTACATTACTTTATATTACTGTATATTTTCGAGCCGTTTAGGGTTGAAACTCTGAAACCGTGGGGTCCGAGTGCTCACAGCCTTTTCAAGGAAATTTCAAAATGCTTAGTTGACACTTCCCGTGACCCAAGAGCTGGCTTTTACCTTGGCCAAAGGCTTAGCGTTGCTATACAAAGTGGCAACGCCACCAGTGTCTTGGGGTTATTACCAGTTGACAGCGTTAAGGAGGAGTATTTTAACGCCATTTTTTAAAGTTTATTGTTAAGTTAGTTTGGTTATTTTAATTTATAATTGTATATATTAAAAGTAAGTATTTATTAGTTTCAAAATGTGACGTTTTTATATTTTCTATACTTCTACGAATATATCTAACGATAACTTGCTTGCTCGGTGTATGTGAGCAAAATAAACTCAATAGCATTTTTAGTTTTTAATCTCATCATTATCGCAGCACGTCTTCTTCTCCCATACTTCTGTATATTACTCGACATCTCATCAGAAACCTCCTTTCTTACCATAATTATCATTCTTTGAGGAAACATCATTTTTTAGGCATCGACAGAAAAATATGTGTCGAGACCACAATGCGCGCGCAACACGCGTGACTTAAGAGTATGGAATTTTAACCGTTCTGAAGAATTTCTCGCTGAATGCCAAGCGATTACTATTTGAAATGCTCGCATGCTTATCGAGTGTCGACGCAACCTAGTTTTCTTTGCGTGCTAAACGCTCCGTTTGGACCTGCCCTTCGTATTGATATGACTTTTTGTAGTTTATTGTTATTTTCTTTAAGCTTTCTCTGATATAAAGTCTGTTAGCGTTGTAATAAAATATGGCTTAGTGTATATTTATTAGGTTTTTGACTTCTAAGCTAGGAATTAATGAACGATAAAGTTTCCTGAGTAAAACATGATTTGGTAGTGTGGTATGAGCATTGCAGCAATCGGCAGCAGAGAATATCACCATTTACATACGGGTTTTCATAGAGTAATTTCAAAACCAGTTGGTCGTTGTGGTCGGCCGGTTACCACAGCCTTCGGAATTGTGTAAATGATGACTCATCATCATCTGCCTAGCCTTTTCTCAAACTTTTTTGAAGTCGGCTTCCAGTCTAACCGGATGCAGTTTAATACCAGTATTTCACATAGATCGACCGCCTATTTGACCTTCACAAACCAGTAGCACTGGGTAATACGAAACCCCCCCGGTAAGACTCGTTATCAGACTTTCGGCCTATGACTATAACGACTGTCAATAAAAATGGCAACCGGCACCTACGGCTTAATGTGCTTTCCGAGGCACGGAGAAAACTCAGTAAGTAATGGGTGGTCACCCAAGCATGGACCAACCTTGTCAAGCACGGCTTAACCTTGAAGATCGACCCGAGCGGCTGTTGTTATTTAGCCCGGGCTCCTCTGTGCCAATGCTGACTATACCGATAAAATCTCTAATGCAATAGATTTTTTTTTAATCTTGTTTGTATTTCCTTAAAACTAAAATCTATTAAAATTGAGATGGTTTTTATAAGCACAAACACATCAAACTATCTGCCCATATCCCCACACACCTCACACCGACAGCATGTCAAAAGCCAGTCCGTTAAAACATTTTACGATGTACAATAGTGTTTAATCTTGGTCATAAAGATGGCGCAGATTTTTGTTTTTTATTGAGCACTAAACTGCGGCGCACGGCCGTTGTATGTGGTTTTAATAATTAGTTATTTGCGGTCAGTGTTGGTGAAAACCATAGACTACGAAATGGTCCAGAATGGGAGTGACTAGAGATACCTTTACGAGCAAAATGCTTGTCCGAATTTGAGGAGTTGAACATTACATCACGCCTGTAATCCACGAAGGGTTAGGCAGAGGCGTACCTAATAGTACACCCACATTTCGCCAGTCATGTTTTAAGTCCCATGTAATAGGGGCGAACCTATTGCCATCAAACGGCGACATATCTAGACTGCTACTGAGAAATACCTGATGAAAAAAACCCAATAGCACTTTACCTGACCCGGGAATCGAACCCAGAACCTCATGCTCAGCAGTCGCGCACCACTCGAGCTACGAGGCAGTTTGAGGGGTTTGTGGGCTATAATAACAGCCTCACGGATCAATCTACGAGGGTAAAGCAACGCTGGCCGGGGTCGGTCTGTGGATGGATGACCATCCTTTACAATACATATTGTGTTATCGAGTAACCAAAAGTCAGATACACAGTCGTGCCAGGTAAAAAAAATACTTATTTTCAGCTGCATCCGGTTAGAATGGAAGCCGACCTCAAGATTTTTAGAAAAGGGGTAGGCAGATGATTGATTCTTGTCCGCATCTGGCGCAAGAAGCGCTAGCTAGCTGTCAGTGCTGTCACAGGTGTTAGAATTGTCTCAGGCCTTCAGTATCTGTGAGATAACAGTGACGGGTCGGTTCACATGAAAAGTATTGACTGCAGCTCTATCTTTAGTACCTGCAGACTCCGAGCTCTGTGGTAAAAATCCTAAAAATACATTAACTAAATGTTATTCTGTTAGTTTCTTTTGAGTTCGACGATTTCTGGGTAGTGTTGTGGATATAAAAGTATCTAATGCTACTTTTTATCTGTTTTTATTTGTTCGTTCAGAAAGTGTATTTTTATTGAGTCTACTTTTTAAGACGAGATGTTGAATGAAAGCAGAGTGAAAAGCTTAACGTAAATAGTTTTGAAATTACGAAAAACATGTTGAGATTTTCAAGGTTTAGCCTGAAATGTACCAGATTCTTTACCCATTCATGAACATCGCAAAAATACTTATACGCGTATTCACGAACGCTAAGCGACACTTCCCTGAATATTGTTACACTTTGGGAATTTCAAGTCTTTACACTGAGCCGATCATTGAAAATCCATCTGTGCGCATTTGTTTAGAAATTAGGAAGAAATTATTTAGGAGTTACCTAGTGTCGTGGTCGGTTCAAACGGGCATTATATTGAAGCAGTGACATCTGTTCAAAACTTTAAATTCGTCAAGCGAATCAATTATAAGAATTTCTGATTTATGTAATCGTTTACTGCAGCGTTCGTTCAAGCTCCTTAAAACCACTTTACTAAGCTGGTACGAAAATGGTCTAATATTCATGTAAAACGCAATTTTTCCAACATTTCCAGAGACAGTTGAAAAAATTCTCTTACATTTGAAATAGCAATGCAATGGAGAGAGCTTTTAAAAATTCAGGAACATAACTGGAAACTATTACGCAAACGACGAACGTCCCTAGAATTTTTAAAATAAGGTTTGGCTAACGTCACGTTCACGTATATTTTATAGAATTCCCGAGCCACTAACATTGTGGTAAGCCAAATCTAATGATACCCGATTTCCCTAAATCGGTTGGTAACTTTAACTTGGATTTATAACATAGGTAAAGTAATCTATTTTTAACCGACTTTGAAAAAGGTTCGTAATTCAATACTGACGGACGATTGAAGATGGTGGTATCTGTTGATTTGGGTTTAATTTAAGTGTTATGTTGTTCTTTCAGTGGAATGCTTGAATGAATAATTTTGGTACTTGGTACTTTTCGGACAGATTTCGGTTACGAATATTTTTTTAACATACCGGGTTCTAGCACCTTCAGCACCATACTGTTAATCTGCGTCATCCCACTGCTGGGCAAAGGACTCGCCCCATGACTTCCATCCGGGGCTGTGGACCACTGGCAGTTGGTTCTGCCCAGCTCGTCCCGCCATCTTTTACTACAATACAATACAACTCTTTTTTACAATACAAACACCATTACAGCTCATAGTGTGGCTGGGTCTAATTAGCAATCATAAAGTGTGAGTCACGAAATGCATGAAGAACCAGTAGTTTGCTCACTTTTAAGTAGTGTCTTGCTCATAACCGTCATAGGGAAGCTATGCGCAGATTAGTGCACACTAACTGTTGTTGATGAGTAAGTGGCTTCGTTTATTGCGGCGTCAGAGGCTTTGCTTAGATCGTCAAGGGTGCAGGAGAACGGACACCTGGAAGAGAAACGCAATTATAAGCATAGGATTACTCAATATTCATTTACATTCACCAAAATCGGTTTCTAACATAATCCGCCCAAAATTCCTTTAGCCATTAAGCCTAATAATCTGAAAATAATCCAGCGCGCCTCACATAATCATCATAAATAATGATAATTTCGCCCCTATGAGAATCGCCCCTTCATTCTCCCCCTTATGGTAATCGCTGACACAATCCGAGACAAAGGCAGGCGTGATATTTACAATAAACACAGTTTACAGTAAACACAGTTTTACTGTGTTTACTGTAAATATGGAAAGAGGAGGTGTGAGTATACCACCGTCCATAATTGTATAATACTTTTAAACATAACATCACGCTTGTAATCCCCGAAGAGTAAGGCAGAAATCATTTCACCAGTTATGTTTTAAGTCCCATGTATAGAGAGCCAGCCTATTGTCATCAATCGGGCGAAAAACCCGCCTTTGTGGTTGCTACTGAGAAATTCTTGATGGAAAACCAAATAACACTTTGCCCGACCCGGGAATCGAACCAATGGCCTCATGCTCAGCAGTCGCGCTTGCGACCACTAGATCAATGAGGCAGTCCAACTTATAAATGTGAGGGAGTATGTGATGGAAAAAAGAATGTATGCTTAAGATAGTAGTTATGCCAAAATAAAAGCTACATAGTAATGGTAAAAAATCTTATACTTGAGAGTTTAATTTTAATCAAGCTAAGAAAGTTCAAAGAATAATTTATGAACTCAATTAAAAGGACACTTGGGGACAAAAGTTTGTATGGAAATTTGTAATTTTTGTCCATGGGAAATACCATCGGGATCACGACTTGTAAATAATAAATTTTGAATCTGAAAAACACTTAATTTTAAAAGAAGGTACCTTTAACATGAGATAAAACAAGGATTTCCCTGTTTTCAATATCACATTATTGTAAAAAAATACAGAAACAAAATTCAACACAATCATTATTACACAACAAGTACCTACGAAAGCAATAAAGACGGTAATTGCATACCCGGTGAACCCAAAACAATAAAAATAACATAACAAGACATTACCGCCGTTAAGCAATAGTATACCTTATCTCCCGCCCCCAGAATACCAATATTAGGCAACGAGCCCATTGTAATTTTAAGGTGTTCTTATTATCCAATAAAAACTTATATTGCCTTTTAATTTTAATCGACTGAAGAGCAATAAAATCTATTGTTATAGACGAAGTTAAAAGACCTTTTTGCTTATATCGCTGTTAAGAATAATTGAGGTTCTAGATTTTAGCTTGATATCAGCCTGAAAAGGTCCTTTGCTGAAGACTTTTAGTCGTTACTGCTATGGTCGTTACCATAGCAGTAGTCGCTAATTTTTGTTGGACATTGAAGGTGATTCTGCAGATTGCGGAAATTGGCAGGACGCTTCTTCAAAACGGAGTTGTATTTTTATGACACTCAAGGGAAGAAAAGTTATAGTATTTTGCGTGTGTCAAACGTCCGGTGCACCTTGGGCACATAGACCATACCACCTTGCTGACTAGTAAATATTTTCACCTAATCATGAGCTATTCTGACAGTTCGGGCGAATTCATGAGCGAACACAAAATCACTGCCGAACACCGCAATGTGAATTTTAAAATTCGCAAAATTGTTAAAACATATTTCTGGAAATTGACATGGTCAAACAAACTAGTAGTTTTCTTGGCTCTAATTTAGAGTTTTATGGATAAAAGGTTGACGTTACTAACGTCAATCTATGTGTCAACTGATAATAACACAATATAAAACACTAGATACGTATTCTTTTAGGAACGCTTCAATTTTTACAGTATTAGCCTATTTGAACTCAGAAAAGATATTAAGGTTTTTGAGCTGTTTTCCATTCTGTATTCGTTTAGTTTTACTGTTTTCCCGAAGAGAGTACACCCCGAAAGTCTGACAAAGAAAGGATTACCTCCGGGCATCGTCCTTTACACCGTGACACGATGTCCTCACGATATCTTGATTCACTGTTAAGAGAGCAATGGTGCTAAAATTATTTACACAAATTAAAATGCAAATCTACGACATACAACCGGCAAGGCAGCCGTTCCCACGGGACCACCAGTACTCTGACCACTACATATTAAAATCAATCATTTATTCATACTCGACCTTTAACGTCGCTTGTATCCACTACTACAGAAACTGATTTGCATACTGCCCATTCCACGCTAGTGTAAACACATAACATCACGCTTATAATAGCTGATAGTTTAGACAGAGATGTGCAGTCACCAAAACTTGCGTCTGAACACATAAACACTTAAAAACTTTCTCTTCCTTGGTTCTTTTTTATTGTTTCATTCCTATTGGTCGAAAAAGAGTGGTCAAACATCTGTGATCATTATCAGAGCCTGAGATTTTATTAACAACAAAAACATTATTTATTTTAGGTTACAAGGCCCATAGATATATACTTTAAAAACTAACATATATAAAGTAAATACAAAACTTGTGTTAATGTTAGTAGTACTTCACTTGTTCACATTTCACTTGTGCTGGCTGACTAGTGTAACTTGTCCGCGGAAGCGACGGAACACCACGTCCTGCGGCTAGAAGTCTTCCTCCATCACCATGGGCAGATAACAATTCGGGACTCGCGCCACGAACGTCTTGAAGTTGAGGTTGTGGCGCGACTCCAATAACTGCACCCTCGGTGTGTCCCTCGTTTTGAAATTATGCTGATAGTTTTGGTAGTTATATTTAAGTCCCATATAATAGCAGGCAAACCTGATATTATACTGAGAAATTTCTGTTAGCAAAACTGAACAACACTGTGCTCGGAAAAACGGTTCCGACCTCCTGCTCAGCAGTAGCTAGTGCTTGCGACCACGAGACTTACGAGTTAGCAATATTATGCTTATTCATTAATTCATAGAATTCGGCCTTTAACTAAGCCAGCACTACGAAACAGTTTTGCAAACTTCCCGTTCCACACTAGTGTAAACTTTGGCGGTAAATATTTACATTACGTTATTAGATACAAGATTACATTCGCTGACAGCGGCGCGCCGAAATTATAGCATAAAAAACGTTTTGTTACTATTTCTGTGGTAACGAAAGATGGTTCGTGAATGATTTTGATATGTGGATTTCAAGCTGGTGGTGAGTGAATGAAGGGAGTAGTTAGAAGTCAGACAGTAAGCAATGAAATGTGCAAATTAGAATTAAACTCTGTGTTCAATATTACGGCCTCGAGCGATGCGACTTGTGTCCGTCCCTTCGCATGAGGCACACCTCCGACGCGAAAATAATTATAACAAACCGCTAAATGAATTCCGCTGATACACAGTACTACATTTTGTCGCGATTCAAGTAGCGGAACATCAAGCGAATCAGTTTAATTGTAGTTAGCTGGAAAAAAAGTCCTGGTTCAACTACTGCAGTTTCGCCACCATGATATACCTGCCTGAGTAAGGTCGTTCCTCGTCGTAACTTCGGAATGGTCTAAGCAACTATTCTTTCATGTAATTAAGCCGCAGTTGCCGTCATAAGACGCATGTCGCTTGAGCGTCGAGGTCGTGGCCGGTCACACGCTAACTTCTTGTTTTAGAAACGAGTTTATGTTGTGTTGGTGTATTTATATCATGCTTGATAAAACTCCGTATAAATAAATAACTGTAATTTTAATTAATAATTCTTTGTGTAAACAGTACAATTACCTACAGGCCAGCTCTCGTGAAAATTGACCACAAAACCGAAAATAATTCACAACATAATGAAAAGCTTTCAGTGGTCTCTGAAAATCCCATTGACAACTTAATTATTGATTTCAATTAGTTTTGTTCCGAATGTTTACTGTGTACATGAATATTTTCAATAAATTCAATTTTGTTTCCGAATAATGTGGTCTCTTTTAGTCTGGACGAAATTAACCATTTAATAGACTTATATGATTGCTGAAGCAGACTGCGGAATTATATGAATCTCTTCATGTTCATAAGTGTTTTTAACGATCTAGTAATGCTTTTATTATGGTGGAACCAAATAATAGTCTAAGAGAACGCAGATATTACGATATGAAATAAAATTATGACATCTAAATGAAACACGCACGGTGGAAACTTTTACCATAGATTTATTTATAAACACCTCAGGCAAAATAAAGTTTTCCATCTATTTCATAACTTATCCTACGCTGCACTTTTCTATGGACTAGCAAGTCGATAGTTAACGCGCAATGCAAGATAACTCTTTGTTTACACGAGGAGAATTTTTCGATCTTCAGGAGGCAAGAATGTCCGCGCCGAACTAACAGGGCCATTATCTCAAACAGTGATTTGACATCTCGTAAAGCGATGTTTCGTTCGTAGGGAGGCTATTCTCTCAGACAGGTTGTTCCTCGTCGAATAACCGTTTAAATGATTTAGTTTATTTACCTCTTTCGATAATAAACTCTCATCATGCAAAAAAAAAACAAATACACAAAAAAAAAATAAACAAATAAATAAATAAAAAAATATATATGTACAAATATATATATATATATATATATAATAAATATACAAATATTTTTTAATAAATAAAACATGATAATCCTACTTCCTACTAATATTATAAATGCAAAAGTTTCTGATGATGTTTGGCCGTCTGGATGTTTTTACTCTTTCACGCAAAAACTACAGACCAGATTTGGATGAAATTTGGCACAAAGATAGTGTATAACCTGGATTAACATATCAGATACTTTTTATCCCGGTAGTACGATCCCGTGGGACAATTACCGAAATCCACGCAGGCAAAACCGCGGGCGCAAGCTAGTAGCAAAATAAAAACATATCTTATCCTTATCTAAATAATTTATATTTTCGCTTGACTAACGATGTGATAATTTGATCCAAATAAATTACAAAATAAATGAGTCTTTGTTGGTACCGATCATTTTGCTGAAATATTATGGATCACTGTAAAGCTCGTCCATGCGCTTAATTAACACATATCTGGTGATAATTACCGTGTTTTGATGAGGCGAACCTATTAGCATGTCATTTTAAAGTTTTAATTAGCTTTTGAATGTTTTGGTATCCCGTTTTATTTTAATTAAGTATTAAAACGATCGATAATTAATTTAGGTACAAAAATTAATTTAATACAAAACGGAAGGTTGAATATATTTTAAGCATTATTGTGGTTGCAAAAGGTTGTACAGCTTGAGATAGACAAAAAAGAGTATTTTGTTCGTTTAATTGAAATACTACAAATCAGTCCGCACTTTAATACAATGACGTGTTTTTTTCTTGCTTACCTACTGATATATCAAAATTATTTGGTAAATAAAAAACAATCTTCATCATCTAGCCTAGCCTTTTCCCAACTATATTGAGGTCGGCTTTCAATCTAATCGGATGTATCTGAATACCTATACATGGATCCTCAACGCCCAAATTCACAATACCTCAAAATACAACAAAAAACTCAATACTTTTTCCCTTGCGGGTAGGCAGAAATTAAAAAAATCTACCATTAAATATCAACCGTGTTACTACCAACCACAATATGAGGACTACAATATTCCCAACGTAATTTTAAAGTAACATAGGAACTCTTTTAATGAGGACCATCTCGTGTTGGTGGCAACATGTTCGTTTTAAATTAATTTTCTGCTGCACTCTTATTAAAACGCACTCCGGTTGAGGGCGGGTTAGCTGTTAATCTGAAGTTTGCTGTAATATTGCACTGCAGTGTATGAAGGATCTACAAAATATACTGTGAAACAGCATGGAATTTATCGGAGAAATTAAAATGTTGGGAGAATCGAGGTGAAAAAGAGAGATTTCTCTGATGTTTCGTATGAATAAATAAAATTACTTTTTATCCGACTGTACTTCTATCTTTAAGCGAATCTGACCTAACGCGAATCTGGCCTAACGCGAATCTGGCGTAAAGCGAATCTGTCCTTATACTAACAAATGAAAGAAAGAACTCAAAACTTCGAACGAATAATTTATTTTACGATAAATTGTAATATTTTGCTGTATTTCCGTGGGCAGTTGCGTTTTGGGTAAGTGTCTTAAGTAATTTTTGACGTTAAAAAGTGTCGATTGTTAGCTTAGTCTGAATAAATGACTTATGACTTTTTTTTACTTAGCCGGCACATCCTGCCGATGACTTTCTTGGACACCAGTTCCACGTTAGCTGTAGCTAGTGCTACTGCCGTATCTGCCATTATTTCTATCAAAAAGCAAATTAAAAGCGAAGCAGGAATAAAGATCAAAATAATTATATCGTGTATCTCTAGAATCTTAGACATAGACAGTGATAGATGGTGTGAAGTCTAGTTATAGAGCATGTATCATAAAGCTGGTGTGGTCATATTGAAAAATAATAAGCTGTCCCATACAAAATACTCGACCCAAATGTATGGGACAGCTGATTAGATATTTTTTTCGCAATTACTATTTTGGTTCCGTGGAGAAAGTTGTTACACCCTTAAATATGACCTTCCTGATGTAATGTGACTGTATGTTTACATCACTTAGTTTTTAAAGTAAATTGTCTCACGACTAACGACGTTTACTTATGAGTTCTTTTTAACCGTTATGTTTGTCAAAAGTCACGTCAAAAACCCTGCCGTTTATTATCACATTATTATCATTGTAAACGGTAATCTTTCTATTTTATAGACATTTCTAAGCACTAATGGTAGTAGAAACTAGCACTATCTATTTGTCTAAGCTCTTGGGACCCATGAAATATTCGTTAGTATCAGATTAGGTATATCCCAGCTATTTTGAGCTCACTCGATGCGAAGCATTTATTCTGTTTACCTATCTTTTATTTTGATACACAGAGCACTTACTGTTGTCGATAACATTGATCTATGGAGTCAGTTGGAATTGTTAGTATTCATAAAAATAGCTGTGAGACTCTTAAAACCAAATATGTTACTAAATGAAAGCTATGCAGGAAGTGGAATGCCAGAGAGGAAACGATAGTTGTGCTGTGGTCTAAGATTGTTGTCTCCATCTGCCTAGCCTTTTCCCAACTATGTTGCATTCGGCTTCCAGTCTAACCAGATTTAGCTGATTACCAGTATTTTGCTTGAAGCGACTGCCTATCTGACCTCCACAACCCAGTTAGTACTCGTGCATCCGGTTAGACTGGAAGCCGACCACAACATAGTTGGGAAAAGGCTAGGCAGATGATGGACGGCTCAGACCTCAAGTGCGTATGCGGCGGCTCCCCACAAACAATGGCCCACCTTCCAACTTGCCCCGCATTATCACCTGCGCTCTTGATAATGTATTTACTGCATCAGTGAGCGGGGTTCGCGTGGTTGAGTTTTGGGCTAAAGATATTTGAAATTTTAGCCATCGAAACGCTAAGAAGAAGGCATATGATGATGATTTATCTATCTCGGCCTAAAATCTATCTCAAATCAATTACATCTATTTTCAAAAACTTTTTAAAAAGAAACAAAAAATAAAAGCCAAAAGTTATGACTTACTTACATTTGCCTCAACTAACAGCCTTTGCAAAGAAGGCCTTAAATACCGTCATAACGTATCCCCTAATTTAACTCTGTATTTACCCGAGAAGTCCCTAGAGGTGAGGTGGGGGATGGAAGGCAACACTCCCGAATTATACACACTTCTTTAGCGTTATCTACGTCTCGAGGGATGAGAGGACCGGTAAAGGCAATGGTTTTTACAATATTATTGACATTGTGTAATTTTTTGGGCTTTTTTCCACATGAAATGTTGACGATTTTCTATACTAATATTCTAATCTAATATCTAATAATATTATAAAGAGGAAAGATTTTTTGTTTGTTTGTTTGTTTGTACCGAATAAGCTCCGAAACTACTGGACAGATTTGAACCATTTTTTCACCAATAGAAAGCTAAATTATTAGGAAGTAACATAAGCAACTTATGTTTATATCATACAAATTAGCTGAGCTATCATAATTTTTGCGGACGAAGCCGCGGGCGAAGTGCTAGTAGGTAATTTATAAAAGAAAAAAAAAGTAAAATTAGAGAAGCACCCTTCAGCTAGGTCGGTGGTAGAGCTGATAGTATACAAACAGTAGGTTATACAATGATCAAGGATACCTACAATTTTTCCCGAAAAGCATAAGAAACCCACACTAAGGGATATAAAAAAATGGTTTAGTAGTTAGCGTTAACCAGAAATACTAGGAACGTGCACACTAAAATAAAATTTTAGTGTTATGCATATTGATGTGGCGTAACCACGAAATATTATGTTCAGTTTTAAAATTCCCGGTATCTACTAGAATTTTAAACATTTTCAAAATTCACAGAAACGCAATATATAATCGTAGTAGTCTCAAAAGTTTAGACGGTTCGAATCATAGCAACCAGATTTCTCCCTCCAGCTCCAGCTTAATATTAACTCAATCGTTTTATCTTGTCTAGAACAAACACCAAGTATTTCATTTATCTCTTTCTCCAAATAAATCGTCTAATAACAAACTCAACAACTTTAATTAACTTAGTAAAGACAAAATAGTTTCTCCCTCTAATAAATCGAGGCAAGGTGACAATTCTGTGTCGTCACAACTGACTTTGAACATTATTCCTTAACATTACAGTTTCTTTTCGTGTATCAGAGTTGTTGCCTAGACAAAAGATGGATGTGCTATAAAAGTTTTTTTTCCTACTTTCGGTGTAATATTGCCAAACAATATTGGAGCTAGATATTGTTTTATGATGGTACAGCTTGACGTGATATTCGATATATTGGTCTGTGTTGTGCCCATTTTCTCGGAACCACTTCTAGGCTCTCGGGTTTTATGGACAGTGTTGTAACTATTCTGATTTGGGCATGATATAAGGTCCCTACAGTTTATTGGGTACGTCGTAAATTGGAAGGATTTGCGTGTTGGACTTGTGATATCTACCAAGCTGAAATCTGCCTATTTTTGACATGGATTTTTAAGGCTTACGAGTTTTGAGCATTTTACTGTTCTTTAACAATCCGATGTCAACTAAGGGTACCTCTTATGTATTATTTGAGTTGTAGTCAAAAGTCTAATTTGACTATAAAAATTCAGAGACAACGGGTTCAGGATTTAACTATAGAATTTTGTATAGTTTACTGTTTTTAGGATTCAAATTAATATGGCGCCGGTAAATTCGTGTCTGAGTAAGTTAGGTGTTACACAGACAAGCATTCTCGGTTCAGCATGATAATATAGCACGGCCGAGCGGGAATGTCGAATATTATAAATATTTTTTTGGAAAAAAGTCGATAGACTTAACACGAAATGGCCGAAGCGAGCCGAACATGATTCAGTGATGGTAGATTCCGCACCACTTCGGGTCAGCTTTGTAGTACAGAACAACAAACTGTCAAATTTCTTTAATAGATTTTCAAGTTTATCGCTAAACATTCAAGGTTCAAGGTTGATTGGAAAAATTTGACATTATCGGGTAGCTTGATCTGTTGGCGTCTGTATATTTAAACTGCCGAATCAAATATGGCGATTCGAAAGTACTATTACACAATAGCACTGCTTATGTTTAAGAAATATACGAGAGAGATAAAGTAAAAGCATGATTTCATTGCGTAAATGAGAAATGTTTTCAAAGCAAAGTGTTATTCGTTATTTTAAAATAAAACCGGGATGAAACCCTGTATTTTCTGGAAATTAGATTTTTCTAAGAAATCTGAGTTAGAGACGCACGGAAAATGTTACTCTCTCATTCAGAGATTTCATTTAAAAATGAGTGTATCTTCCTTAAATCTTTGAAAAGGCTTGAATTTATATGAATTATTATTAAATAATAATTTAACATAGCTTTTTATTAGCGTTTTTCCCTTCACTGCTATTATAACTATTCAGAACCAGTTATAACTACACTTTTTTTTTTTCAGCCACAATAATGGCGGAAAGCTAGGTTCTTGGATGTCTTAATTTCTAGGTCAGCTGTTCCGCATCTAGTCTAGCCCAATTACTCTTTTATACTCCGTTTTCACCTCTCTTATAGGTACAATCCATATGAACATCTCATGCTATGTTGATAGTGTTGATTTTCCTTCTACGTTTGTTTGGGAGCCTACTACAGAGTAGTTGCAAGTGAAATCTTTTTAAATGTTCAGTCAAAGCAACTGACTGGACTCCGGGCCCCGGAATATAATAGATAATGAACGATGATGATGATGATGACGATGATGTATTTGTCAAAGTATGTCTGCAGTAAGTTCATACTGGGTTGATTGAGCTTTAAAACCAGGAGCCTTAGAGGCCGAGGGAATAACCAATCATAGTATCTTAAGATGTCACTGTCATCGCCCAGCGCTATTGTAATTAACATACAATAGACTTGCCAGTCTCAGCGTGACAGATTTGTTCGCCAATGCATGTGACAGCGTCAACATATTAGTTAATCAATTAGCTGAATGAATAAACAGTGAGATGGCAATTGTCTGGAGATGGATTCAATTAGTGGGTTGTGACGTCAGAGCTAGCGTTGATTCGCTTTCAGGTGGATTGTAGCAGTATACAAAGTGGAAGCGGACCCTTCACGAAGCCACTGTCTTTCGGCTTCGTTGAGGGTCTTATTGCACCCAGTATTACTAAATTCCTTTATCCAGAAGAAATATTTATAGAACCAACAACAGATGAAGAGATCGACGAAAATAAAACTATTAGAAACGTTAATTCTCGTTTCGAAAATGTTTGAAACACACTTCTGGTCTCATTCAAGAAATTGGACTCTATTGACAACAAGTAAAAGATACCTATAAATAATGGAGAAAGAAGAAGAGGTGGACAGATGTGGAGGGATGATGAAGGTTGACAAAGATTCTAAAAGAGCAAACTCATACATTCCGCACGGATCGATACATACGATGATCAGTATGAATGAGATAACCATACTATTCAAATGTCAACGCCACAGAAACATGACTGGTTTTTCGTCGAATAAACAATACAAACTTTTGTGACAGAGCCAATGATTAATCTGACCAAACCCTCAACTTACGTTCATCAAAAATGATTTAAATGAATGTGACAAGAGAAAATCACTGAGCCAGCCATCAACTGGCCTCAATATCTTCCTCTCGTAACTAAACTTGTACAAGTACATGCAAATACATAATAAACTTATAATCCCGAAAGATAAAAGTCACTTCCATATAAAAGACAGACATTAACGAGTTTATGGACCTAGATAAAGCTAAAGAGATAGCATTTACATAAAGTGTGTGTCGTTAAGATAAGTGACTTATACAAGATGTTTCAGTAGAAATATCCATTTGAAAAGAGTCTGTAATGAAATTGGGGATCTAACTTGTTGAGTTTTTCTAACTGAACCGGGTCTAGCTAAAGTAGAAGAATAAACTAAAATAGAAACAGATGTAGATGGCGCAAGTCATCAAGTTCTTAAAGAAATTTAAGAGTTAGTAGTTAAAGCTACAAAGTATGCATGGGGCACAAGTGCCACAATCAAAAACGAGTTTGAAATTTTTTTTATTCTCCCTAAAAGGTGACATGAGATTTTATTGCAGGTAGAAAATGCTTTCTACTAAAAAACTAAGAAGTAATCATTAAATCAGTTAAGGGGTTACTATAGGTGATTAAAATTAACGAATCATAAAATGAAAGTGGTAGAAGATTTCCTTACCGCGGAACATTATTGGCTACGGTAACGGCACTGCTGGTCTGTTATCTTTCAGCAAAGAAGAGGTAGACGAAATAATTATTAATAATGAACTGATTATGTTAGTGCCCATAATAAAGATATCTTTATTGTAACTCCTTTGAATAAAACAGATCATAATAATACTCCCGTAAAAAACCAAAATGAAGAAAAATGTGATCTGAATAAAAATATACCAGACAATTTCCTTCACTTTTTTAAAACAAAAGCCAACACCTACATTCAAGTTTATCCGATGGCAAATGTTCAGACATTAATAACGCAGATATGAGCGCATGAGGGTAATATGAAAAAGATTATCGGTTCATGCGAACGCTTCTGATACTTAGACGTAATGCTATTGAAGATGGTAGGAGTAAGTTGGATAGATATGATCCTAAAGGGTTCAGTCTGAAGATATAAGTGTTGCAGTTGTACAAAGATCTTTTGGAAGGGGAATAAAATCGGAACTACCGCCGCCATCTTGAATTTTCAATACACTTTCACGAAATAAGTTCGCATAGATTTTCCAACAAGACCTGACCATGTCATTCACCTGTCATTGAAGTAACAAAATATCTTAATGGCACTGTATGTAACAATACAAAATAATTGATGAATAGGGAAAATACAACAATAAATAATGTAAATAATAAATTAACTTGTTATTTTGACACAAGTTAATTTAATTAAAAGTATACGAAGCCACAAAAAAAAAAACAATAAATCCGTAGAAAACCTAAAGCACCTTAAAAATATACGTTTTTGAAAAGAACAATTACATTTTACAGTTTTCTTGACACAGTTGTCGGAATTTTGCTATGCAAGATAAGCCACCGTCGCGTCGTTAACTTCACAGTACTGGCCAAGAATACTTTTACTGGCTCAAAATTTAATCCGCAAACTTTGCCGTATCTAGCTCCAGTGCCAACACACAAAGTGATCGCAATAAGGCTAAGCCTCATCGTCCACAACGCTACTCAATCGTGCTAAGGATTGGTCAAACCAGTGCGGAAAAATTGTGGACGACACTGCGGACTTCGAATTCTGACAGACAATGTGCTGGAGTATTTCTGGTTTGGCCGAATTTTGCGAAGTTCACCAATGAGTATTTCAATGACGGTCCGTAAACAAAGGAACCAATACACCACAACCAGAATAGCCCACGAAATTCCAATTTTGTTATGTTTTTTGCAATTTCCAAGTCAGTATCAGGTTGTACGTTGATTAAAATATGATTCTCGACCGTAAAAAATATGGCTTAACTGAGTTATAATCATTAAAAACATCAATACAACCCTCGAAGGTCCTTTAATCCCATTGACTGACTTTTTCATGAAATAGTCATTCAGTGGGATTCAATTGAGATAAAAAAATTGAATTTCGCGGGCTACGTTTCTTATTTAATAACACGTCAGCAAGTCGCGTTGCGCGTCATGTACGACCACCATAAATTAAAATACCTACTGCGACATTCTGGCTAGTTATTGATGATTTGAGTTTGTAACTGGTGACTTTTGAATATCATTGTGAACGATGGGCCTAAGATTCATTCCCTAGCAACGGTGAATAAAGACCGACTACAGAAAAATAACAAGGTATTATCGAATTGAATATTAGATTTCCAATTATGGCATCGCAAAACATCCGTTCACAAAGAAGTTCTTATATCTCATGCCGTTTCAGGACATAATGGAGTATTTTAAAAGAGAATCAATTAAGGTATATTAAATACTTGCTTGAATCTCTTTGACAATATTTCATGTGTTTCCTTTCAAGATTATATTGATGATACTTTTTGAGGATATTATCGATTTTCATGATGGTACCTAACATCGCAAAATATGTTACTTAATCTCTGTAACTAAATTTGCTAGTAGCTGTGTGTTTATTTGCTTTGCTTTGCTTTTTTTAAGCAAATAAATATATCTTATCTTAAAATGATTTCTTTTCCATCTTGATACCAAAATTATCAAACAAAATTCAGCGACATTTACCAGCTCAAAAATTGGAAATTGATAGTTATTGACTTCACCACGAAAAAGATATCGAAAAGATGTTAAAGAGTAGAAGAAAGAAAATAAATATAGTAGTAAAAGAAACGCCTATAACAAGGTTACATAATAAATGTGCCAATTGATAAAGCTGATGATGTTGACGAAACGTGACTCAATGTATAAAGATCAAAGTAGTTACGAAACGGGACTTTTGTGATGGTATTTTGTTTATTTGGCGAAACGGGAAAGTTACCAAACGAGACCGACCCATAACTCAATATCATAACAATACAGTCCTGGCTGTTACTTCATGATGTGACGATAGTGACATTTCACAAGTACCAGTAGTTCTATTGTAAGGGGACATCAAGGTCAAACCAGGTCCCTCCTTATCTCTCGATATTCACTTTATTAGCGAGGTAGATAGCGGTCAAAGTAACAATGAAATGGCTGGATTAGATACCGTTGTTTTGAGTGGGTTGACCTAAAATATTCCAGGATTGATTTTTGTTTATACAAACTGATAGAAAGATTGGTTAAGCTTGTGCACTTGTATATTTTGCCTGGACACAAAAATACTGTGAATGACAATATTAACCCTGCAGAAAAATTATTCTGGTTGTTATCCGATTTAACAATGTTAAAATCTGTCGTTTGTTTCGTTTCATCCAGATTTTTTATTATCAAGCTGAAGTAGTAACACGTTTTTTTAATAAATAGTTATAATTCAGCATAGCTTTTCATTTCCGGCTACACTTCATCTATTCTGGTAGGGTGCAGGACAGCAAAGCCCCAGTACCTATTATGATAATGGTATTCATGACAAAATGTTTTAACAATTAGTTCTTCAAAAAATTCTAATTCTACAGATTTTTTATTATTGGCAGCACCAAGCAAGGCATTCATCATCTTCTGGACCTTATCCCATGGTGCTAGAGGGCGGTGCAACACCTTTTCTTCTTTCATTCTGTCAACCGCCACGCTATCTATCATTAATAACTCCCATTTATTTCATACCATTTCTCACTCTATTCATGCATCTTTTCTTTGGCTTTCCTCTCCCTCTCCATCCATTAACATTTTTTTTATATTCACCACTTTTATAGTCACATAATATTTGATACATCGCTTTTCATCCGATGCCAACTACGCAAGATATTGTAAATTCATAAATTAATGAGATAATTTCAGTCGTATATTGGGTTGTAAATTCCCATAACAACTTAAGATTCCCATGAGACGTTGTGGGCAGTTCAGACTCGTAATTAGAAACCACACAACGAATATATCGAATATATGGAGCAATTAATCTTGCGAAGGACAAACACGCGAACTAAATGAGTGTTACGGTTTTAAAATGTGACTTTACGACCATTTATATGAAAATATAGGAATGTATTAAGGTTTATATCGCTAGGTGTGCCCTCACTATACTTGGGTTGCGTAAGAACTGCTCACACTGGAAAATGTGAACGGACACATCTCGTATGGAACTATAGACACGATTCAATATGAAAAAAAGCCAGAAAATTCAAATGTTATCGTTAACGAAACGTGATGGTGACGACAAGTGACGACCTTATGGCACAGTCGGATGAATTTAACGATTTAAATCTAAATTTAATATAGACCTTGAGAAATAAAACATTTTTTCTTAGAACTACACGAGGTACGGAATGACCATTATAAACGGTAGAGGTTAGAAAATAATAGGTTAAGTTTTGTATAAAATTCACCATAAATATAACCTACAGAAACCTGTACAATGTACATCAAAGCGAGCAGATCCAGGCTTATATTACAAAGGCAAAACCAGAAGTTCGTCACGAAACTTATTTAATATCCTATTCAAAACTAAAATTTTACCAAAAGCAGTCACGCGAAAATAAACTAAAATGTAAATCAACGTTGCTGTAAAGTTCATTAATACATTCAGTTGGCGAGTTGGGCTTTGTCCAGGGTGAGGAGCTTAAGCGGGTGATAAAGCGGGTGCGATTTATCAAACATAATAATTATGAAACCACCGTTTGCGTCCATAGAGTGACAATGGCGGTTACAATGGACTGAATCCCGTTTTTATTACGTCAAATTAATCAAAATTTTCGTGCCATTGTGATCAAAGGATTAATCACCTACCTCTGCGTTACCGAGTGCTAGGTGTCCAGGGAGAAGAAGAAGAAGAAGAAGAATCAACACTTTGTTACGTACTGACTAACGCAGTCAGATTTTAAAAGCAATCAGTCCCGTTTCTTATCAACCTGTTGTTACATTTGTATACGCATTATGTGTATTAATGTAATTTCAGTCGTCGACTAGTGATATTTTTTTGGGCTGCTGAAGTACTGTTTAATGTTTACTCAGTAAACTTAGCTGCCGTCTAGATTTAGTAAAAACGCGAAAGAGCGACCTGAGGAGCGAGTGATCGTCTATTGATTTATCCTGTGGAAATACTTATACCGTCGCTCCCGCTGTCGCGTCGCTTGTCACCATGCGTTCACCCGACGAGGCCTTGCTCAAACTGCGGACATGATCAAAGCAAAGCTGGAGGATAACTTCAACATATTTATAACTTGAAAGGTATAGCCCTAAGCTACCTGTCATGGAGTAGTATGTTGAGTGGCTGTATTTACCGTTGTTAGATGGGAATTAGGATTTATGTTGGATTCGTAGAAAGGTGAATTGTGTGAGCTGGTGATTTGTTGGTAAAAGAGAGCTTAGACTGAAAAACGACGATAAGGTTTAAGTATTATAAGTTTTCTTATAAAATACTTACTTCTTCCCGCGACTACGTTCGCGTGGAAATCGATTATAACAATATTTTTTAATCGTATTAATATCTCTGGGATCCACCACTTTCCTTTCGTTTCCCCGTCATTCCGATATTTGTTTTGTTCTAGACCATAACTAGGAACCTTCTAGTTACGGGGATATTGGGGGTCAAAGTTCCAAGTTTTTCACAGTTTTTTATCAGTTTTTTTATAAATACATGTTTTTATGTTACAACTTTTCTTTAAATACCTCCATGGCCCACGTACTATTCAATAGCATCCATCGGCACAACGTTTTGAGTGCGTTACATTAAATTCTACCGTAAAATGTGACTTTTCACACCAAGAAAAAAATTCGGTTGCCAGCAATCATATTTAGTTACTTAATTTGATGTACAGAATGCTTGGTTGAATGCTTCGTAAAGTTTCCGTATACTCCTTGTATTTGGTTGATCATTTTAGTCAATTACTTATACTACAAGGTGTAAACGGGCTCTTCAGGAAGCCGATAGGTGAAATTAATAGTACGGGTGATCGTGAAGGTATTTAAAGTAAAGTTATAACATTAACAACTTGTATTTATAAAAAAAAAAACTTCTGAAACTTTGACCCTCAATATCTCCGTAACTAGTAGGTTCCCAGACATGGTCAAGAGAAAAAAAAAATGCTTTTCGGACAGAACAAGTGCTTTTCGGTTTTGTCAAGGGTATTTTTTTACCCATTATTTCCTGCAAATCTTTTCCAACATACAAAAACATCCACGCCAAGTAATCATGACCAAGAATACAACCGCTCCACTACCAAGTCTGTTTGCAACAAAAGGTTATGAAGAATTAGCTGTTACTTTATCAATGTCAAACACAGATTGCAATGACGTACACATTAAGCTGGTTCACACTGCCGAGTGCGTCTAAAACAACGCTCTAAATTAAACCACATGAGACACGGGTTTGTGTGTGTAGGCGTTAGGTGAACGCCTTTATAGTAACCTATTAGACCTTATCACTTTGGTAAAAGGCGCTTTTAATGGGTGCCTATTAGGATTTGGATTTAGAGCTAAAGAGGGGACAATGGAAAGTAATTTCTCTAGATTATTTTGAATGACGCGATTGGAGCTTCAATTTGGGTTTAGGCAAACAAGCCAACGATCCAACCAATAGAATGTGGCCACCGCTAAATGCGAAAATCTTTAAATTTATTCATTGTCAGATTAAAGGGCTGTTGGAATCTATAAGCCAGAGTTTATTTATAAGGTCAGTGAGCACTATGGAATGATTTTTGAGAATTCATCCAGGGGACGAAAATTGGTTTCGAAGTTCGTATTTTTTGCCAAAGGGAAATCCCATTGAAGATTGAGCACATCATCATCTGCCTAGTCTGCCAAGGTAAGACTGGTTGTCAGACTTCCGGGGCACTGACTTATATCCCATTGAGTACACGGATTGTTATTATAACTTTCCATTTACATCTTCTCTTCTACATCTGAACACAACAATATTGTTTAGTGGAAAAATAAGGAGGATTTACTTAACTTATCTCAAATCAAAAATTTAAATGCGTATTCCTAAAATCAAACTACAGAATTCGGATTTCAGTTCTCGTTTATTCGATGTCTATATCATCCTCACAGTCAATTTCCAAATACCGGCGTCTACCAAAACGGAGCTAGTTTCCGTAATCAAAGTACTTAATAATGCTAAACCAATTAGGTTACCAAATCAACTGCGTGCAAAATAGATGCACTTACTTAATTAAACCACAATTGGCGACCACGACTGTCGTGCAGTTCCTGTATAGACGTAGTGTTTTGAACTTTGGCACTTGATTCGGGACAAGTTGGTAGTTATGAACTCTGAACTGCGTCAAGTGTAGACTGGTAAATTCGGAGTCACAGATTAAACTACATGTGTCAGTTTGACTGTTAGACCAAAGAAACGATGAATGGACTGTATTAAGGATGATATGGCAAGAAAGGAGGTGTCTGATGAGGTGAGGAGTAATAGAGAAGTATGGAAGAAGAAGACTTGCTGCGCCGACCACAAATGAATTGGGATACGGGCAAGAAAGTGATGAGTGTAGCACTAGGTAGTATAGTTCTATTTAGTTTCATATAGACTGCCACGTTGGGTCTAACCCCGTGTCCCGACCAAAGCGATCGGCCGCAAGAATAGACGATCCACCAGGAACCAGGAGGTTGGGGTTTCGATGAACCCGAATGCGTCATCAAAGAGGACACAATAGCCGTGTAGTTTCGCGACGTTCGTTTTGGTTAGGACACGGCCTGGTGGTCATAAAAGGGACGGTAGAACGTCGTGTTGAGTTGTCGAATTATTTTTTTGGGTTTTTAGATCATGAATTCTTTACTATGTGGCAGGTTTGAGTCTGTATATGCTGGCAACAATATCGAAATGTGGGTACCAGTATAAAGGGTGTAAATAGACCCATAACGCAGTCGAAAGGCACTTGTTCTCTCCGTCTTTGCGATAATTTAAAAAAAAATGTAGTACAGACTGGCTGGTTGACGGCTACGTAAAGGGTCTGTTTACACCCTGTATACCTTTACATTATTTTTAGATACTCTTGACATTTTTTTTATTTTAAATTTTGCGTGCCTATTTCCAGGCAGAATGTACACTGGGCCCAAGTATTTGGTTTACAGTTTATATGTGTGAGTGAAGTCATAGTTATGCACACAAACACAAAATTAAATTAACTTGACTTGCTGTACGAGCCGGTAATATTCATACAGCCGCTCATTATTGTTGTGTGAGTAAACATATTGTACCCTACACGGGGTTTATTTTTTTTATCTTTGCGCTTGTCGGGTAAACTAGTAAAAATAATATAAACGAGTTTACAATAAAGTCCAACATTTTATACTAACTTAACATGGTAACCATAGCCGATTGGTGTAAGCGCTTACGTTAGCTAGTGATCTAACCTCGACGACACGAGTTCGAACCCAACTGAGGAACTATTTTTGCTACTTTTTACTTTTTGTTTTTTAATAAATTTATTTTTGTGGCCAATAAAATTACTCAAGCAAAAAGTAAAAAGTAACTAAATATAACCAATGAAATAATTTGATTTTTTTATTAAATAAACATTGGTATTGTTTGCTTAGCTTATCGCTTGGGTCATTAGCAAATTATCCGTCTCGTTTCTTCCAATATGTTCCTTCCTTATATTGGTTGTTTTAAGGCTCAATTTGGTGGGGGCTGTATGTTAGAAAAAAAAACTTGTGTGGCCGATACAATGATTTAATACACTGTTGTTCACCTGTTTTTTTGACAAAGACAAAGTTTTTTATTGGTAAGGATTGACGTAAATAATTTGTCAAAGTAGGTGGGTATATAAATTGAATCAAAGTAAAATTAGAGGTGAAGTGAATCAACATGTTAGATAGTAAGAAATTATGACAACTTCTAATCGCATAACAATAACATCACTTCACCATACTTTCAATAATTTACGAGTTGTGGTTTTAAAAAAAAGTTTTATACCTACCTACTTATTACTAAGTTTTGTATTTGTTCTAATTTGCTTAACAAATATGAACATTATTTGCATAAAAATAAGATTCATATTCGTCTACTAATTAAAATAAATTCGACTAATAATGAGTCGGCAATCCTTCGTTTTCTATTACTCCTTGTAACCTTCTGCTCATGAGATCTCACAGTTTGTAAGCACACTTTTATGCGGGTGGACAAGAAGGGATCAGCCTTGTGCCTTGCCACGATGTCGTAGTGTCGAGTCGATGAATTTGCCTTTGGTTTTGGCCTAAGATGTTCTACGTCTCCAAAATACGCATATCGGCGGACCCATAACTGCACGGTTCTCCCCTGTGGATAAAAACAGTATTTATAATACTTATAATAATAGCTAATATTATAATAAATTAACACTATATTTTGATACTATATATACACTATATTTATTCAATATACTTTTATATACCTAATTAATATTACTTATAATAATACAATACATAAATATAAGATATACACTGACATTAGCAAACATTATAATCTATTTTTATTTACGTTATTCAAAGGCTTTTCTTTAATCTGTCTAAAGGCTAGATCAAGCTAATTTTAGACCAAGCTAATTTTATCATAATCATCATACGATTACAAATTTAAAAAAAGAAACTATAATAATTCAGTTATGATAATATATAACTATGGTAGGTATTGCACTTAAGTTACATTAATTATTTATTCCTAGTAAACATCCCTTTCAATGTTTACTAGGAATAAAGAGAATAGATGAGTTAGTTAAAGTGAATTAGGTATAATATCAACGTAATATCTAACTGTTACTCACCGATATCATTAAGCGCCTTGTAAGTTCACTTCTTCTCATCGATACGCTAATCGATAACAATTCAAATTGAGTCAGCCCAAAATTTGGCGACGAGTTTGGCTCAAGCAAACAACAGAACAGGCAGGACACGATATAAAATGTCCCATCGTTTGTTAGGCAGCACCACATTTACACTCACAATTTCACATAATATATATACGTTTTGCTCATCCAAAACAACGATTTCCACCTCTTTGAACATTGATAAATGTTGCATGGTTGGATCCACAGAAATATAACCACACACATGCTCAAGAGTAGTAATCAATAAACTCAGTAATGCAAATACTCGTAGATTGACAACTAAGAATGCTCATTTTTTTATAAATGAAGGTGTTTGAAAACAATATTTTTAAATTGTCGGTAGTTGTTGTCTAAACAGTCAAAATCAAATAGCCTGAGAGTTCAATGTTTGTCTCAAACGTTGGAATCGTTATAAATTCTACTTTAAGTAATGTTTTAACAAAATAATGAATACAAAAAGAAAAATAATATACTATTGCATGCATGATTTGAACTTACGACTTCTCGTTCAGTGACCAAAGACGATAGCCATTGTGCCAGGATTGCTATATTAACATCATGCAAAATATTATATCTCCTTCAGCATCATAAGTGAATGATGACATATATTGGTATATGGTAATTGATGTGCCACACGCACACTAATAAAAACTGAGCTCGCTCGTTTTATTTTGTGTTTGTGTGCATAACTATGACTTCACCCACACATATAAACTGTAAACCAAATACTTGGGCCCAGTGTACATGGCTCACACCTTTCTACTCCACTTGTATTTTAATTTAACCTATATTCATTGCAAATAAATGATTTGATTGATTGATTGATTGATTGATTATCTCTTTTTGGAATATTGGCGAGATGTTAATAAATGTTCAGAACACTATTGATTCTGAACTAGTTGTGAGAAGCCCAGAGTATCAAAGTTTGTTGCGAGTAACGTGTATAGTAGTTGATGCACAGCAGATTAAACCGCAGTGTGGTTGGCGCTGGCTTTGTATCAAAGCGCCATTCACGTACACCTTTATTGAGTGTCGAACGGTGCTGGTAGTCGGTAGTTACTTGGTCAACATTGCTTTTGTTTGGCAAGTTTGGAGATTTGAAAATACTAAGATTTAATTAAATTACTGGTAAGATGTTAGTATTCAATATAAAGGTGCAAGTAGCTCATTGGTCGAGGCCATGCTGCGGGCGAGACGGAGTGGGAAGCGGTCGCCTCCTTCTGCGAAGCAGTCATGCTCGCGAAGGAGGAGGCGGGCCGCGTGAGGGAGAGGACAGCGTCCTCCCTCCACCCCAGCCGCAGTGGTAGACGCCCACGGCGCCGGACGTCGGCAGACGATCTCCGGCCACCGTAGGCGCGGGCATGCGGGCGGCGAGTAATGGGCGACTCGCTGTCCGACCATGGACCATGACCGGGTCGACGGCTCGTTGTGTTCCACGCGCGCCTCAAAGAGTGTCAGCATAATGACGGGGCCCCCCTCTAGAGGGCCAAAGCCTGCCGGGGTCGCGGGACTCATAGAATAACCGTGACCCTGGAACATAAAGGGCTACTGAAGGATACCGTGGATTTTAGTCAGTACAAGTCTGACAGTCCCTCCCGCTCTGCCCTGGGTGGGAGGACTCGGATTTTACCACGATAAAAAAAAAAAGGTGCAAGTAGCTAGGCAGGATCCGAAACCTTTCTGGGTATGGTTATTTTAAGAGTTAGGCTGCCTGTCGATTGAAGCGTAGCGAGGCTGAGGAGCGGAGAAACGGAGAAATATTAACCAATAGGATTGCATAAAATCTCCGCTCCGCTCCAGTATACAATCCTATTGGTTAATATTTCTCCGAATCTCCGCTCCTCAGCCTCGCTCCGCTTCAATTGACAGGCAGCCTTACAGCCATTTGAACATAGCCCTGTCCCAGCGCATGGACTCCACAATATCGCAGGTACACCGTTCTTTGCTTGAGCAGGTACATAAGGCACCAAATTTATGAGTGGGAGTGAGAAGGTAGAAAGGTAAGTGAGTGAAGGTTAAGCTGTGATTGCCTAGTTCGCTTCGTGGATGGGTGACCATATTACATACCGAGTTTCCTCCGTGCCGTCCATTAACTTACTTACCTTAATGCCTTCTCGCTCCCACTCGTAAATTTGCTGCCTTATTTACCTGCTCAAGCAAATAACGGGGTACCTGCGATATTGTGGGGTCCATGTGCTGGGACAGGGCTATGTTCAAATGGCTATAACTCTTAAAATAATTAGTGTTGAGTCAACATTTTGATATTATTTTGTAGGTTGACTCAAATGCTCCTGATTAAACATAAAAACAACATATATGCTACTCAGAGATTAATTTAACACTAGAGTAGAAAATGAAAAAAAAATAGTAATTTTGTTGTAAAATTTCGTAAGTTCTTATTTTTTTAGGCTCTTTTTGCTTATTTTTTCAGGGATTTAGTGATTTCGATGGCCTCGGCGTTTACAATTGCAATAAGACCATTTGCACGTCTCTAGGTCTCTTAGATTCAACGATATTAGCATTTCATTGAACACACCCTAGATCAGCAGATTAAAAAAACAAGATGGCTACCATTCTCGGGATGCAAGGTTAGGAATTTTTATGAACGTGTATTTGTCGATAGAAATGACTATACAATATGCCCTTAAAGTAATGGTAACCGTTAAGCAAACACACTGTATAAGTATATATAGCTTGTCATCAAAACCCATTTCTGCTTAGTTAGGAATGATAATAATTATTCTCAAAGACTGTGTTAAGGAGCGGCTTCTTCAGTCCTGATTACAACCATTATTTCCAAAAACCACAATCTCTCTATTTTTCGAGGCATATCCATAATTTTCTACGTTTTTTTTTTTTTTTTACGTGGTAAAATCATCAAATGAGTCCTCCCACCCAGGGCAGAGCGGGAGGGACTGTCAGACTTGTACTGACTAAAATCCACGGTGTCCTTCAGTAGCCCTTTATGTTCCAGGGTCACGGTAATTCTATGAGTCCCGCGACCATAATTTCCTACCTTAGAAAACCGTATCTTTTAGTCCTTTATGAAAGGCCTCCTATCTTTTTTTTACGGAAGCCTATGTTAGGGGGATGTTTTCCTTTTTCTGTATACTTTGAAAGGATAACACTCATTTTAATAATGTTTGAGGAGGGACCTCTTCTGACCTTTGGTGTAGTACCTACCTAGCTTGTTTGATCATAATATTATTTAGATCGTACTCATTGCTTTATTCATGGTTTTGATTATATTAAGTCAGTACAACCACAAAGATACCCTTTGTTGTAGCGAATATTTTTTGACCTAAAATACCATAAGGAATACCATTATATTTACCATGTTTACTATTTGCTTTGAATTGACGATATTTCGGCACTGTTGCAAGCGCCAGGATCACAGATAAAGTAAGAGACACACGGATAAGGAATACCTACATATTATGCCCTTATTGAGTACGTATAGTCTGAGCCAATCGCCATCTTGATGACTTACGCAATAAGTAAAACAAAACAAAGCGTCAAATACCAAAATAAAAATTAATATCGTTCCCTTTTAAGGCGATTGGGCCTTAAGTTGACCTTTCCTTTTGCATTATTTCTCAATGGTATAATCTTTGTAATGTCTTATTTAGGTACGTATATTTTTAAATTTAATCATTCATCAATTTTAAAACGTGTAATCGCTATATTTTATCACTCCACCTAAACAATTAACTCCAATATACTAAATACCGTCGGAACAAAAGATTTCAGCATCAATTGACCTAAAACCTTCGGCAAATACAGCCATTGTTGTAAAATTATTTATCATTTGTCAGCTTCCATCTTTGATGTTACGGCCTTTTGAAATGATCCATTGTACCGAAAAGAAAGAAAGTGAAATGGAACGAAGCTGTGTTTTGTTTGTGATTACAAGAAGGGAACAATCGGGAGGATTTTTATGGCTTGCTGAAATCGCATATCTTGCCTTACCTTTTATAAATTTTTCACTTCTGAACAAGCGTGTGTTATCACAACAACTGAAGGATCTGACGTTTTTTTACGATAAAGCATCTTAGAATGATGAGAAAAACCTGCAGTTGTGTACCCCAAAATCCAGATTACATACACTTCGGAAAATAATTAGAAATATCCATCCAAACACTACTTTGCCGGACGGCTTAGGAACTACTGTCCTACTTCATCCACTATTTATTATGGCTTCATCACTGTACATAACCATGAATATTAAGAGGGGCCTTCCCAGTCCGTCTATCGTCATCGCGAGCATGGTCGAAAAGCTTGTTGTTTCATCCAGAGCCACTACGGCCTACACTAAACTAAACCTAGATATAGTGCACAAGATACCTATCAGTTAAAAAAAATCAAAGATAGATGTGTTACCACGGCATAATCACGTAAGAGCGTTTGTATGAAAAGTATGACGGGTTGGCCGCTCTTAACCTAGAATAAGTCCATCCAATCTAGCAAGTCCAACCAAAATTTCTGCTTAGTCGACCGCACTTTCCAACACACAATCAATGAGTATGTAATCCGTTGATAATGCTGTTCATACACAACATGCAGAGACTAGAACTGAGTTGTGAGTTTTACCAATATTGACTGTTGATACAGTGTCGATAGGTCGAAACAACTGGTGACAGCAACGCATTTGAGGCAATTGGTAAATACCTATAATTTTGCTTTACAAGGTAATTTTGTAAATCACGCTTGAACACTTGACACGGGAACTTCTCATTGGACTCCTGTTTCTAATACTCATGAGTCCTAATGAAACATGATTGTGTAATCTTAGACAGTGAACTCAAGTTTTTAGTAGTTTATGTTCATAACTATAATCATCCAGTATTTTGTATCAACTTCTAACACATATCTATTAACAAGTCTTTGTGATTACTTGAGTAAAAGTAATAACTTTAAGTAACAGCCGTATGAAGATCACGCGCGCGCGATCCGTGCGGGTGCTCTGCCTACCCACTGCTGCACGGTACGATAGTAATTAGACAAAACGGCATCACGCGGCTAACAGCTGATAGGTCAAAGGCGTGCGCGCGCGAATTTCATACGGCTGTTGTGTTATTGTGATAATGAATGAGTGTAAAAAAATGTTTCTTTAGGAAAGTTGTTTGTTATCATGAGTACAATCACGTGTTTAAGCATCGGTCTCTAATTACCAGTCACCCTATATGCAATACCTCACTGAGAAAAAGCGTAGGCCAATGAACAATTTCCATAATACCTAGTCCTATATTATTGTCAAACACGTGTAAAGAACAAAGGGGTTAGGGTTCAATTGTTTGGCTGATCTCGCGGAGACGGGTGTTAACTCAAGCTCATTTAGCTTTGTTCGAAGATAAACTGGTCTGCTAACACTGTATTCATTCAAATGTGCTGTTATATGTATGGAGTTTAAATTTAATGAGTAGTCAGGGTGTTTCGAATTATCTATTGCTGGCACTTCACTTGGCGTATTTGTCAAAATTTTCGCGATATTGGATCAAAACAAAATGTTTTTTTTATGCCTATTGCGATAAAGTTCACTTTGTTTTAATGATAGACGGCGAATATTTGCCTAGATCTGCGAAGTGTAGAGCCACCATAATGGAAATATCTAACGAGCCAATAGATGTTATAGTTCATCACCTGCCTAGCCTATTCCCAACTAATGTTGGTGTATTATATCTATTGCAATTCACAGGAACAGGTTCCAAATACCATTTTCCCGAAGGTGAAGTCGAAGGTGGCCGAGGCCGAAGGTTCAGTCAGACACTAAAAATCACTTATAATAACCAAGTGTTATGATATTGGTGCTGATTACCTACTGTATTACGCTCCATCGTAGACGTGTATCGCTTCCCATAAGGCGAGATCGAGGAAAAAAGATGGTCCAATTACTAAAACAGATAAAAATTCAGTAGGTTTGTGAGTGGCTTTAAAAGCACACCGATTATGATATCAAGCTGCTCTTGCTGCGGTCGACTGACAGACGGTTGACCACTAACTAATCTAATAACTACCTATAGAGATGTTTCCGACGGCATGTTAAGCCAAGTCAGAAGCCCATCTTCTTCTTAGCGTGTCGATGGAAATCTAAATTGTGTCGAGCCACGAGTTTGGAGCTTTCAGTTGCGTCCATCAGTTCCTGTAGTGAACAAACAACAGGACACGCAGGACACGATAGTAAGTGCCCCATCGTTTGTGGAACAGCACCACATTTAGAGGCCCTTGAGCGGTATAAAAACTCTGACACCAGGTTAGGCACTAACCACACGAAAAAAAAGATAACTATGACTTTAGAAAACGCTCTTCAATGCTGTACGAGAATAGTTTATAACTTTCAGTCGGAATGAATAGATAAAAGGAAGTCTCGCTATCAGTTTATCTTTAGAAAATATCGATAATTCTGTAATTGGGTTACCGTACGGTAGACAGGTGGAAATCATTCCGTTTTAAATATTTATACTCGGCCGTTTCCGGTCGGACAGGCCACAGCTGACCACAATAATACCGATGGTATTTCTTCGGTTGTAAGTCCACTGAGTATCGAATTGTATAGATTAGAATCATTCTACTGCCCGTTTTCACTGACACTAGGAACCACCTAAATGACTGCCTATTTGATAACACTGTTGAATTCTCAGTTATCAGTTTTCATTTACAGTTATCGCCTAGTTAGTTAAAAAGGTAGTGTGAGTGAAAACGGACATACATTTCATCAGTTTAATTGTCAAAAGGTAATGTGAAAATGAACAAAACAACAGTAACTTCCAAGCTTAAATATTGTCCCACAATAAAAGAATATTCGCTCTGAATAGTCAGTCGTTACGGAAAATCGCATTGTTGTGGACAACACAAAATAATTGAAATCCCCTGAATGGTGGCCACAAAACACTGAAAATAATTATCAGCACAATATAAAGTACCGGACAAAGGCAAAACCTGATACATTCCGCTCCCGCTACCGCACAGCTCAAAGCCATGCTAAAAAGCGACTTAGTCCTTATATTTTAAAGCTCATATTCCCATGAGCACCCACAGTGATCCGATTATATTTGATGAAAATCGTCGAAATCCGATTTTCCAGTCAGTTTCCCGCGTTCCACTCAAAGAAGACTTACATTGGCTTTAAATAAATATATTTCAGTAATAGTTTTAAAGTCATCGTATTGGAAAATTGAGCTGTTCATTTTTATCAGATAAAGAGTCTGGTTTTTTTTAAATTTGATTTTTGCTATTGAGTCTTTTCTTCGTCTGCAAAGTTACAACGTAGTAGATATAGTACTACTTTATTATTTTTGTTTTGTGATAAATAGATCGTGCAAGTAAATGATTTAAAACGAAGCTGGCTAATTATAAAAGTTAATTGTAAAGGAAAATAAAAAAAACTTGATGTAGGCAACAATAAATTCAAAAAAATCGTAAAGCGGTTCACAGAATACATCTACTTCCCAAGTTTCAACTGTGTAGTCTTAATAGTTTCGGAATAAAGTGGCTGTGACATACGGTCGAGCAGACAGTCAAACAGACAGACATGACGAATCTATAAGGGTTCCGATTTTGCCATTAAATTGCAAAGGTGGACTTGACTTAGGAACTCCATAACCTGTAAATAGACAAATAAAATTTATTAGTATCGCTTAGATGTGAAATAAACAAAGGCATCCCCGCACTGAGGTCGCTACTAATCATTACGTGATGAATTACTGCACACCCTCTCTCCTCACGAAGACTGTATGACCGTGTCCGAGCAGAACTTTCTGGGCTGATTATATTATCTAAGACATACTTTATGAAGTACATAACAAAATTGATTAGGCACACGTCGTAGACGCAACTACTCGCAGATCAAGCAGAAAATGCGCCGTCCTTGTTACGCAAGCGAACGCGCGAAATCTGTAAATTCCTTGTGTTTTGCGCATAAATGTTCAAACTTATGAAAGCGTTTTAGTTGCACTCAAGTCACATTACTGAGATCGGGTAAAATTGAACTCTATTCTATCTTATTGGATGACCAAAATGGTGATGGCCCAGTAATATTTAGCAAGAGGGTAGTGAATACATAACATTGAATGCCTCGTTGGTCTAGTGCTCGCAAGCCGGACTGCTGAGCATCAGGTTAGATTCCCAGGTCGGTGAGTGTTATTGAGTTTTTCAATCAGAAATTTCTCAATCGTAGCCACAAAGTCTGCACTTAAGCCAGGTTGGCAATAGGCTCGCCCCCTATTACATGGGACTTAAACACAACTGGCGAAATGTGGGTGTACTATTATGTACACCTCTGCCTAACCCTTCGGGGATTACAGACGTGATGTTAAGTTCTGTTATTTAGTTAATACACATCATGTTACGAATGTTGATTTTCTGAATCAAAGACTGTTTATTTAGTAAAGTTGTTTATTCACAAAATAAACACCCGTCTTTGATAAGAGGCCTTTTGGTGAATCTGTGCTGCGGTGGAACGGAACATAAGACTGTAATACTGTTTGCTTACTAATTAAAATAAGACAAAATGTACGACATTTACGTAGGTATTACGTAAAGTTTAATAAAGGTTCAAATTAGAACTCAAGGCATTTATTGAACCTAAAAATGAAATAAAACGAGCTCACACAGCATACTACACATTGACCAGTAACTCATTGGCTTCAAAATCAATTAATCTACATTTTCACAAAAAAAGGTCTAAGTCTGATATAGCATAACCATAATCAGCCTATAATGTTCCCATTGCTGGGACACACGGCTTCCTCTCTATGAGAGGGAATGGGCTATAATCCACCACGCGGGCACAGTGCGGGTTGGTAGACTTTACATTAATTTTTAGTTCTATGACATAAGTCTGAACTAACCTAATCTTTTTCAAACTAACACATATATTGCAACTTAGGTGTTAACAGAAATATTAGTTATTTAAAACTCAACTCTTTTATTATGCTATAAAAATTGTAGTCAATGGCCTTCTTCCGTGATTTCCAGAACTGCGATCAATGTGCTCAGTCACGGAATAAAATATAGCTAGAAATGAATTATTTCCTTAGCGTAACTACCAGTAGCGAAGGGTCAATTTTTGTAAGAGGTAAGCCGGAGTACATGTCTTTACTGTATGGAATATTATTGGCTATAGAATACTGACTGTGCCATTTTTCAAAGGTAAGCCGGTAGGAATCGGGTTGTATGGAACCTTCGCCACTGGTAACTACTTGGCAAGCAAAAGTTTTATTTTAATAATAAAATGCTCGATTTATGAGGTGTTCCCCATTGCTATTGCTAAATATTCAACACGTCGTACTACTTTTAGCATTATGAAGCATGATAAAAAAGAGTAATTTTCCTTTACTGCCGGTTTCTCTGTTCCAAATCATCTTCAAAGTTCGAGTGAAACTGTTTCTTCCAGGCAAGCGTGCTCCACCCTAGGCCGCGTCATCGCTTCACAACAGGCCAGTTACGGCCAAACGCAAACCTGTCCATAAAGTAAAAAAAAATACTCTGAACTCCTATTTAAAGAGTTACGTCCTTTTTAAAGCAGTACTATCTAAGATAACAGTTTTTGGTCGCTAATTGCTCCAATCCCTCTCAATTACGTCCATCCAAACTCAATTTAGGACCCGGATTATCTCATTATTTTTTACATCAACGGTAAAGGTCTTTATAGCCAAAATAATAGCATAACTATAATTAGCATTTATAACCTTCCAACGGCTGAGACACAGAACGCAGGAGAAGGGTTGGCCCAGAACCAGCCACGCGAGCCCAGAGGGGTTATTATGACGTCTTAAAGCAGGTGTGGGAAAAAGACAGAGCTAAACAGATCGTCTAGCGCCATCTCTTTCCCACACTGGAATTACTCCCGCTTTAAGGCCCTGGTAGATATCACAAGTCTTCGAAAATTTGAAGACCTGCGTGGTTCTAGGACACGCCAGTTTCCTTACGATGTTTCCACTCGCCATTTTGAGAACAGTAGTGATAAAACAAACCACAAAAAGAGATGACTTCTCCATAGCCTTGGACAGCACAAAGCACAAAGGTCACAACACCATAATACTAAAATATTGTTTTACAAGCACTTACCTGCTTTTATGCTCAACCTATAAAACTGACACTTTGAAACGATAGTCTATCTTCAGTTTACGCCAACAGATTTGGAACGAGCGTGGATTTACAACTAGCATACCTTTATGGTCAGTGAGTTACGACTATCTTCGGCGATCATACGGTGTAAACTGCGATTTTAGTGATATATTGATTTATTGAAGGTTTTAACTTTACTTATGATTATTTAAAGCATGCAATGAAATACAGTGAAATCTGAATATATTATTAAGTTTCCATTTACTTTTGTAGTTTTTAGAACACTGATTAAAATACGTCCACAAACACGATTTATGGTACAGATATGATTTATTTCACTTCAAGTATAACACAATATCCAATGGGATAGTCTGAACTGAATTGTCTGGACCGAAAACGTGACGAGCCATAGGTTTGAGTTTCGAAGAATAATGCAATCGTCTTTGCATTATTCTTCGAAATTCAAACCTATGGCTGTTCGAAATACAAACTTTAAGGGTTTGTCCTGGTTTCATAAATATTAATCACTTTGTTTAAACATAAAAACAGCTCGAAATTCAACATAATCTATTCTGTATCGATGATTTACTTTTCTTAAAGAAAATGTTAATTATTCAGAAACATATTTCACTAATTGTGACAGCGTAAAAACACAAATCAATGTAAAATTAAATGTTAAAATATAATTATAAATGTTCTTCTTATATCTACTGTCTAATCAATGTAACAGGAACACAATCATAATTCATTCAAATAAATTAGATTCTTAATTGATTGGTACTATTTATCCCAAGTGCTTTTACTCTGCCTGAACCTATCAATCAGTTTAAAACATATGTTTACTTATTCCTGCTTACTACTGAAAATAGTCGTCCCCGCATTGCGGTAGAAAATTCGATCCTTTGCCTTGTCCAGTCAACAGCTTTTCTAGATATTTTACCTAACACACAACTATAACGGTTTGTCCACAATTTGAAATTAGAATGCGTATTTCGAAAGCCACCTATAAAAATCGAACAAAAATTGTCTGATTTAAGTTTTACTGGCCAGGATTGAACATCAATAAATGATTGTCTCAGCTGCAGTCGACCTGATATGTTTAAAGTTTTCCAAGCAGGTGTGGTCATTACCAGCTTTCTGTTGTCTTGATAAAAGCGAGAGAAGCCAAACGTGCTGGTTGCACGTTTGGCTTCTCTCGCTAAAGATTTCATTTTACCACCAAGAAACTTTTTAGGCTTCTAAGCCTTCGGCTTTCTCTTCGGGACACTGAATCTTGCATCGTCAAGGAATAAATAAATCATCCACAGCTGTTTATATTAGATTTATAATATTCGACTAAAAATGTAACGTGACGACTTAAATATAAGAGAAAATTGTCTGATAGAATATTATAATAGAAGAAAAATAATACGCCATCGTAGTTAGTAATTTATAAACTATTATCAACGATTAGTCTTTGATTTTCTTTGCATAAGTTATACTTTAATAGAAGCTAATGCACGGACTTATTATTTTAATGCCAGCAGGATTTGTATAGATCCCACGATAAGTATCCATGTAAAAGTGAATAATGTTGAACTGAATTCAGTACTAAGTATGTTTTCTTGACCGTCTTTTATTCATTTTTCCCCCTTTAGGAGATGACACCTAGAACATATCATTATAGCAAGTACCTAGTTCCCATCCGTCACTCAAGTTATTTTACAAGTACACTTCTGAAATTCACGAAAATACGTGGTGTTCCTTTTTTTGCTGAAAATAGGACTGAGTACTATACAATTTATATAAATAAAAGTCCCACAGTGAAATGTTTTTCATACATAACTTTTATAACCCCTCGTCTACCTAGCCATTTTGGGGTCGGCTTCTAGTCTTACCAGATGTAGCTGAATGCCTGTATTTTACATAAAGTAACTGCCTGTCTGATCTCCACAACCCAGTTAGTACTGGGTAATACGATACCGCTTGGTAAGACTGGAATAACTTTCAGAGAAATCCCTTCAGTAATTCAGTGTCCTTTGAGTTCATAAAGTGAATACCTAAGTAAGCATAAACACCTGTTAAAACATTGTAATATCCCAGAAATGCTCCTCATGTTACTATGAAACAGTAAATAACATTAAAGGCTTTGGGACTTTGTTTGCTTACCTCTATCATTCTGTGAGGCAAAACCTTTGAGCTGTACCAACAATAAGTGGATCCAATGTAGATCAGGAGATTTGAATAGATATACCCGGTATTCTATTAGTATCCGTGAAACCGAAATATACCGAGTATTTTGGTATTGGGGAGTATATTTGGCAATGCTAGTAATATTTTGTATGGAATGATTCATCAGCTACTAATGTTTACCCATTTACTGGTACCTAATGTGTATCATGTGATACTTAGTCACAGTTAATGTTGTTTGAGGAAACTGTTGTATTGTAGCCAATTGTTGACGGAACAGACAATAGCTGATACGGATAACACAGTACTGTAATATAGGACTTGGCTAAGTAATATTGCTCGTTCACCTATATTTTATAGTGGGCTGATGCCGAAAGTAAAATGGTTTTACACCACGATCTCTCGTACGCCTAAATTAGATGCCGCAATTCGAGCAAAGCATAATATATGAAAGGTACCATAACAGAAGTGGTCGAAGAAGGGTTCAAAAGATGTTCAAGAAATTTAACATACGAATAGATACCTGGGTTAGGATATTGGACTTTTTTATATCAGTAGAACGTATCGCATGTGACTAAAAGAGCGGTGAATCTAGTTAAAGTTGATGGATGGACAGGGAGAGGAATACCAAAAACAATATGGATGGATTGTGTGAGGAATGATATGAAGGAAAAAGGAGTAAATGACGTGACGATTGGCAGGGGAGAATTTAAAAAAAAAGCTTGGTGCGCCGACCCTAAATAATGGGATTAAGATGAACGTAGGTGAAAGCGCGGAGCTCGTGGCTAAATAATAACAGCAGCTCGGAACGATCTTTAGGTTAAGCCGTGCTTGCCTAGGTTGGTCTGTTGACCACCCATTACATAAAGTTTCCTCCGTGCCTCGGAAAGCACGTTAAGCCGTTGGTCCCGGATATCATTTGTAGATCTTAGACAGTCGTTACAGGTAGTCAGTGGCCCAAAAAGTCTGACAACCAGTCTTAGCAAGGGGTATCGTATTACCTAGTACTTACTGGGTCATGGAGGTCAGATAAGCAGTCGCTCCATGTAAAATACTGGTATTCAGCTGCATCCGGTTAGACTGGAAGCCGACCCCAACTTAGTTGGGAAAAGGCTAGGCAGATGATGATGAGGTGAAAGCGCGGGTGGAAAGAAGCTAGTCCTAGTAGTAGTAGTATTCAATCAAAATCAAAATATTTTATTTCACATAGGCCTCGATGGGCACTTATAAAACGTCGACAAAAAGGTGCACGGTTCGGGTTGGTCGTTTCCTATGGAGAAGAACCAGCAAGAAACTCCATGGTTACTCTTTTCAAATCATTTGGTGTTACAGTATTATGGATACAGCATCTGTACTTAAGTATGGGGGACAGCGTAGGCCCGACAATAAGTCGTTGCTTACTACACAAAAAATGTAGAACAAAATAAAAAGTTAACAAAAGTTAACAAGCAGCTGGGAATCTACAAAGCCTACAATGTCCACACATTCACAAAAAATCGATGAAAAGAATCTATACAAAGGTAAGAGAATATTGTAAAGTACTAAATTAAACAAGTGACACAAATACTGTTATCAGTACTGTAACTATTTTGAGCAAAAGATATAAATGATTTGAAAATTACTGTAAAATCTGATTCGAAAGAAGAGAAAAAATTTGAGAATAGATAGAGACATCCACATATTTGTGCCGTTTATGAGCTACCAGGGAAGCCGCAAGCGCAGAAGTTACTAAGGCCAAACTTCTTTATCTTCATATTAAGTACAAACCAACACTTAAAAATGACCCACATCCCCAACTGCCAATACACCTAATGGCAGCCATTTTAATGTGAAAAATACCAACGAAAAGAGATCACCAACTTTGGGTCGGATCTTTTTAAATAAAGCGGGTCATTTTCGATCGGGCCTTCCCTATCCCTTTGGTCAAGTGTAGGAACGTACAAACAAACGATTTGTATGTATATATATCTACTGGTAGAATTTGAGAGGGTTTCGACGTACCTTTTATAGGGAAACCTCGTAGGTATTTCGGAAATAAAGTGCCTTTCATCTTTTGTTTTTTGAAATTGTTTGTTTGTAAACAATTAAGGTCCATATCAACTGTTTTCGTTACATAATTAGCTGCATAAGAGTCGGGAACTCATAGAAAACAATAAACATGGTAACTATCCCGTTTCTAGTATTAAAATTAAAATGCATAAGAGTGTTACCACAGTAATCGATCGATCGCCGATCACCAATCGATCGATGTTAGAAATGACGATGATCGATCAAATAGTGTAGCAGAAACTGTCAATCGACGTCGACTTATCCATTCAACCATCGATCGATGGCGTCGATCGACGATCGATCGATTGGTGTGGTAACAATCGAATCGAAATCGAATTCGTTTAAAATATTTCTATTTTTCTTATGAAACTGCGTGATCTTTTAAAAGAAGTGCTACTGGCAACACCAGTAAGAATTGATGTGGGTTGGTGATTTTTTTAAGAGATCTTTGATGTAACTTTTGATGTCATGCACAGCCTCGTTTATCAAGTGATGAGGTCCTGGGTTCGATTCCCGTGTCGGGCAAAGTGTAATTCGGTTTTTTTATCAGGATTTTCTCAGTAGCAGCCACAGAGTCTGGATTTGTGCCCGGTTGATGGCATTAGGCTCGCCCTATATTACAACTTAAATGTAACTGGTGAAATGTGGGTGTACTATTGGGCACACAACTCCCTAACGCTTCGAGGATTACAGGCGTGATATTGTAGTATGTCGTGTACAGAGATTTGCAGTTAGAAATATCGAATTACATGACCCGAGAGTCAATGTCATGATTCCATGAATAATGTTTGATCGCAATCTCGAATACCTATCAAATATTCCTGGAGCTATCAGCGACTCTTAATCGAACGTCAATCACGGTACATAACTCACTGAATCAACGTTGTGTACTGACAGGTAATGCATGTTCTACTTGCTGAATACATTAACAATGTCTTAAATGTACTAATGCTCAAATCGAGCGATCGCAATTGTCTGTAATGAAGCTTCAACTAAAGAAAAGAAAGCCATTCTTACACGCATACTAAAGGATAGGATATAGACTAGAGCATTTTCTCGAGCATTTGTGTGTAATGTAACGTTCTTACGAATGGTACAATACAGGTTAAAGCTCAGTTTCCAAAGCGTGAAGGGAAAGGTGAAGGGTGATACACTAGAACATATCATAGAGCGGCTCGTTGTTCTGTTACAAGTAAATGCTCTAGTCTATACTCACCTTTATACTCACGCCTCTTTCCCATGGGGTCAGACAGAAACCAAAGAACGCCACCTGCTATGATCTAATCTTAGTACGGCGAGTTAAAGTAAAGGGACAATTTAAATTAGCTAGCGACTCCATAAATGAGGGAATTATTGATGATAGGATATTTAAAGATGATACAGTAAAAATATCAAGGACCGCTTAAAACATAACATAACAACAGGCCTGTAATCCCCGAAGGGTTAGGCAGAGGTGTACGTAATTGTAACACCCACATTTCGCCAGTTACATTTAAGTCCCATGTAATAGGGGGCGAGCCTATTGCCATCAACCAGGCACAAATCCACAGTCCTTGGCTGCTACTGAGAAAGTCCTGTTGAAAAAACCCAATAATAATTTGCCTGACCCGGGAATCGAACCCAGGACCTCATGCAAAGCGGTCGCAGTTGGGACAACTCGACCAACGAGGCAGTCACCGCATATACTGTAGTGCAAATATGTTACAATTATAAAGTAATGCCTTCTCTCTAACTACAGAACTCCACCTACTACGATCCTTACATTCTTCTTTGGCTTCGTCCACGTTCATACATCTTGTACATAGTGTTACTTGAAATCTCAATTCTACTTTTACTAAACTTTACCGTACCTATAAAGAATGAAAAAATATTTATTTGTCTCACCAAGGAGCCTCAGGAAAAGGAGGAGGTCCTGTATGAGGCCAATATGCCACTATCTCAGCATGGTGCTGTAACATTTAAAAAAATCACAGCGCTGGTACTCCGATAGGGCCCAAAGTAATGCCACACTCAGATACGAATAAAATGTTTACCTTTTATGTTAATAAAAATATCAGAAAGATCCTGAAAAAGGCCTTAAAATCATTTATAGTGAGATAATGTTTTTATACAAAACTCACCAGAATATACAGGCTATCCCAAATCCTAACGATACAGCCTCATTATCCCAAATTGACATCTCTCTACAAACTTAGGCAGCACTTATCCCATTAGAAAAAGCTTTTATCTCTTACGCAAATCCAATTATAATACTTAGGGCCACCACGTATCTACAAACGCAAATAATTGGCCAAAGCAGCTACATTCAACCGTATAGACCAACCCTCATCAATCAATTGTCAACCCTAAGTACGGGTAGACAGAGTGAAAAATGTTTTTGTGTTCAGGTAGACGACTGATTGGTATCGGGAATACGTTAGACTCAATTATATGGTGGTTGGTTTGGGGATAAAAATAACGCGGGTTTTTGTTCGGTCGGTGAAAAAACATTATTTTAGTTTTGGGTACTAAATCCTTCCTGATACAGCTTTCAGTCGAAAAAAAAAATTCGGCCAAGTACGAGTCGGAGTCGCGCATGAAGGGTTCCTTAACATCGTAGTAGGGGAACCCCCTTTAATTTTTTATTTATTTTTATAATTTGTTGTTATAGCGAATTAGCGACAACAGAAATACACATTCTGTGAAAATTTCAACTGTCTACCTATTACAGATCATGAGATACAACCCGCTGACTGACAGACAAACGGACGGTCGGACAGCGGAGACTTAGTAATAGGGTGCCGTTGATTACCCTTCGGGTACGGAACCCCAAAAAGGAAATGGTTAAAACATTACATTAATACGCTTGTAATCACTGAATCTTTAGCCATGCCATATATGCACGAAGCAATGACCATGGTTTCTTACGGTTTCGTACATCCGAATGATAAAACGGAACCCATATAGGATCACTCTTGTGTCAGTCCGTCTGTCCAATGTCCATCAGTCACAGCCAATCTACTCCGAATCTACTGGACCGGTTCGTACACATGTGAATATCTGTAGCACAAACACGTGTATCGTAAATAAATGAATATCGAATATGGACCAGTTATTTTTAGGGGCAAATCAGGAAATAAAATAAATAAAGTTTTGCCAACATGTGACATTTCAATTAATGAAAGTATGGTATGGAGGTTTCAAATATATTTTATTTTTAAATTAACAGTTTTCATGTTATTTACGAAACTAATAGCATTTAGCCCTGCCTTTATCTCTGAAAAAATTAATACAGAAAATACACACACATGCTAAAATGCTAAATCACTCAATATTGTGCGTACAAATTTACAGTTGCAGCATTTCTTGAAATAAAATATTTCATTATTCATTCCGACTTCGGGACTCCACTGCGTGCGGGCGATACGTACTTGGCCGGTTTGAATTCGTAAGTTCGACCTTCTACTGCAGTACTTTTACAGCATTGACAGTTGTCTGAGGTAGGGGAAAAATACCTATTAGCAGATTTTAAAATGAAATTGCGATTTACAGTATCGTGTGTACAATCAGCGTAATACAACAACAAAAGCGATTAGAAATTGTGGTGTGTAATTTGGTTTTCTTATAGACAATCTTCTTATATATATACAATTATTTAAGAGATCAATTCATGCTTCTAGACATGGTTTGGGCTGTGCTTTGCCTGTCAGTGAATTTCATTGACGTTAGAGTATGAGTGTTTATCATAAGACAAGCCTGACTATTTGCATCTAATACCCGTGTCTGGGCAGCGTTCGGGAAGTTGCGTGGTATCTTCTCGTCCAACTTACCGCAGTGTCTCAAGACGAAAGTCTATGACCAGTGTGTGTTGCCAGTGATTACATACGGGACCGAAACGTGGTCGCTCACAATGGGCCTCATCAGAAGGCTGAAAGTCACCCAAAGGGCAATGGAGAGGGCTATGCTCGGAGTTTCCTTGCGTGATCAAATCAGAAATGAGGAGATCCGCAAGAGAACCAGAGTTACCGACGTAGCCCGAAGAATAGCCAAACTTAAGTGGCAGTGGGCAGGGCACATTGCTCGCAGAACGGATGGCCGATGGGGTCGAAAAGTTCTGGAGTGGCGACCGCGAACCGGAAGACGCTGCGTTGGAAGGCCTCCCACTAGATGGACCGATGACCTCGTAAAGGTTGCAGGGATCCGCTGGATGCGAGACGCACGGGACCGGTCAATGTGGCGACACTTGGGGGAGGCCTATGTCCAGCAGTGGACGTCTTTCGGCTGAAATGATGATGATGATGATGACCCGTGTCTGAGGTGACTGATGAGAATATGAGTAATAGAGAAGTACGGAAGAAGAAGATATGCATGTCATCATGCTGCGCAAACCCCAAATGAATTGGGGTAAGGGTAGAAGAATGATAATGATGATGATCCACTGAAAATAGCCCAAAGAAAATATAAGGAAATTCTTATTCCCTAGGCTATTTTCTAATTGAGTTACTTGTTTCAATATTAAACAGAACCAAGACGTCGAATTGACAAAAAATTACATATTCATTTGTTTTTCAAGTGTGACCTTTTTAAGGATATTTGGGGAACCCTTACCCTAATATTCCCTCAAGGAAATGAAAGGCAAACAATAGCTTTTGATATGAGAAGGAGCAGGAAAACGTCTGGAGAAAATATTTGTATGGCTTCAATAAGTATATCTTAACGATGTTATATTAAGGAATTTTTGAAGAAACAATAGAATTATATTCTAAACGATTGATATCTTGTGTGGCATTTTCGACAAAACTGTGTATTTTTATTAAAGCAAGTTCTCTAACATATGTAGGTATTTAAGTTTTTATGGTGTAGACTACGATGGTGTGTGTGTACTCGTTGGTCTACCCGGAGACTAGTTTTATGCCCGTAATTACCCTCACCGTCTATTACATGGGACTTATAAATGGTGAAAATAGTCGTAATGTTCTGTTATGCATGTCAATAGAATTGATTATATCCAGTTCTATGGAAAAAGAGCTCAAACGACCAATTTTTTCTATTATTATTCTATACGATTTTATCTCACCAAAGGAAAATGCCGTAACCAACTTTAAAATTAAACTAGAAAATAAGCAGCCAGTTAATTTAATACTGTCGTCAATATAATCTCATTGTGTTGAACAACAAAGACGTTGGACATTATCTTCCTTCGTCAGCACGTCGATACGGATCGCATTGTTGCAGTCGTGACGTCACGAAGATGGACCAAAATGTTTCAATTTAAACTTAGACGTTGAGTTTATTTGTAATTTAATTTCCTAAAACCGGTGAGTGAAGGAAATAATAAGTTTTCCTCTAAGACTTCGAAAGTTTGACAGCCGGTGTTACCCAGGACTATCGTGTCTCCCAGTAGCTGGTTGTGGAGGTCGGAGAGGCAGCCACTTCATGTAAAAGCTGGATTCGTTAGATTGAAACCTTGAGGTTCCAACATAGTCGTGAAAAAGCTAGGTAGAAAACGTTCGTTACCTATATTTTTCATCAATTAGTATTTTTGATACAAGTGATAAAAGTGGCCCGGAATTTCTTACTTGGGAACTCGTTTCTCGGAACTTGTCAGGCACTTGCCTTAATTTACAATTAAATGAATTTGTTATTTTATGACAATATAGGTTTCAAGCTAAACCATTTACTACGAAATCGTCGACACAATTTTCAGTGTGACATAACTCCAGCAATATAACAATAATGAAACGCCTCAAAATAAAATTTCTAAGAGAAATAATATTTTTAAAAGTTATCGTAATCATTATTTCTACAGAACGTAACTATAATCTTTATTTCATTGCTATTATTTTAAAATAATAACTTAGCGGCTGGTAAATAACATAATCCACAAAAACAATTATTGTAAAACTATAAAGAATATCGTATCTTTTGTATTATATTTTCTACTCAAGTATAATACGTACTTCAGTAAATATGCCATCAATAACTAACGAATTCTTTTAATGAATAGTTTGTCAAAATGTGTTTTTATGTTATAGCATGTAGCTTTTAAGGTGTATGCATATTTCACACGTATTCATGTATAATAAATATGTAATAATTAAAAACAAGAAAATTGTACCAAGACCTCATTGCTCGTTAATCTATGGATCCTTACAATTTTATTAATTGAAATTAATTCGTAATTACTGGCCATTTCTTATTAGCGTTCCTGCTATGCAGTACGTTATTTTTTAAATTGCCTAAAGCGGGGATTTTTTCTGTCGATTCTTTATTTAAATATTTAACATAGTTTTCTTTTGTTTACAGGAAAAGGATCTGCATATTTTACAGCAGCTCCTTTATTAGGGTAAGTCATATAGCAATTATGGTTGGTTACTACAAGTCCCTCATAAACCGGTGACAAAACTTTACTCTGACCGACGACTGAATCTTTGAGAGTAATCTTCTTCTCTTCGCATAGTGGGGCCTCAATCGGGACGCAAAAATAGCCGATCCAACGACTTGCGCACTCTTGATCCGTCATCGGTTTAACTATGCTCGTTTGAACGCAGACACACAAGTTAGTTATGCCTATGACGGACTAGCTGTACGTGACTTTTTAGAGAGCGCAGAGGTGTATCGTGAATTAGATGTCGTGGTTGGAAAAATCCGTTCTCGATGACCTTGGACTTAAGCAGTTCTAAAAGGGATCAAAGTTTGTATGTATCCTCGTACGAGTACTATGCAGTACTGAATGAATGCATCAATAGTTATGAACGTGGCAATATTAGTGAAAGAGTATGTCTGCCTTGTGTCACATGTGAAAAGTAATGACTAAAATGATGGTAGAAGATGACGAGCTAACCAGTCAAGATTGAAAGTACCCACCAATTTTATTTCAGTCATCCTTCCCCACATACATTTTGCTCCAAACGTTACCAAAGTAACCATACTATCAAAATTACATCCACTAACAGCCTACTTAGTATGCCGCCCGTAACAGGAAACATAGCAACCTCAACATGGCCGAAGCAACCTCAACATGGCCGAAGCAATTTACTGGGGGATTCCCATTTCCTTCTTTTAGGTTCCCCGTCTCTTAAATGACAACAGGAGTAGGGTGGAGAAACGTGCTTTCTTTACTGTACCTTAAAAGTGGTTAAAATTCGAAGTAAATGACGTGGCATTACAAAAAGGAACGAAGGCGCATCACGTTCTGTGTTCGGGGCTTTATTCATCAGTTGGCAGTATGAGTATGATGGAACTCGACACGTTCATAGACAAGAATAGAAGGAAGATGAGAAGGATCTTCTAAATAAATGCATGACATGGCACCACACACCTTTTCTTAATATTTTATGAGGCTTTTCTAAGCATAAATGACGTGTCGTCTTGGTAATTCTGATTTTTAATCTGTATTGGTAATAAATTACATCCAAACCTTGGCATTAGGTCCTCCTATGTGTCTCTCATGTACATGAAGTTTAAATAAGTAAAATGACAGGAACACTAGAACATGTTCTGTTTACAAAGACTGATCTCCAGACCGTTAGGTATTACGTAGGCAGATTTCAAGTGCATAAGCTCCGATGCATTTTCACATAGTCAAAACAACTATGACAAAGCTTGACCAATCCCATTATTTACACCAATTCGTTTTCTAACGAGTTTCTCTTCATATTTTAACAGCTTCATAATAAGCACAGTAATGGCTTCTAACAAAGCACGATTACTATTTCACAGAAGATATTTTCTTATTCTGTTCACGCTCTATTTCCCAATAACACGAAATTGTTCCGTTTTGCAATAAATATTCGTTCGTATACAACAATTTATCACACGATAAATCTTTCACGAAAATCCTATCATTGTATTTGGCAACTTCTATTGCCATCTGGCTAACGCGTTAACTTATATAATAATCAACTGGCATTTACGAAAACGGACTCTTTATTTTATAGCTTAAGGAAATATTTTCATGTTTTTTCTAATGTTATATTAGGAAAATGAACTCTATTTGTTGGAAGAGAAAGTTGGAATTTAGTTAGGTGTAACAGCTGGAGGTTGGACAGTCGTAATGCTTGGCCAGTTTGTTTTATTTTTGGCTAAGTTTCTACTAGAATAAACTCGTTATTACTTTTAGAACCATTTTTTTTTATCATAAGCTACTCCAGAGTTAAAAGTTTAAATGACTTTAAACTTTTAAAGTAATTTAAACTTTTAACTCTGGAGTAGCTACACAATAGTGCATTTCTTCCTCCGAGTAACTAAGTCATTCTGGACAAACGGGACAATATAAAATGATTGCTGCGCTATAGCTCCTAGCAACACAAAACATATTAAAACTGCCATAACATAAAAATCCTGAAATCTACGAAGGTCAAAATAATATCCTCTTAATTTAAACACAGAACCGCTAGAAAAACAAGCTTTCGACCGACTTCCTCGAATCTGCCACTACTAACCCAAACATACATCAAAATTACTGAGTTTACATTTCAATAACCAATAACTGAGCTAAATATAATCTTTGTGTATTTACAGTAGCGATATAAAAAAATAATATTCCATAGTAATATAGCCAATTAGCAGCCAGACATGCTTCCTTGATACCAGGATGGTATTAACCTTGAGGAGTTTATAGAAATTCTAATTTTGATATCAGCCTAATTGGGGAACGATCCTAACCTTTCTATATAATGGAGTCTTTGACCCAAATCTACATAGAATCTTGATCTTACAAGCATCGGAGATGTCTCCTATCTAGATTTGCATGTTGTGATGAATAGTACAAATTGGGTCGGTAATTGGAACGCCCGTTTCGTCAATAAATCTTTGGTGTCTTCCGTCAATATCGGCTGGCTTTGAACTCATTAGCATCGTTTTAGAGGATCAAAATGCTGGTGAATATTTAACTATGACACCATCTCTGAAATAGAAAAATTAAGGTTTTGTTTAATTTATTTTGATTTAGAAAAAAAAATGGCGGGATAACAGGTACTTTTTCTGATCAGAAGATGTTTTTCTTTCGATATTGTTTGATTTAATCTCATAGTTAAATCATCTATTTTTGCTTTCATGTGTTACTAACATTCTCCAAATTAACTGATGTCATCAATTTCAAAGACCATCGAAAATTGAATCTTTCAAGTATGCAATTTCATCTGCCACTGTAACATTGCCTCATTTAAGTTTTCAATTACAGTCTGCCTTTGACAAAATAACAGTCGATGGTGCTGCCACAAGTCACCAATCAAGTGCAATGATTATACCACTGACGGTATCAGCCATTTTCATCATTTCCATCAATTTACGGAAAACACTATCATCCTCTACTGGACATTTACTGCCTCCCAACAATGATTAATAGTCGCACACGCAATATTTTGGGCAGAAATAATATATTTTGTGATCTTAGATCATCCTCTTGTTTTCGGTTACTTGTCCATTACAGCGGAAGTAAATCTTCTGCTCAAAACAATACAACAGTGTTTCTAAATATACTGGGTTGTGCAATTCTTACATTATTATTTACGACAGAGCGAACGGTGTTTATTTCAACACTTGGAAAGTTTTAAAAGCGGAACAGTAATGTTTCAAGAACAGACTTAATTGTCTCATCATCATTCTCTTGCCCATCATCATCTGGCTAGCCTTTTCCTGGATGCAGCTGAATACCAGTCCAGACCTCCACTAGATCTGTGCCCACCTAGTATTTCGGGACATCGCCAAGCGGTAGGTCGACTCTTCTCGTGGCTAGAGGTCTGGCCTATTTCTTGGCCAAAGAATCAGCATTGCGATCCAACATGGTAATGTTGTCAGCCTTTTGGGTCCTTTCCCCGCTGAGAGCGATGCGGACGAATTGTTTGACGCCCTTTCATTCTTTTTTGCTTTTGATACATATACGTACATATTTTAATTAATATTTTAGGTCTGTCAGTATGCCTATATTTAATTCTGGTCAGTAAGCATGTATTTAATTTTATGTACAACATGCGGTGATAATATTCTAATTTGTCCACGAATGTTTGTTTGAATTCTATATCCATATCAATAAACATAGCATGAGCTCGTGGCTACATAATAACAGCCGCTCGGGTCGATCTTTAGGTTAAGCCGTGCTTGCCTAGGTTGGTCTGTGGATGGGTGACCGCCCATTACATACAGAGTTTCCTCCGTGCCTCGGAAAGCACGTTAAACCGTTGGTCCCGGCTGTCATTTGTAGATCTTTGACAGTCGTTAGGTAGTCAGTGGCCCAAAAAGTCTGACAACCAGTCTTACCAACGGGTATCGTATTACCCAGTACTAACTGGGTTGTGGAGGTCAGATAAGCAGTCGCTCCATGTAAAATACTGGTATTCAGCTGCATCCGGTTAGACTGGAAGCCGACCCCAACACAGTTGGGAAAAGGCTAAGCAGATGATGATGATAATCAATAAACATAGCAAGATTCCACAATATTACCCAACTACCGTAATACTTCTAACAGTAAAAATAACACGGAATCGTACTTATACAAATAGTTTAGTTTGTACAGAATTACTCCACTGATTTTCTTTGCCGATGGTTGTATCGAGGAAAGAACATCAAACAAGGTACTTTGTAAACTTCAGCGCACAATAAATCTTGTTCATTTCCATTACAAATGGTGGCTATCTTCTGGTATTGGGCTGTTAGGAATACTTTGTTTTTAGAAAAAACTTTATCGTCAGTTGGAATAGGTAACCTCATGATTGATTTGGTTCTATCATCGCCGTCATTCATAATATGAATTGTCATTCTCACATTTGCAAAACATATTATGTACCTACTTATCTAACTAGATTCATCTACCAGCCCTTATCCCATAATTATCACATGGAGTCGGCGCAACACGTTTTTTCTTCCATTCTCCCCTGTCAGCCGTCACGCTGTCGTTTATTCCCTTTTTCTTTCTTTTGCTATTATTCTGTTAGTTCCTACTTACAGAATATACCTTCAATCACATAACGTCTATACCTATTCGTCAAGATATCAATCTTATCTTTCTTCATCCGTAGATTTATACATGACCGAATTTTTCCCATTATTTTGGCACATGTCGAAACAATCTGGGCGCATTCATTCACACCCGGATTGGCCTTCACATAACACGTGTAAAGCCCACTTTATTTCGAAGTATCTTTATGTATAGATGCAGGTTCGCGAACACCCACAGGCGTTTAGAGTGCTCGACACGTGCCCACTTCGTAAATCATCATAAATAAAGATACATCGTAATAATATACTCGTGAACGGCCACTGTTACTGGTTAGTATGAGTAACAACCTATGACTGTTGCATTGTAAGGCCACAGGAGAAATTGCCATGATTTAGGAAAGCTGGAGTCGATCTTCTTGGCGTAGTTTTTGTTTCACCTTTCATTATTATAAACGCCTTCAATAAGGTATTATTCTGACTGAGTATGTTTCAGACCATTCTATACGCTTATCTTGTGAAACTGTGATTCCGTTTAATAGTTCTTAAAAATTGATTCGAACAGCTAATCCACCTCACAAATTGATCGATTACAAACCTACATTCAGTGAAAACAGAGGTATAAGTTGAGGTTACCAAAGAAGTATATACAATCTTTCTATTTTTAGTTGCCCTCCACTTTCATGGAACTATTAGCCACGTAAATCTGTATCATAAAGTCTAACATCCGTATTATCTTTAACATCGTTTGTACCCACATCGAGGAGTCTTACACAATTTTATTGGTGATTCAGATTACTATGAAGCTTTGTTTTCCAAGTATGTATTTTTAGGCTCAACGTACGTTTAACCTTCCTATACTCGCGCGTTGGTCTGTGAGACCGATAAAACAGTGTTTCTTTCGATTTTTTCTGCTACAATCAATGATGGCATTTTGTACTTCCTGTTACCTGCATGATTAGTTGCTGCGATAATTTCAGGACTAGAAGTGTATTGGTGCGAATAGCACATATAGCCGTATCAAGCGAATATCGGTCTGTGAGACCGAAGGCGACGCGGGTATAGATGTTACAAAAATTGTCTTCCGTGATTTTGTACTGAAGCTTAAATTATGATACTGATATCTCAAATTATTTCTGTTTATAATAGCTAATAATGTATGTTTTAGGTTTGTAGGTATGTTAGAAGAAAAAAAATCACCTTTGCTAACATTTTACGACTACGTACAAAAATCTAAAAAAAATTCAGAAACTACAATGAAAGTATATACTCAGTAAATTATCGGTTTAATGTCGGTAAATTAACAGTTTTACGATACTTGAGAATACTTGAATACTTGATCCACGTATAAGTTATTTGAGAAAAAAACCCGAAATTGATTTTCAAACCTCCGCCTCCGGTCTGTCGGACCGTACGCGAGTATAGGTGTTATAAAATTTGGTGCGAGTATACGAAGGTTAATGAAGTTTCAACAATCATGATTTCATCGTTAAGATGTTTGACTAAACTGGGATTTTTTTGTGGCCGGAATGTTATCCTCGTACCAAGTTGATATTAGCTTCCTGTTAGTAATACTACAGCTTGTTATTGTAATTCTGCTGAATTGGGTTCTTGTTAAATAGTGCATACTTCTACTTATAGTTGCTGGCATGACATGATATTTCATTAGTACAAAACTTTGCTACTTCCACGGCTTCGTATTCAGTACACAAGGTAAATACTTTGTAAGTTGTAATGAGGATTGTAATAATCGAATTCAAATTCAAATTCTTTGTTGCGAACTAAGTGTACAGTATTTTGTCGATGGTAACAATAGGTAGGTTCTTGGAACTTAGTTGATCGATTGCCATCTGCTTTCGTGTTTAGTTTCGCCAAGCTCTTTTCTCTCTACCTCTCTTTCTCTCTCTTCACATCTAAACAAATAAATAAAATAGAAGTCTCTGTTTGTAGTTTCAAAATAACAGCTTTTTACTGAATGCATATGAAAGTATATACCAGGGACTGAAAGCGGTTACGGTTAAAGGTGGTTATACCCCAAAAACATACCTGTACCGGTTTAAAATAAAGGTTGAGCTATACCGATACCTTTATAAATAAAGGTTGGGCTGTACCGTTATTTAACCTTTATATAATTTCGGTACCGAAAAACGTGCAAGAACACGTTAGAACTTGTGTATTTTGTACATTTTGTTTACTGTACTGAGCTATAATAATGTGCAACAACCAGCAAACGAAAGACAGACAGAGTGGCGAGGCGGTGCGTCAAAGAAAACCCCTATCTATTAAGGTTAAGGTACTGCTACCGAAATATTTATAACGGTTGTAGTACTTCTACCGAAATATACCGTTACGCATTTCCAACCTTTAAATTCCGCTACTGAAAAAAAAAACGGTATCGCAATATTTCGGTAACCCTTATTTAACGGTATGACGTCATACCGAAATTTAAAGGTACCTTAATTTTTGGGTAATTCAGTCCCTGGTATATACGGTACTTATGGCAAAAAACCATTTTTTTTAATTTTTGGCTGTCTGTTTATTCCGGCAATCTCCGACACATCTGGACCGATTTTGACAGGACTTTTACTGACAGATAGCTGATGTTATGTAACTTAAGCTACATCTGTTTTAGAAAAAGGATTAAGTTTACGTGCAAAAAAATTAAAACCCTTGAAATTGTTAACAATAGTAGTTAAGTAACTATAGTATTATTTTTATTATAATTTCATGCGGACGAAGGTCGCGGGCAAACAGCTGGTGTTAAATAATTCTCTAAGAATAAATACAGCCACATACTTATAGGATGAGCAATGGCAGTATCATCTAATTCTAACTGAACAAGACTTCAGGACCCATCAACCTCATTCCTATTCATACCTGAATGGTTTACCATAACATCACCTGATGTTATCATCACCTGCGGTTATTTTATCGTACTCAGCTCAAGCCACAAGTGTAGTACACTCGACCTGATTGAGCGTTCTTACACCACATAAATCAGCAGGAAAATGCTAATGATGTACTTTATAAACACATTTGATAAGCTTTGAAATCCGGACATTTATTTGCTTGTCCGTTTACTAAAGTCCTTCTGTATGTAAGGGATTTCTTGGCTGTTTGCCAGGATACGTTTTGCTAAAGGGGCCGGTGAGTGGGACTGTTAACTTCATTAGTAATATTGGTGGTTTCGACGAACCTATACATCACTGCATAGCACGGGTTCTGTAGAATGAAGTGACGCGTAAGAACTGATCTGCATTACTCAGTAACGTACTCACACTCAGTGTAAGGATGTGAATGCTTTTAAGGAACAAAAGAGTCAATTAAACTAGCTTTGACGCTTTGTTTTGATTTGGCGAAGATTCATTGGATAGAAGTGATGCAGTTCAAACAGCAATGTATAATAAAACACACACACACAACACACACACACACACACACGCGCACTTGATTTAAAATGAAATTCTATTTTTTCGTGTATATATAATATAAAGTGCAAACATTATTTTACCCATTGGTAACCAATTAATCTTTCACGTACATAAATAAAAATCGTAAATCATATCATACGTAGCCACAATATAAACAAAATGAATGATGAATATTATGTGTCCTTCACTAGTGATCATTTTTTATCATTTTTATAATAAACAGCGGAAGATTAGACGAAGAATCCGGGTGTTTTTGTTTGATTCAGTTTTGTGATTTACGCTCACCCCAAATAGATTATAACTATAGTTGAAACCAAAACAGTGTCTTACCAGTTTGACCGATCCTTATTACGCGATCCTTATTGCGTCGTGTTCGGACTGCCTTTAAAATCGTAGTGCTGTAACATTTTTTCTTCACATTTGGTGAGCTGATCCCAAAATACTTGGGAACAGGCTAGGCAGATGATGATGATTGGTGAGTGCAGTTAGTTACACGTTACTTTTGAGTAGTTACTCGGACGACCAGTCGTCAATTGTCAATCTCATACTAACATTAATGAGGAAAATAAAGAGTGGAAATAGACCCTTAACACAAACGAAAGGCACTTGTTCTCCCCGACTTTGCGATCATTTTTTTGTTCTAGACCATACCTGGGAACCTTCTAGTTACGGAGATATTGGGGGTCAAAGTTCCAACTTTTTCATAAGTTTTTTTTTTAAATACTAGTTTTTTAATGTAAGATTTTTACTTTACACACCTCCACGACCCCCGTACTATTCAAACCATCCATTAGCACAGTGCTTTGAGTGCTTTCCATCGAGTCCTACTTTAAAACGTGATTTATAACCCCAAAAAAAAAGTCGATTCCCAGCAATAATTTTTGCGTAAAGTTACTTAGTGTGATGTACAGAATGCTTGGTTGACGGATATGTGAAGGGTCTGTTTACACCCTGTATACAAGTCCGTGATTAGACCTGTCGTACTGTATGGATTGAAATGTTGGGCTGTGAAGAAGATGGATGAAAAAAGATTGCATCTAGAGGAGATGAGAATGTTGAGGTGGATGTGTGGCAAGTGAAAAGAATGTATAAGGTAAGGAACGAGTATATTACAGGAAGTTTAAAAGTTGTCCCAATTACAGAAAACTTGAAAGGGAATCGACTGTCTTGGTATGAACTTGTGGTGAAGAGGGACGAATCGCATGTGACTAAAAGAGTGATGAATATAAACGGAGATAAGGGATAGGAAGACCAAAGAAACGACGGATGGATTGTGTGAGGAGTGATATGAAAGGTAAAGAAGTAAATGATAGCGTGACGGTTGACAGAGAAGAAAGGAAGAAAAAAACGTGTTGTGCCGCCCCCTAGTAACATGGGACCATTACAGGAATATGATGATTACTTGCACGTGACAAGGATTTTTTTCGTCATTATCTATCTAACCTTTAATTAAAATTATGTAAATTAAATTGAATTGAATTAGTAATGTTGTGTTTTGTATGTAATGTGACTGTGTGTGTGTAATTATTTCTTTTATGAGTCAGTGTTGCTTTTTTTATTATTTTTAATAAAATATTCCATACTTTCTATCTACCTCAACAAATTTTTCCCTCCAGCTCTTGGACAGTTGAGAAATCACGAGGATTAAAAAAAGAGCAATTACGGTGAAATTTTGTTAATGAACCCTGACCAGCGAACCGTGGACTGATTGAACTAAACCATCAAAGGGTTAATCTTAATTAACATTAATTAAATTTCGCAAGGACGAAATCAAACAGCCTGTACCGGTCATTGGTGGTCGTGTAAATATATTTTGTGTTAGTTAATCATGGCTGGGTGCTACTAATTTTAATTAATTTGCCTCAAAAATGTGTAGTTTAATTAAAAGCATTGGTGCAGTTTGTTATTTGTTAAATAATGTACCAATGGAATATCTTAAGAAATTAATTTAGTTCAACAAAAGACTCGTTTTTCTCGCAGTTTAATATATTATGGTCGTCACCACTTCTCGTCAAAATGGACTTCATCAAGAACATTACATAACATACGCCTGTAATCCCAGAAGGGTAAGGCAGAGGAATCTCTAATAGTCCACCCACATTTCGCCAGTTATGTGTAAGTCCCATGTAATAGGGGCGAGCCTATTGTCATCAACCGGGTTCCAGACGCCGTGGCTGCTATTGAGAAATTCCTTATGAAAAAACCCAAACAAAATTTTCCCGACCAAGGAATCAAACACAGGACCTCATGCTCAGCAATCGCGATTGCAACCATTAGACCAACGAGGTCGTCATCAAGAACATTGTTTTATTGAGATTCAAGACGTTCTTTAACGGATAAACCATCGAAAAGAAGCCTTTATTCTATTTTCATAAAATAATTTGGTGGAATAGAAAGAGCATTCGCTTGGTCACCAATCTTTAAAAGAACATAATGACGTAATATATTCGTCAATTTGGATCCCACCCAAGGTGTGAAGGAGTCAGTATTGAACAGACAACATTGCTCTATCATTCAAGGAACCACAAACCCCTGCACCAGGATGTTAAAAGCGGAACAATGATAAAAGTACACAATATTGTGTGAAAAAGGCGAATCTTGGCAACTCGCCAGATAGGAACGAAACGGTATATCTCTACCAGACTGAAGTGAAGTCATTTGGAAAATTGTGTAGTGTTCACACATATCTTCTGAACAACAATATGCCTTTATTGGCAATAATAGGCATGATTTAGGATGACGATGGAGATAAAGTTATCATATTAACATTCAAGTCCGACATTAGCTGTAATGATGTAAACTTATACTGTCACTTACGGGATATCTTCCGTGATTGTTCATTATTTTGAGCTCCCGATATTTCGGCGCTTTTGCAAGTGCCATGATCGCGGGTTGACTGGAGAATGCGGGTGGATGGAAAATAAGAGTGGTGGATGGAGTATCAGTGTTTGTAATTATGTATGTTGGGTTACTTAAACCTCGTTGGTTGAATGGTTCGCAAGAGGAACTGCTGAACATGAGGTCCTGGATTCGATTCCTAGTTCGGGCACAGTGTAATTGCGTTTTTCCATCAGGAATTTCTCAGTAGCAGCCACGGAGTCTGGATTTGTGCCTGGCAACATAACTAGCGAAATGTGCAAACCAACCCTTTGGAGATTAAAGGCGTGATGTATGTATGTAAAATACCATAACATCACGCCTGAAGAGTTACGCAGAGGATCCGTTGTACAGTACACACCCATATTTAGCCAGTTATGTTTTCCCACGCATGGAAAGCGACCTTATTGCCATCGAACGGGCCCAATCTTGATTCAAGGCTGCGACTGAGTTGGAAAATCCAAAGACACTTTGCTTAACCTGAGAACCGAACCCAACTCTTCGAGCTGCGACCTACCAACCACCAAACTAGGAACATTTAGGTTGCATCATTTTATTGGTAACCCTTTTAGTAAATTAGTAATTTACGTATAAAGTAAAGTAGAAGTAGTGTGTAGTAGTAGTAGTTAAGTTTTTAAACTGACATGGTGACTAACACTATCGTAAACGCTAAAACATGATATTTACCATGTTAACTATTTGTATATCCGTGATCATTGCGCTTGCAACAATGCCGAAATTTCAGGAACTCATATCAAATAGTAAACATGATAAATATCCAGTTTTTAGTGTTAATGATAAAGTATTTTAATGTCAGAAACACAATATTTCGTCTACTTTTCCGAGTTGTAACATATTTCGATAGCCATCGGCGCCTCTCAATTACAAAAATATAAATCCAGCTCCATGTGATATTTCAACCGTATTTATTACTACTGTTATCGTTAAAAACTTGACAAGTTAAAATGGCGGAATGTTGAAAGAGTAGGAACATACATTTGAATATTATTTACGACACAGTTTAAACTACACTCACACACTGTTAAAATAATAAATTAAAATGACGTTGATGTATTGCAGGTAATAAATATGTTAACAGAGCTTATGCGGTAGTATAGGACTGATTTAATACATCAGGTTTAAAATCTACCAAGTCGTAATGAGAGTTCTTGTATAACATCTCCTGATTACTTTTTATGCACAATTTTTGTTGTGAAGATAAAAGAAAGAATGAAACGAAAGAAAAGAAAGAAAAGAAAGAAAAGAAAGAAAAGAAAGAAAAGAAAGAAAAGAAAGAAAAGAAAGAAAAGAAAGAAAAGAAAGAAAAGAAAGAAAAGAAAGAAAAGAAAGAAAAGAAAGAAAAGAAAGAAAAGAAAGAAAAGAAAGAAAAGAAAGAAAAGAAAGAAAAGAAAGAAAAGAAAGAAAAGAAAGAAAAGAAAGAAAAGAAAGAAAAGAAAGAAAAGAAAGAAAAGAAAGAAAAGAAAGAAAAGAAAGAAAAGAAAGAAAAGAAAGAAAAGAAAGAAAAGAAAGAAAAGAAAGAAAAGAAAGAAAAGAAAAGAAATAAAGAAAAGAAATAAAAGAAAAGAAAGAAAAGAAAGAAAAGAAAGAAAAGAAAGTAAAGAAAGAAAAGAAAGAAAAGAAAGAAAAGAAAATAAAGAAAAGAAATAAAGAAAGAAAGAAAAGAAATAAAAGAAAAGAAAGAAAAGAAAGAAAAGAAAGAAAAGAAAGAAAAGAAAGAAAAGAAAATAAAGAAAAGAAATAAAGAAAGAAAGAAAAGAAATAAAGAAAGAAAGAAAAGAAATAAAAGAAAAGAAAGAAAAGAAAGAAAAGAAAGAAAAGAAAGAAAAGAAAGAAAAGAAAGAAAAGAAAGAAAAGAAAGAAAAGAAAGAAAAGAAAGAAAAGAAAGAAAAGAAAGAAAAGAAAGAAAAGAAAGAAAAGAAAGAAAAGAAAGAAAAGAAAATAAAGAAAAGAAATAAAGAAAGAAAGAAAAGAAATAAAAGAAAAGAAAGAAAAGAAAGAAAAGAAAGAAAAGAAAATAAAGAAAAGAAATAAAGAAAGAAAGAAAAGAAATAAAAGAAAAGAAAGAAAAGAAAGAAAAGAAAGAAAAGAAAGTAAAGAAAGAAAATAAAGAAAGAAAAGAAAACATATTTTATGAAAATGAATGAATGAAAATGAATCATTTTTACCCATCATCTAATTTTGTATCCTTATACAAAATTAGAAGATGGGTAAAAAAAGATTGCATATAGCGGAGATGAGAATGTTGAGGTGGGTGTGTGGTATTACAAGAATGGATAAAATTTAAAAGTTGCGCCAGATACAGAAAATTTGAAAGGGATTCGACTGTCTTAGTGTGGACGTGACGAGGAGGAACAAATCACATGTGACTAAAAGAGCGATGAATATAAATGTTGATGTATGAAGAGGGAAAGGAAGACCAAGGAAACGATGGATGGTATTTGTGAGGAATGATATGAAAGAAAAAGGAGTGAATGATAGCGTGACGGTTGACAGAGGAGAATGGAAGAAAAACACGTGTTGCGCCGACCCCAAGTAACATGGGACAAGGCCAGAAGATGATGATGAAAAGGAAACACAATTAGATGAAGATGAACCACAACAGACTTTTCAATATGTCTCTGGGTGACGGCACAAAAAATAAGCAATTCAGCATCAACACTTAGGTACTTTCCCAAAGCTAAGCCTTAAGCTAAGGTTGTTGGATCGGAAATGACTTTAGCTGAAAGGTGTGCCAAACTCAATTAAACTTACGTTTTTAAACTTACATGATCACTAATACTATCATTAACACAAAAGATTGATATTTACCATGTTTAAATAGGGAAATCAAAATAAATAGTCAACATGGTAAATATCACGTTTTTAGTGTCAGTAAACGTCAATGAAATGCGTTCCATAAAGTAAACTATTTGCGATTTCTTTTTTTTAGACTGAAGTTATCTTCAGTCAGCTTATTGCAGTAAGTAAACGGTACAAAAAACATCTGGCTTAAGCTTTAAGTTTGCTTTGATAACTTTTGGCCGCAAAAGTAGCATAAAAATTGTTTGAAAATGAGCCAAATATGCTTTTTTGCGGGCAAAGAGCTAGTCTGTATGTAAAGTGAAGCCAATATTAGGTAACGTTATTTCACAAACTGCTCGTTAACGAAATAACTGTTATTACTTTAACGTTATTTTTATGTTCGCTTAGCTAACTGATATTGTTTGTAAGAGGACAGTTTACTGTTGAAAATACGTTTTATTTGTATTCACCGTGCCGAGCGCGAGTTTGTTACTACATATTTTGTTTGTAATTGGTGATCTGAGCAAGAATAGTCTGTTATATTATCGCTAATCAGAATTTAAAAGAAAAATAGATTAAATGGGCCCAAGAGCAGTTTCATAATTTCCATGAAAAATATTGACACTGCTCTTGAACGCGGTTTAGATAAGACAACTTCATTGGTGTATCGCCCAAGTCGTAACAATTACACGTTACAAAAATGAAAATAGGACACAAGTTCGTGTTTTCTTTTTAAGAAAATTTCTCCCCGACTGGTCGACACTTGGCGTGACCAGAGGGCTGCTCTTTCTTTTGCCAAAGAATTAGCGTTGCCAATGAACGTGGCAATGCTGCCAGACTTTTGGGCACGTTTCCTGATGACAGCGATGTCTAGGAGGGCTTTAACGCCTAAACGTCCTATTGTTTATACTTATAAAGAGCGTAATAGACCCTTAACATATCCGAAAGGCACTTGTTCTGCCTGTTTTTGCGATCATTTTTTTGTTCTAGAAGATACCTGGGAACCTTCTAGTTACGGAGATATTGGGGGTCAAAGTTCCAACTTTTTCACTTTTTTTTTTTTAAATACATGTTTTTTACTTTACACACCTCCACAACCCCCGTACTATTCAAAGCATCCATCAGCACAATGATTTGAGTGCTTTCCATCGAGTCCTACCGTAAAACGTGATTTTTTACCCAAAAAAAAAAGTCGATTCCCAGCAATTATTTTTGCGTAAAGTTACTTAGTTTGATGTACAGAATGCTTGGTTGGCGGATATGTGAAGGTCTGTTTACACCCTGTACTTAGTAAGTTAGTTTATTTAATAGAAATTAGTGGTTTTTTAGTAAATAATTCGTTTTGAAATGAAATAGTTGAAAAATAAAAGTAGGACAGTGATATTTCTACCAGGGTGAAAAATTAATATGGTTATGAAAACATCGGTACTCCATGCAAAATAACTACAAATATAAAGAAGTCCTTGACTTTTAAGGTACCTACATACGTAATAAATATTTGTATGACCTTTATTCAACTCGGCAATGGCTGAAATATCTGGAATCGTACCTGGGTACCTTAAGTGTTATGTTTCTTTGGAATTCAATTCGCGTTTATTTCGAATATAATGTTAATGTATAAATCGGTACTTCAAGCATGCGATACAGCTATTAAAATAAACAATGATTTCGGTAGCCTAAACAAATATGAGGCCATAGTTTTTATTACAGGATAAACTAAGAATCTATTGAATTTTAATGTAAACTTGTACACTTTATGGGCTTTTTTGGCATGGGATTTATTAGAGCATTATTTACATTTTATCCTTTGAAGTTAAAACTAAAACATAAAATAAAACGTAAAATCTAAAACGTGTAAACACGTTTTAGATTTTTGAATATCGCAAAAGGGCTAATGATTTTTAATGCATGAAAAAATTTTAATTATCAAAAGCGAATCGATTCACGCCATGCATTCTAAACATTAAGCTTTTCATCTAACCTTTAAATGTGTATAACCAAAATTGCTTGACATCGCAATAAAGATAAAGTTTCCTCTACCAAGACATAGGCCTGCTCTATTATACATGATCGACAATGCGGGCTAAGTGCCGGTTGGTGAATGTAAAAAAAATGTTTTCAGAATATTTATTTTTCTTACCAAAAATAATAATCAGTTAATCCGAGAATGTTGGTCATATTAATCTCGCGAAAGATTAATAATTGCTAACATGAAAGCAGAAAAATTGGAAGTTATAAAAGTTTGTATGAGATGCTCTGAAACTGAAGGTACATTTCTTACGATATCAAAAAGAAAAGGCCGTCACCCCATCTTAACGTTAGTTCTATCACACCAAATAACGAAACGTTGACATAACTCCTAACGCACGACCCTCAAAGAACAACAGACCAATGTAATATAATAACATAATATGAGAATATTCAACGAGTTGCTAACTTGACTAGAGTTAATTACGGTGACGGCAGGGGCGCTACACACGTCATGATCGGGTCGACATGCTTCGGTACAGCCGGGCGGTAACATCGAATATAGCTTAATGCCCGCGGCTTCGCCCGCGTGGAGTTCGGTAATTATCCAACGGAATCGTTCTACCGGGATAATATCAGAAAAATAAAATACCCGATGTGTTTATTCAGATCATAAATTATCTGTATGCCAATAGTCGTCTAAATCCGATCAGTAGTTTTTGCGTGAGAGTAACAAACATCCATCTATCCATCCTCACAAACTTTCGCATTTATAATATTAGAAAAATATGTACCTACCGCTCGGGTATGTTTCGAATTGTATGGAAAGGAACATGATTCAGCCATAGTAGATGCTGAACGGAATTTGCTAATCGGCACGAACGAATCGGTCGGCTTTGTTATTTAACAAATACTGCAGAACCTAATGTGTCGATCTGAACGATTTTATTATCATCATCAGCCGTCCACTGCTGGACATAAGCTTCTTCAATCGCACGCCACTTACCTCGATTCTCGGCAGCTCTCAACTAGTCTCAACCAGCCACCCTGCAGAGATCGTCACTCCACCTATCCTTAGGGCGTCCCACCATACGCTAGCCGATTCCCGGTCTCCACTCAAGAATACCTGTACCTCAATCGCCATCGGTTGTACGGCTATTAGGACCCGCCAGTATGTAGAACTCTGACGTAAGACGACACGATATTCAACTTACACACTGACTTTATAAAATTGACTAATTACCTAAGAACAAGAAGAGTTTTGATTTGATTAATGTAGGAAACTTTTAAGTGGTAACTTAATAAGTTCACGTTACAGGTTGTGCTCGAAATTGGTACGCACTTGTGAGTTAAGTAAATTTATATTTTGCGGTTGGTAAGAGTTTATTATTATATAAATAAGATTAGATTTAAGCGTTTCAAAGGCTTATACGTCTTTAATGGCTGTAAAAGTTCCCTTAACGAAGACGAAAGATAAATTGTTCTCCCCGTTATTGCGATTTTTTTTTTGTTCTAGACCATGCCTAGGAAACTTCTAGTTACGGAGATATTGGGGGTCAACGTTCCAATTTTTTCACATTTTTTTTTTAACACCGGTTTTAATGTTAACTTTACTTTAACGGCCTCCACGGCCACAATGTTTTGATTGCGCTACACAGTCCTACCGTGAATTTTCACCCAAAAAAGAAGGCCGTTTCCCAGCAATCATTTTTACGCGGAGTTACTTAGTTTGATGTACAGAATGCTTGGTTGCCAGCTTCGTGAAAGTTCCGTTTAAACCTTGTATATCAACACAAGTTAAAAACTAAACCACTCTTCGTGCGTCTCTGTGTGACCACGTTGATCTTTTAAATTCCGCGGAATTTGATGCGGATTTCACCATTACTCAAAGAATTTATTCCGAAAGCATTATTGTATATAATATATTAATATTTAATTTGTATAAAGGTACTACTAAAATCTACATGTTTTGTCAAGACCTCAAAACCGTGTACATCAGAGATTACAAGATAAATAACAAACAAATTTATGAAGAGTACGACCTCTTTAAATTAGGCTACAAGGGGCAAGTCTAGACTTCAATTTACCTTTCAACAAACAACCTTAAGTTTCAAAGGAATTTTCTGTATCAGTTACCACTAGACATTGCCTAACAGAATAATTAAATTATATCTGACCCGAGAACTTGAGACTGGATACCTGGATCTTATCCAAGACCGCAAGATTACCCTTCATACCTACTTGAAGGTATCCGACGAAGAAATGAATAAATTACCAACGCACTACACGTTTAAATGAGACACAAGTTATTCAGGTATACATAGATATACTCACGGTTTTTTCCCATGGAGGTAGGCAGAAATCACAGCACCCATCTGCTGCCATCCATAAATACTCATGTCGCCACGTCAACGTTCATACATCTAGTCATACAAGCACGGTACTTTATCATATTCCGAGAGGTCTTTAGGTTCAATTTCTAGATAGGGCAAAATTTATGGGTTATTCCAGCATAAACTTCCAACAAATCGGAGTCAAGATTTGTGTCCAGTTGATGGCAATAGGCTCGCCCCCAATTACATGGGACCTACCCATAACTGGCGAAATATGGTGGTACTATCGGGTACATCTTTGCATAATCCTTCGGGGATTACAGACGTGTTTTTATCTTTCGTAATTCAATATCTATGAAAAACAAAATCGTAGTTAAATCATAGCCACGTACTTGGTTGTCTGGGTGTGTTCGGTTGCCATGGCAACGCGGTATAAACAAACCCAACCGGAGTTACCGAAGGTGAAGGGAATTACTTTCGCTCGATAGAGTGGCGTGTATCAGAGTTTTGTATATGTAATTAATATTACCTACTACATAAGCACAACATAAAACATAACATCTAGACTGTAATCCCCGAAGGGTTAGACAGAGGCGTACCTTATCAGCACACACACACACACACACATTTCAACAGGCTTGGTTGCCATCAACTGGGCACAGGACACTAGACCAACGAGGTAGAATATTATTATTTAAGCTTAGTGTTTTTAGCCCAGTTTACTGACCAAATCAGCACTCACTATCTGAGATTGATTGAGTAGCAGGTCTAAACCACATTATACAAGGTTTAAACGAACCCTTCGCGACGCTGTCAACCAAGCATTAAACATTAAGCATTAAACATTAAGCATTAAACATCAAACTAAGTAACTGCGCAAAACTTTTTTGGGAAATGATTTTTTTGGTGTGAAAAACAACGCACTCAAAACATTGTGCGTATGGATGCATTGAGTAGTAAAGGGATCAAAGAGGTACTCGCTTTTAAAGTAAATTTATGAATTAAAAACTAGTATTTAAAAAAAAAAAAATGAAATAGTTGAACCTTTGACCTCAAATAACTCCGTAGCTAGAAGGTTATCGGGTTTGGTCCAGAACAAAAAAAATGATTGCAATGATGGGGAGCAAAAATGCCCTTCGGCTTTGTTAAGGGTATCTTTTACCCATTAGAGCTGCCCGTGTTAATATTACATAGCAATGATTAATAGCTCTTGAACGCATAGTTTAAATGTGCTGATCCTGATCGTGTTCAGTTTCATTGGCAAAATATTTTTCTAGTGCCATTTTGACCATTTACAGAGTGATCCATACACAATATTTTCTATAACTTTTAAAAAGTAAATCAAGAGTATTCCTGGCACAAAATAGTTACTGTATTTCACAAAACATCTCTCATCTCAATAGATTAGATACGTGTACTTATTTTTTAGGAGCCAATTTTTTCCTCAGCCTCATTCATCTCGAAAATCTCTTGTTCGCGGCTCAGCGCGGATTATCAGGGATTTTCGCGAGAAAAGTGTAGAAATATATCAAAGGGATCTAACATCTGATTACAAAAATAATAATAATGTTCACAGAAGTGAGATTTTGTAAAGATCTGATAAGATATTAAAAATATTAAATACGTGTAGATCAAATCCTTTGATAAGGCGAAGATATTGTTATATTTGTATGTATATACACTCTGCTAGTTACTAAGACCTATTTATTTATACATCATATAAAATATATCGTCATATATATTATGTTAGTGATTTAGATTAAGACATCTAAAGAACTCATTTAACAGAGATTAGTAGATAATTATAGTATTGTATTTTTTTTGCGAACTTATTATATTGTTGTTTTATGGTGAATGCTGCGTTTACCTATAATAGGCATACATACCAGCACTTATGTTATTTTTATCGTTTCACATTAATGCTTAGTATGTACTGCTGTTGGTGTACCAAATAAATAAATAATAATAAACTGTCCCCCGATTGAATTTCTCATCGTTAAAATGACCAGTTGTTATACAAACATTCATCTCTTATTTAACTCCTCTTGGGGATGAATTTTCATGACATTCCATGGTACTGCTCACCTCCTCTACAATATATGTATATTGCTAAACTATTGCGAAAAAGTTCATGCTTTGAGAGTCAGAGGTTTATTTAGCTGTACCCACAGTATCTGACGATGAATTTAAAATTTACGTCACACTATAGAATTAATATATCAAGTTCAGTTATTCATTGTTAAACTAAGTCAGAATTGCAAAGACAACATAATTATTATCTATAAAAATTCTTGAACCATTTATTTCCTGCTACACTAAACTGCTACAGTTACTCACTGCAAGCCACTTCTGTCCCAAAAAATCACAAAGATCACCCCTGCATTTGCTACTGAAGACAAACACAGCAACAAGCACATTGTTACTTCAAGCACCATCGAGCTGAAACACACAAGGTCGTTGTATATTTAGGTCCCGGAGCTAATTGCCATGCTACCTGAGAAGCTGCTTATGCTCTCAAATGAGGAAAGAGCACGTTTTTCGGTTAGGAAACGCGGAGAGGGTGGATCTACAATGTGTGATTAGCCCTTACGTTTGTGAAACTGCAATTTTTAAAAATCAGAATGCAGTAATGATGGAAGTTTTAGCATAAACACAAAGGCAACTCTCACTCGACACCGCTCGTCCGCGACCAGCGATCGGGCAGAGGCGATGGTACTCCGCGCGGAGAGGCGGTGAGCGCCGCTCGTTATACGTGTGTTAGGCATCAACAAATTTCAAGCCAATGTGAAAGCCGCTTCATCGCCGAACCGCGCGGACGAGCGGTGTCGAGTAAAAACCGTATAAGAAGCGGTAATGGGTTGAAGTTAGAACTAGCGTTGGAAAGAAGATTAAAAGAATAATTAATAACAGCTGATATAATAATAAAACTGAAGAACGTAATGAGCTGTGTTGTCGGTAGTAACTGATGATAACGTCTGTGATGTATGCAATCAATCGTCTCGATACAAAAGTAGTTGAGTCTGGGTAAAATAGGATGGGTGGGAAGAAAGGTTCGCGTAAGAAAAAAAAAGCAGCTGGGTGTATCAACCGATCTTGTTTGATTTTTAAGAGAAAAGAGAAAGTCAAGTTTTTCAATGCCTCAGGGCAATGAAAACCTTTATGATATATAACTGAAAAATGACGGCAAAATATTTAATGATGAACACAAAACAAAATACTACATTTTAATGAGTAACTTCAGCTAGCAACAACGGTGTTGCAAAACAAATGAAATAACGTTGAGAATTTAACGTTGGAAGGAAAAGATACATTACTAATTGCTGAAAACACTAATGGGCTCACTGAAACAAACCTTGCTAGATGTGGTTGGTGAATATATTACGTACATAGGAGCAATTTTATTGTATAGTTTGTTCATACTAAGAGGATGAAAACACATAGCAGGTTTGGAAACGCCGAGAGGATACGTATGCATGACACACACATACTGACTTTACTGGTGATTTTGTTCAGCAAGGTTCGATGCATAGTAGTCGTGTGTGGAGGAGCTCGTGGCTAAATAATAATAGCCGCTCGGCTCGATCCTCAGGTAAAGCCGCGCTTGCCTAGGCTGGGCCGTATGGCCACATACCGAGTTTCCTCCGTGCCTCGGAAAGCACGTTAAGCCGCTGGTCCCAGCTGTCATTTGTAGATCTTTGACAGTCGTTACAGGTAGTCAGTGGCCTGAAAGTCTAACAATCAGTCTTTCCAAGGGGTATCGTATTACCCCGTACTAACTAGGTTCTAGAGGTCAGATAGGCAGTCGCTCCATGTAAAATACTGGTATTCAGCTGCATCCGGTTAGACTGGACGCCGAATCCTACACAGTTGAGAAAAAGCTATTCAGATGATGATGAGATGCGTAGTACTCACAACTCACATGTGCTCGCGCGTGTATGATTAGATGTAGAAACGTGGACCAAGCAAAAAGAGGATGTAAGGAGCATAGCAGGTGGCGTTCCGTAGTTTCTGCCATTGGAAAAAGGCTTGAGTTGGGTATTTGTAAGAAATAATAATTATTTGCATGCATTTTGTGGAATATGAATAGGTAGGTGTGTTTGAAAATCAAACATGGACTAAAGTTAGCAATGAAAAGGATAGACCGTCGACAAGAGGGGGAGCACAAACGCTCTTTATAATAAAAAAATATTAATTTATTGCTTTTATTATTTTTTTATTATTTGCTTGCTTACTTACTAGAAATTTGAACAAACCCTTTTTGGATTTTTTTTCGTTACTGTTGTAGTATTAAAAACAGCGTGTTTGAATTATTTGCCAAGTTTCTAAGAAATAAATAAAATTCAGGTAATCGCAAGCCATAAGGTTCGTATTTTATAACTTTAGCAACTAGCAGCTGTCTACATTTGCGAAAGATATAAAAGTTTTATCGTCGCTTACAATTTGGCCTACATTTTGTTCACTTAGTTGTTGCCAACTGAACGAAACATAGTACCTACTCGTAGCTATCTGTTAGTTTCTATGATCTGTTTCAATGGTAATCGTAACTTGGTTATAAGAACTTTAGAGGGATGAGGAACAGATTGTACAGCTTCTCATACTGTTGAAAACGATGGACAGTTGTTGTCGAAACGTTGTACTCGTATTTAAGCGTAACTCGCGCATAATTTGATTGTGTTCGCTACAGACTTGCAAGTCAATTGTAACATAGGTTACCTATTTAAAACTACACAATGCGTCCGTCAGTTATTGAAGTTCAGTTCAAAGAGTTTACGCGTTAAATATTGCTAAAATTAGCCAACACTAAGCCATTCCAATCGTTTTGACAGCATATTGAGAATTTTAGAAACTGTAAATTAGCTATGTAAGGTACTACGTAGAGTACCTTGTTACCGAATTGAAGCCGGCAAGAATCGGCTTCTTAGGTGTCTTCGGGCCTGTTAAGGTAGATTGAAAGCAGTACCAAACTCGCTTCTCAAAAAAAAAGAAAACATTAATTTTCTGTAAAACAACGCTTTAACTTATTAAACTCGTCCCCTAAAGGGTTAAATGGGGGATGAAAATTGGCGGAAGGTGAAAGTTCATCAATTTTTCTGGTGGAATATCCTAACAAGCCTACTACTCTCACGCGATTCAATGTTCAATAGACACCTTTGGAAACAAGTTCTAGAAAAAACTACACAGCATCGATAGGTTGGAACATAAACTTGCCAAAAACTCGTCTCGCTTCACGAAATAAGTGCAAACAGCGTGCTACGAGTACATTCGGCCGGTCTATGAGGCCTTCATGTCATATTTAGCAGCTCCATCCCTCGCCATTCGAGGGGTCAAGGCTTTTCATTGTTTACCTACTTTATTTGAGAACCCTTTTTTACGGCCGTTCACTGTCAAATCTTTCGACAGGGACACTTTTGGTGAGGCGTAAAGTGATATTTAGGATATTAAAAGGGATATTTTGTTTAAGAAAAGTGGATACAAATTTGGGGTGTACGGTAAAAGATGGTCTCTTATTTAGATTTTTCAATAAGAAGATGTAGGGATAAAATTCAGCACAAGAAGTATTGAATACTGATGTCTATGAAAATGAGCATAATCATCCTCTGAAACTTAAAAATAAATAAAATGTTTTAAGCTTTCACGGTTTACAACTAAACTTATACTGCCACTTACGGGATATCTTCCGTGATTGTTCATTATTTTGAGCTTCCGATATTTCGTCGCTGTTGCAAGCGCCATGATCGCGGGTTGGCTGGAGAATGCGGGTGGATGGAAAATAAATTGTTAAGAGCAGACAAATCTATCTACCCTCTTTCTTTGTCTTTTGCTACGCGCGCTACTGGAACTTAGTCACGGCAAAACACACTCACAGTATCACCAGGTTTTGTGGAGTCGCGATCATGGCGCTTGCAACAGCGCCGAAATATCGGGAGCTCAAAATAATGAACAATCACGGAAGATATCTCGTAAGTGACAGTATAAGTTTAAATAAAATGTTTAATCGAAATTGTTACACAATTATCGCTGTGAAACATAATATAGGATAACATGACGTCTTTAATTTCTTAAGAGGTGTGCAGAAGTGTATTGCGCATCCACATTTCATCAGTTAACTGTGTTTAAGTCCACGGGAGCAGTAAACCATAACCTACATAATATAACATCACGCCTGTAATCCCCGAAGGTACCTAATAAGATAGTACACCCACATTTCGCCAGTAACGTTTGAAGTCCCATGCAATAGGGGGCGAGTCTATTGCCATCAACTGGGCACAAGTCTAGACTCCGTGGCTGCTACTGATAAATTCCTGATGGAAAAACCCAATAACACTTTGTCTGACCCGGGAAGTGAATCCAGAACCTCATGTCGCGCTTACGACCAACGAAGCAGTCGAGCAGTAACCTAATAACCTTAATCAGGTCCATACCCAAACTGCAGAGTGCTAACTGAGCACTCTGGGTGCTCTGAAAAGCACTCTGTGCCGTATTTCTACATGTTATGTGCTAGTTACAAGACAACCTCTACTTTCCAATATGTAGTTACTACCAGCTATAGACCGACCGCTTTAATGAGTCCTCCACCTTGCCCCATCAAAGGCACTTTAAGCGTCCACAAAGTCCTAACAATATCCCACAGGTTATTTGCTTTAAAAGGACAATAACTCACGTAGGTATTACGATACTAACTGAACCAATACGTGACAACCTTCAGAATATTACATTTAAATTGATACCTTCGCGAGGACTCATTAAAGCGGTCTGTCTATAGTCACTACAACAGCCCAATCTTCAATGTCAATAAAATACTTTATGTCTGCAACCCTGACCTTTTCTTCTTCCAGATTCAGTAATCCGCTGCCCGGCGAGGGTCGGCACTAAAACGGCGGTCGACGCCACGATAGATACGTGAGTACCTATGTATATGTTGCTATATACTTTACTTGGTTGTAATTGTAGAACGAGAAGATGTAAGATGTGTTTACAGGAGGTCGTTAATTTTCAATCTGTATCTTGTTCTTATTTTGGCTATTATAAAGGGTGTAAAAGACCCTTAACGAAGCCGAAAGGCATTTGCTCTCCCCGTCATTGCGATCATTTTTTGTTCTAGACCATACCTGAGAACCTTCTAGTTACGGAGATATTGGGGTCAAAGTTCCAACTTTTTCACAAGACTATTTTTAAAAACATTTTTTTAATGTATTTTTTTTACCTTAAACAGCTCCACGACCCCCGTACTATTCAATCCAACCATCAGCACAATGTTTTGAGTACGTTATATTGAGTCCTACCGTAAAACTTGATTTTTCACCCCAAAAAAATCGTTTCCCAGCAATAATTTTTGCGTTTAAGTACTTAGTTTGATGTACTTAATGCATGATTGATGGCTTCGTGAAAGCTCCGTTTACACCCTGTATGGTACCTCAAACCAGCCTTCATGAAGCGCGTCTATATCATCTCGCCACCTCTGACTAGGCCGGCCTCGGCGGCGCCTGCCATCCTCAGGAGAAGAGTACCTGGAAGGATATGCAAGGCTATTGAAAACAAAAAAAAATAATGTCACTGTGAAATCCCGAACTTTTGAAATCCTAACCTTTTCCATACAAATAAAGGATTTAAAAAGTTCGGAATTTTACAGTAATATCGTTCTTTTTACCTAAGAACTCACTCGATAGGACTCGATGGAAAGCAAGATGCTGATGGATGGATTGAATAGTACGGGGATCGTGGAGGTGTTTAAATTAAAAATCTTACAAAGTTAAACACATGTATTTAAAAATAAACTTGTGTAAAAATTTGAACTTTGACCCCCAATATGCTCTAGAACAAAAAAATGATCGCAAAGACGGGGAGAACAAGTGCCTTTCGGTTATGTTAAGGGTCTATTTACACCCTTTATGAACCAAATCTAAACGAACTGCACGTGAAAATAGCTGTAGGTATGTACATTTATCGTTAAAACAACATTCATCACTTATTATTATAAGATCCAGAACAATCGCAACTAATCACTATTATTAATACAACATTTTTGTTTGCTAGACAAAAACATGCCTAATTAACTCAGAAATGGTTAGCAGAATATCTATGTACGGAGTTACATTATGTATCTTTGCTATACATGCTGGTATACATACATTCACATGTTCATACAAACAGATACGCGTTGGTTATATGTCCTTTTCCTGTAGCTTTGATAGCTTGTTTCCCATTGAGTTCTGTGCTCCTTACTATTAGATTTTACTTTGCCCCTGCATACCACGCAAGTTCAATTTAACCGAGCGTTGATAACTGGAAACCAATCAGTGCAATCAAATTTAGGCGGACATTTAGATGTTTCTTAAGGTTAATGAAAACGGGCATCAGTCAGCCAGTCAGTCAGGGTTGGGTTGGGTCAGTCTACAAAAATAGACAATTGATTTACATTCAAAACACATTCGAGCAAATAATCTTAATTTGTCTACAGCATAAAAAGTAAACTAAAAGTATACAGTAGAGACAGATGGTAAAGTTTTTGTCTCACCATTCAAAAAGTTCCTCTTCCAAGTTTCCGTACATTCTAATCGACACCCGGCTTTCTACTTTCCACTTAGGGCGATATTATTATCTCTCTTAGAATATGGAAACCAGCCAGATACAAGATAGATTTCTTTTTATAATTTGGGTTGTCTGAGGCCAGAAGTAAATACATTACAGAATACATGCCAGTAAGACACGTATTCTGAAAGTATTTTAACTGGAAGTCTAATCTATAGACATTTTTTTTTTTTGTGTCAGTAGTCTGATAAACAAGTAGCAAGTTAGTAATATGGTCTTAAAAGGTCTTCTCTTCTCGTGATCTTCATTTCTAAGGTCACCATCATATTCCTACCCCTGTCCCATGTTTGTCGGAGTCATAGCAACACGTCTTCCATTTTCCCTGTCAACAGTCCCTCTATTATTCACTCCACCTTCTCTCGTTGCAATATTTTGTGTTACGGACCCCTAATAAAAAAAAACAGTATTTTTCTCAAAAAGCAATTACTCGAGTCTCAGTTTAACTTAAAAGTAAAAGACCAGTTTAAGACAAAGATAAACTCATAAACAGATTTAAAAAGGTAAGTGCTTGAATAATTTTTATAATCCATTTTGCAAAAACTCCGAGTCAAATGTAACTTTTCTGTGAAATATTTGAACAAACTCTTTGAATTATCTCGCTTTTATGTTTTAGGCAATTTAAGTAAAATACGAGCTACAACATTTTAAGGTGCTTATAATGGAGCTGTTAGTATAATAATTAAGAGTAAATACGGATGGTAAAAAATTTCCATTCAATTGATGTGTGTACATACGTCTATGAGTGTGAGCCTTGACAAACTGCGCTTATTTTGCATAGAAGACAATGACAATGCAATGCAATGCAATGCAATTAAACATAAAACAAAATACTTACATAAGTCAAGACTTACCTAAAATTCTTCTGCATTGTACAGTCCTGGCGACTGTACAATGCAAAAGAATTTTAGGTATTGATACATCCAGTTACCACAAACTGTCCAATTTCTCTAAATGATTTCAAACCAAAAGTTGTTGTTGTTATTGTTTGTTGATGTTGAAGTTCAAAATCGAATTAGAAAATTTGGCAGTTGGACGTAACTTGAAGCGCTGGCGACTGTGTGTACAATTTTCATACTTGCAAAAGGAAGACAAAAATAGTCATTTACAAAAATTGTACAACAACATTCAAATGGTCTACAATAATAGTAAAAACCCAAGACCTATTGTTTTACAACAGCCAGTAAATTATTGCTCGTTCAACAATCGATAAAAAATCTGCCCTATTGACCTAAAAATAGGGTAAAATTACCAGTAATTTGAATACAAAATAGCAAAACCAATTATAAAATTGCGTGTCTCGTTCGATCGGTAAAGATTACGGCCCGTAGATATAACTATCTATCCTTCGTCGACAGTAAGTCTAACGACTGGTAATTAGTGTTATTCGTAACTGGCACGGGTTTTGGTGATGGCAACTTTATAAACTTTAGTCTTTTGTGTTCTTGTTGATTGATTGTGTTTGGGCTCACAATTACTTATGTTAACGCAACTTTTGGCTGGCTTAGGAAGTCTGGCGTAACATTAAATCACGACGGTTTTTTCTTGAAAAGGGTAGGCAGAGACCCAGCGATTTTGTTTGTTTTATTTAGGGCTCGTCTATTTGAATGTAAACTTGTAAGCATAAGCAGCTAATAATGTTCCCTCAGCTGGAACACAGACCTCCTCTCAGTGGGAGGGTGTGGATACGTTATTTACTATATGTTATTTACTACATGGGCCCAGTGCCAGTGGATGTCTCATCATCATTCCTGCTCTTGCATTCTACTTGGGGTCGGCGCAACACGTTTTCTTCTTCTATTCTCCCGTGTCAGACGTCGCGGCATCATTTACTCCTTTCTCTTTCATATCATTCCTCACACAATCCATCCATCTTCTCTTTGGCCTTCCTCTCCCTCTCCGTCCATCAATAGTGGATGTCATATGTGTTCCAATATCTGGTTCTAGTCGGAGTTCTAGGACATGTCGCCTTCCTGACATGTTGGTTTGTAACGAAGCAAACAGTATTACTTATATGGCTTATTATTAGATTGCAGATGATAAATCATAAAGTTTTCTGACCTAATAGTGCACGACATGATTAAAAACTTCAGCATTATTTACATTTTTCAGCCGACATGCGATTTCGATCATCAATAAAACGTATCAGTTACTATACAATGCCGTTCACTGGCCCATATATCTAGGCTACTGCAGTATAACGCAAAAATGGGTAGGTTTGATCAAATGGTTGTAAGCCTTGTGCATGAGCCTAATGGGAATTACCCAGTGTTATTAGCGGTTTTCATTAGGTATATTCTAGAAGTCCCAGCCTGTTTTTGTGCCTAGTTAATGAACCTAATATAACATGAGAATGAAACTGAGCATAATTGGCAAAAAGTTGGTGTAGGTCCCTGTCTACTCCTTCAGAAATACAAGAGTAATGTTACGTAAAAGTAGATATAGCTAGGCAAAAAATTGGCAGGCGTGTTCCAACAGAAATAATGTAGGTTAGGAGAAAAAAGTCAGACGAAAATCTAGAAACAAAATATTACTACGCGCCACGCTCTCAATTCACTTGAGGCCTATTCTGTTCTTCATACCTTTTTGAACATCTGCCTGAAGTTTTTGTGTTGTACAGAGACGGATTTAGGGCGTAGGTAAATACGAAACTGGATGTACTGTCGGTAGGTATATAACAAAATTATTCGTGGGTTAAAGTTGAAGAGATAAGCAAAACTATTAAAAGAACACCAGCGATTGTATTAAAATGTATAATTAATCTTTTAGACGAGTTGGTGATGAATGTATTATTATATTTACAGACCGACGTCTGAATCCATGTGATAATGTGAAGTCAAAGGTTTGTTCAAATAAGGCTGAGCATCAGCTCTTTTTGAACGTCCACGAAAACGGCTACCCTGAACCACTTCCCAGTGTTTTAGCTTGGGAGTAGAAGAGGGCTTAACAAATTCCACAGCATGATCTATCTGAGTTGTTAGAAGAACCATTTATCGAACACCCAATTCCAAGTTAAGCTTATTTTGTACACAAACTGTAATATGGCAAAATAGTAAATGTATTTTTCTTTTTGTTTACCATAAAGAATAAACTCTTCTTGATATTAGGATACAATAATTTCCTCGACCCATTTAACCTCCCCTTTCAGGATTGACATTTGACATCGCCCTCTGTATATTTCCTGTATAATTTGTTTCACCTCTGTCAGCACGCCACCTGCCTAGTCCATCCCTGTCACACAGGGGACCGTCGTGTAAGCAAAAAGAAAAATATTAATATATCTCCCCTGGCCGCCATTTTGTGAAACTCGACCCCTTTTTGCGATTGAAAATTGTGATTGCTTTCATATTACGTTCGCTATTTTATTGTTTTTATGTTACTCGCTATTTCTGTGAACTGCTTTGTCTGTGTTGATAGTTTTACAATTGTAAAATTGTCAGCCAATTTTGTAACATTATAACCGTTATTTTAATAGCTTACATATTCAATATAAACTGTAAAATATGTAATCATGTTTAGTGTATACATAGGTCCCTATATGATTTGATTGCGATTGTTAACCAACTTACAGAAGAAGGAGGTTGTCAATTTGGCGCAATTTTTCTATTTGTTACGTGATTTATAGTTAGGATTCGATCTAAGATATTCAAGTAGAAAAATAGAGGTATATTCCATCTATCCATTATCACCTCTCAAAGAATTATCCTTGTCCACCTACATTTGTGTTATCATTTTTTGCGATGGCTTTCATATATATAACCAAACAAAATAATACACTTTTGTATTACCAAAAAAATATCTTGGCCATGTCGGCTGATACAATAATTAATCATTAATTAAACCAACTTCGGTAAATAGGTTATTTACCAAAGAAAGGACGCGCATCGTATTTCTTGAGGGGAAAATAAGGCGAATTCTGTACTAAAATACAATGAACATTTCTTACAAAGACCAAATATTATAATAGGGATAAAATGAGGCGGAACGTGTTTTTTGTATCCCTTGTTAATAAGATTGAAAATGGTCTGTGGGGTGAGTAGAATTGTAAGTTAAATTGGGGAAGGTATTTCCATTTAATCTTCGAATTGATACCGTGGGTGCCATAAACAGTGGTTAAGGAGTATTACGACGAAAGAATATTTAAAAAAAAATTTTTTTTCGTAATTCCCAGTGTCACTAATCCGTTCGCCAAACGAGAAAAAGTACTTATTCCATTTTCCATGGTATAATTTATATTTCGCTATCTGTTGACCGTGATATGGGTCGCGTATTCTTAGAAATTTATCCCTTAGGAATGTACTACTGGGATAAAAAGTATCCTGTGTTCCAACTCAAGTCATGATCAACTTGTATACCAAATTCTACTGAAATTCGTTCAATCATTAAGGTGAAAAAACACATAAACATACTCACCTTTTTAGAAGACGGTTAAAAATGGAGTTGCTTTCGCATTTATGATATCATTAGTATGGATAGACGATCCAAGTCTGCATCTCTTGAAAAGCCCACAATAATACTTATGTAGATTGAGAACCCGCACATGAGAATACTTTCGTTTTCAGTTGCGTACGTTCAATAATCTTATTCATCGTATTGGATTTCATAGTATTGAATAAATATAATAGCTTAACTCATGAATATTTCATTGTATTCACCTCGGTGTCTGTTACAGACATCTTTTTCGTAGACATTTTGATACATAACTTGTTTGGACAGTTACAAGGTCTTCTAAATAGATCTAGTGGTATTATTCACGAATTTCTTACGATATACTGCGGTTCAAAATACAGCATATTTTCCTATGAATATTTGATCAAAAACATCTGCTTCTTTTTGTTCTCTCGTGTCCGCTGAAATATTCGCCAGTCAGGGAGTTGGCGTCGGGACTGACGGTGCAGTAATTGCGTAGCATACTTTCTATGCCAATCCGAAGAATTTTGAAAGACATTTTTAAGCCAATAGAACTATTTACAAGCTAACAAAAGGTTTTACAAGGCAGATGTGAGTGGCAACGCCGGGAGGGGACGCCCTAGAAGGACGTACACTAACCTTATTGCTGAGGTTCTTCAGAAAGGTCAGCTGCGTAGTACTCACAACCGACATGCGTGTATGACCAGATGTATGAACGTGGACGAGGCAGAAGGAGTATGTAAGGATCGTAGCGCTCTCTCGCACTGTGATTTCTGCCTACCTCCAATGGCAAAAAGGCGTGAGTTTATGTATGTATCTTTAAGCCATTGCTTTAAAGCTTTGAAAAATTAGTTAGCCCGATAAAGCAAAATAGTGCAATTAATGTTGGGGATTGAAGGTATTGTCGTTATAAGTGTGTTACAAAATTACCCCACAGGGTGAGCTGGACTTGCATTTTAATATCCTCACACTTGTATACTGGGTGTTTTTTTAAACGTGGGCAATACTTTAGGGGCGTGTAGTGCTCATGAACTTAGCAACTTTTACTATGGGACCGATCATGAAATCACGAAAAAAATATCAGCTGCTCCACACATTATTGGTCGCGTAACTCGAAAAAATTTAGGCAACAGCAGATTTTTTAATCATATTTCATAGTTATCCCCACAGTAAGAGTTGCTCATATTTATGAGTACTTCACTCCCTTAAAGTATTGCCCACGTTTAACCAAACACCCTGTATACTTAATGCTATTTTAAAAAGGTCCATCTACCTTTTTGAAGAAATCCATGACAGCTAAAAATAAACTTATTACGTTGATTAATAGTAAGTGCACAAAACCGCTACATTACTTCCAAATGTCCCACGCCCTTGAGTGCTGCTAAATTATGCACATATCGGGAAAAATAAATAACTAAGTAGCACCTTCATAATTGAGTAGGGGTCACTTAAGTCGCAAGGGATGAAAATTATAATAATATTTTATGGGTCCATTTGGGAACCGCATTTCTGGCGCCGAATACAGTACAAGGACTTGAAATAATGCACATTGAATTTCAGAAAAACTGCGTCGAATTTTAGAACAATTTCAACTTGGTAGCCATTCGTCTCTGTAACTGCCTCGATTTCTCAGCAGCTACGGAGTCTGGATTTGTGCCCGGTTGATAGGCAATAGGCTCGCCCCCTATAACATGGGACTTAAACATAACTAGCGAAATGTGGGCGTACTATTAGGTACTCCTCTGCCTGACACTTCGGGGATTACAGGCGTAATGTTGTCTCTGTCACTCATACTTGTCTGCCACTCATCGTATTCAACATCAATCAGCCAAAAGACGCCCTCTGCATGACGTATGGTTTCCCTGAGCATCGCTACAACGACCAATTCTATACCTTCCGCATTTAACGTGTTCCTGCGACCTTTACCGGGTCTACCGGAACTTGAGGGGCCTACCCACGCTGCACCTCCTGATGGGTGGTCTGAAAGTTTAGTTTCACATTCCACGGCCTGTCTTATTTTTTTAAGGATCTCTTCATTTCTGATTCAATCACGTACGGACACTTCGAGCATAGCACTCTTCTTGACATTACATTGAACCTTCTGACCAGGCCCATTGTGAGCAACGATGTGACAGCTTCTACCTAAAACTTTATGTATCATATTATGACCCAGGTACCATGTATACACTCTGTCTCTGTACTCCTCCAGCTTGTGACCTTAATTTTGCTTTCCATTATCATTGACCTGGAAAATTGTATTGCAAAGATTCCTGTTACAGTTTTTCTTGAAATGTAGATTGAGAAGACAATTCTATGCAATAACCTCAGTCATTCGTGCTATAGGTAATGGGTACATACCACATGGTATCGATGTATTACATGGTGGAGTTGCTACTTTTCAGGAGTTGTCCTTGGAGAGAATTATACAATTAATTTTTTACATTTGGATTTCGTTTGTTAAATTTAAGTCTGTAAGTTTCAACTGTGTGTATTATACCGGATTGAATTAGCTGGCAAGGAATACACCTCATTGGGAATAACTAATCCATAGTTTGACGTATTGATAAAAAATACTAATGACAAATGTATTATTATTGTTTATTTTTCTCATTAATTTAGACAAAATTAAGTCTTACAACGTGAAGTAGCAAAACAAAAGAATAACCTAAAAAAATTGACTTGGCAACAAACTAAACTTCGTTCAAAATCAACACCAAAGGCTGCACCAAATCTGAAAATTACCATGCCGACATCCAATCTGTCCGTCACAATATTTTCCCTGTCAACTCCCCATAAAAAGCTTTCAAACAGACGTGATTAACGATTCTCCTAATTTAGAATTTATTGGAGTAAACTTGGGAGGCCTATCAATCAATATTGCCAGTATTTTGTCGTTCTTCAGACTAATTTGCGTCTGTTCGCCTTAGTTTGGGGTCATGGGGTGTTGTTTGTTTAAGATGAGTTTGCGGAAGTTTTGGTACAGATGTGTTTAGAAGATTTGCATCTTAGGAGGTAGGTAAAGTTATTGTGATGAGAGAAGATTGTTTGCTTTAGAGATTTTACAGACCTACGAACTATTTTGTGCTGAACATTTTGAATAAAACGTTGGAGCGTTTGGGCGTATATATAATAAAGCGTTGAAGGGTCTTGTTCCACCCTTTGTTCATCACTGTTTTAGTTACATGTGATCAAACCCTCCTCATCACATGCCCATACCAAGACATAACTAACTAGCGATCCGCCCTGGCTTCGCACTGGTGCAATGTAGATACACATATACATATTAACCTTCCTTTTAAATCACTTTATCAATTGCTGAAAACTGCATTAAAATCTGTTGCGTAGTTTAAAAGATCTAAGCGTACAGACAACGAGAGCGACTTTATTTTTAACTATGTAAAGAAGATAACGGCACGGTTGGCGCAGTGGCTGAGCGATTGACTGCTGCGCTTCGTGTCGCGGGTTCGATTCCCGCACGGAACAAATATTTGAATGGCCTACAGGTAGTTGTTTCGGGTCTGGCTGTTTGTGTATGTGAATTTAAATGTTTGTAAACGCACCCACGATACAGGAGTAATTCCTAGTGTGGGGCAACGTTTTTAAAAAAAAGAAAAGAAAGAAGAAAGAAATAATGTTTTTCTATTCACAACTTATATGTTTGTAAGCACAAAACAAATAAAACCTTTTACATTTTCCACAAATGTATCATACTCCCTTCCCTTAGTATTCCGCCGAGTGAGTACGCATGGCATTTCCGCATGACGGATTCTTGATCACGCATCAAATAAAGTCTAAAAATAAAAGAGGATATCCTCTTTCCCCTTTGGTTAAATGGCCAAATAATATATTATTTACAGTACTTGTGTATGCGAGTGTATGTTTAATGGTGTGTACGATGTAGACAAAAAGGTTTTTGAAGATTTGATTGTTAACGAAAAATTATTTGGAATATCATTGCAGTGTTTAACATAGCTAACTTCATTATTTTAATGCTTATCAGGATCTTTGCTTGATTTCATAAACTTTTCAAATGATGAGCTCCCCACGCGCCACCAAAGTTTTCTCACTGAAGAGTTCAATATTACAACATCTTTTACCAGTAAAGCTTAGCAAATTAAGTGACGATTGCAGCGTGTTGTTGCTCTTAAAAAGCCTTTTTATATTAATGTCACCCATAAAAAAGGACCTTTTTACAAAGGTACAAATCAAACCCAATGAAATCTACCCTGAAACAATAGATCACCAATCATCCCAATAGATTGCCAAGCTTTTTAGCAACTATGTTGAGATCAATTTCATACACACGTACATACGAACTGTATTCAACCAGTTGGAACCAAATGTCTCCAGTTCAGTGAGTTCTAAAGCGGCCGTAGGAAATTACTTTTTCCTTCTTTCCCTCGTACCTCACGTAGGTACATCAAAGGCATCAAGTTTATTAAAAGACGTGTCATTATCTGATATCTTATCGAAAGTTTTAAGAGCCCTTATTGAGTAGAGCTTCGATGTTTATTGGTCTGATAGTGAATTTTATAGTAGGTTTAATAAATAATATGTTAATTATTGACGGCCTCGTTGTTCTAGTGGTCGCAACGACTGCTGAGCATGAGGTCCTTAGTTCAATTTCTAGGTCGGGAAAAGGGTTATTGGGTTTTTCGATCTGGAATTTCTTCTCAGTAGCAGCCACGGTGTCTGGATTTGCGCCCGATTAATGGCAATAGGCTCGACCCCTATTTCGTGGGACCTAAACATAACTAGCGAAATGTGGGTGTACTATTAGATACACCTCTGTCAATATCCCGCCTGTAATCCCCGAAGGGTAAGGCAGAGGTGTACCTAATATTACACCCACATTTCGCAAGTCCTTTTTAATTCCGATGTAAATGGGGGCGAGCTTATTGCCATCACGCCAAAATTCTTACAAAAAAAGAAGGCAAGATAAAACCAGAGCCAGAATTGGTCTCCCCCAGTTTATTTAATCACGAACCACTCACCAACTCAAGCCACACAATTCCTTAATTTTCTAATTCGATCATCCCCAATCACAAACACCATTTCCCCTAAACCACTAAGTTAAACCAAATAAAAAACACAATCAAACTTCTCTAACTGAACGATTAAGCAAGTTATAATTGAAAACGTTAACCCTATCGGCACCTAATCTTCGGGTCGTCGGGACCGGCCCACTTGTAAAACTAACTCAATCTAACTGTCTCGGGGTAGAAAAAAAACTGGGCAAGATAGGGTAGGACACGCACTGTAAGGGTTCCGCACCATGTATTTGGCTGTGAAGTAAAGTGATCAAAGAAAAAAGTTTCCGCATTGTTATATTGCTCTTTGCCCTTTGAGTTTATACTTTATATATTGTTATAATATACATTGTATGTGTCATAACAGGCGGTTATAGTAACACTTATAGAACCTGTGATAGGTGAACAGCGGTGGTCCAGTGGTGGAGACCCTTACTTACGAGCAGTAAGTCGTGGGTTCGAACCCAGACAGGCGCATTACTTTACGTGATTTATTTCATCACTACTGCTCTCAAAACGGTGAAGGAAAACATTGTGAGGAAACCGGCATGGCATAGAACCAAAAATTCGAAGCCATGTGGACATCTACCAACCCGCACTGGGTCCGCGTGGTTCATTATAGCCCATTCCTTCTCATAGAGATAGGGCCTGTGTCCCAGCAGTGGGAACATTATATTCTGATTATGCTTATGCTTACCTGTGAAAAACTGACTTAATTATAGCTAACTATTGTAATTCCAAAGTTTCTGTAACTTTCTGAACTTCTTTGGCTTAGTAACACAGTTCCGTTTTTACCCTTCGTGTACGGAACCTTAAAAAATCGGGACCTTTTGTGTGTTTTTTTATAAAACACGAAGGGGTTAAAAAATCATCTGGATTTCGGTGGAGGACAACCCTCGGATCTTCAAAGCTTTGCTAATTTATCTGCACCCTTATTTTGTAGGTCGGTGAAGTTTCAAGAGGGGATGTTATTTTTCTTGTAATTTGATGGCACTAGCAGACGTTCAAATTAAAAAATGAAGTACCGTCAAGTGGGCAGATTTTTTAGTTAGTTAGATAAGTTTACTCTGGACTAAAGGCAGATGCCTATCTGACTGTGAGCGTTTTTCTGATCACGAACAGACGTGGCACATTGATCATTATAACCGCATTTAAAAACAAGTTTTGATTTGAACACATAAAATCACGCCTGAGGTGTACCTAATGAACACCCACATTTTCGCCAGCTATGTTTGCGTATTATGAAGTAGGGATACAGCCCTTTGCCATCAACTGGATATCAATTATTAAATATTGCTGGGAAACTACTTTTTTTTGGATATAAAATTATATTTTACGATTGTACCTACAATCAAAGCATGCTGAGGAGTGCATTGAGTAGTACAGGGGTGATGGAGGTATTTAAGTAAAATTATAACATTAAATACTGGTGGTGTGAATAAGTTGAAACTTTGACTTTTTTCCCAATTTCTCCGCAACTAGAAGGCATAGACCTCCAGAACAAAAAAAAATATCGCAATAATGTGGAGAAAAAATGCCCTTACCCACCCATTATAGTTTTACGTAAATGTCCCTATCAGAACTTTCTAATCGGTTCTCATCGCCTTACACTAAGTTGTAAAGCCCCGCAAACACAACGTTTGTAAACACACAATTTCATCAGCGAAACTATCGTATCTTGTTTATATTTGTAAGCGGTTTGCGTGTTAAGACAAACCACTCGGTATTATGTAGATAGATGGAATGTGTAATGCCTAAAACTAAAGTAGGCACAATAAAAATAGTTTTTTGTGCGTACAATTGCACTCCCAAAAGGGTTAAAGATATCATTTTGAGGAAACGTCCTAAGACGGCGAGTGATCATTTTAGGCTACTCAGTTTTCACATTCTGAGCACTAAGGAACTTCAAGTATTTAAAAATAAACTGCGTAAATTTTTAATTGAGAAAGCATACTACACGATCCAAGATTTCTTGAATTATTGATTGAATTGTTGACCATGTATTAATTTGACTGTATATTGATATTTTGTCATTTATAATAACCAAATCTGACATGTTAAATAATCTATACATATAATAAAATCGTAGACTTTCCGTGTCTGTACATTACATATTTTTACAAAAAAATCACTGGAAGTTGCTAGAAATAAGTAGTAGAAAGTAAAAAAATATTTTTTAAAATTTTTGTCTGTTTGTCGGTTTGTCGGTTTGTCTGTTCGTTTGTGCGCGCATCACGTAAAAACCCCTCATTGTATTCAAAATCGAAATATTACAAAATAAGAAACATTGTTCTGGGTATTATTTAGCGTTTATTTCATCAAAATCGACCAAGAGGCGCAAAAGATATTAATATTTAAAATTTAGTTGGTAACCTCATGCGCGATTTCTATGATAAAAATAATTTACGTAAATAGATTTTAATTTCGCCAATTTTGAACCGATTTTGATGATTCTTTTTTTGTTTGGAAGAATATTATTCCGCGGTGGTCCCATTTTTTATTTGGTGAAGATCTGATGGTGATCTTCGGAGATATCAATGGAACTCTTCAATAATAGACAGCAAATCTGTCGTGATTGCTGCAATCGCTTGGATGTTTATTGTTTACACAACACCATAACATTATATCACGCCTGTATGCTCTGAGGGGCTACGCAGATGTGTACAGTGCACCCACATTTTGATAATTAGGTATGCCCAGTGCCATTTTGTTGGGGATATGCCTATTACCATGACATGTATTGTTAACGGTTATCTAATGTTTCACCAAAACTCCTTTGACAATTTTTTACCGACTTCAAAAAAGGAGGAGGTTCCACATTCGACTGTATGTATTTTTAATGTACACCGATTTCTCCGCCAATCGTCGACCGATTTTGAAAATTCTTTTTTTATTCGAAAGTCTATACTCCTGAGGTGGTCCCATTGTCATCAAGTCAGATTCTGATGATGGGGTCCCAGGAAAATTAAGGGCAACCCTCAAATTTTATGGGCATTGATTGATACAGTATACTTCCCATGTGGTCCCATGGTCATCAGGTCAGGATCTGATATTGGGATCCTGGAGAAATCAAGGGAATTTTCTAAATTGTATAGGCACACATACTCGCAGGCATTATGCCTGGTAATCATCATTGTGTGTAAGTTCAGCGACACCTTTGCCAATAGAGAACCTATTTCAATGATTTCTTTTTATTTGGAAGAATATTATACGGCGGCGCTGGCCCTGTTTAAATTTGGTGAAGATCTGATGCTGATCTTCGGAGATATAGGTACAATGGAACTCAACAAAATTAGGCAGCAAATCTGCCGTGATTGCTGCAATCGCTTAGATGTTTATTGTTTACACAATATCCTAACATAACGCCTGTATGCTCCGAGGGTGTACACAGATGTGTGCAGTATAACCAGATTTGTTTATTTTTGTTGACAATATAAAATAAATGCATAGCAAATATTAATTGTATAGGATATTACAACTAAAAATGGAAAAATAAAAAACTTTTTTGAAAAAAATAAAACCGCCTTCAAAAACACAAAAAAGTGAAAAATAACTTTAGCTTCAGAAGTGACTTTGTTTGATTGATTCAGTTTTTGTTTCCTTTTGTCTTTACTCTTTGCACTAAATATTTGGTACTGAAAGAGAGAATTAATTATGAGAAATCTATCTAAATATATGAAAGCGAAAGGTCGAAAACCGCTTGACGTATAAAGATGAAATTTGGCAGGCAGGTAGTTTATAGTTAGTAGACGTCCGCTAAGAATGCATTTTACGACAGGCCCGGATTAAAGAGGTCTAAGGGCTCTCGCAAGTTTGTATGAAAGTCCTTCATTTTGTGTGCTATAAACTTGAAATTTGGCAGGGAGGTAGTTAATAGTTAGTAGACGTTCGCTAAGAACGGATTTTGCAACAGGGCCAGATTAAGGAGATCTAAGGGCTCTCTCAAGTTTGTATGAAAGTCCGTCATTTTTTGTGCTACATACTTGAAATTTGGCAGGGAAGTACTTTATAGTTAGTAGACATTCGCTTAGAACGGATTTTGCGACAGCGCCGAATTAAAGAGGTCTAAGGGCTCGCAAAAAGTCATTTAATGTTGTATACAGAACGGTATTAGAATAAAAAGCACTAAACAAGGTTCACTTTGAAAAAAAGTTGTATAGTGCCAAAATACACCGATTTTTGAAACCATATCGTCGCCTCAACGCCATTTAATTTTGTTTCGGACCTCTGCCGCCCAGAATTACAGCACCCAAAAGGACGCCTTTTGTAGTCATCAGTACATTATCACCTTTTGATCTGGCAGTCAGTTCTCACACATACCATAACGTCACGCCTTAAAGCCCCGAAGATTTGGGCACACGTGTACCTAATCGTACACACACATTTCGCCAGTTATATTGAAGTCCCATGTAGTAGGGGGTGAGCCTATTGCCATCAACCGGGCACAAATCCAGATTCGCGCCAAAAAAAAAAAAAACAAAAAATGTTGATAAATCTCACGTGAGATTAGGAGGGAGATGACGGGGTCAAGCCAAATCTCACGACATCCCACCAGGGGAGGAGGGGGTCGAAAAATCGCCTCACGTAATTAATGGATGCCCCCTAAAACAAGCATCTCCTTGCTTAAAAGGTGATCTTCCAAATCATGTGTGTGATAGCTTTATGTAATTGAAATAAACATTTTTTTTAACACTGCCCGACCTGGGAATCGGTCCCCACGCTTAGTAGTCGCGCTTGCGACCTCTAGACCAACGTGGCAGTCTCACACATGCACACCAAAATTTCCACGCGAGCGAAGTCGCGGGCAACAGCTAGTTTTTAAATATAATGCCACTACATAATTATTGTATGCCTATTAGGCAGGACATATTGGAACTTAAATTTATTGTTTAGACCTGTAACTAACATATGCCCACAATAAAATATTTTGAATTTTGAATTTTGAATTTCTTCTTATCACGGTCTTGTCGGTGATAGCGATATTTAGTAGAGAATCTTTGGATGGACTGGAGAGAAAAAAATAACAGACAACAGATCTTTATTTTCATTGCATTAAGGTTTCGGTTGGGTTGATCAATCAGGGTCAGGGTCAAAGTATCATAGCATCATCTTTTTATTTGTGACTGACCAAGTCTTTGACAAAACTGTCTCCAACTGGAATATTTGAAACTGGCTTTTGCTCGCGGCTTCACTCCCGTTATGCACGGAAATAAACACACGGGGACGTTTTAAGTAGCCTATTATGACAATGGGGGCTTCCTGTCAGTGAAAGGATTTACGGAACCGGATCAGTAGATCCGAAGATCCCCCTACATACATACTTACAAACAAAGGAGATCGTTCATTTTCGACCCAAAAACCAAAGTCAACGAAAAAAAATGGGCCAAACTTTGAATGAACCGCGAATGGTTTACTCTTCATAAATGCTTCGATTTAGAGTTTTTACGTACAAAACCACTACCAAATTCTTCAGTACCAACCCCATCACTACATTCTACTACACCAATGTCCTCGCCACACCACCCAAACTTTCAACCCACACACAACGTTTCAACACACTGTATAATCAATACACAAGCCACTGAAATAAAATCGAGCTGTGTAACGGGGTCGCTTCAGGGTCGTCGGTCGAATTTCGTTGAGAACCCGCGGCTACAATTCAATACTTCTTTCTCTTTTGTTGCGCTAATGTAAAACCGTAATCAAGTTTTGTCTGTTTTTATGTAATGGAATTTTGGGTAGAATGTATTTCGGTACAGAGTTTTTTTAGGTTTTTTGTGTAGTGAATTGGATTAGTTTTGCTGCGGTATTATATTGCAGGTGTTTGGGTTGCTACACTATTGCTTGGGTTATGACCCAATTTGATATACTGGGTGGAAGGGACATCGATGCACAAGCGATTACCGCGTTTTCAGTAGGTACATCATTCTGAGCCCCCCTCATAGAAATTTATCATCGGTAATATTTAAAAAATCTGCTGATCCATAAATTTTGACGTGCAGGTATTGCACTTTTGTAGGATTTTTTTTTTTAATTTACTGTTAAAAATATTGTATGTGCTCAGAATTATGTACTGAATACGTAATAACTGTTTGTGCGTCGGTGTCCCTTCCACCCTGTATAATATAGGTAGTTAATGGTTCAAAAGAAATTGAACAACAAATCCGAGGCAAAGCAATTACTCCACGAATATTCGGCTCATGCCGATGTACACAGTCAGATTGGCTGGATCATCCCTGAATAATGTTCGGGTCGGCTAGATATTCAATTTTGCCGCCCGGCGGTAACGCATTATGGCGACCCGAATATGCTTGTAACACCCTTTTCGATCAAGTCTACTTGCAACAAGATAGTTTTCTGCTTTAATTTAAAGTACTTACACAAATGACGTGTTTAGTTCTCCATGAGTTACTTCATCATCATCATCATCATCATCAAATCAGCCAGGAATCGCACACTGCTGGGTATAGGCCTACCCTTTCTTGTGCCATACTGCCCGGTTCCGTGCGTCCGTTATCCAGATGTAACCCAGTAGTTATGCTGCAGAACAAAATGCAGACGCTTATTTTAACCTTATCACAAGAATTTTGTTCATTGCCTTAAGTCCTACTACTAAAATGTAGGTAGCTTTACTTGGTTATACATAGATGCATATACAATATACGTGTCTTGAAACGGGGTGAATGTCGCGTGACCTCGGAAACCCTAACCTAATTACTGGAATAATATTTTCGTACCACGAAGACTGGCAGACGCCTGGCATATTATTTTGCCACTTTTGAAATAGACATTCGCGGTAATTAAACTGTGATGACTGCTTCTGCATTTGACATTAACGTGGATGTACAACACTTGTCTACCACTTAATTAATATACTGCTAAAATAATAAATTGTGGACAACTGCAAGTGCGACTACAATATAGTGAGGAAAATTTTGAGTATGGATGTGGATGGCTATAAGAGTAGAGGAAGACAAATGAGAAGATAGGTAGACAGTGTGCAGGATGGTATAGCTAGAAAGGAGGTGACTGCTGAGATGACGAGTAATACAGAAGTATAAGAAGAGAAGACATGCTGCGCCGACCCCAAATAAAATGGGATACGGGCAGGAGAATGATTATAATGATGTAGGTATAATTGTCGTTGGTAACCACAACCCAATCACCATGACAGACCAGTGTCAGTTGACTGTTTCTTATGTAACTCTTTGGAAACGCTTACGCAGTAGCGTCATTGCCGGTTGTCACCGTTTTTATAGTAGTATCTACAAAGAAACCACTTTAGCCACGATTCATTTCAGAAGGTAGCTTTTGCCTAATTTTCTAACTGGAAACCTTTGTCCCCAGGATTCCCTCACCCAGAGATGCCTCCGCAGGGGAAATTTAGCACGCTAGAAGATGACTACATCGAGGTGATGTCGAGGAGAGGACAGAGTCGGTCGCCGTAGCCCACAGTAACTGTTCTAGCCACGAGAGGGAGAGAGAGGAGGAGTCGCCAGTGAGTATTTATTTATAACAATTATAACTGGGTTTGACGGCTATGCTACTCATTAAGTTTCGAACTCGAAGTTCGAATGCTACTCTCGAAAGAGCTCAAGCCTATTAAAGTTTTTAAGGACTCGAATACTCCTGAAACAAATACGTAGGCATAATTGCAAACATCAATAATATTTATTTATTTAGTACATGGAGGACTTACAGCTAATAAAAACCAACAAAAAAAGGAAACCTTAGTCACCAGAAAGCAAATTACAAAATTAAAATCTGAAAAAAAAAACAAATATAAAAAAAATTATATTTTTTATCTAAATTAAGAAATGAGGAGACGACACAGTAGGTCATAAAAATAACCTGTCTTATGACAGTGATAACATTTTCACACTAGTGACGACAGAAATGAAATAATCTCGGTAGATAGACTGACCTATCCACAGGACAAAAGACAAGACATCAACAATGAATATCAATTTGACCAAAAGTGATACTACTATTGTATCCTCCCCCACAAAAACACTTAATCGGCCTTTATGAAACCGAAGCCACAACAAAGATGAGAAGAAAATATTGTTAGCCAGCAATATTTTTTCCCACAAAACTATTATTGGCACATTACTAACATAAACAGATTTTCTTTCACTAAAAGAAATATGACGAATGATTTTTCCACATAATTGACTATGGAAAGAAGCCAAGGAGGGACGGATAATTTCGTAGTAAAATATTATTTTCCCATTCATACTGTTATCTGGACTATTAGAGATACATTATCTACTTATTTTTCAGGAAATAAGAATATAAGATCGTTTCCACAATGTGGATCCATCGGGTGCCAAGTAACAGTAAGAGAAAGCGCACGTTGTAGATTTTTTGCCGCTTGATGTTTTTTACCGTGTTGCTGTTCAAATATGCGCATCGACAATATAGTTTCAAGTTGCTCTTTTAGAAGCGTACCCAATCGTAATGAGGGACTTAGAGTTATCCATGTATCTCTATGAAAACGTTTTCGTAGATGACCTCATTTCCACTGCGATCACTTTCAAAATAGCACCTTTAGACAGACTACTAATGTGGACCTTCAATTTCGCAAAGTTGTTTGCAATATTTAAAACCTGAGAGCTTCAATAAAGTGACATTCAAGTGTTAACGAAGCTGGAAAAGCCAAAAATGTATTCAATTGACATGAGCCGAAAAGCTTATGTCAAGCTGTTTTAAGTCGTTGTGGAAATACGATACGGTTTGAACTGAGTAAATATATGAGGCGGTAAAAAATCTGCAATGTGCGGCGACTCTTACAGAAAATATAAGTGTTGTCATTTATGTTCCAACTAACATACTCTGTCATTATAACAATGAATGTTGTCAGTAAAAAAATGATAAATGGTTCTAACTTTCTATGTATTTCTACTTATAACATTAGTTTCTTTCTTTCAGTAATAAATTATTGTCGTTGTAATTTATTAACCGACTTTTTGTAATATGGGTTTATTGGCATCAAATATTACCGCGAAGTTTGGGGAACTCAGATTATTTATTAGTTTTATGATGCCTTTTGATAGATGCCGATGAATTTGCTAAAGGGAAAAATGGAATTTTATACCTTGCCGCAAATATAAATGTAGGAAGAATAGACATAACGGCCGCATTGTAGTTCAAGCTCTAATAATGACATTGTCGTTTCAGTAAAACTCTCTCTCTTTCTCTCTGATTAGAGAGTTTTAATAACTATGACAATGTTTTAATTGTTAATCTGGCAGAAGCTACCAGAAAAGTGAAAAAATTGAACTAAAACCACCAATTGGGTAAAACCCACACTTCTTAACAATCCGAAGGTTTTTAAGAAAATTAATAATCCATTGCCTCATATGTTTGAAAAACTCATCTGCTCGACACAAATAACGTAAATAACACAAGGAATGCTGTTGTATGGTCAAAATGAAACACATTGCCATTGAATGTGTGTTTCACCTACCGCGCCGGCTATAAATCAATTTCGATTATTTCACTAAACCTCTCACCACTAACAATCGTTTAAAGCACGATAAATAAAATCGCTTAGATATATCTATCAGTTTTCTATACGTACTACGGGGCCAGTTTCTTTTAAACTGTACCTCGATGGTCTAAGTTACCAATTAGCACCTTTTACTAACCCTCAACTCCTCATCAGAAATGAACCTCCTCAACATGGACGCGGAGAACCGCGTAGTCCTGAACGTGGGCGGGATCCGCCACGAGACCTACAAGGCGACGCTGAAGAAGATCCCGGCCACCAGGCTGTCCCGCCTCACGGAGGCGCTGGCCAACTACGACCCCGTCCTCAACGAGTACTTCTTCGATAGGCATCCTGGAGTCTTCGCGCAGGTTCTGAACTATTACAGGTAAGGGATACAGGGATTGACCCTGCTTATTTTTTTAAGCTACTTATTTAGCTCTTCTTGAAGCATAAGTGATTGGTTTTTTGGACATGTTTTAAGAACATTAGAATTTGCCTTCGGTGAACCAAATCGTAGAAACTGTTCAAAAAAGAAATAGGTACTTGGTAGGGATAGACTGGCTTCCAAACGAAAGGAACCGATGACGAAGAAGACCTAGAAGGAGATGGTGTATTTTTTGTTAGAGAGTGAGACTCTTACAACTGATTCAACTCAAATTGCAACAGAAAGGCATTTTTCTTGCAGTGATACACTACAGACTCATTATAACAATACTAAAATATACCAGGAGACTATAATTCATGTAGAAGTAATAAACAGTTCGAACCAGTTGATTGCTCAAAGATAGGTAAATGTGTGATAGTGAAATTCACGAACGTCATAACAATTTTGCAATTTGAGCATAAATTAAAACAATGTATCTTCATGATTATGTAGTTTGAAACGGTCCTAATTCCAATTACTCCACTTCATTTCGTTCTTATCTAACCTTAAACCCAACTGAAATACACCCAGACCTTTTTTAATAAAAAGAATCCTACAATCCACTTAAGAATAGAAAAATTACGTCTCTTTTCGTCCCCAAAAAGTGTGATATTGCTTATTATCACCATTTTATTTTAGCTAGAGGATAGGCAATAAGATTTCTGGCTGTGATATACAGAGCCATTTAGTGGCATTGACATTTCGAGACAAAAGAGATGTTTTATACAAATGTCAGGCATTTTGTAGAAAAGGTACGAGTATTTCGGCTTATTTGGTTAGGTCTTTAGGGGAACTGTTATTTTAGAATTTCAGATTCTATTCTACACGGTCGACTGCAAACGTAGTATGTCTACGTTTGTTTTTGTTTCTCTTGTTTTTTTAACAGAATAAAAAAACAAGTATTGAGGAAACCTAAGAAAACAAACCAGCCGTTTCCCAACCATGTTCGAGTCGGCTTCCAGTCTAACCGGAAGCAGCTGAATGCCAGTACTTTACACGGAGCGACTGCCTATCTGATTTCCACAACCTAGTTAGTACTGGGTAATACGGTCGGTCGTTGTAATACTGGTTGTCAGACTTTCGGGCCACTGACTACCTGTAACGACTGTCAAAAATCTACAAATGACAGCCGACACCAACAGCTTAACGTGGTTTAGAGGCACGGCGGAAACTTGGTATGTATTGAATGGTCACCCATCCACAAATCAACCTTGGCAAGCGCGGCTTAACCTTGAAGATCGATCCGTACGGCTGTTACTATTAATTTAGCCACGAGCTCCACAATTTTTAGTAGGTGCTCCAGATAAATGCTTCAAGTAATTTCAGATCATGATTGAGACTTGATGGCTCCTTATGAAGATAAAGGAATGATTTTGAAATAAAATAGGTAATTTCAGCTAACTAACGACTTACATAAAGATTGTGATGATAAATGATCTTATTATAAAAGCGTAATATTTAAAAATTAGGCTGACTTGAATAAATTATCTCGGCTTAGGTTTCAGGGTAGGGATAATACCTTTTATAATATAAACCCTCATTATTGTTAGCTCTCTATGTACTTATTATGCTGGATTTCGTTTTGAGTCAGACCAAATAATATTAATTATTTTAGAACAACGAACTCTATTTTGTCTCCACTCTTTGTCCAAATTGTCCCAAATATGTCAAAAAGCTCTTAGCCTGAAAATACCCCTTTCCGAAAAACGTTAATTTCTTCGGTAGTTTTAGAAACTACGCGTGGCTTGCGGTGGTCCTCGGTCGGAAAGACCAGACATTTTCGGAAAAGCCGCAAGGGACGCAGATGGCAACCGCAGTATTTGGGGGAGCCTTGTGGTCGGACCAACCTACCAACCGGTACCAAAGGCTCGACATATGAATTTTTCCGTAACACATTTTGCAAAGGGCTGGCTGTGGTTATTGCGGCGTAAAAGAAAATGGCTGAAATTTTGTGTTTCAACTTTTTTGTTGCGTGATTTTTGCAATATAGACAAGTTAAGGCGGTTTTGTGACATCAGTATATTGGTTGGTACATCTGCCATATACCAATGTGATAGACAACAAGGTATTAGCTAATAAGAATGGACAATATTCTGGTTTGAAGGATGCTCACAATCATTTAGAAAACCATAGAGTAGGCATAATCGCGCCAAATATAAATCTTGAACTTTTTGACGCTAAGTCAACTGCAGCATTGGCAAAAATCTTATCTGCTATGACAGATGGAGCGACAATAACGGTTTCTATGTAAGTATTAAAACGTTTTCTAAGAATGAGACATTACAGTGGGCTGAAATGTCACCATGTAATATAGATACTAATGTAATCTTTGACATATTATACCTTCTTCAAAACAACCGACCATTCCTCCGTTCTTGTTAAACATAACTAAATCATCTTATCGACCACAACCTATTAATCAATATCCTCAAACACAAAGTAACATTAATCAATCTTATCCACTTTAAAGGGTTTTGTCCCATGATCCGGAATTTCACGAAGTCTCCCGAAATATCACGAAGTTGCTCACTTGTTTCCTTATCAATGAAATTAATTTGAACCTTGAATGATTGCATAGTGAAAACCGTTAACGAAAATAGAACAGGGCTTTAGGAATTCCCGGAATGTTTGCTTTTGTGAGATATCTAGGTTATATAAATAACCTTGATGAAAAATGCGGAATTTGGGTATTAGTCAGGCCTTGCTTTTCATAATAGTACACACTGAAAAATGTGACCTAATTTTGTTATAGACAACATTCCATTTTCAAGAAAACAATACCCTAACGTCTAGATAAAGGGGCTTCTGAAGTAAAAAGACTAACAGATATTCTATCAGTGATAAATGATCAATGGGAAAGTCAAAAATGTATTGGAATGACATACGCTTCCGAAAAGTTTTAAACCAACCAATATGTCAAAAGCCGTTGTAGGAACACGAAACGCTTTTAAAAGCGTACCTATGGCACGTCTAGGCTCTCTGATTTAGCTTGAAAAGTTAAAATTGGTAAGAGATACTCTATACTAACGTATTGGTAGCAATGATAGCCTATTGGTGTGACCGTCGGACTGCCAAGTCATAGGTCTGGAGTTCGAACCCAAGACACACACCTCTGATTTATCGGATTCATGTGCGTATTGTTTAATTTTCACTTGCTTCGGTGAAGGAAAACAACTTGAGGAAACCAGCATGCCTGAGAGATATTTCTTAACGACAGGTAAAGCCAAGTCAGAGGCCCATGGGTGGAATAAAAACTCTGACACCAGGTACTGACCTCACGATAAAGTAAGAAGAATCTATTGACAGGCGAAATGTCGTAAAACTAAGTCTAACCTCCTAAGGAACGCGAGAAGTTACAATATCATGTAAATAATATCATTCCACCTACATCTGGACAGCAGGAAATGAAATCTACGTCCAGTGAATAAACTAACGGCATGTCACATAGAAGTTGAGAACTAACACTAAAGCGTCAGGTTTGAATTTATATCGAATTTTCTAACAATATGTCAACTCTCTGCTATGCAAAGTCTGTGGAGCTATTTGTGGATGAGGTTATTCAGAAAAGTTCATCATTCCTGTTACCATCGCTGTGTTTCGGTTTGAAGGATTCTAGTGTAATTATGGGCGCATGGGACGTACGAGTCTTGTCATGGGACAGAATCGCATCTGCGATACCGGTATTATGATGGAAATAATGTGGTCCCACCACATTATATCCATCATGTAGCGGTAGTATGTAGCGGTAGCTCATGTAGCGGTACCGATGGTACTCTATAGTTTTTGACCCAATAATTTAAAAAGATGTTGCAAGTCCAACTTGTATAGCTCCATACAATTAACATGACCCAACGAAAATTTTGTTGACATTAGGTGTTAATAATCTGGTATTGGAACTATTGGGTTCCGATGTCCCAATTTAACAGTCAATTTGCGGGTCGCCTTGTTTGTTAACGATTTGACTCGAACTTTAGACATTATTCAATCGTCCCAAAAGTATATTCTCACATTTAGGTATTGAAATTTGTCATTTTAGAACTCACTTACGGGATATCTTCCGTGATTGTTCATTATTTCGAGCTCCCGATATTTCGGCGCTGTTGCAAGCGCCATGATCGCGGGTTGACTGGAGAATGCGGGTGGATGGATAAATAAATTGTTAAGAGCAGACAAATCTATCTACCCTCTTTCTTTGTCTTTTGCTACGCGCACTATTGGAACTCGACACTAACACCCATATTCCAGAACGCCGACTTAGTCCATTTTTGAACTTAAGTCGACATTTGTTGTCATGGCAACAGGTGAGGAACGCCCACCACGGTATCAGCAACACCCACTCAATGATGTTCAAAAGGTGAGGACAGACTAGCTAGAGCTTGCATTTGCAACAAGACATCGAGCCGCTTGATACTTTGTTAAAACTTGATTTTGCTAAGAAACAAGCAACTTGTGTAACATTTCATCGAGCAAAAACACGAGCGCGGGCAAATCGTGCAACATGGAAAGAGGTGCGTGGACTTTGCTGGTCGTTACTTCTCCTAATTCGCTCAGTGTTTTTTTTTTTAATATTAAATTAAATTGCAGCACACGCGACTTGCAAATCCAACATATCAACGAAGAGTACCTAAATGCCACACAGTAAGAACAGTCACTAAAGAACCCCACCGGCTTACTCCTTTTGCTTCGATCACGTTCATACATCTGGTCATACACGCACGCAGGTCGCGAGCACTGCCACCTGACCTTTTTTAAGAACAATACCAATAATTTTTGTCCTTCTAAGGTGTTCTCTTTCGGGTTTTGTTAGTCGCCTTTTACTCGTCCTCTCAACAAGACCATCATCCAAACATATTCTTTTAATTTTTTGTCTCTACATCTCCTTTTCAACCGCAACCTTGCAGTATTGTATCATTCCTCAATTTATCAACCAATGTTACAATACGTTTAATTGCTCAGATGAGTACTCACCTTAATCTACCTCCAAAACATGCTGTCCATTTCAAACCCAAAATAAGTATGTTGCATGAAGGTTGCAAGCTGCTTTGTATGCTAAAAATGTTATATTAAAATACGTCTCAATGCTAGAGATGTCTTCAATTGATGTTCTACCGAATGCTCTTGGTTGACATCATTTGTCAAAGAACTTAAACGGAATTACTTGAAAATAAATATTTATTTTTTCGTGGTTCATTTATAAGATTTTCACTTAAAATAATGGCATCAAGAACTTTCTTTTCGGATGGTGAAAAGTCAGGACAGGAACTTGTCTGCAAGTACAAGCTTCTTCAAAATACGACGTTGCCGGGCAGCACATGAGCGACAAAATGTGCTGTGGGCTCGCCTAACCCAAGAGTATAACTCAGTATTTAACTCGCGCGTAAGTACCAAATAACATGTATGCTGTTTAATTAATACCTGGTCTATGTTTGATGATCGTAATGAACGGCAATCTTTTCTTTTTATAGAGAACCGAATCTCAGTTAAACAGGTGCTGGTCCAATATTAAGGCCACCGTTAATTTAGAAAAAAAAGAAAGAATGAGGACTGGGGGTGGCCCCTATCCTGGCCCCGCGTCCTCAGATCTCGAAGGAGTGAAAGATGCGCTGCCGGCCTCCACCGATTTGAAATTGAGGTTCGCAATGGACTGTGACACTATGCCAAGTGAAACTCCTGCTGACGATACACCTATAGTCTAGTAATTTTATTGATTCTATTCTTTGTGTTAACGAATATATGATTAGATTATTAAAAATAATTACTTTCTTTTTTCAGTTCTGGAATTTCGTCCGGTAGACGAGGTACCGGTACCGGTGGCTCAAGGGCCACCTGAAAATAACTCGACTGACTTGGCGTCAGCAAACTCGCAGTTTATTGGTAGGGTTGATCAAATGATTTTCAGTTCATCTCTACACGTTACCGTACATCAGAAAGTTAAATTATCTGTGTATGGCACCAATACAGAATTTGAAATAACATCAATCTATTTGTATTCATTCGAAGCATCTTATTTTTTATATTCTCATTAGTGTTTTTTGAAGGTGCTTGTGGTTAGCAAATTAATACTAACATATGTTCGCGCCCAAGTTATACTAAAGGAGGTACGGGCGAAAAATTTAAAACGGAATGAGGAACGAGAGGAGGAGTAACATCTGCTGAAAATGGAGAAGCAGAAGTGGTGGTGAAGGCAGCAGAAGAAGCGTACCAAAAGGCAAAACTCGAACGTTTGAGTGCCGCCCAGCTACTTCGATTCAGTGATGTTACAAGGGACGAGGCCGAAAAAATAAATTAAATTATTATTGTACAAGCCAACTGGTTTTTATTTTATTTAAAAGTAGTATCACGTATAAAAAATATCTAAATTACACATTTATAGACATAGAAAAACAAAGGAAATTTTTCATTTTCATTCACGTAGGACTACGTAAGACTGGATCCAATCTCTAGGTTAGTAAAACCCAACAACACTGCATGCATGGGGATCGAACCCATAACCTCACACCGTGCAATTGCGCTTATGACTATTTGACCAACAAGAGAACAAAAATACAAATATGATCATCACACAATTATAAACATACTAGCTGTTGCCCGCGACCTTCGTCCGCGATTTTTATATTTAAAAAAAACCCGTTTTCGCAACATTTTTTAATGCTCCGCTCCTATTCCTCAACAAAAGGGTTATCCAACACTAAAAGATTTTTTCAATTGGAACCAGCAATTCCTGAGATTAGAAGGTTCCGGTCGTCCAGAGTTGAGGGAAGAATTCAGTTGGACGATGGACCGAGTAGCCTTGAATTTCTTTGGATTCGTTATCGCTTATTCTCTCATCATTACTCTGCAGAATGAGTTTGTGCGCATGACATGGTTGTGGTCACCCAACATAATGGTGGGTTTCATATCGGCCCTTCTCTTCCTCCGTTTAGCAGTAGCAAGCCGCCTGCTACTCATGTTTAGCTTACACCTGTCCTTTCCCGTATCATATGAAAACAAACCTAAGATAAGCCGGCTAAACCATTAAACGCAACGGCGAATAAGAATTCGATTTGATTGTTTTATTATTGCAATATAACAGAAACTGGCCACAACAGCGGCTGACGAGCGCTACATCCAAGTTGGTTGCATCAAATTTGTATTTTTTTCTTTCTCCTTCTATTTACAATCTATATAATACTGCGATAGTACCGCAAAGGCAATGGGATTACCCGTATTACTACAGGTAGAAAGATCTATGTGCTATACCAAACTATAATATATCTCTGTACCAAGTTTCATCCAGATCTGTTCAGCCGTTCTGGCGATTGAGTAACAAACATCTATTCATCCAAACTTTCGCATTTATAATAGTTATGTAAGATTTATGTGTAAGCTTTTACTTTTAAAGTTGAATAGGTAATAAATAATAGTTAGTGTAAGTATTTCATTTTATTTGAGCAATACAGACACACTCGCGTTTTTCTTACATGTACTTACTTATAACTTGTTCATTTTCATATCAATTACATTACATTTATGTGAAATATTGATAACTTGGTTCGCGATTGGACACCGGTGGCGACAATCAAATGATTCATTAGGAATCTATGTAGACATAATACTTTTACATAATATTTAATATCAGTGTCGCGTATCACGAGTCAATATGGCGACAGTTGGGGGAGGCCTATGTCCAGCAGTGGACGTCTTTCGGCTGAAATGATGATGATGATGATGTTGTATCACGAGCCAACGCGAAAATCGGGTTTTCACATATATTTACAGACACGACTACCTCAGAAATATTTTACCTACTTACTAATAGGTAAATGCGCCCTGCACGCCCTGCGTAAAACTGCGCGCCATGGCCCGTCTACGTGAGTTTCGAAGGCCTATTTGACTCTTGATGATGTTTTTAAGTATAGATAGATGATGAGAGCGACTTTGTGGTATCGTAGGTATAAACAAAACAACACGAGTATGGGCAAGCTCGCTCATAAGCACCATTCGCACCATTTTGTCTGAGATTCAAAATGGTTCGTTAGTTTTCTCATGCTTTAGAAATATCACGTGAATTAAGCTTGTATTCATATTTTATGTGTACGGTACTCCATATTACGACTATTTGTCACTAATATAATTATTTACGCGATCTTGATTGCTAATTCATACAATCCCACGATAATGAACACCTACCGATACCAATACCTACCGATTTGAAAAAGAAACCGTGCTTTATATATATTTACCACGGATATTTGCAAGTGCTCGCAATATTAATAATCATTGATTAATAATCCCGACTACATACTAGCTGGCTTGGAAATTAAAGGCGACGGAAAATAGTTTTTATCAACAAGGGCCGTCCACGGGCTGTAGGTCAAAATTTCCAGAACGAAAACGTTGGAACCAAAAACGAACCGCGTTTTCTTTTACAGTAGCTTACCTATTTTATTTTATGTCAGCCCTCTATGTCCTACTGCTGGGCAAAGACCTCTCGCATGGCTTTCCAATTTTTGTACGGTTTCCTTCTAAAATCGAAAGTGTCTTTGGAACTGTATATTGATGTCACATTCTAACGGGTTGTCGGCATCGGGTCGCGATAAATAATTGTATGGCATATCGTATCCTACATAACCGACATACTCCTCAAAATTCATCTTGCTTTGGCTATAACAAGAAAACAATTTTACACACGTCGATTCACTTGGATTTCAGTAGGTACATATGTCACCCACAAGGTAGGTTTCAAGGATCTGATGGCGCGGGCAAACATCGGAACTAACGCAGCTATCTCTTTCTTTTCTCAATATTTTTTACAAAACAATTAACAAAAGGTTTACCAACAGCGCCCCCCTGTCAGCTTCATTCGAGCGCCAAAACATTCTTGTACTACAAAACCCTTGAAAAGTGGGCGTTTATGTCAAATTATAAACAAACTGTAGCTGTCAATATGACTTATGGGGTGAAAAGTAGGCGTGTCTAGTCCGACTTAAGTTCAATCCACGACTTAAACTACGGGTGTTAGTCACGGCAAAACACACTCACAATATCACCAGGTTTTGTGGAGTCCTTATTACGAAACCGGCTGCTACTTTTGAGCTTACTCAAAACTGGATTCCACGTACTTGACAATTTGAAGCCATCCTCTCGATTGAAATTTTTGTGTATTTTTGTTTATTTTTGTAATATCGGGAGCTCAAAATAATGAACAATCACGGAAGATATCCCGTAAGTGACAGTATAGTTGTAAACCGTGAAAGCTTGAAACAGTATTTTAGAACTCTCTTCAAATCACGCCTTTTCAGACTAATGATTCTAAAATCACAAATATTTATATTATTCACAAAATATATATTTAACAGCATAATTATAGAAAATCGCTCAGCAATTTGTGCGGCAATCTAAAAGGTGAAAAGAGCGTAAAAATAATTGGTACGCCTAAACTTGAACGTTCACATCTGTACTCGGAAGCTGTGTTATATATCTATCTAGTACATTATATACATTCGACATTACATAAGAATACTTTCAGGAATATTTCATCGCGTAAAAGGGTGGTTTTATAAGAGAATTTATCGCCGAAACTCGTAACTGTAACCGATGAAATAAATAAAAAAATACGTCGGTTAAATGTGCGAATCTATACATCTATACATATAAAATTCAAAGTCCTGACTGACTGACTGACTGACTGACTGACTGACTTATATATCAACGCACAGCCCAAACCACTGGTCCTAGAGACATGAAATTTGGACAGTGTACTCTTTGTGAAGAGTATGTATCCACTAAGAAAGGGTTTTTCGAAATTCCACCCCTAAGAGGGTGAAATGGGGTGTTGAATTTTCTATGTAACTTTTTATTCTCTGAGTCGATTGACTTGAAATTGTGTCTACATATACTTCAGTTAAAATGATGAGATACGTGTATCACAGTTTTTCCAAAATCATCCCCCAATTTAAAATTCAATGTCCTGACTGGCTGACTGATACATCAACGCACAGCCCAAACCACTGGTCCTAGAGACATGAAATTTGGACAGTGTACTCTTTGTGGAGAGTAGGTATCCACTAAGAAAGGGTTTTTGAAATTCCACCCCTAAGAGGGTGAAATGGGGTGTTGAATTTTCTGTGAAACTCTCTCGAGGTCGATTGACTTGAAAATGTGTCTACATATACTTCAGTTAAAATGATGAGATACGTGTATCACAAAATCATCCCCCAATTTAAAATTCCATGTCCTGATTGGCTGACGGATATACCAACGCACAGCCCAAACCGCGGGTACAAGAGATATGAAAATTGGAGGGTGTATTCTTTGTGAAGAGTTAGTATCAGTTTTTCGAAATTCCTACCCCTTAGAGGGTGAAATGGGGTGTTGAATTTTCTGTGAAACTTTTTACTCTCGGGGTCGATTGACTTGAAAATTTGTTTACATACTCTTCAGATAAAATCCAGTAAATCCGATGTCCAATCTCAAACCAAGTTATCAATATTTCACGTATCTAATTTAATTGATATAACTTTATAATAATAATTGCAAGTTATAAGCAAGTACATGTAAATCTATGTATGTATTATAGATAGATACATAGATTACTTATTATTCCAGAAGTAAGATCCCGTGGGCAATTCCCTAACTCCACGCGGGTGAAGCCGCGGGCATAAGCTAGTATATTTATAATGTATCAAAGGAAGGAATTGAAATTGTGAATTCGGATTAAGTTTTGTGAATTTATCGTTTTTGAGGGTTAGTAGTGTTAAATGTTTGTACGTATAGGCAAGTCAGTTTTATGTTCAATTAGGTATAGGACCTTTAATTTGTCAAATATGTAATTGATTTATTAATGTTAATAATTGTTCACCTTTTATATACTATCAAGCATGTTTCCTTGGTAGGCAGAAATGTACCTAAGCACACCTTTTGGTAAACTATAGGGTAGGTACCCTATAGTTTACCATTTATATAGATATTTACCAACATTTCAGTTATATCAATTCACATCTAACAGATGGCGAGATAATTGCCATCAACAGACAGAAATACAGTCTCCGGGAAGCAAAGTAAAGTTAACCCGTTTATGAAAAGATCTCTCCCAGCTCAACCCCGCAACCAGGCCATGCCATTCCCAAAGTTATTGCAAAACATCCCTAGACAAACCAGCACGATAATCCATCGTTATCCAAAAAATCGCATAAAACATCCCCTGAGACCGATTATCCTTTGTCCTGATCCCAATTAAATTGGTACAAAATGTTCATCCATCACCCACGATCGAGGATACATATGTACTTTAACGGTAACAACCCTTTTGTTATTGAAATGTATGGAAATCGGATACCCTGTTCGTAATTGTGGTAGTGGAATAAAAATTGTTTCCCGTCTATCCGTATGTTCGGTGTCTGTTGCGAAATGGGTTGGTTTTTTCCGCTTCAAGTGTATTTATTCGCCTGTTGATCTAGGAGTGAAAAAATAGCAGCTGGTAGCCATGGAATAAGTTGGAGAGAATGGGTGTAGTTTTTGTTATTTTAGTAAGCGGACTGTCATAGCAATGTAGAATTGTTTATGGAATTGCTACGGATAATAAAGCTTTAAAGAAAGCATACAGATACATAGAATACTCTTTATAATGTACACCATACAAATTATAGATATGAATGTAGGATTTTTATTTATGATGATACAATGGGAGGTCACTAAATGCAATCTAAATGCGGAAGAAATAAAGAAAAAATATTTATTTGTCGCATTGACATGACGTGCATACAAAATTACAAAAAAAAAACAATAAACATATAACGCATAACAAACATTTTGAATACAACAGGACGAAACAAAAATAAATGTTACAGCTTGCACGTCGTGACTGCGACAAGTAGGTTACCACTCAGCATGATGCTGTGCTGTGGGGGGGGGGGGGCATAGCACAGCGCCGGTTTTTAGTGGTCACCCGTGAAAATACGTACGGAAGTCAATACAGCATAAATATTTGTTTACATGAATGAGAAAATAAAACAAATTCGATTTTAACAAAATAAAAAAGCTGGAAGCTATATGATACTTCTTCATTATTTTAATTATCAATCTAACCATTGCTTCATAGTTAAAATATTCCTAATACTAAACTAAATTGTTAACATAGGGAAATGAAAGGCGAGTTTGTGGAGATTATCCCGCAGTTGGACAAAAATTACTTAATACTTGATTTATGAAACCTGTCACAATTATTTTCCAGTGTAACCAACTCTTTGTCCGCAGAACCGGCAAGCTCCACTACCCTACCGACGTGTGCGGGCCACTCTTCGAGGAGGAGCTGGAGTTCTGGGGCCTGGACGCCAACCAGGTGGAACCCTGTTGCTGGATGACGTATACACAGGTAACACAAAGATCCTTTAATTTAGAAGTGTACATTGTCTCCTGGTTCCTGTGGGCAGTCAGGCACGCTAACGCCTTAGTTTACCGTACGTAACGTAACAGCACGCCTGTAATTCCCAAAGGGTTAGCCAAAGGTGTACCTAATAGAACACCCGCATTTCATCAGTTATCATGTGATAGAGGGCGAACCTATTTGTATCAAAAAGGCACAAATCCAGATTCCGTGGCTGCGATTCTTGATAGAAAAACCAAATAACATTTTGCCCGACCTGAGAGCCAAACCCAAGACCTCATGCTCAGCGGTCTTGCGACCACTAGACCAACGCGGCAGTTTACCATACTACATACTAATATCAGAATGGTGAAAGTTACTTAGTTAACCTGTCACTTTTGAACGCTTTAAAGGTGAATTATAAAGCGAATGAACAGACCATTACACCTGCGCTAGGATATTGGTTATTTTTACCGTAGTAAGTTCCTGTGGGGAAATTCCCTTCCCCATGTGATTGAAAGCTAGTTATCTAGTATATATTTACTACAAGATGTAGATACTCTTACACGAGAAATAGTTAATTTCAATACGAAAGATGAAGTGTGAGTATGAAATCAAATCAAAATAATTGTAACACTATCCGATTTAGAGATAATGTAACAATTTCACGCTGATGGATAGATAGCGTGATGAATGAAAGACTTGTCATTCAAGAACTTAGCATTGCAAAAAATAGATTAAAAGCCGTTGACACAGAATCTCTTCCTATACATCACATAACATAAAACAAAACAGGAAATAAACTAGACACTAAAGAAACAGTCTGCACCAAACAAGATACATCAAATACTGACATTATTATCACCAGTGAATCAGAACTTGTTTCTATACTAAAAGTCTCGTAGCCCATATTTTTAGAATTCCTGTCAGCTTCTCCTTTCGCCTGTGAATCTAATAATTCAAGAATATGCTAACCAGATCTTGACGGGAATTCTTGAAAAGTTTCAAACTAAAAGAGATCAGAGCACATAAATACTAGAATGTTTGAAGCTAATCTGAATATCCTGTCTAATATTATAAATGTCATAGTGCTGGTTTGTTTGTTAGTGTGTCACGCCTTCACGGCTGCACGTATTTGGCTGAAATTTTGCATAGAGGCCATGACTTAAATCAGGACAAAAGATTTTTTATTCGGATAGTACGATCCGTTGGGATAAAATTCAACCTCCACACGGACGATGCCGCGGCCATAGCTTATTATTAATAATGTTGAAAACAATACGGCTATTTCAAGGTCTTCAAAACAAATAATTTTATTGGAACGATTCGAGTCTTATGTTGTTCGGCTTCTTTGAGAATTTACTGGCGAATATATTCGATTACATAACAAAATAATGATAGGAAACAATGAAGATAAAAATAACTCTAGGTAATTACAGAATAGTAGGATTAAGTAACCAATCTATAGCTCGCAAAATATCAATGTGTATATCAGCTATATTAAGATTTTAGTAGAATATTGATTGCTATAAGCGTAGGGGAAGACCAAAACAACGATAGATGAACTTTGTGAAAAGTGATATAGCTAGAAAGGGACTGTTGGGATGACGACTAGTTGAATAATGGAAGAAGGCATGCTGCACTGACCCCACATAAATTGGGAAAAGGACAGTTGAATAATGATAATTATGTCAGCACAAATCTGAAACTGACCACCATCTCAGCCGATCAAATGGATGGATGGAAATGCGAAATGCATTCCCAGACATATTTGTTAACTCCCGTGTCTCAAAGTTTCCTCGTTTACACGGACTTGTCGACATGTTTCGACAAACTATGACGGATGACTTACGGACAAGTTTTAAAAGCCAGCCAAGGAAAACAGGAGCCGTGGAGTTTTCCGTATAGAGTAGCTATGAATAGAGTATTAGAGAAGTTATAAAAGCTGATGTTATACATGCTTCCACGTTAAACGTTTGGGAACAGCGGAAAACTTCAAATTCAAAACCCAAAGATGACGAAAGGCCCGAAGAAGACAATCCAAGTGACTGCCTGGTCATCCACGTGCGTAGCTGCGTAGTATGTGGACGGAGCAAAAGGAGTATGTAAGGATCATAGCGAACGCCACCTTAATGAAGTTTCTCCTTACCCCTATGGAAAAAATAGTTTATGTACAAACATAAAATACATTTAATTTAAAATTCAGCGCTAGTGTGCTGTCTACTAGCATCTAAATGCATCAAGTGTAGCATACATCAACATATTCACGAACGACTCTCACGTCTAACCACGAAGTTTTCCTCCTTCACATGGATTTACGAACGTGTCCTATGTTCTAAAAAGTGTTCTAGTCTTATTATTTTGCTATTTGCTTTGGTCATTTTATTACAATTTTGTAACAAAAAAAATTGCCTTCATTGAAAATTCAAGTGACGTGTGACGATTTTTTAAAATACCTACTCAAAAGAAAACGCCAGTAAATATTTTTTCCACCTATAAACAAAACTACCAAGGTGCGAAACAGTACATGATGCACTCCAACAGACTATCATAAAAAGAGGGTTTCACATAACATTAAAAACCCCAAACAACTAAACTTTCCACTTTCAACCACCACCATGACAACATTTTACACTGCGGTGCAAATACACGACGTATTACGAGCTCGGTATTCCGAGTGTGCAGTTTATTGTGCACTGCAGTGTACGTGACGAATATGTTAGCATGTCATTCGGACGTGAAGCGCTGGTGAAATGGCCTTGGCGAATAAATGTTGATCTTGTTCGTAACTTCGGTATGGATATTCGGATTTGCGGTTTAGAATTTGGTGATCGTGGATCTAAAATGTATTTAAAGAGGGATTTGGCAAATCTGAAAGTCATATAGATTAAACTAGAGCTTTATAATTTGAAGAGAGAGCCAAGTTTTGGTACGGAAAACTTCACTCTGTTTCTAAACACAATTTGTTGTTCTTTAAATAAACATCTGAAATTCACTAAAAAGCAACGCACAGCCGCTAGATTAGAAGAAAATTTGTACAAGGTTTCCTCATATAACGAAAGTCATCATCATCTGGCTAGTCTTCTCAACTACGTTGGGGTCGGCTGCCAGTCTAACCTGATGCAGCTGAATATTACATGGTGCGACTCCTTATCTGACCTAAACAACCCAATTACTGGGTAATACGATAGCCCTTGGTTAAACAATAAATAAAAAAGGATGTTTGATTATTATCGATGAGAAATCCCATCGAGCTCATGGTTTGCTCCTGTCTTATAATTTTGCATCCAACTAGATATATACAAAATAAATGAAGCAATAAACAAACTACTGTGCATCATCTGCCCAGCCTTTTCCCAACCGTGTTAAGTCCGGTTTCCAGTCTAACTGGAAGCAGCTGAATACCAATGTTTACATGGAGCGGCTGCCTATCTGACCTCCACAACCCAGTTAGTACTGGGTAATACGATATCCCTTGGTAAAACTGGTTGTCAGACTTTTTGGGCTACTGACTACCTGTAACGACTGTCAAAGATCTACAAATGATACTCGGGACCAAGGGCTTAACGTACTTTCCGAGGCACGGATGACACTCGTTATGTAATGGGTGGTCACCCATCCACAGACCAACATAGGCAAGCACGGCTTAATCTTATCGATCCGGGCGGCTGTTATTATTTAGCCACGAGCTAACCAGTAAACCGTGCATACTCAAGTATAATAAAAAGATAAAAAAAAGAAAAACATGTTGAACAACATATTCCAATTACATTCCGCGGCGAAAATATTCGGAGGTTCACAGTGATTGTGGTGTTGTATACATTTGTGTGTATTCACGCCCCTTTGTCTATATGGGATGAATAGCATTATTGGCATATCGGAGTGGGTTTGTTTGTTATTGGGCTAGAACATTCTGTGATAGGATAAGTGATTCTGTAATAAAATAAATGGTGTCGTTAAAGTTGTTTTTGGGAAATGTACTCTGTGATGAAGAGAATGTTCTTAGGTAAAGACAAAAAAATAATATTGGTTAACAGACAAATGGAAATAGTTACAATGGACACATTAGAAACTAGCCTCTTGATAATAGTTACGAGAACAAAAGTGAAGAGAAGTAAATACTGAAAAATATGAAAACGATCATCCTATACGACCTCGTTGGTATAGTGGTCGCAAGCTCACTGCTGAGCTTGAGGTCCTATTCCCGGGTCGGGCAAAGTGTTATTGGATTTTTCCATCAGGAATTTGTCAATAGCAACCAAATTGCCAACACACACACCCACATTTCACACCCGCATTTCGCCAGATATGATTAAGTCTTTTATCATAACTGGCGAAATGTGGTTGTGTAGTATTAGGTAAACCTCTGCCTAACCCTATGGGGATTACAGGCGTGATGTGATGTTCTGTTATCTGCCTATAGTGTTCCCTTTGTTGAAATAGTCTTGCATTGAATGGGAGACAAATAATATTATAGTGGTTGCTATCTTTAAAATCCAATTTAACATTTATGCCAAAAAAACTCTCAATGCACCGCATTCGAACCAAAACAGAAAATAAATATTCCAATTACTTTCCCAGTGAAATGGGAAATTCAGATCCGATGATTGCGGGTTCGATATTTTCCTATTATTTCGAATATTGCCCGATACGAAATATTTTTGCGGTCTTACCCTCATATTTTATATCGGGCAAATCGAAACCTTTGTCCAATTAATTCTGTTTTCAACTTAAATGTGAAATTAAAATCGGATTGGTCGTGGCTTCTGATATTATTTTCAATTATTTCAGTTTTACTGTCAACAATTTTCGTTATTAAATTAATGGAAACCTTTGTGATTTTATTGTATTTCTTAATTGCTACCTTGTCGTGGTATTCGAAATACGTTAAAATTAAATCTGGTAGAAATATTGAGAGGTGCGTGCGAAGAACAGATTTTATTTATATCCAAACGGACTTGAATTGAAGCTGGAACTTCCCTTTATTAAGAATGGTCGAAGTTACACGATCTCAGGCTTGTTTCCTTCACCGGACAAGCGATGCAGTAACATGTGGCATGTTCTAAGCAATTTCTTTGATTTTGCTAGATGATATTTAGAACCGTCAAAAAATATTTTAAAATCTATTTTCTCTCACCAGCATCGGGATACCCAAGAAACTCTAGCAGTCCTGGATCGGCTGGACCTGGACACGGAGAAGCCGACCGACGAGGAGGTGGCCCGCAAGTTCGGCTTCGAAGAGGACTACATGAAGGGGACGGTGTCGTGGTGGCAGCATCTGAAGCCGCAGATGTGGTCGCTGTTCGATGAGCCTTACAGCTCTAATGCTGCGAAGGTAATGTTGAAGTTATAACCATCATAAACCTGACACAAGTGTCTATCGCTTGAAAATGTTCGTATTTCATGATTTTGTGCGTCCTACATACAGATTTTACTCGTGAATTTGGTGATATCATCAGCTTCAATCTCAACATGAATGATGTAACCAAGAATTTGTAACAATATTTCCATGGAGTTTCTTGCCCGTTCTTCTCCATAGAGATCTACTCTTTGGAATGGGCAACTACACGCACACACACTACAGTACTTTCACAATTATTATGACTTGTGACTGACTTCATTTTATTGTTATCTTTGTTTCGACAATTCAAAAGTGCCTTTAACCGGCCTACTTGAAATAAATGCTTTGATTTGGATGATTTTGATTTTGACCCCATTGCCTTGGTCTTTGTAAACTTAAATACAAGGTCAAATTAAATTAGTTGGCGGAATTTAAACTCTAGGTAATCATCATTAGATATCCGATACCCATAAAGTCAGGTAATCGTTTCGCTGAATAAGTAGGCCTTACAATTATTCATTATTGGATGTGAAATATAAACGAAGATACTGAGAATGCTTCAGTTTTCGAAGTAGGTCGTAAAAGCGTGGTACGAACTTCAAATTGTAATAATTTTATTTCGTTGGAGTCATCCTTTTCCAAACAACAATCTAAAATATCTAAAAATTCATTAAATTCAAAACATCTCGCCAACGGTTTCAAATTAAAATGCCACTTAGAATTCTTCAAAGCTCAAAATGTAATATTTTGACTTTATGAAGTGTAAAATATTGTGCAGCAATCTACGGAGCTCCCTCCACCGCCCGGTTTAATTCAAATTTATGCTAATCTAAATATTTCAATGTAGACCTTTCAGGGTTTTAGCATGAAACCCACAGAGCTCCCATGTTGAGGTTATTTTTTACATTTTGAACTAGAATTTTTGCAAAAAACATTGTCAAAAGGGATGTTATCCCAAATGGCTGTAAAATCAACATTGATTCGTGTTGAGGAATTGATACGAATCATAAGTGAACAGAATAAATCACCATAAAATTTAAAGGATTTGAAAAAAGAATTGTTGAAAGAATTGTTGTTGTCAATTTGAGGAAAGAACCTTATGTATCAATCAGTATCTTGATATTTGGAATGGTTACTGAAAACACGCTACCACATCATTTTAAACTACGTTCAAACATTGACCCAAAAGTCGACTTTAAATTATGTAGAAAAGAAGTCAGAAAAGCTCCTGAATTCTCGCTACCTTTCCCCAACTCTAAAGACACTTGTTTTTAGACAATCATGAACTCGGTAATGTACAGTCATTAACATATCTCATTACTGTGTACAAGCTTTTCACTGTACTTACTTTTTTTCCTCAAACAACCTTTTAACATTTGCAAAAAAACTCCGCCCTGTATAAATACTAGGTATCATTTGGCCCGTTAACCGTTCGTGTTTCAGTAAATAAAAGCACCCTTAATTCCAGCAATAAAAGCCCTGTATTTACTTTAATTATTTTTTACATGAGAATGTAAACGTAGTAATTTTTATGTCCCGCTGAAGGGCAAACGGGCTGTTGTGAAGGCTGCTTTAATCTCTACTAAAGTAATGTTGATCTGGCATTAAATGACTACGGGAAATTTAATGATTAGTTTATTGAATTGTTTAATGATAGGTTTGCGTGTAATATTCTTCAGTTTTTTAGCTGTATAAGTACGAAAAAGGTTTTACGCTACGTAAATTTTTAATTGAACTTTTTATTTCCAGATCATCGGCGTCATATCAGTGTTCTTCATATGCGTTTCAATAATATCGTTCTGTCTAAAAACTCACCCGGACATGAGAGTGCCAGTGATTAGAAACTATACAGTGACGACAGCCAACCATTCGCCAGGTTGGGCGTTGGACAAAGTGCAAACAAACGCTCACGTAGCCTTCTTTTACATAGAATGTGTGTGTAACGCGTGGTTCACGTTAGAAATCCTCGTTCGTTTCATCTCGTCACCGAACAAGTGTGAATTCATCAAATCATCCGTCAACATCATCGACTACATAGCTACGATGAGCTTCTACATCGACCTGATCCTGCAGAAGTACGCTTCGCACGTGGAAAACGCAGATATCTTGGAGTTCTTCTCCATCATCAGGATCATGAGGCTGTTCAAACTCACGAGACACTCTTCGGGTCTCAAGATTTTGATTCAGACCTTCAGAGCGTCAGCGAAGGAGCTGACATTGCTGGTGTTCTTCTTGGTGCTGGGAATTGTGATATTCGCGAGTCTGGTGTACTACGCGGAAAGGATACAGACGAATCCTCACAATGACTTCAACAGCATACCCTTGGGCCTGTGGTGGGCGCTGGTGACCATGACGACTGTTGGATACGGTGACATGGCGCCGAAGACCTATGTTGGCATGTTTGTCGGTGCGCTGTGCGCGTTGGCAGGTGTAAGTATCTTCAAAACTATTATTCTTCTGTCATTTGAATTCATTCAAAATCTTTTGCTCGCTCTCGCTATACCCAAAAAATCTGCAAATCAAAGCCTGTTTTACCCTTCTACGTCATTTTAATCTTAAAATAATTATTCGTACCTATTTTTTATTTTGGTTTAAGAAAAATGATGAATGGCAGAATTAATCGTTACTCCTTCTATACATTCACTCGTTAATAACATCCTTATCTCGACTCAACAGGTGCTAACGATAGCTCTTCCCGTGCCGGTCATAGTATCCAATTTCGCCATGTACTACTCGCATACACAAGCGAGAGCCAAGCTTCCCAAGAAGAGGCGAAGAGTCGTCAATGTGGAGCCCACCAGACCACCTATGCGTGAGTATTAAGAAATAATTAATTATTTAAGACCTGTATTATGTACAAACCTATGATCCACAATAAAGATATTGAATTGAATTGAAATAGTTATAAGAAAAAAATAATACAAGATAAGATAGATAGAGATGTAAAGCTCGCGTGACCGTACCCAGAAGTTAGTATTACACACTGAGTTTGAGAATGAAACAATAACTGCCACACAGGAAAAAAAAAAAATAAGCACAGTATCATAATTTGCATAAATGCGAAACTTTCTGTGCATAGTGCAAAGTTAAGGAACATGTTTTCGTCCTGTTTTAATTTGAGCACCTTGATAATCCAGGTGCTCCAGTGTCCGGTGCTCCTAACCCTCTAGCTGTAGGCATGGGTCCTCAGGTAGTAAACCGAAGAATGAATGCCATCAAAACCAACCATCCTAAGGACATGATAGGACCTAACATGGGTAAGTTGTATGATAAGCCACCAATTTTATTAATGTCACAATTCTTTGAAGCTGTGGATAAAATTATAACGCAAGAAAATGAAGATTTACTTAATTATAATAATGAAATCGCAAAAACAAATGCATGAGGATAAAATCGAAATGTAATACTAACCGACGGTTTTTGAAAGGCTTTTCCAACTAATGTGTTGTCAAATCTCATGTCGAGTGTGGATCACACGACGACATGGAATTTGACAGCGTGTTAGTCAACGTTTTTGATGATAATTATTATACCTTTCAGAGATCAGGTGTAATTTTAATAACTCGCATCCAAAATAATACACAAGCTCTTATTTTATAAAACTTATGCATAGCTTCACAATTTCGTTGTAAAACACTTAAAACTGTGGAATATACTACGTCCATAGCAAAACAACTGTAAAATATTCTTCAGAATTTCTCTTTGAAGGCAGATTTTACCAAATTATGCCTTCGTAATCCACTTGTAGTTTTAAGCACTATAAATGTTTGAATTCACGAAGTAGTAACAAAAATTTTGATGGACATAAGAACCAATAATTGGCGTTTTCACAAAAATAGATGAACATATCACATTCACTGGTGATGAACATGAAAGATATACACCATACAATTGGTAATTTACATACTAACTTGACTAATTGAGCATAATCTTGATGTGGCTAGAAGAATATTATCAATGACTTGCAACGTGTTCGAAACATAAAACACATTCTGTCGATAGCCCAAAAAGAATTATGTATTTTCTAAAAACTTGTTAAATTAACTCGAATTTCAAATATCAAACATTTGCATCAACACGAAATTCTCTCAGAATTAATTTTCGACAACAAGCCTTCAATCTCCAAATTACTCTACAAAGCGAACTTTGTAAATAAATTAAGAGGCTTTCTCTGACGTCACAAAGTCATTGATAATGTACTTCGTAATATAAATACTAATAAACTGGTCACGTGACTAACAGTAGCTTATGCAATGTAATCCTCCACAGATGGTGATCGTAGCGAGCTAGAGGCTATGATCCAAACGACACCAAACAACTGCAAAAGAAAAAATTTAAACATGCTTTAGAAAGCATCACACAACGCCGTTGGAACCGAATGGGCTTTCTATATCGCCTGCACACTCGGATTTAGCTTACAGGAATGCTAATATATCTTTAGTCACTAATCAATCATTACCATTGTCATAATCATGTTTGCACACGGCAGTATCTTCAAGCAGCACTGGATCCACCGTCTAGGTCCCTTTGCTTCGGGGGGACGAAGGTTCGGGACTTTGTATATCTGTGTTTGTACCCCGAACTTTTTGCTTTGCTTCCAAACTTGATGTTGTTGTAGATTGTTTATTATTTTGTAATGATTTTATAATATTAAAATTTATGTTAATTTATTTTTGCATTTTTTGGGAATGCTTCTTTGGTCGATTATTATGAATTGAACAACGTGATCGTGCTCTTATGTTTTAGATAGTGATGATTCAGTGTTTTTCCAGGCAACAACCACACACCTCCACCACCACTAAATAGTCAAAACAATACAACAATCGAAGTTTCAAACTCACAGCCCGTCACATCGGTACACTTTTAGTGATTACTTGTCACTAATATTACACTAACACAGTGTCGTGATTGTGCTTTTTAAATTGTACGTCTAATGTTCGTGTTTTCCTAGCACTAGTTTATTGTCTTGTGAGAGTCTGTCAATGTTAATTGTATTCTTATATTATTTTCTTCAATGTCTCGTTGTTAACATAGCAATTTTTTAATCTGTAACAAAAAAAATCGTATAATTTTCCCAAAAAGGATGAGCATGCATCTGCATGATTGTTCGGATAACCTTCTTAACCATTATTTTGTGTATCTTAAAACAAAGTTTAATAATATTGATTTACAATTCTATTTCCTACAGTTGCAACTTTGATGCCGGGAATGGACCTATCGGTCACGACTCGTCTGTCACCTAGTCCTCAAGGCATGAGTCCTGCGCTCGCGATCGCAATACCAATGATGAAGTCCGTAAATATAGTACCGGCACAGTGTTTCGACAACATGGCGTATCATAGCGAGAAATCTGAAGAAAAACAGGTTGATAACAACAAAGAAAGCAGTAAATCATGCAGCCGTCAGGAATCTGTGGATAGCGATAATACTGTCAGAGTGATGAACTTCAAAAATGACATATTCATGGATAAGGTGAATGAAGAAAAAACAGATGCTCGTACTCCACTGTTGAGGGATCACAAGATCGAGTCATTGGATGAAACGAAGTTAAGGGACAATAAGACGGAGAAAAGAAAATCGTCTGCTTCGACATAGCATTAATAAAATATATATTGACCAATAGCGCTAAGAAAGTTTTTAAAATTTTGCTTGCTGTGAGGAAAAGAAGTTAAAAGAAAAGCATTCTTTTGGAAAAGATTGAAGAAAAAGGCATGGTAATAAAACTTAAGGAGGAAAGATTTTGTCAGTTTCATCAGTAGTGCCAGGAGTGAAAGAGAGAAGCTAGAAGTATCATGGATAGAAATAGCAAGCATCTGTGAAAATAATAAGATATTACCAAAGTATTCGAATTGGAAGACTTGAAATACGATTTACAGCAAAAAAATATCTGTCGGTGTCAGTTATAATAGTTGCATAAAAGCCATTTTGAAAGCAGTTACGATTCTATATAAAATTGATATGAATAATCATAATTGATATAGTCTTTTACTACTCGTAAGTGCATTCAGGGCCGTGATAGACGTAAGATAGCTAAGTGTTTACAGCACTTATTAACATTTTATAACACATACGTATATTAGAATAGCTGCTGTCACAATCTAGTAAAAAATAAATGTAAGCCAACGACCAGTATAGATAGGCCGATTTTATCTCTCTCCTGCATAACCATAGTCCTGACCTCGAATGTCTAGATATACTGGTCGCGTAGTCATCGTTAATGACCAGAAAATTCGTAATCATAGTGAAGTATGTTTACTGTCCATTAGTGAGAGAGATGGAGCTTGTTTAGGTTCATAAATGCAAATATTAAACTTGATTTTCTCAACAAGCAAAGTTTCTGACTTGTTTGGGTAAACAGGAACATGAAACTACAGCGGTTTAGAATACCTTATACTGTTTACTCTATATTCGCTTGATTTGCTTCCATCCGTGTAATATTACGCAAGGAACTATCTTTGGACCCCATAGATAAATTCCTCTCAGATTAAATCAATATTTTGTTTAAAACCTAATTGGGCTTCATGTCTTTCAAATAAGCTAACGATAATTTTACTGTAAATACTGGTAGCGTTAATAATTTTGTATCTTTAACAGTTAAAATAATCACTAGACAACACATATCATTGGCACTTTCTTTCATTCTTGGTGTTATATATACCTGTTTTACATGTATATAGATAAATATAAATAGCATAAAGTATACATAATAAGCGTAGATAGTGTTAAAGAAATTATTTAATTAAACAAAATACAGTAAATCGGCTGAAAATTTCGTTGGCGTTTTTGAAAATACAAATGAAAACTAAGTCTTATTCTCAAGAATCAACTTGAGAGCTTGAGAGTGTTATGATAGATTACAGCGTTTTCACAAAGTTAACCCTTTCATTGCGACTCGATAAAGATTAATGATGATGTACTCATAGCCGCAGCCACACCGAAATGAATGAAGACATGCCGTGATATGCGACCTCATTTCTTGGCCTGAAAATACGTTAGCTACAGCAATTCTGCGAAGATGTTCCGTAGGCCTTGCCACTTTTTGTTATTGAGTCTTAAGATATGTGTATTCCTATGAATACTCGTGGAATGCGAAGAGATGTTATACAAAGAAGCGATGAAAGGGTACCGACGCTCCAAAACGAGTAGAAAATGTTAAGTGGGCTTTTTTTGTTTATATGTTGCTTAGCAACGTATGAATTTTTCCTTGAATAAAATAAAATGAAAATCATGTCTAAATTGGGGGACCCTTAATGTTTTATAATAAAAATATAAATATTCTGTGGGTTTTATATATATCTTGGATGCCAGGAAATAATGCGTAAGATACAAGCAGTTCGTGTTGAGCCTAATTTATCATCAGAATTTATAGTTTCAAACTAGGGTGTCGAGTGAAATTATGATCGTGGTTTTGGAAACTTTGCAAGATTACAGTAATTAATTACTTAAGGAACCTAACAAGTTGCATTATGTATAACTGGAAGATAACTAAGGTGTTCAACTTTCGAACTAACAAATTTAATAAAATAAAAACGATTTATTTCAAATATGACGCGTATCTTCCAACTCAGTACAACAAAATGTTCCATCTCAAAACATTTCATAAAGCAAGGTTCCATCTTTATTCCAAAAAATTATTTCGCTATTCTGAATGTCTCACTGACATTTGGCAATAAGCTAAAGCCATCTCAATAGAAATTGCTTGTATGAATTTATGCATTCCTGGCACTAAATCGGTACCATATAGAAATTATCAATTAATTAATTTCTTATTTATATTAGTCAACAAACTTGTAATGCATAAAAATCTATTTTACGCATCAAATGCAATAAATTTTAATGTTACCTAGATAGCACGAGTTTTGTTACAAAATGTATTTTGTATATAATTTAAGACGTAAAGTTTAGCTACTAAATTGTACCCTAATTTATTATCTAGCTACGTTTTGTTACTAACCAACTGCTTAATTCGGAATAACGACTGAATTGTTACTAAGGTCTGGGATTACGAAAATCTATTTGAAACGGCCTCTTAAACACGCTGAGAAAATTTCGTATCATTAAAAAAATGGGATCAGTTCAAAAAGGGCCGAGTATAACACCAGTACAATGATTTGAGATCTGTTTTCTAGTATTTAGGTCATGGCCTTAGTAACATTTAGATGTAGCAGTCTGAAAGTAAGCCTATCCGAATATAAAAATAGTTTTGAAAGCGGATTGAGATCGTGAAATGTACCGTCCCGAAGTCTTTAAAAACAAAATCAACATTAAAATACGAAGGCCTAATTACATTATCGTGGAATACTTAGTAACTATGAAAATATTAATGTGTCAGAGGAAAACTGAAATAATTAAGAAGAATAAATTTTTGATCTCAAGTTACAACATTCATTCGAGTCTAACAATGAAACTTAATCCCCAACAAACCCAACTTTAACAAATCTATACAAAACTAGCCAACAATGGGTTAAAACAAAAGAGGGCCGGCCATATTATTATCCTAGTGTGCGAAACAAGGCTTTACTTATCCACAGTGTTGATACTGCACACGTACAATAGCAAAGGCTGTGTCAGCGACCGACACCGACAACCCTATTTGGAAATAATTTATTACCTCACCCCGACCTAACAAGTCTACACCACAAAATAAATAGAACACAGAAGGCCTGCTCCCATACAATGAGCACAAACAGGCGTGTGCACACATAGACGCGTACGTACAGCGAACTCGTTCAAATGCCTGTCGCGAGTATGCTTGCACGGGTTGCAGGAGAAGTGTGTCTATGTGTGCGTGAGTTTTCGCTTGTTGCACAGAGTCGAACTTCGAACTTATTTTATTCTTTGCTTCCTTTGGGGTATTCATCATCTGTGTTGTTAAAATTCATATAAATTGGCTAGCGGGCCTTTGGCGGTGAGGGTATGCCTGACACGACGTGACAAGGTTTTGTGAAATCATGTTACTGGAAATTAATGTTACTAACGAGTATGTTAATTATTAATCGTTTTTGGTTTAAATTTGATACGTACAAGGTGTCACCTTTCGAGTAACCTGTATTGTCTCACTGCTGGGAAAGGCCTCCGTCTCTATTCTTCTCACAATTTCTGTCTGTAACATTTTTGTTTCCGTTTTTCCCTGTTTTGTCTTTTGACTATCATTTCAAAAACAGTCGGTAGTATACCTAGTGTTATCGACCCCTACGTTAGCGAACATAAGATTGAATGAAAGCAATTCTTAAAGTAGAATGTGTAATGTGTTTTATCAGACTAAGTGACTTTTATTTATTACTGCAGCGTCTAATCTAACCTTAGCCTTCATTACCAGTGTGGCTTCCAGCGAAGCCGATATATTTATTTCTTCTACTTTAAATTCTGCTTGCATTAATAAAGGTTTAAGAATATGGGAGCGTGTTAAACAATACTGTTTTAGCTTTCAAGTGTCATAAATCTTGTGACTTGTCTTTCCGCTTCAGAAATAGTTTTCATTTCCAAGCTGTCTTGAAAACTATAATTTGTTTCGCAACACGCAAGCCTGACATCACCTAGCCTAATAAAATAAACTGTCCTGGAAAAGTTGAATTAACGCCAAAAAAGTTATACAATCATGTTGATAGGTTCGCAATACCTGTTATTGGCAAGTTGCGGTGTATAAGTCGTATTGTAATTAAAACTAATATAATTAAGTTTGTAAAGTTCGCTAATTGGTTCGCTGTAACTTTTAATTAAAACAAGTTAACTTGTTTCTCATTTACAGCTAAAGTTAAAATAAAGCGTCCACTCTTTACTGTACACGAATCTGAAATTGGTTGGGGTTCTGTATAGTACAGGTTTCAAGTTGTTATCTAGTACTTTCGGTTCTGATACTTGTAACCACTCTATTTTATCATCTTATAACATGAAAGGAGCATTAGGCAATCATTCTCCATTTGAAAGTCAAACTGTATTTACAAGCGTTGCGCCACGATCGATAACTCCATAAGAGAGAAAAATGAGCCATTACACATTGTTTATTGCAGACCCTCAAGCTTTCACGATCTCTGTCCATTCTCGAACGTTCACCAACTTGTGAACACCTACGTGTACAGTGCTGCTTCGCTCTTTTGGCGCTTGTAGGAAGGCGCTGTTGGTTAATATTTCAGAAATTGTCTATAGAAATTGACAGTGGAATAGACAACGCCATCTTGTTTTTTTTAATAACAAGATGGCGTCGTTATTTCCAAAAATGGTCAAGTGCCAAAAGAGCTATGCAACTCTCTAGCCTTATTATTCCTTTCTACTTTATGCTAAATATGTAAATACATTTTTAAAAGCGGATGTAGAGGACCACGGACAAAAAAAAAGTTTTGTACTTAATTCTTTAAGCGTACTCGTTGCGATCGCGAGTTATTTCATTTTGAGACTTGTTAATAGTAAGTTTGAGTTTTGCACTTAAAAACTAAGTAAATTGTGACATGGAAATTAGTATCGTTATACATATTTTTTGGTGTCATAATTTTAATGGAAATTATTACGATACAAAATAGCCCGCAAAATGTTTATTTAATTCGTTGTTAAAAATTATTTTGGAAAATAATCGATTTTCAAAATTGTATAAAATACTGATTGTTATTTTTGTTATCTCTGTAAGGAGAAAAAGTATTCAGTCCAGAAACTGTTTTGCCACAATATTGTACTTGATATAATATTTCAATAATATCTATCAATAAAATGTACTGAATATAATATCCGAAATACAGAACATAAAAGCTTGTTTGAAGGTGTTACGAATAACCTATCAATGTAAACCCATAACCAAATATAAGCACATAATCCTTAAGCTGTTTTATTGTTTCCATTTTGTAAAATACTGATGGTATACCAATAACGTATTCCAAATCACACACAGTGTTCTTCTCCGTGTCATCAAGTATGAAATTTCGAATGTAACTCGAAGTCTCCTCGACACAGTGAAACACTGTGCCTGATTTGGAATACTCACGAGCAATGACGTAGGTATAAGGCTTTCACAGTGAGTAAACAGGGCTTTGATGTTATTATATAGCGTTCTATATACATATACAATTTTGAACAATACAAAAACAAATTATTTGAAAATATTGTTCATTAAACATGTGAAATTATTTACTTGTTTTATTTGCTCTATCATCCTCACACAACTCTTCGCCTGGCTAACTGAAGCAAGAATCAGAGTGACCTATAGACCCGAGAAGATAATCTCAAGAGACGAATGAAAAAACTGGTGGTGTAAAAATTTAAAATGCAGATGTTGAATCAGGTCATCCTGGAAGCTGAAATCAACGTAACTAAGAGAAAAGGTTAAATAAATTATGAAATAACCGTACGCCTGGTCTTTATCAAAAACTGTTACCAACTCACAGCCCACTTCACATAATATCCTTAAAAATAGAATTAATTCAAGTGTACCTGTAAGGGCCAGGGCCGCTATAAACAAAGTTAATTCTGCCATAAAGTGCCCATTAAACCGAATGTTCGGCTAGATACGAGTGACCCTAATAGTTTATATTGTTAAGAGGCGATACAATTTGAATATTTCATAAGGGCCCGATATGGGGTGTAATGAAATGGTCCAGTTCTGGACTGGAGTAGATATCGAGGGAAGAAATGTTTCCCGCAAATTGTACGAGGTAAATGGACTCCTAAAAAAGACATAAATAGCGAGAAAGGCAAAGAAGTTTCCTAAAATAAGAATAAAATTAGATGAGACTGTAATCTCATTAAATAAACTTGCCTTACCTAATGAGTAAAGGCACGTCTTGTAATTCATTGTACCTCGTGTTACTTAGTGGAGTTCTGATTGATATACTGATGGTGATCATAGGTAGGTACCTAATACGAAATAGGCGGAATATGTTCTTAAAGAGAGAGTCTCTAAACTGGTAATATAAAGCATGATTGAGATATTATGGTGCTCCCTCACCGCGAGCATTCGCCTGTAATGTAACAAGTCCAAGATTCGATTTTGTATGGAAACAAGTGAATCTGAACTGTTACATTACAGGCGAATGCTCCCGGTGAGGGAGCACCTTTATGTACCTCATCATCATCAACCTACAACAGTCCACTGCTGGACATAGGCCTCTTCAATCTCACACTATTCAACTCGATTTTCGGCAACTTACATCCAGTTGCTACCAGTCACCCTGAAAAGATCGTTGCTTCGCTGAGCCTGAGCGTCGACAGGCATTCCACCTCACGCTTGCCGATTCGCGGTTTCCACTCAAGAAACACGTCTATCCTAACAGTCATCGGCTAACATGGCCGGCCCATTGCCATTATGTACCTATTTCAAATTATATATTTGGCGACTAACAGAAGAGCTTGGAAGACGAAGACAATATGCTACACCCGACTCTAAATTAATTGTGATTAGTGATGGAGAATGATTATGATGATGATGATTTACATACCTAAATATTTATGACTAGACTTTGGACTGGCTCTTTACACAAACAAGGATTAATTTCATCTTTTCTGGTCATAACCCCATTACGCTAAGAATCCTAATCCATAAGCCCAGCATTATAAGATAGAACAGATGACTTAGAAAATCTTCAATCTAGATTCAGCTCGGAATATAGGTAGTTATCGAGGTGTGAACCGTCTTGCGAACTGTCGGTTATCGTCCATTGCCCGGTCGACGGTGGCGCCATCTGTCGGTAATAACCTTGGTTATACGAGCTACCTCTTGCTGTAGGGTTGTGAACAAACTTATTTATTTATTGGAAACTCCACAGATTATTATTAATATGACATTTTAAGTGAAATTTCACCCCACTATCAATGAACAGCACAATGCAGTTGCGACAAAGTAACTAGCATCGTAAAGTCTGCATACACTGAACATTGACAGCGAGATGATGACAATAACAGAGTTTCACGGCATTGATAAAGCTAGGTTAACTAGAAAGTGGCTAAAAGAAAAAAGAAAGAAATTAATACAGTTTAATGTGGGATTTTTGATTGTTGAAAAGTTTTAATTTTAAAATGTTCTATGGACCACTTACTTTAAACCTTTTTTTCACACTCTATATATTTTTGCTAAAAAAATAAAGCATAGAATAGCATAATCAGCATGCAGTCAACCCAACAGTTACCTTATTGTAACGACAATGAAGGCTTGTCAGTCGAGCAACCCAAAATAAATCTTATCATAAAGTGATTAAAGATCACTGTGATTTTGACAGAACGACGCAAAATTAGAAATTGATTAGATACAAAAAACGTTGCGATAGAATTCATAGCTACAGAAAATAAGTGTGTGTGTGTGTGTATATGTCACCCACGATCAAAATGGACTCTTACCAAATGTTAACTCTTAAAGTTTGTATTCGTATGGAGAAATTCGGACCACCTGTCAACCCTATTTGCGGACACCAGTCGCTAGTTAAACTGTCTTCAAATGAACAGCTCAAGTGGCTGTAAAATATAATATTATCACCATTTTGTGCATAACTAATGATAAGCGACCAGATAATAGGCCTTTAACTACGGCAGGGGACTACAGGATAATTTTTTTTTCCTAACTTTAAGCGTCATCAAAATGTTCTGATACTGTCAGCCTCATCGTCATCCCACTACTGGGAAAAAGCATCTTCCTATGACTTTCAGTTCTTCCAATACAGGGTCTATGTGGACCACTGGTAGTTGGTTTTGTGCAAAAAGTAATCCTTTCTAATATGCGAAAGACAGTCCGTCTTTCAGCGAAAGTAATGGGTGAATGTGGATGTAGGACATCTTTGCCTGACTCTACGGGGGTTACAGGCGTATTCGTATAAAAAAACCGACCAAGTACGAGTTAGACTTGCACACCGAGGGTTCCGCATAAACTTGTCGGTATTTTGTCATTAAACTACATATTTACGGTTTCCATTCTCTCCTTTACAAGTGCTGTTACACATTGCTTCTCGACAAATTTCATGATTCTAGGTCAACGGGAAGTACCCTATAGGTTTTGATTCAATTGTGAAATCGCAAAACATGCAACATAAACGGACATATCTTTTGATCGCGTTGACTCACAAGTTTGATTTTCACTGCTCCAAGAGGTAGCAGATTTGAGTATTTGATATTAATTTCAGCTTGATACCTCCACGCGCTCCTGAGAAAAGGGTCTTGACAGACGGACAGATAGACTGACGGGCAGACGGACAACAAAGTGAACCTATAACGGTTCTGTTTTTGCCGACTGAGGTGCGGAACCCTAAAAATATAAAACATAAGCAGACGAAGTCGCCTTAAGATATTCAACTCTCAATGCTGATCCTAGAATTGAAATTCCAACTGTGCTTTTATTCCGACATTTTCATTAAGATGTGTTGGTGTAAACCAGTATACCTACCATCATTCTCCTGCCCTAATCCCATTTCCCATTTATTAGAGCTCGGCGCAGCATGTCTTCTTCTTCATACTTCTCTATTACGTGTCACCTCATCAGACACCTCCTTTCTCGGCATATCTAGTCCATACATCGTTTCTTTGGTCTTCTTCCTCTACTCTTACAGCCATCAAATTTCATACTCAAAACTTTCCTCACGACGCGACGACTTCCTCATTCCTCCGTATCACATACCCATAACAGAGTACCCATAGAACGATTAAGACCCAATAATAATACCAAGAATGGGCTTAAAACAGGTGCAAATGCAATTAATAGGTTGTAAAATGATAATAAACGACTAGAAATGGGGTCAGTTTTATGGAAAATAAATAGGATAGGATCAGCTGATGCCCCGTTTATACTGCCAATAAACGTTTAATGACTACTATTTGGTAGATAAGAATATCTACCGCACTAAAAGGCCAAAGTTCAGCCGCATGGGTCTTTCTTTAAAGTTAAGCAAGGCTTGGCGAGGGTGGTCTATAGATTCATGACACACCGAGACTCCAGCGTGCCATGGAAACCACGTTGATCAGTTGGTTCTGGCCATCATTCGTAGATGTTAATTTACTATATTCGTATTTAGCTACATCCGCTTACACTGAAACTGCCTTGCTTCTCAATCTTAGGAAAAGGCTAGGAGATGGCGATGATAACTGAAGGGCAAAGGTTCTTTCTTGAAACAGAGTGATATTCATGAGTGGGTTCTTAGATCAGTTTACTGCATGTTGACTTTTACGGCCACATCAATATCGGTGTCCAGGAACCGGCTTTTAAAAAGCGGTATACCTAGATAACGTAAGTAACACGAACCGTATGAAAACCAAGCATGCCATTTTTTGACTACCTACTATGACGTCATAATAAGGCACTATTCAAGACCGTCAAAATGTAACTAGCTTGGTCGCGGGACTTATAGAAATTACCGTGACCCGGGCTATTGAAGGACACCGTGGATTTTAGTCAGTACAAGTCTGACAGTCCCTCCCGCTCTGCCCTGGGTGGGAGGAATCATTTGATGATATTACCACGCTAAAAAAAAAAGAAAATATATAACTAGCTTCTGTACTGGTTGAGATAAATTATAGAAAAAAACTATTATTAAACTAATCAATCTTATAAATACCTACGGCCTGTAACTCTTAAAAACCTCTATTGTAATAAACCCTTGAATCTTCCCAACAAGGTGTTCAAGTAGAAAGTGAATTATCTGCAAATCCTCGTGAGCCGCCGCTGAGATTATCCGTTAAGGCTTACAACACGTTGTCGCTTCCGTTCGCCGCGATCTGTAATATAATAACGTTGCAGAATATTCCCTTATGAGATGAGAAGATGCTGCGAACAAATGGGGTTCGTAGGTGAAGAATGACGTCACTTACTTTGCATATTTTGATAAAGAAATTTTCTGAAATTGCCTTGATAAGCAATAGGGAAATAGAATCAGTAAAATTGAAGCGCCTGGCATTTTTTTTTTGTTTGCATTTTGTCTGGAACTGGTTATATTTCCAAACTTTGAATTCAGATAGGTAGTCACTTCATGTAAAATACTGGTATTCAGCTACGGGCTGACAGGCTAGTCAGAAAAATGCAAATAATAATTACGACCTTTATAAAAACATTTTAAAGTCGAAAATTCTCCCTTTTTTTCAAGCTCCTGTTCAGTGTGGTTGTTGGGAGCCGGAACCCTTTCTTTCTTTCTTAGTTAAGGGTTGCAGAGTATTCATATTTTCTTGGTTTACCCATCCATTCACCGCGCTGACTAAGCTGAGAAAGCAACTACAAGAAAATATGGAAAGACACTTACCAATATTACTAAAAGCATTTTTTCCTAACAGCATATCTTTTCCTCCAACCATATGCGGTACTTTATTTTTACGAAACCACGAATCATATCGTAAACGATCCATTTTTGCCACTACAGCTGCGGGTCCCTAAAAAAACATTCGTTACACATCAAAGAGGAAAGCAATATAAATGGCAGCTAGTGTTGTTATTTAATATTGTGTATTCCGGGAAATATGCAGCGAAAAACACGGGACTGCGGAACTATTAATGAATAAAAGGGTATTTTATTCACGATTACAATGGGTATTTCATTAAAACAACATTTGTTAGTGAAATATTTTTATAAAAGGTCCATTTGCAATCGAGCTAATTTAAATATTTTATTGATTCCTACGATCAAATGATTGCATGTACATGGCTGGATTGTATTCGCAGGATTAATCAAATGCTATCGGACTTATCATTTTAGACATAAAATAATATTTTGCAATTCCCAAAGGGTGACCTACAATACACCCATATTTCGCCGGTGATGTTAAAGTCCCATATGCATATGTAATAAGTACAATATAACCGGGCTCCGAGCTCGGATTCCTAATGGAAAAACCCAAAAACACTTTGTTCGATCGTTGAGCATTCAATCCAAGCCCTTAGCTGAGGTAAATATTAATGCACTCGCAAGTAATGACCGGAAGACCACTAGAGTATAATTAAAAAAAAAAGCAAATATAATATTTAGTTAATTTTCAACCAGTATTGTCTCCATGATAACATTTTACTTTTAATGAATGAACGACAAAGTAAAAATAAACAAAGCCAATCGGTGTCAAGTAGCGCATAATACGAGTATAGCAGTTTTTCATGTTATTACTGTCAATTTCAATTCAATAGTAAATGCATACAGGCGGGGCCAATTACTTCAATCATACGTTTGTGGAGATCGATACATCGTGTGAAGCGGTCAGCCGTGTGTTACAAACGATATTAAGTTATCTATTTTTGAAATGATTGTTTGTATATTGAGACTTAAAGAGCTTTAGAAAAATAGGTTTGTCTCTGTCAATTACAAGTATGCGTGACTAAAGTGAGTAGCAGTTTCTTTCTCCGTTGGGTCTTTAGACGGCTCGGTTGGGTACCTACTCATCTGCCTAGCCTTTTCCCAACTATGTTGGGGTCGGCTTCCAATCTAACCAGATGCAGCTATATACCAGTATTTTACATGGAGCGACACTGACACTGTTTGCTGTGGGACAGTAATAAGAACTATTTAAAGAATTGTAAAATGGCTAAATGTGGCATATTAGTAATTATAGTATTTTTTATTAGTAGTACGGTAGTGAACTGTGTGAAGGATGATATGGCAAGAAAAGAGATGTCTGATGAGATAACAAGTAAAAGAGAAGTATGAAAGAAGAAGACATGCTGCGCCGACCCCAAACAATAGGGCAGGAGGTAATAAGGGAGAATGATGTTGATGAGTGAGTACGGTGGATGGAAGATGGTGGGAAAAGGAAGTGAAGCTCTTGCGCAGGCTCTTCGAAGTACAATCTGTAGAACATCGAAAAGCAGTTTAAGCAATGCAACGCCGTCGTCTGTGACCTTTAAAGAATTTTGGAATAACTGGGTGTTTTTATGTCCGGGACGTCCCGCATAAATCGAGACGATGCGCATCACTAAACGTTGCCAAAAACGATATCTTTGAACGTTACGACTGTTACAACAATTAACGTAATGGCTTTCGACCGTATGCGGGCACGTGAAGAAATATCGGTAGACTTTGTCTCATGAGATCTTCTATGAATTATACAACGTGGTGTTAATGATATACTTTATAAATATATCTTTTGTTCGTGTATCCTTTTTTTTATTTTCTTCAGTGTTAGAGCCATTTCATACACTACTGTCAAAGAATGGCTGTCCAACATAATCTGTTCGTAAATTCAAATCACAACTGCCAGATTTGTGATTTGAATTTTTTCCATTTAAGTTGTCGCTTTGCTTAATTATTAATTCCCCGAATTAAGGTACCTATTATTTATAATTTTGTAAGGAAAATTAGAGAAAAATATCATCATCAACTGCCTAGCCTTTTCCCAACTATATTGGGGTCGGCTTCCAGTCTAACCGGATGCAGCTGAATACCAGTATTTTACATGGAGCGACTGCCTATCTGACCTCCGCAACCCAGTTAGTACTGCGTAATACGATACCCCTTGGTAAGACTGGTTTTCAGAATTTTTGGGCCACTGACTGCCTAACGACTGTCAAATATCTACAAATGACAGCCGTGACCAACGGCTAAACGTGCTTTCCGAGGCACGGAGGTAACTCGGTATGTAATTAGAGAAAAAATATATCGAAGCTTTACTTCTTCGTCAGCATATTATACTGAGCTGAGATTAATTAAATGTTCTAACTGCTTTCTTTCTCTTCCATATTACACTAGAACTCCTAGAATCTTTTGTAATCAAGCAAATCCGGCAGAATAATCCATCTCATCCCTCACAACTTTAAGTTATGAGTTGTATGACCCATCAAAACGCAACTTTGTTCGTCTAAAAGTTAATAAAAGTGTAAGATTTAACCCCTCACAGACTGGGTCGGATCGGACCCCAACACATCCATCACTCGTTAGAAGGTTTATAACTTTCTTGGGGTATATTTCTACCCCAATATGTTGTTAATGAGTTTTTAACCAATGGAGTTGTAGACCAATGTAAGTTTAACGTGTGTTTTAATTGAAGGAAATAGGTTGTTAAGTTATCGTTATGTAAAACTGTCAGGTAGCAGGGGAAGTAGGTACAGTAAGATATCATGTCTTTATGAAGTTATTATGTAGTTAACGTCTTAAATAAACAACATAACATCACGCCTGTAATCCCCAAAGGGTTCAGCAAAGGTATACCCTGTAGTACCTACGTCCAAATCTTAAAGTTGGTCGACCTCCATCCATAAGTAATGTAAAAGTAATTATGATCGAAAGATACTTCTTACCAATATGTTTTGCATATTGTTGATATATCTTCAAAATTATTCATTTAAATACCATTTTAAACAAAAATTCAAATGTAGTTTGCAGGTTGAAAATGTAAACATAACATAACATCACGCCTGTAATCCACAAAGGCTTGGACAGAGGTGTACCTAATAGTAGGTACACACACATTTTGCCAGAGATGTTTAAGTCCCATGTAATGGAAGGCGAGCCTTTTGCCATCAACCGGGCACAAATCCAGACTCCCTGGCTGTTACTGAGAAATTCTGTAATACATCATTATTATCAGACAAAACCCAATCGGGCATCGAACCCAGGACCTCATGCTCCAGTCCAGCCAAAAACTCAAAAGCAAAAACCAGAAACTTAAAGCAAAACTAACATTGAATTTCTAACAAAAATAACATAAAACTCCATCATACCACGTTGTTATTAAAAGGTTCTTGATTGATCATCAATCATTTACGTGAAACTGAGTTTTTAAGATAAACATTTCCGAAATAAACATTATGATCGATCGATTCGCATTTTATTTTGGTGAGAGAAACGTTACCGAAATTAAATAAGGTTTGTTGGATGTGACGTATTAAAAACTTAATTGAATAACCACGACGTATTATTGAATCTACCATAATTTAAATGAGAATGAAGCATAATTGTGCAAATAATGTAGCGGCACTGCAAAAAGTACTACGGCAATATAATACAAAAAGCACTACAGCGCCATCTATGATAGAAATGAAGAACTAGAGTCTAGAGTCCAGTTTTTAGTGTAGTTATCCGCGAATTAAGACTATATAGAAAAACCCACGAAAAACCCGACAACTACTTTCGGGGAGTAGCCCGCCAGACCCAACACCCGTCTGGTCGGAGGATCCTTCCTTCTCTATGGGGATGAAGAACTTTACACCCTGTTCTTCATTCCCCTATATGGGGGGAAGTGGAAATTATGTTTTCCCACTGCTCCACTATTCTTTTCTGATTAATTTCGTTTTGGGATCCAAGACAGTTAAATTGTTTTTCTGGGACTTCGTCGAGCTTCATTGTCTCGGTGCTTTTCTGGTAGTCGCCACTGTTGATTCTGGCTTTGAGGAGTTGCAGTTATTTGGGAATAGTGTGGCGGGCTTGTCCCTATTAAAAAAAAAACTATAGTGCCTACTATAATGTTTAGTGCTTTTTGTGAGAGAGAATAGGCCGTAATCCACCTCACCGACCCAGTACAGGTTGGCGGATTACACACACACACGTGCACATTATGTCTTCGAATTTTTGATCACAGGACGATTTTATCACAATATTTTCCTTCATCGTTTGGAAGGCAGCGTTTCTTATTAGTTTATTTACACAAAGTTAAGTACATAACATAACATCACGCCTTTTTAGGGTTAGACAGAATTTTACCTAATAGTATACCCACGTTTCGCCAGTTACGTTTAAGTCCCATGTTATAGGGGGCGAGCCTATTGCCATTAACGGGGTATAAATTCAGAGTTCGTCGCTACCACTGAGAAACACTTTGCCCGATTTGGAAATCGATCCCAAGACCTTGTGCTTAGCATTCGCGCTTGCGATCACTGAAAAGGAAACTGAAGTACATATTCGGTATATTATCTATTTGCCCGGAGTAGGATTTTCTGTGACATCCGGTCTGATGCTTGGTTCGTATGTAGCGTGATGAATGAACACACTTTACACCAAAAGTTTTGCTACTAAAGTGCTCACACTTTGGACACAGGAGATGTATACTACACAGACCTATAAATAAATGACATCCTTAGCAAAAAACCCAGCAAAAAACTTTCGCAGCATCCCAAGACCAAGTACCAAGTACACACATAACTAACAATCTCTCCAGATACATGTGATGTAGGAGCCAGAACACGCTCGATCGTGTCGAGCGCACTCCACTTGTGGCTGAGTTGAGCACAATTAATGTTGTCTTGAGAGCCCTTGAGCAGCTGCAATTATAGTACCTTTGTATGGTTGAGGTGCGGTTAAAATGTTGCTTCTGGCATTACTTATTAGCTGCAGATTCTGGTTGAGTATCGGGCTGGTAAAGATTTTCTGTCAAGCTTGGTGAAAGTGATCCTTATGATTTAATAGAGTAAGCTTAGTTTTCAATGCTCCTTTCCTGTGTGTGAAGATTCTATGGTAATCTGATCAATCACACACATAAGCTATCAGTTACCTATTTGAATTTACAATTTATTGAAATACCTAGTTTGTCAAGTGAAAACGCACTGATTGACGTATTTTTGCAACCCTTTTCTACAACACTACCATAAGCTATTGAGTCTTTCGTCATTTTTGTCGCTGATAGATCATAACATAATTTTTGTGTAATTTTTTGGGTCAGAGATGTAAAACTCATCATCTGCCTAGCGTTTTCCCAACTATGTTGGGATCGGCTTCCAGTCTAACCGGATGCAGCTGAATACCAGTATTTTACATGGAGCAACTCCCTATCTGACCTCCACAACCCAGTTAGTACTGGGTAATACGATACCCCTTGGTAAGACTTGGTAAGAGATGTAAAACTACGTATGTAAAAGTGCAATAAGAATGTAACCTGAATTTTTTATGCACCTTCCCAATTCTTGTCCATTTAACTAACAATATTCCCCCGTAGAGTAACTTGGCTCTGTATAGCTTTTCATACGCCTACAAAAGCGCTGACGAGCTCTCGATGACGAGCGCACTTCACTCCATCGGAACTCGGTCGCTCCACGACACGGTTTGAGTTGCAATTGATCGAGATTTCAAAGTGGATTACCCTAGCTTATAAATATTATAATTTATTATAAGCCTATATTGTCCCACTGCAGGGCAAAGACCTATCTTCTTCTCCTGGATCAGCTGAACTTTTTCTTAAAAGATTGGCCTACAATCGCATAAGCTTATGAATGATGAGAGATTTTTATAAAATTGCGTTTTATTTTCTTTATTACTGTAAAATATCAGTCATACTGGTCCGGACAAATTACAGACCGGTTGCGGATAGGTACCTGGTTACGGACTAAAAAATTGATTGTGTTGTCGCGACGAGATTTTCAAAGAATATTAATTAATTAATAAAATCAAAACTAGTTTGAAGATTGCCTACTAAAAATAAAAAAAAACTATGTTATTCTATGGTTAATTATATTTGATTTGTTAATAAATACCAATTATTTACATTATATACAGACTGTTCGGGGTTGGGGTGAGTTCGAGATAAACTAAGATTAAAGATTATAAAGATAACTATATTTCAGTAATGCAGGATAACGATTAAAACTAATGAGGTGACCGAGATGAGATTGAGTCGTGCCCGATATACTGTCCGAGACGTACTGACTCTTTTACTTATAGGTAATACATAAAATATACAAGGCATAGAGCGCGGAGCGCAATTATTCTGACATGTTGATTATTGTTCGGTGATTGACCCGAACACAGACTACAAATAAAACTAAACTAATTATAAAAATAAGACTAAAAGTAAGAAAATATAAACATCTAAAAAAAAGAAAAACTACAAGCAATTACAAGCAGTGACTTGAAAATAACCTCATCAAAATAAACCCGTGATACAAGAGCGATAATTAGAAACCATTACAGGTATGTCTCGCTAGCATAAATTGAATAGCTTTAATTAATTCTCAACTGGCTTCGCTAGGCGGATTAAGTGCCTAATTCTTGTTTGATGGTTCGCATAAAGAGGCCATTGTCTTGATTGCCGAGGAAGCCGTGAAGGGCGTTTTAACTAATAAATTGTGCTTCAGTGGTAATCACTTTCTTTACACACGTCTTGAGGATCATTTAAAATTTAAGTATTTTTATAAATGTGTTTTTTTCGGAAATCCTTAATAGTTCATTTTAAGGGTAGGTAATTGGCTGTACTATGTGGAATCTAATGTAAATAAATAAAAACAATTAAAGGATGGAAGCATCTAGGAAATAATGTTGATTAGCAGAACACTGGCCTTGTATTACCCCAAGGGTTGGGCAGAGGTGTACTTAACAAGTACACCCATATTTCGCCAGTCCCATGTAATAGGGGGCGAGCCTATTGCTATCAACCGGGCACAAGTCCAGCCTCCGTGGCAGCTCCTGAGAAATTCCTGATAGAAAAGTATTAATAACACCCGGGACCGTCCTAATGACCCGGGAATCGAACCCAGGACCTCATGCTCGGCATTCTTTATGAGGTACAGAAAAATACAATCAAATGGTACGAAGGTCACAAACCCAAATTGTATGGACTTAATTACTCCCAAATGAGCACAGAGATAAGCATTAACTCCTAAATGTTTCCTGAAGATACAAATTATATAGTCTTCGTGGAAGTCGATAATCTTATAAAAAGCTTTTTGATACTAAAACTGTAGCATTTTCATCATCTGCCTAGCCTTTTCCCAACTATGTTAGGGTCGGCTTCCAGTCTAACCGGATGCAGCAGAATACCAGTATTATACATAGAGCGACTGCCTATCTGACCTCCACCACCCCGTTTTAAACTGTAAAATTTTATCAGGTGTAAATTAATATGAGTAGCGATGAAAGAGGTCAGCTAGATGATATAATATTCGTTCATTATGGTACAGAAAATGAAAGAGCTTGTTAAAATAACCATTTGCAATGCAAAATTGATGCAAGGCTTGATTAAAATATCAGATTAAGTTTTAACCTAAGAAATGGGTAAGATATGCGATGACGTAATTCATTCTGATTGCCAACGCTGAGAATCAGTGCAAAAACAAACCATCACACCTGGTCTTGCCCTAAAGGGAAGGCAGAGATATACATTTAATGTTTTTGCCCAAATTCTAATTTCCAGTAGCCTGCTTAGATGGTCGAATGGTCGCAACCGCGACTGCTGAGCATGAGGTCCTGGGTTCCATCAGCAATTTTCTCAGAGTCTTGATTTGTGCCCGGTTGATGGCAATAGGCTCGCCTGCTATTACATGGGACTTAAGCATAACTGGCGAAAGGGTGTACTATTTGGTACCTCTGCCTAACCTTTCGGGGATAACAGGTGTGATGTTATGTATGTTTATTCCAATAGAACGGTCACTAATCCCGAGTATACTATTGTGGAATGAAATAGCAATGCCAAAGTAAAATAAAACCTAATAAGGAGGAAAGAAGACTTAATCCAAACAAAGTGCTTACTACCAGGATTACTTTCCACAAAGCGGATAAACACAAAGCCAGGAGATCTCATTTTCCTGCTACCTGTGACCAAATAGCCATGCATTGTATTTCAAAGCATACTCCGATAAAAATAGATCTTCCTTCACCTTCTCGTTTTAATAGCTTGGCTTCAGTACATGCTTCACAACGAACGCCCATTTTGTTAAGAGTTCAAAGATAAGCCTCTCGAATGGTTTGTGCTGTACTTTAGAAACCACAACCCATTTCTAACTCTACTACTTAGTATTAAGGTTTAAAATTCTTTGTTCGAAATGATGTGAAACATTTTCATGAATAAAGGTAGGTTGCTACGGGAATTTGGACTTTATCTCGTTGTCATAGGGGTAGCCGAGTAGTTACTTATGAATGATGTGTCAGAAGCTGGCAGGCGGAAGGATTTGGAACTTTTTCAACGCCACGTGGAGGGAGGACGCCAATGCTTCTGTTATCTGACGCGTGCTATCAATAAATAGAACAGTGTGTTTTCTTTGGAAAATGTTCATGATTTTTGTAATGGATGCTTGATGCAGTTAATCCAATGTGCGAAAAACACATGACGCTTGAAGTTACTGCTGGGTATTATAGGCCTCTCTTTTCTTGTGCCAATCTCCACGGTCCCGTGCCAGCCTGAGCCAGGTTTTTCCCCCGATGGCAACTATGTCGTCTGCCCATCTCGCCGCCGCCGCCGCCGGACTACCCACACTGTACTTAGTCGCGCGAAAAATTGTTCTAAGACGACAGCTCACATAATTATAATGACGTTCCCAAGACAAACCAATCAATTCACTGTCAGATGGATCGCGTTAGACGAATCCATAGATTTAAATATTTGTGAAGGATGCATTAAAATAGCCCCCGTTGAGTTGTACTTCAATAAGGTTGGAAGTTGTTTCTGTGGATAGGAAGGCACATAATGAAAAACAACTGTTTCCAAAATGCCCCAAAACTGAAATTAGTTCCTCAGGAAGATTAGACTACCATTACAACTCCATTATCTTCTTCTTAATGGTCAGATAACAATCAGAAGACCATAAAAAGAACGACAGACGTTTTAAAATCTAATAAAAGAAGCAATTTACCATCAAAACAGTCGTTGTACTCTCAAAAGGACATTGGAGCCGGTTAATTTTGATCGTTTGTTTAAGATGGCCGCCGCTCGTTGAAATAACCTGGCGTTTAGGATTTGAACTCGTTTAATGAGAGGGGAATAAATTTTAAAAGGGTTAAACTCTAAGGTATATATTGATGACATTATTAAGGGGTGGTGGATATAATAAATTATCCGAAACATTACATTTGCTAGAACTTTGGTCGTTCCTTATAAGCCACAAAGAAAGTTGTATAACACAATGAACATTTATGATGAAAAATTTTAGTTGTTAAGTATAACAAGCACTTTAACACGCTTGTAAGTAGTATCACGTATTTTTCGCAAAGTGTACATAAAAGAGAGTGTGGTTTTTTCATCACCACTTGCACTGCTCTCAAAACGGTGAAGGAAAACATCGTGAGGAAACGGCATGTCTTAGAACCAAAAATTCGAAGGCATGTGACATCTACCAACCCGCACTGGGCCCGCGTGGTAGATTATAGCTCATTCCCTCTCATAGATGGGAGGTCATGAGTCCCAGCAGTGGGGACAATATAGGCTGATTATGCTTATGCTAGATAAAAGAGCAAGTTAACTTACCAAAGTAGAATACTAGTCATTTAGTTAATCTCATAGTGGAAACAGAAAATACTGGAGAGTGAGGATTTAAAAATATATGGGGCAGTTCCTAAAAGGAATCCGGAATGTGGTATTAACATTCATAAGACGAAGATTAACTACGAAAAACATGACACTTGGCACAATACACCACCGTATCATAAACAACGCAAATTCATTAAAACCAAGACCCTAGATGTAACACAACCGACAAAACAACTGGCTGTAAGCCAGCTATTGTCCAAAGTCACTTACTGGAAAGCAATACGACAGAATAAAAGTTTAAGTCACACGATACAAGACGAAACTAAGAAGAACACTGTAAAGCAAATCCACTTACAGAAACTTGGGGATTTAAAGATGCTGAACTTCTTTCTCTTTTTGTACCAAAGAGATGAAGCAGGAGCGCGATATTATATAAAGTTAATGGATTTTAGTGAGGTATTGTGATAGATGAAAAGCAAAGATGGAGGAGCTCGTGGCAAAATAACAACAGCCACTCGGGTTGATCTTCAGAATAAGCCGCGCTTGCCTAGGTTGGTCCGTGGATGACCACCCATTACTTACCGAGTTTCCTGCGTGCATCGGAAAGCACGTTAAGCGTTGGTCCCAGCTGTCATTTATAGATCTATGATTGTCGTTAAAGCTAGTCAGTGGCACGAAAGTCTGACTGAGTCTTACCAAGGGGTATCATATTATCCAGTAAAAACTGGGTTGTGGTGATTAGATAGGCAGTCGCTCCGTGTAAAATACTGGTATTCAGCTGAATCCGGTAAGACTGGAAGCCGACTCCTACACAGTTCGGAAAAAGCTAGGCAGATGATGATGTGATATATGCAAAATGAGTGAATGATAACATAATAGCTGACAGGAGAAAATTGAACATTAAAAAAAACATTTTGCATTTTGCAGCACAATAGCAGCGTTAGACAAGAACACGTGGAAGGAAAGACTATAAAACGCATAAGCATCATCTCACAAACCTGAACGCTTCCCAAAAATGAAGGACTAGCAAGGTTTAACTAGTTATAAAATCAGGGCAGTTTTCTTTATCCTAGCCTACTCTGTCCCACTCCCGAGCAAAAGCCTCCCTCCACTCTTTCCATTTCTTGTGAACCCGCGAGTCCTATTTTCATTTCTGTCTCCTTCGTGGCCTGCCGTGACCCTGCCTTACTATGTCAGGGCACCAGTTTCCTGCTATTTTGTCCCACAGTTGATCCGTACAGTTACGGGAAAAAAATCTAAGTACCTGAAGGAACTTCTGAACCTATCCTCCATCACAAACCAGATTCTGAAATTCAAACCAAAACATTAACAAAACCTAGCAACATTAATAAAAAGAAAGAAACGGTGTCTTTTCTCCAAACAAAAGGGTTGGGCTTGAATAAATAGGGCTGTACACTGTACCAACTGATTTGAGAGGGAATGTAATTAACTGACGTTAATTTGTCTCGGCTCTGAAAAACTGGGGGTAGACGTATAAATGTGGGTGTGAATGGGAATGAAAGGGTGTTTTTCTTTCATTCGTAGACTTTTTTCGTTGAAGGTGAATCTGCGAGTAATTAGGTGGTAAGGATTTTGCCACATGTTCAGGTCAAAATGTTTTGAGATGGTGTTTAAGATTTCAGTGTTTTCATCATTATTAGTTAAGATAATTCTGGCCAAATATTTGCCTTTTTATTTACTATGAGGAATGGAATGCAGATCTTTGACAGTCGTTACAGGTAGTGGTCCGAAAGTGGTCAGATAAGCACTTGCCTATGTAAAAAACTGGTATTCAACTGCATCCGGTTAGACTGCCTTAATTGAAGAATGACTACAAAACTTCATTAATATTTATATGTTTATGGTCTTATGGATGCTGTGGCGATAAATGCCAGTTAGTTTCTCTAGGGTTTCTGATATAGATTTGTAATCAAATCAATCTTCTAGTTTTTTTTTTAATGCAGGTATAGGTAGATATAGCTCGTAGGAGATGGCGAGACGAGCTGGACAAAACCAACGATCAGAGGTCCACAGCCCTAGATCGAAAGACTTGGAAGTCATGGGGCCTTTTCCCAGCAGCGAAATGACATAAGAGTAGTGCAGATATGCGCAAAAATAGAGGAAACCTATCCGCAAAATGCACTTATAAGTTCAGTCAATATTCGACAATATCTCTGAAAAGAAACATGCTTGCCTTGACTCCCACCGAACAAACAAAGTAGGTAACTTCGTTCCGCATTAAGTAAAATATTATTCACACCATCGTGAATAAAAAATGGTATCATTCTAATAAAATATCCGACGCCTCAAACTTTGCAGATAATCATAAGTTTGCTCCCACTTACACTGGCTCGAAGGGAAAGATATTTGGGAGTTATAATATTGTTCTGGAGAATAACTGAGCTTCACCTGACAAACCTATCCGACTTCGTTTCGGTTTTATTATTCTTTCACGTTACGTGTTACAGTTATGAATAATTTTAGAACTTTTGTTTTAGAGTTTTTGAGACCCAGTTTCTACGGCGAAGTGTGCTTGCCGACCTCGGCGTACCTAGCAGTATTTTTTTGTATTATTATGCCACCATCAGCAGGAGCAGGAGCAAAAACTCGTAGCGAAATAATAACAGCTGCACGGGTCAATCTTCAAGGTTAAGCGGCGCTTTCGAAGGTCGGTCCGTGTATGGGTGACCATATATTACATACCGAGTTTCCTCCGTGCCTCGGAAAATATGTCAAGCCGTTGGTCACGTCTGTCATTTGTGAATCTTTGACAGTCGTTACAGGTAGTTAGTGGCACGAAAGTCTGACAACCAGTCTTACCAAGGGATATATCACTAATTGGGTTGTAAAGGTCAGATAGGCGATTGCCTTTTTACATGCAGTAAAATATTGATATTTAGCTGCATCCTGTTAGACTAGAAGCTGACCCAATCATAGTTGGGCTAGGTAGATAATGATGCCGCCATCAGGCAATCAAAGACGTGAGAGGAAGAAAGAGATTAAGAAAATCTGCCAGTCTGTGGCATTAACTGCCGGCTTCACTGTTTCCTTGTTCACTATAATCTAGATCTCTTCAAAGTACGAGTGAGTCGGTTTCTTCTAGGCAAGCGTGCTTCACCCTAGGGCGCGTCATCGCTTCACATCAGGCGAGTTGTGGCAAAACGCAAGCCTATTTAGTATTAGAAAACTCATAATAATTTAGGGACGGAACCTTCACCGTATTTTAGAGGTATTTATACCCCGTTTAAAACGTGCATCATTCATTTAATTCAGCTGGTACCAGTCAATCAAAAAATATTCAACAATAACAACAACAATATTCAGTGCACTAGGTACTACTTATGTATTCAAGCAGATGAATTTATCAGACATGAAACAATTACGAATTTCCTTCGAAGTTCTTTGGACCTGTGTTACGGAAAATCCTCGAGCCACGTCTACACCAACTAAGAAAAGCAAATCCTCATTACAAACTGTATCCGAACAAAAAATATGTCCAAAAATCGGTGATCATTTATATCTCAGCAATAGGGGCGAAGAACATTGACAAATTGAATCCGGAAGACGGGCCGGACACGGCTGTCCGGAAAAAATACTGTGCTTAACTCTTTTGACGGGTGGCTCTCGACAAGGTAACGATTTTCGTATTGTAGTGGTTTTGGTTTGTAGTGAGTTCTTAGAATTGACTGGCATTTGTGTTGGATGCTTTGTTATCCTTTCGGGACGGATGGGACTTTTTCTTGGCAATATGTGAGAGATTAAGGATAATTTGAATAACGGGCTGCTAATTTGTGGAAAGAAGAAACTTATCCTGTGAAGATCCATCATCATTTCAGCCCAGAATCACCCACTGCTGGGTATAGACCTCCCCTTTTTTCTACCACTGTTTTCTGTTCAGTGCGTCCCTTATCCCAAATATCTTGACAAAACGATGAAGATAAATTACAATACTTACAACTTTCAAAATAATTATGATACAACTGTATCATGCGGTAACAACAAGTAACTACTTGTTGTTACCGCAAAGCGATCTACTTTGTGGGAGTGGGCCAACCGCTTTTCAGATGAGTTATTGGCTAAAAAGACCTCTGAGTGGATACCATATTACATAGACGATATCACGGCAGACCAAGGGGAAGATGACACCTACCGAAAGCACTGACAATAGATAAAATTGTGAGGATAATCGAGAAGGAGGTCTTTGTCCTGTAGAGAAATAAATGCATGCTGGTTATTTAGTAATATTACTTACTACTGCTGCACTTAAAGCATAGATAGGTTACTTATTTTTGGAATGCCTTCGGTATTCTTCCTTAAATTACTTCCAAAATAATCTACGCACTTAGATATCACTATGACTTTAAACAAAGCAAAACTTCATTAAAATATTAAACAATCTAACTAAATATGTAGTTCATTAACAATCTCCGTGGAGCCGTAAACTGTGCTGGCTTCATTTTTGCAATCAACTCGGAATTAGATTTACCTTTGCAGCTGAACTTGCTTGTCTCTCACTTAATCGCATTGCCGACAATCTACTAGCTGTCTTCTTGCCAATTATGAGTTGGTTTCTCTTTCTTTTGGTATTTATTTCTGTGTTTGAATTAAGTATTTAATTAGTAGGTAGTAGTAATTGGTTCAAGAGACATGTAATAATTGCAATATTTTTTGTCACAAATATAAGCACACCCATCGTCATCATGACCATCCAGCGTATATCAGTTCAAAGTTTAAGCTGTAACTTTGCTTTAAGGCATAGGCCTGTTCAATCGTATGCCATACACCGATTCACCGCCACTTACAGAGGAAAATATACACAACATGTTGCGGTGAAATATTATGATTTAAATCAGCAGCGTTTAGCGAAGTGTTATCATTAGACAAGACATATTGAAACAAGTAGTCAAACGTTAACTTGGCTTTATTATAAGCTACATACTCACAAAAAACATTGGTTTATGTCCTGTTACTGTTAGCCTGTGTCATCCCACTGCTGGGCAAAGGCCTCCCCCCATGATTTCCAAATCTTTCGATCCAGGGCCAATGTGGACCACTGGTCGTTGGTTCTGTCCAGCTCGTCCCGCCATCTCCTGCGAGGTCTATCGTGTCGCTTTCTGGCTGTGTCAGGGCTCCACAACGTGGTTATTTGAACCCACAGCTCATCAGGCATACTGCAGACTTGGCCAGCCCAGTCCCTCTTGAGCTGAGCGGATTTTTCAGCAACGTAAGTCATTTGCGTTTCGCAACGTGAGTAATTGGTTTATTTAATCATCTCTTATACCTTTCATATTCAGCATTCTCTATTGTAAACATCGCACGATCCTCTTACACACTGAAAAGAAAAAAACTGCCTACCAATCTGGTCCCCATTTCCATTTATTGCTTTATGCGCAAATGTTGTTAACAAGCATATTATCGTCATATGTTCCCCTTGATCTCCCAAGTCCCCATATCCCCAATGGGAGAATGTCGATTATGTGCTGATACTACACAAATATACGCGTGTTTGTTATCGTGTCATATCCTCCGGCTGATTGACGAACGAAAATATCACGTCATGGCTGCAGGCGCCAAATGTTATGGATAATTTCAGATTGTTCGACGTTTATTTATTTATTATTTAATAGTTAATGTACACACATATACATAGACAAGAAGATAACAGAAAAAATATACATATGAAAAGATGACGGTTGGAAAATGTATGCTGTGTAAAATGATGCATACCTACATATCGTATTCCGAACAACTTCCGCTTAAAGCTTATTGGCTTCATTCCAGCAAAATAGCCAGGCATCCATTTCCAAATCTGCCTGAGATTAAAATTCCCAAAATGAGTCCTAATTTGCCGTTATTTCAAGAGAACAAACAAATATGATCTGCACAGCCTTTTACCAACTATGTTGGGGTCGGCTTCCAGTCTAACCGAATGCAGCTGAATACCAGTATTTTACAAGGAGCGACTTGATATCTAACCTCCACAACCCAGTTGGAACTGGGAAATACGATATCCCTTGGTAAAACTGGTTGTCAGACTTTCGAGCCGTTAGCTACCTGTAACGACTGTCAAACATTAACAAATGACAGTCGGGACCAACGGCTTAATGTGAAATAGAACAGATATTCCCAATTTATTTTCAAACGTGGTTACATTACCAAAACTGCTCAGTACCTACTGCATTGAGTAGTTTTGTTCTTGGTGGTTTTATCAAAGGATCTCATACTGAACACAAAACAAGCCACTAATGATAATAAATATTATCATCATAATCTTCCTGCCCTTGCCATTCTCTCCTGTCAATCATCACGCTATCAATTAGGCTACGTTCACACACAGCGTATAGTCGGCAGTCGACTTTTAGCGCTGAGTAAGAAATGTACGAAGAAAATTCAGAAAGCCGTTTGTTTTTTCACACATTTTGAACTTAACGCTCACAGTCGGCGGCTGAATATACGCTGTGTGTTAACATGGCCTTACTCCTTTTTCCATCATATCATTCGTCACACATCCATCCATCTTTTCTTTGCTCTTCCTCTCCCTCTCCATCCATGAACATTTATATTTATCACTAATAAAAAGTCACTAATGAAAATAATTCCTGCTAGTTTATTTTCGTCTAAAAAGCTTAAGCCACCAGCCAATCTGTCTGTCTTAACAGATTCAGGCTATTTACAAATCCTAGTGATAAAACTGTAGAATTAGCGGAGGCAACGTAAGACGTCCACGGTAAAAGCGTATCGTTGTTCGCGTTAATCATATTTAGAGCTGTCAAATGCAAAGCTTTATGAAAAGAGCTTTTGATTCTTTGAATGCCTTGATTTTTTCATCGTCTAGTGACTTTAAATACGGACCAGGTTCTTATCGGTACAGACTTGTTTATGGTATGATATTTTTATAGATTTTTTAATACCTTTTCTAACTATTCCAAATTGATTAGCGCCGAATACAGCCGATGCACCGCTTATGGTATCCAAAAATGTTTTCTTCTCTATTATTACACTACTCTCTACTTCTCTACTATTATACTATTATAAGCAACCTTTAGATTGCTACAAAAAGTAAGCTTTAGAGACTAAACACGTTACAAAAATCAGCCCATTCGGAGTTTCAGTCACGTTTCTTTTTGTCGGGCAGGAAAATACATGAGTTTTTTTGTCTTTATGTATTTAACACAAATGCCTGTCGACAGTTTTTGCTGACAATAAAGATATGCTGTACAACATTAAGATACATGCTATTGGCAGACAAGTGTCGAAATGAAATGAACTTACAAATAGAATTGCCAGAGGGCCCAAAAAGGCTGCTTCAGCAGAATCGTAACAAGATAGTAATATGAATCACGTTTCAGTTCGTAAAATGGTCACAAAGTGACAAGTCATAGTAGTAACTACGTCTATTTTCTTTTTTAGCTTGGCCAAGTCTTCAAATGTGTCCTCCCACCCAGGGCCGAGCGGGAGGGACTGTCAGACTTGTACTGACTAAAATCCACGGTGTCCTTCAATAGCCCTTTATGTTCACTTCGACCATTTTACAAATTGTAACGTGATTCATATTAGTACCCTGCTAAAGCGGCGCCTGATAATTTTATTGGAACTTTTCCGGAGTTTAAAAACAGACCATTACTGTTGTGTTACTAACAGTATATGGACTAGGTCTGAAATAAATGTCTTATTCTATTGTATTACCGCAGCTTAGCTCACTATTGCTGTATTTTACCAACCATTTCTGACATCCATCATCCTACAAAACAACATTTCCCAACCAAAACTCTATTTTCAGGCTGAAAGCCGCCGTGATAATGATAATAACAGGAGTGCACTCACCGCTTTGTGGCCGCATCAGTCGCATCAGCCGGACCAGTGAGTCTGAAACCACGAGAGCACACATCAACAGTCACATGACTTATCGTTTGATTTGTTTTTGTGAATGCTAATGGTGCACCATTTTTGTGCAATCATAAATTAATTTAACAATTTATGTACACACTAAGTTTAGAAAATAAGTAAAATAATAAAAGCCTTTATTACTTAAAAGACGCCACCGACGCCGCGATGAACCTGGCCACATACAGGGTCCAAGAAATTTAAAAAAGTCATACACAGGGCGGCATATGAAGCTGTACATAACTTGGCCTCGCTTTGTATTGATTTGCTATACAATGAGAGATCCACATAAAATGGTTTTGTAAAGCTTAATTGGCCGTCGTGCGTACCATCGACGCGACAAAAGAAGAAGAAGCCGTTATTGATAAAATAAATCAGATTATTAAATAAATAAGAAATTAATAGCTAGACTTGCATATCAAATATTAATAGAATAAGTAAATAATATAAATGGAAATATAAAATAACACAATAACAACACACATAATAACAACACATAATAACACAACAACTAACATAACATGATAACTTAATAGGATAGAAAATAATTCAAACTTAACAACAAGCAAAAGAAAGCGCTCTTCGTCTCTCTACTTATTTAAAAGATTTGATGTCTCCGACAGGGTCCACAATTGTTTCTATTTTTTATTTTATTTACCACCTGTTAGTGTACACTGTTCATTATTTATATAGCAATAAACGATTTAATTTGATTTGATTTATTATTTTGCTAAACACGTTACCAGTAATTGCAAGCACGAAAGTCACGACAACCCGTCAACCAATGTCCACGAGGTATGGTATTACTCAGTAACTGGCATATGGAGGTCGGATAGGCAGTCACTCCTTGTAATATACTGGAATTCAGCTGCAGCCAGTTAGACTCGAACCCGAACCAAATATAACTGGAAAAAGCTACGCAAATTGAAAATTTTATTAGGACAATCTGGTGAAAGAAAAAGTGACGCTTTAGTTAAAATGAGGATCTCGTTTTTACTATAGCGTCACTTTTTGTTTGAGTTTCCTACGGTGTGGTCAACTAATATAAATCTTCATAAAACAAGAAAACGTAATTATTATAAACGCGACAAAGTAACATACAGGGTCCAGTCATAAATAATCTTAACAGCAGCATCCGTCATCTTTATCTAATTTGGGCCTAAATTGAATCCCGGAACATGATACAAAGCGCTAAATATTACTTTGTGGCACAAATTGGAGTATTATTATGGCCATGTAGCTTACTGCCGGTTTCTGGAACACTGCACTCTGATCAACAAATATGCAGTAAAATCTCATCTTAATTAAACTGAAAGAAAAAAAAAATAACATAACATCACGCCTATAATCCCCGAAAGGTTAGGCAGAGGTGTACCTAATGGTACGCTCGCATTTCGCCACAACAAAAATAAAATAAAAGACACAACATAACATGACGCCTGTTATCTCTGAAGGGTTAGACAAAGGTGTACCTATTAGTACACCCACATTTCGCTGGGGGCGAGCCTATTGCCATCAACCGGGCACAAATCCAGACTCCGTGGCTGCTACTGTGAAATTCCTGACTGAAAAACTCAATAGCAAATTGCCCGACCCGGGAATCGAACCCAGGACCTCATTCTCAGCAGTCGCGTACAGGGTTTATATGTTCCAGGGAAATAAAAGAAACTAGAACATTTTCTTCATCTGCAAGTTGTCAAAGAATTAGAAAATCGGTGAAAACAAACGATCTAATCCTGATTACTGATGTGATACATTAATCGTCAGTTCGTTGTTCTATAACTATAAATTCTTGGATATTTACATTATCATATTGAATACAGGTTTTAATGTTATCTCTTGAATATTATCTTTTTTTTTAATTTGGATAAATTAATGAGAGACGCTAAAAAACTGGCCAAGCGTGTGTCAGACCACGTACATTGAAAGCATGGCCAGAGAAGGCAAAACACTGAGAGCATTGGAAAAGAATGGGGAGGCCTTTGCCCAGCAGTGGGACAGAATAGGCTAAAAAAAAGGATTTTGTCGACAGCATAAATATAATGCTGTATTTCATAAAGAAAGTGTGAAAACATATTTAATCTGCCTTTGTAACGAAAATATCCCTTATAACTCCAAAAATACAGGACGAATAACGAATACCGTGTAAGACGGCTCTGACACATTCAGACGATGGACAGATGAACAGATGGACAGGATGAAATTACAAAGGTTCCTTTTTTCCATTTGGCATTTATATGTTGGTTACTCATGATGTATCTGATTAATTGGTTCTCAGGGGGTTCTAGGGGGGGTTATTATTCGTAGGTTTAGCTAAGTGTGATCAGTGATCACCCTACTATTTACGGTGATGAATATTTTAACAAACCTAACGTTAAATGTGGCAAACGACAGAGCTGACCAGGTCGCTACGTACTGGTCACAGAAAATCTGAGCAATTGAGAAGTAGAAAAACAAACCTATTATGACCCACAATTTCAGTGCTTTGGAAAAACATGTTGTATTAAAAGATTTGACTATTTCTTACTTCTTTTTTTTGCTTGGACATCTAAGGTTATACGTAATGAACGCTGTGTTAAAATTTGTCCATCTATTATAATGAGACCTTATACGTACGTGTTACAGTTGCGAATCATATTTTAATCAACATACAACCTGACACTGACCTGTAAATTGCAAAAAACGTAAGAAAGTTTGAATTTCGCAGGCTACCATAGCGTATACTCTTTAAGGAAGCCAGATAGGCATTCGTTCCTTTTGATATAGGTACACAGCTAGGTACGTCACGTTATGATGAATATCGCTACTGTTAGAATGTTTAGAGCTTTCGCTACTGTTTAGATACTCTTAAACAAATAAACCCCACAAACAATTCAACACGTAGCGAATAGAAACAAAAACTTAGTCCCCATATCCTTTCAAATAGTAAGTGTAAACTAAGGGGGACGGCTCACCGAGGTCCTGTGAGCTCACGATCACTCACTATGTTTACACGTTTACATCCGCGAAGATATCGCCTAACTGAAGCAACCGGTGTTTGGGTAGTGGGGATTATTGGATTTTCAACTGTAGTTGTATTTCGTTAAGATTGTGTAGTGTGATTGTGATTGTGTATGTCTAGGGAGGGGCAATATGTGCTATAGTATTATAACGAACTAATAATTTTTTTCCGTCTAGGCGTAACTTCATGTTAAAATAATTCGAGGGACTGCAGTATACAGCAGATATTACTATTAATACTAATAACGGGATATTTACCATGTTTACTGTTTTCTATGAGCAAACACAAAAATGCATGGTAAATATCCCGTTATTAGTATTAATAGTAATGTTAGTGACCATGATAGTTTAAAATCTTATAAAACAGATATTTTTGACTTTGAATAAAAAAAATATTTGTGCGATCGCCATTCAGAATAGCTTCTTCTCGTAAAAAATACTTCGAAAGACTGCTAGACATTTCTTAGCTGGAATTGTTTTATAGTGTCTTGTATCTGAAAAAGAAGAAAAACATCGTGACTTAGTGAGGAAATCGGTATATCCTGAAACAAAAAAAATCGAAGTCAGGAGCCATTTAACTACTCGCACTTGGTGTGCATGGTGAATTAAAGCCGTCTCCTAGTAAGTAGGTCTGTGTGGCTGTGAAAACAATAAAGTAATATGAAGAAAGAAAATAGGTTTATTGGCACATGCCACAAGTGCACTCAACAATAAGCAAAAATAGCACGAAAAAGAAAACTTAAATCTAAACACAAAGAAAAATTGATAATTAATGTGTGTTTCACGGCTACGCCAAATAGGCCCATTAGTTGATTATACACATTATACTATTGCTGAATTGTTATAACTTGATACGCGTAGTATGCGACTGCACTCTCAAACACAGAACACTACAACAAGCGCTTGATACTGCAATCACAAAGAGCAAGCCAAAGCCGGAGCAAGCTGTGTCGGCCATGACAGTAATAATTAAAGGCAGCTCGTGTCTCATACATCGTCTGGGGAGCGACTCACTGTTCCATTCTGCTGGGAATTAGCGGGGAATTGGTAGTAGTTAGCTGAGTAAATTGGTGGTGCAAGCTGCGGGTGGTAGCGATTGTAAGGGTTTGGAGATTCATGAGTTTGAAGTACTGCTGCATCGAAATTTATAATTTTTTATGAGTTGGAGATACATGTACTTTTGGTTTCTTAAAAAAATCAAGCATTTTCTGTAGCATAACACAATTTATAAATAAATAAATAAACATTTATTTCAGAATAACTTCCATGAACAATGAAAACTTATTCCCTAGGGTTAGTAACATTTACTCTAAGCTGTGAGGCACGCCGATACTGGCGAATGTCTCCATGACTGCGTGCAGCCGTATCCACCGCCCCAAGATCGGAGAGTCCAGCCTATCAGCCAACGTTCTAAGAATGGAATGGAATGTAATAAAATTTATGGTACTTGTAATTTTAATGTGAGCTACCGAACATTTTAAAACTTTAAAACGTAATACGTACGTAACGTACTTTAAAATGTGTATAATCGTAAATTAACGTGGCGTATCAAACAAATCAATTGCCTTTATTTTCCTTTTATAGTCAATTGACATATTAATTCAGTGCCTATTATTTACTGTATAAACTACGTCGAGACAATGTCATCGCCAATGCTCCATTTTAATTAGATAGCTCCCGATATCCCTTTTCGTTTTTTGTGGTTAATATTAATTTTATTAAACCCTTCCTTGTCAACGGTTACCGCTTATACCTCAAACCAAACAACAAATAGCATAGTGCGAGATCATTATCTTGGAGAATAGAAAAAGTAAGTGGTTTACCAGTAGCTAATAGAACGGCGGGATTTGCGGCAAATACGGGTAATAATTGCGTCCCGGGTGTGTGCGGATGAAGTTATTATCCTTGTTATAACCTGGTTGCCCGGCTGTCTGATGTGAGAGTAATTGAATGTAGTGTGTGAATGAACGTGTCTCTTGGAATAAAAGAAAAAAATGGCGCTGTTTTTGAAAAGGTCGACTTGTATTCAGGGCTTGTCATTTCAGGTTCACATCGCTAGTTTCTTTGAGCTCATTTTTTTTGTATGGATAAGTTCCTGTAAGACTGTCCACAGCAATTATTGGAATTATGGGGCTCAAACTGATCTTCAGTTTTAATCCTAGTACAGTGGAGCAACTTTTCTAATGACCATTCTCATAAAATGTTCATTATCAGGAGGAATAACTTGATTTTTTGCAGCAGATTAGTTTGAAGTACATAAAAAGTAGTAAAGAGAAGCATTTGCATTCAAGCGCAAAAAATAAAGAAATTAATGACAAATACAACGACTTCAAATCGATACGAAAGATTAAAGTCTGCTAAAAATACAGACTATAAATTTTCCCTACCAGACACAATCGCTTAATAACCTCAAAAGCATAATGTTAAACAGAAGAAAATCACAAGAAACACTCAGATTGCTATCGGAGCTAAGACTTTTCCAATCCACTCGATCTCTTGCAGTCCCAGCGGTCAGATCGCTTCACTGTAAGGTAAAAAGTTACTTTATTTTCATGGAGTTATAAAACTTTTATTGCTTGCCCTTAAACTGAGGTAAATGGGGATTTTTGTGGGGTTCGTCAATAATAGAGTAGTTAAGGATTTAAGGTCAATCGCAATCTTTTACACAGTTCTACTTTTGCTGCTGGTGGTAGTGGTGAAATCAGATTGTGAATGGACTATGGAGAATTAAGTTTTGGGATCAAACGCAAAAATAGGGCAAATTGCGGTTTGTGATGGTATAAGCAGATGGTATAAGCATATGTTCCCACTGCGCAATCGCATGTGCATGGAGCCCTCCTTACTCCGTGAGGGAGCGGTCTGTAATCCACCACGTGGGCCCCCACCTTGAATTGGTTGATGGCATAATTATGCCATCAGTTTTCTCATGACTCTCACTCTCTTATTCGTTATTGCACACAAAATAACAAATATACATAAAAATTGCAATAAGCTTATGTACAATGGCGAGCTTAACCCAGAATTGGGTCCACTCTCCATCGTTTTGAGAATAAATAGGTACACAAAGTAAAGCGTAACTACACAAAGAATTTGGTTTGAACCCAGTACTTGTGACTCACAATTCGGTCCCGTAACTACTTGGTGTCAGTGCTCATTTTATGATGGAAAATTACAGCTAACTTGAACAACTTGTTTATTATAGAAATGAAATTAGGACCACCTATTGTAAACACAATGTCTTTGCAACGCCTCGCTTGATTTCCGATAAAGACTCCAAAAACAGATCACTCAGAACTTTATATTGACTTTTACTGTACAGCCAAACTCATAAATATGTTTCATCACACAAGTGTTCAGTACTACAAACCTGATCGAAAGACAATGTGCAATCGGCTAAAAGGATTGCTATCTGGCAACAAAATGTAGGATATACACACATCGAGTACTGGCATCACTGATGCTAGGTAAAATGTAGTGTAGATAACTTTGTAAAGAGGATAGTTTGACGACCATAGTTCAGAGGCAAAATATTCATCAAATTGGTCTAAATAACAACTGCCATTCGGGTCGATCTATAGGTTTAGCTGTGCTTGCCTAGGTTGGTCCGTGTATGGGGTACCCATTACATACGAGTTTCCACCGTCCCTAAAAAGCACGTTAAGCCATTGGTCCCGGCTTACATTTGTAGATCTTTGATTGTCGTTATAAGTAGTCAGTGGCCCGAAAGTCTAATAACTAATTTTACCAAGGGGTATCGTATTACCCAGTACGAACTGGCTTGTGGAGGTCAGATAGGCAGTTGCTCCATGTAAAATACTGGTATTCAGCTGCATCCGGTGAGACTAGAAGCCGAACCCAATGTACAGAAAGCTAGGCAGATGATGATGATGACAAAATTACATTGTCTTGAAATTTGACAAGGATAATTAATACATGATCAGATAAGTATTGAATAAAACAACAGTCGAAATATAGCATTTCATTCAAAGCATCATCTTCAACATCCCAATTAGCCAATACCAGTCCACTTCTGGACCAGCGGACACAGGACACAAATGTCTCTACGATTGGATGCCAATGAGCTGCATCCCAGTCAATTTTTATCCATCTGTTACTAGTCAGTCACCCTGTGAATATGGTGTTTCTATCATTCCCTACAGTGTCCCACATTCTATTCTGAGATACTATAATTACTTTGCGGTATCGCCTTTAAAACTAAGAGCTTCTAACTTCAGTAAAACGTTGCCCCACACTAGAATTTTTTCCTGTGTCGTGGTTGCGTTTACAAACATTAAACTCACATACACAGTCAGCTGGACCCTGTACTACTATCTGTGGGCCATACGAATATTTTTTCCGTGCGGGAATCGAAACCACGTCACGCAGCGCAGCAGTCAATAACTCAGCCACTGCGCCAACTTTGCCGTCGACTATATAATAAATAAAGATAAAGATCTGAAACCAACAGAACCTCTTTTGTAAGTCTACGGAAACGAATAAAGTCTCTTTGTGAAGTTCAGTAAATGGATACTTGAACTTAACGTAAAAAGTTACGGTGAATTTAAAAGTCGTTTCACGTTTTATTTTATAATCTTTCTTCATCCCTCGCCACAGTGTTATTTGAAAGGAATTTTCTACAGAATCAAAAAGGTATTTAAAAATTATGACAGGTCATATCAACATAATTTCTGTGAAAATCTTTTCATAATTTTTAGAGCTTCGATAACTAAGAATCATTTTCAATAATTATGGTCTTGACATGATAGAATATTCCACCTCAATTTTAATTATGAGACGTTAATAAGAATATTTGGCTTCAGTGTTTGGTTTCAGAACTTGATTAGACAGATAACATCACGCCTGTAATTTCCGGTAGTTTTGGCAGAGGTGTGTTAGAGTAAACGTACCGACTTGTCACCAATCAGCCCCATATAATAGGATCGAGCTTATTTCCACCAACTGAACACAAATTCACATTGCCTAGACTGCTATTGCAAAATTAAAACAACAATAAAATTACCACAATAACAGCCATAGACTAAACCTGATACTAATTAATTATTCTGTGGATGGAATAGTCTATGAGGTGTGATGTTTCACGGGTCATTAGCGCTTAGATGTTAGAGTGCTCAGTGTATCTACTTGCAACAGCAACGGTAATTTAGCAGTCCGTCCAGTATTGTATATCAGTGTCATAACTACATAACATGGTATCGGTGGCTAGTTACTGAAAATATTTAGATATAGTATTGTGCTGCCAATAGGCCGCTGCAAAGAGGTAAAAAATAAGTTCAAAAACTAAAACCCGACTACTTAAAAATTACGCTCTAAAAAGTATGAAACAAGAAAATATTCTCGTCTAAAATTGTTATGTAACTACTAACCATTCAATATTTTTCTTCTATTAAATAAATAACTTACACGTTATTTATTTTAATGTATTCATCATCTGCCTAGCCTTTTTCCAACTATTTTGGGGTCAGCTTCCAGGCTAACCGGATGCAGATGTATTTAAACGTATTGTATTCGATTAAGAAAAGGGAATAAAGTTCCTCTCAACACTCAGTGTAAATACTTTCAATCAGGCCATGGCCTATTTGCTGGAGCGTCTCCTTTATTTTAGAGAGACGTATCATTGATGTAAAAGAAGAAGACGAAAATATTGCAATTACAGTTTCCAATTCCCATTATATTTTCCATTTACATCTTATCTCATTTTACACATTACTTTCTACATACTCGTATACCAAAGATGTTAACACAATCACCAAACGCGTACGGCGAAAACAAAGTGATTCTAGCATCTGTGAGCCACCAAAAACGAAGGCTGTAAAATTTCAGTGCCAATAAGATCTGATAGCTACACCCATATCTCCATACAAAACCCATAAGACTACAATGAAGCTTTGAAAATCACACTTAAGGCGTAGAATGACCACTAACTTCACAGTGTGATCATAGAATAGGAAAATTCAGAAGGTGCATTGCTATTCAAAGTGAGAGGTTACAAACAAATAGTAGAACCAAAGTGACATTCACTACCATCAACCCGCACTGGGCCAGTGTGGTAGATAACGACTCACTCTTTCATACAGAGAGGGGCCAGTGTCCCACCAGTGGGAACATTAAAGGCTGATTATGATATACAAGATGGATGGATGACAATGCATGGTTTGCTAAATGACGTTATTATAAATCCAATATGGCGGACTCCCAAAGATGGCGGACTTGTAATTTTTATGCACCCCCATGATATGGTTATCAATTAAAAGGGTTTGCTGAGAAGAATACCAAAAAAACTAAATGATGTCACTCCTAGCTTTATTAAAAGCTTGTTTAAAAATGTTTTTTTTACTACAAGCTTTTTGTAGGTATATATATTTTGATGGGCTGTTTTTTATTTATCTTGACCAACTATAGATTATAGTCTTCAGTAATCAAGTAATCAGCCTCCACGAAAATTGGGGTATATTTAATTTCTATAGTATATTTAGATCTTGCGATACCTACCGGTAGTAAAATGAGTCCTTTTATCTAAAAGAAACGAACCTTCTCTTGTCTGCCTATTTATTTTAATATAGCTTACACAATATGACGGCGGCGCGGCAGCGTTCAGTGATCAGATGTAGGGACGGCCTTAATGTTACGCTATCGATATCCGATAAATCGTATCAACATCGATAAGAACTCGTTGTCGTCAAGTTGTTTACGGAACGATGCGTGTGGAAGTAGGGCAGGGAAACGAGTATTGATATTATGTAAATCGACGTAGAACAATGTTGGGAAAACGGCTTTTATGGATACCGAATTTATTTAAATAGCGATCTAGATCTGTATGTTACTATAACGATAAATTTGGAAGTCAAAAAATACACATTTGCTTAGCCTTTTTTCCAACTACGTTACGTTCGGCTTGTAATATAACTGCATGCAACTGAATAGAGTATTTAACATGGAGCGACTGCCTATCTGACCTGATCAAACTGGTAACCTCAACAAATGGGTTTTCTTACACAAAATTTACACGTTCCGAACCATGTAAAACTTAATTCATAGAATACATTTTAAAGTTAGAAGCACTAAGTAGATAACAACTTTAAATCGCTCATATTGAACAACAATTTGTCAGAAATAATCTTCAAAACCACCGACTTCTCTGTTATTTTTCTAATTCCACATAATAAGATTTTAAACTATCATGGTCACTAACATTATCATTAACACTACAAACGCGATATTTACCATGTTTACTGATTGATTTGTGTTCCGAAAGAGCTCATAAACACCCACCCGCAATAAGTTCAGTTTATCCATAATCATGGTGCTTGCAACAGCGCCGTAATATCGGGAACTCAAATCAATCAGTAAACATGGTAAATATCCCTTTTCAAGTGTTAATGAAAATTCTAGATTTCCCGAAAAAATGAGTCAGTATCGACACCAACCCGACCCTAGCAAACGATCGCTTTGATAACGACTCGCCGCGGGCCCAGATGTTCGCACTCAACTCGGATACTTTGTACAGCCTGAGCAAACATCGATGTTACGCACAACACTAATTTATTTTACATGTTCCTCTTAATTGTTGCGTAACTTTACCTTTCGTATTAAGATTTATTTTGACAAACGTACAAGTTTTGCGAACCTCTTCAAGTTGTCGAGATAAATTTTCTCGATTCACTAGAAGTTTACTAACCGTGTGTTGTTTTAACTTACATCAAACAATAACAGAGATAACATTCAGCAGAGTACTATCATGTTGAATGTCTTTTGTTTTTCAAAAGTTTTTGTTATCGATGTAATGTCATCAATATTATGATCAATATCGATTGTATTCCGAAACATAATATTTCGTCCTACGGTGTAATGCTACTGGCTACAGTATATTCAGTATATCCTGTCCTATACTATGAAATGAGCAATATTTGTAATCACGTTCTCGAAAACGGCTCTAACGATTTCGATGAAAGTTACAATATAGGGATTATGGGGGCGAAAAATCGATCTAGCTAGGTCTCATACCCGAGCTCGTTCGCCCTGCAACTTCTCAAAACGATGATGACACATAATGCGACTGTACGTATAATACACAATCGAAAAACAACACTCAATCTTGAAGCATCACAAAGCGTGCTTGCGCTGCAGCTCGCCATCTTTGTTACGCTGTTGACTACTCATCTAGTAACAATAGATTTCAGTTGCAGTTTGTCACGGGTGACACGCTATCTGGCTACGGTCTACGATATAACTAGTCACAATACGTGGTCACGTCGCATCTCATCACGTTGATGACACAAAGCGTGATTGCGTTGCGACACGCTGCTCGTCACCTACGTCACGCTGTTGGTTCGGGAGCCGGCACTTTCAATATATAAGCTTTAGATTAGGAACCCAGACACAGAACAAAACACAGATTGGATGTGGTAAAATGAAACTTTGAAGTTATTTACTTACTGGGTTAGCTGTCTTAGAGAATTTAAGAGTCCATAAATCCGTAACTTAGCTAACACCCAGGGTTCCTCTCTTTGAGAGGGATTGAGCCATACTTTGTATTACATCACGCCTGCAATCCCCGAAGCGTTAGGCAGAGGTGTACCTAGTAGTACACCCTCATATCGACAGTTGTGTCCCATGTAGTGTGTGGGCGAGCCTATTACCATCAACCGGGCACAAATCTAGACTCCATGACTGCTAATGTGAAATTCCTGATGGAAAATCCCAATTTGCCCGACCCGGGAATCGAACCAAGGACCTCATGCTCAGCAGTCTCGTTTGCGACCACCAGCCCAACGAGGCAGTACTTTGTATTATACTAATTAAAATCATTCACAAGCTTACGAGTATGAAAACAGTGCGCAGTGTACCTACAGTGCGCAGTGCACCTACAGTGCGCAGTGTACCTACAGTGCGCAGTGTACCTGCAGTGCGCAGTGCACCTACAGTGCGCAGTGTACCTCCAGAGCGCAGTGTACCTACAGTGCGCAGTGTACCTGCAGTGCGCAGTGTACCTACAGTGCGCAGTGTACCTGCAGTGCGCAGTGCACCTACAGTGCGCAGTGTACCTACAGTGCGCAGTGTACCTACAGTGCGCAGTGTACCTCCAGTGCGCAGTGTACCTACAGTGCGCAGTGTACCTGCAGTGCGCAGTGTACCTACAGTGCGCAGTGTACCTACAGTGCGCAGTGTACCTGCAGTGCGCAGTGCACCTACAGTGCGCAGTGTACCTACAGTGCGCAGTGTATCTACAGTGCGCAGTGTACCTCCAGTGCGCAGTGTACCTACAGTGCGCAGTGTACCTGCAGTGCGCAGTGTACCTACAGTGCGCAGTGTACCTACAGTGCGCAGTGTACCTACAGTGCGGATTTCACATTTTATCTCTGAAAAGTTACAGCAAACAACATGTCGGTTTCCTCACGAGTCTCATAGTTAAACTAATAAGACCCGTTCTAGTTTAGAAAATTGTTTATCTCATAACTTTAAGCCACTAATTCAACCTGGCGTTCCTTTGGAATATTGCCAATGTACAATGTTCATGTTGTTTACACTTGTAACTTAGAACATTGGCAGAGCTTGCTATTGTTCAACTTGGAGTTTATATTAGAAGTGTGAAGAAGTCGATTTAAACTTAATCAGAAATCTTTGGCATTTTTTCTAGAAATCTAGTTCCGGGTCTATTTTATACAAGAAAGTACTACACTTACAGGATCCAGTGCAAAAAATCATATGCAGGACGAGTTTAACAACAGCATTAATTTATTTTCAGGTAACTTAAGCCCTAGACATATACCTTACAGACTAACATAAACATGATAAAATACAATTTGTGTACCAACATTAAAACGATGTTAGTAACACTACTTTTTTCTTTTTTTTTTCGAATGGGAAGTCATCAAAGGACTTGTACTGACTAAAACCCATCCATGTTCCTTCTTTGCCCTTTGTGTTCCAGGACCGCGGTATCTCTTTCGAACAGTCGCGCAGCCCTGGCAATGTTAGTAACACTTCACTTGTGCACTGTCACTTTGCACTCATCGCGTCGCTTCTACGGGCAAGTGCCATTGCCCGTAGAAGCGACTGAACGCCACTCCCTGCGGCCAAAAGTCCTGTAATAGGACGAGGTGCAGATAACACGTTGGTACACGTAGACCGTCTGTCAGTGGTTGTTAATAGTCGTAGATATACGAGTTATTGCAAATCCAAATACCATAAATAAAACCTAAAATCCCTCTGACCAAAACCTGTGTAACAGACAGACGAGAAACTGAGAATATAGAAGTTCCGATCTTAATTTGTTCAGCGTCTCAAAAGAAATAAGTAAGTACGTATAATACAAAACACGTGAGCTCTGACCTCTACCCTACGATTGCTCAGTGAGTTAATGAATAATCGTCTAATTTTGGTACACTTGACGTCGATACAATACTTTTCCTTGCGTGGGCTGCCCACCCGCCACCCACGCTGTATGCGTGTGGGACGTGGGACTCGCAGGTGATCGCGTGCGAACTGTAACGGGAATAAACTTTATACTCTGTTCCAAAAGTATTTTACCAAAATGTATACAAGTGGGTGCCCAAGTTGAGTAGTATTGTTGGTTTTTTTTGCGTCAGGAATTTATCAGGATGTGCCCGGAGTCTGGATTCATGCCCAGTTGATGGAAATAGGGCAACATAACGCGTGAAATGTGGACCGGTGTACTACAGGTGCACCTCTGCTTAACCCTTCGGGGATTACAGGCGTAAGTTTATGTATGTAAACCTAAATAGATCAGAGAACGAGCTTTGATATCACTTTAAAGATTTTCTTCGACATTAAAATTGTACAATTTCATAATTTTATTCGAACAATAAAAATTGTCATTGTGAAAAAAGTGGTAGCAAACAAACTTGAAATCACAATTATAAATACAGATGAATGAGTAACTAATCCCCTTTAGTGGATTATTTCGTAAGAACTTAACCTGAACAGGTTTTGTTTACACTATCGTCAAGTAGTTTTGAAACAGACTACACATTCGTACGATGTGCACCTGTCAATAAGTCCTACGCTTTATCTTTACAATGTTTCAGACGGTTGCTAAGGTGTTAGGAATTTCCAGAATATCGTTCACACTTTGCATCAGATTTAATATGCTTGTTTTTTTCTAATTGTCATTGTTATATTCTGTAACACTGTCATTTGTAAATCTTTGACTGTCGTTACAGGTAGTCAGTGGACCGAAAGTCTGACATTCAGTCTTACCAAGGTGTATCGTATTACCCAGTACTAGCTGGGTTGTGGAGGTCAGATAGGCAGTCGCTCCATGTAAAATAGTGGTATTCAGCCGCATCCGGTAAGATTGGAAACCGACCCCAATATATTTTGGAAATGGCTTCTGATTCTGTAACATCACTTCGACGGCAAAAATGAGAACCAAACTAGCATCATCGAACCAAAGGTCCTAAGCAAGTGGAAATCGCTTTCAAGGCGTTTCGTGATTCCACGACTTTCAACAGCGTTGACGTAAGTTTTTCAGTAGTTTATGTTAATCCAACTCCATTTTGTTTTTTTTCCAAAATACTTAAATTGGGTTTATATTTCTAGACTTCGTTCAGCTACTAGTCTCATTTATTGCTTTAATTTTATTAGTTCATCTGAAGTTCTCTTTCATATAAGTACTACTATTGAGTTCATGTTTTACATTAATTTGTATAATATGCCATCTGAATTAAAAGTTTTACCAAAGTACAAGAGGTAAAACTGACTGGTTTTCTACAACCTGATGTAATTGTTTATTTGCGAACGGACGTGGCAGTGGTGAATGTCATGCTTTTCTTACTGTACTCATGGGCAATAGCTAAGAACAATTGTCTGTAGCAAAGGTCAACTGCAAAAATCCCTATATACCTCCTCCACAGCACTCATGTGATCCTGGTCAGTATAGAATGCACGTCGAACTAGCGGCACACGCCAATACACAGGGAATTGCTTGTGTTCAGTCTTTGTACACCCAGCTTGTTTGGACACTATCGACGGACATAGGTACCGACACAATCTGCTAGGGGAATTTGTTATGTGTGTGGTGTAACTAACGTGTTGAGTAGAACTGAACATAAGAGAAATATATAAAAGCAGGTAGGTATAGCAACAAACTCACGTCTGTATTCTTCGAAGGGTTGCGCAAAGGTCTAAATACCTATAGATAGGTACCACACCCATATTTCGCTAGTGGGAGCGAGCCAATTAACATCAACCGGGCACAATTATTCAGGTAGGCATTGCAGTGCAGTGGCAGTAAAAACTAGATTATGTTTCCGTATTTTCAAAACATCACTTTAATAAACCTTAAGAGTAATGAATATTAATGTTGATGGATCGAAAGGGAGAGACAGACCAAAGATGGATGGATTGTGTGAGGAATGATATGAAGGAAAAAGGAGTAAATGATAGCGTGATGACTGACAGGGGAGAATGGAAGAAAAAAATATGTGTTGCGCCGACCCCAAGTAACATATGACAAGGTCAGGAAGATGATGATGATGACTTTAATAAACCTTATCACGATGATGATTTAACAATCATTATACACAATCTCAAAGCGAATGATTAAATTGAAACGGAATCCTTTGTAAGAACAGCAACACCTCACTGTAATATGACGTAATTGTTTGTAATATCACTTCTGCAATAATCGAGTCTTGTGTTGCCACATTTACATTTCGTGCTGTTTGTTATTGTTGTTTAATTTGTGATGATGTAAAGAGTATACCAAACAGACTATTGTTATGTATGCAGTATGTATTAATCATGCGGCAATAACGGCAATATTTTTATTGTGTGAGTCAGAGCAACAAAGGCCCGCCACTCCAAATGAAATAAGTAAGTGAATTGTTTCGCTTTAGTCTGGCAACATTTTCTCATGCTGCAATACTAAACATGAGCAACACTAGGCCACAATAAAAAGGCTGAATATTGTAAAATATTGCCCGGTCCTACTTCAATTGTTGCTGGCAACCAACAAAATATGGCACGTTTAGAATCAGTTTGCGTGCGTGTCATGTGAAAAATTTTAATAATATTTTTTTTATACCCAGAGAATATTATAAATGAATGCGAAGGGGCATAAGCCGCTTCCCGTCGCGTGTTAATTAAGAGTTTTTATTCAACTTTTCAACAAACGTATGAAGTAGCCAGAAACCCTTAAAAGTACGTAGATTTACGGAAATAATTCATGCCAATTATTTTTAACCCCTTTTTATGCTACACTTTTATGATAACAATTTTAACAAAATACAATTTTTTTTCAGCCAATTAAGAATGTATATTTTTCTGTAGAATTTGCTGTATACTATAAAACAAGGCAATATTTGGTTACAAAGCTTTCACAAAATGAAGTTAAGTTTATATTCCAGCTACTTTTCAAACCGTCTTTTGTTTTGAAAGTCCAGGTTACAGTGCTTCGATTTAAATTAAAAACTCTTTGGATTGCCAGGGTCGATACTCGGCACATTCGACTACAAATAATTATTTTGAATATTACAAGTGACATAATTATTATACTTGCGGTTATTAAAATCGACAACATTTTTTTTTTTAATAAAATAAACGAGCCTATTGCCAAAAACTACTGGCCAGGTATTTTTTAAAAAGCCCTAGTAGAAAAACATAATAATACCTTGCCCACACACTAAGCAACCAAGACCACAAAACTCAACTTAGCAGCACCAAAAATGCTTCAGAAATAAAAATGCTATAATTATTATTTAGTTTATTCATTTAAATAGAATACATGATCCATATTATTGTTAGTGACACTTATATACTATGTTAGTAACATTTTTCAAAATAAAATAAAACTGATTTATGAACCTATAAGTATGTCTGCTTCCCGTTGCATCAGACCTGCAGCTGTGCATACGGGTCCAATGCCCCAGCATAAGGATATTGTGGCATTTTTGCAATCACCTATATAATACTGTTGATGCTCCCCCGAATCTTTCGCATCAGGGATGCCGTTCTTTTTCGCATAATAACTTGGAAGCTATCCATCCCCCCCTTCTTCTCCTAAAATTGTATGTCCGAAAATCATTATCCTTAACACGTTTGCTAAACAGTTCAGTAACCATTCCGCATAATACAAGCTTATCTCAATTAAAATTTCTTTTATCATCTCTACGACAAAGACGTAGATCCTCCATCCACCTCGCCTGTCTACACCCACCTATACTATGTAGGTGTATAATATTTAACAGAGCCCACAATCTCATCTAATAAAAGGAGCTGAACAAACAGACAAACACTATTAACTTATATTTGGACGATTTTGTCTTTATAAGGGACAGACACTGAAGCGTGGGCTTTATTAACTTTCATCATTTTTAGGGATCCGCAATTACAAAAAATAAGCTACTTTACAAAAGAAAATCGTAATTATTATTTTGGGTGATAGGGACCAAAATATGTGCAAGAATCTTGCAAGCATGGCATCACACATTCGTTTATTAAAAATTAACCATTTTAAAAACTGTTATCAAACTTATTTTCATCTTCATAACATCACGTCTGGTTGTTGCTAGGCAGAGGTTACACCCACATTTTGTCAGTCATGTACAAGTCCGAAATAACAGGCGATTACTCTATTGCTATCAACCGAAATTTCCTAAGGGAATATCCCAAAAACGCTTTGCCCGACCTGAGAACCGCACCCGGAACCTCATACTCAGAAGTTATGCTTGTAAACAATAAAAAAAACCTTATATTTCAATCGGATTATACCATGTAGTCTGCTGAGTACGATAAACTCACCAAAACCCTGTGTTAAAGCTGTTTTTCATGCTGAAATATTTCAACCGACAAATGATACAATCTGATATTTACCCACTGTACCGTTTTACTCAGAAAAACACAGCATCACGATATTACTTGCAAGTTACAAGTTATTGTACTTTGCATGGTAGCTAGTCCAAGAGTTGCCAACTCATTATGACTCCGAGTGCTGAGATAGAAGAACTTTTTAACAACTTATCCTTCTAAATTAGTTCAGTAGTTCTTGCTTCGCGGTAGTTAAAAGTTCCTTTCAAAAAGTGTCTTGGTAATACAACGAAATTAAGCTTGGATGAGAATAAGTGAAGAAACTGAGGAGTTTGTTAGAGGCTTCTTAATTATCAAGTTATGGTGGTTCAAAACCTTTTTCTACGTAGTGTCTAAGTGTCTCTCACTAAAATGATTGATCCTTGGTCTTTCATATTGGTACAAAAATTGATATATGAGAACTAGCTTTTGTCCCCGGCTTTGCAAGCGTGGAGGTCAGAAATTACCCCGGAAAATCAGTTTCATCAAAATCCGTGCAGCTATTTAGGTGTGAAAAGGTGACAGACAGACAGACAGTTACACTCGCGCTTAAACCGACTGGTTAAACGCAAGAGAAGCAGTATGAATAGAAAACTTCTCGGAAGATAATATTAGCTAGTCTGGAAGGTGGCAGCGAATCTGACTAATTTATGATGAAGGAAACATCGTACAGAAACCTCATTACCACCACGCGGTGGGCAATGTTGATCTACTGCTCTTTACTTTACTTCTCCATATGAGAAAATGTGTAATCCTGCAACAACAGACACTAATATTACAGACTAATTAATATACATGTCATTGTGAAGGAAAAAATAAAGTGTGAGAAAATACTCATCGTTGGATCAAACATGAATATCACTTTCAAAGTAATTTATTCCTCCCTAACAATTCTTTGCTACTCAACAATCAACTCCCCAAAATTCACGTAGATACATTGTCCCAATAAAGACTCCATATTTTGAATGTCAAAGCAATTTGTTGGCGGCCATATTTCACTGCCTGGCTTAATAAATGGGGCGCTGACATTCATATACAGTAATGATTGTGACAGTCTATGGGACAGGTGCTTATTGCTACATTTTATAGCACATTTTTACTTTATTGGCTGGGAGATAATGTTAACGGTATACAATAAAGGCACGGGATATTAAATTGTATATCGTTTTTGTTAAAGTGAAGCAAAGGTGAAAATTAAAAGGCGTTATTTCTGACAAAGTTGCAAATTCACTTGAAAGAAAGGAAGAAAAAAAAAGTATTTATTAGACTCACACAGGACAAAACAAAAAAAAATGGTTTAATTAACAATAAACCAAAAATTATTTAAAAAGAAAACATAAGAAAAAGATAAAACAAATGAAATGGGTCCTGTACGAGTCCAAAAGGCTTTTTTTTTAATGTTGCAGCACCATGCTGAGATCCCTATCTCAGCACCATGCTGAGATCCCTATCTCAGCATGGTGCTGCAACATTTCACACACAACACACACATTTACATTCTGATAGGGCCCAAAGTGATGCCACGGTTACATACGAATATAAATTTATAATGCCATGACGTGCCCGCAATTTTCCTTCCAACTGATTTCCTCAAACTAAAAAGAGGTGGAAATAATAAACACGTCTACCTACCAAGGATTTCCATCCTGAACTTCTCGTTAGCAGTTCTGCAATACAGGCTCGCCCCGTTTTTTTTTTTTAATTCAACAATTCGATAAGGTTGCAATACCGCTCAACCAGACTATCCTGTGGTGAACTCAAAAGAATTCGAGGCCTCCAGCCAGGACAGGCTCGCCCCGGATGCTGTACTATAGATTCATATTCACCTTACCCTTCAGGGATTACAGGCGTGATGTTGTTTTTCCACGAATAATTCTACCTAACCTTTGACAAGTCCCTAAATTAACTAACCTATATCAACCTGTGGAGGTTAACCATCTACTGGAAATGGTCTTCCCTATGGACCAGTTGACCGTCGCCCGACACGACAGCTGAGTGAAATATTTCCAAAATAACCGCGCTTGGCACACTGATTGATCGATTGGTGAAGGTAAGCTTGAGGTTGGCGAAGACTTAACCTTTTACATAAAACGATAGATTGACGAGTTCCAGCCTCGCTTGTTTCATCGGTGTCTCATTTTGAAAACACTCAAGGAATTATGAGTTATGCTGGCTACAATGAAGGAATTAACTTATGCTAAAGTTTGACAAATTCTCAAGCAATAGGAATAGGAACGAGGATTAAGAGACGGGAACGGTGATAGATTTTATAATTTGGACCAATGATTTTATAAAGAAGATACGCTACGTTCATACTGAGTGGAGTTCAAATATCGTTGCGTTGTTACGACTGCGATAGATAATACGGAACGTATGATAAAGAAAGAGATTGCTATTGCGCTTGAAGTACTTAAATTATGACAATTGTCTGAATTTGTCCGCAACAATTTGCGCGCTAATGCGATATCTAGTCCTTTTTATTTTTAATATCATTAATTTGGACACACTGGTCAGTTACACAATATGTATTGAAGGCATTTCGATTAAAAAGCTCTCTGACGTAGGGGACAGTTAATCACTTAAAGAGAACCGCTGGTCAAAAGACTATGAGACTGACACAACATATCATCATCATCATCATCATTTCAGCCGAAAGACGACCACTGCTGGACATAGACCTCCCCCAAGTGTCACCAAACATATAGACACAACATATATGATATTATTATTTCAATTTAACTTAAGTCGGTCACTTCGGGGAAAACCGACCATAATACTAATGTTAATATGATTTAGGAAAAACGACAATTTTATCAGCCTAGGGTAATTTAGGAACAGTCACACGGTTAGTCGAAAAGTTTATGGTACTGATCTAAAACATACAATTCTACATATTATACACAATGAAATAGAAACGGGCAAGAACATATTTTAACTCGAATAGTTAAAAAAGCTTAATTAAAAACAAATAGTAACAAGAACGTACTCTAAAAGCTGGTTTTTGGCTGTAAACACATTCGAGCTTCAATATCGTGTTGGCTTAAAATCCCAGCGACGCATAAATTAAGTAGCCGTTACGTATTGCTCACGCACGTGTAATTAACCTATTTACTTGCTCCTGTTAAATTTTCCGGAAAGCGAGCATTTGTTAATGTTAACTAAATATTTATTCAGATACAAATGAGAGCACATAATATTCATGCCAACATTTAAATTATACGGGGAGGAAGGGACACCGACGTAAAAATTTGCTGTTTCCTGCAAAAGTGCAATACCTACACGGTCAAAATGTACGCCACAGCAGTTTTTTTTTTATTACCGGTGAACAATTTTGAGTTGGTTCAGAATGATGTACTGATTACGTGGTAACCGTGCATGCGGTAGCGGTGTCCCTTGAAACTTGAAATATTTCAAGTTATACAAGTGTGTATGACTTGAAATATTTTGGATTGATTTTTCTCAGTTGAATATCGATACGATCCCAAATAAATTAAAGCTCTATTCACTAAAAGTTATAAACTACTTATTTCTTAAGTAGGTACTAATTGAAAGCTTTTTGCAAGTAATTTCATGTTTTTATTTTATTCTCCTTTGATCGTCAATAATTTCATTTTCTTTGGTACAGAGACTTTTGGTTGCTTGCGTATTATTTAAATGAGTAACATACACAGGAAGTGTTTTTCGTGTATTGCAGCGCTAAAGTTTTCTAACTGAAACACCTGTGTTCTGTGACTCCACGATTTCGGTGATCGCTAAAAGAATTTCCAGATAAAATTTCCAAGCCCCAAACTTCAAATTATTTAGTCCAATTCAGACACCTTTTTTCCTCCGCACCCAAAAGAAACTAACTAATAAAATATTCCTCATATATCTGATTTATTCAAGTGCAGATACCAAGGCCATTCGATTTTATGTTACCTCAATGATTAATGCAGACTTTTTACCGGCGGGGGATTTGCACCAAGACGGTGGAGTCATAAAATTAATGTTATGTGTGGCCAACCCTTGTGCCGGCAATGGTTTGTGGGTCAGTAAGGTAGTACCACAGTGTAGAGATAACCAGTAAAGCAACTAAGTCCTTTTTGTGACATACGGGTGTTAAGGTTGCCAGGTAAACTTTTTGTCTTGATGCGACAGCCCCGACTTACGAGGAACCTGTTACCTGAAGCATATTTGTAATTAGTGTGGGTTAAAACTCAACTGTTTGTTAAATTGCACTACTATCCACAACACCCCCCTTAGTAAGACTAGTTGTCAGACTTTCAGGCCACTGACTACCTGTAACGACTGTCAAAAGTGACAGCCGGAACCAACGGCTGAACGGGCTTTCCATGGCACGGAGGAATCTGTTGTAATTGGTGGTCACCCATTCACGGACCAACCTAGGTAAGCACGGCTTAACTTAAAGATCGACCCGAGCGGCTGTTATTATTTAGCCACGAGCACTAACACAACACTATGTAAACACTTATGTGTGTGTGAGTCGCTAAAATGTTATGCAAGATGATCCAGGCTTTGATGCAGGACCACCCACCAAAATATGCACATCAGAAAATGCGATTCGATCCCGACCATTTTGTTCCTAGTTGAAATACTGTGTGCTTGTACTAATATCTCTACTATGGTTGTACTTATACTTAGGGGTAGCTCTCCAGTCGGGAGGCAACGGATAAAATGAACCTTTAGGTACGTGTTTTTGGGTGCCTCCGAAATGGTACTTGAATAATTGTTGTGGTTTTGGCTGGCGCCTTTTTACAGGTAGGGTGCCTGTCCATTTCTGTTATCAAGCTTTTTTACGTTAATCGTTCATTTTATAAACCAACAAATTTACGAAAAATGGAAGGTACCTCACCGTGTATTTATACCTAATCATTTATGTTATGAAGCTCTTTTATTATGAACTAGCTGTTGCCCGCGACTTCGTTCGCGTGGAAATTTTGGTGCGCATGTGTGAGATTGGCTCGTTGGTCTAGTGGTAGCAAGCGCGACTACTAAGCGTGGGGATTGATTCCCGGGGTCGGGCAAAGTGTTAAAAAAAAATTTGTTTATTTCAATTACATAAAGTTGTCACACACATGATTTGGAGATCACCTTTTAAGCAAGACGATGCTTTTGTTAGGGGGCGTCCATTAATTACGTGAGGCGATTTTTCGACCCCCGCCCCCCTTGGTGGGATGTCGTGAGATTTGGGTTGACCCCCTCATCTCCCTCCTAATCTCACGTGAGACTCAATTGAACCCGGTTATATCTGCCGAAACCCCCCTCTCTCCCTCGTGAGATTGGGTGATAATGGGCGCGACCCCCCCCCCCCTTAAACGTCTCACGTAATTAATGGACGCCCCCTTAGGTGACTCCGCTCTTCCACTTAACATTAAAATATGCAAATGAAAAAATACTATGAATAATAGTGTTATTGGGTTATCCCATCAGGAATTTCTCAGTAGCAGCCACGGAATCTGGATTTGTGCCCGGTTGATGGCAATAGGCTCACCCCCTATTACATGGGACTTCAATAAAACTGGCGAAATGTGTGTGTACGATTAGGTACACGTCTGCCCAACCCTTCGGGGCTTTAAGGCGTGATGTTATGTTTTGTGTGAGAACTGACTGCCAGATCAAAAGGTGATATGACTACAAACAGCGTCCTTTTGGGTGCTGTAATTCTGGGCGGCAGAGGTCCGAAACAAAATTAAATGGCGTTGAGGCAACGATATGGCTTTAAAAATCGGTGTATTTTGGCGCTGTACAACTTTTCTTCAAAGTGAACCTTGTTGGGCACTTTTTATTCTAATACCATTCTATATACAACATTAAATGACTTTTTGCGAGAGCCCTTAGACCTCCATAAGTCGGCCCTGTCGCAAAATCTGTTCTTAGCGAACGTCTACTAACTATTAACTACCTTCCTGCCAAATTTCAAGTTTATACGTCAAGCGGTTTTCGATATTTCGTGATGAGTGGGTTTGCCATTTATACTTTCATCCGCTATTTAACTCCCTTAGGGGTTGAATTTCGAAAAACACTGAAACACGTAGTTTTTAATTTTTAACCAGAATGGTAACCACCAATTTTTATGGTTTAAACTCCAAAAATGACGATTTTCCGTACAAACTTTCATTCCCTATTTAACTCCCTTAGGGGTTGAATTTGGAAAAACACTGAAACACGTGGTTTTTAATTTTTAACCAGAATGGTAACCACCAATTTTTATGGTTTAAACTCAAAAAATGACGATTTTCCATACAACATTTCATCCCCTATTTAACTCCCTTAGGGGTTGTATTTCGAAAAACGCTGAAACACGTGATTTTTAACCAGAATGATAAACACCAATTTTCATTGTTTAAACTACAAAAATGACGATTTTCCATACAAACTTTCATCCCCTATTTAACTCCCTTAGGGGTTGAATTTCGAAAAATCCTTCCTTATTCCTTGTCTACATAATAAAGGAAACCTCTGTGCAAAATTTCAGCTTTCTAGGTCCAAGGGTTTGGGCTGGGCGTTGATGAGTCAGTCAGTCAGTCAGTCAGGCCTTTTCTTTTTATTTATATAGATGCTTGATATGAACTCTTTTATAAACATAATAAAATTTTGATTTAAAAGAGTGTCCATGGTCCATGCTTTGAGTTTTAATTTAAGCCCAATAACTCAACTGTTTTATTCCAAACAATAGCCTACTGTAGGTACCTACGGAACCACATATTATTTGGAACGTTTTCGATTGACCGTTTTGTTTTATTGCGACATAAAGCCAAAGGAAGTACGGGAGACGTGTGCAAATATTAATCAATCTAGAAATTAATTAACAGCGATATTTGATTAGGACGGCTCCTGTCATGTTGATTGTAGAAATAACGCTCTCAGTACAATCCTAGAACCAAGAATTCGACTACATGTGCCTGCCAATGAGCGGAGGCCTGTGGCCCAGGTATGGGGAGCTAATAGGCTGATTATACTATGCTTATCGTATAAGTCATCATCATCCATCAACACGTTTTCTTCTTCCATTCTCCTCTGTCAGACATCACGGCATCATTTACTCCTCGCTCTGCTTATGCTCAGGAGCCCTTCTCATGTTATTTGGGATCGGCGCAACACGTTTTTTTCTTCTATTTTCCCCTATCAATCGTCACGCCATCATTTACTCTCTGCTTATGAGATTAAATTAGGATGAGACTAGTAGACATCAGATATACCCGGTATACTGTGAGTTGAGTAAGTTAACAATCCGTTAAAATTAAGGTTCAATTTGTGATGTGACATCTTATCAAAAATGGCTACTTTTTAAACTTTGAGTTGTGTTAAATTGAAAACAAGAAAAAATTAATAATAGTAAAAAATAAATAGACGTTAAAGTTTGTGAAACTGGCTTCTACTGTTCTACAAAGCTAAAGATTATAATTATTTGGATGTTTACAAGACTACTTGTCCAAAAACTATAAAGATGTAATATTTTTTTCGAAAAACAACGTGTAACGTGGGGAAACAACAAGAAAAGTAACATGAATTACAACTTTACGAGATCAATCTTATTTAATCATAACAATAAAAACATTAACACATAAAAACAGTAACAATAATGACAGTAACATCCCGTTATTCATCAGGTCCGTCTTGCTAGCAGTAGGTCAACAACTCATCAATAGAGCAGGGTTTCAGGCAGCACTCGTCAACAGGTCCCCTCTTGCCACGAACACCTCCCAAAGCCCTCGCACTTTGAGGAGGCATCCACCAGCCTGCATCCCGCTTTGACTCAGAGTCAGCACCCCAGCATAGCACAGCTAAAGTCCTGGAGAGATGTCTTCCACAATAGAAATTGGTGCCGTCTTGAGAAGCGACGCAGGCAGCACAAGCCAGGATCAGAGCGAAGACGATGTAGAACTTCATGGTGATTCTAAAGGAGGTTGAATTTCTGAAGATGTGGTACTATTCAGGTACTGCTGAAGTACTTTTCAGGTACTACTGTTCCAGACGTTGATGTTTGAATGTGCTTTGTTCCTGTACTCTTAAGCTTATATACTGGGATGTTTCATTAATATTCAAACACTAATGAGGAGATTTTCGTCTCTAATGTATGTAGGTTGTGGAATATTTACCTTGAATGTCACCTCGATTATACGTCTGGTTGCACCCTATTGGAAGTAGGTGACCGGAGATGGGTTAACTAGTATCTACGTTTAATATAATTAATAATGTTACGTCGGTTGTTTTACGAGAACATTCTAGATTACGTTCGAATGACAATGTTCCACTATGGAACGGTCTAGAAGGTTAGAGAAAGTTATAGAACTTTCTCGAAGGATTATGTTCCACTATGGAACTCTGTAGAAGATTCGAGAATGTTGTGGAACTTTCTCGAAGGATCGGTCGGAATAAAAATAACCGTCGCGGGTAAGACGACGGCTATTTTTAACAGAAGAGGCAATTGGGAATAGACAGTCTGATTTAGGCGATACAACGAAGCGAATCGAAGTGAACTAGAAGTGCGATATCTAAGTGAATAGTGATCATTAGTGTAATTGTGATTGACTTATAAGGCCCGTCGCCCACACGATCACGAGTGGAGGTGCAGGCGCGGAAGTGCCACAGAATGTGACGTCATTTTATTATTTCGTTTCGTGCGTAGCAACGTATAGAAAAGGGATGGAAGCATAACCCGCGCGTCGACTCCACATAGATGCCATAACTCAACCGTGTCGCGACTCTGCCTCGACTGACCAGTGGGCGACGCGCCTTAGTGTTTTGTGATTAATTTTGTTATTTGTTGTTTAATCGGTAGTATTTAATTTATCCCATACCCAGCTCGTACCCACAATAAAATATTAGAACGAGAATATTCTACAGCACAAAGACTTGAACCTTTAGACTTGTGCTTTTGTATGTTAAGAGATTTACTTAGTATTGTAGCGGCGCTACTAAAAGAACTACTACAACAAAGTACAAAAATTACTGCAGCGCCATCTATGACGCAAATTAAGAACTAACATCAATATTCTAAATCACGAAAGTTATCCGCGACTTAAGACTATTTAGAAAAACCAGACATCAACTGTCGGGCAGTAGCCCACCAGACACAAAACCCGTCTTGTCGGAGGATCCTTCCTTTTCTATGGGGGATGAAGAACTTTACACCCTGTTCTTCATACCCCTTTTTTTGGATGGAAAACCATCAAATGACCGCTCCCGCTCTGGGCGGAGCGAAAGAGAGTGTCAGACTTGTACTGAATAAAACCCATCCATGTTTCTTCTTAGCCCTTTGTGTTCCAGGGCCGCGGTATATCTTTCTAACAGTCCCACAGCCCCGGCAGGCATCGGCCCTTGTGGACCCCTTCCCGTGTGCTGACATCTCTGTGAGGCGCACGTGGAACACGAACGCGCTGTCGACACGGCCTCTTCATACTCCTAAAGTATCAACAGGTAGAAAATCTGATAAGTTTGGAAACTCTAAGTAAGTATTATGACGTGAGGTCAACAAGTCTTTAATATTTATGCCAGTTTCAGGTGACACCACAAAATGTTCCACATCCTACACATTTAGGTCTTAACAGAGGACTCATTAGTGTCTGAATATTAATCAGTTGCTTAGTATAAAAGCTCCGTAAACCTTAGAAACATCACATTCCACCACCATCGTTTGGTCAATCACAAATACTCGAAGCAACATCAAAATCATCATGAAATTGTACATGGTTTTTGTTCTGATCTTCGCTTGTTTCTCCTGCTATTTTGCTCAAGAAGGTACCAACTTCTACTGTGGAAGGACCTTATCCAAGGCTCTGGCGGTGCTGTGTTGGGGAGCTGAGTCCAAGCGGGATGCTGGCTGGTGGATGCCACAGCATGGGGCCCGCGCGCTTGCTGGCGTGCGTGGCAAACGCGGGCCGGTTGATGAGTGCTGTGATAAAGCTTGCTCCATTCAAGAACTGATGACTTACTGTTAGATGATGATTGTTAATTGATTGTTTTGACCAATGTGAATAAAAAAAAATAATGAATTAAATACGATGTATTGTTGTCATCTCAATTAAGGTATTTTCATTTAACTACGTCTATTTGAATCTTTTCAAACAGCCTGAAAATGCCTTCTTCTCAGCACACTTACCCTACGATTGTGCATAAAATTCAACGACATTGTTAAGCCACGATTCATACTAATATCATAAGTATGAAAGTTCAAAAAACTTTGTATGTCTTTTACTACTACGTCTACGTCTTTGTCTTCTTTTCACATGTAAACCAAAGTTAGAATATAGGATGTTTTTTTATCAAGGTACGGACGCCAGCACTACACAAGCTACCCGAAACTGTCAAATTTTCCAAATCAACCTTGAACCTAACGCAGTTTGACAGATTGTAGTAGCTTGATGCGCTGGCGTCTGTACTACAAACCCGCACGATAATTTCCGACATTCACGTAGGCGAAACCGCGGGCATAATCTAGTAGTTTAAAAACCAACTTAGGTCCTTATCCAAGACATTCTAAGCCGAGGGTCAACCATATCCTTTTAAATTTCTTTACATAATATTTTTAGAACCCAAAGAAGCTCCCCGCACTCGCACTCTGCCCACAAAGAACCTACGCATCAGTGGTACAAACGTGAAGGGTTCCGCAGAGCCGTCCACTGAACCACGCGACGCATTCACACTCCACCGGATAATTGTGACGTCCCTAGGGAAGCCGCCAATTTAGGTAACATGGCGAATTTTGTGAAATGCCCACATTTTGCGGTGGTGTTAGAATTATGTGCGGACTTTTGATGGTGCTAAAAATAATTTATCTTTTATGGTAGCTCATTAAGAATATATGCTACATTTTTGTTAAATGTAACATTGGTCACCTTATAACAGAACATCGAGTTTTCAATGAGACTAAGACCATGAAACCATGTTTTTTTATTTATTTATTTATAACCAATTTATACTTACAGTTTACACTACACATATTTACAAGTTATTGATTGAACATAAAAATCAAGTAAAACTACAAAAAATCAGACTTAAAAATGAAATAAAATAATAATAAAATTAGGAAGTAAACAAAATAGTAGATGTTACAATAAAAATTAAAAGAACATTTTTAGTAGACAGAATTAGAATAAACACAATAACAATATCTTGTTAAGATGATAACTTATTGAAAACGTCGTGAGGAAAACAGCATGCATTAGAAGAAAAAAACAGGTGGGTCTGTGTGGTCTGGCTCGGGGCACACGGCCGGCGGCTTTTAGTGTTAAAGACTGAAATGCAAGCAAGACTGACATCGTTTCAAAAAAAAACAGACACTGAATAATACATCTAATATTCATTTCGATTATATAATTTATTTATTTCTACATTTTAGGAAGGATTTTAGACTTATAACAATAGTGTTTAACTAAATTACTAATTGCAAGCCTCCACAGATAAAATATTCGACAATAATAAACTTTGGCAAAAACGCTTGATGAAATGCTTTGTAACAGGTCTTCTGGTCCACATTTGTACACTTTTGTTGTACCTAGATATTTTAATCTAACTGCCCCATGTCAGCAATTCGTATTATAATCTCGATATTCACTGTAAAAGGAAAAAGGAATCGCATCTCAATACTCCAAAAAACTCTTTCAAAGGAACTGTAAACAACAACAAAAAAAACTATTATAAAATCTATATTCCATGTCACGTGTCTCATCCGCCATCTTCTTTCATATTCCGCCTTCATCTCGTCGGTCTATCCGTAAATATATCCGTTAAATATTCACTAGCTTGTTCAAAACCTGATTGAAAGTCCCAACTTTGCCTGAACTTATAAAAAATGCAAGCAACGTCGCGGGACTGAAACTAGTTAACATCCAGTTTTCTCCACAACATTGTATGAATATAGGTGTGTTATGACTGGGAATTGAATCTTATAATGTAAACAACAATGTAGACAATCGTACAGAATGACATTCTTAATAGAATTCATCAACATTTGACTTCGCTTTTCCCAACTATGCTGGGGTCGGCATCCAGTCTAACCGGATGCAGCTGAATACCAGTATTTTATATGGAGCGACTGCCGATCTGACATCCACAACCCAGTTAGTACTGGGTAATACGTTAGCCCTTGGTAAGACTGGTTGTCAGACTTTCGGGCCACTGATTACCTGTAACCACTGTCAAAGATCTACAAATGACAGCCGGGGCCAACAGCTTAACGGGGCACAGATTCGAAATACAATTCACGTTAGAAATTATATTGAGTGGGGATCGTAGCAGGTAGCGTTCTGTTGTTTCTGCATCCCCCATCGTAAAAAATCGAATTTTGCATGTGTAAAGGGTGAATAAATTCGTCAGTATAGTTTCAGAATTAGATTTCAGTCATCATTATGAAGAAGTTTTGTTTTTTTTTAAAAACTCAGGTATTTTTTCGAGATTCAACAATCGATATTACAGTGTTCTAAGTAGTTTCTAATCACGGGTACTTTGACACCTAAAAAGATTATCAATTTAGTAGTAGTCTGTAGTGTATTTTTAATTACGCACGGCCAAATATTGCTTTTATAAAATACCATCAAATTAATTAATCAAGCAATTACTCCACAAACATTAATTAAATCCTCGAATAAACTAAAAGCCTAGAGCGCCATTTAAATCTCTAAGACGTAATGAAGATGGCGAAGCGACAATCTTTCACAAATGGTTGGAATTTCCAATAAAGCGCGCTAATGAAATAACCCACAGCATAGAGTAACAAAACTGTGCAGAAGCGAAACTTGTGTTCTGTCTTTGTACGATCGCCGTATGAAAACGTTGACACATTAAACTTGTTCGTCAACGTGCTTTAGACACTGCGCAAAAATGACAGAGCGCAGAGCGTATTCAATAAAGGAACGCCGCATGAAACGTTACACTTACAGATGGTACGTTTCCATCATTAGCAATTTTAGCAAACAATATTCCACTATAGAGTGAGTCATCATCTTCCTATCCTTGTCCCATGTTACTTGGGGTCGGCGTAACATTTTTTTATCTTCTATTCTCCTCTGTCAACCGTCACGCTATGATTTACTCCTTTATCTTGCATATCATCCCTTACACAATCCATCCATTGTTTCTTTGGACTTCCTCTCCCTCTCTATCCATCAACATTTATATTCATCACAATTTTAGTCATATCGGTTTTACAGCTACATTGTCGTTGCTGGCACGACTGGCATGTTTGACGAAACTTATAGGCAATGTAGAAACGTGTTTGTCACTTCTGTAAACTGTTACTCTATGGCCACAGCTACACGGCTCACTCTGGATGAATCTGGGGAATACTTTCATAACTATATGCAGACAATCAATGCGGCTTGTGTAAGTTCATTAGTTTTCTGAAGAATGTTCAGCTCTGATTTTAGTTTGATCTTGATCGTAGCATAGCTTCTTGATCAATGATAGTGATTAAGGCGATGTGTTTCATCATCATCATCATCATTTCAGCCGAAAGACGTCCACTGCTGGACATAGGCCTCCCCCAAGTGTCGCCACATTGACCGGTCCCGTGCGTAATTAAACTTAACCACACACACTTCACTTCACTTTTTTTAGGTTTATATAATAGTTATTAACCATAATTCAATTTACATCACAGCCATGTTTTGCCTGAACGGCGTAGAAATATAAGAGATACACTGAACAAGTTCAATTGGAATTGGTTTCATACTTAGATATTGTTTTCGAAAACACCAGGATTGTGAATTGAAAATTTGAAGTCGAGAACTTGCCAAACTCACTGCAACATACAAAATGTTCTTTTAATTTGCTTAGTGAAGGAATCCACCGAAATAATGCGTGTTTGACAAGTTTTCAATTCAAACACCGGATGTAAATAAGCATGACAAATCACATAGCTGATATTTACATTTATTTTACCTGATTCATCATTCTCTAAAACACTATCTTATTGTTTTCCTAGCAATATCATCCCCAAATAATAGCCCAGCAAAACTTGACACAATTGTCCACACAAGTGTGTTTCACACGGCCGAGTACACTGTCGCCCCCAACTTAGATTGAGCGCGATGACTGCACAACTTTGTACAATGAACTTATTCTACCAGAAACTTGCTGTCATCGTAGTTTTTGTTCAGGTTTGGTTATGTAGGTATTATAGTATAAGATGGAGGAGCTCGTGGTTAAATAATAACAGCCGCCCAGATCAATCTTCAGATTAAGCCGCGCTTGCCTAGGTTGGTCTGTTAATGGGTAACCACCCATTACATACCGAGTTTCCTCATAAAGCATGTTAATGCGTTGGTCTCGGCCGTCATTTGTCTATCTTTGAGAGTCGTTACAAGTAGTCAGTGGCCCGAAAGTCTGACCACCATTCTGACCAAGGCGTATCTTAGGGGGGGGGGGTCTTACCCAGTAATAACTGAGTTGCGGAGGGCAGATAGGCAGTCGCAACATGTAAAATACTGGTATTCAACTGCTTCCGGGTAGACTTGAAGCCGACCTCAACATAGTTGGGAAAAGGCTAGGAAGATGATGATGTACCTATTGGTAAACTGGGGTGTATTGCAATTGTTGTTTTAAATAATCACATTTTCGCTTTTCTTAAGGTGCTCCCTCACCGGGAGCATTCGCCTGTAATGTAACAGTTCAGATTCACTTGTTTCCATACAAAATCGAATCTTGGACTTGTTACATTACAGGCGAATGCTCGCGGTGAGCGAGCACCATAACGCTTATACGCATAACATAGTGAACTTGTGTATGAAGTTCTTGTTGGTTATTTCATTGCTGCTGTAAAAGCACCTTATTAATCGAGTTACTGGAGTTTTCCATAACGCTGGCAGAATTAGCGAGCTGAAGTCAAGCCCAACGACGACTTACATAAGTTGGAAAACCAGGTCGTGGCGTAAATTGGGAGTGTCCTATGACCAGCAGAGGGCTAGCCTAGTAGTGTGACCGCCCAACTGCCAAGTCATAGGTGTTAGGTTTCGAACCCAAAACACGCTCCTCTGATTTCTCGGATTCATGTGCGTTTTATATTAGCAGTTGCACTTGTTTCGGTGAAGAAAAACATCGTGAGGAAACCAGCATGTGAAGTCAAGTCAGAGGTCCATGGGCGGTATAAAAACTCTGACACCAGGCTAGGCACTAACCGAACGAGAAAGAAGAACGAAAGAGTGGGCTACCATAGGCTGTGTTGTAGCATTGATCTAATTTTGAACCCTATAAAACTAGATTAATTATCAAAACCTTAAGAAAAATAAAATACGATTCTCATCAAAATAGTGTTTCTCCGCCATCTCCGTAGCCACGAGATAAAATACGTATAATTTTACTCACGGAATAATTCGGGATCAGCAGAACGTTTGCAGATGAAAATAGCTGTTTAATTATGTATACGGAATCCATTGGTTCCGCTTCCATTGAAACACGTTTACTGAGGTTTCTGAGGCGTCGTGTAAGAGGTATCATTAACATTTTGAGCTGACGAAGAGTAGATAGGTCAACTGGGATAAACGATTTACTAAATCATTAGTACACCCACATTTCGCCAGTTATGTTTAAGCCCCGCGTAATATGGGGCGACCCAATTGCCCGGGCACAAATTTAGACTCCGTGGCTGCTACTGAGAATTTTTTGATGAAAACCCAACAACAGTTTGTTCGACCCGGGAATCGAACCCAGAACCTCATGCTCAGCAGTTGCACTTGCGACCACTAAACCAGAACTTATGACTAGAGGTAGTCACAATTTATCTACTAACATTAAAGTTACGGTACATAGTCACTTCAGTTACAAATTAGTCTGTGTGTACAGTAAGCCTCGAGTTAGTGAAACCTACTTGATTATAAAAATCAGTGCAAGCTGGTTTCTGATTCTATAGAAGCCAGCTCACTCTCAAAGTGTTACCACCGACGGACAATCGCCTTTAACCTGTCAAGATTCTAGTTTTTGATCATACGAGCAAGTAAATGATGTAATCAATAAACTACGTTAAAAGATCAGTTCAGCAGTTAAAATGTTAACCGATCGTTTAAACCTTATCTGGACAAAGTTTATTCCGGAGCTTAAAACCATGTAATTTCCTGAATACTACAAAACCGTTATCGGTATTTCCTGCGAATGTGAAATAAAAATAAAACCGTAAATGCTTTGCCTACATACGTCTATGTATGTTCCTACAAGTACATCACGAGACGTCATCGCGAAACAACGTCATATTCATACAAGAATATGTCCGCGGCGGGGACTGAGACTGGGGAAGGATTGAGACAGGTCATACTGAGAACGGGTAGCGGGGATGTTATACCTGAGTCTGATAATGTAAAAAGACAAATTATGCTTCATAATATGTAAGTAGACAGCAGTCAGTAAGACAGATAGTTGATTTATTACAAACAATATCAAAAACGTAGAACATCACGCCTGTAATCCCCGAAGGGTAAGGTAGAAGTGTACCTAATAGTACACCCTTATGCCAGTTATGTTTCGGCACAAATCCGGACTCCGAGGCTGCTGCTGAGAAATTCCCAATGGAAAAACCCAATAACGAACTGCTCGACCCGGTAATCGAATCCAGGACCTCATGTTCAGCAGTCGCTATTAAAAAATCAAAGCGAATAGCGATTTCGCAGCTTCACGTCTTTGAGCCCGAGCATGGATTCAAAACTGCACGATTTCTATCGATGCTGCATTGACTAGCAGAGAGGATGATCAGTCAGTCACTAGTAGCTATCAAGCATCTCAAAAGCGACTCAATCACTGGTTGATGATTCTACATAATCTAAAGGTGACTCATGACTATCACCAATTAAATTGAACGCAGTCAAGAGCTGTTAGTGTCAATATTTAGAACAGCTCTCGAAGTTCGAGTTTTTGACGTGGTAATCGCGTTCAATAGCTGTGCGTTAGTGCATTGTAGAAACTGGATAGCCATGACACAAAACCGTAAAATGTGGAGAGATTTGGAAGAGACCTACACTTAGCATTGGGTGGCCAAAGGAGGAAGAAGAATCGCTTTCAGCTTCAACACTGAAATCGGCCCAAATCGATATTACCGCTTTATACTGATTATACCCGCCTTCGCTCCCGCTCACACTCACACCTATCTCTAGAACACGACCTACCATACCACGCTACTCGCTAGTACAGTCGCGCAAAAAACATCCGATGAGATTAGTAACGTCGCGACGTACGGTGAGTACACGTGTACTTACGCGACGTAACGTCGGGAACAGACGTGTTTACACTGAAATGTGGTTGTTCTACTATTCTTTTAGATTTTACCTCATCTTGGAAAATGTTTTCAGTATTACATTTATTGTTTTCTCGTGTACGTAAGGGGAAATGGGATGCAATACAGGGGAATTGTTAAGCAAAATGGCACCCTACGTCAATTTACCGCGATATAATCATTGCGTTGACTGTTTCGTTGGTCTACTGGTCATGGCCTGGCCTCATGTTAGCGCAACTGCTGAGCATGAGGTCCTGGGTTCGATTCCCAGGTCGGTCAAAGTGTTATTGGGTTTTTTCGTCAGGAATTTCTCAGAAGCAACAACGGAGTCAACATTTATGCCCAGTTCACGGCAATAGGGTCACCCCCTATTACATGGGACTTAAATAAAACTGGTGATACGTGGGTGTACTATTAGGTACACCTCTGCCTAACCCTTTGGGGATTACAGGCGTGATGTTATGTTTATAACGATTTCATCCAACTGTCACAGGATGACAAGGTAGGATGAGTAGGGATTCGAATATACGAACAATTATTGAAGTAGTCAATTTACCAAACGATAAACCCTGGCTTTGCATATTTGTCGGTTTGAGAGACTAACGTTACTCCAAAACAATGTAATACATATTTTACCCCAGCAGACATACGCACCTACCCACATTTCCCAACTGTTACTACAAAAGAAAGTGGCTCTATTTCAGAGAGCTTCAAATAAATCCAGACATTTGGGAAAACTCATGAGAAAGGTAAAGTAAAATATTTCGTCGTTTTTGTTTTTCCTGTGTAAAATCTTATTTTGCGATGGCAATTGCCTCAGAAGTCGCGCTTGTGACTTCATTACTGCGGTACTATCGGTTGAAATCCCAGGTTGAACCAACAAGGTGTACAAAAAATTAGCGCTGTTACAATATGTGCTGTTACATGAGGCTTAAAATTACTGATGAAATAATTGTGCTATCTTCTCTAAAAGATATTTACTCCTTTAAGGAATCCAGTACCAGTCCCACCATTAAGGTATCCCAACAGCCATAAACCTTATTTTCAAATAGATCAATAAAAAATCATTCCATGCAACGAAAAGCTATTGATACTCTGTTGAACCGATTAAAATCATAGGTTAACTGTGTAGGCCTAACCTCATGCTTATAAAAAAGAATCTAATTCAAAAACTCTTAAAGGTAAAATGTCGAATCCTTATAACAGAAGACTTTAACTTCAAAAGTTCACACAAAGAACATTAAACTAAGTAGGTACGAGTTTCTCCAGTAAAAGAATATAACACATTCTAAACGATATATTTCACACGTATTATGGAGACACGTGCCAAGTTTAAGATTACTTACACACGTCTGACTTATGAAGCGAACGTCGAAGAAATGCGATGAAAAATTGTTCAAAGCGATATTGCTCGTGCATGTCTATCTGTACAGACATAGATATGTCTGTCTGTAAGTCGTATTATGAATGTTTGAAACTGTCTGCCTCGTTGGTCGCATGCGCGACTGCTGAGCATGAAGTCTCGGGTTCGATTCCCAAGTCGGGTAAAGTTATTGTGTCTTTCTATCAGGAATTTCTCAGGGACAGCCTCGGAGTCTGGGTTTGTGCTCGGTTGATGGCAATAGGGTCACCCCAATTACTTGGGGCTTAAACGTAAATGGTGAAATGTGGGTGTAATACTAGGTACTTCTCGGCATAACCCTTCAGGGATTACAGGCATTTGTGATACTTGGAGTGGATTTACTTTGCCAGAATACTCTAGAAAAAAAGTTAAGTTTCCAAAATCTGCTTTACCTGGCGGCAGTTTGGTACCCTCCCTGCTTCCCCTCTCGAAACAAATAAAGGCGCTTCATATGCATAGAGTTCACCAAATGTCAAAGCATCATGCGATACGAAACGGTTTAGCGTCAACCCCACAATTTTTGACAAGCCATGTATCCAAGTCGCCTCGAGCGTTACGGTTTTATTTTACTAAATAAAAAACAATTGAAACAATAGAATTCTGCTAACTATACAGAAACCGCTTGAACATAATGACGCGACTAGAATAAAATCTGGATAACATTTTAATGAGCAAACAAGAAGCTGTGAGCTGCAGATTCCAACTCATCTGCCTTTTACTTTTATTGCGAAAACCATTATTTTCTCTCTCTTACATTCCGGTAGAACAAATACTCATTTAAATTTGTTATAAAGCTCGCAGCGATTGCATAGTGGTTAGAAAAACGGATCGTTAAAAGAAGCTTAATTGAAATCTAACGACCCATTTATGATCTATTCCTCAACCACTTATAGTACAATATAATATGGTAATTCAAGTTTCCGGATATAATCACTACGCTGTTTGTATTCAGATATGTATGGATAAGTAGGTTTGTTACTAATAATTGTAATATGCCTCGGAGAACAAGGCGTTATATGCCTCGGAGAACGAGGCGTTGTAAATCATACCGGGTTTCGATATTGCCGAATACCGCATTGAGCCTACTTCGATACAGTGTTCTATCAAAGGTATTACCATAAACTTTAATAACATCGACTGCCTCGTTGGTCTAGTGGTCGCAAACGCGACTGCTGAGCATAAGGTCTTGGGTTCAATTCCCTGGTCGGGCAAAGTGTTATTGGGGTTTCCATCAGGTATTTCATTATTATCAATCAGACGCAGGTTTCCTCCTTAATTTTGATTATCTACACAAATACCTTATCTGCACAAATAAATAAAATGAAAATGTCTGTATGTAATTCCAAAACAACAGCTTTTTACTGAATGCACATGAAAGTATATGCGGTACTTTTAACAAAAAAACATTTGTTTTATCTGTATGTATTTCCCTTATTCCGGCTAATTTCCAAAACGGCTAGACCGATTTTGACGAGACTTTTACTGGTAGATAGTTGATGTTATAAGGAGTATAATTTCACACAGACGAAGGTCGCAGGGCACAGCTACTAAATAAGACATAAACAAATTTGTTTTTCCTGAAACTTGACGTAGATTTTCAAGAATCTTATCATTGAACAAATGAAAACGATAAGCCTTCATAGAAAGATCAGACCAATAAATATAACCGGATGAATCGGATGAATAAATCAGGCGAAGTGTCAGTTTGACCGGATATCAGTGTGGGTGTCAAATCGGCAATCTTACCCGGATTGTAAGTTCGGTAATCGGATAACGGCTATGTAATCTTATTGGATCGGCTTTGACCGGCCGGTAGACTTTCGACAGACGATCTGTATGGGCGGAAGTTTGGTTTGTTAAGTACTTTTTATAAGATATTGGAATATGTAATATGAGGTTTGTAAAATGATGCTAACGAGTTTGTATTATTGTTATTTGAATTAAGTGTTGGGATACCAATTTTGCAGTCTAACTTTCATTAGGATTTTATAAAATAATCTTTTATACGGCTCCCAGCGGGGCACTTGCTGCCATGGCCCACCTGGAAGACCCTTAACCGATTGGGAAGCCAGGTGGGCCGCTGCAGATAAAACCTGGTCCGATGGAGGTATTCCGATGAAGCTGTGTGTGACTGCGGTGCCTCAACGCAAACTATGGCTCACCTCCTGTCCTGCACTATGTGAGATTCTACTTGCAGTTTGAGGGACCTGCCCGAGGCCACCACCAACGCCGTCGAAGTGGCAGAGTTCTGGTCAAAACTAATTTGATTACAAAAAATGGAAACATCGACACGATGAAGAACAAAAAGGCAATCTTAGAAAATAAGTACCATCACCCTTTTGTATGAAACCCAGCAGCTGTACCTCTTATTTCGTTTATTTTTTAATAAAGCAGATATTTAAGTAACTTCCAATTTCTCCTACTCCATACCTACAGCACGTAGTATGAGAGAAATTGCAAAAATGATATCATGCGAATATAATATTGCGTGAATATTCATTTTGATCAAAATGTTGGTTCGACTGAAAGTATGGATAGGAAAAAAGTGTCATTTTATTGTCTTTAATATCACTTAATAACCAGAGACGTAGTCCCGGGCATTAATAATATTACTTATCTCTTTAAGAGAGTATTATGAGAGGAACTTAGGGTCTCAAGCAGGACTGACTCAATTATCTACTTAATATTTAAGTATTAATTATTCCACCACGATCTGCGAATTATTCATTATCAATATCTGACTAGCATTTCCCCAGAAATGTTGAGATCGGCTTCCAGTCTCACCGAATGCAGCTCAATAGACTTCCCAACCCTGATGCTGGATAACACGATACCTCAGACTTCTGTCTACCCGCAAAGACTGTCAAAGATCACATCGTCACGATGAAGAACGCTTAACGATATACCTGTAGTACCTGTACCTTACTCCGAAAGTTTTCCAATCGTTCTGAAAACTAAAAATATTTTAAAACTGCAGGATTATTTGCAGCTGCTTAAGATATTAATCAAGCAAATAAATCCTTCATCAGACGATAAAAACTTAGAATAAGTGCCGCAAGCTAGGCGAAGTTATTACTTCAGGTGAATTATGAAAAGGAATGACCAGCTATTTGCGAACAGAATTTTCTACCTTTTTTTTAAAACCAGGAGTAATATTTTTCTAAGAAACGTTAAGAAACCCTCATAATTCATATGACTGGAAATTGTATTTTCTCATGTTATTTATGGCGAGCAGTGGTTACGGCCCTAGACTTGCGTAGTCGAGGGTTAAAAACAGGCAGACACATAACTTTGTGTAATGTAATTTCATCACCACTACCATCAAAGTGGAAAAAGAACAGTATCCTTAGTGCGAGTTTTTTTTACGTATCGAGCGCGTTAACGTTTACTCAAATTAGTATGGCGCTGGGTATCCGCCACCTAGCGGCACGAATTGTCGCTTATCCAGCGCCATACTAATTTGCGTAAACGTTAACGCGCTCGATACGTAAAAAAAACTCGCACTAAGCATACAGGTTTCAAAGTTTCGAGTATGATTGTGAGTCACTGAGTGGCCATAAAAAAGGTGATAGTCAAAGAAATACATAACATAACATCACGCCTGTAATGCCCGAAGGGTTAGGCTGTGGTGTACCTAATAGTACACCCACATTTCGCCAGTTATGTTTAAGTTACATGTAATAGGGGGCGAGCCTATTGCCATCAACCGGGCAAAAATCCAGACACCGTGGCTGCTACTGAGAAATTCCTGATGGAAAAACCCAATAATAATTTGCCCGATTCGGGAATCGAAACCAAGGACCAAAAAAATAATGGATGAAAAAAAATAATAATAATCTGAAAATTAAAAATGGATAAAGAGGATTGAGGTGGCGTCGCTAAAGATCGTACAGTAAACACTAAAGTCTAATGGAAATATTTAGAAGAAGAAAAAGACAATAGTACTATTAGTATTTTCAAATCAATTACACGACTATTTATTACAATATCTAGTTATACATATATGTTTCAACGAAGGCTTTAAAACCCGTCCAGACATTTAAAAAAATATTTGCTCTGTTCACATACAGCGAGAAATTAATAAAAAAGTTGCTCCGCAAACACCGCCACAGGCTATGCAAAGAACGCCACGTGCCGATGACACGCGCCCCCGCCGCCCCCGCCGCCTCGAGCCGTGGAGTTACTCTGTGGAGCTGGTAGGTAATTTATATCTGTCTGTTCGTCATTGAGTAGAATTTTATAATAGAAACTTAAACGTAACGTATGAAGAGTCTGGATTTGTGCCCGGTTGATGGCAATAGGCTCGCCCGCCTATTACATGGGACTTAAACATAACAGGCGAAAAGTGGGTGTACTATTAGGTACACCTCTACCAAACCTTTCGGAGATTACAGGCGTGATGATGTTGTGTTATTAAAGTCAGCCTAAAATAACCTTTTCAAGAAAAACACAACCATCATCAGAGCAACTTTCAGCTAAAGAAAATAAAGATAGAATAGGAGAAGTCATTCTCCCCAGTTTTAATAGATTTTTTGTTCTAACGGTACTGTAATAACTCGGTACCGTGGACGCAATGCTAAGAATGCGGTACTACCCGACACGTGCAAGGGTACGCGAGCACCTACTATATGTATCTAGCGTGGAGTAAGAAGTACCGTGTCGTCTTTATTTGGTACGAAATCAAATTGAATTGTCACTCTCGTTTTATTTGCATTGCAATGCATAACTAGACTGACTACACATACATTTCTGTCTTACCTTTGGGTAAAAACAGGTGTGATGCTACGTTGTACTGTACAATGCATAACCAAGTCTACAAGATTATCAATACCAGTGATATTTTCAAGCAAAATGTGATTTGTTCTTTTCTGGGGCACGATACAAGTAGTTACAAACAGACGACGACGCACAAACGGTTACCACGTATTCAGTCAGTCATCGTGAACCCCCCCCCCCCCTCCCCACGTAGAAATATTTCATCGCTTAAAAAAATGTTTCATACAAAAGTATAAAGTATACCTACACGAAAATATATGGAACATCTGATTTTATTTTTAAATTACCGATGAAAAATTTCGATGTTAGGGGTTCAGAATACCTAGGACTCGTCCTTGACAGCCGGTGGAACTTCGTGAAGCATTTCCGACGTTTGGCTCCCAAACTGGAACGGACAGGGGCTGCCCTTAAGCGGCTCTTGCCCAACCTGAGGGGTCCAAGCGCCTCCTGCCAGAGGCTCTACGCGGGGGTCGTGCGGTCCATGGTTCTTTATGGGGCCCCGGTGTGGGCGCGTTCTTTGAGGTGGCGAGCCGCCCACTACCTGAACGCGCCCCAAAAGGTGATAGCCATAAGGCTAATCCACGGGTACCGCACGATCTCCGGTGAGGCGGCTAGCCTCCTTGCCGGATTGCCGCCATGGGATCTAGAGGCGATAGTCCTCGCGCGCCTGCACGAATGGCGCGCGGAGGCACTAAGTCGGTTGGAAACTCCGCTGCCGCGGCAAATTGCCGCTCAGCGGACAGACCTCCGGCGTGATCTCATGGCGACATGGAGAGAGCGACTGTCGCAACCCCGTGCAGGGCACGCCACCATAGTGGCGATAAGTCCCCTCTTTGAGGAGTGGCTAGAGAGGCGCCACGGCGCCCTCACCTACCGCCTGACGCAGGTCCTCACCGGACACGGTTGTTTCGGGAGGATCCTGCACCGGATCGGGCGGGAGGAAACGCCCGGGTGTTTCCATTGTGAGGATCGTCCGGAGGACACGGTGGAACATACCGTGGAGGTCTGCCCCGCTTGGGTGGAGCACCGTCGTGTCCTCGTAGCGGCGATTGGCGGCGGCGATCTCTCGCGTCCGGCCCTGGTTCAAGCCATGGTCCGGAGCGAGAGGGAATGGGAAGCCGTCACCTCCTTCTGCGAAGCAGTCATGCTAGTGAAGGAGGTGGCGGGACGTGAGAGGGAAAGAACCTCACGTCCCAGCCGCCGCGGGAGACGTCCTGGGCGTCGGGGGTCACGTGGTGGTTCCCGGCCACCGTAGGCGCGGGCCTGTGGACGGCGAGCTATGGGCTAGCTCGCCGTCTGGCCGTCTTTTGACGACAGGCCGTGTCGACGGCGCGTTCGTGTTCCACGCGCGCCTCAAAGAGATGTCAGCAACGATGTAGGGGTCTGCAAGGGCCGATGCCTGCCAGGGCTGCGGGACTGTTCGAAAGAGATACCGTGGCCCTGGAACACAAAGGGCAAAGAAGGAACATGGATGGGTTTTAGTCAGTACAAGTCTGACACTCCCTTCCGCTCCGCCCAGAGTGGGGGGGGGGGGGGCATTTGATGATTTCCCAACCGAAAAAAAAAGGGGTTCAGAATGATGTACACGTTGCACCCTGTATAAGTAGTAGTAGTATTAGTTGTAAATGCGCTCCCTCACCGGGAGCATTCGCTTGTAATGTAAAAATCCAAGTTTCGATTTTGTACAGAAACAAGTGAATGTAGTGCTCAAAATCGAATCTTGCATTTGTTACATTACAGGTGAATGCTCCCGGTGAGGGAGCGCCTTTACAGTCAAAAAATGTCGCCACTTGTAGAATAAAAAGCCAGTCATGATAAATACATCAACACGCTCGGTTGAAACTCATAAAATCTTCAAAGTACTCAATGAACAAAGAAAAAGCGTCTCGTAAACCTCTCGAAAGTTTTAACTTTAAAAATTACTTTTCGAATATAATTTTTACTGAAACGAGAAGTCAAACGCGTTTTAAAAAGCATCGCAATTGTATTCAATGGAGTTTAAACTTTATGTTCTGGATAGGGAAGTCTGTGGAGTCGGTTTTATAGACTTTTGTATTCTAGTTCTACTTTTACCTATTTACCAAACGACAACCTTACCTTAAGTTACCAACTTACCTTACCATATTTTGGTTTACCTTAGGCAGTCAGCCCTGTAAACCACCTTACTATATTTGTAAATATATATAGTGACTTTGAATGAGGTTTTCTTCTAACTCATGTCGACAAGAAAAACATAATAAATACCAGTTAGTTTAGAATTCGTCAGAAAACTATTAAATATCGCCTCTACAAAATAATATGGGTTGAAAAGTTCAATTTAAATATATTTGAATCAGAAAAGGCAATAAACAAAACTAGATAAATGACTAAAAATTAACAAAAAAACCATTTTGCTCCATAAAAAGCGTCATCAATATTTTTTCCGAGTTTTTTATCAGCCTCTCCATCCCTCTTTTCTTCGATACTTCAAGTTAGTAAAAAAGTAAACTTGGCTGTGGGTGATTTTTTGTTCATTTTACGGAGAGCCGGCGGCAGTAGATGTACTTAGATATCGCTGAATATCAGCTCGCTCGTGATCTTTCACCGTGTCATTTATATTCTTCAGATCGTAAGATATAAGGAGGTTCTTTTTCTGGTGGTTAAATTGTTGTAGCAGCCCGGAATCTAGATTAGTGCCCGGTTGAAGGCACTAGGCTCGTCACCTGTTAAAGGAACTTAAACATGACTGACGAAATGAGGGTGTACTGTAGGGACAAACCTGCCTAACCCTTCGGGGAATAGGCGTAATGTTATGTTTCGTAAGATCCAGGAAGGAAAGTAATCTATTTCCTTTTTCTGGCTACTTCATAATATTTATTTGTTTATTAAAACTTTATACACAAGTAAAAAAAAGTACAAAGGCGGACTTAATGCCTGGTCGCGGGACTCATAGAATTACCGTGACCCTGGAACATAAAGGGCTACTGAAGGACACCGTGGATTTTAGTCAGTACAAGTCTGACAGTCCCTCCCGCTCTGCCCTGGGTGGGAGGACTCATTTGATGATTATACCACGTTAAAAAAAAAAAAAAAAGGCGGACTTAATGCCTTGGGCAATATTCCTGCCCTTATTCAATTTTTTTTGGGGTCGATACAACCCGTCTCCTTCTTCCACACTTCTCCACTTCACCTAAATTTATTCTGGCTACCTATCATCATCATCATTTCAGCCGAAAGACGTCCACTGCTGGACATAGGCCTCCCCCAAGTGTCGCCACATTGACCGGTCCCGTGCGACTCGCATCCAGCGGATCCCTGCGACCTTCACCAGGTCATCGGTCCACCTAGTGGCTGCCTATCTAACAAACTTATTGATCGGTTCAGTAGTTTCGGCATAGATAACTGAGAGACCGCACTACGGGCTAAACTCCTACGCATTACAGGCAAAATGAAAGCACAAAGAAGGCATAACGCCTCAACTCATAAATAACAACCTTAACACTAAATTAATAAACCAACCCTCAACATTTAGATCTTCAAATGGACGCAAATCCGTGCACCCATTAGCTCCGATTAGTACCACTAGCAAGTGCCAGAAGTGCAAAGTGCACCTGAAGTTATAAATCTACTCGGCACCGAGCTGGCACTAATTTGTCCAGGTGGTACCAACGACCAAGTACCGCGGAGAGATTTATCTGGTAATAATCGCTATAGAAGTTAAGGTTGGTTGGTACTACATTGCTTAATCTTGTTGTGTCATATATAATCAGCTCTCAGGCTTTAAGAAAAGGTACTATTATTTTTACAAGTTTGCTAAAGTTGTAAAAATAATACAACTGAAATTGATAAAATGGCCGTCAAAAGTTAGCAGGTATGCACACGTTCACAGTACATACTAACACTACTCGAGGCTATACATTTTCTTAATGAGAAAATAAGTAATGTCTAGCGGCCCTGGGATCTTGGACCTTTGTATTTTTAATGATACCTTAACTCCAAATGTTATTGATTTCATAATTCTGGAATTTTCACCAACTAAGTAATACTTCCTCAGGGTGTTAAATACGTCCAAACCAACTAAAAAGAAACTGACTCGTGCTATCTTCTCTCCTTAATACGTTCAACAGTAAACTGGACGAACGTTTTAGGTCAGCTTGCATCTTCAGCGCCATCTGGTGGCTCTTAAGTCGGATATTAAACTTTGATGTGATGGACGAAAGTGAACATTTGTTTGGCGTCTGACGTGATAATTTTCGCTGGTAGTGAACGCTCTTACATGATTGCATTGGGTTAAGAAGTGTTAATATTAGGATTTACATTTTACAGAAACTGAAGAGTGTTTTTAATTAATTTATCCTTTTATATTTACATAAGATAACATCACGCCTGTAATCCCCGAAGGATTACGCAGAGGCGTACCTAATAGTACACCCACAAATCCAGACTCCGTGGTTGCTACTGAGAAATTCCATATGGGATAACCCAATAACACTTTGCCCGACCCGGGAATCCAACCCAGGGCCTCATGCTCCGCAGTCACAAATTACATTATCAAAAAAATATTAATACCTACTTAGAGATCGCTTAAACCCGTAAACAAATTACGGACGCGATTACGTACACAGACACCTCCACAAATACTTACCTACATTATATTGTCTTCCTATCTGTCAGTGTTAGTATCCGGAGCCTCGTCCTCAATTAGTCAGTACTTATTGGACACTAGCTTTCCCCCACGGCTTCGCTTGCATTATGGTCGGAAATTATGCCACGAGAACGCTACAAATATAGCCTGTAACACTCGGGGATAATATAGTTTTCCATTCGTGAAAGAATTTTCGGAATCGGAGCAGTAATTCCGGAGATTACCCCCTACATACAAACTTACAAACAAATACCTCTTTACAATATTAGTATGGATTGGCGCAAGAAAAGAGAGGCTTATGTCCAGCGGGCTTTGGACGATGATGTTGATGGGGGTATGGGATTAAAATTACATGACGTAAATTGTGTAATAATACTAGTTAAAACAGTAGTTAAGCTATGTCCCTCAGTTAACGGTGGCAGTAAACTGCTCATATCGCCTTACTAGGCACGCTGCACAACATGCCATTAAGACAATAATATACAATGTAATGAAGTAATACATAAAGTGACTACATAACGAACGAAGAGGCAATACATAACATAGAAAGGTAATGTGAATAAGCTGTACACTAATAACACACTACACAGTACTAACTGTTATGTTATGCAATAGTCCAACGGCAAGTCTTTCAGCAGACACTTTGGATAGGTACAGACAGCGTCCAACTCCCAGATTGGTGAAGCGACGATAGTGGAAAAGGAAATAAAACTGAATGCTGAAGACAGAAAGCTGGGTTTGTATTGCAGCGTCTGCAGATGTGTTGTCTATGTTCAGTAATATATATATTATGTTAATATATTACGTTTATTGAAAGTCGCTAGCCTATCTTCAATTCCTAGTCAGACTATAAACTATAGTTGCTAACAACACTCCCGGTCACTTGAACCAACTTGATTGTAGTTCAGTTCGTGACTCCCACTAAGTTTGAATGCACGAAGCTCTTGCGTGGTTACCACTGTTACCAGTCATTAGTGACATCTGTAATTAATCAATTAGGGATATGCTATCGTGCTATTTAATCTAATTCCACGTACATACCTATATTTGCATCTCATTCTTAAGTCGTGGTCCCTGTCGATTAATTAGTAGGTGTATAGCTAATGCTAATTTGTGTAAACTCGTATAAAAAAAATCTCGGTTCTTTTACTAAAAGAGAAAATGTTTTTTTTTTTTTGTTAAAAACGTTGCCCCACCCTAGGAATTTCTCCTGTATCGTTGGTGCGTTACAAACATTTAAACTCACATATTTGGCACTGCATCGTATATCCTATCGCAAAGAACACTGAAACAAAATTAAACATAAAATGAAAAATACAGGGTGTAAACAGACCCTTCACATAGCCGTCAACCAAGCATTCTGTACATCAAACTAAGTAACTTTACGCAAAAATGATTGCTGGGAATCTACTTTTTTTTTGGGGTGAAAAATCACGTTTTACGGTAAGAGTCGATGAAAAGCGCTCAAAACATAGTGCTGATGGATGGATCGTGGAGGTGTGTTAAGTAAAAATGTTACATTAAAAAAAAGTATTTAAAAAAAAACTTGGAACTTTGACGCCCAATATCTCCGTAACTAGATGTTTTCCAGGTATGGTCTAGAACAAAAAAATGATCGCAAAGACGGGGAGAACAAGTGCCTTTCGGCTATGTTAAGGGGCTATTTACACCCTTTGTAGGATTAGGTATACATCATCGTGTAGGAAACTTATTTTATTACTTTGTGGTTCCCACAAAATTCTTAATTATCAAACCAAGATTTGTACAAATCTTCGTTACATTTAGAGAGAGAACTAAAAGTTCTACCCCTGGGTTACAAACTGTGTTTCACATATAAAAGTTACATTGTACTGGGGTTAACTCCCTAATTCCAACAAATAACTGGCGAGATAACCATTTCATTGTATCGTCTTTATAGCTGTTCTCTTGCAAATAAAATAAGTAACAATTTATAGATACTGGTGATACATTCGTCTTGACCCAAAACTTTCGCCCGACCTAACTCAGCATGAAGGTCGAACGCATCAAACAAAGAAACGTCAAAGTTCCCGAGAACAGCATTAACAATAAATACTAACATCTAACTAAAGCGTCTAGATTAGTCTCCTAACTTGTAACAACTTTTATTGTTCCCGAAACGTCGGAACTTTTCCGAACTTTCCCGAAGTTGCCCGACTATGGTCGACTTCGGTCATGGTATCGCAAAAACTTGGCTCGATGAGTGTGCTTACAACCGATGTTTATATTTGCCTGACTGTTTAGGGACTAGATATATTTAGGGGTAGTGGTTGTTGTTTTAGGGAACCTGAATATACTGTTACGTAAATTAACTGTGCAAGATAAAAAATAGGATTTCGATCCCCACGCGTGCGTGGTATTGCGTCACGAGAATTATGGCAAACTGTGGTCGTAAAGTTCGTTGAGGCTATTTCTCCTTTGACCTTTCGAAGTAGCGGTCGATTGAAGGACTAGTGGAAGTTAACAGACTGGTATGATGAGTGGTCCAGGTCTTCCCAAGGCCGGACAAACTATTTTTGAGTTTTACCTGTATTAGTGTATAACTGTTTGGAAATTCAAACATTGTGTAAGTGCTGGCGAAATGTACCAAACATTTCAGCATACCATTCTGAGAATGCAAATCAGGCATAGCTTTGTTATGATTCGTGGATAATCTTTGAATTGTGTTATGTGTATATTATCGGCGTGCGTTCATGCATCTGTCAACAACAAACATTATATGATGAACGTGGACGAAGAAAAAGGAGTATGTAATCATCGTAGCTGGTAGCGTTCTGTAGTTCCTATCTACTCCCATGGAAAGAAGTCGTGAGGTTATGCATGTCTGTCAATGACTTCCACATAAAAACAAGTCAATTCGGAAAGTCCTCGGGATGCTCCTATTCCTGTTTTTTATTCATTTCATTCGACTAACTGTGTTCGTTGGACCATCGTATATCGCCCGAAGGTAGGGAAATGGTTCCATGGGACAACGTCCGCCACCGAAATTCGGAAAAGCCGATAAATTGGATGTACATTTTTTTCAAATTGTAACGAAAAATTGTCACCCAATTTGGGTGTGACAGGCGTTTTGCAGATTTGCATGCTCACTAATACTGTGGAAACTGTTATTAAAACTAACAAGCACAAAATGTGCGGAACAGTTTTGAATACCATTAAGTTTATTTCTTTTATTTTGACGAATCAATCAACTCAGCTCGTCGCAGTCGTGGCGAGACTATTCTATCGAAGACTGTTTTATCGAAGTTGCGCTCAAGCCTCGCCTTCATCATACTGGCTTAATATTTTTTACCAAAGTTGTAGTCGTGCCGAAACTTGACATGTTGTAGGTATAGTCTCTAGTTTTCAATGCTAACCACTATCCAGCTTATTTAACTTAAGCTACCCGATACCGGATACGGTGAGAATAGTGAACGAATTTTGCTTAGCTTGTACACTGACTTACGCTGCTTGCATGTCAAAATGTTTAGCTAACAAACATTGGCTGAGTTTCAAGCTACTGCAAATGGACCTCCGCAATGTTAGCCTTAAGTAAAAAGTTAAAGTAAAGGAAGCTATGAAAGCTTTAAAGGAAAGCATGGTTGGTTAGTTGGTTGCTTTTAGCATTTTAAAAGGATTCTAATCACACAACAGGGAAAAATGTACGAAATAGCATTTTTTTTGTCAATTTTTTTAAAAGCATTTTGTTCCTTTTTCTTTATAGGGCAACCAAAAGGGTAATGACCCATTTATTAATGGCGAAGGGTCTTCTTTATTTTGGATGAAAATTTGATAAGTCATCCGACTTTTCTTCATGTTTTTTATACCTTTGATTCAAAAAAAGACAGTTTTACATTGTTTATAATCTCCCTGGACGAATATAATCATTAAGGATCAGGTGGTGCTCTGTGGTTTCTGCCTACCCCCGTGGGAATAAGGTGTGAGTGTATGTACATATGCACTAGAAGTTTACGCATGTATTACCATAAGTTTTATACTCGTTTTGCTAAATACAAGTTGATTGCATCAGAATTGTATGTTTTTCGTTCTCAAATAGTAACACTGTAAATATTGAATTTCCCATCTAACTACTTACTACTGCGGTAGTAATGGAAATGGAATTACCCGTGTTATTACTGGCAGTAAGATCTAGTAACACGGGTAAGTCACCATCCTATTCAATTAACCAAGTCACTTCAGTAAACAGATGTTATGCCAATCAACTTAAAAGGTTTTACATCTCCTCTTAAATAATCTTGAACGATACAGTAATTACCGTTTTGCTAAGTTAAAGTGAAATAACAACAATTAATCAATCAAAGCTTGAGGCATTTCATAGAAGAAGGCAGCTGTTGAAAAGATGAATTATTTTCAGAAGACGTTGCGTTTTCATTAATTTTGGGGAACGCTGTGCGGTAGAGAGATTCAGAAGGTTTACTGAAATAATACTGTCTCATAAACATGGTCCCTGCATATCCCAGCTACTAAAAACGATCTCGCAAGATCGTTTTTCGTTTACCCGTCCTTCTGATGCACTGTGTAGATCCCACCTCAGGCATTATCTTAATTTCCCATCCCATAAAACTGTATTCTATTCTAACTCCTTCTCTGTTCACGCAGTACGTTTGTGGAACTCACTTCCTCCGAACATTCGCGATTCTGAAATTTTATTTCTGTTTAAAAAGCAAGTCAAAGAGCATTACTTCTCCTCTATACTGTAACATTCTGGATATATATTATAGGTATATATTTACAGGACTAGTATTTATTTTATATGTGTATATTTGTATGTATGTTTATTTTATATAGGTATAATTTTGTTTTAAGTTCCAATTAAAATTTTCCTGTTTTGTCTTTTCTGTAACACTGTGTCTACATCTCGAATTCTACATTCCTGTCGCAGGTCTGCTGGAAGAGATTTCTCAAGAAATAAGCAGTACCTTTGTGCTCTTCTATGTTAATGTAATGTCTTGTCAAGTGTTTTGTGTGTGCATAAATAAATAAATAAATGGTCGTGGAGACCACGGACGGGACGGAGGAATGAGAGAACACGACCGACTAGGTGGACAGACGGTCTCATTAAAGTGGCCGGAAGAAACTGGATAGTCATGACACAAATCCGCCGAAAGTGGAGAGATTTGAAAGAGACCCAGCATTGGGTGGTCAAAAGATGAAGAAGAAACATGGTCATTTTGGTAAACAGACACTGTTACTCTAAGCTGACCGCATTGCTAATGATGTGAAGAGTGCCTCTACTTGAAAAACTGACTGGTTGATAGCGCAGGTTAACAGAACACTTGAAACATCGTTATCATGCTGTACCTAATGGCTTCAAGACGCGTAAATGTGTAGTAGTGTCTCATTTTGTGCATGTGCCTGCATTTTGACAAGCGCTCGGGTCTTGCTTTGAAAGTATCCCTTACAAACCGGAACAATGCTGCTTCCAGGTAGAAATAGGTACCTATGGTAGTAGACCTTCTTTGCAAAATGTCTCGTGAGCACGAGACAATTTGCGGAGGTCATTGTGAGTAAAAACCGACCCCAACATATTATGTAGTTAGGAACAGGCTAGGCACAGTACAATTCATCTGAATGAGTCATTTTGAGGCTGGCTAACAACTTTCTTATGGTTTTTTCACAAGTTAAATTTCGTTCAAAACACAAAAAGTCTTGAAGTAGACCTTCTGTTCTCCATCATTTCATGGCTCCACGCTCTACATCTTTATCCACGAGGGTCTACAGTTGGCGGCCATATTAATGTTCCGTCTTAAGCACCTTTGTTTAGAATCTTTTGCCAACGGATTTTAGCTGACTTTCTGCCGTGTATGGGATTTAGAGTGAGGGGTAATTAGTAAGGGTCGGCGACATGTGAATAGTATTGTGTGGTTTTCAAATCTTTTGTTTTTAAGTAAATTTTTCATCAAATTCAAAGCATTTATTTCAAATACCAGCAGTGCCGTGGCAGGCACCTTTGAATAGTCAAAAATAAGCTACCAACAGTCCAGCCACAGGCATAATAACTCTGAATGGAGTTTACTGGCCCATTCCTAAATCGTAGATTTCATGGAGTACAATGAGCAAGAAACTCCATGGAATATGGGACTTGATATAGTTTTGGAAGATATAGCAAGTAGTATTATACAGTCCAATTAAATTGTGTCGGATTTCTCGATCCATCAGATTGAAAGGAATAAAGAAATCAAATCATGATACAACAAAACACACTCTTAAAACATACACATAGGTACATAAACTTATTCTCTTTTCTTATATGGACCACTCCTGGGAAGAGGTCACAGAACCCCACCAGATGGCCACCAGCTAAAATCTTCATCCCATACTGTTTTGTTGCGCGTAAATAATTTTAAAAACTCCGCAACTCAATTCCGCGGTTAACGCAATCCTGTAACCCTGCGACTAACAATAGGGAATTTCAGGACCCAGTAACATTATTTAATTTAAAATAGGATGTAATTGAGGCACAAAGGAGCCATCCCCGCCGCCATTTTGAATTAAAATGTTCTAATTGGAGGAGAATGTGAGTAATTTATGAGTTTTATTAAGTTGTGTGGAGCTCGTGGCTAAACAATAACAGCCGCACGGGTCGATCTTCAAGGTTAAGCCGCACTTGCCAAGGTCGGTTTGTGGATGGGTCACCGTCGATTACATACCGAGAACGGACTAAGTGACTTGGAAAGCGCGTAAAGCTGTTGGTCCTAGCTGTTATTTGTAGATCTTTGAGAATCGTTACAGGTAGTCAGTAGCCCGAAAGTCTGACAACCAGTCTTACCAAGGGGTATCGTATTACCCAGTACTAATCGGGTTGTGGAGGTCAGATAGGCAGTCACTCCATGTAAAATACTGGTATTCAGCAGCATCCAGTTAGACTGGAAACTGACCCCAACAGAGGCTAGGCAGGTGATGATTAAGTTGAGTGATGCGTGAGGTGATCTTAGATTAGTTAAAGCTTTACAAGAGAATTATCATCTATGTTTAATACTTCATGAAACTGAATATTTTAAAGAATCATGATTTGAATTTGGAGCTTTTTTAAAATACACTTTTTAATACCACTTAACTTACAACGACAGACTTTTTTCATTTATTTTATTGCCTCATACTCTAAGCCAGTATACATACCGACTACAATGCTTTTTTGTATTCTCTCTCGAAATAAAAATAAATACGGAAACAACTTGAACAACACTCGTAATTCATTCGGAAAACAACCTGAAAACTTCAACTAGCGGATCAAAAATAATAAAAACACTTGTCCGACAACAATTCACAACTGTTTGAGAAACTTTCACGTTTTTACAAAACTACTTTTAATAATGAAAATTCTTACTGACTTTAACAGTGCTTAGTGCTGGAAACAGTACAAAGTGGAATGTACTCTATTTCTTCTCAATAAGCTAAAATTTCCAATGTAGTTGTGATATTTGCAGATTCCATAATGTTTTAAAGTGGATACCCTGTAAAATCAACAGTGAGAGCTACGATATACAAATACACGCAGATTAATGATGTCAGAATGCAGCTACTCAAAAATTTACAAACTGTATTTTGTATGCGTGTTGGTACAGTGGCGGACATTTTATATGGCAACCTTTGGACTATTAAACGCTTGATTGTGTATTTTGTGTGAACTACTTTCTTTCTTTATTTCTTTCTTTATTCTTTATTGCACACAAAAAAATATACATACAAATTGCAACAATATAGCTTATGTACAATGGCGAGCTTAACTACAATTCCTTAATTAACTTTTTGCCGTTTGTGTTTTTCTATTTTGCCGCAAACATTAAACACCTATATACTTCTTTCATCGTCGTCGCATTTGTACACTAAAAGGCAGACTGGATACATTTTCCGTCAACACAACCACAACATTGGCGAAGGAATTCTACAAATCTTCAGAAAATGCAACGAAATTTACAACAAACCATTTTGAGGATAGCCACGACTGAGTCGTTGAAGCTTCGTGAACGACCTCAGGTGATGCGGCTTTCGACGCGCCTTGTGTCAAACGACACGTGTGATCACCGTGTGTCACCAGTTTCCTTTACATAAGTGTCGTGGGTCGCGTCGCAAATCGTTTCGTTGACCTGAAGCATTCTGTAAAGTCCACCATAGGCAATAGCGTATGCATGAGCAGTATTGCCTGTACAGTCAAACTGCACAGGTACGCACAAAGGTGTGTAGGAGAAAACTGTACAGTTTCTTTCCAAAACTGAACTCGGTTTTGCATGCACATTTAAAACTGTCATGCATAACCAATCGTCTATGGCGGGCTTTTGTTTCCTCCACAGTCGCTGTAGCAAGACGCGGGACACTTGAGCGTGAAGCTCGTAGCCAAGCGGTTATAGTCTGGGAGACCACAAAACTTTTGACTCGCCTCGCAAAAAACACCATATACCTAAACGTGAGTTGAGTTTAAAATTTTCAGCTTTTTGCATACTTCAACGGTAGAATTTTATGGAAATCTGAAGATATAGGTTTGTAACGATATGGATGTAGATTTTTTGTAATAAAATATAATCAAATAGTAAAAATCGGACTTGCCATGTTTTTATACGTTGTACCAACTTGCAGCATATTCACTACTACATTTTGTTAAAAACTTTGTGATTCTTCAGTACCTAATGCATCTAGGTTTTCTCCGTAAATCTTTCATTGTTGTAAAAGCTATTTTTGAGTTGATAAATAACTAAATACCTACTTAGATACTTGATATTTAAAACGTCTTAAGGTATCTTATTAAAACAATGTTTCTGCTGTAATGGACATCCCACGCTTGAATTCTTAAGTACCCAATTATATTTAAATTCCTTTTCAGACTATGACTAGGCTTTGCTTATATCATCGCTTTGTAGTCATGAAAATACCTTTAAAAGTTTTAAGCCAAGTTATTTGAACGACTTAGTCTGATTCTGAAGCGAATACTGTCGATATCTTAAACTAATCTTCTAATCTTAGCCCTTGTTAGTATTGAGTATTGAGTATTGAGTACTTTTGAATTCGGTAGCAAAAAAATAAAATTTTGTAGCTTCCATCTAGGTAATACATCCACAATTATGATGAATACAACAATAGGAACTTGATAAACACGAAAGTAAAGTGCAACATAATTGTTTTTTTTTTGTTGACTCACTATTATATTGTTTTAATAAGCACAATAACAAGAGAAAGGACAAAAAAACTGGTCAAGTGCGAGTCGGACTCGTGCATGAAGGGTTCCGTATTATCGTTGTAGGGCGTATTCTTATTATTTGTTGTTATAGTGCCAACAAAAATACACATTCTGTGAAAAATTCAACTTATTACGAATCATGAGATACAGCCCGCTGACAGATAGACGGACGTATGGACAGCGGAGGTTTAGTAACAGATCCCGCTGTTTACCCTTCGGGTACGGTAATCTAAAAAATTGTCAAATTTTGCGTAAAATAATTTTCTTTTATTCTGCAGTGTCCACGTTTTAATGAACGCCCGTGTACAAAAGGTAAGGCTACTCTAGTATTTTAAAATGTATCATATTTGAATTAAGTCGTCTAAAGTATATTTAAGTCTCAAAATGAAATGCATAATATTTTCACATGCATGATATTCCTGCTGAATACATTAGTTTCTACTTTAGCAACTACTCATCAGACTGAAAGCATGCTCTTTCTTTGACGTAAGAAGGACCAAGTTTCTGCCATCTGCAGTCCTGTTGGCCAAACTTACAAGTTTTCACGTTGTCACTAGAAAGTACTAGTAACATGAGACCTGATCTTGGTAAGCAAAGTAATATGTCCTTAAGTATTGCCTTATTTAAACACAGGTGAACTACTATGACATCTTAAAGCAGTACTGTTTTAATCTTATTCCAGAGTAGGAAAAAGATGGCGCTAGAAGTCCTCTATAGCGCCGTCTCTATCCCACACTGGAGTGACATTAATAAAAGAATATTGCTTTAAAACGTCATGGTAACACCCAGACTCGAATATAAACATTTAAGATTTCATTTCTGTTGACTTTTTCATTCAGTTAATGCTTCCTCTCTAACTGTACGTAATGTTGAATACTTTTTGTGCGGAGTTCAGCGTGTGCAGGATAGAATACCTTGAATTTCTGTTGATAATTTCAAAAAACCCAATAAAAGATTTGCCGAACGCGTGAGACCGAACTTAGAACTACCGTCAGCAATCGCGCTTTGTAACGCTTACATTGTACCTACTGGGCAGTCAATTAAGTTTGTTGTAATCGGTGTAATCTATCGAAATTTCTGACGATAGGCAGTGTAGCCAACTGCTCATTGAACAATTTTTTTTTTTAATATTAAATGCGCCTTAATCTTGTCCTGAGGACAGAGATGAGGGCGACGATGGAACGAGCTAACCCAAAAGAAGCCTATTAACTCGCGACTTAAATAGATTAGGGTCATAATATGAACTCGGGAACACCGAAGCAGGCAGGGTATTTCACTCCGTGGCTGTGCGCATAATAAAATATGTAGCAAAGCGCTTCGTGCGAATGTGTGGAACATCGACAAGATATGGGTGATAACCCATATGTCTAACTCATATGTGTATGTATGTCTGGGCTCCCGATGGAATAAGGGAGATGGTGGAATGTGCTCGTGGAGTCCTGGGGCCCACTCATCGAAGTAGGTACAGTCCGTAAAAGACTGACAAGCGTGCAACTTTGTGCGGTGAGAAAATAATAACTGAACAATAATACTGAATAATAATATGACTAAAGTGTAAATTAATCTATATGGTCCTCATATGACTTGAGCAATGTCTGGACTTTAAAAGAGACCTCTGAGTTTGTTTCGGATGTTTCTTCTTAGAGCAGTCAGGTACGAAACACCGGCCCCATCTAGCTTTAAAACATAACATGTTCTGACATGTAAAAGAGTTTTGTAAACCAATTTACAGAAATAAATATGATTTATGGTTTAACTTTTGTAGGAATTGGGCAATATCGTTCAATGGAGAGGATACCATAGAGTGGTAAAGTTTTGTGTGTACCTACATAATACTTTATCATGCCGTTCACTCAAACTTACCTAATAAAGCTCCCGAACATTTTATACGTTTGAAAAAGATATTTCCTGTACTGTTATATTCCTCTACTGACGGACTGACTTTCGATCTACGGACCAACTATAAAATATCGAAAAGAAATAATCAATTGCTCCAAACAAAAGCTTGTGTAAACTAGGTATTTAAAAAATAATAAAGTACTTTATTTCAAACCACATTATAACACTAATAAAACATTTTAATTCATATATCTGCTACACTCAACTGTCGCACCGTAATGGTGCAGCACGGCTTCACAGTAGGATCAGTTGTATTATCAGAATACAACTAATTCTAGTTTACGGCTACGGTTGTAGGTAGGTACGTCAAACAAACCAATCTAATTTGTTCGGTGGAAATGCAGTGCCGTCTGTCACACCGAAGCGTAACATTATCTTATCTTAATGCAATCTATTTGATTGGTGAAATTGAACTAGAACTATCTAATATACCAAAATTCTGGTGGTATCACAAGTTACCAAATGTGGGTTAGGTGGATTTTGCATGACCCGATGTCCCTTATACTGTGTTATGCTTTTTATATTTTTCAGTCTACCTCAAAAGAAAAAGACATTTCATTTAGAGAAAATTGCTTTGTTTTGAATTGTTTTCTAGAGTGAGTTTTGTGGAAAACCAAACCTGCGTTTCCGCTAAACCACAATATATTAATAAGTAAGATTCCAAAACCGAGAGATTTCCTCTTTATATGATCGTAGATCCACCACATATGTATAGCTACAGTCCCAATCTTGTTTCGTTATCTCAAGCGCGTTTCGTGTTTGGTTTTTCCCACCGATTCACGTTCAGGGGTGATAATTAAATTTGCAATTTAATTTGGACGTGAGTTGTGTATCTTTTGGGGTAAAGGTAATAAGGGTTTCCCCCAGAATCTGTTAAAATATCTGTATATCGGATACTGATTTAAAAACAATATTGCCATTTAGAGTGATCTTGTTTGATTTTCATAATCTCAGAGAGAGGTGACGTTTGCCCAGCATTGGGAAAATACGGACAAGAAAGAATAGGGAATGATCTGATTAGGCGTAACTATTGAAGAAAATATGAAATTTGATTAATGTTTGGGTGACTGGGGACATCTATCCTGCCACCGTACATTTCTAAGACAATCTGGACTTTTTTTTATTAAAAAGAAAAACAAATCTTTTATTATTTAATTAAGGTGTGCAACTAAATCGTCAATAATTATCATTAACACTGAAAACGGGATATATAACATATTAAATATTGTAAATATCACGTTTTCAGTGTCAATGATAATGTTAGTGACCTTTTCCCTTCAGATTTATCACCAAACAGTAAGGACCCATCCCAAAATCCTGAGCCTATTAAATTTCACGATCCTGTTTTTACGGCGCGACTTTTGACAGCACCCCTTACATAGTTTATTGTTTATGTTGATTTTTATCACTTAGATTACGTGTTACGTCTTTTTTATTTGAAATATTTATAAATAAGGTATCATTTGTGCCATTACAAGGTTTTTATGGCGGATAGGTTATGGTAATTATTAGGTGTTCACCTACCATATATTTTGCTGAAATATCTTTAAAGTTTTTGTGATTCTCATAGCACAAAAAGGCGCTCATGTTCGTGTATAGGTTTCTACAGGGGAGGTCGACTGTCTTAACTGGAGCAACCTACTGAGGAGTATTCCAGATGGTAGACTCGTATAGACTAAAACCAAGTATAGGTTTTTCCAGTACGTGTGAAGCCTTTTGGATTTTCATACAAAACCTTCTGGATTCGAGGATGAGGAGGATTCGAGTTATACCAAAGGCTAGCTTTAAATAGACCTACCGACTATAGACTAAAGAGAATACTGCCCACTCTTGAAAATATCACAAAAATATGTAAGTATAATAATACAAGGAGAGTACAAGTTCACAAGTAGAGCCGATGAATATCTTCCGCGATTACACTCACAAAAACTTGTTGAGCGAATTCGACTCATCGCTACGTAATCTACCGCTACCCAATATCATCAATGTCCAAACAATTAATAAACATAAACATATATCATTTTTACATATCAATGTTTACAAATACTTTCAATGTTTGTTTGAACAGTACCTTATGATTTTTACAAACACTCGGACACGCATTGCTGGCTTTTTTCTCAAACTGAGAGGAGGTGTTGTGTTAAGTGTTTAAAACCTCGAAAAATTATAGTGTTAAGTTAAGGAAAAGTGGTGCATTTAATACACTCAATAAAGGACATTCTTTTATAAAGTTAGACGTTGGAATCGGTTAAAAATTCTTGAAGCATTTCTGTTATAACCCTCATTTCAAGATCTAAATTATTTAAACCCAGTAGTTCCAGATCGAGTAACATTTTCTGGCCGAAAATTAAAATAGAAAATGAGACTTCACTTTTTCGTTTCTATTATAATGTGTATCGAAGCCAGAGAACTAACCAGTAAATACTGTTTCGATGTCTCCTCGGAGCCCACCAGACATTGCTACGTGAAGGAAACTTTGACCACCATCGCTCACAGCCCCAACCAACTAACAGTGGACAAAAATACCAACAGCCTGTTCTTCAGCTTCGATTTCGGCCAAGGGGAGTACGTACCTGCCGTAATGGACATTAACACCAGAAGTGTAATGGTACTAAAAGGAGTAAAAGACGCGTTTGCCATCTCCAATGATCCAAAAACGGGAGACATATATTTCGGAGGCAGTCACGGGATCTACAGATTCAACCCGAGTAAAAAATCCTTGCTGAGACTAAACATTCCGAACCTGGATGTCTGGTGGTTGTACATCAAGAATTATATTTACTTTATCAAGTTTCCAAGCCTTAGCGCGTATTATTATACTAACAGAACCGTGAAACCTTTACCCGAACTAAACGGTAATGTAGTCCACCAATTTGTTTTGGACGCGGAAGATAATATTTTCTTCATCAACGGTTCTGGTCTTTTTGGTATTAAAAGTGGTGACAACAAACCGATACTCTTGCGAGATCATCCAAGATTCCTGGGGATCGCGACGGATAACAATGGCTTCGTCCACGTATGCAGTGAAGACGGAATATTTGTGATCACCAAAATGGTACTTAAAGTGAAGAAAGTCATCAACGTGCAAGGAGTGTTAGGTATTACTTTCGATAGAGAAAATCAAATTATTTATTCAGATTCTCATGAGATAACTAGACTAATTCCGATGGCTGTAGAAAATTATTATTATTAACTCGTACATACGTTCAGTCTTCTTCTTCTCATGTCACAATAAATCTTCACCAACCTAGCGAAAATAAACAACATACAAAGGATTTTTTTTATGGGTATCCATATTTTTGCGCCGCAACTTCTGGTTCTTTACCTTCTGCATTCAGTGAGTCGATGGTTAGTTTATACAGTTGGGATGCCTGTGTCCGGCTGTAGACTGTCGTAGGTGGGTAGACTGATAAACTGATATACTCACTCCCATAATAACATTGAGAGTCATCAGAAGGGTTCGTTGTATCGATCGTTTCTTCATGACTTATTTGTGGGATTTCAGTTTTAAGTTTAATCGTAATGAAAGAGTTGATGAACAACCATTCGTGGTATTATCAGCATTTGACGAGCCTATTCATTCGGCGGTTCCGATTTAGGCACTAATTGAATCTGTATAATTAATTGATTCTCTGTATAAACAAACGCAGTCTATTTGTGTATTTCCCAACGAATCCGGATATTAACCATGCCCTAGTTAACATAAACAGGCAGTAATACAAGTGATCAGCGGCGTAATGAGTTATAGCTGACTGTTTACACACAAGTGTCGACGCGGCTATCTCACAGACGCAACCAAATAAACATACTGCTAGTCACTGGACTGGGTCGGCTTCATATCGTGGAATTGTCTGTTTATATTTGTTTGTTGAAAGATTAGAGAGACTAGGTATATAATTGATTTAATAGTGAGTAATCTTGATAAAAATAGTGTGTTGAAATATCTTACTTACTTACTTTGTACAATAAATTTTATGGCTTTGATTTTTGTGTGATAGTTGGGCAAAGAGGTTCATGTAGAAGAAAGCAGTTATCAAACCAAGAGCACAAAGTACCAGGGTTTTCCAGTGCGCTACGTTGCATATCTTCCTGGCAAAATTGAGCTCATTGACCACTTTTTCCCAACTGCCAAATCAATCAGCCCAAAAGGAGATTTTGTATTTTTTTTTTTGGTCCAGTGGTCGTAAGTGCAACTGCTGAGCATGAGGTCCTGGGTTTGATTCCCAGTTCAGGCAAAGTGTTAATGGGTTTTTCCATCAGGAATTTCTCAGTAGCAGCCACGGACTCTGGATCTGTGCCCGGTTGATGGCAATAAGCTCGCCCCATATTACATGGGACTCAAACATAACTGGCGAAATGTGATGTACTATCGAGTAACCCTCTGCCAGAACCTTCAGGGCCTGATGTTATGTTGTTTGCTTCACCGTTCCATCATCTTTCTCTACCCCATTCGATTCTTACCCCAATCTGACCAATTCTTTCCCTCATTACTTCAATATTTCAATCAGTCGACCCTTTCCAACCAGTCCACCGGTATTTTGTCGGAGAACGGACCTTACTTCATTCAAAGCACGGACATAGACATGGAACTTTATTAATTAAATACCTGGGCAGCAGTACGGTACGATTTTCAATGTACCTACGCTACTTACATGGGGTCAGTTGTAAAGGAATGGGGTCACACAATGGGAGGGGTTTGTGAGAGTCATCTTGGTTATATCAGACATTCTATTGAAAATGTTTGAAGGCAGATGGATATTATGTTGAGGTAGTATGGTAATGACAAGCACTTATTTAAAATGTATCTAACAAAAGGACAATGCTAAAAAAAAAACCCGAGCTTGGCGCAAACAGAGTGTATCTTAATTTTTTAGTATACAATGGGAAATGAAATGGTGGCATCATCAAAATCGATGGCTAAATGTAAAAAAAAGCTATTAGTTTAGTGAACTAAAATACTAACAAAACCATGGACTGTATATGTAGTCTGAAAATAAAGTTTAATTTATTTTATTTTATTATTTTAGTGGCAGGGATTATTTTCAATTAATTGTTTTTCTGTGTTAGTAATCTAAAATCGAATAAATCAAAAGTTTTGTTTAAAAGAAAATGATTAAACTGAGCAACATATAAACTTCTATTTCATTCCGCTATCAGTTTAAATATTAACTGTTTCCGTGTTTCGCAAACAATTATACAATTATCCAGTCGAATCGTGCTTAATCTGATTTCAGAAGTATTACCGGTTTCATTTCAGTGTAGCGTTTAATAAATAAACATCTGTTTGTTCGCTGCAAATATTTGATAACGCACGTGCTTTAGTGATATAATCGTAATCTTTGCTTAATGGGTAAATTGGATTTATTTGAGTCGATATCAGAAGTGGTTACATTTTGGCACGTTGCTCCATTTTGAGTACTTCTGCATAAGTTTGTGGAAGTAGTAAAAAAAAACCACTTTCGATGGGATTTCATGCAAAGTTATGAGAATTAAGAATTGTTTTTTTTTTGTACTTTCCCTCATTTATATCGTTCATCATGATCATCTGCCTAGCCTTTTCCCAACTGAGTTGGGTTTGGCTTCCACCCCATGAAGGGACTACTTGAAGAGAAAAAACATTCACGCCTTGAGAAAAATAGGAGCCAGTCAGCAGAGTGGTGCTGTTTGGACTGCCCTAAATGTGCGGCCTTATATGTTGGTATTTAAAAGTGTTTTTTTTTAATGTAGTGAGTGATATACAACGTGTAACAGAATAAACGCAAGACCTCCCGTGTGGTCTCTCGCACCATGAAACTAAACATCTTTTGTTCTACGAGTTCTGGAAATTCGCAAAAAAAAAAAAACTTTCTATAGGAACGGACGCAATCAGCTGATCCACATGTATGGTGCAACTAAAAAAAAGTTATGAATTTCCAAAAGTCATAGAACAAAAGTTGTTAAGTTTCATGGTCTGAGACACCACACGAGAGGTCTTGCGTTTATTCTGTTACACGTTGTATAACATTTATGTATTTACTGCAAATAAATTGTCTTCGCAAATTCCAATCTTAAGATTATTTATGTAATCACGAACATTAACTTTTGTTAAACTTATGGCAACTATTCGAGTTACACGACAGACACTTATGTCTGGTATACGCTTAGTGCTTCTAGTTTAAGCTTTTAAAATAGTTCCCGAATTTTGTTAATGTAGTTTTTTCGATGTCTCAAAGGTTTATCGTTGGCCTTGTGCATAGTACTAACTACTATAATTTTATATTAAAGTTAGCACAAGCGATCTAAAACCAGTGTTTTACAACCGAAATCCTATCTTAGTGCTGGATATAATCGTGTAATAGACTCAGTAGTCTATTACACGATTATATCAAGCACTAAGATAGGATTTCGGTCATCCTCTAAAGAAGTTGAATTATGTTTGTTCCTTTTCTGTTTATAAATCTACACCGGAAATATTTTATAACTAAATATCATCCCGGCCGACTGCCCCGTTGGTCTAGTGGTCGCAACCGCGACTGCTGAGAATGAGGCCCTGGGTTCGATTCCCAGATCGGCAATATTGTTATTGGGTTTTTCCATAAGGAATTTTTCAGTATCAGCCATGTAGTCTGGTTTTGCGCCCGGTTGATGGCAATAGGCTCGCCCCTTATTACATGGGACTTAAACATAACTGATGAAATGTGGGTGTACTATTAGGTACACTTCTGCCTAATCCTTCGGGGATGACAGGCGTGATGTTTTGTTATAATTTTGTTTTATTGTTAACTAAATATATACTTTAATATTAATAAAAATAATTTAATAAAATAAATACTTTTTCTTTCATTATTTATTTTATTTATATTTGTTAAATACCATCTGTCTTTAATAAATAACACTTCCACGCTCTCCACATAACGTTTTTAACCTTTCCCATACCGTAACGAACGGGCACATAACTCCTAATGTCAAATATTAAGCCGCGCTAATCCGTGTGAGTTGACTGGACAACCTTCACAAAATGGCGACTGAAATTATTTTTTACATTAACGAGTGACGTATAATTAAAACACCGTGAGTTAGGGCTTTGGACCTTTTGCTGAGCCGTGGCCGTTTGCAGATGGTGGACATGCTGAAATGATACGGAAAGCGTAAAATTTGTTTCTTTTGTTGTGTCTGTTTTATTGTATTGCAAGATGTCCGATTTCCACAATTTACTCGCCGACATAGGTTCGAAGAAGTTATTACAAAAAATCACAAATAAAAGAAGTTTAAATTTGCTTGAAAGTATCCTCAAAAGCAGCCAAATCAAGAATTTCATGCATGCATCAATATTACAATATTTAACGACCAATATGGACAAAAACCCAGAGATAATCCAAAAATTAAAGCTTCTTTATCATCTCATGAAAAAGCACAAGAAAAATATACCCTCGGAAACCAATTAAGGGAAGGGAAGAGGTTCCCTTCTATCAGACACCATTCTGCAACGCCAGGTCACGTCTTCACATCTACCGGCCCTCTAACTTAGCGTATTTCCGCGCAACTTCGCGCGACTCCGCGTATTACGCGTAATTTCACCGGAACGACGCGGCAGCACCGACGTAAATGGGCCCAAGAAATGGAACGACCGCTACGGCGATGTTCGCAGAAAGTCGCACGTATTCGAAGAGAGTTGTGCGTGAACAGTGAGATTTCGATGGAAGTTTTGGATGAAGGGCTGGCTGGTAGCGAGAATGTGTTTCTTTCGACTAAGATTTAAAATATTTTCTGAAAGCTTACCTAAGTTACTGATCAGTTAATCTACTGATAACTTATGATATTTTGCTTCACGATTTGCGAGACATTAGTATAGGCATAAGCATATTTAACACTGTCAAAACTCATTGATATCTACCTCAATGAGCTTGGGTAGTGTTTTTTTATTTCATTGAGACTATCGCCAAGCGGTTTTTCGACGCTTCACATGCCTGACCAGAGGGGCTGGCCTTTTTTTGGCCAAAGAATAACCATTGCTATCAACGCGGCAATGCTACCAGCCTTCTAGACACTATAATTTGTCGACGGCAATCTTAATTAAGTTGACCCAGAACTTAACAAGAGTCTGGCACCTTGAGTAGCATTCATCAGTTCCTGTAATTAGCATACAACAGGACACACAAAACGACATTGAGGAGATCACAATTAATTTACTCACAAAACTTACTCTCTACTTTATTCCACAATTTACAAACAGAGAGACAAAATATTTCCACAAAGAGCCAAGCCAACCCTATAAATCCAACGGAATGGGACGCATGCACCAATAGGCCTTCAAAGCACGCGATTCAAAACGGACGAGATGCGGACGACTATCAAACAATACAGAACATAGAATATGTGCGATGGCGGGGAAAATGGCGATAGATAACAATGTTTTATGTCCGACCATGTCCAATGTCCATGTCCAATTGTCTAGTTTTGTAACGCTTTGTGTGTAACCATATTTTATTTCACACACGATCTGTTTTGGTTTATATTTTATACATACAAGTATTGTAGCAGTATTTTGTATTTTTTATATTCTTTAGCATTTCTAAATATTCATATTTTTGTTTCAATACATAACATCACGCTTGTAATCCCCGAAGGATTAGGCAGAGGTGTTCCTAATAGTGCACTTACTTTTCACCAGTGTAATAGGGGCGAGCCTAGTGCCATCAACCGGGCGCGAATCACATCTATTACAGCTGTGTTTCTGTTTGAAGATGTGTGTTTTATGACAATTCTAATAATATTTCTGGCGGATGCTATTTCTCTGGTGTTCGATAGTCATGATTGTCAACTAAAGTAATTTTATTATAGGCAGGCGTTACCACTTTTTATCAGATGACCCATCAAAAATAACCTTAAAATCATTGTAACAAGCATTCCCTCAGTCAAACTTAGTTTAAACCTAAAAACCTATTAGAGGTGTCTGATGAGATGTCGACTAATAGAGAAGTATGGAAGAAGAAGACATGCTGCTCCGACCACAAATGAATTGGAATATGGGCAAGAGAATGATAAGGTCTTATTGTAGTTCTAGGTACATTAACAGTCTGAAATAACAAAAGCAACACACTTGGACCATACATCAATAAAGATTCGCAACAGCAAAGTGCAAAACGTCTGTAAAAAGAGCGCGACGCATTAGGAGCTAATGGCGGCACACGAAGTGATGCATTACGTGCGAAATGAAGTCGCCAGGTTTTAAACGACTTCCATAATTATAACTACAGGCTTCCACATAGAAGTGGTTAGCTGCTGGCTTCCATAGATATATGGCTGGAAGCGTAATGTGATGCCTCTTATGTCTTCAGGTAAAAAAAAAACAAAACATGATCGCTTGTGGAATCCATTTTTGATGGAAAATAAGCGAAAGAAAGTGTTTGGCAGATTAGCAGATTGGTATAAAAGTAACATAACATCAGGCCTGTAATCCCCGAATAGGATATGGCAGAGAACCACCCACTTTTCGCCAGTTATGTTTATGAAAAAGGAGGCGGGCCTGTTGCCATCAATCGGGCACGAATCCTGGCCTACAACTGAGATATACTGATAATTACTGTTACTTACTGTTAGCCTGTGTCATCCCACTGCTGGGCGAGGACCTCTAAGACCTCTCCTAATGACTTCCAAGTCCTTCGACTCGGGGTCAATGTAGACCACTGGTGTTTGTTTCTGTGCAGCTCGTCCCATCTTAATATTGATAATTGATTGATTTTTTTATTTATTATTTTTGATATTTTTATTGTTTTTTTTTTTTATTATTGATATTCAAAATTGTGGGAGGAGCTCGTGGCTAAATAACAGCCGCTCGGGTCGATTTTTAGGTTAAGCCGTGCTTGCCTAGGTTGGTCTATGGATGGGTGACCGCCCATTACATACCGAGTTTCCTCCGTGCCTCGGAAAGCACGTTAAGCCGTTGGTCCCGGCTGTCATTTGTAGATCTTTGACAGTCGTTAGGTAGTCAGTGGCCCAAAAAGTCTGACAACCAGTCTTACCAAGGGGTATCGTATTACCCAGTACTAACTGGGTTGTGGAGGTCAGATAGGCAGTCGCTCCATGTAAAATACTGGTATTCAGCTGCATCCGGTTAGACTGGAAGCCGACCCCAATATAGTTAATAATAATAATAAATAATAATAAATTTATTTGCCATAAAAAAGAAATACAAATGGGAACCTAGGTGATTCATTATGAAATAGGTACTGGACATTGTATACAACTGATTCTATGCTAAAATCTGTACACAAGTATTATAACCCTGCCTCTTAAACTAGGTAAACCTGTATCTTAAGAGACAGTGTTCAGCCATGAGGGTCTTAAACATAGTTAATCAACAAATTAATGACAAAATAGATGTGTGTCGATCCATCCTTTACGATTAATCTTAGTATATAATGGAAACAAAAAAATAAAAAGAAAATTAATAAAAACTAATAATAACAATAAAAACTAGCTTAATTAATAGTAGTGATATAATGATAAAATTGATGAGCGATGTGCAGTTGTTATGTATTAAGAAGTGTAGGTTGTGTCTGCGTGAGTGTGTTGTATGTGTGTATTAGAATATATGAATGTGTTGTGAGGGTTATGTTTGTTGAGTAAATGTACTTTTGATATGTAAGTGTGGGCGTATTGGGTGTAATGTATTAGGCGATGAAGGAGAGTAAGGACTCTGTAAAAGCATAGTTCTTCTGTAGAAGCCACTCTGTTACTTTTGATTTTACCATTTGTGTATTTAGGTCTAGGATACCCAGCAATTGGTGAATTTTTTGATATAAGTGAGTGCTTAGGATGTAGTATTGGTGTTTAGCGAAACTGGTTTTGTGTTGAGTGCGTGGGAGACGAAGAGTTCGTTTATTGCAATCATAGGGTGGTAGGCATGCATGTTTTCTTAGGACCGATCGTAGCACAAAGAGCTGCCGGACCGTTAGGACCATACAGTCGGTGTAGATATCCGATGTTGGGTATCTGTAGGGCTTACTCGACATAACTTTAAGAATTGCTCTTTGCGCTCTCTCTACTCTAAGAAAGTTAGTTTTCCATGCACCACCCCAAGCAGTAATACAATACCCGAGAACCGACTGGCACAAAGCGTAGTAGACCATCTTAAGCGTATCCGCGTTAGCTGACTGCCTGAGCGACTTGAAGATGTGTATGAGTCGTAGAGTTCTGGTGGTGAGGGCATCAATCTGCTTGTCCCATTTTAGCCCATCGTCTATTTGTACACCCAAATATTTCACAGTGTCGGTTCTGGTGAGTGTGGGACAGGCACAGGGTCCGGCTGAGTTCAGGCAAGAGTGAGCTGTTATAGAGAAGTCTTGAGGCGGTGTATTGTTACGACGGATTGCAAATGGAATGTAATTAGTTTTATGCAAATTTAGAGTGAGTAAATTTGAGTTGAGCCATTCCATTATTACAGACAGAGCTGCCTCTGCTTTTGTTTTAACAACATCCCATGTGGGCCCACTGACTAGAATCGCTGTGTCATCCGCATAGGCATAGATCTTACAGTTTGGCAGTTGCATCAGACACAGTTCATTGACGTAAATCTGAAACAGCGTGGGGCCCAAGATGCTCCCTTGTGGAACGCCGTAAGTGACAGTTGTCTCATTGCTAATGTAGTTGTCAATTTTAACACATTGGGAGCGATTATTTAAGTAGTTAGTGAAGATTTGGAGAGGTTTGCCACGCACGCCTATTGACTCTAACTTAAGGACAAGTTTGGGAAAAGGCTAGGCAGATGATAGTACAAAATTGTGGAGGTGAGTTCTACATAATTGCAGTATACCTATTCCCCTATTTTCGATAAATACTACAAACACTTAGCGAATTACTATGTATTGATAAGAAATTCTAATTCTGTTTTGACTTGAAATTAATTTCCACACGTGAAAATAAACTCCAAACTGAAATTGAACCGACAACAGGTTCGATTTCAATTTGGCAGCAGTGCAAGATAACTTACAACTAAGTATACTAGAGCGCGGTTATGCAGGAAATGTTACTTAAATATTAAGATCATTAGCATCACAATAGCATAGCACGCATAACCCATAGGTAGATAAAAATTAATTCTTATAATTTTCACTTGAGGTCAATAACAAAGTCAGTTGGTGTTAGGTACTGAAGAGCATATAAGATAATGTACACCAGACTTTAGCATTCACTTAACTAGCACATGATACAGCTTTTAATCCATTTAATTGGGTCTGTGAAGCTTAATATCGTCCCCGTAGTGCGAAAAGTCATTAACTCGAAAAACCTAGTTTTGAGATATCGAGAGTTAAAGTTTTTAAAAATATAAATATTCATAACTTCGGCTTGTCATTATATATCTTTGCAGTTTCAGCTTTATTTTGAAGATAATAAAATAAAGTTTATATTATAAGCGTAATATTACATGAACAACTTCTAATAATTGAGAAAAAGAAAGAAACTAAAATTAATTAATTGTTTTCTATCAAATCTTTGGCTTAGTTGCGAATTAATGAATTTTCGACCGGAGTTAGTGACTTTTCTCTCAGATCGAAAGTGTTAAAAAGAAAAATAACTAGAGTTAAGTAAAGTGGAACTAACTGTTAAGTGTATCAAATGTGTATAGTAAATACTACCTATCTAAATATACGAAGCTTGTGTGGTTGGTTTGGTTTTAATTAATGACATTAATAAGTAATGGAACTGTTTTTATTAATTCAATTAAAGTTTTATTAAAGTTTTATCAAAGTTTTGTGCCAAAAAATAACGAAATACTACAATTATAACACAAAAATCTTCTATCTATTACGTCTTTACTAGTTGGTAAGGATTGGTACCACAAGTGGAGCTCTTGTGGGATTATCTCTTTTGCACATAAATTATTAAGGTGTTTCTTTTTTGCCTCTGAAATAGGCAGTGGCAAAGAGTATCCCTGTGATATTTTATAATTTTTCAAGTCTTGGAATAGTTCTTTTGATCCTTGTCCACTTGTTTGTTCTTTTTGTGTCCTCCTCTTCCTATTAATATGAGTAGTTTCTGTCTGACGTATTCCTAAAATATTAAATTCTAGGTAGGGACCATCGTGCTGGTATCTAAACTTGACGACACTCGGACATTGTCTCTCTGTAATAAACAGGGCTATGTCTCTGCTGTCTTTCTATTGCGCTATGCATGGAGTTTACTTCCATATGAGTATGACCATTCCCTAAATATTTTTGAATTAAATGGACCAATAATGCCGTAATGAACTGTTTCTGTTTTGCCCAGTGCATGTGTCGCTATAAATAGTGACTTTTTTATCATCATTATGATCATCATTACAGCCGAAAGACGTCCACTGCTGGACATAGACCTCCCCCCGGTGTAGCCACATTGATTGTGGGAGGCTTTCCAACGCAACGTCTTCCGGTTCGCGGTCGCCACTCCAGAACATTTCAGCCCCATCGGCCATCCGTTCTGCGAGCAATGAGCCCTGTCCACTGCCACTTAAGTTTGGCAATTCTTCGGGCTACGTCGGTAACCTTGGTTCTCTTGCGGATGTCCTCATTTCTGATTTGATCACACAAGGAAACTCCGAGCATAGCCCTCTCCATTGCTCTTAGGGTGACTTTAAGCCTTCTGATGAGGCCCATTGTGAGCTACCACGTTTCGGTCCCGTATGTAATCACTGGCAACACACACTGGTCATAGAATTTCGTCTTGAGACACTGTGATAAGTTGGACAAGAAGATACCGCGCAACTTCCCGAACGCTGCCCAGCCGTGTCGGATTCGACGATTGACCTCTTTTTCGAAGTTAGACCTACCTAACTGGACCGTTTGTCCCAGGTAGACATAATCGTCTACAACTTCGAGTGTAGAGTCTCCGATCTTGATAGGAGTGGGTGTTACATGGGGAATCAACATGACTTTGGTTTTGTCCATGTTCCTTTTAAGACTCACTTGTTCGGAAGCTCTACTGGGCTCATCAACATTGTACTGATGTCCTCCATGGTCTCAGCCATGACCAATATATCGTCGGCAAACCGAAGGTGAGAGATGTACTCGCCATTGACGTTGATGCCTAGCCTTATCCAGTCCAGAACCTTGAAGACATCCTCCACTGCAGCGGTGAACAGTTTCGGAGATATGACGTCTCCCTGTCTCACATCTTGCTGCAGAAAGATAGGGTGCGAGGTCTGGTCCTGAAGTTGGACTGGCATGGTGGCGTTTTTGTACAAACACTTCAACACCTTTATGTACCGATAGTCGGATAGTCGATAGTAGTCGATAGTTGGAGAGACTGCAGTACAGCCCAAGTCTCGATCGAATCGAAGGCTTTCTCGTAGTCCACAAACGCTAAACAGAGGGGCAGGTTATACTCTTCGGTCTTCTGTATAAACTGCCGCAGTGTACGTAGGTGGTCTACGGTGCTAAAGCCTTTTCAGAATCCGGCTTGTTCGGGAGGCTGAAAATCATCAAACCTGCGCGCGAGACGATTCGTGATGAATCTTGAAAACAACTTATAATGGCTTAGAAGTGAGCTGGACCTAGCTAGTTCTTCAGCCGGGCATTGTCGCCCTTTTTGAAGAAGAGTACCACCAGAGTGCCTGTGGCGGTTTTCCCTCGAGTATGACAGAATCAAACAGCTTCTGAAGGACCTTAACTACACCTCTACAACAGTTTTTTTCGTTTTGATTCAATAAATCAAGTAAAAAGTTAGCACGACTCGTTGTTATACAGTTTAACACAAATAACCCCGTGTAAAAAGCGCGTGTAAGTGTCGGTTGACGATGAAACCGCGAACGAATGAAAGTCACCACGCTCCGCGCACGTCGCTCTTGAAGCGACAAACTCACTAACTCGCGAGCGAAATTTACTTTATTCTTAAAATCCACGTCGAAGTTGTATAAATAATAATTAAAAGACTTTAATGATCATTCTCAATTGATCTTATGTGCCTCTTTTAATACAAAACAAATCATTAAAAAGGGATGGTGACTTTTTGCTTTTGGAGTATTGCACAAGTAATTAAAAAATAAAGAGTGAGTAATCACTATATCGAGTTAGTTAATTTTCGCTTTCGTGTTTTTTAGCAAACTATACATGATAAAAACTCACTAACTCATTTTAGTGATGTTTACGATACCTAAAGGCATTTGCATGCATTAATATTTTAAAAGAAAAAGTAATTAAGTCGTTTTAGTTTCGAGTTTTGTACAATTTAGATAAATATAAAATAACTAACTAAATTAGTTAATTCTTCCATTACACTTTGGGGTCCAAAGGGTAGACTTGCTTACTTTTCACATTTCGTAAATCAAAAACGAGAGCAGCTATAAAGATGACGGTTTGACAGATATTTAGAGAAAAAATATGTGATTCTAATGACATTTATAACTCATTTTGGTCATTTTCGGACTTAGTGACTTTTCGCGCTACGGGGACGATATAATCTTACCGCACGTCCTGCGTTCAAACTAATGGGCTTGCACGCCACTGTCCGGTTCCTTGGTCACCGAGGGAAGATATTGTCTTTACCTCCCCTTAATATGTAAGTGTTATCCATCCATTTTAAAGTTTTCGGGGTATTTAGTCCACTACAATGAACATTTTGACATGCTATGAAGATTTGATTATAATAACGAAAGTGTCGGCCTATCTGTCTGACCTTTTCACGCCTTAGCGGCACAATCGGCTACATGGATTTTGTTGAAATTTGCCACACAGGTAGACCATTCATTGCCCAGTTTAGATCATAGCAAACTATCGGCAGTTCGATGCATGGGACAATTTCAAACTACGCGGGTGATGTTGTTGCGAGATCTTCTTCTCCGCTCGATCGCGGTGTCGTGTGGAATCTCCTATAGAAGCGAAATCAATTTTAAAATCCAATTCCTCTAAACCCATTGAAAAAAGCAAGTAATTTCACGTATCTCATAATGTGAGCGGCTTACGTCCGGCTTGTGTGGCAACTAATCGGCTTATCTTGTCGAGTGGCGAGTCGATCGCCAAGAGAGGTATTAGCCCCCTCTACTTACAATAAAGCGCACCTCTTCAATAGGGATTATTAGCAGTCGATTGAATTTTCTTCAAAGCTATGAAGTCAAAGACGAAGTTCATCTAGCTTAGTCTTAGATGGAGGGTATCTTTGTAAGAGTGTCAGCCAATAGATTACTATTGGCTGATCGTAGCGCACTCTCAGGGTCCAATATTGACGACCAATTTCTTTATTCTGATTGGTCTGTTGTGAGTGTCTTTGTGTAGGACGCTAATAAATGATCTAGATTCTCTAGATTCTGGACGTCATATTGTCTCTGCATTTATTGCTCTTGCTTTCTAAGGTGGAAACGCCGGGTAGAACGCGAAATTCAAATTTTGTTTGGTTTTCGCGAAATTCATATTTAATGACTATTTTATTAAAAAAGTCATTCAATGGGATTATATGAACTTATAGGGTTGTATTGAGTTGTATTAAATTGAAATGTTTGTAATTTCAAAATACAAATAGCTGTTAAGCTATTTACTGAATGCGTATGAAAGTATATACGATACTTACAACAAAAAAACGTTTATTTTTGTCAGTCTGTCTGTCTGTTTGTTCTGGCTAATCTCCGAAGCGGCGGTACCGATTTTGACGGGACGTTTACTGGCAGATAACTGATGTTATAATGAATAACTTAGGCTACTTTTATATTAGAAAAAAGAACCCTTAAAATTGTTAACAAAATCCCATTCAAATAGGGAAGTGATATTTTATAGATAAAGATATCACGCGGACGAAGGTTCCGGGCATTAGCTAATAACAAAATAAGAACCACTGAAATCATAACAATGACTGTATTTTTAAGACCACGTACAGTCGAAATTATGTAAGCAATTTGCAAGTGTCTCGCTAATGGCTAAGTTATTGCAACACCCAGGAATAGACGACTCGCATGAAAGTGAGAATCGGTGTAAAAATGAAAAACGACGGTGCACATAGGGAGTGGTATGTCGACGGGGAATAAATTGGGGACTTTTATCCCCCACGGATAGGCTTTCCGGATAGAAGGAAGAAATATGAGCTCTTTGTCACACTATCGCTTTCGGGTAGATCGATAATTTGTTGAAATTGGGAGTTGGATAAGTAAATTCGAGATACAATTTTCCAGAAAAGGGTTAAGTATGGGTGACAATATTATAAGAGGTGTACGAGCGTGATGCCAATAGGCAGGATTGGTTCACACTACCTGAAGCTAGAGGGGAATGGAAACGAGAGAGATAGACCTCTCTCGCTCTGCAGTGGAAGGACACAGCTTGAAAATAATTATACAATACATTTATGATCTTAAATACAAGAGGCATCTATTATTATGTGCACGTCGTTGTTGATGTATCGCGGTGTTTTATCAATCAGAATTAGAGTGAAAATTTTTAGCACCAATTTGATTAAGAAACAAATCAGTTAGCCCTATTCCCAACCTTTTAACCATACCAGCTTTTATATTATAAAGTAATCTGTGATAAATGTTGTGGTTGTGATATTTGTTAAATTTAATTTTAAGGCAACACTGGTTTTTCTTAATAGGTATAGGTACTACTGTTTGTTTTTGACAAATGTAATAAATAAATAAATACCTACTCGTACCTATCTCTTACGCCCAAATCAAAGAAGGACACAAGTTCAGAATTTCAATACTAAAACTAAATCTAAATAAAACTATGTTGAAAACAGTTCCCTATTCTCTTTGATTCCGTGCGACCGTCTAGCTCGGACGCTTCGCGGAAATAATTCACTACTGCGACATAATTCACATATATATGCATGGTCTCTGCTACGATAATATTGCTGCGATCTATGTAAATACTATCGAGGGCTACTTAGTCTAACTAAACTAGGAGATCTTGTTGTGTTGTAGGAGGAGGCTAGCGGACTGAATATCATGTTGGACCAGTTCAGATATTTGATAAAAACCTGTAAGATTGTCCAGTCTTCCAGCTAAAATAGCATTTTGAGGTTCCGAGTGGGCAGAATAATATATTACTTACTAGTGTCTGCCTGCTACTTCGTCTTTGTGTTTTAACAGTAAAAACTTTCTATTCGTGAAAGAAGATTTTATGTGAAAGAATTTTCGTTATCAGATCCTATTCTACAGGCCAGCTCTTAGAAATGTATTGATTAGTTTGGATGTTACTAGTAAAATAATAGTTTTTCATGTAGGTACATTATCCGATGTCGTTGTAAATGGTTTATTTTGATGGACAAAAAGTGGCCAAGTACTGCAGATCTTCTGCGGAAGGCGTAAGACTTTTTGCGATCCAAAGAGGCTGACTTTTGGCGTAGATTATTTTGCTCCTTTTACAAGTCTGCTCAAGATAAAACAAATTAATCCAATTTATCAATACCGTTCCGATACGGAAAGTAAAAAGGGAATAGCGGTATTGCCATAAAAACCAGAGCCTGATATCGACTAGTGCTAAAAGTTTTTTAAAAGGCCACAGTGAAATAAGTGCAACTGTAAATCAAATTGGCCCCTGCATTTCTCAGCCATTGAAGAGTATAAAATCGCCGTGAGGACTTGATTTGTGAGACCGCACGCCGCATTTAAGGCTTTTTCTTGGTTTTCGACTGTCAATGTTGCACTATTCTAGAAGGTATTCTATTAAACCTGTCGCTTTCTGCACCTGATCCTCTTTGTCTCCTTGTCTGTTTTTAACCTATTGATATGTTCTTCTTGGGAGGTTTGATATAGGTGTTTGTGATTTGAAAAGTGTGTGTTATTTGGATGAGTTAGGTATTCGGTAATCATCATTCTTCTTCCCTTCCCCAATTTATTTATTGTCAGGTATTTAATAAAGACAATATTTTTAATACTTTTTTCATTTAATTAACTTATGTGGAATGCCTGGAGTCATTTAATTATAGACAAGACTATTCCATTTTAGAATACAGTCTAAATTCTTTTCAAAGGCAGGCTGTTTGTAAAGGTAGGATTTAATTAAAGAATTAGCATTAAATGAAGTATGCAAGCTAACCATAGTTAATTATAAATAAATAAAATCCATTTATTTCAGGTTCTCCCATATTAAAATCACAAGTTACGAGACAACTAAATACAAATCACAATATAAAAATAAATACAATGTCATCAAATCAGAAATACAATGTCAAGAAAATCAAAGCAGTGTCAATGTCAAAAAAAAAAATCAATTCGACGTTTGACAAAGATGGCGGATGTTTTCGCGTTAAATACTTCTAATGTTCATTTTATCAAACAGCTAGTCCGTGCTACAAAAGTATTTGCAAAAAATATGATAAAACAGGCAATGAATTATCGTGCATGTCCGATACTTCAGTTGCACAGGGCGATTCTGGACATTGTCCTTTACAACAAATTAATTATGCTTCCCAACACTTAAAACTATCTAATACCTCATAGCCACTACCTACCAAAAATTACGAACCAGGAGCTATAATAGAAAGTCAAAGTCAAAATAGAAAGCACAACTAGTAACTCCTATTTTAATTAGTTTACATACCTATCAGCCGCTCCTCATCGAGTCAACATAGTTGTAAGGAAATTCGCATTACTAGACACACAACCGCACTGAGCAGACGTGAGCATGAAATTCAATATCCGCTGCAGGCGTCCTCGGAGAATGTTCCGCTCACTGTACGAGAAATAGAGAGAAATGGACCTTTTTCTTTGTTTAAACGAGAGACTTTCTACAATATGTTCAGTAAAGAAATGTTTGTTTTAAAAACAATTCTAGCTTTCTAAATTGGCCCAGAACTGAGCCACTAGTTTGGCGCCTTCAGGAGCATCCATCATCTGTTCCATTAACAAACAACAGGACACGCAGGACACGATATTAAGTGCCCCATTAAACTGTAGGGCAGAGTCATTAATTAATCTCCACCTCATTTAAAACTGATCCTGGATAATTGACTGGTTAAGACCGAGATCTTTAAACGTTTAGCACGTACTCCGGTAATAGGGAGAGCAAGACCAAAGAAAAGATTAATGGATTGTGTCAGGAACGATATGAAAGCAACATCCGTAACTGGTAGCATAAAGGATGACAAGGGACAATGGAAGGAAAACACTTGTTTCGCCGACCCCAAGTAACACGGGACAAGGACAAGAAGATGATGACGTACTTCCGATTAGCAGTATAGTTCCTGTCCTGTTCCGTTTTGTCACATAACTGTCAACCAGCAGGTAGAACCTGGAACATGTGAAAAATAAAGGATGTAAGTAATTAATTAAACTCAGCTTTAGTCCCAACTGTTGCGCCCAACCCCATTTCTAAAATGTGAGAGAAAAAAAATAAGTCTGAGTATCTACTTTATATCCGATCACGCTCTGTCTCTTTATCAAAAACTGCATTTGGCAAAAACCCTTTTATGCCACCCCGCCGTCACGCCAATGTGAGCCAATTTGACGTCACGTTGTCACGCCCCCATTTTTATTCGGCACGCACGAGCGTGACCAGCAGCCGCCATCAAAAATAAATATTGCCTGCACGTTAGCGGGACATTTTTTACCAAAAAAAGAACAGTATTGCATTTGTTTTTCAAACTACGTTTTGTTTTTAGACACTTTTATTTAACTTGCCGTGTTTGTTAGTATTTATTGGCCAAATCTTGCAACTGACCAACCAGTTCCCCCAACCATTTAAGCTGAAATTTTGCACACACTTTTGGTTTTTTTGATAATACATTTTTATGACGGACACGACTTGATCCTGCTGCCAAGATCGCATCCTCACAAGAGAACTCCTCAACGGTTAATTGGTTGCTCAGACACGAAAATTTGTAGGTTTACGCTATCTAAGTAGATATATAAAACAATTTTTTCTCTTTTCCTTTTAATAAAAGCGTTTCTTTTTTTATTAAAAAAGTTTAATTTATTTAGGTATTTAACTAGATTGTGATTTGTTGCTTATTTAATTTCCAAATGTTTGTTGGTTTTTAAACGGTGGCGGCGGCGAGTTACTTGCTTGAGTGTATCCAATATGTACTTATGTAGTTAGCAGAGTAAGTAATATATTTACCTACTGTTGAACTTTTTATGAAGTCCTACAGCTCATCCTTTAAAACTTCTTATGAAGTTGAAATTAAATGAAGTTTAAGAGGTTTCCACGCCTATAGAAATCACCTAAAATTTTAGCGCGATACTCGTAGATGACTGCTGACTCGAACCTACAACAATACCTAATGCTTTCTGCAGTGTGTAATTGTAATTTCAAGAAATCGTAGAACAAAAGTTGTTCACATTCATGGTCCGAGAGACCACACGGGAGGTCTTGCGTTTATTATATTACACCTTGTATATTAGAAGCAACTTTTATTTCTCAGTAACGAAAATATCTGGAAAGAATAAATCTGAGACGCGTAAATATAATATTGAACAGAAAAATCTTGAATGTGTTAAATATATACTTAGGTCTTTATGTCATTCATGACCCGTAGCTACTGCCACTCTGCCCAAACCTAATAAAACCAACACATTTTCTTACAAAAATGTTATTGTTTATTATATTTGACGTGGATACGCCTGTGTTGCTTCATAAATATTAAACATTGCTTAACTGAGTGACAAGAAAATCCCAAGAATTCTACTAAGAGTTACTTTTATGCCTTTTTCGTTTACGCTTGATTTTTGGAAGTTGGTTAAAATATTTTACCTTTATAAACGATGATCAAAATAATCATTATAACTTGACTAGCACAATAAGTTTCAGACAAATAATGCATTTTCAATTCTAGTTTCAAGAAATTCATGTACTTAATATTATAATTCGTTAGTAACTGTCTGTCTACCTGTCGATCACTTTTTCACACCTTAACGACCCAGTCTTTTAACCTAGACACAACGCATCAACATTGCAATCTGTCCAGCATCCACCATTGTATAAATATCAATGATAAATAATAGGTACCTATCATAGCTATGTTACCACACCCATAGATCGCCAATTAGCATTCAAATTCATTTGAACACATAACGTTATTACAGGCAACTGCACGTAAATCTAGCCGGGCGCCATGAATCCAGGTAATTTATCGAAGCCCATGGTATCTACACATGTATTGCTGGTGCAGTAGGGTGACCAGCAATAGTAACACATGCTAGCTAGACTATTCGTATGAAGTTAGCATTGGTTATGTTCCGTAGATGCTAGGCATGCGTCACGTTGACGCAACGTATCTGTTAAAACAACACCTATTTGCGTGATACGAAGAGTGAGGAGAGCTAAACAAAGAAATAGGGGAGATGAAGAGAATAGTGCCTACAAGGTTTAAACTGGTTTAATAATTTAAGGAAAATAATGAATTGTAGTTTCTTCTGAATGTATATTTTATGAATTCACTCCGGCCCCCAAGATACTGCCACAGCCTATTTTGGGGGCCTCTGTATTATAGTTATGTCAATATATATAGATTAAGAAAATGTTTGTAGCAATGGCTTAATTATTCCAATACTTAATAATTTTAATAGCAATATTCTTCAACGATTGTAAAGGAACGGATTACGAAATCATGCATGGTTTCCAATTTGCAACAATTTTCATGATCACACACTAAACACCACTTCATACTGCAGTTACAACTTAGCTAAATACTCTCCACTAGTTTCAAATGCAAACAATAGTTAATTCGTAGTTAATGAGAAAGTAACAGGGTATGTGGTCGTTAATTATCTCGTTATTAACTAATTAAATGGTGATCGGCGGTGTGTGTGCGTTTAGTAAAACACAAAGCTTTGAAACGGTAATGTCATGAACACGGCTACAAACTAATTATTTTGTGTCGGTAAGGTCAACGCACAGTTATAAGCATGGGTCAGGATCAACATCGCCTTAACTCAAGCCATTCGGAATTATTGAAAATTCTTTAAAGTGGAAGCGCCATGATAGCCGGCGAAATTCAAATTTCTAACGTTTATTGCAATTTTGCAGGTCTGTATCGGATTGTATGTTGGTATGTTGATTAAAATATGATTCGCGACCGTAACAAATCTGGCTTTACAAAGTTATAACGACAATGACTTTTTATGAAATAGTCATAGAATGCGATTCCACCTTAACTCGAGCCATTCGGAATTCTTGAAATTCTTTAATGCAATAGACACTTAAAAGCATCGTAACGGGATCAGTTAGTGAAATAGGAACCGTGTCTTTGTTGATACCGTGCAGAGCTCATAAGTGTGCGTTTACCTTTAGTTATCAATTGAGTAAATCATTTGTTTTAATATGGTTGGTTTCACTTTGTGTATTGTTGGTTGGCTTTCCATTGATTCGGTAAGACATAGGTATAATATAAAAATACTCAATAAGCGAAGCTTAATGGCCTACCAATCTAAGAGGGCCGCAATGAAGTATGAATTACAAAAAGTACTTAGTACAGTACTTTCGATCCTCGTCGGCGAAGAAAAGGTCCTACTGAGTAATAGGTAACTTTTAGTCTCTTATATTGACAGGAATCACACAATCCGAGCAAGAGCAGGCAGAGGATAGACGCATTCGAACTGTGGTGCTGGAGGTTTATGCTCCGGATTCCATGGACAGCCAAACGGACAAATGGTATATCTTTTTCCAACTCACTTTCACTTTTGCTACAGCGTATTTCGGCCACATAATGCGAAGGGGACATAGCTGCCTTAAAAAGCTGGTCATTATTGCCAACCCCGAAGGCAAGAGAGCACGAGGCCGGTCGCCAACACGACTGTCCAGCCAAGTAAAAAAGGTTATATCCTCAAGCAAATTTCAGCAAGTGGTGATGGCAACTTTGGACCGGAGTCGATGGAGGCAGAATCTCCGTTTAAAGCGGTGCGTGACCACGTTCCTTAGTAATGAGGGACCAATCGAAGGAGAAGATGATCAAGCTGTGGTAAAAAGAGCAGTCATCAAAACCTACCATCGCTTGTTTGTAAAGCTCATTTTAGACAAGCAAAACAGAAAAAAGACGGAAATTCTAGTCTACGTTCCAAATCCAAACTAAACCCAAGACGTTTTCATCCCAGTTTCACCTATCGCCTGGCCACCCTACATCTAAAGTAATGTCTTGGTGTACGCGAGACGCATACGCCCGCTGCACGCCTAACGCCCTGCTTACCTACATTATGCGACTCGATACGAATACGTAACGAACGAACGCGTCCGTCTACCTTGTAGATACGAGGGTAGTTGTGTTAGGTATGTTGCGGGCGAGTGATAAGAATGTATTGAATGTTAGGTCTTGTCTCTTTATGGTAAAGGTTTTATGCAGCTACGGTATGATATCTTTGGTACCTAATCTTCTAAAGTTAAGTAAGGTAATGGAAATTCTAAATCGTCTGAATTTGGTATGTCTATTAGGTCCAGGACTCCTCCTAAAAGGATGACTAGACGAAGTAGTCACACATAAACAAAATTAACAGACAGGCAGTGTGACAGGTGTAGCAAACGGCGTTCTGACACTAACTATAGGAATAAACCGTGACTTTATTCATGTGCGTGTAAATACAATTCCAATAAATCTGTGTGGAAGAACAGCCTCCAAATGGTCTCCGGCTTCATTAATAGGCTGTTGACTACCAGTGCCACTGTACTTAAAGCACCTATACAATCATATTTAGCAGTACGTTGTTGAAACAAAAATTGCTAACACAAAATGCACAGGCGCTAAACTTATTCCGTATGCTGTAACAATAGACTGTCGTTGAATAAAATATGTCACGATCTTTCTACATTGCCAAATGTTTAGGAAGACTGGAAAACTCAACTCGTGGTTTGTGATATAAATCAAAAGAATTTCTGAACGGAATGTCTTATTTCCGTCGAAAATCTTTCGTTGCGTAACCGTTTATGTGCAGCAAATGGATATAGTAGTCGTATTTTATCAGGAGTTAGATTTGTTGTTGTTTCGAACGTAATGATTTATGGAACTAAAGACACACCTTCTCTCATTCACTATTCTCGAGCTGATTTGTGGTGAATTATAAATCGAATCCAAAGCGGAGCAAATAATGTCTGTCCTTCGACGTCCTTGTAATTTCTTAATTGGCAACCTAAAATAATTAAAATCGGCCTAAACCATCATCATCAGGGTAAGGTACACCTTTGTAAGCAAGTACCTATCCTTCGATATAGTATAAATACTATCGAGATTAGCCAAGTACGCAAGCGATAAACAAGTGTACGCGCCAACACAGGTGCACTCTCTGTTCCTTTACTCTCATAGTCCGATGGGACGGCTAACCGACACGGCCAGAAAGAGATCAGGCGCAGGACCAACTGCTTTAAGTTCTTTAACTTACAAACTCCAGGCTGCTACTGAGAAATTCCTAATGAAAAAACCTGTCGACACTTTTCGGGAATCGAACCCAGGACCCAATGCACACCAGTCTCACTTGCGACCACGAGAACAATGGGGCAGTCAATAATTATATAGTTGGGAGGTCGCTGTGACGTCGCACATTCCTTTTTGCTCTTACGAATGCGATGGGTACGTGCGGGAGAGGGATGGGTATAAATAATAGTTGGAGCGACGTAGTAAAATACTATGTCAACAAGTTCCGAGCAGCAGATTGCCCTAACGAACTAAATGCTGCAAGTTATCTTGTAAAGTACAGGCACTTATATTCTGAACTTTTACGACTGCACCGAACGGTGTAATGACAGGAATTGCTGCAAACGTATCTACTAACTACTAGCCCCTACTCTAGTTATAACCTGAGTTTCCGCTCTATAAGATAATCTGATCTGATTAAAATATCGCTTTAGAGCTCCTGTTTGACCATACTATCATTGCGGACCGACACTGCATGAGGTATTAATTAAAATGCAGAAATGATTTGGATAGGTTTTCGTCTATCTTCTGACGATGCTTTATCAGATAGCTATGTAAACGTCATAACTGTATGTATGCTGCAACAAAAACATAATTGTGGTCGTCGGACTGTCAAACGCTTCCGTTCAGTTCTAGCCATTCTTGACAAAAAAAAACGTAGTACTTATAACGTTAATAACATAAGTAGATATAACACACTGCATTCCAAAGGTGTTAAAAAAATGGTGACAAGTATTTACAATGGTCTTGCAGCAATATTTATTGCTCGGTTAAATCGCAATATATATAATGTAAACTATACAACTGTAATATTAAGTATGTATACATAAGTACACGTATTTGTTAATGACACCAACTAGAAAAAACCAAAACCAACAAGCTAATTTATTCCCTTTTGCGACTGAGCGTGAAGATACGGTAAATAGCTTGACTTTATTCACGTGCTCGAGAGTTTCCGAGCTCGAGTGCTCGTTGGAAACTTCTCCAATATTCGTAGCGAGACACTCGTAACAGGTCGTGCCATTTAAAAGCGTAGGTTTCGTCTGATTCCATTGATTGGAACTTAAATTCATGCATGTGTGGAGTGACAAGTTGAAAGGTTAACCGGGTGGTTGCTATGCACTCTTACGTTCCGTTCACGACCTTAGGGCCCTCGCTCACTTTGTGCAGCGATGCAGTAGCGATGCTGTCGCTGGCTGTGTAACATTCGCCTATCAACGATTATGTATCGCTACAATGGCGATGCTGTTGTGCCTGCATCAGTCGTAGGTAATGCCGTCGCGATGCAAAAGCGCGGCATCCTCTCTTCGTTCCCCTAATGTTGTTAGAAATATGCATGAATTCAGTGCAGCGCAGGGGGCCACGTGGTAAGAAAGGAGGCATTACCGTATTATTAGGGCAACTACAACAACTAGTTGTTGAGATTCTCGTAGATACTAAGAGTACATGCATCTTCCTCAAGCTTGCCGCGACAATCTTGATTAATATGGTCAGTGTTAAACTACCGAACCATTTTGCTTGCATGCTCTATCTTGAACGTCAGGGAATTTATTAGGTCCACTACAAGATTTATGCGGACGGTATCGACGAAGTTAAGAGGCGTGGCTTATTGTGGATAAAGGAACGGTTTCCTGTTGGTATTCTTGTAAAATCTTACAGTGTTGTAACACCTCTAATTTAGCAGTTTTATTTTCGAATATGTGATCTCACTAAAGACATTTCATGTCAAATTGGTTGCCAACAATCGCAGGCTCATAATACGATAACTGTCGAAAAATTACTACATAAAGAGCCAAGTCTATCCCTCAAAAATTCAAATCCAATCTCTTGGTCAAAAAGTAAAGAATTCACCAAGTGGCATAGTTTGTTTGTCAATAAGTTCAAATCACTTTATTTTGCAAAGATATTACAAGTTCTTTTTTTTTTAACTTATGTTTCCGAAGGATTGGTATTTTTTTGGGCAGGAATGATTATGTGCATCTCACTTTCTCTTACAGCGCGGCATGTAAACTCATTACATTTTTTTGAATACTATTGCAAGCTCACTGGATTTATTACACAATTTATTTCAAACTACTAGAATACAAATTCTGGTTTTTGGGCATTAATGAGCACAAATGGAGCATTAATTGTACATATGCATAGGACGAGTATGGCATGCTCCGGTCTCACTCGACGCGGCGAAATGCTACAGGCACCGTTAGCCCAACAGGACCCCTTTTCAATAGATGCTGACACTAAGGTAACTGACACAGCGAGCTTTTTTTACTGGAAAATCATTTATTCTATTAATACTAAACTTAATGCGAAATAATATTGACATTGGAAATTGTGTGTTAGTACGTAAGGAATTGTGTATTATTATGTAAAATTGAGTTATTTTATTTTAAATGTGTGTCAGTGATTTCGACACAACTAACTTTATTATTATTATTTGTATACTCTCGAGTAAAATGTAGCGAACTAACCATTTATTATAACACCCTATTGTAATGAAACCTACATTTACGAATAAATTTGATTTGATTTGATTTGATTTGAAAAAAAAATAAAAAAGTTGCGAAATATATAAATACAAAAATTCTCATTTAGTAACAAGATAGTTCCACTTATTATTTCAATTCAAATATCACTTGGAATTATCGGATAACCGTAAATACAACATTACAGGTTGCTCTTATGATGTAGGTAGTTGAATCTTTATTGTACAACATGTGACTTGATGTAACCGACATTTTAAGTTTCTCTCAACATCTACCTCAGTGTAATGTTTGTGTGTGATCATTTATTATAATAAATACCCCTGCCTCAAGTCCGTTACCGCATTAATAAAAAGTAATAGCAGTTTACAGTCGGTTTAGTTACAGTTTGGAACGAATCGCATCGATTCTGCCGGCGACTTGTCTTAACAGATCCGTCAATTTCATAGCTAGGCCCATGTTGCCTTGGATCTTAAATTTTCCTTGGAAGAAAGTTTTCTGAGGGTTTAGAATGGTATCTTCGAGCATTTTCATGTATTTGAAGACCTTGATGTCTTCGGGGTTCCCGGCGGCGGCGACCGCTTTGGGGGTGACGTCAGCGAATCCCTTCTTGTACATGGCGACGACGACTGCTCCTCCTGCTCCAAGGGTGTGTTGCAGAGCGATCTTTGCACGTGGCACCTGAAGATATTCACATTTACAATGAATGACTAACGACACACGTCTGCTAGATGTTCAACACAAAACTGTCGATATTTTGATCGGAGCAAAGGTTATTCTTATTCATAAATACCAAAACCCCTAATTTTGTAAGCGTTAACAAAAAGTTTAGTGAAAAATGTCATAAATATTTGTAACACCACAAGTTGTAAGCCCAGTTTTTATTAGAAAAGTGGTATTTGTACTTATTTATCAAATCACATCGCGCATCGTCTGGAATTAGAAACAAATCAAAAACTACTAAGACGGACTGGACGAACTAATATAATCGGAGAACACTTGATTATTACAGGGGTATCAGAGACTTAACTACATATATACTTAATTTAAAATAAGTTTATTTTCAAAGAATATTCTCATTATTCACACACTACAAATCTATAGAAAATATAATAAATAATAATAAAAATATGTACAAGTATTGAAAGGATTACAGGGAGTCACAAATTCGTCCACATCTGTAAACAAAGTAAACTTTTTTCTTTTTGAGATACTTGTTAGTAATACAAACAACATGTATGTAAATTTTACCTGGTGGAACAGTTACCCCCAAGCCAAGAGATCCTATGGTTAAACCAACCTGTCTGTCTCCGGCCTCGCCTCGCAGTTGCCAGACCAGTTCAGCACACTGAGCCAGCCCGGTCGCTCCCAGCGGATGGCCCTTAGCTATCAAACCTCCACTTGGGTTCACGACTACTCGGCCACCATAGGTGTTGTCACCAGCATCAACAAACTTGCCAGCCTCACCCTCCGCACACAACTGAAGACCTTCATATGTAATCAGCTCGTTGGCAGCGAAACAGTCATATAGTTCTACCACATCAACTTGTATCGGTGACACACCAGTGTTTTGGTACAAACGCTGAGCAGCTAAAACAGTCATGTCAAAGCCAGCCAGTTTCATGAATCTGTTCTCCTCAAATACTGCTGGGGTGTCTGTGACCATTTCCATGCCAATGATCTCAACGGCCTTCGCTTGCAGACCATAACGCATAACGGCTTCCTCTGACATGAGGACAGCAGCACCGGCTCCATCACTAGTAGGGCAGCACTCCAGCTTAGTTAAGGGACCATAGATCCTTCTAGAGGCTAATACTTCCTCTACGGTGTACTCTCTCTTACTCTGAGCTTGTGGATTCTTGACTCCATGCCTGTGATTCTTTGCTGCAATCTTAGCAAGATGAACCTCTGTAGTGCCATACTTCTTCATGTGCTCGGCAGCAGCATTACCAAAAAACTGAGCTGTCAATGGAGCATTTGCCAATTCAGCCATGTCCGCCATTTTGACGATGTGTCTGTCCAGGGGGTTCGTTCTATCGTTGAACACGGAGGAGGCGAGTGCGCCGGGCACCATTTTCTCGAAGCCTACAGCTAGCATGACATCTGAGATACCACCTTCGATAAGTTTTTTAGCGAGGTAGAGTGCGCTGGAGCCCGTCGAGCAGTTGTTGTTGACGTTGAAGATGGGGATGCCGGTCATGCCAACCTGGTACAGCACGCGCTGGCCGCAGGTGGAGTCGCCGAACACGTAGCCGCACACGGCCTGCTGGATGTCTGTGTACTTGATGCGGGCGTCGGCCAGCGCGGCCAGCACCGCCTCCTTGCCTAGCTCCGGGTACTCGGGTCCAGTGCTTGGCTTAATAAAGTTCGTCATACCGACGCCAACAACGAATACTTTTCTAGGCATTTTGATAACTTTATAATAATCTCTTGACAAAGACGACAGCTGAATCGGACTGCTGTGTTTACAGTGAAACAGAGTTGAGATGTTAGCCGATAACTAACAAAAAGGAATGACGTAGAACGTTATTCCTTGCATCACAAAAAAAAACTGCAGCACTGTACTTTTTTGTATTAAGGCTTGATTTACATTTGATTGACGGCTGAGTCAAGACGTCATTTGCGAAACTCATTTAATGAATTCGCGTAATGATATATTATTTAAAAAAAGTTATACGGTTAAATATTTTATCCCATGTGAAATTGGTTGCCGAGACTCGCATTCTCCTGGGTAATGCTGCACCGTGCTCTCGCAGCAGCGATCGAGTAAACCGCTCTATTCCAAACCCATGATCGACAGCAGTGGGACTTGAGAAAGATCTACAAATGACAGCCGGGAGCAACGGCTTATCGTGCGCATCGCATTTATATATATATATATAATATAATATATAATAGTTGTAAATAGTTATTTTATAAACCCAACTAATCGTATTCGAAACTTCGGCTAAGTACATATGCTGTGTATGTGAAAACATATGAAGATCGCTTAACTACAGGTGAACTCGTAATGGAATATGATCAACTATTCGGATTAGTTTGTTAACTGCAAAACAGAACAAAGAAGCACTCGTTTTAAATTCGATCCTATGTACTTAAATATAGTTTGGAGTAGAAGAAGTTGGTTTGGACCCTTTTACACAACGTGTATAATTTGGCATACAACCTAGATAGCTTGGTAATGATACTAGTAATATTCTCATGTTTATATATTATTAGAGTAGCAATTTCTTTAAGCCTCGCGCCCTGTGGGTCTAAAAATTTTAAAGGTAATATTATTTTGTGCTCACTGCGCTTATTTACTTCAATAAGGGTACATCTACAGGGTGTAAACCGACCATTCAAATAGCCGTCAACCGAGAATTCTGTACATCAAACTAAGTAACTTTACTCAAAAATTATTGCTGGGAATCGACTTTTTTTTTGGGGCGAAAAATCACATTTTACGGTAGGACTCGATGGAAAAGCATTGTGTTGATGGATCGATTGAATATTACGGGGGTCGTGGAGGTGTGTAAAGTAAAAATCTTACATTAAAAACATGTATTTAAAAAAAACTTGTGATAAAGTTTTAACTTTGACCCGCAATATCTCCGAACTAAAAGGCTCCCAGGTATAGTCTAGAACAAAAAAATGATCGCAAAGACGGGGAGAACAAGTGCCTTTCAGATATGTTAAGGGTCTATTCACACCCTTTATATCTGAAAAATTACACTTTTAAATTCTCTAACTTGTAGCTCTACACTGGGACATCATCATCCCCTTGTCCCATTCCACTTGGGGTCGGCACAACACGTTTTCGTCTTCTATTCTCTCCTGTCAGACGTCACGGCATCATATTCCTTTCTCTTTCATATCATTCCTCACAAAATCAATCCACCTTTTTTTTGGACTTCCTCTTCCTCTCCATCCATCATCATACATAGCTCTACACTGGGATAATCAACAATCAGCTTAAAAGGTTATATCAAATACAGCAGATGTAGGCTGAAATATCAAGTTCCGAAACAGAGCCAAAACATTTACAAATCAACAAACATACAACTTACCTATGTACATCTATCCGCCAATTTAATATAGGACCGAAAAATCTACACACAGCACTAACCACAGTTTTGATTTCCCCAGGGCACACGAAAATTTCCCGAAACATTAGCTGTAGCACTTGAAATAATAATGACCATACATTTTAGCTGAATTACTTCGGAACTTGGAAACGCAATGAATTTTGGAAACGTATACTTTCTGATTACGATATGGTAATTTGTTATAAGTGATGTGGAAACTCGTGTCGTTTTTGTGGAAAAAATTATCTAGCCGCTGAAACGATTCGATGGATATAAGAAACGGCAAGTAGTGAAGGTAAAAAACAAAGCCAATTACCTATTACCATTATTGAGGAATTCTCTTGCATCGGTACGGTACGGTTTACACAAGTGAAATTAAATTAGCTAACGAAACTACAAAACGTGATTGTATCTAAACCTGATAAAACTAATAAAAAAATATTTGTACACATTTTTGGGTCAACAACTGTTGACACTTCCTTGTACTGGTACTGATAATTATCATAAGGCGATGAAAAATAAAACTGCTATTCTCAACTCTTACTTCAAGTTTCATAATCAACTTAGGTAAGTACACAATTTTACCGGAGTTAGTCAACTCACACATAACATTTGGATTACTCACCGCTAACTAAGCGCTCAACAATACAACTCCTGAGCGGTGCAAAGCTGTGAAGCCATTAAAACTTCTGTTCACGCTTGAAGCTCCGATCAATATGAGATTTATAGTTTGAAAGAATTAATAAGCTCACTCCAAATGTAATTCAGAACAGTGCATTGAGTGTCGACGGAATGAGAGGTCAGATGCAGTATTAAAGTTATTACAGGAAAGTATTAGCCATGAAAGCCAATACTGGGTATTTGACAAAGTATTAAAACTCTTTGTAAGCACTTTGAACAATTAAGAAACATTTATTTAATTTGCTACTTCGGTTAGTTGATTTATAGCACAACATTATTAGATATGCCAGACTAGCACAAACACACAAATTTAATCAATACTTCAGAAGTTCCATTATGTTAATGAAAGGCTCTATCAATGACATCTCGCAATACTAGATGTAAATACAGAATCTCTGAGTCTATACATTAGTAAACAGGCAAGGTAAGATTTTAATGCGTCCAATGTTTAGTTAGTAGATATTATTTATCAATGTTTGAAGTAAATAAGTAAACTAAACATCAAAATCGTATCAAATTGCGTTTTGATTTTGAGTGGGTATATTGTTAAACTTTGTAGGACATAAACCCCTTTTTTATATTCCAACATTTATTAAAACTCACAAAAGCTTAAGACTTTATCTTGTGTGAAACATTTTCTCTTACAAATAAATTTACGTATCATTCACCAAAATAACTAGAAATTCTGAACTCTGTTAATCATAACTCCAATTTTCTCAATCTCGCTAACAATTACGTCACCAGCCCGTAAGAACTCTGGGGGATCCCTGAACACCCCCACTCCTCCAGGAGTACCCGTCAGGATGATATCGCCAGGCAACAAAGTAAACAGCTTCGATAATCTCTCAATAACATCAGGAATCTCGTGAATGAACTGATTTGTGTTACTCTTCTGTTTCTGAACTCCGTTAACAATACATCTTATCAGTAAGTTTTGTGGATTACCAACCTCGTCACTAGTTGTAATGCAAGGACCAATAGGACAGAATGTATCCATAGATTTACCAAGCACTAGTTGTCCAATGCCTTTGTTCTTGTCCCAATCTGTAGCTCCTATATCTTGAGCGATAGTGTACCCTAAAATATAGTCATAAGCATCTTCTGCCTTCACTCTAGATGCTGTTTTTCCAATGACTATGGTCAGTTCCACTTCGCAGACTACTTTTTCTGATACATCAGGCTTTAGTCTGATTGGATCATTTGGTCCAATGATCGTGCTTGGGAATTTGTTAAAAATGAACGGGATTTCTGGCGGTGTGAAATTCTGTTCTTCGCAATGATCTTTGTAGTTCAATCCTACGCATAGTACTTTGTCTCCCCCATGTACCGGTGCTTTAAGAGTCACTGTTGATATAGGAACTGTTTCTTGTTTGGTGGCTTGTAACTTCTGCACTTTTTCGAAGACTCCTTTCTTCAAGATTTCTATAAGAGTGCTGGGTATTGTTGGATCAATCTTGTTGATGTCAACAATGTCATCACCAGATGATAATAGATATCCAACGCGGATTTCTTCTGGGTTATCTTTGTAAACAAATTGTACCAGCTGCATTCTTCTTTCTTTCTTATTACGATACACTGCACTAAAAACGTTCAGAATTCTTTTAGTCCAAATAAAAATGTCACTGGGATTAAATAAAATGTTTTGAACACAGATAAATGGTGGCTTTCTCCTCAAGATCTGTTGTTTAGCAACAAGTGGCAAAAGTGGCGATAGTACTGTCGCCTAGTTAAGATAAACGTACTGTTTTATACACAGTATCACGAGTCTTATCTACAATCTTACTCTCAAGTGGAAATATCAGGTTGATAGTGTCAGTTTGTGTGTAGTGCTTTGATGGATTTACGTAAACAATACGTAAGGGTTATGTAACTCAATGGACAATGGCATCTACTACGTTGTGTTTTTAACAATCTATACAATGAAAGCTGAATAGTATATAGTTTAGAATAGTTGTTGAACCTTTTAGTCATAAATAATGTTCACCGAAATGCGGCACATAGCAATTAGAACTTGTTACCTATGTTACACTACGGTAAATTAATTGTTGAGCAAACTTACACTCGATGTCGATTTGTCGTATTATAGCCATACATAAAAGCAATTTAAGTTGTTAGTAAATTTACTAAATTCTCTGAATATACAACCAAAAACTCAACGCAACGGCTAGTAATGGGTGAATATCAACAAAGTTCATTTTTTGTCAATTTTGGTGGCTCAATTTTTTCTTTAGTTTTCGTAAAAAATAACGATCTGGTAAAAGAATAGAATGTCCAAGCTTGAAGGATCTTCATGAGGGCTCAGAATATCTCCATAACTTTTTGAGATATTTTAGTTCAAAGTCTGGAGTGGCCACCAAAATTGAAAATCACCCACCAAAATCGAAAGTGCCCACCAAAATTGAAAATCAGTGGCACCAAAATTGATTTCTCCGTCAGAAACCTCAATCTCACTAATAAAGCTCAATGTCATTAATCTCAGAAATTCTCGGGAAGTATCAATAACTTTTATCGGTTTATAAAACTCTCTTTTGTTAAAAATAGGATAGATTCCGAGGTCTGGTCCTAAAGTCGGACTGACATGGTAGCGTTTTTGTTGGGGAGACTGCAGTACAACCCAAGTCTCGATCGAATCGAAAGCTTTCTCGCAGTCCACAAACACTAAACGGAGAGGCAGCTCTTCGGTCTCCTGTATAACCTGCCGCAGCGTATGTATGTGGTGTACGGTGCTAAAGCCATTATGGAATCCGGCTGGTTCGGGATGATTCTTGAAAACAACTTGTAGACATAGCTTAGAAGTGAGATGGGCCTATAATTCTTCAGCCGGGCATTGTAGCCTTTTTTGAAGAAGAGTACCACCACACCCCTGCACCATGCCTGTGGGGTTTTCCCCTCGGGTATGACGGAATCAAACAGCTTCTGTAGGGCCTTAAGTACTGGTTTTCCACCCGCCTTTAGGATTTCGGCCGTAATTCCGTCATCACCCGGTACTTTGTTGTTTTTAAGCGGTTCCAGGGCCATCCTAATCTCGTGCATCCAGATCTCGTCCGGGTGGTCTTCGGTAAAGTGTCGGGTCAGTCTAACTCTTGGGTCATTTGCTAGATTTACAACGGGTTTACTGGTTGAAGTGTATAACTGCCCATAGAATCTCTCAATCTCCCTCAGTAGCTCCGGTTTGGCCGATACGATCCTGCCATGGTCGGTCTTCAGTTCCGCGAGCTGGCTCTGCCCAATAGCCAGATCTCTTGCAAATGCCTGGGAGCCGCTCAATTGCATCTTTAATATGCTGGATTTAATGATCGGTCTATTGAGCTGCCGGTATTTCCACGCCTCGTCTGAAGACTGCAGGATCATCTCACGCCGCTCCTGCATGAGCTTGAGAGCATGATCAGAGAGTTTTTTGTTCTTATGTGCACGACGTGCCTTGAAGAACTTAGACCCGTATGGACAGTTTCCACGAACTTATCGTTGTATTCGTCCAAGGAGCTTCTTAGGCACTCGAAACGAGTCTGGAGTTCAAGCTTTTCAGATTGCAGCAGCTCTCGGGGTTTTGAATTTGGATCTGTGCTGGACAGAGCGTAGACTTCATCAGTCGAGACTTTTCAAGCTTGATATTGATGTTCAATGTGCCTCTTACTATGCCTTGATCGCTTCCGGTTTTAAACGAATTGATCGTAGTGACAACATTGAACATAATACGCTTCTTGGTTGACATGATGAAGTCAATCTCATTTGAAGTTGCACCATCGGGGCTCTGGCAGGTCCACTTCCTGTGCTCACGCTTTCTGAAGAAGGAGTTCATCCTATAGAGGCCCTCCTTCTCCATAAAACTAGCCAGTTGGTGACCCCGGTGGTTCCAACATCCAACCCCAAATTGCCTAGTTTCACGTTGAAGTCCCCAATGGCAACGGTGAAGTGCTTTTAAGCAGCCTTTCTTCGCTGGTCTGTTTTTAGCATTCTAAAAAGCAACAAAATAAATATATATGAATAAGAAACTTGGTCATTAGTATGCAACCCTTATAATAATAGGTTTTACTAACTGCCAAGTACATAACATATATTTGTTTGCTAATCCAACTGTCTTGCAACGTAAAAACTAGCTATATAGGTAATAACAATACATTTACAGTACATAATTAAAATCTGGTGGGTCATTTTCAATTTTGGTGGCGTGAAAACGCCACCAAAACCACCAAAATTGAGCCACCAAAATTGGAACCAGGCATAAAAAAAATCTTAAAAAATAAGGGTTTTAAGTTAAAATTAAATTAATGCCATTGATTTATGGGTCACCCAAATCATTAGCTATAGCATGTAGTTTACTATTATAACACTTTAAAATCAACAGTAAATCGATCCACCAAAAATTTAACAATTCTTGTCCCCCGTTCCGCCCAAGGCGAGTACTTATGTTTTTGGAGGGTAATCACCGCACTAATTACACACCTGACACTAATCGCACTAATGGCACGACTGATAGATGCGAAATAAATAACGCGATTGATCGCACACGCACGAAACTTCATGTTATAGTAAGTTGAAAAAGTGCCAGAAAAAATTTGATTTTTGCTTGGACAAACTTTGATCGAGTGTCCTGTGCTTTTAAATAAGATTTTGTAATATGGTTTAATTGTTTTTAGATAATTTGACTAATGCATATACTAACAAAATTGTTTATTTTTTATTATACCTCAAATTGTTACTTTGGTGAACGCAATTACATCAAAAAATGGAACTGGGACAAGCCACCAAACTTGAATTTAAAGGCGATTTTTTTTTTCCCTGATGATTTATATACACTTATAAAAAAATAAATGTGGCCCTAATTGAACCAAGTTACGTAGTTCACTACAAAAAAAAATCAGAAACATCCTATCATTTTACACCTCGATTCTCAACGTGGACACGTAAAATTTGCTGATTTGATATTCACCCTAATATTACTTCTATTAGTCTGTAAATAAATAATACTACATCAAAGATCCTTACGATATTACATTTACTTAGAAATTCTCATACTGCCTGTGGCGCTAGCATTCTACATTACAATATTAATAAGTTATGAACTGAATTAACAATAGACGATGAAAATAGTGAACTTTATTTATTTCTTAGAATAGCAAAATATCATGAAGAGAAGCGAAACACTTTTAATGTAATAATCCTATGAATAATTGAATACTTATCCTCGTCTTAAGGATTCTAAGTCTGATGTAAAGCGTTTTAAATGAAGCTGTTCTCGACTTTTGTAAACTTTGTGATATTTTCCTCGAAATATATCTGTTAAAGGTTCTCGGAGGAATTATTAATAAGGTAGCGTAGATCTTCGCGGAAATACCAATTACAAAAAATACGTTTCGAAATACCTTCTGTTTACAAAATTACATCTGCGAAGCAGTCATCATTCCAGAATTTGTATTTACGAAACCGTGAAAATGTAACGTAAAATTGGCTTCGATATAAGCGCTTGAGACTTTTCGAATACCTTAGGTAGGTATTCATATTTGAAATATTTCTAGGTACTATTATGCATCAGAATATTCGATGCCTAGTCATGTCACTGGAAAGGAAGATTCAATTAAATGTTTTTTAGTAAAAAAAGCACAAAGCAGGATGAAAGGGAAGACATGCTCCCGACATATTACCAGACCTCAATCAAGAACATTTTTACAGTCCACCATTTATGAATTCTTCCGTAACACCAGAATTAGACCCGAATCGGGACGCATCGCAAGAGTAAGACACAAATAACCATTAGCCGCCAAGCCGCCGCCAAGAGGAAACGATGAACCTTTTCAAACAGCAGAAAAATAGTGCGATTACTTATGCATCTGAGAGCGACAATTTGTAAGGTGTGGTAAATTCCAATGTAGCCAATCGGGGAAACGACAGCAGTACTTCATAACAAATGGTAGTTATGCGCCATTTACTAGGTAACAGTTTTAATCGCCCAAATGTGGTTCATTTAGATGATCTAGCTAATTATTATTACGAACTGAAGCCTACGTCGACTGAAACCGACTGCGGCGGCAGAAACTAGTAATTATTGACGAGAGTACATTTAATTACATTCAGGCCGTAGTTTCCAATCAGTTATGCATCCATCATTGTATTAATTATTGTGTCTCGGCTACCGTTATGTACGTAAGGTGTTATTAGCGCTAATAATACCTGCAGCCTGCTGCCTGCTAATAATATTTTGCTTTAGCTGTTATAATTGTGGTGTATTTCGAAAATACACACAAGGACAATGCAATGAAGTGCATTGTTAAACTAGCATAAGTACTGCTTAGGCAAAATACCAAAGAAACGATGGATGGACTGTGTGAAGGATAGCATGGCTAGAAAGGAGGTGACTGATGAGACGATGAGAAATTAATAGAGAAGTATGGAAGAAGAAGACATGCTGCGCCGACCCCATTCCTTGTTTATTTAAATTAAAAAAAATACAAGAGCTCTTAAAAGTGTCGCTATAAATAGTGAAGCTTATCGCGAGGAAACCGGCAATTCGTAGAACTAACAATTCGAAGACATGTGATATCTATCTACCCGCCAGTGCCGAAGGTTCCATACAACTCGATTCCTACCGGCTTCCCTTTGAAAACGGGCACAATCAGTATTCCATAGACAAATAATAAAAGCACATAAAAGATAAGTACTCCGGCTTACCTCTTAAAATAATGTACCCTTCGCTACTGCCACCCGCACTGTGTCCGTCTGCTGGATTACGTTCTGCTCTCTGACGCCCAGCTGAGGGACTCCTGTTAAAATCTTTAAAACATAACATAACATCACGCCTGTAATCCCCGAAGGGTTAGTGATGTGTATCTAACTAGGGAAGCACGAAACAAACGAACGAGTGTCTCTGTATAGTATCAGAGCTGGTTTATTACTGGTTCTACATAAGTAGTGAACTGACAATTTTAACAATTAGAACATGTGGGTAGGAGGACGGTAGTTATGCAGAGGTGTACCTAATAGTGCACCCACATTTCGACAGTTATGTTTTTTCGTTGTTCGAGTGGTCGCAAGCGCGACTGCTGAGCATGAGGTCCTGCTCCTGCCCCCGTAGCATGACCACCGTAGACATGGATTTTTTTGACGGAAGAATCGACAAAATGACAGATTGTGTCGACACAATGACAGATGTCTTTGCACTATCTGTCATTTTGTCGATTCTTCCGTCAATGAAATCCTTGACTACGGTGGTCATGCTACGAGGGTTGGGTTAGATTCACGGGTCGGGCTTTATTGGGTTTATCCATCAGAAATTTCTCAGTAGCAGCCACGGAGACTGGATTTGTGCCCGGTTGATAGCAATAGGCTCGCCCCCTATTACATGGGACTTAAAAACATCTAAATTGTATAACTATTCAACTCATTTCCCTGTCTATCCTCAATCTATCAGCTGTCGTAATAGTTCTGTCTGTATGTAATCAACAATGTTATCGCAGCCATGCACTGGCAGCACATAGTGACGATCCAATATCCATTAGATTAGTGCAGCTGATTGGATACGCAAGGATCCGCTCAGGTCAGGATGCGTCGTGGATTATATATTTGGGTCATGTCATGGCTGTTGAACACATTCTGGAGTAATTGAATGCAGTAGGTGGTATGGTATGTCACTAGTAGCGAAGGGTGAATAGTGAGCGTTTTTATATCACGTTTCCGTTTCTACGTGTCACGACACGATATCCCTTGGCATGACTATATATACGGTATGTTTCCATCTGAAAATCCTGAAAAACAGCGAAAACGAACTAAGCGAATGCTCTCGAGTATGCCGCACGTCATAAGTGGTAAGAATACATAAAGAGACAGTGGAAAAATATAGATATATAGAGTTTCATAAGTCTTCAGCAAATGCCGTCTTCAGGAATGAAATCGGAAAGAAATCGTGCTTTGACAATGAAATCATTAATTCACAAACATAAATAAGCCTTAAAATAGTTAAAGACTAGCTTGAGATTTTCAAAACATCCGATACTACCTCAAAACTTAATCAGCAATGTTCCAGCACATAAACCATTGCATCTACAACACGAGCCATCGTATCACAAGCTCATCTCCCTTGGCACTATTAAAACGATTCATTTATTCGAACACCTACTGGCATTAGGCTTTTATTGGGAAAAATAATTATTGCAAAAGCCTGGTATTAAGTAAGCAAGATGTCAGTCTCTCATCTGAATAACATCACAACTGTAATTCCCCATGGGTAAGGCAGAGGTGTACCTAATACTACACCCACATCATTTCTCCAGCTATATCTAAGTCGCATATAATATTGAGCGAGCCTATTGCTATCAACCGGAAAAACCCAATAACAATTTGCCCGACCCGGGACTCGAACCCAGGAACTCATGCTCAGCAGTCGCGATTGCGACCACTAGACCATGGAGGCAGTCGTAGTTGTGATCTGAATAATCTAGAAGCAAAAATAGATTGGGAAAAGTCTTCTAACCAAAAAACCAGAACTTAAAGAAAGATAGCTATGAAGAAAAACATCCACCTACCATTGTAGATTCATAGAAACTCCTTGATCTAATTAAACTGCGCACAGTCCCACATAGATAGATAACATAATATCGGTTTGTCCTACATCTAAACAATACGCTGATCAGTTGTAACATCTCGATACGGCCGCCATTGTTACTGTAGCAATGGTATTAGATTATTGGCCTGATTATACTGAGCAGAATGCGGTATTGAATTAGCAAGGCAAGGAATCTTGATTATGTAGTGTTTACAGTATAAATCAGTGCAGTGACTGACTAAAACCGCCCTAAACTATGCATCGAGACTAAGCAGGTTCACTGTCTATAAGGATTCGTATAAGAATGAACAGCCGAGCAACACAAAAAAAGATGACAGATGATATGTTTAAATATTATATGTATGTCTGTTCAAATCTTTGAATACTGGCTGGATGGGGTATACTCGACCCATCTCGGACTCAATGAGAGTGTGGATCCCCAACACAGGATATGTCACGCCTTCGCTCCTGCCCGTCGTGCACAACTAATTGCATCCTCCAGGACTTGAATGAGGCAAACGACAGAGCTGTCCAGGTTGCTAGGCGGACAAAATCTGAGTCATGATCCGAGAAGAGGAAGAATGACGTATTTAAATTCCAAAGCTTTGTCTTATAGTTAGTCAGTAGTTATGCTAATTATAGAAACAGTGACCACTACTCGAGATCTAAGGGAGTTTGGTTTTCTAAATTGGATTTTCGGTGTCCGAAATGTGACTTAGAAACTGATAGTCTTAACTATAAAATGCAGAAACTAACGTGGGGTAACCGAAAACTGACCATTTTCATCCCAAAAGTTCCACTATGGCCGTAACTACAGATTACCTTCCCGTTTCAGTCACCGTAACAACTAAGAAACACAGGTACCTACAATATGTACATATTCAAGTACACCATTAGTACTTCCATTACCAACATAATGCTTTTACATAAGGTGCATTATCGTATGTGTTAACATGACGATAACATGTTAGTGGTGGTCGTTACAGCAATCAAAGCCGTTAGCAATGTTCCCGGGTATTGAAGGCAAATGTTTTGCATAATGTGTATCGAGTGGTATACAGGGTGGAAGGCACATCGATGCACAAACGGTTACCACGTATTGAGTACATCATTCCAAACGCCACATATAAATTTTTCATCAGTATTTTTTTTTAAGTAAGCTGTTTCCTACAAAACTGTATGACACACACATTTTTTTTAAATTGCCAATGAAAAATTTTTAAGTTTGGAATGACGTACTGAATCTGTGGTATTCGTTTGAACGTCATTATTTATATTTCATCTGTTACATCCATACACTTGTGAGTGTTTAAATGTAAATAAAAAAACGTTGATGTTATCTTGTCGAAAAACAATTTAATAAATAAATCACTTTTTTTATAAATGCAAAACTTCTTAAAAGAAAATCTATGAAATAAAGAGAACAAGTAACTTTAGTATTTACAGATAATAACTAAGAAATTACGATTAGCACTCAAACATGTTTTTACAAAACGGATTATTTTTTGGTTATTAAATATCTTTCTACGATGGCACAGCTACGTAACACAATACAATAAATAGAAAAACTATTATCAATAACAAAATAACCCTAAGTTATGTTACAAATTACGTATATCAAAACACTTCTGCAATTCCAAATAAATAATAAACTTTGTAGGAACTAAAACAACTACTTAAGTAGAAATACGCAGCGAGTATCAGAAAAGTGTGATCATATGGTACACAGTTACACACGGCGACACATAAAGCGATACATTTCCAGTATAACTTGGCCTCGCTTTGTACAGATTTCTCGTACAATGAGAAATCCGCATAAACTGGTTATGCATAACTTGATTGGTTGCCATGCGTAACAACCACCTGATACTAGCTTCATCCATTTAGACTCGAAGCCGACCCTAAAATATGTAGTTGGAAAAACGCCATGCAGATAATGGTACCGACTATCAAACTGGACAAAATTCTCGATAGTTGCAAATTCGTGATCGCGGAAAAATATAAAAAAAAAACTAAAAAAAAAAACAAAATAAAAAAACTAAAATTTCAGTACCAAATTCAAATTCAAAATCATTTGATATCCCTTCACAAACCATGACTTAATAAATACAGTATAAAACTAAGGTACAAAAGTTAGAGAGACTGGTGTCTGCACTAGGTATACCTAGATCACCAGGGTCCCACCACACGGTAAGAACGTTATATAAATATTTTAAGCATATTAAATTATTTATTTAAAATGTGAGGGGAACGTGAAGATCCTGTGTGAGTCTACCGACCTAACTGTATGGGAAAGCCGGTTATTTTTTCGCGAATACGATCTTGGTTGCATGGATAAATATATTTTCAGTTTGATGGACTGTACTACACCCTTGAAATGGTCACACATTTTTAAATACAGGCTGCATTAGAAAATTATATCAATAATTTGAGCAACATTCAATACCTTCCAAAATTCCTAATTTCCTATTACCAAATTTTCTTGCAATTAATATAATAAAACCAAGTAATAATAAATCTTAAATGTACAAAAGCCATTGGGTAGATTAGACTATACAATAAATCCCTAAAATATATTTACAAAACAATAAGTTTAAAAGTCCTTTTCGATACTAAATATCAATTAGTTTCAACGAGCAAAAACAAATTCGTTGAATGCTCAACTAGTTAGCAATAGAGTTTATATCGATTCATTTGTATTCAGCAGCCGAGGGGCACAATATATAATAGAAACAGAAAAACCGCTCCGTACAACGAGAAGAAGAGAACAGGTACACGCAAACATAGTGCCAAAAATTATTATTTCCCAGTACGTAACATTATGTCCCAGGAATAGTATGCACTTCGGCCAGCATCGTCTATCTTCGAAAATACGGATACGCAATAATTTTCGATTACCATAGTTAAATACGTAGATATAAAAACTGTAGGAGGTTTAGAATCTAGAGTCTTTTTGCAATTGCCTGTAGTCAATTCCAAAAAACTTTGATCAGACTAAATGGAAACTTCAAATCGAGTAGTGATAGGTACTACAACGCGCGGCATTACAAATCTTATAAACTTTGTTTCAGTGAGGGGTCACTCTATGGCGCGATGATCGGGATAATTCGGAAATACGAAGGTTACCGAAACGCATATCTTTTGTAGTTTAAGGTAAAGGAGGAAGCGCCAGGGCAGCCCGCGAAGTTATTTTTTTACATTTTTATTTAATTTCGTGGCATACGTGTTACTAGCGCGACTCATTTTTCATAAACATACAATCTGACACTAACTTGGAACAAACGTAAGAAAAGTTGAATTTCGTGGGCCACCCTGGCACTTCCACCTATGTGTAATCTCAAACTAACCCAAACGAATGCAAGTCGTGAGTGCGCCTGCACGCGCTGTACGTGGAGCGTGTTGTGCGCGAGCCTTCTGTACCCATCTACATTGTGCTACAGCCGTTAGACAGGTTTACAAATAATGTAATTCATCAAGTGAGATTAAGTTCCAGGGAAAAAGACGATTCTCTAAATTGGATTTATTAGATGAAGACATAGATACTGAGGTTTTTTATACTTGGAATCGTTTCGACAAAAACAGCGTTAATTTAAACTACGTAATTACAACGTTTCACAAAAAGATCTTTTTAAAATGTGGATAGTCGTTTTATCAAAAAAAAAAACTCAAGTAACAAAAAGAAACAGACACGAATTTATGTTTTTTCTTCATAAGAAACAAACGATGCTTCAACATTTTCTCAATCAAATACTGTATCGCAAAAAAAATACAAAATAAATGATAACATGTTCCTATAAATTTCACATTTCTTTGAATAAATTCACTTAAACATTTTTCTCTAACACATTCTTGTCATGCCGTTTCACACTTATGACACCCTCGGGAGAACGTACCCGAGCCTCACCCCCCCCCCCCGCCCGTATGTCATTTAATATCAAAACATTTTGATCGCTCCTTCGTCGTATCGTTTATCTAATTCGATTTCATCGTTTTCGTGTAACGTTGTTACAGGAAATACAACATAAGTGTTACTTTCTTCGTTTTTGACGTGACAACGTCTTATAATTCGATGGAGCTGGCTGCACGCACGAAAAAATGAGGCGTTACCTCGCTCTGAGGCGTTCCATAAAACAATTGCTCAACGCACATTCATTTTTTGAAAAATGCAACCATTCCATCAGTTGTTAGTGACGTTGTCACGTTCAACTATCGTCAGTAAACCGACTTTACAGACAACCGATTTTTTTAAAACAGCTCCGTTATTACCTCGACAGACATTTTGAATATCTGCTTTTGCGAATTTAGTTTTATATCAGTAGCATCAATATCAACAAGTCATCTTTCCTCAAAAGAAACTCTTCTCCAAAGATCTCTTCTTCATCATTTAAATCACAATCACATGCTTATTCACAATGAACATCATATTCTTTTACTCTTAAAATAAAATACATTCGTTCTTCAAGAATCACAAGGCAACTGGGTATATCTCAAACACATTCCTATATTTTCCTCTGGACTTCGTTTAATCGTTGGTGGTCCGAAATGCACCGACACCGCGAAGGGTGTGACGGAGGTCTCCACGTGGCAGTCCTGGCGCTGCCGTGCGGGGCAGAACGTGCTGCCGCAGTGGTGAGGGTCGCACACTCCTGCGCCGAAGTACGAGCTCTGGAAGATCGATATATTTGTTAGATAAACAAACATCATGCATTTGCTATACTATAACACTCTTTTAGTAAAACTTAACAGACAGATTTGTTGCTAAATAATAACAGCCGCTCGCATCGATCTTTAGGTTAAGCCGTGCTTGCCTAGGTTGGTCTGTGGATGTCTCACCACCTAACATACCGAGTTTCCTCCGTGCTGCGTAAAGCACGTTAAGCCGTTGGTCCCGGCTGTCATTTGTAGATCTTTGACAGTCGTTACAGGTAGTCAGTGGCCCGAAAGTCTCACAACCAGACTTAAAAAGGAGTATCGTATTACCTAGTACTGTGTGGAGGTCAGATAGGCAGTCTTTCCATGTAAAATACTAGTATTCAGCTGCGTCCGGTTAGTCTGGAAGCCGACCTCAACATAGTTGGGAAAAGGCTACGCAGATGATGATGTGTTGCTAGGAAGTTTATTCCACCACTTCTTCTCTCCAAAAAAAAACATTACGAAGTGGCGTAGGATGAAAGTTTTGGAGAGCCGCCTTACACTATCTTGACGTTTAAAAATTGTTGATTTAGAATCAAACTTTTTTAATTGATTTGAATAAACGACTTGATATTAGTTCTGAGACTTCATAATTGCAATTCCGACGATGAACAGTAATTAGGCCCGTAATATAAAATGTCTTACATGCTAATCTGTTCCTAAATCTAGTTCACGTTTTAGATACAATATAAACCTAAAGCCAATTCTAGAGCCTATTAGGACTTCAAAGCAAATGGTTACAAAGAAAATGATTTTCATTATCGCTTAAAATTGAGAATCACTTAAAGAGCCTCGTAAATTGACACGATAAATATCCCAACATGAAATACAAACACGGTATTTGAAAACCGTAATTTTAAAGGCACGCTAATTAGTATAAGATCGTGTTTACCTTCCTCGCTAAAAGTAGCAAACATGATGGATAATTGTTTTAAATCGTGCCATTAAAGTCTTGCCTAAAGTTGATGTAACGTTATTGGTACAATCTCTCCGTAGCTTTAAACTTCAGAAAGTTAACCGTTGAGTTACTTATCAATCAATTATTTCTGGCTGAAATGTTACATGAGGTAGTTTGAATTCCTGAAGTAGGCTTATGTGAAGCGAGGATTCGAGCTTTTGTTTAGATAAAATAACATAATACTACGCTTGTAATCCATATACGAAGGGCTTGGTTAGGTATACCCACATTTCGCCAGTTATGTTTAAGTCCCATGTAATAGGGGGCGAGCCTATTGCCATCAATCGAGCACAAATCCAGACTCCGTAGCTGCTAGATCTTAGTGCGTAGTGTTAGTTTCCTGTTTGAGAAACCCCATCACCAACCCAGGAATCGAACCCAGGCCCTCATGCTTAGCAGTCACGCTTGTGGCCATGAGACCACCGAGGAGCTTTTATTTATGCAAGAGTAATTAATTTTTTGAGTGGTATTCGTTTTAACTATTTTGTATTTTTAATCAACCCTTTCGTCGCGGACCTCCTTCAATCATAATTCTAACTATGGCTTTAATTAATTGGAAGTCTGAATAAACTCTAACCGTTTTACTATTCAAGAAGTTCAGAAAGAATATATCTCAGCACTTTCCATTTAGTATTATCCAACTGTGACCAACACTCTATAAAGCGGGTCATTCTTACGAGAACTTTAACAATATTACTTCCGTTCCTGATTATTAACTTCACAAGTATTCTGAAGTTTCTCTTTTATATTCCAGCCTTTAATGGAAATCCTAAGCTTTAATACTATTATAATTAGACTCTCCGACACGAAGTTTTTAACTTTTAGACGAAATTGATATTGAAATATTGCAAATTTTTGTTCACGAGTGCCTCGTTGGTCTAATTGTCGCAACCGCGGGTACGATTCCCAGGTCGGGCAAAGTGTTATTGAGTTTTTCCATCAGGAATTTCTCAGTAGCAGCCACGGAGTCTGGATTTGTGCCCAGTTGATGGCAATAGGCTTGCCCACTATTACATGGGACTTAAACATAACTGGCGAAATGTGGATTTACTAATGTGTACACCTCTGCCTAATTCTTCGTTGTTTACAAGCGTGATGTTCCAGGCTAACCAGATGCATCTGCATACCATACCATACCATACCATACCATATTTTACATCGAGCGCCTGCCTATCTCACCACCACAACCCAGCTAGTACTGGGCAATACGATACCCCTTGGTAACTGGTTGTCAGGCTTTCGGGTCACTGACTACCTAACGACTGTCAAAGCTTTACAAAATGACAGCCGGGACCAACGGCTTAACGTGCTTTCCGAGGCACGGTGGAAAGCGCGGCTTAACCTCGAAGACCGACCCGTGAGCCAGACGCTTTCAAAAAAAGCAAAACAAATTAAGTTGTTATCTATATAAACTCACCGATATAAAATATTCGTTTTCACAGGGTATAGTAATCCTATCGTCACACCGCTGTCTCCCGAAGCCCGTGAGGCCTATCCCGTAGTTCCCGTAGCCGAAGTACCGGAACCTGTCATCTCCGTCAGGGTAGTGCTGCGAGTACGGCGACCAGCGCGACCAGCTGGAGGACCTGGCCTGACCCCACATCCAAGACGAGATATACGTCCAGATCTAGATGTGGTTAGTGAGGGGTTAAACTAGCTACGGGGCAGGGTTGTATATAAATGTATAGATATAATGGAGAAGGTCGATTTTGTTATGGCAAATCATTCTTAAGTTTTACGTTTTTTCAAAGTGACAATATTGAAAGAAGGAATAAATACATTGAGAGTCCCATCTTACTACTATACTCGAGCTCCACGCAGGTAAAACCGCGGGCTATAAGCTTGTAAGTCATCATAAAAGTCAGAAAACCTTTGAATTTAAATAAAATAGTAAAAGAAAATGTCTTAGTAACACGCATAAAATTCATCTGTGACCGTCAATTCGCTGAAGAGGATATAAGAGCAATGACGTAATGCACTCGTTCGCTTCACTGAGTACATAAAGCGGAATGTCGTCACAAGCTGGTAATACAGAGTGAACTTTTCAAGTGGGCGTGGATGGCCAAACCGAAACTATGAAGAATAGCGAAAAATGCTCAAAGTAATCTCAAGTCTGATTTGAATGAAAACTAAAACTGCATCATTGGATTTTTGTCCTATGTTTACTTTTTTAATATAATATTGTTTTATTGTCAATTCAACTTTTTTTTTTGTTTTGTCCTGTGTGAGTCTAATAAATACTTTTTCTTTCTTTCTTTCTTTTAGTAGTTTCGGATTTGGCTACCCACGCACACTTGAATAAACCATCCTGTATAGGATTTCGTTTGAAAGATATTTCCAACTAGTCTAATGCTAGTGTGGTCCGTAGCTTGGCTTGCTAATAGAAAATATTTTACTGAAAAGTCAAGATCTTGGAACGTTAAAGGAAATATTCTGATTACTTTTAAGAACGTGAAATATTTTCTGCAAAAATATTTAAAAACTTTGACTGAGTTTATAATCGTCTACAAGCTAGAAAATAATATCGAAATTCTCCATTAGGGCAATAATATTAAATATAATAATTATGTTTTATGAAAGCTAGGTCTCCAATTTTCGTAGTGTTATAATTAAGGAATTAACCTTACGCATATTTTGTTTAATAAGCCTTTTCTGGGTAAGAATATAGGGATCGTATCTCATAAACATAAGATATCATTATTAATTCTTAGTTATGTATCCATTATGCATACCTTTGTTATTGTTTTGTAATTCATTGCGTCTGTCAATTTTTTTAGTAAAATTATGGTAATTAATAATGTGTTTCCAAAGCTGTGGGTACCCGTAGTTCAATATTAGTTGCATATAATTATTTCAAAATAAAAGAGAGCCTATTTTCAAGAGGGCTCTTCGTAAAACACACAGTATGCAAACATCAATGATGTTGTTTGGTCCATGGCCAATCAGAGCAAAAATCTAAAAGATGCAATTATCCCAGCAGCTTATACTTTTCAAAATTCTTCACTCACTCAAATTACAAAATCTGATCAAAAACCCAAACTGGGCTTACGTATAACGCATCACTAAACTTAAAGGAACTCCATCTTCCATATTATCCTTTGACGGAACCAAAAATAAATCCCCATTTCAGCAAAACGAGCTTCGTTTAAAGTTAAAAACTTCCTTACTGAAGATATTTTCCTGTATGCACAGTTTTTAAGAGGTCGGCAAATCATAGAGTGAGTCAGCTGCAGAGTTGCATGTTGCAGAGTTTGCCAACAATTTATGGCACTGTTGAGACCGTCCATAAAAGTGTGGAGCTAGTTTACACTTTCAAAAGTTGTAAGAAGTTCCTTTGGATTTGAAAAGATAAATTGAGTGAGGTAAGTGTTAGTTTGGCCTGTACAAACGCTTTTGAATTTTGATTATGATGCTATCAAGAAATAAATGTGTATGTCAGTATTGCTGCTTAGAATCTTTGCACGAGCTTTTGATTTGATATTGAATCTAATTTATTTCTCGAATTTGTTTAAAAATAATAACCGGCTGTTGGCGCAATTGTATTTGGTCGTTTTCCTGAATTTGATTGACTCTGGATTTCGGACAAACGACCTAGTGTAAAAGAACGGGGTCAAGTACGCCCGCATTCGGGCAATCTTGTTCGGTTTCATGAGTCGACTTCATTCAAACTACGCGTAGTCTACTAAATGCATCGGGTGCCCGAATTCGAGTAGTCTCTCGAGCCCCCGAATACGGGCTAACGACCAAGTTTAACTTGCGCCATTACTACGGCACATCCAATTTTAGAAAAGTATGGCTTTCAGTAGCGAAGGGTCAATTTTTGTAAGAGGTAAGCCGGAGTACATTATCTTTACTGTATATAATATTATTGGCTATAGAATACTGACTGTGCCATTTTTCAAAGGGAAGCCGGTAGGAATCGGGTTGTATGGAACCTTCGCCACTGATGGCTTTATAGAGCATCTTTTCTGTCATACATATTAACACTCCGTTTCGTGAACTCGATGTACCAAATTAAAGTCCAGTTACTGCAAACTATGTGCTCTATCAAGTCTATTTCTTATTCATGCTTACCCTGGAGATAAGGCCAGGTTGTGACTGCTGGGCGGTATCTATCTCAGGATCGTTGCCAGAACCTTCCATTTCATCTTCTTGAGTTTGTGTGTCATCTGCTGGCATCATTTCTTCTTGTTGCATGTCTATGGAAAGTCTTGAAATTAAAAATCTCTTCGTTAAATTTATTCCTAGTGGAAGAGGATAAATAGCTATTTCTACAATTCCATTTTTTAACAAAAAAGCTTGGATTTTAGTGTGGAAAACCTACATTACGCACTTGCTTTTTAAAAGGTTTGCTTGGTACGTATCGTATTATAAAAATAAATAAATAAATTCATTTAATTCAGATATTACAAGATCCATATAATACATTGACATTAAATACAGAACTTACTTATCTACCTTAGTATTTAAACTTAAATACGTATTACCCAGTCATTTTGGGTTGTGGAGTTCCATGTAAAAAATATTGGCATTAAGTTTCATCTGCTTAGACTGAAAACCGACTCAAACTCTCTTGGGAAAAGGATGAAGCTCGGTCTACCACAGAGGATTTTACAAAAAAATCCACTGTTCTATCAATAAGTCAGTAGCGACCTTTATGCGGACTGTACCTTCATCGTTAATAGTAAACATAGGAAAGTACAACGACCCCTGCGTAAAAACAAGTAAGTATTTACACCAGGCATTAAAATCAAGGAAAGGCGGCATAGTAATAGGCAATAACTCTGCCAGAGCTCACGAAGGTCGCAAGTTCAAATCCGACCAGCATAAAGTTAGTAACAAATGGGCTTTGTTTGTAAAGTTAACTGGAATATGAATGGTAGAATAATAAACATGAATAATAATGTAGAACAGAATACCTTCTGTTTTTACGATTTGCATGCCAAAGGGTTTGTCTGTTCGCCTAAAGGTTATGGAGGTCAGATGGGCGGTCACACAGATACAATGAAATTAAAAACTCAACTCTCAATTTTTGTTTATTTTTTGTTCTTAGGCTTCATTTATTTTTTATACAGGGTGTATTTTAAACCTAGATAATGCGTTATAGTAATAACCAGTAAGCCAGTTTACCGTATGTCATTACTTCCTAGAATTTCGTCCCTTATAGCGTCGCTGTAAGGAAGAAGAAGAAGACATGCTGCGCCGACCCCAAATAAATTGGGATAAGGGCAAGAGAATGATGATGATGATAGCGACGCTATCGAATGGTGTAATAATACACTGTGTGTTTGGTTCGATTCCTGGCTAGTAATTTTGATTTTTCAAAAATCCAATGATGCAGTTTTAGTTTTCATGAAAATCGGACTCGAGACTCCTTTGAGTAATTTTCGCTATGCCTCATAGTTTCGGATTTAGACTTGAAAAATTCATCCCCTATATAATATAGTATAATTGAATACTGCTCGCCTTTAACTTGATCATATTTAACTAATTCCTAGGTGGTAATGCTTTAAGTCAGGTCAGAGTTTTTATGCCGCCCATGGGGATACAAACTCTGAGACCAGGTTAGGCACTAACCACACGATAAAGAAGAAAATGCTTTAGTAAAATTATTTGTGACCTTGTTATAGGTACTTTGCGTTCACTTACCAGCTGGGTCCATAACTATTGGTGTCCCACTGCCGGGTCCTATCCTGAAGGAGCGGCTGTCACATGGACTGTATCTAACTGAACAGAAGCCGGTGTTCCTTCTGATGCATGCCTTGTAGTCTTGACTGGCCAGGTGACGCCCGTTCGATGCATAGTTGAACGTTCTTATTGTTCCTGTTGAGTGAAAAGACATGATAAAGACAATTGGAAATGATAAATATATCCAGTAGACCTAACAAACTAAACGTAACGTAAATTCAAACGATTTAAAAAATGATTACTTAGTTTTAAGACCTTATTGATATTTTTGGATATTACAAAAATTACACAAAATGCTACATCAGAGCATTTTAGATTTAAAAAAAAACATTAGAATTTACGTTTCGTTTACATCACAGCGGCAGGTGATTGACCTCGCGCTTCTCGTTGCCCGTTTACATTTTACGTTACGAGATTAAACGACGATAAAAATGGCATAGCCATCGATACAACAGCAGCGTGGCAACACGTCGTAGCAAACAGTGATATCTATCAGGATAGTGCAATTCCACCGCTCTGACCATCGCTGCTGCTCTAGTCTTACTTCCAACCTTCCCAGCAGAACTGAGTTTTAATTTGTTCATGGGACTATTTCCTAACCATTATCATTAGTATAGTGCTGAAGACAATGATACGGCACAGTGTTGGCTAGCGGCAACTGCGCGAGGTGCATGAGCCAGATGCGCGGCATGTGACCGCCGCGCATGCGCATTGACCAGCTGATGGTCTTACTGCCTGGCAGGTCACTGTCCTCGCGCTTCTCACAGCCCGTTGACTTGCGACGTAACGAGATAAGCTAAAAAAAATGCCACGACCGCTGATACTGCAGCAATGGCACGTCACGGTAAACAGTGAACACTATCAGGATGCTTTACTTCTGTTGCAACTTTGCTGCCGCTGTAGTCCTTCGTTGACAGAATTCTGATTTGATATTGAACTCACCATTATCATTATCATAGTACTGCAGACAGTGATGCGGCGCGGTGTTCGCAAGCGGCATCTGCGCGAGGCGCATGAGCCAGATGCGCGGCATGTCCCCGCTGCGCATGCGCATCGATAAGTTGATGGTCTTAGTGCCGGGCAGGTCACCGTCCTCGCGCTGCTCACTGCCCGTTGATAGCGTGTAGTAAACTGGAAGTTATGACATACGTAGGGAAGTAAACCTTTTGTAAAACTTGTTTTTTTTAGTTAGAAACGTGGAAACTAAAAAAAAAAAACATTTCCCCACACGTTGTTGTTTTGTTTATAATTAAATGTTTTCATGGAATCTCATAGGCTTCTGAAAAGTCACCGATAGCAAAGCGCATCAGACATACCGCTTGTTCATGCTACTCAGTATAAAGAGCCAACCACAACAAGGTCTGAAACAACTTTATATATTTACCGTGTTATCATTAACACTAGAAACGGGATATTTACCATGTTTACTGATTTTTATGAGTTCCCGATATTTCGGCGCTGTTGCAAGTGATCACGGAACTAAAAAAATCAGTAAACATGGTAAATATCCCGTTTCTAGTGCTAATGATAATGTTAGTGACCGTGATAGTTTAAAATTTTACCGTGTTGTCCATGGTTCTGTCCACACAGGGTGAACTGGCTGTCTCCGTCTCTTAAGATCATGGCATCCTCAGTACAGTCTCCCGTGGTTCTGTTTGGTTGACCCTGAGGTAGAACAAACGTATAACTTTAATATCCAATCAAATAGGAGTACGGACAACTTACTTTCTTCTTTCAGCCTAGAGATTTTAAACAGTTTTCTTTTTATACCACTATGGGATAGTCATACCTATCAGGTGTGACAAGTTTCGCCTGTATAGCCTCTGTCTAAAGTCTATCTGATCTCACAATCGTGGCTAGGTTGTAACAGCCGCACGCATCGATCGTAAGTTAAGCGTTGCTTAAACTGATTTAAAAAAGTCTAACAACCAGCCTTACGTCAGCAAGTTTTACTCAATAACTTCATTGTGAAGATCAGATAGGCTGTCACTCCATGTAAAACACTGGCATTCAGCTGTATCCGGTAAGATTAAAGCTAACCCCAACACAAAAATAATGATGATGACTCACAATAGTAAAGTGCAGGAAGTCGATCCTGAGCTGCATGATGCCGGCGTGGGTCTTCTCTATGGTAATGTTGCAGTCCTGCTCGCCCCCCCACAGCTCGGGGAAGCCGGGCGACATGAAGTACGTCAGGTTATTCTGCACAGCCCCGCCGCAGGATACCTCGACTGTAACAAGTTGGTATGTGGAGATTTTTTTAATTCAGAACTGATGAATGAGAGATTAAAACAGAGTTTGACGAAATTTTGGGAGACTATCTTGTCGAATGGACGTATCGTATCCACTTGTCCCCAACACAAACGATGCTTCTATCTGTGATGTGACACTTCCACAGAATACTAAAAGAATAACAAAATTATTAAATCAGAGTAAAAAAAATCAACATCATGATTGTTTATAAATCTGAGATTTATTCAGATTATATGACAACTAACGAAGAAACTTCTCATAAAATGTTTGATATAAGAAACTAGTAGTTATAAACCTGCTAAAGAAAACGTGATCCAATGCATAAAAACGTCTCCTCATAAGCCAACATTTTATAGAAAAAAAACGAACTAATCAAATATGAGAGTCAAGTTATTTATTAAGCAAGCTGCTACCAGCTAGCCACATCTGAAAACCTCTACGGAATTCCATTCACGGTAAGCAAAGTCCGCACTCGTAATCGAATCTAACTGCTTTTCATAATAATATGGGCCTCATCATGTCATTATGCCGAAGCCCGTAGTTACGTCAAATTTGAAGCTCGCATTTATTTTCATTCAATTAAAATGGGTTCACAGTACTTTCACTTTTGAAGGGAAATTGTGACTACGGCTACGTTATGAGTAAAATAAGTTGGATTGTAGGAAAATATGATTCAGTTTTTCATGATTTGACTGTCTCGATATAACAACTCTGTTTCGTTATAAAAACAAATGCACCTAAGATTAAGGCAAGAACTTTCTGTAAGTAAAAAAAATTGAATACTGAATATTTGGAAATCTAACAGATACGAAAATCCCTCTTTTTTCTTTTTTTTCTAATAGATGCCCTTCGTCTGGGGCGAGCGGAGGGTTATGTCGGACTCTAACCGCCCAAAAACCCCGGGAGATACAAGTACATCCGCGGTCACCCCTGACTGGTATCAGCCAGTCACGGCGGGCCCCATCACCAAGTGCGGCCATCGACACAAGCGTACGTTCTCCATGACGGCGCGCAGGAACCCAGTTCGCCGCTCGATACGAAAATACCTACAAACGTAGCAAACTAGGTACAATTCCATTCCTACCTGTTTCGTGTTCCCATAAATAATGATATAAGTTAAACTTTCGATACGCCGGAAACTTTAACATCAAGAAGGTAATTAGCAAGGAACTCATTATTAATTAAGGTTAATTAAGGAGAGGATATTAACCGTAATAGGGGAGATATTCGCGAGATACCGCTCGATAAAATAATATTAATTTGCCTAAGCTTAGCAAGATTTTAACAATATTGGGAGACTTTATTTGAAAGAGGGCTCTTGACTTAGTACTAAATATCCGCCGCACGGGTTTACAAAGGCGGTCGAGATCGGTCCAAGGATGGGGAACACCTCTCATTGCCAAGCACGTGAAACTATATTTTGTAGATCTTTGGTAGTCGGTTAAGGTGGTAGTCAGAAGTCCGACATAAACTTCTTCGTCTTCGTCTTTCGTCTTTGGTATCGTGCTACCCATACATTTACTGGATTGTAGAGGTCCAGATAGATTTAATGTAGAATAGACCGCATCCGGTTAAACTGTATTACGGAAGTCAAATTATGGGAGAATATTATGGGTTTGCCTCCACCGATCACGTTATCATATTAGCCATGATGTTAGTCCGTTTAGTGCAGAAATTACATTCAAACTAATAGTTGAATTCTCGGCTAATGCGGTGTCAATTTTTTACTGGCTTACAATGATTTATTTATTTTCAACGAGCCTAAAGAATGTCATTTTATTACAAAGCAATGATTAATGATGATTCTATTTGTGCCTCTTACTGTCAAATTCAAGTTTAATATTTTGCGGACATGGTATTAATTTGTTGATTAATAAATCAACGAATTAACGTCTTGGTAACTTGGTAAAATGCCTTCAAAGTATGTAAAGACATAATTACACAATATTAGCAAAAAAAATACTCATGTATTAAACTTGCCATTTATCACAGATTAACAATACCGAAATATACACAGACTATAAAAATAATTTATGAATAATATGATCGTAACACTAACCTATTTCGTAGTAGGCCAACGCGTATGATGGCGATTTTTATACTCTGTGAAAATTAGCATAATTTATGAGTCGACACGCTTGTTACTTCTAAACTTAACGGAAGCGGATTTAATATAATTGCTTGTATTTATCATGGGATTATTTTTTATGGTCATTACGGGATTATTATGTCTTTACAGTCTTATTATTGCCGTCAGGCTTTTCTTCAAGTGACGTCACTATAATTTAAATATAATCAACTGAAGAAGTGTATTAAGAAGGAATAATCCAACTACTAACTCTTCACTTCAAGTAGGAAAAAATCATGGTGAACAAACTTAGACCCAGGGCATAAGATGTATGCGCTGACCAGAGGGAATGCACAATGGCAATCAGCGATAACGAAGACAGAAAAGTAAAAACGTTTTGGATTGACACAAGATTGGTAGGTATATGCTACCGAAATGTGAAACCGAAAACACAGAACTAATATAAATGTACCAAGTTTGACATATCGATGCATTTTCGCTTGACAAGCAGCGCCATCTTGAACTACACACTTAAAGTGGTCATACTGTAGAAATACGACACGCTTTGGTACCGATTGCCATTTGTCTCGGCCTTGAGGGTGGCTCAAAAGACATAAATGAACAATTGCCAATCGTCTATGACCGGAAAAAAAGTATACAAATAATGCCAAAGAATCCTGCTACAAAACCATCAATGATTAAATGACACTTCTTATAAAAAACGTCTGCAGTACATTGAACCAGTTGTAATTTATTGTAGTGAAAGTAGATTACTTAGAACAAGTGAACTGGTACAAAATTGCAACTAGTTTTTGACAATGTCTGTCTGTACGTACGTGTTACACATAAATTAATCCGTTACTTGACCGAGCCTTGCCCCCACACCGAGCATCCACACCGACCGAGCTTGCCTGACATTATCTTAAAAAAAAACTTCTTTGAAAATCGGTGACTGTACCTATGTGGCACGACTATGGAAACTTTTGGCTTTTTTTGCTAAAATACTACATTGTGTTGAATATCAGAAACGGAAATCACACGCCTAAAGATTTAATGATAATCTGTTACTGCCTTCCTGTAGATCATTAGATTAGGAATAAACATTTGTTACCACTGCTGATTCACTCATCATTATCGCTGCAGCCAAAATGTGTTCACGCCTCCCCAAGCATCCCTCTCAAGCTACACTGACCGGTCCTGTGTATGATTGCTAATCCAGAACCCATGGCCATCAGTGCAAACTATGTCTCCAGCCCATTGCAACTCAAGTTCCAAAATTCGTCGGGCGCTTGGTGTTTCTTTTAATATAGGGGCTAGTAGTCACAAGCGCGACTGTTGGGCAAGATGTCCTGGGTGCGATTCCCGGTTCGGGCAGTGTGTTATTGAATTTTTCCATCAGATATTCTCAATATCAACCACGGAGGCTCGCCCCTTGTTACATGGAACTTGAGCATTACTGGCGAAATGTGGGTGTACACCCAGTATTAGATACACCTCCGCCTAACCCTTCGGTGATTGTTAACATGTAGTGTTAAGAGCGTTAAAGTCTTACGGCATTTCATACAAACTTCCAAGTGATTTTTTTAGAAATTACTGAACCGATTTTAATGAAACTTCGTATAAGCAGAATACATAAGTCTAAAAACTTGACAGACAACATTTTAGAAAAATAGTGCTACAGCTAAATTAGGCCGATTTTAGATTTTCCATAGAAACAGAAATTTCCAATTATCTTTTTTTTAAAAACACATTTCGAAAAGATCTCTGTCAAGTTTTTAGACTTATGTGTCCTGCGTACGAAGTTTCATTTAAATCGGTTCAGTCATTTCGAAAAAAAATCACTTGAAAGTTTGTGAAATGCCGTAAGACGTTAACTCTCTTATGGCAAGGGTATTCTAAGATATTGTATCCTCAAATACTAATAGGCACACACAACAATGGGACATCGAACAAATAATTTATTTAAAGGTCAAGCAATGACGTTAATTTACATTTTTTATAAACTAGTTTTGCAATGTTTTATCAATATCTGTCTAATTTTTGGAATGCCTATCATGTTATTAACCAGTTTCAATTGCCTTTATCAACCAGATTCCTTGATGGAGTGGTTTAATCAAAGCCTGGAATAGATCCTACAGTATTTATCGGCTCATGCCGATCGGCAAACTCCGTTCGGCATCTACCGGCGCTAAATTAGGTATGAGTCGACTCGGCACAATGAGAGCTAAACCGAGTGGCATAACCAGAACTTAATATCGCTTACCCAAGCTTGTACGGACCGGCTGTGCCGTTCCAAATCATGCAAGTTGTGTAGCACCCCTTCCCTATTCAAATTCTCATAGTTAACTAAAGAACATTCGAAAGCAGAGCTTAGTTAAACTTTAGAGATAAACAGGACGTTTGCAAACCAAAACGCACGGCCAGCAGATAGTAGATCTCGAAATAACTCCATATTTGATTGTCTCCTTTCCCACCATAAGGAGAGCTCCAGAAGGTAAGCATATTCATTGAAACATTTAGTTTAGTATTCCATACCTAAATTGTTTTTGTGGAGGTTTTATTTATTTAAAGTTAACCGTACCTACCTACATGTAATGGTTTTAACAACTCTAAATGTAGGTTGATTGATTTCGTTGTCAATTAATCATCAACTTCCTCATGCTGGGTTTCCCCATGACAGCCGCAATGAAAGGTAAATAAAAGAGTGTTAGGTATAATCATGATGCTTACCTAATGAATTGGTGAAAGTAAACGCTGCCACTAGGTGATTCAGACACTGTCCATCCTCCAAACGGCTGGGAAGAAAGCTGGCTTAGCGCACTACTTGTTACATAGCATGATAGTCCCCCAAAGATAATCGGATGGCGTGGTATGTGATGTGGAGGAATGAGGAATATGTCGTAACGAAAGTTGTTAGTATGAATTTGGATGGCTATAAGAGTAGAGGAAGAACAAAGAAACGATGGATGGACTGTGTAAATGATGATATGGCAAGAAAGGAGGTGTCTGATGAGACGACGAGTAATAGATAAGTATGGAAGAAGACATGCTGCGCCAAATCCAAGTAGACTGGGATAGGGGCAGGAAAATAATGATAATCCCCCAAAACGCCCACCCTCCACCACTTTGAGGGTTTAAGCTGGGAATTCGAAGTAGCAATAAAACTCCCAAGCAATACATCTGTCTGTAAGTTACCTTCACTACTCCAACCCCAACTCACCTACAAAATCTCATAGAACCAAATGACATACAACATACACCATCCCGTACTGGGCCCGCGTGGTGGAGTACAATTACAGCCCACTCTCTGCCATAGGCAGCCGCGATGTTATGTTTTGTGTTGTTAAAACTAACTTAAATACATTGTTCAAAAATAAATTATTTACATTCTACAAACAGACTTAAAATAAAATGAAAAATATTAAATTATATTCAAATTCCAGAACCAAGGAAGGAAGCTTTTAGCAAACTAGTCTTGTTTCATATAGAACAAAACTTCTGAATCCTTTTAGCTCTCGCTATTACGGTGTGGATTAACGGGCATAAATTGTGGCTGACATAAGCTATTACTGTCCGAAGTCTGACGCTAACTTCCCCAACACTATTTTAGACCAGTTTGTTTTAGAGTTATTTCTGTGGAAAATAGTAAATTAAAAATAGGTATGTACCTTAAGACCAAGAAGGATGTTTTGGCGCTTGAATGCGGGGGCGTTATTGGTGGAGAAATTTTATTGATAAAACAAGATGGCGGCCTTAGTTTTGATGTGGCCTACTACTACATAACATCATCATCACTCCCGCAATCCCCGAAACGTTAGGCAGAGGTGTAGCTAATAGTACACCCACATTTCACCAGTTATGTTTTAGTCCTATGTAATAGGGGCGGGTCTATTGCACATCAACCGGGCATAAATTCAGACTACGTGGCTGCTTCTGTGAAATTTCAGAGAGAAAAACTCAACAACACTATGCCCGACCCGGGAATCGAACCCAAAACCTCATACTCAGCAGTCATGTTTGCGACCACTGGACCAACGAGGCAGTCCATTATTATTTTATGTAAATTTATGTTCTTGAATTATTCACAAGTGTAAAGGAATAAGACAACGTACACATACTATACTTTTTCCCATGCCATGGAGGTAGGCAGAAACATATTCTAACCTGAATGTAAATCAAAATCATGAACTGGCTCATATATGTTTAGTAATTCCGGTCCTTCCAAATGATAGATATTGCTACCAGTCATGAAACCGGCAAAGGACCTATTAAAACATAAATTCCTTGCATCTAATGTTACTGTCGTGGTGTGCAATAAAGCATTTCCTATTTTATCTACTTACAAATATGGTTTATAATTTGACCTTATTTCAGTTCCGCATAAGCATTCCCTAGCAGATAAGCAGGTTAGATAGCGTAATCAAACAGGAAACAATGACTACGCGTATTGGTTAAGTATTTGTTTTGTTAGTTTCCAACTATATGGAGTCAATGACCTACTCACTTTAACATAACTTGCATGTTTGAATGAAAAATAAATCTTCGCTGGCAGTTGTCTTGATTTTCACGACAATTTAGTCTGGGTTCAAAACTTTACAAATTAATGGAAAGAAACTCCTTGCCTTAACCGAAACTTATTTGGGAGAGAAAACCCGGCCATAACTGACTCCACTAAATATTTTCAGCTATTCAGACAAGACTTTCAATACTAGCTCGAAATGCTGTGTTACCGTAAATCTCTCCAAACACCGGACAACTATCACCCTGAACCGACAATACTGGACAGCACTTAGTGCCAGCCGCACGTAACGACGCACGGCACATTCGGCACTAGACGCCAATGTCCGGACGGGAACATTGCTGTAATCGTCTCAAACCACAACAGACATACTGGTTGCGTCGATAACGGGGAGTGAGATTGAAGCATACACATATGTACCAACAGTTAAAGCAGAAAAGAACGGTTCGGTAATCTTCGTGTTTCACAATTTCCGTGTCAATTTAAGTCTAGATTTTTAAAACTTCTAAAATAGAAATAAACTGGATTGGACATGTGATGCGAAGGAATAAGGAAAATGTCGTGAGGAAAGTTTTGAGTATCAATGTAGATGGATATAAGAGTAGAGGAAGACTAAAGATAGATGGATGGATGGATGGATGGACTGTGTGAAAGATGATATGGCTAGAAATGAGATGACTGCTGAGATGATGAGTAATAGAGAAGTATGGAGAAGAAAATATTCTGCGCCGACCTCAAATAAAATGGGACAAGAGCAGGAGAATGATGACGACAAATAGAAATGAACTATCCTTTAGTTATCATAACCGAAACTTTACTCGGAATAGAAAACAGGGCATTTGTGAAGTAAACTATTGTGTAAGTAAATATATCATGGATTATGTTATACAATAGTTCAACCACAACAGACGCGTTAAAACAGGAGTAAGATCGTCGTATAAACTACCTTTTTTTTCATTAGGGTAGAATGATCAACACCACCTAGTCTCATTTTACCCCGGCCAAAGGGTGTAAACAAAATTTTACTCTAATCTACAACGAAGAAGGGAAAGTCAAAAATGTCCTTGATTTATATGTATAAGCTATCAAAAAGCTTATATTTTAATCTCGTTGAAAAGTCCTGTAGAAATACCAAACACTTTGAATCATTCATACATCCTGATATTCCTGTACGACCGATGTTGTTCCACCGATGAGGTTAGTGTATTTCCTTGTAGATCCGTCTCTCCCAATTTTCACTATTTAACATCCGTCTCATAGTCTCCTTTTACTGATCCGCTTTTCATCGATCAGGCGACTGGGACTTTCATGTAGATTACTTTGTGTTTCTGTAGAAATGTTTTATAGGTAAGGTTGTCGTTAAACATTAATGGTTATCGTGAACCGGTGACTGAGGTAAGTGGTGAAAGAAAATTATTGTATCTATTGGGTAGGCAGATAGGTATGCGTTCGTCGTGAAAGTCTACTGAATCGAGGTTTAAGGCAGTTCGGAGAATTTGTAAAGAACTGCCACTTCTACGAAAAGTTCTCGTTTTAGGTAATTTGTAGTAAGTGGTAAAGATTGAATTTAGAATCAATAGGATCTGCATCATCAGTATTTCTTGATGTTTGTAGTTGCTTTAAAATACAATATATTGACTTTAAAGAATATCGACGGAGTTTCTTATCTTTTCTTCCCCATTGAGATCTAAGTTTTGTAACGAGCACGGTCTGGCTAACCACTGTACAACTCAAAAACGCCTGCTAAGGTTATATTGAAATAAATTCTTTTTTGAGTACTACTTTTTTGGTGTGTAAGCTTACCCTGATATTATTTATTTCATACATCAATGCTCTCGCACGTAGATACGGGGTGGAAGGGATAGCGACGCGAAAACGGTAACCACGTATTCAGTACATCATTCTGAGCATGATGACGTAGAAATAGACCACATAGAAATTTTTCATCGATTATTCAAAAAATAATCAGCTGTTCCACATACATTTTGACCGTGTAGGTATTGCACTTTTGTAGGAAACAGCTGTTTTTTTTAAATAACGGATTTCTATGAGTAATGATGTGCTAAATACGTTGTAAATGTTTTCGCGTCGGTGTCCCTTACACCCAATATTTACGTGCGAGAGCATTGTTTAGTTAATCTACCAACCTCCATGGCGGAGCTACTTAAGCATTGATTCTGAATCTGGGTAAAGTGGAGGTTAAAGCAAGTATAGAAATTCTAAGAAACATTCTATAACAATGTGTCGTAAAGTTAGGAACGTCAGTAAGTCTGAACGGTGTGAAAGCGGGACGTGGTGATAAAACCTGACAACTTATGCTATAAAATGTATCTACTGTATTAGCCATAACTTTTGAGCGTGTGTCAGGTAAAAATAACAATAAATCGATTAATGGATAGGTACTTAACAAGATGCGGGATTAGCTATCCAAATGCAGTCAAAAGTAGGTCTTAAATAAAAGGTAGGTAAGGTAGGTCTGTAGGTCTATCTATATAGTGTATCTACATACTTACTGCCTTATTTGACCACCGCAATCATGACATATCTGAATTATTGGTTATTGTTGTATTATGGTTTACGAAATTACGAACCTCCTCTAAAATCTTGCAGTTAATGGCTTCAGTTAATTAAATCTTGTAGGCAAAAAATACTACGAAAATGTTCTCTAAACTCAGGAAACATACAAAACTCATACGAGACTCACTCCATTTTGCATCACTTACTACAACACTACCCAACCCATGTTCATAACGCTTTGTACAGCCTATACTCGTAACTACAGCAGCTACAGTTGTCCCCGTACAATAAAAGCGTATCCTACATAGTGACAGGAAACTGAATCGTTGTCTGCCATTCCACGTCTTTTATGGTAAGTGGCAGTTAGCTCGAAGACTTGAAGTTACTTGAACTATACTAAACCCTGATTTGTTGGTGTGGGTTTAGTATTTGTAGCATGCTAATGTATAACATCTAAATAAATATGTTAATTTCTCATCACAATTAATGTTATAGTGAATAGGAAGTAGGTACTTAATTTAATATACAAGGTATTATATTGGTATTGTTGATTATATTAATAGACTGCAATGGTACCCGAAATAGGCATAAAATACCTGTGTTACGGGCCACCAGGTATGTGATGTAGAGGGAATAACGTAACATCACGACACGTTTCTATTCCTCGAAAGGTTGGGCAGAGGACTGAGTTTATTTAGGCTTAATGTGACGCAAAAACGGGGTTTTGAGCAACTTTTTACAATTTTTTGTACATTTTTAAACATTTTCATTCTCAGTTATTTCCTTATATAAAGGGCATTATTATAGTAATAGGTTATACCTTCTTTATAGGCTAAGAAAATATATTGCATCGAATTGGCGAACTACCCGTAGCGCATAAGTAAATCGCTCAGCCACTATGCCAACCCCATCTGCCATGATTGTGAAAAAAGTCACCATGTTCCAAATTAAAATATGAAATCGATATATTTGGTTGAGAGGACCCTGCATAACATAATTTGCAGCATTCAAAATCCAATCCACACAAGCGGATTGCCCAAAAACACCTCTCCACAATCTGTTTCACATTTTCCTATTTTTAAGGACGTTTTTTTATTGTTGCTACTTTTCCAGTGTCAGGCTGTCAGCTTATCCTCATTAGTAAGCACAAGGCGAGTTTTAGCTCCAGCAAGATTACTAAGGATCTAGTAATCTTTTCAGCGTAATCTCGTTTTTGCGGGAAATCGATTTTTCTTGGCTCGACAGGCAAAATTTTCAGCCTATTTCAGGGTACCATTTCGCTCCATGTGTAGAAATTATGCCAAAACAGTACCTAGTTTTTGTTCTATGTTAGCTTTGTTTGGGTTTTCGTTCATGCAATATTTCAAGGAAAAACAATGATAGAATTTATGAGCAATATTAATTCTATCTCGTGTTCTAGAAAATTCTTCGTTGGTGATGCAAAACTGTAATAGATCTATTTCTACAGTATTACTCTAAAATTTGTGTCGTTACATTCTTCTTTCTAGTCGTTTCGATGATTCTTTGGGCTCAGACCAGAAATCAGCTACATTGACAACCATTTGTCTTCATCGAACAACATTTTGTTTAATCAATCTCTCTTTCCTACACTTGAATAGTTTTCTTAATTACATTCGCGAAACTTTTCGGATTGTGAACCAGTTTCCAACTTATTAAGTAGGTATTGCTACAAGTTTGTAGTAGCTTATTCCACTACTTCCAAGTAGGCCATCTTGATCTTAAATTATTGTTTCTTGGTAAGTATTTTTACCATACATGCAAAAAATCATCATCTTGTGCTGTATGCCTTGACAACTGCTCACTTGATGATCTTATGACTGCATCAGCGAGCGGAGTTCGCTTAGCTGAATTTTGGGTCAAACATATTTTTTAAAAATTACCATCAAAACGCTAAGAAGAAGTATTAAATAAATCTTCAGTTGAAATGAAATAGTTGGTTTATTTGGTTTTGTGTATTTTATTGTATCATTCTCAGGCTTAGTGGATCTACGATCTTCGCGGCGTGGCTGGTAGTAGCTGTGTGGCAGATGAATGGCGTGCGATTGGAGAGACCAGCGAAAGGTATGAGCAGCTGTAGACTGCTGAGGGCTGATGATGTCGATTTGTCATTGATTATTGTTTGTGTTTGATTTTCTAGGTCCCTTGTTTTTATTGATTTATTTTTAATTTTGCTGCATAACCACGAATAACCCATAAGATTTAATTAAGAGTACAGTTTTGCTTTTAATTTCATATACCGAATGAACAATGGCAGATTTCCACGCAATCTTGGTAACATGTTTAAACTTCGCGCACATTATTTTTCTTTCTGAAAACATAATAAACATATACATATACTTACATACACAGCAGACGCCAAGTCCATCAGCACAGTCTCCCGAAGCCCTGCCGTCCCTCTGCCGACAGTCGTACTGGTTGATGCAGATGCCAGCCTTCGCGATGCTGTAACCTTCGGGCTGGCACTCCCGCTCCCCGCCCACAGGGAAGAAGTTGAGGACTTTGCCGAGGGCGAATAGGCCTCCTGGAAAAAAGATATTATGATCAATATTACGTGTATGTTTATGAAAGTATGTTTATGTAAACAATGATATTGACCCTAGACATAACAGTTCGATAATAGATTAATTTTGCTCCAGGGAAGAATGATTACTGATTTAACTCTGTGGTCAGTAGTAGTCACAAAGTTATGTAAAAGTTTCATCAATCGATACGCAAGATTAAAGATGAGAACAGTATCTCCTTAGATATCAAGCAAACTTACAACTTCGTCACAGATATTATTATATTTGATGCTGTAAACAATAAACTCCAAAGCAAAAGTTTTCACAGGATTATTTAATGCTAAATATAGAACCTCGGTATCTTTAACACTTTCAGAGTTTCAAAGGTAAACTTGAATAGATAAAAGGAGGATCTTGATAGAAGTATTTAATTCACGCCTCTGAAATATTTGCATAAGAAAAACATCTCGTTTGGAGGCAAAGTAAGACCTTGTTTTAAACAAAAAAAAACAACATTTAAAGCCCTTGGGAGATACTGGGGCGCATGCTGAGCCACGAAATATTCACGAAAAATATGGGTGTTAACAGGGCCGGATTAAGGGAACGCGGTGACGGTGTTACGCGTCAACGCAAAATAAACACGCAGCCGTGTTGTCGTAAAATATTTTTATTCTTAGCACCTGTAGCTTGGTTAACAAAGAAATATAAAATCTTTGAGCTTTTCTTTTCTGTATGCAAATGTGAATATTTGGGTTAAAAAAATAAATTGAAACGAAATTCTTATTATCGTTCTGAATCTATGGATAAAAAAGATTTTCTAGGTATTATGTTGCGAAGGTTTTATGGATAATACCAAAGTGCTAAATAACATAATGCTGATTAGGTAGGTATCACAGACATTTCACGAGTAATTAAATCAACGTAATTAGAACAGATTTTTTTGCGAGTTTTTTTTCTTACAATACGCAGACAATACAATTAATACAAAGAGTACGTGATACGAATACAACCTCCATATCCAATGGCATTAGGATTGCTTTTGCACTGATACTAAATTAGTAATTACAGTCGGCTCCACTTCGCAATTTATATAAATTGAGTTTAGTTTTTATCTGAATAGGCTAAAGCAACAATACAGTTAATTAAAAAAAGAGTTAGTGATTTAGGTCAGTCGGTATTAGCATTTTTGTTCTTAATTTGAATCCAAATGCCGGATTCAAGTTAGATATTGTTTTATAGTGACCACCTGTTACTTGATTAAACGGACGTTTAAGCCGATACCCACACGACACCGTCCGTTCGCGCGGTCACCTAGCATTAACAATCATTTTGATTTACTCAAAGATTTAATATAAAGCCATAATTAAAAATCCGATACTAAGCAAATTCTCAGCACAATGCAATAACAGCCAAAACTGCACTCAGCGCAATTGATGACTTTAAAATTTGGACAAAAATATATCGTCTCCTTAATCATCTCTTCCAAAGAATGTCTAGATGACATTGCTGTCAGCGATAACGGTCTAATCGCGTTGTACCCATAGATTTAAATATTGTAAAAAAGCTGTGTTATAATTTTGATACGTAATAAATTCCTTCTCTCTATCTATCTATATCTGCTTTCTACCCCTGTAAAATGCACATGCTACAATCAAATACCCCAGAAAGAACTGCTTTTCACGTCAAACCTTAGTCCGACCCTGTCGACATGCAAGTAATGCCTCGAGATACTCCTTGCCAATGCATGTCGAGCGAGTCGCCGGAAAATGTTCACTCTGAATCTCTGAATATAGTTATACTAGCTTTTAGCCGTGGCTTCGCCCTCGTGGAGTTCAGGAATTGTTGCAATGGAAACTTAATACCGGGATAAAAATTATCCTATGTTCTATCCTAGGTCACGGTCTACTTATATGCCTTTCATCGAAAAACGGCCATTTTCGAAATTTAATGATGTGAAAAGGTAATTATGTAAACTTACGGGATATCTTCCGTGATTTTTCATTATTTTGAGCTCCCGATATTTCGGCGGTGTTGCAAGTGCCATGATCGCGAGTTGACTGGAGAATGCGGGTGGATGGAAAATAAATTGAAGAAGAAGAAGATATCCCGTAAGTAACAGTATATATTTAGTTGTAAACCGTGAAAGCTTAAAACAGTGTTTAAAGGTAAGAGACATACAGACCGAGTTACTTTTGCAAGTATAATATTAGTATGGATATAGATTTGACTTCTTAGCTTCTTACGTTGCCAGCGCGCCTGCCTTGCTGCTTGGAAACTCACGCGGATTTTTGCTTAGAAATAAGTATTGTAAAGTAATAATGTAACAGGATTTTGCGGTGTGCATGGATTTTGTGGTGAGTTAAATATTGTACAGTAAAATTCACATGAGAGTCTAGAACTACTATTCCTGCCCTTATGAGTTTACTGTGCCAAAAACAGGAGAACTGCTATTAACTTAGGCAGAGAAGGCCTTTAAGCTTATTTAGAGGTCTGTTTGTTCATATTTAGAAGCTAGAGAAGCAGTAGCATAATAAGAGTTGGTTGGAATTGTCTTGTGATAAATTTTGCTCATTGCGGGGTGCCTTCTAATCTTGGAGATCTAGAACAGCAATTGCATCTTTACACACTATCTTTTTCTACTTTCTATCACACGCATCAGATTTTGACAGAAATTCGTAATCCAGACGCTTCGATTGACACTGGTTTCAATTCTATTGGAGGGTGGGAGACGTTTCTTCCCAATGTCCTTTTCTTCAAATTTTTGAAAAATTCGTCTGCTCCACAATGGTAAAAAACGCAATGAATGTTGATGAATAGCATGTGAGTGAGACACGCATTACCTCAGAGCGCTACTAGACTTTAATATTCGTTTCCTTTATTGCCAGATATCAAGGTATAGTAAGTATGATCAAGATCATGTTACAATTTAATTATGGCACGATAAAATCAAGGACGTTACATTACGCACCGCGAAGCGTTAATTTTTAAGAAGTAATCGTAATAGAGTTAATTAATGTATCTGTGTTACATACATAATCATGAATCTTGTACGCATACTACATGCTTAGAATAATCTTTCCTATGTTAATCTCTTAATTCTTTGCAATGACAGGCAGTATTTTATAATGTTATCCCCGAAGGATTAGGCAAAGGTGTGCCTAACAGTACACCAACATTACGCCAGTTATATTTAAGTTCAATTTATTAGAGGGCGAGCCTATTGCCAGCAACCAGGCACAAATTCAGACTCCGTGGATACTACTGAGAAGTTCCTGTTTTAAAAACCCAATGACACTTTGCCTGACTTGGGAATCGAACCCACATGCTTAGCAGTCGCGCTTGCGACCACTTGATCGACGAGGCAGATAAGTTATACTTTATCCAGAAGTGTTATATTGTGTTACTCTTATGATGAAAGTACATGCGACCGCGCGTAGCAGTAACTACTGGTGAATTTCGTAGTGCATGTGTTACAACGGACTGATGTGCGTTCGACTGTACAGCAGAACATTTGTAAATTCACATTTGACATCGATTTAAATCAGTCATGGATGATTGATGACTATTTTATTTAATTTTATTTTGCATTAGGTACTAACATATTAACCGAGCCTTTGTGGCACTTTTCACATGAACTTTCGTTTTTTGCTTTATCTGTGACACGGTAAAAAATAAGTACATATATTATTTTAATGAAATAAAAGAGTCCATTTCAAATGAAACATTCTACTATACCTACGATAACCGCATATTGACAGGGTAAAAGAAAACACTTTTAAATTCTTTTAACGTCTCGCTGACTGTATTTTAAACCCGCAGTTTTAACGCAAAACCACGGCTTGCGGTAAGGTTTAATGCACCATGAAAGTACATCCATTTAGGTTAGAATATTAGTCTAAAATAAACCATCACTAGGTACTTTAATAGTTGCGGTTTTCGCCCTAAAAGTCGCTAAAATGTTATTGACAGTTTAATTATGTGCTGAGTACTTTCTAAATTGTTTCGAAAAGTATTATTTATAATTTGTTGATCACTAGTGCTGACATAATTAAAATTTAATGTCGCTAAGATATTATCTTCTCTTACAAGTACGGTATAAAAGCTTCTTAATTTGACATCACGAAAACCGATAAAGATTTGGGAATATTTTTAAGGAGGAGAGAATACATACAAAGTTGGCTATGAAATGAATTAAACGTTTGTTATATATACCTCAACTGATGATAAGATAAAAGAATGTTTTGTTATGTAATATTTTTAGCCTTCATATTCTACCGTCGGTTTGCGTCGACCCGAAACTTTCCATGTTTCGGATATTTCCATCGGTCTGCCTACCAGTTTGTCTACTTAGGTTGACGTCATCGTCTGTATTGTCTAGCAGTACCTTTTTTATAGACTATGGGTTTTTACACTAGGTACCTCCCCTCCTACAAAGCCGCCTTGAGCAAGCGTGGTGATTGCTGGTGCCTTCTCTATTTGAGAAGAGGCTTTTGCCCTGCAGTAGGACTATTAATATAACCTACATATCTACGCAGGTAACTACTGGTCCAGACAAAAATAAGCAATACGGCTCGACGCCAATCAGTAAACAAAAAAAAATCCAAAACGAAATCTCTCTGAATAAACTGCCAAAATCAGTGAAACAATTTATTTGTAAAAATGTTTGCTTTAAAGTGAAATTCCCGATCAAAATGGACAGTTAGATAGAACAGTTAGCAGTTGTTTTTCTTTGTTTTATTAACTTCTGGCCAATTGCGCGCCTTGAACGTCGATATCACATACTGTGGGCGTAGGGCTGTCACTTCAGTTGTCATTTTGTCAAAGTTATCGAAAACTGTTTATTTTTTTATTTACGGTTTGTTTAGTTTTTCGACGTGTTTTTTGTCACATCTTGTTTTTTTCAGTAACTGAAATATAGTGATGTGTTTCGACATTGTGGTGTGATTGAACATTGTTTCCTACCAAAATAAACTATAACAAGATATTCGATGAGAAATAAAAAAGCCATTTCAAAAAAGAGAGATAGGCAATACCTGCAGAGATTTAAAGATTTTCTTTAATTGCTTTAGTTAAACGAATGAAAAGAACTCCAGCAAATTCTTATTGCTTTAGCTCACTCTTTATTTACATTCCAAGGAAACTACTTACTCTTAGAAGAGAGCACCTAGTTCTACGGAGTAAATGAAAATAAGGTTTAATCCTATTAGTAAAGGCAGCCAGGGGCCCTAGAACGAACGCGCGACTTAAACTGTAGTAAATATAAACGATTTTTGAATCGAAACTACGGCTATCGTATATCATTTTGGTGTCAATTACTGGGACGAGCACATAAGTATCACCTATTGTATAAGAGTAAATTCTTAAAGATAACTTAATATTCGGAGCGCAACGAGTATTTTCAATTTTAAAATTATTCCTATTTACGTTATGTTTACTCCGTACGTTCGTACTAGGCCCACTGTAGTTTAATGGTAAAGTATTTAATTTGCTTGTTTGTAACTATCATTAACAGATATCTAGAGCGTATTACACATGCCCTGAAGGTACTTTCAAATGGAATAGTTAATTTTGAAGCTACTAATTATAACATGAACTACTAGCTATTCATGGTTTATGTTTATCAAAAAGTTACACATTTTCTAGTTAGACAAACCTTACCTTTTGGAAAAGGCAATTAAGGTACTTTCTGCGTCAATTAACGTTTTGATTACCAAACTTTTTAAGGAAAATAAGTATCTTAACGTTGTATTTTTACGAAACAATTAACTTACAGTTTGCTCTACTTTTCGAACTTTAAAAAAAAAAATTTTACCTACGTTTCAGATTATAATCAATTATTACTTTGCTTTTTCCCTGTCACATGAACCACATTATGGTTCACTGCGATTGTTTAACTATTGTGTGTACTTCGCGGATAGTGAACGTGTTATAATGAGTAAATACTCGCTGCAAAGACTTAGAGAAAAATATTGTATTTATCTTCTTTACAATTATAACAAAAAAAAAACAAAATATACTCAGCGCAACCCTATCATCATCTAAAATTAGATCACACAAAAAAGCAACTGGCATTGGACTTTCGGCTCGCCAGACGCCTTTAGAGTTCCGTGTCTAATAATTAAATTCTACTTACTTATATTAACTAGATCATATTATAAAATTATGAAAGTGAGTTCGTTTGTTTGTCACACCCTAATCAATGACTTTTGGCATAAGGGTAGCCCATAACCTGCGGCCGACCTCCACGCTAGTGAAACCGCGTGCTAAAGCTAGTAAAACAATAAGATGCCTTGATAAAGATTTCTTGCTAGTTTTAGAATATGGAGCAAAGTCTTTATTTGAACTTGGCCTTAATTACAGCTGGAAAACCTCTCGGAATTAAGGCTAAGTTCTCACATTTGATGCGTGAAGATGACGCTCTGCTGAACGCGGGCTTGAGTTCAAGCTGAGACTTATTATTAACCTTATTACTCTGATAAACCTTATCGCGTTAATAGTACGTATTCATATACGTACTATTAACGCGTTAAGGTTTCAGTGGATACGCATTTTAATAATGAAATGCGTATCACGCACTAAAAGCGTCTGGCATTGTTGCACGCATTTACTTTTATACATGGTCTAATAGTTAAGTATACAATCTGTTAAGTCATCAGCACCCCAGAGCATTAAAAAAAGATAAAGAACCCTATCCTATACTATATTTTGATATGACACCGAATGTATTTATGTCTTTTTTAACCTATGACGGTACTTTATCATGTGGAATCACGAGCATGCATGAATACTTTATTTCTTACTTGACTTCTTCCTCGTAAAATAACAATTATCTACATCTTTGAGAAGATACCTGTTCCGTACCTAATCGTATGGTTCCGAGAATACTATGTGCGTAACTTCATAAAACTTCTATAGCCATTTTGAATCTTGCGTAATTGTAAGATTGACATTTGTCGCAAAGAGACACTCAAAATTGAAGTCAGTTCCTCGAAATTCCTCTACTGAACTCACCCAACGATTTTAGAATCGAGGATGTAGACGTAGCAATTTTTCCGACTCTTGATCTTACAAGCCTGTGCTTAGATGACTACCTAAGCCATCATTTCAATATTTTAATCAAAGTTCTATTCATATTCATATTCATATTCTTTATTGCACACAAAAACAAAATATACATATAAATTGCAACAATATAGCTATCTATATTACACATTGTAAATCTACCCACATATCATACAACAATATGCCACGATGTTAGATAAGCGTAACAAAGCTTAGCAAACTGTGCATCATGTGATTGTCATCTCAACTAATCTAAGAGCATGTTGTACAAAGTCATATCCAACGGTGAGGACATTGTGCATTCACTGTGACGTGTGCTTACACGATGTTTGTGCTGAGTAAATAGAGGATAAACCCTTGAATGGCGACGGAATAATCTGAAATGATGTCGCCATTTGCAAGTCAAAGGAGTGTAGGGTTTGGTTTTGTTAGTATTTCTTCTTTTATAATTATTTGTATGTAAAAAATCCCATCTGTAGCAACCGGACGATTGTCGTAGCGGCGTAATTGTGTAAAAAACTAACAATCGCAATGCCTTTCCATCTAATACATTTAATCGCATAGGAATATCTGTCAAAATCCTTCAGATGATGATTGGAATTATGTTGCTAGGTTCGGTAACTATCTCCATGACTAACTAAACTCACAGATCAACATCTAGAACAACCCATTGTTCTCCTCTCAACACTAAAACCTTCCTGAAAAGGTCAGAAAAGTTATAAATTGCGCAACGGATTTAATTGGCCCTCTGACCTCTAAACATACCTACAGCGTTACATATTACGGTTCGCCATTTTTTTCCAAAGCTTAATCCCTGAACTTTTTTAATTAAGTGCTCTTACAGTTTCATGTCAGAGAGGTTATAACGTTATCATAGGACGACGGGTAATTAAGAACGACTTAGTTTGACGTCTTATCTCGCCGTCAAACTCACTGTGGATTAGGTAATTACGCTGTCAATCTGGTTGTGATAACTTGGAAGCTTAGGCGAAAGCTATGAGTGTGTATAAGTTTTGTGTTTATTCGTGTTATCGTGGAAGCCCTTACGAAAATCTTAATACCAACGATTTTTTTTATGTATGTTACCCAATAACTCCGTCATTTATGAACCGATAGGTTGAGGTCAAGACGAAACCCATTTTAAAAAAAAATACCAATTTGAAAATTCCTTTTTTATGTGAAAGGATATACTTCCCAATTGGTCCCATAGACATTTAATGAAAATCGGTTCAGTAGTTTGGTTTTTTTTCCTTTAAAACGTATTTTTTCTTTTTCTTGGGTTATGTTGATGACATGATGATCACTTAATAACTTCTAGTTCCCTGGTCTTGTGATCGCAAGCTTGCAAGCGCTACTGCTGAACCTGAGAGCCTGAGTTCGCTTCTCAGATCGAGCAAAGTATTATTGGGTTTTCCGACGGTTGTTGTAGGGTTTCTTCAAATAAACTTTTAACAATTAAGACTTTCCGTGGTAAGTACAAAATAACTCGCACTGCGTCTATTCTTAGAACTACGGAACCATTCACCATATTTTAACATTAGTCTTTTTCTTATTTTCCGACCTCACTGGGCCATCATCTGCTTTGATTCACTTTCACTGCAACATGCTTGCTTGGATTAGGCTCGTCACTTTTACCTTCATTTAAACCTTCGTCTTTTATAATGTTTTGAAGCGGAAGATATAATTTGATCCAAATACTTATTTCTGATGGCTGGTATGTTAAAAGTATTTGGTTGGATGTTTCTTTTTTATTTTGCTCTTTTGTATCACGTATCTCGAAAACTGCCTTGTTTTATTGAGAATGTCTTACTATTTTTCGGTGTACATACCAAGTGCTTTCCATACACTATCAATTCTATAAGCAAAGGGAAGAGGCTTATGGCTGTGCAAATATCTTTCGGCGCGTGGCTAACATTGAAACTGACATCTTATTTTCGGGGTTCCGTACCCGAAGGGTAACCAACGGCACCCTATTAATAAGCCTCCGCTGTCTGTCTGTCAGCGGACAGTATCTCATGATCCGTAATAGGCAGACAGTTGAAATTTTCACAGAATGTGTATTTCTGTTGCCGCTATAACAACAAATAATAAAATGAAATTTAAACAGGGCTCCTACTATCATGATACGGAACTCTTCATGCGCGAGTCCGACTCGCACTTGGCCGGTTTTTTTCTATACTTTTTCGTCATAAATGTTTACCACCAGCCAAAAATCCTTTTAGTCGTCTATTCGTATAAATACATGAAGTATAAACGAGCTTGATTTTAAATGTAAATCATACTGCTGATTAATCTAAGAGATCTTGAAGCTTATTTCAGCCAGACACCTAACCCATATTTCCCAACCTACAACAGTAATTCCCCAACGAAAACCTATCTCCATAATAATAACAGATCAGTATCCAAAGCCCACAGGCCGTAGACGATAGGCTACGGTGCGGTGACCACAGCAAACATAAAAATAAATTTGAATTTAAACCGAGACCCTGTTCTTCAAAGTGAAGGATTCCATTACTGAGCTCATCGTAAATGTATTGCATATTGAAATGCTGTTGATGTGGTGGATCCTTGAAGTTACTGGGAATATTTGAGGGCCAAACTTCAAAAATGACACCTAAATTGGTGTCATTTTTGAAGTTTGGTGACAAAAGCCAGAGTTAATATTCGTTTTAAACTTTTTGAAGAGCAAGGAGATAAGTCGTGCGAGATCTTGCGAAAGCACACTGTTTCATAGAAGACTAAAGTTTACGTAAAAACAATAACTTCACATAATATGTGATATATATATCATATATGTATATATATATATATGATGATATTATCATCATCATCATTTCAGCCGAAAGACGTTCACTGTTCACTTCACATATGATTGCTACTTAAATATGGGTGAAAGAAATCTAACCGGAAAACTTAAAGATAAGTCTATAAAAGAATGACGCGAGAAGCGTGAAAATCTAGTGTAATATGCATAACAGAGAAAGGAATAAGAGTTTAATACCAGCTGTATTAAACTCTTATTCCTTTCCCTCTTATCTGGCTAGAAAGATATACCTTGCTAAGTAAATAGCCCACGAGTACCAATAATAGTTGCTAGGGAATTGTCTGCTTCTCAATTTTAAACCATATGATATGAGCAAACCTCTCTTCACTGCCAATCAAATCGAAAGGACCCACATCAACAACGCTTTTGCTAAGAAACCTTAAACCCAAAATTACCATACTTTTAAATGGAAAACAATCAAGCTAAAATCTCCCAGTGGTCGTATTCTGTTATTTTAACTTTGGGTACAAGACATTAAGCTTTATGTAATCGCGTCAGTGATGTCGGTACCTAATGTGCCCCAACAATTTACTGTTCCATAGTCGGTGGGTAAGGAACACTTGTCGTTATTGAGGGAGGAAATAGGAGTCGGTTCGTGTGAGTGTTCTTGGTGATGTGTCTTTTTATTTGCTTATATCATCAATAATTATAAAAAATGGGATCATTTAGAAAGAAGGGCAAATATAATCAAATCGGATTTGCTGAAAATAACTAAGTGAGAAAGATTCATGCCATTATCCGGAAATTGTGTTAGTTCTAACGGTATCACATCTTTTTTCTCGTGATATTAGATTCACGGAATACATAAAAAGAAAATTACACAGCTTCTAAAACTTTCAGTATCATGGGTGCTAAGATAATTCTGCACCATCTACGTAGCCAGGCTCTAGACTTAAGACTTGCTCATCACTTGATGAAACCAGGCACAAAAAGTTTTGATTGCATAACCACATCCACCAAATGCTACGTAGAGCTGAGAAAACTAAGCTATAAGCTAGAGCTAAGAAGTTATATGGATACAGCTTGCAATAATAACATAATATAACATTGAATAAAATATACTTCAGGAGTAAAAGCACACGTTCCCAATAAAATGTGGCGTGTGTAATGACCTGAAAACGAAGATAGGTGGCGCCGATGTGTCATGTTTGGTAAAAGGGCATTCATTGTATTTCACGGGTAGAATTTCGATGGACGTTTTCTGAAACACCTTTTGAATGAAATCTTCTTGCGAAGTGAGAAATTTCGATTTATGTTTTCTAGATTTTTATAAGCTTATAGTAATATAGTAATAAAAGGTAGCATAGTTAAAAAAAACAGTTGCTTTGTTTACTTCATAGACATGGTAGATGTCAAAAGTCTACAAGGTGTAAACAGACCCTTCACGAAGCCGTTAACCAAGTATTCCGTACGTATACTTCAAACTTTGTAGTCTACGCAAAAATAATTGCTGGCAATGACCTTTTTTTGGAGAAAAATCAAGTAGGTAGGGCTCAATTTAACAGGGTCATGGAAAGGCTATAACATTAAAAACTTGTATTTTTATTTACACTTGTGGAACTTTGGACTCCAATATGTTCGTTAAAGTAGAAGGTTCCCAGGTATGGTCGAGAAAAAAAAATCGCAGTGACGGGGAGAACAAAGTGCCTTTCGGCTTCGTTAAGGGTCTTTTGACGCCCGTTAGGTATAGTGCTAGGATTATCCTAGCATTCTAGACTTTGAAATCTACCATGAACGCGGCGATGGTTTTGGTAGGATAGACTTCTGTCTATAATCCTAAAAAATCAATCGCAGCGCATTTTGTTCAGTGAATCCGAACGCGTAGTCGTGCGCAGATGGCGCCGAACAAATTAGTGGCACTGATTTACGAACAATAGCTCTGGTTAGGACGCGGGGCCAGACTTAATAGTATGCGATTATAATTACTTGCCAAATAATTTCTAAGTTATGTTAACTCCACCCATTTACATTTAATCCAGAAGCACTTAATATCTAAGTCATCTTTCCTAATTCCACAATTCCACGTGCAGTCGGTATACGCCCAGCTGCTGCATAATTCCCCTCCTCAAACTGTACAGCAGAGGTTGGTCCCAAGCGACATTAATACGAAAGTAATACCTGGCGTACGACGAACGAGTCGACAGCAATGTATTATTACTTCAAAACTACAGCTTACACTGACGACAGGTCGGGATATCGCCGTAGGTGAAGATTAAACTTGATTGAATAATGAAATACAAAGTGTAGTAGCTTATAATCCTGAAGAAGATAAAAGTCAATGACTAAAGCTTTCTTTGATTATTCGAACAAAGGCAAACTAATAATAGAGGGATTAAAAGGGTTTGGAAGGATCTGCATATTCACTTCAGGCTAGAAACTGAGGTGACCCCCAAAATAAGTATGCATAAGCTGTCGATCAGACTGTTATCCAGTATTATACGGCTGACAGTAGACTACTGGATAACAGTATAACAAGCATATAAAAGCAACTCGTTGGATAAACAGTTGTCCTCTTATTTCTTATTTTTTTATTTATATTGACAAAAACAAAACAGCTTCGAAAGAAAATAGAAAAACGATTCAATTTCGCCAATCCTCGCAAGCCATTAGACTGCGTTCGCAGTGCCATGGCGGCATGTAGTTATAGCTATAGGTAATTTCTTGTTTTATTTTGCCTTACTAGTAAGTTTGCAGCTTTATATACAGTCATTGTTATTGTAACGGTCGTGGGCCTGATACTGGCCGTTTTTATTCATAAGAATAATATGTAAAATCAAACACTTTTGTTTAGCCTGTTAACATGGCAAGAAAGGATGTGATTGATAAGATGACAAGTAATAGAGAACTTAGAGAAGTATGGAAGAAGAAGACATGCTGCGCCGACCCCAAATGAATTGGGATAAGGGCAAGAGAACGACGATATGTAAACTAAGTTTTTTTTACATCGATTATATCATAGTCGCGTCCATGAATACATAACATGAGCGACAATTTTATGAATAAACTGTGTCACTGTTTTCATTAAAACTGATGGTAGCATTGTGAAAACAGCATGCCTGAAGGTTTAAGTACTTACTTTGCTTACGTTAGGCTAATGTTTCTTCATAAAAACATCGAAAATGTACAATGTATCACTCATTCACCCAAAAACGTCGAGCCTACCAAAAACGCGTTCCTTAGGGTGATTACAGGATTATCTCCCAAGATCATTAGTTATGGCGGATTTCGGCCGGCTCTTTCTTCAGCCGCAGACATCTGTCTATGTACCTACTTATCTGCCCACACATCCGTAGCCAACATGAATCCACACTAATATTATAAATGGGAAAGTAACTTAGACTGTCTGTTACGTTGTCATGCCTTAAAGACAACGTTTTCGATCAAAGGCACACAAATTTAGACCATGGTCATAGGACCTAAAGATACACTTTATTTCGGTAGTCCGTTCCCGTGGGATAATATCTAGCGATTAGCTCTTTTTTTAAAACTTCTGTGTCTACTTGTGGACAGCGTCGTGAGTTGCTTTATAACCAAATTTATATTTTGTTAAACTAGTTGTAAGTTCTTATAATGTAACTGTTTGCTGTTCCTTTTAATAAAAATAAAAATATCCGACCTCCGAAGTCGTGGTTAAAACTAATATTGTATATACGCTACCACACATACAACACACAGACTCGCACCTGCTTCTTAGAGCATTCATTACTCTGCACCGAATATCTCTTCGCTCTTTTTAAACAATTACAAGATCCCCCAGCCAATTACCGACTTAAGAGCTTGCGGTAATACCACAAAGTTAGTTACAAAGATACCACTAATCCGATTAAAAATACTCCGAGAGAATTAACGAGAACGTAAGTAAGAACGGATCACTGTAATTATGTCTTCGGGAAATTTCGATGCTCCAAATCACTTTTCATTTAATTAATGGTAGTTTTTATATTTTGCGGTACGATTGTGTTAATCTGCTAGCTATTATTTTGGCTGTGTGCCCTTTCAATTCTATTGACAATTAGAATCCTCCTGCTCACTTTCATTTGTATGGAGTCAGCGCAGCAGTGTTTTTCTTTCTGTAACATCTATCGGCTGTTATTCCTCTTACTTCACTGATCATCCGTCCAACGTGTAACTTAGTGTCCTGTCGCTACTAAAAAAATGATGTTCATGTTTTCTATACTATCCACCTTCTCATTTGCGTAGAAAAACAGTTCACGCAAGTAACAAAAACCATAAAACGAAATTGTACAGTCGCCGCCGACTAATCGTATCGCAAGATATAAAAGTCACAATATTACAAAGTTATAGAATATCTGAGTAGAGCCGCAAGTATGTCTCGCAGGAATCGAATCGATGGAGCATCGTTAATAACTGATAGACTTTATATCGTAAACCTTTGATAGAAGTACTGTCTATAGCAATCTGGAAATTGAATCAATTTATATGAAACTATTGATTACGTACGGCTTCGTTAGTTATATGAAATAAGTAGAGTAGAGAATCCTCCGTGACTCGAAAAGCACCAAGACCAATCGGTCAAGACTGTCATTTGTAGACCTTTGACAGTCGTCATGGGTAGTCAGATGCCAGTCTTACCAGGGGTTAATAATACCAAGTTACTAGATTGTGAAGGTCAGATAGATGACCGAGCTCAAGTTTGTCATCCAGCACTACCAATCTTGCGAGTTGTAAAATATTTTCAGTTTTTCAAGAACAAAAATACGTAGTATTCAATCTGTTGTAAAAGAGTTCGCCCTAGGGAATACTACACAGCAATGCTTCTTCAATGTTCCTATTTTAGTCGCCAAGAAGCATTGTTGTGTTCCGGCTTAAAGGGTATAATATGTATTGGTGCCGATAGAACTATACAACATATATGAAGACTTTTCTACCTTATGTTTGGCTGAAGGGCTCAATGCAATGATAAGTAGGACACGTCCAAGTTGAACGTGACCTATGAGGTGACCCTAAATATAGTATGCCGCCCGCAACATTGCAGGAAATACACGGACGGAAGTATTATTACCGAATACCAACATATATTCCTGAGATTTTCCTCATTGAGTGTCGAAATGGTCACGGCAGGGAGGAATTCATAAGGTAAGTATTGTTTATTCGCGTCTCACTTCTTTCCAACTCCTAGTGAGTTGGAAAGAAAGGGAAAATGTAGGTAAAATTTTCGCTACAAATTGTTTTGGTGACGGGCTAGTGATCTCGCTACTGCTGAATATGAGGTTCTGGGTTCGATTTCGAAGTTGGGCAAAGTGGCACTGAGCTTCCATCAGGAATTTCTCACTAAACAGTCGAGAGTCGGGACTTGTGCCCGGTTAGTGACAATTGGCTCACCCTTACTCAATGAAACTTAAACATAACTTGCGAAGTGTAAGTTTCATAACGGTAGGTAGGTTTACCTCTGTTCTAACATTCAGGGAATACAGGCATGATGCTAAGTAAAGAACTGTTGTGCAAAATTTTCCGTTTTTTGTTGACCTGACGGTATAGACTCTGCGTTATATGTCAGTCTATAGATTTTATAAAAGGATGCCGAGTCTTTAATTTGGTCGGTCGCGCTGGACAGAAACCGGTGGAGGCAGATCATCCGCTCCAGATGCAACTCTGATGCTGACCACGATCCTCAGACATGAGGGACCGACCCCAGAGAGAGATAGATTTTATAGGTGCTGCCGCTGTGAGTCCTGTCCAAAGAAATGCGTTATCCCAAAAGTTAATCAAATCGACGGCTTATAACTAGAAAGTCTACCCTACCGACTGTTCACGTTACTTATCTCATTATTCCTCACTCGACTTTTATCAGGAAAAAGTTGTACACAAGTGTACTTAAAGCTCCGCCTTCCTGCTTCTATCTTGCGGTTAGAAAGTTGAAGTAAGGATGTCCCTGTCAATCATAGTTTATGAACGATTTAATTTGTTATAGATTATGTTTTTTTTTCCTTCTGGCCGATGACTGACGATGATAGATGATGACGAAAGTATAGTGAAGAAACCAGAAATCATCAACAGAAAGTAAGTGTAGTTATAAGTAGCATAAGTTTTTAAATGATATGGTCACTAATCCGGGATCTTTTACGCGTGATCATGGTGCTTGCAACCGCGCCGAAATATCGGGAACTCAAAACAAATAGTAAACATGATAAATATCCCGTTTTCACTGTAAATGATAGTATAGTAATAGTAGTCTGCCACCAAGAAGAACAGCACTATAACACATGTGTTGCTGGGTAGTTTGTTTCGTCAATTTTTCGTCCCAACTAAACCACCGGAAGAGGTGAATGGAAGAAGTCGTTTTGGAGGGCTGTATTGTGTATATACCGACCGCTTTAATGAGTCCTCGCGAAGGAATCAACTTAAATGGAGTATTCTGAAGGTTGATCATGATCACCTATTGATTCAATGAGTATCGTGATACCTACGTGGATTACGGTTATTTTAAAGCAAATATCCTGCGGGATATTGTAGAACTTTGTGGACGCTTAATGTGCCTTTGATGGGGCAAGGCAAAGTACTCATTAAAGCGGTCGGTATATAATTTTAACGTTAAAAAATATATATTTCGTCTAATTGTATAAATTACTTTTCGAGATAGATATAACAGTTGTTGGCACCGGAAAAACCCAATATCAGTACTTAGTTGCTTGGCATTGATACAAACAAAATAAGTGATTTCGTTTTGGTAGTCAACACGAAAAGAAAAACAGGGGCAAACAAATTAATTTTCTGTAGAGCAGTTTTTAAAAAAGTTTGACTACCTTGTAACAAATACACACTTAACCTAGAGAACGACTAACGCCATAGCGGTATAGACTATATGTATATACAGTAACATAACTAGGTAGGTACCTATCTAGAACTAATATCATGCACTTGACTAGACATAGGTTACATTGATGCATGAAATCATGCATAATTTACTAGTAATTACATGTTAAATCTAATGGCGTCTGATTGTTTAAGTTGCTTGAACTGTAGAACATTGCCTGGAGACATGGCGGGCGGTAATTATCACATATTGAGCTTCGAACTCAGCTATGTATAGATAAGCTTATAGATTAGTAACTAGTGTCTAGTACGATCTAGTTTAAGACACCGCTATCATTGTAATTATGCTACTTATTCTGTATCTGGAATCTTAAAATCATAGCCACTGTAGTGCCAGTATGCAGTATTAAGAGTACAAAATTCCTGAGGACTAACAACAGAATATTTTGACCCTATCCAATGCTGAGCGAAAACAAAAATTGGTATTATCATTTAGTTTAGTACTTCTTTTAAAACTTGAATATTTTGGGTTTAGCATAAACTTAATTTATATTATGTCAAGTTTCTTCATCTTAAAGATTACGACCAACTTGGCTGAGTCATAAACACGTAAAAACTCAGTGATAAAACTGATACATATATAAAATACGCCTTTCCTGTTCTATAATAAACACAAATAGCTAATTATAGTACTCAAGTTACTGCTTATGATAAACCCAGTGACTCTTGATCCTATCAAAATAAATAAATGTCTGTCTTCTGCAATTTATCTAGGATTTTCATCTTAATTTTATGGTAAAACCTAGCAGGAATTATTACGTACCTCATTAAGGACGGAAATGATGAACTATGAGACATCTTCGTCCTTAGGTAGAGGTCACACAGTTCGAGTAAAGCGATAGCGTCTAGGATTTTTATTTTATCTTTATCTAAAGGAACCCTCGTCCTTATCATCTGCATCGTCTCTCCCCAACTATGTTAGGGTCAGCTTCAGTCTAACCAGATGCAGCTGAAAATCAGATTTTGACATCGAGCGATTGCCTGTCTGACTTCCACAACCCAGTTTTGTGTCGTTATCATAGATTTGAAAGTATTATCATCTTACCTGATATTCCTGATTGAAGTTTAACACATGAGATCATCTATGAATAGTAATAAGTACATTTACACTGAGAAGTCCCGCTGCCAAACTTGCTGCTTGTAATCTAACTTATGGACACCCCACTCTGTACTACAGCATTCTCATTTCTCTTTTACATCATTCACAATCAATTTCGCTTCTCTCGCCGTTGCCTCCTGTCACTGTGTCCACTCCGTGTGGTCTACCTTATCGGGACCCTGTCCTGTTTGAAGTAAAGGCCGTAACAGCATTCCTACATTATTATACCACATACAGGTTCCACCACCTAACCTGGTACACTTATGAGGTGAGTCCGTGTGCCGTTTACTACCGGTTTGTCTGTTGATCATTTTTTATGGGCACTTGAAAATTTTATTAACGTTTTCCCTTGAGTTGAATGTTCACACCTGTTTTTTTGTTGGTTTAAGTGGAAAGCTTGTGTAATATCTAAGTAGCCTTTGGTCACAGTTACAAGGAAAACTGAAATATAACTAGTTGCACTGTTGTCGTCATAAGATCAACCGCGCAGTTATAATCGCTGCACGGAATCAGCATCGCCTTAGCTATTTTTACTAGGTAATCCCGATGCCGTGACAGTACTTCTAAGTGTGCGTTGTAGTATGGAGTTTCAAAGGAAGAATCCCAACGGCTCCAGTTGAGCCGATGTTGTTCCCGTGCCTGTTGCAATGCTTGTAATAACTGTCCGTTGACCTTTAGGTCGTAGAACAGCTAAGTTGAAGATAATGGGTAAAGTCTAAGTAAGGGTTTGTGAAAATAATAGTTCTTATAACATGCTGCATTATATCTGAGAACCAAGTTATTCAAATGCAAGTCCTAGGTCAACATTTCCAATTACTATCAAACATGTTTACTTGGCTTATTGCCAAGCTGTAGCTTAGTGACCCTGATTGCTAGGTGTTCAAGCCGAAGACTGACTCATTAAGAAACGCTTGACCAGTACCTTTATAATTAAAATCCTCTGGTCACACGTGTTCAATTAGAATATTCACATTATTCATCGATAGTTGATTTCTATAAATTGATTGAATATTACTACCCATCGTGATTGTATGAAATGTGACACATGTCATGTGGACGATTTTAAACAGAACAATGCTGGTTTGACACCCTCTTACCTGCTAATGAGAAAAAAGCATACGCATTCGTTGTCGTGGCTATCAGAAGACCTGTTTTCAATTATGAGCTGATTGTAAGGTAAACCTAACCTTTTAATGAAATCATTTCCTCCGTAAACCGGCTACGGTCATAGATACCGAGATAAGCTATATTGCATAGCTTATCCCGGTATCTATTTTATCAAGCAACAAATATATAGTAAATAGAGTAATTTCAGTGTCCAAACTAGAGCGTCCCTCGTGACCTCTCGCTCCTGGCACTTTCACTACGTGGTATTGTGCTGTGGAAACTGGGACAGGAACAAAAGCATAGAATAACGTGACAATGCAAAAAATATGCAACATTTTCTACTTAGAAATATTCAAAATACGTGAATGAGGAAAATTTTTGCAGTAATATTTTTAGGAGTAATAACGACTCTATAACTTTCTCTCTCTACGGACAAAAGAAGCTCAGCAGTACATTGCACTTTTAATCAGTAATCTCAAATTATAATGCATCGTATATTATCCATTCACTACAAGCTGTAGCCTCAAGGCATGAAATTGCGGTTTCGATGAAACTATAGAGAGTAGATAGACCTGAGTCATCATGTCTCGATGTAGGTCTAGAACCGATGCATGTTGCAGAATTTTATCGGCCAATAGTTCAGTAATACCTGTATCCAGTCTGTTCTTGGCCGATTTGATACCGGTACTCCGGTCTAGGTATTGGAATTAGCAATCCAACTAAAAGAAATTGCTCTGACAAGCCATGTTTTCTATTGGCTTCAATAGAAAGAAAAGTTTGTGAGCGTACTATACTGACCGTGAGCGCTTTGACTCGCACAACCAATTTCTCTGCTTGGACTTTGTCCAGAGAGTTAATAATTTTTTCTTGTTATGGTTTCTTTTATTTGCCATAATAGAATTCCTTTTTATATAATCTGCTATTAGCCTTGATTATTTTGGCTACATTACATCCCTTTATCATGCATGAGATAGTGCGTCATAAACAGATGAATTGCATAAAAACTGTTGTCTAAAATTCCATTGTCCTTTTCTGGTTTCTATTATGTATACCTTTTTAAGAACCTGTCGCACCGCTGTCAATTATTAGAGCTAGCTATCAAAAACGTTTAGTTTGTTTGACAGAGTTCTTGCCGGCGGCGGAGTGAACAGTCAGCGATCAACTTCTAATATTCTATACTTTTCTCACACTTGAGCGAGAAAATAGGTGATAGTCAGATTAGCCAGTCGCTTGTCTTGTGGGCTGTGGAACATGTGCCTTAGCTATTTGGGGCCCTCGGTGAAAAAAAAAGGCCTACGAGTAGGGGCATTAACTTTATTTGACCCTCCTTCTAATAATTAAATAATAATAGCATAATAGTCCAATTTGTGACAATTTCTAACTAAAGTTTTCACTCTTAGCGCGTTCTCTAGGTTGTCCTTTCTCTAAGTGTGGGTCAGGGTCGGCTTGGATATTGTATTCTGTGAGACTGTTTATGTAACGAAAGTAACATTCGATTATGTTAATAAGTTACTAGAAGACTAGTTTGTACGTCAAAGACTATGTAAGAGGTTTAACTAAAGATTGTTTGAATTCTATTGGCATGTTTTAATTGGAGAATATTGTGACAATATAAATGGGGAAATAGAGAGTTAGAAATGAGGACATGGTCAAGAATAAGCGAAGCCTTAATTATTGACAGGCAGGCACTTTTCATCACCACTGCTCTCAAAATGATTAAAAAAAAATCTTGTGGAAACCGTCATCCTAGAAGCAAAAAATCCAAGACGTGCCCTCCACCAACCCGCATTGGTATCGCGTGGTGGATTATGGCTCTCTCCCCTTTATCCTAGTAAGAATAACAGGAGGCCCGCATCCCAGAAGTGGGAATGGTATAGGCTGATTATGCTTAAACTTGTGAAAATCATCTTATCTAGAATAATCCTACTCAGTAACACTATTCTAAAAACACGCTAGACAACACGTCAAACATAATTGGCTCAACTTTCGTCTTCTAACATAGTACACAATTACAATGTTACACATTTTTACGACAGTGAAACCGTAGCCGTGATGCATAGCAAGAATAACAACCAAGATAAAGAGATTAGCTCATTGTTTAATGATTGTTGTTCTTACACTTGTTAAGAAAAACGTAGAAAACATACAGTTATATCGCGAGGACTAGGAAACGCTGGCATGATGACTTCGAGGCGTTTAAGGCGAAGAGAATACCACACATAAGGAGAAGTGGAAAGCTATGGGAAAGACCTTTGTCTAGCAATGGGGCTTATTACTTGTTTCAAACGTAAACACCCTCTGAAATAAATAAGTAACAAGTCACATTAATAAAAATTGTGGTGATTAATGAGTTCAAGGACAATGAATTAGGCCTTATGCATAGTTATAACTGTATTAGTTACGGTGTTGGTAGAGAAAATAAAACAATGTTACGTTTTTAAGTAAGAAATATTATCAGAAGCCTCCTTCTAAACAACTATCAATTGTGAATGTGAAGTGGTCTAGTCCAAAGGCTTATGAATGAAAATGTGACTACTGGATGAGAAAAACGGTTTACTTTGGCATCGGAGGAGCAAGAGTGTCCAGAACCGCTTGCAGTTAACAATTACCCGGGTTGGTATAAATGCAATCGTCCAATACAAAACTTTCCAGATTTTGGTCTGTCGCATAATTAGTAAAATTTTGTCATGGATGATATTCTAAAAACTAGCTGTAACATGCTGTATTCTACTCGTAGATACCTTAATAATCAGGTAGACAACTAGTAGATCGTGGGCAATGCGATTAAGTGAGAGACAAGCAAGTTCAGCTGCAAAGGTAAATCTAATTCCGAGTTGATTGCAAAAATGAAGCCAGCACAGTTTACAGCTCCACGCAGATTCTTAATGAACTATTGATCGCTTTGGAATGAATTTACTTACCTACTTCTTTTAATTGTGAAGCAGTTATTAATGTTTCTATTCTTTTAGGGAACTGCACTGCACATTTTATTTTGGCCCGACTGGACGTAGTTAAACTAGTTCAGTCGGGTCCAGTACTACTACTAAAGTATGTAACTATATCGTATATGCAGTATCCAGCAATAAATTTAACTTCCAAATATTATCTCAACTCCTATGAAAAAACCAAACACATCACTATCAATTCCCTTGATACAATTCTATCTTTCAGACTGACCAACACAGTCGGCTTACCAACTCGGACTACCATATCAGTTCAATCAGTTGATCCGGTACTCTGTACAGTCCCCAGAGGCGATGTTACAAAGTTGCCACAAGTTGTTGCTCCCCATGCAAATAGCTACCTATATCGACTGGCAAGGATCAAAGAAAGAAGGGATAGAGGAATATAAATCGACTTTATTACAGTGCAAATGAAATAGTGTTATCTCAATGGGTTGTGACACCATAAGACCTTTGGTCCGGTTCAATTTTATAGCATCCTAGTTCGATACATAGATTGGTAAGCGGTGCCTTTTTCAGATAAATTACAGTACTAGAATAGTAATACCTAAAAGTACAACTCTGATTATATATTATATATGTATATTATGATTGTTTCGACAATTCAAAAGTGCCTGTAACTGGCCTATTTGAAATAAATGCTTTGATTTTTGATTATATAACTATAACTATAACCTATTTAGGACGGGCGTAATGTTTACAAGTCATGATTTACATTACGGTTCCTTTTCAGTGGCGAAGGTTCCATACAACTCGATTCCTACCGGATTCCCTTTAACAATGGCACAGTCAGTATTCTATAGACAAATAATATTATCACATTAAACATATGTGCTCCGGCTTACCTCTTACAAAAATTTACCCTTCGCTTTCTTTCCAAACAACACTTTCCCTGTTCCTTTTATTACCCCCTGATAAAGTTAGAAAGCAAAACACTGCCATGCCATTTTGACTCATGTGTTTTAAGTTTTTGTTAGAATATCTATCTTATTTCTGTGATCTTAGCCAATAACTATATTCGCCACTTACGTAAGTTGAAGCGTGTACGTTTAGAAGTGCAGCTACTTGAATCAAGTCCCGTCTTGGGTCAAAGATGATAATTAATTTAACTGACACGACTTTAGACAAATAAACTGAGTTTAAGAGCAGTTCTTGTTCAGTGGCATGGGGAGTCATATATTAGCATGTTGTCTACTAGGTTTTTCGAAGTATTTCAATAGTATTTGAGCATTGTAATAGTCTAATTATTCCACTACAATTGAATTCCACCATATGGCAGAAAGTAAAGCTTCACCGAGCACACGATGTATTAAAAATCGATAAAATATCATAAAATTGCATCTCCATACATTCCAAAATGATTCTCGAATATATTAATGCTTGAAAATCCATCTTTAATATTTAAAGGTACAGTCACGTTATTTCCGGGCAACATTATTTTTAAAAATAAAAAATGTACGCAACATTTTATAATCTGTGATTCCAACATGCAACGATTCATAAAATATACTGAACATTTACTTTTTTGGTTGCTTGCTTTTTTTGGAAGGATATATTTTATACTGACAGCAATAAATAACAAAAAATTACATGCAGCTTCACTTTCGATATTGTTTACCAAAGTATGTCTGAGGTCTTGTCTGGTAACTGTAAGTTTCCTTATCACCATGGAAAAAAGTAAGCCACTAATTTCATTTAATGAGCATTAGAAACAAAATCTTGTGGCCACCCTGATCGATGAAATAAAAAGATTTTGGGAGCACTGCCATGCACAATCTAAATTGACTACAGTTATATCTTTAAAATTGACGCGTGAAGGATTAATCGCTTATCGCATCGCGCTTCGCGATTTCAACAATGCGACCCCACCTTAACATTTACAGCATTATTTATTTGACGTTTTCAATACTTTTTTCGGTAAAATACGTATTTATGGGCAGGTATGTCCTTGTTGGACAACCCCGAAACCTCGATCCGTGCTTCTTCGGTTTTTTATATCTGTTTGTGTCACTTTGAAGACGAGTTGGGAATACTAATGTTGGATGGGAAACGGGTCGAGTCCGTATCAGTGGCGCCTGTGAGTTATGGCGATAGGATTTGTTGTTAACTTCGTGATTTATTGGCAACGCCGCTCTGCCTCTCTGATAGTGATTAGGGGATAAATAACTTAAGGATTCTGCAATGCACAAGAATCTAGATAGGTACCTAACAGAGCTTTTTAAAAAACTTACTTAGATGAAATTGACCAAATTGAAAAATAATCTTAGGTATCACCGCAATTAAGTTAATTTTAACATAATTAGAGGTGCTGTGGTATTTACTCATTAACTCCTTGATTGCACGACGGTTTGTGCGGTGCAGAAGCACTTTACTTTATTACTCAGTCACGGTTAGCCCGGGAAAACTGGCGTGAAAATAAACAGGAATCTTTATCATGTTTTTTTTTTCAAGAGAACTTCATTACTGTTTTTCTCAAAGGGTAAGGCATAGGTGTCACTTATATTTAAGACCCGTGTGATATGGAGCCAGAAAATTGCCGACTCCATGCTATTATTGAAAACACGCTGCTTACATGGGACAAGGCGTGAGTTAACTTATGTACAGGATCGACGACCTAGATAACAATACATGAATGTTGCCAGCTTCAACTATCTTGGCGTAAAACTGGCTAGATAAAATTATCCTCAGCGAAATATAAATATATGACATTAAATTCGAGTTTACTCTTGAAAATAAAATTAGAAGGTAAACATAGTGTAACTTTAATTAATGGATTGTTGAGTAGACACAACGAATTATTACCTAAATCAAAATTAATTACGTACCGCACAGTCAATATTTGCAAAATCTAAAAGCAAGTTTGAAGCCTCTCTCATTCGTACACAGTTCAGGCATCTAAGCTTACTTAAGTAGTTACTAATTACTCTTACTACTATTTAATAATGCGAAAGTTAGGATGAATGGATGTTTGTTACTCAATCACACCAGAACGGCTGAACGGATCTGGATAAAATTTGGCACAGAGATAGATCATAGTCTGGAATAGCACACGGATTTCTTTTTCTCACTCACAGTTATCAAAATTTCCACGCGAACAAGTCGCGGGCAACAGCTAGTTACTATATTTATAAAATCAAACACTAAATCCACGCTCTCGACTAATATTAATAATCTCGACGCTTGGAGTGAGTACCACAAACGCAATTCATTGAAATAAATTGATTTAAACACTTTTGAAAGTGCATTGAAATTATCTGACGAACTATCTCGATCCAATTCTGTCTATTTTTATTGGAATTTAACTTTCATGACCATGTTGATCTAGGAATAAATAAAAGGAAACATGTTAGAACGTAATGAATCAGCGGTTTTCGAATAGCGGTTGCTTCTCTCCTCTTTCCTTCTTCTATTTAACTTTGCTAAATGTGGGTATTTTATAAGACTTATAGATACACCTCTGCTTTACCGTCTGGGGATTACAGGCGTGATGTTATGTGCTTGTAATGTTCATCTTTTCTTTTTCGTGGATCACATTGAAATGAAGTATCTTCCTCTAAACTTTTTGTGACCAGCTGACATTAATTTAAAAAGGATTACGTTGATAATGTTCTCATGACAATTTGATCATTGTGGATATTTTGAATCAGGGAAAAGCAACACCCGTCTAAAAATTATTGTATCATCTACAAAAATCTATTCACTACCGCACATCCTGAAGAGTATTAAACACATACCACTTGACCAAGTTACAAGATTCCCACTTAATTTTGCACCTGTTCCAATGCTCATTGTATAGATTCTGCATTAACAGTTGGCAAGTTTTACCGAAATTAGCATACCCCAGCATCACTGCATACATATTCAAGAATCGGTTAAGTACATTGTTAACCTGTAAAGTCCGTAAAGGGAGTCTGTAAACAAGTTTACGAGTTGCAAGGCGTCATAACAAATTATTGACTGACTGGCTATTTAAAACGTAACTTGTTTTCGACGCGTCTCGATGCATAAGATATTGAATTTTTGGATTTTTCCTCATCGTGTTTTTTGTTGTTGTGAAAAATGAAGATTTTCTTCTCTTTTTCTCTTAAACTATAGTAAATATATTTTTCTAAGTGTACTTAGAGATTTTCTTTTGAGGCGTAAGGGTTAACTGAGGGCTATCTATTGTTTGATGTGGTAATATTGTGGTATTATTTTAAAAAAAACCTTGTACATTTGAAAAGGACTGAAAAAGTATTTCGGCTTAACCTTGAAGATACACCCTTGCGGCTGTTATTATTTAGCCACGAGCACCACATCATATTATAACAATATAGTATAACAAGCAACATGCTGCAGACAAAATAAAAACCACCGAAATCTCACGCAACTTGAACAGTCCACTTTCTCCCCAAAAGGAAGATGAGCACTTTATATTTTTCCATTAACCTTGTCCTACCGAGTGGGCGGCCATCACACTGACCCTTTGGCACAGTAACAACGACATGGACACTTTGCCGGTAAATTATAGCCTTTTAAAGTTCCTCGCGAATTCGGGACAAAAGAAAAAACGTCTGGTGTCGTCTTTAGTGGGAAAGTTTGGTGGGTAGGTATATGGGTGGGTCGTTATGGTGCGAGTAGGTAATGAGGTGACTAATGTAAGGAAAAAAATGGAATTTACACTAGGGCTAGTTTTTTGTTTTTTGCAGAATGTTTAGTTTTGAGAATTCTTTATGGTATGGGTTTACTAGCCTCCGGATATTAACATATTTTAGATTATTTTTATTTTATTAAAGTTGATATTCCCACATAACATAAATGGACAGATAGGTGGACATTCATAGATCTATAGACAACCATAAGTAGTAACCCACCTTTAATCATCATTTAAGAGAGTTTAAACGGTGTAATTTATATTCTCCTTAACGAAACCGAGAGGTACTTTTTCATATAGTCATTGTTATAATTTTTCCAATGTTTGTATATAAGGTCTATCTTTTCATACACGAAATATTTTAAGGGTAACTTCTATTAGTCGTAAAGTTGCCATAGCAACGAAAAAAATAAATTATCTGAGTGTTTTTTTTACGAAATTATTATAATTCTAATATTTTTTGAGACTTTTTGCATAAAACCTTTACTCCCATATTCTAACAATGATAGTAGGTAAATACGACGTAGTAAACTAGCGTAATGGATGTTCATAAATAAGGAGCTAGTATTTATTTTGTGGGTCAAGTAATTTTAAATTATTTTTTTTTATAAAAATTTACTCAGATAAAAAAAATAATCCCTTGAAATGGCTTCGTTATAGCTGTTAGATGATTCCCTGAAAATATTTCGTGTATGAATAGTTAGGTCAAAATTTTGCAACTGAATTTTAAAACTGTTACCCCCCCAACCGATTGAGCTGAAATGCAATACACGTTAATTTGTATGACAATGCATGGTTAGCTAAGTGACGTCATTCCAAATCCAATATGGCGGACTACTTAGTTATTTTTATGCACCCCTATGGTATGGGTATTTTTGACCAGTTAATAACCTATCTTTTTTTTTTTAAATCGACTGAGCCTTCTATTAATTTAAATAAGTATTTTATAATTGGAAAACTATCGTTCTACGTCGCCTTAGGTCAATAGGCACTATTTTAATGTCTAGGTGCTTTTTTGCGGATATCACCTCTGGCACATTTTATACAGTTTTAATACAGCAAAAGCCCAGACAACAGCCCAAAATTTACAATTTAGCAAAATTATGCATTATCTTCGAAAAAAAACCGCTCTTTACAATAATTACTATACCTTAGACTTCGGATGAATCTTATTTTTCAATAAATAAAAACCCTGCACAAACCTGAAGAGTAGGAATAGATAACCTGAATAGATAGTAGCTTAGAACCTATTATCTATTAAGTGCGTAAAGTTTTTCAGCGGAAAATGCTAGTCATGTGGAAAGTACCACTTAGATACCTAATTGTGTATTAAATAGAACATATTATTATTAAATATAATTCATCGTAATTATCGCAAAACATATTAACATTTCAATAAATTCATTACATTACATTCATTTAATTATATTACATTACATTATAATTGTGTATTACTTTTACGTAAACGTTCTTTTGTTGTTTTAGCCCTTTAGCATTTTCACTAGCATTGTTATTTAATTTGTATTTCGAAGATATTCAGCTATAAGCACATAATGCTTTAGTCTAAGTAACCTACACAAATAGTAATACTTCAAGCTTACCGAAAAATCCTCTGCCCTGCTCCTTGATGGTCGCGTTTTTTTCCGCACTTTGTAAATGGTTCCAGGCATTTTGCACTCCACTGTTCCTTCTAAACTTATTAGTAGTACTCCTACAATCAGCATTACGTACCAAAACTAATATCACTACAAATATCACTTTGTAACAATCCGATTGCGAGCACATTTTAATCGTTTCATAATTGTAAACGAACAAATCTTTGGTAGAAATAACAATAATTATAAATTATATACTTATTTCGTAAAATAATTTTCACTTTTGCTTTTTATGAATATTTTTTCCGTTTCGCGGGTTAATTTCGCGCCGGCCATTTTCGCGGTACGCGCTGCGCATGCGCTGTGTCTACGGTCGCACTGCGATTGGATACGGGCACGTTCAAATTTACAGAAAAGCGTCTCGGAGAGATAGTCATCTTTTTGTTTGTTTTACGGCCTTGGACTTAGGAAAGGTTATGGTCGAATTATAAGTAGATAGAATGTGCTCGAATTATGTTACGGATGCATTAATTTCTTATCTTATGGGCTTCTGTTTCCGTTGGTTTTGCCTTCTTACCCAACTACTTACTTAAACAAAAATTTCTACAATACTTAATACTTTAACATGTTATTGAATGAGGCCCTCAATTGTATTTTACACATTTTAAACCCGCTCATCGTCTCATACGGGCAACTATAACGATTAATATAAATAATTGAGGATGTCCCGCAACTTTGCCAGCGCAAAACCTGCTTATCCCGTTTCGTAAGTCCCCACTGAACTGGCAAATAAATCTTATCAATTAGGTACCCACCCAGATGCCTACATCTTACAAGGCGTGAACACTGAAAATACCTACTTAAAATTACACGTTTTTCATTTTGATCTGCAATTAGGGCGGTGCCCGTATGTAGTACGAATCAGTTAGGAACTTTTTGTAGGTTTACAGAGTCGCAGTATTATATTATCTGTGACAGAGTTGAGATCAGTGAGTAGGTAGTTAATAAGTAGATACCTAGGTAGCTGTAGAAACTTTCCAAGAATTGGTATCCTTATTAACACTTAGGTATTTGTGTTTAAAGAAAACATGATGACGAAACCCATTATGGAAGCCATCTGTATCTTTTCTGCAGAATAAGAGGCCTTCATCTTGCAGCAAAACATTGGAAACCCAAGTTTTATCTGAAGCAAGGTTTAGGTCAATTTCAAAGCGTTTGTGGTGCGACTACCGAATTGTGGAAGAAGACTTTTGCCCGCAGGACGTGGTGTGCCTTCGCTTCCGCGGATATGTTCCACTAGTCAGCACGAGTGAAGTGTTAACAAGTGAAGTGCTACTTACTTCATAACACAAGTTTTGTATTTAGTTACTATACTTAGGTTTAGACTAACCATGTGTATGTGTAGTGTACTCGCAAGGTCTCTAACCGGCAGAAATGAAAGCACATCGCTGAAAGAGCAATCCTCGGGGAAGTCAACGACCCACCGAACATCTCTCCGTGTACCTCCTCTGCGCAACCACGACCACTCTGACAAGAGTGCTTGGACTAAGAAGGAAGGAAGACTAACCATAGACTAATTAAAATTTATATTATTAAATTCTTTTTTTTTTTGTCTGTTACCATTCTATTCTCCACAGTTATGTTATCTAACTTCGATACAGGATAAAAACGTTATACGGAATAAACCGATAACACGAGGAGCACGAGTCGACAGCTTTACTTCCAGCGTGTTGGATAGTGAGTGAGCCAGGTTAATTGGCCTAATTAGCTGTCGAGTATCTTAACAGCTGACTACAATTAGGTGCAGAGTCTAAATTAGCTACAGGCAATAAAACTGAGGATAACAATCATGCCATGAATAGTTAAGGGGTCGTCCATTAATCATGTTAGGCTCGAAAGGGGGGAGAGGGTTCGGAAAAAATCACGAAATATCACTAGAGAGGAGGGGGAGGTGTAGTGAGATATCACGTGTATTTATTTTCTCGTGAACGCCCGATTTCTAAATCGCAAAGCGGTGCAAGCATTTTCCAGAATTAAATCGTGACATTTTTATCACGGTGCTTTATTTCCCAGAATTAAATTAGATTATACTTGTTAACCTGTATTTAAAGATAATAGGTACTCTGATTTTTTTTAAGATACTTTGTACCAAAAACGTACACGTGATTTTGGGTAGGTGGAGGGGAAGACTAAAACCTTACCAAGTATCACCATGGTGGAGGGGGGGTTAAAAAGTTGCTAAAAAACATCACGTGATTAATGGACGTCCCCTTAGCTTAACAATCGCCGTATAAGAATAGTCTTATTGACACTAAGAAATCTCTTCAGGTAAATACTTCTCCAGTAGAAGTCTGCCCAAAAAAAGGCTCAAAAAAGAACGCCAAGGTTTAAATATTTTATGAGTGTTATTATTACTTAGTGGCATTATTTTAGGTAAGATCTTACAATACTAAATGCTAGATACTACTTCCCTTTTTGTCCTGTCAGGATCTACAACAACACTAATCATTAACAGCTAGGTAGGTACCTACGTACCGGTACCCCTTCTTCAGCGGTACCTAAGTAAGGCCCATCAAGAAGATTCCGAATACGAAAAGAAAAATCTAAACAGCGCACTTTCATTCCCATGATTCACCTGTGCTTCCCAAAAACATAAAAAAAAGTAAAAAGTCAGCCATTTTGTATCGGCGCGGAGGTCCGGAGAGCATATCAGCTGTTTTATTTTTCCTATTGCGTGTAGTACCGCCGCACGCTTTCTCTAATTACTTTGGCAACTCGCGTCCACAGGATGCGAACGCTTACATTTGTGGAGCAAAACTATTAGATACATTCGTCATTACAGAGATAGGTAGGTTATTTGAGCATTTGCATTAATATGGTACTTAGTAAGTAGGTAATGTGGACGACAAGGATTGGCCTTACCTTTGATGATGGAGATAAACAGAATACATAAGTAATCTATATCTTAGTTCCGTTGTAATTGTATAAAGTAAGATACCTAAGATATACCTATCTAAAGCGTTGTAGCTTATAAAATCATGGCTACATTACCTACCTACCTACTTGTTAGCAAAAAAAAACTTTTTTGCAAAAAAAATAACCGAATTCCAAAAATCAAACACTAAAAAGTGGAAAATAACTTTATCATTAAGTGAGTGCCTTTTAATAAACCTATAGAAAACTCTTTGCTCCTTACCCGAATTGCTCAATTAATAGGCAAAAAAACACCGATATAATTAACGATTTATTATAACGATTCAGTTTCAACTTCCTACGTTCCAATATGTTCTATATCAATAGATTTCTTTCTACTCACCTATAATATAAGCCAGTGTCCCCCAGTCTTGTCACAACACCGTGAGCTCTTGCGTGTTCGCTTCGTAAGCCGGATTATAGCTACATGCCCGTCTCGATAATTTATTCATTCGAACTTGTAAAGGCTTCGACGCGAGTAGTACACGACAGGCACAATCTTCACGATCTCTTACACAACCCTACTCACTGTGGGGTGGCCTAAATTAGTTTTGGCCAAATTATTTCCATGCTTGTATGGTCTAAATAAATAAACAAATAAAATTCATTTATTTCAGGCAAGATGCGCCCATACGAAAGCAAATTTAAAAATTACACAGCATAACATCATACTAATAAATAATTATCTTGTTTTAACCAATTATGTTTCAATCATAAAAAGAAATATGATTATGCACATTTTTTTGTTTTTATACAAAATGGAATAAAAATAGTACCTACCTAAGTGCAACTGTCAGCCAATTACACTCTTGACAACACGTGAATTTTTGTGATTTTTACTTTTACTACGTTTGATCCAAATAAATAAGCTGCATTTTCGGGCCGTATGGGCAATGTTTTAAGCAAATTAATTTTCATCCCATTCATCCTGCAGTCTGTTCAGTTCAGCTCAAATTAAATGGAAGAATGAAGTAGGTAGGAATCTACTTCTGATCAAAGTTTTCTTCAATGATTTTTTAAGTAGTTAATGACCAGAAGTTGTCTATATTTGCGTAAGCTAAGCGAACGTAGCTAGTCCCATAGGTAGGACATTTCACGGCTGCCTGAGTTTGGAAAATGGGCAGTCTAGAAATTGGTTATTCCGGGAAAGCGGTGTTCTGGGAGTTGACCATTCTGTTAATTGGACGTTTCGGAACCTATGGACGGTTTCGGAAATAGACATTGAAACAATATAGATGTATTTTTAGATTCACAACGTAACACGCCTAATCCCAGAAGGTTGAGGCAGAGGTGTACCCTATAGTACATCCACATCTCGCCATTTATGGTTACGTAGCCCCATGTAATTAAATAACGGATGTAGTTACCTATTGCCATCAACCGCGAAAAAATACAGAGTCCGGGCTACAACCAAGAAATTCTTGCTGGAAAACCTCAAAAACATATACATGGGCCCACCAGGAAATCAAACCCAGGGAGGGGCAGGCAGGGGGTATCATGTCAGCAGTAGACCAAAGAACAGCACTAGACCAAAGAAATAAAAAGAAAGTGAAACTCCTTACTGGCTCTGCACTTTAGATAATAATATCTGCGTGAGATCCAAGATCATCATTATACGTTCATTAGTAACGTTGCGTGCGGTCAGATAGAGGCTTTACTTTCTGAGCCATGTGCGTTTGGCCTGAATTTAAACCGTGATAACGTTAAGATACAAATACGGAAACCAAGGCTTATTCCCAGCAAAAATGGTTAAAAAAATGAAGTAATCCAAGTACCGAGTCGCGGTAATCGCAATTTTAGTAGGTTACATATTAAAACAGTTTGGAGTAACGCTCTCAATAAAACGCCAGTCTCTAGTTTCATTATTTATTGCTTCGTTTTATATTGTAAACAATTCGTTGAATTATCTCTTAATCACCTACTTGGCCGTAGAAATATACAATGGCTTAAAAATTAAACAAAAAAAATAATACCAATGCAAATACAGAATAGTCAAACATCAACAGATAATATAAATATATCTCCAAAACAAGAAAATTGAATTACAGATGTGAGGTGTTCGCAAAACTTCTACATTACACGACATTACACTTTGAGTGATCATAAAATCTTTGCGAAAAACTCACATCACTAAAAATTTACATTCAAGTTCAATAATTTAAATACTGCTTTTATTTTATTGTCAAATTTTTAAAATACATCAATTAACATCACTACTAAGTATATAATTTATTTAAATTTACAAATAGTGTATATAATAATATGTATAGTTTTAAAAATAATAATGTTAGCAACATAGCAACCAACTAATGTTTAACTTAATCAGATCAAAATTATAGTAAACTATAAAACTTAATAAATTGAACTGTTACTTTTGTGCAATGGGTTTTTGTAAACAAATTATAATATGGTAACTATTTCTCCAAATCCAACTCAAATCCCTTCAAAAGTTAACAAAATCAAAAGAAAGGAGTACACTTACAGTTACTTATTTATAGAATTAATATTGCCTAAAGAGAAAATAATTTATGAATGTTAAATAATGTAGTACAAAAATTCAATAGTCAGACACAAAAACCATCAAGAGATAAAGCTGGCAATACAAACAATATCATCTGTAATGATTTTAAATTAAACACTAAAATGCTTGTCATTCGGAATACTTTCAATCTATTAACCGATGCATTTACACCTGTTAACCCACTTGATTCAAACTTCTACTTTTTGTCAAGATGTTTTTTATCAAATAGAAACTACACTTTCTTCGCCGAAAAGTTAATTAACTGTAAGCGAACTCCTAAAGCCTACATCTGAGTTAACTTTAACAACAGTTAAAATTAACCCACCAGTCCAAAAACCAGTAACTGCGACCTTATTTCGATCAATGTTAATAAAAACATATTTTCTAAAAAATGCCGTTGAAGGCTTAACTAAAAGCTGGAAGCTGGAATTAAAAAACAAACTGCGGAAAAGCTTTTCACGAATGTACTAAGGTTGACGATGAAGGCGACTACGAAAATCCCTTTATTTCTGCATATTATAACAATCCATGATTTTCAATTGGTATGAACTGTTCAATTGTGCGAATATTTATGTTGGTTTCGAAAAGAAGAATCCACTCGTCAGCAGTTACTTCCATAAAATAAAGAAGCATTTTCCTACTTAGCATTTTTGGCCTCTCCCATCACCCATAGTACATTCGTAATCTTACAGCACTGAAACAACGTAATATCAAAATTGTCTGTACAAAAAACTTAAACTACAATAATGTGCTGAAATTAATAAAAAATCTGTGTCAATAAGCCTCATCACACGTTAATATCAATGAGATCGCTTTGCATCGCGTTACAAACACTGGAGTACTCAGCTCAGTTTAATAAAAAAATCGCAATACAGGGTGTAGGGAGATCGACGAGCAAACTGTTTTAGCTAGTAAATTATTGTAGACCCACCAGCGTTGAAATTTTACGTAGGTTATTTAAAACAAATCTGCTCTTCTATACATTTTGACAGTGTAGGTATATAAACGGCTGATTTTTGTATTCTTACCGATGAAAATTTCTACGCTGGTCTAGAATCATGCCAACAGTTCGCGCGTAAATGTCCTTTACACCGTGTATGTTTAAAACAAAAACCAACTTCGGAACTTTCGATCGTAAGCTGCGTTTTCAACTGCGGTATTTCTACAGTACAATAAACCTCGTTGAAAAACCGCAATGGATTGTGATTGAACTTGATTCGTTTCACATACTTGTGGTAAACACCCGGACACAGGAACCGATCGACGTACAGTCGAGTACAAAATAAAGCCGCTAAAACTTAAGTCAGTTGACTAAAATTTTCGAAAATCATTTGGCACCTGAAAAAGGTCTTTTGATTTTAGAAAGTGTATTTAAATAATACTATAGTATGCTAACGCCAGATTTCACCGTTTCTTAAATAATAATTAAAATCGTTCCTTCCGTCGTAACTGATTTCGCGATTTTATATTTGCCCTGATCATGAAGTCAGGATATTTGCATGATCGTAAGAAAAATATACTAAAATACTTTATAAACGTGCTGAAACCATACAACATTTAAGTTGCAAACTTCATGGAATAAAGTCATCTAATAGAAAAGACAAGAAAAATGCCATACATAAAGTAAGAAAAAACAGTAGTAAAAGTTAAAACAATAAAAAGGCATAGAGAAAAAAGACATATAGTAAATACTGAAATCGGGTTTTAGCATACAGTTCAAAAGAGTTTTTCATAAAACTTGTAAGTAAATATTCTCTACATACAGAAGTATGTACATAAGTGGCAACTATAAAGAAATAACATGTGTTCAGAAGACGGCGTCGTTACAATACAACTACTTTTCATGTAGCACTACAGTCTTAGGAAGTCGTATAATTATGTTTTTTTTACTGGAAATTAAATCAACTTTACGGATTATTTTACCACATTTCTTTATATTTTGCTATTTACGCCCTGCCTATTTTTAGAGTGATGGTAAATATTTTATCACAACAGCTAAGATAAAATGTTGGTGTTTGGTTTTCAGAAACGTGAAGTTACCATATTATGGCACCTACGACTGTAAGAAAGGCCTTGTGTTATTTAGTGGATAATGATTTCCGTTGTCTCTGTAATATTGATTTAATTTCTGCACATAATGTTCACGTAAGTATAAGAACATAGACCTATAATTGGGGCGGAAAATGATATATGTGTATCAACGACACAATTAATTGGCAAAGTTCTTGTTAAACGAAAACTCCTTACATTCATACTTTAGGCTTCGCTTACATCTCGCCATCAATTCATAGTCGAGACAATTGATTGAACTAATATTACTTTGTAAAAATCATTTTTTCTTACGACAACATTCTACCATTTTAAGAAAACAAGAATATTCCTATAGAAATAAGTAGGACTTTGAAATCACTTCACCGTTAGGTACTAATTCATGCATATAGTGACTATATAAAAGTCTATAAATTTAGCTAAAACACTAGTGTGTATAAACATTTATAAACAACAAAATGTAACTATTCCGTCACTAGGTGATCCCTACTTTAATTGTCCGTTTTCACTTACACCACGGCACATCCTGTTGGCTCGACGAAACGCCCTGCATAGTGCCCACAGTTGAAATCCAACAGTGTACTTCAAAATAGGCACTAGGTATATGGAATAAGGTGTCGCGTGGAGTTTGAGAAAACGGGCATGTATCAGTAATAATCAAGTCAGTTCGTGTCATATTGTAAGAGGTCGTATGACAGACATTCATTGTCATAGAATTTATTTTCCTGCAGTTTCGATTCTGTGAAATGTTATGCTTAGCCAGCCCCATGAATCAGTTAAAACCACAGAGATTTAGCTGAACACCAGGCTATTTAGTTTTAGAAAGAATTTTTGCGGTTTACCTAATTATGTTTTCGTAACTCGTAAATAGGTTCTCATAATAATTCCGTTTAAATATTATATTATTACAATATGACATTCTCAACTGACTTGTAAAATGATATAAGAACGCATGCACTTACTAGTGGCCCACTAAGTTATAATCACTATCAAGATCCGCTACGATATACCGAACAGTAGCTAAGTATGGAACAGTCCAATTTTCTCTAGTTTCCACCATACAATTAAAAGACTTACTAGTTTTGTTTCCTCTAAAATTGTTATCAAACTTTTTTACCATCCTCCTTTCTTCATCTTGATAGGCAAAGGCCCGTTTCTCAAAATTCCTAATTTTATTATTGTGACACTGGTGCGTTAGATTATATAGGCCAAGATTATTCATATCATGTGCATTAATTCCATAGTAGTTGTAAAAAGTGATGATATTTCAATATCTTACATATTTATTTAAAAAGTATAAGAAAAACTGTGTTATAAAATCGGATTGATTCAGATCACATTGAATAAAAAATAAAGAAAATTACACTGACAGACCTTTGTAAATGGTTTTTACGCGAATTTCTTATAATTTCATCATCAATGCTTGGAAACATTAGTCTACTGTTTTGTGACCAAAGAAATTCGACGTTCTTGACTTCGAGTCAGTCTGTAGTAATTTTTTTCCTTATTTTTTAAATCCTGATGTCATTCGAACCGACCCGCCATACAATAATTATTGCACATATACGTATATTTGTCTATGAATATATTTATCGGAGTATAATGTGAAGTATAATACATTTGTAAAGTTGTATATCGCTTTCTCCATTAGCACCGAAACCTTGGATTTCAGTTTCCTTTAGACCAATTATGAACACTTACGTTTTTATAAGAAATATATGAATCTAGAGCCTATTTTCAAATTAGTAATTTCTCAACTTATTCCGACTAATAACTCGAATAATCGACTGACACCCAAAATATGCGTGGTAATCAAGACACATCACTAATTTGAAAATGGGATCTATAACGTCATAATAAAAGCACCAAAAAGAAAAATAAATAAACTTAGTACAAAGATCGACAGTTTGAGTCAATACATACTAGAGTATCGATAAAGCTCTACTATCGATAAATATTTACTCAGATTTAATCGAGTAATTCGTATAATCTTCTTTATTTTTCTTGGAAGAATATTCTATCTGAGTAACTACTAATCGACATGAGTGAATTCGATATTAGAACCCCGTGAAACACAGTATCATTTATATAATCAGAAAAATCTAAGAAAAAGTTGGCACACGTATAAAAATGTAAATGACGTCGCATTGATTCCTTAGGTCGCATTGATTTCAGTAAGACTTCCAGAGACCTTTTATAGCTTTGAGTTTTGGCGACTTTTTCGTCGCCTCGAATTCCTGTTTGAAACTCGTGATGAATTTATCGCGTAAACTTTGTCGCGGCGCCGACGGCTTCAACAAAAACTTCTTCAGATCATTCGTGAAGCTCTTTGCCGTGTAATTCGGTTCCTCCGGAATTGATTCCTCCGGAATCGATTCGTCGCCGTCATTACACTCATTACTCGTTGATTCAAGGAATGAAACGGATTTGTTTGATTGTATCGAGTTTTTGCGCTCGCGTGAGTGTCTGGGTGTCGATTTCGAGCGCGGCGTGGTCTTTCGTTGACTGTAGCTTTTCGATACCATCGAGTATTGGTCGTCGTCGATGGAATCGAGCGTGTCCGTCGATCGGTTGCAGATTCTACAGCAAAGTTGGCAGTGTTCCTTGTCACTGTGGTACCTACCGTTACAGTACACGTAGTTTTCTTTGAGCCGAGAGCTTCTCGGTGCCTTGGATTTGTCTTTCGAGGACTTTTCTTTATAATCTCCGCGGTCGTTCCGCCTCGATCGTTTCCTGCGGCACTTGGGGCAGTTGTTGCGGGCGATGCGGCGGAGTTCCTTGAGGAACTCGTAATCAATTTCGAAGTACTTAGCGTCGGGTTCGGAGTAGTACCTGATGTCAGAGTCGGTGGAGTCGCTACGGGGCTGCTCCTTCTTGCGGGCGGCGGGCTTGTCGTCCCTGCCGGGGTCGGAGTAGTAGGAGGCGGGGCGGGGCGGGGGCAGCGCGAGGGTGGGGCGCGCGGGGCGGGGCCGCGGGTGGTGCCCGCAGAAGGTGACGGCCTTGTGGCGGCGGGGGCGCGGGCGCGGCGCGGGCGGCAGGGGTCAGGCCTGCACGGACGGCACCCACAGCGTCTTGTTCTGCTCCTCCTCCACGGCCGCTTTGATCTGCGTGCACGTGTACGCGATGTTCACGCCCGCTGGGATCTCCGCTGTGGAACAGATAGTTTGTTAGTGGGAAATCATACAGAACTACGGCTTTTCAACTTATAAAGGGTGTAAATAGACCCTTAACATAAAAGAAAGGCACTTGTTCTCCAAGTCTTTGCGATCATTTTTTGTTCTAGACCATACCTGGGAACCTTCTAGTTACGGAGATATTGGGGGTCAAAGTTCCAACTTTTTCACAAGTTTTTTTTTTAAATACATGTTTTTAATGTGAGATTTTTACTTTACACACCTCCACGACCCCCGTATTATTCAATCCATCCATCACCAAAACGTGATTTTTCACCCCAAAAAAAAAAGTCGATTCCCAGCAATAATTTTTGCGTAAAGTTACTTAGTTTGATGTTCAGAATGCTTGGTTGACGGATATGTGAAGGGTCTGTTTACACCCTGTATGTAATACTAGAGATACCGTATGAATTTTTGAGAATTTTCTTTTATCGTTTCGAGATGCAAAGAGATTGAATGTGCAACTAAATTGCGGTCGATTGACGTCTCCCACTCATTATATCGGTAGACTACTATTACTCGACTTAAAACAAACTCAATCGAACCATAAAACTTCCACAGTGAATCGATCTCTTTATGCAATATCACTTTGCTTTTTGTCAACTATTGTAGAGTCTAAATCCAGTCTAAAAGTATGCAGCTGAAATCAGCATTTTACATGGAGCCTCTTCCTATCTGACCAGAACCCTTTGGATAAGATTGATTAAAAATTTCGGGTTTTGACTACCCGTGTAACGCAATCTCTCAACAATTATTGAACCGGTTTTTTTTGTCTAATTTGAAAGAGTTTTAAGTTATTCTTACCTGAAATATAACTCCTATACTCATTCTCAACCTTCAGTCCATGCTCATACATCTCCTTAGCGGCCTTAGCGGACACCTTATCCGCGTGTCTTGTGTCCTTCACCTCTTTGATTTGTTTGAACGACTTGAACTTGATGAAGAGCACTATCGGGTAAATCTGCTGTTTGTGCAGCTTCTCTATCGTGGCTACGCTTATGTCTAGGATGCAGTGGATGCCCTGGGGGACGAAAATAATTAGAATTATTTGATGTTTTGAGAATTAATGCTGTTATTTGCTAAAGTGTTCAGATTATTTGCATAGCTTTTTCCCCAACTCAGTCAAATCGTATGCAGCTTAATGTATTTTACATGGAGCTTTTGCCTAGATAGCCACAATTCAGTTACTACATAACATCACGACTGTAATTCCCGAAGGATTAGATAGAGGTGTTCACCAGTTATGTTTTAGTTCCATGTAATAGGGGGCGAGCCTATTGCCATCAACTGGGCACATATCTAGACTTCGTGGCTGTTACCGAGAAATTTCTGATGGAAAAATTTCAATAACAATTTGCGCGACTCGGGAATCGAATCCAGGACTTCGTGATTGTGACTATTACACCAACGAGGCAGTTACTAAGTAATATGGTATCTTTTGTTAAGACTGGTTGTCAGATTTTCAGGCTCTTGACTATCTGTATCAATTGTTAAACATCTACAAATGACAGTCGGGACCGATGGTGTTATCGTGATGTTCGAGTCTCGGTGGAAACTAGGAATGGAACGGACGGTGCGATGAGTGATCCATCCACGAACCGACTTCGGCAAGAGTTATTTAACCTTAGATATGTAGTCGTGCGGCTGGTATAATTTAGGCTATTAGATATAATGAGGTGGTACGTACCTTCTCGGCCAAGTCCCTGATGGCATGCAGAGGGATGCAGTCGATGTGCGTGCAGTCGGGGCGCAGGCGCGGCTCCAGGTGCGTGCCGCGCTGCAGCGCCGGCGCAGCGCCCGCCACGGGCAGCGCGGCGGGGCGGGCCGCGCAGAAGGCGTGCGGCCAGTCCGACGCCAGCCGCGCCGCCACCGCGCCCGCCAGCGGGCCCAGCACCACCACGGGCCGCTGCGTGCCGTCTGCGGGAGGGACTTCATAACAGTGACGCACACTAAATCCGCATTATATCCCTCCGAATTTAACACATTTCTAATTCGAATAGCATTCAAATCGGATGCTATGCACAACCGGGCTGAGGCTTATGAAACAAAATAAGTAACTTTCATAACAACTTCAAATAAACACCTAAATGTTAATAGATCTAAAGGCAATTTACCATAAATGAACGTTTTCTAATCAAGCCATTGTATTAATAGTCTCTCCATAGTCTGCTAGTCATAATTGTACCACAAAGCGAAACACCCAACAATTACTTCCATAAAAAATAAACAGTTCAATAAATAAAAGAAAAAAACGACATACTTAAATACAACTCACAGTGCAGTCTTTCGACTCTCTGATAAGATAACACGGGCACGTCGTCGGCCAGGGTCCCGCTGTCGCTCCAGCAGCCCAGCTCGGTGTTGGAGAAGGACGCCAGCTCCTTGCTGTCGCGGTGCTTCTTGCGCCGGAAGAAGGAGCGGCGCGCGGTCGTGGACGCGCGGCGTTGTGCGTCACCCTCGAGGGTACCCATTGAGCGCCGAAGGATTTCTTCTACCCTGGATGGTAGATGAAACATCATTATTAGTTACCACAAGAAACTTATTTATGAACTCAAAAATACAATCGTGATTTGCCTCTAATGAAATTCCTATTGGAGCTCGAATGATAGAAAAAACAAAAACCTTGTTGTCGAACAGTTCAACGAGCTCGTGCAACATGGTTTATAAAAAAAGAAGCATGGTTTCAAAAAGATTGGTTGTTGTTCAAGCAGTACTCAGTCACGTGGCTTCTTAATAATTTCTTAGGTATGTGACTTATGCTCGTTTTCACTAACACAAGGAAACGACAAAATAAGGCCTAATTGTTATTGCACTGTTGGAATTTCAACTATCTAATTAACTAAGGCGAGCATTGAAAATCACCATTTAGGTAAAAATGGACATTTGATGGCATAACATTACAAAAAACTAAATTCACACTCACTTGAATTTACTAGGAATCGTTCCCCAATGTCGTTTCGACCCCTTACAGTCTAGTTGCCAGGCCCTCCATAGCCCAGGGGACCCGTTGAACAGCGTATTGTCCACGAACAAGACCTCATCCTTGCGGAACCAGAGAGAGTACTCGTCGATGGTGTCCATGCCGATAGAGGTGATCTTGGCGCAGCGGTCGAAGCCGGCGCGGATGTAGAACGCGTCGCCCGGCTTGTCTTTTATGTCGTGGTATTGTTGGAGGTCGTGGCGGACTAGGACGCTTACCTGGGGAGATAGATGGATTTAGTAATTCTGTTAAAAATGTACAGAAACCTAATTATAACAAAAATAAGCTGCTCAGAAGCAGACTTGAAAGAAAGGATATCTTAAACAACATGCAAACTATTTCAAGCATTTAAGGATGATGTCATCCTAATACAAAACGACAATATCGGTTGTTGCACAGTTCTGAATCATGAACTCCAATTAATAGTCATATTCTGGGCCCACATAAATTTGAATGCGTATTAGAAAATCGAAAAGTAAAATTAAGTATATTTGACATGAAACTCGAAGTCGATAGTTTTTTCTATAATATACAAAAAACTCACCTTATCCGCCGGCTTAGCCAACTCCAAAGCAGCTTGCTCAGCAGTAGCTCTCCTCAGATCCACATTATTGTACTCCAGGATCTGATCCCCGGTCCTCAACCCCGCGTTATACGCCGGCGACTCTATTTGCACGCTATGCACAAATATACCCACGGCGTTACCACCAACCAAGCTAATACCCAAGTCCGAACAATTCCTCATCTCTATGAGAAGAAATCTTGGCAAGTCTTTGTTAGTCTGCGACTGCCGTAGCGTTGCAACCTCGGTCGTAGGCTGCTCTAACCGAATAGATTGCTGCGGTCCAGGGGAATTTCTAGGCGTCGGTGAACCTGACAAAGAAACTTCTTCGTCATGCGAACTTTCACCGGAAGAGGAGCTTCCTGGAACTTCGACCTCATCCTTATATTTCTCAGGACTGTATTGCACAAGCATTGTGATCGAGTTCCCGATCTGTCGGAGAACTCGAGCGGCGAGCGTGTAGGTCGCTGAACGCATATTGATACCACACACTTCTAAAAGTTGGTCGCCAACTTGAAGACCAACTTGACTGGCAAGAGAATTGTCGTTTACAGTAGATACGAATACACCTCCACTGCTTGGTGGACAGTATATTTGTATCCCAAGAGGCTGTTGACTCTTATCTATATGCACTCGTCTCAACTCCCCCGGCAAAGGCTTATTCCACCCTAAACCACAGTATTCAGGCATGGAGTTTCTAGTTTTGTGCGTCAGTTGCTTCGCCCCTCGCCCTGGTGACAATACTTCAACGTGAAATGTCGGCATGGGAGAGTTCCTTTCAGAACTTCTCTCTATCGACCCTGTGCTTAGTTTTCCCGCTGAGTTTTTTGACGTGACGCTCGGGTTCGAGGGGATACGAAATCGCTGATTTTCTTTCTTACGAGGAAATGTTCCACCTTCGTATGTGTGGTGGTAGTCGCCTGCTCTGTTGGTGCGGGGGACTGGTTGCAGGTCGGACATGTTGTGCGTGTGAGACGTGAACGAGTGCATGTCGTAGCTTGTCCCGATGCTCTCGCCGGACTGACTCTGTGGGATGTTCGTCGGACTCGCGAGGTGCGGGTACCTATTTGAAGTATGAGGGTTTGAATTCACAAAAGGGCCTCTGTAATACTGAGATGCTTGGAGCCGCGACTGTGAAGGCAACGTGCCCGTCATGGGAAAGTTTGCGTTGCTGTTCAAACTGTCAGGTCCAAAACTGTCGCTATCTGAAGGGTACTTGTTCACCGTCTTCGGCGAGGATGATTTTTTATTCGAATAATATTGCTCTAGTAAGTCTTTTCCAGGGTGATTCTTGATCGAGTGGTCTAACGAACTGGGTGATTTCCTCGTGACGAAATCCAGAGAGCTTGGGCCCTTATTGTTGACCATGTAGTCTAAGGAGTGCGGGCTTTTGGTTCTGTTGCGAGTCACTGGCTGGTAGTCCAACGAGTCGTCGGAAGGATTTAGAACTAAGCTCAGTCTGTTCGGAGTGACGTCATGTTCGGAGTAGTCACTGATGGACATCTTGTCCTTCTCTAAAGTACGAATTTTCTCGAAGTTCATGCTGTTTGGGGACGCGAACGGGTTGTGTATGGCTAAAGGGGCGGGTTTGGGAAAGTGTTCGATTGCAGGGGACGACTCTATGGACTTGTAGACGGAGTGACGAGCTGGGGTGGTGACTTGTGTGAGTGGGGCGTGTCCCAGAGGTATGGGGTTCGAGTTTCGATTGGTGTTCGATCTCTGAGGTTCTGGGGGCAGTTTTGTGGGCGGACTGAGTAGGATGGAGAGAGGTGGCCTCTCTTTCCTTGAGCGTGGTTGTACGATGGTGCCAGTTGAGTTCTCGTCTAGTATGAAGTTGGCCCTCGCTTTGGGCCACGTTCCACCATTTTTAGAGTCACTCTGAGACTCTTTGTTCTTTCTCCGTGAACGTTTTAGTACACTGCTTGTTTCTTTAACTGAAAAAAAAAGTACAATCTACTTAGAAAAAATCTAAAATTAATTTTTTTACTAATTGTATTTTGCACAAAAGTTTTTTTGTAAATCATAGGTGAGCACAAGCGAAGGATTTTCGAAAATTCGCCACTAAAGGGGGTAAATAAAAGCCGAAAGTTCTTATGAGATTTCATCATTTCTGTCGATGAGAAGTCTCATCAAGCACATGGCTTATCTAGACATCTAGACATCTAGACATAATCTATACTAATATTATAAAGAGGTAAAATTTGTTTGTATGTAGGGGGTAATCTCCGGAAGTAATGAACCAATTTTAAAAATTGTTTCACTGGTAGAAAGCTACATTATTCGTGAGTGCTATAGGCTATAAATTATAAAGATATCATATTAGCCGAGCTATCACAATTTTCGCGGACGAAGTCGCGGGTGTAGTGCTAGTCTAGACATAATCCAACTTTCCTCAATTACAGCTTTCAGATAAAGAATTATCTTAATCTTATTTCAATTTGAATATAAATGAAGCCTTTCTTATAAAATTACTAGGTAATTAGTCCACTATTACTCACTTGTTTTTCCATGATAACTGTCGATAACGGAATCCAGCTCCGCGATGGCATCAGATTCAGGCACCTGTACAAATAAAAACATGCGTCTATATGATATGACACTACTTTTCTACGATAATAGGTACTATGACGTCAAATATGCATGAAATTAATATGCAATTTGCTTGCACCGAAAACTGTATGAGACTGGCATTTGCTTTGTAGTCGGACATCTTCGGTATGTGTGTGGACACTCGAAGGCATTTGTTGGATTCTCAACCCACGGCTTTCAGCTGAGAGTGGAAATTTCAACATCTTAGTAACTTCTAGAAGTTTAATAAAAAAACTTTTCTTTAAATAGGCTCCGGACCCAGGTTGGTCGCAGCAAGGAAAACCTACTCAGGTGGAGATTCATTGATGACTCTGCCCTGCAGTGTAAATGTGGTGCTGTTCTGCAAACGATGGGGCACTTAATATTGTGTCCTGCGTGTCCTGTTGTTTGTTCACTTCAGGAACTGATGGACGCAACCGAAAGCGTCAAACTAGTAGCTCAGTTCTGGGCTGGCACAATCTAGATTGCCATCGACACGCTAAGAAGAAGAAGAAGTTTAATGGTATATTGACTATCGGTGGAAGATTTAAACAACACAGAACCACGGACATTCCCGTAATAAATAATATATGCACGTGCTTATAACCGTTTGACAAGTGTGCCAGAGGTGAATCAATAAAAAAAAAAACCTCAATTAAAATAGTGCCCATTGACCTAATTGGATGTAGAACAGTCGTTTTCAGGCTCAATCGTACTACCAATTTGGAACAACGTAGGTACCTGGTTTTCAAGAAATAAAATTACAATACCTTGTCGATAATGTAGTTATACTGAACCAATGAGTAAAAAATTTAACAGCCTAATCAATCATATTTTTAAATTGTCATCGAATGACGCACGCGCACGCTTGATTTACTTTGACGTTTCAGATTTCACAATAACTGTTTTAAGATACCGCACAAAACAACAAAATACTACTTGATTTACTAGAAATTTCACTGTTATCAGATCAACTATTGAATATTAACTCAATGTTGAAACTGTCAAATTAAATAGACAGAAATTCTTGCTTCGCTCTCCGGCCGCAAGTAATATTTTGAATTTTCGGGGCCTTTCTACACTGTACCAAGTTACCTAAGTTCAAAATTCAGCTAATTGTATTTGACAGTAGATAAAATTGTGACGTGCATACATTTACAATCGCACAATAAAATTACAATTTACTCTAGTTATCAAGAATCAGAGGAATCGTAGTCCCAGAAAAGAACAGCTCTGTTATATTATTGACGTGAAATTCGCGCACAAAAAAAAGTTCATAAATACTATCTTACCTTATTCTGTTTATCTTTCGACTTGCTGCGTCCGGTGACGGCCTCTATTTTCCCGCGGATCATGTCCCACGTCCCTGCGAACATCAATGGATCGATATCTTATCTATTCTTATCACTATCTTATCGTTTCGATACGTACGTCAAGTGGGGCTAGTTTGTTTTCATGTTACGGTACTATATCGCAAGATTATTTATTGTGTGTACGATTTGTTGGTGTGGTAATATTTGTTTTCCTTGTAGTGGGGTTGGAACAGAAGTCAACATTTTTTTAAGCAATTTGATTACTGACTCAAATAGCCTGTATATCCAAATTTCAACTATTATTCTTTGACATTGGATAAAATGGCCAATGGATGGAGAGTGTGTGCAAATTGATAGCGAATGGCAATTTTATTTACAATCAATTTCTATGACGGTATTTCAGAAACTGAAAGAACTCTGTGTTTCAAAAGTTGTACCGAAGTTATTTATTGCAGATGCTATTAAATTAAATTTGGGTACGAAATAAATAATTATTTATTTAAAAACATCGATATCAATTTAGAATATCGATGGTTAAACATGACATAGAATGACATAAATATTTTCAACTAAAGCAGCAAAAACCAATTAAAGCGATCATCAAAGTGAAAAATAAGAAGCTGCCTAATATAAGCCATCAAATGTTACCTCTCTCCTGTGGTATTTTCCCCTGACTGCCCGCGGCGACATGGTACACGTATCGTCTGTCGAAGTCTGGCATACCGTGATCTATGTGGACCTAGAAGTGAATTATACATATTGCTACTACTCAAGTAATCGAACAAAAGGAACCTTTCTAGAAAAGGGTCATTGTTTTCTTTGTTTTTCCATGAGCGTCAGTAAAGGTAGCCTCCTGTCCACAGGTATTGTTACTATTGTTGATATGCAACCATCCATGCGTTAGTCACGTAGGCGATTATGGCCTGCCTCGCAACCGTTCAAAGCAGAGTTTCCAATAAATTCTTGTTGGGTAACACTGTTTCAAGCTTTCACGGTTTCGGGAGCTCAAAATAATGAACAATCACGGAAGATATCCCGTAAGGGACAGTATAAGTCTTGTTGGGTAGTGGACATTCTCTGTGTCGATAATAAATGATAGCAGATAAGTCTCGTTAAGTGTTAAGCCGAGCAATCGACACCGCGCAATGTGTTCTGAACTTGTATTATCTGGTTACCAGCTGAGATGTGGTCAAGATAATCTGGTTTTAACGCTTACCTTAGTATCGGAGGGAGGCTGCACAAACTGGCACCAAGACTCGTCGGTCTGAGAGCAGATGTTCACCATCTTACTGTCAGAGTACGAGCGTGAGTGGTCGTACATTGACACCCTGTTGATAAGAGATACGGTGGTTTAGTATATTTTAATGTGCATTAGGGTCAAGCACAGAACCGGTCGAAGTGAGGACGCTTGGAGGAGTCTCAACCCATGTCCAGCAGTGGACAACTTTCGATTACAAAATGATGACGGTAGCCAAGAAGATATAAGCTGCAAGTCTGCAAGCTGGATTTTTGTTCATCTGGGGGTCAACTACCACCTTTCATAGCACTATTAGTTTTATATTACTTCAGTGTGAGACATAGATGAAGCAAAGACAGTTTACTTCATCTCTGTAAAATGATACTGCTTTATGAGGTGTAGATACAGTTTCAGAAATTCCTAAGATGTGGTTCTACCTATACAACAGTAGAAATGCGAATAGAATTTGTTTCTTAGGGAAAGTTGTTAGGTATGTTGAGCAGAAACAAAAATAGAAAGGGATAGGAAATATAACTTACCTGTTAGAAATAAATGTGGACCAAACATTGTGTAGTTTTAAATCGAATTGGAAATGCGACAACCTAATAATACATGCAAGTGTTGCAACACGTCGACAAAAACTACGTCTTCAATCACTATAAAACAGATAAGCCCTATCAAGGAAGTCAAGGCTACAAAATTAAGGACAAAACCCGGAAAAATTAAAAATAAACTACTCAAATTTTACAGCAGTACTTCCCCCTACTCACGACCGCATATACAATGATACTACAGAACTACAGATATATCTTACAATTTATCTTGGTTGTCTACCTTTATCTCAAAGATATTTGTGTAACGGATATCGTCCGCCATTGTACTCGTGCAAAAATGATCACAAAGTTCAGGTGTTGGTAAACAAGGGTAAAGTAACACGGGTCTTGAGTAAATGGAGTAACAAATAAACAATAAACGGAAATACTGGAACTGACTGAACATGGCGTGCTACACACAATCATTTTAGCTTGATTCGGCACTATTGGACACTGCCGGTCGGCAAAGTGTGCATTTAATTTTGCCTCATATTAGTGCCGAAATGGGGCGAATATTTACTACAAGCGCGAATACAATGCGATGCGCAGGAGTCCCGTCATGTAGCGATCAAAAATACTTCTGCTGAAAATGCCGCTGTCATAAAATGCGATGGTTTTTTGTTTTTCTATTAAAGGGCAGACCGCTTTCATGATATGACGGCACCGCTTTCTTAGCCAAGAAGCCAAGCTTTAAAAACTAAACGTATCTGTCATCTTAGGAAAGCCAAGTTTTACAAACTATAGGTCTATCAGAGTGTGTAACTTTACCTGTCTCTCGTATTATTGCAGCAGGTGTACAGCGGTCTCAGCAGCGTGAGAGCCACAGACTCGTACTGGCACTCGTTGAGTAACGCCATAGCTTCCGATACGTTCTTGACGCCTTCCAGTGATACGTTGTTTATCTATAAAATAAAGTAGCATTTCCTTTGTGATACATGATCATGAGGCCAGAGAGGGAACTCCTTTATGTATTTTAAAGAATGTTCGCATTCTGATCCACGTCTTAATTTGTCAAAAAATCTTTTATTTTTCAAAATTTTTGGCAAGTTATTGAAATTGATAATTGTTACAAAGGGGTTACGACCTTAATTTGTGAAAAAAGTGCTTTAAATACTTGAAAACTGGTTTCAGGTACTTTAGAAAGACCTAGGGTTGAAGTTGTGTGCAGTATAGTTGATATGTTGTGGTGTACTTACACTGACAACGCGATCTCCGACGTAGAGGTTGCCTTCTTTGGCAGCAGCACTGCCGTTCGCTATTTTGCTTATGAAAATACCTGTGAACAATAGTTGATTATTCTATAAGTTTTAGAGTTCAACGAAGGTTAGGGAAGAGACCGCGAATTGGCAAACATGAGGTGGGACGTCCTCAAACTCGGTGGAGCGACAATCTTCGCAGGGTTGCGTGGTGAGCGATCGAGGAGGCCTTTGTGCAGCAGTGGACTGCTGTAGGCTGATGATGATGAAGGGAAGAGAGATAGAGAGCGCTCATGTCTAACTGCATCTATAATTAGTTTCTGTGTAGATTGGCCGTCAGCGGCTCTGTTTCGGTCGGGAGGGCTGTAAGGACTAGCATAAATATAGTGACCGTGCTGCAGCGCCACGCCCCTGGCGTCGGACAGGTGCAGGCGCACGCGCCGGGCGCGCGCCCGCTGCAGGCGCAGCGCCGCCGGGGCCCGCGCCAGCGCGCCGCGCAGCGCTGCGGCGGCGGCCTGTCCGCTGGCCCACACGCACACGCCGCACGCTTCCGTCACGCGGTCGCATACTCTGCGGGGGGACAACAGGTTTAGTGTGGAAGTCTTGGAACATGGACGATGAAGTTGACTCGGTCACATCCACCACGTTGCCCTTGTATCGTCAACGGGGCAGATGGGAATGATAGTTTCATTGTCCCCGGTACAGTCGGCATTCGACGGAGCGGATGGCTAAGATAAAGTTTATTGTTATGTTCTGGTTTGTGTATCTTTTGCTAAATACAGGTATTTTGATTTTTTGTATTAAAATATTATATTTGTTCACTTAATAAAAACCGGACAAGTGCAAGTCGGACTTGCACGTGAAGGGTTCCGTACCATTGTAGTAGGGGAGCCCCTTTAGTTTTAATTTATTTTTAATTTTTGTTGTTAAAGCGGCAACAAAAATACGCATTCTGTAAAAATTTCAACTGTCTACCTATTACAGATCATGAGATACAAGCCTGCTGATAGACAGACGGAGGAACGGATGGACAGAGGAGGCTTAGAAATAGGGTCCTGTAGTTACCCTTCGGGTACAGAACCCGAAAAACTGAGTATACCATACACCACAATCCATTTTATACCTAAGCATTCCCTTTTTCGGTAAACTAAGTAAACATAACCTATAGTACCGGGGCAACTGAAACTTGATGTGTGCCATCCTCGCCTTTAAATGCAATTACCGAGGCTAATGAAACTTTGTCTGTGCCTGTCGCCACGTTAAATGCCGACGCCGCCTCTACCTGCGATGATGAAACTATTTTTCCCATCTGCCCCGTTGACCGATACATTCAAACAATTTAAGATTCAAATTCAGTGCCAGTGTATAAGTCTTCAATGCCCGTTTTCACTAACACCAAGGCACTGTCTAAATATTATACTGGAATTTCACCTCTCGACATTGAAAAATATATATTAAAAAAATATAATTATATATAATTAAATTGATATTTAGATATTAATTTTAGTGTCATCTAGAATTAGTGAAGACCGTCATAAGACGCTGCTTGTAAAATTATTCAAGTAATCCTACACGAAACCCAAAGCCCAGGAGGCACTTGCCCAGATGAATGCTAGTCGAGCATCAACTTTTAATTTAAATACTATCAACCTTTATTTCTACTTACTTGATCTTCCCGTCAGCGATAGATCCCCTCTTCACAGCTGTCACATAGATACTGCAGTCGTTAGGATAATAGGGCTCTTCGCGTCCGCCCGCCAGCTCGAAGCCTAACTCGCCGTCTTTGTTTAGACCTGAAAGCTCCACGTCGATTATCTCCCATTCGAAGTCCTGAAGAAAATAACACATTATTATCAATTTTACTGATCTCTCTGATCTTTTCTTAGATATCAATAAAAATAGAGATGAGATGGTAATAATTTACGTCTTATAAGCGAATTAATTCATGAAACACAAATAGTCTGCAGGGCGAGATGATAACTGTGAAAGGGGCGGGGCTAAAATCAGAAACATAACACACGACCAACATTCGGAAACACCCAGATCTTGAATAACTAATTTTGGGCCATCATACCAAATGGGGCTCATTTTGTATGATGGCCCAAAATTGGTTATTCACAGACACAAGTCGGTCGGTACCAGTTCACTCAGTGAGTGCGCAGATAACACGAATTTTTAGGAACTGATGTCCAACAGAAGGCAGAAACATGGTCTAATACTGGACAAATCTAAGTAGTAAAGTTTAAAGTATTTAAGCTTACCTGCACATCAGCATCAACAGCAGAATCCCTAGAATGCGCATGTCTCCGACAGTCCTTCCGTTCGTCGTCGTCGGCCATAGTGTTGCGCTTCTCTTTGCCTTCCTTCTTGTTGCCGTGCCGACGTGCGTCCGCTAACTCGCCTACCATTTGGTCGCGCTCCTAAAACGAGGTAAGGATAATAAGTATCAAGAAAATGAGACGAATATTATCGATGGGAATGATTCGATTCGAAAAGTGCCAGAAAATAAGCAAAAATCGAAAGTCAACGAGTCTCAGTTCATTTCGTAGGGTTTTTCACTTCAATGTACCTTTCTCAGTCGATTACAGAGTGCCTTGACGCTCTCTCGCTCTTGCAACAGTTTGTCTCTTTCTGAGAAAGCCCAGTCTCTTCGCCGTTTCGATACCTGAAATACAAACAACGTTATTTTTAGACAAACAGTTTATGAGGTAACTGGTCCGATTGCCTTGTAAGTTCTCGCCATAAGAACATTCTGGATGGTTGAAAAGTATGTTTCATAGTCCCAAAACTGTACAGTTATAGCACTATTACACACGAATATGTATTTTTTTTCTATCCACTACATGCCTCGGCCTCTCTTTGCGCGTCGTTGAGCTCGGCCTGCAGGCGGTCGATCTGCTTGCGCAGACGCTCCAGCTCCTGATTGGCTTGCTCCAGGTTGTCTACGCGCTCCTTGTCCACGGCGTCTACAACCATGCCCACTAGACCTGGTAAAAGATGGAAGGTATTATGAAGATCATATTCCAATAGGAAATCTGTGTAGGGTAGAACTTTCAAGGAAAACATCTAAATCTGACAGCACCAAACCAAAGCGATTGGTCGCGCGGTTATGCAATCGTCTTTTGTACGATAATCACAAGGCACTCTCTGTCGAACAAAATTAACGTAACGGTCGCGTGATCGCCCGACGATCGCTTCGGTTGAGTATGATAAATCGCTTAAAGCGACTGTTTATAAAACGCTTACTATACTTATACTTAGTAAAGTCAAAGTGTGATCTGTGATTCTCACCCTCGCATAAATATTGTCGTTTCTTGAAGGACCACAAACTTTTTGTGTAAACGATCAGGCTTTACGACTAGACAGAGGGTTGATATTCTTGATAGCTTGGTTACCTTGCAACTTATCCAATGATGGGTCATTGGAGTGTTGTCCGTTGAGGAATCCGTCATTGCCCACACCACTTGCTAGGCCCAAGTGGTGGTACGCCGATGTGTCTTGCCTGACAAACAAAATGAACCATTTATAACAAATACCGATAGAACCAGTGTCTCACCATGTTTCAAAAAAGTTTTGTTTATGACTGTAAGAGTCAATTATTATAGTCATATTTGATAGTAATTAGCGGCAAGTCGGCAACTACTCTCCGGAATGAAAGGCCAACATAAGAAGTATTAATGTTATAATTACCTGGATTTCCCTAGTGTGGAGGGGTTCTGTGGCGTCTTGAGATCAGTGCACTCTTTGATCGCCCGGTCACGGTCGACCAGTGCCGACTCGATCTCGCGACGTAGACTCTCCGCCTATAATGATAAATTCGATAAAATAAAGCGACAGGCATTTTGGTAACTTTTTTAGGGCGTCGCAAAGAATACGTGGTTGTGTGATTGCAACCTTGTCACATGTCAATGGTGACGCTGACGATTTTAAAGAGCATCTTTAAAATCTTCAGCTTTCGTTATTCAAGTATTATATCTGGAGGCACAGAGCTCCAACTTTTTCTTTTTTTTCTTAGCCTGTCATGTATCCCACTCCTCTTTCTCCTCCCAAACCTCTCTATCTTGTGCGATATATGGCCATGTTGCAACATGGCCAGATATGGCCGGAGCTTAAACTACCAATTAAAATTCTTTACAAACTTTACAGCATCAAATAGTATCCATAGGACAACTCGGGAACTGCTCACCCACTTATTTCGCTTATACCACAATACAAAGAAACTAGGCCTTTATTTTGCCTTTTCGTGTATATTAAAAGTAGCTTACCTGTAGGGCGGTGGCTCTCTGTTCCTCTCTGGAGGCTTGTAACGCGGACTCCAGCGCGGCGACACGTTTCAACGCTGCCTGGAGATCGTCCGATAGCTTCTCCATCTCCTTGTGAACTGTGTCCCTGGTGATACAGAATACATAATGAACACAGAATCCTCACACTTTGAGATTTTCTTTTCGCGAGACTCAGGAGTAAACAGTCACAATGAGAAATGGAGAAATGAGGAGGTGAGAAATTTAGGTTTAGGCAACTAGTCACAAGTGCTACAAACAAAATCCATGCTACAAAAACCTTTTTGTGGGCTGGAAACTAAAATTTAAAGTTTCTACCAGTCAGTGGTCTCTGCGTATGTGGGGTGTATTTGGGGGTGTGTGGGATGTTTTTATGGGACAGGTCATGGACAGAAGTTGTATAGGTTACCTCTCGCTCATAATGAGCGTGTACTCGGCCATGGCGGCGTTGCGCTCGTCGGTGAGGCGCTTGACGTCAGCCCGCTCGCGCGCGCCGCCCTCCCACTGCCGCACCACGTGCGCCACCTGCTGCTTCAGCGCGTTGCGCTCGCGGATCTGTGCGGGAACGGATCCGAAATATACATCTATTCTAATGACCCCATAAGGTTGAATATTACGTAAACAAATATGTCAAGCGAAATGATGTATAATAGTATCACAGATTGCGATACCCTTGAATCATCCGGCTCGAAGGACCTAAATGAAGGGCAGGTGTTCTGCTGTTTAATTTTTTGGACATGTAATTTTACTTTATTAAATGCTAAGTATGAGGAAATTAAATACAAAATGTTGGTTTTCCACGATTGTACATTCAAGATCTCAAATCACTGCGCACTTTGTTGTACTTTACGGATTGCGGTATTTGCAAAATGGTGTTTATTTAAATCGCATTGAACAGTTATAAACAAATAACTAATGTACTTACAACAGCATTTCTCTCTTGCGTCAAGTCGTGGCATTGTGTTTTCAGTCTGCTGTTCTCTTCTTGAACGTTTCGTAGTTTTTCTAACGTTGTGTTGTGTGTTTCTATTAGGTCGTCGTATCTATAACAAAATGGTCAATATTTATTTAATGTATCGTATTTCCTTACCAATTATTGTCATTAGGAAACTGTTAATATGGATTTTCAATTTATTCCCAAAAATGGTTTATATTCGGAAATTGCTTCACGCGAAATCATTAATCAGAACAGTTCTTTTACAGCTATTTTACCTCCATCACTGTCAAATTCAGAGTGATCTTTATGAGTGTTGCTAAAGATTGCAACCGCTGACAAGTCCTTCAAAATGACAGTAAATTTTCGTTTCGGTAAGGTTGATGTTGAGTTGCTTTAACAAGATAATGTCTTTTTAGATTTATATAGAAAGTAAACACTAACCTCTTTTGAAAGCAGTCAAGTTCTTCCTTGAGCGCTTCATAGTTCCTCAGCGTGTGTACCAGGGCATCCGAGCTGCCCTCGGGGTTGCTGGTCTGTTGCAAGTGCTGCACCTCGCGCTCCAAGCTGAGATTTTTTATTTCATTAGATTAACTTTTACGTACTCAAATGCAGGGGTGTTTTTCACATCAATAGAAATAATACTCTCCGATCATTATATGATGTACCAGAGGTCAATTGCCAGGGCGGGTCAGGGTCATACCCAGAAGCGTCTTTCTATTTTTCGACTTTATTCCACAGTAAGCAAGTTTAATATTCGCTAAACTGCGTTAAGGCGCTCATCGTCTTTTATTCGCGCTGTGTCCACCCTTGTCTGCCAGGTCCACACACAGGTCTTAAAAAGTGCAGCTCTTACCGTTGGTTGTCGTTGAGCAGGTCGCCGTACTTGCCGCGCAGACTGCTGGCCTCTTGCGCAGACACCTCCAACTGGTTCATAGCTGCTCTGTGCTGTCCGCGGAAATACTCTAACTCCTGATACAATAGTTATTGTTTTTATTATTAGTAGTTCAAGCAGTTTACGTTATAACAAAGGCCTATTCATAAAATGTTTGTAATTCCAAGTCAGACACCAATTATATTATATGAATTCTGATGAACTTTAAAAGGTAAGGTACAACAATACGATATTAAGAAGGCAGATTCTAGATTCAGAAAAAGTTCGGCTTTGTAGAATGTCTTCACACACTCACTACTATAAGAGATTACAGCAGGGCCTCCCTGGTATAAAATTTAAATAACTCACTTTCATAACATGCTCACACCGCCGCGACGTCTCCGTATGCTGTCGCCGCAATTGATTGAGATCATGCAGCGCCTTCTCGCATTGCTGCTTCAAACTCTCGTTGGTCTGTTTACTGTTGGATAGGAAGTGTAAGTTATTAATTTAAGGATACAATTGTGGGCTTATCTTTTACGCAATGTGTACTAGAGAACACACAGGTGAGTTGCTGGGGAGTTTCGTTTCTTCTTCGCCCCAGCTTGAACAGACTGTCTTAAATTATATTTTTTACGATCAAAAAGTGCTGGTTCTAAGTCTCATTTGAATAAATAATTTTTGGTTTGATTTGATTAGGACAGGAAGCCAAATAAACAAAGTAGAGGGGTTTCAGACTATGGGCCTCCCATAAATGTACATATTCAGTACATTACACGTCGTCCTTCTTGGTAGTCCACAAGCATACCTGATAACGTCATACTGCAGCGGCTCGTAGGGGCCGCTCATGACGTGCGCGCCGTGCGACTTGACCGTGTAGTTCTGTTTCTCGTAGCATTGGTTCGAGCTCAGCACGTCGTACTCGATCGGGATCGGGATGGTCGGCAGCTGAGCGGTGGTGTGGCGCTCGGTGCTCACGTAATTGTGGGATATTGATTCTGGAACAACAAGTTTGGACTGAATACCACCCTTTGAAGTCAAAATACAGTAATCTACATGTGAGAATGGACGCTCCTTCTTCTTTATGGTGTGGTTAATGCCTAACCTGGTGTCAGTTTTTATGCCGTTAAAAGATACTGTAACCTCTGAGTTGGTTTTCGTGTTTCTTCTCAGGCTAGTCTTATAGGAAATACCAACCTTATCTAGTTTTAAAACACAAGTTTTTGGCCAACATACAGAAATGAGTACCACTGAAAAATGTGTTTTTCTTTTGATGATTGATGAGGTAGTATGGAGGAAGCCTTGACTAGGGAGGCGATCAGCAAAATAAAATGTACCAAACTTTAATGAACCAAAACAGTTGGGCCTTGTAGTTGTTCATTGTTTAAATTGTAAATAATAGGTATAAAAAAAAAACAGAAATAATTATGTAGCACAAATACTAGATGTGTACTTTGTACTGTAGATAGAAATTCTAGTGGACATTCTGAACCCATGATTCAATAAACTTTAAGGAAAGAACTACATAATAGTAAAATTCTTCATAGAGGAATTACACCCAAGTGTGGATAAACCATTTTATTGTGTAGTTTTGTTACTTAACATATTTGTTGTTAATTGAATACCAAAACTATAGTACATAGATGTAGATTAGACAATTGAATGTATCACAAGATTATCTGTTACTTATCTTCGAGGTCTCCGAGGGCCTGCCCGAATCACAAACCTTAAGATTGATAACTAGTGTATTTTCCAAGCACTTTTATCTACTGCATCTATCTATGAGCTTTAATGAATCTGTTCAAAATTCCATGAAACTCATAGACAGTTAAATAGATAGTGGAAGGGACATAGACGCACAAACCATAATCACGTGTACAGTACTTCATTCTGAACAACATCGAAATTTTTCATCGGTTTTTTTTTAAGCAGTTCCATACATGATTGATGTCTCTTCCACCCTGTATAGATATTCTGTAGAAGTATCAATTTCATAATCAAAATCTACTATAAGTTTACTTGTCTCTTTAAAGAACATATATAGCCATAGACCACCACAGGACCAGAGAACATAATAAACAGAACACAATGTTTAAAAAAATACCCAAAGAGTTCAACTATTATTCTTCTTTTACAGATATGTTATTTGCATGTTGAAAGTGTTTCTTTTAAATAGGTTATTTTGTAATGAAAGCCTAGCAAAATATAATTGCATGTAACATTTTAAACTGACTTGACGACACGGTTGGCGCAGTGGCTGAGCGATTTGGTCCCCACACGGAACAAGTATTCGTATGACCTACAGGTAGTTGTTCCTGGTCTGGCTGTTTGTGTATGTGAGTTTAAATGTTTGTAAACCCACCCACGATACAGGAGAAATTCCTAGTGTGGGGCAATATATAAAAAAAAAACTAAAATGTTATGAAGTTGCCCAAATTTGGAAAAGAGAAGATCATTCATAAAAATTTAAAACAATACCCACCATTACTGCCATTACTCTCTAAAGATGATGTCCCAGATGCCATAATATATCTGAAAATAAACATAAAAAGATAATTGAATAGAGATTAAATGGATAACAAAACAATAAAAAAATCATCTATTCTAAAACACAATTATTACTACTTATGAAGCGTCAATATATATCTTGAACACTATTTCAATAGCTGACTGATATGACAATTCTTCAGGGAGATCTATGCAAAGAGCACAGCATTTAATTTTGTCCAAATGATGTTAATTGTTCCAAATGTGTCTTGACTCTTGATATTGGCCAAAATACATTTGGAGCTGATATTGTTGGACTGTCAAAATAAATTGTAGGAACAAAAATTGTAACTGTGAGTATGTTACACAATTATGTTGAACTCTCTACCTGTGAAAGCTCACAACTACTTGCCCAAAACTGTGTCATGTAGACAAACTACTTAGTTATCAAAGTTTGTAGTGATTTGTCCAGAAACATCCATACTTCTGTCATAAATAAAACAAGGAACTGAAGAAAGGGAATAAGGAAATATGAGCATTTTTGTTTAATGAGGCTTATTTCTCTTTTTATTTTACTGCAGAAACCGCCCTGTTCATGACAGCAGCATAGTAAACCTTGATATAGCTGTAAGCAATCAACAGGGGATATTTGCTATTGGCCTTGGATGGTTTTGGTCAAAAACAGTCACACTCATGGCTTGACACAATTTCTCACACTATAGAAAAAACTAACTGTAAAGGTGCACTAAGCAATCACTTCAACTTTATTTATCAACTATTAGAAGCTTCTTTTTAGAGTTGAAACCAATCAAAGATGGTATTCCTCTAACCGGTGAATAACTTTCACCAGTATTTTTTATGAATATGATAAACATTGTCCGCAATCAAGCTAACAGAATTATCCTATAGTACTGTTAGATATGAATGAAAATAATCATAAAAGGAAATCTATTGTCAATAGGTATTTACCATTGTATAATAATTCTTTTTAGCTTTTAACTCTTTCATTTACTTCCTGAATTGTTGTGTACATACTAAGCATAACAACTCAAACCTTTTTTTCTCATTAACTTTGTGACAGACAATCACTTTTTATAGATATTCATTCTGTTATTGTTAGTGCCCCTGGCCACTCAACACAATAAGAAGTCAGTAAAAACAAATCATTAATTATTACCTTATTGATTAGAATTTTACATCCATTGTTCCACTTCGCAGCTATACTTTGGGCCCTGTGTAACATATAACAAGTTATAAGGTATATCACAATAGCATGATTATAAACAGATAAGCAGCATTGCTTAATAATCGAGATTACTGTAAAATTAGAATATTTACTGGGGTCAATCCACTTGACATATTTTCTACGCTCTAATGACTATTACAAAACTGCACCGCAAAGCGGGGACTGTTGCGATTGCACACGACAAACGAACAACGAAACATGGAACACCTTCACACCACACAACACAATTATCGACTAACAGTACACAGACACGGTCTATCAAGTATCAACGTCGCCGCACACCCAAATCACTTATCAAACACAGCAAGCGCAACAAAAAAACTCTCCTTTCGCTACGAATATGGTTTTCACGGCGACAGAACTGTCTACGAACTTATTTCACAATGTAAACATATTGAGTATTACCAAAGCGGCACATAATCAACAATGCGCGTCCCGATTCACGAGAATTTGTGTAAAACAAAAGCAATAATAACTTGAACAAGAAAGATAACACGTATTATCGTCACTAATTTGCCAACATTTCTCGTTTCTATACCTTTTTTAGCAAGGCAAATGAATGAATGAATGACGGACGTCGACGGACATATTGAACCAGTGTCACCAGCAATAATCGGATAGCTAGCATATGGTTTACAGAAAACTCCATCAGCAAGTGAAATTACGGGCAAAATAAACAGATATAACCAAAATTAATATAATGACAAAATATTGAGATACCAAAAATGTTGTAGCAATACTTGTATTACTTATTTTTTTCCAAAAAAACGTTTAAAACACAGATTAAAATTTTCATGAAAACCCGGTCTGTGTATCCAAACATTTGACGAAATGTCATCGGAACAAGGAACTTATATATCTGGAATGAGGACGTGCAACGGAAAGCCGTTCCGAGCGAGAAAAATACCTAGAGTGGATGGCATCTCTTTCTAATAGGGTATCCATCATTTTACTTACATCTGGGACAGTTTTTTTGTTATAACTTACTAACACCCTGCTCGGCTACCCGTTTTGCATGGGTAACAGATTATTCAAAATTACGGGGTATAAAAAGATAGGGCGAAGCCGAAATCTACGCATACTGTAGAACTCTGTAATGGGATAGGTCTATGAAGTAAAGAATACGTAACACTAATTTTCGTTCACGTTGATCTACATGAGGTTACATCCTTCATTTGTAAAGAGATTTTAAAGCGTACAGGGCTGCAATATTCACATAGATGAAGCATGAGCATCTGGCATATTCAAACACCTTAACACGTAGTATTTGATAAATTCATTAATCACACTATACATAATAGTTTTATGTAATTCTTGGTTTTTAGTACAATTATGTCAGTAATTTTTTTAAGTGCGAAGATGCTGATGATGGAAGACGAAGAAGTAATAAATAGTATATAAAAAGTAAAGATAGAATTCAAATGTTTATTTTCAAGAAGTTATTTTGTTAATATAAAATTGAGTAATTGATTACGTTTTGCTAATGTATTATAAATAACAATGTTTTGAATTTTGTACGCATTTGCACAAGATTATAAATACCGATATGGATAATAGAATAGGCGTATTCTTTACAATATTTTCATGATCCCCATTTACATATCTAAATCATTGTCACCCTAGTCGTAATTTGTAAACAAAGTTATAAGAATTAACCTAAAAAAGTAAATTTCATCCAGAAAACCCGTCATTATTACTCCCCTTCACACAACTCGATTTCACGATACTTAAAGAGGAAGATTTCACTTAAGTAATGTAAAAAGAACTTGTTATCGCAAAAATATGACTTCAGCGCGAAATTGCATCGGCCATATTGTTTGTTTACATTAGTGTCAAATGTTGCCATTCAGAAATAACTTAATTTATAAACAATTTAATTTATACTAAGCTTACTTTATTTCGCAAGAAATTATTATTTTAATATTTAGTATTTGAATATTAAATTAATCCCGTTACGATTTATGTGCTAGTTTAGCTATCAACGCGATTTCCGATTACTAAATTAAAAAAAAATTAAAAAATATTTTTATATTTTTTGTTTACTGGCAATTGTTAGACAAGGACACAATCCACTCTAGGTATCTTTCTCGCTCTGAAGTTTTCGTCCCCCTTTGAATGAATTAAAGTAATATGAACTCTATGTGTTTCAGATAAAGTTCAGTTTCAAACGGTTTTTTGATATCAAAATCTTGTTCGTACTCATTCCAGTTAGTATATAATTTCCTTGCATCGGAACTGTCAATTAGGACGTTCCAGGTTAAATATTTGTAGTTTCATGAGAATAACAGCATAACTAAAAATTTCAAAATCAACTTCCCTTTAAATACCCAAAAGACTATTGAAAAACCTTGTGTTTATGAGCCAAAAATGGACCAAATTCAAATATGTTTATTTGTGTAAATAACTTCTTTTCAAACTTCAATGTCACACAAATTGTTCACAAATAAAATAAATGTAACTACTGTTAAATTATTATAATCTTACTGTCTTAAAATATCGACGATATTCATAATTCTTATAAAATTATTGCTTGAGTTGATTTTTCGTAAATCATTATTATTTTTTGCTCTGGAATCATTTTTGGTACCTATTTTATTAGCTGTAAGTTATAGATTGCGTGTTTTTTAAAAAACGCGGGAGACCGTTTGCTAGGAAGTGTTCAATGTACTACAATCGTCTATACTTTTGCAGTATACGGTCTCATCACAATCGATGCCACAGCTCGGGAATCGTTGACTATGATTGGCTAATAACAAAATAGCACAGACAATCTATTAGACGACATAGAACATGTTGTATTCCGTAGTGGAATACTGCGCTATGATTGGTTAGTGGTTACGCGACAAACATATAAAGATAACACGCCGTATACATAGTTAGATGGAGTACTATTTCGTCGTACAAATAAATGACACGCAATAGTGAAAAACCAATAAAAAACGAGGCGCAAATACGTGTTTTTTTATATATTAAGTGGTCAAACACAAAAACATTTCCTCGTATATCATTTGTAACGGTTTGCAAAACAGTGGTGTGTTTTAGCAGTGAGTGATAACGTGAAAATTGAATGTTTTGATGTCGCGAGGCATGACCACGGCATGACTTCCATGCCCTGCGTACCTACGGAAGGGCGTGCGGTGCGAATTACGTTTACTATGAATGATTTTATCTCTTTCTAAACTCGAGTGTCTGTGAATGACCGAGTGTAACAGCGAGCGTACCAAATTATGGATTGAAATAGTGTTTGTTGTTGATGTATTATGATTATTTCGCAAAGATAAGATTTTTAACATTAGTGTTATCGTGTTAGTGAGGAATCGCCGCGGCTCTACCCACGGAATATAATTCTTATGGTACTACGTCGGATTCGTTAACGCCGTTCGATTTATCATAACGAGGTACTATTTACGCACTATATGGTGATTATTTTAAGTATTTTTAGTCGTGGCGCGTGTCCGTCGACGGTGTTTTACTATTCGTCGTTTATTAGGGTGACTTTCATCATTGGTGTAAACAACTTCAAGGTTATCGGTTGGCATGTGCCAGAGTCGTTAGGTGCGGGACTGGGATGCAGGAGTGATGTCGGCGACGGGAGGCGGGGGCGCGGGCGCCGTGGTGCGCCAAGGGCAACTGCGGAAGCTGAAGACGATGAAGAAGAAGTACTTCGTGTTGCGTGCGGAGACGCCGGAGTGCTCGGCGCGGCTGGAGTACTATGAGTCGGAAAAGAAGTTCCGCGCGGGGGTGGCAGCGCGCCGCGTGCTGCCGCTCAAGAGCTGCTACAACATCATGCGGCGGCTGGACCTCAAGCAGAAGCACGTCATCGCGCTGTTCACGCGCGAGGAGCAGTTCTGCGTGGTGGCGGACAACGAGCAGGAGCTGCACGCCTGGCTGACGGCCATCCTGAAGCAGCACCGCACTGAGGACGCCAGTGACGAGCTACTACACCCCATACGTAAGTGCCAATACTTTTCTGTGGAACTTTCCCACAATGTTTACTAAAACATGGGTACATGCTGGATTGTTTAAGGTTATGTAGGTAACAATGTCATGTTCAAGTGCAACCTTTGTACACATTCACTATTTATTATGGAGCTGCTTAGGCAAATTTTAACTATGCTAATATGTCTTGTTTTCAAATACTATATTAACACAAATAAGATTCCAATTACTTACTTTGTGTTGTAATAAATTGGTGTTGTTTATCTGTTCTTGCAAATACAAGATGCTAACTATTTGTAACATTGTACATTAATTGTTAAAAGTTTAAATAATCTCGCAGTTATGTTGATTTAATTCAACACACACCCGTACATGTCTAGATTTCATAGTTAAATATACAAAAACATAAATAAATAATGAAAATATTGGCTCAAAGTCATTCCCATCAGAGTATGTACTTAAATTATGTTTGAATGAGAGTCTACAAATATTTCCTTTTTTGTTAGCAAGTGTGTTAAAATTTAACTAAAGACTTAAATAAATATCATCAGAGTGAATAACATCACCCGGGTTTCTCATGATGGAAATTGCTGTGCTAAATACTTAAATCTACCAAAATTAATTTTCTTCTAGAAGTTACTGAATATCAAATTCAAAAGCTATTTATTCAAGTTAGGCAATGCTTCTTGAACATCAAAATTGCATAATGCTGACCCCACAATGGCACTTCCTAATGTTGTAGTTGGGGAGTAGAAGTGGCAGAACAAAATCCCCCGCGAATAAAAGCTAATTCAAATTTTTCATTCACAAGTTACTAGGATACTTCATGTGCCAAAATGGAGAATATAGATCTACAATCACAACAGTATTTTGTAGGTAAATTAATGGTCCATGCTTATGAATGAAATTCCCAGCTCATTGAATGATCAAATTATGTGTGACATGATTTAAATTTTCCTGATATTACTTGATTCTATAGCTCTAGTAATTGAATTAGTATTAATAAGGTATGAACTTTTAATTGAATTATTATAGATTGGAGAATTTTCATAATTTTTTACTGACCTTAGGAAATAATTTCTGACACTTGAAAACAGCCAGAAAGGAATGTGTTGCAGCCTAGCACATAAGCAGCTTATAAAATTCCCACTCATTAGACAATAATCATCTCTGTGAGAGGGGCTATAGTCCACCATGCGAGCGCAGCGGAAAGTTATCCATAGCTATCTCTCATTTCTGTTGATTTATATATCACATAATTTATCTGAATTGTTCAATTGTGGAGTTCAACCACCAACAAATATGTACCAACCTCATCTAGTTTGGTGTCCTCAAAGTGTTTTTTAAAAACATATTTACGGAATAAATACTACTTATGTAATTTTAATTAATAATTCATAAAAGTACCAGAAGTTCTCAAGTCAGAAGATTTCAGAAGACAAATAATTTGTTGCTTTTTAGTTTCCTTCCTTTCCTTTTTAGTACTTATAGGACTCCTGTAACAATTTTTTTTTTTTTATGTAGGTACTGCTATCATGAAATGGACTTTATGAGTTCAATAACATTGATCATTTTTCCAATTCTTACATAACGGTTTATAAAACCTTGGCTTTTCTTTTTGGATGGTTCATGAATTTTCTTAATAATTTATATTCCCATTACTCGGCCAAATATTGGAGTGTGTACTAAACGGTAGAGTAATAATCATAAAACATTGATTGTAGCGCCCTAAAAGTGAACACAATCTAAAACACGAATGTGAACGTCAGAACTGCGTAGGAAACGTAATTCTCAATCTATTGCGCCGTAGCCGCCAAGCACGGCACGGGCAGAGCCGCGGGCGCCGCTAGATAGACAATAAACAAACATTAGAACAAAATCCTAATAACTTATTTCGCATATACAGACAATAATAAGCGACTGCGAACATGCCATAAAAAAGCCAAAGCACGATCATGTACTATGGAAATTTAGGCGCGTACGTAAGAGCCGGAGTCGTTGACCCCCGGTAATATTGTGATGCTGTGGGTAAACATACGAATACAATCATTAATCTTAATACGAGCTCGTCGGAAGCGAGTGACGGCCCTTTTCACACGTTACGATTGTAGGGTTGTTAGGGTCACCGCTTGTTTTGATTTTTAGATCGAGTCATGAGTGGTTTGTTTCATTTTACGCTCTTCGAGGTTACAGAAAAATGCTGATATCATTATCATTGTCATGATTAGTCATTAGTTTGCTCTACGTTTACGTTACGGGGATTTTTTTATTAGTATTTTAGCAGACTACATTGACGCGGTTCGTCCGATGTGTTGTGGTATTTTTACGGTTTTTACACTTGTGACGTAGCATGCGGTCTAGCCTCGGGGCCTCACGGTTACTCGATCGTATGAAGCGATCAATCAACTCAGCCTACCGCAGTCCACAGGTTTCTCGAATCTCGCCCCAATTCTCGATTTTTAATCGTGACTACGTCGTAGGGGCGGCCAACTCGGTTCTTTCTCTGACGACAAGATTTTAATGCTGGGTCACTTGATTCATGATTCCGGCGTTGATAAATACTGGGGCCTCCCAACCGTGACTTGAACTTAGTCTATTTGAACCGTTAAACCGTTAGTTATACTTATCACTGGTCTTAAACCCCTGGCCCCTGATATGTCATCATAAGAAAATCCCAGGTCCACGAGACGCAAATGCGTAGCTGCTGCAACGGTTCCAGCTAGTAAACACTGTGAGATCATCGTAGTCTGGCTCTGTTAATATATCAAAACATGACGTTCATACAGATAAAAGTAGAACGTTGTTATGGTTTTTCTGGTAGCTCATGAAATTGATGGGAATAGGCGACTAGTTTCTCATTTAAGGATGATAGACGATGAGATTTTTATTCACAGAATATTAAATGGAACAAGCACCACATCTAACAAGTTGTGCTCCTACCAGTTCCAACTCCTTGTGTGCAATAACATACTACGTCTTTTATCATCATCCATTGGTCTTCCAGACAGTCCTGCAACGGACTCCCGTAGAAATTGCCTATTAGAAATCAGTTTTTAGGAAACCTACATACAAAATTTTCCTTTTGCCATTTCAAGGCCTATTTAAATAGTAAAACAACACGCACACAAACTGTCGACCACTCATAGGTCAACGCGTGATCTCATATTTGTTTGCTAACTAATTTGTGTGTTTACTAGTGCAATGATTAATTGTATTGTTTATTGTGATGTCCGTAAACGATTGTGTTTACTGTTCGTGGCACGTGAACTGCAAACATAGCAACGTGTAGTTGGTGCCTATATGTTATACGTTTGCCGTTTCAATTGAACACGTAGACGTCTTATTTTACTTTATAATATTAATAAATTGATGATAGGAATAGGATTGACCTTTCGCCTTTTTGTGAGGTTATAGCTTTCTAACTTTTAGATGGCTTGTTTAGCTGAATGAGCTAACTCAAGCTACGTAATATAATACTACGTAATACGTACGTTTACGTAAAGATGTAAGTTGCGTAGGTACCTACAAGTGCGCAATTTTGTTGTGTATCCCACTCCCCCTAAACCAGGTGGACCTCTGACCTGATGAGAACCCACTGGATGCAGGCTAAGCAGTTCCTGTCCTGGCATTACTGGACCTATGATCAGCATTGAACGTCTTTCGAATCTCAAATGATTTTCTTACGCGTTCCCAATCAAGGCCAATGCAGTAATGTTCATTTCTATATCAGCAAAGCATAGGCCTTAGTCTTGCCTTGTTCATTCACTGATGTAAACAAACTGTTGCTTTGTATTTCTGCACGGAGTTCCGTTGCCTACGCACTACGCATCGGATGACCTTTGTTTCGAGTTGATGCGCAGAAGCGCGAATAGTTCCTAGGTAGGTATTTCACTTTGTTTCTTCTTTCCTGGGTAATTGTAAAAGCTGGTAGTAGAAACTTGGAGGATATGTCATCAACAATATAGCCAGGAATAAACCGCTGATGGGTGAAGGCCTCTTTACTTTTCTATCTTTTTTATTCTTTTCTATTTTTTTTTTTACTTTTCTATCTTTACTATTCTCCACGATGATGTGCGTCCGAAATCCTTTGAAGTTTATTGGCAGTCCCAGAAATCAGAGGGGCTCGTGACTTGCAATTAATAACAGCCGCTCGGGTCGATCCAAGGTTAAGCAACACTAGCCAAGGTCGGGATTGGTGACCATCCTTAACATATCCAGAGCCCTCCGTGCCTTGATTTTTCATTCACTCCATATGAAATACTGGTATTCAGCTGCATCGGGTTGGACTGGAAGACTATCCCAACAGCGCTGTGGAAAACCTAGGTAGGTAGGTTCATAACGGCAGTCCCGGAAATATTGACACTTACCTCAAACAAGTAGAAGGCCTATAATAAATGTTTGTAACGTTCATGCGCTGATATGATGATAATGAACTACAATAACAAATAATTTCCATCAACAGCCGGTGCACAAGGACAATCAGCTGATACATTGTTATCTTATCACACGTTACTAGCTGTTACGCTTTTGATTTTAGAGAGGGTGGGCTGTTATCTACTGTTATGTTTTTCTAACGGTGCAGAAGTCTAGTAAGAGGAAAAATCTGTCAGATGCCCCATATTCTGTGATCTTTTTACGGATTTATCACCACGCCCGTAGTTGACTCTATCCAGGGTCTTCCTGTCTACATGGGTGCAGGATACATAGACATTTTTCCTGTAGGTAACTGTGAGTTTTAACTCATTTCGTGCCAAAAATCTTGGATAGTCGATAGACATACCCGTTCCTACTCCGCAACGACATCTAGGAATAGACATCAATTCCAAGCTCATGTACATTATTTGTCGTGATTAGGTATCCCCTTTCTAAAAGAAAAACCTCCCATTACATTCACACCATTCTAGGCCGAGTAAACAGAAGCGCAATAACAATAACAATTACGTCATAAGAACTGTTTATCTTCGAATCACCTTATATAGTAGCTAATTAAGCTAATTAAAGTGTACCGTTCTTTCTAGCATTGCGTTGAGACTACAAAGGTTCATCAACAGTATAAAAACCTTGCCTTTAATTGCGCCGTCACTGGCAGTTGTAGCGTTGATGGCAAAATTTATCGCGATAGATAAACAATAGTAGTACCAAAGCTATGGCGCAGAAAACTCAATCACTCATACATAGAGCAGCTATGATTGTGTTATAGGGGAAATTAGCGCACGGATACCTACCGAATGCAGACGGATTTCAGACCAGGATTTCAGGACTTCTATTTAGCTACAGTTTCGTAAGCTTCTCATCCGAGATTGGGTTTCGATTTTTAAAGGCTATAGTGATGCCCCTATAGTTACTTATTTTGTCTCGATATCAAAATCAGAATGAAATCATTCATTAAAATATACAAGCTTTTATCAAAATGAAAGGAAGAAAATTTCGTTTATCAATCAACATTGAACGCGAATGCAAAGTATCGCGTCCGAGCATTAACCACTGAGGGTTCTCTCGTGAGGTGGCTATCCTGGCTGCAGGATCAAGTCATGTCTGTCATAAATGTATTAACACTTGAACCAAAAGTGTGTGCAATATTTCAGCTCAATCGGTTAAGAGGAACTGGTTTGAAATTCAGTTGCAAGATTTGACGAATACATACTAACTTAATATGTTCAAGCAAGGTATGGTCAAAGCAAGTTAGATAAAAGCTAATAATTAGGCACGTTTTGAACTTCAAAATGACATCAAACAGTTCCCTAAGGCCAGCCTTTCACCACTTCCTACTGTTTTAGCTGAGGTGAAGAAGTACTGAAACAAAAGCACGTATCCATATGGATACGCTTAAGCTTATGCATATGCATAAGCATAAGCATTAGGCAAAATTACGAAACACTTCCACATCATTTATTCCATAACAACAACCTTTTTATCGCAACAAAGTTATAAATGGGCTTCAGAACTACGAAAACACGATGATGAATAAGTCTAAATCAACTTGTAGGTCATTAGGTCACAGCTGAACGCTAATGACCTAGGCATTGTATAGTTATATCTAGATTGGCGCGCTTGGGAATATTCTGCGAGGTATCAACACTGTTTTTGTTCGAATACTTCAGATGTTTAGATCTTTGTTTTCGTAAGTTTCTTGCTAATAAGTAATTACTTAACTATGTTGGTATGATGTTGTTAGCTCAGCCATGTGAACTGTTTTATGATACCTATTTTAGTTCTAACTTTATGAGTGTTGTGTTATTCTTTTAAGCCTTTCTTACCTTAAATGGTCTTCAGGTAAAATATAAACCAATGTTTATTAAGCATGTTATTATTAATAATTACTCAACAAAACTTTGTAATATTTCTAGATGCCTACAAATAAACCATAGGTAGGACTTTAGTGAAGTAAACAAATATTAGAGGAAAAAATATGCTTCAGTATTAATTTCATCAATTTAGAAACGCCGTGTTTTCCAAGTTGGCTCTTTTTCCCTAATATGTACCTACTTGTTTATGGGTAAATAAATAATGTTAATATGAGACCACTTCATGGTACCTATTGTAAGTAACATAAATAAATGTTTGTGGGTTAACAGTAGGTACCTACCTACCTTTTAGCTACCAAGTCCATCGATAAAACGAGGTGCAGTGCAGGCCGGAGGTAAAAAATCAAGAATATTATTGGATAAGGGAAGCAATATATTAGTCTAATACTGGTCTTCTGAAAGATAATTGCTACACAAAATAATTTTATTTACATTACGGGTCTTTTATGATTAAATCCAATCAGCGACATCTTAAGTTCAGAATGCACCTGAATATCTTGAGTAGCGACATTTGAATAAAAAAATATATTAAGGCACGAGTGCATATTATAAACAAGACTTTCATTACTTTCCAGAACACGTATGGCAAGTGAACGTCCAGAAGAAAGGCCTGGGTGCGACGAAGAACATCCAGGGCTTGTACAACCTGTGCCTCACGGACAAAACCCTGACTCTTGTCAAGATCAAAAGTCACAACAACGTCATCAGTGATTTAGGGCTGCTGGAGCGCGTCGAGTACTCCTTGAAGAACATTCGGAGGTTTGTATGCTCACTTACGGCAGATTTCACCAACGTCAGTTTTCTAACGATAGGAATTAAATCGGAGTTTGCCAGTTTTTAACCGACGAAAAAAAGGAGGCGGTCCTCAATTCGACGCGTATATTTTTTTTCTGTGTGAGCCCGAGAATGCATTCCACCGGGTCTTCAATGTCGATCATTAGAAATACACTGTCATAGCTATGACTGTAAGAACCGACGATGTAGTAGTAGTAAAACTATGTACCATACATATTTTGTAAACGCTACACTTATTTTTGCCGCCAAGCAGCGTGGCTGTGTTTGGGTTTGAAAAGTGGGAAAGCCGGTGTAGTTGAAAACACTTGCAATATTTCAGCTTTGTTCCTGGGAAAGTTGGAATGAACTCCGTTTCTCGGAAAAGAGACAAGCGATGGGGTCCTAGTAGCATTGAACTTGACCAAGTTAGCATCACCGTTTCAAGGGCGAGTTCGAGCGTTCAACCAAGGCCGCATATTTAATGCTTTGAAGCATCGATCCTTCTAGTATCTTCTGGAACATTCTGGATTGTTGATCCTGTTTCACGATTTTACTTTCAGATTGCACAAACATCAAAGACTTTTATCGGTCTCATATTTCCTACTCATAATAATACTACCTAATTTTGCTTAGGTACAAGGATTAAATATAGTAATTAGTGTAAAATATAACTTATCTTACTTTTCAGTGACTAACACTTGTTCTGAGTATTGTAGATATTTTTAATATTAATTGGAATTGCGGTAAAACAGCCGAGCAGCTATCGGAACGGGATAATGCACGATATTAAAAAGGTCGAGAATTCATACCGAGCTGGATTATTTTTGGACATTGTCCTTAAACATATTCTGCGAAAAGTAAAAGTGAAACGATAAATTCCAGTTAATCAGTCCTTATAGGTATTATTTCCCCAAGAAGTGAAGGGACCTACTATGCATTTGTTCGCTGCACCGGCCTGCTGACTGGCTAATCATCACGAACTGAACTAATGTTCTGGTATAGTAAGAGATAGAAACTACCTACGCGCCGAAAATGATATGACAATGAAATAGGTCCTAGTGGCTGGGTGCGATTTCTCCAAAAACTAATTGTTGACAAGTTTTCCAGCGACAGCATTTTAATAATATATTTTTCTTTATACTACACTTTCTGAAAATACAAAATAATAGACCCGACCACTAAATCTCATTGAGGAAAAAAAATGTTTTTACAACTTTGTCCTTATTTGTTTATTACCTAAGGTTTACCGCGTAAACCCCCAACGTTGAAGTGATAAACAAATGATTAATTAAATGATTATTGTTTACTCGTAATGATTTACATAGTTAGTGACGATAGTTCAGAAGTTAGTCGCGGGTGATTGCGTCTTTATCTGATTGATAACATCAATGTAAGCCGTAATATACCTAACTGCAGATTGTATGCAATTTTATGATCAAGTTGATTTATTTAATTGATCGTTACTCCTGAAGTGCGGTCGGCTTTCTTATAAACCTCATCTATGTCATCATCTCCTTAGCCTTTTCCCAACTTTGCTGGGGTCGGCTTCCAGTCTTACTAAATGCAGCAGAATACATAGTATTATACAGTATAGTATAGTAAAGAATAGATTAGTATAGTATTTTACATGGCGCCATGTCACCTAGCAAAATTCATTACAAAAAACAAGGAACTAAAACTTAAGGCCTGAGACAGCGTGGCAACACCACCAGCTTGGACAAATGGGGCATGTCGTCTCAAAACAGGAGTAGGAAGAAGCGGCTATCGTCAAATCCTAACATTAATAGTAGTGAACACACTAGTCGATCTAGAATCGGCTGGAGCCGATCACGTGTCACCACATTTGTCGCATTTAGTTCGGCGCGGGGTCGAGTCGCGTCGTACGAAACGAGACAAGACGAATGACGTCTGTTCCGATTTTATTGCATAGAATGGACACGCCCGGTGTTCTCGCCGCTTCCGCTACATCTTACACCGAAGCCTTAAACTAGACCAAAGTCCAAGTTCATTTACAAAACTCGTATTCATATAAACCACTCCACAGCTCAATAATATGTATTTTTCTCGGAATGATGATTAATTGTTTTCAAATCCTTGTTTTATTTGTGTAACGGATGACGTTAGTTTTCTCAGAATTGCACCAGCGTGCGTTTGTTATGAACGTGTACATCTTCTCACAAGGCTTTACCTGCGTAAATAGAATGATACCTATGTACCTACAAGTTTTTATTATACCGGAAGCCTTCTCAACGTGGTTGGCCATAGGCAGGCAGATGGTGATGGTCGGAAACCAGAATTCGATGTTTTGGTCAAGATTTTTTAGTTCGTACCATGTTAACACCCCTTCTTAGAATTGTGTCAATCAGTGGCTTAGGCAATGTTTCTCAAGTGACCTAACACTATATTACAGTTACGTTATAATTACAGTTTCAAAATACCAGAATACGACGCTCACTTCGTTTGAGCGGGTGGGGGGGGGGACCACCAGATTTATCCATAACGCCTAAAGTGCAGGAACAAGTTTATATAAATAGTAACTTAACTTGCAGATGTTACGGTTCAATATTGTTCATCCATTATGATATTAAGAATATGGAAGCGTTGTTGAACATTTTCCTTATATTCCAGATGTGGCGATTCCGAGCGTTTCTTCTACATGGAGGTGGGGCGGCAGACCACGACCGGCGCGGGAGAGCTTTGGATGCACACGGATGACTCCAACATCGCGCAGAGCATGCACTCTACTATTTACCAGTATGTTACTACATTATTATGTGTCCACTTTTCAAAGGGTGCCAAAGAGTAGTGGGAACTGAGTCATTACATGTTGTGTTAAACTAAGGCTCACTTTAAGGCTTCCAAAGCCTAATTGGTATCGTGGTTGCAAGTGTGTACGCTGAGCGTGAGTTTCTGGGTTCGATTACCAGTTCGGACAAAGTGTTATTAGGTTTTCCCGTCATGAATTTCTTAGTGGCAGCTCGGAGCTTGTCCAGGGGGCACGCGTTTGTGGGAGTCGAAAAAACGAAAGTTATGGGGTTACATGCTTTTTGATTCAATAATCTGCATGTGGTGTGGTGTTACGCGAATGGATAAATAAGAAATGAGTATATTAGAGGAAGCTTGACAGTGGCGCCGGTGACTGAAAAGTTGTGTGGTAATCGGTTGTCGTGGTATGGGCATGTGATGCGGACGAATGAGGAAAATGATGTGAGGAAAGTTTTGAGTATGGATGAGGATGGGTATAAGAGTAGAGGAAGACCAAAGAAACGATGCATGGACTGTGTAAAGGGTGATATGGCAAGAAAGGAGGTGTCTGATGACATGAAGAGTAATACGAGGTATGGAATAATAAGACATGCTGCGGCGACCCCAAATGAATTGGGCTAAGGGCAAGAGAATGATGATGATCATGGAATCTGCATGCGAAAGGCGGAGAACCGGGCGTTGTGGAGTAACTTGGTAGAGGCCTATGTGCTGTGCACTGAGATAGAATACTTTTTGTTTTCTATCTACACTCACTCACTTCCCACCTTCCAGTGCGATGCGCGACTGTGCGAAAGAGACAGAGAACGAGCGCGACCACATCGTCCTACCGAAGTCGGGCGACAACACTCTCCCGGCACGACGGCAGTCGTACTCGGACGGACGGGCCGGCCGCGCTGGACTGACCAATGGTAAGTCGGGTGGTAGATGTAGAGGGAGGGGCTTGTGTACGGAGCGAGTTTTACCTATTTAAGGACCGAAGATTTGTTTATGGAAATATATTTTTTGAAGATTTCGGAGTCAGTTTTTTGAAGATCATGTCTTAATAGCTTTAAAGGCTGAAATTAAAAATCACGATGTGACAGAACTAGCTGGGGTTTGTTCCACCACTTTAGATCACTAGCTAAACCACTAGTAAATGGTGTAGGACGGGAACTTTGGGGTCTTATGTAATTTTGACGTTCAAAATGTGTTGACTCTCGGCTTAATTTTGACTTTTCATTTGATTTCCAAAGCGTTTATTGAATTGACAGATTTTTGGTGAAAATTGCGTCGCAATTTATAGTGTCTGCTCTAAAATGTATCCCTTTAGATTGTTTACTTCCATTTCTGAAATTTGTAACTTATCTCACTAAAATGCTCTCGTTTTAAATCTCGCTCTGTACACGAATAAGTAATAGCCATGTTTCGTAACTCATTTAGTTAGTCCACATTAGTTCGTATCATGATCGTCTTAAGGACTACTTTCCTTTGACAACATTAGTTAGTACATGTAGTTTAGTATCTTTTTGCTTGCATTCATGTCACCTGTAGAAGTTAGATGCTTGTTTTAGTTTAGATATCTTGTAGTGAGCAGTGACTAACATTTTGTTCAACGTAAATAATTGTGTCACTAAAAAAATGTGAAAATAATCTCAATCAGAAATGAGCCCTTACATCTTCAAAAATAAAATTCAAATTAATATAACTAGTATCATAATTGTATTTTTAATTTTGAATAGGAGAATATAACATTTGTGTATAGTTAGTAGTTAGAAAAGACTAAAAAAGCAGCTTAATTTGTGTCTTAAGTAGCACAGCCAAGCCATAGGAAAATTAACTGTATTGGTAATGGATGTAAGGGCTAATATGGCAGCGATGGTCTATTGCAGAGAAGGGCCTGTGCGTTGGCTCGTGCATTAGGCAGTGCGTGTGCGCCAGTGCCACCTACTCCATCGACGAGCCGCTGCCGCCGCCGCTCAACGGTACACACCCTGTATATACTGTACCACTGTTTGTTATTGGGACACCCTGTAAACAGATGCTATTGGTTTCACGGATGTTGCTTTTCTTTTTAGTTTTATTAGTAAATCGAGACTGGTGTAGAAATTGCAAGATGGTATCACTCATTTCGGTTTTAAATGCAGTAAATCTTTCACATATTTAAAAAATAATGGAGCTAAAGCCAGTTTCACTACACTACTTTCAGTGTGTTTAATTTCTGTAAGTTGTTCAAGGTGTAAACTGACCATTTACAAAACCAAGCATTCTGAACATCAAACTAAATAATCCTACGCAAAAATTATTGCTGGGAAACGACTTTTCTTTGGGGTTCAAAATCCCGTTTCACGGTAAAACTCAATGTAACGCAATCCAAACATTATGCTGATGGATGCATTAAATAGTAAATGGGTCTCACGGAGGTATTTAAAATAAAATTATAACCTTAAAAACAATAATTAAAAAAATGACGTTGGAACTTTGACCTCCATGTATGGTCAAAAACAAAAAAAATAGCAATAATCCCTTTGGGCTTCGTTAAGGGTCTTTTTACACCCTTTATACAGAGTCAAATTAAATTAGCGAGAGAAACTCTTTATACGTACGGACATCAATATCTAATGACGATAAAACAAGTTACTTACTAAACCCTGTCTTTTTTCATCAATAATTGGCAGACAGTTATTCTCAATTTTTTAACTTATAAAATTGAATTTGAAATCTTAATACCTCTAATTACAGCTAGAGTGAAATTAAAAATTGTCTTCCTCTGTCGTGATTACATTAGAACTTACAGAGCACGCAACGAGAGGCGGAGAGAGGGCGGTCTTAATATAATTTTGAGTTTCGAAAAATATTGAGTCTCTGCTTAATTTGAATGAATGACTTTAAATTTTGAGGAACTGTTCGGACCAAATAACTGGCCACGCTTGAATTAAGAACAGCCGAACAAGTGAAACCAGTAGTCTCTGAATATGAGGTTCTCCAGCAACATGAATGGGAATGCTCCCTGACACAGTCAGTTTGGCGTTAGGTTCCTACGAGACTGGGCGTGTGTGGTTTTCGATTTATTGATAGTTGAATGTTAGAAACACTCGAATAACGAATTTCACCGAAGAAACTGTATGCACGGCGACCAATCAAGGTATAAGCGGATCGCTCATTGTACGGGAAATTTATACAAAGCGACGCCGTGTTATACTGGAATTGTATAGGTTGATGTGTTGCCGTGTGTACGCGTACAGCACATCTAAACTGCATTCACGAACTGTCAGTGTCATCATTGCAATAAATTTCACTACTATAGCAAATTGTCTTTCGAAAAGATTTGTGTGTACTTCGTTCCTGTTTTTGCTGAACGTTTAATCACATGTTGTGAGTTGTTTTGTGATCGTCCTTTGTTAGGCCCACTTGGCGCATTCAATGAGTAATGGGGCAAGATTTGTGGTACAACAATAAGCCCTAAGAGCCTAAAGCTCCTGTTTTTCTAAACGAATCATATTGTGAGTTGTGTTCTGTGATCGTCCTTTATTTTGTGCAAGTTGCGACTCTTCACAATTCCGAACTATTATTATATTATTTTCCTGTAGAGTTGTCGTACGTCTATATTGTGTTCAAAACGCAGTGTAAATATTCAAAGTCAAATCTTCAGAGTAAACGTGGTTCACCGTTGGGTGATTCAATACTTACCTGTTTTGTAATGTACCAAAATCTCTTCTCTGTTTGTTTTGTCTCTAAAATTCAACTATCATGTATCAAAACTGCACGTAACCACCGGCTTGCGCCGCTTTCCAATTGAGAGTATAACTTATTTATTGCGCTCTACTAATTCTGTAATATAAGCTTTTAGGGTCAATAATTTTTTTTTTTCATCTTTAGGTATACATATAAAGGGCCAATTTACGAAAATTTTGTCGATTTGGTAATTCAGAATCGTATTTATTTTTGTCCAAGAACATTGTAACTGAAATGATTTGTGTGTGTGTTGATGATTAGTTTAGTTACATATTGTGAATTGTAACAGGAATTATTGACCCATAATATTAATTAACAATATGCCCGAAGTAATTAACAAGTATTATGTATACGAAAAGAGCTTCAGATATGACGGGGGTCGGATATAAATAGCTTATTATATCGATCGCAAGAAATATGTGCTTACCAAGTATTTAATAACATAGTTTTTAAAAACGACTTACTAATATGAACCTTAAGGCGGCTGTGTTAGGTTCAAAATGCTGTAAAACTCATAAGCTTTCGCTAATAAGGTAGTGTCCACTTGAGCGAATTGAGACGAGTCATTGAAATGCGTGTTTATTGATATCGATTAGGCTGTTAAAAGACAGCACACGTTTTTAATGTTAAAAGTTCCATTTAAGCCGCGAGTTAATAGGCTTATTTTGGGTTAGCTCGTTTCATCTTCGACCTCATCTCTGTCCTCAGGACTAGATTGAGGTCAAGAGTAGGCCCATATAATATAAAAAAAAAGTTCAGTCTTTAACTTTATTCCAAGAACTTTTTAATCATTTTATTGTTATTTTAAGAATAGATATTAGAGGTGTCTTTATGTTTATAATGACTAAATGGGCTACAAATACTATTTAATAAAATAATAAAAACAAACGTGGACAAAAAGCCTCAATAAAACAATGAATTGGAATTCAAATATGATCGAAATTAAGTTAAGTTTTGCTTGCATGACGTTGTCGGAGCATTATGTCCGGTTGTTGTCGCATGAGGTGGGGGTATTGGACCGATGTCGTGTTGTCTGCGTCTTGTACATTGTCATATACATGGGGAGGGGCTCATACTTCATACATACGCATTAACGTTAGTTTACATAAGGGTCTGGCAAAATTTTGAGATAAAATATTGGCTAGCAGGAAATAAATCTCTCTCTCTTGTTCTATTTTCATCTTGTTATTGTATTTTGTTTTTGTTTTTTTTTAAACAATTGTAATTACTTTTTTTGGTGAATTTCTTAATTTCTATCCCTCAAGTATGTGTGTACAATAACTAAAACATTACTAATGTTACTAGAATAGTGTGTAAAGTAAGGTTTTGTAATTTCGCCAGACTCCAAATATTTCTCATAATGACATTTGTAAAGATGAGGCATATACTTGGTATGGCGAACGTAATCGTCTAAAAAAATTGAATCAAGTACGTTCCTTTTAAGTTTAGAGCTTGCATTTGAAATCGAAATAATGAAAAATTTATGAACTTATTGATCAATTAAACGGTGCAGTTAGACCAGGTACCTATTCAAGGATATGCTGCATCTTTGTGAAAGCAATGTAACCAGATGTGGGCAATGGCGCAAAGTAGACTACATAGCTAGTAGATTTCGCGAGTTGCCTATCAAGACTAGAGTCTTTCAAGCTAGACATCATTCATCAATCAGCTAAAAAACAAATTGAATATAGAAAAATAATTAAAAATAAGCCTCAAACCGCCATCGTTCACACCATCATAACCGCACCGGGTGAGCTGGGTGCCATATGTTTTACTTGTCGCTTATCATTGTCTTTCACAGCCGACAACCAGAATAACACACTAACTGATAAAACAGACAACCCACAACGGGTGATCAAACACCACCGCACAGAGTCCTTACCTACGGGGTACCCTCTGTTCCAAGAGCCGTTGAAGATCTGTCATGGGAGGACCAGGTCTGAGCCTTTGACCGGGGAGGAGGTAGACCGAGTGCTCATTGAGAAAGGGGTGATTCACTCTTCGTGTAAAGCCATCAATGGAACGGATACAGCGGCGAAGAAGACGCAATGGTCCCGTCGAGCGAGTACTGGGACACGGTTACATAAACTGTCGCCGGCTCATACTAAGAGTATGTATTATTTGGGGGCGTTCATACGACTTTGGTTCTTATTTCTTTCAATTGATGTTATAAAGTCTTAATGGGGAAGGGAACTGTGAAACTAATGGCGCTAGCATAGCTGGTTTCCAACATTGTCATTGGTTGAAAATCAGTTAATGTCAATTATTTTTGAAAATAGCGTAAACTCATTGGTCAGATTGGGACCTAGCTATGGGCACGCCATCTACAGTGAACTTTGTTCGACTTCCTCCTTTGTGATTTTGATTATGTATGAATCTTTGATATACTAAATCAAATAAAAACTAATATCATTCAATTATACAGTGAATTGAATTATATTAGTTTTTATTTGATTTTGGTAACTGTATCCTTGCGTTAGTGTAATATGGACGCTCCCTTGTCTCATTCATATCCATACTAACCGTACATTGCACCGCACATTACTAACCTCGTTTGTTTCGTCTCGGGTTGCCAGTTAACAAAAATATTTAAATATTTTGTCAGCTGGCAACTCTCTTGTGTTGGAATGTTTTCGTTGCGTTGTGTGAGCACGCTAACAGACAGACTGACAGACATATTTGTGTGTGTGCATGGCTTTCTGTCTGCTTCTTGTGTCGTCTGTTATGGTAATGTTAAGTACTATATTGTACGTTGATTTATGATGAAATCAGGTGAGTATAAAAAAAAAAACTTTAATGAAATGCCTAAACTGTTTCTTGATAATATTGTATTTATTTTTTGGATAATTATTATATTTTATAAAAAATCTTTTTAAATAAACCTGCTACGATCAGGTTGCTTCTTGGCGATAATTTAATTGCGTTTTTTATTTTTTAGAATGAAACGCCTTAATATAATTTTATTTTTTCCCTGACTGCTAATTTCCCCAACTTTTTTTTTCGTTTATTTTATACCCTTTTTGTACCAAATTTTAATGTCTCTTTATGTTTCCATTTTCTAATGCTTTGCTCTTATGATCAATATTAACAAATGTTCGGCATGTACAATATTTTCCCCCGTAGAATACTTTTTGAACTAATACCCTGACACTCTACAAGATTACGTGAACATGGTAGGGAAAAACTTACAGATAAAGAACACTTGGGTGTTCTATTACAAAATCATCTTTTTTAAATTGATATAACAGCTTAGCTATTAAATAACTTAACCCATAAATAAATACTGAATAGCAAAAATGTTATGAATGTTAGTTTACCTAAATAAAATCTATTTTTCACATGAAAATACTTTCTCATAGTGCCCTACATAATGATTATGCTGGTAACGTTATTGTTTTTACATTTTCTTGTAAATAAATGAAAGATTGTAAAACAAGTTAGAATAAATGTAGTTGTGATCAACAAGAATCAGATTAAGTACACTCTGAATTTATTTACTAATCGCATTATTATTAAAAATTATAATCCCTACCCTAAATTCAGTTGCTGAAAATATGGGCTTTATCACATGGCCATTAAGTTTCAATTTGCTTATGATTTTGCTACCTTAAGCTTGGCGGAAGGCAAAAGCACGCATCAACAAGTTGCAGGCAGGGTAGGTTTACAAAGAAAATATAGCTTAAATTCATTTTGAAAAAGTTAAAGTTTCAAAATCATACAAACCCTACCTTTGTCACGTTAAGTTGCATCTGCTTGCCACAAACTTCTAAATGAGTATATCAAGCACAAAACACGAATTTTCTTAAGTAAATACATCTACCAATAAACTTACAAACAAAATTGAACTCTTTAACAACAGAACAAAGTACATTTTACATGACAACCCTATATCCTTCTTTTAAACAAGACACAAATCAAACTAAACCGTACACGGACTGCATAAAGTCTTCTCGATTACTAATATCTAAGCATGGATGATTTTTGCCTACAGACGCGGAAACGCTACGTAACCGCTGCGTTAGTATGCCTTCCCGGGCCTGCTCGTCGTTTGAAGTGGATAGGGCGCCGCCGAGGTACCCTGAAAATGATGGTAAGGGTCTTTATTTATTGTTTTATGTTAACAGAATGATCATACTTATGACGCGGAATTGTATTGAGCATCCGAAGAAGCTTTATGTGTGTAAATTTTATAAAAGCGAATAAAATGCGACAAATGCGGTAACATGTGATCTGCTCCACCAATTCCGCGTCGATAAGTGTGGTTACTCCTCACAAATGGTGGAAGTGAAGATTATATATAGGATAGGAACAATGAAAACTGCAGAACTAGTGTGATACAAAATAAACGAATAATTTTAACACTTGTGATTGGGTTACCCTGGGTTGACTGACAAGGGCCAGCTGTCAAAACAATCATTAGATATTCGTAATGCTCATACAACTCGTTTGATCTTTTCAAAACATATAAAAAGGAACAATATTGTGTAGATAAATAATAACAGCCGCTTGTGTCGATCTTTAGGTTAAGCTGCGCTTGTCTAGGCTGGTCCTTGGATGGGTCACCACCCATTACACGCCGAGGTTCCTCCGTGTCTCGGAAATCCCGTTAAGCCGTTGGTCCCGGTTGTCATTTGTAAATCTTTGACAGTCGTTATAGGTAGTCAGCGTGGTTCGAAAGTCTGACAATCAGAACCAGTCTTACAAAGGGGTCTCGTATTACCCAGTACTAACTGGGTTGTGGAGGTCAGATAGGCAGTCGCTCTATATAAAATTCTGGTATTCAACAGCATTCAGTTAGATTGGAAACCGACTCCAACATAGTTGGGAATAGGCTAATGATTGCGTGCCTCTTCGGCTTAAAAATAAAACGTTGTTTTCCAAATTCCAGTCCTATAATGAATGAAAATGTGCAGGTTTGGAGGTTGGACGTGACGAGCCCGACGCGGTGAGCGACTGGTACCGAACGCCGCGCATACCTGAGGAACCAGACTGCTGCGACATATCGAGAGATTTCATGAGGTTCGTATTATTAACCTGGAATGGCTCAGGAATTATAATCATCCACAACAGTATACAATTTACAGCCATCAAGCAATTACCACTCTAAAAGGCAAATGATGATGATAATATTATATACATTTTTGGAAATTGGTTTTGCAAACCACTTTTGACGTCAGAATCGTCGCTTTTCACGGTTGGCGCTGTGGCTGAGCGATTGACTGCTGCGCTGCGTGTCACGGGTTCGATTCCCGCACGGAACAAATATTTGTATGGCCTACAGGTAGTTGTTCCGGGTCTGGCTGTTTGTGTATATGAGTTTAAATGTTTGTAAACGCACCTACAGGAGAAATTCCTAGTGTGGGGCAACGTTTTTTTAAGAAAAGAAAGAAAGAAAAAGATAATGTTATCCTATTATCTTGGTTTCATTCATTAAACCAATTTTTTGTCAGTATTTTCCTTAATGGCAATTAACTAGACATTGTCCTTTATCCAAACGATTAGCGCGTATTCAGAACATCATTCCAACCCCCCCCCCCCCCCATAGAAAACTCCATGTGGGGTAGTTCGGAATTATGTACTGATTAGCTGGTAATCGTTTGTGTGCGTCGGTGTCCCTCCCACCTTGTATTTATTTTGAATTTACTTTCACCATACGACCCACTAGAATAGTGTGAATCCATGCCATTAGTTAAATAAATCGTACATCTGATAAAGTTGTAACGAAACAAAACACCGATACAAAACTGATAACCTAGCTTTTAGCGTCTTCTTATGGTGTTACACCAGTGTGTACACACTGGTGTAACGTAACGTGAAATGTAACATGAATGAGCCGTCCAGACTTATGCAATGCAACATGAAATGTAACCCAACAACAGGCGAATTTGTTTCAGCGTGTGTTACATTACATGTTACGTTTCACCAATGTGTACCCGGCATTAGCGTGACGATGGATCTAAATTATTGAGTCGGCTAATAATTTGGTAACGAGTTTAGTAACTTCAGTACCGACCATCAGTTTCTGTAATGAGTGAACATCAGGACACGCAGAATACGACATTAACTTCCACTTCATTGTATTCCCAGTTCGTCACTAGTGGGTGCAGGATCAGTAGCCCACTCACGGACGTCGTCAGTGGGCGAGGCAGGCGCCGGGTACCTGCCCATGGCACCTGGACATGACCCCATGGCGGGTCTCATCTCCGCCTCCAGCGGGTCACTGTGCAGCGGCACACCTTCCACTGACCCTAGGTTTAGGTGAGTGGAAAATATCTAGCTTCTGACAACAATGTTGTGTTTTAGGTTTGATGAATAGTGTAGCAAGACAGGAAATACTTCAAAAGACTTGATTTTTTCTTGTATCTGGGGTCCGCAACGACATCGATAATCAAAAGGACGCGAATTTAACGTAAACATTTGCAATATGCAAACATTTTGGACAGAACTTCTCTATCTGTCTATTGATTCCGTTGCTGAGTTCGAAGCCAAATGAGTAAGTGACGCCTTGTGCCCTCCCAGCGAGTACCAGCTGGAGCCCGCCACGTCGCACATCGGGCTGGAGTGCCGGCCGCCGCGCGCGTACAGCGTGGGCTCGCGGCCGGCCGGCACGCCCGCGCCCGAGGCCCGGCACCGCGCCTACAGCGTGGGCGCCCGCGCGCGCCCGCCCAGGCACCCGCACGCCAGGGCTGCCACGGAGGATCACATGGAGATTGATTTCTCCAATAACTCGCCGGCTAATAGGGTGAGTCATCTCAATTTTGTAAAAAAATTAACATCATTAAGAAAGAACAGTTCAGCTTCCAAAAAAACAAATCTACAACTCTAGCTATTTTCACTCTTATAAAACATATAATGACAAAAATTAATCAAAACCTTCTTACAACAGGTTTGTTCATTGATTTATCTAAAGCCTTTGACCTATTGTCTCATGACCTGTTACTACAGAAACTGGATTACAAATGGAATTAGAGGCTTAGTGCTTCAGTGGATATCGTCATACCTAAATAACAGCCGACAGCGGCTTACCATTACAAAAGTAGATAGAAATAACGACATGATGCCACACTCATCCGAACTCACGTACAACAAATATGGTGTCCCACAAGGAAGTGTGTTAGGACCAATTTTATTCCTTTTGTACATAAATCCCATTATGAATATAACCAACCGTAAATGTATATTATTTGCTGATGATATTTCTATTATTGTAACAACTGATGGGAAAAATAATACGATTGCCGATCATGAGACTAATATTAATAGACTAAACTATTGAAAGACTAATTGAATATCTAAATAAAAATAATTTATCAATAAATCTTAAAAAAGCAGTTTATATACAATTTAATAAACCTAATAATGCTAAATACAATGTTCAAATGCATATACATAAAATTGATAAAGTAACTTTAGATCAAGACAAACTGGAATGCACATATTGATACCGTTTTCAAACGAATAAATAAGTTCGTATATGCACTTAAAAAAGTCAGAAATATAACAAACGTTAAAACGGCAATAACGTCGTTGAATCGGTGCTCGGCATGGCTATGGTTTGATAATGTGGAGTAATAGCACAGATCAAAATAGAGCATTTATTGCACAAAAAAAATGTATTAGAGCAATTTACGGGCTTCGACCTGACGAATCCTGTAGATCGATATTTATAAAGCTTGGCTTGTTACCGCTATCGCCTCTTTACATATACGAAACATGTATGTTTGTGAGGGAGCATAAAGAATTGTTTAACAAAGCAGATGATTTATATCATCGTAACCGCCGAGACCCACAGGCTATCACATATTGCACGCTTATCACTGTTAAGCAAAAACATGTATACTGTTCTTTTTTTTTTTGTATTTTGCCATCTTTTTATACCATGTTTTTAAGCTGAAAATATTTTTGGTCTTGTAAAGAAGTAGCAGTCAGTTTGTAGTCTTGTCTTCAGACAGCAAGTTCTGCCAAGTCTAAATGAAAATGTTTCATGTATCAATTTCTTGCTGCTTTATATCAAAATCACCACTTCCCAGATGATCTCCCGCACCCCACCGACGGCGTGCTTCGTGGAACCTCGGCCGAAGACCAACGTGGACGAGTACGTGGACATGTCCCCGCGCAACGCGGGCTACGTGGAGATGCGGCCGGGCGAGCCGCGCCCGCGCACGCCGCCGCCCGCGCCCGCCACGCCCGACGGCTACGTGGAGATGAACTACGGGCGCGCGCCCACCAGGCCCATCGCCATCGGGGCCAGCCGCCCGCCCCCGCCGCTGGCCGCGTCGCCCGACGAGCGCCGCCGCACGCCGCACGGCTCACAGACGCTCTTCGACATGTCGCTAGACTCCCCCGCTTCTCCGCAAGACATCGACGCGACCGATGCGTTAGAAGAAGATCCTCCCCACCACCCGTTGACCACAGTCAGGGAGATTTCCGAAGACGGTCGACGGAGCCCTGAGCTAACGGCGGCGGTGGTCCCTCGACGGAGCCCTGAGGTGTCGGTGTCGCCGCAGTACGTGACGCTGGCGCTGGCGGCCGCGCCGCCCAAGACGCCCGAGCCTTGTGGCGACGAGCTGTCCTGTAACCCCACCGCTAATAAGACTATCGCGAGGGTACCTGATCCTATTGAGACTAAAGGTAAGTTATCGTGTAATTTTTTTGCTTTGGTATTCTTTCGGAGCATATTGTAATGAATCGTGAAAATTTTTACCTCTAAAATATACAGAGTGTAATTTTGAGAGGGATTTTGGATTTTCATTCCGACCTCAATATCGTTATCAGCAGCCATTTTCGATGTTCATTTTGACCTTACTATAGTATCATCAGCACCCATGAACATCCCGAAAACGACACTATATTCCTAAAAATGCCACAATTCGTGGTTGGTTTTTTCGCTGAATGAGCGTTTTCGGTGTTCGAGCCTACCATATAGAAATATAAGAGTTGAACGTGTTTCCTGTGTCCAGCCGAAGCGCCAGCCGCGGCGACGCTGGTGCTGGCGGGCGGCGGGTCGGCGGCGCGGTTCAGCCTGGACGAGGCGCCCGCCTGCCCGCTGCTGGCGCCGCTCAACTACGCGGCGCTGGACCTGGAGCCGCGCCGGGCGGCCGCAGCGCCCGCCATGCGCGCCTACACGCAGATCGACTTCATCCGCAGCGAGAAGCTGCACGCCGCCGACGCCACCTAGGCGCCCTCGCCCGACCTGCACGGACTGATCCTTGTTTTTTCTTGACCTATAGATAGTCTCATTTAAAATTGTGCTTCCACTGCATTTACTCCCACGTACGAAGAATAGCTGTATAATATAAGCAACACACTAAAATTAATCAACCGTGATCATTGGCTATTCAGTTCCTGCCGCTTTGGTAATCCATAGTCACCATAACACTAAAGGTGCGACCGAAACGAGCGGACCGGACAACAGACTGACTACGACCACCGAATTTTGATAGATATTAGTACATTATATATATCAAATCCGCAGTCCAGTCCCCTCTCTAATCTGCTCGTTTAGACCGCAACTTCTCTATTACTGCAAATTCGAGTAATAAGTGTATTTTAACTTAACACGTGTAAAGTGCTAAATGCAGTGGAAAGATGCCTAACTTAAGATTAGACAATCTATACCCAAGCTTCAATACTTAGGGAGAATTTACACGTACCATAACCACACCACATAGCAGCAACAAAAAGTGATCATACGTGTGAACTACAAGATGTCGATGTGGTTGCGTTGTCGCTAATAGTTGCGATGTGGTAACGTTGTGACAAGTGTTTGCAGACACAGATCGAGTCCGGTTTTCGCGTCGTTGCATCAACACAACGTTGTGTTTGTAATGTGTTTGGTTGCGATTTGGTCGATATCGCCCACACAGTTGAATTTGGCGCCAAAATGTGAACCTTATGAATTAAACTATTCATTTTCATACAAATTAGTGCCCGCCCACGTGTTGTGGTTGTGGTGTAGTTGTGGTACGTGTGCAACAAGCCTTAGACAATAAAGTGTTGAAACACGAGTCTTCTAAAGTTCAAGTGATCAGCAAAACAGTTGAATGAAATTGAACTGTTTCCAAGTGTCGAGTGTGCCGCGTTTAGCGAAAAGGACGCTCCTACTTTTGTAGCCGACTGCCATTTAAGTTAAGCCTAGTGACATTAGGCCCGGAATGGCCATAGCCATAGTGAAATTCGGTTGCCGTATTCTTAAGCTGTGAATGTGTCAAATTAATGCGTCAGACTGAATCTTTTGTCGCGGTTTTGATGTGTTGTGTCGATAGGTCGAGCCTAGCTAAACAATTTTAGTTAAATGTGGTTTGAATTAATCTTTTACGCACAAGCAGAATTTATTTTAGAATATAATGCCCGTTTTTACCAGCACAAGGCGAATGCCGCATTAATGCTTAAATAAAGGCTCACTCTTGTAATTTCAACGCTCAGCTTAATATTTAGGCATTCCTTTAGGTGGCGCTTAGTGTTACGGAAACCTAAACTCTGAGAAATAAACTAAATTTGTACAGTTCACATGATTTTTCTTTTTCTGGCATTCTTCTTCTTCTTTATCATGTGGTAAGTGCCTAACCTAGTGTCAGAGTTTTTATACCGCCCATGGGCTGACTTGGCTTTACATGCTGTCAAGAAATATCTCTTAGGCACGCTGGTTTAATCAGGCATTTAAATAATAATTACTTGAACTAAATGATGTCATAGATTGCCAACATTGAGATTGACAACACCTGATTGTGTTCTTGATTATTGAATTATGTTTTCTATTGCCCAGTTAAGTGTCCGGTTCGACTTATCGACATAGACGAGTAGGCACGCTGTGCGTTATAGTTGCAGTGTTGATGGATAGCACTTACGACCGGCGCGCACGCCGCATTAACGATTGTGGCCGTTGAGGTGGGCCATACAAGCCCATATTATTATCATAACAAGATTTTATAAGCTAAGCTGCAGTTACTAACTCTGTAACTACAAAAAAAGAAGGGAAAACAACAAAAAAAAAGAACATCAAAACATTATAGAAAATTATACTAAAATAACCTAAAAAAAACATTGTTGTATTGTTGTCAGTAAACAAATTATTTAATCAAAAATATCTGTTAAATAAGTGTAATTAAACTATGATTCGTGATTTATAAAAAGTTCGACATATATTTAGTTCCCTGTAGTTTCTTTAATGATTTCCTCCTTTAAAAATAATACTACTTAGATATGGTCAACCTCAAAGGCTGCAAGTATTAGGATCACCTCTGCTTATCATTCATCGTCAGCCTGTATCTTAGGGACAGTTTGATAGTATATTATACTGAGCGATATCCTTCACTTATTTTCTAGGCCAGTCTAGAAGATATATATTTAAATATACACTCTTATTAAGAATGTATAATAGTAAAATATTGTATAGTTTAGCGTACGATCTTCTAGGCTTGCCTGTAACTTGTATTAGACTCGATGTCGCTTGCTTCTGTTACTATATGATAGTACACACATTTTGTTATTAATTTTATTCTTATTACATTTTTATTATTATTGTTATGAGACTTCAGTGATACGTTTGTATAGCAAATTATAAATATATGATAATATGACACTATAAGAAATTATACTAAGTCTAACTCCAAAAGTTTTCACTAAATTAATTAATACATTATCATGTTATTTTATTCATTTGTAATTAAATATTTATTTCTTTAGATCTTAGTATATCTCTCTAGTACAATCGCGGAAAAAATCATTAAGAATAAAATTATAAAATATTCGTGCACGGGAATGTTTCAGTGAAGTGTTGTCGCGTTAGTTCTGCCGTGAACTTGTAAAGGTAAATTTTATTAATAATTGTAATGCCACGGTTGTGAGAGAGGCCTAACAGTAGTAGGTACATACATACAATACACGTTTATGTTCCGGTGACATACTGCCTACTGTGTTCTTAGAATACTCTGTGCAATTTTAAACACGATATAAAAATGTTATTTCTACACTGTTATTTGTTTGTTATCTGCAGTTTTGTGTTCCGTTCGTGGTTATACTGGAACTAAAGTATATGTAACTGAAATATAGTCGACGTTTAACTGGCTGAAATCAGCTGAAAACTGAATAACGCTCGTTTTGACCTACAGGGACTGTTTACGAAGCGAGCTATCAAAACGGGTGTTTCCATCTGATGTAAGCCTATATTTAAATTAATATTCCAAATCAAACTGAAGTGTTATTAATATAAAGCAATTTCCATATTTGAATAGATACCCGTTTATATATAATATTTGATAGTTAATAAATAATCCCGAACGGAACACCTACGGCTTGATGAGTGATCGCGTTCAATGTAACGATTTCTTGTCGAGCTGACAGTCAACTTAGACAATTATTAGACTCGGGTTATTTGAGCTTGCTAATTCGATAATATTGCGCTTTTCAATATTACTCAAAAAAACCAATATTGATGTTTATTTTATACCATTAAAACTGAAGCTAACGTTTTAAAAGTATTATTTTAGTTTGTTTCTAATAGTACGTACACTGCTATTAAGTGCACGGCAACTTTAATTCGTATCGAACTAAGAATATATAATTATCGTAACTAGAAGGTTAGAAATGCATGAAAGGAGTTGAGAAATGTTGCAGTGTACATTTTTAATGAATTTAACGAATGGCAAGCCCAAATAACAGGATCTACGTAAATTATGTGTTCAATACAAATCTGTTTTTATCTTATGACTGCTGTTTATATCCGAAACATAATTATAGAAATATTTTTAAAGAAACAAAAACGTTGACATTTTAAACTACATAGCTCGATATTACATGTTACTATTTTTAATTGTCTTGTTACGGGGCTTCGCTACGATGTTATATTTTAAATGGACGGATCGGTCGTATGTTGTATTTTTTTGACTAAATAGTATTTACGTTCAAGTTTTTAATTTTATGTTTTACTTTATTTAATTATGTTGAAGTGTAGTTTTCATGATTTTGTCTATCAGACTTATTATTATGTTATTTTTGTTTTTCACTGTATAGCGGTCACATTAGAAATATTCTAGACTAAAATTGTGCGTAAATGCGATGGAGAAGCACATAATTTTAGTTTACAATACCAGACATTTATCAACAAACTTAACGTCTGATAAATTTCTAATATCTGAGTGCATTGTGTTATCAGTTTTTCACGTTATTATTTCCAAGTAACAAAAACAATAATTTATGTTCAAACTCGCGAAGCTTCAGTAACAAGAGAAGGCAGCGACACCGCAAACTTTCGAGGAGATGAAATTGTATCGGTTACTGAATACAGACGGACATAGCTGTAGACGATCGCTGTATCATAGTTCAAGTTTCGACGATTTCCGTTAAATAAGTGCAATTATAAGAGCGGTGTGCTGAAAAAAGTTGAGTGTACCAGAACTAACTATAAAACGAGTGTTTGTGTAGCAAAAAAATTTTTTTTTTCTTTTTCGTGTTTCGATATCGACCTGTTCACTTTTGCGGAGTCCTACTAGTTAAACAAATTCGTCCTTGCATAAACGAAATTCTTTCAATAAAAAGTTTTGTAAACTTTGGTATTGCTAAACTTTCCTCAGCACCCCGTCTAAACCAAAACAAACGCGCCTCACGAAAATTCAATTGAAAAAAAAAAAACAGAATGTTTTACATTCCGACTTATAAACAATTGACTAGCCTCCTGTGTTCAAAAACTTCCTAAAACCAATGTAACGTAGTAATAGAAAACAAGCTTCCTTTGCCCGCGCTCGATTTATTATAAAAAAAGTAATGGGACCTGTATAAAAATGCGTGACTGAGTCAACACCAAATTTTTTATATTAAAGAATAAAAAATGTTATTTATTCCCGCGTAAGTAAGAGCGAGAAGTCTCGTGTGAAACGTGAAAGACTTTTCTCTCTGATTGTACTGTAACATGTAAGCTTTAAGTATGCCAGATGAAAATCAGCACAGGTTTTATTTTTTAATAGAATAATAGTAGTATGTCGCTTAGGAATGTGTTTCTTTTGTGAAAATTTGGAGTTTTCTTTCTTGAGGTAGGTATCAAAATTAAAGTTCAAAAGATATGAGATTAGGGTAATCTAAAATCATTTACTACATTCGCCGTTCACTAGAACATAAAGGTGACATTTGAAGCTCTGAACTTCATTTTTTTATAATAAAGAAAACTAACAAAAAGACAGTATCCCTAAGAACCCGAACGATATTAGTCCTGATTCATCCCTGTTATCGACGTTGTGTAAAACGGATCGTATAGTAGTATAGTACAATTTGGCAAGGCCACTGTTTTACATTTTGTATTTTAATTTATTTTTAGTACGAAATACTCGCTCTTTGTTTGAGCTGATGTCTGTAACAGGCTGGTTGGGAGTTAACACTCGTTTAAGTTATCTGCAGAAAAAGATATCTGGGATTTAATCTAATCTATCTATCTTCAATATCTTCTAGTGATTTCTGGGATAGCAAAATTCATTTCGAAAAGAAAAGTCACAATTGAAATATGGTGATATCAGTGAATAAAATTATTGTGATTCTCCGCTTTAATGTTGAGAATATTCAACTTGAGCGGTTTTTATTTTAATTGTAAGTGATATTTAGAATGTTACTTTTTCTATTAAAACTTAAATAATAAATCTATCTATGATTTACTCTTGCCTTTATTTAAAAAATAACCCTTTAAAATGTAAAGAGCCAAGACATCTCAACCAGCTAATCTAGATAAGCCAATTCGCAGATTGCTAGTGCCACCTCGCAGTTACGTAGTACCATGTTTAGGAGACATATTGTAACACTAATATATATTAGCGGCGAAGGTTCCATATAACTCGATTCCTACCGGCTTCCCTTTGAAAAATGGCATTCTATAGACAAATAATAGAATCATATTAAACATATGTACTCCGGGTTACCTGTTACAAAAATTGACCCTTCGCTACTGATATATATAATATATATTGTATATTATACTATACATTTACTTTATTCCACGTAGCGTAAGAAGAGTTGAGTTTAACATAGGTGTAAGGATAGACGGGTACAGATGATAGCGTTGTGTAGAACATTGGATGAAATCTCCTTTTAAAATATGTCAGTAACTACTTGAGGTACGATGTTTGTGCATGTTCGGCGACATTATTTTGGCAGAATTAGATCGAATCATATTTTGTCCTATTGATTGATTTAAAAAATATTATTATATTAAACTCGATAGAAAAGTCTTTCGATTTGCATTTTGTGGTTAGAAACACTTCTGTAGCTGATTGTATGTGAATTAGATAAATTGTACCAGTTCGTGTGTTTTTATTTTTTCATTTGGGATTTTGTGCTCTGCCAAAGTGACGTCTATTCAAGCATGCTCACTCCTCGCAAGACTTAGGAAGGTCACAAAGCAGGTGTACAAGAGAACTTCACGAGAAGCATATTCTAAAAGGAGCTTTTGGCTACATTTACATTGGTGAGACTTGTATATGCGACATCGAAAGCTAGTGTGAATGCGGCCTTATTTTAATATATTTATAATTAAAAAAATATACAAAATAATTTACCAAACTCCGCGTGTTACGTCATGACAAGATGGAGTTGTTTTTAAGAAATCTATACTAGTCCCATTGCAAGTTAAGCAGAATTTTTGCATACAATGTTCCTGTAAACGGCGTAAAGGTTTTCTATAAGGTTTAAATATAAGTTTAACTATTGTAACGTCTAGAACAGTTTGTATGATAGTGGTTTAGTACCCGGGATGAGTCGCCACGCTACGCTGCGAGCGCTTGCTGAGGCACGGGCGTCACACGGCGCGATCACCACACGATGAGGCAAATTCTATTGTTTTGAAATGGAAAAAAATATTATATTTTTTTACAAATGGTGCTACCGTTTTGTGTTTTAGTCGATGATAGCTTAGCCGCTCCTACTGCCATGTAGATGATGTGAAGTATCGTTGCGTGTGAGACGCGCGCATATCACAATCTGTTATAGATATAGTGAACATCACCACACTGAGCGTACGTTAATATAGCTGTAGTCATAGCTTTTGTAACTTGCAACGTTGTTCGCAACCCCTGGACTTGTAACTTGCGAACTGGGTTGCCAACATTTTCCTGAAACGTTCAGATTATAGTTTCATTTTGTTGAGTGCGTTACGCCACGCGCACTTCGCATTAATACAGCTCGGTCAGAATCCAGTTGGCAGTTACAAGTCAGTGCACTATAAAGTATCACAATGTCAATCGTGTTTATAGACTCGTTGATCGATGCGTGCCACTCGGTCGGCGTGTCCGCCGTTAAATTATATAAAAATATCTAAATCTAATTTCTTTGGTACATTAAATTTTGTTTACTTTCATATTATTGTAAATAAAAAGAAAAATAAAAGCTTTGGATTTGCGCATTTGTTTATTTATTATGCCTGTAGTGAGTAGAACCTTACCTTACCTCTAATGGAATAATAACACACTGCACACAACTCACCTGTTTTAGTTTCTGACTCACCTGGTGATCTGAAGACGAATGGTAAAAGGTCCAGTCAAACCGGTAAGGACAGAAAGCGGTCACAGGACTCATGACAGTAAATTTACTGAAGTATCCACTCTCGCCGGGCACGCCGCAATCGCTGCGGTAAGACCCCTCTTTGAGGAGTGGCTGGATAGGCGTCACGGCGTCCTGACCTACCGCATGACACAGGTCCTCACCGGACACGGAAGCTTCGGGAGGTACCTGTGTCTGATGGGGAAGGAGGAAACGCCTGGGTGTCACCACTGCGAGGACCGCCCGGAGGACACGGTGGAGCCTACGGTGCAGGACTGCCCCGCTTGGGCAGAGCACCGCCGTGTCCTCACGGCGGCGATAGGCGGAGACCTCTCGCGCCCGGCATTGGTCGAGGCCATGCTGCGGGGCGAGACGGAGTGGGAAGCGGTCGCCTCCTTCTGCGAAGCAGTCATGCTCGCGAAGGAGGAGGCGGGCCGCGTGAGGGAGAGGACAGCGTCCTCCCTCCACCCCAGCCGCAGTGGTAGACTCCCACGGCGCCGGACGTCGGCAGACGATCTCCGGCCACCGTAGGCGCGGGCTTGCGGGCGGCGAGTAATGGGCGACTCGCTGTCCGACCATGGACCATGCCCGGGTCGACGGCGCGTTGTGTTCCACGCGCGCCTCAAAGAGTGTCAGCATTATGACGGGGCCCCCCTCTAGAGGGCCAAAGCCTGCCGGGGTCGCGGGACTCATAGAATTACCGTGACCCTGGATCATAAAGGGCTAGGCTAGCGGCGTGCCCGGAGTAAATTGGCTTTGGCCGGATTCTCTAAAACGTCACTTATATTCTTTGCAAACTACCTATGCGATCGTAAGCAATATGTTACATTTGATAATGCCCATTCGGAATGCTATTCTGTCACTTCTGGCGTAGGCCAAGGTACTAACCTCAGTCCCCTGTTTTTTCTAATAGTAGTTAATGATCTACCCAACTATATAAAACACTCCACAGTATTGATGTATGCCGATGATGTCAAAGTTGCACTTCCCATAGCTAAGAGTAGCGATTCAGCCGCACTCCAACTTGACATCGACAATATCCACAATTGGTGCGTTAAAAACAACCTTAACCTGAATATTAGTAAATGCTCAATCATGACATTCTCTAAAGCCACACAACCCATGCTCAATATCTACATTTTAAACAAGGAACCCCTGAAACGAGTTTCTACCGTGCGAGATCTGGGTACTAACTTTGACCCACACCTAACGTTTAACCAACACATAATACTAATCTGCAACAAGTCCCGCAAAAGTCTTGGTTTTGTTTTGCGACAGGCTAAAATTTTTAATAATAATCGGCAAGCCATAACCCTAATTTATAACTCTTTCGTCCGCAGTTTGCTCGAAACCAACAGTGCAATTTGGAGCCCTCATGAAAAAGGCTATAAACTGACAATTGAAAAGGTCCAAAAGTCTTTTATCCGCTTCCTCTACCTCAAATTATATGGGTTTTACCCATATATGTACCCTACGCCATTCGTGTTAGGTATGGTGACATACCAGAGCTTAGAAGTCAGGAGAAATCTTGCTCTCATTAAATATGTCGTCCGCCTAATTCGTGGTTCCCATTTTAATTCGCATTTATTACAATATATCTCCTTTAACATCCCAGTACCTATCAGACACACTCTTCGCCCACGCCAACGTCCTCTTTTTTCAATTCCTCAAACCAGCACCGTAACCTGAGGGTTACGGTGCTGGTTTGAGGCAAGCCCGCTATTTCTAGCTCTTACCCTTATTAATAACATTTTAATGTTTGACGAATCCATGGATATTTTTGCAAGTACTGAACTGAGACTCCTCAACACTGCTTCTCGATACCTGGAGTCCATTGCTACTCCCAGTACTATCTCCTCGGGGTAAACAAATTATATCCTAATAAAAATAAAAATATATATATGTATATACAGTTTTATGATACCACGAGTTTTGTTCATTTTTATTGTTATTTCATTGTGCTTATTCTGTCTACTAAAAATGTTTTGTTTATTCTTCGCGTCTACCATATTGTTTACTTTAGAATTGTATTACTATTTTTTATTTTTTATTCAGATTTTTATGTTCAACCAATAACTTGTATGTTTGGTGTAAACTGTAAGTATAAGTTGGTTATAAATAAATAAATAAAATAAAATAAAGTATAGGTACCATAACTACACTACAAAAATCTTAAATTACTTATTTCATTTCAAACAAATATTGACATTCCTTAAAATTAGACTTAACCTACTGACTGTAACTGTTGCATGCGATACACAATAAAAATATAACGTAGATACGTATATTTCGATCGATTAGCCGGTGAACGCAGCGAGCCAGCAAAAGCGACACAGGTCCTGCCTTGGAGACGCCCGGCGGGCTCCTGAAGTGAACGTGCGGGGCGCCTTGTTATAAAATATCTTGTTAAAACAATAAAAAACTTTTTTGAGAAAAAGTAACCGTAGAATATTCTTCTAACCATCATTGCCTATTTTTTTACATGTTTTTTGAGAGTAAAAGTTGGGTCTACTTCAAGTGCGATTTGCGATTAATATTTTGATGGTTTTTCAAATCGCACTTGAAGTAGACCCAACTTTTAACGATTTTTTATGATCGGGTGAAGTTGTAAATATCGTGTGTAAACCGTAGAATAATCAAGAATGTTTATTAAACTACAACATATATTTTTATCAGATCAAAACAAACAATATTTGATTGTTTAATGTTGAATCAAAAACAGGTCGAATCTGAGGAACCTGGCCTTAGATTATAATATTATGTAGTTATGAAACAGCAACAATGTTTTACTTAGGCAACCCCAAACAATAACAACAACTAATTATAACACAAGTAAAATTAAAACAAGAAAATAAAGAAATACCTTTTATTTTACATAATAATTACATACTGATCACACACAAATAAAACAAATGCATATCAACACAAACCCGCTCACTAAAACAGTGCGCTTATCATAGAACACGACTACACTATCTAAACGTAACTACAACAGTTGAGCGTTATTATGCGATCTAATATTATAAAATCACGCCTGTTATGCCCGAAGGGTTAGGCAGATACGATCTAAATTGTTTTTGTCCGCTGCTGCATTCTCTCTCCGGGTCAGGCGTTACTTTCTCTAAGAAACTTTCTTGATTTACAAAAAGTTTAATAATAAGGAAAATTAACTTTTCATAATCAAACCGCTAATCAATTAGAGTACTAACAATTTCTTATAACAATCCTTTAACACAAACGGTTGCAAACTGTTTTAGTGAGTTTTAACTGTCAACAAATACAGTGAAATATTAATATTGACTATTGTATTCAATAATTGTATAATAATAACAAAGTATCAATATGGGTGGGAAATTCAATGGCACAGATATTTTACGCATTCTTGTGTTCTTGTATTTCCTCTTACTAAAACGCGCAAAATTCGGCGACATTGGATTTTGATTCTTAAAACTATTTCTGAAGGTACAAATTGTATTTTAAAGTTTGAAACCAATTCTTCTATAATATAAATAATAAGGTATTACGGTGGAAATTATTAAATTATAAATTGTTTTAGAACCCTTTTGTTTATCCATTTATTAAATCGTAGTTAAATATAACGAAGAAATCTAATGGTTATTATTTGCAAGCTATATTAGAATAGTTTAGGTATACAGTTCCTTTATTTAGTTAGGTTAGTTTTATAGAAAGTTTATAAAAATCGAAACTACGATATTTATATATATAGGTAACATTATTATTCCAGCACGTACGTATAATACATTTTAGTAAATGGCGAACTAGAGAGGGTTAGTGTACAAGAAGATAATAATTAAAAAATAATCTCATCTCAGTATTTATTTCAATGAAACAGATACTTTGGGAGCTGATGACAGATTAAAATATAGTAACATAATATTAAAGTACGGTAAAATAATTCATTTTATTGATTGGTAATGGACATAACAAAGTAAAGACAGTTAATACAGGGACATCATATCGAACCCACCCCACATATAAAATTTTTCATCAGTATTTTTTTTTTAATCTGCCTTGCACCCTGTATTTGACTTGTGACATGTAATGTGCATAATGTTGCTCCATCTGACCCAGCGCAGGCGAGGAGCGTGTTGAGTTAGCAACGAAACACAAGTTGTTTGTTCGGCAGAGAGTGAACAGTCAGCAATCAACTATAAATTTATGTAACTCTTTTACTGACAAACTGAAACCTACCAGTTTTTGTATGTTTCTTGAGCTAGAAAATAGATATCTAGACGGTGGTGGGATGGCCGCTCTAAATTACCAATCAAAAAAAATCAAGGTATCTGGTAGATTATGGAAATATTTTAAAGCTAGTTAAGTGGGATTACATTGTTTAATGGCACTGGCTATCAGTTTATTGTTGTCAAATGTTTCAGTATTTGTTCTATTGGTTATGCAAGAGTATTTTGATGATAATTTATGAAGTTGAGTATGTTTCCAGAGTGGAAGATATGTTATTTTTATATGAAAAGGAAAACATAATTCTGTCCTAATTTCTTGTTACGCAATTGCTTTACTTCACTCGTTGTGAAAACCATCATTTTCTTGCACAGCCAATGGCGGGTTTATAAAGTAAGTATTAAGTGACCATAATTATTAGTATAATTACCACCAATCTCATTTCGGTGGCGACCGCCCATTTACAACAGTAGGTGAATCTTTCCACGACCTAGCCGTCTTTTTGACAGCTGTCACTTTTTTCCTAACTACCCTCTTCACAACTACCTCTTCATTGGACAACAATTTTCTCCTTGGTTTCTTAACTTTTACCTCTTTGATGGTGAAAGAATCATCGAAGATGTCTCCGCTAGAGTTGATGGAGCGACTGTCTTTATGATTCTCACCGACAATTTCACTGATCGGACTGTCAAAGGATACATGTCTGGAGTTGTTAAATCTCGGACTGTACCTTTGTTTCTCAATGGAGGTCTGTGTGGCAATGTTGGTGTGATTGTCTTTAGCAGGTGGCGTGGCCACCGGGTTCAACCTCGTCTTCTTAACTTTGACAAGCACGGCTGGTTCCGACGATTTCCTCTTCACGTTTTTTTTCGTGGCTTTCTCCTTTTCTGGGACCTCATTTTCTGTGTCCACTTCCACAACCTTGGGTTTCCTTCCTCGTTTCTTTGACACTTCTCCATTCTGTTTGGTAACCTTCACTGGTTCTTCCGCTTCTTCATCAGAGGCGTCACTATCTACAGCAAGAACTCTGTTTGTTCTTGCTTTGCCGGGCGATTTGGCTTTGCTGGGTGATTTGGTACTCTTTGGAGAGAAGTCTAGGATACTATTTTTGGTTTTGCCTTCAGTCTTAAGGTAGTCCTCGAATAGTTTGCGACACTTCTTGTAATCTGGGACTTCTTTTGGTTTCATTGTGTTTATGTATTCAAAGAATTTGATGAGAGCTTCTGTAAAATTATAAGAGAATTTATACATTATATTTTGTATATCTACAAAACACACAAACATATTCAATCAATTTTATAAAATAAGTTGCGGCTATGCTTGCTCTGGCAAAATTCTGGTTTTACTTAGCCATTACTTTGGGCTTTAGGCAATACAGAAAAGTTTCAATTTCATTCAATATAGAAAAGAAGGCAAATAAAATTATTATTGTATCATGTACATACAGGCTGTAAACAGACCCTTCACATAGGCGTCAACCAAGCATTCTGTACATCAAACTAAGTAACTTTACGCAAAAATTATTTCTCGGAAACGACTTTTTTTTTTGGGGTGAAAAATCACGTTTTACGGTAGGACTAGATGGAAAGCACTCAAAGCATTATGCTGATGGATGGATTGAATAGTACGGGGGTTGTGGAGGTGTGTAAAGTAAAAATATTACATGAAAAACATGTATTTAAAAAAAACTTGTGAAAAAGTTGGAACTTTGACCCACAATATCCATAACTAGGAGGTATGGTCTAGAACAAAAAAATGATCGCAAAGACGGGGAGGACAAGTGCCTTTCAGATATGTTAAGGGTCTATTTACAAATTCTGCAAAGTGTCACAACAATCAAATTCTGCTCATAAAGTAACTCAAACTTACCAGGTACATTACTCGACTTGATGCTGGTTCTCACATTTTTCATAAATGTCTCCTTCATGGCCTGCACAGTCTTTGGCTGCTTCAGAGACTTCTCCCACGGCAGCTCGCCAGTCAACCACTGCAGCATGTTATAACCTAAGATCTCCAGGTCACCACGCATTGTGGGATCTAAAACGAAACAAACTAAATGAAAGATAATGAAGATTTGAAAGGGCCTGGGCGATGAGGAGCATGGCTTAGTTCCTTCCGCGCCTGAATAAGACTTTTTGGCACAGGCCAATCTTGTTGTGACTCCACGAATATCCAGTATCCTATGTTTTAACGCTTGCTAAAACATTGATGGCTCAAACATATCTAAGTTCTACCGAAACAACGACTAAGATAAAAGGACCTAAATCTAATATATTTTTATAAAAACTAACATGATACAATAATATAAATTACCTCCCAAATGTGCATCCCTGCTGGTATACTCAATGGTCCCGTTATGTGCACTCTTGGGATCAGGAGTGAAGGGTTGATCCTCCTTCAGTCGGGTGGCCAGGCCGAAGTCCACCAGATACACCTGGTTCTTGGCCTTCTTCAGACCAAGCAGCATGTTGGCACCCTTGAGATCTGCATGGACGTAGCCACGACTGTGGATGTACTCTAATACGTCTAACTGAACGAAAGAAGAAAAATAAATGTACTTGATGTTGGTAAGGCACAAACAAAGCAACAGGTATCTGTTGCTAAGTAGATTTTAGAGGTGAAATAAAAAAGTTTATAATTTAAATTAATTCTGTTTTTTTGTTACTAAACTGAGTTCAATGTCTATATTCAAGGACAAAGATTTCAATACAACATACAAGTAGCACATTTCAAGTGATACTCATTAGCAAGTCTGAGTTATCTATACAAATTTAGAAGCACTGGTTTTCGAAATATTTCAGTGTGGCAGTTTAGACGATTAGACTAGGGCAAACCAATATATTTTTTTTACTATAAAATGCATTGACATTTAGCATTAGCAGCTTAAAACATTCCCACTGCTGGGACAGAGGTCTCCTCTTTGTAGAATTGGGTAGCGTTCCACGATGCGGGCCCAATGCGGGTCGGTTTGTCTCCCTAAAATGTTTTGTATAAAATATGTTCAGTCTTCACCATTTGTGAACCTAATTGGAAGACAGTGGCCGGCTGGAATGTCTTTCCGGCTTCCGTGAAGAGGGTCCACACATCTTTCCCAAAGCGCTCCATAACCAAGTATCTGTAGGTAACTCCATTGGACTCGTGAGTCCCCTTGCCGAAGTATGTTGGCATGCCCAAGCTCGATAACTTTTTGCTTTGCATGAACTTCGCAACTGAAATAATCAAGGAAAAATAATTTACTGCAGAAAGGTAATGTACTGTAGATTTTGTTAAAGTATTATATTTCAAGATTTTAAACTATCATGGTCACTAACATTACTATTAATACTAACGGGATATTTACTATGTTTACTGTTTGTTATGAGTTCCCGATATTTCGGCGCTGTTGCAAGCACCATGATCACAGATAAACTGAAGTTACTCAACAAACAGTAAACATGGTAAATATCCCGTTAGTATTAATAGTAATATTATATTTCTTATTATCATGAAGTATTGTTAAATTTGAACATTCTTGCCAAACTATATTTCCCAATAATTTTAAGTCTTGTTAGATGGCTCACTTATCGCATGATGCTGTTTATGGAGTTGTAATTTAATGTTCTGACTGACACAGCAATGATACATATTTTTTTTAAACTTATTAATTGATAGGTAGTTGTAGCTTAGATTTAGTTAGTTTATGGAGTTCAAGCACATCAATGTGACTGACACAGCAATAATACATTTTTTTTTTAAACTTCGCAAGTTATAGGTAGCTCTAGCTAAGATTTAAAGCATAATCTAAGATAAATATAACTCCATTTGTAGACAAGTAGTTGATCATCATGAAGTTACGATTTGTCAAGTCTAAAAATTCATGTATAAAATACACAAAAATAAATAAAAGAAGCATTATGTTTTCGATAAAAAATATCCAGCCATCCAGTAGTGGTAAACAAACAAAGTAAAATAATTTATGCACTACAAATACTAAAGAAACCAAATTCATTTGTTTAAGTAACAGTGCACAGTATTGTTGAAACAAGTGTTCTTGTAACACTTATTAAGGTAGCAGAATATTGACTTTATAAGTTTACAAATACACATAATGGGGTCGTCAGATTGTGCCCTACAAGCAGTAGTGTGATTACATAGCATATTTTAGCAAGTAGGATTTTCCACTTTAATATCCCTTCAGTGCATCTTTAAAGATTTAGTTAAAACTTTTAAAATTCTAAATTTTGCATGCTGAAGGTCCCATTTGCTTAATAAAAGAAGTATGGAGCATTATCAAGATTTTGTATGTGTCACGCACCCGACGCAACCGTTTAAATAACTTTTTAGCGGTGCCGATTAAGGTTTAAAGACCAGACACCATCTCGGTCAGATCATATGAGAACCATGCAGCTTACGTTTCTACCACACAGATTTGTGTCGACTTTTCCATGCAGTGCATGCACCCTAATTATCTGCCTTGCCTTCTTTCAACTATCTTGGGATCTGCTTCCACCTTAACCAGATGCAGCCAAGTACCAGTATTTTACATGGAGTGATTGAGCAATATGCATGGGTTGGCACTCAGAATTAAAGAGCTCAATATTGCCATTACTAATGAAACATTTCTATGTGGGGGTTATCAGAATGATGTACTGAATATGTGGTAACCATTTGTGCTTTGTTGTGCCTTCCACCCTGCATGTATATTCTTCTATTAGGTATTATTTTGTTCTACATTTTTTGTATAGTAAGCAACAACTTATTGTACACTGTCACCCCATACTTAAGTACAAATGCTGTATCCATGATAATATTGTAATACCAAATGATTTGAAAAGAGTAACCATGGAGCTTCTTGCCAGTTCTTCTCCATAGGAAACAACGATTTTGATTCTTGTCATTTAATCAATCAATACTTGCCTTCTTTGATCCTAAAGATATAATAATACACAACAACTATGAATAATAACTTGTCTACATTAAATAATACTGATAAACAGAAACTTCCTAGGAACATGACTTGTAACATTGATTTATTTCAAGTTGGTATCTGAACGCTTGTGACTCAAGGAAAATATATTCAGAAATATATTTGGGTGTATATGGTAATTTCGTGGAATACTTACTATCATCCTTGTTGGCATTCCTGAGATAGAAATTAACTTCCACAAAAAGTGGCCCATTCTCATGAGGCTCCTGTTGGATAACACAACAATATATTAATTTAGATTATTTAGCATTAAGAGGTCATTGAATTATTATATTTGGGTTTACTAACGATTTTGATAGCATAAGGGTAATCAGCCCCTTTGGTCTTTAAGGTGTGGTCACAGGCTGAATATATTTCTCCGAAGCCTCCGACACCGATAGACGGTCCTATCCGCCATTCCTTTTTGAAGATAGTGTCTTTTATAACTTCTCCAGTAGGAATATGAGCTGGCATCTTATAACCAGCGGCTTTTTTTTTAGGCGCTGCCTTTTTTACTCGCCCAGCCATATTTATTAAATTTTATTTAGCACAATTAACAAAACAGCATCGAAGGTCACTAAAAACTAATTAAATTGCAATTGAAATTTGTTCGAAATATCTAAACAAATATTAATCAACAATTGAAAGCGACGCTACCGTTGTGTGTGAATGTGACTTTGACAGCTGATCACTGATGGTAATTGATATTCTGCTTCACCCGCCATTTTTTTATAGACTTTACTTTATGGTTAAATGTTCCAGGACAGAGCAAATGTGATAAAAAGCAATAGAAAGAGACAGCCTATTATGATGGCGGCGATTGAGAAAGCGACATCAATTTGTTCTGAGCAAGGAAGTTATATACTAACTGGAATGAGTACGAACAATTTTTTGATATCAAAAAACCGTTTCAAAATGAACTTTATCTCAAACGCATAGAGTTCATATTACTTTAATTCATTCAAAGGGGGACGAAAACTTCAGAGCGAGAAAGATACCTAGAGTGGATTGTGTCCTTGTCTAACAATTGCTAGTACACAAAAAATATTTTTTTATAGGGTAATCGGAAATCACGTTTATAGCTAAACTAGCGCATAAATCGTAACGGGATTAATTTAATATTCAAATACTAAATATTAAAATAATAATATCTTGCGAAATAAAGTAAGCTTAATGTAAATTAAATTATTTATGAATTAAGTTATTTCTGTCAATATGGCCGATACAATTTCGCGCTGAAGTCATATTTTTGCGTTTTCAAGTTCTTTTTACATTACTTAAGTGAAATTTTCCTCTTTAAATATCATGAAATCGAGTTGTGTGAAGGGGTGTAATAATGACGGGTTTCCTGGATGAAATTTACTTTTTCAGGTTAGTTCTTTCAACTTTGTTTACAAATTACGACTAGGATGTCAATGGTCTAGATATGTAAACGGGGATCATGAAAATATTGTAAAGAATACGCCTTTTCTATTATCCATATCGGTAGGTATTAATAATCTTGTGCAAATGCGTACAAAATTCAAAACTTTGTTATTTCTAATGCATTAGCAAAACTTATCAATTACTCAATTTTTATATTAACAAAATAACTGCTTGAAAATAAACATCTGAATTCTATCTTTACTTTTTAATATACTGTTTGTTTATTACTTTTTTATATTGCCTAGTTTGCAACCGTCTTCCATCATCAGCATCTTGTCACTTAAATTTAAGATTACTGAAATATACTAAAAACCAACAATTACATAAAACCATACATTTAATATGTATAGTGTGATCAATAAATTTATCAAATACTACGTATTAAGTTGTTTGAATATGCCAGATGCTTATGCTTCATTTATGTGAATATTGTAGCCCTGTACGCTTTAAAATCTTTTTACAAATGAAGGTTGTAACCTAACATGTAGACCACCGTGAACGAAAATAAGTGTTACGTATTCTTTACTTTATAGACCTATCCCATTACAGCCGCCCTATCTTTTTATACAACGTAATTTTGAATAATCTGTTACCCATGCAAAACGGGGAGCCGAGCAGGGTGCTAGTAAGTTATAACAAAAAAACTGTCCCAAATGTAAGTAAAGAGAAAAAAAGGGAGGATGCGGAAGCCGCCGTGTCTGTCATGAACAAGGATCTGGATTTGATTAGTGAGTGGTCGCGGTCCTTTGGACTGCAAATCAATCCTAAGAAATCTCAGGCGTTGATCATCGGCGGCAGGTATATGCGAAATAGGCTCGATGTTGCGTCGCTGTCTCCACTCAGGCTTAATGGAGTTCAGATTGATTACGCAATCAAGGCTAAAAACCTGGGGGTGACACAATGGATTCCTATTTATCTTGGACTGCCCATGTTGCTGAAGTTAGTCCCAAAGTGCACTTTACGTTCCACTCGTTGAAATGCCTCCAGAGCTTCCTGCCATTGAACACCAAAATCTCCCTCGCGCAAACTCTCATTCAGCCTATCATAGACTACGCCGATGCCTGTTATTTGGATGCCACCGAGGAGCTTTTAAATAAACTTGAGCGCTTGCAAAATAATTGTATTCGTTTTGTATTTAACCTTAAAAAGTATGATCACGTTTCTAACTTTCGCAAAATACTCAAGTGGCTCCCAATTCGACTTCGCAGGAACTCTCGGATATTGTGTCTGCTATTTAACATCCTTCATAACCCTAAAACGCCATCCTATCTGCGGGAACGCTTTTCCTACTCCCGTCCTTCTGATGCACCTTGCAGGTTGCATCTTAGGAACCTCCTTAAATCCCCTCCACACTCTACCGACTTCTACTCCTATTCCTTCACTGTTCACGCCGTGCGGCTGTGGAATTCACTTCCGCCTGACATGAGGGACTGCCAAACTGTTGCAGTTTTCAAAAGAAGAGTGAAAGAACATTATCTATCCATTTCGTCATAGTTACTTATTTTATTGTATCTACAGTATTGTTATGTTTTGTGTTTGTATTTATAAGTATGTATGTATATTCTTATATTATTATGTTTTAATAGTTCTGTTTTACGTTTTATGTTTTCCATTTTCTCTTCTTCTTTTACACACTGTCTACATCTCTTTTTTTTAGTATCTCCTTTCGCAGGTATGCTGGAAGAGATTTCTTTAGAAATAAGCATCACCTTTGTACTATTTTCTGTTCCTTTCTTCTTTTCTGTATTTTAGTGTGTACATAAACTGTTAAATAAATAAATAAATAAAATATTGGATACCCTATGAGAAAGAGATGCCATCCACTCTAAGTATTTTTCTCGCTCGGAATGGCTTTCCGTTGCACGTCCTCATTCCAGTTAGTATATAATTTCCTTGCACTAACCATAGAACTGAGGCATTGATGACAGTAGTGATGGGCGTACTTTTTAGTCGGTTTTATTATGTTTTCGGTTATTTCCGCGGAGGTCATTCACTTGAGGTCATTAAGTTTTTACGATATGACACAAAAAAAAAAAAATCACATACCCCTCATCATCATTCTCCTGCCACTATACCAATTTATTAGGCGTAGGCGCAGCATGTCTTCTTCTTCCATACTTTTCTATTACTCGTCACCTTAGCAGTCACCTCCTTTCTAGCCATATCATTCTTCACACAGTCCATCCATCGTTTCTTTGGTCTTTCTCTACTCTTATAGCCATCTATTCATACTCAACATTTTCCCGATTACCACACAATTAATTTTTCAGTCAGCGGCACCACTTTCAGACAGAAGTTGTGCTGAAGAAGCCATCAGTGAATGGACTTTAACTTTGATAGCTCATATTTCGGAAACGTGACACTTTAGAACAAACAAAAACAGGTTTTTATTGATACCAGCTATCGATTAATATATGTTTTAAGCGTAGCAGCAACTTTGAAAAAAAATTAAAAGAGAGTACATTTTTATATAGACTAGACCCTTGCTCTAGACACAGACAGACCGACGTGTTACAAAGTAGTAACAAAGATAGATTACGATTTTCTTGGTCTCATCTCGACTATCGCTAGTCAAAATCAAAATCAAAGCATTTATTTCAAATAGGCCAGTTACAGGCACTTTTGAATTGTTGAAACAAAGACAAAAATAGCTACAGTCCCAGTCATAAGGCATAAAAACTGTGAAAGTACTGTAGTTGCCCATTCCCTAACGTAGATCTCTATGGAGAAGAACGGGCAAGAAACTCCATAAACACTCTTTTAAATCAGAATACTTTTACAGACTCTTGGTTACGTTATTCATCTTGAGATGGTACATTATGTGAGAACGATGTAGCAAGATGTGCACGTTAAAAGGGTTTATTCCGAACCTGACCCGAAATCCTAACCCGGTCGCGGGTTAGGTTAGGAACTTGAAAAAAAAAAAAAACATTTGTTCCGAACGTAACCCTCTTCCTAACCTGACCCGATGTCTCATTCCTATCATAACCCGAATTGCGATATGGTAGGTTTCCTTCTCCTGTTTCTCAGAGTAAAAGGTATTGAATTAATAATTAATATTGAATTGATAACGTATTGTAAATATTAAACTCTGATTTGACACAGAGGTACCTTTTCTCGTCAGGTTAGGAAGAGGGTTACGTTCGGAACAAATGCTTTTTTTTTTTCAAGTTCCTAACCTAACCCGCGACCGGGTTAGGATTTCGGGTCAGGTTCGGAATAAACGTGTCCATAGTAAACAATTCAAAAAAAAAAAAGGAAAATTAATTCAAATAAGCCGTGGCAACCAAGAGATGACCAGTCACAACTGACAGCGCCCGTTCACGAACATGTCGCATGTATCAGCACCATTCAACTCAACCATTTCGAAGGGAACTAAATGATCCGACACACGCGCCACCATCAGCGAGACATTTGAGTGAGCATGACACACTCCTAACTGCCAGGGCACATTCAAGTCAAGAAAAGACGTAGGTTTCCCGCGAATGACAGCTTTCTATTACATAGTACTCACACAATATGGGCTATGCGGCTATAATTATAATACTAAAGAGATTGAATTTATACAAAGCAAAGATAGTTGTACAATCTTCAGCAGCTCCAACATACTATTTAATACTTCTTCTTCTTAGCGTTTCGATGGCAAAAAGTTTAAATATGCTTAGCCCAAAACTCAGCCACGTGTACCCCGCTCACTGATGCAGTAAATAAATAATCAAGAGCGCAAGTGATTGGGATATGTAATGCTATTCATTTATGCGCCCCTGTCCTTATGGAGCAGGACCAGCATTGAGCCAAGCATTTTTATCAACGATATAATCGTCTAACTTGTAATATGCTTGCCTACACAGTGTGCGTTTAATGCATGTTTTAAATTTCGTTTCATTCAGTTCAAGAATACTTTGTGGAATTTTGTTATAGCATCCCAAACAGTACCCCATGAAAGATGAGTCTACTTTAGCGAGTCTGAACCCTGGCTGAACTAATTGGTCTCTATTTCTAGTACTGTAATTGTGTCTGTCACCTCTTTTATTAAAAAGATGTAGATTTTTTCTTACATACATTATGTTTTCATAGATTTATTGAGAATGTACCGTCATGATGTTAATTTCCTTAAACAGTTCCCTTAGAGAATCACGCCTACGAAGATTATATATGGCTCTGATGGCTCTTTTTTGCAGAATAAATATAGACTTAATGTCTGCAGCCCGTCCCCATAGTAAAATGCCATAAGACATAATACTATGAAAGTAACTAAAATAGACCAGTCTAGCGGTATCTACATCAGTATATTGACGGATTTTTCTAATAGCATATGCTGCTGAATTTAGCCGCCCCGCAAGAGATGTTAAATTAGAACCCCATTGTAGCCTTGAATCAAGCGTAATCCCCAGGAAAACTGTTTTATCTACAAATTCAAGCTTCTCTTTATTCAATACTATATCCCAATCGCTACTTTTAACATTTGGTAAAGCAAATCTTATGCATTTCGTTTTTTTTTCCATTTAACACTAAATTGTTTGCTGTGAACCATTTATGGACCTGAAGTAGGGCATTATTCACGTCATCTAGACTTTGGGCCCGTCTATTTATCTTAAAAATAAGGGAAGTGTCATCAGCGAATAACACCATTTTATGAGGTTGGTTTTTCAATAAATAGGGTAGATCGTTTATATACACTAAAAAGAGGAAAGGACCCAATATTGAGCCTTGCGGAACCCCCATTTTTACTTTTAAACCCTGTGAATTAACACCATTTATTTGAACTTGTTGTTGTCTATCCTTCAAATAAGATTTCATCAAACCAAGTGCAAATATAGTAAATATTTGATTGTCTTTGGGAAACTATGACGAACTATGCCTTTGTTAACGCACCGTTTACATGAAGGCTTTAAGTGGTTGGTTCTACCTACAGTCTTACAGCATTTATCGCACAGAGTAAAGTAATATAACGGGTATATATATGATTTATCGCTTCCTCTATGCCTAAACATCAAAAGTTGATATTATTCATGAATACTTCTACTTCTGTATGGATTCTAATGAATTTAAAAATCAGTCGTAATATTGAGGAATTATATTGGTATAGGTATTGGCTCAGTAAAATGTGCACAATATGGAGAATAATGCGCAGCAATGGAGGAGAGGTGGGTCACGCGCTCGCTTGAGCAGCGTCAAGACTCAGGACGCTGTATGAGCGAGCGTGACCCATCGCCGCGCGCCGCCCCCGCCCGTTCGATGACCACCGCGCCCAGGATGTATGTAAAATAGCAGAATATGTTTAGTTATTCTTGTGCTCCCTTGGTGTAATTCACAGAGTAAAGTAATATAACGGGTAATTATTGCTATGACATGTGTGGCGTTCCACTGAGAGGGTAAACGAATAAATAAATAAAAGCATAATATTATTCAAACAGGGAAAAATAACGAACCAAATATTATAAAAATATAACTTTATTGATAATAATTTCTATAATATAAAATCAACGCGTACTACTATGTTAACATTTTTTTACAACATTTTCACTAGCCTTACAAAATAAGTGTTATATTTTATAAAACTATTATTAGATTAAACATCATTTTTATTTACACTTATAAAACTATCAAGAGAAATAACGATTAAAATAATTTAACTCGGCTCTAAAGAATCACATAAATAATAAATTATAGTGATAAACGTAATATGGGCACAACAAAATAAAAACTGTTAAAAATGGTTATAAAATAAATCCTGGTGGGTTGTATAAAAATAAATTGCTGTTTTTCGTAGGTATCAGTCTGATTGAAGTTAAACCTGAAAGAAGAAAGAAACATTATTTTTAGGTTTAACTGTCATTTTTTAGGTTTTCCATAGGAATTTCTACGATAACGGCCAAAGTAACATGTATTCTGTGAAAAATAGACATACTCGAGACGGGTCTTTAGTAATGGGTTGGTATAAGTATTCTATTCTTTGGTAATGGGGCCTCGTAGACACCCTTTGGTTGCCCTACTACAATACCAAGTTTAAAACTCACATTCTTCTTCTTTGTCGTGACGATGATTAAAACAAATCATCATCTTCATCGCCGTAAGCCGACATGGAGTACCAGTCTCTCGCCACGTCTTCGTAAATAACCCTCTTGACCTCTTCATCATACTGGGGATGCAGTATCCTAGGGGAGCGGGCCCTGAACTCCAGAGGTACATCATAGCACTTGCAGACGCAGCAGGAAGGAAACTTGAACCATTCGGCGAAGATGCCGCGGCATTCGTTGCGAGGGTCGTAGGCGAGCAGGCGATGGAGACGGAATTGCTGTTCACATCTGAAAGTAGGGAAAATATAGGTTCTAGAGATTTAGTGGTTTAATGTTTTACAAGAAAATTGGCCAACATTTTATCATTAGTGAGACCGAGTCCTTTACGCATGACTTTCGGCTGGTGTTTGCTATCGGCGAGCAGATTGAATCTTTAGCAGTCGTGTATTTCAGATGTACTAACAACTACAACCCTGTCCCTGTCTGATGACTTAATCGAAGGAACTTTATACGTTTGAACCACCAAAAAAAAAACCATCTCGACAATGGTTTTTTCAATGTAATAAAGTTAAAAAAAAAAAAATTCAGTACCTGCATCCCTCCCGGCAGTACATCTGCTTTCGCTCATGCACGCAGGTCTCCAGGTGTATGTACTGCTCGTATGGATACATGTTGAGCAAGGCCAGCTGCTCCCCTCGTGTGCTGTTTGCCCAAAATGGCGCTGCTATCTGCTCCTTGGACTCGCAGGCATTACTGGAAAGGTAAGAAATGAAAGCGCATAAGCATCAAGGTCTCAAATCTTTCTTTTGGCAATTAAAAAAATAGTTTCTGAATAGATAGCAAATCAATAACTATTTTTATTCTTAGGTTAACTTTTAAAAACAAGAGTTCATAATGGAACAAAACTTACGCTCCTCGTAACTTTATAACCGAAGGCCTCATCGACTCCTGATGCTGCACCGGCTTAGGATGGAACTCCTCTTTCTTATCCGACACCTTCGTATCTATCCGATCCGTTATCTTGACCTTCTCGTGCTCCGAGAACAGGAGCGTCGGCGGTAGCGTCGAGGTGTCAACGTTCATCGGTCGCCACGCGTCCTTCCCAGCTTCAGTCGTCGAGTCATACTCGTCAGTTGTAGTCTCTGTATTAGTAATACTTTCTGTAGTAGTCGCATTTTGTTCCGTACTATTCTTTGACTCACTAACCGCCTCAACCTTAGTATTACCGGAAAATTTTGGGTATATGCTATTAGTTTCAATACTTTGTTTTATAACAGCCTCTAAAGTAATAACATCTGGGTCTAAGTTATTTATTTCTATATTCGCTATACTTTCAAGTTTTGTTTTATAAGATATACCTTTTTCATTTACCGTTTCGTTGCTCATCTCAGTTTTGGTGCCGTTGTCTGTGTTGCTCACTTTTGTTTGATTTGTTTCTAGTGGTTTCACTTTGAGCGTGTCATTGTCTAGTTTTTTGTTTTTTTCGCTGTTGATTGGTCTGAAATGTGGTTTATCTCTCATGGCACGTCCTTGATTCATTTTGGTGTACATCATCTTGGTTTTGATGATGTCTTCTGCAAAGTCTCCTGACTTTCCATCGAAGTCTTCATCTTCTTCATCCTCTATGTAGTTTTCCAGTTCAGCTTTTATGATTGATATTTGTCGTTCTTCTCCGTACATTCTCCTCATCAGACCCTGAAATTATTTGTATTCTGACTTATAGTTACTTGTAGTTGTAGAAAGGTCGAAAACAATCTGGCATCAGACTTAAAATTTGAGGAAAAAGTTACCTGATTCTCCCTAACGAATCTCCTGATAGCGGGCCAGGGGTAGTTCTTCCCCGGCGTGGTGCAGTAGTTGTGCTTGGAGAGGTCACAGGGTGCGTCAGGTAACGCCCGGCCCCGACTGGACCTGTTGGGCCGCGCACACGCCGACGCGTAGTCGAACCCCGCGCACTGCCCTACTGTCCATGTCACCTGGAATTGTGAGGATGGAAAGAGTTAATAGATAGATTTAAGATACTGTAGAGGCAATCGGAAGAAATATTATAGAAAAATGTTCTCATGTGTCAGAGATAATATCTTAAAGTTAAATGTCTCATTTGCCAAGTTTGACGCGTTACACTGGATTATAATTTTGTTTAAGTTGCCCTGTCTGTAGTAAGTCTAATTAAATGTCTTTCGATTTAACAAATGAAACACAACAGGCCGGTAGAGCTACACACACAAACAGTAGATTCAAGAGGGTTTTTGGCTGAACCAGGATAGAGTCTCTTAATTGACCCATTTATCATAATGGGAACTACGTGGTTGAGAAGTATCTCGCGTAATAACTTCAAAATATATAACCTCGTATATTTGAGGAGTGTTTGTTTAGATAGAGGTGTGAGTTTCGTCGTATCGTATGTATGTAGGTGACGCACCTGTTCCGAGCCGTGAATGAAAGTTACGCCCACAGCCGCCATTAGCATTGTAAATGGTATTGTTTCAATTTATTTCTTTCCCCGGTTATTATTGATTTGTGACTATTATTAAATGGAACCAAAACACAAGGAGTATATTAGGATCGTTGCGGGTGGCCCGCTGAAGTTGGTAGTTGCTGCCTAACATAGTGGTTTCCGATTTGAGCGAATTTATAATTTGTCTTGAGTTGTTAAATCTAATAACTTTGAAGTTTTTATACGTCGCGTTGTGCTTTATTGCTTTCGATAGTAGAGAATTTTTAATTTGTATTAATTTGCTGTTGCGGACTTTGATATCACCGTTGGATAATGTGTATAGGTATGAATATTCACGAAAATACGCAAATACCTCCTAAGAGAGGCATAGATGATTAGTGAGAAAACTTGGTTGATAGTAGAAAATATAATTTTCTAGAAGTAAGATCTTTATAAATATTAATGACGTAAGATGTGAATGATTAGTTTAAGCAGTTTAAGCGTACAACGTCAACGTCAGGGTATTGTACACGATTAGATAGAAAATAAGGCCTACTGGCCTCTCATTCATAAAATTAACGGCTATCATATCCTCAGGCAGCGGGTTAATTAAGTTTTTGATGATGATGACAATCTTTTGTCTAATAAAAGGTATAACAAATTATAAGGAAATAGGCAGAAACGCCGTTGATTGGTACTACTAGGCAACGGGTTAATAACCTCAAACTATTTTACTATGACGATCTTCACTCCTTACGCTATGGCTACGTACACCGTACGCGATTTCTACGTTAATACCTATTAAAATCTTTGTAGCGCAGTAAATAAATATAGATGCAAAACTTTATTGGTGATGTGGTGTCTAGTGTCGGCATGTGAATTGCAAGTTGCTGAGGTAAAAGATACCTATGGGTAGACTGAAGAGCGTTAAGATAGTTACTACACATGGAACATCCCAAAAAATTTAATTGCTGCTGTAGAACTTTTAATAGATCAGATATCAAATTCAAGGATAATTCTAGCAGGTACCTACCCACCTACAAAAGATTTGCTTCGACTGAATTGGTCGAGTATAGTACTGTGAGTAATAACTAGCGTCTAATCATTAAAGGCAGTCACATCATTGCTGTTAGTCAGAACTCGTTCGATGACACCCAAGATAAAAAATCAGATACGCCATTAAAAGGTGCAATAACAAGAGAAATAAACCAGAAAGCGCATAAGACATCTACGCGCAACCACTTTGATAGCCGAGAGAGTATCGGAGAGAGCGACAAACAATCGTGACCTGCCGCACTTGAGCACGAATTGAGCCGTTCTTTTTTGTTTGCATACAGCAATACCATTTTATAAGTGCACCTTTTTGTGATCCGTCAACTACAACCACTACTTATACTGTCAAACGGATGTGGAGCGGAGCCGCGGGCGATCGCACGTCTTTAATGAGATCCTAGCCGTTTTCACTTTTGCACACCGAACTTTCTACTCTCTTCGGCAAACACACGTACACACTCTGTTAGGGGTGCAGTTGCGCAAGAAGGATTATCAACAGCTTCGGATATGGATGGATGAGTAATACTAGAGGTGCTAAAAGAGAAAGTCCGTGAGGCCATTGATAGGGTTACCAAATGAGTGTTAAAGACTTGCGAATATGGAAGGATTGTAATGCAATAGTTAAGAAGTACGCACACGATACGCAATTACGCATGCACAACTTTGCTCAGTCCTATTGCGCGCCCGCGCGGGTTAGGATAGGTCTGAGCGAAGTTTTTTTGGACTATATGACGAATTTTATTTAAGGTTGAATTACTTGATGTAGCAAACTTACCTACTGATTTGAAAACATGGCATAATTAAATAACGCGATTTTGAAGTAGGCAACAGAAATGATCCCTATGTGTAGCTGTTAGTTCTTCATTTTGAATTGCATTTGTTAAATTACCAGAATCATTTAGCAAGTTATCATCCTCATTCAGTCCAGGCCTCCCATCTCATCAATCACATCATCCCTTATCCGTATGCATGAACCATTATAATTCTGACACAGCCTAATGTAACTTGTTAACCTCGTTTGTGCCCGAAATGAAGATGTTTATGACAATGATCTTGCCCAAAACTCGCTACGTGTAGGCACGGTGGTACCGTTAGCAAAACAAAGTGCGGTAGGGTAAGCGCGGGTTTCATATCGAATTGACCTTGTATTGTTTTGGTAACATAAATGTTTATTTGGATATTCTTTTTTAAAAGGTTCCGTCCTATATAATTTATTTTCTCGTGTTCTTTTTCTTTTATATGAGAAATATTGTTCTTCAAACAGGAGAACTTTTAAAAATCTTCATAACAACCACAACAACAATTGGTACACTTTTGCTTCCAGAAGTAAGTATTAATAACGAAGAAGGCATCGTTAAGTAAACAAATGAAATAAGCAAATAACAAACTTAATACCAAAAGATGACAGTTGTGTAAAGACACTATAGTAAAGATAGATAATGTTCTGTACATCATACTAAAGTTATTCCGCCATTGGGCAAAATCTTCCTCATAACCCAAATAATTTCTCAAAGGTTATTGGATTATGACAAATGCTACAATATTTGGATTGAATACCGTAACAGCGAACAAGTTGTGACAGGTTACCAGCCCATCGTCTACAAAACGAACCAGTTATATCTTGTTTATTTGATGACCTGCCGCCGCGCCGGTCGCGTGGTTTCGCGATCATAAATCTGTCAGGTGTGGTGATTGTGGTAGTAATCCATCAGAATTTCCCTTTTGTAGGCCTTGCGTTGTTGTATTTTGATAAATTCATGATCTGCATCGCATTATGATTATTCTGATACTGCAATGTGGAATTGGATGAACACTTTTATGATTGATCTCATGCTTTGTATACCTAACTAAAGAGCGTCTGCTTATTCGGGTCGATGATTCTTTTAGTCGTGTTAGATGAGCTTCGATAAGAACTAATATGGGGTTATTAAAGTAGGAGGTATCAAACCTTTTAGTCAGTCTCTTTCGGCATTAATTTAAGTTTTTGTCCTTTAAAATGCTTCAACTATCAAATCTCCAGTAAAATTCAAAGTTGACTTATCAATTATTTTCGTTGCCATATCTAATTTATGTAGACGAGATAATTATGTTTCAAAGTATCCCTATTGCTAAGTAATATTCCCACTGAAACATCGTACTCCGCTTTCCCAAGGCAATGAGTTCTAACAACAACCTGAGCGTCTGTTGTCGATTTATAAGCTATTGGCTTTCAGCCAGCACGTAAACTATACGTGACCCATCCTGAGAAAGATTCATCGCGTGAAACAGTTCCATTCAGATTTACATAAACGTGACCATTTCCTCACAGCACTAGGGACAAAGGAAACTAGATCTGTGCAAATGTTAGGCTGACTGTGATTATGTACCAGCTCGTTTATTGTCCAGTCTTGTGTCTTGACTACGGATATTGCCACATTTTCGAAAGGGTTATCAAGAAAAAGTGTTTCGTTACAATTGCCCTCATCTTTTAGGTTGTAAACCACTTCTCCTAATTCAATAAAATTTAACCTGACCTACAAATTATTCTTCATCATGATCATCATCCTACATGAGCTCACTGTATCCAGCCACTCATCCAGCTAGATGAGTGAAAGATTTAATATCTAAACGAATCTAATCTTCTCCTTATTCTAAGACAGTAAGCTAAAAACGTCTTGTCAGTACGGTCAGCAAAAAAGTCTTCACAAATTAATATAATTTCGAGAGTCATAAGTAAGTATGTGAGGTATTAGATATTATCAGTCCGTCGCATGGCGATGGCAGGCAGACAGGCATGCCAGTGAAAGTGACTGATTGTATTTGGGAGCAGGTTATGTGACGCCATCAGTGCGTGGCCATTTGTTATCTGATCGAGTGAATTGTGACGTCAAGTGTATTAAATATATTCTTTGATTTGATAAGTCGTACTTACCATCGACAGGAACACAAAGAAGATGATTGCTTGACTTAAGACTGTTTAATAGAAGGACTAACAATATAATTGTATTTGTAGGCAAATGTTTTGTGTTTAGTTTTGATCTAAGTCTAACAGAAAACGTCTAGTGAGGTCTTTAATGTCTTTCACAAATAACGAATATGTTTCCTAATTAATTGCTAAATTGGAATCTTTAGATTACACTAACATTTCACTAGTTGGATTTTCACCATATTACTTAACTTATTACGGACTGTCTCGTTGGTTGAGTGGTCGCAAGCGCGACTGCTGAGCATGATGTCCTGGGTTTGATTCCCGGGTCGGGCAAAGTGTTATTGGGTTTTTTTTTGCGCCCGGTCGATGGCAATAGTTTCTTCCATGGTACTTAAACATGACTGGCGAAATGTAAGAGCTATAATCCCAATTATACACCTCTGCTTCTCCTTTCGAAATTACAGGTGTGATCTAATGTTATTTAACTTATTGTCTGCTGGATTAGACAGAAAACAAATAAGAGATCACAAAGTCAGATCTCAACTGGCCTCAAGACGACAAACAGTCTTCAAAACTACAAACAACCTCACAGTATGCAAAACCATTCAACGACAGAACGGGGTTATTACCCAACATATGTCGGTGAAATCAGCCTAGCCAAACTTTCCCCATACATGTGACTTGTGGCCCAGCTGACGTAAATCACGATTTTCTCGGCGCAGGCGCAGGTTATGCCAGTTATGTCATTGTAAACAATGTTTAGAGCTGTGCTAATGTGAACTTGACATTGCACGGTATTTCGGCAATTTTCGGAATGTCCTCGCTATGCCGTTAGGTTGTGATTATGTGCATGCGGGTTAGATATTAGCTGTGTGCCTTTTAACTGAGCAGCGTTTAAAAAGGAATTAAGCAGTTTCCATGTTAATTGTTTTTAGAACTGACTTTGGCTTTTTGTCCAATCTCACGTTTTTCAAACCGTATTTTGATATAAAAAAGAAGGGAGTAATAGTGTTACAGTTGACATGGTTGACAGGGGAGAATAGAAGAAAAGATCAATGGACAGGGGCAGAAAGATGACTATGATTATTTCACGTTAAAGAAGGGATGATAGCGGATCTGCTCTCTGTAATGATCACCACTAATGATAAGTTTAGTTTAAATTACTCGCCTGTTGCCTTTGAACATGATGACAGTTAATTTCCTACAGTCAAACCACAATTTACTCTTGCAAACGACGCGAGATAATTCGAGACTGTTATGCTCAGTACCTACACATATGTTCGGGGTTTTCGACCAAACCAATAACCTAATAAATTGTGTGCCACTATACTGAATGATATTACTGAGAAACAATCAAAGTTATTTGCATTGCAATGGCGCCGCGGTTTTTATGGCCACAGTAGGCACTACTTGAATTTTAAAAGTACGAAATCGTCAGGCCTCCTTTGTGACTGCAAGATTTATTAATTTAACGTGTTGAATTTATATTTACTGTAGCGGACAACGATGGTTGATGGCAATGAGAGAAGACGAAATAGGACAATAATTGTAATAGTTGAATTACGTATTGTTTTGATTGCTGTTGTAATGTGAATTTCATGTGTGGATGACATTAAAGATGTTTGGATAATAAAAATATGCTTTAAAAGTGTGACGATATCTATTTAGTCTTAATTCATCCCCTCTCGATGAAAGAACCAAGATTTGGAGTTGAGTAAGTCGATCAGTTAAAAGCTTGTTCCATCATGGTCAGGAATGATAGACACGTTAGCTGTCATACTTAAAGCTTTATTGAAGTTAAGTTCAATCGAGCTTTGTATTGAATTACGGAACCTGAAGACACTTCACTGTATCTTGATAAAACAATGTTCCTTTTTAAAACAACCTCTTTGCACACTCACAGAAGGCTATAACTTGTATGTAGAGAAGCTATCTACAATATCTTAAGATTCAAGTTAAACAGCCGGCGTCGTGTAAACTAGGAAAGTAGAATAGATCCATCAAATGTACAAGCACGTCAGACATTCAAAGAAGATACACACTCGTGTAGTTTATGATGATTACGGCGTCGAAGAATTCATATTAGATTCTACAATTTATTATAAAACTCTTCGCGAAATATGAAATCTATGCTCTATATAATAAGTAATTCGTATTAACTTTAATATTTTCACACAAAAATGTAATCTGTTGCCAATTATCAGTTAACATGATCGTTATATAGATACCGGAGTCTGTTTCACGGCTACTCATTATGAAATTTTGCTGTTTGGAACAAGTTGAGTGTATAGCACTGGTGGTGCTATGGTTGCCGCAAACTCTTGAAAATAATGTTTAATGAGAATTTTCGACTGTACAGGAATAAAAGAAAATGATGATAACGAAATAATTTCTATCACTTTTAAGACTTTTCTGCAGACCCTCAGGAAAAATCATATGAATCTCGCGATCACTCATCGGTATTTATACAGCGTGGTTCATAAAGTACGGTTAGCAGCCCTATACGGTACGGTTTGTGTGAAAAGCAATTAAAGTGGGTGAGGCACCCGGCCCGCTTCCCACGCGGCGTTGCTCTTGTTGACGGTAGCGCTCGTATCGCTCATACCGCTCGTCCTGGTTAGCTTCAGTTTACACTACTTTTTACAACCTTAGACTTGCTCTTTTAGACCATACTTGCGTTTCTTTTGGCGATTTATAGACATTGCCAGGATTGCGCTGGTAGTAAACCAAATTGTCAGTGGTAATTGTATTGAAAATACAAAATGACGCTTTTAGGTCACAATATGGCCATGCGCCAAAATAACCATAACAGAACAGAATATACCTAGTTCTTTCCAAAAGAACAAGACTTCTTGCCTTTTTTCATGGTAGAGCGAGAAATTTTGTATTTATTGCGATTTTTATTGAAGAAGACTATAATTCATATTTTAATGGCCCATAAACTATGGCTTCTCTAGAAAGATTATTATCCTAAGCACCGCCGTTTTGTTTAACATATTTTTGCATTATATTTGAAGACTGTTTTTGTTTATTTTAACGTGTTCAGATAAAATCATTTATTAGAAGATTAACTACAGATTTAACGATTCAACATAGCCTGTTCCCTTAAGAGGATAGTAATCATAGTACCTATTTACCTAATCCAATTATATTTTAGGAGAAACATGTTTAGGAAACAATAATTCAAATGCCAAACTAAAAAGTAGGTATACTCGTACGTAGGTATACTAAAAAGAGGAAGAAGAAGAAGAGAAACGAATTGACGAATTGCTACAGATATAATATATAGACGATAAAGTTTTCTTTTATAAATTTAACCAAAATAAATCATTCGGTCCGAAAGCGTATGAAAATAACATTTAGGAAACCATAAATAATTATATGGAGCAAGGGTTAAGAAACTCAAGATGAACCTTTGAAGGATCTCCGTATGACAGACACCACGTCTCCAATAGTGTCCACCATGTTTTGTAAGACACCGGTCAAGCACATTCAGCTCATCCCACAATGTACCAATAGTTAATTGTTTAACTCATTACCAACCTACTTACGTGTGGGTTACCGGTGGTTTGACTACAATTGTTCGCCTCTGTGGTAGGTTCACTAACCTTAGGTCTTTGGAAACGCTTTAAATATTCCAACTGTCTGTATCTCTAATTATTGTTATGATTGTGTTTACCTTGTTTTGTTTGTTACTGTTTTACCCTTGTTTTGCTGGCTGTACTGTTTTGTTTTGACTGAGAAGAACTGTTTCTATACACATTTTCATCTTAAATAATCTAAAGTTCACCTTTTACTTCTACAATAATTAGTGAAATTTTTTTTACAGGTTTACAATAACAATACGGTTTATTAAATTCACATAGATGAGATACTGTTTCATAATGACTTTTCCATGATATCATCAAATGCGATGGTTTACTTTTATTTTTTATTTAGTAACAGTTGTGTCTAGTCTGTAGATGCCCCCGTTTAGAAGAGTCGTACAATTTTTGCGCGCTAAAACACGTTCTATCAATAGATACCGATTGGCATCATCACTTCCAAGATAGCTACAATAGCCAACTGTATTTTGTAATACTTCTGGACCATTCTTTAGAATTATCCGCAGATCTTTAATAAGACCTAAATGAAACAGTCCAGTTCCGAGCCGTCAAACATATACCACCTTGATGTTCTTGAAACTGTAACCCTACATTAATCACACGTACATCCATTTGCAAAGAGAGAGCACCCTCCATTAACACTTTTAACGTAATTAGCACTCACCACAAACAGAAAGGCGATAGCAAACCGCATTTCGCAGCCTAACGAACTTTCACTGCGTGCGCGCTCACAAACATCGTGGAGACGAGCGGCCGCCACCACGGTTGCTCACCGACTAACTTTCCCATCGCCAATCTCAAGGACTGCATCTGTTGCACTTTTCGATGTCAAGCGTGGTCCTTGAAAGGTTGCTGGTGCACTTTTATGGGTTTTATGAGCGATTTCCGAGGAAGCGCCGCCGCCGCCGCCGGAGTAGCGCTGAGCGTGCTCTGAATTATTGACAGTTTAAGAACAACCTGATAATGAGGGAGTAGGCTCTCGGGCTTGCAGATTGAGTTCGGCTGATATAAGGGCTATGTGTACGGGTTTTTGTGGAGTTTAAGTTTATATAGCGGTAGGTAAGATGGGTTTATTTTAAAAAGGCATTGCATGCCGCCATTTCTTGCCTTCGGCTAATTTTGGTGATGTATGATTTCTCGTAGGTCCATTATTAAATAGTGTAGATATTCAATATCAAAATGGTAACAGCCCTAGATGTGAGACTGTTGTGTTCTGTTGTAATGCTATTTCATTGCTTGTTAGTTTAAGTATCACCTCTTTAACCTTTAACACAGTTTTAATTTAGTTAGACATAAATATAACTAGCGATGCCAAATTACTTCTACACTTTGATGTTATCATTACGTCTCCAATCAAATCAATCAATATCCTAACGAATATCTTACTCAACTATCAATCAATTTCTCAACTCATATAAAACTGTGTTGCATTAAAGAATTCGCAACGACCAATCATCAATCATTATAATTTCTGTTATTTCACGGTATTAGATACACAAGAGCATCGCGTTACATTGCAAATTCACACGATATAAAAATTAGGTTTCGTTTGCTGCCGAGAAAGAGTGTGTGCTATGAGTGGGTCAGTCGAGTAATCGTTTGCCAGCCACTGTCTGTTGCCTCTCTCTTTCTTGCAAGTGAAACGCCTATAAGAGTGACAGGGATATGTTGTGAGCGCGTGCGCCGCACCGTTATCCCGCGACGATATCTTGAATGAAGATGGTGTTTTCTCCCGCGCCAAAACAAAGGCGCCCAAGTCTTGCCTTTAAAAACGAAAGGTGCACTAATTGAGTTAATTGATTGCATTTCATTTATGTCGAGCTCGCTCATTATGCTGCGGGTGGCCATTTTAATTGTGTACTTACTTACTTTGTTGTTCTGACTTTTTTGCTGGCTGTACAGTTTGTTGAAATTCAGCGTTCGGTTTTTTAGTAAAATGTGTCTAAAACGGTATTCTTACGTAGTGCGGTGCCGCCTGAATATTGTGTGGCTAATGAATGAAACGATCGTGTACCACACATTTGGATGGTCATTAATTTAAACAATACTTTCCTGGAAACCGAAGGTTGGGGTTGACAGCTTCCAGCAGTGTGAACTGTGAAGCATAACAGAACAGGTGAAATATGTAGACAATTGTAAAGAGGTGTTACTAGAGGAACATAGGTACGATAAATATTGATGAATACGAATCAGTGAGGAATCAAGGAAAAGTTTCAGCATTGCTAAACATTGGCATTCCATCAATATGTCACTCTACGGTCGCAGTAAATTTTGTAGTTCTGGATGCATTGAATATTAATTTTGCGGTAATACCTGATATGCCACATAAATAACCAGTTGTAGATATCAGTTAAACAACGGCTGTGTATAATATACAGACATGCCGTGGTCTTCACTGGTAATTTTTCTGCTTCTAGTAGTAAAGTTCTTCGTGCAATTATTGATTGCTTTTCCATTACTCAAACAGCGCCGATCTCGTGTCTTGAGCTTTCTAAACACTACTTACCCAAACACTATGAAGTCAATGGGAGTGCCACAATTTACACTGTCTTTTGAAAAGCTACTATTGATTCCGTCCTACATTTCGGCAATAATTAATTGATTAAACATCAAACACAAATGAGTGTCTAGCGAACGTCTGAATCCTAATGTAAACAGACCTACTTTCCTTCTGTGAGACTTCTATTACCTCAGCGCCACTTGCTTAGGTCAAGTGTGTTTCTGTCAGTCATTGTGCACAATTTTATTCCTTGAGTCTTTTGTTATACTACAGCTTTTAACACTATCGTCATCACCATTACCATTCAGGCGAAAGATATCCTGGACGGAGACTTATTTCTCACAAGAGTCGCAATAACGATCGCAGGAGCGGACACACGCGGCTTACAGGAGTAAGGTCTTGAGCTTCCCGCAACTAACCTGTTCCCGCGACCTTTACAAGTTCTTCAGTCCACCTTGTGTCTTACACACTTATCTTTCTTGTACGCGATCGACTCTTTACGACTTTCAACACATATCATCTTCAATAGTAAATGAGGACAGGTAATCAGGTAATCTCAGAAATCGTTTAACATTTAGTACTTTTATGAATGAGGCTCCAATAGCTTTACATACATTGGCAGTCTCTGCTAATAATTTCCGCACACTTGCAGATTTGAGTCCAACAAAATTCTCAATTTCTAACTAATCGATGTAGGCAGAAAATAATGACTAAACAAAACATTCACCCGAGTGAATGTCTAGCGAATGTCTAAACTCTATTGATATATGTACTTGTGTATTTGACCAACTGTACAGAGACGATCATTCTCTGAATACATTTTAACCTATTTAAGATTGAGCAAACGTTGAGAGTAAACGATAGAATTAAGACGTATGTAGTTATGGAGAGGTTACTTAGTCTGTGTTTAGTGTTTAATTTCTGTTTGCAGAAGTGATGTTGTTTGACGACGAGGCTTTAAATGGCGTTGATGCTGGTTTGATAGCCTTCCAAGTAAGTAGTTACACACTAATTATACTTAACCTCATATGCTGCGTGCCTTGATATGCACACTACAGGAATTGACGAACGCTAGTGATGGCGCCAAATAGTAGGTAAATTCTGTGCCGATTCATAATAGATCTATTTATTGCCATTGACACGATAAGAAGACGGAGAGCCTCATATCCACTCTATACTGTCTTCTGCAGAATGTCTGGTCTTGACAATGGGATTCTTAGTCGATGCTACGGTCATACGAATCTCGGAACTTTTCGACTTTCCCAATTCAGTATGGAACGCAACTTGATTCTCTTAAATACGTCCATCTCATTTGCCTATCACCGATTATTTTAAGCCTTCCTCTTCAGTAGAAAGCTAAAGTGAAACTGCAGGTACTGCAATGGACATATATGTCGTCGATAAATATTAACTTTTATGCACCGCCATTACTGATATTTGACTTTCTCAAGGATATTGCGATACACAACTTTCGCAGCGACTGATAAGAAAGCGTGCGAAATGAGGAAAACTCCAATGAATACTGATGGATGGTGGATGCTGGTTTTTACAACAAGTGGTAAGTCTAGTAGATTTTCTAAGAATACTTAAAAGTAATATAATTGGGATTTTGAAATCTATGTTTAATGATAATTCACTGGTTCCATTTAGTGCATTTAGAAACTTATTTCATGAAAAAACTTTGAGAACGAGAGAGTATACGAGAACCAAATAACATCAGCCTATTGGTATTTAACGCTGAAGTAAGTTACTTGCCAGACCCATTTTTTAAACGTGGATGTGGCGCTTGGCATTCCTGCATTGCGCAGGGTACTGCATTCAGCCCTCTGCTACTTTTGATTTTTGCTTGCTTAGCAACTCTAGTCTATTAAATTAATACTACACATTTTCCTCAATAGCTAAAAGATACAATGCCTGCACGGTTTTTTTTTTACTATGCACCTGTAGATATCTCATTTAAAGCGACTGTTAAAGATGTGATAAGATGTATCATCGTATCTACTTTTACTTTTTGTTTTGAATATCTTTCTCAGTATTAAGTCGTTTATTTTTATAGAATCAGCTTCAGATTACGAAACAATATTATGCAGTTTATATAAGAAATAGAAACTTTTAAATAACTTGAAATTGTTTACTCTCCGCTAATTCTTTTCTTCCTTATTTATACTAATATTATATAGCTGAAGAGTTTGTTTGGTTGAACGCGCTAATCTCAGCAACTACTGGTTCGATTTAAAAAAATCTTTTAGTGTTGGATAGCCCATTTATCGAGGAAGAATATAGGCTATCATCACGCTTCGACCAATAGGAGCCAAGCAAAAAGAAAACAAGTCAGAAGCGGCGGTCGAAACCGCGGGGCACAGCTAGTTTACCATAAATGTTAAGAAAGCATAGAATTTAGATTACTCATACCATCGCTACTCGTCTAATTAATTAAATTAAAGAGAAAAGCGTAACGGAAAGTATTTTGTATTTAAATAAGTACAAACTTTGATATGATAGAGAAAGGAATAGGTTTGAAAATCACAATATCTGATTATTCATTAAGCAGCCTAAACATAATTGGTGCCGTGCTGGTGCCCTTACTTGTACTTTTTCTTCTAGTCTAGTTTATAGGCGTGTAATTGAGTTTAGATACTTATGACTTAACTTAAGGTTAGTTTATTGGAATTTTCTATTTAGCTTTAGAAACAAATAGTTAATAGTCTATAATCTTCTTGTTTGATTGGCTTATGGTCCTTCGTGTGAAGTGATTGAAATGAATGGGATTCTACACCAAACAGGGCATTAAGATTTTAAAAACAAATGTATTAAAATTAAATCACCTATAAAATATTTACATCACTTCTTAACTATAACGTCCCTCAGTTTCTTCCAGAACTCCTCCTTATTCCTCTGATCCCACGAGTGATATATCTTTGTCTTTAGTAAGTACTTCAACGTAGTTGTCAGGTACTTGCTCTGTATCTCCCCTATTCTGATCAACACCAGAGGGTCGTACGACGTCCCATCTTCAAGAAATATCCTGTGGTACTCCGCCAGCTGTGTCTCCCAACGACACCACTGCGACTTCGCAAAACTATTGCTTATTATCAAAATAACATACTTGCTCTCGTTAATACTGCTTAACACTGCTTCTGATATAAACGAACCTATTTCAAAGTCTCTCTCGTAAACACATAGTTTCAGAAACGGTGGCTTCGACTCAAGCTGAGCTATCATTTCATGAACAAAATCTCTATCTTCATTGCAGTAAGAAACAAACGCGTCGTATTTATACGTCTTCCCTCCATCAGGTTTTGGGTGCTTCTTCTGGAAGTTCCTCCCTAATGCTACTTTGGCTATGAACATCCAATAGCGTATGTACATTCTAAACTTGTAAACAACAGCTATTATCAATAAGACTAGAGATATGGTGACCAGCGACGGTGCGGTCCAAACGAGGAGCATAATGTTTGATATCTTCTCATACATCAAACAATGTAAACTTTTGACGGAAGTTAAATATTCCGACACTCTCCTATCTTCCCACAAGTCGGGACTACTGCACTGGAATTTTGAGCTGAAGATGTATTGTTTTAAAGCCTTCGTCGCGTTAGCTTGCAGCCAGCGGTACGTAGTAAACATAGAGTTGCAATCACACACGAAAATATTATTCATAAGATCTATGACTATATCTCCCTTGCTCGCTTCCAGTAAGTACCCGATATCCTGAATCATACTTAGTGAGAAATGTGATATTTTATTATTCGTCAAGTATAGTCTATTTGGCTTCACACCAGAAGCCAAGAATATCGGTTTCCACCAAGACATTAGCAAATTCTCACTTAAATCCAAAAACTGTAGCTTTTTCAGAGGTTTCAATATTTCAGCTGTTATGTAATAAAGTTGATTATTTCTAAGTACCAGGTGAGTTAAATTAGGCATCATCTCATAAATGTTGTCGTCTTCATAAAAATTCTTGATTCCACAATTTTCCAGAATAAGAATTTTTAATTCATTCAAACCGTCAAATTGTGCACTTGTTAAGTTTTGGTTAGCTGTTAGAGGGTTATTAGCTAAGTTGAGTATTTCTAATTGTTTGGTAGGTTTAAAACTTCCGGCTCCTATGTGATAGATAGTGCCGTTTTCCATACTTAATATTTTCAGACTTTCTAATCCCGTAAATGTATAATTAAATATTGCTCTTATTCCATTGAAAGATAGATTCAATACTTGCAGGTTTTTACTTTCTGTGAAAGTATTTCTGTCTATTTCATAGTAAACGGGATTGTTTGCATGGCCTCTATTATCCGATAAATCTAAAAGCATCAGTTGATTGGACAAGTGTGTCCCGTGGATCCCTGCCAAGTTGTTTCCACTCAGTAGTAGATATCTTAGGTTGGGAAATACTTCAGGATTAAAAGCTAGAGGTCCCACCAAGATAGTGGAGACTTTTCTTAAATCCATCAATTGTATATTTACCATTTTGGGGAAAGTATCGTCGGTAATAATTTCAAACTGATTCCTTGCTAGAATTAAAGTCTGTATCGTAGAATTTGCTATTATATTCATAAGTTTCCTGGGTGGTTGTTTCCTGAACCCCATTCCAGATAAATCTAGGTGAAGTAAATTGATATCATTTTCCATCATAGTTGTTAGAAATCTTTCTATTAATGACGAATTTAAATCGTTGTCTCCAATATGTAGGTTTTTCAAATGCTTCAAAGGTAGAAAGCTATTTGGATGGATATGTTCTAATCTACACAAATTCAGATCCAGTTTTCTTAAAGTAGTGCCCTCCATAGGCTTGAAGGCGTCTTCAGGGATTGTTTCTAAAGTATTTTCTGATAAATCTAGTCTTCGCAATGATGGTAGTATACTGGGTTTGAAAGACGGTGTTAACTGTAGAACTGATGCAAATCCATTGTTGACTAAAGTCAAGTTGTGAAGGTTCTTGAGTCCTGCAAATGTTGTCTCGTGGATTGATTGTAGCAGAGTGTTGTACGATATTGACAGTTGTTCTAAGTTCGTTAAGTTGGAGAAAATCCCCGGTTCTAAGTACCGCAGTTGGTGATTTGCTTCTATTTCCAATACTTTCAAGTAGTATAAAAAATCGAGTTCTCCTTTTAGGATTTCAGTGATGACTGTAGTCCTTACTCTTAAAACTTCGCTGCGTACTTTTACCTGCAAAGAAATAAAAAATCATTATCCTTCATTATAATAATATGAAAGGGAACTTCAATGGTAAACGCAAAAAGTTAGCCCTGACCGACAGCCTCGGCGGTACTATCTCAGACTATCTCTATCACCTGACTTAGCCTTTCTTTTGTTTGTTTTAGCTTCTGTTTTATCAACATCATCTGCTTAGCTTTTTCCCAACTTTTTACCGGAAGCAGCTTTGTTTGTTTTAACTTCTTCGTCATCATAAATATCAAAAGGAGAAAGAACGTTTATTACAGAAAACGTTCAGATTCAGACTTTCTCTATATCTTCTTGATGAGAAAATACTCACGAATTTATTGCAATAGTGTACAAAACATGTTTCATATGTATCTAAAAAGTAAAGACTATCTCCGAAATTGCTTATCATATCACATATCAGCCAACAACTATCAGCTAAGCTAACAGTTATAAAAACAAAATTTCATCGCAGCGTTTCAACTCCTAATTATAACTCATTTTCTAACTTGTTGAATTTACCTAACTACGCCTTAAAATCCTAACAATTTTCATTGTTTATTCACAGTTTCATATCAGTTATGCTTGAGTTTGTTGACATTGTTATGACGATAGTTACGTCTAGGTTGTGTTATGAAACACATACGTGTAGTGACTGTGTTTGTGTGTGATCATATAGATAGCCATGTATTCATTGTTCTGTACTACGTCTTACAGGATATTGCGACAAGTAAGGTAAATTGAAAGCCTATTACGTCGCACTTGGGATTAAAGATGGAATGTTGTTAGGTAAGGATGATCTGAAAAAGATTGAGAAACACTCTTATTGTATCCTAGCAACCCCGAAAAAAGCTTTCGAAGTATTATAGCTCGCAAGAGATGATATTGTTTTAGCAGGTAAGTGAAGCGATACACGGTTTGCTAATAGGTCCACTTTTATTGCTTCCATAACTTGCGAGGACCAAACAGTGATTGGATTTGGAAATACCATTAGCTGTGATTGTCTTTGATTTACAAATTAGTATAATCATCACGTTAGCTCTGCGTCTTATATGTAGATATAAATCTAGAATAGAAGACCTAAATAAAGTGACATTTTGTCAACGATAACTATGAAGGAAAAGGCAGAAGTGTATTCGATTGACTTAATCTACCGAAAACCTTAAACTTCCAATAGGAATCGGAGATATACGAAACGCTTGAAAAGCAAAATTGTCTCTAATGTCGAGGCCCCAATGAGCCCAAAACTACTAACCTTCGGAAACCTCATGCACTCGTAGTTTCCAAAGCAGACGATGACTTTCTGATGGTAGGTGGCCCTACAGGTGCAGCCAGACTCCCAGTCCTTCCCGAGCTGGATCGGAAGCTCCTCTGTCTTATCGTCCTTAGGAAAAAGGAAATTGTTGGTAAACTCCTTGTTCTCATCCATCAGGTTGGTCCTCGCATATTGAGCGTAACATAGGAGGAGCCAGATGTAGCGAGCTATTGACATCTCTTTCTTTCTGAAATGATAGAAACGTATTATTAGAATTAGTATATAACGAAGTGAGCGATGAGGAGACTCATATTTTATAGTCACCCTGACCATTTTCGGTCACGACGGCCAATTTCAGTGGTGATTAGCCATCGGTGCAGGAGATGTAATAACACAAGTGTCTGCGCGGGCACAGGTGCACTCTTTCTTCCCTCACTCTCAAAGTCCGATGATGGGACTGCAATCCGACACGACCGGAGAGAGTGCAGGTGCGGGACCAACGCAACGACGCAACGTGCGCACCGAGACACGGGGGTCGTATACCGCCAATTTCCAAACTCCGTGGTGCTACTGAGAAATTCGTAATGGACAATAACACTTTTTGCCCTACCCGGGAATCGAACACCGACCGCGAGACCAACGGGGCAGTCTTATATTTTATTGTAATCTACCATCGAATATTATCACTTAAGCGACATATTCTTAATGCATAATGCTTTATCGTTTTGTGAATTTACTGCAGCATTGCAAAACAAAGTCTCCGATAGTGGTCTGCCACGTTTGGGTAAAACCCCATTCCATAAATAGTCATTCTCGTAGAATAATAAAGAGTATTAAGTGCTAAAATTATACTATGTATTTGATCTACTTTTTTCAAGAAGTTTCGATGAGATTATGAGCTTCGAATTTAAGTTTTCAATTGGCGAGAAAATGCTAGAGTTCAAACAGACCAACGGGCGGGCCAACCCGACAAAGAGATGATGAACGATTTCAAGATTAATTAAGCTGATGTAATATTCGATTGCCTAACAGTTGTGCAACTTGTGCTGTTGAAGCCACAGAAGCAAAACAAATGTGACTTAAAGAGAAACGAAAGCTGCACGGATAAGGCTAGCCAGTCACATATCGAATAAGGGAGATATAATATGGAATTAATCGAAAGCCAGCTGTATCCAAGTATTATTTCTGTTAGTTTCCATTGATTCAAATCTTCCACGCTAGATGTTGTGATCTATTAAGCACGGCGCGTGTAATCTTACACAAACTGATAACATTGTGACGCCGGGAGGCTGAGCAAACATCGGCTTCTAATTGATGGCAATGTGGGTTAATTGTGATTGTTTTTGAATCTATTGTTTTTGTTAGGGATGAAGATAAAGTATTACTTTACCAGGTGATAAGTACTGTTGCTTACTATTGTATACTTTTGTTTATATATTTAAGTCGGAATTGACATAAAATATACGAAGTTTTTTGACGTAGGTCATGGTAAGGAAGGTTAATAAACAATGTTTTGGTATGGAATCATCGTGGTGTCCCTGGATAGTAAATCGGATGGCTGCAACAGATTGGGGGTTTGGAAGGCGTCGGATAGGTTGTTGTGGAGCAGCTTGAGGGAGGCCAGCAGTCAGCAGTGGACTATGGTAGGCTGAGTTGAAATAATTATGTTAAATCAAGTTTTGCATGTACGGCATGTCACTCTACGCGTCTGACTTTTGTGCCGATTATAATATGAGATAAGTATTTGTTTTTTTACACAAAACTCTCAAGAATAATCAAACAAGACGCAAATATGGCAAAATTGATAAGTTCAGTGCTAACGCGAAACTGACGGTTTTACTTAACATTGTGGTTTGTTTATCTATTTAGCATCTTCGTGTTAATTTTCATATCCAACTGGGAATTAAGGAATAATAGATTTTCTTGCCGCAACTTGGAAATTTTCGCTAAACAGGTGCGTGTGTATCATTATGATTGCTCAGCATGGTCTGACTTCATGAGCCACTACTTGGTTGTGTTGGTTAAGCGTATAAATTTACAAAGACATCATCTGCAAAGCCTTTGAGTGGTTGTCAGACTTTTGGGCACCTGACTGTCCAGCTGACAAAGCAATTCTCGTATGAAAGTCATATGTTATATCAAAGAATATCACTAAAGACTTTAATGATCCTTTGTCATCCATAATTATTGTTGTTGAGGTTGTAGCAAACAAAAGATAATCGTCATAAAGGAATAAGGAGATGAAAACAATCAAACAACTTAGCTTCCTGTGTGTCAGCCAACTAGCGGATACATATTACTTCATATGAACAATTTCTCTCAGAAAGAGCATTCGCAGACCAACAGCCAGATCGGAGCACGACCTACAAAAGCTCATGGGGATGCCTGCCGGGGCTGCGGGACTGTTCGAAAGACACCGCGGCCCTGGAACACAAAGGGCTAAAAAGGAACATGGGTGGGTTTTAGTAAGTACAAGTCTGCCACTCCCTTCCGCTCTGTCCAGAGCGGGTCATTTGATAATTTCCCAACAGGAAAAAATTAAAAAAAATGTCTGGCGTTGTTTGATGGCATTTCAACTGAATTTGAACCTTAATATTTTTAGCACTTTAATGTTTGTCTGGGTTTGTTTGATAATATTTTTGCACGCCATTGCTTGGGGTTTCCCACCTAACAGCTCTCTCTTCATATTGGATTAGTGTGGTGGTTATTTATTTTATCGTAGGAGGTTATTTCTCCGGTACTACAAGGAGCTTTTAGTGCTCGAATGAACACCATTCGTTCGATACCCGGCAATGTTGGTAAACTCTACTGTTTGTATTTGTTTTGTGAAAAACACAAAAGAAGATGACGGCGTCGATACCGGTATTGGTTACGCATCAGAAGATTCTAAAGGTACACTGTGTTGCTGTGTGTTTAACACTAAAAGGAGTCTTGTGAATGGAGTCTTAGTATCTAGAAATGGTCCCTTGGGTAAGTAAGGTGTGGTGGTATATTTAGAAAAGAAGTGGATATATATTTAAGGTTTGGAACTCGTGATCAAAACGTGAGGAAGGCATATTATGTCAATCATGTATCCACACCGAGACCCATATTCTTAATACTATTTACCTAACTACTTATCCAAGAATAGCCCAAGCTATCAATAAGAAGTCATATGCCTCGCAGAAAATGCTTGATCTAAGCAAATGAAAACTCACAATCGGACAAATGCAAGCAAGTTCAATTAAACACGGACACACAATCGATTTGAATGAGGCAAGCAGACCCACTCGACGTACTAAGGTCTCTAGATAGTCTAGTAATGACTCTATCACACCACACTAAAGTCAGAAATCCTATGCGACCGCTGCTCTCGGTCATCTCCGTGCTTGCAGAAGTTCGGGAGAAGAAATAATTTCTGACGAGTCATACAACTTTAAAGGATTGTTGGGAATTGTCTAGCACTCTACTTACCATTTCTTTGTCGTCAATGCTTAGGTACTCTTAGAACTTTTGCCAATTGTTACGTAAAGACAAACCACAGCGTAGCACATTCTATTCAGTGAGGCGAGATTAACTCCTGCCTTAGATTGCTAAGAACATAAATTTACAACTTGAAGACTCACCGGTTCCACGTTTGATATGTTCTTCAACTAAGTTTTAAGAAATAATTTAAACACCAGTAAAATTCTCACAAACCTTTAACACGATGTAACGTGCACACAGTATATCTGTTAATGTGAACAGCAAACACGACGCTGACTGACGCCATTCGATTACATTTGCACAAACGCCTGACTCCCAACCGAAATACTACCACAAGGATCCACACTCAACCCTCACATATTTCAAAGGAAAACAGGAATAATTACGGACACTTTTGAGGTTTTTTTAACACTTTTGGCAGCGTACGTCCCGCTTGGATGTTGGTGGAGAACTCGCAATGTTTGCCTGAAGATTTTCGCGTGTCTCCGTCATTCGCGATATTTACATGTGATAACTAGTTAAGATAACGAACCGCGGGACAATCTTAATGATAGAACGAAAAATGAGGTTTTAAGATGTTCATGAGTTTTCATTTTATTATGTAGGCACAGATAACTGGACAGATGACGCTGTAGTTCCTTCACGCGGGTAATACAGATAAAATGGTGTTAATTCAATAAACATGTAATGAAACGTGAAACGAAAAGATCTTTTCGACACCTTGAGTGATGATTTGGTGATGGGCACGTCAAAATCACCAAATAACATTGATATTCCGTACTTGTGGAAGTCGCAGTTGAGCAGTTTTACTGGAAACAACAACTGAGGCTGTTATCTCAATGAAACTTCAATTCCTACGCATCTATATGGTGATTCTATAGATCTCTGAGATACTCTGAGGAGCGTTTAATTCAAAATTCAAATCTTAAATAATTTGTCAATTTTTGGTGGCCAATGATCATGAAATATTTTGTTAGCTACATTTTAAGCTTCGGGAGAGAAGCTTAGAAATCAGCTGGCTCCTATTTATGTCGATCTGTGCTTCAAATTCATACTTCGTATTTTTGTATGTGTACTGGCGCCGACGCCGACGGCGCCGGTCACGTAGATTTTATGAATGTATTATCGGAGTGTGTCTAAGACAGGGCACACATTAGCGATTTTAACTTCTGGGATATTTTAAAGAGATAATAATTATCAAACACTGCGCTCCAAAAAAAAATAGCTGACGTGGCTCAAAAGGCTGCCCAACTCAAATGGGACTGAGCAGGACATGTCTGCCGTATGCAGATGATGACTAACTGTGGGCCAAAACAGAAGGAAACTGGTGACTTGACACTGTGAGGCGGGGTCGCGGCAGGCCACGAAGGAGATGGCGGGACGAACTAGACAGGTTCCGTCAGAACTGGAAGGAGGACGCGCGGATTCGCGAGAAATGGAAGGCGTGGAGGAAGGCCTTTGCCCAGGAGTGGGACAGAGCAGGATAGGAAAACAAAAACATTATGAAGCAAGTCATGTGTTCCTGTGTGATGTGCAAGAAGGCTGACGCTATCCACCAACACGCGTAGCATGACCACCGTAGAAACGGGTTGTGTCCACGGAACAATCGCCAAAATGACAGATTTCTTTTGTTGAACTGTCATTTTGTCGATACTTCCATCGACAAACCCCGTTTCTACGGTGGTAATGCTACGCACGCAGTTAGAGTTAGCCTAGGACAAAGTTAAATTCTACCTGTAATGCCTGGCAGGGTTTTTCTTTCTCAAAAGTCAAACTTTCTTTTAAAATAATATATGAAGGTCGAGTGCCTTGGTCCAATGTTACCACTTTAAAAATGTTAACTTTAACATGACTACTGTAAAAAATTTCAAAAAAAGCATCTTCTCTTGTAGCCTCATAAAGTCATGCAGTGTTCGCTTAAACTTACTTGCTGTAATCTGTTGCCGCTCGCAGCCTCAAACTTGACACTGGGTTTACTCTTCTTATTAGTATTATCATCAGCAGAATTCTTAGGTTTGTATTATTTTACACATCATGTTTTTAGCAAATTCGGAGAGAGAGGTTATACGTTTTTATTAATATTTAAATGACAAAGATTGTTATTAAGGCTGTTATGTCAATGTGAGAATGATGATAATGAAAACAATACCATCTACAGAAATCCAACTGCATCTCCAAAAATTCAGCGGCCTTAGCTTTGAATACAAAATACCTCCTTTAATGAATCAAGGTGCAAGGTGTAACAAAATATTTCAATAACCCTTAATGGTCTCACGGCAGCAAGGCAACAGGTTCGATTCCGCGAAGTGTCGACGTCGCTCCAATTAACGCGTCATTCGTGGAGCTCCCTTTATGTCACTCAGTAGCCTCGACGTGCGCGCGCGCAGGCTAGCGGGACGTGGGCGCTTTCTTTTGCTAATTCGTTCAGTACCAATAAATCTGCAGCAAAGTATTGCCGAAATAAATAGGTGCCTCTCTAAAGTCTACCCTTACGCATGAAATATGACCAATTTGCTTTCCCTTACTAGTGCCAAGTATTCCTTTACGACCATCGTTTGGGAATAACCAGCATCATCGACAGCCATGAGGGTATTAAATTCTTTTCCTTCTTCATCTGCTTGCATCTCTCTATCTTGGATGCATGCATCTTTTTCTTCTGATATTTTTTCTTTACTTCAGTTTTCATACAGGTGTATTGTAGGTAATTATAACGAAAATAAGATAAGCCTTCGTGCTGCACAAAGCTCTGGCGGTGCGTTTGCACAAATACGGTTATTTTTTACCCCTGCGTGTGGGCCGACCTGCTTTCTCCGCACTGGGATCGTAATATTTTATATTATGTATTCAGTTATAATCGTTAAACGTGATGCTGATTGAAAGTGCAAACTTTGTTCTATATACTGCCGAAGTACCTGTTTGAACCGGCTTTGTCTGCCGTTGCCAAAGCAGCTCTCAGATGAATCATTATCTGTGTAACCAGTGGCAGCCATCATGATGCCACTTAGATCATGCATTTTTGCGTGCTGATCCTACCATTGTCGATGAACTTTATCGGGTTTTGAACTTCACCAAAAAACAAACTTGCAATTGATTTCGATTGAATGATAAAACGTGAAAGGACCACGTGTGCAAATCCTTAAAAGCAAAGGATAAAAAAGTGGCAGACTTTGTAAAAATGGCCGAAGCCAATAAAAACCATATTCGCGTTTTATTAATAGTACCTACATCAGTCAATATTTATCGAAAACAATTACTGAAAGAGTAAGTATTACAAAGGAGCGTAAATTCAAACCCCAATTTAACAATCGGTACAAAAATGTATTTCAATTTACAAAGGCGAGGGCAGAGCAGCCGACAGATTCCTGATGAGTTCGTCCATCTGGATGAGATTGATCCTCGCCTGTCGGTTCAGACGACCTTCCGGTAGCTCAGGAGGCTCGTGACGGAGGAGCTGGGCTGATTCTGTCAGGATCTTGCGAGATTCCTGGGAAAGAAAGATGCAAGTGGTAAACAAAATACAGGGCCAAAACAAGAAGATGGAAATTGATAGAAACAGCTGTGACCTATTAAATCTTCAGACCGTAATCACTGTTAAGACTCGTACACGAGTGTTTGTTCCCGAAACTCTAGCACGTTTCCACTAACACTTAAGTAATTGCTAAAATAAAAGCACGCTATCGAATTTCCAAAGTTCGTGCAGCGCGAGCGCCGAGACTTGAAATTCCAAAAGCGTAAGGTGTAATACAAGGTGTAAATTGACTCTTCACGAAACCGTCAAAAAGAAAAAAAATTGTTTGAAGTAGTTGTTTGGGAAACTATTTTTTTTTCTGTTCAGATTCTGTGTTTTTTCACTCAAAACATTGTGCTGATGGATGCTTTGACTAGTACAGGGGTCATGGAGGTATTTAAAGTAAACTTAAAATATGTATTTAAAAAAAACTTGTGAAAAAGTTGGAACTTTGACTTCCTATATAAGGTCTATCTTTTCATACACCGAAATATTTTAAGAGTAACTAACTTCTTTAAGTAGTAAAGAGGCCATCGCAACGTAAAAAAAATAACTGAGTGTTTTTTTTTTTTAAGAAATTATAATTCTAAAAATTTTTGCGACTTTTTGCATATAACCTTTCTTCCCATATTCCAAAAATGACAGTAGGTAAACACGACGTAGTAAACTAGCGTAATGGAAGTTCAAAAATAAGGAGCCAGTATTTATTTTGTCGGTCAAGTAATTTTAAATTATTTATTTTATAAAAATATACTCAGATAAAAAAAAAATCCCTTGAAATGGTTTCTTTATAGCCGTTAGATGATTCTCTGAAAATATTTCGTGTATGAATAGTAAGACCTTATATAGGTATCTCCATAACTGGAAGGTTCACAGGTACGGTCAAGAACAAAAAAATATATCACAATGACAGGGAGAACCAGTGCTTTTCGGCCTCTTTAACCTCTCCCATTATTAGTAAAAACTTGCGGCTATAAATCTACCAATCGATCGTCGCGCGACGTCTCGAAAATATTTACCAAATAGAGATACAGATACCAGAGCAGGTCACGTGAGATTCGCTCAGCGTATTACGTACAATACGATTATAATATGAACAGTTTATACTCCGTAATAAAAAATAATTAATCCAAGTAAAAACACACGTCATTCATACTTTACGACCATAGCTCACTTATTTTTAATTTCTTTGAGAGTTTGAGATAGTTCTCATGCCTCACATTTTACATTGTTATAATTTTTATACTACACACTTGCACATTTCACAAAAAAGTACAAAACAACCAGTATTAGTGTCAGTATTTCGGGCGAGTAATTGGAGCGAGCGATGGGCCAGTTGCTGGCGCGAGCAGACACGTACAAGACTGTTTTTGTCTAAAGATGTGATGTCAATGGATTCACCGGTTCAATTATTTGTTATGGCACCTAATTCTTGGCGTGGCTTTGGTTGATATTTTAGATGTTTTTGAAAGATCAGTACACAAAAACCTTATTTATTATTTTTTACTATCTTTAACTATCGATATTGAAAAGGTTGTCTTTAGCAGCCCAATGCTCAATGCGGTTAAAATAGACCCAAAGGGGTCTGAGGATGTCGACGGGGGTGTGGATATTCTTATGTTTTACATACAATTGGTTTCTCCGCAATCTGTATTTATTTGAGAGCAAGATTTTGCTCAATAATGGTTGTTATTTTGGTCAGGTCAACGTGAAGAGAATCACAATTACTTCAGTGAGTGTACGGCAACATTATTTAAGATATAGTAACAAAACAAGTGGCACAGATCACTGTTCCAGCGCACATCAAGCTTAATACCTATTAGAATGTGATCAAAACTAACGATCTGTAACATCCCATAATCCTCTGGGAAAGTTGGATGAAAAGTTAACCCTTTCAGCATCTTAAGCGCTTCATTCTTGTTAAACGATAAAGAAATATTTTGATCAATAAAGAAAATTTCATCTGTCTCAACTGAGTGTCCCAATGGACGACTAGGGTCAGAGTACAATCCGCAGATGACCGCAACCGCTAACCGCAGCAGAAGAGCTGATTAACTATTTGCATTTCGTGTAGGTACCCAGTAATATAATTATAAACCAGTCGAGACAGTAGTGTCGCTGCGGTCGGCCGCAGTGACCGGGAGGTTTGTAGAAGCGGTCGTCGTTTTAACAAAATGCACGGCAGCATGTTTTTGTTTTCTAAATAACAATATTCCAGACTTGCGTCATCATAATTAAGGATAAGAATAATTATGGCGGTAATTAAGTAAGATCTATAGGGGGAAAACACTGTGATGTCTGTTTTGATAAATTCCGATTTTAACACCTGTTGTGGTTGTAAAAATAAATGGTTCAAAGCAGCGTTTACGTCACAGTTAATTGTAAAACTATGTTGACGTTGTGTCTACCAGTTAAGCTGTTATCTTTTCCATGTAGTCGGTATTATATTGAAATTTTGGAGAGGCCTATATCCAAATTGGGGCTGGGATAGATTGAGGAGATCGAAATAAATACTTTGATTCCAGTATTTAGTTTGCGAATTCCGCTTTTATTGATTGGTATGGCACATCAGTGGTAGTGGTCTTTGACAGCTGTAAATTGTTGTAATCAACTCAACTCAAAGCATTTATTTACCAGATATAGGAACTTTTGAATTGACATAAACAAAAGATGAAGCGACAGTCCAGCCACAAGGCATAATAACTGTGTAAGGACTGTAGTTGCCATTCCAAAACGTTGCTTTATCTGTGGTAGATCCTCATGCAGAAGAATGGACAAGAAACTCCAAGTATTAATGATAGTGTGTTTGATGTCTCTCCGAACTTTCAACATCGTGCTAATCGAAAGTGAATAAGAAATGTATGTGGATAAGAAATAAGTTATCCTTCTACTAAAACCTCATACGAATAACTCATAAACTTACGTGTTTTACGATTGTTCTCTCATTTTGTGCTGAGTAATTACAACTGGCGTATTTTGGAGGAACTGTAGTCGCGTGCTCAATATTCAGTTCGTATTTAGACAGTGGGGGTTTATTACGGGAAATAACAAACTTTATACGTTTACAGATACATACGTCGCTTTACGTCAGAGGCTATAGTTTTGTTTTTGTTCACTTTTGGATTCTGAACGTTTACGACGGCACCAAAAACATCTTTTACTTCTAGCTAGCAGTAGGCTATTACGTATCTCTGTTTGTCAACAGAGATACGTAATAGCCCTATGAACTGTCGTTCATAGTTCTTTATGAGCTTTGATAAACAATGACCGTCCTTGTTGGTTTCAACTGACGCTACCCGTGCAAAACTGTCATTGTATATCAAAACTCTTAACTATGAACAGTCAACAGAGATAAGCAACATCCAAGGCTGATGAATTAGTCCCATGGCCAAAGAATTACTTCTTGACTCAATTAACTCCTTTTGTACCTACCTCTTATTTAAGACGGGTCATGCAAGAGCGAGACGAAGGTGAGATTAGAAGTAATATTCCATACTACAAGTTTTCTTATTTGTACTGTGATTGTTCAATAGGTAGTTACTTCACTTACCTAATTGATAATTTCGGTACTGATATTTGACACCAGGACGTTCAAGCTAGATCGTAGCAATGCCTTCTACGTCGACACTGCCTCGATCCATTCATTTTTACAACCACAACAGGTGTTAAGATCGTAATTTATCAAAACAATCATCACAGTGTTTTCCCATAATGACGTATCTTTGTTAAGTGAGCGGTTGAAAGCGATTTAAAGGAGCTTTATTATGCTATTGTGGTCCCGTAAGTAAAAGACGTAGGCTCTGACGAATTAATACTGTGTAGAGGAGTATCAAAGCAAGCGTGTGTCATGTAGGTCTTGAATGTCATAGAATTGTAGTATTTCGTTTGAGCGTCGCTGCCTGCTGTTAACGTGGACATCTACTAGGACTCAATAAGAAGAATAAATAAGTGTTTGCTTTTTAGCCTCGTTGGTGACTGCACCAACGTTAATCGTGCTTGCGACCCAGTGGTCGCAAGCACGATTCAATTCTGGGTTGGCTGAATTCAATTCCCAGGTCGGGCAAAGTGTTTTTTGGTTTTTCCATCAGAAATTTCTCAGTCATCAACCACGAAGTCTGAATTTGTGCCGGGTGATGGCAATAGGCGGGAGCCTATAGCCGTCAACCGGGTCGCTATATCGCGAGTTAAATTTAAGTCCCTTACTTACTGTAGACTTCAACTTAACTGGCGAAAAGAGTGTACATACTATGAGGCACATACAGCTCTGCCTAATCCTTCGGGTATTTTTGTATTACAAGTGTGATGTAATGTACACAAATACTGCATTGGGTAACTTACAGAGACATAACCAAGCAGAGTCATCGGTCCATCAATGAGAGCCTGCCTCCTTCCTGTCTCAGCGACGGCGGCGTGTAGCTCGTACAGTAAGGTGCCTCGGAGACGAGTTTCAGCTGGAAAAATGTAATACTTGAGTAGTAAACTTACAGACACAATGATGGCTTGGAGATTTTTCATCGATTCATTTTTTTTTCTATCCGAAGACGAAGAAGATTATAGAAAAGCGTCAACTGGTTGGAATGGTATTTGGTTGGAATGCATTAACTTTTTGGGATTGTTGTGCATAGTTGTCTTTGGCATTCATCGTCCAGAGACGAACGAGTGGTTCTATATCAGACCTTGCCTATAAAATATGAAATTATATTTAACTAGCAAGCAAAGCAAAAGGAGCGTGTAAGGATCGTAACAGGTGACGTTCTGTAGTTTCTGTCTAACCTCATAGGAAACAGGCGCGAGTTTATAAAATTATATTTAATAAATATGTACCTGGTGCTAAAGTCTCAAGCAGCTCAGCAATTTTCTTGCACAACTGTGTCTTCAGTAAGAGCCGGTCATCCGTGACCATCGCCAGGCCTTGCTCCACCTCCTGGCCTATCAGCTGCGCCAGGGCTAGGCTCACGTCTGTCATGTAGAAATGGTTGGGGTGCAGGTAGCTGCTGCAGTGTCCAACGAACCTGGAATGTGGATGGAAATCTCCCATGAACACTGGTATCATATATATAGATATGCTCTTTATCAGATTTGTGTTGATTGCAATGGGCTGGCACGCTGTCATGAGGATGGGACTTTTAACTCAACAGGCGTTGTCTGTCTGTCACATCCTTCGGGGAAAGCAACCGTGATGTGATGTACAAGAAGGGATCATCAACATCACTATTTCACCCACAGCTGGCTATAGACTACCTTCTCCTCCTGTTCCTCTTTCTTCTGCCATACTTTTCGGTTCCGTGAGTCCTGTTCCTGCGACTTTGACGTTAACGTCAACCCAACAAGCTTCTGTAAAAGGAGCAGCTCGACTAATTCATTCTTACTTCTCGCAAGCCTCCGGATCTCCTTTGGGCATGATGCTGAGTTCTCTGCCGATGTCCTGCACCAACTGCTGGATGATAGCGTCGGACACAGCATCTTTGCAGGAGTCGCACTTCCAAAACTTGTTGTCCAGGTTGCGAGTCTCAGGGTTAGGGCTCTTCGTCTTGTGGAGGATGGGCAGGATGAAGGTCTCCGGGAGGAGGTAGCCTTTGCAGCCTCTGAAACATAACACAAGGTGGTAGAAGGACAGCAGATCACGGTGAAATCAAAATTCGCACGTTACCACAGAACCTATTATTTTCTTGTGTCAACGAAATGCAGATCTCAAAGCTACCACGCTTGCTTGCAATATGCGTTTACGTAGCTGCAGGCGCACAATTTTTTTTTGTGTACACGGGACCCAAGTATTTGGTTTACAGTTTATATGTGTGGGTGAATTCATAGTTATGCACACAAACACAAAATAAAACGAGCGAGCTCGATTTTTATTAGTGTGCGTGTGGCACATCGATTACCATATACCAATATATAGTCATCATTCACTTATGATGCTGAAGGAGATATAATATTTTGCATGATGTCACTATAGCAATCCTGGCACAATGGATATGGTCTTTGGTCACTGAACGAGAAGTCGTAAGTTCAAATCATGCATGCAATAGTATATTCTTTTTCTTTTTGTATTCATTATTTTGTTAAAACATTATTTAAAGTAGAATTTATAACGATTCCAACGTTTGAGACAAACATTGAACTCTCAGGCTATTTGATTTTGACTGTTTAGACAACAACTACCGACAATTTAAAAATATTGTTTTCAAACACCTTCATTTATAAAAAAATGAGCATTCTTAGTTGTCAATCTACGAGTATTTGCATGACTGAGTTTATTGATATTACTACTCTTGAGCATGTGTGTGGTTTTATTTCTGTGGATCCAACCATGCAACATTTATCAATGTTCAAAGAGGTGGAAATCGTTGTTTTGGATGAGCAAAACGTATCTATATTATGTGAAATTGTGAGTGTAAATGTGGTGCTGCCTAACAAACGATGGGACACTTTATATCGTGTCCTGCCTGTTCTGTTGTTTGCTCCTGTGAAATGCATCACAGGACGCTACTGAAAGAGCCAAACTCGTCGCCAAATTTTGGGCTGACTCAATTTGAATTGTTATCGATTAGCGTATCGATGAGATGAAGTGAAATTACAAGGCGCTTAATGATATCGGTGAGTAACAGTTAGATATTACGTTGATATTATACCTACTTCACTTTAAGTAACTCCTCTATTCTCTTTATTCCTAGTAAACATTGAAAGGGATGTTTACTAGGAATAAATAATTAATGTAACTTAAGTGCAATACCTACCATAGTTATAATAATATATTATCATAACTGAATTATTATAGTTTCTTTTTTTTAATTTGTAATCGTATGATGATTATGATAAAATTAGCTTGGTCTAAAATTAGCTTGATCTAGCCTTTAGACAGATTAAAGAAAAGCCTTTGAATAACGTAAATAAAAATAGATTATAATGTTTGCTAATGTCAGTGTTTATCTTATATTTATGTATTGTATTATTATAAGTAATATTAATTAGGTATATATAAGTATATTGAATAAACATAGTGTATATATAGTATAAAAATATAGTGTTTATTTATTATAATATTAGCTATTATTATAAGTATTATAAATACTGTTTTTATCCACAGGGGAGAACCGTGCAGTTATGAGTCCGCCGATATGCGTATTTTGGAGACGTAGAACATCTTAGGCCAAAACCAAAGGCAAATTCATCGACTCGACACTACGACATCGTGGCAAGGCACAAGGCTGATCCCTTCTTGTCCACCCGCATAAAAGTGTGCTTACAAACTGTGAGATCTCATGAGCAGAAGGTTACAAGGAGTAATAGAAAACGAAGGATTGCCGACTCATTATTAGTCGAATTTATTTTAATTAGTAGACGAATGTGAATCTTATTTTTATGCAAATAATGTTCATATTTGTTAAGCAAATTAGAACAAATACAAAACTTAGTAATAAGTAGGTAGGTATAAAACTTTTTTTTCAAACCACAACTCATAAATTATTGAAAGTATGGTGAAGTGATGTTATTGTTATGCGATTAGAAGTTGTCATAATTTCTTACTATCTAACATGTTGATTCACTTCACCTCTAATTTTACTTTGATTCAATTTATATACCTACCTACTTTGACAAATTATTTACGTCAATCCTTACCAATAAAAAACTTTGTATTTGTCAAAAAAACAGGTAAACAACAGTGTATTAAATCATTGTATCGGCCACACAAGTTTTTTTTTCTAACATACAGCCCCCACCAAATTGAACCTTAAAACAACCAACATAACTAACATATTGGAAGAAACGAGACGGATAATTTGCTAATGACCCAAGCGATAAGCTAAGCAAACAATAGCAATGTTTATCTAATTAAAAAATCAAATTATTTCATTGGTTATATTTAGTTACTTTTTACTTTTTGCTTAAGTAATTTTATTGGCCACAAAATAAATTTATTAAAAAACAAAAAGTAAAAAGTAGCAAAAATAATTCCTCAGTTGGGTTCGAACTCGCGTCGTCGAGGTTAGATCACTAGCTAACGCAAGCGCTTACACCAATCGGCTATGGTTACCATGTTAAGTTTGTATAAAATGTTGGGATTTATTGTAAACTCGTTTATATTATTTTTACTAGATTACCCGACAAGCGTAAAGATAAAAAAAATAAACCCCGTGTAGGGTACAATATGTTTACTCACACAATAATAATGAGCGGCTGTATGAATATTACCGGCTCGTACAGCAAGTCAAGTTAATTTAATTTTGTGTTTGTGTGCATAACTATGACTTCACTCACACATATAAACTGTAAACCAAATACTTGGGCCCAGTGTACATCATTGTGTGCCTAACATAGTCAGCCAAAACGTGCTTACTGCTGGGACGCAGGCCCCCACTCTGCAAGAGGGAATGGGCCGTAAACCGCCACTCGGGCCTAGGCCGGGTTGTTGGATGTCACATGTAAACATGTTATCATTCAGACAAATTGATAACCTCCTCCTTTTGGCAGTAGCTGAAAAATAATTTTCGTGGTGACAATCTCGATTGAACGTGAATTACTGTGCTATTAATTCATCACTATTTTTTATTTAATGTAATAAAAGCAAATGCCAGCAAATTACTTCTTCTTGCATTTAACAGCACTGTACATGGTCCCCAGCTCGGTGACGTCGGAGCACCTGTCGCAGGTGCACTCGAAGAACTTGGAGTCAGCCAGGTGGTGGCGCCGCGCCTCCGTGCCCCACATGGGGTCCGTGTAGCAGACGGTTATGTGAGAGCCGGCGGAGATGTTTACACCGGCGGTCAGGATCTGGAAGGTTAACAAGTAATCAAGTTCACACTGGATTTTTTTGGAACAATGCAACCACCAGAAAAGCGCCGAAGCAAGGAAGCTCTCGTCCGACCATGGACCATGCCCGGGTCGACGGCGCGTTGTGTACCACGCGCGCCTCAAAGAGTGTCAGCATTATGACGGGGCCCCCCTCTAGAGGGCCAAAGCCTGCCGGGGCCGCGGGACTTATAGAATTACCGTGACCCTGGATCATAAAGGGCTATTGAGGGACACCGTGGATTTTAGTCAGTACAAGTCTGACAGTTCCTCCCACTCTGCCCTGGGTGGGAGGACTCATTTGATGATATTAACACGATAAAAAAAAAAAAAAAGCAAGGAAGCTCGACAAGTTCCGGAAAAATATTCAAATGTCTTCGGTTTTGGAATACCTACACGGTGAAAAGGATATCGGCTACCATGCGGCTCAAACGGCTACCATGAATTCAGCCGTTTATGCGTCAGTATCTCTTACATCCTGTATATGAGGTTTTCTGTTATTTTCACTTTACACCTCTGATCCTTCAAAATCAAAAGTATCCTGCTGTCTATTAGTGCCAAATTGTGGTCTGGCCTCCCAGTCCCAATCTATATATCTATCAATATATTATTGAATCGGATGCTGAACGTATAGACCTTTGTTAATTTTGTTGTTTTTTTACGTTTTTTCAGATAAACTTATGATACTGTAAACTCACAATATCTCCCTGCGAAGTGAAACTCTTATTGCAGTTGGCGCGACAGTTGTGCTCCACCATAGAGATGCGGTCGAACAGCGCCACGTACTCTGGCTCCAGGAGAGGCACCTCATGGGCGTTGATCTGAAGGAGAAATAAGAGAAAGTGATTACGTCAGCTTACGACAAACATTTTTTGAGAAGTCGACAGAATATGCAAGGGTTTAATTCAATATTTTAACATCTACTGTAGCTACACACACTGTAGACGATAGCTCACTAGCTGACCTGTAAAATTTTACACATTTTAAATCTTTTCTGCAAGTCCAATGATAAAACAAAAAGCATGGCATAGATTTTATCTAGCATAGTATGCATCGGCGGCATTCATGCACCAGCTTATGGTCCTAAGAACCTCAAAAATGCCAACAAATGTAAATTAAGGCGATCCTTATCCGCCAACATCTCACCTGCAAAATCCCGCAGCACTTCATAATCTCCTCCTCACTAAAAGTTTCCTCTAACTTGAAGAACTTCCAGATGAAGTCCGCGATCATCTTCTTGTCATTGTTCCACTTGTCAGTGTCCTTCCTGTCCTCACAATGCGACTGTAGACCCTGGATCTTGCTCCAGAGCTTCTGGTTGTGGTCTCGCTGGTATAAGCAGCGGAGAACTGTGATGCACTGGTAGTTCGGGTGAGGGATGCCGAATGTTGTGATGTTGACCTGATGAAAGGAATAAGAGTGATAATACAGGAGTGATTAAGAACTGAAGAATGATTCTCGATTATTCGATTATTACAAAGACTCGTGAGGACACTCGACCTCAAAGGCAGATTCGAAAACCATTTCTATTGAGTTGCATAACATCACGCCTGTACCCAAAGGGTTTGGCAATGGTCTTTCTGTACCGTTTTTCTTATACCTATTACTTTACCCGACCTGCGAATCGAGCCAAAGACTAACGAGGCAATTACTACATCGACGAGGCGTGTTCTACTAAATTCTAACTTGTCATTTGTATTGAATAATTTGTAGCGGTTCCAATATCTATAGAGTTTTCCCGTAATTAATCTGATAAAGAACTGAACTTACCTTTTCTCCTTTCTGCTCTGTATAGTGGCACTCAGGGTCGTGCTCCTCTTTGGCGGTACATTCTGCGGAACAGAAGGGCCAGCCGCACTTCTCACATGTCACAATCTTGTCTTCCTCTAGCAGCTTGTAGCAGCCGAGGCAGACTGGTGGAGTGACCTGAAGTTGAAGATAATATTGTGGTTATGAATAAAACATACATTTTACTTAGCTAGGTGGATGGAAGACCTAGAGAAGATCGCGGGGAATATCAAAATGATACTGGCACCGACCAGGGAAGGAAGGACACAAAAAAGGAGAGCGCTGGAACCTAGAAAGGAGGCCTATGGTACTAGACTAAGATAATGAGGCTGCTGACGGTGATTGAAAAATTATGACAATTTAGTTCAATGTAGAAAAGGCATCTGCACCCTAATTTAATCATACAATTATAACAACAATCTTCTTTCAACAACAGTCTTTTGGCTGAATAATAAGTACCTACCTCTTCCATAGGTCTGAACCTATGCAAGCAGTAATATTATAAAGTCATTACCTGAGCTGGTCCAGTGATAAGAGGCTTCTCTTTCAACAAAATATCTCCAGCTTTAATCTCCCTGGAAGCCTCCAGGTACCTGCCATACTTCTCGTTCTCCTTGACCCTGGCGGGGGTGCACTGGAACTTGTGCTGCTTCCAGTCCTGCTTCTGATGATCCTTGGAGCAGTAGTGCACGTTCTGGCAGCCCGAGCACTTCTGGATAGCCGGGGAGAGGCACACTATGCAGGCGCCTTGTTCTACCATTCTGGAAAATAAATAAGATACAGTTTTTTTGTGGCAGTAGTTAATATAGTCCTATAAATGGACCGGGACCGGTCGACCGATCGACGATGAAAATTATATGGTATACGGTGCAGTGCACAAGTTTGTGCACACACACGGGTGCACTCACTCTTCTCTCACTCTCAGTGTTATCAGACTGACTGAGCTTTTAGACACGTATGGAAGGGACTTCTCTCCGATCATCTTGGGATCGTTAACAAGAAGTCAGAAATAAGATTTAAGAATAGAGCTGTAAAGAAAGATTGGCTAATAAGTTTATGTTCGTAGGCTGGCACCTGTTTCAATTTTTCCCTATAAATACTTAAGTACTTACTGACCCACATACTATTATGTCGAATGGTTATGATGTCTTGAGAAGTATTGCTAAGCCGGTACTATCAGGCGCCAAACGTTTCGGATTACCTTAATTTGTTTTGGCTTATCACTTGTTTAATATACACACTGCTTACAGTATTTATGAACAATCGGATTCCTTCTCTCAAATTACAATCTCAAATATGTTAATTCAAGCTATAAATAATATGGTCCAATAAACAGCATCTCTACGCTTAACAATAACTACTACATTTTACTTACTTGAACCTTTTTGTATTACCATATATGTCACTAACTAATTAACACAGAGTATGTCTTTAGAAATAAGGGAAAACACATTAAACTTCCGAATATCTTCCATGTGCGAGCAGCCGGGCTGACTGACCGGCGCACGCGCATTGGGCGCATGCGCGGTGTAAAAATAAACCTCGCGTTTTGACACTTGAAAGTACAGACGTATTCCAGCTTTATTGTATTTGACGCGGTGCGTGTTATTTTCTTTATTGGCACTAATTGTAAAACATTCCTTGTTACCCCTTTTTGACTCCGCCTTAGTCGGGTAAATATTATCCATGTAAAATAATTAGGTCACACACTACCTATCGGCTATCAGTATTCACCTTTGTGCAATATGTGCATCAATATTTCATTTTACTGCGTCGTTGGTCTTGTGATCGTCAGCGCTACTGCTAAATGTGAAGGTCGCAGATTCGATTCCGAAGTAGGCTCGTCAAAATATTCTTGGGTTTTTCGGCCTCGGGCTGATGGTAATATGCTCACTCTTTATTTTATACAACCTAAATTTAACTAGCGAAATGTGAGTGTACACGAAAGGGTGGACAATTATGCCTATAGCAGGCTATGGGCATAACTTTTCGTGTAAAAACAGGATGTTTTATTGAATTTTGAAGGTGAGAATCGAACGGACAACCTCGAGTGCGCTAGTGGGCTAAGGGGCTTGGGCTATCGCGCCTTTGATGCTTATGACGAAATATATGGGGGACACTGGAACTTCTACTTCGAACTTCTAGAAGTTTCCATGAAAATATCAGAATGGGTTAGAGATTATTATTGATAGATCTATATTGAGTATTTACTTATTTTTTGACGTATCATTATCTCCTATAATCCCCTCATGCTAATTTCGCCACATATACTAGTAGTCCTATATATCGCATTATAAAGTCCTGCGTTTGGTGTTTTTCTTTTTATAGAGCATCATGATATTATTGTGAGGGATAAAGGGAGTCCAGAAATAAAATAAATACGTGTTTATTGTTCAAATAATTTATTTTAAATGCTAAATTAGTTTGGAGGTGGTTAAACAGTTCATTACAAAAATATTTCACACAATAATAATGTCTTTTAGTGGAAGGAATGAATAAATAAATCTTTAACAAAAATAAATAATATTTTTTCTATAAGTTACATAATAATCAAGAATGAACAATACATTTTTATGAGTTAATTTTAATAATAAATAAGTAACAAAATTATTTGTGATATTAGTAGTAAGAAATATTATTATGATGGAAAATTGTATTTATGAAACAATATTATTAAAAGCACCAGATAATAGATACTATCTAATAAATTCGTTAATAATATTTTTTTACATAATGTACCTATATATGTATATTCACAAAACAATCAATTAGCCAAATCGTATACATATGTCAAGAGAGCTCGATAAATAAATTAAGAAACTTTCCATGTGAAATACATTGAGAAAAGAAGATTTTGTAACAAACTCCCAAATTGCATTTTACGTGTTGTTTTCAGAAAAAAAAAGTATTGCAATTTCAAATAATTTATAATAGGTAGGTACACAACAATTTTCTTTGATAAATCAATCCCAATTCTACGGTACATTTGAAGAATTAACTCAGTTTTAGTTCATTTTCCAAACAAACTTTGAAACAGTTCTATTCCAACGAACTCATTCAGCCAACATTCTCCACATCATAACATTATGATCATCATCACTCATCATGATATTTTGCCGATGATCTGTTCCCAAGTCTTGATCTTCTTGAGCGCGTCTCTCGCTGCTGATGCCATCAGACCTTCCGAGGACTGGGATGGCTCGAAGCCCAGGATTAGTGCTGATTCTGTAAGGTATCTGACGATCTGGAACAGAAGTCAAATCAACAATCAAGTCATCATCCATGGACATAATCATCAATAGATATAACATAATGAACTGCTGAGAAGAGATGAGAAGATGTCATTTTTGAACTCCATTTTTAACTATACTATTTTTCTTCGCTTTGATAAACCAAAGAGAATAATGTTTTATACTCGGTATTTTGAATCCAGACACGTTAAGAGATAGGGTTAGTACTAGGTACTAATTAAAAATGATTTGCCAGTCGAGCAGTTAGGATGAACACGTGTGGCAGGTGTAGAGACTTGTAATCGTTACCTCTTTGAGTCGAGTCCTCAAGTTGTCTTTGGTGATCGCTTTTTTCTCGAATTCCCTCGTCGTGAGGATCATGAGCGGTGCGTGCAGTTCATACAACGTTACACCTGCAACCAATCACAACACAACATTTTCAAATAGGTCCTATCTTCACAAATAGTGACAGTACTGCATGCTATCTTATCACTCCCAGAACTGTAATCATAATTTCAACAGGTGCATTTATTGATCGAAAGTTCTTGTTTTGTTTTATGAACTCCAAATTCAAATTCATTTTTGCAAGTTCTAGCAAAAACTTTAATTTAACTCCGCTGGAAAAGTCCTCAGTGTCTGTAAAAACCTACAAACCCGACCCGAGAATCGAACTCAAGACCCCACGCCACGCTCAGCGGTCGCACTTGCGAACAACTTGCAACAGAACAGATGTTATCTAATAGAATAATGTGGTATCAAAGACCCCTCACCTCTCAACCTAGAATACCCCGGCTCAATAACATCAAACGCCTTCATCAGATCCCTGCAGATCTCGATCTTCCTGTTGAGCTCAGCCTCCGGCATCTCGTGTATCATGTAGTCCGCCACTTTGCCGTAGAGCTGGCTCAGCGAGTGCTTGGCGGAGAGGCACAGGTAGTGCGTGTTGTGGATCACGTTGCGGTACTTGTGGAGGAAGCCTTCGTACCCTCGGACGTCGTTCACGTCTATCTGGTCGAATTCGTCTGTTAGTCTGGAAATTTGAAAGGGATTTATTTAGAGGTTTTTGTGAGTCCGGTTTTTAGCTGGAAAATGCATATCATTTTGGAAGACATTTTAGTGGTGTAGAAAATTGGAAATGCCTGTGTCGTGTAGGTGTAGGGCTCCTCACAAGGAGACAAAAATATTATTCTTTACATCAATTAATTTTAGTCAGCATGATGCTGACCACACTTCAAGATTCTCCATCAATCGTGACAAAATGTGAGTCCAAGTCTCAATTTAAAATTTGATCATCTTTGAGACCAAGTTATTAAAATACGAATTGACCCAGTAAGAACTTAAGGACCTAACTAACTTCAAACACTGGAAAATATTCACCTTACCTCTTCAGCAGCAGCTGTACGGACGGGGCCGTCATGGCATAGTCGCATTCATTATCGATGCACCTCCACACGGCTGAGGGGTCGAGGGGAGCAGTAGGCAGCACTCGGCCGGTGCAGCGCGGGCAGCGGAAGGCGGACGCGTACGTGGTGAGCTCGGTGGGGTCAGTGCAGCGCGCGCAGCAGCAGTCGAAGAACTTGCTATGCTTTATGTGCTCGCGGCGTTTTAGTGTACCCTGGAAATAAGGAAGAAAGTTGAATTAGACCTCTTCGCAGTCCCACGGCATACGCTAGCCGAGTGCACCGCGTGGTGCCGCGCCGGGCCCGAGCTTGCAGAGCTCTCAGGAGACCTGGCGCTGCCGAGCGCTGTTCGCGCGAAGGTCGGCAGCGCGGAGCCTGGTCAGTACGAGTGTGGCAGACCCCTCCGCTCTCCGCAGGGCGGAGGAGTCTTCATTCATTGAGGTTTTCCACATCGAGAAAAAAAAGGACTCTTCGCAAACCACCAAACTAACACTGGGACGTGGTTTAACGGAAAGCATTCAGTCCAGTATCACACATAACTCTAATAACTATTTAGATTTGATTCTTTAAGAAACCAGTATTACGTAAATCGGCCCAATAACCACGGTTTTACAGGTCGGTTATAAAAGTTTCTACTTTCGGAAGTCGGTGACTTTGATTGTTTCATTGTTTTTTGCAATTTTTTTTTTGCTTTTCCCTTCGACAGATTATTCGTAGTTTAATATGTTGAGTTTATCAGAACTTACCTGCAGCGTATATGCGTAACACAATGATATCAAATCTCCAGCCTTATGCGGTACTGAAGCTCTGATGGTGAGGGGTCTACCAGGAACTCGCTCAGCATCTGTGTGAGTGGTGGTAGGTGTGCAGTCGTGAGCCAGGAGGTACGCTCTGTCATATAGAGCTCGCGCGTTCGCGCCGCTGCCGCCCACTTCGAAGGCATTGACCTGGATTAAAGCGTTATTATTATTCTCCAGCTGATATCCATAATCTACCAAGCCTATTCCCAATTATGTTGGGGTCGGCTTCCAGTCGAACTAGATGCAGATGAATATCACTTCCCAGTTTTGCACGGATCGACTGCCTGGCTTCTCTGACTACCCGTGACGACTGCGAAAGAACTGCTGTTGCTAGTATTATTGTGGCCTAAGTAAGTGATCCACGTGATAAATAAATAGGAATCGCCATAATGTTCCTATAATCACGGTGAGTAGATTATTTAATGCACTTATTGACAAGTAAACTTCCACATCCTCTTATTACTACTCTTGTAAATACGAAAGTTTGTGAGGATGGATGGATGGATGTTTCTAACTCTTTGCAAAAACTATTGAATGGAATTGTGTATTTTATAACCTTGATTAACACATAGGATAACTAATTTTTGATCTGGTACGATCCCGTGGGACAATTACCGAACTCCACGCGGGCGAAGCCGAAGGCATTTATTTTGTTTCATAATTGTGTGGCCCTGTGGTTAAAGCCCCGGAAGTTATGCACAAAGTTTCGAGTCGAAATACAAGCAGCAATATGACTCTTCTAATTAATAAAAACATGCTTTCTAGGTTTATCTTGCCATCACTAATGATGGAAAACATCTGAATGTCAAGAATCAAAAGTCCCTCTCACCTCTAAAATCCCGCACACAGTATGAATTTCCTCGTCTTCGTACTGCAACCCCCACTTGTTGATCCTCTGCACGACGTTCTTGTTGTTGATTGGCCAGATATCTCCCCGGGCGCGACGCAGGGAGTTGTGGGCCTCCATCGCTGACAGGGCTGCCCACTTCGCAGGGTCCGCTTTCTTTAGGAGTAAACATCTGGAATCATTCGTTAAAACTTGTTAAAAATTACTGACAGTCTTGGTCCTATAAGATTCCTGCCACGAAGAATTCTTAAACATTATTTTTTGGAAGTCGGTTTTTTTTTGCAGAAAGGTTTTTTTTATCATTTTTAGTTGTTCAGCCACCGGACTCGAAAGCAGATGCATAAACTCAATATCGCTTTTTCTGACTTGGTAATCGAACCCAGTACTACGTACCTCAATGGCATCAGCGCCTGATAAGAGTCCTTCAGATCCTCGAGCTTGGAGTAGACTGGTGGTATCTCTTTCAAGGTGTCGCACTCGTACGTGGAGTGGCCCGTGTACTTCCCGAAGCCTGGACATGAGCTGCTGCACATCGGCCATTTGCAGCCTTGGCATCTGAGGTGGATAGGTAACATTTAGATACAGTTAATTACGCAAGCTTGTTTTTATAAGAACAAACGAATTGGACGCGTGGAGGCTTATTGTTTTGAAGGGACATTGTAAGATTTTCATGAAAATACGTAAAGGGAATCTTAAGCCCGTCAACTAGTACCTAACACTGCAGCTGCAGGTCAACTTAATAAAGTTGACCATTATAATAGCGACCGAGTATTTTCAAAACTTTTGGTCTATCTTTTTAAATGAAAACTTAGGAGCACACAAGTAGTAACTTACTTGGCTAGACTTGTTTCATCCAGTTCCCGATAACATCCAAGACAGATGAGGCCACAGCCCGTGCAGGGTCCAACCGCAATGGCCGGCTCTTCGATGATCACTTCACCAGGTCGAATGTCCCGGTTCGCCACCAAGTATCTGGAACACAGGATTTTATACTATATCACAATTGGGGCAAGACACACTTTTATAAAGTACAAACTCCAAACCGTCCATGAAATAGCTTCTATACTTCATGGCTAAGAGCGTTTAGTATAGAAATCCGAATAGTGCATAAATAAAGATGGGCTGTTCGCCAAATTGTCTAGTAACACCATAATACATCCCCGAGCTTTAACAATTGCGCGGCAAAACATGGACTACGTCATTAAAGCTTTTGCAAAGTATTTTGGGGTCGTTCGGCACGCAGACGAATAAGAGGTGGCCTTTGCAAAAAGCTCCTCGCTTTTACACACTTATCGACACGGTCTTAATTGGCTTGAGACTTCATTCGTCTCGTTTTTGTTCGGACGAGACTCGACCACGCGCCGAATGCGACAAATGTGGTGACACGTGAACGGGTCCAGCCGATTGCATGTCGACATAAGTGTGGTCACGCTCTCAATGTTCATCTGACGCTGTCGCAGTCATCTTCTGGACTTAGTAGATAGATAAAAAGTATTATTAAACTTTAATTTACCTGCCCATAATATCCGAGTCTCTGATCTCATAGCAAACAGTCTTCTTCTCCACCACAGGCTCCGGATTCTGCTCTTCATCTTTACCATCATGGACGTCTTCTATGATGTTTTCTTTATTCTTCCCATCGCCTTTCCCTCGCTTCTTCTGCTGCAAAACACGAAATTTAACCAAATCACATTTCCGAAATTAATTCAGACTTTATATACCTACGTGGCTAGGTAATAAATGAGTTCTTACGCAGAGTATACATCGCAGCATCCGTCAGATAAACAAACAACTTCAGAGACTGTGTTGAGACAATTTTTTATGAACAAACGTTCTGGTATCAACAGGAGATATACAGATGACGTTGGAGTTATGAATGAATGTGGCTGGATGCTGGTAGGCGTTGTCTAGGTGTATTTTTGCTCGCCACTTGACTGACCGTGCCAATGGCTCGATGTAAAAATCTGTTTCATAAGCCTGTCAATGATTTATATGACCATGAAATTGAGGTTGGCGGCCGCTGGGCTAGGAACACTGACGTGTTTTGTTTATTTCAATCAAGTTCGATCGTTTTCCGTTCCTGGCTAGCTAATGATAAATATTTCAATGCCCCATTTGTAAAGTACCCGACTGATTACAACTAATGCTCTCACATCTAAACCGAATCCACGCGATCCGAAAAGTTTTATAAGAGTGGTCACAATTTGAAAATTGGCTCTAGAATGTAATTTAAGGCTAAATTGGGAATTAAAAAACTATCAGAAGTTAAAACGAGGAAAACACTTAGCCTTAGGTACCAAGTATATGAATACGTGTTCTATGAGCTAGCCTCATGCTATGTATTTAGATTGATAAGAGTATGCTTGCTAAGATATAACGGAGTCTAGTCGTAGGTCTGAGTTACGAAAATAAAGAATGTTTGTCCATCATCTACAATATTATCATCATCATAATCACATATTGAGGTTACCTCAATATTCTCTGAACTATATTATATCATTCAACAGTTAATAAAATGGATTTAATAATGGGCACATTAATAATCTTAATGGAAATAAAATAAAGCTGAACGGGGATAAAAGTAAGAAAAACGACTATTATTTATTAATATGAACCTAAAATAATTTATTTAACGAAAAGTTTGTCTTACGAAATCTGATGGTAACATCAGCAGACATGGAAGAAAAAGGAGTAAATGATAGCGTGACGGTCGACAAAGGAGAATGGAAGAAAAAACGTGATTCGCCGACCATGTAACATGGGACAAGGACAGGAAGACGATGGTACCTCAGCGAGCTATGGGTCGTAGGTTCGAACCCAGGTAGATGCGTTACTTTGTGTAATTTAGTTCTTTACCACTGCACTTATAACGGTGGAGGAAACACCGTGAGGGATCTGACATGTCCCCAACCTGCACTGGACCCGTGTGGGTCATTACGACCCATTGTCACAAAGAGCAGGCTCGTGTCCAAATCCTATTATAGGGGACATTATATTCTGAATTATGTTTCGGTACATCTAGTCAAAGTAGTGATGAATCGGTTTGTCGTAATATAACGTCACGTCATCATTTTGTCACTCTGGGTTGTCCATTGACAAAATAAGTCTAGGAACCAAATTCTTGTAATACTATTAAAATGACAAATACTGTTGCTATCTTAATAAACGTCGTCATGGTCCAACAGGCGACTGACAAGCCACTGAGAGTCATTACATACCGGAAACATTCTTCACAAGATAATAGAAAACGTCTTGAGAAGGAAACCTTAACGATTTACGTTGTAATTATGGCATAAAATATTATTGCAATAAACATATTCTACGAGTTATAAAGCTGGTTGGATAGAGTTATGATTACTGCTACAACGTTATTTAGAATGTTATAACGTCGTTGGGCATAAGTTTTCCTGCCCAACAGATTTGAATAGCGGAAAATTCTCTCAGGATTTTTTCAGTGTTTTCAGTTTTCCTAGTAAAATGAATATTACACAGACTCACGTTAGCCAGTGCACTCAAAGTTGAACAAAATTGGTTGAAGAGTTTTTGTATGGAATTCCCAAATCTATGTGATTTCAAACTTGGCTATTTTCTTTGGCTCTATAGCAACGATCAACGTAGAAACCATAATGGTTATTGATTTTTATGGACATGGAAATCATTCAAAACAATCTAAACATGGGATACTAATAAAGTTTCATTTGCGCCAATTTTCTGACTAGTAGCTCCTCTCGGTCTAAATACAATCTAAGTAGGTATATGCGACAAAGATTTTTCACCACTTCGCTTCATTTTATATCCCCGCCATCTCCACTAATGTTAACGTTTCTCAATGGAGTCTAATTCCGTCCTGGTGACAATGTATTAATGTGTATTTTTATTTCCCGAGGAATTTAAAACACATAGAATAGAGCAAACACGAAATTTCTATATCAATAAATATAATAAAGTGAGAAGAAATTGTGCAAATGTGTTTTAAGATACATTTTACTGCTGTGATAATTGAAATGAGAGCAATTTTGAGGATTCGGTGTTTAGTGTTCAGATGTATTCCTGTACCATCACTCGTCATCCGAGTTCTTAGGAATGTAGGAAAGTGGTAGCTGCGTCTATGGGATGCACCACTTCGAATCACTCATGTTTCTGCGAACCGTGATTCGAACCGAACGATCACTTCTGAAAGTCGTAGGTATTAATTTCCAGAAGTGATCGTTTAAAATGATGAATGAGAAAAGACAATCAGCATACCTACATAAACTCACGCCTTTTTCTAATGGGAGCAGGCTGAAACCACAGAACACCATCAGCTAAGATCTTTACATACTCCTTAAAAATTACATCCAGCGTACTAATGAATTATTGTCTCGTGGAGGAGTTCGTGGCTAAATAACAGCCACTCAGACTAATCTTCAAGTCAAGCCGCGCTTACCTAGGATGGTCTGTGGATGGGTGACCACCCATTACATACCGAGTTTCCTCCGTGCCTCGGAAAGCACAGCACAAATGACAGTCGTTGGTCCCAGCTGTTATTTTGTTGAGCTTTGCCAGTCGTTACAGGTAGTCAGCAGTCCGAGTCTGACAACCAGTTTTACCAAGGGTTATTGTATTACCCAGTACTAACTGGGTTGTAGAGATCAGATAGGCAGTCGCTCCATCTAAAATACTGGTATTCAGCTGCATCCGGTCAGACTGGAAGCCAACCCCAACATAGTTGAGAAAAGGTCCGAGCCTTTTATAGGCAATTTTTTTTTTTTTTTAAACGTTGCCCCACCCTAGGAATTTCTCCTGTATCGTGGATGCGTTTACAAACATTTAAATTCACATACACAAACAGCCAGACCCGGAACAACTACCTATAGATCATACAAATATTTGTTCCGTGCGGGGATCGAACCCGCGACATGCAGCGCAGCAGCCGATCGCTCAGCCACTGCGCCAACCGTGCCGTCGAAAGATGATGATAGTTATGAATTATTTTATTCGAAAAAAAAAAAACACGTATTCACTTACTTTATGAACTATGTAGCGGTTGTTATCATCAATCCATAGTAATTTTCAAATAAACGATAGTTGTCAACTAAGATAGCTCAAGAGATTAAAAATATAAGAAACACGGAGTAGCTCATAAATTATGTCATGCGTGAAATATTAATGTTTTGGACAAATATCCACTTCATTCCAAAGTTTTATTTATTCTATTTTATTTGACCTAAGGCTAAATGGAAACCAATGTCACGAAGGTAGTATTTATTTTCTTCGTGTTACCGGGTCAAGTCTTCAAAACATCCCTTAACTGTGAGACGTGGACTGGGGACGGTGGGGACTGTGTGTTTTCTGTGTGCCCCTTGTCTGTGTGTTGTGTGTGTGTGTGTGTGTGTGTTTTACTAACACAATTCAGCCTTTTCTGTTAGCAGAAGTCGTCATTGGAAAACTTACAGTTACACAATACGGAAGGAAGAGTGACAGAGTGGCAGAGCCAAGTCATTAAGCGATCGTTAATTACTTATCAGACTCAAAATTACAAGGACTTTTGAATTGTCAAGGAGGTCAGTCAAAAACCAAAAGATGAAGCTGTACATAAAGTGTCCCATACTAAGCGAAAATCTCTTCTATGTTTCTCTTTTGAGGCAGCATTAAGTTTAGCATGGATACATACAACATTTTATACTTTTTATCCAGACTGAATTTTACATCTACCTATTTTGTCTACCAGAAAAAATTGAAACATTATATGAGAACATGTATTTGTGATATTGGTGCTATTATTCTTGGCAGAAGTTAAGCCGTTTAGAAATAACTGAGCCTGGGCCACTATTGTTCCCAACGAGCGTTGGATACAGTTCAAATCGTAACTACATTATATTTTATAGTAATAGTAGAGCAGCGTGTGGTTCCGTCTGACATAAGCTAAAACCTATTTTCAACAAGAGTATTATTCTACTTTGGGTAGATTTTCAGTTTCCTTTGTGAAATGCGCAATGTAGGAGTTATCACCATATTTCTTTGTCGGTTTAGAATGTTTAAATTGCCATGCCCTTCGTTTTTTGAGTATCTTTTTGTAAATAACTCAAGTCACACGAGGGTACACCGGATAACGGTTTACGAAGCTTTTCCTGAATTCCTGGAGAGTATAAAAGCTTTATTAGCACAAACATTATTTACGAGGGCGTCAAATCAAAACGTTGACAAAAGGCGAAACATAACCACGATAATCCCGTGCCAAAAAACGCCAAATATAATTTTAATTGGCGAACGATGGCTCCCTGCCAACGACACAATAATTCTCATTACTACTCTTGTACCTACATTGTGAATATTCTTTTATTATTTTCCACGGTTGGCTTAGCACCGAGGAAAATAAACATTAGCAAAATAAACGTGAACATTTTGTTGTTTGTCGTGTCGCGAAAGCGAGGAACGTGCCGAAAAAAAATATTCTTTGCATTTGCTGTATTTTTTTTTCTTAGAGCGTTTTTCTGGTGTAGATGTTAGTGAATGCACCCCATTTTTTGTACCTGCATTTGCACCAACTACACTAGAAAGCTCATCACATAGTCGTCTTCTTCAATGTCCCTCTCACCGCTCTGACTTCATATACTGTTCTTTCTTCGGTCAGTCTATCTCTCTGTGGAATGTGCTCTCCCACGGAATCAGGATGGCTAACAACCGTTTATCCTTTTAAATCAAAGTTCGCGAGCACATTCCCAAGACGCTGGCAGTACGTATCTTCACATAGGTAGCTAATATTTTCACATTGTTTTTTTTTATTTGCGTTAATATACTAGTATTTTGTGTTTAATTCGTACAGGCTGGAAGGGGCACCGACGCAGACACGACTACCACGTATTCAGTACATCATTCTGAACCCACACTACAAAAGTGCAATACCTCCACGGTCAAAATGTATGGAACAACTGTTTTTATTTCTTCAGCAACAGACAGTTAAGAAAGTTAATCATCATAGTTTTTGATAGCTTTAAGCATATCATTACGAAATGTATGTATGTTTGTTAGTTAACAAAGAAAATATATCTTTTGAGAATAGTTATATTTTTTTCCTAAACGACGCAGTTGTGCGGAACCCCGCATTTGTGTACATGATTCAAGATAACTTGAAAGTAGCAGCAACACCAAGCTCAGAGGAACTCTGTAAGGACTGTAAGCTATTGCTGACCTCACTCACCATAACAAACGCTGATATTTCTCTCCCATTTCTTAGATCAATATTTAACTAACTTGTCCGACTTACCCCAATACCCAATGCGATATATTTATCACATCATAAACTCGAAATCAAAAACCTCACGATATTCTAATTGCAGCGTGATTTATTGTATCTTTCTAAAGATAGAAAGTGATCTTGAATTTGATCTCTTTGTACGTCACGCTACCACAAAAAGAGAGAAATCAAAAGCTCTACTTTATTATTCAAAGAACTTTCGGACGATATTTCGAAGTAACGGTGAATTTCATTGCTGAAACCGAACGCGGTTGGCAGCATCTGAACTGCGATAAAGAGCAGTCAGTGTCAATATTCCGTAAGTATGATAGCTCTTGAACGCGGTTTAGATGTGCTGATGGCGTTCGCTTCTTTGGTAAAATTCGCTCTAATTTGGACGTCTTGCGGCTGAAATGATACGTAGAGGTATTCCTTTCTGTATATTGCATATTCTTGATTATCCTGACTCAGGATCGAGGAGAAGATAGAAGATCCACTCTCATGACTAGATCAGGAATCCTGATCCATTCATGAGAGTGGATCTTCTATCTTCTCTTTTCTTTCCAGTTCGTGATAAAACTGAAGATCTAAGAGTTTTGATTTATAGCCATATAACTGTATTCGAGTGTTTATGACTTTATATTATAGAACTAGATCGAGAGAAGCTGCTCGTTGTAAATTATAAGAATTTAATGGAGATTGGATCAGGTTTACATTATGGGCCTACCTCACACGATCTTTTCATATTTTTATAATTTGATGGATTGATGATACGTCCGATAGGAGCTTAGTTTTGAGTGGGAAGAGTTTTAAACTTCCACATTCCTCTTTTATGAGCTGACAGCTGTACCTACGTCCGAGTTAGATCCGGAATCTATCAATAATTTACGGTTACAGTACATCATTTAAATTTTCAAATTGGTTTAGAATCGCTTAGGAACTGCAAATAGTTTATCTCAGTGAGGGTCAGGGGAGTCTTAAACTTTGTGTGTTCTTTTGATTTTTAAGATTTATCTGATTCCCGTATCAACAGACAGTTAGCAGGATAATGGAACGTGATACAAATTACTTTCTCATCTCCAGTTACAGTCTAGAGTGATCATATACCTACCGTAACCGCTTTATGATGGCACAGCCCTCGAGAGTATTTCTGACCTATAACCAAAAATTACCTGCTGTAGACTAAGTTTATTATTTGCTAAGTTAACATGACAAAGCTTATTGGCAACATAGTTCAATGTGGGAACCATGTCATTTCCATTCTTATCACAGCATGGTCTCGAAAATTATGTTCTGTTTATCGGTAAGCCGTGATTTTCCGCTCAGCTGATGGCCTGTCATCGGTCGCCGGCGCCCATTGACAGACGCGCCTCGGACAGACGAATGTGCTAATTATACTAGTCACACGATATTGATACCAACTACCCTCATTTATAAATACATTAGTCAAAGATCATCTTTCTAGATGCCTTGGAATGTTGTAGAAGAAAATGTGACATTACTTTTTACAGCAAGATAATCAGCTCAGTTTTCGTCAGTAAGAGTACACTTTAATTCTTTAAAAATTCTCCCACTTATTAAGCCACTTTTGACATATTCAAGTTAAATGCAGAGACTTCGTTACTAAGTGCCTACTCAGACCTCCATCAGTCACAAGAAGATTCCTTCCTCTGTAATCCTTTGTTTTATTCCATTTACATTGCCCCTGCGGCAATTTTCTAGGCATGAACGGTGTCTATTTATAATCAAGCACCCCACAGCAACCGGAAAGCGACTTAATTGCACGTCAATCATAAAGATGGATGTTTGACAGTCGATCAAATTAACTCTATAAAAGCAATCTAGTAAATGACGTCACAATTCCCCAACTAAGAATTTTGCCATAGCTGTCAAAATTTTCGCCTTATATCACTGTCAGCAAATATCTTCCAGATCGGTATCCCATTCAGTATTGTGTTATTGGTATTTAGTACCTACTTCATCAAATGCAGGCAATTTATTTGTGTCTATAGTGAAGGTAATGGGTGTCTTCTTATCGCCGACGTCTTTACGTGTTTGCAAAACATAGCCGTGGCCTAATTAGTGACGTCACAAAACTATTTCTGATACTTAACATCTCAAATTCTCAAGAGACAAGACAAATAACTCTGAAAGTTTTCCTTTCAGACACAATATTAATATTATTCCAGTTTCAGTCCTATTTTGGAAAGCTGTATAATAAGCCATTTTAAATTGTAAGGAATTTGGACCCAAAAAGCGTTCTTCAATACTATGAGTGAGATTTAATTATTAATCGAGTTGTTTTCCTATCTTATCAACACTCGCTGTTTCATTGCCACACACTGAAAATTGCTTTTAGATTTTAGTGCTGCAGCTTATTCTTAGCGTGTTGATGGCAATTTGTAACGAGTCGGCAGGCACAGAACTTAGATCAAGTTTGGCGCTATCAATTCACACACAAGTCACAAGTCAAGAAGCTGAAAGGGCCGTTTCGGCCGTAGGATAAATTTGTTTTTTATTTAAACTATGTTCGATTTTATAAAGTTAAGCAAAATTTGAAGTTTTAACATGAAATGTATTTAATGGAGTAAGTGTACTCGATTAACTCATTAACAGTCCATTCTGGAATGATTTTTTTTATCAATTATTGTTTAATTATTTGATCAATCCGGTCGGATCCGGCGGAATTGGAAATGACGCCGGATTGCAGTCCCTAATTAGGGCACGCTGCACACGATATCATGTGTCCCATTGTTAGAGGGGCAGTACCACATTTGCACTTCGGGCTAGAATTTTCTATAAATTCTGCGTCGTCAAGGCTATCATTTTAATCGAGTTCTATTTCGACTAGGACGATATCTATTGTTTCAGTGCGACAGCGGACCAACACGTGTCAAGTAGGACGCACGGCCGGGAAGCAAGCCAACTGTCCGATGTCCCGGCGACGACGTGAATTATGAGAGTGTACACTATGCATTATGTTTTAATGGACGAGTAAATACTGCTTGTTTTCCTAAATGGATTATAATATACTGTCATGTCTGACTGTTTGTTTGTTGGGTGTGTATGCGGGCGTCTCCGGATAGCTTCATTCCGTGTTTGACTGGTTAATACGTCTTTAAAATCATTTATCTTATCACCTGTGTGGTTTTTGGCAAATATCTAGTGGAACTCTCACTTTTTATCAGGGATTAATTATTAACTTTGGAACTAATTATTAACTTTGCAGAATATCTTTGCTTCTGGCTTCGGACAATTATTTGTGTGGTCGCACAGCTGTATAGACAAACGCGTAAGATTGTCACGCTGTCTCAGCATAAACTTGAATCTAACCTCTCCATTTCCTCAAACATCCCATAGTTAGTTAGTCAGAAGTAATACAACTTTCTGTATGGATTTAAGTTAATGTAAGGTATCAGCCATTGCAAAAGCCGCGGATGTTTGAATGTATAACTCTAAATAAGTAGTAACGTGTTAATGAGCTAAAATAAATCCAGCAGCTTCTTCGGATATGATGTCATGACAAATGGTTGCCAAATAATGACATGACACAACATTACAGCTCACCACATTAAACATTATAATAAAACTACAGTACGCCCATAAAACGTCTAATTTAATCACACGGAATTTTAACGGCTACGAGAATCATATTAGTGTTCAGGTTTGACGCAGAGGGCGTAGAGGTCTCGTAGCACGAGTCTTATTTTTTGCTACGAGGCCGCTACGAGGCCGCTACGTCCTAATTGAAAATCACGAGCACTAGCACGAGCGCTCGGTATAAACGTACGTTGTGTTTATGGCCTCATACCTCTTGTCTGTTAACAAACATCACCAGTCTGCAATATTCCATAATTGGATATGCAAATGTGGACACTGATCTGTTAAGTTCAGTACGAATAAATATTGTTATACCAACAATATGATGTTTGGTCTAAGTTTCAAAACCCAAAGTACCTACTTGGTTTTACAGATTTTTTCAGGTCAACCGGATAATCGGTTGTCTTGGGATTTATCGACAGGTTTTCAGGTTATTAAACATAAATATTTACTACCATTACAAACAACTAAGAAAATTAGAATTTGGGTCATAAACATTTTCTTTTTATCGACAGCTGTCATTTCGAAATCTTTGCACATTTACATAGTCGAAACTAAAGTTTGTTTTTTTTTGTTTATGATTCTAACGAATATTTGATTAAGGGTACCGTTTTTGCCATTTGGCTACGGAGCCTAGTGGCGGTGGTATTGATAGTAACTTAAAATCGCCTTAAAAATAAATGGTAATGATCTGCCTCAACGCATGCATTTTTGATGTAAACATTCATATCGGATTGCATCGCAGCGTCTGCCAACCGAAATAGCCCACCTTGTTATCTTAAAACCTCACTCAAGGGCTAATTGAACTTATGATGCCAAAATGCAGTTATATTTAGATAACATAATTTTACATATGTAATTACCGAGGTTGGCGAGTATGTGAAAATGGTGACTAGTATCTAATTAAAATTACCCTTTTTATACTGTGTGTATAAAATACTTTTTGTGAATAAGCCCTTAGATTTACGAGTAATAAAGACTACGCTAAAGTGTTACTTATCAACTAAGCATCTGGGTCTCTGCCAAAGCCGTCCACTGCTAACGCTGTCAAAGTGGTGCCGAAGCTTTGGATGTGGAGTTGCGGACACCAGCCCGCTATACAATACAATGCCATTGGTAAAAATAATTAAGAACAGCTTTCGTACCAGCTACATGCTAGGTGAAAAATTGTCGGAAGCATTATATATATATTTTTTTTTAACTTTGCCCCATACTAGGAATTTCTCCTGTATCGTGGGTGCGTTTACAAACGCTTAAACTCACATACATAAACAGCCAGACCCGGAGCAACTATCTGTAGGCCATACAAATATTAGATCCGTGCGGGAATCGAACCTGCGACACGCAGGGCAGCAGTCAATCGCTCAGCCACTGCGCCAACCGTGGCGTATTTGGATACAAGCTATGCGTATAAGCAGTAACCGCATTACGGTCATTCATTGTTACATCATTTAATGGCCATTGTCAATTTGCCATAAGTCCATGATCATCACGATTTCCACAGACATTGATAAGCAAAAGAATTCACGTCGGTTGGCAGACATGTTGGTAGCATAGTGTGTAGCGTTCGGTGGACAAATGCCCTGAACATCCATACATACTTCTATACCTACCTACCTACTAATATTATAAACGCCTTAACGGTAGAACTGATTTAAATGTGGCATACGGATAGACCTGGGATAGGACATAAGATATACCTTCTATCATAGTAATACTTATGCGTGGGATAATTCCTGACCTCGACGTGAGCTAAGCCACGGACAAAATCTAGTAGTAGGTTCATAAGTAGGAGTACAGTATGCTTTTTAAAAAGTACGCGTATACAGAAACTGCGTCAGTTTATGTACCATCGAATCGAAATTGATTTGCATCTCATCTCGATTAATTGACGGCTCGATTCCCAGCATTCTGGTCCAGATAGACGGACGACCGGACTCAATGAAGGTGACAGCTGACAGATTACACGAGATGGATTGACGAGCACGACGTTTATTATTGGTGCAGCTTGTCTCGTGTGACGCAATCTATTCAAACACGTTGATCTGAAACGATGATTTAAGTAACTCTATTTAGATTATTCTAATCACGTCCATTTTCATCAGTGAAATCCGCTCTTGAAAAATTATAATATTACATGCTTGGATAATGATTTATTATAATAGAATTTTCGATTTAAAAACCTACGGCCTCGTCAGTAACAAGCCCCGGAGAGCATGGAGATTGCTCATCTAGTTATGACTAACCCATAGAGATTTCTATGGACAAAACCAATCAATATTTCTCGTCTGCCTTGCACCTTCCAGGATTTGAATGGGACAAAAGACAGAGCTGCAGGTCGCTTCGTGCTGATCGGACAAAATCTGGGTCATCGATTCGAGAAGAAGAAGAGTATTTCTGAAGCAGCATTTTACGATGAGCACTAATAAAGTTCAAAAGTTTTATAAGTTACGGAACCGTAAGCAACACAACATGATATCGTGTCCTGCGAGCCTTGATGCCTGCACACTACAGGAATTGATGTACCTACACTAGTGATAACACCAATTGAGTAGCTAAGCGACTCATTATAGATTACCATCTACACGCTAAGATGAAGACTAAATAATAACCCTCTCCGACGCGGGTCCAACTCCCAAACTCTCAATATCAGCACGTTATCAATCAGTGGTGCTGGCGCGGACGCTGCCAGCGCCGGCGACGGTGCCAAGTGCCGGCGTGCCGACGTGCCCGGCATATGGCTGGCATACCGCCGATTGCCGCCGCGCGACCGGCAAATTGCGAGCTGCTCGTGTGTGGCACTGGCACAATGGGATACTGATTGGAAATTGTACTTATTGTTTGTTGGGAAAGCACATTGCTATTTTTTTTTCTGTAATTATTCTGGAACTAGTACTGTCTGTATAAGTCCCTGTATAAAAACCAAAGGGTTAACACTTAACAGTCGTCTCAGTCTTTTGTTTCTCTTCTTAACCGACTTCCAAAAAGAGGAGGTTATCAAGTCGACTGTTTTTTTTTTTTGTATGTATGTTCAGCGATATTTTCGCCAATTGTGAACCGATTTTGATGATTCCTTTTTGTTTGGAAGAATATTATTCCGCGGTGGTCCCATTTAAATTAGGTTGAAGTTCTGATGCTGATCTTCGGAGATTTGCAATGGAACTCTTCAATAATAGACAGCAAATCTGTCGCGATGGCTGCAATCGCTAACATAACATAACAGCTGGATGCTCTGAGGGGTACTCAGATTGCGACAGTTAGGTTTATTAACTTTAATTTTATTGGTGATAAGCCTATTACCATGAAATGTATTGTTGACAATGTAAAATAAATGTATACCAAATATTTGTATAGGATATTACAACTAAAAATGAAAAAATTAAATCAAACAAACAAAAGTCACCGACTTCTGAAGCTAAAGTTATTTTTCACTTTTCTGTGTTTTTCAAGTAGGTTTTATTTTTTGAAATAAAGATTTTTTATTACTTATTTGGTTTTGTCTGACTGCGGGTCTTTGTGAAGCACTAGTGACTTACTGGCGGAGTAATAGTTTAGCCAGTAACTTAATACTGTGTGTGTGTGTAGTAACTTTTGCCATTGGAGTGACTGTAGTTTACTTGTATTCAACTACCGCAAACGTTTGGCCCATCACACCGTTGTACGGCGTTCTGAACATTATGCTCAAGATTATCCACCCTACTTTAATATATTATAATAATTAACTCTTCTTTGAGGTTTTATTATTTTATAAAGCCTATCGGATTGCGTTTATGCGTGCATTACTCATGTGCACTCAGAACTTCAGTTCTTTTACTGTATAACCATCTGCACGTTAACAAATTCAAGCTCAAACATAAAGCATAAAATACCAACCTTTTTCTTGTGAGACTTCTTGTTCATGCTGACCTCTCTCGCTTTCCTGCAACAGAACACAAGCTGTGAATGTTTTGATACACAAATCTCGTGTATTATAATGGGTCACAGCTGTTACACTCGAGCCCCGAATCGACACGGAAATATTCGGTGTCGCAAACTTTAACAATAATATAGCTCGGCTGGTGGAAATGAATCATTTGGAGAGAAAAAAAAAGATGCAACCGAAAGTTTAAACATGAGCAAGTTCGATACGATATTAGTAATACCTACATAGGTACATGGATTTAGAAAACTTATCGAACGGAGGCAAGGGAAAGTGGAAGTCAGATAGAGAGTCGCTCCATGTAAAATATTGGCATTCAGCTACATCCGATTACACTCGAAGCCGACCTCAACAGTAGTTGGGAAAAAGCTATAAAGTTGATAATATCGGACGGGGGTTGGCCTCCGTCCGTTTATTTCAGTAGGTACTACTTTACACGCATCTAAGGAAATGAAAGAATATTGTCCACAGAACTGTCGAAAAACTATTTACCTTGATTGGCAACATACTACATCTTTAATTATTAATACAGTCAACGACATGTTGGAAAAAGGTGAGGATCGGTGGTGAGGACCTGGAAATTATTCAAAAGTTAATGGAATTTTAACAGGTGTTTAGGGTACACTGGGAAGACTGTCTGGTATCGACTACCTTATTGCATGACAGCATAACATTTAACAAAATGTTGTTGGTGAACCAGATTTTCAGGTTCAAAAAAAGTTTCTTAAAATGTAAAAAAAATACAGAAAAACTAAAGCTTTGACCCTCTACCTATGAGTATTTGTGAGTATTTGTTAGTTGTGGGTTGGGTTCAGAATGACGTGCAGACAATGTGGTAAGCGTTTGTGTTTCGGTGTCCCTTACACTCTGTACAGGGTTTCAAAAATCATCAAAATAAATGTCCACTGGTGAACTTTAATCGTCATTAACAGTTTATAAACTGAAAAAAATGACGTCTAGATACATTGTGTAGGATTAAACTTAGACACAATGCAAATGCTGCAAGACTAGGCACTTGTGTAGGTAGGTATTACACTTGGCACGCGGATTGATGATCGCTATTAAATGATATAACCAGTGCGGACAGATGGATGCAGCTGCTCAACCGAATAATATAATTTCTTTATCACCCCCTAACACTTTGATAACACGATAAACTCGGAACAAGTCTTTGCAGATTAACAACTTACTGGACATAACCAAATTGTAGTAAAAAAAAAATGTTTCAACACAACTCGTGTCAGATTCTGAAAATGATGAATTCATTAACATTTTTAACCGCCACGGTGGACCGGATATGTTAGTGTACAACTTTTAATTAATGAAATATATCTACGCTAAAATGAGTTTCTTAACAAAATAACTTGTTGAGAACACTCAATTAATCAAATTAATTTAATTCGAACCTGCCTTACAAACATCTCAATCACGAAAATGTTTCTTCACACGAAAATACAACTTCCCTACTCAAGCGCGACGGAATCAAACTCGTCACGCTTTTCATAAAATCGTTTTAAAATTAACTGCTCCAAGCTTTTGTTAAAAGGCACGCTTCTACATTCCTGTAGACTCAATTTAATTTAATGTGTCGTGGTTTTGACTCTGAGAATTGAGGCCGTTACGAAACGTTATGTTTACCACACGTTGCTAATTAAATATGGGAACCGAGATGGGAAATGGACGGGAAGGATAGTGTTAAGAGCTTTTCGCTATTCTAATGAGTGTTTACAAGAAATGTACGCAGCTGAGAATCTAGGTTGCGATAATAACCAGTGAGCAGAACATCAGACATTGTCATTGTTTAGAGATTCTAGTAACATCAGCTATGTGTAGAAAGCTCATGACGTTCTTCGGATAGCAACTTCAGCCGATTCATCTATTTGGCTAGTTGCTCTTTACGCTGACGGGCGATGAGACATTGAGTTGGTGTATAAATTGCCTCAAGAGTCATCTCTAACATTGTCAATTATTCATCTTTGTGTCAAAACATACAAATCAAGAACGTAATGCACCTATAAAGTAAAAATCTATTTCAATGAACACAATGTTCGAAACCGGATTGCACTAAAACTAAAAGCTTCGCATAATTTTGTATTTTAACATGTCGCGAACATGTTTGTTTTTCCTTTTATCTTGAACAGTTTAACATCAATAGATTCTGTTTACGCCCGTAAAGTCAGCAACAAAGAGGCTGGATGATCGTACATCATTGCTCTGTTTAAAATGTTGACTTTTGGTGGTTGTAAATAATTCAGTAACGCATTTTCCGGTTTAAAATGTTACGACTTCGTTAAATCTTTTGGTGAGATGGGCAGCAGATAAAATTTTTGAAGAGTGAGAGAATCTCTGATGCTAAATCTCTATTCTGCCAGATTCATTTTTTCGTAGGTTGGTACAGATACACATTAAAGTGTTTTAGTACATTTTGTGCCAAGAGCTTCCCTTACAAGTGGATATTAAATAAAAATATTTTCTAGTCTTTTTTTTCTGTTATTGCACCTAGTTTATTCTCTCTTTATCACCCTAAGGTAGACTGGTAGAAAATGCCTATGGCATTAAGTCCGCCGTTGTGCAATCTTGTAACTTGTGCATAAAGTTTTAATAAATAAAAAATAAATATTTCATAATATAGGAACAGCTCCACCATCCCATCAAAATTTTTGATCAACATCTTTTCAAAATGAGACATAACTTCCAACTTTTATTACCAACAGTTTTAAACAACATTCATCACGATCTCAATACTGAAATTGAAACAACAATCAAATAAAAACAAATGTACCATTTTATTGGCGTCCAGCGTGCGTACATTGAAGAAATCCAATCTCCCATATTATCATAACCTTAGCTGTAATGTAAATCAAATTTTGGCGTTGAATGTTTGCCAATGCGTTTAAATAAACTGCCCATTGGGTATACTGACTGTCCGGGGCCATTTGGCCGGTCTCAAAACGCGCGCAAAGTTCCCATTTAATCGGTGTTTCCCTTTCGAAAGTGTAAACAAATGGTGGTTTCGGAAACGTTGTGATGTGTCAAACAAACAGAATTAATAACGGCATTAACGTATGGAGTGCAGTTACAGGGCTGTTGCGTATTTCTAGCTGTGTGGTTTTAGCACGGAACCACCTCCACTCGAAGGAAACCTGACCTTGCGCGGTAATGGGTTACATTGACTCACAACTCCACTTGTTGCGCTATCCAGTAGCAACGTGTACCCTAACTACCTATTCCTATCCTAATTTAGTTTAGTTTAATTTATTTATAAATAATTATCAAAATTATTATTAGGAGGTTCCTCTCTCTGGAGCCCTGACCGTCGGTGGCTTGGACCCTGTTCCCGATACCGGTGGGCTACAATTTTTTATATTTTTAAATGTTTTTTATATTGTTTTTTTTTTTTTTTTAAATGTAAATTATTTGTAAAAATATAAATAAAGGAAATCAAAATTATAGGTCATATTTAAAATAAAGTAAAAACACAAATCATAATTCATTAAAAAAAAACAAATCATAATACATTAAAAAGAGCATGGAACACAAATTATCATAAATTTAAAAAAAATAATTAGAAACAATAATCAGAATAATAGAACCATATAGTATAATAATCACATCAATTTCCCTAAAACCATTCTTTTCATCATCATTTCAGCCGAAAGACGTCCACTGCTGGACATAGGCCTCCCCCAAGTGTCGCCACATTGACCGGTCCCGTGCTCGCATCCAGCGGATCCCTGCAACCTTCACCAGGTAATCGGTCCACGGTCCACCTAGTGGGAGGCCTTCCAACGCAGCGTCTTCCAGTTCGCGGTCGCCACTCCAGAACTTTTCGGCCCCATCGGCCATCCGTTCTGCGAGCAATGTGCCCTGCCCACTGCCACTTAAGTTTGGCTATTCTTCGGGCTACGTCGGTAACCTTGGTTCTCTTGCGGATCTCCTCATTTCTGATTTGATCACGCAAGGAAACTCCGAGCATAGCACTCTCCATTGCCCTTTGGGTGACTTTAAGCCTTCTGATGAGGCCCATTGTGAGCGACCACGTTTCGGTCCCGTATATAATCACTGGCAACACACACTGGTCATAGACTTTCGTCTTGAGACACTGCGGTAAGTTGGACGAGAAGATACCACGCAACTTCCCGAACGCTGCCCAGCCGAGTCGGATTCGACGATTGACGTCTTTCTCGAAGTTAGACCTACCTAACTGGACCATTCTTTTAGGTCATAATAATGCCTGGTCGGTTAGCCAGCCTTTGAGTTTAGTTTTAAAAACAGTGTCAGACGTCGCGCTCAAAATATTATCCGGTAGCCGGTTGTATACTGATGGACCCGTAACATGAATCAACATTCCAGACTTAGATAGTGTGTGTGGGTAGCCAGCTAATTTGTTTCTACCACGAGTACAGTAATTATGTCTATCTCCGCGTTTATTGCACTCGTCTAGATGGTGCCTAACGTATACCGCCGCCTGTAATATCACCATAGCGGGAACAGTCAATATTTTTAGCCGTTTAAAAAATGTGGATAGCCCCTCTGCACACTGTACACTGTTATTACTAGACACAAGCTCTTTACAACTCAATTGACTATCGTTGCTTCAGGAATGGATCCACATAGTCGTCAAGAATTTAAAATGAAAAGGTCGTAGTAGTAAACATACCGTAGATATTATTTTATTTGTATTATTTACGTTTATTATAATTATGCTGATAGCTCTGAGTGAAGAGAAATGATTAATTTATGTCTTCCTCTGTCAAATATGAGTAGGAATATTTTACGTTACAGATGGTGTAATTATTCATAGCCAAAACATAAATATGTCAAACGAAATCAACATTCGTGTAAAAGTGAGATGAGTTTCGAACTTTAAGATAGGACAATGCCTAACTATATACTTTTGAGCATCGATTCAACATCAGCTAAAGGGTTGACCCTTTAGTAAACTGTGTTGGCTCGGCGTTCAGTCTGGACAGGTGCAGTTGAATTCTAATAGTTTACATGGAGCGACTGTCTATCTGACCTCTACAACCCAGTTACTGAGGAACACCTTAGTAAGACTGGCTGTCAGACTTTCGGGCACTTAGGTTTAGATACCTGTGATCGATCATATTTTTGCAGAGTGATTTATTATCTTTTGTACGTGTTGTTTGTGTACCCTATACCAGAATTAAACAACTGCAATAGATACCCATTTGGTCTCCTATTCTGAAGCCAAACAGATGCAGTAGCAAAGATCAAATAAGATCTACTCTCGCCTGTTAACCAAACTAATGACAGTATACCCTGAAACCAACGGCAAATTATGATGAAGCGCTGTTAGTTCAAACGCGGCGGGCAATCTGTCATCTACGACCGCAGCCGTCCCGCAGATGTCCCCGAGATGACACGCGAGATGTTATAAACATGTTATGAGCAGTGTAGGTATTTATGATGAAGTTGCTTTTATCTTGTGTCTAGGATCAAAAGAGATTTTATCAGTGGTTTTGTGAAGTAAGAGAGAGATTTTTGGTGGAGATCTCAGAAATATAAATCTGAGAGATAGATGTAAAATATTGATGTTTGGACCAGATATGGTAGTACCTACACCTAAAGTTTGTGGAAAGGTAAAGAAAGGGAAGAATGAACAAGTACATGACATAAGTTTAACTTTGAACAGCAATCAATAGGTTTGATAAATGATCTGGAAGGTTGAAAGAGCTTCGTTTTTTTTTTCTAAGTACATTTAAGCACTTTACTTCCGGACGATGCATCTAGGCATGAAAGAAAAAAATAGTTTGAATGTAAGGATCTGAGCAGGTGGCGGTCTGTGATTACCGTCATATACCATGTGGATAATGAGAAAAAGGCATGAGTTTATATGTACTAATACTAATAACGGGATATTTACCATTTTTACTGTAAACACACACACACACACGCGCGCACGCACACTGTGTGTACTGTATTAGTATTAATAGTAATGTTAGTGACCATGATAGTTTAAAATCTTACACCTCTTTATTTATTTATTTATTTATTTATAACAGCTCTTGAAGATGAGTTTGAATTAGCCAAGCACTGTTGTACTATTCAAACATGGTCTTCAATTTTGAACACCGTTACCTATATATCCTTCCTCCAATTCAACCTCACCACACTGCCACTGCAGATAGGTACTTCACCCATATTGAAGTACCGTCATAGTAAATCATAGTGCACCGCACTTGGCTCCAGCATCAATGGACAGTCGCGCGCGCATTGGCGGCCGTTTGGAATAACTACTGATTGCAGATAAAATGATTAATTATCATATAGATGTTATCTACAGATTATGGAAATATACAAATGCAATCCACATGCTTACATGCGTGCTGAAAATGTCTATCAGTGTGTCCAGAGTGCCCAGAGGGCCTCGCTAGACAAATTGGCATTCTGTCATGTCAACGATAATGAAGCGATGAAACTGTTGAAAATAATTGGGGCTGACATACGCTAAGTACCGAAAAGCTTAAGTCAATCTTGTCTTTTCGTTGTAAAATTAAAAAAACTCTTAAAAAAAACATTGGTTGCTAGTTAAGGCCCTTAGGACATTTTGAAATTAATGGTTGCACCTCCTGGAAGTGATTACAAGAAATCCATCAAAATAGACAAGTAAATAAACACAAAACTATGTTCTTCTATGAGTGTAGAAATTCAGGAGGCCGAGATCAGTAGGTACATTAAGTTTGATTTAAATCTTTTGGGGTTTTCTTGAATTGTCATTGACACAACTATATTGACATAAATATTTTTTGTTGTTCATTTAACAAGAACTGCTGCATTAATAAAGTAACAAGAGTAATAGCGATTTGAAAAATTACAAGAACCAAGAAGTGCTACGAGTTACGCGCAGGACAACTGTAGCACGTAGCACTTCTTGGTCCTCATAGTTCGTAGCATGGCGCTACGAGCTACGAACCAGAAAACCAAGAATCTTGATTTTAAAAATAAATTATTTGATGGCAAATTACAGACCGCCTAAGTTTGATAGTAGTTACTGTTAAAAAAACAATAATTAGGTATGAAAATTCGAGTGCAATTTCAACTTCAGAATGTTTACATAATCATTGAACTAGTTAATAGCTACTTAGATATGAAAGTAAAAGTGTGTGTTTTAATTCTATAAATCCAGCTCACGTACTAATTAAAAACAATAATTTACAAACACTTTTCTATTAAAAATCGCGAGCTAAGAATTAGAGCAATATTTCAAGCAGTATATCGAGTGAAAATAAACAAAACATCCCTTTTAATGGACGGTTCCGTATTGTTAGTGTAATTAATTTTATTCAATACTTACTCCTACCACGTCAATATTAAAAATTATATCTGCGTTTGATCCGATTTTCTTTTAATATTCGTGTTGTTTATTTATTTTTCATACCGTACGTAACGTTGCATCGTTTTGAACGTGTGTATGTTTCTGCTGACGTTACTCGCAAATCTCATAAGTATTGGATTTGCTTTTCCTTTTACAAATGAGTTACAGTAATATTTGGTCAATAAATAAGGTTTAATTTTAGAAATCGGAATGTTTAGTAGGCTAGGATTATCGGTTATTTGTCTATTTGGTTTGCTGCGCCTGAATTTCGTAAATAGATTGTTTTAACGGGATTTATTTTCAAAATAGTTGATCGTTAACATTGCAAAGCTTTTCTGAGCTTATAGGGCTCCTTGTTTGGCAACCCAATACTTGAGTCTTCATCAAGATTCTAAAACTTTGTATGGATTTAAACAATACCTAATATTTTCTTTTATACGGTGAGCATGAAGGACCAATGTTTAGCAGTAAACATAACAGCTGATACGAATTCTTATAAAATAATTTAAATATAAAAATTTAACAAACCTTGTTTATCCAATCTCACCATAAACACTGGCCACTTCAACCAATAAATAAAACTAATATTCTGTCTTAATAATCTGTCACTCACATCACAAAAAAATGGGCGCCAAACATATGGCGGGAAAAAGTTTAGGGTTAGAGAGCGCGACCGTTTACCCTGACACAACGAACTGTTGTGTCGGACTGAGCCCTGACATAATAAAATTAAGCATTTACACTGTGAACCGACTCACGAGACGTTTTCGTAATAACCATAGCAGATTGCAATGTGCGGCCATTTATTGAGAGTTAATTTGGCAACAGTGGCATGCCAAATTATTTTATCGCGCGCCATTTGCTGCCATAGCAGACTCAGCCTAATGATGACAAAGGCGTATTTACTCAGTCAGCGCTGAAGAACGAACCCGGCTACAAAATTATGCTTTTCTTTGATGTTAAAATTGATAGTTAAGGTCGTAACCTATTAAAATTATGATCGTTTTACGTCGCTTGAATTATTTTGCGAGTGTCTTCTGTCTAATTAATGTGTCAGTTGTAGGGTTTGATTTACAGATCTCTCTCTCTCTCTCTCTCTTAACATTTCAAGCACTATTACAAAATAATACTAAGGTTTATCAAAGATTAACGCATGCTCGACACTAAGCTCTACAAAGCAGTGGTCAACAAAGTATTTTTGTCATGAATCATTAAAAAACTATTATTTAGTTAATTTGCTTTTTCCCCGGACTTTGCCTTCGCAGGTTGAGGGAAAGTATGAAGCCGCAAAACAGCCTAATATTAAAATACAAAATTCAAATATTTTTGATTAAAAATAAATATTGATTTGTTCATAATAAGCCAATAATTTTTTGTGTTTCACGGTGAAACACATACAATTTTCAATAAATTTTCCATGAAAATTTTAGGGACTGCTCACACCATAATTAGTATTTCATCACTATCCACAGCCAGATTTCACCTACTGCTGGGGTGCGAGAACCTGGAGTTTGAGAGAAACAAATAGAGACCCTAGGTATTTGTGTCTCTCAAACTGCACGTTCTGCGCCAGCCCCATACAGTCGCCTAATTTCCCATTATTTTTACCATGTGCTAAAGATTACGCGCTGGAGGGACGAAATCAAATCTGCATTGAACGGTTTCCTACACGTATGTACCACAACTGCCGTGCCAGAGGAAATTGGACGGATTGTGAAGCTTGCCACTACCCCTGATGTGTCGATCACGACCACTTTTTCAAGAGTGTAGTGACTAAGAAGAAAAGACTACAACCATATTGTTTTTTTAATCTGGAAGCTTGTGACTGTCATAACAACACACGTTTGTATATTTAGCAGCATCAAACAGTAGGCGATTTCCCGGAAAATTTCGTCCATCTGCCTCCAACAACTGCTAAAAGTATTTAATTTTAGTAATGGCAACTCATTGTTTTGCCGCTTAATTTTTGTTTAAACCTTCAAATGTTCTTGGATAAACATATTTGTGAATCATTAAAGTAGATGAATTCCCGGAGGTATTTCCGGAACAAATGGGATCGCTTTTAAAAATAATATGACTAATGTAATTTTTTTCTTTGAAATGCTTGGAATAAACTACCCACAATATCCTTCCGGTGCGTCCTGCGCAGTCAGTCTCTTCATCGAAGCAGGTGCAATGTGCATAGGGCAAACGTCGGAAAGCTTGTCGATCAAGGAATAATCGGATAAAGTAGGTATATATATATCTGTACTTACCTATTAACGTCCGGTTTTCATCACAGAAGGCCTGCATATTTCATTTCGGTCAATCACAGGAAAAACAAGAGACCCAATGTGGATTTCAGCCAATGTTGACGGTTAATTTCACGTGCGGGAAATTTTTTTTCGGCTTTTCACTCCCATCGTTTCCGCATTGGTGTAATCCGGGTCCAAGTCCCTCTGTGCTTTCGTCCAAGTCATGCGGGCGATGTGGACTGTTGCTGTTTCAAAGGTCTCTCCAAGGTATCCGTTCACCTTGGTCATAATGACTGAACTAGCACGAGTTAGTCTTGCATAAGTTAATAGTAATTAGACACTATTACCTATTGTATTTTATGGTCATAGCCTTTATAGGCCCTTTACTGGTAAGTACTTGCTTATTTTACTACCCACATGATAAGGAGATAGCTTGGTAAATATAAAGGTGGTTGAGGCCTGCTGTCCAGCAGTAGACTGCGATAACCTGGGTTGATGGACCTACTTAAGAACTCTACGAAGCGCACCCTACCTACTATGAAAACACAGATGGTAAATTCAAAGGGTTTTTACGGTATTTTATGATCATAATATTTAGATTCCTGTCAGGTATCTTTGTTTTTCTAGGAAGAAATATGAAACAAACATGGCTCGTTTTCGCTCGTCTCGTTTCCTTTTAGGGATAAGATCAGTACCTATATAGAATAGGTAGAGCATCACGCCTATATTCTCCGAAAGGGTAGGCCAGGACCTCAGGCTCAGCAATTGCACATGCGAAGAAGTGAGTAGGTAGGTACTTATTAGACCAGCGAGGCAGTCAGTAGAAGTAATTAGGTACATTACTTCTACTGACTATACAATCCTTTATTTAAGTAGGTATCTAGGTACTTATAATTCAGTTTAAATAATCGCAGCGCCACCCATATATAGACCAAGATTTTTTTTGTCTTCAGTAAGCATGATCTTAAAATAAACAATTAATTTTGAAGTCGTTTTCATAACACCAAGCCTGTAATCCCCGAAGGGTTAAAGGTATAAAGGCAGTAGTATCTTGTCTACCAACAATTTTACAGTTATGTTTAACTCCCATTTAACAGGGGGCGTGTCTATTGCTATCATCAGAATAGATCCAGAATTCAAGACGGATTTCTACTAAGCTCTGCTCATATTATAAAATCGTCAAATTAGGACATTCGCCGTCGGGTGCGATGATCGCCCTCGCGCATTCCGCGATCATATTTATGATAGTCTAATCTGGCCGCTCTCATAATAGACTTGTCTCTACGAGGGTACAGGAAGAATAATAAACAAAGGAGGGTCATTAAAACGGCTATTTCGGAGCGTCTACACGTCTGTGCGCGACCAACTAGGCAGAGGCAGCCGGTGCTACAGCGGGCTTGGCGTAATGTAAAGCGAAGAGCGATTTATTGTGTGTTGTGCTTGACGTGCTTGTATTGACAGTTTATGATAACAATTTATTGTTAGATGGTTCTGACGATTTGATAGCCTAAGCGTTTTTATTGTAGGTATTGTTTTGTACCAAATAAGTAATTTTCTCTTGCAATAAAGCGACACACCCAGTCATCACAATGGGTATCATCCCCTCTGCTCTCCTCGCAGTGGTTTTTTAGTAGTTAACCTGCAGAAGTAATCTAGTAGAGAAGCCTTGAGTCATCACCTTCAACTCAACATATCATCATCATCATCATCATTTCAGCCAAAAGACGTCCACTGCTGGACATAGGCCTCCCCCAAGTGTCGCCACATTGACCGGTCCCGTGCGTCTCGCATCCAGCGGATCCCTGCAACCTTTACAAGGTCATCGGTCCACCTAGCACTCAACATATCACAACATTACATTACCATAATTGGTGCATGTTGTGGTAGCCTGTAAGTAATTGTTGCACTTATAAACGTACTATTAAGAAAGTTTGATCTTAAATGTTTTGTGTAAACAATTGTTGGCTAACCTGAATAAATAAATAAACTCAAGCTATCACAGTCCATTGCTGCATTCGAGTTTCCCGCTTCAACATCCCATCCCAGCCTTAATCAGATAGTCGCGCGTCGTTCCATCAAGATGGGAACGACCATGGTAACTCCATTCCAACCAGATGGGATAAAATGGAGTTCAATGAAATTGTTTCTCCAGTAACTTGCACCAAACAATTTCTGGCACGACAATGAGATCGATGCATGAGATGTATTTATATTTGAGAATACTTAAGCGTTATGTAAGTGCAGCACAACCACACTGGGCACTGGGTCGACAACCTAATAACTGCTGGCAACACTTTGTATGTTCATATTCAGCTCCGCATTTTTGTTTGTCAGCTATTTTTTTTATCTCTGCGTTGAAGGTAACTTGTGTCACTTGGTCTACATCTGTTAGTTGGGTAAAGTTCAGAAATCTTCTCAATATATCGCAGTCCACTTGTGGATATAGGCATTTCTGAAGCTGCGCCATGACATCCTGTTCTGAGCCTTCTGTATCAAGTCTCATCTTTTTAATGTCGCCGGTCCATTTAGCTGAGAGGCGTCTCACGTTTGCCGATACGCGATCTTCACTCCTGGAGTCGTTTGCTCCACCACGTATCGGTCCTACGACAAACTTGGCCAACCTCGCTTCGGCTTACTTATTCTACTTATGCAAGCTATGTTGTTATTTCAAACTGGATCGATTTAACTCACAGCGTCTATCTACCTATTTAGGACTGATCCCTGATCTCTCCGCTGCGACTAAAGGCGCTGTGGAAGTGGCAAAGTTTTGAGCCGATACTATTAAGAAATACGTGTCGTGCCACACTAAGAAGTTGAAGACTGATAAGGAATGAAAAGGTGTTCAAATAAAGCAAAGATTAGGAAACTATAAAACGGTTTTATTTTCAATTTACAATAATATTACATGTTACTTGACGACGTAAAAACTGTATTCATTGTATTGTATACTATTTAGCACTTTTATGATTAAGCTTCAAAGTAGTAGCAATGGAATTATTTAAAGTATTTTCTCTTAAATATTTTAGGTAGGTATAAGTTTATATTTGGAAATAAACTTCATCTATGTTGTGCACCATTTACAAACATAATACGCACCGTATTATTTTCCGTTGTGACAAGACTTTCAAGAGACTAGATTATTACTTCAATCATAATCTCAGAAAAGCTTAAATACATTGAGTGGCGTATGCATTATGCAGTGTCTCAGCTATTTTTTAGCACACCATGACAACACTGTGATCGCGACAGTACAGTAAAATTATTTTGAGTTACAATGCTGCTTTATGCTGATGCTTGCCATAACAGGTAAAATAAAAGGGCAAGGTTACTTTTATATTGAGCCTCTTATCGTCTATTTTAGCGACGGATATACAAGGCATTATGGAGTTTAACTCCTGCAATTTCTAATTATGCATGAAACTTACAGCTTAAAAGCTCGTTCACAGTATGGTCGCAGGATTCCGTTTATTCAAATAGAAATTATGCTCTACGGTTTCGGTTTCTGTTTACTGTCCGTCACTGCCAGTTGAGCCTCCGGCAAGGTATTTGGAAGCATATATACATATTTACACAATTTTAAAATTTCAACATTAAAATTTTACATGATACCACTAAATTCGTTCTCACGTGTTCATATAACAAGTGTTTATTACTATTTATGAAATAAATTTCTGGAAATCATCAATATTTAGATGAGCAACTGATCAATAAAATCTACTAATATAGTAGGAATTTCTTAAATAGCAACATTTGAATCATCTATTTATATTCTTACCAACTCTTATTATAATAAGTAAGGCACGGTAGAGATGAGCTACAGCACTGCGTTTATTGTATATGTTACTGTTTATACAGTATTTTTTTAATAATGGGTAACGATCCCTCCAGGCTATTCCTTCACTATCACATGAAGAATCTTTTTGTCACAAATCATAATTAAAGTAGTTGTGCCTCCTCTCCAAATCTCTGATTTCCACGATATCAGCCTTCAATCTTAATTTAAGTATCTCCCTCCATATAGCCTCACGGTGCTCTTTGTTTGTTATACCCATGCGCAACAGTGTGTTGTCATTGATTCGGACTAAAGCTCTGCCAGTTATGTCATGCTGGAATAAAGAAAGGTTCATAAGTAGGTATCTATTTCACAAAGTTGAAATCTAGAGTAGATGAGACTTGTTCAATATTCATGTCACACTTGAACTAGTTCATTGCACTGTAAGGGTTCTCTGCAAACATCTTCTATCATCAATGCACATTATGTGCCGACGATACGACATCAACCAATCGATGTTTAAACAAGAGTAACATAGAAGCAGAAAATAATAATGAATTACAAAATGACTGCATTTTGTAATTCAATTTAAATAAAACTAAAATTGTACAGTTTCAAACACATACTATACTATACTACACTTATACTATATACTACACTTAATCCGATTTACATACTTTATGACAATATCGTTTTACAACCAGTACAATCAACTTCATTTTTAGGTATCGGTATTGATAACAAATTAAACTGGAAAGGATGTGTCGATAAAATAAATGTAGTAAACTGGACAGATTTTTATTCTCTCTTCGTAAATTAATATAGCCAGTAAAGAAATGGCCCTTAACGCATAACATGGATATGTCTCGTCAGTGTTGCGTTATGGTTTAGTTGTAAGGAAAGGTAAAAGGTAAGGTTATTTTAAATAGTTAATTATTACAAGTAGTCTTAGTTATCGCATTAGGTTTGTAACCTGTAATGATAGTGTAAGAGTTTTAAATAAATAAATAAATAAGGGGCAATTCAGTGGAAGTAGGCTTTCATAGTGCAAAAGAAATGTATTAGAGCCATATGTGGAGCTGACTATTTAAACCACTGTAAACCGTTATTTAAAGAATTAAAGATACCCCCATAACCATGTCTCTACATATTTGAAATTTGCTTATTTGTAAAAGGTAGGGTCATTGCGCCGGTTAGCGACCAGTTAGTTGAGTTTCCCACATTAGATGAGGAAAAAAAAATGTTGTCTACACGCAAAATAGTATATGTTAATGTGAATTGGTCCCAAATATAGTCTAGTTTGGATGCAAAACATAAAATAAAATACATTAGTACAAAAATATTTATAAAATGCTGAAAAAGTGAAAATATAGCGAAAACGTCGGTTAGCGACCACTTTCATCAGTTTACGACCACCATGAGCCGGTTTGCGACCGCCCTTTTTAATATGAAAAATATGCTATTAAAACAATTATAATCGCTTTAAAAATATTTTAATTTTTGCCTCTTAATAAAAACAAATATGGTAATCCTTTGGTGTAATGTTTTCTTATAATTAAAAAATAACAATCTTACATTTCGTAGGAACTTAGTCATAGCTGTAATAGAATTAACAATCATTAGTCAAACAATATCCTTAATATGTAGTATAACATTTAAAAATAATCAATATCAATATTTTCAAGTCATCTGGTTTTTAAAATTATTTTAGGAATCGTATTCCGCGTTTCAATAAGTTGTTGCTAGAAGAAGCCATACCTGACGAGTGGTGCAACACTTCGCTGGTGCCCATCTTTACAAATAAAGGTGATGTGCTGGAGTGCAATAACTATAGAGGAATAAACCTAATGGCGCATATGATGAAAGTTTGGGAGAAAGTTATTAAAAGACGACTGAGAGAAGAGTGAAATTTCACGAAACCAATTCGGTTTTATGCCTGGTCGGAGAACGATGGATGCCATTTTTGCCACCCGCCAGCTGTGCGAGAAATACAGAAGTGCGCACAAAAACTTGGACATGGTGTTCATCGACCTCGAAAAGGCATACGACCGGGTACCTCGTGAGGTTTTGTGGTGGGCCCTTAAAGGGAAAGCTATGCCTGGGAAGTATGTGCAGTTGATCCGAGCGATGTACAGTCGGTGTAGTACCCAAGTCCGGTCTACAGCGGGCACTACCGACAGCTTCAATATGGCTGTCGGCTTGCACCAAGGGTCGGCTCTAAGCGCTTACCTCTTCCTGGTGATAATGGACGCACTTACGTCGGACATCCAGGAAGAGGCTCCCTGGTGTATGCTGTTTGCCGATGACATTCTGTTGGTTGCCGAGAGTGGCCTAGAGGTCCAGAGCAGATTGGAGGTGTGGTGGCAAAGACTGGAGAATGTTGTCCTGAAAGTCAGTAGGACCAAAACAGAATACTTATTCTGTGATTTTGGCGGTCTCTCCAGTCCTGTGCCCATAACACTTGCCGGAACGCCCATACCGATCTACGTTGATGGATGGAGAGGAAGAGGAAGACCAAAGAAACGATGGATGGATTGAGTGAGGAATGATATGAAAGTTAAAGGAGTAAATGATAGCGTGACGGTTGACAGAGGAGATTGGAAGAAAAAAACGTGTTGCGCCGACCCCAAATAACATGGGATAAGGGCAGGAAGATGATGATGATATTCCACGTTTCTTATTCAGAATTAAGCCAATCTTGTGTCGTGGTCCTTGGGATCTGATACAGTCTACATGTTTCTCTTATTCCCTTCCCTTCTATTCGGATATCATCGAGAGCTTTTTTCAGGGCTTCTTCAGTGTACTGGATAGTCTTTTTCTTTTTTTTGTAGACTCTATATTATTTGGGAGCTCCATCTAAAAAAAAAGTAATACATAAAATAGTTTATTGTTGTTTTTATGACTAATTTTGTTTTAAACTGAAAAATAATAATATTTAGGTTTCGACAGATTATGTACAACCACATGGTTGCTTGTTAAAATAATTTTTAAACGGACGTGGTGGCATACTTAATGAACTTTCATACTTATTTCTGTTAGCGACCGTTATTTCTCTCATACTAAATTATAGTGGTCGCAAACCAATGTCTTTATTTCGATTATTTTGGTTTGCGACCACCTGTTTAGCACCCAATTTTGTACGTAAATTAAACTAAGTTCTTTCAAAGAAACTGGTGGTCGCTTACTAAAGAACTACATAGAAAAACGTTTACAATGCTACATTCAAAATTGTAACAGTCCTGTATGAAGCATTAGGATCATATTAATCAAAATAAAATAATGCAGTTCTCGTCGGTTTGCGACCATGCGGTCGCTAACTAACGTTTTTGATAAATAAGCATTTCGGTTACCGACCACTTGATTTTATCTTAATAATAGGTTTAAAAATAGCAAAATACAACTAAATAATAAGCAAAACTTATCGATTGTACAATTTAACATCTAACTTGTGTGTAAAACATGAATTATGTAATAATACTTACCTTTGAGCGCCGCGCGCCGTGTTATTTTTTCTCTAACTCGCCGTACGTTTACTCACTACTGAATCAAGACGCGCACTGAGAAATTTATTTTCGGAGCTGGGTTAACCCATTTGTTTCAAACTGTGTAAATTCTTATTTCATAATTACTTATAAAGCACGTTAGACTTATTTTTTATTTATGTTACCTCTACAAATACTATTATCTTGATTTAAAGAAACTTAGTCCGTCAAATGGTCGCCTACTGAAGGTGGTCGCGCTACCGGCGCAACGACCCTATTCGTATTTATTTAAGTGAACATGATTCCCAAGGAATCGAAGAAAGAAAAAGAGACTTCGTTTGTATAGTCGAAATGCCTACTGCATGGCGATAAAGATTTTCAATAAGCTGCCACCACATATCAGACAGCTACCTATAAATAAACATGAAATATTTTCTTGGTTTCTGGACATGTGTTTCTTCTCTGTTAGCGAATTCATTGACCATAAGTTTTAATAATTCATTTATAATTCCTTTAATCATATAAATCACCTACATCATAGTAAATATAAAATTATTTTTCATTTTTTTTAAATTTAAATTGTAAGATCTTTATGTACCTACCACATACTCAGAAATAAATGATATTCTATTCATCTTGCTGCTTTGATTTGTAATCTTAAGAGGGCCCTTCCCGGTCTGTCTATCGTCATCGCGAGCATGGTCGAAAAGCTTGTTGTATCATCCAGAGCCACAGTGGCGATGTTTTTTCAACTCAGAGGCCCCGACCCCGCACGAATCGTCTCTCGCGCACCTCATACCGCCTAATGCGACAACATTGAACGATAAATAGTGTTCGAAAATTTCATAAAGTTTTCCAGGAAATACGTGTTTTTGAATAAGGCTTACAAGTTTGTGAAATTAATATTTGTCATTTAGAATCCCCATTACATTTGCAAGGTTTCTATTCTTTATTCTTTATTGCACACAAAAAAAATTACATACAAATTGCAACAATATAGCTTATGTACAATGGCGAGCTTAACCCAGAATTGGGTTTTCTTACAGCAAACCAAATTTTTACTGTGAGATTTGCAGAAAAGGACTTAAGTGCATTAACACATTGTGTTACTTAAATTAATTAATGTTACAAACTAAACTAAATACATACAATATAATATACGTAATACATATTGTACACATATATATTTACATATCTATAAAATCCTATATAATATACATACATACATATTGATCATGTTGACAGGAAATGTTCCCTTATTCCTCTCTTGAACACCTCTAACGAAGGGCTATCCCGCAAGGAGTGTGGAAGCGAATTCCAATGGCGCACAGCGCGAACAGTAAATGAACCATCATACCGACTTGAGGAGTGGGGAGGGAAACGAAGGAGAAGAGATGAAGATGAGCGACAAGGTTTACCTCTAGGTACAAGATACTCAAAGCGTTCCTGAAGATACGAGGGAGCTTTAGGGTTATGGAGAACAGAAAAGAGAAAAGAGAGAGTGTGTAAATCTCGACGCCGCCGAATAGGTAGCCACTTCAGTTGCTTCCGAAATTCCGACACATGGTCGTACTTACGAAGCCCGAAAATGAAGCGGATGCACAAATTCTGCAGACGTTCGAGCTTATCAAGAAGTTCTTCAGTCGCGTCAAGAAAACAGACATCGGCATAGTCTAGAAGAGGAAGAAGAAGAGACTGAGCAAGAGTAATTTTAGTCTGAAACGGCAGGAACTTCTGAAGACGCTTAAGTGACCGATACGAACAAAACACCCTCCTGCTTACTTCAGCAATGTGAACATTCCAAGATAGGTTACAGTCCAAGAGTATACCTAAGTTTTTAACTTTCTTGGAGTAGGCTATAGCGACTCCATCGTACACAACAGGCGGGAGGGCCCGATGACTCAATAAATTGACGAAGTATCTGCCACCAATAATGAGAGCTTGTGATTAGTTGGGTTAACTAGTAGTCCAAAATTTTTAGCCCACAGACTGATGATTCTATCACAATGTTTTCTTTACTTTTACAATTTATGAGTACCTACAATATGAACGGCCAAAGTTTAGGTAAATATGTGCAAAATAGCAGATTTTTAGAGGCTTATACTGAATTTGTTCCTCCAAATTTTTACTTTTTGCTTTGATAGAAACCTAGATATAGTGCACTAAGATACCTATTAGTTAAAAAAAATCAAAGATTATATGAAAAGTATGATGGGTTGGCCGCTCTTAATTTTATTTATAGCTTTACTGGCTTCCGTCCGTGACATGAGGCATTACCAGTGAAAGAATTTTAGAAATTAGATATTTGATTTCTGAATTTACATCCTACTAATGTTACAAAAAGGTAAAGTAAGTTTCCATTTACAAATAACACCTGTTATATAATATTATATTATAATAATATAATATAATATTAAGGTAGATTTGAAAAAAATAAAGTAATAAGGCCTTTCAGAAACCTAAGAGGAAAATTGAGTCAAAATTACAAGTACTGCCACCGCTCAGCTTACACAGTGACACACAATTTTTGTAATGTTAGTTTATTTATTTTATCTTGAATCATTGATAAATTTGTTATAATCTTAGAACAGTGAGAGATCTGACATGAAGTAAAATGAAGCATGTGATTTTTGTAGGAAGCTGTACAAGTATTAGTTGTTATTATTTTATTCCATCTTAAAATAAAATTAGTATGTAAATTTTCAACATTACCAATTTAGTACTTATTGAAAAAGTTATTTAAAAAACAATGAAAATATTTGAAATGGCTGCCCAGTAAAGTTTAACATAAATCATATCTGTTACTACTCTATGATTATGACGAATTTTAATGCATGTTACTGACTCATTAATTTTCATGAATAAGTCTGGGTTGTACGCTGAAACAAATTCGCCTGTTGTTGGTTTACATTTCATGTTGCATTGCATAAGGCTGGTCAGCTCAATCATGTTACATTTCACGTTTCAATACACCAATGTGTACCCGGCATAAGATAATGTATCCATTTGTATAATTGAGGGTGTACACCATTCTGCCTGACCAACATTTTTTTTTTAAATAAATTAGAAAGTAGTTACCTCATGGAACCTTTCCCAGTATAGATTATAATAGTCACTGCAATGTCGACGCAGCCATTTCTGGACATCGGCTTCTGTCCACAAGTATACTGCCTTTGGGCGTGTTGTTTTTGTCTGGAAAAACAATGAAGGTGTATCAATGTTAATGTAACAATGGTACATTATCTGTTAGCTTAAACTGGAAGAAACTAAGCTCATGCTTTAGAATGAATCATCATCATTAAGCCTGTAACTCTACAATGTAACACTTTCTAAGATATGTTTACCTTTGATTTGTTTGAGTTCAAGCTCGAATCTTCCACCATTTTCGTCACTTATCTCTACAGTAATACAACGAGTTATCTTTTAAATTCACATCTATGACATACAAATGAGCCTATGATGATTAAAGATTCCCAGAAACTATATTAAATTATTTCTTTTTTAATTAATATAGAATTATCAACAAAGTAATCACCACTATCCGGTTTTGACCCGTTTTGACAATGACATTAGACGAACTCCAATGATCTCCAAAAGTTGACACTACTTGCGTTTGGATACATGATAGTGGCATTTTGTTTCAAATATTACTTTTGTCTCAGAAAGTCAATCATATTTCTTAGTCAACTTATTTGGAAATTGTTTAAAACGTCTTAAATTCGTACAATTCATCACATTTATTTCATCGAGTTAAAACAACCAACTACTAAAACTGAAAAGTAACAAGGTAGTTCTCAATTTCTCATCCTTAGCATTGCAATTGCAACATTAACGGCTGTCATCTGTCAGGTATGGTAGAATTTGTTCTCTTGTCAATGCGGAAAAAATAAAACGATTCAGTCTAAAATTCCAAGCCAAGAATCATAAAATATCAATGTAGAATTAACACAATGGCACAAAATCTACAGAAGAAGCCCTCCAAGGGCATTTTGAAGTCGTCGCGGAGTATTGACGGGCAAGACACAGGAACGCCATCCACAAGCAAGCGATCGAAAGAGCAAAGGTTCGATGAGATGAATATTATGGAAACTTTTCATCCTGCGAATAAAGATTATGGACATATGAAGGTGGACGAGCCTAAGACCCCTTATTCAGAAGCCGTGGACGGTGATTTGGTGCCGACCGACGAACTGGACGCGAACATACTGGCGGCGAAATTGGCAGCCAGTATGAATAAGCCGCCGAAATGTGTAGAACCGCAAGATGCGTGTGCTAGTGACGAGGACATGGAGGAGCCCGAGGAGGAACGCAAGAAGCGGCTCGAGTTCGAGAAGAAGCGAAAAATGCACTACAATGAGTTCCAGGTGAGTTGACAAACGAGTGCATGTTGTGGGTGTGAACTGACGATTAGGTCACCGTTTGCGGTATTGCAATAATTTTCAAATTCGCATGCAGGTATAGGTGAGTCAGTACTATCATCACTGAACTGACATATTTATTGTAGAAAATTGATATTTTAGCAATATTTTATCTTATCTCACTTATTATTCTAAAGTATTTCTACATTGATACTGTCTTGATAAATTTGATTATTAGACATTGTATAATGAAGCCTAAACTAAGAGCTAACTGTGTGCATGCTGTAATGCCTAGTAATGAGTTATTATATGCTTCCATAAATAGGAACTTGGCATTGTAAGTAAGGCTATTAATATGCTAGTCATGATCTACAGTTTGCACAATCGTTAATGATCTCATTATTACTTTCTAAGGTATCTATGGGTATTGTACAATTACTAGTCTGTCACCTTTTCAAACATGTTCTACTTGCTATTGTATTTAAACTACAAAGATAGTCTTATTATTATAAAATTATTGATGAAATGATTCTAGAACTATACAAAATCAAACATAAAATCTTTCAAATAGCCCATAATGTCTACTCTTTTCAAATACTGAGTGTTTTTTCTATTACAATAGACAGAATGGATTTACTTTATTCAGAAACTACAGGGTGCCATTTGCAAAGTTGATGGGATACTTAATTTAAGTACAGTAGTATAAAGTTGGCATTAGCACTGCGTGTGTGTGAATGTAGTAAATTAAAAGGGTTACTGATATTGCTGTCCTGTCTTAAAATTAAATAATAATTTAGTTTTAATTTCGTGAAAAAAAATCCAGTCCTGGATGAAGGATGCAGCACCAACGCCACCAACTAAAACTAAATATTTTGCATTACATTTAATGTTATGAATTTTGCAAACTAATGCCTGATTCTATAATTTATCTACTTGAACATGTGTAACCTTTTCTCGGTGACTCCGATAACTAACTTGAACTAGCAAGTTTATCTGCTCTCTGAATGGTATCTAAAGATAGGAAGATATGGACATATCATATACTTATGTACTTATGAAACTAAAATCTTATATTCCAGCATAAAGATGCGTTAAATACATGGTGGAATACTGATGCACAAACTGTAACCTTGTATTCATCATTCTGAACCCCCATAGAAATTCATCATCTATAATTTTTTTTTAAATCTGCTGTTCCATACATTTTGACCGTGTGGGCACTTTTGTAGGAAACAGCAGATTTTTTTTTCAGTTCAGTATGATGTACCTACTGAATATGTGGTAACCATTTGTGCATCACTGTCGAAGTAGAAGCAGGCCAAGTTACCTTAGTGCAAAAATATTTTTTCTTATTTAGTGTCTACTAATAACATAAAATAAACCACTACAAAACTCAAAGAAATCAGTAAACATGGTAAATTTACCGTTTCTAGTGTTAATAATAATCATAAAATAATGTCAACATTTTTCTGAGGCTGTTGGTTACATTACCAGACCAAAACCAATTTTGATACAATTTTTTTGATGTGAAATGCATTTAAAAGTTTGCCAAAAAACCCAAATTTACAGCAACATATTACTTAGTTTCTAGATAGTAAATATTGCATAGTATCTTTAAACAAAACAGATTAGTGCATTATGATTATTTTGTGCGCAAAGGTGATATGCAAAAGCAAGCCATAATAGCAGTTATTTTAATGAGATTATGATGATGATGGTTTAAGTGGCGTGCTGATTAGCTAAGTGATATAACCAGTTAGATTCTGATTGTTTTTCTTCAAACAACTTAATTTTTTACACCTTTATCTAGACCCATTCACTTTATCTAACTTCTGTTTAATATGTAAATACATATTAAACAGCAGTGAAGGTATAAAGTGAATTTCTTTTTATTTTGTGTTATCTGAAAGATACTGCTAAATCGATTAGTTTTCAATTGAAAGTGATTACCTTAGACCATTGCATGCACAATACACATTCAATGTTATAACTTGATTTTAATTTACAATGTGTTTATCCAGGCTACCTAATCCTATGTCCACATAATGTAATATCAACCTTAATCCATGTTTAGTTAGAGAGTGGACAAAACCTAGTATGCTTTGTCGGAACAATAATATTTACAGTATGATAAATGTCTCCTATCCTCCTATTACTACTATGTGAGGTCACTGTTTAAAAATAGGAATGCCCCCTTTACTTCCTGCAGTTTTTAGAGGCTATTAATAGATTTCTTTGATTACTAGTATCCTGTTCTGTAGCATTGTCCATTTATAGACATAACCACTCCAGTCAGCCACTTGTGGCTTATTTTAGCAATGGGTAACACAGTCAGTGCTTTTTGTTTTAATTGATGTGGTTTCCCCACACTCAAATTTTGTTGACTATTATTCCAGCTTATGGTGTTGCAATAAAAAGACCCAGTGTTTCAAAAATTTATTTTTTATAATAATGAAAAACCTATCAAAACACCTTGGAAGGATTACTTGGAAGAAGGATAGACTTAGAAGTTCAGTGCATTGGAAAAATTGTTTCTCAGTGCAAGATGACACAATTTGTAACTAAAATCTAAATAGGATAATAAGCTGTGAACACATCTCGTTAAGATCTTATTGCAACTAGAAGTTGATCTTCTGACCCATGTTGATGATCCCTTTGCAAGATGTCATGTGATAACGTTAATTGCTGTAATGTGACACATACATACGTGTATACTATGGTAGAGAACATAGTTTTCGACAGTTATGATGCAGTAATGCAAACATGATTTAAAAATGTTTAGGTACTCTCAATCTTCTTTAGCAAATTAAATTTTATTTTTGCCCCCTTGGTGTTGTTGAACTTTAAGAGTCCCTACGACGCAATTAAAAGTTTTAGTTGATTGAGTTTATGTCAACAAGCGATGAATGGATTTTAAAAGAGGAAAAATTAAGACCTACAATTCATTTTAGATATTGCACAATGAAACTAGGTCTTTATTACGAGTTTATATTAAATTACTACTTCCTCATATTAAGTGAATTCCATTACTTATTTGGTCTGCAATTATAAGATACTAGCGACCCGCCCCGGCTTCGGGTCAATATATATAAACATTCCTCTTGAATCACTCTATCTATTTCTGAAAACCGCATCAAAATCCGTTGCGTAGTTTTAAAGATCTAAGCATACATAGGGACAGACAGACAGCGGGAAGCGACTTAGTTTTATACTATGTAGTGATTTGCGGTATTTATTAGAAACTAAAACCAAATAAGTTCTTACAGAACAGTCACTGCCTTATCCATAACACACAACAAGTTATTATAAGTAATTTCAGAATTTTAGTAATGTGCACAAGTTATTATAAGTAATTTCTGACCTCCAGACAAAGACTAGTCTGTTAATATAGCCAAACTCTTCTTCCAGGCACTACAGCTAGCGAGGCAGCTGATGGCGCAAGAAGAAGAGGAGGATGACGATGAAGCACAACCGCAGAAAACCTGACTGCAGCAGACACAAGCACTTGTACATAACATGCGCCAAGGCTTCGAGCGAGCATCGACCACTGCGTAGACCAAGAAGTACCTACTCGAGTACCAGGAACACATTAACGACACCCCACGCGTCATAATTACTCACTGATGCTCATCATCACAATGGGGAAGGTCGGTCAAAGTTCATTGTAGATGGCGCGACTATAGCTAATGAGGCCAAGGTCATTCATCACATTCATAAACTCACGCCCTTTTCCCAAGGGGGTAGACAAAAGCTACAGAACGCCTTCTGCTATGATCCTCACATATTTCTTTTGCCTCGTCCAAATTCATACATCAGGTCAAGGTATTTGGAAATATATAATGACATTAACTTATTTTCAACAAATGACGGTGCTTGGAGCTAGCTACGACAGCGTCATTGGTTTCACAGTTACTTTCCCATAAAGAAACCAATGGTCATATGTGTGGTGGCGTGGCGTCTTGTTAATGTGGCTCTGCCTTTATTTGCGTCGTTAACAAGTATTAGATATTCTTTATTCAGGGATAATAAACGTTTTGGTGAAGTGTCTTACAATATTTTGCCTTTTCGTTGTGATCGGTTTGTAAGAGTGGATCTTTTAAGTGTATTTTGAATGTTGTAACATTTGCTCAGACGGTTTGTAAAAGTTTAGTTGGCATGTTAATAATTTCAGCCGAGTTTAGGCTTAAAATCATTTTAAAGCAAAGTTCAAGTAGTCATATCTGTTAAGTGTTTTGTATCACCATTTTGTGGCATTGCAAGGTATTAACAATTTAAGAAACTTTCACAATAACGGTTGCGGTTATACTTTGTAGTATTAGTTGCCAACAAAAGTAGCCACATTTGGATTTCAGCCAGATTTAAACTGATAATATATGCTTCCCAAGTTTGTTACCCACCTAAGTACCTACCTGCTATCACAATTTTTAAGTATCCATATCAGTCGTAGATCTGTATCTGATTTCATGATACTAGATCAAGATGAGATAAATAACTGTAGGTAGGTACTTAAACAGTCACTTCCAGATTAATGTGCGACGCTGTTGCGATGTGCTCAAACACTTCTTTCTTCTTACATAACGGTACTTCTTTGTCTGTAAGCTGTGGAAATAGCTTTTATGTCTCCGAAAAGTACTTGGATAACCATAAAAAGGCACTATCAAAACGGCATTTATACCTTATCCAGCAAAATACTATTTTGGTAAAGACTACTCACTCAACAATTATGTCCATTGTTTCGTGTATTCGCCAAAATGGGATAATTCAAAGGATAGTTCGTTTACATTTGTTATTTTGCTTTCTTAAGGTATAGAATTCATTAGCATGAAAGTTTATCGAACCAAGTTACCCCTGAATGTCGTTAAAACGCCAATTCTAAACCTAACCCTCACATGATCCTATCTGTTGAAATGGTATTACGGTATTCTGTGCCATGTTATGGTTACTGAAGTATAGAACACAGGCCTTGAACCTGCCTACCCCCACCCCATTAGAAGGTCATGTAAGAGTTATGATAACAGTTGTCTTATTATCTCATAATAAAGATTTGGTTGCATATTTTCGTAAAAGAGTAAATATTAATACGTAATAAGTAAAATAATTATTATAGTTGATTAAAATAAAGCACGATGTGTTCTAAAAATACGCCTTCCTTTCGTTCGGATCCAATGAATTTTTGATGTGCTAACTCATTCAAGGTTGTTACCAAAGCGAATTATTAACGGTGTACTAAAAATGTTTCACGGGGCTCTGTCTGCCTAACCAATGGTTTTGTGTCACGATTTTACGGAGACATAGTTGCCCAATTGAAAAAATAAACGCGTCACTTTTTTGTGACAATCCTGAAATTGCCATATTTATAAAGGCCCATTGAATGTGGGTCAATACTGCTACTAAGACTATGCAATAAACGTGTATTGAGATTAGTTCTTGTTTCCTTGATATATTTTTAATTGTTGTTCTAAAATAGGTACCAATTTCAAATGTTAATAATGTTGCTAGAACACTAAACTGTGAGACACATCTTCAATAATAATAGCCGAACTTTCAAAAAATCTTGTGAGCTTGAATTCAGACCTTTACTAATTTGTATGTATTAATGCTTGAGTTATGATCATTTGCAATATATATTTTTTTACAAATATTTATGTTTTATGTAGGTTAGGACTTGGCGTGGTTTCATTTATGGTATAATGAAAAGAAAGCCATCTAAGTCCTCGCATACTTCCACAGTTAGTTCAACATGACAACATTTTGCTCCCATTTATAAAATTGCGACAGCTTGTCTTGAAAATAAAGTAATAAATACTTTAAATACTACACCTACTTTTTAATTTACCAAATAAATGAAGTTAAATCTTGCTTTTGCGTTGTTTATTTAATGGATGACTCACAAATTCGAAATCTGTAACGTTTTAACGAAAAATATTCTGTGTCATTTTATCTGATGAAACTCACTAATTATTTCAGTTTTCAAGTCGGGCTGTATGGCATGACCACTTAGTTTTAAAGGAAATGTTGTCTTCGTTCACAGCAAGAAGACTAATAATTAAGTATTTAAAGTCATTGACAGAGTATATGAGATAAAAAAATATATATTTATATCGAAAATATATCTTTAGGTACATCATATTGTAGGAAACAAAGTAATACTTGTATTAAGTTACTGTCGTTTTGTACTTACAATTCGTCAGATTTGACTCACGTTTACATTTTGATTGTATTTGTATTTTTTAATATATTACGTAATGTACTTATATCATTATATGTAAAGCTATGTGCCAAGAAATTATATTTTGCGCATGGAATATGTGAATTTAAGAATCTGCTTCTGTCTCCAAAAATACATCATTAAAATAAACTAGAGTTCAATGAATTTTCAGTTTTTAAACGTTTATGTTAAGTGCTACGTTTTAATCATATTAATACTTGAGCGTATGTATCTACTATCAGGATACACGCCACAAATTGTTAACAGTACTGTCTTACCAAGCAATAATGTCTAAATTATCTAATAAATACATACGACTAGTCAGTTAGACTGCTGTCTCTGTGACGTAATATTAGTTGTGAGTACCTAAGTCTGGACATAATTATTTTTAACACATAACTTATCGCTGTAATCATAAAATGTGTAAATAGACCCTTAACATAACCGCAAGGCACCGTCTTTGCGGTCACGTTTTTGTTATAGACCATATCTGGGAACCTTCTAGTTACGGAGATATTGGGGGACAAAGTTGCAATTCTCAATTTTTTTTTTTAAATACATGTTTTTAATGTAAGATTTTTACTTTACACACCTCCATAACCCCCCTACTATTCAATCCATCCATCAGCACAATGCTTTGAGTGCTTTCCATCGAGTCCTACCTTAAAACGTGATTTTTCACCCCAAAAAAAAAAGTCGATTCCCGGCAATCATTTTTGCGTAAAGTTACTTAGTTTGATGTACAGAATACTTGGTTGACAGCTATGTGAAGGATCTGTTTACACCCTGTATAGATATGCAAACGTTACGTGGGTATGCACTTGTACCAACTGGAAGTGAGGGTAGTTTTATTGTCATAGGAGTGTTGCCAGAAATCAAAATAAAATGATTTATAAATACACATAACATCACGTCTGTAATTCCCGAAGGGTTAGGCAGAGGTGTAACCTAATAGTACACCCATATTTCGCCAGTATTACAGATCACTTTAATTGAAAATTCTATACCTACGTGACTTCATTAGAGAATACAAAGTAAAATGTAATAAAATAGAAGCTTTTTTAAATTATAAATTACAGGGCTTCTAGAAAATTAAATACACACTGTATTTTATTTATTTAGAAAATATTTTTTAACGTACGAATTCAGTATTTTCGATAATTAGTAAGATAGAGTGAGTTAAAAACTAGTGTTGCCAGTTTCGTGAATATTTAATTCACACTGAAGAATGTGACTCGCGTAGTTTCGAAATATGATTTTGTTAATAATAAATAAATTATTTCCTTTATTTTTTTACAAATTAATTCCATTTTTATATATTAATTAAAAAAATATAAAAAAAGACATTTAAAAATATAAAAAAATGATGATTGAATATAACTAATTATTATCAGTAAACCCGAAACGTTTTAAACCCTTAATGCTCCATGCGCGTGACAAGAGCTTGATGTTTTCGGTCATCGAATGTATTTTTTACAGCACCTTACACATTCAGTGTGAATTAAATACATTCTGGCGTCAGTTAATGAATGCTCATAAATTCTAGACCCTTAATAAAATCAGCAGCTGATTTCATTCAAAACAATATTTTATTCTTTTTCAAGGGTCTAGACGTCGTTCGTTTGGTAATATTTTCAATCTTTATCGCTTCATGTTTTTTAACGTGCATTTAATATTTTACCTTACGTTGTCTCGTGTTTAAAGTCGATTTAGCTTTTTTCTCGTTGTCTACCACGCAATATGGTCTGTGCTGCGGGCTAAAATTTATATTTCGCTTTGTAACTTGTGTTTCGTGTATACGTTGAATAGTCTTGTATACTTTATTACTTGTTAACAATAATATACAAAGCAATATAAAATATTGTGTTATTCGTTCATGCATAGGTACCGTACATTGGCCTTATTCGAAATTAAGTTGTTGCATTTTATAATTATAGAGATTGTACAGAAGCGGCTTTTCCTAATATGTATGTGTAAATAGTAAATAAAAATATGATACTTTATTGCATTTGTTTTATTTTGAAATCTCGCAAGTAGGTACCTACCTACTTAAAGTTCAAGTTTAATTTATAAATGTCCCGTGCCCGTAATCGTTTTAACAACGTTATCCAGAATGTCGGTTCTGCCTTAGCACTGATGCCACGACTCGGGTCGGTCGCAAGTCCAGACTCGCCAGACTGAATTAGAAAATGTTTCGTTTCGTTAACGATATGGGATAGTAGGTAAATGTCATATCCTGCATACCCTGATGCCTTTGATAAAACAACAAATGGACGTAACTTTGCGGATCATATCCGCATTATCTGTGGGTACGGGTAGTAGTACCTACCTGAGTAAGGAGTTACGTCCATTTGTTATAATAGTCTGCTCATATCAATTCTTTAACCCTTTCTAAAGCAAAGGGAATAATTTTCCCACCATATTTTTCAGCTCATTAATTAAATAATGTGTTCCTGGCAGATATTCTATTGTTGTACAACGGTTATTTAAAGACATCAATCACTCATTAAATACTCAAAGAACATAAAAAAAAAAAAAAGTGAAATTTATTTTTTTACCAATAATACCTATGAATATTTGGCATTATTTTCCGATTCCCAGATCGTTATGCCCGTTAATGGGTTAACGTAGCTAAGGTCTGCGCTGATGCAGTTTTATTTTCCCATCGCATGATCTATTCCCAATGTAGGTAACGGTAAGGAAAAGTGAATTTGAATTTATTAATATTTATAGGGTCACTAGGTAAACGCTAGGTCAGTTCGGTACAGTGGGTTTTCAACACATTGACTAAACCAATGTAGGCAGCGCGGCAGCTTGTCCGCACATAGACCCCCCCGCACACAATCCCCTCTCGGCCTACTGCACACACTATCCCTAAAGGACACCATTTACGGTTCATCATACAAAGTTCGGCTTTAGTACTTTGAATACGTGGAAGTTTCGTTAAGTCTAGCTATTCAAATCAAAGCTTCTACTTACAATTCTATTTAAAAAACTGTTTTTTTGAAGATAGGGAGAAAGAGGAAAAATGTTATTAGGATTTTACGTTGTAAGAAAAAAACCTAACGAGAAAAACCGCGAAACGTTTCTTTTCACGTGTGAATATTATAAAAAAAATACATTATGTTGATATTATAAATAATAATATAAAAATAATTTTAACCAAAATTAAACTACCGAAGATACAGTACAAGTTATTACAAGCAGAATTATGGACATTACACACATTTTTAATGAAACATTCTATTGCGGAGCATTGACTTATTGCTAACGAAACGCAACTTTTTAAATGGCGTTTGTATTTTGTTTGAATGTCTGAAACGTCGTCTTGACAACGAATTTGATGGCTTTTTATGAATTATGCGATTGATTTTAATATGAATTTAATAAATTATGGATGATCCCCAACAAGCTTCTCCACATACATCTGAAATTAAGGTACGTAATTAACAACAAATTGGTTTAGTTAATCGAAATCAATCTCTCATCAAGATATTTATAATACGTTAAAAATAGTTTAGAGATGCATAGCTGCAGCACCTTACCTGTCTTCTTAAAGATTTAAGCGATCTTCGATCTACCAATGTGTGATAATCATTACTTCAAGAAAAATGTTCATTCAAAAATTGTAATAAACTTCCTACCTTCGATCTATCTATGACCACAGTTTCCCATCGTTTATTTATATTTTTTATTTATTTTTAGAACATTCTTCCGGATGTCGTGCATTCTCAACAGATACCCACCTTAGGAAGTGTTACAAACGAAACTGAGACTGGTATAGAAGCCAGTGAAAACACGGAAGAAAACCTCATTTCACAGGATGTCGAGGATAGCAAGACTGAATCTATTTCGGAACACATTCCCTCCAAAATTGAATATTCGACAGATTCCGACCACGCCAGCAGAACACAGGGACTCCTCAAAGTGGAGTCTGACCAGGAGAAACCTTCCAAACACAGTTCCCTAAACATTCCGTTCCCACACTCCCCTGCCAGTGAAAACCTAAGTACACAGGATCCTAGTAAAGTGAGCCTATCCTTGCCCCTAGATGTTAACGCTGTTTCTGATATTCATCTTTTGAGTGAAGAAAGTCCTGTTAACTTGATGTTGTTGTCAGACCTATCTAAAGAAATTCATGAAAAATCACACTTATCAAATGAAAATGTGCAGCCAAGTGAGCATGACACACCAAACCTATCTCCTAGAAGTGACAAGTATCTGGACTCACTGAATGATGAATCTATCCATAAATCAGATTTATCACAAGACTCTGTTGATAATTCAGATAAAATAGATCCCCCAGATAAATTGAGTTCTGGGTCTGAGGAAATGATCAAGCTTGACATAAGGGGTCAGGGTGCTCCAAAATTCCCCTTTCCGTCTGCAAAAATAATATTTGGGCCTCCACCTGAGGGTGGGACTGTCATTGACTCTAATGTTGAACCTATCCCGGTGTTTCCAAACTTGTTGTCACCGTTCCTTGTTGGGGCTGGAGAGAATATGAAGGTTGAAGAGTTGTTTGATGACCAAGGAGAGTCTAAAGAACCATCTCCAGATAAATCAATACAACTGTCACCAGAGAAAGAAAGTTTATCTAGTGACAAATCATTGGGATTGTCACCTGGAAGACATAGTCTATCCACGGACAATTCATTACAGATGTCACCAGATAAACAAAGTATATCAAGTGATAAGATTGAGGCAGACTTGTTGGTGGAAGAAATTACTGTTGAAGATGAATTGAAGGAAAAGGTTTATGATAAACCAGAGGAGACATCTTTGCCAAAGTCCATGGCGCCAGAAGAGACAATGTCTTTTAGTACTTTAACAGATTATAAGACAATATGTGAAGAGTATCATGTGAAGGTACTTGTCATAATACATGGGTTCTGTTTGTGTGTGTGCCTTAGTTTCACATTACTGTGCTTTCTTATCCTGCTTCTCACACCAATGGCATGTTATGTACTGGCACTTTACAACATACACTTTTTGAGTTATGAAAACATTTCAAAATACTATGTTCTGACGTAGTTTATTTTGATTGAGAGCATGAATTGGGTTCTTTATTTTTCATTTTGTTTTTGATTAAATGGTTCATTTGGTTAACTGCTTTTAAATATGTAGAACTTTGAAAGATATCATATGTGTTACTGTTGTTGCAACATTGTAAAACTGCACTAAACTTGTGATTTTTATGCGCTTTTTTGCACTGCAAGCCAATTCATTAGTGAATATACGTAAATATCAAAGTTAAATCTTGTAAAAAGGATTTATGTGAGCTATTGATGCTTGCATAAACTTTTTATAAGGGTAGTTAAATGCAAGCAGTTTTTATGTAATTATTTTATTGTCTGTATTATTGAAATATCTGTCATTTCTGTCAGTTTGATAGCTTTTGCTTTTATTTACAATTCTATTGTTGATATTCTGTTTTTATTAGCCATGTTTTCTGTAAGTATCACATAAAAATGAAAGTGATTGGTTACTTTTGAATGTCTTCAATTTTACTCACTTTTTTGTTGATTTCATTAAAAATGTAACATGATATCTTTGTTAAAACAGGCTACATGTTATCGTGTTCTTACAAAATCTATGCCTGCTTACAATGTGCTTACATGTGAATGTGTTATGTATTGAACGCTTTCTGTCCTTTCAGCTTGTGCACTTGGAAGACGCTATTACGCAGCGTGATGAATTAATTGAAGAACTCACCATCTCATTACAGCGATCGGTCCGTGAACGAGATGACCTTAGACATGAGAATGACCACCTTACAAACGAAGTGCAGAACTTGCAGCACATAGTTGGGGAAAGATCTCAATCCGAGCATGACACTGTTAAAGCTCAGCTTTCGGACTTCATGAAGTACCAAAGCCTGATAAAAGATGATAGCACAAAGTTCTACTCCGCCATAATGAGCGGAGGATCGTCAATCCAAAGCTCTAACGGGGAAAAAGATATGGACAGAGAAGAAATTGTTGTCAACTACTCAAAATCAGACTTACGATCGTCAGACGTATCGGACGAATTCCAGACTGGCTTCGAAAATAAATTAACAACAATAATAAACAAGTTTGACAGTTATATTGAAGAGAATTTGAGGAATAAGCTTAGGGAGAGTCTGATACAAGTTTTATGTGACGAAATAGGTAAGATGAGGATTGATAATGATACTGAGATCAAGGAGTTGGAATCTCAGCTGCAGCAAGACAAACAAGCATACACGGTTGAAACAAGAAGGTTGAGGGAACTCCTGGCCTCTGTGAAGGCTGGTAATGCAGATATTGAGGCATTAAGACAGGAGTTAGACATAAAACATGAAAAAGAGATGGAGAATCTGAGGACTTACTTTGAGAAGAAATGCTCAGACATGGAAAGGAGGTGAGTTTATTGAGTCACTTTATTTGTAAACTCTTCTATATGTTACCTAACAAGGTCATTCAAATACTAAGCATGGTTAAACTTGTCCTTGGCATTCAAGGATCTATTAATTGCTCAGACCTTAATCAAGTATTTATAGCCCATTTAACTTGTCTTCTACCTGAGTACTAACGGCAAGGTTACTATGAAATACTAATTATATGCTATCTTTGTTGCAACCAAGGCCAAAGCCAAGGTGAGTACTAACCGTTAATTAATTATTCATTAAATTTGTTTTTAGCATTTAATGTACGCTTAGTGTGAAAAGCGTATTTTACTGGTTGAATGGATAGAATGCAAATAAGATTTAATGTTGTATCATATATGTATATATACATGAACTTCCAACTGAAATAGTTAGAAGATTTTTATTTGGATTTAAAGGCAAAATTAACAGCCCTTTTATGACTGAAATGGTGAAGCTAGTTGTCATTCCCACATTTTATAAAACTGGTACAAAGAATACATTATTTTCGTTTTTTGTTTTTAATATATTTTTTTGTAACATTGCAGCTATTCGGAAGAAGTATGGCGTGACAAGGCGTGTGCGTCGCCCTGCGGCTCGGCGACGTCGCTCGACGCCCCCACCGACGCCGCCGGCGACTGCGGGCGACGGCGTACGCGCAGTGTTCACCTACCCTCACTTAGTTTAGAGGTAATATAATCAATTAACAATGCGAACATTATGAAATTGTCTATCGAAGGCCCGAGTCATAGAGCGAAAATCGGGTATCATCAGAAAAGTTCCGACGACCTTTAAAAGGTGGCTGGGCCATAATGGATGCGGAAGGTGGAGAATTCATTTAGGCCACCTGTAAACTGTCATCATCCTATAGGCCAGCTGTATAATGTCACCTCATTTGCTCAAACGACGTACTTTTTCCTCGGTATGCTAAGTAAAAGATGGACGAATTTCTAATGAGCCCATTACTTTCCAGTCAACACAATTAGAACAATCCCTGAGGCAAGTGTGTAAGAAGTATGAACAGCAGATAGATGAGTTGAAAGCCGAGCAAGTCGCGTATGTGAACGAGCTGCAAGTCACGCATAGAGAGGCCGTCGCATCACTGGAAGAACAGGTGAGCTAAAGTTTCGTTTCATCATGGTTGATATGGTGGAGTAAAAGGCATCCTTCTTCGTCTGGTGCAACTCCAATTACTAAAGGTAGATCATGAACTCCGAATTTTTTCCTTGTCCTTTGTATCATTATTCAACACGTAATAATTTCGTCAGCTGCGTCGTCAATCTTGTCAGTAACCAGTTTGTAAGTCTGCATGATAATTTAATCAGCTGATAGTATTCAATGCATCTAACTCACTCATGTGCCAGTTGCTCACAACTTATGTACCGTATTTCCTTTAGCTTGGTACGGCTGACGACACTAAAATGTACGTCTGGTGCACCCTTGGGCAAATAAAGGCCACGTCAGCCATTGTTACTTAGTACGCGTAGTAAATACGAACCTTTCACTTCTGAACGGCTGAACGGCTTTCAATAAATTTTGACACACTGGTAAACTTCGACCTGGGCTATGAGATAGGCTTTCTTGCTAATATGTTCCTGCTAATAATTTTTGAGCCCCACGCGGGCGACGATGCTAGTTCTTTATAAGTGCATACCAATGCAGAAGAAGAATATACTTAACCGACCTCTTCTTTCCAGATCACCCAACTCAAGGCGCACATACAAACAGCAGAGAACACTGAAACAAACGTGTCCCTCTACCAGCAGGACATTGACCTCGAACTTGAGAAGGTTAGACTTATCTGTTGTAATATATCCTTATATTTTTGTTGTTGAATGTCATGCAGTGTTCCTCTTTGATGTTGTGAACTTAACTTGGTGTTGCTTTAATAACTCAAAAGCAAAAGCCTATGCTGAAAAAAAAAAGTTATAATATAAGCTTTTTGATCCGTTTTATAAATATTTGCTACGATATAAGTCCATCAAGAGGCCTGAGGGTCTGAACAACGTAAATTGTATGTGTTTTAGCCCAAAGGCCAACATTGCAAGGGATTATCGCTTGATCCTTGATCTTAATTTTCAATGACAAGCCCGTTCCCAAATTACCATTGTGGGATGGCTTTGTACAGAGCTTGCCGGTTAAGACAGCTTGACTCGGTCGCCAATGTTATTTACTAATTAATAAATAATCTTTGTGTACATAACTGCATGCAGGGGAAAGACATCCATGCTTACGGTAGCCTGAGGTAATCTGCTCTATGGCCTATGGCTGTGAAACCCTTCCTTCTGGCTATAAAAAGACTGGGACTGTATTAAAAATTCAAATATCAAGACTACTACAAATAAAGAATACACCTAATAGCTCACACTTCGTTTATTCGGTTATGGTCCTCATACCTGTATTATCGTACCATCATGTCATGATTCAGTTAGACATGCCACCCTAGACAAAGTCAGTTTCTATCAGCCATAATGATGATGGAAAAGCCAAAAATGTATGTATTTATTTAGGCTTAAGCTACTGAAAAACTTTGCCAATCTTGGCGCGTCTCTAGACCGTCTGGATGAATAGATAATAGTCCCCGGTCTATATTATAATAATCACAGAAAGAATGAAGAAGACACCCTGGAATGTGGCCTTTTGCACCCTGAAATCTTGTAAATATCACAATTTAATGTCACATCTATTGTAAAGTAAGAAGGTCTAATTTTCTATAGCACAACTTGTAATTTCTGGGGATTGGGTGTGGTCAGATGTAGGGTGAATGAATAATATTCTTGATTGCTAATTTTATTTCTAACAAGTATTCAAAGAGAGCAACTCACAAATTTTGATTAAAGCTTAAATTGTAAGTATTGTTTTAAGTGATTGAGTTATTCTAGTCTTGAATCTCGTTTTTTTTCAAAAGACCACTCTCTAATTGATATTTTGTTTTTAATATTGAAACAAATCCTTACCATATACACACAAACACACTGTGTAGAATACACAGTGTTAGCCTTCATAGTATTTTTAAAGTAATTTTGATCTCTTATTACTCATAGTTCTCACACTTGTAATCTTCCCCACAATTCAACACCATCTATCAATACCCACAATTCAACTTAAAAACAAACTGTTTCACCCTCTGCCACCCTATTCACCCCAGTTATTCAACCACTTATTAAAACTCATTCTGTCTCTCTCCTGCATGCTTGGAATGCCACTAACACGCTCGTGTGTGACTAAACGACGTGACGTCACGGCTGCTACGTCATCACGTAGAAGATGGAGGCGCAGCTGGAACAGAGGCTCGAGGAAGTCAGGGATGAGGTCAGGCAGGAGGTCGTGACTCATCTGCAGGAGCAGTTGCAGGTATGTTGGAGAGATTTACTCGTATCTTTTAGCTTTCCTTTCAAAGTAGTTTTTCTATAGATCCTCAGGCTTAGGGAATACCTATACGGGCGTAATGGGGGATTGTTTGGTGACATTGAATAGACTTTATTATTAGCCGTATGTGTAAACACGTACGGACGTCGTCGCAAATAATTATGAAGAGTCTCCTTGGGCGTCCTGAAACGGACTCCATTTGTGCCAGTTATGTTTGAGTCTCCTATTACATAAGACTCAAACTAATCTAACAAAATGTGGCTGTACTATAGACACACTTCTGCCTAACCCGTCGCGGATTACAGGCGTGATTTATCATTATTCATCACAAATTCTCTGCTCTGTGTTCTTCCCAGTGTACACGGAGCCTTAATGTTAGTAGACCAGCTTTAAGTTTCTTTTCTATGGACTAGATTTGATTGGATGTGACGATCTATATTATGTCTATGTTTATGCTGGCACTGTTAGCAGACAGTTGGCCGCCGATATTTTAATTCTGGGTATCTGTCCGAAACGGCAGAATGTACGCAGACTCGCAACGCTTGAGTACTCTACGTTGTTTATATTCAAAGTTTGTTTGTTCAAAGTTGGTTGCTATAAAAAATGACTACTGTGAACATGTAGACAACTTAATAAAGTAGTGATATCATTACGACTATCGCCACTTCGGCGCTGAAGGCCTCATTTTGGTGCACACAATATGGCATTCTACGCGTCAATCTCGGGATGAGTTGTGCGACTATAAACTTAAAGAGAGTTAAAATAACTACGCCATCAGTACTGCGTCAAAGGAGGAAAATACATATTTAAACTTTATTTGCTGTAAAATCTAAAAATATACATTTTATATTGTAAATAACGCTTTCAACTAACATATTACCCACAATATACCGACACAATTTCGCATAAAATGTACAAACTCTCGCTTTACTACTAAAATACCCATAAAACATTTTATGGAGTCTAAACCACGGTCTCTAAACTAACTAGAATAAGTAGTTCGCGTTGATTCACTTAACCTATATCTTGCGTTTAATGGCTAAAAGATTTCTTAGAAGTGTTTCGGGTGATTATTTTAATGTACTCTTCTCGGAGCTTTTTTGCACTGATTTATTTGGCTTACTGTTGAGAAGCTTTCCGATTGGTGTTGGTGTTTATTACGGCTTAAAGATAAAGATAAAGATAAAGATATATTTATTTTTATTATTATGAACGATTATGTTTTGTAAGAGAACCTTTTCTTAAAACAAAACACTCTGAATATAAATGATTTTGCCTACAGGACTATAATTTGTGTTGAATTTCCTTTCGGTATTGTAAGACAGTATACACAGACAATAAAATATCTTGTTTCAAATACGGAGTTATCACCCATATTTTTTAGGGTTCCGTACCTTAGTCGGCAAAAATGGAGCCCTTTTAGGATCACTTTGTTGTCCGTCTGCCTGTCCGTCAAGAACGCGTGGAGGTATCAAGCTGAAATTAATATAAAATAGTCAGGTCTACTACCCCAGCAGCAGTGATGAAATTAAACTTGTAAGTCAACACGATCAAAAGATATGACCGTTAATGTATGATTTGCGATTTCACAAGGGAATCAAAACCTATAGGGTATTTTCCCGTTGACCTAGAATCATGATATTTGGCAAGAAGCAATGTCTTACAGCACATGTAAAGGAAAAAAAACTGGAAACCGTAAATAATTATGTAGTTTAGTAACAAAATACCTACCTACAAGTTAAAAGGAACCCTCAGAGCGCGAGTCCAACTGGCACTTGGCCGGTTTTTTATTCATATATCATCTTTCAGATATCGATATAATTGATTTAATTCTTCAAATCTCCTGTAGTAATCCGTAGTACGTACAGAAGCTGCCCTCTGCCCGCTGGCCAACCATTGGCCTGGTGCCATCTCTGTACACCATTAATAAATACGCGGCCGACGCACCAGCGTGGTCTATGCTGGCTCAAATAGAGCAAGGCTCTTCCCACTGTTGGCGGGAACACGCTTCATTCACACTATAAAAAAAGAAAAAGCATAAACAAGGAGTTTTCCCCCCTTTTTTCCAAGTGAAAGTTGGATCTTACCTTTTTCGTGAATAAAATGTGACGAGTTTTGTGTTTGCGTGTATTTTTTGTGAAGGACAATGAAATCTATTGCTGATTTAGGGACTGTGAGACAGTGATTTGGAACATTGAAGTTGTAAATATTTATAGATTTTTAGCATAGTTTGTTTTGTGTGAACTTGGAATAGTTATAATGTGAAATGCCTGATCGCAATCATTTGCCATTTTATAAGAGACGCGTAAGTTATTTTCTGGATTTTTTTTTCAGAGACCATTAAATCTTCAAACTTAACAATACTGATTAAAACTACCGTTTATACCAAAGAAATAATCAATTTTAACATATTATTGCTACAAGCGAGCTCACAAGTGTGCATGCGAATGACAAGAGTTTGCAAATTCCGATTGAAATAATATAATTTATCGAATGTAACATAGGTAACAAACCACGTGTTTATCAGTATCGTTTACCTTTTGTACCCATATTTCCTTCCGGCTTAAGTACCTGTGTATTATTCAATACTTACACAAACATGGATAGGCAATCGTTCCTTGCAAAATATCCTGATATTTACTTGCATCAGCTTGATCCTAACATAATTGGAAAAAAGAATCAAAGAAAATCAGAAATTTTATTCATATCTGAATACCTATGCCTTAGCTGGCAATCTACATGACTACGCGGAATGCAGTTTCTAAAACGTTTGATATATCTTCCACTATAAGTTCGGAAACTACAAAGGCGTGTCTTATTCCGCTGATGGCTGTCCTATATTTTTCTTTGCCAATTCACGGCTTCTATTTCAGAATTGTCTTGTTTGCCCGACGAGTATGGCGCCTAAGTGGTATTCAAGAGGTTGTGGGTTCAAATCCGATTCGTTGCTCTATTTCGTGAATTCAGTCATGGACGACATTGAAACAAGACAATGAATGTAAGAGAGCCTCCCACAATGCGACGCAAAAAGTTATAGATAATGAGACTTGCAAACACATTAAGATTGAGGATTTCCACCATCATCACCAGCCTACAGCAGTCCACTGCTGGACATAGGCCTCTCCAATCGCACGCCATTCAACCTGGTTCTCCGCAACTCTCGTCTAGTTGCTACCAGCCATCCAGCGAAGATCGTCCCACCTTACGCTTGCCGATTCATGGTGTCCACTCAAAAACACGATTACTCCAACAGTCATTGTTTCTTCGTTCCGAAAAAATCTCATACTATCATATATCATACATAATATTACATACACACATAACATCACGCCTGTAATCCCCGAAGGGTTAGGCAGAGGTGTACCTAATAGTACACCCGCAATTCGCCAGTTATGAATGAAATAGGGGGCGAGCCTATTGCAATCAACCGACATAATATTATTTCTTACAAATCACGTATAACCGTTTTCGTAAAGCATTATAAGCTTAAATGAAACTGAAAGGTGTTTATAGGATGAGTGACGGCTTCTGAATACTTCACCGACATCTTGACCCAATTCTCACTGATTTATTTCGCATAGTCATGGAACTCATGGATAAATATAAAGTTTGTGTATTTTTCTTTAAGGAATGTAGAAAGCAGATGTTGATTATTTTTTGTTTTTGTTGACATGTTTGTTGAGGAGCTTTTGTAGGGTCAGCGGACTAGATGGGCTTATGTTTAGCAGGCTCATTCGTCTTGTCTCTTAGACATTTTCTAATCGTCCAGTTCTTACTCGTGCATGATAGACGGTCAAGATTATCTCGAAGTAGACGAATATGATTTTCTCATTCCTTGCAAAATGCAAAATGAAGATCGCATCTCAAACTGCTAGCTCAAAACATATTTTGTACTCAACCGAATATCACGTGGTCAACGAAGTTTCCTTGGAAATATTGTTTTCTTGGCATACACACTGTGTTGCACTCAAATTCCGTAACAGGTTGAATAAGAATCAAAACATTTTAGGCTTTGGTTGTATAATACCACTTTTACCAAAACTGCATGGCAACTCCAGTTTTAATCGTATCTAAAACAAAAATACAACTAAAAAGAATACTCACGGCATCTAAATATATTCGCGCATGTACAGTCATCGTCTGCAGTTCATCGCCATTTACAAATATTGTCAATCCGTCTCTGGCATGTTTCCAGACTATACGCGACATTTTTCGCGCTTCTGACCTCATTTTTAAGCTCCACGCTGTCTCGGGAACGAAGTTTTTTTTTCTTACCCTATTTGGGTCAATGATCTGCTCGGAAAGTTTGTTTAATGTTTTTAAAATTGTTGAATTTTGTTTTTATTAATTAGAAATAATAGTAATATGCTCATTAGTCAATTCAGATAGCAAATTCAAGTACAGAACAAATGTGACGTAATTCGGGTAAACGATAGCAGATAATGGGTTACCATTTTAGGTACAAAATTGTTTATGAGTCGTAATTGTTTCTAACCAAAACGTAACACATAACGTTAGGTACTGGCGAAATGTGTGTATACTAAATGTACAACTCTGGTTGCGGAGATCAGACAGGCTTGATGTTAATTTATTTTATGTGTCGGAACAGTATATTTTAAAACGCGGGAAAAAACATGCTATAAAAGTTTACGTCATACTCTTTGACTTTCCGGAATTAATAAAAGTGAACAAATTAAAGATAATCAAAATAAATGCGCTGAAGAAGTAAACGTGACTAACGAAAGGTCTGGCAGTGCAAGTAAATGCACCCTTTGTATAGGGCAATAAACACAACGTCTTAATCACTCTAACAAACAACATAATTAAGAAAAGGAGCGTCTTTAGCATTCCAATGAATATATTTTGTATAGCATACTTTTCTAAAGGAAACAGTAATCACAAATCATATCCAGAGCGGTATTATAATTAACTAATCATTCACAAACATCATTTACTCCCTTTGTTTAGACGTACCGTTTGGGCTATCAATCTGAGTGATAAGAGGTCAAAAGTGGCACAGCACCAGTCATATATTTTCCTTATGCGAGTGCAGTCACATCTCTAGTGATTGTGGGAATATTGGAATATTTTGTGTGATTTTTTGTGAACGTGTATTATTATAAAAGTGAAACCCTTAATTGGATTTTGAAAAGAAACATGGGTGATTTGTTTGTAAGTGCACGTTTTTTGTATTGATAGGCAGAAGTTTTGTTTTCTCATGTTGTGTCTGAGTTTTACGCGTTTGTTGCAGGTGCAGTCTATATTAGTGCTTAATTTAAAGCGTCAACTGTGGGAGATGCATTCGTTCTATAATTACATTTGTAGTTCGCAACTTATCCTAACTTCAACTAGGAAGTGGCGAAGGGTGACCGCTTTGGGGGATTGTCTCGTAAGATTGATGTTCAAAAAGTGCTGATTATCAGCCAAATTTCAATAAATGACTTGATTTTGAAACTGCTAAAACAACGTACCTAAGTGTAATGGTAAAGCTCCATAGCTCCATGTTTAAGCTAATGGGGAAATCAGTCACACAAACGGTTGAAGAAATGCTTTGAAAGACCCTCGACGATAACTAAGACCCAATTGCAAAGCTGAAAGCTAGAATATTGACATTGACGGGTCTTAAACGCGGTTGAGAGTCTGTTCGTGTTTAGCTGTATTGGTAAATTAATTTTACTAAACGAAGTACGGCGACCTTAGGCAATCTACCCCGTTATAAGCCACTCTGGGGAGCCAATCTTTTTACCAGATCATGAGCAATTTTCGTACAACCAAACGGATGCCGATGGACTATATTAACCCCATCTGTTGGTTGACAGGTGCTTCTGTCGGACCCCGACGCGGAAGTGTCGAGCTGGCCGCTGGAGCTGGTCGCCCTGAGAGACAAGATACATGGGGACTCCGTCAAGTCGCAGGGAGAGAAGGAGGTAAGCAGATATCTTTGTTTATGTGATGGTGGTGGTTTCAGGTTTTTTGTTTTAATTTTACCTCGGCCTAACAAAGAATCAGATTCGTAACAGAAAGGGTGAATATTATGTGAAGAAACATTTCGTCACATAATTTTCACCCTTTCTGTGTACTATTGACATATTAATTTATTGCAAAGAAAACAAACCGTAACATTATCGTTCAAAATTCTTTCCAATAAGCAACAGTTAGTAGTAGGTAGTTCTTTTTCGTGCGAAGGTTTTCTGCACTTTTCTTCTTAATATTAACGAAGTGAGAAATCGATTGCAACATCTCCTTTTCTTCAGATTCTTTACTTTCGTTTCTACAACAAACTGACCTCCGTCTCGTCTCATAAGTATTCTCAAACACAAATTTACGAGAACATTCTCCCAGTTAGAAACTGCAAATATATTGAGTCTAAGACAGACGACGCATTTTGTATTGACAGCACGCTGCGCTTGTCCTTTCGCGTCTATAATCAGACTGTAACAGACGTCCCTACGTCGCACTATCCTGTGACCCACTTCGATCCCTTTGTCGGGAGCAAGACTAATATGTGCGTATTGTTGCACCTCGGCACATGTCATTTGCAGAGTTGAAGAATCTGGTTTCGTATGTTTTTTGCAAGGAAATTAAATATGTACTACTTTTTACTAAATATGTACTACTTTAGGTGCTCTTCCGAAGTCGACGAGCTCTAACCGCATCGGCAACATCGCCCTACCGCAATGATAGACGACTCGAATGATTTATGTCACCTTATGTCAACGCTTCCGTAGATTACGAAATTGCCCTGTCCCTGTTTTTGCTGCTCTGCTACCTTTAGAAACCCTTTTTGAATGAGAAAACATTCTACCTATCAACAATACTAAAATGTTCAAGTCATAAGTTCTTAAATATACTGCTTTAGCATGAAATCGGTCATGTCAGAAAATAGTTATAAATCATTATAGCAACCAGATAAGGTGCATCGGCTCTACCAAAGTCACGTGTGTCAGTAAGGTTGAAGTTCGTCCAATACATAACAACAAAACAATAACTTATCTTTTATTGACATAACTTACATACATCATGCTCACATCGACCGCCATTTTTCAACCCGCCAGCATCAAAGAAACTATGACCAATTCTTAATCATATCTTCAAAGGACTCAAAGGCGATGCGTATGACTAAGCCCAATTATTTTAACTAATAACAAACAACTTATAAATATCAGTACTCTACAGTTTAGCTTATTATTCTCTGTAATCTTTTTTCTCCCAGTCGTGGCTCTAAATCCCTTGCGCGACCAATAAATTCCCATGCACTTAGACAACTTGCTCTATAAATACAAGCCACCCTCGGATTCCCCTCCCATGACTGGTCACTCGTAAATCTGAGCAAACGTTTTGGTCTACCATACTCACTTTTTGGTCGTGTTCCTGGTAACGGTTAATTAAAGTTACGTAAACGTGTGCGTTTGCGTTTGTTTGACTGTGAGAACACGGTGTTGGGCTAAGAATAGGCTGAAAACTTTGTGTGGTCGTCGTGGTAACTGCTAGGAAGGTGTTTTGTCAGGTGGATAGAATAGAGTATCATGTGTCTATTTATTTAGGCTGATGTGTATGCAACACAAAACAACATACTTTTTGCCTCACACTTTTTCTTGTTTTGGTCCTTTTGTTCGAGTCCAGCCAGGCGAATTACTTCGTGTAATTTATTTCATCACCAATCCTCTCAAAACGGTGAAGAAAACATCGTTAGGTAACTGGCCTGTTCTAAAGCCAAACATTTGAAGACATTTGCCCGCACTGGGGCCACTCCCTCTCCTAGAGAGGAGGCGTGACATCCAGCATACCAGCCCGCACTGGGCCCGCGTGGTGGGTTACATTATAGCCAAATTTCTCGCGTAAGGAGGAGGCATGTGTCCCAGCACTGGCCGCGTTACATTCTGTTGGCCGCTGTTTGTTCTTCAAAGGCAGCATTTGTCCAAATTGCTGATCGCGGGTTTTGTTAGAAACTGTATTTGAACTATGTGCATATAATAAACGATGCGTAAGCTAAAGATGCGGTAGTGCATAGCACAGAAATAGTGAGAGACTACTAGCCCCGTGTGCAGCGGCACAATAACCCATATTACTGGACTGTTTAGTATTCACACTCATTCCCTGTATCTGTAATGTGTTCTAATATAATTGTAATAGTTCGCGCTAAAATTCCATAATTTGTTCCTGCATCTAGCTTATCAAAATGAAACAACTGGGATTCTCATAAGAAAAGACACTCGGAAAAGATTTTTTTGTAAGATTTACAACAAAACGAAAGCTCACCATTTCTTTAAGTTTTCTTCATCTCAGATTCGCACAAGTGGTCGGTGATCGCTTATATAAGTTGGCGATCTATTAAACTTATCTTCCTTTCGAGAAACCGTGAGGCAAATAAGCCGTCCAACTTACTGAGCTTTCAAAGGCTCAAACCGTACAAAGTTTCATTTCGCTTCATTACAAGTTTATACGCAAACTGACACCTGTCCCGTCCTATGAATCCCTAATCACTCGTCAAAACCGTAGTGCTAGTTGCATTGTGCTGATGAATTGGGAGCGATGCACCGAGTTGACTGAACCGCGTTCTAATTTTAAATTTAACATTTATTTACTAGCGCCTGCGCCGTCCAATCAAATGTCACGTGAGATTGCATTATATTGACGTCAGATTTTATGATGGCTTTTAGAAGACGTCTTCCTCTTGTTTGTGCTAATCTGCAACTGTTTTCAAGTCAAGGATGGTGTGATCATCATTCTATCCTCGTACTCCTCCTACCCTTATCCCGATATATTTGGGGTCAGCGCAGCATATCTGCTTCCATACCTCTTAATCGGCAACACAGTAGTCACCCCCTTTATATGTAGTTATATCATCTTTCGCTCAGTGTATCCATCGTTTCATTCATTGAGATCGCGATTATTGAATCAACCCTGATTCATCATCATCTACCTAGCCTTTTCCCAACTATGGTGGGATCGGCTTCCAGTCTAACCGAATGCAGCTAAATACCATCAATCAGAACCCTGAATGAGTAACATAATCGTAATCGTTGTAATTTTGCTGTATATGTCTCAAGCTATCTCAAGAGTCGCACTTCTTGAAAAATAGAAAAACATGACTTCTTTCATGTCAAATACAGTTCAATATCAACGTCATTATCATCATCCACAGCCCGACTGCTGGGTATATGCTTGTGCCAATCTTCACACTTCTATGCCCACTAAAAGTACATGTCGAAAGTCAAAGTAGAACTTCGTATTGTAATTCCCCTTACTTACGGCAGGTGGCGTTACCCATAAGTAACATCGTTAAACCTTTTTTCAGGCGCTTTCAAATGAAAAATCTCGATTTCCTCTTATTTTAGTAGAACAAAACCGTCAGAATGCGGCATTACACGTCTCACATAAACACTGCACTAAACGGGCGTCATAACCCTTTTACAACCCGTAACTAGTGCATCTAGGAGACCACACTATCAAGGAAATATCGGTCTTATTCTATGAGGTATAGGGTGGAAATTAGGTTGAGTGTAGACGTCTTGTTAGTAGTAGTTAAAATTCGTTACGTTTCATGCAAGAGCGAATTGTTTCCGTTTGGGGTATTTGTCTGACTAATTTGTTGGCATTATTATGTAAAGGTAATTTGGTTTCTTTAGTAATTGTACTACCTTCATACCTTGCTATATATTTGTCACAATCAGACATTTTGTTACTGGTTTTTGTAAAATTGACGGCCGCCCCTGTTTACCCTGAAGGGGTCACAGGTTAATAGTAAGCACACCCTTATTTCTGCAGTTGTGTTTAAATCCTAAGTAATAGCGTGCGAGCCTATTGCAATTTACCGGCCACAAACCCAGATTCCGGCTGCGACCAAAAAATTATGATAGAATAAAAAAAAAACAATAGCCTTAAACAGCCCATCGTTACGCCTGTAATCCCCGAAGGGTAAGGCTGAAGTATAATTGTAATACAATCTTGTTGTGTGTACGAGTATGTCCAGTGTAAAAGGGGGGCGATTAAAAAGCATATTTCCCAAATAAACTATAGCGTTTAAACCACATTGCCTATTAGGCCATAGTTGGTCCGAAATCGTCCGTTGACCTACATAATTACATAAAATTAATGAGTTATCGGTGTTATATTACCGGATGCTATGGTCAGTGCAAGCACAATATGCGCGTCCGGGGTCGGCTTCCCTTTACCATTAATTTGTGGTCCTCTCCATATGGAGTAAGAGGAACTATGGTTAACCTCAATGATCGGGAGATTAGTAGTTTGGCTTAAGATATTGACGTTTTAAGTTCCGCAATTATTTTGAAATTAAGTTTTCTACAGAATATTTACTGTAAGTAAGTTATGTTGTTTAAAACTAGGCCAAAAATTGTAACACGCCTACAACGCCTGCAATACCTGAGGGGTAACTCGTCGGGAATACTGCAGAGGTGTTCATATAACACACCTACATTTCGCCAGTTTAGGATTCGCCTGAGCCGTTATTACCGTTAACTGGGCACAAATTCTGACCCCGGGCAGCTGCTGAGAGATTGCTGATGGAAAAACCCAATAACACTGCCCGGCCTGGGAATCGAACCCAGGACCTCATACTCAGCAGTAGCGCTTGCGACTACAAAAAGGCAGTAGGTAGGTGTACATACACACAGAAACTCTTGAAACGTTTACTTATTTATCGAAGCACATGACAACAAACCAGGAAAGCATAGTTTTTTGCAAATATAGTCTAGTTCTTATCTTATCATGCGGTCATCGGTCGATGACACTAACTTGCCAACTCTATTAGTTCAACAGGGGAACGATAGTAATGTTTTATTTGCTTTTCCGTCACCGATACAATGCAGAATAATATTTTGACCAAACTGTCAATGTCAAAATTGCGTATTAGCATAATTTAACGCATAGAATCACGCGTCTTATTGTCATTTGACGCGCTTAGAATCCAAAATTAATGATCTAGGAGGTTTTTATGCTTGACCGTGAACTACTCTAGAATTTTAAATAATACCAGCCTATTACAAAGCACCTGCTCAGAGTTGCCTGAACCAGAGCCCGGGAGTCGACACTGAGTGAATCAGCGAGACAGCGCTCACTGACGTTGACTTAGGTACTGCTTACAAGTGTCCAATAAGATGCAACTTACTACCTACATTAACAGACTAATAGTACGACCGTGTCCTTATTACAATGACTGATCCAGGCAAACTAAAAGGCGGCTTGCAGAGGTGTGTCTTAAATGAACCAAATGATATCTGGAAAATTTTATATTCATATTTATAATATCCTCACGTCCCAATTTCGTTCACCGCGGCCAATCTCAACGGAGATTAGCCAATCACGCAAGAGATATTACACAAGTTTGTGCGAAAACATCTTTCTTCTTTTACTGTCATTAGCCGATATTATGACTCTTCCAGACGTAATACCGGAATTGGATATTACGAAATGCACGTCAAGTACCGTCCGATTTCCTATCAAAAATATTCTAATGGAACTACATAACTCTGGCTGATTTAAACCATTTCCCCATACCATTGGTCTGCAAAACCCTAATACCAGAGGCAAGCCCTCCAGAAGTCCATAATGTGTGCGCCACGTTCGCTAATGTTCCTTACACTTGAGATAAAGAAGCAAATGATGCAAATATAAACGCTCTCGGAACCTAGAGTGCTCTCGAACCGGCTAACTGACCTATTAATCTTCGTGAATCGCTTTCGCGTTATCACTACTGTCCTAGTAAAAGTAGGAATGTTTTAAACGTTACGTGTGCTAATTTCTAAATGGATTTTTATCAAGGAATCCATTACAGTATGTCTGGCGATGCGGTAATCGTATCTGTTCTTGTAAGTGGACGTATCACATGTATGTCTGTCGTTAATGTAGAAATTAAATCAAAGCTTAGGATATGTAATCTGCCTATCACGTTCATATCATGCTGGTTCATAAAACGTGGAAGCGCACTTAGAGAAACGTCAAACGTTTAACGCACGACAGATAAGCCTTGTACTTCTTTATAATACAAATCCATGCATTCGAATCGAACCTAGGGATCGGAATCGGAGTATGTAAGGGCACTAGCACTTCCAGCGTATGGAGAAGTAGGACAAGGTACTAGTAGCGAAGGGTCAATTTTTGTAAGAGGTAAGCCGGAGTAGATATCTTTAATGTGATTTTATTATTTGTCTCTAAAATACTGACTTCAAAGGGACTGAGTTTTCAAAGGGAAGCCGGTAGGAATCGAGTTGTATGGAACCTTCGCCACTGCAAGGTACTAGTATTCAAACAAGACTTTCAATAGAGTCAGAAGAGTAAGGTGCGTAGTATTAGACGGCGACAGTCTACCAAAGTTCTCAAAATCCTACTAATTTTATAAATCGAAAGTTTGTGAGAATCGATGGATGAATGTTTCTTACTCTTTCTCGCAAAAAATTCTTAACCGATTTGGATGATAATTGCCACACAGGTAGTTTATAACCTGGATTAACATTTAGGATACTTTTTATCCCGGTACTACGATCCCGTGGGACAGTTATCAAACTTCACGCGGGCGAAGCCGCGCTTAAGCTAGTACATTCTAAATATACTTACAAGGGTGCTAGCGTAGTATAGACATCATGGATAAGTCACTTAGATGAGTATCCCCAGTTCATTGTCCGATCACATCCTATCTACCATTAAGTTATTAAGTCTTTTCCCATGGTTTACTTGGGTGGGAATTCCAGAAGAATTTACGACCCGAAACAATTATCCATTTGAAATATTTTCGTCTTTCTAATAACTTAGTTGAGTAGATTAATCCATATTGTTTAAATAACATGTCCATAAGTGTTTAATATTGAGGAGTATTTTACTTCAGTGGGTATGTATGACCACAGTATTATGTAACTAACGATTGTGGTTTTCCACTTTTAATATACTTAGTAATAATGTGAATCAGTAGAGTGATGAAAAAAAAATGTAAAGCTAGAGGTTATGAGTCACCCTTGAGTCACCGTGGTAAATTGAGGGTTGACAGATGTTGCAATATCGTAGGCACCGCCTCGCGCCTGCTGATCCAGACCTCTAGTTTCCATAAAATGCTTGCTCGTCTTAAAAACTTTCCTAACTAACGAATATACATTATGTTTAAAGGGTAAAGGAAACTCCTCATAAAAAAACTTCACAGGTTTCCGAATAACGTCAAACATCACAAGTTATATAACATAAACACTACGTTAACGATCATAGTGCATGGCTGTACCGCCCAGTATCACGGAAGATACTGTGGCCCTTTACCAAGTGTCTTTGATAAAGTTCCACATTTCATATTTGTGTACCATAAAATTTTGTATCGTTCATGGAAACTGTTTGTTTACTTGATGTGTTCCAATATAGTGTTATGGCATAGATACCAGATTTAAACGTTTTATAGATTTTATAGTAGCTCAGCCTCAGTGAATATGCTCCACTCCAAAAGAGTCATAACTCTGGACCTCGTGTAATCAAAAAAAGAAATTTCTGCCCTGAAAATTACCTTTGATTTCTTACTTACTTTTCCTTGTTTTGCAACAATGCAAAATTGAACCTAGAACGTGCCATCAACATTCAATAAGTCTGAAACTAAACATCTCGAATATCTGAAGCAAATACCAACTGCCACTGAAATCACCCCTTTCTTTCCAAGATTAGCAAAAAACAAAAGATCGAGGCCACACCGCAAGCTTGTTTCACGGCGAACTCCCGCCCTTATCCTGTCGCTATAAAACGGCAGATGATCTAAAAATAAATTGGTGACATCCGGCCTCTTCATACGGACTTTTTTCTTAATTTTAGACATAATTGGTACTAATAAAGTCTGTAGCGTAGCTTGAGTTCTAAGAGATTCGTTGGTGACCGTTGAGATTTGAATTGTAGACAGGTTGACCGTTGAAGCAGATAAATTTGAATTGGAGCGTAGGACAATGTCCTACAATTGTTGTGTTAATCATATTAACAGTAATGGCAGGGACAGACGCTGTAATGTCTGTAGAAACGGGGTTTGGGCTGCGGGACTGTTCGAAAGAGATACTGCGGCCCTGGACACAAATGGATGGGTTTTAGTCAGTACAAATCTGGCACTCCCTTCCGCTCCGTCAATTAAATGTTCTTTCAAATATTGTGTAAAGAAGTTTTTTTCCTTTAACGCTAAACAGTCAACTTGGCCTAGCTCGCACAGTTATAAAACTCGCCCCAGATTTTAAGTTTTATGAGCTATTTATCGTCAATATTTTCCTTCAAAGTTATTTATAGACAGTTCATATCGTTTTATAGTGTTGATTTACTTTTCATCCATATGATCAAAGTCTTGTTCTGTAATACGATGTTACGCGTGTTGATCCTTATTGAATTAATCAAGATTGGCAGCTGAAGCCGTTTATGGTTTCAAGAGTCTGTAAATCCAACGTTTGATTCGAATCGATCTCATGCATATCAAGTTCGGGTACTTACCAAAGCCTTCATAACATGTGGTAGCTTAGATTCTAAATAGGACTTCCAACGGCCTTGTGATTAAGCAAGTTTTTGTCTCGAAACTATAAAATGAAATATTGACTTGTGACTGAATTTCTTATCCAAGAGCTCATCGAAGACCTGCTTTGCGTTCCATTTTTTCGGGGTTTTTCGAAAGGATGCTTAACAGTGTCGTATGGAGCTTAAGTGGCAGTGGTAGACGACATCTTCCGTTTTACCAAGCATTTCTAATAGGTTGTCGTGTAGACATATTAATTGATTTTTACCATCCTGGTTACCAATAATGAATGCAAGTCATTTTCCCTGTCTAGCTCTCAATTTTATCCCTACATTAAAAATATCAACTCCAGTTTACAGTAAAACCTCACACATCGCCCTAATAGGTAAATATCGTCAGTTTTACAGCTCAATCAACCGCAAATTCTAAATCCCGTGGCCATTAAACAAACAAGCATATAAACAAACAAACAAACAAATGCTTTCAGTGCAGCGTCGAACGCTTCCCGCGACAGTCGTGTCATGCGTACGCGCCGCAAATTACGACTTTTACGCGCGAGAATAACGCACATGCGAATATAAACCTTATTGTGACGTAATAAGGTTAATTTTACCCTGAATATAGTGCTGTTTTAGACATGTGAGATGTACTGTTGAATTGGCCGTTACAGTTGGACCGTTTTTAATTTGTGCATTCAAATGATTAGAGCAAATGTGATTTATTTGGGGTGCAGTCAGTTTTCTTAGAATTCGTTGGAGGAAACGTATGCAACTGCTGTAAATAGAGTCTATGTGTAATGGCTTTATCGGTCCGTGGTTTACGTGTGGAATTGTTTCGTTCTACACTTATGTAAATAAGGATGTTAGGGTAAAACTTGTAATACCTAGGATTATGTTAATTCCCGCATTTATTGTGAAAACATTGATGAAAACTTTCGATTGAACTTTTTTAGTTTCAGGCGAAATGATTAACAGTTTTAATATGATCGACATTAATCGAAATCCTATTGAATCTAAACAGTTTCCGAAACTAGTTCGTATAAACAGATAGCCACAGACCTACTAGAAACAAAGATAGCTTTTACTCAAAGAAAGCTCTACTTGAATATTAAAAAATATGTCACTGAAAGAATGTTTACATTCTTGTATTATCTTTAAAACCATTCCAATCTTTAGACATCCCTATTCAAGTATGCTGAACATTTGTTTATCCTAGAATCTGTGTCCCATTTCAAGCTGTCTACACTTAGTTATTTTAAAATAAGTATTCCTCTTGTGTTTCGTCCTATTTACGTTTTGGTCTGAACATTTTATTCGTACCAAATGTGAACTAAGCATCTGCTGTATTGACACACTTTACGGAGTGTTTACAGTTATTTAGGCTTGCAAATACTGGTACAGTATACCTAGAGTTACCAAGTCCTGAAAATAAAAGCCGGACTGTTGAAAAAAAATGTCCGCACATCAACATGCAACTTTCTTGTTTTGAGTTCCAATTTCACTTTTTTAATTCAGCCTTTGCGGACTCGGCCAAAAAGCCAGACATGTACAAACTTTTTACCGGTCATAATCCTCCGAGTTTAGTGTAGGAGGAACATCTTTTTTTATTTATACAAAATGGGCCTGCTCTTGACCTCGATCACGCCTGATGGAAAGCGATAGATGAGGTCTATGATGGAACGAGCATGCCCAGAAGATGCCTGTTCACTCTTGCTTTGAAGGCAGAGGGTTAAATGTGGGAGGGAACACATCATTCAGAGTGATCATTCACACCTTTGTTTTTCAAGAATATTAATAGAAGTATGCATTCACCGAGAGGTATGACTTGCTAATTCCTTGTTTATCTTGTTAGATCGGTAGAGTCGATTGCTCTGTTGTCATAATCTTGGAAAGTCGCTCCATGTTTGTGAGCAGCTTGTCATCGTACGAAAGTCGTAAATGTTAGCACCGAGTATTAAATCTTAATCCAGAAACCTATGAATGTGTCACTCACTCATCTATATAAAATTAGTTTATCCACTCTGTGGCTTGTCTTATTTTCTTCAGTATGATATGTTTGAAGAGTGAACTTGCGAGTCAAAACGGGCTTTAGACTTAGAAGCTTCCAAGTTTTTAAGGAAGAGTTTTAATAAAGCACACATTCAAATTACAAAGTCGCGTCACGTCTACGGAACGCCATTGAAATACTAGTGCTTTGACATTCTGACTACTCGTTGCTGAAATGAGTTTGTAACACGTTACTTTTGAGCAGCTTCTTAGACGATAGGCCTAAGTCTGTGTGGTTTTACGTTTCATGCGTCTAGCTGTGTGTGCATGTGTACTTTTGATGCGGGCTTAGTTTACTCCCTAATTTATTTCAACAATACCAAGCAAACAAAAGTGTGCCACTGCATTTTAAATCAATGTCACATCCACAGGCTACTAAAATTCAATCTCCCCTATGCTAAATACAATAGCATCTCTCTCCCGCCCCCATTAAACGCATCGTAAACATATTAATACAATCGATCCCTCGTATTCGATGGGCCATTGACTGCCATCAACTACTACCATTGACGGCCACTAGTGCCACTTGAAGCTCTATGTTTACATCGTCATGCTTTAGTAGAGAAAATCATATTAATGAGGAGCATTGAACTTGACATTTTAATGTACCCCTTGTGTCGCCAGATGGTAGCGTTCTAATGTTCCGTACTGGAATTAGATGTGATAGGGTACCAGATGTCTGGGGATAAAGTAATGTGTGGTATTACTCGTTGTTGAAAGTACGCACGTGGATGTAAATCAGGGTCTTTTATGGACGTCCTCAATTTTTTTTTTTGTTTTTTTTTTTAAATTTTCTAAGCACAGGTGCTCAGAAAGAAAAAAATATATACATTTTTGTCCTAATCGTCTGCTTGTTCTGTATCTTTTTTTGCCATTACTAATTTTATTTTAAGTAACATTTATAAAATCAAACCCTATTATGGCTAAATAAGGAAACATTTGTGTCACATGATTTTAATTTAGCTTTTAACCGCGGATTATCTTGGCCGCTAATATAGTCATTGTGGTCAACGTTAAATTAAAGTTGCCATGTTAACTTGTAGGTTGTCTACAACCTCTAGGGAAATGGAAAATTTTACAATCCATACTGTAATAAACAAGCGTCAAATACTTAATTTACGAGTGTCGATTAGAATTGTAAAACACCTGTTATAATTACTAATTAGCTTCTCAACTGACACACATTGTCTTACTGTTTGCAGCTTTTAGCACCTCACACGATTCAGTTACCGTATATTTAAACATTTAATGATCACGTTCTAACAAAGTTAAAACAAATTCCCTCCTTTCGTTATCAAACGGTAACAATAAGCAAACACTGCAACTTAGCATCATCACTTGTTCTGCTTTATAACAATAACACACTGAAATAAACCTTATTGTCCTTACTATAAAGGTGTTGACGTGTTGTATTGCACACGTGCATCCGTTTGCCCACACATGGCTATCTTTTTTCTTAGCGTTATTTTTGTACGCAGCTGGATTCATGTTGTGAGGGTAGTATTATATTTTTGTGTGACTGTTTAACCTACTCTTGTCGATCGATGTAAGTGTTATTTTTTCTTAGTTTTAAATGCGTTGTAGGTATGACGTAAAGATGTAATAAATTTTATTTCTATTGAGGTCGACACCCAATTTCAGCCTTGGTGATCTAATTCTGTCGTTTTAAGTGATTTTAAACAAAGTCTGTACTGTACCAATATGTGCGAGAAATGTTGAGTTTATTTTGTTATTTACTTAACTCAGAGGTAGGTATCGACGTAAAGGTTCACAGTTTATGTTTGATATTGACGCATGGAATTTTTAATATTAAATCTGTTTGAAGATCCATTTTACCGAATATATATTGGACACAATTGGTAGAAATATCTTTCTGACTTGCAACGTTTTTAGTGCTATTTACATACCACGAAAAAACTTCACATGTTTTTACTATCGCCCATAATCTGAATAGAATAACCAGTAGACAATCTACCCGCACTTTATCATACATTGACTTAAAACAAAGATGGTGTTAATAAAAAATAATTTACATAGGTACGATGACATTGACCCTAAACATTAATGAAAGGATGTTCAATGAAACCTGTTTTAATTAACTTTATCTGGTATCAGTGTTTTTCATATTAATGGAGACGCTCCGGAAACGATTTCCTTAGAATTGCACCTATAGACGTCCGCATTCGATATCCTTCAAATTACTTATTGTGCTCCACAATTTTCAGACGTAAGTTGACCGATTTACAGTTAAATTTAGATTGACACTAAACAATATAACAGACGAACAAAGTGCATAATGTGTGAAATAACAAGTTGTACGATAAAAGTGTTGCAAATAACGTTATTATTCAATGAACTAAAGACATAGTGTTTGTGCAGTTGACAATGTGATGTGACTTCATCATGGTGATTTTGAGAAAGTTTATGGTATGTTTTATGTACTAATGGCTTGTTATTAGCGTAAGTGTTGACGGGGGAATGAGGGAAAGAAAAGTGTTGCATCGGTCCCAAGTAACAGGGGACAAGGACAGGGACATAATGATGAAGCTGACGACATCGAGACCCACTGTCCAATAGGTGGTTCAGTGAGAGAGTGCAGGACTGTGTTTATGATCATAAACAATGTTTGAAGTCAACTAAATACAAAAGTATTTTTTTTCTTCAGGACCAATGCTTGAATCCAGGATAAAGCTTGTACTTTGAACGAGACACATTGAACACACGATGTATCATTTGAAAAATGTTCATTAAGTTTAGAATTCAGACTATCTGACTTCAATCCAATTTCTTCGTAGATCTTGTGGTAATGATACCTATGTCTACTAATGGATGGTTTTGTCAACAGTGCTCAAGTCTTCGCGACGAGTTATCCGTCGGCGAGGACAAGTGGAAGGCGAGAAGAAACATCAGCTTCGACCAGAACAGGCAACTGGAGGAGGTGACCAGAGAAAGGTGAGAAAATATCCTTGACATAACGTGCGCACGACGACCAATCAAGCTATGCAAAACCAGTATACGCTGATCTCTAATTGTACGGGAACCTTATACAAAGCGAGGTCAGTTTATAATGGATGTGTAATGTGTATAGATTGATATGTCGCCGTGTGTACTTAATACATCGACCTCAAGTTTCTGAAAACCTACACACCGGTACAGTTTAAGCTGTTGTAAAACCTCACACCTCGGCCAAAAATACAGGCGTGATGTTATGTTGTATTAATCGTTTAATTATCTCACGTTAGGCTCCTGAGCTTATGATTATTGTATTTTAATCAAACCATAACCTATTGATTGACCTCATTCAGTTAAAGTCTGATTGTACTGGAGAATGGCGTAACGTAGACTAAACAAGGCAAAGCGATTTATATAATTCGCTTAGGCCGTTATAAGGGCCCCTAACATGTTTATTATGTATGAGTAGTAGGTATGTGGGAATAAAATAGTCTTTCATTAATTTATTAGATTGAATAATTTGACAATAGGTCAGGGGCCGGTGTGCCTACTGGGTACTTCCTCTATCAGGCAAGGATTTAATGAATCGCACGGTAAAATTGGTTTGTAAGTTTGTTTGTAGGACCAATCTCCGGTAATCACTGGTATAAGGCTACATTATTGCTCTAAGCTAATTTAAATCATGCATATTAGCCGAGCGATCACAATTTTTGCGGACGAAGTCGCGGCCGAATTGCTAGTATTCCGTAAAGGTATTGACATTTACTTCTTGACTTAAAAGTGCAAGCACAGCTGATGTAGTTCACTTTTCTGTTAGCGATTACAAGAGTGAACCTCTAATGACACTAACAATAAACGTTCCAAGACACAAATCTTCACAACTCTTTATATGTTTATTTGAAAGTATTAAGAAGAACTTAAACTCGCCTGGGAACAGGATTCGATACTGGGTTAAAGTGTAACATGTGTTGTTCCGGGTTGCGTCACGTTGAGCCGCTCATCAAAACGTTGCAGCCGTTTGGTACAAACAAAAAGTCAAACTGACGGGAGATTAATTTATTACCCACAATGTTTGTGATAAATGCCGCCTAAGGGCACTTAGAAACACCTTGTTAGGAATCTTTTATGGCTTGAACTTATATTTGGCAGATTTCGTAGAAAAGATAAAACCCATATCGCGGTGTAGCTCCCTAGCCTCTCAATCCTCCTTCTATCTCTCTGACTAGACCTGCCAAGGGTCACTCCTTGTTAAAGGAGTACATATTATCCGGTCAAAATCATTTTTTATTATTTTTATTATGTAAGCGATGTGGCGATGCTTGGAGAAGGTATTATGTGCGGGCAATAGACAAATAATGATATTTCTATCATGCTAAATTAAATTAAACATTTTCAGGGATGACCTAAAACGCGTGGCAGTTAGCCTACATCGCGTGGTGGGACAATTAGTGGCGTACTGTGCAAGTGCAGAAGACGAGCTGAACCGCACTGTACTAGCGCAGCTACTAGCCAGACTCATACCAGGAGATCATGAGTGAGTATACACTGCATAGTAAAAAGCGTGGTAGTAAGCAGCTTGCTTACGGCATGGATTTTCTTATAGTTTTACTGCAATGGCGTATTATGTACAAGACATCAACCGCACTGCGTTTTTTTTTTTTGTAGTGCTACTTATAAGCCCTCTTCCTCTCTCATATTTTGCTGTACTCGACAGTGTCGAAGTATCCATAGATAATGATCACCACTTCCTCCTATGTTCTTATTGTGAAATTGATGACATATATTGATTACTTTCATCGCTATAAAATTGCATATTCAAATCAACAAAATTCGATCTTAGTGAGGTATGCTGTACCAATTTGACTGTAGTAAACAACACTTTCTACAAACACGATTCAGCAGTGATCTATTTACGAATAAACAAGACGACCGCAACTAACTCGCCGTCTTAAAGCGAGGTGCGCCATTGACACAACAAAACTGCTTCGCTCGTATGCGCGTGCGCTTCGTTTTGTCGTTCTAACGCTTTGATCTATCAGCATTGTATGTGATGAATTTAGTTCAGCTGCTGGGTTACTGGGAATATTACTCATAGTGAGGGCGAGGAAAAATAAAGATATTGGATCCTTTCGATGAACGGATTTACGTCGAAATGTCGGCTTTCGGATTGACGTTAGTTTTTATAGAATCTTAGTGGTTAATGTATTTTGGAAAAATATTTAGTAGCTCATCTTTTGCCCAAATTTTTGTGTTGAGATAATTTGGGATAATAATCCCTTAGCACCTTTGACTGACGCTAATAACAAACGATCAGGTGGTCCTCTCACTCAACCCGGAAGACATATTTTCTTCAGTCTTACTCCGTCTACTTAAGGGTCCACAATATAAAAGCATTGAAACAGTACATCTAATTGCGAACAACAAAGAGTAGTGCGGTGATTAAGAGAAATTAGCGTAAATCTGTATGTACGAAGGTGTTGAGTGTACTGGCGGAAGCTGCGATTTAATGGTAGCCTCGGTGCTAAAGTGAGAGCTTGTGTGACGCTCTCCCACGGTATATGGTTAGGGTTAACGCTTTAGTCAGACTTCGTCATTTTTCTTTTTCAAAGTCTCGTAGTCAGATTCAGATTTTTGATATCTTCTATTCGCGTTGACTGCAGTTTGGTTTGAGCCCAGTGGGTGGCCACTCACCACATTGATTGCGGCATCAGGGGCATGATCATACAGAATGAAAAAGTTTCTTCGGAAACAAATTAGCGTCACCTTTTTGATAAAAAGTATAATTGGCAATTAAAGATCTAAATTTTCATTTCACGTCCTGCAATAACAAGTTATAATGCATTTGATAGCGGTTTCAAGATTCTATCATTTTCGGACATTTCTCACTCAAATAAAACTATCCTCCACTAGGAAAGATAGAGTACATATCGTACATCGTAAGGGTCAATTCACACCGAAGTGGCAGCGGTCGGCAGCGCAGTTTCACTGTCAGCCAGTTCCTAATGGAGAGAAAGCATAAAATGGCTTGACAGTGAAACTGCGCTGCCGACCGCTGCCACTTCGGTGTTAATTGACCCTAAATGAACAAAGCTCTAACAATATTCTAGAACAACGTTCTAGTGAACCCTAGCAAAATCGCTCGTGTTTATAATCACTAAGTGCTAAGATTCGCGCAAAATTAACATCCCCTGGAGTCTTACTGGCAGCGCGCCAAACTTTCTGCCACACTTATAATATTGATGGATTACTTCGATTTGTAAGCGGGTGGGATTTTGTCTAAATGGGTGACGCATTTCTTGTAGGTGCAATCTTTGTCTTAAACATGTTTTGCTGTCGATCGTTATTAAACATCCTGTTTTTAGTTTTAGATAGGTGTTGCGATGACTAAGGGATTGTATTTTATTTTATAACTGACTGATACTAATTTGCATTTGGCCACACCATACTGCAACTTGTAATTTACGTGCAACAACATTTTGTTTTAGACTAAAGCTATAATCAGACATTGACTTTCATAGATTTTATGAGCCTTATCGGCACGCGATCAATCGTTGGGCTTACGGGCATTGTAATAATTGAGGGGTAGTATTATCACCAACTGTTTAGTGTAGCGATGAACTATTCTAATCAAGCTGTGGAAACAATATCATACGCTCAAGTGTATTCACTATTTCCCCTGTTTAGGTAATTCCGTGTTCTTGTTACTAGTTGTCCACTTGTTGACAAAACAGTTGCTTACACACAACATTACTACTTATAGCCACTAGATACGTTGGCCTCAAGCCAAGTACACCTTATGTCCGTAATTACACTTGTGTCTCGATGCGAACAAGGTTTGTACGACACAAATTATGTCATAGAATAAGATACTCCATTCGCATCACATACTTATGTTTAGATACTGAGTGTGAACAGGGAAGTCTAGCCGTCATTAAAGTGAAGCCAACAAATGTTATATTTGTACGTCACCAAAGATTTCCGTGAGGAATAAATAGAATTGTAAGCTTTATGGCTAAACCTAATGGGACACGCGTGATTTTGCAGTAGCGCTGCGATTAGCGGAATGTTGATCGCGGGGCTATTTTCGTGGTCCTGCGATAAAGTTTCCAAAGCCGGTGGCACCCTTATGGTTTGAACTTGTGGCACAAAATTGTCGATGTTGCTGGCTTTTGCAAGAAGGTTCTATTTAATTAGCATTTACCTTACATTCAAACCATGAAGAATTAATCCTGTTTTGTAAAATCTGCTATATTTCTGTCATTGTAGTAAGCTTGATCGTTTATGATGCACAGCTCTGCTAATACCCATATCGGGAAACCATAAAAAGCGTGTTCCTATTTCTCCCCGTAATATGTATGTACCTGGCGAAGCGCCAGCGTAGATGCCCTTTCCATGTTCCTGCTGCACTTACGTGGGTGGCGCGTAAAGGTGACGGGTTACACGCAAGAGATATAGCTTGTCATGCTCCGTCGCGCGTCGCGGTAAGAAAAGGATTAAACAAAAATGTTGTTGCGTGTAAGTGCTTTCAGTTTTCCAGGAAATTGCTGGCGTTCAGACTAGGAAATAAAGTTTAATTAAGGAAGTATTAACCAGATACAATTTGCCAAAAAATTCTATCTAACGGACATTTCAAAAATTGCCTCTTAAAATTCCTTTCTAAAACTAAATGTCAAAAGCTTCAAGTCATACAAATTGTAACATAGTAAACGCCATACCATGAAATTGGACAATTACTTTGTTCTACGAGTTTTAGAAACTCGCAAAAAAGAAATGGATTTTGTATAGGAATTGACGCCATCGGCTGATCAACATTTATGGTAAAACAAAAAGTCATGAATTTCCAAAAGTCATAGAAAAAAAGTGGTTTATTATCAAGGTCTGACACCTCGCATAGTTAAAGGCTAAACTAAGGCTATTTCATATCAATCATTTTGAGCGTGATGATAATTTACGTTATCTCAAAAATTCACTTGAATAATTTTATGGACAGTGTCTAATTATGTGTTGTTAGTGTTCGATGTGTACGATATGTTTCTTCTCTAGACAAGTACAACCCTTTGCCTCTCATCACAAATATCACTAACGAAATATTTCTCTGTCCTTTTCCAGTACTATACTAGAAGAAGACTTCCGACCGTCGACTCCGAACCTGTCGGGCGAGCTGAACCAGAGCCTCGTGTCTCGGGGCGGGAAACATGTTCACTTTGCACCTGATCTTAATGTTATACTTACGGATCTGGATGAGGTGAGTTTAAGATTTCAAACGAGAATGAGATAAAGGTAAAAAGAAACAAGCATTCAATGTTGAACAGCACATGCCACCCTTGATTGCTTTCTTCAGACTTCAAAGGAACACGTCCTTGTTGGCTATGTAACAATCTCCACATTGAAATGTTTAGTGTGTTTATATACTGGGTATTAACATAACCAATATGTTTGTTATGCAGGAGGGTTTAGTGAGCTTCTTACAGCAACAACGGGACCTAAGCGCAGATATCAAGACAGAGTTAGAACATTCTCTGCGACGACTGAGACATGAAGCTCATTCTCTGCTCGACTTATCTGCTAAGCTCGCTCCCAGTAAGTAAATTTTAAAAATACACATAAAAACGTGAACATGCAGGCGGAGCAGGTCCGCTTACTTCTGCTGGTTAGTGGACATCGTCTTTATCTGAAATACCACCGGCAAAACTTCCCAAAGTGTGTTGCCCTACGATAGACAACGCTGAAATATCATATGCCTGTAATGAGGAATATTACGCAAAAGTAAGCGTAGGGGGCGCCACTAACACAACAGTAAACAAACCGTTATGATGCATCATGTCATATTTATTCGTAACATAATAATCTGTGAAAATTTATAAAATTATAATATTTTTATAATTATTCATGAATAAAAAATCCTGTACTGTGATATTATGGAATCCTGCGGACATTTAAAAGAGGATGATCTAAAAAAATGCTTCGAGAACGTGGTGCGAGTTTAAAGGGAAAAAAGAAGGATTTGGTGGAAAGGTACAATAAAAAAGAAAATTAACTTATTTAAGCAAATCGAATTCTATTCAATTAAATTTTAATAAATGTAAGTTTACAACGAAAACAATAACTTTTGTAGTTAATAAAGTGGTTACACTAAAAGCGATAATAAACTCAAAGGTTTATTTACTCCACTAAATTATTTATTATATTTTTCCAATATTAATCCCGCTTTGAACAACTTGTCAAAAAACTGTTTACGGTTTGCTCTAGTGCTGCACTCTGGCGGCAGAACATTGCACTACTACTCCCTATTACACCATCAAAATTGAAACTACTTAACTGGAACACAGTACTGCTGGTTAACGGTTTTCTTTTAGCCAATCATAATTATGCAGAATTCAACTAACCTTTATCTTGTGATTTTATCCAGGAATCCGCCCGGACACAAGTAATATGCTGGAGTCCAGTATACAGATCACGGAGCTAGTCAACGACCTGGAGTCGAAACAGAACTGCGACAATTGTGAACTGCATCGGAAGGTAATTAAAGGATTTTACCCTGTTATTGTTTTGGACAGTAAAAATAAGTCGCGGTCTTCTTTAAAAAAAACATAGCCCAAGCGACCTTTCGTCATAGCTTTGATGAGTCTCGTTGATTTTAATGATCTACCTCCAATTCATCTGTGATTCCACTACACTTAAGCAGTTCTTGTTAAATTAGGATGCAACTTTGTTTATTCCAGAATATGGAAGAAGCGATGGCGGAGTGTTTACAGCGGGAGAACTTGCTTCGTTCGGATCTAGAGGCCGCCATGATCAAGATCGCGCAACTCATGACCAGCGGTGAAGTTATAGCTGAGGGGTGGGTACAAAATAATATCACGACTATTACGCCATAGCTTTATCATCAGTTAGTTACGAGTCCAGACTTTGGGCTGCTACTTAGAAATTCCTGGCGGAATTTTCATATATGAATTCTCGCATTTTTTTACCGTGGGGGTACGAAGATCGAGCGACTATGATTTTTATGTATTCTATATTCATACATATGGTTGTAGACGTCAAACGTTACAAATAGTGCGCACCTTAGCTATCTCAATCTAATAGAAATGTATAACATTAAAACCCTGAGATGGTTGTCGGTAGCTACGGCGTCGGTCCGCAGCTGTGCTCTGCGCCGGCACGCGCGCGCCCGTCGGCCGGCACGCACTCGCTGGACGGCAGCTGCTCGCCCAGAGTGCAGCGCCTGGCGCATGACATCGATTCTCTGCAGAAGGAAAGAGATGATTTGCATCAACAGGTGAGCCTCTATTCTGTGTTCTAACAGGTGTGTGAAGGGACCGTATGCCAGAAATATATAAACCGCCCTTACAGCCTGGCAATAAAGACGTAGTTGCTCACTGCCTTGCTACCAAACATTATAGTCGGCAGATATTCTTAAAAACCTTGTGTTGACACTTACAAGATCAGTAAGTATATTGTAAAAACTCTCGGATTAAATATAGAAAAGTGAAAACATCCTATACATATCTACCTGGGGATTAAAAACATCTTATTACTTATAACTTGGCCGACAAAAAATTAAATACACAAAATGCACTTTATACTCTATCACTTCAATCTAATAAAATTATAATGTTATCTATCCATTTATGTATCTGTAAATATAATATAGTATAAAATAACATGTAATTATTTTGCACCGCCGCACGCGCAGGTCAAAAGGATGACAGACTCACCCGTTCATAAGATATGTTGCGAGAAGGTAAACGTGCACGAAACAACGCTTATGTATATGTCTTTACTTATGTATTTATTGTAGTTTGTAAAAAAGCTTAGCCTTATTTTTTTATAATTCTTAGTTGATGAGGTTCAAACTATGCTATTAGCTATTATGTAGTTTTAACTGTAATGCTGTTCTTACTGCTGAACCGTCATGAAGGGATAAGTTTAGAATATAATTTATTTATTTAACAATTTATTTACACACTAAAATAAGTAAGTATCAAGCAAGTTATCAAGTATTTGTTCAAAATTTTTTAAATTGAAATATTTTTTGAAATTATTGTTCTATGGTTTAAAAAAATCAATGACGAGCATGGCTTCATTAGCTGTTAAAAAAACAGGTCATCGTTTATTCCATATATTGTTCCATACATTATTGATTTAAGTATCGTTATCTATCTGTCGTCGCTGGTCGCATGGACCTTTTTCGTATAATTATGTCTCTTTTATCTCTAGACTAGACCCTCGCTTTTGAAAGACTTATCGTCATCCTTAAATGTCTTATTCTACCCTGTGCTGAGTAAAGGTCGTTTGTGCCATGCTTCCCTGATCTTTGCGAATCTCAACCAATTTTTTACCTGCAATCTCCGGATTATCTTCCACACATCGGAAAGGCATATGAACGCGGAGATCGGCACTAGTAAAGAGAGGCCTGTACCCAGCAGTGATCTGAAAGCCTTATACCAGAAATGTAGACAGATGTTAGTTATGTTAGAATCGCTTCCCCTGCTGCAGTTGGAGGCCGCCAACCGACAGCTGCGCTCCACGCGTCAGTTCGTGGAGGAGCAGGCGGCCGAGCGCGAGGCCGAGCGGGACGAGTTCGCGCGCCGCCTGGCCGACCTGCGCGACGAGAACGCCCGCCTGGCCACCCGCCTGCACAACAACGCCCGGATACTCAACGAGGTAAGGACTGCGGTGGAAGGGACACGTGATGCTTTGCGTGCATGGTTCGGCACGGCCGGGCAAAACGTGCCAAATATATTTAGTGGAATAATCCTTTCGGGAAACAAACGCTCGGCTTAGCACCAATTCTGCGTGCCGTCACGAACAATATTTAGCTGTGGTAGATGCCGAACAGTGGATGCCGATCGTCACCAATCAGATGACCGCTGAATATGTGCTGAATATCTGAATAAGTAATACCTTCCAATCGGCTGAGTTTTAAATCAACAAATACTGTTGAAACTGATATCCGAGCAAGTATGTAACGCCCCTTTTGACGTTCACACTGTCTGGGCATTTGATACGGTTAACCAAGCATCATTATGCACGGTACGATAATTGCGGTTGACTGTATACGCATCAAACAAGTAGCACTGTTTCGCATCTACACGAAGTATTACTTCTTTTCCTGTCATGTAGTGAAGGTGATTGTCATGTAGCAATGTGATTATTGGCTGAAACTATGTATTCACTTGGTAGTCTGTCGTCGTAACTGAAAACACAGTAACTTTCATTACATAAAAGTTTGTGTTTTCAGTTACTGAGGGCAGTAGTGTTTCCTTAACGTGGGTTTTATGCCGTTTTTTTAATCTTCATCAAGTCCCCGAACATTTTATGACTTAATACTTGGTGGAGATCATAAACAAGATTATGTGGGGATGAATCCTTTACTTTCATAACATTTCCTAGCCACTTTTTTCTACTAAATTGCAACTTATTGGTTTATTTTTATATTTCCGCACTTTTCAACTAATTTTATTGACTTACCAATACGACAAACACAAAGACAATCAATGTTGCAATAGAGATTACAACTGTGAAACTAATGGCGCTAGCGCAGCTAGTTCCAGGCATAGTCACTGGTTGAAAATCTGTCTATATCTTTTAATATTTTCTTGAGACAGACGCCAATTACAATGATCTTTGACAGGGCTTCCCCATTAACGTATACCTCTCACCCACTTCTAAACTTAAAAACCCTAAAAAGGAATGTGTTGTCGCATTGGTTGGTCTGAACTAACCCTGCCCGCACCCTGTCTTCCTACAGATGCACTGCCTCCGTCTCACGTATTGCAACTGTCGTGAACACGACGCGCACGTAAGTTTGTCCCTGTGTTGTTTGGCTTGCTGTTCGTGCCAGAATAAGTTTAAGACCCTTTACAGCAGTCCAGTCACATAGAAAAATCAATATTTTACCACTAGTACATTATACTACATAATAACTTAATACACAGCTATGTGTTTCTGAGAAGTTTGTCCGCCACCCTTCCCCCAGCTAAAACATTAGGTAGTGGCGGGCTGTAATATTCGGGGACTAATTGTACCGTTCAGAAAGTGTTGTTTTTCCTTATAATCTATAGATATATAGATATAATCTATAGACATATCTATAGATCTATATTTATAAGAAATTACTTTTAATTTTCAATACTGTATTCGAAATCGTATCAACAAAGAAGGTAGCTTTAATTATGTCTGTATTTCTATTATTTTTGTGTGCATTAAAGAATAAGAATGAGAATGAAAGTTGGTGTCGAAACCAGCGCTCTAATTTTCGCTTATTCTGGCACAAATGGTATTTTATGTTGTAAATAATGTTTTAGCCTCTTTATGTAATGTAAGTGAATAGTTGTATTTATATGTGTAGGTTTAGTACGCACATAACAGCATGTCGAGCACCATCATTTTAAAGTAGAAGGTAGTTAATCCTTTCTCTAGGTCTAATAACTAACATTTTCTTGATCGTCGATCCGTACCACGCAACGTTATGTTATTACTCCTGTTATCTTTAACTCATTTGTATCATAGAAACTTGATCATTACCTAACCCAACTTTTCTCAGTAGTCCAAAACCCATCCAAAACTACCACCACTGTTTCACCACCCTTTCAATTCACAAAACAGGTAGAACAACTAGAAGCTCAAACCCGCGAGATGAATCAAATCATAACCGAATTGGAAACACGAAGAGCTTCGACAGACGACGAACTCAAAGCTTCAGAAGAAAAAATCACCCTCCTACGAGACATCATAGCCACCTTAGAAATACAACTCGAACAAAAGACAACACACGAAAGTGAAATACTGGAACAGTTAGAACAAATGAAGAACACGATAGAAGAAAGAGATAGCAAGATGAGGACGTTGCTCGGTGAATTGGAATCTTTGAGGAGTGAAAGAGTCGAACAGAGTGATGTTGTTTGCGTTAAATGTGGACAGGAGGAAGAAAAGAGTACGGAGTTATTGGAGAGGATTAAGGAGCAGGTTTGTTGTTTGGAGTTATGTTGTATAATAATTTATGTGTCTGTAAATGTATTATGATAATTTGTATGTAATATGTGTATCATATGTATTTAATTGACCCGTTATTGTTGTTGTAAATAATGCAATTGTCCCTATGTGTATAATCTAACTTGAATCCATGGACAACTTATACTTTTTAGGCTTCCGTACCCGAAAGGTAACCAACGGGACCCTATTACTAAGCCTCCGCTGTCCGTCCATCCGTCCGTCCGTCTGTCTGTCAGCGGGGTGTATCTCATGATCTGTAATAGGTAGACAGTTGAAATTTTCACAGAATGTGTATTTCTGTTGCCGCTACAACAACAAATAATAATAAAATTACCCTACCACGATGGTACAGGAACCTTCATGCGCCAGTCCGACTCGCACTTGGCCGGTTTTTCTTTAAGTGTCAGCTACTAAAGTCAGTGGAGCCCAAAGTAGTTTTTATATAAACGCCAAATGAATTTATCAAGTGATACTCAGACGCCACCCGTCTGAGTATCACTAGATCGACTCTATCGTCTGCAGAGTTCCACTAGCTAATTATATTTGACCCGTTATATCGATTAATGTCCAATAATGTATTATTGTTCTACAGTGTCACTATCTAGAGGAGATGATTCATCGGCGCACGCGCAAGATGGAGCGCATCCATGAAGTGTGCTCCACCAGCTGCAGTGAGCCCAGCGAAGATGTGTCGCTAAGAGATCAACGACATAGGCATTTAGAGGTAACATTATTATTTTAAACAGAGAACCTCCTCTAAATTCTGTGTAGAAAGCATCTTATACCCAAAGATTAGTAAAATTTAATGCCATTGTCCCATCACTACGGCAGGCGACGTCACCTTGAACTAGCCAATCGGATTGCAGTTGTCACTCTCCGGGCACTGCTTGCCTACCGCTAATTTTGGTGAACTCGAATAAAAAACAAAACGTTCAAGATGCGGAATCTAGAGGAGGTTACCTGTGTTATTTTTTTCATTGCTAACCCTTCGTTCGCCAGTTATGTTTTAAGTCTCATGTTATATCGGGCACGCCGCAATCGCGGTGGTAAGACCCCTCTTTGAGGAGTGGCTGGATAGGCGTCACGGCGTCCTGACCTACCGCGTGACGCAGGTCCTCACCGGACACGGCAGTTTCGGGAGGTACCTGTGTCTGATGGGGAAGGAGGAAACGCCTGGGTGTCACCACTGCGAGGACCGCCCGGAGGACACGGTGGAGCATACGGTGCAGGACTGCCCCGCTTGGGCAGAGCACCGCCGTGTCCTCACGGCGGCGATAGGCGGAGACCTCTCGCGCCCGGCATTGGTCGAGGCCATGCTGCGGGGCGAAACGGAGTGGGAAGCGGTCGCCTCCTTCTGCGAAGCAGTCATGCTCGCGAAGGAGGAGGCGGGCCGCGTGAGGGAGTGGACAGCCTCCTCCCTCCACCCCAGCCGCAGTGGTAGATGCCCACGGCGCCGGACGTCGGCAGGCGATCTCCGGCCACCGTAGGCGCGGGCATGCGGGCGGCGAGTAATGGGCGACTCGCTGTCCGACCATGGACCATGCCCGGGTCGACGGCGCGTTGTGTTCCACGCGCGCCTCAAAGAGTGTCAGCATTATGATGGGGCCCCCCCTAGAGGGCCAAGCCTGCCGGGGTCGCGGGACTCATAGAATTACCGTGACCCTGGAACATATAGGGCTATTGAAGGACACCGTGGATTTTAGTCAGTACAAGTCTGACAGTCTCTCCCGCTCTGCCCTGGGTGGGAGGACTCATTTGATGATTTTACCACGATAAAAAAAATGTTATATGGGACGTGTAAAACTTATTTTTTCTGTTAGCCTGCTACATCTCACTGCTGGGCAAAGGCCCCTGCCTATGACATCCAGTGATCATTAGCCCTGGATCGAAACAACTGGAGCTTTACTAACATCAATAATTTATTGCCTCGTATAGGTGAAATCCCCCGACACGGATACTACACCTCGCAACGACCGCATGTCAGAACTAGTAGGAGTATGGGACTGCTTCGAAACCCACGCGCGAGCTGAAGATGCCGTGCTCAAGAGAGTGGCAGACCTGGAGATGCAGAGGGCACAGCTCAAGGATATCGCACAGGTTAGTGACTGCTCTAGTGAAAAGCTATTTGACGTCACGGTTTGTTGCTGACTGCTGAGAGCTATGACTACCTGAAATCACTCGGTAACTCGTTGAAAGGGTCAATTCATGATGACAGGTTGCGCGCCGACGTCCCTTACTTACACTTATATTATGAAAAATAATTTCGCCGAAATAGAATTTCTTCTGTAATGGTAGTGATAATCTCCGTCGGTCCAACCCATCGCAAATATTATTGCTGTTAATCATTTTCAGAGTGAAAGTGAACACTGAACGACAAAAATTGCTGGTCAAATATTTTTTGCCATGCATGCAGAGAGTGTATACGCCCTTCGTATTTGGTAGACTATGCATATTTTGGTGACGGTTTTGAAGCGACTTTATACTTTCAGGCAGTGGCCATTAAGATGGTATTGTAGCTACATATGTAAAAGAGATCTTTAAAAATACTTACAGATGCGCTGAATTGAGAGTGCTTTTACATTGTAAAGGCTTTTTAAAGTGTTTTTTTTAAAACGTGATAAAGTTTTTATTCTTGCACATAAAGTGTACCAAACGTATTCCATCCATACGGCGAAGTGAGTCAACGGCTCATAAATGTATTGTATAAATAACTGTATATTATAGTATACATCTTCACATAGAAAGTATGTGGGTGGGTGAATATTAGCAATGGATTACTCAGAAAAGCCACAAAATGTCAATGAGGAATATGATGCGAATAGAGAATGTTCACGCTTCGTAAATTTTATTTATTGCGGTCGCTTCCACATTCCGGAGCAAATATATTAATTTTATGCGAATTATAAGAAATTACTGTTTGTCACAACATAATATTAAATACTAGCTGTTGCCCGCGACTCGGTTCGCGTGGAAATTTTGATGTCTATGTGTGAAACAAAGAAATAATAGCTTATGTCCATCCCCAGAATATAATCCTTCCCAAAATTTCATTACGATCCGATCAGCCGTTTAGTCGTTACTTTCGCATTTATAATACTGTATGGATAAGAGGAATATGACAAAAATATACAGAGGCGTAATTCACAAAGAAATGTTTACGCAACCTGAAAGCAGGTCGAAGCTGTTAATCCATATTTAAACACAATAGCAATTAATGTGTGTTATTGAAATCATGAAACGTAATGTATGTATGTTTCGCTTATCTTCAATTTGCATCATATGAGGTGCAGGTACAGGTAGTCAATGACCCGAAAGTCTGACAACCAGTCTTACCAAGGGGTATCGTATTACCCAGTACGAACTGGGTTATGGAGGTCAGACAGGCAGTCGCTGCATGTTAAATACTGGTATTCAGCTGCATCCGGTTAGACTGGAAGCCGACCCCACATAGTTGGGAAAAGGCTAGGAAGATGATGATGATGAGGTGCAAATAAACTCATTTCCTTTCTTCTACATATCTTCTTTCTGCACCACATTCATGTCTTAAAATCAGTTTCCGCTTCATCTCCCCAGCTAAAACACTAGGAGGTGCTGAAGTGCGGGTGTTGGGTGTCGTACCATACGACACACGAAGCTAATACTGAGCCTAACTTAAATAAATTACTTTTGTTTTTTAAAATATTATTTGCTGCTTCAAATGCTGCAAATTCGCATTTAAAATCGAATCATCTATTATAAAACGTTACGCAACACTAGCATCATAGTCAACATTGTACACTAATATTTCCTGGATAACGCACTTCGTACAAAGGGACCTTGGTACCGCTCCATTGATGGCTGGCGGCGCGCCAACGATTTATTTTGATAACGCACTCTTTCACAACCAACTGAAACGAAATGTCAACTTCGAGGTTCAAAGTCGGATCAGAGATTTTTGAATGTTCTTTAGATTGGGTTGTGAATGGAGTTCTTGAATGTTGATGATGGAAGATAATGTTAGGTAAGAGGCGTGTTTGGACAAAAATGAGGCGGCATTTTAAAAGGTGCTGTAAAACTAAGAAAAATGAATGGCACAGTAAAAAGTTTGGCAGTGCTGTTAAGTAGCAATCGAGGATCGATCAGTCATCATGAAACTGCGATCATCAATGTTTCAACTTACGTGTCGATGATTAGTTTTGTAAAAAAATACTTCGGCCTTGTAATTGGTCTCGCTAATCACCGATGCTTTAGGCAAATATAGTTTTTATTTTGAGTTAGTTGTGGCCCAGGAAAAATAAATAAAATAATAATAATAATATCATTGAACCTCGTGAAAGCCAAGAAAGATAAGCAAATCAAGTATATTGACTTGGCTCACGAGGTTGTCGACATGTGGGATGTGGACTCAGCGATCATTGTGCCGATAGTTGTATCAGCCCATGGCTTAATTGCCAAGAGCCACCAATACCTGAGGAGGCTCTCGTTAGGCAGCTGGATCAAGGGCTTGATTCAGAGAGCGGTACTTCTAGACACGGCTCGTATTGTTAGGAGGTTCCTCTCTCTGGAGCCCTGACCGCCGGTAGCTTGGACCCTGTTCCCGATACCGGTGGGCTACAATTTTTTATATTTTTAAATGTTTTTATATTGTTTTTTCTAAGTAATATTTAAAAATGTAAACAATTTGTAAAAATATAAATAAAGGAAATAATAATATCATTTATTGTGTTAGTCTTAGCAGGCTATTTATTTTGTACAGGTTCAACGTTCACTTATTGACTAATTGATTAGTAATGCCATTAACCCTTTCGCACCTGACGGCTGTGACATACTCATTATTCAAAGAACAGCTGGCGAACTATTAAACCGATTAGAGTGCTTAACGTAGTTCCAAGTAGCCCTTTGGCAGATCTGATTAAACCGTCAGGTATGACAATTGTATCGATGTTCTACGAAAGAAAAAGACTAAATTATTATTTGTCTTGTAGTATCAAGTCTTTTTATTGAATTTACCTTCTAGAGTGAGATTTCTGTAGCAAAGTGTTGGCTGTTTCTACCATCATTTTTCGTTTGCGGTTTTAAATCAACGTCTCAATGGCTCGAGGTCACACATGACTTATTAATTTTGTGTCCAAAGGTCGGCGTCAGTTCGGGTATCTTGTATGGTAGGCGGGTTAACTGTCCAACGAAAAAAATGCACTAGAAAGAAACCAAGCAAGGTGCACCTGCACGGCATTATATTGATGTAGCGACATGACGTCAACACATCGTAATAATGCTTTTGCGAGCGCACGCTGTTAGTTGGTGCATACTCAATTTATTAGGAGCTCCTGTCTTGTAAGAAATAGATGAAGTCAGTGTTACTTATTGAATCCATAAATAGCCACGTCTGAGGGGCCGACTGTTAGGTAATTTACTACGAGGATAATTATAGTAGATACTAGTCGGCAAAAAAATGTTGAAAAAATGTCCAAAACATTAAGTATAGATGAAGAAGAGATCTCTTCTCATTTCTTAGAAATACAAACAAAGACACTAGCCAAAAGTATCTTAAAATTAAAACGATCAGTTCTCACACATAATCCAGAAACATATCAATATCATGTCATCATGTAGAAAAAGCACATTATCAAAACAATCGTCATCTATTTTCACTCGAAACTTTCGCTCCACGACAAGCCACCGGCTTCCACAAATAAACAATGAATAAGCCGGGAATATGAGCCAATAGATGAATGATGTTCCGCAGAGATTATACAAAAATAACGCTCAAGTTCAATGATAAGTGTTTTCTTTTAGTTTTGTTTAGAAAAGTAGCTGATGTATGAGGTTATTGAGATGTTTCGGAGCGGATGTTTGAGATAAGTAAATTATTGTAGATTTCTTTTAAATACGGATGTTTTGTGCTGATCCAGGAAATAAATTAGGTGGTTTTACTTTTTGCTACTGATTCACTGTTTTTCAAGTGCTATTTAGTGACTTGTTGAAATTGGCATAGATTTTTCTTAGTTATACACAGGAAGTTATTCGCCGACAATCTCTACTATAAGGCCAGGTTTCTACCAAAGCGAAGACGAGCCGAGCGAAGCAGAGGAATCGACCTATCACATTGGTTGAAATGTTCATCGCGTTCTCGTGATTCCTATGATAGGCGAATCTTGAACGTACCGTTTCTGCTCCGCTCGTCTGCGCTTTAGTGGAAACCGCGCCTAAGATTAGGTTTTTCAACTGTGTGTTTAGATTTTCTCGAGTACCCGCTACTGATTCATTATTATTTAATTACTCATTGAAATTGGCATGTTTTATTTGCTGTTTATTCACAGGAAGTTCTTCGCCAAACTTTCGATGTTCTTTAAGTATATGTCTGCCTGTAATAAAATAGGTTGAAAATAATTATGCTCCCACCGTTATTCTTGCTGTAAATGCCAAATGTAAACATTTCATAATTCCTGACATTTTCACGAATCGAAATCTATCGGCTTAAAATAACTAATCTAACCTATCACGTTTCATTTATTTTCGCAAGCAAATTATTTTCTAAACATCAACAGGCTTAGACAGTTACAGGAATTCGCATATTTTCCTTATAGACAAATATTAATCCTGGCTTCCGTCTACTGTATACACTACACGGCCAGCGTTTGTTTTGACTCCAGCGCAGATTTGCGGCCGATACATCAAAGTTTACTATTGCAACAGTTAGCCTAGTTCCTACCAGTTTGCGGCACTACGTTTTAATGGATTAACCGCGTATTTTCACAATAACTTCGTCTGCTAATGGGTTGACCTCGTTAAGGCGGAAATGCATCGGATGATCGGAAAGTCGTGGTGTTTCTTAGAGGTGTTTCTACTGAGAACAACTGGATTTGAGTTAAGATCAATCGCTCAATATTCATCATGAATGCTTTGTCTAAAAAGCTTTTGTGAAAAAGGTCGAGTTGAACCATATCGGCTGTCTCAAAAGATATAGAATATCTACAGTGCTTCTTTTGGCGCTTAAATGACATTGTCCGGACGACGTTTTTGTTAAACAATTGTAAAATTGTCGATGGAAATTTTATTTAAAAAAAAGAACAAGATTACTGAGTTAGTTCCGATTAAGCCATATAAGTACGCCAAAAGAATCATGCAGCCGACAAATACATGTTGCTCTAAAAACTTTACCTTAATATTTTCTCCGCGTACCTAATTGTAATTACTATGTGGGAGTCAATTTTGCTCCCCATCTATTGACCTTACTCAACCCACGGTATTCCCGCACTGTCCATACCTACAGCTCTGTTAGTCATAGTCCTACACTCATGGACATAGGTGCGCGTCGTTCGCAGTAATTTGCCCGACCCTAATATGCGGGATGAACTCTCTCCGCTCTCTCAATTTGTATTATGAGTTTTTATTGACTATTAGTACAGGGTTGTCAGTGTAATAAACATTATTTTATGTAAATAAACTACATTATCTTTTAATTATTTTCGGCGAGATCTGTTATTACTTAATTTATAAAATTGAAATCATCATCAACATCATTTCAGCCGAAAGACGTCCACTGCTGGACATAGGCCTCCCCCAAGTGTCGCCACATTGACCGGTCCCGTGCGACTCAAAATTGAAATAATTGCAAGTAATTCAACATTTCGCTGCACCGTTGCTGACCATTAGCTTGATTTGAAATTGAATACCTACGCAATCAAAGAAAGTAGTTGGCAACATGCCATAACTGCAGTTACTTCTTAACGTTGCATTTACCATCATAACTTAAAAGCTACAGCCGTTTGTAATCCAACACTAAACTGAACACAGTCCAAAATAAACTCACTAGAGAAACCCAACTTTCGCTTTTCGACACTAATGATAAAATAAAACAAGCTGGTCTAACAATACATGCTTGTAAACGTTTGTAACCCATTTCTTAGTTCGCGATTAACCCTCGGTTACACAAGCAGGAAGGTAAACAGTGCCTAGAATATCTGGCAACCCTACGCGTGCGATGTACGCGCACACACGCGACGCGCGAGTGTGGGTTAAATATAGAGGATGGAGGGAATGAGGAAAATTGAGTGGATGTGGCATCGAACGGTGATAAGCCATCCTTATGGATAATAATTTACGGTTTAGACGCAAATTTAACAGCAATAATTCTTCCGCTGTTTCGAAACTAACGGGCAAAGACCAGTCTGGGTTAGCTTTCCGCCCCTGTGGTGAGGCCTGAGGTTAGGCTGTCTCATATAGACGAGGCGTGCAATTTTCAGTAGTAGGACCTTTAGAGGCTGATTATGGTATAATATGAATGTAAAAAAGATATTCTTCATAACTGTTTTCGCAAAGAGCTTTTCTTTAATGTTGTAGGTAATTTCTTTATATACTGATCCCCTTATAAAAAGCACACAAAAGAAAGCTTCATCAATATAAAATCCGCGTTACCATATCCAACACATCGCGCATCCGCGTCTTCCTCCGCGCGAACACAAACGTCTGACGCTCAGTCTCTCCCGATGCTTCAGAGCGTGTTCTGCTGCCGTAAGGTCTCTCTCACCAGCCATCAACGCACGCCATCCATTGCACCCTCTCATCAACATGTGATGCGTAATCATGCAGCGTGACCAGCAATGTATTGTATAGTGATAGTTTAGTGCCCCGTCCGTGTAGTGGCGTGTGATGTTTGTTTGGAGTTACTTCTCCAAGTACGTTAGGATGGGGTTGCCGGATCTTACGGTGAGTTTTCCATGGATGTTTCTTTTATTGGAGGTTATTTTGGGAGTGAAAGCTTTGTTGATGAAGTGTTGTTGTGTTCAGAACTAAATGTTTTGGTTTGCCTGAAACATTTGCTGGTGATTTTCGGATCGGATATAACATTTTGTTTTTCTTGTTTTTTAGATCGACAATGAACCAAACAATAATATGAGTTACATTGTTTGCTGATTGTTAAGCAGGCTATGTTTAAAAAAGAAACTGCCCTTTTGATAAAACTTATAAAACTTACAAGATTAACTACTGAAGGCATTACAGATTCTAGACGTATACTAGAAGTATCTGTAATACCCTTTAGTAACGTTAATCTAAGTCAGAGATTTAAATCTATGTAGTAAACAACAAGTTGTAAACCCCAAGACGACACACACATGACCCTCATTCAAGAAGAAATGCAGATAATTACTACATGTAAATAAATACTTTTCATTGTTAAATAATACAATCAAACAATCGTTCTTTATCCAAATATCTTGTAAATACAACGATTGTGCGTCAGACGCTGCCAACTGCGCATCACGGACGTTTTTATGTATTATTATATATTTACGTCGCAATGTCGTTGGGAAAGCGTCGGGAAACTGGCGGAAATATGAGAATGTTATGAGTGTGTTAGTAATCCATGGTCGGTCGTTTGCTTGAGATACGAGATGATGATCTGAATTTGAGTATTCGTAGATGCTTTTCTCCTTGTTTATTGAGTTAAAGGTTTGAGTTTTTTTTGTTATAAAGGATACAGGTGCGGTGCTAAGGGGTTGTTGTCAACGTTAAACTTTCACCTCCCTTAGTTCACTTTAATTAGTCGCTGCACTATGTCACTTTGTCACACTAAAATTTTTAATAGCTGCAGGATTCATGTTATAGGATTAACATTCGGGCGATATCAACATTCAATATTTCAAAATACTCAGTTGTCTTTTTTTCCAATAGGCACATACAATACTGTATGCGAAAGCAAATAAATTCTTGTTTCGATTTGTTCTTCGAGATATAGAGGGATTCAACATTACGGCTTAGGTATAAGCTCTGTTAGTTCTGGCAGGTTGTTTTGGCGCCGGCGGAAAACCGCAAATTCGTAGTTTTGTCTACAATACTTGGTAGTTCAGCTTACTGGGACATTAACTATCACAACTTGCGCTCGGAATAACAAGAAGTCCAAAGGTTTTATGTTTGACACTTTGCCTATATTCATTTATATCGCCGAAATGATTGTATTGAGTATTCTCAATACGCTAAATTGTCCAATCTGCTGTCGTGTCGTAGTATCATTTGTCACTTTTATTGCATCAATTGACATTGGCAACGTATTGTCATGCGTTCATGTAGGATGATTGCGTACAAAGAGTTTTATTGGTGTCCTTCATATATTATTGCTAGTACATTTTCTTCCATTTGCAGAGACATAGATCTCACTGTATTTGCCGTTGGATATACAAGGATCTAATCCATTCAACACCCCTGAATTTTGACCCGACTGTTGCGGAGGGTTACGTCTTATGTGATTGGCACAAAGCCTCGATAAGCCCTATCAACCAAATATAAAAAAGAATTTGTATGAAATGATCACTAAAAAAACTACCTAAGCCTGAACTTAACTGACAGTGGTAAATCTGAGCACGAAAAAATAAATCAAAAAACTGCAGTGCCAAAGCAAATATTTTTGAATATATGCAAAAAATGTGTTTAAAAGTATCCCCGATAAAAGTCACATATTTTAACAAAAAAATCTCAAAGTGGGAAGTGAAAACAGCTTACGTTTTAAACCAAACCAAAACGGCGGGTTAACGAACTCAACCGGTGTGTTTAAAGAGTTTCAACTGAATAACAAAAGCGTTACCAACGCTTTGTATAAGCCGCTTGCCTGAAAGCTCTTCTTAATTCCTTTACTGTTAATTGCTTATTCACATTAGTGTTGAACTCGATCGATAGAGACGGAACTTCCGGCATTTAGTTATATAACGGATAATGGGAACGATTGTTTGTTGACAAAACAATCTCTTTTTTTTTAATGATTCTGGATGCGTAATGATTATACGACTCCATTAGGTTAATTTTTTCTATCGATTCACGTATTAATTAATTATTCATAGATTCAGCACGTGATTGTAGAAACTATGACATGGATTACTTCTTTTATCGCTTTATTAATAAAATCAGTTGTTTGTGACCGTGTAGGCATAGTTCTTCTGAAAGGAATAGGTCATTTCTTTTAAAGAGCGAACGAGAAGTTTCACCGCGGGTCTACAACCACGTATAAATCCATGGTTAAAGTTTGTGTTTGAGAAGGCCACAACAAATATTGTCCTGATAATCGTTAGCAGTCTACATTAGACTCACTCACCTTATATAAGATGGTGTTATCCATATTGCTTTGAACGCTATTCTGCTAAATCTATCATAAATATCCCGAAATCGGTTCGTATTCGTATATCGGTTGTCTGTAGAAAATCAAACATAACAGACAAGCTTCTATGGAAAACGAGATTGAAACGAATTCGAAAGTTTCTATACGTATATATGTACAATTTAACAAAACTGCTCTTTCAGTGCTTTTCACTCCGTTATTTTGCTCTGTTCTTATCGCTTAAATCCATATTATGTCAGACTCCAACTCGATAAAACTCCACGGTTTGTACTTCCTACCAATAGCGTGAGGTACACGCAAATTCGCGTACTTTCCGACTGGTGCGTATCCTTTTCGGCTGGTGCTTATCCTTGCCGGCCATGGATGGGGTCACTCAAGTATCGTCTACTTATCTACATTACTTCAAAGCTCTTATTACAAAATCAGCACACCAATAAAAACGTCTATTATCTCATTCAATCTGGACCACCCATTGATTAAACGACAGAATCCGACCTAATGATCTTTACAGCCTGTTTTCATAGTGTCGGAACTGTGCCACGGTGTAAATATAGCTCTTGATGAGTAATGTTGCTGAACTTTGTTTGCGTTCGTGACAGCCGTGTATTTAGATAGGCTTAAGGGACGGATTGGGTCTACCAGGTGGTGAAACCTGGTGTGTGGTGGCTTCTATTAGTGCAAATGTCAAGTATGACGCGTTGAGTTATTAAACGACTGTGTGCCGCTCATCATCACCCTTTGCTCACAACAGATAATAGTTGTATAGTAGAAGGTAGTTTTATAATTTGATGAAATTCAGCATCTGAAGGTAGTTGTTATAGCCCAAAGGTAACAAGGTGTTCAGACGCTGCGCTGTAACGATAACTATGAGCATGTTTTTTGTTTTATTTTGGTTAAGTTTTGAATACCCATCAAGCCTGTCAAATAATTGAATTTTATCCAGTAAGTACTTTTAAGTCATTTTGGTTCAGGCCTCGTACTATGAGATGAAATCAATGTTCCTGGCCAGCCCGTTATTTGTTTTTGGCCCTTTTTGAAACTGAACGTGGTTCCGTCTGAAACTTTTCAAAGTATAATTTTAGCGTTCTCTCATGATCTACTCGGCTATCAAGTTTTCATGCTGAATATGCTTGCTGAAACACCCTCTGGGTTCCCCTACTATATTGCCATCGGGCACAAATCGAAAATCCGGGCTGCAACTAAGAAATTCTTTATGGAAAAACCCAATAAATCGAACCCAGGATCTCATCCTCAGCAGTAACGCTTACGACACACACACACAACACCGACGAAACAGTTAGTCTAGTTACGAGATGACGCGTTGAGTTGCGAGACTAATGGGTGACAATGTATTTGTATCTAGTCTGTACCTATATTGATACTGAGTGAGTAATGGCGTTCGAGGCAGGCGTTTATTTAGCTGCTCAGTTTAAGGAACGGCTTGGGTCTACCAGGTGGTAACACCAGCTGACTTTCTAGTACGAAATGTCTATTGTAACATGACGCGACGACTGCGCCTTGAGTTGTTCGACTAATGGGTGACGGTATATTTTTACTTAGTCTGTATCTTAATGTGTCGCACCGCACTTACGACATTGCTTTCGCAGTCGCATAGATCGGTGACCGAATGCTTCCACCGAATGTTGGTTTTTGTTGTTTTCCGAATATTTTAGTTAATTAAATAAATGTATTTATTCTTCTTCTTAGCTTGTCGATGGCAATCTAAATTGAGTCGGCCTAGAACTTAGCTTATTTACTCGGTCGTCGAATATGTCGCTCATGTCGGAAGGTTATAAACCATTCGAAGTTAACTTATAAATGTATCTAAAACTAAAAACCACTGCTCACAGTCATGCCTGTTAAATAATAAAAAATACATCCCAACATTCATTATTAAAACTACATTTCTGTCCTCCAACACTCACACTAACAACCCACTAACATGTCCTGATTGGTTTGTCCACAGGAGGTCCGCGCAGAACGCGATGTCCTCCAGGCGCGCATGTCGGAGCAGGCCCTCAAAATCTCGTCATTGTCGGCGCGGCTGCAACAACAGAGGAATGATGCGGAAGCTTTGTCACACCAGGCCACCAGCCAGCTTAGTGTGCAGCTACATGATGCACTCGCCGAGGTACTTATTTAACATCCAAAATATCACGCCTTTACAAACGGTTAATACCTAGAGTAGGGTATACTTAGGTACACCTCTGCTTTTCACCTTACATTTCGCCAGTTATGTTTTAGTCAGTTGAAATAGAGGGCCACCCTATTGCCACTAACCGAAAAAGCCAAATGTCGACTCTGGACTGCTTACCTGAATAAAATCCTGAAATACACAACACCAAACCAAATCGAATCAATCAAACCAAAAGACTTCTTTACTCCGTTGCAGTTGGGTTGTGTATCTCAAAAAGCCAGTAGCTCTATATGAAATACTAGCTTATGCCCGCGGCTTCGCCCGCGTGGAGTTAGGGAATTGCCCACGGGATCTTACTTCTGGAATAATAAGTAATCTATGTATCTATATATAATACATACATAGATTTACATGTACTTGCTTATAACTTGCAATTATTATTATAAAGTTATATCAATTAAATCAGATACGTGAAATATTGATACCTTGGTTTGAGATTGGACATCGGATTTACTGGATTTTATCTGAAGAGTATGTAAACAAATTTTCAAGTCAATCGACCCCGAGAGTAAAAAGTTTCACAGAAAATTCAATACCCCATTTCACCCTCTAAGGGGTGAAATTTCAAAAAACTGATACTAACTCTTCACAAAGAATACACCCTCCAAATTTCATGTCTCTAGGACCAGTGGTTTGGGCTGTACGTTGATGTATCAGTCAGCCAGTCAGGACATTGAATTTTAAATTGGGGGATGATATTGGAAAAACTGTGATACACGTATCTCATCATTTTAACTGAAGTATATGTAGACACAATTTCAAGTCAATCGACTCAGAGAATAAAAAGTTTCATAGAAAATTATACACCCCATTTCACCCTCTTAGGGGTGGAATTTCGAAAAACCCTTTCTCAGTGGATACCTACTCTTCACAAAGAGTACACTGTCCAAATTTCATGTCTCTAGGACCAGTGGTTTGGGCTGTGCGTTGATATATAAGTCAGTCAGTCAGTCAGTCAGTCAGTCAGTCAGTCAGTCAGTCAGTCAGTCAGTCAGTCAGTCAGTCAGTCAGTCAGTCAGTCAGGACTTTGAATTTTATATGTATAGATTGGCGTTCTGCTGCAGCCGGTTAGACTAGAAGCCGATCCAAATGTAGTTGGAACAAGCCTAGATAGATGATGAAAGTTTCGAACTGTGAATCTCGCCCTGATTATACGCAAAGCTAAAGTGAGAAAGTCCTTGCACAAATTACAAATGCTACCTAATGCTCACTCAAACGAATACGGGGGTACAACGGGTTAATCCATCAATGTAGGCGTCCGTAGTAATCTGTTTACACTTTCAGGTGCAACGGATGAAAGAAGAGTTGGAATCAAAGGACAAGCAGTTAATAAGAGTCAAGCAAAACCTCGAGGAGAGAGAAAAACTACACGATGAACAGAATTCCCTGTATGGAACCTCATGTAAGTTATATTGTTATCATTTTAAAAAAAGTCTGAGAAAAGACATTTATAGTTATACAGGGTGGAAAGGACATCGACATGCAAACTATTTCCATGAGTTCGGTTTATGATTCTTCCCACGCAAGCACCAGGGGTGAATTATGTAGCCAGTTTAGAAAAAAATTGGGGTTCCATCGATGTCCTATGTGTGACACCTTGTATGTTCTTTTTTGTAATTGCCAAAGTCAATCCTTTTTTCGATTCCATAAGATCCAAAATTACCTAAGGTTAAAATAACCTTACACTAAGCTGAACTTTTTCATATTTTCGAACTGATCCTACAATTGCGTTGATTATTATCACATGTATAAAAAGGTAGGCATAGCCAATTGACGTATGATTCACATAGATAAATGTACTCTTTTATTGATGATTCAACCAGTATGCGCATGAGAGCAGTTGCAGACTTGTTTAGTTTATTATTAGATAGGAAAACCCTACTCTGTTATGATCGCACAGAAAATGAAATGCGTCAGGCACCTGCAATTTTAAATATCAATTTTCACTGATATGTTTCCATGTAAAACACTAAAATGTTTCAGTTATGGTTACAGCGGAAACTAATAAAATTGACTAATGAAACATCCCCATTGAGATACTTGACCTTATGTTTATTACGTTATATATATATAGCTAGCCCATATTGTCCACTACTGGGCAAAGGCCTCCCTCCATTCCTTCCAAAGGTCACGATTCTGTGCTACTTCTTTCTTTATTATGTTACTTGATTCATACAACAATCCAAAATCCACCAGGTAATCCCAAAGACAAAGTGATAATACTAGAACGAGAGCTGTCCACCGCTCAGTCACGTATCGCTCAACTGGAGAGCCTAGCGAGGAGCTTGGAGAAAGATAAGGAAGAACTCCAGGCTACCATCAGAGACCACCAGAGAAATCTGGCGGAGAAAGAGGACCAGCTTCAGGAGTTACTTGGTGAGTGGTCAGGTTAGCTTTTGTTGAGAATGAGACATCCTGTTCATCATGTTAGTTAAAGTGCCTGTGTCCCTTTGGAGTGCATAAAATTTAAATACATCAGGAAGTACGTTGGACTTTCGTGGTTATTTTTCTTAGGACCTATTTTTCGGACGTAAAACCTTTTAAATCCACGGTTACTCTATGGAGGTAAAGTAAGATTTCTCTTTCGCGGATGATAATCTTCAAACAGATTAGTGTAATATTGAAAATTTACGACGTGGTAAACATGATATTATCAGTAACTAAAAAGGTAAAGTTTACAGCAAACAATGACAACATAGATATCGTACCGACCACAATAGAAAAGAATGATGATATAAATCAAGAGTTGCAGTATCGTATTACTGCATGTATCACACTAATAGTTATTGCCTTCTCTCACTTTATATCTTCTTAATTTCGCACAAGACGAGACATGTCTAAATAGTCGCTAATCAATTAGAGAAGGAAACAATATTATTTTATCTGGCTGTCTTATTCACCATAGTTTTTTTGTTCCATTTTGACGAATTGACAAGACACGTATAAACAATATCTCTCATTTCTTTATTTTATATCCGAAGCTTGCCAAAAACTTCGTATAATATAAGCGTGGTTTTAGCTCACCAAACAGTTCCATTTCGCTCCTGTGATTCACGAAGTCTGTTTTCCAGTTTTGTTTTAGGACTTTACATCAGTCTAGACTAATTATACGCAGATTTGGATTAAATCCAACTTCCTCGCAATTATTTAGGTTGCCGGTGAAAGATCCGTCTAGCTAACTTGCGCAGTTAATATGATTTATTGCTTTCACAGCGCTAAAACTGGACGAAGACAACCAAAAAGAGGAGAATGCCGACGTTTTGGAAGGCAAAGCTTCCGCGAGGACTCTCAGTGATATCGTCTCTATATCCGAGTTCGATGAACAAGACCTGCAGATGCGCAGGGCTGAACTAAAAGGACAAAATGCCAGTTTAACCGGCGCGCCCTACGCCGACATGACTAAGGAAAAATCACTAAACAAAACTTTACCACCAGAACTCGATAAAGCAAACATGAGTTCCCTACACATAGAGTATATTGACCATTTCGACTTACCTGGCTATACCCCTAGAGCTGATTCTTTACCAGCTCATTTGACATCAACACAGAACAAAGAACTACTCAAACAATACAAGAGAAACGTCAACGAGACTACAATGTTCGGTGCTGAAATGAAACATGCTCAAATCATTCAAGACAATTGCTCAATGTACCCCAACAGGGACGTGAACGACAGTAAAGACTTAACCGTCGAACCCAAGAAGATTAACTTCTCTCTAGAAGCCACCGACAACAAAACACACAACGACTACACCTCATTAGGAGAACTAGGAATAACCTTAGACGTAAAACAAGAAAACTTCCCGGATATACTAACCCAATTGAAACATGAGATTAAGAAATCTAGAGCAGAGTTGGAGAATTGCAAGTCTGCAATGAAAAACGCGGAGGAACAGCTCTGTGAATTCCCCGCTTTGAAGGAAGAGGTAGAAGAACTCAAAGGTCTTCTAGAAAACACGATGGCAACTATGGAGCATGACAAAAAATTCTACGAGAATCAATTAGATAACTTCTCGTCAAACAAAAACTTGCTCGAACAAAGACTGGGGGAATTGACACAAGAGGTCAACGATAAGTCCAAAGACTTGCATTTGCTCAAAGAAGACATTCTAAGGCGAGAGAACATGATCCTAGAACTCGCTAAAGAGAAACGTAACTTGACAAACAAAATGACTGAACTAGAAGTTAAGATCGACGAGCTACAAAGCAGGAACAATGCTTTGGAGAAATATGAAAATGAAAACCATCAGATGAGAGAGAAAGTCAACGAACTGCAGAAGCTACAGCATCTTGTGTCAGAGAAGAACCAACAAATTGACAGCTTGAATCAACATTTAGACAGACTGGATGATTTACAAAGATGTTTAAATGACAAAACGGAAGAATTAGACAACCTCAAAGAAGCATTCGAAGAGAAATCTAACGAGTTGTTCCATCTACAAGACACAGTCGAAGCATTAAACCGTGACGTATCAAAACTGAACGAAGAAAACGACAAATTGAACACTCACCACAAAGACTTAAAGTTGAAATTGACGAAACTGGAAAAAGAACAAGAGAACGCGTCCCTTAAATTACAGAGCAACGAAAGTGAACTTGTAAGAGTCAACTCTCTCAACAGTGAATTAACAGCAAAAATCGATGAACTAAAGCTATTAACAGATAAACTAAAAGATAAGGAAACAGAGATCGAAATCTTACATGAAGACATTAACGCCTTCCACGAAGAGACAGCTTCTCTAAAAGAACAATTAAAGATGGTATCTCGTAGTCCTTCTCCTCGTAGTAAGAGTGGAGATGAGAGGAAGTCATTAGACCGACAGGCGAGCAATGATAAGAAGCAACTAGTCAAGATAAGGAAGCAAATCTCATTGCTGCAGCATGAACTGGACTTTAACAAGAAGGAATTGAATGATAAGGTGAGATGACATTTTTTTTTGCTAGTTTTTGTGAGTGTTTCAAGTAGGGTAATCTGATTAATAAATATGAGCGTTGTTTTGATGAATAAATTAAGGCCAGTTGAGATCAAAACAAATGATCCAAAAATTAGGTCTCTGCCGTTATAGTCCAGTCAAATTAGGGTTTCACCTCTGAATGAGAGATAATAAATCTCTCATTCCGAGATTAACCCCTTTTTTGGCTTATTTGACTGGACTATTATGTATTTGAACATGTAAGTAAATCATTTAAAATACTGACTAACATTTTGTCTCGTTTTATATTAACTTTATTTTAGGTTTCTAATTTCATGCATATTTTAATTGTCCTTATTTTTTTAGGCATTCGAACTGGCAAAGGCTAAACTAGATGTGACAGAACTGCGCAACAACCTCAGTCAGGCTAACAAATTGAACGCGGACAAGGACACAGACAACGCTGAGCTGAGGCAGCACGCAGACAGCTTGCAGCGTGAGATACAACAGCTCATGGGGGAGAAGGAACAACTGGCACATCAACTTGAAACCGTCGTGGCTAGGTGAGTTAAACTAATAAAGTTATAGCCACACTGAGGCAAATCGTACGGCAGGCCGACCTGTCTTTGTTGATTATTTCAGTGATTAGGAATTTACGCGACTATTCGCCTGTTTCAAATAAAAGTTAGTTGACACGATCGGTGCGAGCGAACTTCGTCCCACAATTTGCGACGGACTCGGCTCAGTCTGTCCAGAGCTTAATAGTTTCGTCTATTACTGATGTCAGTTCGATTCACAAAAGTGTAGTTTTTGTAAATATCTTAGATGCGGACAGTAACGCCTTAGGTATACTACTCAAAAACTATCATCATCATCATTTCAGCCGAAAGACGTCCACTGCTGGACATAGGCCTCCCTCAAAAACTATGTATAGGCATAAATCATTTATTTTTTGTTGTATTTCCAGATTGCGAGAAGAGTCGAACGTGGGTGAATTAAAGAATAAACTGCGAGAGAAAGTAGAGAGGTGCCAGGAATTAGAAGTGGAACTGGACAACTTAAGGGAACTTGTGGACAGGTAATTGTAACAATCACTACATAGTATAAAATAAAGTGGCTTCCCGCTGTCTGTCCCTATGTATGCTTAGATCTTTAAAACTACGCAACGGATTTTGATGCGGTTTTTTTTAATAGATAGAGTGATTCAAGAGGAAGGTTTATATGTATATATTCTACCCATACGAAACCGGGGCGGGTCGCTAGTAAGTTATAAAGTAGAGCCATAAGCAGCTGAACAGTTACCGGCAACTTCCTTTCTAATGTTGATTTGAAATCTAGGAATTGATGCAGTTTATTTTATAGAAGTTTGCTGTCATAAACGTTCTAAACCTTTTAACGTACTGGACCAATTTCATGACATTGGAATAGTAAAAGGTTATTCATTCATCATGGTATTTTTATTCCCACTGGTAGGACTTTCCTGTGGCAGCGTGTAACTTTGAGGATGCTATCAGTATTAAAGTGTAATTATCTCTATCTTTCCTGCGTGTATTGGCCCACTGAGTCACCCTTGTGGTCCGCCGTCCCCAGGCTCGGGCAGCCGGCGCAGTCCGCGCAGTCCGCGCAGGAGCGGCGCGCGCTGGCGGTGCGCTCTCCCACGGCTGAGCTGGAGCGAGCGCTGCGGGACCAGCTCGACTACTCGCATACTTTAGATGAAGACATTATGGAACAGGTTCGTTATAAAACATTATTGTATTAGTTTAGGGAAACTAGGAACAGGGTGTAATGTTCTTCATCCTCCATAGAAAAGGGGACCTCATATATGAACGTTAGTTCGAATGTGGCAGAATTTACAGTAACATGACATGTTTTTCCAATGTTATTAAAACAAATTCTTCGCAAAGCCCGGTATTTATTACTGCGTTACAGCAAACTGGACATCTCCAGACCTCGTTTAAATTCTGCATTTTCTGTCTCTGCTTAATTGTAACGATATTATTATTAGGAGGCCGACATCGCTGTTACATTTAACGCCTGTTTACAACAATCACACTTTTTTTTTGTGATATTTCATAATAATATGCGTTTTTTTACAGATTTTGTCAGCAAGCAGTGACGAAAGAGAAGACATACCGCGTCTAGCTCTAAATACGTCAAAGTAAGTGTATTTTACATGTTTTGAATATGTTTTTTATTTTTTTCTGTACAAATCTAATACATTTTTAAATATTCCTGAAAATGAAAACAATATAAAAACATTTAAAATAAAAAAATCTATTATTCCTTTATTTGTTATCTATACATATAATTTAAATTTTTAAATATTTCTATACAAAGTAATAAAAAAAATCATTTTAAAATATAATAAATATTAGCCCACCAGCATCGGGAACAGGGTCCGAGCTACCGGTGGTCAGGGGTCTTGAGAAAGAATGAATCAAGCCCTTGATTCAGCTGCCAAGCGAGCCTCCTTAGATGTTGCTCGAGTCTATTGGCTATTAAGCCTTTGACCGACACGACTATCGGCACGATGACTGCTGTACTCACGTCCCACATGTCGACAACCTCATTGAATATTTATCATTTATGGAAATCATCATCTGCCCAGCCTTTCCCCAACTATGTTGAGGTCGGCTTCCAGTCTAACCAGATGCAGATGAATACCACAATGTTTAGTAACCTTGGAGTAACCGAATAAACAAAAATAAACATAGATAAACTAGGCAAAGATATTAATGATATTTAATTGTTTTCGTAGGTCGTCAAGCTCAATCCACTCGTCATCATCAGACCGCATCAACAGGCTTCGTACTGAAAACGACAAATTACTGATGCAGGTCAACAACCTCGAAGCCAGACTGAAGGATAAAGACGCACTTATCACTGAACTTAACAGGTGGGTATAGGAGCGGAATAAATTGTTTAGCAAAACTGGATTGACCTTTTAAGAAAATAATTACTGTTAAATATTATATATGAACTAGCTTAATTTGTGAACCAAAGAGCGGAATATTACTTACTGTGTCCGCGTTCAATGTGCCTTAAATCGTTCAACGTTCAATAATGTTAGACGAATGTACCAAACGTCGTCCTGGTTTTATCTTCATCAACATATTCACGCAAAAAAATACAAAAAGTTCCACAAAAAGTGCAGTGATTCAACATGTTGTATATTACATCAGGGTGCGGGACAAACTGGTGCAAGACTGGCAGACGAGCAAGCTGCGCTACGAGGCCGAGCGCGACAACTGCGGCCGCCTGGCGCTACTGCTCGACACGCACAAGCAGACCGCGGAGAGCTTGCAGGTTAACTAATTATAGTATCAGCCTATGACTCATTATCAGCCTAGTGCAGTTCACTGCTATACTCACATAGGTCTTTCCAAGTTATTTACTCGAGTTAACTGAAGCTCAATTCTCATTTTTTTTTTACTTTCAAAATCTAGTTGCTATCTAGACAGAAGAAAAAATCTTCATCTTTTTAATAAAAGAGGTGACAGACAATTACAGTACTAGAAATAGAGAACAATTAGTTCAGCCAGGCTTCAGACTCGCTAAAGTAGACTCATCTTTCATGGGGTAATGTTTGAGATGCTATAATAAAATTCCACAAAGTATTCTTGAACTGAAGGAAAGGAAATTTAAAACATGCATTAAACGCACACTATGTAAGCAAGCATATTACAAGTTGGACGATAATATCGTTGATAAAAATGCTTGGCTCAATGCCGGTCCTGTTCCACAAGGACAGGGGCGCATAAATGTATAGCATTAAATAGTATGTTGGAGCTGCTGAAGATTGTACAACTAGCTTTGCATTGTATAAATTCAATCTCTTTAGTATTATATAACCGCATAGCCCATATTGTGTGAGTACTATGTAATAGAAAGCTGGCATTCGCTGGAAACCTACGTCTTTTCATGACTTGAATGTGCCCTGGCGGTTAGGAGTATGTCATGCTCATTCAAATGTCTCGCTGATGGTGGCGCGTGTGTCGGATCATTTAGTTCCCTTCAAAATGGTTGAGTTTAATGGTGCTGATATATGCGTCATGTTCGTGAACGGGCGCTGTCAGTTGTGACTGGTAATCTCTTGGTTGCCACGGCTTATTTGAATTGATTATTTTATTTTTGAATTGTTTTTACTATGGACACTTTTAACGTACACATCTTGCAACATCGTTCTCTCATAATGTGAGTGTCAACATGAATGATGTAACCAAGGGTTTGTAAAAGTATTCTGATTTAAAAGAGTGTCCATGGAGGTTCTTGCCCGTTCTCTCCATAGAGATCTACGTTAGGGAATGGGCAACTACAGTACTTTCACAGTTTTTATGCCTTGTGACTGGGGCTGTAGCTATTGTTGTCTTTGTTTCGACAATTCAAAAGTGCTTGTAACTAGCCTACTTGAAATAAATGCTTTGATTTTGATTTGATTTGATTTTGACAATTAATACTAGTCTTCTAGTAGCAGTCGAAAATCCATGTAAGTAAACGGAGACTGAATGCAAACTTTCTTAGAAATGCCATCACTGCTTCATTGTTGAAAACTTGATTTTCTGTTATTTCATAGTCCAATCTCTTTCCAATGAATGTATCAAGTGTTTGATCACTTGATTACAGATTGATGTCAAACATCCGACCAGCTATCAGTACTTACAAAAAGTTTTCTCCACCAGAACCAAGACTCGAACATGATCCAAATCCTGAAGAAGCGCCTGGAAGCGGCCATGCAGTCGGAGCTGGAGCTGCAGCAGCGCTCGCAGCAGGCGCACGCGCGTGCGGCGCAGCTGGAGAGGCAGCAGCTGGACTCGGCGCAGAACACGGATCCCGTCAAGTCGCAGCTGCGGCATGAGGTACTTATATTTTCTTTCCCCACGGCCGTTACACGTAGGCAGTTAAATTAAACGGTTCAATGTTACTGATAGGCAACCACGGAAATGATCAGATATCACAAGTTTTTATAATAAGAAATTCTTTAAATCGAAGCCATCATTTATGTAACGTCAATGAAATTGTGGGGTCAACGACGGACTGATTAACTAAAACTAATTAGCTACCACCATCAGATGTCACACTAAGTAGCTGTTCCCTCAACAAACGGTTAATAATGAAATCGGGTATAGCTAAGTGATAATCGATAACATTCTACTACACCATCCTGCACCCTGCAAAAATATACCCAGAAGAATCTATGATTAAAAGCAACGTCCAAACCTATTCTCGACACGCCATGACACGTTTTTCCCCTCCTTGTGACATCATCAAGCGATTCTAACTCGTCAAATGCTGGAACCTCGACAGTCTCACGACCGACCCACCTTCACACTGAACATTCAGTGTTAAGGCGATAGTCTTGTTGTGCAAAATTCAGAAATTCACAGCAAAAACAAAAACACATCGTGTGTGCAGGGACCTCCCCCTTTGACACCTAGACGTAGTTAAATTATTTTAGATGATGCCAAAGCATACATATTAATCGACTTAAAAACAAAAGGTTATTAATTCGACGAACAAAAGGTTATTAATTCGACGCTTATATATATTATTATTTCTAGGAACCATCATACAAAGGTAATAAAAAACAATTTTGAATACGTATTTTGAAATTCATGATCACTCGTTTTCGAACATTTTTTTTCTTTCGCATAATGGAACATGACGCCTTGCCACTGCAAAATTGTTACAATAACTAATAAGGAGTTACCGTTTTTCAAGATCTAGGACATTTGCGCGAACGGACCAATCCGCGGATAGTTATTTGTGCGACTGATACTTGCGCGGCAACCACTTGCGCGACTGGACACTGTGAAAATTTCAGAATTTTCTATCATGGGTGTCATTTTAGTGAATTACGGGGTTGGTGATAACGAAAATGACGTCAAAATGGAAATGAATAATGGTGCCGACAAAAATTACCGGTTTTTACGTCATTGGTATCATTTTCGTGACTTCGGGGTAGCCGATAACGAAAATTAGGTCAAATTGAAAATCCAGTATGACACCGACGAAAATTTTCAGTTTCGGGTGTTTTGGTATATTGAAATTAAAGATAAAATAGTGACATTCCTGATCACTAATTAGCACTGCTGAAGCCAAAAGCTTCCACATAATGAAAATTGCAGGGCTAGTAAAAAAAGTAGAGTTGAGGTAGATGGCCAAGAAATCCACTACTTCAATGAGTACATTTATTTACCATGGACATGAAATCCGTTTTTTCGTCATGAAAAAACGCGCGAAACTTGTATTTTCATTTTGACCTCATTTTCGTTATCAGCGACCCCGAAAACCAAGAAAATGACACCCATGACGAAAAAACTGAAAATTTTCGTCGGCGCCATCTTGGATTTCCATTTTGACGTCATTTTCGTTATCAGCGACCCCGAAAACCATAAAAATTACACCCATGACGATAAAACCGAAAAATTTCGCCGCCACCATCTTGTATTTTCATTTTGCACCTCATTTTCGTTATCACTTATCAGCGACCCCGAAAATCATAAAAATGACACCCATGACGATAAGACCGAAAATTAAAATACATTGTAATTTAAGGATTATTATTATCCACTTACCACGGGCACAACATGGTTGTATCAGAAAGACAGGCATTGATGACGGTTCCTGCTGACATAATATGAAACTTCATCTTACTGATAATAAATACCTCAAGTGACCAGTGATTTTTTACAAACTTCTCCCAGTATCTCAATTTCCCGACCTTCACATTGATGTGACAGGGTTCCCATCCGTATCACTAGTGTTATCTATATTTATAAAATGGTAAACTTACTGACTGTATCGGTGATATATCAACACAAAGTCCAAACCGCTGGTCCTAGAGACATGAAACTTGGAGGGTGTATTCTTTGTGAAGATTAAATATCCACTAAGAAAGGATTTTTGGAAATTCCACCCCTAAAGGGGTAAAATAGGGGATGGAAGTTTATATGAAAGTTCGTCAGCTTTGAAGTTAGGATCTTTAAATTTTGTGTTTAGGCTGACGATTGAAAATTTATTTATGTGTCTCAGTTTTTTTTAAAATTCTACCCCCGAAGGGTTAAAAAGGGGGATGAAGGTGTGACTGTTCCTAAATTACCCTAGGCTGATAAAGTTTTCGTTTTTCCTAATTCATGTAAATATTAGTATTAATGTCGGTTTTTCCCTAAGGGGAAAAGGCCGGGCCCCGCCATCCGCACGGCCCTGTAAGACTCGCCTCCAGAATGGTCATCTTTCCACCGACTAAGAGAACTGAATTCCTTAACATGAAGAAGTCCAATGCCTCGTATCATTATTAGAAAAAGGAAAGGGTTGAAAGATATAGTAAGTCAGATTAGGGAATTCATAGTTGATGAAATACATTGAAAGTGGTTTCAAAAGGTTAATCATAACTGGGGGATACAAAGTATATTTATATCGCAACCAATAGTTCTTGTAAATAACCCTTACGCTAGCGTAGGTAATTGGTCAGTCGTGACTCACACGATACTTCACATCTACATCTGGAGCACCCAGAGCAACACTTCCATAAGTGACGTAGGCGTTTTTTGTACAACCGTGTCAATTGTTTTAAGGGCTCTTCGAGCGCCCAAGACCGGAGTAAATTGCTACCAAATGTTGCACTAGTATTCAGAAATGCGTTTAGAAATCAGATATTTTTATCTTTTCTTAAGGATTTGTTAAATTATTACATTCGGCTTGTCAACCTTTCCCATTAAGTAAAGGAATTTATGCGTTTCCATGTGATGCAATATTGTTTTACAATGCAAAGGAAGAAAGGACACTTCGTTATTAATTACGGTAACTTGTCAGCCTGTCAAGCCATAAAATAGAAGTTTAATGTGTTGGTAAGTGGCCCATACCGTGTAATGATTTTTGAAATATGAATCAAGGCTAAGATATTTGCTTAATAATTAGGAGTACGTGACAGACAGTCACAAAGGTAAGTAATCGGACATTTTTGACATCCACGTGGGCGAACCCGCGGGCAAAAACTAGTACTATATAAATACTAGTGTGAAGGTCGAGAAAGTGATTTCCGTTCCATAACACTGGTGTGAAGGCTGGGAAAGAAATCCACCTTGACACTGGTGTGAATGTTCAGTGTGAAGGTGGGTCAGTCGTGGACAGTCTCGAGAAATTCTTTTTAATGAATCACTAAAACTCATTCAATTCTCTTTTCGCCACCAGATGGAAAACAGCGAACGTCTCAAAGGCGAGGTGTCTCTACTCAAGTCCAAGCTAGAAGTAGAGCGCACGCGCTACCAGGACCTGCAGGCGATGTTGGACCACAGCCGGCTGCAGGCCGACAGAGAGGCGAACGCTAAGAACGAGCAGTGCACCGCGTTGAAAAACGAACTCGCTGAGATGAAGAGGTAAGGGAGACATTTTTAAATCTAGATAACCCCTTACTTTAACCGAGTTAAAAGGTTACACCACACATCAGTCAATGCATTTAGTACGAAACATAGTCATTTTAAAACATTATTATTTAATCTTCAAACGATTGACAGAAACAGAATAATGTTTAAAATTCGTGAAGGGGGCTAAGTCGTTTAGTCTAAATAATACCGTTTTACTTGATTTTGTGGTACTAAGATCCAATTCAAGGTTGCAAAATATCCAATCCCCAATAAAACTCAATACTTCATCTTTTGCAGCTGCAACATCACATGTTGTTCGAAGTTAAAAATGAATAGAATTGATTACATAAAACTATATTTTTTTGCAGATTAAAACATGATGCAGGCGTTCAGTTACTTCGTGCTAAAGAGTTGATCAGCACACAGAGCCACACCATCTCTGAACTGGAGAAAAAACTGACGTCAAGCCTCAACCACAAGCCTGTTACCGATGCACTGGTATGTTTCTGATTGTAATATCTTCTGGTTCCACCTAGCTGAATATGGCGAAGTTTAGTTTAAAACAGTGCATAATAACAAGAATTTCTCATAAATCATATCAATTAGTAGTAGTTAAATCAGTTAAAAGTCAGTCAAAGTTATAAACTAACATTATTAAATGTTTCCATTACTGGGATACGGTCCACTGCGCTCTGGGCCCTCTTTGATTGTTTTAGGTCTAAGACATGGCGGTATCCACGCGATATTTAAGTGCCTGCGTGGGTTTGATCCCACGACTGACAACATAGTATAAGGCACTTACTAACTCCCACTATCATTCCTCTACAGACTGAAATCGAAAGCACAAAGACTGAACTAGCCCGCGAGCTCGCTACCCTTAAGAAGTGCCTCATCGAGACGTCCAGCCCCGAGCTCCTCACGCTGCGCTCGGAGAAGCTGCAGCTGTCGGCCAAGCTGGAGCGGCTGCAGCGGGAGGCGCAGGCCGGCCGGGCTGCCAGCCAGCCCGACGAGCGCGACCAGGCTGTGAGTGACCGTCTTATTAAATGGTTTAGCTCTTTGGTGGCGTTTCTTTGTCTCTTATTGCTTTGTGTTTTTTTCATGGATAGGTAGGGTTTTTTTTCAGATCTTCAGAATAGTTGAAACATCATCAGTTTTGGCTTCAACTCTTAAATTAGATCTTTATGACAACAGCTATTGTTACTAAATCGGAGAACAAATGAACTTACAACACTATCTTAAATATTCACACACAACACAAAGAACAAATACCTACGTACTACATATAGTATTAGCTACTAGCGTGTCTTACCAAATAATGAGATAAGGATAATCTTTGTTGGTTCATTTCACTAAAAGCACCTAACGCTTTTGCGAATTTGCTACGGCACATACGCCTTCCAAGGATCCAGGACCATAATCATATAAGTACAACAAAACTAGCTGTGATGTTTCTTTCGTTTAATTTGGTTGTTGTGAAACCATGAACATAGATATGAATACTTGACAAATCTCCTTACAATCACATGACAGTTTAACTCGAATCATTTTTGATGTCATCTTCATAGTTGGTAACTTTAGGCAGCATCTCTTGTGTGGTGCGAAGTTTTTCTTCGGCCTCAGTACAGAGCGGCTCGATGGCCCACAGCACGACAGCGTAGGCGGCGTACAGCGCGTAGTACAGCGCGTGCAGCAGCGCCGTCACCAGCGCCAGCGCCACCGGGAGGGCGCGGTGCTTCAGCTCCAGCTCGCCGCGCCACGACGCCTCCGTCCACAAGCGGAAGAACTGGCTGCACTTCCTGTTACCAACACATGACGCCGTGTTGTTGTGTGTTGTGTGTGGGACTGTACCCGTGGTAGTAGTAGGAACAGTGGGGGGGGGTTAGTTGGGGGATGGGGAAATCCTGATGGATGCTTCCCTGAGAATTTCCCAAACAAAAAGCTATTGTGTACAGTACCTCAGAATCAGACTGCTCAGCCTGTATAAATACCGAATTAAGAATTTTTCATTAGGCAGCGATCAACATAATCTTTTCTTGGGTAGAGCACCTTGTTAAATGAAAGAAGTAACCAAGTCTAGTTGTTCAGGGCGGTTACCATACGCTGTTAGACGAGATTAGCCGATATCGCTGAGTTGGCACTGACCTGAGTGCGGGCAGCGCGCGGTCCAGCAGCGACACGAGGCAGTGCAGCGCGTGCGTCAGCACCAGCACCAGCACCCACACGCACAGCAGGTAGGGCGGCCAGCGGAAGCTGCCCAGCGCCGCTGTAACAACACGCCGGCGCCGTCAGCTCATAGCGACACCTTGCTGGACCGCCGGTCACCATTCCCTTACGATGCCCGGCTCGGGCTAATTGTCATTGGGTTATTACATCAAGAATTTCTCAGTAGCAGCCACGGCGTTTTGATTTGTGCCCGGTTGATGGCAATAGACTCACCCCTTATTACAAGGGACTTATAACTGGGGATGTGGGTGTACTATTAGGTACACCTCTGCCTAGCCATTCGGGAATTATAGGCGTGATATTTATTATGTTATGTTACAATAATTTCCATTCCTTCTATGGGTCAAAATATGATCTACTCGACAACAATGGCGCAATGAACATTGTGCATATTCAAAATGTGCAAATGAAACATCTGGATTGATCAAGATATTTCTTTATTTGTGCTGGCAAACTGATGATTTCAGATTGTACATCTATAGTCACCCACACCACACGCTCAGATGTAATGAACTAGGTAGAACCCAACTTAGAGAACAAGATTTATTTTGGGGTCGACGGCACTTTTTCGTGTATAGGACTTCCTTCTATTTAAACAATGGCTTATCTAGGTTAAAATATTGATCTGTACGTAACGATTGAGTGACGATCTACTCTGTTTTCGCCTTCCGAAACCTGACGGGGCCACCGAAGCGACTAGGCTTGTGTTTCCGAGTAGGTTCAAAAGCACACGAGGTCGGTGTCGTGAGAGCGTGAGGGCGGCGTCGTACCTTGCACCAGCGCGCGGTTGCCGCCGGCCTGCACGTGCACGTCCGGGCGCCGCACCACCTCCAGCGAGCGCACGCGGCGCCGCGCCTCGCTCAGGCGCAGCGCGTGCTCCGAGCGGGCGCGCGCCTCGCACCGCTCCGTCCGCTCCGTCCGCTCCGTCCGCTTCGTCTGCTCGTAGCGCTCCGTGCGGGAACTCTGATGATATGAGGGCTTTTTAGTGTCATGCAGATTCGATCATGCACGCGGTATAAGCTCGCATACAATACACCTATGTTCTTTGTTAGGGATTTGGTTTCCGCACTTTGTCCTTAAAGTAGAACATACACCTTATGAATGTTGTATACGCACGCGGACGCACGAGCGACGAATAACTCTAATCATGTAATAAACACTCAGTATGCAATACTAAAACCAAACAAAAGCTAGGATCCCATCGTAAGTCCTCTTTCCTGAAGAAATTACACGTGGAAATACCTACACCTGATGTCGTTAATCCACTACTGAGCACTCACTTACACCTCACAACATCAATTCGATCTGAGGGCTAAGATAGTCCTAGACTTGCACTATTGCCAAACTACTACACACACTACAATAATACATGAGGTGTGTCTGTACTAATATATGAAATGTGTCTACATACCGATGGAGTGATCTTCGCGTAGGACAACACTTTCTCTTTCAACTTGTCCTTCTCTTTTTCATCCATCTTCGGGTCTGTTTTCACGTTTAGCTCCGTCTTTGTGATAGACGGGTGATCGCCGCACATGCTGCAACGAGATTTACTTTAAAATGCCTTTAATGCTGCTCTTACAACTAAGTTATTCTTGCATCTAGATTTCATTATGTTTTCCACTGCTGGTTCACGTGCCACCTCCCTTTGAGAGCAAGACTGACCTTTTTGGCTCTAAAACATGCCGGTTTTCTAACGATGTTTTTAAGAGTAGTAGTTATAAAATTAATTACACGAAGGTAAGCGAGGTGTGTCTGCCTTAGTTCAAAACATTCTAAACTTACACCATATCGGGTAATTTCGGCGGATCATTCTTTGGTGCGTCCATATTGATACGGGCTATTTTCCCTCACAGGTTTTTCATTTTAAAACAACGAATTTTCTGTACATGAATATAAAATAAAACTAGTGATAGTAGTTAATCACTATATTAATATAAAATTACTAATACGAATCTAATGTCACATCACAGCGACATAAATATAATGTCATGTCATAGTGATGTTCTATTTTTAATTTTGTGGTGTCCAGGGTATTATTTTTTTGTCAGTAAAAAGTTTGGCTGTGTATTTTTATAACGGACTAAATACTTCATTGAGTTTTCACGTTGCAAAAGTGCCTCTTAATAAGTTAAACCGAATCGGAAAATATGTCAAGTATTTATATAAAAATATGCATCTTATTTTTTAGTTAATTGCCTGTTGCATTTGTTGTGTGGAAATCGGTTGACGTGCTACGGTTATGCGGAGGGATGAGAAAAATGTGAGGAAAGTTTGAGTATGAATGTGGATGGCTATAAAAGTAGTAGTAGTAGTAGTAAAGTAAGTAGTAGATGAATGGACTGTGTGAAAGATGAAATGGCAAGAAACGAGAGTCTGATGAAATGACGAGTAAAAGAGAATGGAAGAAAAAACATGCTGCGCCGACACTAAATAAATTGGGATAAGGGCAGGCTAATGATGATGATTGTGTTGCATTTCAACTTGTTCTCAATAAACATAATAATAATAAAGTTTATTTGGAACAACTTAAGTTATACAGGTTACACATGAAAAACGAAGATAGCTACAAAAGTAAAATACTGTGGCGCAGCTATCAAACAGGCATCATCATCAGCATCATTTCAGCCGAAAGACGTCCACTGCTGGACATAGGCCTCCCCCAAGTGTCGCCACATTGACCGGTCCCGTGCGTCTCGCATCCAGCGGATCCCTGCAACCTTTACCAGGTCGTCGGTCCACCTAGTGGGAGGCCTTCCGACACAACGTCTTCCGGTTCGCGGTCGCCACTCCAGAATTTTTCGGCCCCATCGGCCATCCGCGAGCAATGTGCCTTGCCCACTGCCACTTAAGTTTGGCTATTCTTCGGGCTACGTCGGTAATCTTGGTTCTCTTGCGGATCTCCTCATTTCTGATTTGATCATGCAAGGAAACTCCGAGCATAGCCCTCTCCACACACGCATCGTTTAGGTTTAATTCCCCCTCCACTACTGGGTTTTGTAAAATAATATCGATCTCATTCTTCTATCCCCAGATACGTTACCTGCACGGTCGCTGCCTCCGCCTCGAGAGTTGTCGCAAGGCGCTGGTGTGGCAGAAGAGGTACCTTCAGCGGGTGCTGGCGGGGTATACCGAGCTGGAGAAGAACTTGAGGCTACCCTCGTCCAGGGTGCCGGAAGTCAGCAGGGGGAAGAAGCGGTTCAAGTGAGTCAAAACTTGTTAACGCTCTTGTTTTGTTTTGGCTTGCGATTGTCTTAATATAATTTAATTTTGTTTATTTTCGACTTAAATACTTAGAGAACTTTTATCCCATATCCAGTATGTATTTCTGATGGTGTAGAGCAGTTCTTTGGGATAATCAGATAATTTGAAGCAATGAGAATCTCCCTCATCACCGTCATGGAATCCTGACATGATATCCGATACTTCACAATGGGGAAGCTCATTCTTAGGCTACTGTTCCACCCAAGGACAAGGAAAAACCTCCCTTCCTTCCTCTTCAGACACGTACAAACTTAAAATAAGTTAGTGTTGTTTCCCCTTAGGTGCATAGCAACAGTGGTGGTGATAGTGCTGCGCATGGGCTTCCTGGTGCGGCGGCGCCAGCACGTGCGAGCACTGTCCGCTGCCTGCGTGCTGCGCGCGCCGCGCTGTGACGTCACGCCCAAGCCGTACGTACGCACCCTGGCACCTCGCCCATTAGCGCCATTTAACGAGAAGCTAGCTATTAAAATCAACTTGTTTGTGAGTTCTCGCCGGCCGGCGGTGAGATCAGTCAGCGATCAACTATTTATACAATTACGTTTCTCTTTTACTAAACGGGACCTGTAATCTTTTGAGTTTTTTGAGCGAGAAAATAGTTGATATTTAGTCGCTAACTCGTTATGGGTGGTTATTTTATGTTAATTAACAAGTAATGTTTGCAGCACCAACCAAGCATGCGGTACATCTCCTCCATCTCGCGACCGGCCCACCGCACCAGGCCCGCGCTCGGCCGCAGTCAGCGACACGCTAGCCCGGAGAGTACTCAAACATGAGATGAGGCTCAACCTGCCTGCCTCGCCTGGATGTGAGTTAAAAACTGCTCAAATATTTATTTTTTTGTACTTAACCTTTTTTATTTAATTTTTTATATATGTACGCCTGTATTTCCTGGAATACATTATGTACGTCCCATGTTATAGGGACGAACCTGTTGACATTAACCGGGCAAACGTGACTAGTTTTCAAGCCCCTGTTGAGATTTAATTTCCTTTTTACCTCTTTACAGTGGGTGACTTCGTCAGAAGATCACCATACACTGCAAACTCACCGCACGATGACCCATTTATCCTAAGGTAAGTTATTTTACTCTCAAACACACAGCTTTTAAAGGCAAGTTTACAAAGTCTATAATCCCTCAACAGTTCACCCCGCGGCGAAGTAGCAGCCGCGTACCTTAACAAGTTGGAGCTCGTGAGCCGCTGCCTCAACCACGCGATGGACGCCTCGCGAGACGTGCCATGACGCGAAGCGCGACTGCCTTGACGTGAGGCGTGACGTCACCGCGGCTTCACGCTGCAGACTGACATTATCTCTTAGGCCATGTCCGTACTGAGTAGTACGTCACATTGCGTCACTAAACAATGCAAGCGTAAAAACACCTAGGCGTTGTTATAGACTTTTGCACGTACATGTCACGCTACGCTAACCAACGCAGCGCAACGTGCCGCACAGGTGGACGATAGGTTTTATACTGACATGTTAAGTTTGAATAATGTGGGGTTTCGATGGATTTTTTGAGCAAGAAAGTATTGTGCGAATGTCTACAAATTGTATTCAAATAATTTTGCTAAAAGCCAAGCTTTAAAAAATGATTTTTTTGACTGTGTGGTGACAGTTTTTAATATCATCTATTAATCATTCGTTCAGTAATTTCTGAAAACTTGTACCGACTATGTCAATAAATTGATCTGTAAGAGAATGGAATCCATTCTACTATAATCTCATGTCAAGTAAATTCTGCGTAAAATAAAATTATGACGTATTAAATATTCGAACTTTGTAAAGCATTTCAATGTTTCACAATGCATTTCATGGCCAGGTTAGCGTTAAGTATTAGATTAGTGCCAAATTCATTAGTTTATTGGTGTTACTTAATTTATTGTTTATATTTTAATGTATTTCGACTTCGTTAATTGGGATGTGGTTAACCTAACCTAACTTAAATAAAATTTAAAATAATGTACAATTTTTTAAAAGATTATTCTATAAAACAGTTACTAACCTAAATAGATATTTTATGAGACATAGGCCACATCACAATGAACGGAGTTTTATTTTGGAGGACCTAATTCCATGTGTTTCGGTTGTTGCCACTCCGCCTATATGTTTCCCTCATGTTTGGAATGTGTGAGCGAGAGGGAGTAGTGTATGCCTCGAATGCCTCGAGTCAAATCCTTGTCTTGCCTTACAAACAGTAACCGTAGGTCAAACATTGTAAATAAACCTTTAGATGTATGTATTTTTGACACGATTAAATTATTAGGTAAATTGACGTATTACTAGGGTTATTTTTTTATAATTAGATAGAATTAAAAGGATGATTAAATTATGTAATTACCAGCCTTTTAGTTACATTAACGGAAATGGCCCTATAATATATAAATTAAGTATTTTTGAACTTCCACGAACAATTTGTATTATACTTTTATGAATGATGTTGATTCTGATACCTATTATAAAGACACTAAAGCTGGACTCTACTTTATCACATGGCAAGTTACTTACATGATCTGAATTATGTTTAAAATTAGTTATTCGTATTAATGTGTTGTGTGATAAATGTGATGCTAGCCTTTGCTATTTTCGTGACTGCCTTGATTTGAGCGTCATTCTGCATAATATCTAGTGCCTTAGTCATTTCTTATCACTACGCATCGAGGCACACTTATTGCGAGGCAGCCTCTAAAGTAGCAAAATAATTCTCAACCACGGCTATGCCAGCCAGCACAAATTCATGCCATATAAATAATGTTTAGCATAATATTTTAGTTTAACGTAAATCCTTAGCTTATAATAATTACGAACGCACAGTACAAGCTAGTTTAAGTTAGTATAACGCGACACGAAGTTACGACCGATGCGAACGTTCCGTCTAATTGTTTCGATAGCTCACTTGTTGGCACGAGAATTTAATGCTTCGATGAAAGTATTTCGATGCCTCGATAAAAAAAAATCGATGACTCGATAACAATTATTCGATGCCTCAATGAAAGATTGTAATTCGATGCCTCGACGAAATTGATACGATTATTATTTGGAATTAAATAATTCTCCTTTAGTTTTGGGAAAAAATCCCATTGAGAACATATCAACATGTTTTAAACGTTAATTGGACAAACTACGTTTGTGTTATGAACATTCCCGTTATTTGGTAAATTCTCGTGCAAGCAGGAAGTGTAGAGGAGAGCAGATGATTAGAATATGTGTTGTTTGTAAAACAAGTGCTATTGTTGAGGTGTTGCCATTACATAAAAATCACGTAATTTATATTATACTATTTCATAGATCCGATTTGGTCCTACCCATGGACTTGGACATGCCATCTTTAATGCTTTGAACGACCTTCTGCATTGAATTGTTATTTTTATTTTATTGCCTTGTTATTACTTTAATATTTTGTAAAAAAATCTCAACACAATTTGACGTCAAACAATAGCATTTGTTATAACACTAGACAATATTGTGTAAGCCAAAGCCAACGAGAGTATTATGGAAGCTGTGTTTATATACGATTACGATACGAGATAGATGAGAGCAATATTCGTAATATTGTTAGTTCGAGTTGTTTATATGCACTGTTAGAGTATACCACTGTTACGTTTGGCCACTAACAAGAGAATAATACATTAAAAATAAGCAACATTTTAGTTACCTTTTTATGAAAGTGTTGTTAACTATGTAAACAAGAAGTTATTATTTTGTCAAAGAGACAACGTTATCTGGAATAACTCCGTCTCTCTAAAATTCTCTCAGAAGTTATGAGAGATATCGTTCAGTTTAAGTTGCTACAAACAGTTTGCTGCCAAATGTAACAGAAACACACAAATACTGCACATTGGTCAACAAACTTCAACACCTTATTAATATATCGTTACAAAATTAAATATTTTTGAATATTATAGAAATACACGTCTACACTCATTGCGACCAAAGATTTAAATTAAGATCTAGAATTATTTCAAAATTGTTTATAATTTAAGTAATACAAAAAACCACTGTTTAGGACCGAGATAAGCTTTACTACATTTCACAATTTGAGACCACCATTTATCTAGTCACACTCGAATAAATAAATAACAACACACACGTGCCATACAAGCTCTCTAAACAGACCTCGCACATACTTGCGACTTAGACGCACCACACGAAAATACAGTCGTAGGATACCAAACTAACGTAGAAGTATTTTAATTCGAATATTTAACCATTTTAATATTATTTTACTTATATTTAATCCTTGAACCGAGCGTCTTAATTGCAAATATGTGGTTGGTCTAAAAATAGACAAAACACATTCTAAAGTAATTTATAATTATGATAATAAAAGTAAATATTTTCTAAAATCATCGTTTCATTTGGCCGCCCGACTTCAGTTCACATCGACAGTTCTCGTTTGTGCAAGGTATCACCGTTATCGGTGGCAGCGTGAACGTTTGCTGAAACAAAAGCAACCCATTGTAAATTGGCTAAAGTACGAAAAGCTGACAAATTTTCTTTGTAACAAAGAAGCGAGTCCGCTTATACTCTCATTGGGCAAAACCCGAATGATTACTTAGAAAAACAGAATCCCTAATTTTAGCCCATAAAATCTAAACCATATTCTGGTAATTCGGGCATATAATTACGTAGTTAATGTTGTACTTGTACCTGATGCCTTTGAGCGTTGTGTTCTACTGAGATAAAAAAGTATCCTCTGGACCGTGTACGATACCCTAGCAGGAAAGTGTCTCCTATAGTGATATGAGTGGAACATATAATTAGTGTATAATCTGCTGTGAATGTGCACCACATAAAAAATTTGTGCGCTTTGTCGTTTTGGAAAAAAATGGAAGAAACGATTCCTGCTAGGGTAACCTTTTTCCAGCAGGAAAATTCTAAACGAATGATCGGAGAGAAATATTGTGCATGGCCAGAGAGCTTATATTTGTGTAAAAAAGTGCACCGAAAATGGAGGTTGTTCGTCTTCAGGTTTTCGAGATATTGCATTTCCTGCTAGGGTAACGGTTTGCAGAATCGTGTTCCTCTAAAACTATTGTATGTGCGCCTGTAGAATAAACATACACGAGTAGCTCTTAATTTGTGTATATTTGTGACCACAGATATAGATAGACTTGATAACGCATGTATCACGATCTGTATGAAAACCAAGCGTGCCATTTTTGACTGCCTACTATGACGTTATAACTGTCACTAGCACTATTTAGTGATAGGAACACCAAATCGATTCAAAGACGCAGCCGAGTGCGGCACGCGTCTCTACACGTAAATATTCGATTGAAGCACTTTATATAACCAATTTAAGTTCTAGTGTTTACAAAAAGAAACGGAATTCTACCCTATTTTTATCTCTCTCTATCACTAAAGTTCGCCTTTGTACATATACCATTTCTCAACTGTACGAACACTACTTATTTATAAAGTAATTGTGTACAGTAAAGATACGATTTATTAATCGATTTTGTGACAGGAAAATAAAAATAAAGTTCTCGAGTTGTAACGTTGGTTATTTAAGCACATTAGCCTGAGCTCTATTAACGACATCATGCTCTATTAACGACACCATGCTCTATTAACGACATCATGCATTTGGAATTTAGTATTTTGTGACTCGATTCACAAATCTAGCGAATTCACAAAGTTGTAAAAAGACTTTTATGGCATGTGGCACATCACTAGCAAGAGGATAGACGAGAGAATTTTTGAGGGAGTTGGAAGGTCGCTTTTGGCTTTTTTTTTATAGCCATGTAAATAGCTGTAACTATAGCTTTAATTTTAAGTCCGACACTTTGCGAGTAATTAAAAAAAAACTAGATAGCCAATGTCACTAATTTTTTGTATTTAAAAGTACTGTAATACAATACACATCTAAATAAAATTAAAATTCAGAGTCTGCAACTTATACTTTTTTTTAAAATTTGTATTTGAATGTAAAATTTGGGTATTTTTTTTATAAAACAAAAAAAAAGTCGATGAAAAAAATCCACAGGCCATGAGAAATGTTTAGGGGTCTGAAAGGATAGCAGATGACCCCCCCAGTCGACCATTTCAATTTGGCACACGATGCATCAAACACCCTGTATATTCTACCACCGTGAATTTTTTCACACAACCGTTTAGCTGGTAGAGGGGAGACACTTGAGTCTTACAAAAATTACCACTTTAAAGCTTAATATACAAACGAATCCCCTAATAGAAAAATTATTTAAACAAACTCGCAATAGTTTTTATTTAAAGACCTATCCAACGACATACCACACTATGGGGTACGCGAGAAAAAAAATCCTCACTTTACGTGTAGGTACAGGAGATACCCTAATAAAAATACTTTTCGAGATTTTATTTTATCACTTCGACGGCTAACTAATCTGTACATTCATGCCAAATTACAGCTTTTTAGAACTAAGAGTCTGCGCTAAGCTGCGGACAGACAGACGGACATGGCGAAACTATAAGGGTTCCTTTCATTGTTGACTATGGAACCCTAAAAATCATAGTTTTATTTAAACAGTTTTAAGCATGTTTTTAAAAATACAGAATTTTAGTTGAAAATAATTGGCTAAACATTATTTAACTGTTACAACATAGGTCTACAATGAACCCCCTTTTTTTTTTTTTTTTTTTTTTTCTGTGGGAAATCATCAAATGACCCCCCCCCCACTCTGGGCGGAGCGGAAGGGAGTGTCAGACTTGTACTGACTAAAACCCATTTATGTTCCTTCTTTGCCCTTTGTGTTCCAGGGCCACGGTATCTCTTTCGAACAGTCCCGCAGCCCTGGCAGGCATCGGCCCGTGGAACACGAACGCGCCGTCGACACGGCCTGTCGTCATAAGACCGTGTCGACGGCGCGTTCAATTAACCCCCCGGCTAAGATTTTTTGCCAGCAATATTTAATTAATGCTAGTCGTAATCTCGTTCTAGTAGTAAAAAATTGAGAGGGTGGTTAGTCTTCATAGGAAAATCGTACTTTTTTTCTGGCCGGCAATTTAATTTTTGGGTTCTATTTGATCGGAACGTGAATATGACCTTTAACTGAAACCGTGAAATCTTATAAGGCGTGACAAGGTAACAGACAGACAGAGTTACTTTTGCATTAACAATCTGAGTATGGATTCAAATCACCTCTAAATTCCTCCTTTGCAAGCCATTAGCTGGTGCAGCTCTCTTGTAGTCTGCATTTTCAGCTTTTTTCTCTACCTTAGGTTGTGGCGGCCCAGGCTGCAAATGAATAATCAAAAAATTGTGATGTTAATATAATTTACTTTATTTATTTCTATACAAATTAATTACATTTTTAAATATTGCTTAGAAAAAACAATATAAAAAAACATTTAAAAATATAAAAAATTTACAGCATTGAACGTGACGTAAGTGAAAAACAAAAGAACAAAGTGTGGGAAAATATGCGTTACGTACACGCCATACGGCTATCGCTCAGGTTAATTCTGTAAGACAAGACAGCGCTGAAAATGAAAAACGATAGGTAGATTTTTTTTTGAGACAAGCCCACCACTATTCCCAAAACCACTGCAACTGTTGAAAGCCAGAATCAACAGTGCAGTTGCGGACCAGATAAACAAACTGTCTTGGAACACGCAACGAAATGAATCAGAAAAGAATAGCGGAGGAGTAGGAAAAACAGAAGTCCGAAGAGTATAATCGGCCGCTGTGTCTTGCATTTGTGGACTATGAGAAGGCTTTTGACTCTGTCGAGACCTGGTCGGTTCTAGAGTCTCTGCAGCGATGCCAAGTCGACTGGCGATACATCCAAGTGTTAAGAAGTCTTTATGAGAACGCCAGAATGACCGTCCAAAGTCAAAACCAGCAAACGGAGCATATCCCATTGCGTCGGGGGGTGAGGCAAGGGGACGTTATTTCCCCGAATTGTTCACCAACGCACTGGAGGATGTGTTCAAGACGCTAAAATGGGAAGGACGTGGCATAAACATCAACGGCGAGTACATCTCACACTTGAGATTTGCAGATGACATCGTCATACTGGCCGAATCGCTGCACGACTTGCAGCAGATGCTGGATGGCCTAGTTGATTCTTCAATACGCATTGGTCTCAGGGTGAACTTGGACAAAACCCAGGTTATGTTCAACGAACACGTCACCCCAGGACCTGTTGTTGTCAATGGTGGTCCTCTCGAGGTTGTTCGAGAATATGTTTACCTCGGGCAAACTCTGCAGTTTGGTAAAAACAATTTTGAGAGGGAGGCTAACAGAAGAATCCAACTGGGCTGGGCAGCATTTGGAAAGCTTCGCCGGGTCTTCTCGTCGCGTATTCCACAGAGCCTAAAGACTAAGGTCTTCAATCAGTGCGTCCTGCCTGTTATGACTTACGGAGCCGAAACGTGGACACTCACAGTACGACTGGTCCATAAATTTAAGGTCGCTCAGCGAGTTATGGATCGGGCTATGCTTGGAGTCTCTCTGAGGGATCGCATCCGGAACGATGTGATCCGACAGAGAACCAGAGTTGTCGACATAGCTCACAGAATAAGTAAGCTGAAGTGGCAATGGGCCGGTCATATTAGCCGTAGAACCGATGACCGTTGGGGTAGACGTGTTCTTGAGTGGAGACCGCGAATCGGCAAACGTAAGGTGGGACGCCCTCAGGCTCGGTGGAGTGACGATCTTCGCAGGGTGGCTGGTAGCAACTGGATGAGAGTTGCTGAAAATCGAGTTGAATGGCGTGCGATTGAGGAGGCCTATGTCCAGCAGTGGACTGCTATAGGCTGATGATGATGATGAGGAAAAACATAATTTCCGCTTCCCTCCATATCAGCAGGAGACAGAACAAAACAAGGCCAATTGGCACAAAGGGACTTTTACAACTGGGATAAACTATTTTGCCTAGGCTAGGTAGATATTGTCCCTAAAAATAAGTTCTTAAAGTTCTCAGAAGTACAAGAAGATCAAAGTAACCTTAACGACCGGTTGCAGTCCATCAGTCCTGGCCGTTTCCGGTTTGGCGAGCGGGTTGGGCAAAGGGATGGCCACAGTACGAGCTTCCGGAGGGGGCAGTTTGTCCTGGGTGTAGCCTTCGTCCGGCTTCGAGCTGTCCAACGGTTCGTAGGTCTTGAAGTGCTCCTTCATTGACTTTGGCAGGTCCGGCATGGGGTAGAGACGGTATAACCTGCAGTACGCCTGTAAATCGTTTAAAAGATAATTAGTTTTTATTTTACAAAACTTGACGCCTGTTCACCCCGAAGTGTTGCGATGGTACGGGGAGGTATGTATATAGTATAATACACCGGCGTTTCGCCCACATTCTGCATATTTAAATAATGCGAGCAAGCATATTGCCATCAACCCGGCAGAAATCCGGACTGATTCTGTTCCGGGAAGACCACAGAACCCAAGAACTCACCCTCAGCAGTGGTGAGTTACTGGGAATTCTGTTTTCTGCAGCCTGTACTCACATTGATAGCTCTGTGCAGAGCGTAGTCTGGGCGGCCATGATCCTTGGCCTCCTGCAGTAGCCCGGCTGCGTGCGTCAACAGCTTGTTGTCAGCATCACGTAGCTTCTTCTCTGCCAGCTCTCCGTAGAAGTAGCGCTTGTCTGCAAGCTCCTGGGCCTCACGGTCCTCGCGTTCTTTCTGGAGTTGTCATAAAAATAGAGAACACCAGTGTCGTGAAAGTGTCTTGGCACTAAACAAAGGACATTGTTGACCTTATGTGAGTAAACAAACGCGACTAAAGCCAAAAAAAGGTCGCTAGAAATAAGGTCGTAGATTTCCTCATACTAATGTTCATATTTTCATAATGCTGAAGTGTTCTCATGGTTATCATCGCATCTGCCAAAATACGTCACTGCTGGACAAAGGCCTTCTCCAAGCGGCGCCACTTGCACCGGTCTTATGCCGGGTACACATTGGTGTAACGTAACGTGAAATGTAACATGAATGAGCCGTCCAGACTTATGCAATGCAACATGAAATGTAAACAGACAACAGGCGAATTTGTTTCAGCGTGTGTTACATTACATGTTACGTTTCACCAATGTGTACCCGGCATTATGTTTCGCGCTTTCAGTGAATTTACGTGGCCAACACCAAGTATCGGTCCAGTTTGTAAGAGGCCTTCCAACCTTGCGCCTTCCGTCGAGGTCTATGTGCTAAAACTTGTAAGTACAGCTGTACAGGACTACAAAACAAACCGCGTAGGGCCACCTCCGATCGTGGGATCGGACTTGGCCCTACGCGGTTTGAGGTTTTCAAAGATGTTTTAACCGATTTCCAAAAGGAGGAGGTTATTAATTCGTCAGTTTTTTTTTGTGTCTATGTTCAGCGATAATTCCGAACCACGTCGGCCGATACGGAAAGTTCTTTTTTATAAGAAAGGGGGTAAGTATCTCAAAGTTGGTCCCATGTTAATTTAGTCAAGTTCTGCAGAGTAGTTTTTTGAGGTAGTTTTTTATTTGATAATGTTATGATATAATAACTGACTTGTTGTAAGTAAGTTATTATATCATAACATTATCAAATAAAAAACTACCTCAAAAAACTTTGACCAACCAACTTTGAGATACTTACCCCCTTTCTAATAACGGCGATAACCCCTTTCTAATAACTAATTACGGCAATATTTTTTTTCAAATTTTTATTTTTTCTAAAGCTGACTACTATTTCGGCAAATATGGCGAAACTTACCCAAAGCCTTAGAATTTCTGCTCTGTACTCTGCAATCTTGCGTGCCTTCTCTTTGCGGAGGTGCTCCTGGAAGTGTTCGTTCATTTCAATGTTCTTGAATCTGGTGACGCAAACAAACCAAACTTAGGTTAACATATTATGTTATGTGGGACCAGAGACAAAGAGCAAAACTCGAGTCAAACTCGAGTCTTCTTCGTACTTCTAACGACTCTGACATAATCAAATCAAATCAAAATATTTTATTTCACATAGGCCTCGATGGGCACTTATAAAACGTCGACAAAAAGGTGCACGGTTCGGGTTGGTCGTTTCATATGGAGAAGAACCGGCAAGAAACTCCATGGTTACTCTTAATGTTACCGGTTTTCTATTGTGTTCCCTAAGTTTTTTTAAGTGCCATAATTTTTATTTGTCCTAATCATCATTAGTCCGAATGCTAACTTATCCGAACTTAATATCACATGCCATAAAATTGAAATCCCTAAACACAATATGCCCTAAATCCGTTGGTCATAAATATTAACGACTATGTGACGCGCGCTACGCTCGCATTTTACATTAAACCCACTTTCTGCCACTATCGTCGTAGCTCCGCCGGCCAGCTAGCAAGACTTTTAGGATAATTTTTAGGAAAATTGCTGATTACCCATGCGTTGCGGTAATAATATACATTATAATATAATACAATAATTAAGATATATGACTTTATTTCATGCAAAATCATGAGCTTCAATTAATAAAGAACTCTATATTATGACAAAATAGTTTTAGAAGTAAAGATAATTATTATGGTTACTATTTAATTTTCAAATTATTTTAAGTTTGTTATAGTTTTAAATTATGTAGGTATATATCACTAGAATATAAACTAGTTTTTTTATTTTGTTTTTTTAAGTTTAGCAAACGTGTTATTGAGAATGATTTAGGAGAAGAAAGGAAGTACCAATGTTAAAGGCTACACAATACGAGATACTAGTACCTGTTCATAATGTCCCACTGTCTCGTGGTGTTGAACTCGTGCAGGCGCTGCGCCTCATCTCGCAGGAACTGTGCGTGACTCTCCTTCTTGTCCTTTCGGAACTGCTCTTTTCTCTTCAGCTGAGCCTGGCGACGGGCTTCGCTTCTGTAAAGTTATTGCAGGTGTAAAATCAGCCGCCTAATTCTAAGCAAATTTAAGGAAAATATATTATAGGTAGAGGTTAGAGCAAGTAGTTTAAGGTATGGTCCGAATACCGTTGAAATTTTTTATAGAGGTCCCAATAAAAACTCAAAATGCTTTGTTACCTACTATATACTGGTCTGTTATTTTGCCTCATATAAGTAATTAAACATGGTATTTTTTTCCATCACATCAGTCGTAGATACATATTTGTAAAGAAGGTTCTAGAATAAATTCTAGCTAGATTCTACGTGACTTTCAAACGTATGCAGTTGTATGTAGGTATAAAAATATTGTTTAAACTAGCGGTACCCGCGTTGCAACAGACTAAGCTTATCTTGGTAAGAGAAAACTCACATGTCATTCTTCTCTTTAATGGCCTTGTCCAGCATGGCCTGTTCCTTAGCATTGCGCACAGCATCTCCCGACTCCAGTCTCTGGCTGATCTGCTCCAGCACACGAAGCTTCTCATTCTTCAGCTGAAGATAACATCAGAATAAAGCGATAGCTTTGTGCACTAAGTTTGATCACACCATTTAAATACAATATTCTCTTGAATTTGGGCTCATAGATTTGTTTTTGCGCTGAGGGTATTTACAAAGCTAGCACATTGAAAAACTCTGCGACGTGCCTAAGGATCAAATTAATTGTTACGGAGGTATGTTACGACTTACGTGTGCGTTTGTGCCTGAAAACATTTTGATCTTTAGAGTACCTAAATTTAGAGTAGGTAAGTACAGTTTCAATGAGTTAAAAAAGTAGATACAGAATGCGGCTTCAACGGTTCCTACCGTAAATATTATTACCTACTTACATCAGCCTCAGTCTTCTTCCTCTTCTGCTCGATCAGTTTGCCAGATTTCTGCAGCACCTCTATGAGCTTGTCGTCCATCTTATCGAGTGCATCTTGTTCGCGTTTCCTATCCCTATACTCTTTGCGAGACATTTCTATGTTCCTGAAGATGCGAAATCTCTGGTCTGCTTTCTAAACAGAAAAATCAAGAATTAGAATGACGGCCACATAAGCGGCCTAAGTATAAATCACAATATGAATTATTTCGTAAGTAGGTAAAGTTGATGTGATGAATTATAGGCACATGCAATATATGTACTACCTTAGGCTTTATAATACCTACCTACTGACCGTAGGTTTTGTGTAGCAGGTTAGGGTGAAAAACATTACACCTGTCAGCATTTTACCTACTGAAAATGGCTATTTTGTATGATGATGCGTAGGTACGCACCAATTCTCCTTTCCGCGTGGATTCAGCTATCGTATTTTTGTGTTTGAAATGCGTTTTAGTGTAGCACTCGATTTTACATTTGTTATAATGCTTTCAAACGTCAACATTTGATAAAGCATGCTTATTCAAGCCAACGGATGTGAACGCGCATGCAAATGCATCTTTACTCAGCTAATTGCTACTGATCAGCTACGAGTGCAGATAGATATATGGAAGGAATGGTTAGGGGACTGCGGTTTGTCGGATTTAAAAATATTCTGTTCAGCGACTTGAAGTACAGACTCTTCAAGCTCATCAAGCTACCTGATACTGTCAAATTTTCCCAATCAACCTTGAACCTAATTCTTTAGCAATAAAGTTGAAAATCTACTAAAGAAATTTGACAGATTCTACAATCTGTCCTACTTCTTTAATAAAAAAAATAAAAAATAAATAAAATAACCATCTACGGCAGCCTTTGACGCACAATGCGTTGAAGTGTGAACAATACCTATCACCCAGCTACAGGCGAATCGATGCTGACAGATGTGATATCTTTAAGGCTTACTACACAGAACGTTAACCTGGCATCCTATTTCATACACAAGTGCAATAGGTACCTACACGTTCTAAATATTAAAAAAAACTTGTTATGTAAACATGTGTGAACATGTTTACATAACAACAGTTTTTTTTGTTAAAGCGAAGTCAAAGGAAAAAAAAAAAAAAAAAATAAGGAACAGGAACTTACAAACTCTTTATCAAACTCTTTGATAGCTTTTATCTGCTCATTAGCCTTGATGTTGTCAATCTTCTGTAGATTCAGCTCAGTCTCGTACTCCATGCGGTTACGCTCTGCTACCTCATGAGCCCTGAGGAAAAACATCACATATCTTCATGATCAGCAGTCGCATCAACGACAAACAACTAACGCCAACGGCACGGCACTATACAACTTTGGCACAAACGTAAGAAGCCTGTTTTCCCGAGGCTAAGCTAGAGATGTACAACAACTTACATTGAACCTAATAAAGCCCCATGTAATAGGAGGCTGCATGTGATTGGAGACTATTGCCATTCAGACAGGGCTGCTACTGAGATATTCCTATTGGAATAACCTTTTCCGACCTGGGGATGAGTACTAGGACCCACTTATCAAGAAGTCCATGAGTCAAGTAATCGTTCTTGCGAGGTCACTGAACCAACGAAGCAATTTAATTCGGTGTTTAAAACTCTAGAGAAGACATCAAGCATCGTATCCTACTTTTGGTCTGATATTACTCTGTCATGCAGGTAGGTAGAGAAAAGTCACTCACTGATCAAGAATTTCCTTCTGATGTTGCTTGTTTACGTCCCACCTCCTCTTCTTTCTTAGTGCCATGAGCTCGTGCCACTCCTTGGCCTTCTTTATGATCTCGTCATCCTCTTGTCTCTTTGTCTCTGCTTCTTCCCTACGCCGCTCCATTAAGAACTTGACCTGCACTTCTCGTTCTTTTTGAACTGCAGTTTCGGTTACCGCACTGGGGGGAAAAAATGTGTATGGTTATTTATCTCACAGTGGTAGGACATGTTTTCGTTTTTTTTTGTTTTTATGTGCGAGTGCCATTAGACACCTGAAAGACGGCGTCGGTGGGGCGTGCTGATCGATTTCGCTGGTAACGAGAAGTGTTGTGGAATCCTTTTCAAATTACATGTCACGCCGCCGCCGCGACGTCTCGCGCCTTCATCATCATCATCAGCCTATAGCAGTCTACTGCTGGACATAGGCCTCCTCAATCGCACGCCATTCAACTCGATTTTCAGCAACTCTCATCCAGTTGCTACCAGCCACCCTGCGAAGATCGTCACGCCACCGAGCCTGAGGGCGTCCCACCTTACGTTTGCCGATTCGCGGTCTCCAGTCAAGAACACGTCTACCCCAACTGTCATCGGTTCTACGGCTAATATGACCGGCCCATTGCCACTTCAGCTTACTTATTCTGTGAGCTATGTCGACAACTCTGGTTTTCTGTCGGATCACATCGTTCCGGATGCGATCCCTCAGAGAGACTCCAAGCATAGCCCTTTCCATAGCTCGCTGAGCGACCTTAAATTTATGGACCAGTCGTACTGTGAGTGTCCACGTTTCGGCTCCGTAAGTCATAACAGGCAAGACGCACTGGTTGAAGACCTTAGTCTTTAGGCTCTGTGGAATACGCGACGAGAAGACCCGGCGAAGCTTCCCAAATGCTGCCCAGCCCAGCTGGATTCTTCTGTTAGCCTCTCTTTCAAAGTTGTTCTTACCAAACTGCAGAGTTTGCCCGAGGTAAACATATTCTCGAACAACCTCGAGAGGACCGCCATTGACAACAACAGGTCCTGGGGTGACGTGTTCGTTGAACATAACCTGGGTTTTGTCCAAGTTCACCGTGAGACCAATGCGTATTGAAGAATCAACTAGGCCATCCAGCATCTGCTGCAAGTCGTGCAGCGATTCAGCCAGTATGACGATGTCATCTGCAAATCTCAAGTGTGAGATGTACTCGCCGTTGATGTTTATGCCACGTCCTTCCCATTTTAGCGTCTTGAACACATCCTCCAGTGCGCGCCTTGCCCAAGGTTAATACGATCGTTCCTGAGTGTAGCTGCACCAGTTTACAGAAGCCGTCTTTATTTGTTCGCTATTAACAGCGCCCACCGTCTTACATTAGGCGCCACAGGTTTCCCAAATAATGTAAAGTCTGAATAAACAGTGATGACCACCAGACAAATACAAGGCAACGCAACTCGACGAGTCTCGGATAAACGATTCACCTGTCTTGTACCAGTGTACAGAAGCCAGCACATCAAGCTATCCGAAACTGTCAAATTTTCCCATTCAACCTTGAACCTAATGCTTTGGCGATAAAGTTGAGAATCTATTAAAGAAATTTGACAGATTGTAGTAGCTTGATGTGCTGGCGTCTGTACACTGGTACAAGACAGGTACCTATCCCGCACATCGAACATCGAAGTAGTAAAAAACATAATACTCTATACCCCTAAACCGTGACCGGCTGAGCTTTTTATCGTACCTGACCAATAATTTCGGTGCATCCGTATTCTTAAAGATCATATCTCTGGCGGAGTACATGAGTCGCTCCTGTTTTTGCTTTTGCTTCCTTAGGTAGCGCGCGTAGAACTTGGAGTTTGCTTGCTCAGCTTGCAGATTGCGCGCTATGCGGAGCTCCTCGTTGCGCTTGTTTACGTTCTGTGGGTGGATAGAGGCATAAGGCATACATCATGGCATAATCAGCCTTATAGTGTTCCCTATCTAGGACAATAAAGGCCTTTTCTCTGTGAGAGGAAGTGAGCCTTATCCACCATTCGGACCCAGTGTGAGTTGGAGGATGTCACATGTCTGCGAATTTTGTGTTCTAGGACATGCTGGTTTCCTCACGTTTTGCCGTGGTGAAGAAAAGAAATAAGTTACTTACACAAACCCACTTGCGCACTTTGCGCAAGTGGGTTTGTACGCGCGACTGACAACTCTTAAATCGCAGTCGATACCATCACTGGGCCACTGCTAGTCAGGTATGACAAATAGAGGCGATGTTACCAGTTTTAGGAAGTATTCGGGTAAGTAAATTACACCGATTCACTGTACAACAGCAGGTCACAAGTCGGCATCGTTCGTGCAAGCAAATGACCGAGTTGCGGTCACTCGGTCTGTCTCTGTCATCCTCATCAGTCACTGAGCTACACTAGTTGATGTCGCTACATAAACTGATAAAATATTTGATGTTTTTGGAAGCCACATTTTAGCTATTGGAGATATGTTTAGATTTCTGATTGTTTTCCAGATTAGATTTAACGGATTTGTTGAAGTATCTACCTATCTCCATATTTGAATCATACCCGGGAACCTTCTAGTTACCGAGATATCGGAGATCAAAGTTTCAACTGTTCCACAAGGTTTTTTAATACAGGTTTAAATGTTCAATTCATTCATCAGCTCAATGTTATATGAGTGCGTTATATTGAGTTCTACCGTAAACCGTAATTTTTCTCACCCCAAAAAAAAGTAATTTTCCAGCAATATTTTTTGTGTAGAGTTAGTTAGTTAGATGTGAATGACAGAATGCATAAGGATCACGCCTTTCTCCCATGGGGTAGGCAGAAACTACAGAACGCCACCTGCTACGATCCTTACATACTCCTTTTGCCTCGTCGACGTATATCATACACCTGGTCATACACGCACGCCACCGGTTGCGAGTACTACGCACCTGACCTTTCTGAAGAAATAAGGCTTATATTTGTTAGTCGCCTTTCACTCATCCTCTACACCTGACCAAACCATCTAAGCACACTCTTTTCAATTTTCGTCACTAGACCTTCCGGGTCCGTTTAAACCTTGTATATTCATATACTATTCTATAGAGGGGACTGCTGATATGACGAGTAATAGACAAGTATGGAAGCAGAAGACATGCTGCGCCGACCCCAAATAAATTGGGATAAGGGCAGGAGAATGATGATGATATTCTATAACTATTAGACTGTTACCTCTAAAGAGTTGGGCCAAGTCTTGGTCATCAATCGGCTGGTAGTGTCCAAGTAATTGACGTACTCACGCCGTCGCACCACCTCTGGGTCCTCAGCATCGAATTTCGACCAATTGTGGATCCGGTCCCATTCATTCTTAGTAATTACAATCGGCATACTTGCTGGATTCCTGGCGATAATTTAGATAGAAGATCGTTGTTAGTGCACACAACTCTGCAATCTTTTGAATGTTACAAGCGTGATGTTTCGAATATACAAAGAAAAACATGTAGGAACCTAGAATCAAATAGAGAGTTTGATACGCCTACCTATTTTGTTTGCTTTTTACTTGTTTATGTAAAAACAAATAACAAATATTTTATGATTTCGTTCTCTTTGACAATTGATGTTGAATGAAGTATCATCATTTGTTCTTTTGCCCTTTCTAGAATTTGGTTTGATCAAGATTTATCTGAAGTTTATAGAATAGAAGGAGGATGTACCCACTGAATAAGGATTTCTGTTGCAAAGTTTTAAATATTGATGGTTAAACATTTAATTTTGCCAAAATAAATAAAATAAAATGAGAAACAACAAAATACGGATTTGTTACTATGGAAACATGTTGTTAAATCTTTAAAGCTTCGTCTTAAAGTGGATTGGTGTCTTAGGCTGCCTGTCCATTGAAGCGGAGCGAGGCTGAGGAGAAACGGTGAAATACATTATTAACCAATAGAATTTCGTAAAATCTCCGCTCCACTCAGTATGCAATCCTATTAGTTAATATTTCTCAGTTTCTCCGCTCCGCAGCCTCGCTCCGCTACAATGGACAGGCAGCCTTATTGTGTATTTTACTGAAGGCATCAAAAACAACAGTTTCATTTCATGTGGAACAAGATCCCAGAGCCGCCAGACCTTACTTATTTTCTCATTAAATAAATGTGTGGCATCAAGTAGTTAGTAAGTACTGAGAACGAATGCATACCTGCTAACCTTGTGCTATTTTCGTCTTTTTTTGATGATTTTAAATACATATTTAAATTTTGTAGTTTTTAAAAAAAATCCCGTCATCATTAATAATTTCGATGAATTGTACGATAGTAAAAATAATAATTCAATATTGCATTTTCTAACACCAATGCACATTTTATTTTAACTGAAATGAGAATGGTCCAATTTTATTTTTACGCAATTTTAGCACCTACTATCTAACAATTGGCCGTCGGCACCAGTTAGCTACTACTACTTGATGCCAAAAACACCAAAAACACTTCGAAGTTTAGAATTATTATGAAACAAGTTTTTTTTACTCTGTATTCATTCCAAATGACGTGTCGCTTCCTTTTGGTTTCCGAACGTACTGTCACTTGACCATCTGTCAAGTCAAATCGAGAATATTTACGTCAGCCACGTTGGAAGTGCCAAGTTGGTGTTTTTATGGTAAATATAGTATTTTTTAATTGAAACCCATTCAAATCGGCTAGAAAAATACATTTGAATCCTTATTTGAGTGTTTGCTCCTGTATTAATACAGGTTCTGCTTGTCAATCGGCAATGGGAAGCGTTCCAATTCTGTGACATAATTTGGTAAATAAAAACAGTTTTTCGGTGGTTTTTAGTGTTGGTTGGTGTTTGTTGCAGTGAGCCAGTGTTGTGAAGATGAAAGTGAAGGAGCTGAAGAGGACGGTTAACGTGTGCTGGTCGCCTGCGGATCACTACCCGGTGACGATCGCGGCCGGCTCGGCGGCACAGCAGGTTGACTCTTCGTTTAGCTCTAGCTCCCATCTTGAGCTCTATGCCTTGAATTTGGAAGACCCTGGACTCGATTTAGAGCTTAAATCCAGTTTGCAGACAGAGCACAAGTGAGTACCTATAGACAAATTATGCTAGTAGGATTAAGGGATTAGTAATCCACACCACGTCTACCCATCAGGTCTAATTAAGAAAACGGTAATAATGTTTTAAATACATAATTCAGTTTGTGTAAGAACAACAGCTGTGAACTCAGGTTCATAATTATGATGTTGTTCATAATAGGTATTATGTTCAAGATTGTTGAGGACCATTACCTAGAAGCTCTGCTGTGTAATTGGTTATGGGAAGTCTATATTAAAATGAAAGATAAAATTCAAAAGAATTTCTTTAAAAAATGACTTCCACAACATGCCACGTCCAGCTGATAGTCATGATGTTATTGTATCACATACAATGATACCCAAGCAGCTGAGTTTTTGTAAATAGTAACAATGCTTCAAAAACAGTGGACCTCATAGAAACAACTGGTCTTGAAAAAATGCATAATTCATGTTAACATTGTAAATACATGATGAAATGCTGTGCTGTTTAAATATTTATTTATGATGTAAGTCTGGAGAACCATAAACTGTATTAGTTTTCATTTCATACAATTTGTTTAAGGATCCATTCTATGTAGATAGGACTGGTATGATAGGATATGGTTTAAATAATGAGTAGGTACCTATTAAATAGGTGAAATTCACAGAAATATACTGATATACTAAGCCTATTGCCATCAACCAGGCAAAAATCCAGGCTGCCACCAAGTTAATTCCTACTGGACAAACTAAATAACCCTTTGCCCAACCTGGGGATAGAACCCAGGTATGCATGCTTGCAAAACAGTGACTCAATGTATTTCACTTAAGACCCAAAATTTTAATTTTAAAATAAAGTGCATATCAGCCCTACTGTATACCATTATTTATAACACCAAAAAAGACTGATTAATCAGCAATAATTTTTACCTGAAGTTACTTAGTTTGATGTACAAAATGCTTGGTTAACGGCTACATGCCTGAAGTTTTTTCTTTCATTTATTAAAAAAAAAACTTGTAAAGTGGTAACTTTGACCTCCAATATCTCTGTAATTTGAAGGTTCCTAGGTATAGCTCAGAACAAAAAAAAAATCGCAGTGACATGGGAAGCAAGTGCCTTTCGGCTTCGAGGGTCTTTTTTATAGTCATAGGTTATTACGCATACTCTATTATGTTTTGTTCTAGATTTCAAAAGATAGTGTGGTCTGGTGCTGGTATAATAGTTGGAGGCTGTGATGGGGGGCTCCTTCAGTTCTACAGTGCTGACAAACTGCTCAACAGCGCCAGCGATGCACTGCTAGGAAGCAGCACTAAACATAATGGTAAGTACATCAAAACTTTCTCTTTTGTGGTAAGACAGCGTGGTTTCTGTGACAATTCCATTAGGATGCACCTTTAAATTCGGCTTTTTTTGTACTATCCTGGCCCATCACCATGTGGTACTTTCTAAGTAAATATTATTTATTTATTAAAATCTCCCTTACACTACCATTACAGGTGAATCCCTAATGCGATAGCGCGGTGTTAAAATTAACTTATTTAATAATTATACAATCATAGCTTATATACTAAATTCCCTAACTACAACAACAATATTTATATCAGTAACAATACATTTGCCAGCTTGACTATTTCTTAAACACTATTTGAAAATCAAAACTTTTTCAAACAAAAACAATGCAAGGGTTACTGTTACTGACGGTTGACCACTGATCAATATTATGACTTAGGTTATAAGGATGAAATTGGCAGACCGTCAGTGAACTCGGGAGTGCCTATAGTGCACCCACTTACATAAACATCTCAGATAATAAAATTAAACAAACTTTATGTAACATCTTTTGGGTATGAGATGATAAATAATCATCTTATTTGAGTTGGTTTTTGTTATCTTTGAATTGGTAGCAAGGGAAATGGGTCATCATGTTTCTACTCCAATCAGTATACAACACATTGGACGAAATGTTTCATACACATAACTGTACAATTTATCATCGGTATTTTTTATTGTGGTAGGCACTAAAGCAATCAATAAAATTGATAGTAAATTTTTTAAACCACTAGTTCTGCTTTGGAAGGAAAACAAACTTCAGGATGATTGTCGTTTTTGCAGTTTCTTTTTTGTTTGTTGTGTTTTCTTAGTTTTCTAACAGTACCAACTTAGAGGTTGTAAAGATTCGTTTTCCGATAGGAGAATCTAATTACTAACATTAAAAAATAGGACATGCTCAATTGCCCAACCTGCATATTAATTTTGTTGCATCATTATTCTGAATTCATTTACATCATACCTTTACGGCGGAAGATAGTTGCAAATAATTAGGTCAAACAAACAGTCAATTTGAGATATTTCAGCTATTAGGCGCCAGCTTTGAGATGCCAAGGTTAGGAATAAATAATATCTTTAAAAAATACTTAATGCCTATATAAATAACTCAAAACATGCATAAAAGCGCATAATGCATACATAAGCGCATTCAAAACAGTTCTTTGCTCTTTTAATTTCGTTATCTGTGAGCTCTGACTGTAATGAATAACGTTAAAAACTTCGTAATAACTGATAACTTACTATCTATGTCCATTGTTTAACTGCTCGTTGTTTAGCTTCTGACAGCATTACAAATTACAATAGATGACCTCATACCAAGGAACTTATATACTAACTGGAATGAGGACGTGCAACGGAAAGCCGTTCCGAGCGAGAAAACTTCGATAGTGAATGTCATCTCTTTCTAATAGGGTATCCAATATTTCTTCTTACATTTGGGACAGTCATTCTGTTCTATCTTACTAGCACCCCGCTCCCCGCTTTGCATGGGTAGCAGTTTATTCAAAATTACGGGGTATAAAAAATAGGGCGAAGCCGAAACCTACGCATACTGTAGAACTCTGTAGTGGGATAGCTGTATAAATTAAAATCAAAATCAAAATATTTTATTTCACATAGGCCTCGATGGGCACTTATAAAACGTCGACAAAAAGTTGCACGGTTCGGGTTGGTCGTTTCCTATGGAGAAGAACCGGCAAGAAACTCCATGGTTACTCTAAAAAAACTCTAAAGAATACGTAACACTTATTTTCCTTCACGGTGGTCTACATTTTAGGTTACATCCTTCATTTGTTAAGAGATTTTAAAGCGTACATGGCTGCAATATTCACATAGATGAAGCATGAGCATGTAGCATATTGAAACAACTTAATACGTAGTATTTGATAAATTTATTAATCACACTACATAATTAAATGTCTAGTTTCATGTAATTGTTGGTTTTTAGTATGAGTCAGTAATCTTAAATTTAAGTGCGAAGATGCTGATGATGGAAGACGGTTGCATACTTAGGCAATAGGTTGAATACTTCTTCTTTAAAGGGACAACCTCAAGCCACCGTTGCTGAAGATTCTCATTGTTAGGGAGTCTGCATGAAAAACGAACAGTATTATTAATATACAAACAACAAACAGTACATAAAAAAGTAATAAATAGTATAAAGATAGAATTAAAATGTTTATTTTCAAGAACTTATTTTTGTTAATATAAAATTGTGTAATTTATTAAGTTTTGCTACTGCATTATAAATAACAATGTTTTGTATTTTGTACGTATTTGCACAAGATTATAAATACCGATATGGATAATAGTAAAAGTTCATTTTCAAACGGTTTTTTGATATCAAAATTTTGTTCGTAATCGTTCCAGTTAGTATATAAGTTCCTTGCTTCATGCTTACGCATGCTGTTTATTCTCTCGGGTATTTGAATTGTTTTTGATAATCACCAAATGTTGAGTATTTTATTAGAAGTGAAAAGTATGATTCTAAAAATCTAAAGGCTTCTACATACTACGCCTTACTGCTCGCAAAAAGGCGCGAAACAGCTTTCCTATTGTTGTTAACTTCAAGAAAAACCCACTGGCTGTATTTGTGGCATAGTATAGTGGCCGTGCCACTTGAAAAATTCTCCCTGTATACTATGATGATGATGACCAAATCCGAAACTATGAGGAATAGCGAATATACTCAATAAAGTAGTACCCTTGAGGAAATACGAGAAAAAAAAAAAAATCGAATCTTCTCTACCTACACGTAGTTCTAGTTATTATTGACGTATTGCGTAAATAAGATTCAGTTAACGGCAATTAGCGTGTTGATTGAGCAATTAACTTTCTGCACCTTCAATTCATGTACTAAACAAATATTTTAACGGTGATTTTTAATAATCTCGAGTCCCACTATTAATGTTCGAAACGTGGATGTACTGGTGCACCGCTGACTTACTCTTCTGGGAAAACAGACATGATGTTATGTTAGTTTTTATAACTACATCAAATTCTCTGCTCCACCAGGCCACGTATCAGCGCTCGACATCAACCCTTACCAGAAGAACTTGCTCGCATCCGGGGCATCAGACAGCGAGATCTTCATATGGGACCTGAACAACACCAGCCAGCCCATGGCCCCCGGCAACAGGAACCAGCCTTACGATCATGTGCAGGGGTTGGCTTGGAATCAGCAGGTAAGACAAAATAAAATACCTCCAGTTCTACAAGCCTTCAGTGTAATCTGTAGTCAAAACTCTTAAATTAATTAGCAACAGGATCAGGTTTTCAATTTTGAATTTAATTGATGCGAAGCTGCTTTATTTATGTCCTTGAAAGAGTTGAATAACCTCTGTGAAATGCACACTGAATTACAATAACGGTGCTCAGCTTTTTAAACTCAATTGATTCTTAACTGATTCGAATTGAATTCTTATACGATCCTATAAGTTGATACCTATGTTTAACAAATAAATGATTCTGAGTGCATCGTACGCTCCGTAGGAAATTCGTCACACACAAGTGATTGCATACAAGAATAGGTACACTCATACACTGTTGTATGAAAGTATGGCACATCGCGTTTTAGAAAAACCTCGACATTCTCGAGTGTAGTCTCTCTTACTCATACCTCTTTGATAGATCGATTTTAGACTAGCGCATTTCTTTGGCCGTATAAAATTATATCGGCTTACGAGCTTACAAACGAGCCATATAAGCCGGGTATCCACTTAGGTTCGCCGTGGTTTGCGAACGCGCCCGCTCCGCAAACCAAACATCGTCCTCCCCTTTGAGATCGCGCAAAAAACCGCTTCCCGAGCGCTCCGCCGTGCTCCGATCGTGCTCCAGTCGCGCTCCGCGATCACGACGTATCCATTATGTTTGGTTTGCGGAGCGGGCGCGTTCGCAAACCACGGCGAACCTAAGTGGATACCCGGCTTTATGCGCCTAAAAAACGAACTCGCATACGAACGCGTCGGAATAAGCGCGAGTACGCCTGGCGAGTGGGCGCGTGTGGCCTAGATCACGCGCACCTATACGCGGCGAAAATACGCTATCCTGAAACCGCTACAGACTTGAGTTGATGTGTCGTTCTTAACGACCGAGTAGAAAGGTATTATTGTCCGTATTTCATCTGACCAGCTAATATATGCACTCGTTTTTGTTCATAACTGAACAGCTGAATGTATGTTTGATAGGTCCAACACATTCTCGGATCCACATTTGCGACAAGATGCGTCGTGTGGGACTTGAGGAAGAATGAGCCGATCATGAAACTAAGGTGAGTTTTTTAACAAGACATTCACACATTCAATATAAAGGTCCATTAAAGATATTATTTATTATAACGCCCCCTGACAAGTCAACCCTACAAGCATCCTCCCTGACTGGTTAATCTTTTCACTACAATGTGAGCTACTCTCGTATAACACAAATAAATAAAAAGGAAGAGATGATAGATCATCGCCTAACTATGTAGATTAAGTTTGAATGTTGTAGTTTTAGTTTCTTATTCACTTTTTAATGAAAACTCTACGACGTTTACCTCTTTTGCAGTGATTCTCAGTCTCGCACAAGATGGCGGTCGCTAGCGTGGCACCCGAACGTCGCGACGCAGGTGTGCATCGCGTCCGAAGACGACCAGGTGCCCGTCGTGCAGCTGTGGGATTTGAGGTAAGGACACAGGCGGGCTTCACAAACATTTTGATGATGTACCTAATTTTGTTTTAAGAAACTCGTTTCGTGGTAAAGAACACGAAAACAAAAGTAAAATTGACTAAAGACTATTTTCAAAAAGCTTTTGTTAGCAGTTGTTTCAGTTCATCATCATCATCATCATTTCAGCCGAAAGACGTCCACTGCTCCAGCAGTCCACATGGGCTTAGGGGAGGCCTATGTCCACATAGGCCTCCCCTAAGTGTCACCACATTGACCGGTCCCGTGCGTCTCGCATCCAGCGGATCCCTGCAACCTTTACCAGGTCATCGGTCCACCTAGTGGGAGGCCTTCCAACACGACGTCTTCCGGTTCGCGGTCGCCACTCCAGAATTTTTCGGCGTTGAACGCAGCGTTGTTTCAGTTATTCATAATTATTAGCTGTGCCCAGGGTTTCACGTTCACGTGGCTGTGTTTTTGTGGCATTATTTGTCACGGAGACGTGAACTTGAAAGATAATACGCTAGAACTTATGGAAATTGGTTTTCAATACTTTATACCACAATCTGCCTGCCTGCTAATGTTCGGCAACCACGACTAACTGCTGTGTGAGTTGTTTTATTGAATTTTTTCCCATTAGGAACTTGAAGTCTGAGTTTGTGCACAGTGGGGCGGATAGAGGGCCTTTTTTTAATAAGACAAAGGTTTTTTTTTTTTAAAAAATCGCTTGTCTGTAAAGTCGGTTTACTGACGATAGTTGAACGTGACAACGTCATAAGAAAAGGGTGCTAATTAAACAGGCTTCTTTTTAATGGCATTATTCGCCTCCAATTACTAAGTCAGCCACAATTAACGAGCATCTAAATAATACTATCCTAGCCACTAGTTATCGTCTATGTAAACCACTCTAAATACAACTCAGCATGATGGTTATTTTTTAGCATCTAAATTTGTAACATGCATTCTAACAGTAAACTTCTAAAATACTATTAAATGACATAAAAAAATATATTTATTTAGCTTCTAATTTTTTAACTCAGTACGTTTAAAATGTAACTCATCCCCTATTAATTGATGGTCAAAATTTTGCTAAAAATGTCATCAAATAGTATATTGGCCGGTTCACTAATGTTTTACCTAAACTCCTTTCACAAATTTTTAGTTTCCAACCAAAGTTTCATATACTATTTATTTCACAAACAACGTATTCCGCAGATGTTTCATTTTTTTAAACAATCGCTTTACACGCATTCCTTTGGCAAACGCTTCGCTTTACAAATGTTAATATTTAATCATTTATAAATTTTTCGTTTAATACATATTTTGATTCTTTTGGCAAAATAACGTTTCACCTAAATACCACTTTATAATAAATATTCTAAACCAGTCACAAAGTATTAAGCTATTTTATTGGGTAGTCTCGTAAGTTTTTAGTGCAGAAATTCACCTAAAGTCCAAGGTAAATAATATCAATATTTTGTAATAGGCGCAGTCGAACGTAGCCCCGCTGCGCGGGGCTCCTATTTCTGTTTGCAGGGTTTAAAGTAACCTAACCTAACCTAAAGTCGGGGTACCCCAAGTCCCGAACTCGCTTCGCTCGCTCTTGATTCCTAAGTATTTGTTGTTCCGTTAATTAAAATTAGCGTTGTGCCTATTTAATGAGTTGAATTTTTATGAGTTCTGTCGTTTCGCGTACTCGTGCCAAATCATGGAGTGGCTATTTTCACGATAAAAGAATATGATTTATTATTTTACATGCTAACTTATAATAAATGATGCTTTCTGTGGAAGCTTGAATAATATTTTTTTGAGGACATTGTGTTGAAGCTGTAAAACGTAAAATGGTGACGAGATGTAAAATCCGTGGCCGAGTTAGTAAATTAGGTGGCAATGTATAAATAAGAAGGACAAGTCACAATAATTGATGATCTTTACTTGACGCTTTCTATAGAATATTTAGATGGCGTTGTAAAAAAGACGAATTAGTTTATTAGAGGTTATGTCATTTTCCCGTTGCTTAGTTATAAAATTAGAAGTTTAATCACGTGGCCAATAAATAATTTTGTGGCGAGACTTATAATTTCCCATAAAAAAATACTGATGGAATGGTTGCATTTTTCAAAAAATGAATGTGCGTTGAGCATTTGTTTTATGGAACGCCTCAGAGCGAGGTAACGCTTCATACGTCATGTTTTTTCGTGCGTGCAGCCGGCTCCATCGAATTATAAGACGTTGTCACGTCAAAAATTAAACAAAATTCCGAATGTGTCCGGTCAAACAGTAAGAACCCAAAACTTCCTTGGACTAAACACTTATTTGTTACAGACTGGCAGCTTCTCCCCTGGTAACCCTGGAAGCCCATAACAAGGGCGTGATGTCCGTCTCCTGGAGCCGACAGGACCCCGACCTGCTGCTGTCTGCCGGCAAGGACGGCAAGGTGCTGTGCTGGAACCCCAACAACACCCAGCCGGTGAGCCATAATCGCTATATGATCTCCTAGTAACCTTGCTGCCTGAATCTACAACTTTTACTATAACCATCAGCATCTGCCTGCTGCATCTTGGGGTTCGCTTCCAATCTAATCGAATGCAGCTGAAACCCAGTATTTTACATGGAGCGACTACCTACCCTGCCATATGTTGAACAATTGTTGTAAAATTTCATCATAATCGGTTTAGTAGTTTAGGAGTCAATAGATTTCGAACAGACGAACAAATATTGATTTTTATATATGTAGATAGATTGACTTCAAAAAATCTTATTTATCATCACCCAATTTGTCCTCAGGGGGGCGAACTTTTGTCAGAGATAAGTCACCAACAGCAGTGGGTTTTCGACGTGTCGTGGTGTCCCAGAGACCCCAGCCTCATGGTCACCGCGTCCTTCGACCAGCAGGTGGCGGTGCACTCGCTGCTGGGCGGCTCGCGGCCCGAGATCGTGAGTATATTGTTTTTTCCCCGAATGTACTTGGTAGAGGACCAAATAGTACAGCCGACGGCCGAGCCTATTGCCGTCAATCAAGCACAAATCCTGAATACCTTGGATAAACCCAATAACACTGCGCTCGACCTAGGAATCAGATCTAGGTTCTGAATTATGTAACTTAAAAATTAGACGTGATACTAGAACTATTTTTCTATTTTACAATTATCCGCGAGTTAAGCGTATACAGGGTGGAAGGGACACCGAAGCGAAAACGGTTACCACGTATTCAGTACACATAGAAATGTTACATCGGTTAAAAAAAAAAAACAGCTGACCGTGACCGTGACAATTTGACCGTGTAGGTGAAAATAGGAATTGGGCATTGGCTTAAGTGTCACTTAGTGTAGGTGTAATCGGGCATTAGGCATTGAGTTACACGTCACTTAGTGTTGGTGAAAGCGAGTATTAAGCATTGTGTGCAAAGCTGGCGTTAGGCATTCAGTTAGACGACACTTCGGTTTAAAGACATTTATTTCTCAAAGAACAAATTACAGTTCACTTAAAGAGAAACTTAACTAAATTTACAATAAGTTGTGTTACATTACGACGTTCAAGCTACCCAAGAAACTGAACACCATAGTTTCATGCATAAAATAGCAAGTACTGTAAAGATGTAGTTTAAATATTTGTAAACGCACTCACGATACAGGAGAAATTCCTAGCGTAGGACAACAAAAAAAAAAAATAAAGAACGAAAGAAAGTTAAGTATAAATAAAAACAAAAAACAAAACAATCCACGCTAAACTTATGTGTCTAATTTAAAAACCTAAACTTATGAGTCCAATACATAATGCCTTAGGCCTTTTTTAAATGTTGGTATGCTTGTACACTCTCTGACTTTTTTAGGTAATTTATTGTATAGCCGAACCCCCTCATACTGTATAGTTTTCCTGCCGTGCAGAGTCCTCACTCTTGGGACTTCTAGGTCGTCTTGATTACGGGTATTATATCTCTGAGTCTTTTGTATGAATGAAATATTTGTGTGTATGTTAGTCTTAAGGATCTTTCGGATAGTCATGCATGTATGGTATGTATACAATTGTTGTAGGTTAAATAATTTTGTTTCTTTGTAGAGTAATTCTGTAGGAGTAAAGTAGTTATAATTGAAGAGGACTTTGATGATTTTATTTTGTGTTCGTTGTAGTTGTTGTTGATTTGTTCTTGCAGCTTGTCCCCACACTTGGATCAGATATTCCAGATGTGGCTTGACTAGCGTGTTGTAAATGGTATGTCTTAGCTTGTAGGGTACGCATTTAGCAATGTTACGTATGGCTCCGGTTAGTGGGAGTATTCGAGATCTTACGTAGTCAATATGGGGTTTAAATGTCAACTTACTGTCTACAATCAGGCCCAGATACTTTTCATGCGTTGATTTCCTTAACGATTGGTTATTTATGGCAAGATTTGGAAATGATGGTATTTTTTTATTCTTTGCTGCGAAAATTATGTAAGCAGTTTTACTAACATTCATAGTCAGAAGATTTTGACTAAGCCATATATTCAAAACATTAAGATCTTTCTGTGCTTCTGAGATAATATCAGTGATGGAATTGCCAAAATAAAAAAGACAAGTGTCGTCCGCATACAGTGAAACATGTCCAGTCAGTCCAGCGGTACTAATGTCGTTAATATATATGAGAAAAAGCAATGGACCCAGGACCGATCCCCGAGGCACTCCGCACTGTATATTGGCCGGGGCACTTGTAAATTTATCAAGTTTGACGATCTGTTGCCGATTAGTAAGATAAGACTCGAACATTTTGTAGGCTGTAGAAGTAATTCCAATGATTTTTAGCTTTTTCAGAAGGATAAAATGACTGACAGTATCGAATGCTTTTTTTAAGTCAATGAAAACACCTAGAGCTAATTGTTTTTTGTCTATATTATCTTTTATTTTAGTAATTAAATCAACAGCAGCCGAAAGTGTATTCGAGTGTGGACGAAAGCCATATTGGTGCGAGTAAAGAAAATTAGTATTAATACACTTAGTGGTGGTGAATTCCTAATTGACTTAGGTGCTACTTAGAATTGGTGAAACGGGCATTAGGCATTGACCTAGGCGACACTTAGTATTGGAGGAAAAAGTAGTTCCGCAGTCAGTTAAGTCACACTTACTGTTAGTGAAGCCGGGCAATAAGCACTGAGTTAGGTGTCACTAAGTGTTGGTGAAAACGATAAAACTGTGTGATAAAATCTTAGCCGTACACCGTTACCTAGTCCATAATGCTCAAGTTTCAAAAGTTATGTGTCGTGATTTACGCAATCAAATGCTTTGTATTCCTATGGCGTCTTGGGATTCTTTCCACGCAGTAAATATGTGCTTTAATAAGGTAACACCGGCGTCAGTTGTATAACTGGCAACATGGATACAGGTCTATAATTATTAGTATCTTTACTATCCTCGGATTTGAACAGAGGATTTGTCGTCATGCGTGACACGTTGTAGACTTTTGTCGACTGAAGAAAATAAACATTTATTTCAACATTTTTAACATCGCCATGCTTACGACGTACGATAGAAAGCTTTCTACAATCTGTCATTTTGCCGATTCTTTCGTGGACAAAACCTGTTTCCACGGTGGTTATGCTACGCGTGCTGGTCGGAGGATCCTCCTTATTTAATGGGGAAATACATGTCTTTAATTTTTTTTATTCTGTTCCTCATACTCAAAAAAAAAGTCAAAGCATTTATTTCAAGTAGGCCAGTTACAGGTACTTTTGAATTGTCGAAACAAAGACAACAATAGCTACAGTCCCAGTCACAAGGCATAAAAGCTGTGAAAGTACTATAGTTGCCCATTCCCTAACGTAGATCTCTATGGAGAAGAACGGGCAAGCAACTCCATGGACACTCTTAAATCAGAATAATTTTACAAACTCTTGGTTACATCATTCATGTTGAGATGGTACATTATGTGAGAACGATGTAGCAAGATGTGTACGTTAAAAGTGTCCATAGTAAAAAAAAAACAAAAATAATCAATAATAATTCAAATAAGCCGTGGCAACCAAGAGATGACCAGTTACGACTGACAGCGCCCGTTCACGAACAGCGAGACATTTGAGTGAGCATGACATACTCCTAACCGCCAGGGCACATTCAAGTCAAGAAAATACGTAGGTTTCTAGCGAATGACAGCTTTCTAGTACATAGTACTCACACAATATGGGCTATGTGGTTATATAATACTAAAGAGATTGATTTTATACAATGCAAAGATAGTTGTACAATCTTCAGCAGCTCCAACATACTATTTAATGCTATCCATTTATGGGCCCCTGTCCTTGTGGAGCAGGACCGGCATTGAGCCTAGCATTTTTATCAACGATATAATCGTCCAACTTGTAATATGCTTGCTTCCATAGTGTGCGTTTAATGCATGTTTTATATCAGGGTACTAAATCAGCAAAAAAAATAAAAAACTATTCTAGAATTGGCTTAGACGTGTTATAGAGTTGAAGGGACGATTGTGTGATATTATAAAATAAAAAGTAAACAAATACTCCCCGTATAAATCCGTAGTTAAACCGTCAGCTGTTGTTTTTAGGTTACCGGTAACGTCGAATAACCGAATCCTTCATTAATTATCACGAAAACAATTTTCCTGAGTATTTACACACTTGAAATACGATATCACATATAATTACAACATAATACAACTTAATTACTAATTAAATTTAATTTTAAAATACGGAACAAAAATTTGACATGTCACTCGGGCAGTGTTGCCACTTCAGTCTCCCCTACTCTTAAACATTCCTTCGTTCCAGACGACGCACAACCAGAGCAACATAATGGACTCATTCGGCGGCGTGGACTCGTTCAGCGCGCTCCCCGCGGTCGCACGCGCCGCCGCCCCTCCCCCCGCCCCCGCCCCGCACCTGCCGCGCCCGCCCTGCTGGCTCAAGCGACCTGTGGGCTCTAAGTTTTGTGTGAGTATACTGGCCTCTGATTTTACATCACTGTCTAAATTATATGTCAAAATATACGCCCCTTTTCTCTACGACAGCAGGATCAGCTCACGTGATAGATAACGGGCACACAACGCCTTACGGCCCATGTAATAGCTAACGTTTTAGGCTGATTGTATTTGGTCTAATGGACCAACTGAAGTAATTGTTATTTCTTCTGCATTTTAGTTTGGCGGCAAATTGGTAACGTTCGAGAAATGTCCACAAGAGGCAGGCCCGCAGAAACTTGTACACATAAGCCAGGTAAGATGCGCTTAATATTGATACCAGATCTAAAATTTGATAATTTTTCCTTAAATCAATTCTGATTTTTATCGTTCCGTAGCCGATGGCAAAAAACGGAGCCCTTATAGATTTGTCATGTCTGTCTGTCTGTCCGTCCGTATGTCACAGCCACTTTATTTCGAAACTATTAAGACTACACAGTTGAAACTTGATAAGTAGATGTATTCCGTGAACCGCTTTACGATTTTTATACAAAAATAAAAGATTAAGGGGAGCTCCCAATACATGAAACTAAAACAAAAAAAAAACCATCAAACATAGGTTAGGTTAACATAGGTTTAGGTTATAGACGTGCGGGGTTTATATAGATAGGTCTTTAAAAATGACATTGAGGTGCCTAAAACCGTTTTTTCTCAAAGTCACTGGTTTGAAAGATAGACACTTCCAAAGTGGTAAGATGTGCCCCCCTCCTCTAATTTCTAAAGTAAGAGGAGGAAAATTAATTCTGAAAAAATGTAGGATTGTTGAACGTGAAAAAAACTTTCAACGAAAATTGGTTTGAATAAGATTTGATGTTTATTTATTGAGATATGGGAGTTTCTCATCAAACTTCAACTTTGTTTTTCATTAAAACACAAAAACAAATTTAGTTTTGCTGTTGAATCTAATACAATACAGCTTAAGAATGAACCTTCAAAATATTTTTATAATATTGTTTGGTGCTACTGAACCCTGTGTGCGTGTCAGTACGACTCGCACTTATTCACTAAATTCATAATTTCCAGTAAACTACAACTGAATCAGTGACGACTGGTTTATAGTTCTTTTTTTTTGTTTTATCGTCATTGAACATATTTGATCTTGATTTATAATTTCTTCTTCTTCGCAGTGTCGATGACTTATTGTCATATTATGTGAACAGGTTATAAGTGAACCAGAGATAGTAGAGCGAGCGACGGAGTTGGATGCTGTACTAGAAACCAGTCTCAGCCATGACCCGGCTGCCACTGAGAGGCTTGCTGAGTGAGTATATTTTATATATAAATTATTGTTAACAATTTCGATAGATGTCAATTTTTGTCGTTGTCCTTATCCGTCTTAGATCTTGACATTTTCACAAGTTATACCTATTCCAATTTTTTTCTGTTTTCTTATAATAAATAAATAATATTCTTTATTTTTCGGACAACAATGATCCAACGTGTTAGTAAACAATAAATAACTAATTACTAGTGTTAGTACTTAAACTACAATAGAAAACACGTACAGACTAGATAGTATTGTGAAAAGGACAACCTCAAATTAATGTTGAGTAATTGTCCTTCTCACAAAACCTTTAATAATCGGAGAGTCATACTCTCCGCCACAGTTTTAAGAATGCTGTTGCCACTTGCCCGCAACTTTGACAACAGCGACGCGGTTTTCTTGCGAATGTTTATTTCCATAGTTTATTCTACAACCAACTTGTAAAACTCCTATATCATATTAATCTTGCACAGGTACTGCCGTCAGAAGGGCGACGCTTCGACTGACCAGAATGAACGCTACACTTGGTTCTTCCTACGCGCTAACTTCTTGCCGACGTTCCGGAGTGAAGTGCTTAACTTATTGGGTAAGCTTACACCAATATTATCTGTTGAAGGCTGATGCTATCAATGCCAATTTCTTTGTCTCGGGAAAGTTGTCAGTTAACAGTTTCGCCATGCAAAAACTGTCAGATTTTATTCCACCATCACCTCACTCGTAACTGATCCAGGCTGAGGCGATGCCGTTACGGTAATTATAAGTGTGTGTTTCGGTATGGAGTTCCATAGAGATAATCCCGAACGGCTTGAGCTGAGGTGTTGCTGATCCCGTGCAGTACTCATAAACCCTCAAGGATCTGATGTTGTCTCTCTGACTTTGAAAAAAAGACAGCCCTAAGTGGAATAAACTGGTGCCGGTTTCGTTGTGCACCAACCAAATATGGTTCAGATTGAGAGAACAAGAATGAGATGCTCTAAAACTCCGTAAAAAAGTGTGGGCTAATTAATAAAAAGTGGTCCAACCTTTTAAGGTCTCAGACTTGATATCCTTATGTTGTTTATTCATATTTTATACTATCTCTTCGCATCGTAGGTTTCAAACAAGACGAGATGACTTCAAAGTTTAAGAGCCCCAACGTACCGACCGGTGATGGGACGCATCCAGATATCGCTGCATTGAGTAGAGTGAGTTACCTCCCTTATATTATATACTAAATGACGTGTTTTCTATTAGTATGGCTTTGATCTGCCAACGCTGATTTCTGTGCTTATAACATTGTAACTTTATTTTTCATTGTGCTAAATTTTCATGTTAATAATTTAACTTTTTTCTGAATAGAATTCTGTAGCACGACTTACATCATAGCTAACTGTTCAACATTTAGTAACTTTGAACTTTTCACTGCCACGACCATGACGGGAAGCTCGACATCATGTTGAGGTTGGCCTGATCATCGTCATAGTTAGGGACAGGCCGGCGGCGAAGTTGAATGAATATTTTGCCAAATCAGGCGGACTGGTAACTGTCTGTAGTACTTCTAACAAACGATCTGATATATTAAATCATAAGTAATGCCTAATTTTCATGATAAGTGAGCCTTAAGTGTAAATATATGGCTCGCTTAACAGTAATCGCGTATGTATGTTCACGGCAATTAATTATGTATGACTTGAAGCCAGTTTTTGTGTTTAGAGCTTTATTCCGACTTGATCAAGTTTTTACATTCAAAACTGACAAATTATTCCCGGTTTAAAGTCAGTGGCAGTGAGAGGTTTAACAGTACTAAGTAATAAAATCTATACAATATGTTAAAAAAACCCTGTCCGATCCGAAAGGGGCATATAGGTATACCAATGACATTGCCAAATAGAATAAGAAACAAAAAAAAATCATGAAAGTAAAAATTTTAATTTTAAAGAATGCATGATTTTTGTTCCAAATTACCACCGTTTCCCTAAATTCAAACAAACGTGACAACATCATCTTCCGCATAAGTATGTTAGACCGGCAATTATTTTTTTATGACGTCACTACTGCGACCGCTCGCGCCCGTGTGTTGCCATAGAAGTTTCCTCATTTTAGTACATTTTGTTTAATTTTCATCGGGGTATTTTTTCACTTGTTCTCTAAAAAGGCTTACATAAATAGAATCTAATCTCGATATCTAATAATACTCTCACGGAACGGACAGAGTTTTTTTAACATATTGTATAATCTGCTCACAAAACTCAGTATATATAATATGCTACTGTCTGTCTACCTGCTGCGGCTAGGGCGAGTCCACGGAAACGGAAGCCGAGTTGTCTACTGATACCAGCACTGATCTATCGGTAAGTATTGCTGTTGATGGTAACGCTGTTTTACTGCAAGAAAGGAGAATCAAACTGGCAAACTACTTCCGCGTAGATGGCGTTCAGTGTTTGTTACTTTCATTAGACTACCATAGGGTGCCGTGCTGAAAAATCAGTCGTGCCATAGCGTTAAGATTTTTCCTTGTCGCTTATTGGTCGCTTTGCATACAAGACTGATAACTTTGTCAAGAGGCAAATGCTCAGCACTCGATGTTTTTCCCGCGAAGTACTAAATACGGCGAGGTCCCATCTAACGATTAAATCTTTTTTGCGTAGGCCTTAACAGCTAATAATTATAATCGTTAATTTTTAATAAGATAGTTCTTAAACAAGTTTGCATGCTTGGTGGTAAAGGCAGCTAGGGGTATGTTTTCTATTGAAAATACCAATGTGCCTAGTCCGAAGAAGTCTTGCTGGCGCTGTTGGCATAATCAGCTTATATTGTTCCCACTGGTGGACACAGGCCTCCTTTCTATGAGGAATAGTGGGCTTCATCTACCAAACGGCCCCGTGCGTCCGCCTTTTTATTCTAATATCAAACTTTGAGCTCACAGTAATAAAGGTATAATTTGATTGCAGGACGCTCACACACAGATTGAGAGAAAATTGGCCAACCTTGACTTGACGCCTAATGTCGCCAACGTGGTCATCCCGAATGGAGAAGGTACATTACAACAAGTATTTTAGACATAATACTATAACATTGGAAATAATATAATATAATCTATAAATAAATATAATCTATAATCTATAAATATCTGCCTGCCTAGCCTTTTCCCAACTATATTGGGGTCGGCTTCCAGTCTAACCGGATGCAGCTAAATACCAGTATTTTTCATGGAGCGACTGCCTATCTGACCTCCACAACTCTATAATCTATAAATAAAATAATATAAATAATTTTACTTTAGGCTTTACTTTAGTGGCGAAGGGTCAAAATTGAGCCAGGGGAAGCCGAAGAAAAAAAAGGAGAATTGTTTTTTTTTTTGTATTTTTTTGTCTATGTTTATTTTGACCTCGAAAACCATGAAAATGAAATCCGTGACGAAAAACTTAAAATTTTCATCGTCACCATCTTGAATTTTCATTTTGACCTCATTTTCGTTAACAGCGACCCCAAAAACTACGAAAATGACACCCATGAAGAAAAACCCGAAAATTTTCATCGGCACCATCTTGGATTTTCATTTTAACCTAATTATAGTTAACAGCGACCCTGAAAACCATGAAAATGACACCCATGAAACAAAGATAAAGAATGAAAAATGCAGAGAAAGTTTAATAAAAAAAAATAAAAGTGATTTTATCTTTATAAATACAACAAAATAAAAAATCTAGTTGGTACCAAATACGATATCGACCATTACTCATTCTATCTCGTTCTCCCCTACATACTTTCTTTTTTGCCCCTGTCGTAACTCGATAACTTTCGGCTTACCAAGCTCCCTACAAAATGGTACTGCCAACCGCGAAATCATGTGTGCGATCCATACGATTTTAGTTCTGAATTCTGACACCCGAACACTGGTTTATTTGGCGCCACCTATTGCTTTATTTGTTGACATGAAAAATGTTGTAATTTTTTAATGTTTTCAATCCAATGATGTATTAAATGGCTATGGTATGATACCCACAGATGTGTATGTAATGTACTATTTGACTACAGTAGACACCTACACACTACGTAGAGTGCCTTGTTCCTGAAGGCAAGCCGGCAGGAATCGGCTTCTTAGGTGCCTTTGGGTCTGCTTGCTGCTGTACTTATTTCTAGAATAATGCATGAATGACTAACGTAGTTTTCTGTAATTTTACATCAATGTCAGCGCATTTTAATAGTAGTCCCTTTGAGACCTCTAAAAAAAACTGTTGAGCTTGTAGTCCTGGGTTCAATTCTCAAGTCGGGCAAAGCAATTATTGAATGTTTCTACCAAAAAAGTTCAGTATCAGCTCAGAATCTGATTTAAATCTTACGAAATCGTTGAAGTGTACACGACTGCCTCCATTTCTATTACGATTGTAATATTTTGTTCAAAGTTGATATTTTGTGTGTACCGTAGACTCTGAAAGCCTGATCTGCCGCGCGCTGGTGTGCGGGCACCTGGAGGAGGCGGTGGAGCTGTGTCTGGACGCCAAGCGAGTCGCCGACGCGCTTATCATTGCTTCGCTCGGTAAGTCACTGAATATTCTTTACTTTAAATATTTATATTTTGTTAAGCAAAATGTACACAGGTGTTGAGTATAAATGTAGGTACATGGTTAATTAAGGTAATAGAGAAGTATGGAAGAAGAAAACATGCTGCGCCGACCACAAATATGTAAATTGGGCAGGAGAATGATGACGTACACATGACCCAAGTATTTGGTTTAGTAAACTAATTAACTTGGCATTCTGTACACATGCGGTGTTAACACAGAACAGAAAAAACAGTAGAAGTCGCATGTGGGCGGGCCGCGCGTACCCCGAGGTTTGCGCTGTTCCGCAAACTGTTTCCCCCACGCCCACGCCACGCACATCAGTCTAGATAGAAGCGTCACAGTGACAATAACTCTTATAAAACCTATTTTAATGTTAAAAAAATACTAAAATGCCTTATTGTGCTGTTCTAGAATGTAAAAACGATAGCAGAACCAAAAATGTATCAAATGGTGGTATATCATACCATCGGGAAGTCTTAATTTACTTTATTTCGATTAAATTTGAAAAACATTATTTTATTATACAAGACAAGTACAAATAGACTTTATTGTTTATTGTATAGGGTCTACTTTCTTTTAACTCAAACATATTATTCTCGAAGATTCCAACTACGCACATGTCACAGTCCGCTACTCAATTAGAGATTGACGTTATCGATAATGAGTTATCGATATTTTAAACTTCAATGTTCTATGATGTATGGGCGAAAAGTTAACCTTGTGCGTTTTTTTTATGATGAACTCTTCTACCCTTTTGTTTTAATTTTCCTTATCCAGGATTGAAATAAGTTTAAAACATGGATATGGGGAATCTATTCGTAATATTCAAATTGAGAAAAGATTTATCTCACCCTATGTCATTCATAAAGTCTCGAACCTATAAAAAAATGGGTTTCGTATTATTTTATAGCTTCAGATTTCCTAAGGATCCAGATAGAAAAGAATATAATAGAATATAATAAGTGGCCTATGTGTTAGTCTGAAACATCAAAGTTCGCTAAGGAGTTGGTCGAGCTAAAACATACTTAAAACGAGTATAGCTGCCGGCGAAATCGAAGGGTTCCCATGTCAATAGAAAGTAGGTACTAGGTACCCGTAGTAACAAATCGTGTAGTTTATTCTGTTACCTTTCTATCAAATAGTATAATTTTCGAAATCAATCAGTAGTTTAACATGACAATATTATCTATATATATATATAACAATAAATTCTTAACTATTCGTTATATAAATCATAAGCATTATTATAAATTTATAACACTTGATTTCAAACATAAGTCCTTAATTCATTTTTAAATTTAAAAATATTTATCGACTCTTGAATTTTGTTTGTAAATAAAATGCAATGTCGATAAAAGGGCAACGACAATGGTACAACCCTAGAAAAGGACGAATAGCACACAAATAGTAATGAGCTAGTTACGGGAAATATTAATCTTATTCCAAAACAAATAAAGGCTTATTAAATGCATTTAGTGTAGTGACATCTAGCGGCGAATAGCAGAACTTGCTCGTAAAACTATTCCGTATGAGCTAATACGTAAACAGAGTAGATAATAAACCACTCTATTGACATGTAATTATGGTTTATATTCAAAAAAACGAAGACTAATATATTACTTTCTTTCATTTAATATTAAATTACCAATCACACCACGCTTTTCTTAGTGTTACGAAATACAATTAACCTGTTTATGTGTTAGTTTGGGGTACGCTGGTTCCGAAACTAATAAAGCTCTATGCGATTTCTACTGTTTTTTTTTTCTGTTCTGTGGGTCTTAATGACATAGACATTTTCTACCTGTCAACATTTGCGAGATGCGTTAGACAAACAGTGGTAGATGAAATTCCTAAAATGCACCTATCACTTTGACTAGTTTGGCTTTTGGACTGGCAATAGGGAATTTTGAATATAAATTTATAACATCCATCTAGATTGGTTGCATCTCCAATGCCACTGATTTACGATTCGTGTCGACAAATGCAAATACACACGTGTCGACCAATGTCAGTGACTCGTCAGTGCAGTATCATGACAGAATGCGAGTGTAAGCTTGTGCGGCTGGCGAAAGCGAGTATTGGTTAATTTCGCATCTCAAGTTTTAACCGATCACTTTTTAAGATAAACTAGTAACCTCACACAGGCAGCCCCGAGCTCCTATACAAGGTGCAGAAGTACCACATGAACACGACGGCGGGCTCGCCCGTGTCGCTGGTGTGCGGCTCGCTGCTGCTGGCGCGCTGGGACGCGCTCGTGACGTCAGCAGCGCCCAGCTGCTGGCGCGACGCGCTGGCCGCGCTGCTCACGCACTGCGAGGGGGACTCCGCCAGCCATTACTGTGGTAAGCCTTCTTCCAACTCGTAGCGATGATTCTTTTATTTTGTTACATAAGCTTTGACTAGAAATCGAAAGCGATTTCAGTGGCTTCGGCCGAGTCCCCAAAGTGCAGGTGGAGTTGTACAAAGGGCAGGACAGGAGCTGGGCTAGTGGCTCTGATAACACACTGTCCTCGAAGTAATCCCATCGGACTTAGTTGTACCTGCAGTGACCCGCCTGGCTTCATATTCGTAGTTAAGAGATTTTCATTTGGCTCGCTGAGAGCTTTTCTGCAGGGTCAATATAACCAGTTGGACGGGGTACTTTGAAAAGCCACAATTTTATTGAACTGCCATCATTTATTTTTATTTTATGCAGTTTTGGCGCTAAGTGCGTTAGCCTTCTATTCTTTATTTTCCCCACAGAAATGCTCGGCAACAAACTGTCAAAGGAATCGGACCCGGCCTTAGCCGAGGCCGCCACCATATGCTACTTGTGCGCCATGAGCCCAGAGGAGCTGGTGGGTCGCTGGAGTCAGAGCAGGAGAGGAGACGTGGCCGCTCTGACTGCTCTCACTGAGTTGGCGTTACTGGCCAGGAGAGCCGCGCTAGTGAGAGGGAGACAAGTGCAGGTGTGTTGCTTAGTCTTTAGTTTTTGTATTGTAAGTTTCCAGAACAAAATATTGCAAAGCCGAATTGCGTAGCAAGAGATTTCACATTAGAAAATAAAATAGGTGTGGAGTTTCGATTTGAAAAATATGGCCCAAATATTTGAAATATTACTTTGCAATAACAATGCAACATCAGTCATTTTGAGGTTTTGAATATATTTATTTGCTTTGAAAATAAGACATTTAAAAATAAAACACACTTCAAACCGAACTGAACTATGTGCAGTCAGTCTTAAAGTTGTTTTTTCTGACTTCAATCATACCCATATATACCTATAAACAAGTCAAAGTGATAACTTGGGTAAAAGTCATTATTTAAGATACGATTCTTATTCTGTATTTCAGTAATTGCTTGAAGTTAGAACTTTCAAAAGTTAGAATTCTTAGCTTTGCTTTATTTGACGGTTCTCACTTCGTTTAAATTCTTGTCTATTGCATAAAAGTGTTGGCATGAGTAATTATTTAAAGTTAAGTAATAAGTTTAACTTGACTATATGTAGATACGGGTGTATGTGTCACATGCCTACAACATAGATCCTTTCGGTTGCTTTACATTTGACCTCTGTTACAGGCCGGCGGCAAGCTAGAAACAGTCCTGAACGAGTACGCGTCCCGCCTCGCCTCGCAGGGCTGCCTGCAGAGCGCACTCAACACGCTGGAGGGCATCCAGCACACCGAGCTGCGGGACCGGCTCATGCACGCGCTGGGCTTGCTGCAGCAGCAGAGAAGGGCTAGCCATGTAAGTGTCGAACTCGAAGCATTTGTTTAAAGTTAACAATTTATCACTAGCGTTTCGTTCAAAGATAAATAAGTTGATTACGAATGTGTGAGTTATATAATAAAGATCCTTGTAAAGTGCAATGTGTTTATCTACAGCAACCGCAGCAACCACGGCACTCAGTGGGTCACGTGCACACACAGCGTCGCCAACACTTGTCGCACACTGAGCCCAGCTATGCACCGACTGGTAAGTCTTGCGATTCGACCACACTGGTTTCACCGAACCGTACTTGATGCTACTAACCGGTCAGGCAGAAGTGACCAACTGGCTCTTATGAAATTGTAATAAGGGTTGTGTTAGCATAATAAACAATAAGAGTAAAAAAAAACAAAATCTCAATTCACCCACGCAGTGCCAGCCTACGAGCAGCCCTGGCCACAATCGTCAGTGGCAGCGCCTGCGCGGCCTGGCTACTCGCAGGCCGCGCAGGCGCCGCAGCTCATGCAGCCTGCAGTACCGCCGCCTCAGGCCACCCAGCCTCCGAGGCCAGGCAGTGTGGGACCTACCGGTGAGTTTTATTACCAATACAATATAGTATCAAAAACCTATAATTAAATTGAAATCTCATAAGAATTAGATTACATCAATTTTTTTTCCAGTAGCTAGCGTGTACTGTCAAGGAAATTAATAGTTTAGCTGATTTTAACACGCTTCATTAAGTTGTCGTGTTATGCCATTTCATACGATTGCCAAAGGATGGCAGTTGTGATTTAAATTTAAAAATAATTTAAGTTTCTGGTAGTTTTACAGACCAACAGAATTAATGAAATAGCTGAAGCGTTCATCTGCCAAAATGAACCATATTTTATAGAATTAAATTGCCGGAATTAAGCGCGATACACCAAATCTGTATTGTTTGAAAAACGGCTGCAGATTATAGAAATGAGGTTTAAGCAACAATCAAATACTAAACAAAGCCCCCTTTCTTCCAGGCTTAGGATCTCGCTCCAAATACAAAGTGGATCCCTCAGTTCAGTCCGCTCCCCTATACAATCAATACAGTTTCAACAACCCCGTCACCTCTCAACCTTACGGCGGGTTCAACAGCCCCTTACCCGACCAATATGGAGGCAGTAGCGTACCGGCTTACAACCAGGGTCCCATGAACGCGGGTCCTATGAACTCAGGTCCGATGAATTCAGGTCCCATGAACTCAGGGCCTATGAACTCGGGTCCAATAAGCCATATCCACGGGCCTCCAGGTCAGATGTCAGTGAATCCGGGTCAGTTGAACCAGCCCGGTTTTAGCCCAGCGGTTAACGGGTCGTACTACAACCCGGTTCAGGCACCAGAGCATGCCGTTGCCGCTGTGCCGTCGAAACCCGTTCCGCCGGGGTGGAATGATCCGCCTATGATGTCTTCTAAGCCAAAGGTATGTGCAGAACATATTATTTCTTTTTTTCTCATAATTCTGATGTGATTTTATAATTTCAATGGAACATTGTCAATTTTTTTTTGTTTAAATAATGTTTGAGTCATTTAATATGACTGTAAAAGTTATTAAATGTTTCTGAGAGCCAGATCAAATCTATAATCAAGAAATTTGCTGTCAAATCTATCATAACGTCAACGTGATTAGTTTATCATAGACAAATGTAATTAGAACCAATCATTTGGCAAGAGATTTGTCTGCAAACATGCTCTGAAGTTTTATAAACGAATATTTTTCTTATGCCGCATGTGGAACATAAGCGGACTTAATGCCTTATGGGTTTCCAAAATATCAGTATACATAGTATTTGATGGAGTAACATTATCAGCATTTAGACACGGGTGACATGTCGGCCTTGCACGCCGGGACGCGCCGCTGGAACAACATTATCGAACATAGGCGGCACTTAGACGAGGTACCTCAGTGTGAACCGCAAGATTTCATTACCAGCCTGACAAAAAGTGTTGCCGTCTTCATGTGTTAAACCCGATTTGATCATCCTGTATATCTTCTAACGTGTGTTTTCAAGTTGTTTAATAAAATTGTGATAAGTTTTTGCATCCCCCCTTTCGTTGACTCATACTGACATTTTCATACATTCGGATGCTGTACCGTCATTATAAGTAGACCAAGCTCCACGCGCTAAATATCTAAAACAATTTTTGTCTGTCTTAAAAAGTATATCTATTTAAAAAGGTAGTACTAGAAAGCTGGAATGACTGATGTGTTAAACCAATTTTTTTTTGTAATTGTAAACTAATCGTTAATTTCGAGAGTTTTCTCCTGTAATATTTGATCATTTTTCATCTTTTTGAATTATTATTCACAAAAGGAGAACAAAAAGAGATCATTAGAAGCTTATAGAAAGCATATTTTAAGTTCATACTCTATTGTACTCACTCCACACACGCCAACTCATCAACACCGATAACCAACATTTAACAAAACTCGTTTCTTCTAGCCCAAACAAGAAGTAACAGCGCAAGCGCCGATCACGCACCCTCTCTTCGGTGTGGAACCTCCGCAACACGTGCCTCTGGCGCCAGCGCAGTACGGCCAGCAGCCCGGCCAGCAGTACGGCCAGCAGCCCGGCCAGCAGTACGGCCAGCAGCCCGGCCAGCAGTACGGCCAGCCCGCGCCGCAGTACGGCCAGCAGTACCCTAACCAGTACCCGGACTATCAGGCGGCGGCTATGTCGCCTGCTTATCCGCAGAAGGTAAGTTGTTTTATGGTGTTTTATTAGTATATTTGCTTGTACACCTTTGTTTTATTCATTGCAAGATATTCTAATAAAGGATCAAAGCGCTTTGCCATGTTTACCATTTAGAGGCACATTTTACATTAGTACCCATATCTATCCTTGTTATAATCTCTGTTGCTTTTACTACAAGTATTATTTTCCCTCACCGAGAACTACACTCATGATAGTTTATTGATCGTCAATAGTTTAGATGTCCCAATTAGACGCACAGAGTTGGTTTCGCCAATTCTTAGCAACAGCTCGGATGGTTAAATATTTACTTTGATTCATCATTTAGCTCTGCTGGATATGCATCTCCAATAATTTGACTTCAAGGTTATCATTGTTTATGTGTCCCCAGCCGGAGAGCCCCCCGCCGCCGGAGCCGGCCGCGCCGGTGCAGAAGGCGCCTCTCCCGGAGCAGCACGTGGTGCTGCAGACTGTGTTCGACGCCATCAGACAAGAGTGCTCCAACAGGGCTACCAACCCGGTAAGCATTCATTGACGAACGAGCTATCAAGTAACGCGACGTTGAACGACGTGCGAATTAACATAGGTATTTTCTGCCGAAGAAGAAACGACTACCAATCAACGATATTTTAGCACAAGAAACGTACAACAAACGTACCTACAACTTGTACAAACGTACAAGTTGTAGGTACTCGCACGGAAGTGAGAGTTAAAGAGACACATTATAGGACAGCCCTCCGCAAATAGACAGGGTGCATTCAGCTCCTTAATTTGGATCATATTCCACCGGAATTTTTCTCAGGTTTTTTTAAAATTGTTTTTTCAGTTACTGTTCCTTTATTTCAATGTAAAATTACTTTCTCTGTACTCCACCCCATTTATGTAAATAATACGGCTAAAATAAAAGGAAATAAAACAAATCAAATTTAATGAATTCCCAAAACATTCCTGAAATAATTTATTGTACCGGTCATCTTAGTATGATATACCGAATTCACCCCATCAGTCTGTGGAGGGCTGTCCCTTACACCCTGTATATTAATGGTTGATCGCTGACTGATGCTGAGTCAGACAAACAACTTGTTTTAAGTACTACTCGCTTCTCGCTGATCGTTAGCAGTAGGACATGTGCCTAAGTATATCAAGAAATAAACTTGTCCCAAAACATGTAACTAACATTGAGAATATTTCGAGCTGATATACTAACGTGAATAAATACATTTTGTTTTCAGCAGATGAAGAGAAAGTTAGAAGACGTCCAGAGAAGATTAGAGACTCTTTATGATATGCTACGTGAATACAAGGTTAGTTTTATAGATGTTGTGACATTTTTCTTATACTTTGACGAGGTTTTTTTATACTAATATTATAAAGAGGTACAAGTTTGTATGTAGGGGGTAATCTCCGGATATAATGATCTGATTCTAAAAATTCTTACACTGGCAGAAAGCACATTATTCGTGGGTGCTTATAGGCTACAAATTATATTTATATAATGCATATTCGCCGAGCTATGACAAGTTTTGCGCATGAAGTCGCGGGCGAAGTGCTAGTTCTAAATATTTTCGTATAATCACATAAAACGCTCCCTCACCGATTCGAGTATTACATCCGAGTAAGGAGAGCCAATAAAAATCACTTGTTTCTGTATAAAATCGCATCTTGCATTATTATATTTGCCAGGCGAATGCTCCGACGATGCCTTTAGACTAAGATAATTGATGTTTGAGTATTACCCCCCCCCAGCTATCCGACACGGCGTGCGCGTCGCTGCACTCGTGCTGCCAGTACGCGCAGAGCGGCAACCACGCGGGCGCGCTGCAGGTGGCGACGTCGCTGGCGACGGGCGCCGACTTCGCGGCCGTGGCGTCGTTCCTGCCCGGCCTCAAGAGTCTGTGCCAGCTCGCGGCGCAGCTGCAGATCTACGTGCGGTGAACTGTTACGAGCTACATGTTATACTTGTGTGTCAATCGTGCTGCTTCGAGGTTTTGTATCACTTTTCAGCACGGACCTAGCCAGAAAAGTAAATGAGGCAAGTACCTACCCAGTGCTATTTCCAGGGTACGCTGGGCCGCGTCATATTTAAGTATTTTGACCTTGACCCAACAGACCTAGATGGAAATTAAGAAACATTCATGGCACATGATTATATGACATCTTGTATTGTCATCATCACCCTACCTTTATCTTAATTTATTTTGTGATGACACAGTGTGTCTCCTTCCTAAATCCTAATATTATTCAAAAATTATACCTTATATAACTTTTTTTCAAAGAACGCCTAAAACTACGAGAATTGATACAGTTTATTGGTTTTTGGCTCCAAGGTTTAATTTAACAAATGTATTTTTATGAAAATTAATGAAGGTAAATGCTTCAAAGTGGTACAAAACTTATTGATCAGTGAATGGCCTGCTTCTTATGTTCAACGTCTTTTGACATATGATGGTGTTATTTATAAAGTTTATTATAACATGTTAATAATATATTGGTGCCTCCCTCAATGCACATCATCTTCTAAAGGCACTGTTAGAATAATTAGAGAGATCTCCACATAATAAAGAGATACAAGAATATTTTGGCATTCGAATGAAGTTGAAAAAGGCGCTGCTGATACACATTGTGTACATTTTTCTATGAAATGTATGGAGCAGATAACCGTGGAAGTAATGGAGCTAGCATAGCTAGTTCCAAACATCGTCATTGGTTGAAAATCTGTAAATGTCATTTTATATTTCGAAATAGCCTGATATCATTGATCAGATTGGGATTTAGTTATGCCTGCCCCATCTGCAATGAGCTTTGACCGAAATATCCCATTGAAAAAAATACAAGATCCTTTCCTTGTACAGCTTTAACGTCAAATAACGCATAAAGAACGTAGTGGCCGAAGAAGATCGACATTTATAATAATCATAGTATGACTGTCATCGATTCTAAGACCCCACTCACAGCGTGGCCTCATCGTTAAATAACATAATTAATAATATAATTTTAATATATTCATTAGAAAAGTAATCAATAATATTTATACAACTGATGGATGTTTTGTAAAAAGATTGATCAGAACTGTTTAACTTTTCATATCGAAGCATAATTATTTATTTGTACCTTATATGAAATATTTGGTATTCGTATCCAATTATCTTATGATAATTTATTTCGCAAAGTATTGTTTAATTTCCTATTAAATCCTTTGTTTGGGCATATAAGCTTGTCACCTCTTATAATTACGGGCAATGTAATATCGCCTTGTTAACACCATGCATGGCAATAGAATAAAATAACTGCACTGTGTTGTTACACGCACTAGTTATCGAGCACAATATCGATACCAAACAATGATTAAAAACAAGTAATATAAAATAATATATAAGAGGTCATATAGAGTTGTAATGCAAATATAGATACATATACAAGGTGGAAGGGACACCGACGCTAAAACATTACTTATTACATTACATTACTGATGTACAGAATGATGTACTGAATATGTGGTAACCGTTTTAGCGTCGGTGGTTTAGTGGTTCCATCCTGTATTACATACATGTAAGTTGTTGCAGGAACTTTCTTAGAAGACCTTTTGTACTTTTTAATACATTGTAAAGTGCATTTACTATAACTAGGAATAAAATAATAAGTTCTTACAAAAAAATGAGCCTATCAATCTTTTGTTTTATCACGGAAATTGAATAATGCTAAGCTGCGTGAATCCACCAACCGGTTCTGAGCCACGTGGTGGATGGTGGCTCCACTCCTTCTTACAAAAAGGTGTGCTTTGTCCCAGCAGTGGGAACCTCATAGGCTAATTATGCATACAACAAGTCTCGACAACATAATAAGTTCGACGTGTATATCATAATATTATAATTTTTCCCACTCGTGCCCAAAGACACACAAATTGTATGATGTAACAGCTCAATGTTTAGTTGTAATTTGTGAGTACTGTACGAGTTCTGTTACTAATATACAACTTAATATAAATAATAATGTATTATAGAATTATATTATTGATGAAAATTATATTTTTTAGAAAATAATTTTGGTGGTTTTATTGATAACCTAGACTTACTAAAGATCAAAACGAATTGCAGCCCATTCAGTCTCATAGGACAGGAGGCCTACGTGGACATTATAGTGTGGTTATGCTATACGGCAAGGGACACCGACGCGAGTACATCATTCTGAGCCCTCCCATATAGAAAGTTTTCATCGGTTATTTAAAAAAAACAGCTGTTTCCTACAAAAGTGCAATACCTACACGGTCAAAATGTATGGAACAACTGTTTTTTTTTTTTCGAATGATTTACTGAACACGTAGTAAGCGTGTCCCTTCCACCCTGTATGCTTATGCTATGTACGACAAATTATTTAACTATTTTGCTCAACTACAAATCGCACACAAAATGTACCGGGTCGCCCTGATTCGGCATGGCGTCCAGGACATGCGAATAGCCTATAGGTTACACGAATGTAGACTGAGAGATATAAAGGGTGTAAATAGACCCTTAACACATCCGAAAGGCACTTTTTCTCCCCGTCTTTGCGATCATTTTTTTGTTCTAGACCATACCTGGGAACCTTCTAGTTACGGAGATATTGGGGGTTAAAGTTCCAAGTTATTCACAAGTTTTTTTTTAAATACATGTTTTTAATGTAAGAATTTTACTTTACACACCTCCACGACCGCCGTACTATTCAATCCATCCAGCAGAACAATGCTTTGAGTGCTTTCCATCGAGTCCTACCTTAAAAAGTGATTTTTCACCCCAAAAAAAAAATCATAAGTTTTTTTAAATACATGTTTTAATGTAACATTTTTACTTAACACACCTCCACGACCCCCGTACTATTCAATCCATCCAGCAGCACAATGCTTTGAGTGCTTTCCATCAAGTCCTACCTTAAAACGTGATTTTTCACCCCAAAAAAAAAGGCGATTCCCAGCAATAATTTTTGCGTAAAGTTACTTAGTTTGATGTTCAGAAAACTCGGTTGACGGCTATGTTAAGGGTCTGTTTACACCCTGTTTAATGGAATCACAACTTTGTTGGACATGGTAGATAATTATACGGATATACGTATAAGGATATAAGCAGATCGACAGATCTCTCTGCCTGCATTTGTACGTTTAACTACGATAAATAAATATCTCTGTCCCCCAAATCCTCGCTAGACAAATAATTCGCAACTCAAGGACGATATTACGCGTTTAAATACTTTGAAGCACTTTCTGCACTTACTGCCTGCAGCGCCAGCGGGTATACCCGGGACCGTTTTGAGTGCATTCTGCGACAGCGAGCGTTCAGAGCAATCACGGGCCTATTTCGATAATTACTATTGCTGCGTTTAAAATAAAGAGTTGCCAGGATTTTTAGTAAAGTTTTGCTGACATTCCTGAATGTATTCCTATAAATAGTAGAGTATTATTATCAAAGCTTACATAGCAAAGGAAATGTTTTTTTCAGTTCAGTAACCGGTTCCTTTACTAAATTGATATATCCAACCCTTTTTGGCGTATAATTTACTTCTTAAAACCTGTACAATATAACAACTAAAGGAGTAAGTATCTATTGTTTAACGAGCTATATTCCATAGTTTGCGTACAGGGAAGTATGTAACAAATGCGTTTTATCAATCAAGAATCACCGGCAGGTAGGTACTTGAAAACATGATTTAGCTTTACAAGTGCATTGTAATAATTGTGTTATCAATCAATCTATTTGTGTTAACATGCTATGTACAGTTAAGTGCATTTGTCGGTAATATCTGAACATAATTTCAAGTACAGCTTGTTGTAAGAGGCTTGTATAAAGATTAGAGCAGTGTTATGAATCAGTATGGATTTAATAATTCTATTCAATCGCATTCTTTGTTAAGCTATAAAATACAATGAGTTTGATAGGTAATCAATGCGGTAAAATGCAACATCGTAGGTGACTCAACGTTCTTTATAAACACGTTTACTTTTAAGGAACCCACTACACCGTATCATACCATGACCGTGCTAGGAACGGGTCAGGCAAAAAATAAAGACGTTTGTATAGAAAAGTATGAGACTGCCTACTAGACCATTCTGTCCCCGGATAACACCGATGCGTGCCATGCACGGAGCTGATGTCGCAATAAGTCGTCCAGAATATCTTGCCTTGAAGCATTTTTAAATAATCTACAAGTAGCAATAGCCTACCTACGCTTCGGAGTGACAAAACGTATTAAATTATTTACTCTAGGCTAAGCCAATATTTTGTCTTTAGCTATAGTTAAAAGCGCAACCCACAGCACGGTAGCTGACCAGCCAATCACCTTACGACTACCCACCTACTAATCACATAGGCGAGGGCAGCCCATGTCGCCTTTGCACTATTCTCCTGAATCCACTTCAATATCAAACCATCTAGATCCTTTGGTCCTTACAGGAACGAATGCAACATTACATTGAAAGCATTTTTAACAACTGTAACTATTCCTCCATCCTATTCATCTACTCAACAATACGCTTGCTCACAGATATATGCAGATGTGCACAGTAAGTAGGCAACGATAAGTTATAGAGGTGCAGTGAATAAGACGGGACGTTGTTATCTATACCATCGCATCGCTGAGGTGAGCGCCAATGCACGAGGGGGTGCGTGTCCAATGTGTCAGACAATCTGTTAGGTAAATCTTTACCGCACGGAACACGTACAAGTAAGTAACGCAAAAGTACCTACGCACACGAACTTGGGTATCATACTAACTTCGAAGCTAATTACAAAATTTATACCTAAGAGGAAGAGAGAAGAAAAGCTTCATATAGCAACACCAACCGTTAGAGTACCTAATTACCCAATTGGACTGTTTCGATATAGCCAAGTGTAGACTTTTCCGATCGAGTCCACAAATCATGGACGGATCAATGCACGGATCCCGCACACTAATAGCGTCGTCGTTTCGCAGTTTCACACATGCATAGGAAGCAATGCACTGATTAATAAATACCCAAGTTAGATGGTAAAGTCAGTCAGAGGTGTAAATCTGCACTATTTCAAGCGCCTATTTAGCATATTTTCACAAAAGTTAAAGTAGCACACTAGAATGAAATGGAAGCCACAAATCCTAACCTATCCCCATAATTCCGGATCGCGCATCGTAAAACAATGGGCACAGCTCGCGGTTCGGATTAGCCGTGTGCGGTGAGGTCGCGTCGCTGCATTGTGTGCCGGATTAAAAATAATACATGACACGGAGATACGACGAGATGAGACGACATACGACGTGCACGCTCATGTCTTGAGATATGTGTCACTTAGGCGCGGTGGGCTCTTGTATGTGGGGCGAATTGGGAAGGTAGCTTCTCTCTTTAGTTGTAAGAGGTTTTAGGAGACCTTGAAGATCAGTTCGGTAATAGCGGGAAAAAATCATGGGGCATAAAAAAATTCATTCGCATCGCCAACAATGGGGAAAATGCTTAAAAAGGGTGTAATTAGACGATGATTGCAATTAGGAAATAATAATTCCGACAACTTGAAACGTTATTGCACCAGTAGGCGAAACTAGTCGTGTTTGACTGTGACGAATCTAGTCGCGACAGTACGAAGTTAGTTATGGCTAGTTCGAAGGCAGTCGTAACTTATTCGAAACTACTCGTGATTGGTCCGAAACTAGTAGGAAGGTAGGCGCTAATAGTGCGAAACTACTCCGAAGTTAGTCTGAAACTAGCTGTGACTAGTCCGAAACTAAGCCGTCATTACATAAACGTTCGAAATTAGTTATGATTAGAGGGTATTGGTTATTTACCAATTTTTGCAGCCTTTTTATTACACTGACGAAAAACATAATTCGTTCGTGATTGCATAGCAACGACAATTATTGTTTTATCGCTTTATTTATTTTAACTACAAATGCAAAAAAACATTTGCAAACAGATGAACAATTTTGAATTGATAAGACTGATAACGAGGATTATAAAGCAGTAATTAATTTTAATAGATAAATAGTGGGCAGGTACCTAGTTAAGGAAAATGTCGTGAAAAAAGTTAAGAGTATTACCTAATGGCTATAAGAGTGGGGGAGACCAAAGAAACGATGGTTTGACTATGTTTAAGATGATATGGCTACAGAGGGGATGAATGACTCATGAGATGACCATTATTAGAGAAGTATGAAAAGTGTGCAGTTTTATTCCTTGGTCTACTGGTCACAGACGCAAGTGTATGGGATTCTTGATTCAATGTTAGAATCGGTCAGAGTTACTGAGTATTTCATCAGGAAAGTCTCCGAAGAGACGTCTGACTCCCTTGTTGACGTGTTGAACTCAGCTTCGCTATTACAATAATATACTATATTTGTACCTTACGTTTGTGCCGAACAGACGAAAACAAATTCTTCGTGTCGAAAGTGCGTTGAGCGTACCGCTTCTGTGATGCTCATGCTCGCACTCCGCTATTCCGTCAGGTTCTAAAGCGTTTCCGAGCTGTATGAATCATGCCGTTACAAGAGAACAGCATTTACAGCATCATCAATAACATTGCACGGCATTCACTTCGATTCTCATCCAGCTGATATCAGGCTGCTCGTACAGTTGCTCCACCTAGTCCGAGGGCATCCTACACTACATGACGTTTGTCGATTAGCGTTCACTCTCAAGAAAACGTCTACCTCAATGGTCTGTTTAGTCGGCTCGTTACTGTTTTAGCTTGGCTGTTTTTTAAGACCACTAATGTTTGTTTAATAAGTACTTGTTTCCTCTGACGTCTATAGCGCGACTTGATTGATAAGAAGGAAATCACCTCGTTTTAATACGATAGCAATCGAAAGTGAATGTTGTTAGGGTAAGGTTGATAACGTGTCCTAGTGATTATTATGTAATGGCTATATTTATACACAGCAATGATGTAATTTCTTATCACTATCATAATAGAATTAGAAAGCAATTTTCCTCGTAACTTTCTATTTAAATGGTCGGTGTAAGTGCTTGTCTGCTTGAATATCCACTTGAATAAACAACGTCGTGATGTTTTGCAGACAAGTTTAAAAGTCACCTATAATTATGGTTTTGTAGAAAAGACACTTCAGGGGTCTGCAAAATTGATACCAAATTAGCTACAATTATTTAATTGAGTGATTTCTTATTTTGGTGTGGCAACCCAACATGCTGTCACTGATAAATCACAGTGACTTTGTTACAATAGTTCCGCAACTAGTTTCCAGCAACCTTTCAGCTGTTGGGTTTCTGTTGTTGGAGGTAAAATAACTGTGGAAGCATTGTACGCAGACAGGAACTCTGACATCTCGATCAAAGTTCAAAAATCTGATCATTTGTCAGTCACATCCAGTATAAAATATATCTTATCTGAAACACAAATATCAAATGAAAGACGGCGTGCATGCAGAAGGCCTTTTGTTGGGTATATCGCGAGCGGGTCGCGGTGCGAGACGAGGGAGGGTGGCAGATAGGTCGGCATTTGTAGTGAACTACCCGTTGTGAAGTTTTAGCTTATTTGTTGGTGGCCGCGATCTGGCTGAAATGTGCTAAGTGAGCTCGATAGTGTAGTGGGGATGACTGCGTTTTAATATTTGGTCTCGTTTTTGAAAGCCTCAATGTGGTTGGCATATTATTATGTGAATGTTATAATGAACACTTGATTGCAACGCTTGTATACTGCACAACATACGTACATTTTATGTGAACACAACCCTGATATGAAAGGGGAGCTGAAAATCACAATGCGGGCGTTCTTTGATGGTTGCTGAAAGCTTCGAGAACCTTCAAACTACAGAATTATTGCGAAGGTTCCTACTTATCAATTCAAATTTTAAAATAGGTGCACTGTTTAAAACCTGCTGGCACAGCCCACTTTGAAGACACAAGCCTCTTCTCTTTGAAAATGAGTTGTACAACAACTCATTCTGTATGGTTGTTGAAAAATCAACTTAATTGAAACCCAACTTCAGCTTTAGCCAATGTTACTTGAGGTCACATCCTTTAAAAACCAAGAACACATCCCTAAAAACTTAAAACTACCCGCCGCTGAATATTCATGACGTCACAGACTGTTTACCCATGTGTCCCTGACGTCAATCAAGTCGATACTACCCACATGCCGCACTTTTGAGCCGCCACTACCGCCGCCGCACAAACAAGACTATAACGATAGTTAGCGATAGCTATCGCCAGGCTGTGTCGACGAACGGGCGTAATTTTCGGAGGCTTGACTATCGAGTAGCCGTATCGGTTCTAAGCTAGACTGATACGGTCGTTTTATTAATCGACACGTCCCTTCAGCCATCATCTGCCTAGCCTTTTCCCAAGTATGTTGGGGTCGGCTTCCAGTCTAACCGGATGCAGCTGAGTACCAGTATTTTACATAGGGCGACTGCCTATCTGACCTCCACATCCCAGTTAGTGCTGGATAATACGATATCCCTTGGTAAGACTGGTTGTCAGACTTTCGGGCCTCTGAATACTGGTAACGACTGTCAAAGATCTACAAATGACGGCCGGGTCCAACGACTTAACGATTGTCGTGTTTAACACGTAAGTTAAGTGCTTGCTTGGGTTCGAGTTCTGGGATCCGGGGCAGATACCACTGGGAGTCTGCGACACCACTTCTCACCACCAACTAATCAACTTTGTTAATTTACAATCTTTCACCAAAACGTAATATTCTTATTCCCTTTTAAGAAAAGGTTGTCTAACCTTATTATAATCAATTAAATAAGTATATGCACATGATTCAAATCCGCGTTTACTTTCTTATCAGCCGACCGATAACGCAGTCAAGGCTATCACCAATATTCGCAATCAGATAACGTAAACGTAACATAAATCACTTAGCTAACTTACGCGTTTACGTTTAAGCTGTAAATAATTTATAACTGCGTTAAGTACGTAAACGTTTCGAGCCATTAACTCGTATTAATGCGTTACGTTTGCATTAACTTCGTAACGCGTTTCAAATGTAGTTGAAATAATCAAATGTTTTGTTCAATGTTGATTTTTGGGGGTGGAAACATTGTTTGTGTTTGGACCCTAATGGGTGGCTATTAAATCAAGAGGCAAGCAATTGTTTCTAGAGTTGGTACCGGGCACGACTTGCTGGAATGTTGATACAAATGCAGATTGTTTTCATAAGTGGTTATAGGTAATTGTGGTACCTATACCTAAACTATCCGGTGTTATGATACACAATATTATCTTTTTTTTTGGTAACATTAAGGTTTATTTTAAATTTCTGTTTTATGTTGTGTGCACTTGTGGCATGTGCTAAACTTGTTTAGTTGCTTTCTTTATAATTAAACTGAGATATTTTTGCTACATACTACCCTTAATAAACGTTTGGTAAAAATTGCTTCGGAGTCAAAAGCTCTACGCAAAATGTGGAGTCAGTTGTCTAGTGGTCGCAAGTACGAAGTGACTGCTCAGCTGATGTTCTTGTGCGATTCGATTTTCAAGTTGGACTTTGTGTGTGTTGTTTTTTTCACAGTTATTCTTAATCTGGGTTTGTTCCCTGTTAGTGGTAAATTCTCGCCCCATTACCTACATGGGAATTCAGAGGCCCAAGTGTAGTGTGTGTTTCCACCTCTAACTACCCACTTGTGCAAGACTGGCGTAATGTATAATATAGGATTTGATATCAACTTTATTAAACATAAGAATTCATATTTTTACCCACATAACTGTGATCGCAAATCCACGATAGCATGATTACAGCAAACATATACGATTTGCGTCGTAAATCACGCTAGCTATCTACGGGACACCGGCAGAACACATTAACCGATCTAATATTTATTGTAACAGGCAAATTGCTGTTTGTATCACGTTTTTGTGGTCGGGTAATGGGAAGTTTCGTGTTTGAAAATGGTTAGGTGTTGAAATGTTTCAAGAGTACCTACTTTTCATCACCAAGCTACAATGCACTAGACAGACCGCGCGACTTGAACAGCATAGTTGTAATGGCTAAGCAGACGTATCATACAATAGGTACATTAGAATTATGCCAAACGCTCGTCCCTTATTGCCTTAATCATCTGCCTAGTTTTTTCCCAACTATGTTAGGGTCGGCTTCCAGTCTAATCGGATGCAGCTGAATACCAGAATTTTACATGGAGCGACTGCCTATCTGGCCTCCACAACCCAGTTAGTACTAGGTAATACGATACCCCTTGGTAAGACTGGTTGTCAGACTTTTTAGGCAATTTTAACTTATTATATAGACTGAAAATTCTCGTTCAATATGACTGCACAACACGGGGTGTTGATCGCTTCGGAGAAAACAATCACAATGTTATATTAGGCAAAAATATTGTCTAACCACCCATCCACAACCTTTGCTAGAGTAAAAACAAACGCGGTAATCCCCACATAGCGACTTTGCTGCACAAAACAATTTCTTGCCGGGCCCGAGGGCTTAGCAGACAAAAGACGTGTGTTTCTTTGTTTTTGCTGGCTCTGGCCTAAGCTGATGTATTGCGAGAGGTGGATCGCCGACGTTCGCGGCTTTATCTAGCGTAATCATAGCATAGGAAGTGCGTAGGAAGTTGTGATAGGAAACAAATTGTTGCTTCTTACTTCGGCTACCAACCATGGGATGTTTTTTCTTCTTTAGGAGGATGGGCCAGAGTAGCCCGCGAAATTCAATTTTTCTTACGTTTTGTGCAATTTGTAGGTCAGTGTCAGGTCGTATGTATTTTTTAATTATTATAATTCTGTAACAACATGCATGATACGGTCGCGAATTATATTTTGTTTAACATATCTGCAAATTGCAAAAAACGTAATAAAATTTGAAGGTCGCGGGGTACCCGGGCGCTTCCCCCTTAAGGGGGTTGTTTATAAGTACCGCGATGCTTTTTCCTCAAGAATTGGTAGTGATAGATAATAAAAGTTGAATTTTCTTAGAAATTGTTATTCAAGTCTCGTGGTGACAAAAATAGTTGATTTTCGTCTTTGTTCTATTTTACAATGTAGGTCTTAGTTTTCGCCCTGAATAATCAAATAGCCTAGTCTATTTATAAAGAAGAATGGCAGTGTTCTAAAGTACCTATTAACATTCAAAACACAGCCCCAATAATTTCGTTACCTACAGCGTACATGGTAACGAAAATTCAGCCCAATCTTAATTATATTTCTTTAGATAAGGCTTTGACGTAACGATTCGCTATAAAAGATAAACGACAACGTGATGGAAGTAACGAACTAATCGTTAATAACGAGATCATTCGACTGATAAAATTCAGATAAACTCCCGCCGTTTCTAATTCCTACTCGATACCGTCTTGATAGCCTTTATAACATGTTATATACAGATTTATTACCGATTAATGTTTGCATATCAGCCAGAATAATCTCTGGAATGAATATATAAAGCCTTTTTTCTAAGCGTTAGGTTAGTCCGTCTCAATAGTTGCCAAAATGGTGTCCGATTTTAGAAAGAAAAAGTTACTTCATGTGTTCAACGCATTCTTCGATACAAACAGAAGTGGGGGAATCGACAAGAAAGACTTCGAACTAGCTATACAGAAGATTTCCGAGTTCCGAGGTTACAAGCCTGGTGATGCTAAATACAAGAAAGTAGAAGACACTCTTCTTAAGATCTGGGATGGTCTGCAAAGCCGTGCTGACTCCGACAATGATGGTGAGATATCGAAAGATGAGTGGATTCAGATGTGGGACCAGTTCGCGAAGAACCCGTCGGCTGCTGCTGATTGGCAGAACCTGTACTGCAAGTTTATCTTTGAGTTAGAAGACGCTAGTAACGATGGAGCAATTGACGTCGAAGAGTTCTCCTCAGTCTACGCATCCTTTGGGCTTGATAAGCAGGAGTCTGTAGAAGCTTTCCACAAAATGGCCAAGGGTAAGGAAACCGTCTCTTTCGAGGAGTTTCAAAAGCTGTGGAAGGAGTACTTCGTGTCTGAGGATCAGGATGCTCCAGGGAACTTCATCTTCGGGTGTTACATCTGCAGTCTGTCAAAGCATTCTCATTCTCACTCGCATTAAGTTAAGGACTAATTTTAAGTGTATTTACATTTAAGAATTCTGTTTGTAATTTAAGTTTGATATAATTAAAACGTCTGCTTTTATATTTATCTAAGGCACAATGGAGTTTATTGGACGACGCTGATTAAAGTTGAGAGGCGTTTAATACATACAAAAAATCCTTTAATGGCATCTAGATTAACGCCTGTAGAAGAGTTGAGTATAAACATTAAAAATAAAAATATGGATTTGTGTTTGTTTTATAGTTTATCAAGTAGAATATTTTGCTTTTTGTAACTATAGATACGTGGCTACTTTCTGTCTTGAAAATGGTGCCATATTATTGCAACTTATAATGTCTTACTTCTTCTGTCTTCCCTGTTAGGTGATAGGTACAGGGAAATCAAGTTCTTAAGATATAATGAAGAGTGCATTAGAAAGGTACACAATATACATACATGATGATATACTACTAAACCGATATTATTATAATAAAGGAGTAATAACTCCTCAACTCAAAGCACTATAAACTCAAGAACATAACAATCACCATCTGGAAGTTTCCATAAAAAGTCCCATTAGAGATGCAACGATGTAATGGCGGCCATTACTCTAGGCTTCTAGATAGAAGTGGCTATAAAGAATTCTATGAGTTTGGACAATTTGGCAAATGAGTGGCGTACCCTCAGACCACAGCCATTACAACTCTCTTTTATCGCATTAGCTGGTCCGATGTGCGAAGATGGGGTTGTGTATGGATTGGATGAAATGCAATACTGCCGCGCTAAGGTACTCCCTTTCTTCTCCTAAAATTGTTTGTCCGAAAATCATTATCCATAACACGTATGCTATAAACTTCAGTAACCATAATGTTCAAAATCCCGAAATTTTGTTTAACATAATTATCTTTAGTTCTAAAAGTTTTCTGTCATAATATCGACTACTATAATAATTGAATCTCCTAATTTTACATGACCTAAAGTCATATGTCCTAAGTATTGTGTTAAATAATGTGCATTATTCCGAATGTTCATTTAGAATATTTTTTTTAGTCTGAAACATTTGCTAAAAATTAGGTTTTAGTGACAGAAACGAATCGCTGTAAATCCGACTCCACGCAGTCTTGTCTGCTCTACCCCAAGAGTGTAATTTAAAATCGCGTAGGCGCGGAGGGGCGAGGCGGCCCGCGAGTTGAGGAGCAGGTGGTTGTAACACTCGCCGCCGTGGCTGAGGCTGGCCGGCGAAGCCGGCCAGCAAGCCGAAGCTGCGGTGGTGAGCGTTAAACTCATCTGCGACGATAAACTCGCGTGGGACCGCCGGAGCCCCGCAGCGCCGGAGCCGTGACAGAAACCATGCCTGCTGCATGTTGCATGCTTGCTTGCATGCTGCATGCTTGCTTGTATGCTGTGTGCTTGCTTGCATGCTTCATGCTGCGTGCTTGCTTGCATGCTGCATGCTTGCTTGCATGCTTCATGCTTGCTTGCATGCTTGCTTGCTTACAAAAACCACATGTTCACAATCAACTGCTTTATTGAGTACATGTATAATATATTTATTTATGTATAATAAAAAATTATAAGAGAGAGAAGTTCATAGCAAAAGCTTTGTTATACTTTGTTCTAAGAATATTATTATTAAAAATAAACAATAAGTAATTTGAATTTAGGACTTATAACTTTTATTGAAAACGGTTTTATGTCTTTTGTATGTTATTGATTGTAATATTTATGACAAACGGATTTAGGACATGTTATATTTAGGGATTTCAATTTTATGACATGTGATATTATGTGATATTAAGTTCGGGTAAGTTATCATTCGGACAAATGATGATTAGGACAAAAAAAGTTATGGCACTTTAAATTATGGATAAAAAAGTTAGGTGACACAATAGAGAACCCCGCGCTAAACACAAAAGCGGTATCTTAGGGAAAGCTAGTTATGAGAAAATTTAAGTTATGCAAATATAGTTTTCTTTTTACTTTACAATATTATTTTTGGCTTATTAAATCGATTTACAGATTATTAATTATTTGTGCATATTATTTGACTTCGCTTATTGGATGCGTAGTTATTTCAAGCTGTCCAATGGCATTAAAAATCTACTTTAAGATTTTTTTGAGCAAAATACTGGCCAAGTCATTTAAATATTCCTATGACAGACAAAACAAAGCAAACGTATTCTACTGGTTCGTGTTGGTAAAAGTTTAACATGTCGAACTTATCAATTATGGCGTCCCTATGACATAGGATTTACATTTCTTCAGATAGCCTGTCTATACTATCTCGAATGTTTATGAATTATTGTTAAGTAGGTATTCGTACTTCTCCTTTTGTATCGTCAATAAATATGAGAATAGCTTATGTCATTACCTTATCTTATGTCGTTACAAAAATACTAGCTAGTCCGCAAGATGTTAGCGGTGTGACTCATGTCCACCCGCTATTTCAATCGGCGGACACAATGTTCAATTCCAGGTTTGTTCTTGGCAATTGCATTACGCCGTGTAGCGTTGGCAGCACGTCAGCTTCAGCGTTCAGCTGGCCTAGCGACCAACGGAGTTTCGATAGAATACAACAGCCCAGTTAAGGCTGGTTTTGTTACAAGACGTGCGGCCTAGCGTACCTGCTAAGAAATCTAGTTAATTTCTTTGGTAACTCAAGTTTTGTCAGCAGTTTAATTTGTTGAAACTGCTCAAATGTGACATTTCATCCATAACTTTGTTATCGTTTAGATGCCGCATCCATCAATCCCCTGTCCTACTTCCACTAAGTTGTGTGGATGTCAGAGGGGCGTGTTTTGAGCGATGCATCCTATCTGTCACGCGGCACATCAGCTACGGAGCTACCCTCGGCCACAGTACTATTCTCATATGTTATATAATGTTACGAGACATGGACACTTTTCAACAGAAAGCAGGTGTGATTGGGGATCTCTGTCTTGAATTATGTACATCTCTGCTTATCTTTACGGGGATTACAGGCGTGATATTATGTTGTTTTTATTTAGTACTTAGCAACCTGAAAGTGATTAATACCAGGTCTGCAACAACTTATTTCTACTGTATGAAACTGTTTGTTGTTGTGACCGAAATAATACGGACGAATCAAATTACTTGTCGTTTTGTCAGCGCTTTTTTATATAAAACACTTTATTATATCCTACCAAAAGGTTGCTAAAATTTGTATTTTTTCAAATTACAATCTTTTGTTGTCTTTCCAGTTTTCCTTGTTCCAGCTGCTTTCCCCAATCGGAAACTTTGTTTATAAATAAATTAATCATTGATCACTAACTAGGTATCTCCAATAATAAAGGTATCCTGAATAATACATTGCATTGCAAGTTATCAGACAATAATAATTTATTTAAATATGAGATAAATTGTCGCAATGGCTATCGTCTGACGTGGTACAGATATATGATTCGTGGAACCACATCCTATTCCCTAATTTTTTCGTGTCTTAGCAGCTTCTATTTGTTCTCCAGAGCTGGATATTAAGTCCTCTTCCAATTTAAAATTGGACTTAAGTCCTTTTAAAGAGCCGATTATTAATTTGAAGATTTCCCCTTGTCACCAATGTTGCCACATCCAACCTCTATGCTCAGTACTAACAGATGACGTATGTCAGGGAGGGAGAGTTGAGTGATACGTTATATCTGTCATATGAAACATCAACTGCTCTGCTTACACTCGTTATAATTTGTTATGTGCGCGATGATATCGTGGTTAGGGGGCTGATTATTGTGTACTTTTCGAGAGTAGTAACAAATGAAAATTTTACTCTGCTAGCTCTTTGGGGTTGCAATCTCCGCTACTTACTAGAGTGCATGACTTATTTTTCTAATAGTTATTTTTCCAACGCGTTGAAGCATGAGCATCAGCATCAAATACTGTTTAAATTGCTGGATAGCAGATCTCTTCCCTTCCCTATGAGGAGTGGGTCAAAGTCCAAAACGCAAGTCCAGTGTGTGTAGGTAAATATTGCATGTATTCCAATTTGTTGATGATGTTTCCTTCACCGTTTTGGCGAAGCAGTGGTGATGAAATAACTTACATATAGTAAAGTGCCCGTCTGGATTTGGACACACGATCTACACTCGCAAGTCACTGCATTTACCAATTGGGCCTTCACTGCTTCAACACACTTAACTAAAAAAACGAATGCTAGAATACTCCTAAGATACTAATTTCCTGATTAACGTCACACCTGTATGTCCCCGATGGGTTATGCAAAGGTGAAACTATAGTACACAGTTATATTTAAGTCCCTTGTATAGGGGGCGAGCCTATTGCCATCAACGGCACAAATTCAAACTCTAAGCCATTATTGAGAAATTTCTACTGGAAAAACCAACCAGTATAAACCGAAACAAAATCACTTCAACTCACACACAGCCAGGCTTATTCTCGATTGATACAAAACAACGCGATGGGAATCCAGTCCTGTGAGGGTGCACTGGATTCAAGCTATTATTTAACACTCCTAATGCGTATCGTCCACGACGCTGGCTGAAAAGTAACTAACTCGTTACCAATGCGAAGCTCAAATATCACAAACAGCACTTATAGTATTTCAATGGCTGCCTGTGTGTGACGCGAAGATCGATTATCTAGTTCCTCATTTCTGAACTGATGGGACAGTCTGGCTACTCAGTAGTGATTTGTGTTTGTAACTAGTTAATTTTGAGTAGCGTAGTGAACGGTAGGCCTAGTTATAATTTAACTATGCCACTATGTAAAATATATATCTCATACCTCAGTAGCAGCGACGGAGTCAGGGTTTTTGCCCGGTTGATGGAAATAGGCTCGCCCCCTATTACATAGGACTTAAACATGACTGGAAAATTGTGGGTGTACTAAGGAACATCTCTGCCTCTGTCATGTTATGTTGATCTATCTCTCTGCCATGTACGGTACCTTCTGCAGTTCTGACACACAAGTTCAAATTAAACAGACGCGGCGCCTGTAAAAAATAATCGGCACGATCTTTTTCCAAGTGCACGTTTTTAGATATACTTTATAATTAATGTGGTGTTTATATAAGCGATGATAAGGAACAAACACTGTATGTACGGTGCCCTGCATTGCAGTTGACGAGATAGCGGTGGACGTCAATGTTATCTTAAGAATCAGTATTAATTACTTTAATTATGTGACTAGGCTTGGTGTGCAAGTTTGTCTGTTGTTTTAATTTTCTTGTTGTCTTTTGGCATCAAATAGACAGTCGACAATGTGAACTGGTATTGGGCTGCATCCGGTTAGACTGGAAGACGACTTCATTATACTTAGGACAAGGCTAGGCACGTGATGATGATGATTCTTGCTCAGTCTGGTGGTTTCTCAAAACCATACTAATAAACAAGAGCGGATGTATCCAAAGGCTCATCGGGGCTATTAAAAAGTTGTATTAGATTTGTATTTACAGTCATAACATAACATCACGACTGTAATCCCTGAGGGCTAGGCAGAGGTGTACCTAATAGGAAACCCATATACCGCCAGTTCTGTTTAAGTCCCATGTAATAGAGAGCGAGACTATTGCCATCAATCGGGCACAAATCTAGACTCCGTGGCTGCTATTGAGAAATTCCTAATGAAAAAAATGCAATAACACTTTGCCCGTCCTGGGAATCGAACCCGAACCTCATGGTCAGCAATCGCGCTTGTGACCACTAGACCAACGATGGTCGGTCGGACGGTCCCAATCATTTACATAAAAAAACTAATGCGTCTTCTATCTTCTAAACAACCTGCAAACCAAAGTGTTAATTTCTTGAACTGTCAAGTTGGTAGCATCGTACTGAAATAGAAAAATAATGTAAACAGCATTTAAAACAGTTCGTAAATAATTTTGTTCCAAAAATTTTATTTTCCAAAGAAAACATTTTTTTCCTCTCAACCAAAAACCAGACGCGTTATAATTTGGTTTCCCCAGATATATTGCACCCGCGCAGCCCCATTAGAGGGTGCTCCGTGATCCTTACGGCTGTCCAAGGCATGGGTTATGGGGGTGCAGGGGGCGTAGGGTAATGTATAATAGATATTTCACCATTAATACGCCATCTATCTCCGTCTTGTGTCGGCTAGTTAGCTTCGATGGCACAGCATATTCAGACATAGCCAAACTATGTATCTACTTAAAAATAACCAAATATCCTGCTGGGAAATCATTAGGTTACTATTGCTGGTAGCAAGGATTAAAAAGCAACGTTAAGTTTTACGTGACTTGTTTTTACAAGTAAACTCATCTACTAGTTTTAGTTGTTCAAGGCTTGCCCAAAATCGTAACTAACACCACCATTTTATTTTTCTCAACGCAATTCTATCAAACACTTTCACAAATGTTAAGTTTACCAACAACGCTCCCCTGTCAACGTCACTCGAGCACCAAGAGATCCTTCTAACACTGTACCGTCCGTATCACAGAACCTCACTCAACACTCAAGTGTTACTTCAAACTAGATTCAAGCTATTTGATTAGTTGAAACTAATTGTAAGTGCTTGAGTGACGTTCTGTAAAATGGCCTAACAGTACGAGACAGTGTTTTTAAAAGTAAACACGTATACGTGAACAGTTCGTATAATACTTAAACGAAAAAGAATGATCAAAAACAGCGTTGCAAATGAGACCCATAATTTCGTGCCTGGTTTAGAACCTTAGTTTTCCAAAGAGAAACGGCAAAAAGAACTATTAGTAGCCCATTTAAGACAATAAAATGAAATACCGGACAGATTCCAGCGTTTACGGCACTTTAATAACCCCAAACCATATTCCGATGGTACCGCTGGGAAGCTCATTGCAATAACTGTTCCGTTTAAACATTGTACTGTAACAACGTGTGCGGCTGTGACAATTACCGTTACTAACCATTTTATAATTCCCTCATGACCATTGGTACAATTGTCGTACTTATTGAACGAAACATGTTTAAATTTTGTGTAATTGCGTGATCAATTTGGGTTTGGAAAGGTCGTGTTTATGTAGAGCACATGTAAATCGTGTCCAACAGAATTTTACTCAACTCATCGTTTCCCTTCCTTTATCCCAATTCATTTGGGGTCAGCGCAGCATGTCTTCTTCTACAGGTAGGTACTTCTCTATTAGTCATCATCTTTCTGTCGTCGAGTGTCCACTATATGACCATGACACGAACATTGAAAGGGATTTCTAGCCATATCATCTTTCAAACAGTTCATCCATCGCTATTTAAGGATAGGTTACACATTAAAAACTTTCCTTACAACATTTTCCGAAGGTTAGAGCATATTGTAGTTTTTTTTTGTAATTAATTAACACAACAGACAGACAGAAATGTCATAAAATATTACACAATAACACTTTCACTTTAACGTCACTAATCACTATTATCTCGTGATTCATACCCAAACATGGACACGTATCGCCCGCATTGTGTACAATTTGCGAGTATATAAGCTACACACGAGATACCGGCAGTATTTACCACTGAAACAGACAACAGTCAGCAGCAACCATGGTTTCCGACTTTAGAAAGAAGAAGTTTCTCCACGTCTTCAACTCCTTCTTCGACACTGATGGCAGTGGCAACATCGAGAAGGATGACATCACAGCAGCCATCGAGAGGATCAGCAAGACTCGCGGCTGGAAAGCAGGTGACGAGAAATACAAATACGTAGAAGAGACCCTACTAAAGATCTGGAGCGGCATCCAAGAAGTTGCTGACGCCAACAAGGACGGCCAAGTCAGCCAGGACGAGTGGATCGCCATGTGGGAGACTTTCAACACCAAGCCCTTCGAATGGCAGAACCTGTACTGCAAGTTCGCCTTCACCATTGAAGATGCCAGCAACGATGGATCCATTGATGCTGAGGAGTTCTCTTCAGTCTACGCTTCTTTTGGCCTGAACAAGGAGGAGGCTGTCACTGCTTTCCAGAAGATGGCTAAAGGCAAGACTGAGGTCACTTGGCCCGAGTTCCAGGCCCTGTGGAAGGAGTACTTCACATCCGAGGATGTCAGTGCTGCTGGCAACTACATCTTCGGCAAAACTAGCTACTAAGTATTAGTTAATAGGTTTTTGATAAAAACTTGCTTATTTTTGGACATTTCTTTTGATAAGTGATCTTATGATAAATTATGCATTTATTACGTAAGTAGCGAATTAACTAAATTATTTAATTTACTTGTAACGTTTTATTTGCAAATCACTTTCAGTACCTAATACTCATTCTATTGGTTGGTGGCAATAGGGTTGCTCCTATACCATAATAGGACTTCAACTACCAAAAAGTAAGTGTACAATAAGTACCTACACCACTGCCTTACCCTTTGGGGATTATAGGCCTGACGTTATGGGTGTTATGATTTTTCCCCGTGGCAAAGGCCTCCTATATTTTCCGTCATTTGGATTGGTACGTTCTTGGTTCGACTAGGTGTTTCTTGCAATTTTAGGCATAGACAACAACGGCAAGTTGCAGTGTACTGGGGACCTACCTGGGGTTGTCGTTGCTGAGGAAAAGGGATGAAGCCGTTCGTCCTATATAGCTGCATCTCTTTCCCACAACGAAGAGAAATTATAATCCTGGTATAAGAGGTGGTAGTTCAGTCCTTAACCATAATCTTATCCTTGGTGTCGCTGTCAAGACAGCATTTTAAATCTTGTGGATCCAAAACTTCACTACTTTCAGCGCGTTGTCAGAAGCAGCGCAGAAGACACTTTAACTGCTTCTTTGTGGTCAGGACAGAAGGGGGAACATAGCTAATCGATCCCAATGCTCACTGACCTAATTTAATAGGCCTAGACATCAAGAGCAGTATTATGAGGTTTTGCAATTTCCTTGTACGGCGCTCAATAGGTGATGCTATCATTTAATTATTTTATTTATAAATTTCTGCAAACTGATTGGAATCAACATGCAATGTGCGTCAACATCTAATATATAATCTAGAGTTATCAATTAATAATCACAGTTTGATAAGGTGATTAAGAAAACATGCCATAACGTCACGCTTATATTCTCCGATGTGGTAGGCAGAGGAGTACAAGTTACCAATTTTTTTAGAAAGATGTGGTATGAGTCCCTTGTAAAGGTTTCTACTTTTTGCCTGACTCACGGATCGAACACAGGTCCCATGCACAGCAGGTGCATAATTATGTGATAGACTGTGAGGTAGTAGTCATCCAAAAACCGACGCGTAATTACCGACACCTCCATGTTGCCAAACAATATTTAAACAACATAACATCACGCCTGTAATCCTCGAAGGAATAGGCAGAGGTGTACTCCGTAGTACCCCCATGCGCATGTTGTCGTCCCCATCCAGTCAGTAACCGATAACGAATTCAGGCTCAGGGCTGCAACTGAGAAAGTACCGGTGAAAACCCTCACACTTTATCCGATATGGGTATTGAACCCAAGTTCTCATGTACAGCATGGCGCTTGCGATCACTAGCCAACTGGGAACAGAACTTCTAGTGAGAATTAAATTCACTGACGCAGTATTACAGTCAGAAAAGTGAAAAAAGATTTAAACTAATTAAAATAATTTTCAAGTGAGTTTTCCACAAGGACCGCGGTCAAGTCAGATCCTTGTTAAGATAAAAACGAGGGGCGAACATAAATATCAAATAATTTCACAAAACAGTTGGAATATGGCGGACATTTTTGTTGGAATACGACGAGTGCTAATTACCAGGTGAATTATCGTGTTGAGCGGACGGTACCAAGCTCTGATAGTGTCCGGTGCGAGCTGCAAGCGGTGGCGGCGGTGTTTTATAAGTGCCCATCGAGGCCTATGTGAAATAAAATATTTTGATTTTGATTTTTTTTTATTTTGAGCGGGGAGGAAGAAAGTCACCTAGTTGTTCAAATAGGACATGAAATAAATGTAAAGGTACAGATAGAGGTTTGTCACGTTGTGGAAAAAAAAAACGAAATATAATTGTTTGATGTGTTTGGTTGAATGTATAGCTCGGCAGAATGAATATTCGTAGCGCAGAATTTGCAGGCGCTACCATCATTTTGAGTGGCTCATTTTTAACTGCGGAATAGACTATAAGATAAGAAGACGATGATGAATCACTCAAAATGCACTTGCTGTTCATTTCGTCTTGACTCTGAGGACAAAAAGAAGAATCTGAATCACTGCAAAATGCACTATTTCCTGGACCATCTTTCAAACCTTTTCAATAATTTCTTGTCAAGTGAGCTTCATTTCGCGTATCCCTTGATACGCGAAATGAAGCTCATTTCGCGTATCCCTTGCACCACACCTCCACCGTCCCACTCGAGGGTTACCTGAAGTGGCTTCGCGATATTTATTGCGGTGTTATTACGTGTAATCGCCGCTGAATCTACCTGCTTTATAATGTGATCTCTCGGTTATTAACCCGCCAAATGAAATGTTGCGATGTTGACCTATTTACAGGAGACTCTATTTTCATTTTCATTTTTGGTGGGTGCTCTTGAGGAGGGTTTAATTTTAAGATGTTTTTTAAGGGTTCTTTTGTTTTAAATATACGAGCTTGTTGCTTGCGATTTTCCTGTCTTTTACCTAGTATATTTGAGGGCTTTAATTTGTAGGAACCATGAATGAACATGGATTTAATAAAAAAAAACATTTAATAATTTTAATTTTTTTCTTTGTTCTTATTAATAATTTTGTAAAAATGGTTTATGAACGTGGACGACTATACGAGGATCGAAGCAGGTGACATGAGAAAAAGGCGTGGTTGAACACGCGGGTGGCGGGAGTGACTTCGGTAAGCAAATTGGCTTTGTCTTGCCTTTGGGGCACAGTTCTAACCTAACCCTAATGCCCATTTTCACCAACACTAAGTGACACCTAACTTAATACATAATACCCGTTTTCACCAACACTAAGTGACACCAAAACCTGTATTTGATAAACAAACTTACTCATATACAAATACAAGTATTTTAATGTACATATGTATGTGGAGATGCAATTAATATTTCTGTGTTCTGTGTTATCAATGTTGATAAGCTACCCCGGAGTTACAGCGAAGGAAAACAAGGTGCGAAAATTGCCCTGTAGTGGCACAATACAAGCTAGCATTGTTATTTAATGCAATGCACCATAAGTTCAAACGATGCCGTCACAAATCCTTATTTATTGCTAACTAAAAGTTCTATACTGCAGCTAGTTTCATATGGGCGAGTAATACCATATACAAAGCTATAGGTATATATGTGTACGTGTAGAACGAATCTGTACACGTTCGAACCGTAGACGCGACCAATCCATCACAGATTGATGCCCATAACGTCATGTGGTTTTGACGTTCGACAGTTTTTTGATTTTGGGGTTACGTGTTTCGTGCGTCAATGAATATTATACTAGCACTTCGTCTGTTCTCCACAAAACGACGACGTATGATTAATTGGTTATGGTTAAGACATAAAAGTGCAAGATATTTGAGCGGCAACCATATAGTCGAAGTTGTTGCTAGAACGTGCGGAACCGTTCGTGATGCACCGCGGTTGCACTTCATAGCTCACTGCAGTGTATGTGATCGGGAAGTCGGTGGATACGGCAACTTTTGGTGCATCCACACTTCAGTGTTGCTTCAGACATAGCAAAATTTTGCAAATATTTAGTAATTGTTGCAGAAAATAATTTTTTTCTTACACTGTTTTAAGCTTTCACGGTTTACAACTAAACTTATACTATCACTTATGGAATATCTTCCGTGATTGTTCATTATTTTGAGCTCCCGATATTTCGGCGCTGTTGCAAGCGCCATGATCGCGGGTTGAAATAATGAACAATCACGGAAGACGTCCCGTAAGTTACAGTATAAGTTTGAGTGTTTTCTTGTCCATCTGTCTTACGGCTTTGATATAGAGGTATACAGTTTTGCATTTGACTGTGCCTAGCACTGGTTTTCAACTGGATTTTTTTTTCTGATCAGTATCCAAATCGGGACACTGGCAATCAGGGTTTTCAGGTGAAGACAGATTTCAAGTGTTTTCACAAAAGACCAAGCAACCGTATTATCATGTAATCAAACTCTGCTCAACTTCATTCTAAGCTCTGTGTCACTGCAGGCAATAGCAGTATCACACACGAGCGCTCGCGACGACGACGGCAAGCCGGCACGATCGTGTGCCGTCGGCTCTATTTGCTTTGCTTGACACCGTTCTATGCCTGACATAGTTCGGTTTCTGGATAAATCTGTGTTTGTCTTGTATTCTATGTCGGTCTTAGAGGCACTTTATGTAATTTTGCTGCATGTTTTGTTGGGATTTGGAACGTGCTACAGAACATAACGTATGGCGACTCAAACAATCATGTTTTCTTACGGTCTTTCCATCAGTTATCGGTTAACTTGCTTATTAATTTCATTGCGTGAGCTTGGAACATTATTTTTACTATTTATGCATAGACAGCAGACAGCATAGAGAGAGAAGTGAAAAATAAATATAGACAATATCTAGTGTTTGAGAAAAAGAAGAGAAAAATGTCTGTGTTATCTGCTTAATAAGATTGGCATAATAGATCTCGAACAAAGTCGTATGAGTAATTATACGACTTTTTCACAGTAACAACTCCTGTTTGATTCTGACATAAAACTTCTGGTTAAAATGTACGTAACAAACAATGCATGTGTACAAAAAACAAATACTTTGATGTTATTAAGCAGCTCATTTGTAGAAATTACAGTGGAAGCACTCTCGATACAAAGGGATTATTAAATATAACTCAATATTTTATTCTACTCCCCCGAGTTGCAAAGATGTGTGACAGTTTTGTGCGGCCACGAAAAGAGATCGCTCTTTTCGAGGAAGAATAAGTAGTTATTGGCGGTCGTCTTAACACTTCTATTAGAAATGGAATTATGAGAGCACTCTTTTTGTAATCGTTGTGTATAGATAAGTTACAAAATCAGGCGTTGTACTTTGCGGAAAAAAACATTTTCATTCGCGCCCGAGCGGTCGATGAGGTAACATCTCTTGAGGCATCATTCTCGTGGCAAGGCTAAACATGTGTCGAGTATGGGTTTAGGTTGGCTGTTGCATGATAATTATCGCAATTTCTGCGTGTGCATATATTTGCAGACGACATGGTGGCGCTACATTCTGCGTGCAAACTTGGATCTAGTTTGTTGGAATGAAAACTTAATATTTTACATATTTTTTATTGTTATCTATAGATTTTCGCAAAGTACCTAACGCCTGCATAACTTATCAAACCGGTACTGACAAATTCTGAAAGCGGTTTCGGACACCTCACCGGATACTCACACAAGTATCCGTTAGTATCCGGTAACCGCAGTCAGTCTGCAATCTGTCCGTACCGGTTTGACAGAGAAGGTTGATTTAATTAATATTTCTGCCTCCATGTCAGAGAATACTTAAATGTTGGCAAGGTCGCTTCATCAGGCACTTGCCGCAACGGTAAAGGTAGACTTTGTAAGCGAGCGTCTATAGCGTCAGTGGCGCCGCGTCTGCGACGCCGCGACAGAGTGACATATAGATATTCTATGCAAATGTATCTGTCGCTCTGTCGCGGCGTCGCAGACGCGGCGCCACTGACGCTATAGCCACTCGCTTGCAAAGTCTACCTTTAAGGCGTTCATGCGAAGTGTCCTAACAAAATAAAACCCGCGTATTTCATGGCGCCGCGTCATAAATTCAATGAATATTTGAGCATACGCGTCCCGGCCCACCTGACGTCAGGCCGTCAGTTTGACGTCGGCTCGTTATAAACAACATGCGGGTCTGGGCTGCGAAGTTTTCTTTTTATTTTATCTTTTTGTTGAATACATTGGAAACTATTGGAAATTAGATGATCATTGATACTTGTTTTTTCTTGTATTCTGTTTAACTTATATTATGCCGATACGATTTTATATTAGTAAATACGAGTAACAACGCAGTCAATTTGTTACCATATTATGCTCTGGGAAAACAAGCGAGTGTTAATCATAAAGAAAGTAAGAAGTCGTGTCTCTTGCTGCAACAGCTACCAATTTCTCATCTTTCACCCAAATTACAAATATACGATTCGGAATTTTAATGTTTCATAATGTTTTCGAATATTTCATGTTGCGTGAATGCCGCATTACTAACAATCATAACACATTGAAAACAAACTAAAATCATGGGTAATCTGGCAATCCACAATTGCAAAAATCGAGGACCTGCTGCTCTTTTCATGTTTTAATAAAACATCATCGAGGCAGGTTTGACTTTGGTTTGCCATCCTGCATCATGGGTACCTAGATAACAGAGAAAATAACAATTCTCTTGTTAGGACTTCTTAGGAATGAGGACTTACAAGCAATTCACACACACAACTGTTTTCTACAAAAACATACCTTCTTACTTCACTAAAACAATAATATTAAACCCACCCGATGTCAAAGACACATCACACAACACATGCCTCCCGTACAGGGACGCTCGACGCTAAAATCAAAGATATTTTTAATCAGCACATACCTACTACCCTACTGCAGCACATACCTACTACCCTACTGCTAGAGACTGATTGGAGCTATTCCTTTGATAGCGGATCAAAGCGGCCTGATTACTCGCTAGTTAGATCGACGTACATTTTCACTTGCCTCTCTGAAGGTAGGGACTTGGATATGGGTACGTCGGGATATTTTTGGAGCGGTTTGTGTTACTGTGGTTGGGTGATGTTGGTTTTGGTGTACAGCGAAAAAGAGATTAAGAGGTTCAGTCTAGATGGTAGATTGTCCATATACGTAAGTAAGTAGGTACTGGAATTGAAAAAAAAAACACGTGTAATGAAGTAGCTTAGGTAAGTTGCCTACAGGCTCGTCAACAACGAAAGATAGCGAACAATGGTTTCAGAAACTTTTTTTATTTACCTGAAATAGAGGCAAGTAAATTAAAATAGATCCCGAACCTGCCATTTTTGTTGGAACCCACAACGTACTAGCGTGTGCAACGCTGCTAAGCAGCAAACAATGTTCTCGGACAGAGCCTTATAAAAGTAAGCTCAAAGGCTTAGGTTAAAGCCTTATAAAAGTACCTTAAACCTAACTGGTTTATTTCGTGAAATTAAACGCTTACAATTGAAACACATTTTTATTCAAAACAATTATTTTAATTTACGAGTAAGCACCTACAAAGTTAATAATGGTACTAACCTTGGTCCCATCCTGTTTATCCCGTTAATTGCTTTTTCAGGCGTAAAAATAAGCGAAGTAAACTGTAAAAAAATAAACATTAAAACAAGGTCAGGAAAATAAAAGGGCTTTATTTGCTGAAAACTCCTAACTTGGCCTTAAATGGATTACGAATGAAAATTATAACATATTCGAGTTTATGTAAACCTTCCCTTAATTTTTGACATTAAAAGGCTAATGTATAAAGTATCTCAACTAATTTTCGTAAAGATTCCTTGAATCCCTAACCCACATGATAAGAAAATAAAGGAACTTTATAATGTTGCTTTCAAATATTTTCGTTACTGAGAATTACAAATTCTTCAGTTTATCAAACATGTTTGAAGTTATAAATTAGCTATTGTGGTAATTAAGAAAGTTGATAATATGAATAGCGAAGACATTACGTCACACGCTTGAAAACCATTTGAAAAATCAGATATTGAAACTCCTTGAGGTGCTATTCAAAGAAATTTAGGATACTCTAGAACCGCTATTAAGTCATTAGTCACAAGTAATTTATTTTTAACAAATAACATTGTGTTGAAATTTTGTAAAATTAAATTATAAAAAGGTCAGTAATAATATGTCATGTAATTGTAAATGTTATTAGAAGAAATGTCTAAGAAAAACTGTCATCCCATGTGGTTGTGAAGCAAAATTGTATAAAGATTGACACGTAACACTTTTAAATAAAATTGGCTTTTGTAAGTAGATAACGATTGTTTGCTTTGTTCCGTACCTATATATATCATAAGTATTTTAAAAACTTTTAGTATTATTATTTTTTTCTGCTCCGTTATCAACTCCATCTACATCGTACGTCAAATTCGGCCGACTTCATTCATCTACACGATGGATAGACGTCAGAGTGGAAACAGGCCGATTCTCCCGATTGACGTGAGTCGATAGATCACGGCACAGATTTCAGCAGAGATCGGGTTGATAGACGTCGCTCGTCAACACAGCGATGGGTTAAACTGGTTGGTTGGTAAAGCTTTGAGTTTATATGGATTTAGGACCTCATACATGTATTTACTAACACGGCAAGTAACGCTGGTTGATAGCAATAGTCTCGCCCAGTACACGGGACGGTGTACACCTTCGCCTAACCCTCCGGGATTCACAGGCGTAATGTCATAATGTTATGTTACGCCAAGCTAATTGAGAGAACTTTTCGTCAAATTAGGCCAACACACTGTCGCTAATATTTTCTAAAAATAACTAAATTACGGTCTAACCCAGCTGCCTGCGGTTTATCCTTTTTAGGTTAAAAAGCCCATAGGTGAATATATTAGTAGGAGGCTGTGTTTTATGTCAAAGACCCAAATATATGAGGTTGCGGCAACCGGTAGGGTTGCCAATATTGCCATAGACTCAAGTGCACTGTTAAAATATGTAAAATATTATGGTAACATTATGCAGAAAACTTCCCGCTTGATAAAGGTGCGCTACTTAGGAATTCCACTTTCATTAAATATTGCAAAGTTTTTATTAAGATATTTAAAGTTGCTGTTTCTTTATAAGTTAAAAAGTGGTAGAAGTTTCCTAGTCCGTGGTTAAGAACTAGAATTAACTGTGTTCTTCGTTTAAACCTTGAAAATCTTTTGTTAATTATGCCGTCGGTACTTTCTGATCATCTATCTTCTATACATATAAAATTCAAAGTCCTGACTGACTGACTGACTTATATATCAACGCACAGCCCAAACCACTGGTCCTAGAGACATGAAATTTGGATAGTGTACTCTTTGTGGAGAGTAGGTATCCACTAAGAAAGGGTTTTTCGAAATTCTACCCCTAAGAGGGTGAAATGGGGTGTTGAATTTTCTATGAAACTTTTTATTCTCTGAGTCGATTGACTTGAAATTGTGTCTACATATACTTCAGTTAAAATGGTGAGATACGTGTATCACAGTTTTTCCAAAATCATCCCCCAATTTAATATTCAATGTCCTGACTGGCTGACTGATACATCAACGCACAGGCCAAACCGCTGGTTCTAGAGACATGAAATTTGGAGAATGTACTCTTTGTGGAGAGTAGGTATCCACTAAGAAAGGGTTTTTGAAATTCCACCCCTAAGAGGGTGAAATAGGGTGTTGAATTTTCTGTGAAACTCTCTCGGTGTCGATTGACTTGAAAATGTGCCTACATATACTTCAGTTAAAATGATGAGATACGTGTATCACAGTTTTTCCAAAATCATCCCCAATTTAAAATTCAAAGTCCTGTCTGGCTGACTGATACACCACAGCACAGCCCAAACCGCTGGTTCTAGAGACATGAAATTTGGAGAATATACTCTTTGTGGAGAGTAGGTATCCACTAAGAAAGGGTTTTTTGAAATTCCACCCCAAATAGGGTGAAATGGGGTTTTGAATTTTATGTGAAACTTTTTATTCTCGGAGTCGATTGACTTGAAAATATGTCTACATATACTTCAGTTAAAATGGTGAGATACGTGTATCACAAAATCATCCCCCAATTTAAAATTCCATGTCCTGACTGGCTGACTGATATACCAACGCACAGCCCAAACCGCGGGTCCCAGAGATATGAAAATTGGAGGGTGTATTCTTTGTGAAGAGTTAGTATCAGTTTTTCGAAATTCCTACCCCTTAGAGGGTGAAATGGGGTGATTAATTTTCTGTGAAACTTTTTATTCTCGGGGTCGATTGACTTGAAAATTTGTGTACATACTCTTCAGACAAAATCCAGTAAATCCGATGTCCAATCTCAAACCAACGTATCAATATTTCACGTATCTAATTTAATTGATATAACTTTAAAATAATAATTGCAAGTTATAAGCAAGTACATGTAAATCTATGTATGTATTATAGATAGATACATAGATTACTTATTATTCCAGAAGTAAGATCCCGTAGGCAATTCCCTAACTCCACGCGGGCGAAGCCGCGGGCATAAGCTAGTGCTTAATAATTTCCGTACCCAGTACCGAAGATGTTTTCACAAAAAAACAGTAAAAATACACCAATGAAAAATGAGTCATTGTGTCATAGTTGCATGTAACTTGCGTAAAGTTGCGTACCTAGGTAGTGCCTACTTGAGGAAACCTAAACATGTTCGAGTTCTCTCATTCGATTCACCAGTATTTTAGAACAGCAAGGCCGACACGAAGCAATGATCCGGGTAATATGCGGCAAGTGCCTGTCGGCAGACTTCGTTCGGCATCATCGCTGAATCATGCTCGGCTCGGCACAATTCGAGCTACGTCAAGTGCATTTTACCCAAACGTACATTCGATTCTGCCATCCGACTATTCTGAGTCAAGCCTAGCCGAATATATGTGTAACACTGCTAAAATCAGCTTTGAAGTTCGTTTATTTGGACACCAAAATCAAATCCCTCTAGCACACCGCGGTTCCCAATATACAAAAATTAAATAAAAATTGATTCCATGAATTTCTGGATTTATTTCACGTCCTGCTTACACCACAAAACACAAGCGTGATAGCGTTCCCTGCTCAAAGTCGGCGGGTACAAAATAATCGCGGCGTCACCCGCACTCGCTCCTAAACTCGGACAGACACGCGGATATTGGATGCAGGTCCGACATACACACGTATTTTGATATAAAAATGTGTTACCAAGGCATGGGTGGTAGCGATTGGAACGTTGAGTCTGTAAATCAAACAACGGAGGTCGAAAATAATAAATAAAATTGATCGTAATCAGCGAATCTGAATCGCGTTCCAGAGAAGTAAGTGACAATATTCCTTCGTAAGAATTACATTAACAGCATCTTGAACACAATCAATATGACGATCGGTTTCAGTGCCATTGTTGGTTTTGGTCCTGAAGTATTTAGCGTGTTAAATCTATTACAAGTAAGAGTCTATAATTTTCTTGAGCTTTTAACTCTTCTCATATTTTTATCATGTGTATGATTTCGGGGTGACAACCCCTTCTTAAGTGTACAACTTACACTACACATCTCACACAGCCGATTATTTATTGAATTGTGCGAAATCTGCCGCCAACGAATATTCGCTTTGATGTGACGCAAAAGGATTGTCTTATTTTGTTGCCAGCTTGCCGAGGGCCTGCCTACCGCACTATACTAGCTACTGTGTGCGGAGTGTGGAGTTTTAGCCAATTATTCTTCCATAGAGTGAACTTTACTAGGTTATGCTCTAGTGACACTTACAGGCGCATCCGGCTTTTGGGTTTTATTTTGAGTTTGACAGGAAGGAAGTAATGATAGTTAACATTGATGCGAATGGCTTCACGTTGAATTTGAGGGTTTTTAACGTAGGAGAGTGACGCAGTTTTTCGGGTTAAAGTTTCATGTGAGTGAGTAAATGAAGGCTCCACTATATTTTTTGTATTATGAAGCTTCAAGGTGAAAACCCAGGGTAGGGTGCACTAGTTGTACTTCATAAAACTTCTGTTAGTCTGTTAGACATAAACATTGTTGAAAATATGAAAGAAAGGTCAAAATAAAAAAAACTTTCCTCATAAAATGTCTGCGACGTCCGGTAGGGTTACAAGTAATTATTATTTAAGCCTGAAAAATGTATGAATCAGTTTATGATAATTTGCGCCGTTGACTCATTTATTCGTAAAGCCGAAGTTAAGGCACCCCCTAAACTGACACTTAATAAGTCTTCGCAATTTTAACGAGGTGAAAAGGGGTTACTTAACTTTAGGGGTCGAAATCATACCTAAATAATTAAGATACGCCAGAGAATTATGTTTCCGTTTTTTAGATTTATTTTTGCCGGTTATTGATAAGTGGTGGGAAGCTTGGTAGTAGAGTGTGATATCTTAGGTTTGATTCTGGGGCTGATAAATCGTAACAGTAGAATCAAAACAATTGAACCGCCGTCAATCGAATTTTAAACTATGTATGGAATATTACCTTTTGTCTGCGTTGTTATATTCACATTGATACGTGTAAATTGAAACCATCTAGGTGAGGAAGGCGGTCGACAGAGCGTGCATACCCAGTATTGATTTCAGTCGAAATTACTGTCAGTAGGATCGAAGTAGAACGAAGCGCTCCGATTGATCAATAAAATTTTCATTTCCATTCCGTGAGTATTCAAGAAAAGAAAGAAAGAAATAATACAAGAACAAGCTCGTCGTGAAAGTTAACGAGAGTGAGTTGGGGAGCACGGTTTTTCATTATCAATCATTCATGGAGTCATTCTTCGCCGAGTTTTATGAACTTCCCTGAAAAAAGTTAAAGATGTGGACTTTTAAATGTAAAAATTGTTAAAGTCGCAACTGGGTCAGGCCCATTAAAGAGTGGGAAAAAAATTAAAAATTTTTGCTTAATATTTTTGAAGTTCATAATTAGGAAGGATTTTTATGAAAAAAAAATCTAAAGTTTTTGTCTTAATCATTATAATTTTCCAGCATGTTGCCGGGGTACGGTTTGCTAAGTAACTTGATTTTACATTCGCTTGCAGTTATTGAATGTCTTTAAATTAATTAGGAGCCCATGGGTCGGTTTTAACAATTTACTAATTAAAAAATGCCATTCTAAGCTCTCGAAATAGATTACAAATAGCCTTTTGGGGACAGAATAATGAAAATCCATGACACGTGTTTAAAAACAATTGAGAAACAATGCAAAGTAAACATAAATAGGATTACATTGGAACAAAACGTTTATTATATGATTTTTATGTTGAAAGCATAATGGTAATAGATGAGAGCGATATATTTTTACACGGAGGAGGTGCGATGCGATTCAAGCCACATGTCATGGGCGACATACGAGTACATACGGTTGCACGGGAGCCACGAAACACACGGTTGCTTCACAAAGTAAGTTTCGACGGTAAATAAATTAGTTAATAATCGTCACAACTGCACTGGTTTGTGGCAGAAAGTAAAACGTAAGCCCAAAAAGTCAAAATGCGTCTAACGTTGGGTTAACAGTGTCTGTTTATGAAAAGGTTTCGAGAGTGAGTTTGTTTCTTACCCTATTATAATTAACCTCTCAATACACCTCAGTAGCAGTCCGGAGTCTGTATTTGTGCCCAGTTGATGGCAATAGGCTCGCCCACAATTACACTACACTAAAACATAACTGTCAAAATATGGGTGTACTATAGATGCCTAGCCTGCTGATGCCTGCCTAGTCCTTCTTGGACTATAAGCGTGACGTTATATTATGCTACGGCTCAATAAACTTGCTGGCGGAAAAACAATTTTAATAATCCCTCCTTTCGTGAGATGGCCCTGCTAGCAGCTCACTCGGTGGCCACATACTAAATAGGGCACGCGGTGCGAGGAGGCGCCTGTGATAAATTGCAACAATCGCTCATCTGTCACTGATCCGCGCTGATAGTAAATACTTAGCCCATATCGAGTACAAGCGTGTGCTTGCTATATCGGTGGGGTGCCTAAACTATTGAACTTTTGATCAAAGTTCAATATTAAAGTTATTTTTTATTGCAGGTTTGGAAAACTAGCATTTGATCTAGGTGGTGGAAAATGGTTGGAACTGAAACCTCTTGAACCTACAACCTTGGAACTAAACTAAGTGAAACATACATAATATCCCACCTGTAATCCCCGAAGGGTTAGGCAGAGGTGTACCTGATTACTATCAGGTACACCTCACCCACATTTCGCCAGTTATGTATTTTTTTGAAGTACCATGTAATAGGGGGAGATCCTATTCCCACCAACTGGGCACAAATCCAGACACTGTGGTTGCTACTGAGAAATTCCAGATGGAAAAACCCAATAACACTTTGCCCGACCTGGGAATCGAACCCAGTACCTCATGCTCAGCAGTTGCGCTTGCAACCACTCAACCAACGAGGCAGTCAAACTAAATGAACTTTAACATTATATCAGCCCATGCTGTGTGGTGACTACGACGACTATTTCGAATAAGCAGCCTAAATGAGTTTGTCCACCTCAGCCAACCTTAATACACGCTCAGTAAAATGATCTCCAATATTTTTCATTTAAATGAGCCCTTATTCGGGGAACTTTTCAGATTTAAGTAAACTGTAATATTAAAAACAATAGCCTTCTTTACAAGAGCAGCAAATATTAAGCCTGGCAACAGACCAGAATAAGCTAAGCTTAAGAATAAAAATAACTAGCCTCTAAAGCTCCTTGAAAATATTTGTTTCACAGCAATAAGAGAAAACCGCAGCTTATTCAGCTTAACAGCTTAAACAGTTCGAAGAAAGAAAATCAAACTAAGATTCAAAACTACGATGTTCTTTTGTAGACTTAAAATATCTTCATAAATAGCGCCAAAGAATGATTTTAATTAGTAAATGGTTCCAAGAGGCTCGAATGAATAAGACTCGACCTTGGAAGTACCTTTTTGTTTCAGTACGGCAGTCGATTCGCTGATAACTAAGATTTTCATTATTTGTTGTCGGCGTTTTTGTCTAAAGTGGTGTTTCCTAATTTAAACTAAGTGTTAAGTTAAATACTTTCGCTGTGAGTAAATTAGGCTTGTGGCTAAATAATCACAGCAGGACGGGCCGATTTTCAAGGTTAAGCACCGCTTGCCAAGGTCAGTCGGTGGATGGCTGACCATCCATTACTTACTGAATTTCCTCCGTGACTCGGACAGCAAGTTAGGCCGTTGGTCCCGGCTGTCATTTGTAGACCTTTGACAGTCGGTACAGGTAGTGTAGTGGCACAAAAGTCTTAACCAAGTGAAGTGTGCCGGAGTGAGCCTACGTGCAGCAAAGCCGAATACACCGGTGTACATCTCCCGCTTGAACCACACTATTAAAGCCGAGGACATCGTGGAGACGTGGTGTTCCGACGCTTCCGCGGACAAGTTCCACTGGCCCGCACAAGTGAAGTGATACTAACATAATAATTCTGTATTTACTTCATATATGTTAGTTGATATGGTGTATATTTATGTGCCGTTGTAAATATACAGGGTGTAAACAGACCCTTCACATATCCGTCAACCAAGCATTCTGTACATAACAAATTAAAATCTTTATAAAGTCTATTTTGCCATCGCAAACTTATTTTAATAATATGGAAACCCTTGAATTAAGCATACCAAATCAACAGCCATCGACCATAATTCTCCCGACTCAGATTTACAAAACAAACATCTCAAATTCGATCCGTCGCATGTAACTGCACCCCAGTGAAATTAAACGCAATCTGAGCGCAATATCTTTGACGTGTGATCCGTGCGCGTGACGAATGATGACTGACGTGTGACAGCGCGCGGGCTACGAGGTAACCTCGGTCCCCCCAACCTTCCCCGTCTGTCACACGTTCCGCTATATTAAATTCTTTGAAGTGCGGTATGGAAATGTTAGTGGATGTTTCAAATTAATTTAATTTTGGGATCGGATCGGGAGGGTTGAATTTATAGTTGCACTAATTGGTTTATTTTAAAAGAGACTGTGGCCTTTGTGTTTTACTCGGTGTTTCTTCTCAGAGTAGTCAAATAGGAAACAATAACAATAACACATCTAGTTTCTAAAACTTTTTCTTTTAGACGTATAAAAATGTTTGTACGCACCAACATCCCTACGGACTAAACATTATTTATAATTGACCATTGATTTTTTCTTTAGCTAACTTTTTTGGTCCAGCTAAGTTGATCAATATTTAGCACATCAAAAAGCTAACTTTAACTTTCCTTAATTGCAGAATTCATCATCATTATCTGCCTAGCCTTTTCCCAAACTATGTTGGGCTCGGGTTCTAACCGGATGCAGTTAAATATTGTTCATGCAGCTACGGCCTATCTGACCTACACAACCCACTAACTGGGTTATCGTGTCCAGTAAAAGCTTCGGCTTCGGCTTCGAACACCTTCGGCCTAAAAAAACCATCTTCGAACAAACATTCGGCTTCGAATGCGCAAGAACGCAGTGAAAGAGGCGACGTAGAGCAGGGGTCCATTTTGCAAATTTCTTAAGTTTTTATATATATGTTGTAGTCAACATGATCATCTGCCTAGCCTTTTGGCAACTATGTTGGGGTTGGCTGCACCTGATTATACAGCCCACATAAACTTTTTAATTTGAAAGTAAAAAAATATCATAATATTATTCACTTTTAGTCAATTATTTCTTACGATTATTAGACCTTAGGCTTCGGCCGAAGATTGTGGCGATAACCGATTAATCGGCTTCGGCTTCGGTCAGAAATCGACATATGTCGGACACTTTGGTCGGGCTCCTCTTTTGCAGAAAACAAAGACATAAGGATGATTTCCACCAAACGGCTCGCATCGCATCGGATCGGAACGGATTTTATAATCTTTAAACGATATTAAATCGTGTACATAGTATTTAAAGACTATATTGCCAAGCCGCGCTCAGCAGGTTGACCGCGGGCCTCTACCGCGACAAGCGATCGTAGCCGAAAGTATGCTGCGACACGTGATCGGCGCCGTTCGCCTGTCGTCGTATACGATCGCATGAAATTAAACTAATTGACTAGGCGCAGAAACGGATATGTTCGCAAGTGACGGTACGGGGCCGATCGCATGCGTCGACGTGCTGCCGACGCCGTCGGCTGGTGACGCATCCGTTCGTACCCTTACCGATGCGATGCGATGCGAGCCGTTTGGTGGAAATCATCCTTTACAATATTGCAATTCCCATTCCTTTAAAATCGCCAAAGGCATTTAGAATGCCAACAAAAAGTGAATGCAGCTCCCCTCAAAAGAGTGCTTCAATAAAAACAGTTAATTGCGAATTGGAAATCATAAACTTGAACAAACGAATAAAAACTGTATTGTAACTGCCCACAATGGGTATATAATCCATTTATTTCATTAACTCGTATCTGATTCTACGAGATATCTTTGTGTTGTTGGGCTAACTTGTACTTTATGTTGTTTCAGTAGGATTTAAAGTGCATTGTGAGTTTGAAGAATTGCTCTCTATTGGTCGTCCGCGGTGTTGTAAGGATTTCAACGTTGGTTGAGTCCTAACTTGAGTTTAGTCTTAGATTTGCGAAGAGTTGGATTAAGATCTCAGTAAAAAAGATCATTTGGACTGAGTTCTTACCTTATATTTTGAAGAGGCATCAATTCTTATTTTTTTTAAGAATCCCGTGGAATAATAATTAATAATTATGTTAAATACACGGCACAATGTGGAATTTTTATATCAAGTAAGTAGATATACTTTCCAAAGTAAGTAGATGATTGTAGCTTTGTATTAATTACAATTTTCTAAAAGAATGGCAAAGCTAAAGCAAGTTAAAATATATTTTACGGGGAAAAATAAATAGCAACGATTCAAGAAGCAACTCCACATTTCAAGAAAAAACTTCTTTAGAACTTGCTAATGAGCACACAATTACCTAACTCCAAGAACTGGCAAAAAGCCGAATATTCAAGAATGTAGTAATCAAGGATAAAACTCCACAATTCCCAGATAAAAAATGCCTTAATTCTTCGTCTAAGCCTATTATTACCGTATCCACTATTAACATAATCCAAGCGTTGGCGTCTCGCCAAAACTCTAAACGCGTTTGGCTGTATTGAGATTTACTATCTGAACGGTTCAAAAGTCTATCGAAATTCATGTTTTCGATTGCTCTTATTTCCTTTTGAACGAATATCAACTCTTTGTAAGTGTAATTTAAGTAGAATTCAGAATGGCTAGTTTTATTGAAAAAGTCACAAAAATGTTTGGAGTTTTAGTGGAAAGTTGGAAACTCAACTTTATGTGTGGCCTGTGTGGGTAGTAAAGAGATTTTTTTAAAGAACTCATATTTGTTTACATCTTCGGAAACCAAATTGAGAAAGCAATATAGCTCTGTAGAGAAGAGTTCTCGAATCGAACCAAATTGCTCGCCATTTTTCCTTTTTTGTTGAGCGCTAATTAGTTTCGGTCTCTTTTGAGTCTATTCTAGGTCTGCTGGATATAGTTCTTCGGGTCAATTGACTTACTAACGCTGAGGAGCGAACCTGGTGCCAGGCGAATAAGTAGATTCCTATTTTAAGAAGGTTATTTTTGGAGTATTTTAACATACGAGAGTTAATCCTCCAAAATAAGTTGCGGCGGTAGCAATTTGCTATTTAATATTTGGGGATCAATCGTCTCGAGGGAAGCCAGTACTCGATAAACATTGCTGATGTACTTAATAACCCGTAAGGGTGATAAATTGGTAACGTGTACAAACATATTGAGCAGTAATTAATGTTGCCCTCTAACAGCTTCCGTACCTAAGCTACCTACTAAGTACAAATCCTATCTACAAACGACAAAAAATTCTCAAAGTCAAACCGACAATCTTGATCGGTATACCCGCAACCCTAAAAACTTGACAAAACCAGACACTCCAGCACTTCCAATCCGATGGTCATTTATCAAAAGTCCGATAAAAATTCTACAAAAAATTCACTTCGTTCAATGTCGTCAATGAATGGCGAACACAAAGCCCTCTCAGATTTATTTCCACCGCGGCAACTAACGACTAACGCAAACCAATTACGAAGGTAATTAAAAATGACTTAGCTGATAGTTAGGCCAGATAACCACACTTTAACTTTATTTGTTTAAGTCCACCGTAACTGGAAAAAATGTGTTTTCATCTGGATTACATTGTAGGCCGGGAGCCAGGGGAGATTGCGCAGTCACTGTATATAGAATACTGGTATTCTGCTGTATCTGGTTAAACGAAGCCGACCCCAAAGCTGATTGGAAATAGGCTAGGTTGATGATTAGCTGGGGTACATTTTCCATCTGAACATCAGAAATAAGGAAACAAGACTCAATTATACTGAAAACCAGGATAAGTAAAGTTCAGCTTTAACGGGTTGATGTATTTAGATCACTTATTTAAGTGATTCAAATCACAAATGAAAACACTGTTTTAAGCTTTCACGGTTTACAACTAAACCTATACTGTCACTTACGGGATATCTTCCGTGATTGTTCATTATTTTGAGCTTCCGATATTTCGGCGCAGCGCCATGATCGCGGGTTGACTGGAGAATGCGGGTGGATGGAAATTTTTTTTTTAAGAGCAGACGAATCTATCTATCCTCTTTCTTTGTCACGGAAGATATCCCGTAAGTGACAGTATAAGTTCACAAATGAAGAGTTTCTTCAACTATTACACTTCATCACTTTCCAACTAAGTTTTTATTTACATGATCACATCTCTCTGCAATTCAGTGATTGAAATTATGACAGAATTAAATACCTCTTCAAAATCAATTTAATAGATACTTACATAAATGCTGACAGGATATAAATTTTATATCCTGTCAGCATTTCTGTAAGTATCCAGTAATAAGCCATGACATGAATATGAAATAACACGAATATTATTTTACATAATTTTCCAAACCAAGCATAAAACTACAGTTTCTAATTACAAACTACGACTGATTAATTCAATCAATCAATCAAAACGAATCAAAATTAATGCTGTGAGCGCGCATATCATTCACAGGTCTATTATTCAGCAATCATCAATCGTTGGCACAATTAATGATTCCGTCAGATCCGCTCTTTGTTTCGCTATTTCGTAAATTAATAGTTGCCTGTCTCTTGGTCTATGCGGTACTGCGGCCCGTAGTCAAGTGATGGGACACATCGAGGTGAAGTAATCGAACGGTTGGGTATCGAGTAAGTTTGGGGGATGCTCATTTGTCGCTGCGGTACGAGAAGTTACCGGGCGACTGTTATTCAGAATGTTGCCGTTACTCAGTACTGGTAGGAAGTAAGTGAAATTCAGCGTCAAATGGGCACGAGTAGTTTCATGTTGAATTAACGTGTTTAAATGCATTAATTTCTCATAGCCCAGTCTGGATTTGTGCTCGGTTTATGGCAATAGGCTTGCTCCATATTACCTACATGGGACTCAAACATAACTGGCGAAACATGTACTATGGGTACGCCCTTACCTAACACTGGGTATAACAGGCCAAATGCTTATGTAACTATGATCCTCATAGCATAGTATAGCTATCTAGCTAGTATTTTGAAAAGCGTCCAAGTGTTAAAAAATGTGTAGCTCCATTTTTTTGCACAACTAAATATTCATGTTCAACGTTGAATTTGAAATCCATTTTTGACCATCAATTCGATTAGACTCGATTGCCATTCTTCGTCACGTCACTGGCTCTCATGACAAATGGCCGGCTGCAGGGTGCTCCGTTATAATTCGTTTTTAACCGTCGCACGTCAGCGGCTCGCGTACCTGCCACAATTTATATACAGGCGGTTTTTATATGAGCAGACTTTTAGAAACTAAATAATTGTAAACTTATACTGTCACTTACGGGATATCTTCCGTGATTGTTCATTATTTTGAGCTCCCGATATTTCGGCGCTGTTGCAAACGCCATGATCGCGGGTTGACACATGGCGCTTGCAACAGCGCCATAAGTTTAGTTGTAAACCGTGAAAGCTTAAAACAGTGTTTAAATAATAGTAGTCAATGTTATTAAGTTATTATTACATTTTAATACTAATTGACTGATTGCGTGTCTGATGATTAGTAATACTTAATTAATAATACGTAATTTGTTTAGTTTTGCATCTTGCCTGAAATAAATGATTTTTTTTTTTTTTTTTTTTTTTTTTTTTTTTTTTTATTTATTTATTTAATACCCCGGGACTAGGTTGTGTATGTTAGATAAGCTCCCTGTAAAATACTAGTATTCAGCTGAACCCGGTGAGACTGCAAGCCGACCCCGACATAGTTCGGGTTAATAACTGAAAATGTGTTATTAGTTAGCCCTCGTCCTATCTTAATAAACCTATCCACAATATTTCCATACGAGTGCATTTATCCGAAAATACACCTCAATCCCTCCAGGGACCGTAGTCACGTAAACTTACTCACGTAGGCTTGCAAGATGCAAGCCGGACCACTATCGTCGACCCGGACATCCGCACGCACCCTGTATACAAAGGGCGAGTACAGGGTGTTTGAAGAATGATGGTGGGACACGCGATCGCTTCATTTGCCGGCCCGCATCCCGCGACAGAGCGGGACAAAAAATGTTAAAAGAGAAAGTGAACGCTTTTGCGTATTTTAATTATTAGTTTACAAATTGCGTGTTATGATGTAAATTGGTAGAAAAACAACGTTGGATAGCAAAGTATGGTGGGAAAGTTAATTTGTTTAGTTTTGTATGTGACCATAATTTATGCAATCAGATGTCTAAACCATGTACTTACGTGTATACACTGCTCTAAAATCGGACAACGAAAACATCTTGAGGAAACGAAATGTTCTAGAACCAAAAAATCGAAGACATTTGTGACAACCATCAAATAGAACTGAACCCGCGTAGTGAATTACAGTCCAATCACTATCATAGAGAGAATGTCTGTGACCCAGCAGTGGGCACATTACGGGCCGCTTACGCATTATAGTTTTACATATTATGAATGGAATGCTAAGTGGTTGTTAGAATGGCGTTTATTGCCTTCTTCAATTTTAAAACAAAAAAGCTTGACAAAGACGGAAATCATATTTTAATTTACAATGGGCTGATTCCTAGATTAATATTTATTTACCTTAAAAATAACAGAAGTAGCATTCGTATTTATAAACAATTAGATGGGACTAGAGGGCCGGATACTCGGTCGTAGACAAAATGGATGCAATCTACAATGCATGGATGGAGTTCAATTTGAAATTTAAAGCGGCATCGGCAGTGGCCTAAGGGTAACGGTTGGGGTACAGACGGATGCTCGTTCGAGTCCGGATCTGTACATAGGTGTAGGTATATAGTGTGTGGATATCACAAAGCACTTAGAGGAAATTCAATGAATTTAGTTTCGGGATTTGATGACCAACAAATCTATTTGTTAATATGATATTAAAATGTTTAGTCGGCGGATTAATGATAGATGATAAGACAGGGGCTTATTATTATTTGTCAAAATAAGACAAAATTGACACATTTTCACGACAGGTGCTGTTTTATAAAATGTAGCAAAAGCAGTAGAGAGATCGTAGCGGCAGGTAGCACTTGTAGTTTTTGCTTACAGGCGCGACAAACCATTTGAAGGCATGAGTTTATGGGTGTAGGAATTTACATATATAAAACAGACTTTCGAAGAGACTTGTAAAGTTGTCGGATAGTCTGATTATCGCATGTCACCTGTAGTCGAACTGTTTTATTACATAGGCATGTAATTCGTTCCAAAGGACCAATAACCAGATTCACAGCATGAGCTGATGCGTCATAAGGACACGACTTGGCAAATTATAATTTATTTAAATAAACCTATTAAATATTCCGGAGTTGTCCGCGCGTCCTTAACAAAAGTTGTGTAAAAATAAGATGGCGGAGCAAGATTTATTGCTCATGTTCTTGCCAAGAACGCTGTGTGTCTTGCAACTTCACGTCACTTATGGTTAAAGAAACTGTAAGTTATGTGAAGAATATGATTTAATTTTCGCTCACTTTTATGTTCGTGCGGAGAGGTAAAATAATATTTTATCATAAAAACAGCTGTTTTTTCAAGGTGTCATTTCGTTTTTTTGGTACTTATATAATAATATTATAGTCGTACGCGTAGTGAGTTTTAAATTTTTTAGAACACGTGAGTAAGATTTTTTTAGTGATTTTTTTGCTTTTAATCTGAACGCATGTTCATAAAAATAACTAAGGTTATCTGGAACATTCCATTATTAGCATAATAAGAATAAGTCCACCTTGGTACCCATTGAAAATTACAATATTTTAATAGAGCTATGTAACAATATCGGTGAACAATAAAGTAGAATATATTTGTCTGTTTGAATTGACTCTCTTGGAAACGGTCTACAAAAACATTTATTTGTAATTTCATTACTCAAAACTCACTGCATACAAAGTAGTCAAAGAGAAAGAGTACCACTCTCATCTTTCATCTATTATAACCCAGGAGCCTCTCAATACACGGCTCTTAAAAATTTGTAATACCATCACACTGTATAATCTAATGAAAGCCCCGTATAAGGCTCTGGCTCTTTGAGCCATGGGCGCCCAGTGTGCCCGTCGAGTGTTCCCGACGCTGGGATAATAGTGGGCATGGCTCACTAATAGGGTCACGGCTTCTATCGCAGACCGGTCGAGTTGAAAGCGCTTTATAATGTACCTGGGTGTACTGCGTTTTTAAAGGAAGGTATTGATTGGGTACTCCCTTTCTTCTCCTAAAATTGTTTGTCCGAAAATCATTATCCATAACACGTATGCTATAAACTTCAGTAACCATAATGTTCAAAATCCCGAAATTGTGTTTAACATAATATCTTTAGTTCTTAAAGTATTCTGTCATAATATCGAGTACTATAATAATTGAATCTCCTAATTTTACATGACCTAAAGTCATATGTCCTAAGTATTGTGTTAAATAATGTGTATTATTCCGAATGTTCATTTATAATAATTTTTTTAGTCTAAAACATTTGCTAAAAATTAGGTTTTAGTGACAGAAACGAATCGCTGTAAATCCGACTCCACGCAGTCTTGTCTGCTCTACCCCTAGAGTGTAATTTAAAATCGCGTAGGCGTGGAGGGGCGAGGCGGCCCGCGAGTTGAGGAGCAGGTGGTTGTAACACCACCGCAGCTTCGGCTTGCTGGCCGGCTTTGCCGGCCAGCCTCAGCCGCGGCGGTGAGCGTTAAACTCATCTGCGACGATAAACTCGCGTGGGACCGCCGGAGCCCCGCAGCGCCGGAGCCGTGACAGAAACCATGCCTGCTGCATGTTGCATGCTTGCTTGCATGCTGCATGCTTGCTTGCATGCTGCATGCTTGCTTGCATGCTTCAGCCTTGCTTGCATGCTGCATGCTTGCTTGTATGCTTCAGCCTTGCTTGCATGATTGCTTGCTTACAAAAACCACATGTTCACAATCAACTGCTTTATTGAGTACATGTATAATATATTTATTTATGTATAATAAAAAAATATAAGAGAGAGAAGTTCATAGCAAAAGCTTTGTTATACAAATTTGTTCTAAGAATATTATTATTATAAATAAACATCATGTAATTTGAATTTAGGACTTATAACTTTTATTGAAAACGGTTTTATGTCTTTTGTATGTTATTGATTGTAATATTTATGACAAACGGATTTAGAACATATTATATTTAGGGATTTCAATTTTATGGCATGTGATATTAAGTTCGGGTAAGTTATCATTCGGACAAATGATGATTAGGATAAAAAAAGTTATGGCACTTTAAATTATGGATAAAAAAGTTAGGTGACACAATAGAGAACCATTGATTGACGTACTAGTGTTTTGTCCTTAGATCTGTGGATACGATTGGATATTTTTTTTAATACTGTCGTAAAAAGTTTTTGGGGATTAAAAGTACTTCTGTTGTCGTCTATCTCTTGAGCAGTTATGATGCGGATACAAGAAAAAAACTAACGTTAACATGCATAAATTATGAACTCTATAACGCTTTGTTATACGGGCACTTTTCATTTAATGAAATGTTTTACTTAACAGTAAATAGTTTCCAAAACATATTAGGTCGTTTCACTTAAAATCTTTACACACATACTAAACTTTTAGCACACTTTATAATTCATCATCATCATTTCATTCGAAAGATGTCCACTGCTGGACATATGGGCCCCCCAAGTGTCGCCACATGGACCGGTCCCGTGCGACTCGCATCCAGCGGATCCCCACTTTATAATTAAGATAGCATTATTAGCTTACGTAGCAACCACCATACCATAAAGACCATGGTTATCACTGTAAACATATGTCTTAGTATTAACATATTATTTCAACTAGGAACAAATGATCGGAAAAAGCTCATACACACATGCAAGGCGAATAGTCGTGTTTTAAGCAAGCTTTAGGTAACCGGTAACTCGTGAGTCAGCTGGGGCAATTGGAGACAATTGGTTACCTAATTTTTATGTGCTTGTGCAGTGAAAAATAATAAAAAGTTTAATTGACAAAAGTAATACTCGCGTTTCTATACGAATATTATAAGATATAAATAATTATGTTTGGATGTAGGGGGTAATCTTTGGAACTGCTGATCCGATTCCAAAAATTCTTTTACTAACGGGAAGCTACATTACCCCGGAGCATCATATATATTTATAACGTTCCCGTTGGATAACTTCCGACTATAACGCGAGCGAAAGCGCGGGCCAAACCTAGTTACAAAAAACACAAAAAAGTCCTTGTTAGTCTACTGGTTATCTTTACACAGTGTCATTACCTCTAAACATGACGTCACTCACATACACAGCCTCCCTTCTCAAAAACCGCCGATTCACTCTCTTCAGAAGGACCCGTAGGACACGCGAGTTGAACGCTTCACCGATCAAAAGAATCTTCTCATCGAGTTATTTGGCCCTTCGCGTTATCTGGTCCTTTTAAATCCTTCGGTCAACTTTATACGTTCCATGATTTGTAGTATTATTGCGTGTGGGGTCGGTATTTTAAAGGAGGTCATAAGGATGTATAGGGTGTAGTGGAAGAATATAATAAGGGTGGTTTTGTTAAGGCATGTTTTATGAAGACTTCATAGTGTGTTTGAGTGTCTTAGATGTCTGTAGTCCATAAGTGGTGTCACAGTTAAACGATTGCTTCTTGAGTTGAGCTTAGGAATGAAAACAGTCATGATTGTGTTTTTTTTATTATTTATCTAACCTATAAAATGTTTCCCTTGGCCTGATATAGAATGCCACGACCGTTAAATCCGCCTATGTACTAATACACAAAGTAATACGTTTGAAATTTGTAATAACTTCCTAATGTGCACTAAATAGCTGTTTTGTTAAGCATCGTCCATATAGGCGTAGCGTATAGGTTGCTTTAGGCAGATTAACCTACCACCAATCAACAATTTCCCAACGTCACAAGCTCCATGCAAAACATGATTGCATATGCTGTCCCCGGTAATTGAAACTCCTACCTTTCAGAGATAAGAGGCGTGACTCCATTGTTCCCCTCTGTCACATAATCCTTAATTGTACCAGCGAGTTAATACCTTAGGAACAATAGCCCACTCTAGCCTACTATTGCCCACAATAGCCTGCCACCTCACAATCATTGGACTAACAAGTGCACGCACAACCCTAAGTGAAATTAAAGCGGTCGGCGTAGCACCGTAGCAACGTAGCTCGTAGCCCTCGGCTACGGTGCTACGAGGTTTCATGTATGGTAGTGGTGTTTATTGCATCAGTAGCTTGAATTTGAATAATTTGATGCGTGGATTGGTCCTTCTGGTCACAGAATGGTCTGAAATTTTGAAGGTACACGACAAAATAAAAAATGTGATATTTTTGTCTAGAAATGAACAGAAATATTATTTACCGTCTAAACTATCTGTAATATTCGAAGATAGTGTGTTAAGATTAATAAGGGCATATTCAGCGACTCGAGTGATTTTCCCACAGTCGCAGTCATAAGACGTGGTTAGCCTTTATTTGTAGAAATAAAATCGTTAATGTAAAAAATGTTGTCAATAATGAATTCATTACATAACTATTTATAGATAACGGAAGTTTATTAGCCAACTAATTCACAATAGACCTTAACATCACGTCACGTCTTTAGTCACCCAATCTAAACTTGTCCTTCTATGCGAAACCAACGTTATTCGGTTCGAAGGACCAAACAAAACCCATCGATACGTACCAACACAAAGTACCAACTAGTTCGTATTACAAAACTTTTTACGATTTCACTTCAACTTTCTGGCCCATATGGTACCCCCATAAAAGTAACGGGTGTTTTACATAATTTACTGTAAGCCCTTGCATACTGGCCGGCCCCTAGATTATTAGGCTACCGGCGGCAGTTTGATTTAATAAAACTATTATTTACTATAGTTTATTGGTGCTATTTTCTATGTAAAGTTTGGTGGTTGAGTGTTATCGGCATGGTTAAAAATGTTACTTTGTTGTGTAACAGTTTGGCCATGACCTCAAGTAATACGCATGTTGCGACAGTGCCTGCGGAGAAAATGTGTATTTTAAATAAGTATTTTGAAGCTTGCCACGATTCACTGCGATGCAACTTGCGACGTGTCGTCATTTATACGGAGATAGCTAGTGAAACTCGCGCGTGTCGCTTGACTTGAGGTCGCGTCGTCTGAGATCGTGGACGGAACTTAAATGGTATTGGTTGAGTCGTTAGTTGGTTGGTTGTTGCATGTCGTGCTTGCAATTTTGAAGCTGAATAGTAGGTAATTTTTGGGAAGCTTTATGATTGAATATTTTCATTTGCGGGCGGTTATATTTGACAGTTAAGCTTCGAACTTACCAGCTTAAATTCCTTCGCGGATATTATTTTTTATTTTTTTGACACCTTAGCACTAACAAGATCAGACTGTCAGACAAACTTAATACTTTTGTTCTATTTTGTTTAGCCCCGAGTAAATAAAATAAACATTTTAATTGTTTTTTTCCTGGTATCCAATTCCGAGATGAGATACTGTTCTTATAAAAGACAGTAAACACGTAGATCTCGGTTATAAATAGATCCTATTTCTGTTTGTTACTGCAGATCACGATAGATAGATTGGTGAATTTGAACCTACGTACATAAGCGATGTATTGGTAGAAGCAGTTTAAATGACCATTTGTAAAAGCCTCGTGACCCATACTTGACAATTCCGTCCAAAAGACCGGTTGAAAAAACTTCGCGTTAAGGAAGATAACGAGAACTTGTGTGTAATGAACCGAATAGAGCGAGAGCGTCATCTGTCACCTCGAGCAGGGACTATTGACGCGTCATTAACACATCACTAATGACACTCGATTATCCGTCTTCATTTACACGAAAAAATCAAGCGTGAAGATATCTTCTTTTACCCTTTCTTACAATAAATGGGTTCATTATGACCCATCCGGGAGTGCAGGAAAAAATAGAGTGCGTCAACCGGTTATCATCCCGCGCGAATTGTAAAAGTCAACACAGGAAAATGGGTGTTTTACCCCTGTTTTCCTCCCTTAAGTGGCTCACCCAAGTAATATAAGGAAAAAAAACCTCATAAATACGGGGTTACTGTTAAAAGATTAAAAATGATCACACTATGGCAATGACCGTAGCATTGCAATTGACCGCATCGCACCACGTGAGAAACGGAACTTCCTATCCCTATCTCTGCCCTACATACACAATTTCCCGCTTCCTAGTTATCTGCGTCCTTGTCTGTCGCGGAAAACTGTAAGGGCTGATTCCGATGCTTCAGTTTACGTCGCGTTGTTGCGGCGAGCAGACGTGTAGGGGGAGGCGATCTCGACCCTTCGTGTTTCTCTCGCGAAGTATTTGCATAGTAAAGTGCGTAAGTTTGCAAACTGTGGAGATATTTGAAACTTGTAATTTTTGTTGGATTTAATAATTATTTTAGTTGTTAAGACGGTGTGGTGGTATCGTTTATGGATGTAGAATGATTTATTATTATTGTGTTCTTGTATTAAGTGATGTGAAGTGACTCAGTTTGAACATAAGGCTTTTGTTTTTAGTAAGTATTCAAATGTACTTGTTGTTTTTTTATTGTTAATACTTTACAAGAAATTTAATTTTTTTTTTGTGTTGGTTTTTTAAATACTCGGGACATTTATGTACATTGACAAGTAGTTAACTCGATCATTTGACTCTAATACTTTTATGTTAATTTTATTTTATTATAGTTACTGGTAACCAATAAAATGTTAGAATTATGATAAAATGTTGACCAATATTAGAGTATATTGAGATATATGAGTGATTCATTTTTTTTTAATTTCCGTTCATGAAAGTTTCTTTATTTCTTCAGGTCGATTCCATTTAAAAAAAAAGGCTTTTACGCGTGAAAACTATAATTTCCATTGGTAATATTTTACGGTGAATAAATTTGAGATGACCTATTGTGTCTTTGACCGTGAACTGCAACAAGAGGGTTAGGTGCTCATATTATTCAAACATTCTTTGGTCTTTGTAGTCGTATTTCCTACATCATTAAATTATTTGGTCCTTTCTTTGAACTCCAGTGTTGCTAGTTTGCCATAATTTACGTCATGAGTTCAACATTCTCAATCTTCAAGATATAGGGTAAGGTTCACTTGTCTGCTTATCCTAAAAAAGAAATCACGGTCATTTAAAGATTTCTCTAGTGATTGAATATTAGAATTTACTTTTCAACAGTGGAAATTACCTTTTATGTTATTATGATTGTTCGTATTAAAGTTATTTCTGGATTTTCTTATTCATATTTTTTTAGGAATATACTAACAACTAACAATATATTAACTTAACTTAGAGGGTGAGAAAATACCTGTTATTATAAGAAAGTAGACTATACTGTATTAGTGATTGAAAATGCTGTATGAATTGTTTATACATAAAAAAAACTTATGGATCTTCTTGTTTATATTTATTCTAGGAATGTAGAGACTGCGAGGGTAAAAAATACCAGTCGTTTATAAGAAAATAGACTACAGTATAAGTAACTGGAAATTCAGAATGAATTGTTTAGTTTGTAGTATGGAAATTAAAAATATCTTCGTAAAGAAAAATTTCTTCTACTAAAACATCCGACATCGTGTATACTAGGTTCTTGGAACTTTTTTATATGATATGCTAGACTTGTCTTTGTCCAACCTAAGACTGAAAAGTGGGGCTGGTGTCGTCTTACCTTAAAATACTGTGGCAAGACATGTATGCTACTGGTTCACAGAGTTTCTCGCTCAATTCTTCACGGTATTAGGCAATACGTGGTTGGCATAGTGATGATGTCCTTGACATTGGATAACTTTGGTCTTTGTCGAGTCCACACGACATGTGATATGGTTACGATTATTTTTTTTTGGAGAGATGGGTAGGGATAACTGTCTAGGTCGCTGATAAAATATTTAGAAATACCAAGTGGGCTGTAGTGGTGTGATAAAGTCTTATTCCCCTCCTTAGTCATAAACGCGAAATAAACTCGCAACCAGCGTGTGTGTATGACCAGATGTATGAACGTGGACGAGGCTAAAGAGGATGTAAGGATCGTAGCACCACAGAACACCACCTGGTGTTCTGTGGTTTCTGCCTACCCCCATTGGAAAAAAATCGTGAGTTTATGTAAGTACAAACATCCGATTAATTTTTTTTTTTACGCGTTTAGTATTATCAAAAAGGAGGATATTGCTACTCTTTACATATGGGCTGCCTTTTTATTAATATCCACTACTAGATTATCGTCATCAGCCTTTTTACAAATAAGTTGGCTGCCACTTAAACCGGATAAAACTTATTTTTTTCAATTTTACATGAAGCGACAGCATGTGATCTCAACAAGTTAGGTGCTGCAATATTCCTTAACGAAAACCACTGCTAGACATTGTGTGGTAGCGTTTTCTACACAGGTATCCCCACAACAATTTAGTTTTTTATGCCCACAATTCTCAGGGCCCCTAGGTGTACGCTAGAAGCCTAGACAGTAACTATCTAATACATAAATAAACATTAGTTATCGTAGAAGCGTATACTTTTAACAATTTATTATTAATGCCTAAGTTCCGCCGACATTTTCCTTGGCGCGGTGATAAATTTCGTTCAGAAATTTATGAATAGCGTACATAGTTCTAGATGAAACTTAGGTTTCAGTAACAAAATTGTTGTTTTAATTTAATTATTTATGGAGATAAATTGTTTGTATTTCATTCTTTGGAGTTTTGCCAGCTACGGAGAAAGTATTTTGAAAAGGAATTTTATCTAAGAACTGAATTCATTTGTTTTATTTTACTGGATTTCGGTTTCAGACGTTAGCGTATAAAGTTCGGTTTACATGGGTACAACAATTTTCAATTTGTTTACTAAACGCATTGGTTATGTCAACAATCTTGAACAGCGGTTTACTATGGCAGCTGTTTGATATTGCCGACTGAAACACAAACTAAATGATTGTACCCCAACATAATGTTCCTACTGCATGATAGCCTAGTGCTGTGACAGTCGTCGGACTGCCAAGTCATAGATCTCGAGTTCGAACCCAAGTCACGCACCTCTGATTTTTCGGATTCAGTGCGTATTGTATACTGTCTTATCACTTACTCCGATGAAAGAAAACATCGTGAGGAAACCAAACCAACATGCCTGAGATATATATCTTGACGGCATGCAAAATCAGACGCCCTTGGGTAGCATAAAAGTCTGATGCCAGGTGAGACACTAACCACACGAAAAAGAAGAAGAAGAACTGCATGGGCACACACATACTCTCCGAGAAGCCGTGGACCGTAACTCACCATGCAGGACCAGAGCAGGTTGCATGTTTTTCTTCACTTTTATAAGAGCAACTGAAATGATTTACACAGATTAAACTGCCTGTCTGGTATCGAACCTAAGACTTACAACCAGTAAGTCGCGACCGTTTTCATTGAGCCACCACCGCTCCACTGAACTGAATGTGTGTTATATATATATATAGATATCATATTAATCCTAAATGCTACCATACCACGTCAGACACCGAACAACATCCAACCATCACACTAACACCAAACGCGATATTACGTACCATGTGAGTTACCTACGTAAGTTCAGTTTCAAGTCATCGTTTCACACCATCCCGCTATAGTGATCCCCGGAGGGATTGTCACAGTTATAGAGTTGCCGGTTGAGGTCGTAATCCACGACTTCCTTTTAACGATTGACATGTCATTGACATTGACATTGTCACGAATCCCTATGGTCACATATATACGTTATTTGTCTTTTTACAGCTTTAACTTGGCTCTATATTTTAACATTCGCTTTAAAAAATAAAATAATTAATTGTTTATTTGTGGGTGCCGCTATGTACCTCTGTTCAACCCTTCGGGGACTATAGGTATTAGGGACTAACCACACTTATTCAGCTCTGTATAATCGTTGTTTTGTATGGACAAGAGCTGAACAGAGCTGAATAAGTGTGGTTAGTCCCTTATGGTATTTTATATGTTTCATGGAAAAAAGTAATTAATTGATAAGATAAGATAAGATAATTTATTTGTGACGTTTTTTAGAAAAACGGATGTAACAAAATAGCATAATGCTGGACCACTTTTCGTCCACGTTGCCTTACAAAATTAGAAAAGATGTTGCAGGAGTTGGTACTAGCATGCTTTTAACCCTTTGACACGTATAATAATCTGAGAATCGGGAAATAATGCCAAATAGGCATAGGTATTGTTGGAAAAAAATAAATTTCACTTTTTTAAATAACAAATTATGTTCTTTGAATATTTAATGAGTGATTGATAAGTCTTTAAATAACCTTTGTACAACAATGGAATACGTACCAGAAACTCATTATTTAATTAATGAGCTGAAAAATATTCCCTTTGCCTTATAAAGGGGTGTATTAAAAAACTTAGATCATCAAACACGGATTCCTTCTACCAATCATTGATACAGTCAGCTTAAGTCCTTTGTTTCCTCAATCATGCCTATCCTGAGGTGGACTAGGTACATCATCATGAAGTCAGTTATGACGACTTGCACTACATCAGTTAAAGCAATGATTTAATTCAAATTCCACAACAACCCTCAGAGAAACAGCACGCGGCTCGTAACATAAGCTCGATGAATACAAAGCAGCTTGCCGAGGACTCGTCGGTACTTTGGTAGTATCCGTTATTCGATACAGAAGCCGCACCGCGCAGACTGTATTATTTCCCAGCGACTGCCAACTTCGACCCTCTCTAGTAATTATAATAATTTGTATGCACTTATCTGCATGTCACCTTTTTAAAGTATGTATTGGTGTTTTTTGGCAAGGGGGTGTGCTTGTGGGGGGGGGGTGTTGGCAATGTCGTATCGTGTTATGACGTCATTATTTTGGCGCCAATACGCGTGTTATTGGTAGCTTGTAATGATGTCTCGCTTAGGCTTTGTACAGACTGGGACAGGAAATAACTTATTACCACGCCCGTTTTCCACGAAGGTTTTAAAAGAAAAAAAAAAACCTATAGTACAGCCATGTTTCGCCAGTAATGTTGAGTCCTTGGGATCTTTTCCCGATCCGGGTACTGAAACTAGAACCTCGTGCTCAGCAGTAAGTAGCACTTGCAACCACTGAACCTATGAGGCAGCTAAGACAAGACTGTTAGGTGAAAGACAAGTAGATACTGTCCCACGCAACGATGTAGCTTCAACACGCGACAGTTTTATAGTCAAAGTTGTCAAAATGGTCTTTATTTGACTCAAAGAAAGTAAAATATTATTGTTACAAGTTACTACGAATATATCCTGCAGGACAAATTCTGTTTCTGTGTCTGTTGGAAATAAATAAACTCGGTCAAAAAACTCGCTAAAGATATCCACACAAATACACCCGAGAAATAAAGTTCCCTATAAGCAACTTATAAAACTTCCTTATCTAACTGATCTGACAAGATTATTTAATACTTAACTGTGGTCAGCAACTTTGGGTCGACAATTTATATCCAAAAGAAGTTAACAAACTACTAATGATCCGTAAACAATGAACTCCGTAACAAACAGTATCAAAAAACATTCAAAACCTCAAACGAAGCCCCACAAGTGATTGTAAAGTCATGTTTACACCGAACTTATTGACTTGTATTAATAAAACAATAAAGCTTATTAGCTACTACCCTAAGACTAGAGGGGTGCATCACACGCACGTCTTCCACTCGATTACTTATATCGATTAACTGCACGCATTACGAGTATCGATTCTTTTTGGGATAGCGTGACGTGTGGTTTCAAGATACGTCCCTAGTAATTTTCGTGGACATCGTGTGTAGGGTGATTTAGGGATGCCCATTAGCACTTAAACATTTCATGCCAGTTATTTAGGTCAGGCATCACATCTAGGAGTACAACAGTAACATTGATTTTTATTAATAACTTTAGTTCTTAAAGCTTGGATAAGGACACTTCAAAATTGACAATATTCCATCACCATACTGGGTAGACGAATTGGTGATTTTAAGTTTATGTTTTATCGAGTGCATTGGCAGACACTGCTGCCCATCGCTGGGCAGTGGTGTTTTTTGTGTGTTGATGAAGTATTAATCCATTATGGCCACAACAACTCATTCAAAAAGTAGTTAAGACACGGAAATAAATTGTTAAGTAAATTCACCACCAACTTGAAAAGCCCCTATATTCAACTCCCAGTTGTCATTTTTACAGTTGTATTAAATGTCATAGACGCGGCAAACTAAAGGCAGGCATCAATTTGCTTAACAACAAATTTACCTGACTTTAATAATATTAAAGTAATAATTATTAAAGTCAATTAATATTATTTACGTTGATACTCACTATCTGGAGTCCTTTTACCCAAACCAGGAATATAAATAAGATAAAGAAGACACCACCCACAGCACTAACACAGGGGTGCAACCACACGTACGGCAACGCTGCGTCGTCTTCCACTCGATTGCTTCGAACGAGTAGGTATCGATTATCTGCACGCTTTCAACATATCGATTATATTTAGAACACGGTGAGGGATGGCGTGAAATGTGGTCACGGGAACATGTGTGGGGATGTTCGGTATTTTGGTAGTTCGTAATATAATATGGAATTTGCTGATAACACACACATCATTATTAATTATAACGTCTCAACAGCTGATTCAAATAAAAGCGTCTCAACTTTTATAAAAAAGTTGCCTGGATCCGGAATCAAACTCGAAACACAAACTCAGTGCCTGTTTTAATAATAAAAAAAGAACTTGTAAAACACCGTATGAAAAAGAAAACGAAATTAAAAAAATATTTATTGAAAGACGTCAAAAACTCCACATTATTACAAACATATAATTTTCACGTAGCCCAAATGCCCAATGAAAATTCAAAAGTGCACTTTTGTTAGGCAATACACTAAGTTGTTGTGTGATGCTCATGAAAACAGGTATGCCGGCACCCTATTTAAATACCCTAAGGTTAAACATCTATCAATAATGTTTATTCTACAGTGATGGATAGTTTTCCGTTACATTGTCTTGTATTTAGGGTAAGTACTAATAATTAATTGCTTGTCAGTCACTGTGGGCAGCGCTTAATAATTGAGTGAACAATCTAGAGCTGTGGTACAACGGAGTTTCTTGAATAAGGAACGGATTTTAGTTCTAAAGGACCACGAATTTTTGTGTCTTAGATTTTATTTGATCCATATTTTTATCTTTAAGCTAAAATCTGCAAGTGTTTAACACAACATCACGTCGGTAATACCCGAAAGGATAGGCAGAGGTGTACCAAGTAGTACAGCCACATTTCACCAGTTATGAAGAGTACCATGAAAGAGGAACAAATTTAGACTCCATGGGTGCTACTGTGGAATTCCTGATGGAAAAACTCAATAACACTTTGCCCGACCTGGGAACTGAACCCAACCTCAGGACCTCATGCTCAGTAGTCATGCTTACGATTTTTAGACAACTAGATACTAGAATCATATAATATTAATTAAATATAATATTTATTCCAAAATCAATTTAAAATAGTGATTGACAACAAAATTAATTAATCTCGATGTCAATATCGATTTTAGTAGTCAAGGAGGCAAACCACATTTACCAAAATCATAATCATACACAACCTGTATAATCCCATCACACACATACGTGGGTCCAGGGAGTACATCAATAAGATAGGGGTAGGAATGTGCACCCATCATTCCTTAGAAACCTCTCCGAATATTTCGCCCTGAGATATTAATATTATCGATTAGGATAACTCCATCGGTAGGATTAGGTTTTTGTCTCTTTCCCACATCCAGGAATACCTTGTAAACGCTTTTGTGAATGGATAGATTGACTTACAGAAGATTTGTGTTATTTGAGAATGTTGGACTCCTGTACTATGTTTATAGTCAGAGAGTGTTTTGCTCAGAAACTTATAAGTTATAATATTTAATACCTATAGAGTTTTCCTGAATAATGTACAATGCCTTAAAAAGTCTAACTTATCTCACAATAGCGATAACGTCACTGTCTACTAAATGAAACTAGAAACGATTTACTCATAATTTGTACTAGAAATTCAAACACGAACACAAATTTACTTTCCATTCTCATTTCTCACTCAAAAAGTTCAACAAAAGCTTAAAAATATTCAGACAAAAACTGCGCTCCGACATCATAATATCATAACAGTTCTTCGCAATGCATATAATTGTAAGCGAGCCATAAATAAAACATTTCTGAAACACCTAATTAAGCGGCGCATAAATTGGCCGGTTCAACATGAAAAATGACGGTCTTCGAAAGGGTTGCCAGCCCCGTCTGTAGTGTTGCCAAGAATTATTTGGAAGCTTTTTGGGACTGGCGTTTTAACTAATCTTTGGTAGTTTAGTTAGCCATCTTTTTTCGAAGGGATTTCGGGAGTGAAATGTGATGTGTAAAAGTGACTAAACTTTTTTATACGACTATTTTTTGGAATACAACTATATTTTTTTTTATTGTTAGCCTATAATGTTTTTTTGTCGTCAGCCTAGTCCTAGGCAAAAGCCTCCCACCCCATTCCTTCCTATTCTCAAGCACACCATCGAGAGAATGCTTTAGTAATTTATCAGAAGAAAAATCTGTGTTGTAAATGTTGGAGTATTTCTGATAAAAGAGTTACGTGCTAAGGTCGCAATATGGAAATTAGGTAATAGTGTTTAGCCCCGACACTATGATAATGATAATATCCTAATTGGATCATGAACACGTTTTAAACATTGATTGTGTATCAAAATACATAAATTGTAAAATCCGAAGAGATTATGGTAACACTACATGCAGGGTTGGCATCACAAAAAACACAAAACATCCTGGTCACACACTCGTTGTGATTTGGTGAAATTAGCGCGTTAGCATTTGTCTCTGGTTTTGTTTGTTTTTCTACAAATGGCGCCTTGTTAGACTCATGCTCTTTTACGGTTTAACTTTCATACCAACTGGGCAATTATTTTTGCAGCGACGTGACTACTTGTTCACTTTTGTTGTACAATCGCGATATTTGTCTGAAAAGTTTTTTTCTATTGCACGAATGCGATGGATGAAGTACTCCGATGCAATGAGCGTGCCCAGAAGCCTTTTGCTTTAAAGGCTGAAGTTGGTTTGATGATTGCATCAGTTACAGCAAAGTTTCTTAAAAATAACAGAAATTGACAAAAATATGGACACACAAAGTTGTACAAAAATGTCAAGGTCAGAAATCTACATTTATAGAAAAACCCTCCTGCATACCGCAAACTGTATTCAATAAAACCTGAATTAAATGAATAATAGAGTCGGAATGCCACGGTATCCTAAAATATCGCTCCGGTAAAATGATAGAGGTGGCATCCGGTACGCGCCCATCTCCGGTTTACCCGACGTGGCGGAGAGAGGGTTATGTGTGAATAGATTGTACGCTGATAAGCCGGAGGGTTAAAGCTAGGTGACGGTTATTGTTGGCGAGTGGTCGCGTGGAATAAGAAAGTGATCGTATTTGAGCAGTCACATCTTTCAGATTTTTAAGGATTTTTTTGTTACGGATATAGGTCGATTAGATTAAGTTCAGACCGTTTAGTGTAATTAGACAAATTGATTTTCTATTAGCGATAAACGTGATGTCAAAAATGTATTAGGTTGACATAGGTTATCGAAAAACTTGAGGCAATTTTGTTGAGAGTCGTTGTAGGAATATGAAGTAGTTTGAAAGTGATTTCCACTTTTTTTAGGTTTGGATATACATTAACGTGTGGAAGTGTTTGTAGAAACTCAAAGTTTAGGTTAGTTCATCTGCCTAGCCTTTTCCCAACAATGCTGGGGTGGTTTCTAGTCTAACCAGATGCAGCTGAATTCCAGTATTTTACATGGAGCGAATGTCTATCTGACCGAAACAACCCAGTTAGTAGTGGGCAATACGAACCTTTTGGTAAGACTGGTTGTCAGACTTAGGGGCCACTGATTTCCTGTACTGTCAAAGATCTACAAATGACAGCCAGCACCAACAGCTTAACATGTTTTCCGAAACTCGGTAAGTTATGGGTAATCACCCATCCACGAACCAACCTAAGCAAGCACGGCTTAACCTAAAGATCGACCCGAGCGACTGTTATTATTTAGCCACGAGCTCCTCCATAAAAAAAATATTTTTGTAACTAAAGAACTAAAGGAGAGTCTGTGGATGGGTGACCACCCATTACATACCGAGTTTCCTCCGTGCCTCTGAAAGCACGTTAAGCCGTTGGCCCCGGTTGTCATTTGTAGATCTTTGATAGTCGTTATAGGTAGTCAGTGGCCCAAAAAGTCTGACAACCAGTCTTACCCAAGGGGTATCGTATTACCTAGTACTAACTAGGTTGTGGAGGTCAGATAGGCAGTCGCTCCATGAAAAATACTGGTATTCAGCTGCATCCGGTTAGACTGGAAGCCGACCCTAACATAGTTGGGAAAAGGCTAGGCAGATGATGATGCAGGCCCAAATGAAAAATTCTGACTGCCATTGATGGCGACAGCACTATCCGACATGACACTGATGATAAAATACTCTAATTACGAAGCCGCTTGCGTATTTTCGCTGAGCAAAACTGCCTATCAGTTAATGTATAAAGCAGTTTACCAGGAACCTCCACAAGCGACGATTGCTTTCAAAGCGTTTTGTATTTTACATGAGCGTTAAGTTGAGTTTTCCATGAAAACATAACTTTATCTAGCAGCCTTCAGCAGTGGGTTTGTGTTTGCGAATCACAACAAAAATTAGCAATTACCCATCAGTGCTGCGCAATGTCAGTCATTACAACGATTTTCTCGTGACCCGTTCACTGCGAAACCATTGTTTTGCACTGACCGCTGAAAAAAAAAGCATTTTGCCAATTTCATGAAACATTGACTTATATCTGTCTTCTATCCTTTTTAAATCCGGAAACAGACCATATGCGCCATAACCCTCACAAACCCCATCATATTGCTACATATAGCCCATATTGCGCGAACAAAAACCCCATAGTCCACAGTACGAAGGGTCACTTGTAATAGTTTCCGGTCCGGCACACGACCCTATTGCGTCACTTCCGGTCGGACAACGACCTCCCAGATGACGGTAATCCATTGCCTAACAGTTAATTGAAAGTATTTTCCAATCAATTGGTTCATTAATTGAATCAAAGATCGGCGTGAGATCAATTAATTGATAACATATTTCTTTTGGTTTTCTGGTTCGTTGACGTGAAATATGGTTATGGGTTCTGATTCCAAGAGTTATGGTAAAGTTAATGGGGCCAGCAGTGATTGTTTTCCTTGTGTTTAACTATCTACTTGCTGGTAACGACCAAAAATTCATACGATTGGCTTCACACTATTTACTGAAACGTAAGTACAAAAAACATCAAGGCTTATAATAGCTAGCCCCGTAAAACTAAACTCATATTTACTATGGCCAAATATAAGTCTCACAGATATACGGGAATTGAAATACTGGTATTTAGTTGCATCCGGTAAGATTGCAAGTTGATGTCAAGGTAGTTGGGTACAGGCTCGGCAAATTACGAAAAGGGAATCGAATCCATGACCACTGCGGTAACCTTAACCATCAAATATGTAAAGTGTCATAATTAGCTTATACATACTAAGGGAGAAGTACACGTCTATGCCTAATCCACCAAATACCACCGTCAACGAGTATCTAACACACTCACTAAAATAACATTCAACAATCGGAAATAGGTGAAAACTATATTTTTCCGTTTATTTAGTCCAGTTTCCGTATTTCAGGCGCGCTGAAACATTTCGGTGGTTAACTGAAAACTAACAGACGGCAATTAAACAAATAGGACAACGCTTCGTTAGAATATACAATAGTTTTGTGAACGTTCACTAAAATGTTGGATAGTATATTTTGGATTTTGTATAGGGAGGTGTATAATATGTAGGTATATTGCACTGATTTACGATGAAGTGTGAATTTCGTTTATAGAAACTTGAAATTGATGCTCTTATTTATGCTCATTTCTCTTTATAAAGGTACCTCACTTTGCTCTTCGCTTGATTTGCAGAAAATAACAATAACTGATTCTAACGTCTACATTACAGAATTTACTGGTAAAAAGTAATACAGTCTTTCTTAGAAATCATTTAATAAACAAACACATTTTTATCATTTTAAGAATAGACGTTTCTTATCAGTAACAGAACAGGACATCACACAGCAATGATAATTTATTTACGAAAAGATCTACAAGCCTGTCAGTATGTGTGTTACCAGACCAGAGAAAAAAATGGAATAACGAAAAATGTGCTCAAACAAAACAATAGAAGGTAGTTTCCCGAACGAGCCCAACCAAAGAACCAAAAAAGGTCTACTGCTACTACGTATCGATACGTTACGTACGTACGTACGAAAACTATAAATTAATATTTGTTCCCCATAACATAAAACTAAGCTATCTCCGCTCACTATTGCAGTCATATGTATGGTACTGGCATACAAGAGAATAGTTACTAAAACCAACCAAACCATAAAAACTAAGAGCAAGTCTCTTAAACCTCATCAAACGCTAACCCACCTGCGTCGTGCTCGTAAATAAGCAACATATTACCGATACACGATTACTTAGTGATTGCGTATTCACGACGACGGCGCCCTTTGACATACGAGTTAACTACGTTTTATTAACTGCACAGTTTTGCTTCTACGGTTAGCGTGGAGTAAGATATAGGAGACAGAGTGTTAGTTAATTTAGACTGTGTATTCGGTAATTGTATCAACATAAGTAGGTAGTAGAAATGTACAAGTAGCTTTCAAGCTTTGTGCCTGAAAGCTTGATGTGTCTTTGAGCTATGAGTCTGTTGAGAAATGTAGTGTTTAGTTGTAACTACCGGTTTGTGAGTTAAGAAGTTAGAGCTTGCTAAAGATCCTTTTAAATTAATAGCGCAAAAAAATGTATTTCGCAGACTACATTTATTTGTGTTATCTTTGTCAAATTAAAACCCGGAATATATCTTTCAAAGTAAGTTTTCTCAGTCAAGTCTGTAGCGACAGTCACAAAGCTCCATCCATGTAGACCGCTATTGAATGTTGATGAGAAACTAGGTTGTTGAAGTCAAAAACGCAATCAATCCCTGTAAAATACAAGTATTCAGTAGAAGCCGATCCTGACATAGACTTGGGAAAAAAGTTGGTAAATGAAGATTATGACAGTCGTTTAAAAACACATCTGTTCAAGACAAACATAATTATGTTACAATAAAAGGATTGGATTTCGAAAAATATTTTCCTTGAATTTCAGTTATTACTTACAAATGATGTCCTAAATATCTCTCAAATATCCCATAACTTAATGCCACACAGATCATATCAGCGACAAGAGTACGAGTTATGAATACTAATCTCATTAGAAATTGAGATGATAATGTGACAAGTATTTGATGTCGTCTCTTGACTATGACGGTTTGTCGGAGACGCTGTATCGTTCACCGGTTTTGATGGAATTAAGTGGAACCACAACTATGCTAATCATACCTTAGTGGAGTCAATGTAATTTGGTGGGTCTATACATAACTATTATAAAATTATATTTTCACTGTCTGTCTAGTGAACTTATAGCTCAAGAACAACAAATTATTTGATTTTACCGAATGTCTCAGTTTTAATTTAATTAGACCACGCAGGCAGAGAGCACTTGCAGAATAAAATAATGTTCACTGACGAATTAATTGATGTAATTTTATTTTTTTCCGACTAATTTATTGTAATTAAAATAAAACTGTTGCCATTGACAAACAGAATATTTTGATGAAATTCAATATTATTTTCTTTCTAACCATTCATTAATCATACCTAAAAATTGAAAGAAAGAAAGAAAGAAAATACATTTATTTGGCACATGCCACAAGCGCACACAATATAAAAACAAAAATAATACAAAAAAAAACAGAAAAAAGAAAAACTTAAAACTAAACAAAAATAAAAAAAAAATGTAGGTAGCACTGTGTGTCTCATAGCTGCGCCAAATAGGACCAGTTCAGCAAAATGCCGGGCAACTAGTGCCTGACGCTGGTTTTCAACTGGACCTGGATTAGAGAGGTCACGGATGTAAAACAGTTTTATGTGTTGTGTCAGTGGTGGTAGTGCAAAGGTACCTAAACATGAATAATAGATGTGTACAAAAAATTAAATAAACATACAGTAAATTATTACAAAATAAACTACGAAATAATAAATATCGTGAAAGTGCAAAACAAAACAAAAAAGTAGATAGATAAATGGCACGGACGCATGATAATAGAACCTGTTTGACACGATGACTATTTACGCACAGTATTATATTTCACTAGCTGTTGCCCGCGACTTCGTTCGCGTGAAAATTTTGGTGTGCATGTGTGAGACTGCCTCGTTGGTCTAGTGGTAGCAAGCGCGACTACTAAGCGTGGGGATCGATTCCCGGGGTCGGGCAAAGTGTTAAAAAATATATGTTTATTTCAATTACATAAAGCAAGCAGATGCTTTTGTTAGGGGGCGTCCATTAACTACGTGAGCTGATTTTTCGACCCCCCTCTCCCTGTGGTGGGATGTCGTGAGATTTGGCTTGACCCCCTCATCTCCCTCTTAATCTCGCGTAGTTTAGTATAAATACGGGAATCTGTGCTTGATTGCGTTGAATTCACTAAAAGAAAATAATTTGTAGAGAAACATGTTTACTCAATTAAACCCAGTGATATCTGCCGTAGTTATTAATTACCAACCAAAAGGCTTAATACAAATTTTCATGGTTTGAACTGCAGACATGACGATTTTCGATACAAACTTCATCCCCTATTTAACTCCCTTAGAGGTTGAATTTGAAAAACACTGAAACACGTGATTTTTAACCAGAATGAAACACCAATTTTCGTGGTTTAAACTACAAAAATGATGATTTTCGATACAAACTTTCATCCCCTATTTAACTCCCTTAGCGGTTGAATTTCAAAAAACACTGAAACACGTGGTTTTTAATTTTTCCCCAGAATGATAACCACCAATTTTTATGGTTTAAACTACAAAAATGATGATACAAACTTTCATCCCCTATTTAACTCCCTTAGGGGTTGAATTTCGAAAAACACTGAAACACATGGATTTTAATTTTTCCCCATAATGATAAACACCAATTTTCATGGTTTAAACTACAAAAATGACGATTTTCGATACAAACTTTCATCCCCTATTTAACCCCCTTAGGGGTTGAATTTCAAAAAACACTGAAACACGTCGTTTTTAATTTCTTAACCAGAATTGTAATCAGCAGTTTTCATGGTTTAAACTACAAAAATGACGATTTTCCATACAAACTTTCATCCCCTATTTAACTCCCTTAGGGGTTGAATTTGAAAAACACTGAAATACGTGATTTTTAACCAGAATGAAACACCAATTTTCGTGGTTTAAACTACAAAAATGATGATTTTTTCGATACAAACTTTCATCCCCTATTTAACTCCCTTAGGGGTGGAATTTCGAAAAACACTAAAACACGTTGATTTTAATTTTTCCCCATAATGATAAACACCAATTTTCGTGGTTTAAACTACAAAAATGTCAATTTTCTATACAAACTTTCATCCCCTATTTAACTCCCTTAGAAGTTGAATTTGAAAAACACTGAAATTCGTGATTTTTAACCAGAATGAAACACCAATTTTCGTGGTTTAAACTACAAAAATGATGATTTTTTCGATACAAACTTTCATCCCCTATTTAACTCCCTTAGGGATGGAATTTCGAAAAACACTGAAACGCGTCGTTTTTAATTTCTTAACCAGAATTTTAATCACCAATTTTTATGGTTTAAACTACAAAAATGACGTTTTTCCATACAAACTTTCATCCCCTATTTAACTCCCTTAGGGGTGGAATTTCGAAAAACACTGAAACACTTTGTTTTTAATTTCTTAACCAGAATTGTAATCACCAATTTTTATGGTTTAAACTACAAAAATGACGATTTTCGATACAAACTTTCATCCCCTATTTAACTCCCTTAGGGGTGGAATTTCGAAAAACACTGAAACACGTCGTTTTTAATTTCTTAACCAGAATTGTAATCAGCAGTTTTCATGGTTTAAACTACAAAAATGACGATTTTCCATACAAACTTTCATCCCCTATTTAACTCCCTTAGGGGTTGAATTTCGAAAAATCCTTCCTTATTCCTTGTCTACATTATAAAGGAAACCTCTGTGCAAAATTTCAGCTTTCTAGGTCCAAGGGTTTGGGCTGGGCGTTGATGAGTCAGTCAGTCAGTCAGTCAGTCAGTCAGTCAGTCAGTCAGTCAGTCAGTCAGGCCTTCTCTTTTTATTTATATAGATTTATCCATGCATTTCGCTCAATACGCTGCAAGCAGTCGAGCGCGACGGACTAATTAAATTAACGGAAAGATTTCCTAATAGTGGATCGGTATAACAGATTACTAAAATGATACCACTGTGACTCGTACATAGATGGAAGGATGGAGATGAAAGGTAAGTGGAAACTGTATTACGCTCAGGTTAATTTAGGTTATTTTAGGTTATTTTAGGCGGGAACGTACATCAAATTGCAGAACTAAGTTACAAGTAGGTATTCTTAAAGAAACTCACATAAGTTATATATGAGATTTCCAAAACTACATTCCACACCACTCCATAAACAAACACCGTTGATCCAATTAAACATTACTTACTGTATTTCACTGTTTCATCCAGCCATGCAGGTATATTTACTGGACGCTAGTCCGCAGGCTGCCTATAAATGTGTAACATGCTGCATACGGGATACGAACCTAAACTCGATCGATACACGCTGATTGAAACATTGTGAATGCGGTCAGCGGTCGTTGATTTTGTAACCTGAAGGACCGCTTAGAAGCCTTGGTCTTCACTGGAATGTTTAAGGGTATTTTACGAATTTATTCACTTCGCTATTTATATTTTGAAAGTTATTCCGGAAGATTTGAAAGTTATTTAGAACTACGATATATCATCCATGTACGTCAATTTCGGTCTTAAAACTGTGATTTTCGTAATCCATTATACGTCAATGAGTCTATAAAGTCGTTTAATCATCCAAATAATTATTACCAGGACTAGCTGTTGCCCGCGACTTCGTTCGCGTGGAAATTGCAGATAATGTCCTGAAGTATGTTTGTGATGTCACGCTTAAAATTAAACTTAGATTCTGATACCCTCTTGATGAAAACCTAAGATTAGCTCCAGATGAATGATTTTCAACATTGCAAAGATTAATCTGAAATCAATATTAGGTGCCCAATTCTTACGCAGTCAACTTCCAACAAAACTGAAAACATGTTTTAATACGTAATAAATTCAAACAAACTCCACGACCGGAACAATTGAGTTAAAACATTAAGAAAATCTCTTCAGGTGGTTACTTTAAATATACATGACGTTTGAAATTTTTGACTTCAACTTCCTCATATAAACTTGGTACATTAAGAGCGACCGGGGGTATAGCAGACGAGAAAGTTAATTTAAACTGTTCGTTACCTATACAGCTATTTAACTTAGCTTGAACAGCTAAGTTGGATCTCAACTCTATTGGATCAAAGCTATTGTATTCTCTCCTATCGCATATTGCTTTTAATGCTGAATGTATAAAGTTTTGTAGAAATGAAAAATAGGTAATTTAACTTGAATAAAATGGTGTGCATGCATTGAATTATGGGTGTGTACGATACGAGGAAACTTTATGGAGATGGTTGGTAGTTTAGATTGGTTTCCTTTGTTTTACGGTACACTATAATGAAAGCAATAATTTTAGATTAATCGTTTTGGTTGTTAGATTTCGTAATGATAGAAATTGCGTTGTTAGAGAGGTTTTTAAAGAACAAAACGATAATAATAACTAAAACACATAACATCATGCTTACATTTCACAAAGGTATGAGCAGGAACAGGTATCTGTACCCTCATTTCACCAGTTATATTCGATTCTTGAGTGATGTAAAACAGTTTCCGCCAAATCGAATCAAACTCATCCTCCTTCTCTTTCAAATTCAATAAGAAACAATAACAGAACCAACAAAACATTAAACACAAATTCAATAAATTGCCTAAAACAACATTAGAACAGCGGCGTATACATCACAATCAGACAATAACCCAGCTAAATGGCAAGTCGTCGGTGGGTACGCTCTATTGAACAAGAAACTTATCTTCTACTCGGCCGGGTTGTGCCCGCACGTCGTCCTAAACCAATACGTGATTGCGTTCGCTTCATTTGACGACGCCAAACAGTTGGAAGATTATCGCAGTTGTGTGTCGGTTGGAGCTGAATTTTGAGTGAAGGAAATATGTTTGTAGGAGATGGTTTTATAAGGATTTCGTGTGGTTCAGTGGGTCTTTTTATTGAATGGGATTATGATTGTTTTTTTGTAGATGAGAGGTATGTAACAAATGATACATGAACAAAAGTGAGAAGAAAAGGTGAGGGAAATAGTAAGGTTAAAACTCAAAAAGATTTCGAATTACTTAAAAAAAGGGTTATGAATTCAGTTTAATGAATGTGTTAAGAGCCGCCGCCGTGTAAAATTTTACAAAATAATTTGAAAAATGTATATTTCAACATGTTAATGAGACCTTTACTCCATCTTAAAGGTAGAAATAAATTGTGCAAATAAAATATTTACTACCGTAGGCACACAGCATGTTTATGCAAATTTAACTCCCCTACATTTTAAATTCCACATTTTTACGAGGTCAACTTGCAAGAAAAATTGTGGGCAAAGAAAGATCTTTCATAACATTTTGCCCGCAAACGAAACACGATCTCTTTATTGCACTTAAAAGAACGTTTTATGGACTTACTGCCAGCGCCACGAATGAATATTTCAAATTAAAATTATTCCATTCGAGCTTTCCAATTAAAAGGGGTTCCAAGCATCAGGTTGAAGAAAGACTTCTAAACGAATTGGTATAAAAATTGAATACAGGCGAAGCGACCCGTAACGATTATTTTGATGACAGTTCAAAGGGTCTGTTAGGAAAAAACGATGCGTCTCATTCTTTTGGCTGTTTATAGAGATTTGTTGATGGACCCAAGGCTCGCTTTGTCTGCAGAAATTGCGAAAATAAAATATCATCAGTATTTTTTCTGTGGGTCAGTACAATAATTTATGTGGGATATGCTGAACTAGGAATTCTTGGGTCTCTGTACTTACCTTAGTTACTTTTGAAGATTGCGTTATAAGTTTGTGCAGGACGCCGTACTTTGACCTTGAGTTGGCCTGACATATTCATCATCTGCCTAGCCTTTTCCCAACTACGTTGGGGTCGGCTTCCAGTCTAACCGGATGCAGCTGAATACCAGTATTTTACATGGAGCGACTGCCTATCTGACCTCCACAACCCAGATAGTACTGGGTAATACGATACCCCTTGGTAAGACTGGTCGTTGTGTCTGACATAGTACGGAGTTTCAATAAAAAAATAGGCCGGCTTATACTGGTTTAGTTACCACTGATGTTGCTACTAATAAAGATAACATTGTCTTCAAAATTCCTGGTCCTCGAAGACAATCTCGGCTAAAAGCTTCCTAGATTTTCCGATAGAATTCTCGACAAAACTATTAGCTCCCACAAAACTGACCAATACCAAATAAATTCGCGCAATCAAACGGAAGGAGATAATTGAAAAGATAAGCAAAGAATTATCTTCTTTTATCTTCTCCGCAAAGATCGCCGATATTACACTGGCGAGCAAATAAATGGGGTACTTAGTACCAGCTTAATAGTCACGTGATGTGTAGCTCTGTCCACATTATTTACTCGACCGCGAGCAAAGTTAGGTAATGTGTTTGGAAGTAGCGGTTTCTTTGTAAAAGGTATCTGTTGAACTATCGCAATTGTGTGAAGGAAAGAATTTGTGCGACGATTCTTTGTCTGAACAGATTTGTTCTTTTATATAGGGGAGTTTTAGTGACATTTTGAGAAAGGTAGCTTTTACATATTGAGTATTCTAAGCTGGACGTTTCAATTTCGTCACGGTCAAGGCCAAGATTTAGGGTATAAACCTTTTGTTATTTTGGGTCCTAGCAATACATATTTATATTAAAGCGCTCGCTTCAAATAGAATATTTGAATAGTATAGTTTGATTTGGTCAATTCAATAAACATTTTGAACCACATATTTAATGGTATTGTATGACTAAATCAAATTACTCATTTAGACAATAAAGCGCGTATCAAAACAGATGATTAAACGTACAGTTGTACAGTGCAGTGCAAATAAACTGCACAAGTGTGAATTAAAGGGAAATTCTCGCCATTGCAAAGTGGATTGCTGTGTAATCCTATCGGAGCCGATTCAGAATTTTGTATTTATTTATTTTCGTTAATGAAATAATGTAAGAATGGTGGATGTTGTGGGTGCTGTGAATATTGGGTGTTTAACGTTCACAGATGTTGCAGTACATGTAAAATTTTATCATTAACACTAGAAACCGGATATTTACCACGTTTACTGTTTGTTTTGAGCTCCCGATATTAAAATGTAAAATTCTTTTTGGTATATGCGGATACGGGAATTAAAGGAAAGCTGATTAACAGCTGTGTATTGTCTCGCGGAATTAAAGCAGTAGTTACAGTATTTAAGTGGGATTGTTAATTAAGGTAAAAGGTTTGCTTGCTGCTTATTATTTACTGTAGTTTCCAGTAATGGAAGGGGCAGGTTTGTTTTCGTTGTGTTTAATGAGTATCAGTTGGATCTTTTGTATGCGTTTACAAAGTCCGTTGAGTAAATTGCAGTTTATGAAGTACAAAAATAGAGAAAACTGATATAACATACACTAGCTTCTGCCCGCGGCTTCGCCCGCGTGGAGTTCGGGAATTGCCCACGGAATCTTACTTCTGGGATAATAAGTAATCTATGTATGTATAGTACATACATAGATTTACGTGTACTTGCTATTGTAAATATTTGTTCATAGTAATATCAATTAAATTACATATGTGAAATATCTTGGTTTGAGATTGGACACCGGGACACCAATTAAATGATTTATTAGGAATCTATTTCTAGACATAATACTTTGACATAATATTTAATATCAATGTCCCGTATCGCGGCCAACGCGAAAATCGGTGGAATAAACCATATTCACAGACACTTCTACCTCAGAAAAATCCTACCTACTTAGTAATAGGTAAATACTCCCACGCCCCGCACGCCCCACGCAACGCTGCGCGGCATGCGCCCTTCTACGTGAGCTTCGAAGCCCTATTTAACTATATTGAGGGATGATTTTGGAAAAACTGATATATGTGTCTTATAATTTTAATTGAAGAGTGTGAACATCAATTTTCGAGTCAATCGACCCAGTAAATATTAAGTTTCACAGAAAATTCAACACCCCATTTTACCCTCTTAGGGGTAGAATTTCGAAAAACCCTTCCTTAGCGGATACCTACTCTTCACAAACAATTCACCGTTCAAATTTTATGTCTCTGGGACCAGTGGTTTGGGCTGGGGGTTGATATATCAATCAACCAGACAGGACATTGAATTTTAAATTGGGGGATGATTTTTAGAAAACTGTGATACACGTATCTCATAATTTTAACTAAAGAGTATGTATACATATTTTCAAGTCAATCGACCCCGAGAGTAAAAAGTTTCACAGAAAATTCAACACCCCATTTCACCCTCTAAGGGGTAGGAATTTCGAAAAACTGATACTAACTCTTCACAAAGAATACAACCTCCAATTTTTATATCTCTGGGACCCGCGGTTTGGGCTGTGCAGTTAGCCAGTCAGGACATGGAATTTTAAATTGGGGGATGATTTTGTGATACACGTATCTCATCATTTTAACTGAAGTATCTGTAGACACATTTTCAAGTCAATCGACTCCGAGAGAGTTTCACAGAAAATTCAACACCCCATTTCACCCTCTTAGGGGTGGAATTTCAAAAACCCTTTCTTAGTGGATACCTACTCTCCACAAAGAGTACATTCTCCAAATTTCATGTCTCTAGAACCAGCGGTTTGGGCTGTGCATTGATATATCAGTCAGCCAGTCAGGACATTTAATTTTAAATTGGGGGATGATTTTGGAAAAACTGTGATACACGTATCTCATGTTTTTAACTGAAGTATATGTAGACACAATTTCAAGTCAATCGACTCAGAGAATAAAAAGTTTCATAGAAAATTCAACACCCCATTTCACCCTCTTAGGGATGAAATTTCAAAAAAACCTTTCTTAGTGGATACCTACTCTTTACAAAGAGTACACTGTCCAAATTTCATGTTTCTAGGACCAGTGGTTTGGGCTGTGCGTTGATATATCAGTCAGCCAGTCAGGACATTGAATTTTAAATTGGGGGATGATTTTGGAAAAACTGTGATACACGTATCTCATCATTTTAACTGAAGTAGATGTAAACACAATTTCAAGTCAATCGACTCAGAGAATAAAAAGTTTCATAGAAAATTCAACACCCCATTTCAGCCACTTAGGGGTGAAATTTCGAAAAACCCTTTCTTAGTGGATACCTACTCTTTACAAAGAGTACACTGTCCAAATTTCATGTTTCTAGGACCAGTGGTTTGGGCTGTGCGTTGATGTATCAGTCAGCCAGTCAGGACATTGAATTTTAAATTGGGGGATGATTTTGGAAAAACTGTGATACACGTATCTCATCATTTTAACTGAAGTATATGTAGACACAATTTCAAGTCAATCGACTCAGAGAATAAAAAGTTTCATAGAAAATTCAACACCCCATTTCACCCACTTAGGGGTGAAATTTCGAAAAACCCTTTCTTAGTGGATACCTACTCTTTACAAAGAGTACACTGTCCAAATTTCATGTTTCTAGGACCAGTGGTTTGGGCTGTGCGTTGATGTATCAGTCAGTCAATCAGGACATTGAATTTTAAATTGGGGGATGATTTTGGAAAAACTGTGATACACGTATCTCATGATTTTAACTGAAGTATATGTAGACACAATTTCAAGTCAATCGACTCAGAGAATAAAAAGTTACATAGAAAATTCAACACCCCATTTCACCCTCTTAGGGGTGGAATTTCGAAAAACCCTTTCTTAGTGGATACCTACTCTTTACAAAGAGTACACTGTCCAAATTTCATATCTCTAGGACCAGTGGTTTGGGCTGTGCGTTGATATATAAGTCAGTCAGTCAGTCAGTCAGTCAGTCAGTCAGTCAGTCAGTCAGGACTTTGAATTTTATATGTATAGATAACGCCTGTAATCCCCGAAGGGTTAGGCAAAGGTGTACCTAATAGTACAACAAAATTTCACCAGTTACGTTTAAGTCCCATGTAATAGGGGGCGCGCCTATTGCCATCAACCGGGCACAAATCCAGACTCCGTGGCTACTACTGAGAAACTCCCGATGGAAAAACCCAATAACAATTTGCCCGACCCGGGAATCGAACCCAGGGCCTTAGGCCCAGCAGTCGCGATTGCTACCACTAGACCAACGAGGCAGTCCAAACGAGTCTAAAAACTGCTATATCGAGTTTTGTAAGAACATATAATCTGCTGTCTGTTCAAAATGATTTGCTCTACAGAAATGAAACTGAAGTTGTAATCTACAACACTAAAGAATCGATCAAACCGGATACCGACAAATAGTGGACGCGTCTCCGGACAGAAGGCAATTTTATTGAGATATTTGTCCGTGTCCGATGTTCCACAGCTAGTCCGTACCATTTTGACTTCATAAATGAAAACGTTTGTACCACACCATAATGACCACCTGCATAAACAATCTAAGTAATTTGTTAATAACAGAACCACGACTTCAAAACCCCTCGCAACATTCTCCTCAACCTGTCAACTTACTCACGTCACTCAAACACAATGGCCGCACATTGTGCAGTAATGTAGTGACAAACAGACATACAGGCGCACTACGCTATGCCATACATAATTCATGGCTCTAAACGGCTGAGGGTGGGTAGAGTATTGTGGTCGGCAGTGTAATAGCTATGTGTAGGACTCATGGCTAAATAAGTACGTGGATCGATTGGTTTGTGAGGTTAAGCTAGGTTTGCTACAGTTGGTTTGGAGATGGGTGGCCGATTCTAAGTTTTCTTGCAAATTAGATTATTGGTAATTTAAATTATCTGCGTTTTGAGCGTCAAAACCGTTTGTTTTGATGACTGTAATGATTTGTAATCAAGCGACATTATAATCTGCCTTGACCATCTATAAGCATACAATAAAAACTCTTTTTATTTTTTATTTAATTTTTTATGAGCGACAACAATGACGGCAACGCCAAAAATGTTTTGGGTTGATATTAGCTACTGAAAATCTTATGTTGATCCTGTTGAAAGTCGATGTTTAAATATGAAATGCTTTGAAAGCGATTGCCAAAATCGTAGCTAAGGAAATTAATTTTATTTAGAAACTTAAATCCGGCTATCAATTCCGAGCAGTCACTCCATATAAAAATCTAGGCATACTAATGAAAGGCGATGATATACCGACTAAGGACAACGGCGGTTTTACTTTTATTAATAACTAATTAAGGGTTTAATTAACATATGTTAAATCCCCATGTCTTCAGTCTTTACATAGCTCAAAAACACGTAAAACCGCCGTAATCTACAAAATGGCTGCAAACCCTCCATTATTCATTGACAGTAAGCATATCATTACAGACCGGTAAGTAACGGTAATGATGGTAATGACCACAGTTTACCGTTCGTAACCGGCTTTTAAACGGCTTTTCATCCATTATTTATAGTAAGTACCTTCGGACTGTTTGTACTGCTGAAGTTCTGAAGAATTTCTAAAGAAATGTTTGTTCTGGTTCGCAGTAGGAAAGGTTAAAAGAACTGCTGGACTGCTGTTTGTTTAAGACGGCTAAAATGTGCTTGAAACCACCGCTGTCTGTACGGGCTTACAGCACTTTTACTTCGTGTAAAGGTACGGGGTGGTCCAGTTGTCTTTTTTGGTGGCGATGAGACTTTTTTCGGAATTTTTGTAAAACTATTGGTAGTGAAGTGACTTTTTGTTAATAACTTCAGCCGGAAAAAATCTTAAGCCTTAATAGAATTTATACATATGTAAACACAGTGATCAAATAATATTACAGGTTTTAGATGCGGGAAAAAAATACATATTGTTAGTTTGCTATAAGTTCAGTAACCAGCAATGCGAAACGCAAGCACTATCAATACAAGTGTTTGTGTTTTAAGAGTTATTATAAAATTCCATCTTATATCTATTAATAACTAACTTATGCCCGCGGCGTCGCCAGCGTAGTTCGTTAATTTTCCCACAGGATCATACTAGCGAGATAAAAAGTATCCTATGTGTTAATCGAAGTTATAAACTATCTGTGTGCTAAATTTCATCCAAATCCGTTCAGGAGTTTTTGCGTGAAAGAGTAACAAACATACATCCATTCATCCACACTAACTTTCGCATTTATAATATTAGTAGAAAGTAGGATATATCAGTGTAATCAGCGACAATAGAAGATCAGCGACTAAACAGCATAAATTAATGCGTTATCATACTTATTTAATATGCACCAATTTGAATTACAACTTCGCCCAGAAATAATGACCCATCGCCAAACATATTAACGGGAGCTTCGCATTTTTTAATCCTATTAAAAACAAGTAATAAATGATCACGACAACCAAATTCAACCCCTCGAGGAATTATGAAGACTCCTTAACTTCATTAAAGGGAGTTTTCGCGGAACCCATTCAAATGTACCATAGATTAAAGTCCCCTACAAATGGGTCGAGATCTATGACCTCTCGAATTATTGTAATAAAAGCCGTTTTGATAACTAAGAACGGCAATTTGAAGTCGGTTGCGTGAAAGACAGGCTGTCTGAAATATTGTCTGGGTTATTATGAAGTAATGAAGGCGGTGGGTGGTACATTTATACGCTTGGAACTGTTTCAAGACCTTGACTGTTTTTGCTAATGACACCAGCCCGAAAAGCGAGTTTTATAGCTTCACATTTAGGTTCAGATTAGTTATGCAAGTTTGTTTAAAATCATCGTTTGTTAGGCGTCAGCATTCGTCATTTGCACACATGCATCAAAATGCACTTATTACTTATTTCTAATTTTCAGCGAGTAAGTAAAACTGTATACACTTATACTGTTAAAAAAAAATCTCGATTATTTTGTAACAATATGAACAGTCACGAGCACCTATATGTATACACTTTCCTAAATTTACAAGCGCTTTTATCTGGATTTTTTTATTTTTTTCGCGAGAAATAACTATTGTAACTTGGAAATAGGATCTTTTTCATAAAAATATGAGTTCCAGAATACTATGTTCGTAACAACATGAAATTTTAACCAGAACAGTTGGAGAAAAATACTTTAAAAATTATCAAGTGTTAGATTAGATATTCGTGCTCGTGACTATACCAGTCTAGGAAAGATGGTTCGGTCATATTTAATGAATAGTTTTATTTTTATAACTTACCAATAATTATTAATATTCTAATTTATAAGTAGGTAAAGTATTGTAATAATTACCAGTAATGAGCTAAAATAATTGTTGTATCAAAAGTTCAAAGTTCCGAAATACTCCCGGTTTAATTACTTTCAATTGAGTCTCCTAAGTGTTCTTAATTGTACAATTAAATTGTCAATTTTGTTTAATGAAATTATTCGTCTTGGCCCACTTAAGTTTCTAGTGGCCCAATTTGTTCACAAACCTGAAGTTTTCGTCATCGCTGTACTTAATATTACGGACGAAATTAATGTGAGAGAATTTGTGATGCTTTATTAAAGTTGAGGCGAATATTTTTGGAGCAAAAGAATGCTTGTTAAATTAATGAAACCACTGCCACTGGTACATTTTTTTAGAGTCTTGAAGTAAAATCACGAAACAATATTCAGTTTGACCTTCGCAATATAATGGTTGTTGGCGTCCTACAGCCATTAAGTACATAACGAGTTTTATTTTTGGAACATTAATGATAGCATCATTTATATACGTTATATATTTGATAATTAAGTAACGCTCTAACAATTAGGGACCCATTTCAGAACGGGACTTACAAACTGTGGGGCGATTCTGGATACCGGACTCTTGACATATAATGTAATGAAGTATCTCTATCTGTCCCGGTGTCCACAGCTTGTCCGCAATCTGTCCATACTGGTTTGTCTAAACTTTAATACAAAAGTTTAAGAATATTTATGACAACTGTCCTTACTAAAACCAAAGCAGCAAATTGTTGCTGTGTTGACATGTATGCACTTAATGAAGGAGCATTATTTCTAATGACAGCTAACAACTAGACGCAAATATTATAGCAACCTGTCATTATATACCGACGGCGAGGCGGTGCAATTTAACTGACGTTTAAAACCACATTCTGTATGTTTACGCATAAAATTAACAATGGTTATTGGCATAAATATGGTGGATTAAAACTTCCCCTAGGGCACATATTATTTTATTATAATCATGTCCAAAATGTTATTATAGTTTCAGGCTCCGGAAAATAAGTAATAACTTTAATGTTTTTTTTTATAATATTTAATAGAAGGAAATCTAAATAACTTCTACTTATACAGGTACCTTATTGGTAGACAAAATAAAACCAAATGAAATTCTATCTACATTCTAAAATAAAATAGCAAATTAAGATCTATTTTAAAACAATATAAAATAGGTCCAATGTTGAAATTGTTAACACAATCCTTTTCTCTTTCCAGATGGGACAAAAGAGAACCAAATGGATTTCTTCCAACGGAAACCTGCCCTAATGCTGTAATAAATTCCCAAAATGGAGAGACGTGAGGAGATCCACCGCCATGGCTGCAGCATTGCCAAGCAGACGATACTGACCACACACCCCAGCGGCCTTCAGACCAGGGTGTCAGTAGAGCTAGCGAATTTTGATGCTTTATGTCTCCATGCAGAATGCAAGACCACAGCCAAAAGACCCTGGGAAGGCAGTCCTTTCACGGCTAGGCGAGGTCTTCTAGGAGGTGTTTCAGCTCATGCTACACCAGTCCTTGGCAGGAGGAGTGATTTAGTCAATGAGGGCAGGTTGTCCCAACAATGTACTCCTGTGATGAGGAGGCGGGAGATCCTGGACAGTCCTGGGGGCTCTCCTCTGCTGTCCAGGAGGTCAGATGTGGAGGAGGAAGACTGTTCCGCTGTAGATAACAGTGTCATCAGTGGTTGGTTGAAGTTTCGGGACAACAAGAGGGTAAGTGGAATGGTTCTTTTTTTACTTTGATTGGAAAATGAGAATGTTGTTTTGTAACTAATGCAGTTATAGTTCTTTCGATTGTATAAGTTTTATTGGTCCTTAATTAAGGAATGTCAAGAGTTTCGTATATCTTAGGTCCATTGGTGGTCTGTGTTAGTAACATGGCTTCTGAGAGAAGCGTCGTGGACAATAAGATTAAACAAAAAAAAATCATATCTATGCTTAAATGTACCTTGACCAATCCTCACCCGCGTAAAACTCAGAATTACTTAAGTAATCATAAGCCAAGGTCAACTCCCCACAAACGAGTATCCTTTGACATAAAAATGCTTAATCCGGCTTTTCATATTTATTACGGGAACAAATTAAGTTTCTCATTACAGGGGTCGCGTTTTATGAAACATTTAAAATTACGGTTTCCGTATCAGTATTTTTAGGAAGGCCGTTCTTGTGGGTTTTACTTTTTTTTCCGAGTAATTTTCGTCCTTTTTTTGTTATATGAGAGGACAAAATTAAGAAATAATATTTATACCTAGTAATTTCCGCGTGTAATGTTCCCCTCATTAAAAGCTACACCACAAAACACAGGTCGTATTAAAATTTTCGTGGCTACGCCGTAGCATTTCGTAGACAGCTACGAGCGTGCTACGAGCCCGTTGTTTGCTACGACGCTGCGCCGTAGCTCCGATACCGAAGTAGCTCGAAAAGTCGTTTATTGTGGAACACATCGAGTACTTAGTGAACCACTAGAGTGGATACAATTTTAGGTTTTGAAGGTAATTTTTTTGTACAAAAAATAATTGTAATTTTCTAATCAATTAGTTTTTTATTTGATTTTTAACGAATCTGTGATTAATTGCATCTTGTGTAGAACGCCATTAGCATGAAACTTGTGTTGAGATATTCTTTAGGCTTTAGTTCATAACAAGTTACTTTTGCGTAGCATCATAGAAGATTTACAAGACATTTTGCCGTGTTTCCATCAGATAACGACAAGTAAGAAATAACGATGTCCTGTTTTAACAAGCCTTATTTTGAGATGTTAAACAAGACTGATGAAAAAGATATGAAGTTGTGTTTCATATATTTTTTTACCTAAATAGTTGGTGTAGTGATCACTAGCGGTACCTCTGCATGAGATCTCGAGTTTGATCCACTGGAACTTCTCGATAGCAGTCTGGAGTTTGAATTTGTGCACGGCTGATGGCAATAGGCTCACCCTCTACTACATGGGAATTAAATATAACTACATAGATAAACCTGTGCCTTACTCTTCAGGCGCGACGTAATGTAATGTTCATGTATTTTCCAAATTCTAATTCCAGTATTTGTAGGAGCACCTATTCCTGGATTATTTGTTCGTGCCAGGTACAGTTAGCTAGGTGTATTATGAGGTGAGAGGGTAATTTAGTGCGCGGTACTGGCGCGAGTTGCTTCGAGCACAAAATGCTTGTACCTATTACTTTGATGTGTTCTAGTGTTGGGACCTCCCAGGTGGAAATGTCGATACACTTTTAGTTTAATAAGGAGTTTTAAACACTGGATTTGAAAATAATTACAGTGACTATGATAAATGAAACTGTTTCTGACTAAGTTAACTCTAACATGAATGTAAAAAAAGAACATGGAAAAATTCGGCAATAACTGATTTTTGCTAGCTTGATTTGCAGCTTTATTATTATAGTTCAAAAGAATAAATACAGTTCTTTCTCATATGACACGATAGGCGAAAGAACTTGAGATATATACATAAGAGTTCGAACCGTGCACTTCGTTTCTAATGTTTCATTAGTGCTCTTGCAGGTCTATGTGAAATACAAATTATTTTAAGTTTGAAAGGTATTGGAATCTTCCAAAGCTTGGCAATCGAAAGTTTTCAAAGATTTGTTTTAGTAGCTGTTACCCATTTCTTACTGCACATTGCACAATACCTGCACTTTCTAAGACCTCCCACCGACTACGGCCATCCCTACTGCCGTAAGGTGGAAAGCCCTTACCCCAGTTGCGAAGGGGCTCTCGTGGAGTCCTTGCGTTGATACCTATGCACCATAGCCCACTATAGCTTACCATAGCTCGTTTAGCACGAGCCACGGAAGGTGTATTTTTATACTTACCGGCATTACGTGCGGTGCAACGCCTTTTTAAATGGTAAGGAGTGAAGGTGTTGGAGAGTGGTAGGTGTACATATCTAGGTACTCTTGAGGGTTTCTTGAATTGGAGGAAATCCTTTTTTTAAAGACAGAAGAAGGCATTCTGAAAGTTGTCAATATCGCAAATTAATCAATTTAAAATAAATAAATATAAAATAATAATAACTTCTTATTTAATATTTAGGTGCAACACAAAGAGATCATTCTTAATTTCATCTAGTAATATTAAGAAATATAAACCTAACGTTTAACGAACATAATATCCAACAAACAAAATAATATCATCCTTATTTACCCACTACACGAATTTGTCCCGTTTTGTCCGGACTTTTCCCGACATTAACACACTGAGTGGTCCGCGTGAATTATCACCACACATTTACTAAGGCCGGGACAAATGCCGGGACAATTTGCGCCATCGTTGGCAAGGACATGTCCTGCGGAAGACCATAAATCATGGGCACCCCAATAAACAATGCTATTGGACCGATGATCATCGAGTTCGATGTTTTGTTGTTAACGTGATTGAATTTCAGTAATGAAAGGATGTCTGTTGTTTGGAGGAAAAAGAAGAGAGATAAATACATGTCTTAGGTTAGTGGAGTAGCTTGTTGTTCAAGTCGGATTAGGAAAATCTGTCTTCACAGAGTTAGGCCAATTTAAGTGGTAATTAGCTGAACCAACCACAATTAACTTTTGATCATAATAACACTCGTATTTTGACAATTCCAAAATGATACGTTTACTCTCTAGGTCATGTTGTTAGTCCGTAGTATTTATGGAAACTAAACAAGTTTATTACAAACCTGTTTTAACTAATACTAAGTGACAACTAAAAATGTCCAAATATTATTGCACTGTTTGGGTCAGTGTGTCTTCTTGGAGTGTTGATTTTCAACACCCAGCGACAAGATTTGGTAACTCAACAATACGCATTTAGAATTTCATTTAGTTGCCATTCACTGTTCGCAAGAATTCTCGATCACAGTTCAATCAGCCAACACATTTCCCCAATTCCTACCTGATAAATCATAAAACCATCAACACACAAAATCCTGCTGTTCCAACAACATTCTCGTTTAACAATCAGCTCAGTAGGTGCACATCAGCGGCCAATCACTCACAGAAGGGCTTAACAACCACGCGCAAACGAATTGTTCGCTTCATTGCGGTGCCCTAATAGTTCTACGTATGAAGATTGAAGATCCTTGTTCTTGAGAAGTGTATGGTATGCACTATTTTAATGACCACAAAGATAGGTAATTATACTCATTGTAAAATTCTCCTAATTAAATTTTATTTTGTTTTTAATCAAGTTCTTCTAACCGAACAAACAGATGTTTTTCCTTCCAGCGAAAACACAAGGAAATGGTAAAGGGCGGGCGTTTTGGAGGACTGTATTTTGTAATTTTGACATACAAAAGTGCTGATTCTCAGCCTCATTTAAATCAATGACTTTTGATTTTGTCCAAAACACTTTTTAAACTTTTAAATATATTGATTTAAAAATGAAAAGGACTCACGACAATAAAAGACAAAAAAAACTTGACTAGTTTTTATGAGGTTTTCCCCATCATGAAAGAACGTCCTTCTCCAATATTTCTAAAGAAAACGACGAGTAGTTAAGATTGATTTGTGTGTAGAAACTTGTAAGGAAATGGTTTGATAGAGATTCTATTAAAACTTCCTCCGCAGTTAACCGCTTCGGCCATAGTTTTAAAATCGAATAGCTCCCGTCTTTTCACGCTGAGCTGTTCTCGTGAAATAGTTTTGTTAGAGGATTGATGTATCCGAACAAAGCTAGTTATGAAAAATATTAAATAATTCGGGCACCAAATATTTCTACATGGTCACCGGCTAATTGTCACCTAAAAAGCTGACAATCTTGCCGTCGACATTCGATCCAGTAATGGGTCACTACATAACTAAGTTTCAAAAAGACAGAACAGGCAGTATTGAATATTTTAAATTTGAACCTTTCGTAAAACATCTTTGAAATTGCACTTTGCAGTGAAAGACAACACCCTTTTGACCGCCATCTGTGTCTGTCAATAACGACACTCTGTGTTCTCTACGCCAAACGCTTTAAGAAAGTGTTATTTTCCATAGACGTCAATAGGTTAAGAAAGTCATACTTAGTGATCTGACTTGTCCCAAATGTAATGAGCAGGTAAGGTGGAACTCATGTTTATTCTAAAGAGGGTTTTGCTCTCCAACAAGACAAGTACAGTCACGAACCTTAATATACGTATACGTAGTAACATTTAAAAGTGATTGTCGCCTTCTTTATTGATTGTAATTTTATGTTATAACGAACGAAGTATTATTTAGGGACACACATCTAATATGAAATAGGCCTTATCTCAAAGTCTCAACCTCTTGAATCTGGATAAGTGTTACTTAGTCGTGCCCGTGATTATACAGGCTGATATTAATATGGCAATTGGCTGACACATAAAGCGACCCAATACATTCTGTGGCACACCGAAACAAAAGCGTATTAAATAAAATGAAATTGTTCGGTTAGCGGTACAAAATGTTCCTTATTAGCGATATTTATGAGCCGTCATTACGCGGCTTCATACAGACGGATTATTTCAATAATTCAACGGCGAAAACCAGATAATTTAACTAGTGGGGCGTGAGCCATAAGAGGGAGCGATTACGGGAGTCTTGCACCGGGAAAAGACTTTTCGCGCTGTCATCATATAAGGTCAATAGAAAATGCTTTCAAAATACTGCTTTCTTTGGCTCGTCTCTGGTAATATTTGTAACAAAAGTTTTGTAAAATTGTTACACTCAGTACAGGTTAACATCGCCAGTAACGGATCCTATGTAACAAGAAGTAGGCATTACCAAACACAGTATTGGTTCCTCAAACCAAGATAATCTATTGTTTAGCATACCTCTACTTTTACTTATTTATCGAGACTTTAATGGAACTTAAAAGTTCGACTAATTCCTAGAATTCCGTTCTAGATTTCCATTTTTGTGTCTCAAGCAAAAACCTTGTTCTCTTATAAACCATCATAACAAAACTGTCATAACCTATCCGTTTAAACCCCGTCGCTTGTACCGTTAATCGCCGGGACGTATTTTTACCTCACCTCCGCAAAATGTCGAGCGCGAGGTATCGCAGGAATTTCTCATTGAACGGGACAAGGACGCGGACTAAACGCCGTTTGAGCTTGTCCCATATTACGGCTAGCTAATGCTTTGGCGCTTTTTTAGTGGATCGAAGAAACGTGACGTAGAAAGCATTTGGAGTGCTATTTTCCTGTAATTGAAATATTATATTTGAAAAGTGTCAAGTTGTTGTGTAGTTGTTGTGTTGTTTGGTTCTAAATTGTAAAATTATTTCGTAAAGCGTGAAACTTTTAATTTTACTGTCAAAACTTCTTAAGAATGTCTTACCATTGTGTTCGAGTCAACTAGTGGTCGGTAAAACTTCCAAATCGGCACTATGAGCGGTCGACTATTGGTCACTTTAATCTTTTGCAAAGGTCTGAAAAGAATAGCGTGATCTATACTTTAGTTTGATTTACGGAATGATATTGTGACATATTATTATGATCCCAAGTTATGGAAAGTAACAAAAGATTGAGCAAAACTATTATAGGTCTTTTATTTGCTAACTGCGAACTGAATTAAATCTTAATAAAAGTATGAAAGCCATAACATTCTAACTTCCCTAAACATAAACGGCGCCAAAAACGGTGCGTTAACATCACTTTTTACCAGAATCGTCGGACTCCATTCAACAAAGTGACATGAATAGATGCCTCCTTTGAAACGCAAAACCTCAACCCACATCAAAACATAGAATTAATATAACACAACAATAGCGCGAATCTTTCAGAATGCATCAAACGATCCGAATCGCTTCATTTTCATTCGAGTTTTCTGACCGAGAAACATTTCGCACTGAAAATTCATCTTTCCCCCATTGTCATAAAAGTCACAATGCCTGCAAATGTAAAATTGTCGTTTGAACAATGAGTGAACGTTGTATGACAAAGGCGCTAGAGGTCCGAGCGACAAACGTAACAATAGAAACTAGTGCTGGGAAAGGTAAGCGATTGCAAGCGACGACGGCTAGCTCGAGTTTTGAGCGATGCGATGTGAATGCTCGATTCTTTTCGATCTATTTTGTGAAAGTCTTGATTTGCATTCGGCTGCTGGGAATGTATTGTGCGGGTGGGTTTACGAGATTGAATGGACGATTTAAGTTTGATGCTGGAATAAAATCAGAGTTGCACTTGGCAGTCGTAAGTCTTTGTACAATATAGAGCCTGTAGAGCCACCTTTTTCTTACGTAAGTCAGATTGTATGCCACACGATTTTGTTCAATGCCTTCTGTTGGAGTTAGTGTAGTTTCGGAAATAAAGTGATTTCAAACAATTTCGGTAATGATGAAATCTATTTTAAAAGAAATGATTCTAGACTAAATATTTATGAAAGAAGCAAACCATATTGAAAATATTAACTGTGCTAGCCCCAAGTCAACGTATAAAAATTTCCTCCACCCATTATGAAGTCCAAAAAATCGATTCTCCCATAATCCAATAACGATCGTTCAATCCCCTCACTAGACGGGTGACCTGTGGTTCCCAACTCACGGCCCGATGACATTTTTGTTTGCAAAAATTATGAGTCTGAGCATCTGCGTGTTATTATAATATCTGTTTTTGTTCAGCGTCAGATTGGACCAAGCCGGGCGTTAGGTGCCTCGTAATGAACTCTTTGTTTGGAAACCTGTGGGTTCGGGTACCTTGTGGTTTGGTATTAGGTGGGATGGTAAAGTTGGTAAAGTTTTATTTTGCTCAATGGGATATGTGTCGTGGCTCAGAAATATAACAAGTAAATGGAAGTGCTAAATTTGACCTGTCAGCTTCAAAAAGGATAGGATAGGATTTATAGCAGTATCTTCCCTTCAGCTTATAACAAGTGCGAATCTACTATTAAGAATCGAAGTTGCCCATCTAGCTTCACTTTAGCTTCAACATTCTGACAGACAGACTCCTTGACAAATTAAAATGGCATTTTTGAATAAAACTAGTATGATTGGATTAAATAAAATTGATGAATTGAATTTGGTCACCATGAATCTGAAGGATGGTGATCAAAGTCAAACCAATTGCAGGTGATTTAAGTTTTCCTCCTGACCGATCATTTTGAGCTCTACACTACTCTACCGCATCCATCAGGATACTTGTGGCCATATTTAAGGGTGTGAACTGAGCAACTTTCTCGAGAGGGCCATCGTTTGATGGCGATGGTCTATATGACATTTTTATATAACAACACCTTTCTGATATATGTTGTGTATTCAGTATTTTTTTTTCTCATAGGAAATCGTCAAATGACTCCCCCCCCTCTCTGGGCGGAGCGGAAGGGAGTGTCAGACTTGTACTGACTAAAACCTATGCATGTTCCTTCTTTGCCCTTTGTGTTCCAGGGCCACGGTATCACTTTCGAACAGTCCCGCAGCCCTGGGAGTGTATATTCAGTATTCAAGCGTTATTGAACTAATTTTATTATTTATCGAATTAACAAGTTCAATAAAATTCCAACACAATACGAAGTAGGTAAACTGGACGTCCACCTCCATACAAAGAGTACTTAATACACAATCCTAAACCAATACACAACCATTGTCGCCCCATTTAAAAACATCCAATAACATACATCCGAAAGCTAATTACGCGGTGACGTCACGAATCCGTAAATAATGACGTCGCCATCGCGGCAACATGGCGGCAATATTTCAGATATTACGCTAAGGGCGCTGTCTCTCATGCCTAAGAACCGTCGCATTTATCACTGGGGACTGAGGAAGTGCTGCGTGGGCGCGTGCTTCAGAATCAGCAGATGTGTTAATGGTTAAATATTACTTGGATGTACTGTTAAAAGGCATAGCTTGGCATTATCAGTTTACAATGTTCCCACTGCTACGACACAGGTCTTCTCCCTATGAAAGTGAGGAAAAATATACCTTCATCGACATAGATAGCTGTAATGGCAATGAGCCGGTCATATTTAGCCGTAGAACCGAAGACCGTTGCGCGGTAGACGTGTTCTTGAGTGGAGAGTGCGAATCGCATCGACTGTGGGACGCCCTCAGGCTCGGTGAAACGACGATCTCCGCAGGGTGGCTCGTAGCAGCTGGCGCGCTATTGGAGATGCCTATGTCCAATAGCTGGACATAGGCATAACCTTGGTCGAATACAGCACTATAGCATTACGCATACATTTTTCAAACGGTTAAGCAGAGGTGTATAGTTAACCCACAAGTAGTTTTTATGATAAGGTCCCTAATGGATTTTAAGCCTTATGTAGGTGATATAGGGGAGAGTTATAAAATGGGGACAAATCTAGAATCTAGACTGCTACTTCCCGATAGAAAACTTCAACAAAACTTTACCCCATCTGGGCCACCTGGTATGATTCGATCAAGATCTTACGGTCAGCACGCAGCAAACTAGCTGTAGTTTGATGTCGAGGCAGGCACAAAAACATCTTGCTCAGATATTAATAACTTAATAGGAAAGCTAGGCAATTGCGCAGTAGGTATAACTGCGAGAAAAATGGCAAACAACCACACACTTATCTTGCTCAAGCTAAGTTTATTCTAGAAAGGAAAAACTAATCTAGTCTGCATTCAGGAAACAGGGAATAGTAAATATTGTAGCCAATCTTATGAGATGCTCTTTGGAAGCTTTCTGCCAAGATACTGAACTGTTTGTCTGGGAAAATAATTTATACTTAACCACTACTTCATTTTAGCCAGTATAGTAACCACTAGCCTAATTGTGAAAAGGGGAATGTCCTGAGTAAAACTTGAGGGCCTAGATTAATGACCATATCCAAAGAAAAAAAAAATCGTATGTCCAAAACCTAAAATTCAAAGACATGTGCTGCATATCTACCAAGGTGATAGAGAGGGTTGGTCCCTGTCCGGGCCTATGAAGTTGAATATGGTCCACTCAGAATCTCGCAGAGAGGAGGTGTGGACCAGTCGTAGTAACGTTATAGGCTGATGTTGGGTAAAAGTAAATGCTGTCTGTGATAAATATGATCAAGTGGTTTTGGAGACAAAATATAAACAAAGCTGTTGCCAATGACCGCACAACTTTGACCGACCGGTAAACGAAACCAAAACAAAATCAGTAGAAATCGTGTCGCCCATCATTAAAATCAAACTCCATACATTATGTAATAAAAAACGTATAATCCAACTAAATTATAATGTTGGTCCCTACCGCGGGTAATTTGAATAAATTAAATGAAAGACGGCTGCTTCGGAAATTCGCCGAAAATTGTACGTATTACATTATTTATGCAAAAGCGTTGGATTGGTTGCGTTATATTTTGTGACACGCGACGATTAGAACAATCTGGTGGTGTTTGTTTCGATGTGATCTTTATCTAATTAGTAGGAAATGTGAGTGTTACTGTCCAGTAATCAACACGGTAGTTTCTTTGACTTATAACCGTTGCCGTGCCTTTGGTTTAGTTTGTACGTAGTGCTACGGAGCGTTTATAAAAATAGTTGTGACGTTACAACTCTTTTCAATTTTTATATTAATTTACTTGTTATTATCCACTGTTTAAATAATATGGTAGTACTAATTAGTGGCAGACCACTCCTCCCACTCCGTTCAAACACAGCATCATGCCTGTAATCCACGAAGGGTTAGGCAGATGTGTACAGGATAGTTATTTCATCAGTTATGTGTAAATCCCTTGTAATAGAGGACCCTCCACCCAAACCTTGACTATGTCTTCCTTTTCGTCGTCCTTCTTTTCTCAAGCAGATAATGCACAAACCGACTCGTAAACCCAAATCCGCGCCATAAAATCTCAAACACACCAAAAAACGCAGGAGAAAATTCTAAAAACAATTTGAAACTGCTTTCAAAGCGTCTTCATATAAATGTAAATGTATGGGGTGTAAAATTTCTCACCGTATCACAATGGGGTTTGATTCCCAGCGAAGCCGCGGCCATTGGCTTTTTATACGACTTTTTTGGAACCCAAGTCAATTGGGTTTGCGTCATTTGTTTTTTGTTTCACTCTATCTTCTTCTGAAATGTGTTGTTGTCTCCCTCATGTGCCTACCGGTGTGGTATGTATGCTGGACTCAGGATAAGTGGCTTGGTATTAAGGGTATTTTCTCTTTTCTATATCATCACGCTTGTTAGGGTTATGGGGTGTCTGAAACTCTATTACTGGTCTTGATTGTATTGGTTGGGCTTTTGTGATTGCTCAATACTATCCCATCTGTTTTACGTATGCCATAGATTAGAGCATAGTCAGAATAAATTCTTAGTGGTGCTGTTACATAATAGAATGACTCTAAAAAAGAGATTATTTGTCACACATGTTTTAACGACAGTTGCTTTTTCAGCTCCTTCTTCTCAGTTAAAATACTGGTAGAAAGTGATGAAGAGCGGCCGTTATCGGGGTCAGATTTGAAAAAAAAAATACTTTTGATTTTAATTTACCTATGAATAAAAGGGCCACAAAATTCATGAAGCAAAGACAAAAACTTATTGTTAAACATAAGCAATGACAGTTCAACCCTTCCCTTTATAAATCACAGTAGCACGTGCTTCACAAACAATACGAGCCCACGAAGTGCTAACATAAGTGACAGTAATGATAATAAAATAAAAAGTATAAAGGGTGTAAATAGACCCTTAACATAACCGAAAGGCACTTGCTCTCCCCGTCTTTGCGACCATTTTTTTGTTCTAGACCTATCGTTATAGATACCTGGGAACCTTCTAGTTACGGAGATATTGGGGGTCAAAGTTCCAACTTTTTCACAAGTTTTATTTAAATACATGTTTTTAATGTAAGATTTTTACTTTACACACCTCCACGACCCCGTACTATTCAATACATCCATCAGCACAATGTTTTGAGTGTGTTACATTGAGTCCAACCGTAAATTGTGATTTTTCACCCCAAAAAATAAGTCGATTCCCAGCAATAATTTTTGCGTAAAGTTACTTAGTTTGATGTAAAGAATGCTTGGTTGACGGCTATGTGAAGGGTCTGTTTACACCCTGTTTACTTATAAAATGTCGAAACCTTCTAACGTCTGATATAACTTTTAATTTTCGATGCACGGTAGCACACCCGCCAAGTTCTTGATACTTTGTCAATCTTCACCCCTAATGCAATTCAAATAAGATTTTCAACAAAAGGGTGAGGTTCCAACATTGATTGTGCCTTATCGTAAAGCAATAAGACTTTGAATGAAGTTAGGGTGAATGTGTTAACTATGAAAAATGGTGGATTTAATGGTAGTAGGATAGTTTTAGATGGGGATTTGGATTAAGAGTTGGGACTGAAAATGGATGAGAACTCATCACTCTTGCTATGTGGATTGAACAGATTGATTTCTGCGTTACTCCATATAATCTAGTTTAAGCTGTTTTCTTTGTGTACTTTCTTATAACAGACCTATTTGAGGAACTCTTAAGTTATCATAAAAGTAACTATCTAATACTTCGAGTGTCGTAGGCCTAACCAACCCATCCGTCGGTCTACAAGTAAAGTACCTATAAGTAAAATATCTTTAACATCATTTCAGCTGAAAGGCATCTACGGCCGGACATGGGCCAAAGAATTATATCCATATAATAATACTTAAAATTGGTGGAATATCAACCATCCTTCACTAGATGACGAATTCGCCTAGCACTCTGAAATCGGACTTGGCTTGATTAAATCAAACAAATAACTTATCGAATTTCCACCATCAACACAAATCAAATTACCGTCACATTTCCCGACGAAAATCAACACATACGCTGCAATGATTTACACAAAAAAAAAACTAATAATAAAGGACCCCACACTATTCCAAGTCATTATGGACCCCTAAGGGGGATGGGAATAATTTCCCGGCCCCTATCCCACCCCTAGTGACGGATAGTGGAAATAATAGATCTCTTGATTGAAAATTACTACTTTTTAATACAAATCATTGATTTTGTTCATATATTTTCCCTTTATAGATGGGGAGAGGAAAAATGTCTTTGTTGTTATTACTTTTGAAGACAGCCGATTAAACTTTTGTGAGGCGATCATGTAGAACTTGGCGCATTCTTTCCGTGTGTCTCTTTAGGGAGTAGTGTGTGATGTGTAATTGTATGGAAGGCTATTGAGGTAATTATTACGGGATGTCAATACGGTAATGTTAGGTTGTGAACGTAGGGAGCTGGGGTTTAATTTTATTTTGATCTGACAGGTCAATGAGTTCTAAGCTTGTTTGCCTGGAAAATGCCTGAAACTGGTATCTACGTCATCGTTATTTTTGACGGTTATCGGTTTACTGGTCCAAGATAAATTGTCTTGCTATTTTGATCTTCACCTACTGAAGCGTATGGAAAGTTTGAATGATTATCGTAGAGGAAAAAAGGGCTTAGCATAAACTAATTCATTTATTCATGATGACCATAGAATTAGTAATATTGTAAAACAGTTTTGTTTCAATTTTGTTGTACAATAAAGCATACATTTTATTCCAGCTTATTATACCTAGCTGTTTTCTTATATAAATATTACGTATATATGGATCTTTTAATTGCCTTAATTAAAATAAAACAAAAGTAAATTCTATTCGTGACATCTATTCTATTCTAAACTAAAGAATATTAGTTAAAGAATCAATAACGAAACATCATCAATGGACCCTGTACACACATGCACAATGATTTAAAACCCCAACACCATTTACTTGAACAAACCTTTACACATTACATCCAAACTCTTCGGAGGTACCGTGCGCAAACAAAGCATTGAAACAAACCGGAAGATATAAATACTAAACGGTACGAGTGTACTGACAACAGCAAATTTCAATTTAGTAAAACCGCGCCTCAGCGGTGGGATTAGCGACGCCCATGTCTGGGGCAAGGAGTGGGAAGGAGTGGATGTGGTGTGTGGACTTTGTTTTAGTTAAATTTGGTATGTGTTTGAAAGGTTATTAGAACCAGCTTGAATAGTCTAGAAAAAATAATGAACCGTGGATTTCTTAATCTTAAGGTACCTCGGGCGAATGAACTGATTTGACCGTAAATGGCATGGTATTGTTTGACGAAAATGACCCTCTGTCTAGCGTGGTAATTTTCGATAGTCAATCTTATTATGACAGTCAATTTTAATGGAAGTGTTTTTTTGTATCTCATGTCCTATAGTCCTGCAGTTACATTTATTTATTAAAACTGGTCGTACGATAAGAAAAATACGTCTTATAAAATTGGCAGCCAGAAGAACTGCCAAAAAAAATGGCTTTTTATAGGTTACTTCGAAAAGATACACAACGACGTCCGAAAACACCAAAAGTAGGTTTCTCTGCTATTAACAACAAACTGCAATCAGTCTACCGTTGAGAATCCTGAGTTCACTGTGACATTTTCCTGTAAAAGTTCAAGGACAGCTGACGTTAGTACTTCATAAAATTACGTCACGAAAATTATGATGCTCCAGTAGCTTCTTCCGTATTACTGCATCTCTTCACACGAGAAGGTCAGGTCCGTACTATGACGTAGTATCGTATACTTAACCTTTAAAGGGGTCCTTTTATAACTTCTATTCCTGTTTAATGTAGGGTTAAGTGTTATAAATATCTTGTAGCTTGGTCACGGAAATCTGGATTTTGCGAAGAATTGCGTTTCGTCTTAATAACGGTCTATGATATTATTCAGTTCTGTAAGGCTGATATGAGTCAGGTTATCTCTCAGAAGGAGGAGAAGGGCCATATGTGGTCCAGTGCGGGTTGGCGGAGGACCTAGAATAAAAAATACGACGCTGGTTTCTTAACGTTTTTCCTTTACCGTTTTGGGCCACTACCGCTTACTACCACATTATTCCTATACTAATGAGCAATATTTGCATATATATTTGTAATCACGTTCTCGAAAACGGCTCTAAGGATTTTGATGACATTTATAACTTACTGGTATTCGGGGGCAAAAAATTGATCTAGCTAGGTCTCATATCTGGGAAAATTCGTTTTCTCTGTTTTCATCCGAGCGGAACTCGGTCACCCAGGTACTAAAAATAATAAGATAATGTTACCACAATATTATTCGATTCAATTGAATAAATTATGTGATAATGGCTCTGATAAAAAACAAAACTAAGGGTTAATCTATAATAATACAATTTTCTTAGCACTCTCTGTATATCAGGTACTTGAAGCATATTTCGTACATTAACGTTCCCTTGCATTCTCTTGATATGTTAATTTCTTCACTGAATAAATAATTCATTTGTTAAGGCGTATCACTCAGCATTGTTGCGAATTATGCCACGCGTTCTAACGACATTAATTCTTATTGCGCACAATGTAGAGCTCAATTTGCAACGTGCCACCAAATGAGTTTGTAACTAAGATTTATATTTTGTTTGCCGTTGATTTGACGCAAGGTATCAACGGGGATTTTGAATTTTCATATTTATGGTGGGGTAATGAATTAAGGTACAAATAGATGTTATTCTAGGTATGAAAACATTTAGGTCTTATGAAAAAAAATTATTGTACTAAAGCTTGTCAGAACCTAATTTAGTATGCTTCCATAACTTTCACTGATGAGCAAGAGTCTCCTAATGGCAGCTGCAAGAAACAGTTTCAATGAGTAACTCGGTAATCAGATTTTTTATCACAGTACGTTATTATTTTGGTGCCAGATAAAAAGAGTTAGCTGGCCAATAACATCTTCTAGGACACTGTGGTGAGCATTGGTTTGAACTAAGGTTCGGAGTCCTTTGTTTTTCTGTCAATCTCCAAGATATGAGCACAGCAAGCCTTGCGGTTGAACTAAAGATGAATCGGTCAAAGACTAAAGTGATGACCAATAGCAAAAAGTAGGGTTGAGGTAGATGGGCAAGAAATCCGCTACGTCGATGAGTACATTTATTTGGGCCAGCTAGATTCCTTCGAAAACAGGCAATACAGAGAAATCGACAGCCGAGTCGAGAACGCCTGTAAGGGCTACTGGTCCATGAAGTCGCTAATGACTCATCGACATGTGCATTCTGTCCATCCTATATAGTATTAGGAATTAAGCTCAGCGACAGAATACGCAATACCACAATACGCTCCAAAACTGGAATCGGAGATTGACCAAAGAAAATCGCACGGAGAGAAGAGCCTTTGCCCACCAGTGGCATAAAAGAGGCTAAGTAAAAAAACAAACCGTCAATCCTACTTCCTGCTATCCTACTAATATTATAAATACGAAAGTTTGTGTGGATGGATGGATGGATGTTTCAAAACCGACTGAACGGATTTGGATGAATTTTAGCAAACAGATAGTTTATAACCTGGATTACCACATAGGATAATATTTATCCCGGTAGTATGATCCCGTGGGACAATTATTGAACTCCACGCGGGCGAAGCCGCGGGCATAAGCTAGTCTTCCATAATTATTACCTGGAGGTGCACTCTCCATCCGCATCATAATACTACAAAATACAAACAAAAACGACGCCACCTGCTACGATTCTTACATGCTCCTTTTGCTTCGTTCACGTTCATTCATCTGGTCATTTATACAAGCACGCCGGTTGCCAGTGCCTTTCTGGGAAATATGTCCAAATTATACGGTCAGTGTAGGTACATCCTTCTAAGGCGTCCACACTTGGAGTTTTCGCTGCCAAATATCTTTTGTTAGTCGCCTTTAATTCCTCAACACCGTAAAATAAAACCACTCGGTATTCTATCTTTTAAGTCCATCATAAAAAGGGTCCATCCACTCCAGCAACTCCTAAAGGAAGATTTCAAAGATACAACCAAAAAGGTGACAATTAGACCGTAACAAACACAATTAATACACAACGATCTACCCTTGCCGGTCAATGGGAGCGACGCAGTGAAAAGTGAAATACGCGCCAAATCGGCCGGAAGCCCCACCTAGCCAAGATGGCGACGGCAGACATATTGACGAACGTCCGGAAACGACAGTGACAGAACGCGATGGGACGCGACGAGCTTTCCGTTCGGATACGCGCTAAAGAGGCCGATCGCTCCTGCTAAAAAATGAGCCAAGTTATTTTTGTGGAAGTCAAGCTTTATTGGTGACGGATTCGTAGGCTGACGCGGAAATATGGGAAGAAACACAGGTTTTTGTCGAACAAAATTAGTTTCCTTTTGAACCTTTCTCATGTCCAGACCGATGAGGTTTTACTTCATTTAGTTTTTCTTTTGGTTGAAATTTTACGAGCACGATACCAAACCACGGAACGTCAATGAAAGCTCTTTCAAACCGGTACGGACAAATTGCAGACGTGATTCTCGATACCGGACTCGGACAGATAATGACGGAACATAAGTTTCGGTCGCTGTTAGGTGTCCGGTTCGCAATCTTTCCGAACTGGTTTGACAACACCTTAAAACTCTGTGATTATCGTCATGCGGCAATTTCGACCTCTATATTATACATACGTTAATGAGTACTACGCACAACGCAACTGACCTTTTTAAAGGACACCGGTTACGTTCCAACTCGTGGCAGTATTATTACCCTTCCACAGTAGCTATATCCTAAATTAAGCATTATACCTAAACCACCTACCAGGTCTACAGTCACCAATAGCTCAATGTCTTGGCCGTTGATTAATTCGTACCTTCCTATTGAATCTATTCCCTAAATGAAACGTATACCTATTAATTCTCCAGACGTTAGTAGCTGAATGTCTTGGCCGCTGATTGATTCTGCAGCGTCCCTCGCCGCCTACATCATTGGGCTCCGTGAATGCTAATATGCGATTGATCCATTGTGGTGCACACACACCTTGTAGATGCGTATTCTCTTAGTTGGAAGGTTGGATGGATAGGCAATAATCAGCTAAAAAGTTCATTAGAGCCTTATAAGCAGAGCTTGGAATTGTTAGAGCGTGTTTATCTAAACTCCTAGGAAGTAAGAAGGTAACATGTTGATCATACCTCCAGATAAATTCCCGGAACGTTTTTCGGTTCCGTTATAGAACTCTTACACCCAAGGGAGTATTAAACACTTTTGATTACACATTTTGATTAGATGGCATCTATAATTTCACAAACGCCGCGCCGCATAACTTACGAAGTCTATTATATGATCCTAGACTTGGTCTAGCAGATAGTGATTTCAGGACACTCTGAAACAGGTCCTTGGATTTATCATAAATACGAGGACTTTTTACTATTATGTGAGACCACAAATTTATCAACATGACCTAAGCTATAATAATATTTGATCTTCGTCTTTAAAGGATGTGGATTATATTTAGAAGTCCAATTACAACCGTGAAAAAGGAAAAGGACGGTTGACCAATTTTGAAACTTTAACAAAATAATCGAATGCTGACTATTATAGTAATTAACAAACACATTAAAACCCCAACAACAACATCACTATCTTCACAAGAAATAAGAAATATTCCAGCAAGTCCTCACTTTGCATTTCCAAGGAATAGTTCAGTCCGTCCATTCAACTGGGAACTGGGTACTGGGGAAGTATTCACCAGTTCTATTCAAACTATTTTAACCGTAATACATTCTGACATAAAAGTGCGCAATAAAAACCGTGTCAGACGAAGAATATTAAAGTTCAGGGCATTATTGTGAGAGAAACTGTTTTTTGTATTCATAAGATTTTATTGTAGCAAGAGGGTATTGAAGTAAAAACTGTTTTGGTACTTGTTGAGGGGGACGACTTGCTGCTCAACACGCTAGTCTGCTGGATGAAGTGGTCAGTAGGTCAATTAGAATTGCGGATGTGTTGAGTTTGGAAAACGTTTTAAATGGTTTAGATTTACTTGACGATACTTTTACACTATCTTGGGCTAAAAGATCAGCGACAATTTTCATAGAATGTTCCCAGAAATAAACATTGGAATCACGCATGTGACAAATGTGAAATTGCCTTAATTTTGCTGTTATTATTTGGTCAGTATTACATAAATTGTCAGTCTAGAGCAGTATACATAAAATAATAGCAAATATTTCATTCGTAGACACATCTGTTCTTATTCAATTCATAATTTATAAAAATAAAAACACACCTGCAGATCTCGAAATCCTTTGACACAGTATCTAACATACCATAGCTTATCTCCAATAATTGCAAACAAAATTGAGCTTTGTCACGCTGATAATAAGATTGGATGAGGCGGCAAAAAGGTGGATGTAGACTAAACGTCCCCAGGAGAGGATGCTTGGCCGTGATGAAACATTTATGAGCCGGCTGTGACAAATAGTGGAATTGCTTGAAGTATTACCTTCGTTCGTATATCGATGTAATTTTTGTTCTTTAGTTTCTGCTGTATTTATTTACCTTGTAGATCTTTTGTTTTGTAGGTATGCTATTTATTTGTGACTGGTAACTAGGAGATCGAGTCAATCAGATTCATTTGGGTTACTTTTAAAATTGTCTTTTCTATGCATAATGCTGGATTACAGGCCTCAGGAGGCAGTGACCGATAAAATCCACCACGCGGGCCCAATGCGGGTTAGTGACGTTACATGTCTTTAATTTTTTTACTCGCACTGTTATTAGATATATCCGAAGATGTTTTGTTTTACATAATAAGGTTTTCTATTACTAATTTTCTGTCAACATCGCATAATTTGCTCTGAATTCCTAAAGTCATGTTATGTTCATTTTCTTGCATTCAAATATACTTTTAATTACTGAGAGTACCGAGACCTTTGAAATAGCTTAAGTCAAAGTTTTATAGAGCGTGAACGAAACCTGTGTGACCTAATTAAAACACGACATTTTTATTAATATTTAAATCTAAGACGTAGTGCAGGACTTAATTAAAGTAAAACACTTATTATTAATACTAGAAACGGGATATTTCTCATAATAATGTTAGTGACCATGATAGTTTAAAACCTTAAAACACTTAGTTAATCAATTAAAGACGTCGTATTTAGAAACACCATTTTACCACCACATTAACATATAAAGAGAGGAAAAAAGAAAAAATCTTGTTCATTTGGCACAAGCCACAAAAACACAATAACACATTATGAAATAAACTATAAAAAAGCTTCAAAAAATAAATAAATCTAAATAACAACAAAAAATAGATAATATTGTGTGTCTCACGGTTGCGCCAAAACATCTCACACAAAAAAAAACCTCTCGCCCTCTATAACATGGGACTTAAACATAACTGGCGAAACATGGGTGTACTATTAGGTTATGTTATGTTATTAGATTTCAGCTATCAAACCATCATCATTATCTACGTAAATTTTTCCCAACTATTTTGGAGTCGGCTTCCTGCATAACCGGATGCAACTGAATAGCTGAACCAAGATTTAATAAGAAGTGACTTCCTATTTGACCTCCACAATCTTGGCAAGACTGGTTGTCAGACTTTCGGGCTTCTGACTAACTGTGAAAGATCTACGAATAATAGCCGGGGCTAACTGCTTAACTTACTTTCTGAGGCAAGAAGGCGTCTCGGTATGCAAAGATGGTTGCCCATCCACGTATCTGACCATGGCAAGCGTTGCTTACTGCTGTTATTATTTAGCCACGACTTAAAACCTCAATTATAAAAACACCCTCTATTCACACCCTCCATCTAAGCCCCGTAAATCATAAAACGATGCGCTAAAATGTCTGCTAAGAAACATAACAAGGTATCTTGTACCCCGCGACGATGACACTCCGCAACATGGTTGACATAAAAGGATATTTTAAATTGTTAATGCAGCCTTCATATTTTACGTGATACTTCGAGCATTCGCTAATATATAACATATATTTATGTACTATATACTTGTAAGGGAGGAGGCATATATCATTTTATTTCGTTGCTAAGGAAGTACGTGACATAAGGATGGTGAAGTCTGCTTTATACGGGTTTGAAAAAAGGGTTGGCTTTTAAACGAGTGAGTATCGGTTGTTATTGGTGTGTACTGTGTTTTTTATTTTTGTGAAGTGAGTTTAGTATCTAGAGCTCCTTGATAATTAAAAATATTAAATTCCTTTATTCATCCTTTTTGCACATCAATAATATTTTTAAATATTTCTTAAAAAAACATAATAATCATTAAAAAATATAAAAATAGTGGTTCGTTGGTGACAGGAGCAGGATCCAAGCTGACGGTGGTTAGGGCTCCAGAGACAGGAACCTCCTCACAATGCGGGTCGTATCGAGGAGTACTGCCCTCTGAATCAGGCCCTTGACCCAACCACCTAGCGATTTCATTCAAGGAATTCAAGTTATAGGATATAATTATTCTGCCAATATTCAGTTCTCATTGACTTGTACAGTTAGCACTGCTAGCCCTTCAATTATACTTAGCACCGGAAAGTAACATAACATAAATACACACCTTATAAATAGATACATCATCTGACTTCTAGCTGTACCACTAAGTAAGACCAACCCACTTCAATTCTATGAGCCACTGTACAACAAGAATGTTCTAAAGTTTTGTCTAAACGTAACATATTAAATTCGCTGCGGTGTACGGGACCCGGAGAGATTTCCCGCGGGACGCTTAAGGGTTATTTGTCTGATGGTTCGCCTAGCTTTGCTGCGGAATCCTAATCCTAGTGCTAGGTAGTGGTGTAGTCAGGAGTGTATGCTTTTGTGGTTCTGACCGCAGTGTTCCTCTGAATGAGTGTAATGTTTAATGTTGGCAGTTAGAGGGTTTTAGATAGAATGGTATTGACACTAGTTGCATTTGAGTAAAGTTTGGGGTCATTCGTGCTTTTATTGTGTGGACTGACTTGATTATTTATGCTATATGTGATCACTGCCTCAGATTGGATAGGATTTGAGGGTTGCCTGCATTTCAAACTCTTTACAAAGCTTGGGTTCATTGAAATTTGTCTCTGTAAATGAAATATCTGAAAATCTGTGGGGTGGTACCTACTCATCTCATCATTACCAATCCTGTAAAGGCCAGAGAAACTAACCGTCTCGGATGGTATGGTCACGTGTTGGGAAGAGACGAGCAACGTGTAGTGAACAACGCATTGCAACTACCTGAAAATAAGAGAGGTAGAGGACGACCTTCAGCTACGTGGTGGACTACCATTACGAAACTTCTATTGGAGGAAGGACTGCTCGATCCGAAAATCTAGTACAGTTTTTTGTGGGGTCATCTCCAGTGAGAAAGAGCTAGTAAGAAGAAGAAGAAGGTCACTGCTGTAATGGGGAAAAAAAAATTGCTGTTCCCTTACATCTTGTTGGGTTATGTATGAGGTTTTCAGTTATTTCAATTACCTACACCTTGTATTATGTTTGATTACTACTCATACTCATACATAAATATTTGTTCACCATTAGACGTACAAATGTTTATGTTTACAAGCAAACATTTGTCGCGGCTGTGTTTACGCTCTTAATCGCATACGCACACACACATTTTGTCGCCTATTCATTAAAAACCACAGTTACAATAACAAAACAGAAGCACAGTCCAATAAAGTTCTTCACTCTCCCCCTCAAAGCTTCATACACCTAATGCGGAACGAAAAAGTACTTTTTGTGGTGAAAAAAAACCCTTTTTTCCGTGGAGTTTCCCGGGAGGCGACAATCCACGTCACTCAGTCGGTTTAATTGCGAGTAGTAAAACAAACGAGGGATGCCGCGAGTGTCGCTGAATCGCGCGTGTGGAGTGTCGGGGCGAGCAGACGCGCGGCATTATTGAACCGAAAATATCGTACAGTATTAAGGGATGCCACTGAATGCCAAATTCCCTACACTAAAAATACGAGTGTCGCTGAATCTCGCGAGATTATACGCGTAGGGATTGGGGCCGAGGAAAAGCGCAAGCGAATAAATGTGAACGCATAGTCCACATTTATTTCGTGAAACTACTACAACAATGTTATGCACGACCTCTGTCTACATTAACTGTAATCATACAAATGAAAAGTACGTGCATACGATTGATGCCACGTGTGTATCGGGGTAAACAAACGAGCGTAGCTGGGTAAGATTAAAGAAAATTAGACCGCAACCAAACCGCACTTTTCTTTAAATCTCCAAATGTTTTTGTTGGCAGACTAGGCACTAAAACATAAAGTACGACCACGTAACAAAACAAACTCAAATCGTCGCGTTGTGCGTTTTCCGCAAAATCACGCATGCTGCTAATAAAATCCACGTTTTTGCGTATTATCATATAAATTGTTAAAGTTATCCGCGTTGTATGGGAATGAGTTACTGTCTGTTGCGCTAAGTTTGAGGAAGTTTCTCAAGAACATAAATTTAATTGCGAGCAGTAAAACAAGCAAAGGATGCCGCGAGTGTAGCGGTAAATAGCGTGGGTTTGCTTGTTGGGGTGAACAGACGGGCGGGTTTGAACTGTATTTATGTCGATCTATAAAGTTCAAGTTTACTTGCCATAGGAATTCATATTTTTCTTAACTAATTTGTATCTCTTGAAAGCTATGTTATTTCCTTTTAGCTGAGTGAATACCACATTTGATTGTTATGGAAATGTTTCTAATAATGCTGTTTATTTGTTTCAGGTAAGCAATCTTGTTTATTGTAATCAACACGATGAAGGTAAAATTTATCAGAAGATCGCTGTTATTAATACTTTTTAGAGTTCCGAAGCAAAACAACAAGAACAATGTTCGTGGTTTCTACCTACCGTCTGAACAGTCGCTGCATAACCGCCCGTCTACGCCTCGACCACTTCACATTGCAACAAGATACACACACATACAAGCATACTTAATCCCTTCTGGATGCGTGACGTGGCGCGGTTTGCCTGCGAGTTGCCCGCGTTTTACCCGCGTTTACCCGCGATTCGGACAATAGCCAGACAATTAAAATTTAACGATTCTCGTCAACTGAAGTCCCCAACTAATTGTTTTCCAATTGCTTTATTGAGTTTCTCTTTGTGTACGTTATTTTGGTTTCCGATATAATTGTTGCCGTGATAAGCGGATTGTGTTGGTTTAATTTTTATTGTTTTATCATTTTTGATTTGTGGAGTCAGGGTATTTTATTTAGGGACTGTTGCTGTGCACGATTCCCTGATTTAAGACTTCACTTGCCCTCGAAGTGACATTTGGTATACCATAATGGACTTTTCCAACTGGAAATGGACTGGAAACTGGACGGTTTGAGGTTCTTGTTAGTAACTATTAACAAGAACCGCAAATCCGTCTGAGAAACCTTAGAGTGCAAATCTGACCGGGCGTCATCGGTAGTAGTTGTTAGTAGACAGTCACTCCTAGGATTATACAGGGTGTAAACGGACTCTTCACGAAGCCGTCAACCAAGCATTCTGTACATCAAACTAAGTAACTTATACGCAAAAAACATTGCTGGGAAAAGACTTTTGTTTTTGGGGTGAAAAATCATTTTTTACGGTAGGACTCAATGTAACGCACTCAAAACATTGAGCTGATGGATGTATTGAATATTAAGGGGGTCGTGGAGGTGTTTAAATTAAAAATCTTACATTAAAAATATGTATTAAAAAAAAACTTTTAAAAAAGTTGGAACTTTGACCCCCAATATCTCCGTAACTAGAAGGTTCCCAGGTATGGTGTACAACAAAAAAAATATATCAATGACGGGGAGAACAAGTGCCTTTCGGGTTCGTGAAGGGTCTTATTACAACCTTTATTCTTTTACTGTTTAAACAGATTCCAGCACCTGAAGTTATAAAAAAGCTACGTGCTGGGAACTATCCTACAAGTGACACCTTGAAGTGAACAGTTCGAACTACACTGTAACCTCCCAAATGTATTGAACTTAGTTCAAAACCGAACTATTTCATATTCTCATACAGTTTGACACACGACGCAAGTTATGAGTTAACAGTGTAATTTGTGTGCCAAGTTAGATCACTGACCAAAGGTAACTTAGCGCTAAGTTAACGTACCCTATAACTAACTTAACGGAGCCGTGACTTAAGCTCAACTTCAAGTTAGCTTGGCTTCGGTAGTGTAATTTAATAGTTGCAGTTTGGTCCAAGTTTGACGAAAAACCGGGATTTAAAATCGTCCTGAAACGGCCATCACACGTAAGTCGAGTCAGCTCTTCATGTGTGATGGACAGACTAATAAATTGATATTTTTTTCTGTATTTGGACAGTATTTGCTCTGCACCAAAAGTTAGATTGTAAAAATCGAAAGTTAAAGGCATTTACATTATTGTGTGACATTTTCACCGCAATTTCAGCTCTGATATTTGAATTCATACCACTTTTACGTTAACGTGGATTCTCAATAACTCGTTATGGACGTTAAACAAACAACGCATAGTTGTTTTAACACTAATGAAATCTTCACCAAACTTCTTCCAACCCGCGACCTCTTTACATCCAAAACCCGCGACCTTCTTCAACTTAGACCAATCCCAACAATACCCACTAAATTTAGTGAGGCGAGAGCTATCGAAAACTGTCTGTTACAACAATACAAAGTACGTCCAGCATGCAGATTAAACAATTACGTAGTTAGCCTAGCTCGCTGCTGTTCCGCTATTGGATTAATTGAGTAGGATGATAGCTGGGTAGCGGGTTAGGGTTATATGTTGAGGAGTGTGAGAGGGTTATATTTGGTTATTGGGTGTTGTCTTGAAGTTGACTGATGTGGTTGCAAGGTTGATGAAAATTTCTTTTTAGCTTGAGTGGCACAAAGTGTCCATGTTGTAAATTTCTCCCGGCGCAGGCCAGCAGTCCTTAGGTCAATGTACTCGTACACCTATAAGCACTGCACAGGATCGGCATCGCCCTGGCTTTTCAAGTCATCGTTGTCAACCAGGCGACGCCACCGGGTAGACGCCCCGCTTGCTATCACCATGACACAAATGTCTGGCGAGGTGCCAAATCTAGTAATTAATCTATACTAATATTACAGAGATGTAAAATTTGTTTGTAAGTTTGTATGTAGGAAGTAATCTTCGGAACTACTGATCCGATTCCGAAAATTCTGTCCATAATAGGAAGCTAAATTATTCCCGAGTATCAAAGGCTATAATTAAAACGTTTCCTTGGGATAATTTACGACCACAAGGCAAGAAAAGCCGTGGGCAAAGACGAGTCCTTTTATAATAGTCGTCTAATTACAAAGTATAGAGGGTCTGGACAAATGACAATCGTTTTGAAAGCGTTTCGTATTTCTGGAACGACGTTCAACAGGGTTGACAAAGCTTATAGCTTCTGCAGTCCTATACATTTTTGACTTCCACTGTTATTGCTGATATAATGGCTATTTGTCTGAGAGACAAACTGGTTTCTCCCAATATTGTTTCACCATATTTAAGCAGTCAATCCTTTCATTTACAGTTTCCTCTCGTATAGCAAATTGTATTGTATAAACAAGGCACTTGACGGAAGCTCCTCGATGGCCTTCCATTATTTGTTCCAAGTTATAATTTACTGAATATTAATTGTTGATTCAGTGTTTTGGCCCATCCTAAGCAAACAACTTTTTGAGGAGATTCTGCGGGGAGGTACCTGTTTGGCCTTTTTAGCTTTGATGAGCATTGTTTATTGTGAATAGAAAAAAGTAAATAAAATAAGGGATTGTAATTAATTTAAATATGTGTTTTTTTTGCTAATTTCAACTAGGAAAACTACAGAGTACACGGATCTTTTGTCAAAAGGCCACATCGGAACAAACATAGTCATCTTGTTTTTTTTTCAATAAGTACATACATTACATAAAACAATTTTGCACCAGGCGGTAGCGCGTCTCTGTCAACATAAGTCGAGCGCCAATATATTCTTGTAGCTCTGCAAAAAGTTATGCATTCAAAGATGAAAATGGCGTACCTACAACAAAAGGTTATCTATCTGTGACAAACAACCAAGTCTAGGTGGGGTACAACAGTATTTACCTGAGACGCGGTTTGTCGAAAGCAAACCGTCACTGCAGGGGTGATTTTGGAGAATGCAATTGTGTACCCGCACCCCAGCCAGAAGTGACGAGGAAAGCCGTGTAGTTTTAGTCAGTAGGAGTCTGACAGATCCCACGGCGGAGGACATCCATTGAAGATTTCCACAAGAAAAAAAGGGGTACAAAAGTATTGACCTGTTTCTGTTCAGAGAAGAAACCTTCTTCACCACCGTTAAGTAGTTTTTAGTTTAGATTCAGTCTTGGCCTTGGTTATTCCTGCTTAGCCATCTTTTAAAAGAAGTGCGCTTAAGAGTGTATTTTAGGTATCAAAAAAACATCTTCAACTCCGCTCCATATGCTCGTTTCTGGTCACGTGAGTACAGTTTTGAGCAATAGTTGCACTAAGTTATTTATATTATCGCCCCACTAAGTTATGGCAACAGCTAATAGTTCCAATTGGTTCATTCGTTATCAGACTTAGCACCGTCTTGTAACGAACTAATTTCGTAGGCTGCATTAGCTAGTCCAGGGTTTAGATCGCATAAAACTATTCAGATATCCAAAAAAATCTGTGATCATTTACGTACTGAACTTTTGTACAGAACAGCGTACTATTTTTGTATGGCATCCTAGACAAAAAGAATAAAATAATGTCCTGAAACCATGGTAAAAAAGTTGTCTCGTTGTCCCTAACACCGCATATATTTAAAATTTGTGATGAGCCTGGACGCTAAAGTACTACTATTAGTATAGTAATTTTTGCCATTAAATGCTACGTTGTGTTTTGTTTTAAGTTCTGTTGAGCACACGATTCAAATAATACTACGATTTAATGTTGTTAATAAATGTGGCAAGGTATCGCCAAACCCTTTAGTCTTGCTGCAAGCAATCAAGCGATTGCTGCAATGCGATGATAAGTGGATATGCTATCCGCCAAGGTATAGAGGCTGGTCTGCATTTTTCTAAATGGGTTTTAGTCAGATGCCGTTAACATTTGTGAAGATAAATCAGAGAACGAAAAAGGTGAGTTCCATCGTCTCGCAAGTTGCGTAAGTCAACAAGGAGAAGTGAGAAGTTAAGGAGGTTAATATGTTCCGTGCGCCGCCGCCGCGCGCCGTGGCCATCGCCCGCGGGTAATCAAGTCCCTTCGTTGACTTAATGGGAACATGTGTTCCCGTCATTTGAGGTTTATTTACGTTTCTCTCTGTGTTGTAGGCAGAAGTGGGTAAACATATTTTAAACGGTTCAAAAGTGTACCCGTAGGTATAGTTTATGACACTATTTTGATAACGGTAGCGTTTTATGCTGCGGCTGGACGGCTTTGCCGCTGCTGTTTCCTTCGGACCTTCGTAATTGTGCTTCTAAACAGGAAAACAGTCATTCTATGCTACAGTGTCTGACTACTGGCCCAAATGAGCGGAGGTTCCCTTTTCTATTTTTTTTATTTGCTTACTGCTATTAGAGAGAGATTGGAGAATCAATTTATTCGACTCGGCATTTTGTTCTGAACCCTTCTTGGGTAGTATGGAGTATCTTATATTTTTAACATAAAATAACATCACGCCTGTAATCCCTAAAGGGTTAAGTAGAGGTGTACCTATTAGTATACCCACATTTCGCCATTTATGTTTAAGTCCAATGTAATAGAGGGCGAGCTTATAATTAGCCACCAACCGGACAAAAATCCAGACTCCGTGGCTGAAAATGAGAAATTTCTGATGGAAAAACCTTATAACACTAAGCCCGACCTGGGAATCGAACCCAGACCCTCAGCTCACTTGCTCATGCTTGCAACCAACGAGGCAGTCACTAATATTTTTAATGCTAACGTAACTCGGTCTGTTCCTACTCCCGCCTTTACGGTGATTTGAATAAAATTTGGGACATTGGTAGGATTAGGACCTGGGATTTTTTTATCCCAGCATAACGTTCCCATGGGATAATTTCCGATCTTCATTACAAGAACTCGTGGTGTAAAGCCAGTAATTTAATGTTTTCGGTACTCTTCATCTAATAAATCGTTCAATATGGGATTGTTGCGTAATTTAGTCCGTGTGGCCACAACATAATGACGCTTCCCCCGCCCGGTCGTGAGTGGTATGATGACAATCAAGCGTCATTGTTGCCGAAATTGACAAATAATTGGCGACACGCGTCGTAGTTTAGTTGTGGTTCGGGAGCTGGGACGGAAGAGGATAGAAATTATTTGCCAATATTCGGATGCCATGGGCCAATATGAGCCAACATCGGTATTGCAGCCTAAGTGTATAATAATATCCCGTCAGAAAATACAGGCGAGATTTGATTTGATTACCTCTCTTTAATAAGAACAATGAAAATTTAATTATCTATGGCGAAACGTTCTAGGAGTCCCACCATAAAAGTCAATTTTGATTATGAAACATAAACCATAACAAATTATCGATATCGTCAGATTTATTTGTACTTTCACGCCTTCTCGCTAAACACGAACATATCTGAAGTACGAACAAATAAGAGATTGAGCAGACGAGAACACTTCAAATAATAACGTAGAAGTACCGCGACGAACCATCAAGACCCCTACATCCTTTCACATTTTACGTTATCACGGGTCAGGTAAAGTGGGTAGAGGTAATAGGTGTCCAATATAATAAGACACGTATGATATATATGTGTATTAAAGAGCAAAATTCCAATATATATTGGCTATGATTTATACAGGGGTATTCACACCATGTGTGGTTTATTCAGTAAGTGCCGAACTTTCCTAAGTGGGCTTTTTGTTAATGAAATATTTTCCTTCAGATTGTGCTCGGCAATGGTTTTACTTGGCGTTTCGTAAGTCCTGTTGTTGATATGGATTGTTATAGCTTTTGTATAAACGGTTATTGTGTGTGTGTTTCTGCGTGATAGCCTTTTTCGGGAAATGAATGACCGTTTAGTTTTGTATTCTCAAACGATTTGAATTTGAATCGAATATAAATAATCAAAAACCGCTGATAATTAGTTAATTACCATCATATTTAATTTAATCACATATTTTATACAGTAATAATAAAATTCATGGACGAATAACTACCGGAGATTTATTGTGAAGGATGGTACGGTTGACATATGTCGGGCATGCCACCGTCCAGGCGAATCAATCCGTCACATTATCTCCGGGTGTTCTCGTCTGGCTAACGGAGAGTACTTGCATAGACACAACCTTGTAGCCAGGATTATCCATCAGCAACTTGCTCTAAAATACAACCTTGTGGAATCGGAAGTGCCGTACTATAAGTATGTGCCCGACCCAGTTCTCGAAAATGGCAGTATCACATTGTACTGGGATCGATCCATCATCACTGACAGGACTATTGTAGCCAATAAACCTGATATAGTGGTGGTGGATCGTTCAGAGCGGCGCGCAATGATTGTTGTCATAACGGTCCCGCATGATGAGAACCTCGTGAAAGCCGAGAAAGATAAGCAAATCAAGTATCTTGACTTGGCTCACGAGGTTGTCGACATGTGGGATGTGGACTCAGCGATCATTGTGCCGATAGTTGTATCAGCCCATGGCTTAATTGCCAAGAGCCTCGACCAATACCTGAGGAGGCTCTCGTTAGGTAGCTGGATCAAGGGCTTGATTCAAAAAGCGGTACTTCTGGACACGGCTCGTATTGTTAGGAGGTTCCTCTCTCTGGAGCCCTGACCGCCGGTAGCTTGGACCCTGTTCCCGATACCGGTGGGCTACAATTTTTTATATTTTTAAATGTTTTTATATATTTTTTTTTCTAAAGAATATTTAAAAATGTAATTAATTTGTGTATAAATAAATAAAGGAAATTCATGGTACAACTTTCCAAAATCCGTGGTTAAGTATTTAATTGGCGATTGTTATAAGTTAAACTATTAATTTATTATATCAATTATCAACATATTTAATGTGATCTTGATCCCATGTTTTAAACTGTAGTTCCTGGTGCTACAGACTCTTTTCTCTTTTGCCCTTACAATTGTATTGTTTCAATATATATCAGCATCGTATAGTCAAACGCTACGCACAATAAGCACCAAAACACCATATTCATCCTAAGCAGGTGTTGAATGTCTTCATAGATCAACCCGAACTTATTGGGTGCTACACACAATAAGTGGATCGACCTGATTCGGCCGCGTGGCAAAGTCGAATGCATATTTTCCTGCCCAGCTAATCAGGCCCACCTTAACAAGTGCGTAGCTCGTCTAAGATCCGTAGTATAGCACTGAAGCGGAATCCGACTATAACGCATACCAGCTACACATTAATTAGTAACTCCATACCAAATCATAGCTTAACATACTAACTAACACAACCTACCGTCCCACCCACATACCCGGCCCGCTTCGCCCCGTTTGTTAGACAGCAAATAGGATCCAGCTAGACAAAAGCTGGTTCTATTTGTAGCCGGCCCCACAACATGCTGTTTGCGTAGCCTGAATAAATTAGGCCGGATAGTTTGACAGGATATCCGGCGTAAACTTGATGCGGAAGTCCGATGTAAACACTAGTGCTATGACATTCGTGTGTTGGAAGAATCTGTGAGTTGCGATGTTTGTGCCTCGTACCTGTATGGATTTGATAAGAATTGTATACAGACTGACATGGGTTTTAAGATTTGTAGTAAATAATAGAGGCTCTTTTATAACTTGTCGAGAATATTTACAACGTGCGTTCCGCATTTTAAATTCTAGATCAAATGCAAATGTACCAGAAGGACAATTATTGTATTTTTCTTCAAGTATTTAAGAACTGTTTAAAGACAAGCTGCTATGTTATTTCACAGACAGTCAATGCCAAAAATTAGAGGTTATTTTGTAAGATTAAAATATGAACGTTCTTTAAAATATCGCTATCATGCGTCCTAACTCGACATTAACTTCACCTTAAGTATTCAACCACTGGCTTCAAAGATACAAAACATTGACTCACTGAAAGACGAACAAATATACAAACAATAACAGATTCGAAACCAAAGGTACCATACCTACTATAGATTTTCTTGTAAAATTTTCTCAAAGGCTGATTTCATAAAATCAAGTAAACACCTGTATTTTCGCGTACAAGTATCACATTAACCCACTCCCCTCAATTGAGTTTCCGAACTCGATATACCTCATCTCAGCAAACGAGCCTCAGGTAACCTCACGAGCGAAACATCACGAACTCTTAACAGCAGAAACTTCCAGAAACTAATTTGTTATAAAAAAAAACTTCCCTCTTGCCCCGGCATTCTAATCAACCGTCAAATATTTTCGAACAAAAAAACTTTTTTTAATAACATCTCCGTTTTTTCGCAACAAGAATTCAAATTGAAATGTCATCGCGTCCCGTCAACGATGGCAACGTGGCATATTGCAGGGGCTTGAGAACAACTAAATTATAAATGCACCTGCGCCAAAAGAATATGAGTCTTATTTAGGGCAGGTAAGGTTGTGGTCGACTGCAAAATGAAGAAGTTAGATACCTATTTTATACATCTCTGATATTAGCAAGTCTACTGAAAAAATACTTCTGTTGCAACAAAATAATAAACAATTTTATTTTTCATCAATATCATGAAAGCTTTATTTAATTCACAAATACAATATTATTCATTTTCAATATTTGTTTTTATACAAATAAAAACGTTTTGTAATAAATAACTAGTAAACTTGACAATTAGCAAGGGCTTCGCATATTCATGTAAATAGAAATGGACAAACCAGAAGTAGTTCTAGTCAGACGCTGAACGGGAAAATCTAACCAGAATAACTTAGTTACTATCCAGTCAGGTCGCGGTTGGACTAAGCCAGGTCAAAACAAAACAACATGATCGGGAAAACCAAATCAGATTTTCCTTTGTCAACCCCGGCCTAGTCGGTAATCAGGTTTGCCTGGTAACATTTCTACCAGGACTGCAGTGCAAGGTGGGGATTAGGAGAGAGAGGATACTCGAGTCATAAGATTTGACGACAGCTGTAACCTGTGGGTTGTATATTAAAATTTTGGTGCACTCATTTATACTCTCACGTTATGTATGGCAATTAACCCACGAAAGGTTTTTAAATCAGCTTATGAAATCAGGAATACTGTAGCGTCTCGTTAGCGAAAGAATTCGAAGAATCGGGATCGGATAAGTATGTAGTTCCGAAGATTACCCCCTACATAAAAAACTTACAAACAACTTTTACCTTTTTAAAATATTAGTACAGATATTTCATATCTTTCCCGGAGAAGTATCTTATACATCACGCTTTAACTGATGTATTGCTAAAATTGTAGTTGCAACAGGTTTCGCCTCGATTCTTATTTAACCCATGATAATCGCTGGCTATTTCACGATAAGCAGATACGAGTAATACAATTTTATCTAGTATTGTTGTTTGATACCGTAAGTATCATTATCCTGATTTATTATATTTTATTTTTTCTTAGGGTTTCTGCAGTCTGTTTTTTACTTAAATACTTTTTTAACTTCTTCAAAGATTATTTTCAGTTATTCAAACGAAGTCACAAACTATGAATAAAAAAATAAATTAAAATTTATCGGCCTTTCAATAGTATCTGCTGTTCCCAAATGATCTTCAGGAAAATATATAATTATACGATAATTTAACTAGCCCACCACTCACCAACGGGGATCATATTACCCAGTGCCAACTGGGTTGTGGAGGTGAGATAGGCAGGCACTCCATGTAAAATACTGGTATTCAAACGTCCGGTCATACTGGAAGCCGACCCCAACAGAGTTGGCAAAAGGCAGGCAGATAATGATAACGAGAGACGTAAAACTCCCTGCAAAATATAGTTGAGGGTTTCTTTACTCCTATTGGTGCAGCGGGCCATGCAGCGAGTAATCGGTTTTTAATGAAAAGATTAGTGGTCTGAAGTGCTATTGTCGTAGCTGAATCAATGGGATCCGGACACTTCGGGAATTTTCCAATTTGCCGCTCTCGCTGCGACACCGTTTTATTTTCTAATGTTTGGTGATTTATATTTCGATTGTCTGTTTGGGTTGTTTTGAGCAACTTTGTGATTAAACGTGGCTTTTGAGTAAGGGGGACGTGAATGGAAATGGCGCTGATTTATTGTATATTTTAGTAAGGACTTAGCAGATTGCTTTGCAGAGTGTTAAGGATAACCCAAAATGTGGAAATCTATTAATTTTTCATTGTAACAAAAATTACAGGCGCTTGAGACAACAAGTGTTAGACTTTACCTAGAACATAACTCTATGAACGTGCTGATTTAGGCATGATGAAGTATTCTCCCCTAGATAGGAGCCACCACTCGACTCGCTTATCAACAAATCTTTTTCAGCTATTGAATTTGTCTTGTACGAAATATCATCATTCAAATCACTTTATTTACTTTCTAAAGACAATATTTATCTGCACAATCAACAAAAAACATAAACAAACAATACACTTCAGCATTACAAAAACGCCATTCATGGCAAAAACGTCAGTTCAATCTTTGTCTGTTTGTCTTTGAGCATTCTCATCTCCTAATGCTCTCAAACAAAACTGACGTCAATCTGACTGAAGGACTGAAACAATAGCGCATCAAGCAAATCGGTGACGACAGCGAATAGCTGCCGATTTTCTTAATTAAAAACGTCTTACTATTGGGACAATGGATGGGGGAAAGTGATGAGTGGGGTCTTTAGGGGATACGATTGGGGTTCTGTAATGACGATTTTTATGAAATCGCGCTTTGTTACATGGAAAATATACAAGTACATAACTAGCAACGTGGATGAAGCAAAAGGAATACGTAAGGATCCCAACAGATGGTGTTCTGGAGTTTCTGCGTCACTCCTTTTTCCCATGAGTTTATGTAGATAACTAGTAAAAAGTAGGTGTACAGTAAGTACGGGGTACCTCTGCATCATCAGCATCTAATTTCATTTAATTTCGTCTACAAGCTGATCACAGGCCTCACCTCTGCTTAACGCTAAGAATTTAAGTTTTTCAACGCAAGAACAGCTTAAATTATTGTCCTTTGTTTAAAAGAGCCCTTTTGAGAATGTTTAGATAATTTTTTGCTTTTAAAGTCAGGGATTAAGGTTCAATTTACTGTATTTACGATGTGCGATTTTAGGAACTTTGTATTCTTGACTCGTCGATTATAATGGAACAAATAAAATAGTTCCTACCTAATGTAAACCCCCTGCTCCTACATAAAGTATCCTATAAGTATAAGTTATTTAGGATACATTTTTTGTCTGCCTGATAATTCGAAGGTGCATAAAACATCCAATCGCATCGTAGTCGTATCGTGATCACGAAGAAAATCTTTGTGTATTTTTTAATTTAAAAAATGTCGGGATTTTATTGTTATCCAGTGTTGGGACTGTCTCAATCCCCGGGAGGTACATTAGTAACAATATACTAATTGATACAAACATAACTACCTTTTGCACCGAAGAGTTGGTTAATTCAAGTTTTGCATGTTTTTGTCAATTATTTTAGTGAATGAGTTGGTAGTTTATTTTTTTGTGATGGCGAAATTACCATGAAGTTTCTTTTGTGTATATTAATTGGTATTTTCTGTGGTTTGTCACCTATTGCTCAATATTAAGGTACCAATTTAATACACAATTGACTGAAACGCAGGCACAGAACTTCATTAAGCTTTTATGATTGAAGTTTCTTGAGTATTTAGTTATTGTCTTCCAGACAAATAATGGAGTATGTACCATACTCTATTTGTTAAGTTATTAACCAAAGCTTTTAATTCAGGTATTGTTTCTTTGTTTGCCTCCCATTACCAAATAAAACCTTAATTAATGACAATATTTCTAATTAATTCTGACTTGAATTCTTCGATGTTTTTTATACAAACTCATATTCATCAATATCAATCCCTGTTTCTACTGGTTAAGATTCAAAATCATGTGACAAGTCCTCAGACATTACTTCCATCAATTACACTTACAATTTTAAAACAACAGCCACGCAACAGCTCCCAAGTTTTCTTCCAATACCCCATTAGCCCCTTTCATAAAACTTTTGTAAAAATGTGACGAAAACAAAACTCCGTGGTACATCCTTTAATCACATTGAAGGACAAACAAACAAACTTTCATATTATGCTGTTACACAATAAATCCTTCGCGGACAAGTGGCGAAATTCTAAAGTCGAGATCAGCAGAGGCGTTGGGCTGTTCCGGCGTGAGCCACGAGCGGGAGCGAGAGAGGTTATAGGCTATAAATAAGGCTATTTAAAAAAATACGAAGTAGTACTAAAGTACGATACTTTGGACGAGCTAGACAAAACTAAAGACCAGTGGTCCACATTGGCACTGGATCGAAGAATTCGGAAGTCATGGAGAGAGGCCTTTGCCCAGCAGTGGGATGACACAGGCTAACAGTATCAGTCTCAGTACTAAAGATGAATATTGAAAGGGTTGGTCAGAGCACAACTCACACATTTCCTGATGTTACACCAACGAAGCCGTTATTTTTTAAGTGTCCCTTTGTTTCTCTGTAACAAAGACTGCTTGTGAAACGTGTTATTAGCACAACGTAACATAACATATAACATCACGCCTGTAATCCTCGAAAGGAAAGGCAGAGGTGTACCTAACAGTACAACCACATTTCACCAGTTTTGTTTAAGTTCCATTTAATAGGGGGCGAGACTTTTGCCATTAACCGGGCACAAATCCAGACTCCGTGGCTACTACTCAAAAATTCCTCATGGAAAAACCCAATGATACTTTGCCTGACCCAGGAATGGGACCCAAGACCTCATGCTCAGCAGTCGCGCTTGCGACCACTAGACCAACGAGGCAGTATAAGTATTTCAATATAGTCGGACCAAATATTTATTTTATGCCAACCTTTTTTTTTCTTTTAATCGTTCATAATAAATACATGTTTCAAAAATTAAGTAAACTGGCATTAATGATTACAGTAAAGGAATAATTTAGTATTTATTTATTTACTAATAATTTTTATATTCATCTATGGAGGCTTGTTATTAGCAATTTAGTTAAGTTATATATTTTGTTATTATAATGTTATTAGTCTGTAAGCTTTTCTAAAATGTAAAAAAATAAATAATAACAATAATGAAGATCAATCCACGAAATAGTTAAACCAAATAAAACCTAAATATTCCAGTGAATCTCTATAACTTAAACCACTGTCCTCAAGATCAAAATCACCACTAAGTGCCAAAGGACCAAAAGCCCAAATAACTCCACTCGTCGACCTCTCCGCGGCCCTCTCATCACCTGTCCACCGGCGGTAAACTTTTAATCCGGCGTCGACAGGCCATTGTTCGGCGGGTGCGGCTGATTACCAGCGGAGGGCCAGACAGGCCTCCGCCCATTTCGCACGTTGTTACCCATCTTTTTGGCTACAGATTTTGATGCTGGTTTTGGCTTGGAATACCTATGAGTTTGGAACAATGGATGACAGGCTTCAGAGTTAGGATGTGCAGAAGTAATTAGTTGTGATAGAGTGTGGGTTGTGTTGCTGGGTCATTTTATGTGTTAAAAAGAAAAACAACAACAGATTTTTGATGACCGGACCCAACGTGAGGCAACCGGCGCAGTTGTAGTGTAACAGAGCTCCCTAACCGCGAGCATTCGCCTGTAATGTAACAATTTAAAATTCGATTTTGTTTAGAAACAAATGAATCTGAACTGTTACATCACAGGTGAATGCTCCCGGTGAGCTCATGCATTTTGACATCTAAACATAGATTGCGCTATTTCCGTTGTCGAACTTACGATGTATTCATACCTTATGGTAGAATCAATGAATAAGGGTTTTTCTTCAAAATATTTCGGATGGTTATAGAAAGTGTGTTATGTAATTGGGGTGTGAGACTTCAAAAGCCGATCGCATGTACGAAGGCACCAAGCGCGATGATCAATTCTTGTTTGTCTACCAAAATATTTTTTATATTTAACTTGGGTCACATACCATAGTCTTAGGTACTCTACAGACGCTTTTTTATTACTCAACTGAAACAATGTTGCTGTTTTTCTTCTCACAATTAATAAATAAATATCCGCAGCGTCTACTTATTGTTAGCACGATATTAATGAACAAGTTAAACACGGAGCTATCGTTCAGTCTACACCGTTCGCGCAAAGTTGCCGTGATACAACTTGTCTGATACAATCTAGTGTTTGTCTAACATTGTAGTTATAAACGAGGGCGCAATGAGTTAACAGTTATGCATTGTTATTCAATAGTTCTTCAGCAAATAGGTAAAGTAATGCAAACTACACAAGTGATTTTTAAGGCGTGCATCACTCATGTTTGGGTTGATCTGATTCTGCGTCGGCACAGGCATGGCGGGAACAGAATGTAAATTTTGCGCCTGTTAGCAATGAGTCTATTTCCCATTCACAGAAACAAAAGTGACTGCAGTAAAAGTTCACAAAGCGAGCTCGGTGATCAGTGCACGTTACATCTAATTAAACGAAAATTGTAGACATCGATACGTGAAACCAGATTCAAAAATTGATATAATCTATAATCATTGAAAACGCAGCCAGTTGTCATGGCAAGATTAAAATTAGACACAACCAGAACACCAGTCTCTCAACCATTTCCCAAACATAATTACATGAAAAAGACATAAATCTACGTTAGCAAAAGATGGCGGTACGGTGCCGGAAGTATCGCCATATACACACACGTCTCAGGTAAAAGATAGCCCAAGTACATTTAATCACGGAGGAACTTTGCCTATAAGGCGGGACTCGAGGAAGTTTGATGAAAAACTTCTGATACGCGATAGTGTTTGGTATGCGTCTGTTTCCTGTGCCACTAGCTTTATAATATTGATGGGGAGTGAGGTTCATGTCATTGAGAACAGTGGTTGGGTTAAAACAGTTTTTAATTTGGGTAAATAGTTAGAAATGTGGTTTTATTAAAATTTTAACTGAGTGCAGTTGCTGTTTTGCAAACATAATATAATATTTGCAAGAGATATTTTTGCCAAAGTTTAATTAAATGGAATAATCAGTGAATGTTTTATTGAAACTTTTATTGTTCGGAGGTTTCATATTGGTTCAAACAACATTATATAGATCGTCATTTCAGATTAATTCGCGTAAATCTCTCTACTCCTATGGCATGTTTCATTACCATGTATGTTTATTAATTCTGTAAAACAATATAATTATATACAGATAGTGAACAAAAATATAAGGAAATATCTTCACAACAAACAAGTTATAGACGTAAAGCGTTGCTCAATTAGCTAGTATGAAGTTTTGTGAACGCCAAATGGCATGCTGTTTAAGCTTTTAAATTTCTTTAATTAAGCGCCGGGATTTATTCAAACCGTTAAATCTGTGAGACGGGAAACAAAACGTGATTGCTTGCCGACTTATAATTTAATGCAATTTCCTTTTTTATTGTGTGGTGTGAATGAGAAGCGATAGCGGGTGGGGCTGAGTGTATGGTACCTACATACAAGTTATGAACGGTAGATGGTCTGTGTCATTGATTTCATCACATACCTTTTCAAGTATTTAAATTTTAGGATATTAAATAATTACGTGAATCTTATTAATAGTTAACTAAGATACTCAAAGGTTGAACGGTACCCAAATGTCAGTGTGCTGGAAAAACAACCTCTGCTTAACCTATCGGAGTAAACAGGCACGATGTTATGTTGCGGAACAAATAACAATAATTATGTTAACACGTACAATAAACCCAGAAAAACTCCTTCAGCAAACACTTTCACTTTCTTGCCCCCGCTGTCGCCCCTACCTCACACCACACCCAAAGAAGGGTGCAGAATCCTCTTATTGCAGCTCGCTGGGCCGGACCGGTCCCGCCGCGCTCCGGTTCGTTAACGGTAATGCCCAAAGCTGACGGATGCAGTTTCGGGTCTATACGCCGATCATTTCATACTGAATTATTGGTTCTTTTCTTTTTCTTGGAATCATTTTTGTGTTTGGGTGGCAAGTGGTTTGTGATTTTGGTCTTTGAGTTCTTTTGTTTGACGGTGCACTTTAATGTAAAATATTTCTTTTTGTCGAATCTCCTGCTAACTAACGAGAAGACATCATTTCCCAGTTTCCCCAGCTGAGGGATCTTCCGAGCTAACCAGATGCACCTGTACTGTATTTAACCAGTTATTAAGAAGAAGAACAAGGCATAATGATGATTTATGTGGCTGTATTTACCAGTCTCAAGAACTGACATGAGTTTTGACAGCTGGCTCACTGTTAAGACTAATGACTAGAATAGTAGAATAATGTGCAGCTCAAAGATTTCGTCAACTATTTTTCTTCTAGAAAAATCAATGAGGATTCGGTTGATTTTTTTCAGTGAGAAATATTGGTATAGCTTGGGATTCTAATGAAATTGCATCCGATTAATGGCAATAGGGTCGCTCCCTATCACATGGGCGTATACGCTCATCGGTGGAGCGAGGGTGTGTGAGAGGATACCTTTATTATCTACCGTCTGACTTTTGGGAAATAAGCGTTTTGTTTACGATACAACTCAATTTAAGGCATTCGCTTAGAAAAGAAAGGTTTCGGCTTAATACTTACAATGGATAAAGTTAACCTTAAGAACCTTATGAAATTGGTTCAAATTCATTCAAATAAACTGTTTGAATGCAAATATCTTCGACTGAAGGGCCATCTTATAGAAAATTGTCACTTATGACTATTTACTCCTAAGCCTAACAAATAGAATTCAAAAGCTGTACTCATAAATAAACTGTAATCCCTCACACTCCTCCCCAGCTATGAATATTAAACGTTTTAATGGCGTTGATTATTGTCTCAAACATTTAAAACCAAGGAAATTGGTCGACGTGACCTCACTGCTGATGCCCCGACTCTTATTAGGGAAGTTGAATGGGATTTTTCACCCTGCGTCCGTGGTGAATGTTAATTGATGAGTTCCTTGTTGGTGGCGCGTTGTGATGGCGGCCTGAATTAGACGCGTTTTATTCTATAAAAAAGGTTATTGTGATGTTTTAGTTAATGACAAAATAAAATGTAGAAATACTAAGAAGTGGCGAAGAACGGGCGCTTTGGGGAACTGTCTCATGTCATATTTACGTTCAAAAAGTGAAAGTGATTACCAGCCTGATTTTGAATTAATAACGTTTTATTTTGATTGGTGTGTTTTCTAAAAATATGTAACGATCTGTATGAATGATATAATTAAGAAACATCATGGTTAGCCCAGGAAGGAATTATTTATCTTAAAAATTTTGGGCACTACTGAGTTCCGTGGTGGAAAAATATATGGTTCTTTGATCAGCAAATGAAGTAGTGTTTGCCCTTCAGTGGTTCTTTAACATTACATGTTATGTAATTAATACTTTAGAAATCCATCGAAACACAGAAAAAAGAAACAAAAAGAAGCACTTTTGTAGAGAACTAACTAACTCAGTAAGTCAAAATATATTAAACCATAATACACCAACTCAATTTCTTCGTCTCATCCAAAAAAAATACAAAAAAGATCATTCTTCAACTTCGTTTTATTTTCCACTCTCCTGAAATAGTTAAACAAATCGTTAGTCTTGCAAACAGCGAGCGCAAACATTAAACATCTTTAGCAGGGTCTTAGTGAAATAATCTTAAGTTAAAGATACTTAGGCATGACTTGTCTGTCAGTTAGGAGCACAGATTTGTGTGCCCTCGAAGGGGACATTATTTTATGAAGGGGCCGCGACAATTTGCTCGCGTTATGACTGAAATCAAAATGGCAATGGCGCGGATCTGTTTAGGGTACGCAAATAAGTGTTTTGTTTTTTTGGGAATGGTTGTTTTCTTATTTGGTTTTATGTTTAACAAAGTAAAGAGATAAGTACGTAAGTTACTTTTAGACCCAAGACCTCATGACCTCGATGATGAGTTCGATTCCCATGTCGGACAAGGTGTGTGTGTGTGTGTGTGGATTTCTCAGTAGCTGCCTGGAATTAGAATTGATGGTTGATGGCAATAGGTTCACTCGCTACTACAGGGGACTTCAACAAAACTAGGGAAATGTGGGTGATACACAGAACTACGCCTAACGCTTTGGGGATTACAAACAAAGTTTTGATATTTTGAAATCAAATTGTTCTGTAAAAGCAGTAAATACGATTAAATTAAAACTAACAAATCAGACACCTAAACAACTGGTAGCCCCATTTTCCTTCCAAACATTTTCACCTTTGTTTCGTGCGACCAACTAAAAAAATCTATTCAGAGAACATCACTCACTGTGTATCGGGGTTTACGCGCGGCTGCGTCTCATGTGTAAATGCTTTAATAATAGGCGCAGTCAGGTCGAAAGATAATGTGGCAGCCAAATACTTGGCTGGTCTTGCTTATAAGAGGTTCGCTAATGTATTTTGGGTGACGAAAAATTATACTGAATAACACTTTCAGTGTTATTCTGTATAATTTTTTATTTTTTTTGTGAGAAATTAAACAACTTGTCGGAAAAGTGAAAATCAGTCTTTCCTCGCAATTAAATGTGTTCGTATGGCCTACCCCTCGGCGATTACAGGCATGATGATAAAAAAAAAAAAAAAAAAAAAAAAAAAAATTAAAAAATTTTGGGTGATACTTTTTTTTTTGTTCCCTTATGATAAGACTTGTAAACACAATCAATCAAAAAGGTATATACCTAATGGGTGTATAAACACTCTTAACGAAGTTGGAAGGCACTTGTTCTCCCCATCATTGCGATATTATTTTAGTTCTACACCATACCCGGAACCTTCTAGTTACGGAGATATTGGGCCAAAAGTTCCAACTTTTTACAAGTTTTTTTAAATACAATTTTTTTAATATTTTGTCTTTATTTTAAATAACTCCACGAACCCCGTACAATTCAACGCCTTCATCAGCACAATGTTTTGATTGCGTCACATTAGAGCTTCGTCCTCTGTTTTCTCTGTTTATATACAGACTTTTAGAAATCATTCAGACCACCGAAATCTTGTAGTATCAATGCGTTTTTCTTATTTTCCTTCAATAAGAAAAACGCATTGATACTTACAAGAAAAAAAATAAGCTAACGAAAAATGTTAACTACACTAAAAATATTGGTTATCCAATGATTTTAGGTCAAAATAAATCACTTTAATCAGTGTTTTTCCTTGGATTTATTTGGTTAGACGTACTGAACCCTGTGTTAAAATTTGTCCATTTTAATGGGACCTTATATAGGTTCAGTTACTACTGACGGAAAATAAGTACAAGCTATGAACTTTGGTTAACCAAATCATAACTCCTGGAGTCCTGGCATTCTGCAGTTCCTGCTATGCATGTTAATATTTACAAAACGAAACAATATTCAGCGACCATATCAGTATGCATGTGTTTCTACACCCATGTTCACATTAACATAATCGGGCAAAAAAACTGCTTGTCACTTCTTCGCCCGCATCGCAACATTGGCCATGCAAGCATAAGTGCCAGTGCTAACATAATGCTCGCGAGCACGCGATCGTGCTCACAATTTGCTCGTAATGCTTACTGAGTTAATATAAGATTATTATGGGGATTGTAGACGGAATATTAATCGTTTTATTGGTATAGTGGCAGGTTGTAGTTATTTTTCGTGCGTGGCTTTGATTTGCGTGGCAACAAGAAATTGGTCTTTCGATTTTTTGTGAAACTTGAGTGAGTGTTTGTCCGTGAAATTACAGGTACGGTGAACCTCAGGTCGAGGTTAACAATTTGATATAACCACAGTGCTTTTATGCCTTATTGTTGGTACTAATAAGGTCGATTGTCATAATGCCAGCATTTGTTAACTTGACATGACGCTATTATAAATTACTTTGTGTCTTAATTTGGATAGATTTTATTGGCAATAATTTCGTTGATTTCTACGTTCATCAGAACTCATAAAATAGCCAAATCATTTTAGTAGGTCTTGGTCAAGAACCTGAACCTTACTAAGAGCGCATGTAAATTCTAATTTCAGTACAGATTTTAGCTTTGACAGTTACACGTTTACTTCTTCTTCTTCTTAGCGTGTCGATGGCAAATTTTTATTAGATATTATATTTGGCCCAAAATTCAGCTACGCAAATTCCGCTCGCTAATGCAGTCATAAGATCGTCAAGTGTGCAGGTGTTACACGTTTACTCTTTAAATACGGTTTAAAGAATTTTCGTGAAATATGAATGAGTCTTGAAAATCTTAATATGCGCTTTGATGCTAAGTTTCAGGCTTCAGCATAACTTTTAATACCTATATCAGGCATCCAAAAATAAATAAGTGACTTAAACCATTACTGACGAATAAAACGTTGCTTATCATAGAAAAATACATTTTCTTTCTTTCACACCTTCATAAAACATCAAAGAAGTGAAAAAAATACCTTCACAAGTTTCGACGTAATTTTAGTACTAGCTTACCTACATTAATACCTGGCAGAGTAAAGCAGATCTAAGCCTCAATCCAATTACTGGTCCTTTGTACGAAACAAAAACTTTTCCTTCATTTACGACCTCCTTGGTCCTACTACCTTCGAACTAATAACTACACAAGTTCTTTACCCTTTCCAAAACACAGTACAGTTCTTTCAAAGTTATTTAACCTCTGAAATAATGATTGTCAAAATCACATTGGTCTTTATTTACTTTTCAATAAGGTTCTTGTTAGGTCAATCATTGGCAATCAATGGCACGTCGTGCCAACAACCAATGGCACGAGAGAGCCAAGTCAGAGGCTCATGGGCGGTATAAAAACTCAGACACCAGGTTAGACACTAACTACACGATAAATAATAATAATGCCACGTCTGGTAAAAATCGTGATCTTTAACATAACACAAGCATGCCTGTAATCCCTGAAGGTGTACCTTATAGTGGGCTGCGGGACTGTTCGAAGGAGATACTGCGGCCCCAAAGGCCTAAGAAGGTACATGGGTGGTTTTAGTAAGTACAAGTCTGACACTCGCCTTCCGCTCCGCCCAGAGTAGGATTTGATGAATTCTCATCCGGAAAAAAGGTGCACCTTAAAGTACCCTCACATTTTGCAAGTTATGTTTAAGAGCCATGTTATAGGGGGCGAGCCTATTGCCATCAACCGGGCACAAATCCAGACTCCGTGGCTGCTATTGAGAAATTCCCTATTGAAAAACCCAATAATACTTTGCCCGACACGGTAATCGAACCCAGGACCTCATGCTCAGTAGTGGCGCTTGCGACCACTCGACCAACGATGCAGTCATGAGGCAGTGTGGTCTTTATTCTTGTTAAAATAAGGTTGTTATTGGGTTTGCTGCTGTCATAGGTAAAATAACTGTGAAAGAGCTGTGCTGGCCGAAAATAATGAAACTATTCTTTTTACCTTCGGTTTGCCGACGATATAGTGGTCATGGCTGAGACCATGGAGGACCTCAGTACAATGCTCGATGACCTCAGTAGAGCTTCCGAAAGAGTGGGTCTTAAAATGAACATGGACAAAACCAAAGTCATGTTGAATGCCCATGTAACACCCACTCCTATCAAGATCGGAGACTCTACACTCGAAGTTGTAGACGATTATGTCTACCTGGGACAAACGGTCCAGTTAGGTAGGTCTAACTTCGAGAAAGAGGTCAATCGTCGAATCCGACTCGGCTGGGCAGCGTTCGGGAAGTTGCGTGGTATCTTCTCGTCCAACTTACCGCAGTGTCTCAAGACGAAAGTCTATGACCAGTGTGTGTTGCCAGTGATTACATACGGGACCGAAACGTGGTCGCTCACAATGGGCCTCATCAGAAGGCTGAAAGTCACCCAAAGGGCAATGGAGAGGGCTATGCTCGGAGTTTCCTTGCGTGATCAAATCAGAAATGAGGAGATCCGCAAGAGAACCAGAGTTACCGACGTAGCCCGAAGAATAGCCAAACTTAAGTGGCAGTGGGCAGGGCACATTGCTCGCAGAACGGATGGCCGATGGGGCCGAAAAGTTCTGGAGTGGCGACCGCGAACCGGAAGACGCTGCGTTGGAAGGCCTCCCACTAGGTGGACCGATGACCTCGTAAAGGTTGCAGGGATCCGCTGGATGCGAGACGCACGGGACCGGTCAATGTGGCGACACTTGGGGGAGGCCTATGTCCAGCAGTGGACGTCTTTCGGCTGAAATGAATGATGATGAATGATGAATTCTTTTTTCAAACCTCCGTCAACTTGATGGGGGCTGATTACGTCAGGTGTTCCGTACGTCGATGCAGTGACATCACTATTACAGGGCAGGATAAATCGCCCGAGGGTTGAAAAAGGGTTGTTTAGTTTTCTTGAGACCCCTAATAGTTGGGTATTTTGTAGTGAAAATAGCCCCAACTGTTACCGCAGCGCGGTTTGGATTCTGTCCCTTGACTATAAAATTGCCTAATTTAGTTTGTTGGAGATAGATAAGTCGGTACTGTGGTTTTGTTTTGTAGTTAACAGAAACTTAATTAGGTTACTTTATTCTTATTTGTACAAACAAAGGAGTCTTTGAGGAATGAATATTTTGGACCAAAAATAATTATTTGTGATAATAGTAAGCTTTGTACGCGATGCAATTTCTCGTCGGCAAATATGACGATCTTCCATACATCGTTTCGTTATTTTAAATCTTTTCTATACACCCGTGGAGACACCCTTGCAGTATAAAGGGTGTAAATAGACTCTTAACACATTTAAATACATGGATTTAATGTAAGATTTTTACTTTACACACTTCCACAACCCCCGTACTATTCAATCCGTCCATCAGCACAATACTTTAAGTGCTTTCCATCGAGTCCAACCGTAAAACGTGACTTTTCACCCCAAAAAAAAAAGTCGATTCCCAGCAATAATTTTTGCGTAAAGTTACTTAGTTTGGTGTACAGAATGCTTGGTTGACGGATAAGTGAAGGGTCTGTTTACACCCTGTATAGTCTTGTGCAAAAATTCATGCTTCTAGACCCAGTAGCTAAGACAGCGCTTTGTCGGTCAGTGAATGAGTGAATTTAGGATTTTTATTCAATAGATAGTCGTGATGGCCCATAGGTTAAGACTCGCCTCTCATGCACGAGTTTGTGGGTTCAAATGTGGGGGCAAGTACCAGTGTGACTTTTTAAATTGAAATGTACTTTCTAAGTTTATCTTGGACATCACTGACATCGGTGAAGGAAAACATCGTCAGCAAACCTGGACTTATAATCAATGTAAGTCTGAAATCGCCAACCCGTTTTTTCAGCCTTTGCCCAGCAGTGGGACAGTAATAGGCTGGAATTATCATTATCCAGTGGATTGTGTCTTACCTAGGGGTTTGTGTCTTAGCTATAGTATTACCCAGCACTAACAGTACTATTTGTAGAGGTACACTCTGATATTCAGCTGCGTCCGCTTAGTCTTAGTGTGGACGCTGATCCCGACATAGTTGGGAAAAGGCTAGGCAGAAGAGTTTCAATAGATTGAGTAACATCGAATTTTATCACAGAGATTAAAACCTACATTTCTCGTTCAAATACCTATATCTGTTTTCTCCACATAAAACTATCTGAGGGGATAGTAATAAAAAAACCATTTCAACAATTCGCTACAAAACTTTAACTAACTTCGTCCACACAGTGCACTTTTATAACCGTCTCCTCCAATACGTCGTTAAAGATGTCGACTTCCCGTATTTCACTTGGCAGCACCAAATTGTTTATGTTGCAGCTCTCTACAGTTCTCGATTCAGACAGTGTTGCCACTTCCAGTAGTTTTAGACTTTCAAACGGCATAAAAACTGGCCAGCAATTGGAAGTTTTAACGTAGAGGCTGCAGAATTCCAGTTGAAGATGGAAGTTTGTAACAAGGGATGGGCTTGAGCGGAGTAGGGCTTCTGAGACGGTTTCTTGTATTGTGAGTTTATCGGATTTTTTGATGGAGTTGTAAATTGTAAGCGGAGTGAAGATTTTACAATCTAGATCGTTAGAACTTGGTATTTATGTATTATGAAGGTTTTTGTACTAGAATTTTGCATAAAGAAATATAGGAGCATAGAAAAAAGTGATTTCCTGCTGCTAGATGCGGTGCAACCTTAACACTCCCGTGCATGATAAGAATTATAAATACAGTTTAGTTGTACCTCCATAAAATTTAGAAAAACAATAAGCATAATAGTTTTCAACATTAATGACAACCGGACCGGACCGGTTTGGAATTACCGAAATAATTGCAAAGTGGAATAACAAAATTAGTGTGGAAATATTGCATAATATAATTTTACAGTGCTGCAGGGTTGTTTTAGCGCTTGAACGATGTTGACAGTCGTTCACTTTTGGTAAACATTTGTCAAATCGTTTTGAAAAACAAGATGGCCGCGTCCGTTTCCAATAAGGCCACGCACTAGCTAATGTTATAAGATCTTGATATTAGTTTCCTTGAAACACACACAATTATTGAATCATTTATTTTCCCATGAAAATGCTAGATTATATATAAATCTATTACCGTTCTTAACTACAAAAGCACAGCGGTCTCCCAACCGCTAACCTCTCAACCCTAACACCGCCGCCCGAAAGAAGGGCAAACTCCAATATTGACAATGCTCTCTGCGACAGTGCGCCAATTGTCGAAGCATCAGCCTCAGCGATATTTTCTCTATAAACACTAAGATATTTGGTAGGGAAATTGTAGTTTCAAGAGTGAATCGTGTTTTGACAGGTTCTTCTAGTGAAGTGTCTAGTAGTGGCACTTTGAAATGGTAGGGAATTAGATTGACAATTGAATGGTTGGTGCTGAAAGGGAAAAGGTACAATTGATAGTACTACTGCTCATTTGACTACAAACAGAGTGGCGTGCCTAGGGGCCAACACTACAGCAAGCCCATAAGGCCAGTAGACTGTTCAGAAACCCTAACTTCACGAAGAGTAGTAGGTTATAAGGGCAGGTTTTAAATCACCGCCACAAGAGTAGTTTCACTATTACATTGGTCTAGTGCTGGTGGCCCGGCAGTGAGATGAGACGACATTTTTTTCCATTGTGGGTTAAAACCTGGGTGAAATTGGCACAAACAAAGACAATACTTCACACACTCCAGAGTATAGCATTAGGATGCTGCGGAGCTGTGGATGGTAGTAAAAAACTGATCAGTTCAAACCGATTTCAAGTTCATAGGTGTAGTCACTATTGAGAAAATAATACAGCACACCAACAAATACAGTCGACCACACAGGAAAATCAATCGCACGTATCACCCATAATATTAATGAGCGAACTTGCGCTGCCCTGTGTACTACAGTACCTACAGTCATACTATTTGTCTTTGTTACCGAGTGAATTAATTCGCGCAACGGTTAACTAATTGAGTTATAGGCATGTGTTAATGCCGGAGCGATCTATTGAGGTCGAAGTATTGATGTTTGCCGACGATAATTATAGTGGGACCCTGATAGAGTGGTGTTTTGGTGTGATTTGACAGTTTGTGTATGGGACAAATATGGTCAAGTAAATTCAGTTAATCGGTCACAGTGTTTCATGGCCTGCTGTGGGAAACGATTTGTTTCAAATAAACTAGGAGGTCTGATTTGTTCAATTGTGATTGAACTCTGAATTTGGATTCGATTTTGTATTTCACGGAAAATGACAAACTCAATTTCTTTTTCCCATCTGCTTGTACCGCAGAGATTATTGGCAATGGCAACGGCTTGTTCGCGCTCCACTCACGGCTATATTCACTCACACTGAGCGACACTTAAATGAAAGCCTTATTGTAACTGCGCTGTTGGAATTTTGACTCTCGACGCTAAACCAAGCGTCCTATCTTTTATCCAACAGTGTTTTTATCAGGCGTATTTAAGTGTCGTCTGATCTAACTGAAAACGAACAGAATTATTGAAAAAACGGAGATAACGTGAGACGGATTCAACCAAAACAAAAAAAATTGGGGTCTTTTGAATTAAATACTTTAACTCTCTTACAGACTATTTCAAACCTAGATAAGTCTAGCAAAACTGAACAGTAGTTTGACCTGGATACTGCCGGCTTCATAGAATCCTGTCTCGAGGCGCCTCAATAGTAGCCTAAAATGAGTTAAGCTACTTTAATCAAAGTAAATCTTTTCTCAATTAATGAAAAGGTCTTCTTTCAGTCCTTAATCTATTTCTGCGTGCTTAAGAAATTCTTCATTCGAAAGATAATGAATTTCTTTAAAGGAAAAGGATTAAAAGGAATGGTATTTTAAGGAAATGTTGGCAATGGGGCGACAATTAGGCCGTGTGGTTCTTCTTAAAAGGTTCACTTTGGAAGTCTGAATCTTATTCACTTGGAATTACGATTGAAAGTTGCGAAAAACAATTATGACAACAACTCGGGTTGGTATGCCGAAATGCGTTCAACCAAATATTTATTGAAATCAGACTGATGAATATTATGAAAATTTTGAACCATTGACATCTATTTGTTATTCATACATAGTCGAAATCATTTTCAAAAAAACGCGCTTTTTCCAATTGTTATGTTAATTCTCCGTATACAAAAATAAACAAACTAACTTGCTTTTCTAATACGGGACACCGCATACATCTTATTGATTCAATAGATAACGGTATTTATTCACTGGGTGAGGTCATCTATCTTAATCTAAGGGTCGCTCGGAGTAGCGGGGCTTTCTCACTTGTCAGGACGAGGCGAATGGAAATGCCTTTTAGGTGTCTAGTCCACGTGGGATGGAACTGGCGAGGCGTTTCAATGTTTGTTGCTGGGATTTTTAAAGCTAGATGGTTGGTAGTTTGAAGTGTGGTAATGGTATTCTGTTTTGAGTTATCTTAGTAGCCTTGTTCATAGAAAATAATTTTATTTAGTTGCAGGGGTTTAAATATATATAAAGTTGGTAAACATTTTAATTAGTATTTAAAGGGGTTGGATAAAAAAGGATTTCTGAAACATACCCATTTCTATTTGGATTTTCTCTTTTGTCAGTATCTTTATCAGGGGCATCGATACATTGATAGTACCTATATGAAGAAGTCAAGTTTTACATCCACTAGCAAGAGCAACGATATAAAACACATTATCTTAGGCCCTTATCGGTATCTCATTGCCTTTGGAGAAAAACACTATGTGTTAAAAACTATTCGAAATAAATCTGCCTCATCTCAAGGCACAAACCCAGTGTACAATCCTCCCAACACAAAAATAAATAGGCGTGCATTAGTGACGGTAACTTGATCTTAAGACGTATTAATTTGGAGAGCAGTCGGGTGCACTCAGCTGTGTCGTGTGTGCTGTGTCTTAGTTTGTTATGTTCGCGAGTTTTGGGATGTTAAATGCTTGAGTTAATATTCTTGGGTATAAAGTAGCAGGATACTAATACTGTTAGCCTATATCATCCCACTGCTGGGCAAAGGCCTCTCCACATGACTTCCATTTGTTTCGATCCAAGGCCAATGTGGATCACTGGTCGCTGGTGTTGTTTGGGATATGTCTTTTAATTTATTTTGGGATGATTTGTCCGTAGCTGGGAAGATGATAATATAATCAGTCTATACCGTTCCTCCGCTAGAAACAAACCTCCTCTCGGCGAGGGCCGTAATCCACCATGCGGGTCCAGTACGGGTGTCACACATCTTCAAATGTTTGGTTCTAGGAACTACTGGTTTCCTCACGATGTTTTCCTGCTGCTGAGTATGGGGCTGACAAAATTAACTTTCCTAGAATATTTTTTGACCAAAATGTCGCAATTTCATAAGTTTTACCTAAACTTAATCATTTCTTTAAAGTTTTTACCGGACACTTACGACACTAATATGTACTCTCAAATGGATATTCAGTCATTAATACAATTTTGAATCAATGATATGAATGATAATTTAAGCGCTTCCGAGCGCTCACTAAAAGGCACTGAGGCACTGCAATTACCTAATTCAAAATTTCCCCAAAAATTAAAAAGTCAACCCTGCATTAGCAGAACCATAAATCACAACCCGTCAGTGCTCACAAAGCCGAAATTTGGCACCAGCCCAACGCCCTGTATTATAAAATAAACTTACTTATAAGTGAATACCACAAAAGCGAGTTCGCAATATATTAATTTTAATTAGCCGTTCCCACCAAATAACTAAGTTGGGGATTAAGACTCGTGTATGTTTAACGTAACTCGGAAACTCGGAAACTTCGAGTCTGTTACTCCGAGTTTCGATTTTGTTGAGATTATTTTCTGTTTGTTGTTAAAGGTTAACCTATTCCGTTTATGTTCAACTTGTTTACAGATTGAAATTCAAACTCAAAAACAACTTTGTGTACGTACTTATACTTTTATAGATATTTGGGAGTAGGTAAATATTTTTTGATGTTTATTATGTTTATCGACACTCGTTTTCGAGTGATGTGAAGATACAGTTGTGTCATAAGGAAAGTTTAAGTGATTGGGTTACTATGCTGTCATGTGGGTACTGTGTAGGTTGTTTGTTGCTGTTACACACATTTCATAAATCTCTTCGTTGAGCTGTCCAACTGATAGTGATGTTCCACATTACTTTATTAAATTAATCAAACTCAAACTCAAAGCATTTATTTATTTAACACTTCAAGCACAAAGTACAGAGGCGGACTTAATGCCAAAATGCTTATTTCAATTAGACCATTAGGCTGAGTTTCCACCAGAGATGAGCGAGGATGCGTAGCGAGGGATGTGTGTGGAACTAACCAATCACATAGCTAGAATACCTAGAGCTGTGAGAAGAAGCGCTCGCTCATCTCTGGTGGAAACGAAGCCTTACACGCACTTTTGAATTTCAAAAAACAAAAAACAGCGAAGCTACAGTCACAGTTACAAGGCATAATTAACTTGAGAAAGTACTGTAGTTGAACATCAAATCAACGTATGACTGGGTTTTAAAAGACACCTTCGAGATAAATTTCGGTGTTCTTGTAACAATTTCAAAAGCTCTTTCGTAGTTTGATAAATTAAAGTCTCATTTGCCTGGTTTTCATCAGCATCCTCACAATTTATCTGTAAGCCTTCAAAGCAAAAGTGAATAGGTATCTTCTGGGCAGGCTCGTTCCATCGTACACCTTATCCGGTGCTTTCCAACGGGAGGGCCAATAAGGAACCCTTTGTAAAACTCCAAACCAAATATCTACATCATTATACTCATTATGAGTTTGCTTATCAGCTGAAGCTGGTTATGTACTGCACTTAAGCCTGCCATTTCCGTCTAAAGCTGCAAACACATCTGAGCGCTCACACATCTCCTCTACAATAAGCTGCATGACAATTCGTCGATGTATCATGATAAGCCTCGACTAAGTGACGTCACGGCTCATGAATATGCAGGCCGCACAGATTGGCCGTCTGCAGCCAATCAAGTGCGAGTAAATCCACAGTTTACATATTGTTATGGCGATTGTATGCAATGGTAAGCAGGAAATTGGTTAATGTTTAAATTTAAGAATTATTGGGTGGTGATGATTTTATTAGGACCGTCATTCATGATTCTGTTTGAAAGTAGTCATTAACAAACTCAAACCTATGAGTAGCCAGAATGTCAAATCTTAAAAAGTTAAGCCGCGTCGTGTGCGGACCGACATTGAAATACTAGAGATGTGACATTTTGACTACACATTGACGATATCATTATTTTGAAGTAGCTTCGTAGACATTGGGTCTTACATGCATCCATGATATTACTCATTGCTGGGACTCCATTCGTTTCTGAGAGTTTCCACAATGTTCAGAATCTCCTGTTCAGTTATTTCCTGTTTAATTTACACTACACAAAGATCAATGGGTTATAACCCTTCACTCAAATAGGAGAAACAATGAAACGCAGAAAACAGGGTGTAACGGACAGCCCTCCACAAACTGACTGGGTGCATTCAGCTCCTAATTTTGAATAATATTCTACCGGATTTTTTTTCAAAAATATATATTTTTGTAAATAATATGGCTAAAATAAAAAATCCACCAATGGATGTTGAAATACTCTAACGAACGACGCGTCAAATCCGCTGTTCACTTCCTGCCTAGCTACGAAGTTCATCGAACTAGTCGTCGTGCTTGCCGTTCGCTACGTGCGTTTTACCACGGCAATGATACATTGCGTATGAGGAAATAAAACAAATCTTTATTGGATTCTCATAACATTCTTGAAATAATTTCTTGTACCGGTCATATTAGTATGATATACTTAATTCACCCCATCAGTTTGTGGAGGGCTGTCCCTTACACCCTATATTATATATCGTGTCAAAGAGTACAATCATCATGGTGTCTCACTGTGTCTTCATCTTCACAAAGTCATATTTCAAAAAAAAAAAGAGTTCGAGCGTTATTAAAAAAAAAAGAAACATACCTGGGGTTCTAGATAAGTGACATTATAGCGATAATGATGGTCAGGAATTTATTGGATTCTCAAGAGCTGCCGGAAAGCTTATGGTAATCCTGTTAAACTTCGTTGAGTTTCTAGCCCCCTTGGTCGATATCCATCATCTACGACCTGTCTGTTGCCATGACGTACTTTACTCAATTAGGCACTAGATCACAGACAGAACTTTAACCCTCCCAGACAGAGGTCTGGAGAGGTAGGTGAGAGCACCTTCCATCTTTCAACCCAATGATCGAGCACCGTCCAGATTCCTGCATCTATTTTAAAATAAACTGCAAACCGAAATGTCAAGCCCGAACCGCACTCGTGGGTCCCATCCGTCTTGCGGACCATCCATCATTGGCTCAGCGCCATCTAGTGGTAATGCTTGACTTGCAGACGTAGGCGAAGTGCAGGTAACTCGTGGATGTGGGTACTTAGGTACGTGTGGGGGCTTTAATGTGTAGTTTGAGGTATGCTTTACAGTGTGGAGTGTGCTGTAGGTATTTTGGCATGGTTTTGGGTATTTAAAATACGAGAATTTGTGATGTTTTATGATTAATATAGTACGAACTTGAGACCACAGTACGTAAAGTTGAGGTACTATATTTTGTCTTGAAGAACGTTTTACAGTCAGAATACTAGACGGCAATCTGATTGCTAATTATTAAAGAAGTGTTACTAGTAAAACCTTTGTTCTTGACAGTCAGAACCTGAAAGAGGAGCTCACTATTGGCTCACGCGACGGCCCATCTGACCAGCGGCGTATTTCATTCGAACACCCTGGATTGGTCTCAAACCGGATGTGACATTTCAGTTACATTCACCAAATAATAGAAACTGCATTTTTCAATTTCCTCAATAAAAACCTATAACGAATTTAGGGGTACCAGCCACTCGTACATGCCTCGTTAGTCCAATCTGGGGGACACTTGCGCCCCTTTCAAGGCTTGTACGAAAAACTCCTAGTGATTGTCTCTAAATTTAATAACAGATTTGAATGACCCCCTCCCCTCGATGTCCCCCCCGCCCTTCCGCGCCCCTTCTTCTTCGCGACGACGCTGAATACCCTTCGTAAGGAGATTTCGATGGAAAGGCTGAGACACACCCGGATGTTCATGAAGATTGATTTTGGTGGACATCTAGTACGAGTTAATACAAACGCCAGTATGAAATAGAAGGCACAGTTCCAATGTGAAGAAATAAAAAGCATAATTGCAATTTCTAGTATGTACATGATGGAATAAATCAAACAATTTATGAAGATTTTAAAGATTTCGATTCAATTTAAGTAGACACAAGTTAACACAACCCTCATTTTTACAAAAGTACCTCACGTGGTAGAAACTCAAATCACCAATGTGTAGTCACAAGGTGGCTGACTCTTGACATACAGGTACACCTAGTTCAGGAGTCAGAGGCTTCAAACAAGTTTTTGTATCCTATTATGTCAATAAAGAAATTGAATTTGAATGTCACACCACTCGTATTTAAATGGTGGTTTCAATAGCGTCTTGGTCGCTTAGTTTGGAACAAAGAACAGTGCCTACTCCTTCAAAACGTAAATTAAGCACATATAAGACATCCCCCGCAATGCTCGGTGTATCTCAAACTCACGAAGAATTGTTTCATCAAATTATTCGGCCATCGGTTTACGAATCGAGAGGCCTCAAATAAAATGAATAAATTATTTTCCATAGAAAATCCTCCGGAACTTTACAAATGCCATTCGTAAAATTGCTGAGCAATACTTATTGCCCGGCCGGCCTCTTCAAATAACAAGCGTAATGGTAGAGCAAAGCTGAAGAGAGAATTTTTTAAATATTAATTTAATTATACGTAAAGGGCTTACGGTAGGTTTAGAAAAAAAATGAAGGAGAATTAACGGTTCGGGCGTGGGACAAGTACTGAGAGGAAATTATGGTCCTTAGTGCGGGTCCTTTTAATTTGAATACCTTTTTCGGGTCAAGTCGGGACCATTTTAGGATCTGGACGACTCTATATCACTGAATACCAGCTTCTTGGAATGGTGAAATTATTCTCTTGTGAGTTTGGGCCCACTATTCTTTTTTTTGTGGTTATTGTAAACAAAAGCTGATTTTGCGGTGTCTAACAGACGTCACCTCAGCGGCAGTGGTTAATTAAATATTTCAGTGATAAAGAGGGAAATAGGTTTTTCTAGTTGTACTCACCATGACTTTTTTTCATGTCACTGTGACATAGTTGTCGAAATTGAAACTTTTTACAACAAAGTTAGTTGGTTTCACGTTAAATGGTTATCACAATGACTGATCCAGATTCATTCGTTATGTCTGACATTACTGTTATACACTGTAACAGTCTTAGCAATAGTAAGTAATTCATCAGGTATTCAGATTCTGTTTGCATTGCGTATGGGTAAGGAATTAGAACATGAATGAGAGATTAGGTCTGACAGGTGTTCATGAATTCAACAGCCTCACAAGTACTAACGGATTGAGTGGAATGTGGATTTAAACACTAGTAATATTAATAATTGTGATTACTTAATCCTACACAAATTTCAATGACTGAACTGTCCTTTTGAAATTAAGGTTGCCTTAAAAGCTTGAATGACTTATGTTTGATTTTTTTTTTTCGTTTTTTATAATTTTTGTATTTAGTGTAATCTCATCCATTTTTTTTTTGTATTTTGTCCTGTGTGAGTCTAATATTTTTTTTTTATCTTTCTTTCTTTATTTAGAAGTCAGAAAACTACGAAAATATACTTACATAAAAATTGTGCTTTTAATATTTGAATAAGATGCAAACTAATTTTCCCGATTAATTAAAGTTTCACTACCAAATAAAATTGTTACAAATGTGTGCATCCCTAGTTGTCAGTTTAAGTGATTCATGTAAGTTAAAATTATAGTTAAAGCCTCCTTCGAAATTCTCTCAATAATTGGAGCAAAGTGTGAACATTAACTACATATTTTTCTATCGCCACTCCCCTATAAATTGCGACACATAGCAAAACAGCCCTTTACAGATTTTTTCAAAGAGCTAAAACTTGGGCCTGACTCTCAGCTGGTCTGCTGTTTCAGCCTTTTCAGACTGAAAAAAGGCTCGCTGTTAATTGGACATGCTTGTTTGTGCGAAAAAAGTGCTGATTCTTGATATACGTTTATTGAACGAAACGAATTTCTTTTTTTCATTCCGAGAGGGACTTTAATCCTGATATCCGCAATGATCTCTCTTTGCTTAGTATTTTGTTGGGTCGGCTTTATTTCTAAAAGGGCAGCTGTTCTAGTTAATTTTGGGACGATGATTATCTTGCGATTATTTTAATACGCTACGTTTTTCGACGGATTTGGTGCTTGTTATTAATTTGTAGATTTTATAATGATATTTAGGATTTCGACGGGGCTTAATTCACCTCACCGGAATAATTTGCCGAGGTAGTTTTGTTTTGTGTTATAACCAATGTTAATCATCATTCAGGTATTCAACAGGGTAAAGTATCTGCCTATTTTATCAATTATAATTTAGTTAATTATCTTGGAATAAGTTTTTCGTCAAATCAAGCTTTCTTCACCGAAATTATCTTTTTTAAATTTTTTCCTCGTCAGCTTTGTCATACACAATATTGTACGTAGTCTCACTAGTTCCTAAGTATTATGCAAACATCCACATTATCGACTAGGCTACATAATGCCCTGTCAGTACTTGTTGTGCTGCTTAGCCCACATACGGGTACAGTATTAGCACACTTGCTTACCGTGTCTTAACTTGTAACACAATATTGTAGCTTCTAGTTTTATGCACGGGTAATCAAATTTATACGGCTTGTTATTTCCTTCTACGAGATATTATGTAAGCTGATGGTGTTCGGGCACGCCGCAATCGCGGCGGTAAGACCCCTCTTTGAGGAGTGGCTGGATAGGCGTCACGGCGTCCTGACCTACCGCATGACGCAGGTCCTCACCGGACACGGAAGCTTCGGGAGGTACCTGTGTCTGATGGGGAAGGAGGAAGCGCCTGGGTGTCACCACTGCGAGGACCGCCCGGAGGACACGGTGGAGCATACGGTGCAGGACTGCCCCGCTTGGGCAGGGCACCGCCGTGTCCTCACGGCGGCGATAGGCGGAGACCTCTCGCGCCCGGCATTGGTCGAGGCCATGCTGCGGGGCGAGACGGAGTGGGAAGCGGTCGCCTCCTTCTGCGAAGCAGTCATGCTCGCGAAGGAGGAGGCGGGCCGCGTGAGGGAGAGGACAGCGTCCTCCCTCCACCCCAGCCGCAGTGGTAGACGCCCACGGCGCCGGACGTCGGCAGACGATCTCCGGCCACCGTAGGCGCGGGCTTGCGGGCGGCGAGTAATGGGCGACTCGCTGTCCGACCATGGACCATGCCCGGGTCGACGGCGCGTTGTGTTCCACGCGCGCCTCAAAGAGTGTCAGCATTATGACGGGGCCCCCCTCTAGAGGGCGAAAGCCTGCCGGGGTCGCGGGACTTATAGAATTACCGTGACCCTGGATCATAAAGGGCTATTGAAGGACACCGTGGATTTTAGTCAGTACAAGTCTGACAGTTCCTCCCACTCTGCCCTGGGTGGGAGGACTCATTTGATGATTTTACCACGATAAAAAAAAAAAAAAAAAAGCTGATGGTGTTGGGTTCGATTCCCTGGTGGGACACAGCATTATTCGGTTTTCTCCATCAGGAATTTTTCAGCAGCCGCCTGAAGTCTGGATATGCGCTCGGTTGATGGTAATTATGGTCGCTCTTCGTAATGTACGTAAACGTTACTGACGATATGTGGGTGTACTATTATACAGGTATACCTCTCAACTCTCCGGGGTTACAAGCGAGGTGTTAGGTTATTAGCTGCATAATTGTCGAAGAAGATTCAAAGACGTGTCTTTAGTGGATACTGCGAATCAGTCTTGGTGGAGTGACGATCTTCGCAGAGTGGCAGGTTGCAGCTGGATGGGCATTGCCGGGGATCGAAGTAAATGGTGTGCAATTGAAGGTTTTATATCCAGTCGTGGACCACTGTAGGTTGATGAAGTTTAGTTTAAATATAATATTTTCACAGTTCCATTACATAAATGAAATCGTTACACTGCCAGTATTCTATCGCCCAAAAATTTTAACACTACAGCGTCGCGTCGAGATATAGCTAATCGCATGTTGTTGGAACTGAATCAGCGGACAATACAGGTGCTTCGTTAATGGAAAGTTGCGCAAGTAATCTCATTTGATGCACATGTCAGATGTGCAATGTTTGACGTTATTGTTTATATGGATTGGGGGCTTGCGAAATGTGGGTGTACAACTGTACAATTGGTACACCTCTGGCTAACCCCTCGAGGATTACAGGCGTGATGTTATGTGTGTTGCCATGGGGTTTATTATAAAATGTTTCTGATAGGCACAAAGGAAGATGCAGCTGGTGCACAATTGAATGTTTTATTTTCTGTTACCGGCCTATTTTATACAAAGAGTCAGCAATGTGTTCTCAAAAAAAAAAATGAGAAAAAAAAAATTGTATATTTATTTTTGTAAGTAAGTCAGAGGTCCCAGTCTTTTTTAAAGTCCAGACAATGTCTTGCTCACATGTCAGTCCATGCAGGTACTTAAGAAAAAAACATGTCTGTGTCTAGACTATTCCAGATACCAACTTTGTTATACTAAAGTTCTATGCACACGTTGCTGAATTTCGAAACGTATTCACACGTTTCGGAATGCAAATACAAAAAGGAAACATAAAACTAACAGCATGCTTTCACAAACGACACGGAATTCAGAACATCCCGGTTCGACACTCTAAGGAGGAACAATGACGATCCGTTGTCCAATACACAACGGATCGCGCTTCAACCCACTTCTAACAACGCTTAATAACTGTAGTTCAAAGCTTTTAGCAATTTGTTACAACCTTTATACTCTAACCAATGCAAAAAACGCTTAAAAAAAATCCAATCTAGACGGAATAAAGTTAACCCTGCGATACGCGAGGGGTATTTTTTAACCCAATTTTATTTTTAACACTTCACGTAAAATAAACTGTGGCGAAAAGCGCTGCATTCATAGACCCTGCTCGAATATACGATGGAGCGGGCTGCAGGGTAGTTTGGGGCAAAATGCACCACCAATTGAATAATCTATTTTGTGCCGGTACATACCGCTATGCTTCTAAAATCGTGTTTAGTTCCACCATTCCCGGTGTTGTTGAATTTTTTTGAATATATAGCGGTAAATTGCAGTTTTATCGGCGATATCAAAGGTTTGGCAATATAGAGGGAACACTTCCATACTGGTTTAGTTTGCATAGAATTGTTCGTTAATATTGGCAGCATCGTTATGTTTTATGTTATAAACGAGAACTATTAACGGCCATATTGCCATAGATGAAAATACAAGGAACAAAATTGGAAAACTGCGTAATAACATGAATAATAATTACACAGCATAACTAACCGGACTCTAAACAATTGTTTTTATTTAAGTGGATATTAATTTGAATAGTAAATAATCTTTGCATTTTTTAAAGGCCGCCAAAATACAACAACAACATTTATTTCAGGCTACAATATCCCATAGATATACCTAATAAACTTACATTTGTAAAGTCAATACAAACATATTATGTGTGTTAATAAATAAGACTTAAAACTATGTTAGCACTCCACTTTTGCTGGCTGACCAGTGGAACTTGTCCGCGGAAGCGACGGAACAGCACGTCCTGCGGCCAAAAGTCTTCCTCCATCACCATAGACAGATAACAATTCGGTACTCGCACCACGAACGCCTTGAAGTTGACGCGGAAGCGGGGGCCTGGAGTTGGGCGTTGGAATACAACAAAGATTGAATTTAGTTCAAAGTTGTCAATCAAAATCTTCGAGCTATCATCTCCGGCACAACAAAGAATCATTCTGGTATTTCGAAATCTAATCATCTAAAAAAAGACAGTAAACCAACTCGGAAATATTAAAGAAGTCCTTTACCGTGACATCTCTAATTGGGTAACAAATTACTTCCTATCAGAGTCTGTCAAGTCTAAACAATGCAACTTTCCGAGTTCTTCCGACGTCTTTCGGGATCTTTCGGCCTCATTTAGATGTTCTCAAAGAGCGTACGTCAAAGAAATAACGAGAGCCGGACGTTACAGCCGATCAGTCTCGAGGGATGTCTGAAAAGTTCCCTTTTGCTGAAAATACGTATCTTTGAAGCGACGCCGGTGTCTTAAACCTTACCGAGTAGTTGAATGGTTCGTTTTGTTAACTAGTCAAATGGCGGTTGAACAACATAAATAAATATCGAACCAAATCAGGAGTTACCTTGCAAATATTACTTAGTTTTTTCCACCGCGCAAACCGAGAAGTCGTCAAATTAGAACCGAGCGATAGTTGACTTCGAACCCAGCGGTCGTTGAGTCAACATCTCCTGATGATGCCACGTGAAAACACGCTGTAGATTGCATGATAAAATAATGCACCTTTTGGTTGTGTGTCTACGTGCTATAAAAAATGTACGTAAAATAGAAGCTTGAATAAATATCAAGTAACTTCTGTGACACGAAACAGTTACAAACTAATTTTCTGACTCATTTATTTCGTTCAGTTACGGTTCCTTTGATACCAAATATCTCACGACACATTCTAATTTTCAACACACAGCAATATTACCTCCCATTCCGTACAACCGGAAAAAACAACAGTTTAACCCTTCACATTCGCTTCCTTCCACAATTTTACAGTCCGAAACTAATACTTCAAAACGGAGCGCACTCATTGGCCGTAGCTCACTAAATTACATCGTACAATCTATTCTGCGGCATCATTTGTTCTCGAACTATCTGGAATACACGTTTCTATTGTTTTTCCGTTGAAAGGGTCTTTGCTCTTTTGTTTTTCGTGTTGATCTGTGGAATCGAAAATAAATACTGTAAAGTGTATGAGTAAGGCTAGTAAATTGTGTAATGCTTTTTCCTTTTTTTCGTAAAGCGAATGAAAGTGAATTTGGTGATGGACGAAAGTTTTATGTACCAAATGGCAAATGGCAGATGGCAGAATTTAGAAATAGTATCCGTATCTCTTAGATACTGCAGCTAGTCTGAATTACGTTTTTATGTTTCTATCCGTGCCAAGAAACTAAATACACTAAGACTAATTGGTGCATTATAACGTTACCTGCACCTAAAAAATACACATAAATTCTTCAGGTATCAAAACCTTTCCATATGCTCAGCACTGGACCAATAATTTAGTTGTGTGTAGTAATTAGTTAAAAAGATACTTATGTCATTAAGTATGCAGTTAATAATTGAGTCACCATGTTAATGTTTTACATTGAACGACGATAATACGGATGGCCGTAATAATGGCACTCGGCACTGGAGGGTTAAATTTATTGCATTTACATTTTTATTAACTGGTTAAATGGATGACTGATATTCACTTGATGTATGGACATCGATAACATCCAATTGACATTATTAATCTGACACCCATTGTGGCACTGTCACTTATATTTTTAATTTAAAATTAAGTAAGGGTATTTTGCAATGGTAGAATTGAAGTACCTATTACTGCTGAGCTTGAAGTGGGTTCAATGCCCAAATTGGGCAAAGCGTTGTTGGGTTTTCCAATCAGGAATTTCTCAGTAGCTCTGGATTTGTGCCCAGTTGATGGCAATAAGCTAACCCCCTATTGTCTCGTACTGAAAGATAACTGGCGGACTGTGGGTGCAATATTAGTACACTCCTAGCTTATCCTTTGGAGTATTTTTGCAATGATAGGATTAAACTGAATAGTTAGATACCAACAGAGAACAAAGGTATGGTGTTGAAGTGTAATCTGAAACTGTCAATAACATAACTGTCTTCTGTTTTATCGTTTTCGCTGGAAATTATTACATCAGCCATAGCAGTGAATGGCTGGACGGAATCTCTCAAATTACAATAGCCAATGAGCTCGATCCGTGGCAACTTCCATCCATTTATTTACTAACACGCATTATCTCGCATTATTTACCATAAAAACACATTATGATAATGCTAACAATACAAGTTAACAAGTCGTAACCTCGATACCGCCGCTATTTTCCTACCAAACGAATATTTTGTTCGGCGATGGGCACGCCCCTATAATAAATCTTTTCTCACCTAAAAACCGAAATTATCCCCCCCCCCTCACCAACCCCGCTCACCTTCAGCTTGCCTCACCCCCGATTGGATTCATGTCACGTAATTTATCTTTCTTGTAACATTTAGAATTGTAAGAGAGCATAATTTTATTATTTTTAGCTTCTTAGTTAGTATTCGAAATACAGGTAATTGTGGCTTTGTCAATTGTTAATGTTTTGAAGTTTTTTAAGAATACCGTCAATTGACTGTTCCTCACGATATTACACGAAGAAAAAACTGTAACAGGTGTTTTGTGTGCTGTAAAGAATAGGACTGTCATTGATGGGGATAGTGCAGCCTTGGTATTGATGAGCTAGCACTATCTTTACAAATATTATATTTATTATTAACCAACTACAATTAGATTGTCAGTTGTAATGGGAGAATGATACAATATGGCGTAAAAGTCGATCCTTATGTCAATACGACCACAAAAGATACTTATAAACGTGCACGATGGAACTAATTGCAAATCAAAATAAAGCTACGATGACCAACCGAAAAGTTCAAAAATACTTATAAATAGGACTCAAATTGTTTCCATGCTTTATCATCAACCATGTTCAAGTCGTCCCATCCTAAACACCACTCCGACATTCCACTATCAAAAATCACATTTCTATTCGGAAACTCCAGAAATGTTACCCCATTTACTATAGAAGCAAGAGAATTAAATTATTTACCTTTCTCGATACGTATCGAAGCCTCCCCGGGGGCCCGTACAGAGTGGGTTTTTCTGTAATCTTAAAGGCTTAATAAAATATTCAGGGAACAGTAGAACGCTCTCGCATTGCTACCAACATTCAAATGTTTTAGTTGTTCGTGTGTTATGTTGGCTATTCATTATTCTATTATTCATTCTTTGCTTTATTCGGGACTACATGGTGTATATCAATATGGTTCTTTTGGCGCTTGGGTCACATTGACAGGAATGCGGGAAATTGTTTTGAAAGGACAAGATGGTGACGTAAGTTCTGATTAAGGCCACACGCTAAAATTACCATGTTGAATAAATATTTAAATAGTAAATTGTTAAATAGTCTTAAGAGTAGGTCTTCAAACTCTTGAATTATCAAAAAGTCGGCCAATATGTTACTTGTTGTTGTTGTGTGATGTTAAAAAGACAGTTTTCTGGAGACACATGGACCATATTCATACTCTCATTTTCAAATCGATTTGAAGATTCCAGGAATAAGTATAAGAAGCAAAGCGTAGGTCAATATGGCAGAATTAAAGTAAGCAACAGATTGACAAACTACAAACTTTTTCCATTATTAATTCAGTTGACATAAAAATTTATCACAAACTTCTAGACAAACTTTTCTTTAAAACCAACTTGGTAAAATAAAAACCATGTCTTTATACCACAGTCTTCGCAATAACTGACAGACTGACATTCATCCCATCTCGTATTTCTCGCAAACTTGAAAAATCTTCGAAAGAATTTGCTCAACATTGAGCAAAGAACCCAATTTCTGCTCACTCTTTAATGAATCCATATAAAGTAGGAAACAACACCAATTTCATCTGCACTTATGAAAACTTTTATTAAGAAGGATGAAAGTTGAAAATTGCTTGTGTGGGCGAAAATGATATTTGCATGGATTTGCGCCTTTACGAATAGACATTTAAAAACGATTAAAACCCTCTTTCGGGGGGTTGAAATTCAAAAGAGATTTCGTTTGTCCGTTCGTTTGTTTCTTTTCTATATTGATGCTTTGGTTCCGTAGAATTTTGCGAGTTTTTTGATTATGCACGTGTTGGTTTAAAAGCTAATTTACGAGTGAAAGGAATACGGGTTTTTTGGGACGGTTATGATGGTAAATACTAAAGATTTTTGAAGCGGACAATCTTTTGATGAAATAGAGAAATTGACTCATGCTTTTTGAGGTAAAAACATATTTCGTGGTTCATCAAAACTTACATCTTTGATAATTTTGCATTTTAATGTTATACGAAAGGGGTTAAATGCAAGAAAGTCATACATGCACAAATAACGACGTTTTAAAACTGCCCATGTTGGACTATGTAAAATAAAATAAGGTAAAGCAAAGGAAACATGTCATGAATAAATAAATAATAAATAAAATAAATTGTTTTTTTTAATGCACACTTTAAGATCTACCTATCTGGGCATTCAGTCAACCCAATGTTGCAATCTTGTTAAATAATTGGTCCTGAGCCTGTACATACTTAGTTACTACATGACGACACATCTACATATTTTATGTAGATATCAGTCAAATCCGCCTGTAATCACACAAACTATTCCAACGAAATAATGACATAATTCCAGCAAATGTCTTACTCAAAGACCCTCAAATCTGAAAGGACCCCAAATAGAATAGGAGGGAATGTCTGAAGGATTACTAGAACTTAATCCGGCCCCAGTTTATAGCCGATTGATAGCCGCCTGCGCCGACTGCGCGGCTGTACGGACGATAGCCTTTACGTCTTAAGTATGCTTAGCAAACGTTTGACTTAATTTCGTTAAATGTTATACGGTTAGAGTTTAAGGTGAGAGGTAGATGCAGTGTATTTGTGCTTGCGGAGATGAGATGGGCGTGTGGAGTGACAAGAATGGTTAAAGTAAAGAATGAGTATATTAGAGGAAGTTTGAAAGTGGCGCCTGTTACAGAAAAAATTAAAGGACGTTGTTTGTCTTGGTATGGACTTGTAATGAGGAGGGATGAAACGCATGTGACTACAAGAGTCATGGATACGAATGTTGATGGATGGAGAGGGAGAGGAAGGTAAAAAAAAGAGATAGATGGATTGTGTGAGGAATGATATGAAAGAGAAAGGAGTAAATGATGCCGTGAAGTCTTACAGGGGAGAATGGCCGACCGCAAGTAGAATGGGACAAGGGCAGGAAGATGCGCCCGGCATTGGTCGAGGCCATGCTGCGGGGCGAGACGGAGTGGGAAGCGGTCGCCTCCTTCTGCGAAGCAGTCATGCTCGCGAAGGAGGAGGCGGGCCGCGTGAGGGAGAGGACAGCGTCCTCCCTCCACCCCAGCCGCAGTGGTAGTCGCCCACGGCGCCAGACGTCGGCAGACGATCTCCGGCCACCGTAGGCGCGGGCATGCGGGCGGCGAGTAATGGGCGACTCGCTGTCCGACCATGGACCATGCCCGGGTCGACGGCGCGTTGTGTTCCACGCGCGCCTCAAAGAGTGTCAGCATAATGACGGGGCCCCCCTCTAGAGGGCCAAAGCCTGCCGGGGTCGCGGGACTCATAGAATTACCGTGACTCTGGAACATAAAGGGCTATTGAAGGACACCGTGGATTTTAGTCAGTACAAGTCTGACAGTCCCTTCCGCTCTGCCCTGGGTTCCCACCCAGTCCTCCCGGACTCATTTGATGATTTTACCACGTTAAAAAAAAAAAAAGGGCAGGAAGATGATAATGGTGTGAAGCTTGCGGAGTTCGTGGAATAGAAGCAATGTTTACATTGTAAATAATATTGATATGATAACGGGACGCGAAAGACTGGGTATTGTGGAGCAGTTTGTGAAGAAGCCTATGTCCAGTACTGAACTGCGATCGCTACTGCTAAGCATGGGTAGTATAAAAAAATCAATTTAACGTTTCTTACATGAGTTTTTAAAGAGTTTAAGTTCTATTCGTAGAATTCTTTATTTAGCCTTAGAATGTGCCCTTCTTATGCCTATGTAACCATAAGCAATATTTTTCCAACATCATCATTTGCAAACACTGTTTTAAACTTTCACGGTTTACAACTAAACTTATACTGTCACAATCACGGAAGATATCTCATGTGACAGTATAAAATCATCATTTGCAGCCTTGTCGCACTCACTGCTGACTACAAACCTCCTTCTATTTTGTGTTCACATCATTGGTCTGCGCGACTTGTAACCAACTGTTACCCCCATTACATGTGTAAACAGATATTTTATTAATATATTCTAAACATAGTCTATTTTTGGAGAAAACTGCTGACTTACCTACCCAACAAATAATAGTATTTACCTTTTATGTTAATATATTTTATTTACCCTATTTACATAATTATCTATTATCATAAGCTCTCTAACTTATTTCTTACAATATTCTTGCTACTAATAACGTAATAAAAGTCGACGTTGTAATAGATCTAGAAAGACATTAAAAATGGCGGTCTAATTTCAGACGGCGGTAATAAATTCTACTCAAGCAATAAAACTGTGATGAACAGTGTAAACGAAGTATAGAATGAACAATAAAATACGTGGTTGGTTTTAGATATTAGCAAGGAATAGTTTTTGTGTAAGTTTGTAACAACTGATGGCAATAATGTGTAGAGACCATTTTAAAAATTCTGCTATCTTTTGGCGAATGGCCAAAAACGAAACTTATGCCGCCATTTCGATTTTTCGTTATATTTTCACAAAAAAAGTCGCAAATGTAACAACTTTCGCGTTGCCGGCAATAACGCTTACCTGTTAATGTCATTCAGGTGTCAACAATTTCGTATAGCTGGGCACAAGACAGAGGTTTTCAAACTGGCTGGTAGTATTTTCTGATCCCTACTAATCTAACCTCCTGAAACTGAAATTCCTGAGATGAATACAAAAACAAACAAGTCTCTAATTTTGTCAATTCATTAACATTTATAGCTTTATTTACGTTGACGATCAGTCGGATTTCTCATACATTAGATTCAATGGATTATACTTAGATCATGATTGTAAGATGAAACGCAGCCGGTGCTGGGTATCCATTCGATCATTTCGTTATGAAAAGGACCCTGCTTTTAAGACTCAAAATTCACAGTTTTACCTTATAGGTAGATCCCTTCGTCAATGTGACAAATGTAAAATTTCGAAAATGTAACATTTACACCTTCCATTATAAGAAGAAGACACAGTTAAGTCCCTCACAAGACACCTCTCAAGTCGCCGACAGCAAGATAAACGCTAGCATTTTAATTATCTCCGCAAACGATGAAGTTTCTTTTGTTTTATACTTGGGTACAAGAAACTACAGTCGTTTGCAAACAGAATTATACTGTGGAGTAAGTACTGACTGATCTTACGTTCTCTGTCTTTAGGGGTTTTTGTCCAGCTGTGGGATCGGAGACGTTTTAGTTTAATAGATGTTGAGACATTGATGTGATATAGCGTAAGGTAAGTTGAGTATGCATGTGGGTGTCTAAAAAAGTAGGGTGAGGCCATAGAAACTACTCACCACCTCACGAGATATGCCTTGTCTTCTACCTACCCATCATACACAATCACACTGTGCAGGCACATTCAAGGATTTGAACGAGGTAAATGTCAGAGCTGACTAAGTAGCAACTTACTGGTCAGACGGAAAAAGAAGAATGACTAGAAAAGGATACTGAGACTATACAGTGTCAAGATAAGGAGACATGCTGTGCTGACCATATTAATTGGGATATGTGATAATGAAGGGATAATTCCACAGGTGCGGTGCATGAAAACATTCTCTACGAGTGAAGATAGATTAAGAATATCTTTTTTCCTCTATCTTTATTTTCGTCAAGTCATATTAATTAGCCTTGTAAATATGAGAAAAGATGAAAAAATATACATAAAACTCTGCAACAACCCCGTGATCAAACCTTTTTTAAGGACTCTTTATTCATTATTTTTTTCTAATACTCTCAATAATTTCTAGTTACTCTTGAAACGAACTTCAAAATATAAGTTTTTAAACTATCATGGTCACTAATATTATCATTAACAAGATGGTGGAGTGGTGATCAACAGCGTATAAATATCGGGAACTCAAAATAATCAGTAAACATGGTAAATATCCCGTTTCTAGTGTTAATGATAACCTCAAAGTTCTTAGAAAAAGTCTCGCATAACAAAACAGGTATAGCTATCGTTTAATCTAATTTATGTGACACAGGAAGTTGGCAAGTGAAGTCGATGGCAATAAATTAATAAAGTTAAGCTTCAAACTTCGTACAACGCTTTTGAAGTTTAATGTTAGAGTAGATTCTTGTTAAGTTTTAAACCTCAAGTGCAACTCGTTACAGTATTACCCTGACTTGCCCTTAGTTTGTGGGCAGGTTTGTGGGTAGCAAGGGGTTGTTGATAGTTGCAAATATTTAAATTAAATAAATGAACTTGGTCTTAGATGAATAATTTATTCAGTACTTTTAAGAGTTATACACAGAACACTATCCCTCACGGTTCTTTGACGTCCGTGTGGATGTCCTACGTGCTAACCTAGATCATAGTCTACATACTGTTGCTTGAAAAAGTTGTAGACAGACAAACAGACAGGCCGAGTTACTAGTATGGATGGAAAGCTAGTTATTTATTAAATACTTTCGACCAACCTTTCCTGCCTACCTATTTCGAAATTCTAGACCAAAACCAATTACTTAATTTCCCTAATTCCCCAAAATTCTAAACACAAAATGAATTACCGTTACACAGAAATGAAACTCACCCACAATCAAAGTTTTTAACTTGATTGTTAAAATTAACACAAATACAGAGTAGAAGGCGAAGGGATAGCTCGCAATATTTATTACAGCAAGTTTTAATTCGTATCCTCCATCTGTCCGCGGTATGAGGGGCCTGTCCCACCATGCGCTGACGAGGAAGCGACTAGCTATCAACTATTTTATCGCATAAGAAAAATAAAAATAGTTGGTCCGTACTAGATTATGAGTAGGTGTACTCATTACATCAGCCTACAATGTATTTGCTGCTGGAACTCAGTGAGAGGGAATGCAGTAATCTACCACGCGGGCCCAGTGCGGGTTGGCAAATGTCACACATGCCGATTTTCGATGCTTTCCTTCAAAGCTCTCAAAAGAGATCAGAGGAGATGAAATAGACTACACAAGGCAACTAGTCGACCCGGTTTAGAAGCCATAGTCTACAAGTCGTGAGCTGGAGCCGTTACCACTGAGCCAACACTGCTCTTAACGCGCAACTCGTTTCTCGCCACTGGCTTACGGTGGCACCGGTGTATAACAGATTGGGGGACAGGGATTTATTAATGAAATTGACAGGATGAGCAGAATGTTGAAATTGTGGAGTATTAATATATAGCAGCGGACGAAAATGTCTTATTCATTTATCTGTTTTGTTAGAAGCTGCAGGTACAGTGTTGAAGCAGCGGCAGCAGTGTTGTGTCTGAAGCTGACTACAAAGATCTCTGTGTACATGGCAATAGTTCTTCCCAATCTTCTGTACTCGTTGGAAACGTGGTGTCTCTATTGTAGACAAATACGGGCCTTGGACAAATTCCATCTTAAATGCCTCCGAAACATCATGAACATCAGATGGTCGGACCGTATTAGAAATACGAACGTCTTAAGGCAAGCCAAAGTCCTTGGCATAGAGGCCTACTTGATGAGACGTCAGCTAAGGTCGTGCGAGCATGTCTCTAGAATGCACGAAGAGAGACTAGCGAAGCTCATCTTCTATTCTGAACTCCAGGAAGGAAATCGGAAACGTGGTAGTCAGTTTTTACGTTACAAGGATGTTCAGAATAGACACTTCAAAACATGCGAAATTGATCCCCTAGTGTGGGAAAAGCAGGCACAAAATCGGCCCGAGTGGAGCCGTCGTATGCATTGGCAGGTCAACGATTTCGACGAAAGAAGAAGGTCGCAGCTAGATTTAAAGCGTGATAACCTTAAAACTAGGCCACCTGCAGCTACACCCTACAATTTCGTCAATGGTGTACTGACATGTCCGCTTTGTGCTCGGAGTTTTTCGGCCAAAGTTGGAGTTTGAGAGCATTTATGATGGAGCAACACACCAAAGCTCTTGACAACCTCCCTAGAAAGCCATCGAATGTAGTCGCTGTGGCCGAAATCGGCTAGATGGCATCATCATCATCACAGTGTTGCATGGTTTTCTTTGCGCGTGGCCATAGTTGGAACTGATGCCGCCATCTTGTTTTTTCAATACAATTTCCGCAGACAGTTTCACATATATTTTTACCAGCAGCGCCCTCCTGAAAATCTCATTCAAGCGTCAATGTAACCATGCAGCACTGTAATTTGTATTTGATAGTTTAACAATCAGGCCATTGTGTCTATGTGGATACTTCCAACACGAAAAGGTTTACCGATGAGTTTTTAATCATAATGAGAAGGTGTTTCTTATTAATTTAAAACTAGAACTTGGAGTTATCAACAGTCAGACGTTCGGCGACATTGCTCAGAATATAATGCCTGGAAAGGTAGGCAATTCTAATTAAGTCAGGATTTATCATCAAGAGAGGTTTGGAATGGAGAAATGTAGGCAAACTGCAGTGGAACCACACAGGCTAATAGTTAAATAAAATTATCCTTCATTATTGTACTAAACGTAAAGGAAAAGTATGAAATATTTCCCAACACAAATCAGTATTTGACGATTTTATGTTCATTAACAGATTTTTGACAGCAAGATAAAATACATCGCCAATATAGGCAGCAATTCTGTTTACCCACAAGGGAAACACCGAGCAAATTATAATTAAAACAGACGTCTACCTTGGTACAAAATATTTTTTTATGCAATGTTTTTCTCAAATCCTTATAAACGTATGCTTTTAGGATTTATAGCTCAATTTGTAGAATTACCAGAATTGCATACACTTTAAGTCATTGTCCATTAGATACAAAGTTTTTAAATGTAAAAATGAGCTGAGGCAGGCAGGTAGGCTCGCACGCCTAGGGATACGGTGTTCCTTTGGTGGACAACATTGTGTGAGAATGTTTCCTGCAAGAGTTCTATAAAATAAAGCAGTTCTGTATTTTAAATTATAGATAAATTCATCAACTTTTTCTATCATTTTGTTTATTGTTAGTGTGAAAGTGATAGATTAATTTTCTTGTAAAATTATGTTAAAAATAATGCGATAAGAATTTTTTAAACGACCATTGTGTTGTGTAACATACTGCCATCGAACCAATTAAATCCTCATCAATCATTATCCTTGCTTGGTTTCCAACACTTAAGACTTAATACTACTACATACCAACTTAAATTCGAACCGTAGCTTCACAGCCAACGAATAAAACCACAACTTTTAAATCTCATTTAATGTTGCGAACACTTCAAACAAACTTTTGAACTACAGAACACGACACACAGTGCGTCCGATAGAAAATTTTAAAGCAATTACAGTAATTCTTCGCAACAATAAATTGAATCACGGGTGCACAGTGCGCACGCTACTGCGCTCCGTGGACATAATGTCGGAGCAACTTCTAACTCGATTCGCCACACAGGCCGGATAAAACTTTAATACGTTTGCAACGAGAGGCACGCCATCCACGAAATAATTTAACGTTACTACTTTAATCTATTTTATGGCTTGTTAAATGCAAATTTTTAACAGTGTGTAGCGCCATTACTGCGTGCTATTAGTCAAATGAACTCAGATTTGCATTTGCAGCTTAAAGTCTGCGAGCACGTGCTTCTATTTTTACGAGTTTTTGGTGAAAAGAGTTTAATTTTGTGTGAAATATCTGTGGAAAAGGGTAGTTTAAAACTTTAATGAATAAACGACATAATTATTTCACTTAGAAGCTCTATTGAAAAAAACACACAAAAGGTATGGAACCTATAGAAACAAACACATCGTGAGTCTGAGATTGATGAGAACACTGTATCACTACTCAAATATACTAGGTATGTTAAGCACCTACAAACACCCCACATTCCAAGCATTAACACAATATTATAATCAATTAGTTCAGATGATTAGATGCCTAGCCAAATATATCTACGTTAAAATACTTTATTATGACATTCCAAAACATAACTGGCGAAAATTGTGGCTGTAAACCTCTGCCTGTAAAACACTTTGCTGGAATACAGGAGTCATGTTATGTCTGTCTATATTGTCGTTTAATAAAAGTTAATTTGTCCTTTTTAATTACTCAAAATCACACATACTCGTAACAATGCAAAACTCTTTGCAAAAAGTAATTAAAGCCCGTTCTTCCTGTACCATCTGTTTAAGTGAGAGCAACATTAGTCGAGCATAGTTAGAGGTGCGGCAGAGTGCTACGTGGTGCCTGACAAATACGCTAGCTGGCTGACTTGGCCGCGTCTTGCTTGTACGAGAATATGTCAATGCAAAGTAAATAGAAAAGGAAGGAAAGTGAATGATAGAATTTAAGAAAGAATAGTTATTTTCTGTAATAATGATTTCGTTCAAAGTTAAATAAGCACTTTTGAAAAGATGCAAGTTTTTTTATAGTTGCTCTTATCTTATAATGTTTTTTGTTAATAAGGTATGATTGTAGACAAAGACAAATAGAAAACCGGTAATAAACATTAAAAATGAAATCCAGTAGTCGACCAACATTTTTCTTCTTCTCAACAAATTTAACGTCTCCAGATATACTGACTGAGTGTTTTGTTTTCTCTTCATACAGGTCCTGAGTTTACTAGACTCACACATAATACAAACAATGTGAATTTCAGTTATCTCTAATAATGAACGCTGTAAAACCGTCTCTAGTATTATTCAAAACTAGTTCAACAAAACAATAAATCCACAGAATTTAAAAGGCCGAATAAAACGAGTATAGTTTAGAGGGAGCAGCACGTGGCTGCGGTTAGGCGCTGCCTCTGCCGGTGACACTGCGCCAAATTAATGGCGCCGTCTGTTTAGCTGAAAAATTACCGCAATATTATCATTTAATATAATTGTGTTTTAAATATTTTATTAAATTAATCAGTTTGAATGTGTTGGTTTGTGGTGCACAGTGTTCAACAGTGCGGATGAACCTAGAAATAGTAAAGACACTGAAAAAATTTAATTTGTATACTCACGATTTATAAGAGGAATATTGTTCGTCTTTAACTGACAGAACTAATTGTCGTCGTTACAGTACTACAGAGCCAATACAAAATTGATCGTATTCGTTTGTAATTTAAAAAGTATTAGCACGACTGGACACTACCACAGGTTTGAAATAAAATTTACTCCTCCTACCTAGGTTCATAGGTCCTTTGTAGATAATAAGGATATCGCATGACTTTACCAACGTCAAAGGACAAGAGCAAAAGCCTCTCCCTTTTCCAACATCCTGTTTTACGTCAACTCTTTCTGAAAACCCTAACTAAGTCATCGATGCATCAGTACTTCAAAGCGTTGCACAGACTGGGCTATTTTGATCCTCGATGAAAACTGCAACAAGCAAGTACGCTTCATAGTTATTATGTTATCATTGAAAAAAACTGGTAACGCAAACCTTTGTAAAATCCATTTATTTACCTATAGAATGAACTTTCTATATGGTAATGATAATCTCAAAATGACGAAGGAAAACATCGTGATAAAACACTTTATTTAACCCTTAAAGGCTACAATGATTTCTTATACTACTAAGAATAAGTTTAGTTTTAATAAATGAAATAATAACTATAATAACAGCTGTAAAACCAATCTTTCAAGTATGTACCTATACTTTGGACCTTTATTATAGGAAATGTAGCATTGCAAATATTAAAAAAAAAAAAAAAATATTTTAATAACACACAAAAAATAGCTTGCCGGATCGCAATGGTTTTGATGGACTATGGGAAAAATATTAATAAATTTTTAAAACATTGTTTTATTTTTATCACTAATTTAATTTTCTATTTATCATAGATAGGCTGTTAATCTGGCGTATAGTTTTACTTAATATCTAAAAATAACAAGTCGATTTTTTTTAAATTGAAGTTCAAACAAACAATTTTTTTAAATTTTATGAATAAAAATCGAAAATAAACTTTTTTTAATGAGTAGAAATGAAAATTACAAAAATCGACACTTTCCTAAATCAAATAGAACTTTTTTCTAAATAAAGTAAGGTTTTGTTACGAAAACATTATTTATTGCAGTTAACGCAAATGTTGTTTACAAAATATGTACTCTGAGCAATGTACTTCAATCTCGTGAAATATCAGTTGATTCACACGCTGAAATAAATAATAATTTACAAATAAAACAAAAAGTCACTTATATGGTAAGTGAAAAACTTTTTGTTTTTTTTATTTTATTTTGTTTTTTTTTGTTTCGAGTAGCCCACTATGACTACTACGGGTGTAAAACACCGGGTTGTGAGTGTGTCTCCAAACCTGCGTTCGCGTACAACCTCTCTCTCCGCGTGTTTGAGGGCCGTGGTAGACTGAGGAGAATATTCAGAATCTCAAAGCATTACGTTAAAAACAAAAAAAATATATAGACATAAAATTAAGCGACCCACCGTTGTAGCCTTTATGGGATTTTAAAAAATCGAAGACATCCACCACTCCGCATCAGGTCCTCGTCTCATATAGAGGAAGCCGCTTTATCCCAGCAGTGAGCTGTGAACATTATAGGTTGATCATGCTAGACGATAGTTCAGTATGCATGAACTTAAATTCACAACATTGCAACGACTCGCCATCCAATTCACGTAACCACGCCATTATAAAACACACCTCGCTTACTTAACTTGCGCTATAAAGTATTTTTAAACAGTGTTTTAACATAATTTAATTGTGTAATTTAGAATTTACATAAGTAATTGTTTTAAACTCGTGAACAATGAAAAGAAAATATTGGGCGATATTTCCTCATGCTTGTGTTGTGTCAATTACGAAAGTAATTAATGGTGGCCATTCATTTAAAAGCTTGGTTTTATAATTTGAAAGTCTGTTTAGTTAGGAATGCAGTTGAAAATTATATTTGACTGATATGTTGGTCTAGTGGTCGCAAGTACTACTGCTGAGCATGAGATTTTGGGTCCCAGGTCAAGTGTTATTGGGTTTTTCCTTCAGCAATTTCACAGAAACAACCTGGAGTCTGAATATGTGCCCGGTTGATAGCATTAGGCTCGTCTCCTATTACATGAGGCTAGAACATAACTGGTGCACTGTGGGTGTACTATAAAATAGATCTCTGCTTAAATCTTCAGGGAAAACGGGAGTGACGTTTACCGTTTTAAATGAAAGTTAAAGTTATTGTTGAAACTATTGTACACAATGTAGTTTACGTGTTAATTACTGCGATATTAATAGGGTATTGTGTTAACACTGTGCTTTGCGTTTTATGATCGTGTTTAATGCGTGGATTACAATGTATGTTAATTGATTACTCGCATTCATTTGTAAAGTTAAATGAGCATGTTATTTTTATTGAAACAGTAGAATGAATAATAAACGCTATTTTTATTGCTTTTTAAGGTAAGTTTCAGACAAGGTGTTAAAAACCAAGCGATAACATTAAACATAATTAAGCTATTATGTTGTAATTATGTGAGTATTTCTATTAGTTTTGCGTGCAATAAAGAATAAGAATAATTAAATAAAAAAACTGGTAAGAAATAATAAATCAGCGCCAGGTTTTCACAACGAAGATGACAGAACACATTTATCTCCGCACATGATTATAAATACAATAAAAAGCAAAAACAAAATGGAATAACAACGTTATTTAAAGTAATCACCCATACGAAAACACATACATTTTAATTTTCAACACGAGTGCAGAATATTTTATGACAAAAATGAATTTTAATTGAAAAATTATTACGGATGCGGTCGGCAAGGTTGAAATATTGCACAGTGGGGACAAAAAAACTAATTACGGTGTGACCTTTTGTTACGTTTAACGGCCCGGTGTGATTTAGTGCGATATTTTGTCTACAAAAACTGTTGGACCACTGGGCTTTTGTATTAATGTGGACGGTAAAATCTGTTTAATGATATTATGATCTTTTTGGGGAAAGGGTCTAAAATAGTCATATTTTTTCTACGCAATTTTGATCTTAGCCCACAGTGTTAATGTTTTATAATAATAAAATATCGCTTGTATGCCGTCGATAGGTATTAAAACAAAATCGTGGGCGTTTGAGGAGGTACTCAGAGTAAACAATAACTAGACAAAGCTATGAAGTATATATACATTCTAAACATTATTAAATAAAATTTCCTTCCATTTCCTACCCTTTTCAGAGCCTCTTTCATAAACTCTCCTCTATTTCTCGGCCGTTTCACCCAACAATATAAAAACTTCAATTCGCAGTCGAATTCTTGAATTAAATTGTAATGTACCGGTCCCAATTATACTAGGAGAAAGGAGGGACGGACAGACAAAGCAACATTGTGAGTATTCAGCGCCAAGTTTTAACTCAGTTAGAGGCATTCAGTCTCGCTTACTTCGAGACGCTACAAACAGCCGCTTTGTATACAAGCTCAAGGTATTTTGAATTTTCGTCGCGATTTTTTTTGTGTAGACCGTCTTTTATTTTAACTGCCTCATAGTGTGATGATTGCGTCGGTGGTCTAGTCGTTACAAGTGCTACTGTTAATCATGGGGCGGGACACCATAGATAAGTGTCTTGATTACGTACATCTAATAGAGGAGATTCCATAGGGTTAGTTTATTCCAATTCAGTCTTTCTAATTCCTGGTTACCAAGGGAATGGATGAGATGTGAAACTGTTATTATCTAGTCTAACAGATGTGACACTGTAAACATCCACTGAATAAAACTTCACCACACACAAACATCCTTACCTCATATAATACAATTCTATTGGCCACCTGGCCCTCTAACGTTTCAATTCAAGGCCCATCTCAGGCCGTTACATACTCCCATATGAAAACAAACAAACATAGCAATTACAAGCGGCCTCAATATCGGCCCGCTGAGCAATTCTGCCCACAAATTGGCTTCCGTGTCGTGATTGCTGTATTGTATCGGGGTGGCTTTCACCACTTGTCGTAGCGTTTGTCTCGAGACGTGTCTTTGGAGTGCCTTCTGTTTCGGTAGTGTTCTAGAATGGTTTGGCTTAAAAGTGGATGTGCCGAAAGGGATATCTAAGGGCGAAGTTCACCAATGATACTGAATGTATTTAGGTAGCATCTTCAAACGGCATTCCGGAAATGTCAGTGACATCATTTTTGTGGATTATTGACACTGCCAACTCTTGAATATGGTATTAATACGCTGATCGCGCGATCAGTACCATCAGTGAATTTTGCTCTAAGTGGAAAGGTTCTATTCAAGTATTGGTATATGAAAGAAACTTTTATCGTTATAAGCTTAATGAGTGATAATTTTTAATTGCGTATACGTATAATTATGAAGATTCTATTTTCTAAAGATTTTGGGTAGGTACCAACTATTAAAACTATCTTATTATCCAACATTAAACGTGGACATCCTCTGAAACATTTCATTTTTGTTTACTTCTACGAGAAATTTGATATTACAATGTTAATTTATCCCTATTGTCATTTTTAAACCCTTGCCATTGTCATGTAGCCCACGACTTCTAAGCTCTTCAGACATTATTGTCACATCTAAAATAACAAAAGAACACACGTCACAATAAGGGTGGCACCCCATCACTTCATATACGCAAAGCACGATTACAAAAGAAATAATTCAATAAAAACCACAAAAAATATTATAATTTGATAATCGCGTGATTCGATTCCTGCCTTTGTGACGTCACTGAGACAATTAGTGTTTGATTCCTGCACTAGGGGGCGCTGTAACTCGATTATATATGAGGTTTGTGAATTAATTCTCAGGGATGTTTTAAGCGAATGTGTGGTCGCAATCTGGTTGTTTTTGGGGGTCTTTAGTAGATAAAATAATTGAATAATAACTACACTGAATTCCAATCAAAGTTTCTGCCAGCCCTTTTGGTTTATTTATTTTTTTAAAGTTTTATTAAAAATGTAAATTTAAATCAAAAATCAAAATCAAAAAATTTTATTTCACATAGGCCTCGATGGGCACTTATAAAACGTCGACAAAAATGTGCACGGTTCGGGTTGGTCGTTTCCTATGGAGAAGAACCGGCAAGAAACTCCATGGTTACTCTTTTCAAATCATTTGGTGTTACAATATTATTAAGTATGAGGGCACAGCGTAGGCCCGACAATAAGTCGTTGCTTACTACACAAAAAATGTAGGACAAAATAAAAAGTTAACAAAAGTTAACAAGCAGCTGGGAATCTACAAAGCCTACAATGTCCACACATTCACAAACAATCGATAAAAAGAATCTATACAAAGGTAAGAAAATATTGTAAAATACTAAATTAAACAAGTGACACAAATACTGTTAACAGTGCTGTAACTATTTTGAGCAAAAGATATAAATTATTCGAAAACTATTGTAAAATCTGATTCGAAAGAAGAGAAAAAATGAGATTGAGAATAGTTTTATAGGATTTTGTAATATGCTTTTTAATAAGGACACGTTTGATGTAGTTTTTGAACTTTCCATCGGTCAGTTCTATAACTGACTTTGGCAACTTGTTATAAAATCGTATACTGTTTAAAAGAAAAGACTTGCTAGTTTTTGTTAATCTGAATTTAGGTATTACAATTTCGTGTTTACCGCGTGTATTTATATTATGAAAGTCGCTTTTAATTTTGAAAAGCCCTCGATTTTTGCGGACATATCGGCAGGGTCAGTATATAAGTAGTCGGTACAAATTGAACAGAGACCAAAAGACCACAAAATATTTACACGTTCTTGACGCTGTTGTCAACATCTTATAAAAAGCATCAGCGTGACCCTGCCAGGATTCGAACCTGGAATCTTCTGATCCGTAGTCAGACGCGTTATCCGTTGCGCTACAGGGCCGGGTATTTGGAGAGTGAAATTTTGCGACCGTGCTTTTTGTACTTATAGTCCCTGAGTACCTTTTATTCAGCTCTCTTAAAGAAGGTGAATAATATAACAAAACTGGTTCAATTTAATTACCTCCCTTAAAGTCCCTTATAGTTTTAAATTCAATGTTCCAGGTGAAATTTTCCTCTTAAAGTTGATTACTTCAAGAAAACCTGAAACATTGTCAAATTTTATAACTCTCAAGTCTGAACTCATTTTGACTCCACAATTTTATGATAGATGGTAGCAAAGTAGATACTAACTTGTGCAACATTGTGGCAGTGTGCATTCAGTTATTAGATCCCACCTCAATGTCGATGTACCCGGTAACGGCCTTTTTATGTGAGTCACATCATATTTGAAGGAATTATACAGAGTGTTAAATAATTTTGGCATACTTAATTATTCTAGTTAAAAGTGACCAGTTTTTTTTCATCCCTTTCTACTCTTTTTCGTGTAAATATCATCATCATAGATACACCTCTGCCTAACCCTTTCGGCCTACAGGCGAGATGTATTACAAAATCCCACGACTAGTTTGTCAACCATATTTGTTATCCTTGACTGAACTTAGCTGAAAGTTACAATATAATAGTAAATATTGGATTTAAATCGGTATAATTTTAAGTGCTTTTCTACTATTTGAATGATCATAGACCATTACAGAGGCTACATAATAATCTAATACAGGCAATTCGTGGTAGCCCAGTGAATTGTGACCACAATTCATTAGTTTGTGGTGAACGCGTGCGTGTGTCAATAGGTTAGCGAGTTAGTGGCAAGATGAAATTACGAGTACTTACACTTACAGACAGGTTAGTGTTATTTACTTTTCATTAGCTGAAAATTGTGGTTTTTATGAGATTGGATAAAAGCGTGCTTTTGTGTCCGTTTTACATAAAAATTACTTAAGTTTTTACGGCTTTCAAATTAAATACCTACTATTGCGAGAAGTGGTTGAGGATTAAAATTCAGACAAGCAGTTTATTTTGCGTAATGTAATATTAATTACATCACCACTGATCTGGATATAGTGAAGGAAAACGACATGTATTAGAACTAAAAATTCGAGACAAATGTGACATCCACCTACTCCATTCCGGGCCCACGAGCTGGTTTATGGTTCACTTCTTCTCACAGTTAGCTTTATCAAAATAATAACACAATGGCATCATCACGCCCAAAGTCACACAACATAACATTAAAATCTTTCAACTAATTAATCATAGCAGTGGGTTTAGTTAATAAACTCCAGATTAGTCCTCACATTTACGTCACGGACCAAATAAAAAGGTTTCGTAACCGGACCGAAAGACTAAAGAAAAAAGTAGGAGGAACCCTCGAGGGTGTCGCGTTTTGCGTGCGGATCCCTTTTTTTGTTAAAATGATACTTTTATCCTACACGTATTGTATTTTTTGGGGCCAAATGAGAGAATGACGAGTTTTTTTTCTGTCTCTTGTATTTGTGATATTTTTTTTTGAGAAAAGGCTTATGTTTTACTTTTGTCTACGGCCCCGAGGTGTACAAACGTTATTTGGCATGAACTTTGGCCGGGATTTGTGCCTATCACTGTCACTCATCTATCTAACTAGAAAGTGCAAAGCAGCCACCGGAATGTGTCTAAGCGTTTATACCCTTAGTCTTTGGAGTAAAGGCAAAATTGTCATGATTACAATTTACAAAATAAAACTGACAAGTGCTGGCTTTAAACCGAGCAGTAGAAGAACTAAAATAACAAGGACAAAGTATACCGCACCAAAGCTCATTATTCGTACTAGCATCGACGAAAACTCAGACTGAGCTAATTAAAAGGAGAACGTTTTTCATGTTCAGTACGAAAGTCGATCCGATTATGACAGCAACAGGATTATCGATTGTCACGCCCGTTCATCGCTTCGTTTTGCTTTACAAAGCGCTTAAACAGCCGATAGTATAGCTCATAGCTTTCACACAATATTGTCGCTCATTGTGCATACGCCTCATTGTCTTACTGGTTCAATTATGAATCAACTCATCCACCAAAAAATCCAAACCAAATCCTACTCTAAACGCAACAAATTAGAGCTTAATTTCGCGTGTTAAATAAAAAGCCGTTAAATGCAGACACAATAGAATTCGATTATGTAATTCAAACATATCGGGTTGGTGAATCAATTAATTTTCAGCTGTATTTTCTTGGAGGAGGGTTGATAATTGAGTGATGGTGTTTTGGAGTTGTGATGTTTTAATGTGGAGTGAAGTGAGCGTGGTAGACTTTGTGACGGGTATATTCACAATCGCGCCAAGCGTTCGAGAATGACGAGATTATGTTCCACAGAATGTCTGCGCGTGATATGTCAGTTATTATTAAGTCAACATTAGAAATGGCATTGTTTCTGTGTTTTAGAATTATGATCTCTGGGTCAATGTTTTGTTGTTGTTTGTCGGAAAATTAAATGAGATATTGAAACTTTATTCTGTCAGTCATTCACTTGTGCTGTACAGTGTTGCGTGGATCCTTTGGAGCTTGCATTAACAGGAGAGTGCTGTTGACATGCAGGACTCTAACTAATCAACTGTGGCAACCAGCTAGAAAGCCGTTATTGTCTTAAATACACACAGCCATTGCTGAAAAAGGTAGTTAATTACAGTTTCTTTTAATTAACAGACAAAAATACGTCGCACGTTTCCAAATTCACTACCAGAAACTACTTTCATTGCGCTAGATCATGTAAGTCAACATAATACAAAAATTATAATTACTACACGAACGTCTTCATTCATATCCAAATAACAAATAATATTAACAAACCAAACATTCGCGACTCAAAGCTCCGAACTCACTGAACAAACTTATCAGCGGGAAACACTTAATCGTCTTCAACTTAAGACTACTTTCATCAACTTAGCGAGTAGACGAAGTTAGAATATTCGTCAAATATCACAAGTTTGTGTACGGTCAGAAACTGAAGTTGATTGACACTGTTAATTTTACACTATGATCTAAATATATTTAAAATTAATCGATAAAGACAAAGTCTTTTATTTTTTAGTAGTAATCTGAAGTCGGAATTTATTTATTTTGTAACTTTGCGTAATGTTATCTTATAATTCGACTAGCACTTCGCTCCGCATGAGCTGTGATAACTTGACTAATATGCAGGATATAAATATAATTTATAGCATACAGCACTCTAGAATAATGTAGTTTTTAGCCAGTGAAAGAATTTTTAGAATTGGATCATTAGTTCCCGACATTACTCCAACAAACTTACAAACAAATACCTCTTTATAATATTAGTATAGACGTATAAATTAGTACATTACTTTTCAGTATTCCGTTAACAGCTTTAGGTTTTACAGCGTCTGTAGTTTGAATATTCCAGCCTTTTTTTATTTAGCTCAATATTTTATTTTAAACTGAAGTGTCAATTTTTAATGTTGAACGTACCTACTTATTCGTCAGATATCACTTCGTCATGTAGAATCGCCAGCTCATTAAGTTACTACAAACTGTCAAATTTTCTCTTTCGATTTTGAACTTAATCTTCAACATTTTGTGATTTAAAATCATTTGGAGAAATTTGACAGTTTGTGGTAGTTTGATGTGCTGGCGACTGCGCTGAGTGAATTGACACGCACACGCTCCTAATTACTACAGGCTGTGTAACGGGTACTGTGTTGCGGTGGGGCCGCCGGCCGGGACTCTAGAAAGGATGGATATGGTAAAATAATTTGGTGAAATAATGTAAAGGGTATTATTGTAATTACCTAAACAAGCTGCCATTCTTTGACAGATGTATAAAATAGAAATTAAAACTGAGGTAAATTATCAATATGCTTAACAATATATGTTCGAATTTCATTTTATAAGTATTTTAGTTCATAACGCAAATATGATAAAGATAATGATGTCGAGTTTCTCTTTGTTAACATTTTGATTATATTGTTGCAACGAACTATATTTTTTGATGGATTGTGATGTGACAGATAGAGTTTATTGGGCTTGTCCTAGCAAAAACATTATCTGTACTTATTGACAGTCCATAATGGATACAATATTTGAAGTTTATTTCTTCTAACTTGAAACAATCTTAGTCTTCCATAATTTAAAAAGAGGTTTATAATATTGAAACAAATATTAATTTCGGTACATTCCCTCATTGGTCCGTGATCTAAAGCGTCCACGTATCCAAATACATTTACAAAAAACAAAACATAAAGAACCAGCACTGAAATGGAACACGAACATTATCCAATGTCCTGTAGTGTTCTATCTTACATCGAAAAAAAGAAATACTAGTACCTAAGTAACAAAATAAAAAACTCAATTCTCCTCCGATCCAATAAAGCTCGGTGTACAAAAACGATTAATCTGGCTGTTCGTCTAGATTGCGATCTATTGGTCGTGCGACTGTGTCGCAAATTGCCTGCGATCGAGTGCGACTGTGTTGCGTCGCGTCGCAGATTGCCGTCGGGTGCGTCGTTGTATTGTTGGGAACTTATGTATATGTTTGACTACAGGGTTTGTTTACTTGATTTATTGACTATTTTGCGTGTGTGTAGGTATATGCGGTTTCTCTCTACTTCTGTAGAAACGGGTAAATTAAAGAAAGAGTCTTTCTTGCGTAATCTTCGGTAGCTTAAGTCTGTGACTGGACTGTAGTTGCCCATTCTAAAATAGTAGATGTCATGGAGGAGAATAGGCAAAAAACTCCATGGGCATTCTTGCCATACCTCCATGGACACTCTTTAAATGCAAGGGACCTGAATCATTGCAGTTTTAACCAGTGGACTAAAGTTAAAGAAAACTCCACCCATGTACGCACCCCGCAGCTCCACGTAACTTCGTAGCTACAGTACAATCAAAACGCCAGAATATCAAAACGGGGCACATTCAATACTGGCGGGCAACACATTGGAGTGCGGGCATCAGTTACCCGCAAATTGTGGCCAGCTTCCCTGATTGGATTACTGCAATCTGCCTGTGGCCTGACTCCGCTGGATATTGCTTGGTTCAGAATGTGTGATAGTCTTTCAATTTACGATGTAGACGGAAACTGCTGTGTTGTAGAACTAAGTTCACAACTGACTTACTAGAAACTATACGGGCGGTATCACTTCAAACATACAACCTGTCCGTGTGGTTAAAACTGAAGACTTATGTAATACTAGCTTTTGCCCGCGGCTTCGCCCGCGTGGATGTCGAAAAATATCCCAACCGAACAAACATAGATACTTCCCTTCACCCCCCTTTTTAACCCTTTGTGGGTAGAATTATCAAAAAACGCTGAGACAGGTATAAATTAATTTTCAATCGTCAGCCTAAACACAAAAGAAGATCATTACTTCAAAACTGACGGACTTTCATATAAACTTCCATCCCCTATTATACCCATTTAGGGGTGGAATTCCCAAAAATCCTTTCTTAGTGGGTACTTACTCTTCACAAAGAACACACCCTCCAAGTTTCATGTCTCTAGGACCAGCGGTTTGGGCTGTGTGTTGATATATCACCCAGTCAGTCAGTCAGTCAGTTTACCATTTTATATATTTAGATATTTTCCTCAAAGATAATTATCATTATCCCATCTCATTACCCATACAACAATTCAATACATTCAATCGACAACAACACAACATCTTCAAAACAAACATAAAATCATCAACCATACCACAGAATAACAAAGTAGGCAGTGTACCAATTCTCCAATATATACGCATTAGGTCCTTGAGGGGTACCGGTACGCCAGCCTACCCCCTGATTGCATTACTGCAAGTCTCACTCAGTGGCCGCAGGGACAGCGTTATTTGATAGGCAGCCAGTCATTTGGACGGGTTTATGCAATAATCATGCTTTATTGAATTATAAAGTAGATTTATGTATAGCGTATAGAATTTGCGTACTGATTAAATTGTTTGCTGTTTTAGTTGTTCTGTGGTGTGTAGATTTTAATGAGTTCTGGAATTTTTGGGGGTCTTTAGTAGATAAAATAATTGAATAATAACTACACTGAATTTCAATCAAAGTTTCTGCCAGCCTTTTTGGTTTATTTATTTTTTAAAAGTTATATTAAAAATGTAAATATAAATCAAAAATCAAAATCAAAATATTTTATTTCACATAGGCCTCGATGGGCACTTATAAAACGTCGACAAAAAGGTGCACGGTTCGGGTTGGTCGTTTCCTATGGAGAAGAACCGGCAAGAAACTCTATGATTACTCTTTTCAAATGATTCGGTATTACAATATTATCATGTATGAACAGCATTATTTCAGTGTATGTATAGTTGACCTCATAATTGCTTTAGCTCCCTTTGATTTAACGACGCTTGGTCTTAAAATAACAAGGTATATTAATTGTCTATATGAAATTACGGTATTTAGCTGCATTTGGTTAGACTAGAAACCGACCCTCCCCGACAGCTGTGAAAAGACTAGGCGGATGGCAGCTAATGATTTGTCTGTGTGATAGTTTCAACTTTAAAAAAATCAATTATAATTAAATTCTGAGGAGGGCGACTATACATTGATTGCGGTGCTACTCGCTAATTTACAAGTGATTATTTTTTTCTAAAATCCATGACATTAATATTCAAAATCAAAATCAAAAGCATTTATTTCAAGTAGGTCGGTTACAGGCATTTTTGAATTGTCGAAACAAAGACAACAATGAAATGTAGCTTCAGTCCAAGTCACAAAGCATAATAACTGTGATAGTACTGTAGTTACCCATTCCAAAGACAAGATCTCTATGGAGAAGAACGGGCAAGAAACTCCATGGATCCTTTTAAATCAGAATATTGTTAAAAAACCTTTGGTAAATTCATACAAACAGACTTAGTTAAACCGATCACGTCCACTATTGCCCACTTTACAAAGTAAAATAGCTCGTTTCACAGTAGCCTAGCTAGTTTGCAACATAACATAAAAACAAGCGCTCCTATGAGCTGGGATTGTGCGCTAACGAAGCATGCGGTTATCATAACTTTGACGCTGTAAAACGCTGTTAACTTTTACTGAAAGAATTCCTGTATACAAGGCGATGGTTACACGGGTAAAGGGAAACTTTAGCGCGTTGGTGTAATTCTTAGAGTGATTGGAAATTCAATTAGCTGAGTTCTAAAATAATTTTATGTAGAATTTCCAAACAAGCGACCCGCTCTTGTTTCGTGCTGTATTGCGACTTGACAAAACAATTGTTTTTTTTTTTAAATAAGCACTCTCTTAAACATTTTATGTAAAAATAAATTCAATAAATTATGATCCACATCAAAATCTGTTGCGTGGTTTTGAAGGACAACGCAATGACGCAGACAGAAACGAAAAGTGACTTTTTACTGTCCCATTGCTGGGCAAAGGCCTCCCGCTATTCCTTCCATGTCCTCCTTTCCCGCGCCGCCTAATAATTATTATGTGAATACAAACTAAAGCAGTAAGTAGTTAGAATTTTTGGTGTGGGTAAGTTTTTACAGCTAGGACTCAGAGCAGCTTGCATGAAGTCATATCTACCTAGGTATGCCTAAAAATTAGGCCTATATATAAATTGATTGAAAATTAAAATATTTCATTTCACACAAGCCTAGATGGGCACTTATAAAATGTCGAAGACGGCGTACGGTTCGGGCTGGTCGTTTCTTATGGAGAAGAACCGGCAAGAAACTCCATGGTTACTCTTTTCAAATCATTTGGATTGCATGATGATGTACCAGTAAAATCCTCTGCGTCATCTACCACAAATAAAGCGTAGACACACTGGTACAGGGCAACGTAAGCGCACGCAAGTATTAGCGAATCGCTCGCAGTCTACGTAACGTGATTGTGGGGTAACGAAGCATGCGGTGTACTACAGCTTTATATCACTAGGGATGTGCTTTGATGTTCCATAGAAATATCGATTTTGTGTGTCAAAGATTGTAATGCGTGGTTTTGCAATCTAAGTGAAAAATAATTGAATAATAATCTATCAACCTTGACGAGTGTTTTTTTTTACAGTTGAGGCGTGTTTTGCATTTTATTAACCTTCACACTTTGGCACCTTTTACATTTTGGCAGCAAGGTCGACATTTTAAGAATAAGGCAATATCGATGTATTATAAAAATTGCAATGAGCACCTAGAACCACTAAAGAAAAGCGGAATAGTGTGTGCGTAAATTGTTTGTGGTCGAGAAATGAATGAGGTGCGGCTGAACGGTACGCAGCACAGTAATGTTTTAAGACATGGACTACTTTGCTTTTCACATCTATCGATATCGATGCAACAGACTAACAAATATACAGTTGTTTTGGATATAATAGGTACCTACCCAAAAAAGATCAAAAACCCAAATTAAATGAACCACGTAATTCTCGTAAAAACTAGTTTATTTCAATGGGCAAGTCCGTCAAAAACCGTATTACCGGACAGCGGAGCAGCCTGCACCCTTTACCCACGTTTCACGGTTATTTAAACACCCCTAGTCAGATGGGGAGAGAGTTTTCAACGGCATTTATATTCTGGAGTGAAGGAACAATATTGTATATTGGCTTCGACGCCAATCTGACAAATAAAGGACTATTTGCTGGCTGTAGTGTTTGCAAGCTAGGACAGGCGGCTGTCAGCTTTGATTGACAGTTTGGTATCGTTGCTACCAAATTGTTTTTTGGTGTGTGTGAACCAAAATAGTTTAAGAGTATTTTGTGTCACAGAATTTCAATATGGTAACAGCTGCGATAGTTACTTTGGTTATACTATAGATTCAATTCTTAACAAATAGTATGTAAATAATTGAATGGGTTAGTACGAAAATATTTGAATCCCAAAACCTTTTATGAAGTTGCAAGCATTGCCTGTGACAGGTCGATAAAAAATTTCTTGAAGCCGAAAAAATTCTCGATATTATAATTCATTAGCCCATCACTAACACCTCCAGTTTATTTTATTAGTACTTCGCAGCACACAGAGGAATTAATTTCCTTACGGATAATGGAAGGAAAACATTGTCTGTTATTTGCTTGTCATCTCGCGAAGTGCCAAGAGGAAGCTGACGTAATAGGTGTTACGATAACATTTCCTCAATGTCTTACTGAAAGGTAAAGTTTAATCTATTTTAAGAATCTTCTTTTGTTATACCTCTAAATAGTCTATCGACGATTCTAACGAATCTATTAGGTATTTCCATCAAGTCACAGTCTACGTGGTGGATTACGGCTCACTCTGACTCAGAGTGCCCGAGGCCTGTGTCCCCGCAGTGAGAACAATATAGACTGGTTATGCTTAATTTAGTATTTCTGCCCTATAATCAAATGTATAAAATAATAACAACATAGATAGTAAACAAAGGAAATTCTGTTTACCAAGTGATGAGAAAGAAACTTCGACCTAATAGATTACGATAGGTTTCTTGTTAAAATAGTTATTTATTTGTGTTTTGACAAATAGTTCAATTGAAAGTAGAAAAATAGGTACGGAAATTAGTCTTTTTTCGCCCAAAATAAACCAACAGCCTCGTGTTATTACCAAACACAGAGCTCTTTCACGTGTCCATGATATAACACATTTCATTAATAAAGGTAATATTTCAGTACGTAGTAATATAGCCAATGTGGGGTGGTTAATGATAGCAATAACACTAGCAATCGGGAATGAATAAAAGGTGTAATTTATGTGTTTCTACCCCCAAAATGTGGCCGCGCAATTACATGCTGTAGGGGTGAAGTAAAGAGGCAAATCTATGTCGATAGATAGGCTTATTAAAATTTTAGAAGGGAAAATAATTGGTTTATGACTTGAATTGTAATTTTGTAATTAAGTGGCGGTTCCTTTTATTGATGTAGATGATATGGTAAGACGGATAGGGGCCTCTTCACTTATAAATTGAAGACAAAAACGTGATTTCGAAGATGACGATTTTTAACATCAAGGTGTTTCAGCACAAAGATGAACTAAATGAGCATCTTCATATTGACAACTTGAAAAATGGTTTTTTATATACTTCTCTATACTAACTAATGTTTTACTTTATAGAATCGAAGCTACAAGCCCTCAACATCAATACATAAGAAATAAAAAAAATATACATTATGAACAAACTATCGAGCATGTCCCATCCCTAAAGACTTTAGGAGAGGCCCATCCTACAGTAGGGAAATGCTAATGATTTCCCTTCAGACACCATTTTAAAGGTACAGCCGTAATGAATATTCTATTTTAGTTGTATATGGTCCCGCTATAGATGGTGCTATTGTTTCACGATTTACTTCCAGAGTTATTGTTCAACAAGAATTGTTTCACTTTGTGTAACGTTATTAGATCACTGTTAAGTGTTTAGGCAATTTTCAGTCTTTGTGTAATAAAGGTCAGTTTGCTACAATATTTATGCTTGAGTATTAAAAGCTTCGCCTATTGACTCTATTGTCTTGATGTTATCAACGACAACGTAATATTTAAAGCGAGAAATAGGTCTGTAAGTCACTTGTTTTTGGCTGGGGAAATGATAATTTTACAATAGGGAAAAATATCATGCATAACGAATAAGCAGAGTGGGAAGCAACCGTGATGTTATGTTCCATTACATAATATGTTGTAGGTACTATGCAATTGAAATAAACAGCTTTTTACTTTCGTGGTCGAAATAATTGCCATGTCCACTTCACGTCCATGAAAAAGTCCCAGCATTGAGGTGCCTCATTCGTCAATGGATTGTCTAAATCATTTGTTCTTCTAAATCAGTTTGTATTTTTGTGATTGTTGTCTACAAAAATTTAATCAATGGATGGCAATGGCCACTTTCATTCTACTTTAACAAGCTTTTATTTAACGTGCACTGTTTTTAAGTATGCATGTATATAATTTGTCCGCTTCGCAAACCATTTTTCGACCACTTTTCTGTATCCGAGGAAATTTTGCCTACACCTTTAGTTCCGATGACAATACATTTTTATGACAGACATGACTTGATCCTGCAGCCAGGATTACATCCTCACGAGAGAACTCCTGAACGGTTAACAGCACGGGCACAAAACTTTGTATACGAGTTCAATGTATCTAAAAGGAGAAAATTAGGTTTTTCTAAACCTAATTTTCTCCCTTTCATTTTAATAAAAGCTTATTTTTTTTTACAACTGACACAATAAATCAAGACTTTCCGTCGCAATATAATTATACTCGTATGTACTTCGTTATTGTGCAACTATTTACTCTTTTCAAGTACATACTAACATCAAAGAGAAAACGATAAAATCGCAGGTGAAGCCACATTTTAAGCATAAATTCTAAACAGGATGCCTGGATAGTACTGAATGGAGAGATGTAGCCTGTAGCTGTGAGCGCTGCGAAATGTGGCTACAGGGGGATAAGCGAGGATACTCTGGCTAACTTTGTGAGGAACATTGTATAAAACACAAAACTAGGTTCTGCTAACAGGATAACCCTTTTTTCGTGATGAATTATGTTGGTTTAGTAGAGATCTTTAAAATATCCAAAGCCCTAGATTCACTATTGTTCGTGACACAAGCAGATAATGGTGTTTGATAATAATGTTTATTTATCCAGAGTGTAGGAGAATTATTAGCCAAAGTATTTTTTTTTTTTTGATATTGGCTCTCAATGAAAAGCCCAAAAAAACATAAATAATAATGCATTGTATCTTGTATTAATCCACACCATAGGTATATATTTTGTATGTAAACATTAACGCTCGAAAAATATAAGGGCAGTTAGGTACATTTTTTATTTACAAAACGCTCACGTAAAACCATAATACATACTTTACTCTAACATAAATAAAATAATACCACCTCACTTAGAATTTACATACAACAGATGTTCTAAGCGTACAGTTAGCAATCGAAATTATAACTTCACACTGCAAAACACACGCGATAACCAACCTTCCACGACATATATATAGAGGGGAAGTTTGTTTAATTCATTTCCAAATTGCCCAACAACCATGGCTGACAAATGTACACGGGTACGTCCTTTAGTATGTCGCGTCAGATTAAATGCAGCGATCGTTGCGAGGTGAAGTGATCTAAGGCGGTTGGTTAGGGGGTAGGCAGGCATGTAGGGGGTATGGCAGCCACATGAGGTGGACAAGGCTGAAAGATTGGTAGTTAGAGCGCTTGTTGCTATAGATTAGATATTTTATATCTTTATTGTCAACGACATAGTTATCGATTCAATACAATACGATTAAGATCCTGAATCGATTCACGAGGTTACGTTTCGTTTTGATCCAGAAGATCGATTCAAAGCAAACAATCGGGCATCCCTACCTTCAAGTAATGTAAGATCAATGTAGGTATTTGTTTCACTATATTGTATGGATTTATGAGATGCATGTAACAAAATATCTTAACTTTTCTAAGCTTATGTGTCTATGCTATGCTTAGATGCTGGCGTGGTATCATGTGTAATTTAAAAACCAATATGTTCTAACAGTTCAGTTCAGTGTTTGCAATAATTCTTAAGGTATAAGATAAAGGACGCGAATATTACAACGAAGTTTTCCTAAAATACCGGTAGCACAATAATGAAGACTTGATTGTTAGTGAGAGCCCAAATAAAACTGCACAATACAAAGACAGTAATGAACATTACTTTCAAAAAATTCAAAAACATTTCTCAGATAAAATGAATTCCCAGATCTCTCTTTAACCGCATTTGAATTCAAACTGAAACATAAACCGAAAGCATTTAGAAAACACCCAACAAAATAACTAAAAAGAACCAACCAGACACATAGATTCCATTTCCTTTGAGAACCAGACGGATAAACTGGTAGATCCTACGAAATAAACATGGCCTTTTAATTTTAAATAACATATCGATTTATCATAAACTATCGGCTTGTCTGAGCACAGAAATAAATGTTTTGCCGGTTCGAAATCTATTCACGAAACCACTACCTATAAACCTGGCGAAATAAAACATTTCCTTTTAATGTTACATCCATGTCTGTGTTTGATACTGCAAAACTTTTATATCAAGGAGCCTAACCTGCAATGTATGTCGAACAAATGTTAGCTTCTGCCAATTCGTTGATGTTACGCGGTAGATACCCGCATACATGGTGGAGCGAACGCTGGATCCTTTGTAAAACATAAATTTGATGTCCATTGCCTTTTACGAGATAGCTTTTGGGTAATTAGAGTGTTTTGGGAATTGAAAAATCTGATTTTAAGGCGAAGGTGTATGAAATGAAGAACGTTTTTGATCAAATAAAAAAAATGAGGTTTGATCAATTCCATTATGGAAAAAAACTTAATTTTACAAAATTCTTACATAATACTAATGTAAAACCAAGTAATTACAGGTAACGACTACTTATAAATGAAATATTATATTTCAATTTGGTTTGTCTTTCTCTTTAATTGAAGATCTGTTGTAGGTAGCGTGGGTGGCCTAATCAAAACCAGACATTTCCAATGGTCTGACAGATGACATTTATTTCCTTTGAGTATTCTAAATACTAGAACATGAAATAATAACCCTGAAAGTCCAGTTTATAAGAACTACGCCGTCCAATCATTCCCTGACTTCCAATTTTCCATCCATCGGCTGCATAGCCTTTTTAAAATTTTCAGATCAAGATTAAAAAATTCTTTTTCTTCTTCTCAAAGGCTGCCTCACAAAAATCTTAACAAAAAAGTATAAACACCATAATTAAATTGTTTTCACGGATAAGTCTCAATAAGATTTTTTTACCGTTGGCTGGGTCGCGTTGTTTTGCTTCGGCTAACAGTGGGAGGAGGGTACATAGGAGAGGGTAGGGGAGGGAGGTAGATTGATTATGTGCTCACGCACCGTCAGACATGTGAGGTAATTAAATGTAATGATTGCAGGAAAACTGTGATTTTTTGTTTTATATTTTTGTTATTTTTTCGTTGTTTTGTAATTATGGTTTTTGTTTAGTTTTGGTGTAAATTAGGGTTTGTTGCTTTTTGTGGGTCAAGTTTGTAAACAAATGAATGTAGGGAAAGCTTTGTAATATTTATGACTAGCTTATGCCCGTGGCTTCACCCGCGTGGATTTCGGGAAGTAATCTATGTATGTATAGTACATATATAGATTTATATATAACTGATACACATGTCTCATAATTTAAATAATGTCTGATAATGTTAAATAATATTGAAATTAAGTGTAAACCAACTATTTAATTCATTATGTTAATATATATATTTTTTTTCTTTTATAATTGATAATTGACTACGCATGCTTGCTCTAAAAATATTTGTATGTCAAAATTGACAAGACATAGCGCACTATTTAGTTCTTAAGATCCATCTGTCATAAAACCTATGTTTCACAAATAAATTGATTTGATTTGATTTGATTTGATTTAATTTTCAAGTCAATCGACCCCGAGAATAAAAAGTTTCACAGAAAATTCAACACCCCATTTCACTCTTTTAGGGGTGGAATTTCGAAAAACCCTTTCTTAGTGGATACTTACTCTTCACAAAGAATACACCCTCCAAATTTCATGTCTCTAGGACCAGCGGTTTGGGCTGTGCGTTGATATATAAGTCAGCCAGTCAGAACATTGAATTTTAAATTGGGGGATGATTTTTGAGAAACTGTGATACATATATCTCATAATTTTAACTGTAGAGTATGTACACAAATTTTCAAGTCTATCGACTCCGAGAATAAAAAGTTTCTCAAAAAATAGAATTTAATTCAACCCCTAACAGGGTAAAACGGGGATTTTACCCTCTTAGGGGTTGAATTTCAAAAAATCCTTCCTTCTTCCTTGTCTAAATTATAAAGGGAACCTCTGTGCAAAATTTTAGCTTTCTAGGTCCAAGGGTTTGGGCTGGCCGTTGATGAGTCAGTCAGTCAGGACTTTTCTTTTTATAAAAATAGATTATTTCAGCTATAGCAAGTAATTTATTAGCATACTTTATAATGAAGACTCGGACTGAGGAACTCGTGGCTAAAATAATAATAACAGCTACTCGGGTCGATCTTTAGGTGAAGCCGCGCTAGCCCAGGTTGGTCCGTGGATGAGTGACCTCCCATTACATTATCGAGTTTCTGCCAAGCCTCGGAAAGCATATTAAGCCGTTGGACACGGCAGTCATTTGTAATTTTTTGACAGTCGTTACAGGTAGTCAGGGGCGCGAAAGTCTGACAACCAGTCTTACCAAGGGGTATCGTACTAACTGGGTTATGGTGGTTAGATAGGCAGTCGCTCCATGTAAAATACTGGTATTTAGCTGCATCCGGATACACTAGAAGCTGACCCTAGCATAGTTGAGAAAAAGCTTGGCACTTGATGACTTTATAATAAAGACTGTTATTTTTGTTTTCATTAATATTTTTGCTCATGACTGTGTTTTGTTACCCATTATTCCTATAACTACGGCATGTGATTTAATGCAGTCCTGTAAAATAACAGGTTGTTTTATCGACGTTAATAAAATATTTCATTACCTTAAGTCACACTTTAAGTAGTAAAAACAAACAAGGATAAACAATTTAGGTGGGCCTCAATGATATCGTCCAAAAACACAAGACAACACTTGATGTCAATCACAACATTTCGAGGGTCTTTTAACAAAACAACTTACTAAAAAGCCGCCCAAAACAGAGAAAAAACAAACAGAAATTTCCTTGTTTTTTTCCACACACTCGCCTTTTAACTCGCGTCCTAAGATCCGATATTATCCCCTTCATCCGCAACCCTTGTTTCCCCACTATTTAAGTGGCAAATAAAAATGTTATCAATCGAGAACACCCGACTGCCGGTCTGTCCGGATTACGTTGGCACACTGTGGTTACCCTAGCGTTTGTTTTTAGACAAATACGGACCAATTTGCAGAATTTATAAGCATTATTGTATCGGCTGTTGATAAAATAACGTTCACTTTTCTTTTTTGATTTTGTGGTTCATTTTATTCATTCTGTACCAATCGGTTTAAGTTTCAAGTAGTTTACTATTTTGTTAGACTAATCACTATTATTAAAACCTTTTAGTCGAAAATAAATCTTTTAAGCCAGCCTTTCTATCTGCAATGACTTATTCGTTATATGTTTGCACAGTGGTATCACAAGCTGCATTTACGGGTATGTTTGTCTTGACCAAATAAACTTTAAGGAATTCTTGAGTCTCGCAAGTTAATCTTCAAATAACTTGGAAGTGCTTTAAATAATTTAAGAAGCTAAGTTTTAACGATAACGAAACGTTGTCTTGTATAGCAATGTATATAGGTTCAACATCGTTACAACAATAATATGATTGTTTCGTGCTGAAACGTGTTGCACGATGAACTGTAAGCATTAGATGTCATTAACATATTTATAGCAACTCAAAAGTATGTTGCTGCAAAAACTCTGAGTAACTTTTGTTTACTATACATAGTTATGTTTGCCATATTACCGAGGCTTTAAGATAACAGATTTATTCAGCAGAGGCCATTCAGTATTTATTAAGTATCTAAGGAAATAGCGTACCCGTTGAAATAAAAAAAGTGTCTTTAGTTCTTATTTCATTAACTAAGTTTACTTTAAAACCCAACACATAACTTAACACATAAGCCTTGCTCCCCTATGTTTATCAATCGGGACCAAGTGCCGGTATGTCCGGATTATGCCTGCAGCGTGGACACCCTACTGTTTGCCTTTCTTGTTTGTTTTTTGGCCGACTGCGGCAAAAAGAAGAGTAATGATTAGCTGTGTGTGGGCTAGGTTTAGGATAGGTAATTATTTAGATGTCTGCTTTTTATGTCTTGTAGCTTTGATTTAATAAATTGTTGTTGTTGGTTGTGTGTGTCATTTGGTAGTAACAGACAGTTTGTATCTTTAGTAGTAGTAGTCATTTACTTATTTATAATATTAGCCTTATTAATAAGTAAATGACTAGATGTTATAGGTACTTGTGATAATAATTAACTAATTCCTACGTTTTCAGTCCCGCTTGTTAATATTGAAATATTTTTTGGTCCGTACCATATGATTTTATCTATTGCCTGTCTGGCTAGCTAAACAATGAAACCAATTTTAGATGTCAACTAAGTACGGACTTTATAAACAATAATAAAGTTATGTACTTCATAGGTCCATGCACAGAAAAAAACAAAGGTCTAACTTGGTCTAACAAAACAATCTCAGTATTTTTTGGTGTCAATGAAGTACCTACGAATTCTTTCGAAAAGTATACAGACTACTTTGTAATTACTTATGTTGCATAATTTTAAATTAATTTAATCACTTGCAACACTCTAACATCCAGTACCAACAAACTCCCAACACAGTACAATTCCTTGCAGTTTCAGAACATAAAGGATTGCTCACTATAAATCAAGTTACTTTGAACAATCAGGGACAGACTACTCCAGTCTTAAGCACAGCCCATCGATACTAGACTGCAATAGTCTCCTCGAGAAGTGAGAGCCAATGATTGTTTCAATTTCCTGTTCAATTGTTCTCCTTAAATAGTCTAGACACGAGGTCTACCAGCAACCGACTTCAAGTAATATCCTAGTAAGGATATTGTAAATATGGGAATGCATCTGCTTGTTTTAAGACACATAACCCTTTGTTTACTGTCGTGCAGTCAAGTAAAAAGTAATTTTTTCATTCTTTGTAATCTGTTTCGTAATTACTTATTAAGGTTATAGGGACAAAGTGACATTTTATCACGGATATCAATGCTGGAGAAGTCATAGAGGTATAGGATGGACATAAGCTAGCAGAAAACTTTTGTCAATTTTCATGTCGTTGTACATCATAGACGAAACAAGTTGGAGTAGATTTCTTGTAAATGTTATTATACAACAGTATTGGGCAACGGTTTATTAGTGCACTAGTGAGCATGAAGCTTCATGTTCGACCCCTACCTGTTCCACAGCTGAAATAAACCTAAAATGAGACTTAAACAACAGCATTACTTTATTGCTTCCCAAAATTATTATTAATTTCTAAAAACTCGTTCAAAAACACCACGTCATAACAACAAAGCCCCAATAAGTATAAGAAACAGCAAATATTACCAGCAGCGTACAACCGTACATAAAGCGTATTATTCTTTACACAAAGAAGGCACGCAATTTTCTCACCACTCGCCAGAACCGTCAGAACCACTGTCACTCCATTCTTAGAAGTAATTTACTCGCCTAATAGCTGGTGTGGTGGCCAATTATTTTGTTTGCGTTGGATTTGTGAGATTTTTAGTCGATATCTCGGTTAACAAGCGAAATAAGTAGAATTGTGCATGTACTTGTGACCCAATTATACAGTAAATAATTGAGCTTTCAATCAAAGCAGGTAGTCAATTACAATAATCTCTAAAAAGGGGATGAAAATTATTAGAAATACTGGCGGGGACTCTGAAAAGTCAAAGATCTGCGTAGAGGACTCGTAGTAAACTCGTAGCACTCCGTAGCAATTTCGTAGCTCGAAGCAACTCAATTTTTAATCCCAGGTTCGTAATACAAATTGTAAGGGACCCAAATGTCAATTTTTTTTAGATTCTCTCTACCGTCCCGCGTTCCTAAAAAGAGAGTATTTTCTCAAATGACGCAAACAAAACGTGTCGTATCTTCGTGGGAGTGGCAGAGATGTCAGTGGGTCTTGACTAATGTATGCTGCCTCCCCACCTAGCGGAGATACCGTGAATATACGGCCGAGGTTAGGCTTAATGTAGATGTGTGGTGAATTTGCGGAGCCTGGTGGTTCTGTAGGTATAGCGGTTGAGGCGTGTGGTACCTATACATAGGTATTGTATGTACATAATGAAGATTGGTTAGCAGGTGAGGAAAGTCTTCTTGAATATAAAATTGAATAAGACTTTGATGACTTTACGTGGCTGAGATAAACTTGAATTTACGTCGATGCCAATATTTTTAACATAACATAACATAACTTCTGTAATCCCCAAAGGGTTAGGGTTATTGCAATATAAATTTTCGTTTTAAAAAACTGAACAAGTTTTTTCATATTTAGTAATGGCTGTAATAGCCAAACTTCCATGGGCATTTGAAATATGAATATCGTCAATAGTCCTGTCAACGAATAGTTGTAATTTCTATAAATCTGAGTTTTTTGCCAGCTAAAGCTAAAGCGAGAATTGGCAACGAAAAAGTTACATACATTTTCAAATACCAAGAGTATTAAAATTTTCAGAGTCATTTTCTACTACTTATTATCGGGTTTTTGTCTACAATATTTTCTGCTGTACCAGGCAGAAGTGGAAGCTTTCAGCAATTTACAAAGATTTACGTCTACTTTTAAGAAAATCCAAAAACCACAGAAAACAAGCCTACGAACAATAACATTTTATCTTACACATCTTCCGATTCCGGACTTTCCCGGATTTCTCCGGATCCTGTGTAAATCTCGTAAAATTAGCGGCCGGTGGCGGATTCCTGCGATCACGATGAGGCTCGATAATGGCGTCTTGTAGCAATAAACAGGGGCTGATAAGTGAGAGGAAGAAGTGCGGGCTTAATGCCGCCGGTGATAGTGTGTGACTGAGGGCGAGTGCTCGGGGAAGTGTATAGAGTTGTGGATGACCATAGTCGCATTGTAGGAAGTATCGGTTTAGATTTTGCATTGTCAAGAAAAGGAAACGAAACTATTTTACACGAGGTGACAGCTGCTGATCAGTTATTCCTATTCATATAACTTTCATTTCTTTAAAAAGTAGTAGCTTTTACATGGGTAAAAAATAGGTGGTATTTTGATGTCGTGTGTGTGAACTAAATTCATGTAACATTAAATTAAGTTTTTTTTTTCAGTTAAAACTTCTATTTGTTTTAGTTTGTTCAAAAATCTAGTGCTTATTTCACGTTTTCACTAACATTAGATGATTTTTAAACGGGCATAAAATTCAATAACACAGTCACATTTCTTAAGGAAACTATTGCATTATTACTAATTAATGCTGTTGCAAGTAATCAAACATCCTAGAAATCTCACCAACCCTCAAAAGTATTGTCTCTCGTCTTCCAAACCCAATAAACCTTATATTTACCAGCTCTATAATCTTCCCATTGTCTGAGAGCCGAAGAGCCGAAGAGCCGCCGGAACTTTAAGACCCTTTCCTTGAGACGGACAAGTCCAATAAATTGGAGGGTGACTGCGATGCAGCCGGTAAATTACTATACATCGTGGATAGGGTGCATAAAGTATTTTGTGGTCTATTGCTATATGGTAAGGGGTTGTGAAGTGTCCTGTAATGCTATATGTACAAAAATAATGGTTTATGTCAATTCCTTACGAGAGCTAAACAATTTCAAATTCAAAATGCAAATGCCTTATATGGCATTTTCTTTTAGTTTTTGATATATATCGTCTTTGTTTATTGCTGAGGTTAGAGGAAAATATGGCTAGACTACAACTGTATTATTCTGATACTTTTTGACTGCACAAAAATACGCCAAAATAGAAGCTCTCACCTCTCAAACGCTACATTTTGGGAAAATTTCGAGAGGCTTTGTAGATTTTGACGTCAACCTAACTATCCCGTATCTCGTGAACTAAACTCACCTTATGCAGCACTCAGCGCTGTAACAAAGTGTGAGCGGAGGCTGGTATCTGAGCACCTTCGACAGTTACTCCACAGGATAGATAAGTTGAGAAGGTTTTGTACATGTGCCAACCGTGGGATCACCGTTTACTTAGATTATTTACAAGCTCACCTTTGTAAATGGCATTGTTTGAGTACAACTCTGCTTGGTCTTCATATGTACTCGTATATAATATGACTTCAGCAAGATTATGTCTGGATTTTTTTTCTTGTCAGACTAGCCGGGAAGTAAACATCGATCTCGTCTAGTTTAAAAATATTTTCTTTATGACGCACACCAGTTTTTTTAAAACCAATTTACAGAATGTCAATATTTTACCTTCTGTACTTTTTCATTTTGTTCTCCGTTGCTGTAACTCAGTACATTCACGTGGTTCTCACGCAAATGCTGACACTTTTTTGTTCGCTCGTGTGCTGAGGCGCTTTATTGCTGTATGCCGTAAAATGGAAGTAATTGGGGACTAGTGGATGATGAACTTGCATTGGTATTATGTGTGTTTGGTTTTTTGAATGGTCATAAGATTTGTAATTTTAATCAGAACTTTGATCGTTTTGATATTGGTAAATAATAGCCCTATTTATGATTTTCTTTTCCTAGATACCTACAATATTATCAACATCATATAATTTATCCAAAGCAGACCTGAGTTAATTTATAAATAAACGATTTAGATTTGATTTTGAAGAACACCAAATTTTATTCAACTGTGAATAATCAATCACTTCACATGATTAGCTTCAAGATCTAAAATAAGATCACGCAAAGGCCACGAAGAAAGGAAACAGCATTTCAATAATGATATGATCACCTCGGATGTTGCAATCCGGAGCAACTAAACTACATACTAATAGATCTCGTCCACATCACTAAATCACTCTCCCCACTTGTATAACTCACAACATACTAGATAAGCGAGAAACAGAGAATTTCTTTTACTTCAACAAGAACTTATACACTCCAAGATAATGAAAATATACTTCAAAGTTGTATTATAATATGTATGGGAGTGTTGTTTATCCTTATTGCTATCCTGTGGGTATTTTTTTCTGCAGGGAACAGAAAAGTTTGTTCGGTGGTGTTGGATCCTAACAAGTCCATGTAACAAAAAGTAACGGTTAAAGATACTTATTTCTCAAAAGAATTACAAATTCACTTACAGAGAAAACATAAATATTTTTAGAACAATGTTATCTGCCAGTAAGCGAAGATAAAAACAAAAAAAAAATATCTGAAAATTACCATTACAATAATACTTCGACGTAGCATACATCGTTATAATCTGTATATATCATACAAGTACAAAATAAACAAATCAGAAGTTGGCACATTCAATAAGTCAACATGTGTCGAACAACAAAGATAACCCGCAGCACTTACAATTATGTTCGGTTTTCAAAACATTTAGCCTACCACTGCTTTTTTTTTTTTTTTTTTTTTTTTTTTTTTATCGTGGTAAAATCATCAAATGAGTCCTCCCACCCAGGGCAGAGTGGGAGGGACTGTCAGACTTGTACTGACTAAAATCCACGGTGTCCTTCAGTAGCCCTTTATGTTCCAGGGTCACGGTAATTCTATGAGTCCCGCGACCCCGGCAGGCTTTGGCCCTCTAGAGGGGGGCCCCGTCATTATGCTGACACTCTTTGAGGCGCGCGTGGAACACAACGCGCCGTCGACCCGGGCATGGTCCATGGTCGGACAGCGAGTCGCCCATTACTCGCCGCCCGCGTGCCCGCGCCTACGGTGGCCGGAGATCGTCTGCCGACGTCCGGCGCCGTGGGCGTCTACCACTGCGGCTGGTGTGGAGGGAGGACGCTGTCCTCTCCCTCACGCGGCCCGCCTCCTCCTTCGCGAGCATGACTGCTTCGCAGAAGGAGGCGACCGCTTCCCACTCCGTCTCGCCCCGCAGCATGGCCTCGACCAATGCCGGGCGCGAGAGGTCTCCGCCTATCGCCGCCGTGAGGACACGGCGGTGCCCTGCCCAAGCGGGGCAGTCCTGCACCGTATGCTCCACCGTGTCCTCCGGGCGGTCCTCGCAGTGGTGACACCCAGGCGTTTCCTCCTTCCCCATCAGACACAGGTACCTCCCGAAGCTTCCGTGTCCGGTGAGGACCTGCGTCATGCGGTAGATCAGGACGCCGTGACGCCTATCCAGCCACTCCTCAAAGAGGGGTCTTACCGCCGCGATTGCGGCGTGCCCGGACCTCGGTTGCGACAGTCGTTCCCTCCATACTGCCCTGAGATCGCGCCGGAGCTCTTCCCGCTGCGCCTCGACTTGTCGAGGCAGCAGCGATTCGCCCCGGCGCTGCGCCTCCACGCGCCACTCATAGACGCGCTGGAGGGCAGTTGCCTCCAGATCCCAGGGCAGCAATCCGGCAAGGAGGTTGGCCGATTCGCCGGCGATTGTGCGGTATCCTCGGATCATCCGGATAGCCATGACCCTCTGGCATGCGACCAGCCTCAGTGGTCGCGTCCGAATGCTCAGGGCCCACACGGGGGCCCCGTAGAGGGCCATGGACCGCACGACACCGGCGTACAGCCTCCGGCAGGAGGCGTTTGGCCCGCTGAGATTGGGCAGGAGTCGCCTGAGGGCGGCTGCTGCCCGGTTCAGCTTTGGGGCCAAACGCAGGAAATGCTCCTTGAAGTTCCACCGGCTGTCGAGGACGAGTCCCAGGTACTTCATCGTCCTCCCGACGCCGATGCGAACCCCTCCCACCGTTATGTGGGACTCAGACCGTGGCGCGTTCAGACGGCCATGAAAACACATGGCCTCTGTTTTGTGCAGCGCCACTTCGAGTCCCAACTGCCGGATCCTTCCAACGACTGTCGCAACCGCTTGCGTCGCCAGGTCGGCCGCCGCCTGGTGCGACTCTCCCTCCGCCAGGACTAGCGTGTCGTCGGCGTAACATATTACGCCGGCGCCGTCAGGGAGAGCCTACCACTGCTTAATCATTTTCGGCTCGGCACAATTTAAGCAAAGGTGAGCATTGTTTTGATTTTGCCACGTAACTGAGCCGAAAAAAGTCTATCCGAACATATTATATCCAGCTCCCCTGGCTATTTGTTTGAGCTACAAGAGAAGCAGAAGACACAAAAAATAGTAAAAGCAATCAAGATTAAACTATAATTATTTCAGTCACTTCTAGCCATACCTGTACTGTACAGAATCAGATTGAGGCTCTTCACATACCTATTTCAGGGATTTATAGTGGTGCGCAAGTGTTGAAGTTCCCTTTTATGAGCCCATGAGTCCACGGGTTCGAATCGATGGCGTTATAAAGTGCCGCCTTGGTTTGCAGGGGACTTTGATTTCGAGAAATAAGGGCCGTCGATTTATGGTAAAGGTTATGTGGGTATAAGATATTGGGAACTTTAGTTGACTGTTAAGACGTTGATTTTGGTCTATTGATGTATAGAATGGACTTCATTGGTTTGCTCGCAGTAGTCGGAAGCGCTGCTGCGAGCATGAGGTCTTAGCGACGATTCCCAGAGTGGGCACAGGGTTTTTCCATCAGGATTTCTCAGTAACATCCTGGAGTCTGGACTGATGCCTAGATGATGTCAATATTCACACCCCCTATTATATGTGACTTAAACATAACTGGCGAAATGTGGGTGTACTTCCGGGTTTATAGGTGTAATGTTATGATGAATACACTGCATTTCCGTTTGCATCGCAGATTCTTTAATGGACACTACTCTCGTATATTTTTTAACAGATTTGAAATATCTACCCACCTGGCCTATACCTAGCATTACAATTTTTTTTGGTGTACAACGAGAACATACGATTGAATAGGCAAAAAGCCAATTATTCAACCACTTTAGTAATGGAGTCGTCAATACGAACCGAACGAAAAATAGAGAGAGAGAGAGAGTTTTTCATAAAATCAGTTTTACAGACTGTTTGAATTAGTGTATTTATGGGACTCTATAACAAAATTTTCTTATGTGTCTTTGCTCATCCGTGAAAATCTTGTTGATCTAGACTATTGACACAACTGTCGCCTCTGCTCACCCCTCAACCAACAAGCGCGATACTCTCCGAAATGAGAGGTCCCCACAATTCGCACAGATGTACCCGGCCACTCTCCGCGAACCGTAATCTTCTTATAGGAAAGCCATACATACAATTAAACCTAACACTGCTTAAGCTGAAGACAGGGGCTCTAAACATTTTAACTTGATTTTGTAGGTTAATAATTTTTAATTTAATTTAATAACAAATACTTCACTATGTTTGGACTATAAATTGTTTGAAAGGTTTAAAAAAACCAATAACATAAATTGTAAAGGACGCTGTCGCTTTAAAAAAAACCAACACTAAATAAAACGTTTTCAATGTTACTCGAACGTCGCAAATTATGTCCAAAAAAGGTAAAAACTTTATCCTGATACTGGACAAAACACTATGTTTTTCACTATTTTATCATTTTACATATTTGGATTCAGATAAATTACTACGCGTGTGTACAAAACATGGGTTCGAAATTTTTAACTACACGACTGCAATTTTCAGCGTCACATGTTTTATTTTCTGGATTGAAAATATAATGTCATAATCAGGATACAAAAACTACGCCCATAAACAAAATTCAGAAAAGTCCTACACATTTTTAGTAGTGCCTCAGACTTCATTTATATCCTGCCAGAATATTCTAAAACTCCATACACTTAGTCTAATAGCCGCTGTCATCGCAATTACCGTAACTTTCAAAGTAAGTTCTTGAATTAATAATATTTAGTTCACTTCAGAACAAAGGCCTTTTGACACTCAGAAAAATAACAGGTAATTTCAGGGAAATACTTTCTTCAGATGCAAAGTTACATCGGCTGGTGCATACGATAGTAGATCATGTCCTGGAACAGAACAATAAACTTTTCAGCCATCTTTTTTATCGACTGTCTTGGTAAGACAGTAGATAAAAAAGATGACTCCATTTCAACACCCACGCCATAAACTTTGAGCGCCACAGTCCGCTATTGTCTCCGACATATCCGAACGGTTGCTAAGAAGGTTTTTCAATAAAATATTAACTTGCCCTCGGAGGGACGGAGAAGGCTCGGGAGGGATTAACCGACGTTTATCCCCGCATTCCGGGCCGAGGCGACGGCTTAACACGAAGACGAGACTTAATTTAAACAATTGTTTGTTTTCACTCTTCAAATACATTGAGATTTTCATGTCGTTCTGTTGTGCGGTTATATTTGAAGCGCCGCCATTTTGGGAATGTTTTCCTTGTTCGGAAAGTCTGTGCTGAGTGTCTGTCTTTTGAACTTGTGTCACGTCTACGACTTGAACAAAATGAGAAGTTAGCAGGTTTCGAAATTATCAAAGTAATTGTTTTCTTTGATAATTATTGGATGGTTATCAGATAATTATCAATGCTGATTCATAACTTGCTATCTATAATTTTGACTTACAATTTATATTAGACGGCACGGTTGGCGCAGTGGCTGAGCGATCAGCTGCTGCGCTGCGTGTCGCGGGTTCGATCCCCGCACGGAGCAAATATTTGTATGATCTACAGGTAGTTGTTCCGGGTCTGGCTGTTTGTGTATGTGAGTTTAAATGTTTGTAAACGCACCCACGATACAGGAGAAATTCCTAGTGAGGGGCAATGTTTTTTTAAAAAAAAAAAAAAAAATAATCACTGTTGTATTATTTGAAAATAGAATATAAAATAAAAAAAAAATACATTGTTATGTTTAATGATAACAATGTATTTATTTATTTTTTGATGATTAAAAATTCTGTTTGTAGACTAAACACAATGTTTGTCAAGTGAGTTGACAGTTAACACGTTTGGATACGTGCGGGATACACGTGAAGTGCTCGGAACACTTCACGTGTTTCCGAACGCAGTCAACCTGTCACATTGATAACTTAAGCGATTTTTTAATTAATTATTGTTTTATGAATATTGTTATTATCAAAAAAAGATCACTCAGAAAAATATTATTATTTTCATTTAGGTATGCTATTTCTGGATCATAAAGCACATTCCATCCATCCATCCATCCACTTATTTAAATACCACTACTACTTGTTTTTTCTTTTTTAATATCGGGAGCTCAAAATAATGAACAATCACGGAAGATATCCCGTAAGTGACAGTATAAGTTTTATCCAGTTATTAAAATTTATTTGTCAAGCATGCATACCTGCACTACGGGTCGCAGAATCGTTTCTGGGACAGCTGGCCCCTTCCACACATACGAATAAAACACCTATATACGTGAGGAGACGTAGGTATGGGCTTTCAATTTATTATCAGTTTAAAACCATCGGGGAAAGCACGGGATGTTTTCACCCTTCGTAATACCTAATAAATTGTAAACGTATGTAACGCCTTGCGAATGGGCGTCTGTAGGACCATCTGTCTTCGCTTCGGCCAGGGTCCAAACATAGTTTGAGTGGGTCTGAAAGAAGAATTTTAAAGTTTTGTTTTTGCGTGGTTTACTGGTAGCACAACTTAGACGCGCATCTCCAAGTAAAAACCCAACAAACATTTCAGTCGTATAAATAAAAAATATGCGACTCAAAGTGTTGTAAACATCGCATTGAAGTAATTTAGCGTGTAATACGACTTAGAGCATCTTATTCTTATATAACTTTTAGTCGAATATTACAGTCATATAGAAATCGTATTAACTTCTATACGACTATTTTTATGACTATAATACAGCTTTATGTAGAAACGGCGTCATTTAGTGGTAAAACCAGTGTCGTGACCTTAGTGACGTCTATATGACTTTTATCCCACCATTAATCGTATTAGAATCGCGAGAACCACCTTTAAGTGACGACCGTTTAAGAGTGATAAATTGCACCCTTATACGGTTTTAAGCCAATTTTATAACTTTTATACTACCGTTAAATTACTGAGTGTTCTATTATAGTGCTTACAAACTGCAAAAAAATAACCATCAAGTTTCGCTTCTTTTACTCAAAATGAATAAAAAAACCTGGGCAAATGTAAAAAAAGTGGTGCTTTTAAAAGGAAAGTGAAAAAGAACTATACTGCGCTTCTCTTGTCATGTTGTGTTATAACGAATATTTCTACACGTAACGACAATAATGTACAAACTGAAGTTGGTTCCGTACAAGATTTTATGAATACAAAATAATTGATTTCGATGAAGATTAGAAGTTACGTTTAATATAACTGACATAAAGTGCAAGCTAGTCACTGCAGAATGTGGCCCAAATATTTATTTTGTACCACTTATTCATACTTTGAAGTAAAGGTGTAAATAAAATTTAAAAAAAATCCAAGATTTTTGTCATATTTATTATATTATTAATAAACGTATCTTTACAATCACAGTTTTATCATTCAAAATAAACATAGTAGTAACAAAGAAATTATTTTACTTAGTTTACATTGTCTTTGGATCAAAGCTATTAAGAATATGTTAATACGAGTGTTTTTAAAATAAAATTGGTGTAGTGGGTAATGCATAGTCAGCATAGTTAGTTAGGATTGATCTCAATTATATAGAAATTCACAAACACTCCTCTTTGAAATATGAATATATATTGTCAAATGTAAGTAGGTATAGATGATCAGTTGTTTTGAAAATAATCTGTTCTAATTACAATATTCACATTCATCCTCCGGATAATCATCGCATATGACAAAAAAGGTGCAGCATGGGCACCAGAGAAAATCATAATTTATCATATGTTTAATATTTTCCTCTGACACTACAAAATGTGCAGGTTTGTTTTTGTTGTTTGTTATCATAAATCCGCAACCAAAACAACGATCTGAACGTATAAAGTGAGTAGATATCCAGGGCCATCTCAAACACCAACGTGCAAGTGTGATGAAATCAGATTTGGTTAAAAACTTATCGATGTCCATTATATCACAAATATTTTTTTATTAGATCCGAGGCCACCTATAAATAAATCACCATTTTAATTAGGTACGTAAAGAAACTTCAATTACTTCAATTTAAAAAAGCAGCTTTTGACAGTAGTTTTTAATATGATTGAATGAATGAACGTATTCTACTGACACATGACACAAATATAAAAAAATAAACAGTCTTCAAACCAGGAAAAGTAGGTCAAACTGTTTTTTAAACACTACAAAGGAACCCTATTTCAGTTAATATGGCTGACAATATTGAACAAAAAGTATGTGCACAGAATAATTGGTCGTTTTGATGTTGTAATATGGTTGTATCTTTAACTCTAAGTCGTATAGAGGTGACTGTTAGCACGTTTACTAAAAATAAACTTGATTAATTCACTTAATTTAAAGAATTTGCATGGCGCGTTAATTAAATTGTCATTATTAGCTCATATTACCCGATAGAATTAATTTCCCAATAGATTAAATGGGCCCAATGAGTTTCAAAATCATAATTTTTGTACTCACCTTCAAATAGATCTGACAGAAATAAAATACTGAAGTCATGCAGGCATAATAATTTACGGCATTTATCTCACCATTTTATCACAAAATCCTGTTTAAAAATAATACTACGCTACCTATTTGCAACAAAATGCCGCAAAGTAGCGGTAATAAACACCATTACTCGACGAAAACGTGGGTTTTGCGACTACTACACAACCACTATTTGACCAAAAAGTGGTTTATACGACGGTTACGTTACTCTTTTAAGACACTGATTCGTATAAAATGGGCCTATTCTCGGTGAAGCCAACGTGATGGCGACGTATTTACGACCAGCTTATGGAACCAAATGTAGAAATCGGCACGTTGTGGCGACTTGTCAAATGTTTGTTGGGAACCACTGGGTTTTCAGTAAAAAATATAGTGGCGTTTTTGTTTTTTAATGTATAAATGTTTGCTCGCAGTCTTTGGTCTCTGACTGATGGTGCACCTTGTTGATGATATTCCATGTTGCCTTTTAGAAAACGCTGTATGGGAATTATCTGATAGCTCGCGGTTCTCCGCGAGCTATCAGATAATTCCCATACTGGCTGGATGAGCACATTGACTACATTTATACTGCTCTAGTAGCATTTACACGTACCCTGTGTACGGTATGTACACAGGGTATTACATTGTGAACCAAGTAAGAAAGGAGTGACTCCTCATAATTAAGAATTTCAAAAATGTATCATTAAACCTGTCACCACCAAAACACCCCTTCATTACTTCCAGTCCACCGTACCCCAAACTAAATCATTAGCCGCAAACAAACAAAAGGAAAAATAAAAACAAAATCCTAAATCTTTTGAATCGTCAAAAAAAAAGGTTGAAAACTTCTGGCGCTGACATCTTCAGAGATAGGCGTGCTTACTCCCGAGCGCGAGTGCGGCGTGAATATACAATGAGACAATAGCGCCCGCACCCCGATAACACCATTGTTGGACGAACAACATTGCGGATTATTTTTGTTTGTATGTGACCAGATTTGATGTTAGGTTATGTCGACCCCCACATAGGGTATTAAATGTGTAGTGTGAATTTTATATTTTTCTAATTTTTCTTCTGTAATCTGATTCTGATTGACCTGTGTCATGATATCGGTTAGAGCTAAATGTTTTTCTTCTTCTTAGCGTACCGATGGCAAAGAGTTTGAATGTGTTTGGCCCAATATTCTGCTACGTGAACTCCGCTCACTGATGCAGTAAATAGATCAAGTGCGCAGGTGACAGGGCATGCAGTGCAATATTGAAGGTGGGCCATTGTCTGTAGAGATACACGCACTTGAGATCTGAGCTATCCATGAACCCCCATCTGTAGAGGTTGTTTTGCTTAGGCCGACTTAAGTTCGAAGTCTGTTTTGACATTTCCAAGTCGGCCACAGCAACGCGCGTTCAGGTGGAGGTGGAAGGCTCTCTTAATGACGTTTTTAAACACCTTTAACATAAAACAAGATACCGCCCAGGTGTTGCTAAGAGTAGGGATATTAAATGTGTGTCTGTATCATTTTCCAATATCTGTCAACTAGGTAGTCGTTCCATGTAACATACTGGTACTCAGATGGATCCAGTTAGACTGGAAGATGACACTAAAAAGGTTGGGTAAAGGCTAGGCTGATGATGATTGAAAGCCCATTATCTAAAACCTTCAGATATTTTTATTAAAAGTTATATGCAAAGAAGCATCCAATCTCAAAAATATCTACATAGAGGGATCTTCTCTTTCAAATAACAATGTCATCTAAAACATATTGGTTTCGGAATTGAGCGTTTAGCTAAACGTTTTTTTATGGCCAATAACTTTCCAATACATTGCAACATCTTTAAAATATTACTTTAAAAATCACTTTCACGTCCTCTCTTTACCGGGTCTGATGAAGCATAGTTGAATTTATCGCACCATCATGATGCAAAATATCTAGAAAGGGACCAAGTAATTTTGTACCTTCCCTTGCGTATGCTAGAGTTCTTTTTTGCATGGGGTCGTAAGTGAATGAACCCCTTCCAATAGAGTGTGAAGTAAGAATGAATCGGAAACTGACGCCAGTGGTAACTTTGTAGTGAATGATCAATCATTGAGGATAGAAACCCTGACGTCACTCTTTACAACTAGTTTTGAGTTTCAGATTTTGAAAGTCATTCAGTTTGAGCAGGTTTATAAATTCTATTGAGTTGTGAGGTATAAATAAGTAATGGAGATCAAAGGGATCAGGTTTGAAAAGATGGAAGGGAGCAGTCATGTTGCAAGTAAGATTTACATAATTTATTGTGATTTTCCATTGCACTATTCGCCACAGAAGTCATAGAAATGAGAAGAATGAGTGTTAGGAAATATGGATCATTAAGTTTCAGGTAATGGATAGTAGGGTACATTATAAACGTCTAAGAAAGTGCAAATTCATGTGATTCGCTACCAAATAATTATTTCCTATGTTGGCTGGTAAATGTGTCATGTAGACATTTTACATACTTGCGATTTTGTAGTAAAAGTGTTTTTTTTTTAATTTTCGAATATAGAGAATGCAACGTCGTTCAACACTAAAATCACCTCTATAATGATTACGGGTGACTTTAATGGCATCCTGAAAAGTTATGATTTTAAAAATATTGAATGGAATACGTAGTATATCTACTGTATCTCTGTACTGTAGCTAGCTATATCGTAGCAGATGGCGATCTGCAGTTTCTGCCCACCCCCATAGACAAAAGCGTGATTTTATTCACGTATCTAAATATTGTATCAAAACCTAATCCCAGTCTTAATCCTCATCAAACAATCAAAGCAAGTAATATAACGTGAAAACTATCAATTAGCGAGTGGGAACGCTGTCTAAACCCAACAACAAACGGTAGGCAATGAAATGCAAACAGACGAGGACGCGACGCGGCGCGGGCGGCGCTGTTGATGTTGTCATTTGTTTAGCTAGTTGCGAGTACTATCTATGGGTGTGAGGATTTAGGTACTTCATCATAGTTTCCCTACGATGTACTTTCTATCATAATCGGAAACATTTTGACGGAAATTATTACTCTTTTCCTGCTCCTCCGCTATTCTTTTCTGACACTTAAATTGTTTCTCTGGGACTTCATAGGGGTCAATATCTCTGCGCTTTTTTGGTGGTCACCGCTACTGATTCTGGTTTTCAGAATTTGCAGTGGTTTGGGAATGAGTGTCGGGCTTGTCCCTAAAAAAACTACTCTTAACCGGTGTGTGTGTGGGTGGGGACTAGAGTTGAGTTGATGAACGAGGACGAAAAAAAAGGAGTGTTCAGAAATCGTAGCAAGCGGCGTTCTGTCGTTTCTGCGTCATCATCATCCTCTTCCTGACCTTGTCCTAAGTTATTTGGGGTCGGCGCAACACATTTTTTCTTCTATCCCATCCCTGTCAATCGCCACGTCGTCGTCGCTTCTGCTAACCCACATAGAAAAAAAAGCGAGTTAAGCGTATCTTGATTCATTGCTTCAAAATTGTTTTAAAGTCATCTGCTTAGCAACGTGATTAAGGCAACGTGAATGCTCTCAAGTTGTTAGTAGCACTTAGCCCGACCCGGGGGAATCGAACCCAGGACCTCAGCAGTCGCGCTTGCGACCACTAGACCAAAGAAGCAGTGACTTTGTAAATGTCCAGTTGAAATTAGAAAATGTTTACTAAATAACATAGCTGTAATAAAAACTTTTGCAACATCTCCGGAAACGAACACTAGAATATTTCAGCACAGTCTAAATCAATAATACTAATAAAACTCCGCTGTAAAAACATATTAAACTGAAAAATACTATAATATCCTGCATTTCTGTAAGCATTAAACTGAGGCGTAAAATGAAACGGGACTTCTACCTCGTTTCACTAACACTAGGCAATGCTTAAACGAAAGCCTAACTATTATTGCACTGTTGGAAATTGAACTCTCGGTGCTGAAATCAACGTTAAAAATCCAAGACACAACTTTTCTGTAGGTGTTGCCTACTGTTAGTGAAAATGCGCATTCGCCATTTTATTTTTCAGTCGTAAACCATTTTACTGCCACCTTTATAACCTGCTCAATAATTTCACATAATATATTATTTCAACCGTAGAATTATTTCCCTAAGTTTATGTTACACAGTTAAAGAAAATGTTGCAAAAGTAATTTGAGAAAAGTCTTGATTATTACGTGCGAGAGTTAACTGATTACATAAGTGGTCATTCTTAGTATTATAACTGAAGCTAGATTTGCTGTGTTTGTGGTTGTGTGCAGTCGCTACAGGTAGTCACTGGCCCGAAAGTCTGACAACCACTCTTTCCAAGGGGTCCCGTATTACTCAGTACTAACTGGGTGAGGAGGTCAGATAGGCAGTCGCTCCATGTAAAATACTGGTATCAACTGCATCCGGTTGGACCGGAAGCCGACCCAAACATGGGAAAAGTCAAGGCAGATCATGGTAGCTGTGCTATGTTTGTGTATATGCACGAAAGAAAATAGTAACTGAAAATGTAACTGGATCTACTAGACGTATAATACACTTTTCGAAGTATGGAACAAGTGTTACATTCCCACAGTTTAGCATCTGTTTTTTATCGTTTAATTGTATCAATAAATTTCGAGATGTTTAAGTTATGTAGTGATGCACCATTAACTACCCTATGTAATGTTCGAATACAAATAAGACCAACACCTTCTGTCTTTCTGTCTGTTTAGCACAAGATTGTAACTTTTCCTTTTTTTTTTTTTTTTTTTTTTTTTATCGTCGTAAAATCATCAAATGAGTCCTCCCACCCAGGGCAGAGTGGGAGGAACTGTCAGACTTGTACTGACTAAAATCCACGGTGTCCTTCAATAGCCCTTTATGATCCAGGGTCACGGTAATTCTATAAGTCTAGCGGCCCCGGCAGACTTTGGCCCTTTAGAGGGGGGCCCAGTCATAATGCTGACACTCTTTGAGGCGCGCGTGGGACACAACGCGCCGTCGACCCGGGCATGGTCCATGGTCGGACAGCGAGTCGCCCATTACTCGCCGCCCGCAAGCCCGCGCCTACGGTGGCCGGAGATCGTCTGCCGACGTCCGGCGCCGTGGGCGTCTACCACTGCGGCTAGGGTGGAGGGAGGACGCTGTCCTCTCCCTCACGCGGCCCGCCTCCTCCTTCGCAAGCATGACTGCTTCGCAGAAGGAGGCGACCGCTTCCCACTCCGTCTCGCCCCGCAGCATGGCCTCGACCAATGCCGGGCGCGAGAGGTCTCCGCCTATCGCCGCCGTGAGGACACGGCGGTGCTCTGCCCAAGCGGGGCAGTCCTGCACCGTATGCTCCACCGTGTCCTCCGGGCGGTCCTCGCAGTGGTGACACCCAGGCGTTTCCTCCTTCCCCATCAGTCACAGGTACCTCCCGAAGCTTCCGTGTCCGGTGTTGTAACTTTTCCTTAAAAGGTATTCATAAAATGTATGGTTTAAAGATCGTTTTCACCAACACTAGACACAAGTTAGGACTGTATCGTTGGTCGAGTGGTCGCAACCGCGACTGCTGAGCATGAGCTCTTGGGTTGTGTTCCCGGGTCGGGCAAAGTGTCATTGGGTTTTCCCATCAATTTTCTCAGTAGCAGCCACGGAGTCTGGTTTTGTGCCCGGTTGAGGGCAATAAGCTCGACCCTTTTAAATGGGACTTAAAACATAACTGGCGAAATGTGGGTTCTTCGGGGATTACAAGCGTGATGTTATGTTATGTTAGACATTAATTAAAGCGCGCTGTTGCATTTTCAACAACAATGCGTTTTATTTTCGGTGTGACCTGTTAGTGAAAAATTTTAGTGGTACAGTGCGCAAATTCGACTCGCGTTTGGTCGAAAGATTCTTCTAGAAAATATTCCAAAGAGTTGAGCCACATACTCATGTAACTTCCCCCCAGACCATAATATTTCTCTGATCCTAACATTAGTCTTGAAATAGTGCTAGACCTAAAGTTTTCCAGTAAAAAGCGATAAAGAGACGCGAGCGTGTTGGGGCGCGGTAAAATAGTGGATTTTATTGCCGGCTTGCTCGCTGACGGCTATTTGTCTATTGCATCGGTTCTCGCAGCCGGTGGGCTAAGGGACAGGCAAGGGAACTGATCAGAACTTACGCAGGTTACCAGACAAATTAAAAAAAAAAGCTTGGTTACTTTTTCGATTATATCAAGTGCAAAAACTACCACGAAAGGACAGAATACTATAAGAACTACCATGCAGGAACGTTAGAGATAAGGATTTTTTTGACCTGCTCGCTAATGACTAGGCGAGAATAAGGGATGAGTTACCAATGCTAGAAGTAGTGTCAAAATTGGTAGCAAACTTACATAGACGAAAATTCAGCCGAAACTGGCTATTCTACAACGCGCACTTTCGTTAGACGAAAAAAAATGTTTTAGCACCATAATGTTTCAATGACATGTCATATAGAACACACTACACTCACACACATTGTTGTTCATAACGAAGTGCAACTTAATTAAGATGGATTTACTACACTCAATCCTCTTTTAACTTAGTCCACAATACGCTGTCCAGAGCTAAATGTACCCTGAATATTTACAGGGCTTGGACGTGAAAATGTTCGTATTTTTCGAAATCAGAGAGCGCATTCGATGACTGCATTTTGATTTTTTGATTGATCTAAAAACATTTAGTTAGATCACTGCATGAACCTTTTAGTTTTTAGTTAATTATTGACTTGTGTGATGTTGATGACTGGTTGTTACCGCGCTTAGTTAATTAAAGATTCTGTGTATATGTGTCGGTAAACAAATAAACACTAAAAAGTAAACAATGTGACAACAATAGAACTTACCTAAAAAGTAAACAATGTGTTTCTAACATAACTTAATCTTTTTTCAACCTCTGCTGTCAGCTTCCAGTCTAACCGGATAAGCTGATTAGTCGTGTCTGATCTCCCTTAAAAGGTAACGCGATACCTTTTGGTAAGATCAAAAAAACCCTGCGATCTGTGACTAGTTTAACAGTGTATAATATTTTAACATTGAATCTTAAAACAATGAGTAGATTTAAATTAATGATTTTCTTTCGTTTGTTTCAGTGGAAATCGCGATGGGGCGTGGTGACGAAACTATCTCCAGCTGCAGGTAAGTCCTATTAACTTGAATATGAAAAATACTCTTTAATAATAATAGTATTTTCCATTTCCATACCTTTTCCTTGGTATGAATATGGAAAATTAACTTACCACTCAAAACTCAAAACTAACGACCTCGTTATTAACTTACCACTTTTGGCAACAATTCCTAGTAATTGAAACTTTATTAATGTAGATTAACTGTCGCATGGATATACAAAATATAAAACTTGACATTTTATGACGAAGCAATCACTTTAATCTGGGTGGTTAAGCATTTTCAAAGTCGACTATACCTGCCTCGTTCTGAATTTACTCTAGGAAAGTGTTCTTAACCATGAACGTGATGCAAACTATGTAAATAAAAACCTTTTAAGCCCAACAAGCTAACCCACTATGCAGATGTTGGTCTTGGTGCGAAGATTTCTTTCTTAACTAACAAATAAAGACATCTTTTCTAGAGTAAAAATAAACACAAATACTCTATTATCTCTTATTCAGTGTCCTTGGTATTGTCTAGAAATATTTATTTTTTTGCTATATCATGTTTTATTTTTGTGTAGATTTTCCTGAATTTATCAGTAGTTTCTATTTGAAGGATCCTAAGAAACCTAATCCGCTTTGGTTTTGATGGAATTCTTTCTGTTAGACTGATATTTAGTTCGTGTATTGAATTTCGGATTATTTTGCAAATAGGCATTATTTTTGTTCAACGTGTTTTTTTTTCTTCGAAAAACGAAACCTCAACAATGTAGCCGGTGTTGATTGTCATTTGTCTCTCCCGACACCAACCTAGATATACTATAAAATGTACCGTATTACGGATGTCTGTCTCGGCCACTATAACCTGTCAACTGTGACACTAGATCAGCAGCAGTCGCTTTCAAAGTGTTTCGTCTTTCTTTTTCGCTTTTAACAGAGTTGACACGAGCTCTTCACTAGCTTATATCGATTTTATGCATTTCTGACTTTTCTGTCATCGTTATTGCGATGATAGCCTAGTGGTGTTACCGTCGGACTGCCAAGTCTCTATATCGATAGGTCTCAAGTTCGAACCCAAGACACGAACCTCTCATTTTTCGGATTCATGTGTGTTTTGTATTATTTTCACTTTCTTCGGTGAAGGAAAACATCGTGGGGAAACCAGCATGACTGAGAAATATTTTTCGACGGCATGTAAAGCCAAGTCAGAGGCCCATGGGCGGCATAAAAACACTGACACCAGGTTAGGCACTAACCACATGAGAAAGAAAGAAGATCGGTGTTAGAACGTAACTTGTTCCAGGCCTCCTGGTAAGCCTCTTGTTTACCACTAAATAACAGAGGATAACATTGTCAATTATTCGGTTCTTTATAGGTATCGCAGGCTAGAAGCCTATCTAAGCTTCTCCGTGAAAATCCCATTAAGTACTTTATTAGCAAAAAGTTTCTTTATTGGAAGAAAAGACATTACCGCACGATTTTCTCAGTCCCCCAAAACAAAAGAACTACAAATCGTTTCCACTCACCTTTTATGAAATTAACGTCAAAAAAATAACAAATTACCCCCGAACAGTGCTTACTTGTTCCCTCAACTGAGATATTAATCATTGGCCCCTGACCGGCGCGACTGTTACGGAACCCTAAAATTCCTGCTTAATTTAAGTTCCGTATTTAAGTAACATTAAGACTTCGTGTTAAGCAGACGGCTGAGATTGAGGGTAGATAAAGAGTTTTGTTGCAAGTTATGAGATGAAGGCTTTTGGGGAAATAATATTAGCATTACATAATATTGATATTACAGGCTACGACTAGCATAATCAGCCTATAATGTTCCCACTGCTGGGACACACCAGAGAGGGAATGGGATATAATGCCCAGTGCGGTTAGGTAAATGTCACATGTCTTCAAAGTTTGGTTCTAGGACATGCCGGTTTCCTCACGGTGATTTCCTTCACCGTTTTAAGAGCAGTGGTGATGAAATAAATTACACAAAGTAATGCGCCTGCCTGGGTTCGAACCCACGACTTACTCTTCGCAAGTCGGGGCTGCCACCACTGGGCCACCGCTGCTCTCCAACACAGGCCTGCTTTCCTCAGAAGTATAGGCAGAGGTATACCTTACCTTAATATATTGTACGATGTATTTACATAATCGAATCACGTTTCGCCTGTAATGTTGAAGACCAATGTAATAAGGAGCCTATTGCCATTAATCCAGGCTCCAGACTCTACTCATGATTTGTAGTTATAAGAATACCCAAAAGTCTTTTGAATAGAATCGAGAAGCCGCAGGATAAAAAACTAAATTAGAAACAAGGTATATACTTATGTATAAATGTGTAAGAATAAAAAAAGATAAAAAAAGGAACGTAGCAGATGGCGTTTTGTAGTTTTTGCCAACCCCTATAGAAAAAGGTGTGAGCTTATGAATGTATGCGAATTCATAGGTCATTTCAGACTATGCAACAATTTTATTGTTTTGATCAGCCAAAACGTCAGAATGTCTACCAGTGTAGTATTATAGTGTTACATTGATCACTGCTCAGATTGATTAAATCCATTCAAGTTACTAAGCTGGCAGTTTCAATATCCATTGACTGAATATCGGCTAAGCCTTAATTGATAATTATGGGAGACTTCTCCTACTAATGCGTGGTGCCTAATAAAGGACTATATTACTTGTATATTGTGTTATTATGTATACAACATAGACTAGTAGATTACTAATTAGGTACTTTGTTTATATAAATCAGTCTATATGTAAATACTATCAAAACGAATATTACTGCATAATCAATCGAATCCCGATCCCCATTCTATCATCGGACGAGCAGAGATACGGCAAAGTGTAACCGTTCTATGGTTGAAGTTCCTCGGACTCGATCAGAGCGCTATGCTTTTTTTTTTTTTTTAACGTGATAAAATCATGAAATGAGTCCTCCCACCCAGGGCAGAGCGGGAGGGACTGTCAGACTTGTACTGACTAAAATCCACGGTGTCCTTCAGTAGCCCTTTATGTTCCAGGGTCACGGTAATTCTATGAGTCCCGCGACCCCGGCAGGCTTTGGCCCTCTAGAGTGGGGCCCCGTCATTATGCTGACACTCTTTGAGGCGCGCGTGGAACACAACGCGCCGTCGACCCGGGCATGGTCCATGGTCGGACAGCGAGTCACCAATTACTCGCCGCCCGCATGCCCGCGCCTACGGTGGCCGGAGATCGTCTGCCTCTGGCGGGAGGACGCTGTCCTCTCCCTCACGCGGCCCGCCTCCTCCTTCGCGAGCATGACTGCTTCGCAGAAGGAGGCGACCGCTTCCCACTCCGTCTCGCCCCGCAGCATGGCCTCGACCAATGCCGGGCGCGAGAGGTCTCCGCCTATCGCCGCCGTGCTCTGCCCAAGCGGGGCAGTCCTGCACCGTATGCTTCACCGTGTCCTCCGGGCGGTCCTCGCAGTGGTGACACCCAGGCGTTTCCTCCTTCCCCATATGACACAGGTACCTCCCGAAACTTCCGTGTCCGGTGAGGACCTGCGTCACGCGGTAGGTCAGGACGCCGTGACGCCTATCCAGCCACTCCTCAAAGAGGGGTCTTACCGCCGCGATTGCGGCGTGCCCGAGAGCGCTATGCTTCCACATTAATTCACTGCCAGCTTCTCTGTTTCCCGATCATTATAATTTGGATCTCTTCAAAGTTCGAGTGAATAGGTATCTTCTAGGCAAGAGTGCCCACATAAGCGAGTTGCGGTCTTGCGTTTGGCCGCGTGTTAGTATAAAAAAAATTGTCTGTAATGTTTGTTGGGACAGGTTTCCTGCTAGAGAGACGAAAAGGGCCGTCATCCACCACGTGGGCCCAGCGTGGGTTGGCAGATGCCACATGCCTTAAAATTTTCGCTTCTAAGACATGCCAAATTTCCTCACGATCACGATTAACGAAAAATATTAGTTGAACTGGAACGGATAACTTCTGAACCGGCTGCGGCCACTGGAAACAAAAGATACTTCAGTAAGTATTTGTTTGGAGGCTTGGAGGTGGACTACTTAGTAGCGGTACTTTCATACAAGCCTACAAGTTTGGTTTGCCCTTATAACCTCCTACTGTTCATGATGTTAGCGTTTCTGAAAAGTCTGCTCGCCTTATGGACTTACCGTATTGTCGCGTCACGCCACGAGCACCACTGTGACCGAAACTTACAATATACTGTCATACAAGCCGCCGAAAGCTTACTCCTTACACCCTTCAGCCCTTACCGTTAAAGTACAAATTTTTCATGAAATATTCCAGTTTTCAGGTAAACATTCAGGAAGGGTGAAACATTCGTGCTAATTGTCATTTGTTAGGCGGCTGATAGATTAGATCAGTTAAAAACAGCTTTGTTTTATGTGTTTACTAACTATTGTGGTCGTTGTCGAGCATATCAGTGCAGTTGTGGCATTTGTCATGGGATTCCATGTTTGATAGGAGTTTAAATTGTGTTGATTTGCTGTGGTTGCTGTTTACCCTATGGGGAAAAGGGGTGAGTTTATGTGTGTATGTTGATTAAAAAGCTTTAATGTACTTATTTGAGGAATGACAGTTGAGATCAAGACCACACCACTGCTTCATAATTTAGTCTAAAGCGGGAATGCTATGGGGATTCGATTTCAAGGTTGGGTGACTTACCATATAAACAACATTTCCAATACAACTCTGCTCACCCCATCTTCAAATACAACCGCAACAATAAAACTCCCACCACAAAGCAACTGCATCTATTTTAATCCAAGACGCTCCTTCGACAGTACGCACAAGCGCACATAAATAACGGAAACAAATTAAAAGTCTGAACGCTGTTATTGCGCGCCACATCACAGGGGTGACACTGCATCGGGACTTTCATTACTACTGATAATATATTGTTTTGAACTCATTTATCTTTAGAGGTTTTAATCTTTGGGTTAAAAAAGCCCGGTTTTTATTCTATACATAATATTTGTAACTTTGCCGACTACCTACACTTTTTCAGCGAGTTGAACCGAATGAGTCAAATCATATCGACTAAAGAAGAGAAGAATGACTAAGAGATGTCTTAAATAAACGTCACTGTCATCCTTCAGCCATTTTCCAATTTGTCTGGGAACTGCGCAGCATGTCTTCTTCCATACTTGTACATTAGCAGTCTTCTCTGAAGTTACTCTTGTCATGTCATCTTTTATACAATCAGTTTTGGGCACATTCATATTAAAAACCTTAATGACATAAGTACGTAGATAATTAAGTAGGTACGCAATTCAAACTCTTTGAAAATGTATTCATAAGTATAAACAGTAGTATATTAGTTTATTTAATTTTATTGTATATATGTGTATTAGTATGTACCTATTTATGTGTATCAAGCTATGTTAACAATATGGTATTTTTCTTATTTATTTTTTTGTACTCTATGACAATGCTGTCCTATTTGACCCAAATGTTGACTGGTAGAGAATGCCTTGTGGCATTAAGTCCGCCTATGTACTAATTTTGTACATGAAGTTTAAATAAATAAATAAATAAGTTAGTCATTTGTTGGGACATCCTATTATTAAATAATATCTAATAAGGCCAGTCTTAAAATACCCGGGACACTTACGGTAAATTCCAAAATTGTATCCAAAGATAATCAAGCTGTTAACATAACCTTAATTCCACATTATTATGAAAGCCTTCCACTAAATTCCCAACTAACTTAAGAATATTCATAGAATATTAGACCACTAAATATCGAAGTTATAAACCCTATATCAGAAGTTTGGTTGCTTACCGAAGTTTCTAGTTTCACCAATAATTATGGGACGGTAAAAGAAAACTTCCAGACTTATATTAGTTACACTGCGTCGCCTTTGATGACGACATAAATAAGATTCCCCCCCTTCGTATATTCTTACTATCGGCCCTCGCAGACTTTATGGGTGGTCTGCCTTCCGGCGATGCTTGGGATATTCCTTTTAGGTCTTGTATAAACTTTTTGGTTTGAGTTAATTAAATGAAATGGCCAATGGCTAACTTTCTCGTTAGTAAGGCTGATAAAAAATGGATTCTAAGGCTGTCAATGTATTAATTTTGGTAACATGATAATTATTGGATGTCATCTGTATGTTACCTCGACTTCACCATAAAAACTATCTTTGTAAATGGGCAACTAGAATCAATTCTATTTTGTTGTAAAGTTTTAGGTAGTTTTGAAATATAAATGTTTGAGTTTGACTTACCGTTTTAAGTAACTCACCAAAATTGTTTAAATAGCCTTGAGTCTTTATAATCTTCTCAAAAACCTAAAATTATAATCAAATTATCCCATTTCAAAATATATTACCAACAGACATAAGCGCATACCTCCCCAAGCCCTTCTTATTAGAAGATCCGGCCGAACCCCTGCAAGGTCTTAAGGAATTCAAATTACGGATTTTATGAGCGCGAAATCTGTTTAATGTCCGTTCCTTCGTAGGGGGCGAATTGAGACTACAAACTATTCTAATATTATGGATATTTTTTATTTCGAGGGATCAAGTGGTATTGAGTTTTATTTTGGAAGTAAGTTTTAATAAAAAGGTTGTAATAATTTATGGTAAGGTGGTGGTGGTGGTAATTTATGGTTGTGGTTGGTTGGTGGTTTGGTGGTTTTTTTTTTATGTTTTTCATATAAAAGTGGCTAAATGAAAGAGTCTGCATTTAAAGTTCCTTTAAAATTGTACTATTGTGATTGAATGCCGGCTAGGTAACGAGTTTACTAGATCCTAACCTAGGTATATCAGTGTTACCATTTCAACATCAGTACCTACTTATTTACTTGATATCTCTTTTTGTTTCGTCAGTATTAGACCAACTGACTTTACTAACATAAAAAAAAATCTTAAAAAATAAGGGTTTTAAGTTAAAATTAAATTAATGTCATTGATTTATGGGTCACCCAAATCATTACCTATAGCATGTAGCTTACTATTATAACACTTTAAAATCAACAGTAAATCGATCCACCAAAAATTGAACAATTCTTGTCCCCCGTTCCGCCCAAGGCGAGTACTTGCGTTTTTGGAGGGTAATCACAGCACTAATCACACACCTGACACTAATCGCACTAATGGCACGACTGACAGATGCGAAATAAATAACGCGATTGATCGCACACGCACGAAACTTCATGTTATAGTAAGTTGAAAAAGTGCCAGAAAAATTTTGATTTTTGCTTGGACAAACTTTGATCGAGTGTCCTGTGCTTTTAAATAAGATTTTACAATATGTTTTCATTGTTTTTAGATAATTTGACTAATGCATATACTAACAAAAGTGTTTATTTTTTATTGTACCTCAAATTGTTACTTTGGTGAACGCAATTACTTAAAAAAATGGAGCTGGGACAAACTTGAATTTGAAGGCGATTTTTTTTTCCCTGATGATTTATATACACTTATTAAAAAAAAAATGTGGCCCTAATTGAACCAAGTTACGTAGTTCACTAAAAAAAAGTCAGAAACATCCTATCATTTTACACCTCGATTCTCAACGTGGACACGTAACATTTGCTGATTTGATATTCACCCAACTGATTTAAGCCGCATAAACGTACTTAGTAATTTTTTTGCTAAGACTTATCATTATCATAGATAAACCTTGAATTGATTATTTTTCTGATCTTATTATTTTTCCAAAACAATGCAGTTAAATTCTCGCATTCAATAAAACAGCTTGTTCAACAAGAAACTAGCAAAGAGATGACACTCCAGAGGCCATAGCTGCAACAAATTCCCTTAGGTCGCGGTGTTGCCACGACGAATAAATTAACTAAATGAGATGTGCAAACTTCGCCGTATGTCTAGTGTTGCCAGGATTGTAGCAGTTTTTGGACGAAAACTTTAAACACGGCATTTAAGGTGATGTATGAGAGTAATTTGTTTGTTTTATGTTATGGTGTGTTTGTAATATGCTTGTGTGGAAGTTATTAAGTTAATACAGCAGATATGTAATGAAAATTTGGGTCTAGTACGAGCGTGAAATTTAGGCATTGTTTTCGGCTGATATTATTCTTTTCAAATATCTGCAAATTAGGTGCATTCATCAAATTGGGAGGGATATGATTTGTGTATTTTAACTTAATAGGGTCCACAATGAAGGTGCAAATTTCTACAAAAGTCAGGTTACAGATCTTTCGTGCTGCTTTTTACCAATGTTACCTATAAGATATTACCTATGTGCTCTTTATTATAATCGATTTGTATAAACTGTGCTAAATGTTACTCTGAGCAACTTCTTAAAACTTTGCATAAGATAGTGGATTCAAAATTTAAGACAGAGAGTCTTAATGAGCTTTCCAGACAGATTAACGCCTAGAAGAGTAGGCGCGGGGAAGTCGGAACTTATACATTTATGCAACAATCTTCAAAACTATCAAATAGTAACAAAATTGAACGAGGGGATTACGAGAACTATTTGCAACCAAATTCATTTTGCAATAGCTGTAATATTTTCATAAAAGTATTGAAGTCTCTCTCTCATTGCACTGTTTAAGAAGTTTTAAGGTCTGGCCAAACAGAAGCAGAACCCGTGCGGGATAGAAGCAAGTAAATTACGTTCCACATCCTGTCCGGCTTTCGCCTCAGTCTGACTCAGTCAGTTATTTTTTGAGATCCATTCAAAAGCATCTTTACCCCTTCACAATAGTCTCGCAACACAGGGCCTGCAAAAGTACTCGAATGAGTTAAATTAAATATTTCTCCTCTCATTCTATCACTTACCGCTAGTTCTAACAAAAACCTGTGCACCGTACCGAGTGAAAGAGACGGCGCTATCATCTCGTTTTACAGGCAATAAATCAGCCAGTGTTGCACGCTGCACAAAAACAGATGCTGAACTTGAAGATTGATGCACAAGAGAAGGACAGAAGTACCAATATCAGAAAACAAATGAGCTGCTGAATGCTGTTGAAAATGATACGATGCAGTGAATGATTATGACTAATAATTTCGGAATAAAAATGGTACTTGTATCTTTTTGTTCTCTTGTGTTGTCACTCGTAAGCCCAAAGAGATTGTCTTGTATCGGTTTGACGAGCCGGACTGCGTGGTTATGTCGACTGAGGCCGCCTTCCGGTCTTCCAAATATATGAGTGACATACTTATAAACGCAACGATCGTCGCATATTCGCGCGACCAATAGCTTTGGTAAGGACGCAGGGGTATAAGCTGATTCAGAAGATTATGTTGGTCAATAGTTATTAAATAATAATCAACACAGACCATTTTGTTGTTTATCGGACTCTGAACGCATATTGCAAAGTAAACCCACTGCATATATATCTTCTTTGTGTCAATTCTAACTTGGATAGCAGAAAACAGTGTGATTAAAAAAGTACGTGTATTTCTCTCTCTCATGAGGTTTGCAGAAACTGTTGCTGTTTGCAGCGTTTAGAGTTGGATTTTGAACAGGAATATAAATATACTGTTGAAATAGAACCGTTTCTGAATGTAAATCAGCTACTAGGACATGAGACTCTTTATCGAGATTCTATTGGTGAATAAGTTAAACCAGTACAGTGCAATGCCAGATAAACTGAACAGTTTTTCTACGAAGCAAACTAAGCGGGTTCTATATAACCATGACGGGTGTTCAGATGAAAGTCTGACGACTAGTCTTACCAAGAGGTTTATAATATCACCAAGAATTTAATTGAGTTGTGCAGGTAGATAGACAGTCGCTCCATGTAACATCCTGGTACTCTGGAAGCAGACTCCAACCTAATTAGGAAAGGCAGATGATAAAACTACTTTTATTCGCTTCTAAGATATTGTGTTTTGTGATCTGCAGCAAACACCTGCGGTTTTTCTCCACATATGACATTTTTGCATTCTTTCATGCCATCTTATAATTTTCCTAGACTTTTATACCCACAGAGCAGGTGCATCCGCGCTTAAGGTAAACACAGCACAATAATAACTTCAATTTAGCTTTTCCTTTTAAAAATGCCAACAAAATGAACTAAAACGTGAGGCTAATTAAAATTTTACCCAAACTGCACTGTATGGACCATCTTATGAATGCCACAGGGTAAAAAGATCCGTAAGCTAATAGAATATTCATGGTATGAGCAAATATTGTTCTAGGTTTTTTGTGGCATTGTGTTTGTAGTTTTAAGTCATTCAGTTAATTGTGTGACTACATTTGTGAAACTTTTTAGTGTTTCGCGAGTTTAAAGAGACGAAACATTTTGACTTTTTTCAACAACCAGTCTTTGTATTGGTAATGTGGTATCTAGTATTTGGGTTGTGGTGGTCTTCATGTAAAGTAATATTCAGCTGTAACCGTTAGACTGGAAACCGACCCCAAAATAGTTGGGAAAAGGCAAGGCAGATGATTTTAGTGCAATAGATATTTGAGCTTTTTTTTTTTTTTTTTTTTTAACGTGGTAAAATCATCAAATGAGTCCTCCCACCCAGGGCAGAGCGGGAGGGACTGTCAGACTTGTACTGACTAAAATCCACGGTGTCCTTCAGTAGCCCTTTATGTTCCAGGGTCACGGTAATTCTATGAGTCCCGCGACCCCGGCAGGCTTTGGCCCTCTAGAGGGGGGCCCCGTCATTATGCTGACACTCTTTGAGGCGCGCGTAGAACACAACGCGCCGTCGACCCGGGCATGGTCCATGGTCGGACAGCGAGTCGCCCATTACTCGCCGCCCGCATGCCCGCGCCTACGGTGGCCGGAGATCGTCTGCCGACGTCCGGCGCCGTGGGCGTCTACCACTGCGGCTGGTGTGGAGGGAGGACGCTGTCCTCTCCCTCGCGCGGCCCGCCTCCTCCTTCGCGAGCATGACTGCTTCGCAGAAGGAGGCGACCGCTTCCCACTCCGTCTCGCCCCGCAGCATGGCCTCGACCAATGCCGGGCGCGAGAGGGCTCCGCCTATCGCCGCCGTGAGGACACGGCGGTGCTCTGCCCAAGCGGAGCAGTCCTGCACCGTATGCTCCACCGTGTCCTCCGGGCGGTCCTCGCAGTGGTGACACCCAGAGATATTTGAGCTTGGACTGAATTGAAATTCTAAAAGTATGATGATGATGTACCACCTAGCTGATTTCGGCCACAGCGACTACATTCGATGGCTTTCTCAGGTGGTCATGAAGAGGTTTGGAGTGCTCTCTAGTGATTAGCATAAATCCAACTTTGGCCGAAAACTCTAAGAATATAATATTACTAGCTTATGCCCGCGGCTTCGCTCGCGTGGTGTTCGGGAATTACCCACGGGATCTTACTTCTAGGATAATAAGTAATCTATGTATGTACTATACCCGACTATAATAATCCATCTCTGTGCCAAGTTTTATCCATATCTGTTCAGCCGTTCTGGCGTGATTGAGTAACAAAGAGCCGTCCATCCAAACTTTCGCATTTATACGTGTAATATTAGTTTTTACATTTAAAGTTGAATAGGTAATAAAGAATGGTTTGAACTTGAAGTTTGAAGAAAATTGAACACCCCATTTCACCCTCTTAGGGGTGGAATTTCGAAAAACCCTTTCTTAGTGGATACCTACTCTTCACAAAGAATACACCCTCCAAATTTCATGTTTCTAGGACCAGCGGTTTGGGCTGTGCGTTGATATATCGGTCAGTCAGTCAGTCAGGACTTTGAATTTTATATGTATAGATTGTAATGACTCTCAATAGTCAATATCCTCATCTGCACTGCTGTAGGTTTTTCACCATCGCAAGCACTATTTACCTTCAAATAACAAACCCGCGAAGTTTCAAGCAAATAAACTTCCATACAACTTAAATCCTTAATCCACTGCCTCACAAACTCACAATCACATATCTTAGTTCCACAGCATAATCGAATCTCATCGACTACCAGCGAAGAAAGCAGTTAGTTACAATCGCACTGGCATTTTATTTAACATTATCTCACTTATATTGCTACACTGTGGCATGAAATTGGAGTTTATGATTTTATTCTGTGCACCCAGCCGGTTCTCGTTTACACAGATGACTTTATATCTGCTCTCTCTGAATATTTAAAATGTTAACCTGTTATTTCTATACTGATTTTTGAACGGGGTGATGGGGATGCTTCTCCCTTACCTACTCTTCCCTTTCATCGTTGTTTATAAATGCTGATGGTACGATTGTAAGCAAGTCTATAAACAACTCTATTTATTTAGGTATCTTTATCCACTGTTTAAATTGTCTTCCAAACTGTGAGGAATGTACTGTAGCTTGCTTAGTCTTTTAACATATTTAAAACTTTAGTACTTTAGTACTTAGTTTCTGCTAAAACACTACAGTGGAAGAATCTTGTCACAATTGCTATTCTTATTCTTACTTGGGTCTACTGCATACATATTTAATTTCCCCATACATAATAACTTCCCCCTCTGGCACCCCATAATCATAATAAGAGAAACATCCAACCCTAAAAACTATAATAACAGCTCATAACTTACAACGAATCTCAGCCATAAAATGCAGGCGTTTAAATTTGCATAGAGCAAAGTTGGCGCCCGATAGTTCGCGATACGGCCGCGTGAGGGCGCCACGAGGGGGGCAGAAGAAAACCATCGTATGTTAATATATTGATATCGTCCCTTTGAGAGTACGTCTGCGATCTGGACACGTACGAATAAGTTTAGAAATATGGTTTTTGTGTGAGAAGTTTCGAAAGTCTTTGATGTGTTCAAAAATTTTTGATTAAACTTTTGGTCCTCTGGAGTTAGAATTTTATTTGAATACGTTTATGTAAAATAGTGTAATCTTAAACTTCTACTTTCAATAGTAATACATATTTTAGATTCTACATTTATTTAGAACTTTATTAGATATTTGAATTTCTGGCTACAGTCATAACTTTATGGGTAGACAAAGTTTAATAATAAAATATAACACTAATAAAATATAATAAAATATAACACAAAGCCATCGCGCATTCAGGTAACCAGAAAAAGCCAATCATATTGTTCACCACCCCTCACAAATATAAAACAATAATTTCCCGAAACATCGTTACGATAATCCATTTACATTTTACAATAAAAACAAAACAACGTCAACACGGTCGCATCTAAATCTTTGTTTTTACCGGTTCCGACCGGATAGATCGGCTCCTATCCGGCGCGAACCGGAAAAAACTGGATTTTTCTGGAGTAAATTGGTTTCCCTCAATAAGTTCAAGTCCCCTGACAATGGGAATTATTCTCGTGCCTATCTTGTTATTCCAATTTTGGGGTAATTTATTTTTTTCCAGCGAATTATTGAGACGAATAATGCTGAGTATTTTATAATCAACTTTGTGTGTTGTGTGGGAATTCGTAACGATTGTTGTGGACATGTTCGATTGATGAACGTAAATTATAACGCCACCTTTTCCGGATTAGTTTTCAACTATTTGTTGAGTTTAGTTTGATAATTGAAATTGACTATTTCAATAGAGTTCACATTGAATTGAAATGATGTTGTACTAAAAATAGAAGTCAAAACTTGTAAGTGGCATTAAGTACCTATATTGCAGAACATAAAAGATCCAATATACCTTGCGTTGTTTAAAAAACATTGCTTACTTAGTTATTAAAAGAAAACTAATAGCAAAGTTTATTCAAGCAAAGCGCTTACTGCACAGGATAAAAGGAACACTAAAATTAAAACGAAAAATCAGGTAACTTACTCCTTTCGGTTTAAAAACACTGGCAATTTCGCACTACCAAATATTAGCATTCCCAACACAAACACCTCCAGAAAGCGTGTTTATACTAAGGATTATCCCGTAACTGCCTTTATGAAGTGGAGGCGCATACGATACCGGATAAATCCAGTTCCAACTGGCCGAGTTATGGCGCAATATTCTCTAAGACTGCGGGCGGAACCGCGCGTATATAGTAGTATGCTGCAGCTTGTTTATTGTGTGTGGAAGGGATTGTGGGACAATTTAAAACGACCATATTTCAGTCTACTAGTTCATAGTCGTCTTCCCAGTACAGGCTTTAGTGTGGTAATTTGTGTGGCTTCTAGTCTTACAAGATGTGGTTGTATTTTAAACTGAGTAACTGCCTTTTGTGTTCTGGAAACCAGTTTATGGGTGAAATTCTCCGTTTGTTAGTAATAATTTTGATTAAACTAAAAATATTGTATTTCACATAGACCTTCTAAGCACTTATGAAACGTCAGAAAATGCTTTGCGATCGGTGGATGTTGGAGAAGGTGGGTGTGGGTTGGACAAATAATTTAGTATTCGGACATTGGAAACACACATGACACATGGAAACAACGTACTTTTTAAAAATGTGACAATATATTTACTTTTGCAAAGAACACATTTAATTAGAACTACATATTCATTCCATCACTATTGAAATAGAAAACGATTCATCATCTTCCCAGCAGTGAGACAATAATTTACATGCCAAGTTTAGTAGGAAACTATAGTCGTAATTTTCGCCAGGGCAGCTTACTATTTTAAAATATAGCCCTATGGTTGTCAATAGCTCACATTATGCTTTTCTCGGGAGTGTTGTGTGAAGCAACAAAGGGATTATGGAGGATGCGCAGAACAAACACCTGAGCTTTATGTGGACACAACGAGCATACCACAAGTGCTGCATAACCCAAGGGATATTTAAAAATAATAGCAGTTTTTTTTTATTAGACAGATATTGGAGCCAAAGCTCATCAGATATACCATGTTTTGTTTAGTCAGTTGTTCAAAATATTTTATTGTATAAAATCTGGTAAATATTTCAAACAAATCCAAAATAATAAAAATCGAAATGTCTTATTTAAATAAGGCTCAGAATCAGCAACTTTTTAACGTCGAAAATTAACTAACAGGTTCCTGTAAACGTTGTCCTCTTCCTAGTGTTGTAACTGGGAAAAAATGTGGCGGAACAAGCTCTCCAACAACACATCAGTCATTTAAGTTAAAAGAACTACATTCCATGTTTAAACAGGTGTCTTATAATAGTAATGCGTCATGGTTCCTATGCCTTCAAAGTGAGAGGTTCAAGAAGCAAGTCTGCAACACCTCTCATGGTACACTCGACTCCTGCTGCTCAAGAACTCGATCCCAACTGCCCCGGTCATAAGTGATCAGCGATAATTTTTATTTTTAATTGGTTTTCGTGCTCTGTTCCGGTATGAAAGGATTTAAGATCCTATTAAGACTCTTTCTAGTAGCTTTAAATCCCTTACATTTCTATGACATTGAAAAACTGTAATCCCATAACTCAGTAACGTCGTAAAGCAAAGTGACGTACAAGTTTGACACGTTACTATTGGACGGACAGTACCTGACCAGTTTTTCTTTTGCAAGATTATTCGAAATTCTTAAAAGTATGTAACAGTAGATTTTACAAATAGATCTTGTCGTTTTATGACGAGAAACTAACATTTAGACTTAGGATAGTAAAACTATTAAGAGAGCGACTATACATCGGCTTGTCTAATGTTAGCTGAAGATGTTTCACTCTTACATTACCCCCAATAGCATACCACACTAGATACTCACAAGAAACTTTAAACCACGATACCATACAAACTCCCATTCTCCTATAACTTGTGTCAACTCTGCAACTAGCACCAAGGATGCACGTACAGTATACACAAATCCTTTACCACACACAGGCGGGATATCTTAAACTAGCTACATCTTATCTCAGCCGCACTTGCATATATTGTTCTAATCCTGCTTTGGTTTGAATAGTTATGTAACTGTGTTGCTGAATTTTGGTACGAGATGGCGCTGTTTTAAGTTATTGGTACGTGGTTGGATCGGTCATGGAATTAATATGTAACTTATGTAGACTATTGGGATTGTCTCAGTTGAGTTTGATGAATTTAAAGCGGGAACGCAGTCACTTCAAAACGTTGATGTTGGTATAAGTTCTCTAGTATATAGTGATTAAATGCTGTAAGGTTATTAAACACATCAATTTCTTCCGTCTTTCGCAATATTTTTCTTGTTTTTTTGCTACCGTCATAAAATAGCACTCAAAGTGCGGAAAACAGAGAGCAAATGGCCCTTAGAATGGCTATAACAATTACCAAAAACTACACTGCAAGGACATTTTTACAGAAATTTAATTATTCAAGAATCAAGAAACAATAGAAAAAAATATTTATCGCACCACACATCTTTGAAAAACTACACGAGTATTCGAACAAATTCACCCCTAACTTCGGGTTATTGCTATATAAAACATACATATGTCTTCCCCCGGCTGCACGTGGCTTTATAAAATATTTAAATCGGTGTGGAAACAAGAAATCTCATTAATATCTGAGTGGTGCAGGTAGAAACAGAATTGTGGGCCGGTTTCATAAGGAAGGAATGAGAGCTGTTCATTGTGGTCTAAGTGGGTGAATGTTCTCCCAAATTGGTGGAGGAATATCTTTTTATTAGCTGAAAAATTGGCGTAAAGTTTTGGCTCCTTCAGTAACAATCTACAGCCGGAGGCCAAGTGGTTTCTTGGGAAGTATCAAGACAAATAATAAATAGAATCTGGAGAGGAAGAAAGGTTTAGTTTGAGCCTAAATGTGAGTAAATGTGGTAAACTTCTCCACTTGTCGTAAATAATTAAGATGTTAGTAGACATTACTGAACGCCTAATAGGCGTGATAACAATAAAACTTACGACCGGTCTCACTAACAACAGGCCTAAATTAATGGTTAAATAAACGCGTGTCATTGGATTGTCAACATTCGGCTCAGCACCGAGCACTCAAGTTCCAATAATGCAGTCATATTTAGGCATTCATTTAGGTGTCGCTAAAAATGTTAGTGAGGATGAACATTACTGTAATGTCTTGTAGTGTCCCTCACTAATTGTTATTGTTTTATAAATATTCTAATAAGGAATCGTTCTGTGATGTTGCTACGTGAAGTTAAATATTCTATGGGTATTCTTAAAGTCACCGCCATAATTCTAAACCTAATTAGAAACTGTAAAAATACATAAAACTAGGCATAAAAGTAAAAAAGCGATGTTATAAGCTAGCCAAGAATTTTGGTTGGTTGTGGAAGGGATTGAAAAAAATACGTCAAGGGCGAGGTCAGGTTCCTACAATGAAGACTCCAAACCAAACCATACTGAGCATTCTTGAACGCAGTCCGTGGCTGTCAGTAACTACTGTATTGCGCGTAATGAACAATCCTGCAATAGCTCCTCAACTACACATCTAAATGGCATAATGTCAAGTACAAAATACTTCTGTGACGGACAGACATAAGTTCTGTCAATAATTTTAAAATAGGAATCTCAAAAATGATGTCGTGGACACTCCTTAAATGGGCCCCATGCAATGACACTCCAATCTTCATAAATTGGCAACACTTTTCTTTTTATCACAAACCACATACCTCTCCCCACTGAATACCAAAATAAATTCCTAACAACGGCATCGCTGCCATTCAAGACATAATACTGAATGCAATTTTCTTTTGTACATAAGGTTTATCTCCCCTCACTTGTCCGTCGGTTTCGCTCGTAAATTCGTAATAGACGTGACCATACGTGAGATTAAATATTTGACATGTATTAAAATGGTAACTCGGAACTGGGAACTCGGAACTGGGATCTGGGAAGTGGTATCTGCAGGGAACGGGTGTGTAAATTGCTTATGCATGAGTTTAAAGTTCAAGTCTAAGTTATTGTCTGAAGGTACGTTTAACGATGACAGTAACATGTCGTTTGACGTTAATACATACTCAGTACACTGAGTATGTATTGCATTGGTTTCAGAATGAGGTTTACATTATGTGAGTTTAACCTTATACTTACACGATACCTGTGTGCCATTGAGTCTATGTTGATTACTTGCTTATTATAGTATTTTTTTTTTTTTGCATTATACCTTTTTAACTTATTTAATCCATAACATGTCATGTTAAATTCTGGGTGATTTCTAAAACAAAGTTTTTGTGACTTCCATGTTATATCGCAAAAGAAGAATAGAACATAACGATAATAAGTTCAATGACAAAAAACCACGAACTCAAAAAAAGGAAATAATTTGACCCAAAAAAAGTTAACAATGCCGTGATAATAATTTACACACAAAGCTACGAAAACGCGTAGCATTCGGCTACGCGCTACGAAACAGATGTCTACGACACTCCGTAGCCGCAAGCGGTTCCCTAAACGTTTGTACTTAAAAAGATGTCAAAATTGCAGGAAAGTTGAGTAATTCAGACGGATTTTTATGTCCGGTAAGTTTTGGTTCCGCAAAGTCTTTCCGGACTTTTACGTGCCTAATTTCGTGTCATTTTTCCTCTAATATATTTTATAGTTGGTTGTTAAACTGTAGTAAAGAATGGAGAATGGGTGCCGTAGTGGATAAAGTTAGATTGTACGTGGTATATGTTCTACGTGTGTAGTGGTGGCTATTATTTTAAAGCTATTTGTAGAAGAGTTACGGATGTGAACGACTTGTAGATTTAGGTGAAACAGTTTAAATTTTTGTTGGTTTCATTGTGGATCAAAAAAAATCAGAGTATCTTCACCAGCCATTCATAAAATTTAGTAATGGCTCTGAGTTCAATGTTATGATATACACAACATTTAATGCTATTTCTGTGTCAATAAATAGTAGGTAACTATAAAACAAAGTCAATGTTCATGTGAATAAGACTTTTTTTTGATTTTGATGCTATTTTCACCATAATTAATTAGAGGATTTATTCCTTAAAAGTTAATGTTTTTTTACATTAATATCAAAAAATCAGTATAATACAGAAGTCAAATGTCAAAGTTCAAATAACCTGCGAAGTAAACGCTCTATTCATAAACAAAATAAGGTGCAAACAAACGCCGTCCCTTTCCCGACCACTCCCAGGATCACTTTGCTCCTTAATATCTCTCCGACCACCGGTTTCAATTCCCAACTTTAAATTGAATTAAAATATCCTCGCCACATTTAAATCATCATTCATTCAAAGTTTCCGACTTCCCACAAACTTATTTTTCTTCAATCAACGGTTAAATAAATCAGCTGTGCGGAATGATAACAGTGAAATGATAACAGACTGGGTCTGCAGGAGCTAAGCTAAACAAAATTTGTATCGGAGCCAATAAGGCGTCGGAGAGCGCCTGAGAAAACAGTGTTAAGACCTCCGGGGGGGGCAGGGAACCAGCGGGCTTGTAGGAGGAAGCGATTGAGATGAGTGAAGCTTAAAGTGGATCTAAGGATTTTGATGTCAAAATAATTAGTATTGTGGTCAAGTGCTGGCTTTTAGGCGTGCTACATACATTTTCGCGTCACTACTTCAGCACTCTGGGCAGATAATTTAAATTACGTTTGAGTGAGCCGAACACAATGTGTGAACTTTATAATCCTGTTTAGAAAAGTAGTGTAACTGTTTTCCCATTTCTGGCCACTTTTGTGGTGAAAAAATGGACAATTTTATCGTGATTATAAAAATTTTTAGAAATACTTATTATAGCTTGTCTAATAAGACACTTCATTCAAAAGTCCTTACAAATTTCAAGTTTATATTTTATCAGAACGTGGTCGTATTTCGTGGCTCAACGCTGCCCCTACATACCCACTGTTGAATTTCAAAGAGTGTTATGAATAACGTTTCAAAGCAGGTTTTCTTATTATATAATGTATCTGACTTCCACTCTCGTGGATAGCATTGATACTTTGAATGTGATTTTACCAACTGATCTGAATTTATAAAGTTACTGCTTGACGGTTTATGCAAGATTGTTATTCTTATTAATCAAAAAACAGAAAGGAAAATTAAATAGTTATTGAATTTAGACATAAAATTTTTCCGTGATAAAGCCGTTTTATACACCTCTCAAAGAAACACAGTAGTGATTCGAATATCAGATAATTTAAATTAATTTCTGTAACCCTACGTTCAAGAACATACCTAGTTCAATTTGTTTATAATTCTGTGCTTACCATGATGTTTTTCATTGTTGTTATTCTGTAAAACCACACTAACTTGACCACAACAATGTATTTGCCGTAAAAAGAGACTGACTCTAAAAACTAAACAAAAAACAGTATCTACAGAACCCTAGCCGGCAGTGTTGATAAGTATTTAACAAGCAACGAGCGCTATCAGACCACCGCAACCCTATTACTTTCGGAAAATGGTATCCTAAGGCAAGACCAGCTACCAAACATGGTTCCGAATGCTTTTACCAACCGTTAACCCTTGGCCACGAGCGACACGTGTCTTGCGGCAGTTACTGCGGAGAGAACAAATGAAAACAGCTGGTTGGAGCATGCTACGAGTCACCATGACGCAACTTCCGGAGCGATGGTAGTTATGCGACGCAGTAGACGCGTGCACAAGTCGTGTCGCCCGAAGCCGTGAACAAGGCAAAAGGCTAGAACACTTACTAGACATGCTTTTGAATGGCTTTACCAACCGTAATACGACCTCTCACGCACATTACCTCCTTAGAAAAAATCTCGAGGTTCTCCTTCGATGTACATTATCAAAATTGCAATAACATTACACTTCGATGGCTTTGAAGATACCATCTCAATTCCGGTCAGGTACTAACCGTATCACGAGGCTTGGTTCTGTACATAACGCCATAGTATAATGAGTTCGGGCCTCGATTTTATTACTAGCGTACCGACTTACATATTAAGTGGTATATGTTTATGAGTATCGGTTGTAATCTCCGGAACGGCTCTTCAAAAAGTGATTTGAAATTCATGGAGGATGTTTTCAGTTTTTGGACGTGTTATTTTGTATTGGTATGTTTTGTATCAGCTTTTGTTTATATTGTATGAGATGTACCACAAAAGATGGAAAGAATTTAGAAAGGGCAAAAACTAAGAAAACAGACGACCAATATTGCAAACAGAAACATTGTAATTTCTAAAACTACTATTTCACAAAGCTTTGCTCATGGCCCCTTATACTACTTAAATAATTTAACAATCACGACAACAAACCTCAAAAAGTAAACTACAAAAAATATTTCATGACCATCCCCATTGCTTACCCCACTTGTGTAAGCCAATTACATAGTACAAATATTTGCTAATTATTTGATTGAGTTGCCTTTCCCCTCCGTTCTGAGTACATAGAAGGGCCCATTTTTTCACATTATTGAACAAACAACGGGAAAAAAGAGGCTTCAATCAATTTTAAATTTTGACAAAATGTTGGTAACATGTGACAATACAGGAAACATGTTTCATTTTTATCTTCTTTACGACTTTTAAGAGAAAACGAAATGTGTGTTCTTATCAGCTGACTTCAACGAACGGATGATAATGTCAATCAAGGAAAATGGTAGAATGTCAGATATATAAGAATATATCTGACATAATAATAGGGTTTCAGTATAGGCTTTTGATGTGATCGGTGTTTGTTCAGATTTATTTATAAGCTAATGGCTGTTTACATTAAAGCCCACTACTTTAAACAAACACTAATGTGTTTGTTTGGATCCCTAATGGGATCCTAGGAATATTATACTTAGTTGTCATGATATCGACTCGAATGCCTTACATAAACCTAAATATCAGTATGTTAATCAAAGGCCACTTTTAAAGCCTTATTCCAAAAGACCTCTGTTTTAAAAACACACCAATAACAGTTCCTCGGTCGTTTTTACTTCACACCAACAGTAAAGAACATTTAGAAAATAAGAAATATTCCCAGTAAGACACGATACACAATCATTCCCAACACTCAAGCATTCACCGGGCAGCATCCCCGCAGATCTGTAAATGAAGACAGATGGGCCGCCGGTAATTCCGCTAAACAATGTAATTAGCGACAGCCGAGATAAATATGTATGTACAGTGCGTCTGTCTATACGTTTATATTAGGTGGATGTAAATATTAGTATTGTTTACCTAATTTACCTTCACCTTAACAAAATTAAGGTGTTTATATAATTATGATATGAGTTTAAGGGCATAAACACTTTCATACCGAATCTATAACGAAAGATAAATTTTGCCACGTAGCCCATTCCGCAAAAAAGTTACAACAGCGGACCTAGAACACATCCCAGCGGCACACCTCTTTCTTCCTCAAACCTCTTCCATCAAAAAGTAATTCTGAGTGACAGGCCCGTAATTAAGCAATCGCCCCGGAACTTTACTTAATGGCGATCAATTTAAACTGGAAAATTTCACGTTACAACAGCGATTTATCCGACGGCCGGCACATTAAACTTTGCTAAAGTGTTTAATTTTTAGTCTTTAATGTTATTATTTAATTTCCCGACCACCTGTTGTTTGGTAGCATGATTTCGGAGCTGTATGGTATATTCCGTTCGTTGTTGCGGTCTGGGGCACTGATCATCGCCGTTGGGGTTAGATGTTGTGTAATGAATGTGATTAGTGGGATAATTAGGAGCGTAATGATTGTAATAAATCTGCAAATCGGGGAACTAGTGTTTTGTGCAAATAAAATGGTTGGGTTTACTTAACTCGTCCCTCATTCGCTATGTCAGTAGGTATTCACAAATATAAAAGACTGTGTTTTAGACTTTAATACCAATGGAAGAAATAACAATGGTCTTTATAAAACTCACCTTGGCAACTAACTCGGAACATGCCAGGTGATTGAAATAAATGTGATGGCCTACAAGTAGCTTATGAAACGTCTACCTATAATGAAAATATTAATTATTTACGACAAAGAGATACAAAGGAAACTAACAGATGGCCAGAATAACCCCTTAATTCCAATCTATATTAAAGAACAAACGATATAAAAATAACTTTCTATTTTCAATTCAAGAAACTCCCAACGCCTAATGATGAATAACAAAATACGAGTAGTTTACGTTTAAACGACAACAGCCCCAAGCAATATTAAAAAAAACATGAAATATTCCCTCGGAATACAAAAGTAAAACTAACATACCACTTAAACTGTCCTCCTTTTGAAGTAGAAAATAAACAAGTGAGTTTTGAGGCTTCTTGGAGTGACGCTTCAAGTCTAAAGAAAATATTTTAAACGCATCACGACATCTCCCTCCGGGGGTGGACATGACTATTTGTAATTCAATGCAAATGTTTTAGGGATGATGTACGGCGGATTAGGGTGCGGAGTTTTAGAGACAAGTATTTCATTCGTATCGTTAAAAATATGTACTGTTCTTCGTTAAATGAATAATTATTAATAAATTATGCTATTAGAAGCAACGAGACGACAAGCTATCCACTCACTTTTCTTCTCATATAATACTACTGTTCGCATTACATGATTAGAAGATAAAAGAGCCTTACTAAATTTTATTTCTTTCAAATCGACCAAAACATGAAAAAAATAAAGATGAAAAAGAAAGCACCAAGTTTTGTACCCTCTCATATTTGCAATGTATCGGTGTGCAAGCAACAAGCAAGTAGCATTTATCGAGTTTGGGGAATGAATACTTTAACATACATTTATTTAACATATATATTTATTAAGCAATCGATTGCCTAATTTTTAACTACTCGAGAAGTCAAAACTTCTGAATTTCAAATACTTTAATTATAAACTAGCTGTGCGTATGGGACCTTCGTCCGCGTGAAATATTAGATTCTTCCATATTTAAATCGGATTTTCTTAACAATTTCAAGGGTTCCTCCTTGTTCTAAAATAAAAGTAGCATCCTTATAACATCAGCTATTTGCCGTTAATATCGGTCCAGCTGTTCCAGAGATTAGCCGGAACAGACAGACAGACACACAAAAATTAAAAAAAAAAACAACTTTTGCATTGCATTCAATAAAAAGCTGTTATTTGAAATTACAGCAGACACTTCAATTTTATTATTTGTACAGATGATGACTTAAGTTCACTAAGTTAGTGGGTGAATTCCAATTTTTAGGGTTAAATAATAACAAGGGAAACGTTTCTATACCAGAAAGTACATCATAGTGCATAAATTCTTATTGCACCGTAACCGGTCGCATGTATAGAGGGGCGTGTCGTCAAACTTGCGACGTAGCTAAAGACATACCCCCGCTTGTCAAACACGAGAAGTACTCGCTCAAAATATTCCAACCGGGTACAGAAGTAGAGGAAATTGTCTAGTTAGTCAACAGGAAAAATGTGTGTAACCGGCAGATATCTTGTATTAGTGATAATTTAAAATAGATGTTAATAAAAATTTAACTGCTGTTCAATTTTTATCGTTATTTCATCCTCTGCCTTTAACCTTTTCCAAACTATGTCGGGGTCGGTTTCCAATCTAACCGGATGTAGCTGAATACCAGTATTTTACATGTAGCGACTGCCTATCTGACCTCCAGAACCCAGTCAGTACTGAGAAAGACTGGTTGTGGGCTTTCGGGCCTCTGACTACCTGTAGCGACTGTCAAAGATCTACGTTTGACAGCCGGAATCAACGGCTTAACGTGCTGACCGAGGCACGAAGCAAACATTGAACAGCAGCTTAAAATATGGATATTAAGAGGGCTATTTGAAGCTATCCACTCACTTTTCTTCTCATATAATATATGAATAAAGAAACATATTATGTTTCTTTAATTTACTGTTCGCATTACATGATTAGAAGATAAAAGAGCCTTACTAAATTTTATTTCTTTCAAATCGACCAAAACATGAAAAAAATAAAGATGAAAAAGAAAGCACCAAGTTTTGTACCCTCTCATATTTGCAATGTATCGGTGTGCAAGCAACAAGCAAGTAGCATTTATCGAGTTTGGGGAATGAATACTTTAACATACATTTATGTTTTATGAATATTTTCCTACTGTTTGTATACTTGGAATAGCTGTCTTACTGACAGGTCGACTAGAGGGGATGAAACGGTACTTTTTGTTGAAATCGTCTGATTATCTTTTTGGATTTGTATTGGGTATTGAAAAAGCAGTTGGGAATATCCTTGACCTGAAGAGTTTAGACTCTATGATCAAAATTTTTACACTTTGCATAATTTGCTTAGCTAACCAATAAAATTACTGACTGACTCAGACACTGTTTTAAGCTTTCACGGTTTACAACTAAACTTATACTGCCATTACCGGGAGCTCAAAATAGTAAACAATCACGGAAGATATCCCGTAAGTGACAGTATAAGTTTGATTGACTCCAGCTTTCTCAATCGCTCCTCATCGCCACAAAAAAACTTACGGTGAATTCATAAAGCATTGAACAACACAACTTGTTATTCCAAACCTGATTCAATTAAATCGAAATACTGTATGGGAAAGGAACCAACTTCTGGCACGAAATAACACATACAATAAAATAAATAGACACAAATGCACAAAGCGCACAACGCATGTGGTTTAATATTTTGCATTGTATTCTTTTCTATAATGGAAACCAAACTTAATAGAGTTTTCTCGTCGGTATTCTGATAATATTGCATTGGTTTTCGTAAGTTGCAAGTTGCTTGGATAGCAGTCCTGTGTCAAATGAGGTTTATGTTATTACGTTTTAACTGGATTTTCTTCCGTCAGAGATATAAAACATCGACCTTTGTCTTTTTCTAAGAAATTACTCAAAGTCAGCGTCTGTATTTATTTACCTTATATTTCCTTGTGACTGGGTACCGCATATCTAGGTAAATCTCAAAACGGGGAAGAGAGCTTAACGGTTATTAGATAATATTTGCCGCGGTTTCTGTTCAATTCATCTGTAATAATCCATATAACCGCGGCGCATGCGAATATTATTCAATAACCTAAATATCTAATGCGAAACCGCGGATTCACCCAAACCGCATTCAAATTAGATGATAATACCAAATATGAATACATTATATGGAAATCTAAATATCAAAATTCAAAACAGTTTGACGCGTATTAATTAACGAGGCGTCCGCGTTATCGCAGCCCGTTGGGCCTGACGCCGCGACCGCGGGTATTGTACCGGAGCCTGCAATTATGTGATGTGTCGAGTTAATGTTATCGGTGAGATATGGACGTGTAGTTTCGAGTTGGAAATACTTGAGTTAACTAAACAGGACTTCTGGAAACGCAATTGAGATACATACACAGTATCGTATCTGCATTCTGTATCGAGATTGAATCTTCTTTCCACCTTAATATCATAAATAGTGGTATTCCCTTTATTTACGGCCTTTCTAGAAAATAAAATAGTGGCTTCAACACAATAGCTTCAACAGCAGAATTAAAAATGCATACAATTGTGAAATTCTATACATTTATAAACTCACACCATTTCCCATGGGGGTAGGCAGGAACTACAGAACGCCACCTTCTATGATCCTTACATATGTATTTACGTAGTAATTCCAGTAATTGTGCCTCTGATTTTCCATTTTCCGAAAGATTCGATGCTAACCATTGTTTCCAATATTCCCAGAAAATTGCCAGCTCCCGCTCTGTCGATGGTTATCTCCAAACCGTATTGTCCGCGAGGCAGCAGCTCGGCTAATTTCCGATTAATCTGTCCATTATTTAACCTCTGTTTAGCGAGTGTTGGATTAGGTGCAATCAACCGTTGTTGTTGCCCATGATTTACTTGTTGTTATGTATAAAATGTCCGGTTTAGTGATTCTATTATTAATTTTGTTGGTTGGCGGTCATTGAATTTAACGTGAATATTAAATATGCGTAATGTGACATACGCTTTGTACGCAAATATTATATGCATTAATGTGATGTAATTTCTGTTGGCTTATGTTCGTTTTCACTAACACTAAGAGTCACCCCAATGGAAGCTTGAATATTGTTTTACTGTTGGAATGTCTGTCTGTGTTGGACTGTCGCTGAATCGATCGTTCAAAATCCAACAATGAACTGCTAAGGCTTCGCCTACTGTTTGTGAATACGGGTATATTTTTATATAATATATTGAATGAATTCGCGTTGACCACTCTGGTTACGCCAGTTAAAATGTATTAGTTTAACTCGAGGCTACTGGTCAGGCCCCCTCCACTAAACTTATCATCTGACAGACCCTTGTGTCCCTAAAATAAAATTATTCCACTCATCCCTTCTTAGGACCGAAAATCAAAAATGCAGCAGCATCCCTTCCTCATCTCGTTTGAGTCCCTCTTGATATGTTAAGACTATCAAAATTTGCATACTTATAGAGTTGCGTGCACTGCAGTGCAGCTGACGTGTTCCCACTCAGATTCTATTGCTCCTTTTATCGCCACGAGGTGAAAAGGGGAACACGTAGTGGATGGCAAAAATGTGGATGGCTTGTAGTAAAATGTAGTGCAGTATTTTGTGAAAAAGCCTGTTCTTATTGTCATTTGCGCTCGACCCAATTGTGTAATTGTACAAAAGGTATATTTTTTACATAATATTTTAAAAGATTCTTTGTTGTTTGGATCGAAAATCCCAAGTTTTAGCCTTTAAAAAAAAGTACAAATAAAAAAAAACAAACAACAATAACGGAATTTCACAGCAAAATAAAAAATGAGAAAAAAAAAATTGGGAATGTGTGTTTTCGACTAGAATAAAGATTTACATTCACCATTTTGTTCGCCAAAAGATAGATACTATAATTCGGTAATTAGCTAGCAATCTTACTCTTTTATTTGTAACATAAAAACTCTATTAACGCCATCCGAACAGGAACAATAAAAACAGAAATATGGCACCGTTTCTAAACATAAAGGTACCTTACTCGCGTAAGGAGGCCGTTAGATTTTCCTTGGAAATTAAAAATTGAATACAAAATGGCTGCACCTATGTAAGTAGGTAAGGGGGTAGGTAGAAAGGTACACGTATGTTGTACGGGTACTATGGACGTGATGAGAATGCGAAGATAGGAAGTTAATAATGAACATGATAAATGTATTTATATTCTTTTGTCTTGTTCTTGTTGGATATAATTACTTTAAAGACCGAAATTGGTGAATTTCGGTCTTTAAAGTACTGGTAGCTTTTGAACGCCTTTTAACTGAAGTCGATAAGAACATTTAAAAGGCGTTCAAAAGCTACCAGTGTCATAATTGCTATGGAATATTGTCACTGACAGTTTTGAAAGCCGATTAGATGTGCGATCAGCGTTCAGTTTTATTGGTAAGATCCTTTAATTTTGTGTAAGTGTACTGTGAAGTATTTTTTTTCAATCTGGATTATTTAAATTATGTCGGTTCTGTAAAAATGTATGTTAAAAGAGTGAGTACAAAACATCTCTTAAAATTTTTCACCATAATATGGAGTCCAAGTTAAAGAAAAAAGGCTTTCCTCGTGGAAGCCATAAAAGTCGTCACAAATGGTCAATTTCATTAGAGTATAAATACTTAAGTACTTCCTCAGTGCAGAATTTCGCAATTTCCTTCGTTGCTGGTAGTGGTTATGGCTGTATTCTCTCCTTATGTCAGTAAACTTTGAAAATAAGTGACTAACTGAATGGTGTAGGAAAATCGTAGCTCCAAAGAAATTACGCTAACAAAATTTTTACCTTTTACGAGATTATGATCATCATAACATCATGCCTGTAATCCCAGAAAGGGTTCGAAAAAGGCATAGACACCCACATGTCGCCAGTTATGTTTAAGGCCTATGTAATAGGGGGCGAACCTATTGCCATCAACCGGGTACGAATGCGGACTTCCACCTTTTTAGGAGATCTAAAAAATAAATAAGAAATTTTATTTTAAAACACATGTATTATTTTAATGTCAGTCTATTTAAATTTATAAGCTGTGCTAGTAAAAAGCACATTTTTCACTGAATTCCATTGTTTTCTTACAACAAAAACAATATATTAGCTAGGCGAGCCACAGACGTACACTGGCGGACAGAATGCTGGAAACGTTCCCATGATTTATTGCATTTATTTGTTTTATGAAAAGTCTTTTAGTTTTCCTTCAACAAAAATGTTTTACACTAAGGTAATTCAGTATAATTTTGATAGAAAGGAAAACGCGAGCAAAGTTGAAATCAACTTGGAAAAGCCAACTGCTGTCGGTACAAGTCAAAGAGTTAGAATACGTCATTTTGCTTTAAGACGTCACTGAGACAATAATTTTTATATGAAATTTCTTATTAAAGTCTTTTCAGATTATTTTCAATCCTTTTTGGTTTGGTTTCAAACAAGGAAGCGAATTCCGAAATGGATATTTCAACAATTTGTCAGAAATAGAAATGAATGAAATTCCAAAGTTGTCAAAATGAAATTAATGAAACTATGAATTTGCTGTTCTTAACTTCCCGATCAAATGTTCAAAGTTGCTCACAAAATTCTAAATAGATTTCACAGTTCAAAATCAAAATCAAAGCATTTATTTCAAGTAGGCCAGGTACAGGCACTTTTGAATTGTCGAAATAAAGACAACAATAGCTACAGTCCCAGTCACAAGGCATAAAAACTGTGAAAGTACTGTAGTTGCCCATTCCCTACCGTAGATCTCTATGGAGAATAACGGGCAAGAAACTCCATGGACACTCTTTTCAATCAGAATAGTTTTACAAACTCTTGGTTACATCATTCATGTTGAGATGGTACATTATGTGAGAACGATGTAGCAAGATGTGTACGTTAAAAGTGTCCATCGTAAAAACAATTCAAAATTGAAATAATCAATTCAAATAAGCCGTGGCAACCAAGAGATGATGAGTCACAACTGACAGCGCCCGTTCAGGAAAATGACGCATGTATCAGCACCATTCAACTCAACCATTTTGAAGGGAACCAAATGATCCGACACACGCGCCACCATCAGCGAGAGTAGATTTGAGTGAGCATGATATACCGCCAGGGCACATTCAAGTCAAGAAAAGACGTAGGTTTCCAGCGAATGACAGCTTTCCAGTACATAGTACTCACACAATATGTGCTATGCGGTTATATGATACTAAAGAGATTGAGTTTATACAATGCAAGGATAGTTGTACATTCTTCAGCAGCTCCAACATACTATTTAATGCTATCCATTTATGCGCCCCTGTCCTTGTGGAGCAGGACCGGCATTGAGCCAAGCATTTTTATCAACGATATAATCGTCCAACTTGTAATATGCTTCCTTACATAGTGTGCGTTTAATGCATGTTTTAAATTTCGTTTCATTCAGTTCAAGAATACTTTGTGAAATTTTATTATAACACCTCAAACAGTACCCCATGAAAGATGAGTCTACTTTAGCGAGTCTGAAGCCTGGCTGAACTAATTGGTCTCTATGTCTAGTACTGTAATTGTGTCTGTCACCTCTTTTATTAAAAAAGATGTGGATTTTTTCTTACATACATTATGTTTTCGTATATTTATTGACAATGTAGAGAACCACGCCTACGAAGATTATATATGGCTCTGATGGGTCTTTTTTGCAGAATAAATATAGACTCAATGTCTGCAGCCCGTCCCAATAGCAAAATGCCATAAGACAGTATACTATGAAAGTAACTTAAATAGGCCAGTCTAGCGGTATCTACATCAGTATATTGACGGATTTTTCTACTAGCATAATTATGCTGCTGAACTTAGCCGCCCCGCAAGGGATGTTAAATGAGAACCCCATTGTAGCCTTGAGTCAAGAGTAATCCCCAGGAAAACTGTTTTATCTACAAATTCAAGCTTCTCTTTATTCAATACTATCACAATCGCTACTTTTAACATTCGGTAAAGCAAATCTTATGCATTTCGTTTTTTTTTCATTTAATACTTAATTGTTTGCTGTGAACCAGTTATGGACTTGAAACAAAGCTTTTCTTTCACTTACTAACATTGAATTTTCTCCATTTGCTTAATTTTAACCACGGCAGCCATTTATGTTTAATATTCATTTCAAATTGCATCTAAAACGATTTGAACACATATAACCCGTAAATGTTATTAATTTAATTATATTTGATTTTGGTTGAGTCTTCTTTTGTGTGGCTATTTTTTTTTAAGTTCTTGATTGTCAAGCTGAATCGTTGAAAAAATCATTAAATAGAATCTAGTCACAACAACTTTTTTGAAAATATATAGCTAGGCATAAAAATTACGATACTGTCATCGATTATGGTTGTCTCAATATAATGCCATTAAAAAAGAAAACAATTTTCATATAACACAACAATTGTTAATTATGCACTTGCCATTTCAATGACTTTAATGTTGTCAGTTCATCATATTATTCATTGCGATATTAACGTAATCGAGCAGTCGGACAAGCATATGCAATCATTTCAGGTGGTGATTGATAATGTAACAGAAATGGCGCTCTGGGTACCCAACGCTTAATTTAAAATCAATCATATTGCCCTATTAAACAACAGCTCAGCTTCTTCGTCCCCGCGTGTAGCAAAGTTTTCATCTAGTTTCACGCACCATGTACCGCGCGTTCCATCGCTCGCATGCAAACTGCATTATCAAGACAGAGCGCGACCGGTGCCGGCGCTGGAACGCGATAAATTTTATTTTATTAGCTGATAATGCATTTTGTTTTGATACTTGAGACGTTCCTTTGGTAATGTGTTTTGTTTAAATTGTTGTGTGCTTTCTACCTTTGCTTTTTGAATTTTGTATTCTAGATATGAGGCACTGATGGTCTCCTTTTATAGTCCATAATATTGTACCTTTTTGAAATTTATTAAAGAATAAAATTTACTGTGAAAAACTGCACTACTTGGTTGGGAAATACAGTCTAGGCACGGTGTGCTCTCGAAAATTAACGGTTTTCTATTAACAATTGTTTCTATTTTGTTACAGGTATGTACCAAAGTTTTGGCGGCATCTGTTTCTAATTCAACAAGTAAGTTTAGATTATTTGTAAAGAAATTTGAAGCCATAACTTCTGTGACCACGAATGAATAGTCTTTTAAGATTTAATACCGGAAAAGTAAATAGGAAGCGCAAAAATAAAATCCAATCCGATAAGGCCGTTACATTTACAATAACCAAATACATGTATTAATACAATTGTAATTAGATAACACATGTCTCATAAACATGTACATATGATTCACACATAGTTAGGTACACAAGACGCGTTCGCAGCTGCGATCATAATCGTAACAGGAATTACGACCCGCGAGTCATCTTGCGTCGCTGTGATTACTTTATGTCATAGTATATGTAATGGCAAAGATACCACATGATATGTTTAAAACTATTGATATTGTACTAACCGTCTTGGGAACATGTTGCAAATATCATAACTGTTTCTAAGGAAGGCCTAACCTTTAAATTCTGTACAAAACACGTTCAGCGCTACACAAATTTAGAACTACATTTTTTTTCTGTGTATTTATTACGATGTACTTAAAGTTCAGATTCTTGAAACAATATTATAGGTTAAACATTGACCCAGTTGCAATCCAGACAAATACCTTGAAAATTTAACGTGAAAAATCTACAATCAAAACATACGTATGCATAAAGAGAAAAGGCTTTCTTCAGGGAGGAGAATACGTAAGAAAGCAAAAGGAATTTATTACGAAATAGCCTATAGCATGATCTTGCTGTTATCTCAAAACCTTGCATGTACTACAACCCAAGGATGCCATAGGCGCATAATTCACGGTATGACACGAAATTCGTCTCGTTTCGTTGCTACATTACGTCTTCGCTCATTTTTTCGGCACGCCAGTGTACGCAGGAACGTTCGTACGGGGATGGATACCCTGACGTATTGTGCACGATTTTATTAGTATTTTGTGGGTGCAAACGTGTTTGTAGTACTATATTTCGGTTTATTTTTGGTGTGGAGAGTACAAAAATGGATCGTACTTGTAATAAAAAGTCTCTTAATAAAACAGTGTTCCTAATAAAAGAGATGGTGGTATTTTATCCTATGTCTACTGTTCGTAGATAGGTACTTGTTGCAAAAAGTCTGAAGTCACCAATAACCCTTGAGCTTGTGGTGAACTGATGAGCTAGCCTCCTCTGTATGAGATACCTTTTCACTGCAGTGGAGCTGTTTTGGTTTGATATTAATATAAAATACACAAAACGCTGTTAGTATCAAAATCCACGTTTTGAAATGCACAGCTATAGCTACAGCTATATCATTCCTCAAGTTCGTCAACTGGACTATAATACTACAGCCTCCACACAGAATTTCCCAGTACTACAACTACATCAAAATAATTAAGACGCTCAACTATTACTCCTCCGTCACCGAGAATCATATCACCCGGCCCATGCGCCATTAATCAGCCTACGCGCCAGTAAGCCGTGCCCAGTGGCACTGGCACACTACTGGCTGCCAGTTATGACGTCACTAATGCCAGGACATTACGTTGCCAACCTGAGTTACGGGATTGTTGTATGGATTGATTGTGTTAAATGTTGGGTGAGGTGATTAAGCTGTTCAAATGTCATCATCGGTTTGGCTTAGAGGAAGGATATTCATATTAATTTCCATGGTAGAGGAAAATCCATCCATACTAATATCATAAATGCGAAAGTAAGTTTGTTTATTTGTTACCTTTTCACGCCTAAACCATTGAACCGATTATCCTAAAATTTGTCAAGTTTATACGTTGTCAGGTGTACAGAAACGGACATAGGGTACCTTTCATCCCGAAAAAAAGAACTGTTCCCAAGGAAAACAACAATAACGTTCATATGATAGATGGCGCCATGTGTCTTTAGAATTATGATTGAATTATATTATTACAAGAAGAGTTTGCATTTATTGTCAAATTCTAAATTATTACTATCACGCCTCTTTTCCCTGAGGGGCTTAGCAGAGGTGTGCAATACACATTTCACCAGGGGGCGAGCCTACGGCCATCAACCGGACACGAATTTGGACTCCGGGGTAGTACTGTGAAAATTCCTGACGAAATAACCGAATATCGCTTTTCCTAACTTGGCAATCAAACCGAAGGCCTCACACTCAGCAGTCACTACGCAACGAGTCACACCCGCCAATCACGCCTAGAAGTCTACAATTCGCAACAATTATTAGTTACTAGCTTTTGCCAGCAGCTTCGCTCGCGTTAATTTAGAATTTGACATTCAATTCAGGTTGTACTCTGCTTGTTGCACAAACATACGGCCATAACTGCGACATACACTAGGCTCAACTTATTAACAACTCTAATCCTAAGCCAATAACTTTCAAAATCAATACAAGCGAAACTCCTAAACCGCTGGAAACTTCCATACAAGTACAGTCCCAACATGTTCACAAGATGACATGAGAGGTTCAAACTTGGCTTGATCACTGTCATAATTCAACCTAAGTCGGGTCGGGTCTAGCTTATATTGGGTTACTTGAGATCCAAGTAGTTGGGTTTTAGTTTTATTGGTATATTCAATATATTTCATGCTCTATTTGGTTTGAACAATCGGGTTTTGTACGCTTAGCTAGAGGGATTTCTGACGAAAGTGTTAGGCGCCTTAGGTTTAACTGAAAGGAAGTATACTCAATAACAAAAAGCTAAACAGCACAAATAATAAAACTAATCTAAAAGATATTTTTGTTTTAAGTTCTAATTTAAATTTTCCTGTTTTGTCTTTTCTACACACTGTCACCCATATTCCAAGAAGCCGACTTAGTCCATTTTTGAACTTAAGTCGTCATTTGTTGTCATGGCAACAGGTAAGGAACGCCCACCACGGTATCAGCAACACCCACTCAATGATGTTCAAAAGGTGAGGACAGACTAGCTAGAGCTTGCATTTGCAACAAGACATCGAGCCGCTTGACACTATGTTAAAACTTGATTTTGCTAAGAAACAAGCAACTTGTGTAACATTTCATCGAGCAAAAACACGAGCGCGGGCAAATCGTGCAACATGGAAAGAGGTGCGTGGACATAGGGGTCGTGCTGGTCGTTACTTCTCCTAATTCGCTCAGTGTTTTTTTTTTAATATTAAATTAAATTGCAGCACACGCGACTTGCAAATCCAACATATCAACGAAGAGTACCTAAATGCCACACAGTCAGAACAGTCACTAAAGAACCCCACCGGCTTACTTCTTTTGCTTCGTTCACGTTCATACATCTGGTCATACACGCACGCAGGTCGCGAGCACTGCCACCTGACCTTTTTTAAGAACAATACCAATAATTTTTGTCCTTCTAAGGTGTTCTCTTTCGGGTTTTGTTAGTCGCCTTTTACTCGTCCTCTCAACAAGACCATCATCCAAACATATTCTTTTAATTTTTTGTCTCTACATCTCCTTTTCAACCGCAACCTTGCAGTATTATATCATTCCTCAATTTACCAACCAATGTTACAATACGTTTAATTGCTCAGATGAGTACTCACCTTAATCTACCTCCAAAACATGCTGTCCATTTCAAACCCAAAATAAGTATTTTGCATGAAGGTTGCAAGCTGCTTTGTATGCTAAAAATGTTATATTAAAATACGTCACAATGCTAGAGAAGTCTTAAATCGTTGTTCTACCGAATGCTCTTGGTTGACATCACTTGTCAAAGAACTTAAACGGATTTACTTGAAAATAAATATTTATTTTTTCGTGGTTCATTTCTAAGATTTTCACTTAAAATAATGGCATCAAGAATTTTCGAAAAGTCAGGACAGGAACTTGTCCGCAAGTACAAGCTCCTTCAAAATACGACGTTGCCGGGCAGCTCATCAGCGACAAAATGTGCTGTGGGCTCGCCTAACCCAAGAGTATAACTCAGTATTTAACTAGCGCGTAAGTACCAAATAACATGTATGCTGTTTTAATACCTGGTCTATGTTTGATGATCGTAATGAAAGGCAATCTTTTCTTTTTATAGAGAACCGAATCTCAGTTATAAAGGTGCTGGTTCAATATTAAGGCTAAGAAAAAGACCACCCTTAATTTAGAAAAAAAAGAAAGAATGAGGACTGGGGGTGGCCCCCATCCTGGCCCCGCATCCTCAGATCTCGAAGGAGTGAAAGATGCGCTGCCGGCCTCCACCGATTTGAAATCGAGGTTCGCAATGGACTGTGACACTATGCCAAGTGAAACTCCTGCTGACGGTACACCTATAGTCTAGTAATTTTATTGATTCTATTATTTGTATTAACGAATATATGAATAGATTATTAAAAATATTTACTTTCTTTTTTCAGTTCTGAAATTTCGTCCGGTAGACGTGGTACCGGTACCGGTGGCTCAAGGGCCACCTGAAAATAACTCGACTGACTTGGCGTCAGCAAATTCGCAGTTTATTGGTAGGGTTGATCAAATGATTTTCAGTTCATCTCTACACGTTACAGTACATCAGAAAGTTAAATTATCTGTGTATGGCACCAATACTCTATTTGTATTCATTCGAAGCATTTTATTTTTTATATTCTCATTAGTGTTTTTTGAAGGTGCTTGTACTTAGCAAATTAATACTAATATATGTTCGCGCCTAAGTTATAGTAAAGGAGGTATGGGCGAAAAATTTAAAACGGAATGAGGAACGAGAGGAGGAGTTACATCTGCTGAAAATGGAGAAGCAGAAGTGGTGGTGAAGGCAGCAGAAGAAGCGTACCAAAAGGCAAAACTCGAACGTTTGAGTGCCGCCCAACTACTTCGATTCAGTGAGGTTACAAGGGACGAGGCCGAAAAATAAATTAAATTATTATTATACAAGCCAACTGGTTTTTATTTTATTTAAAAGTAGTATCACGTATAAAAAATATCTAAATTACACATTTATAGACATAGAAAAACAAAGGAAATTTTTCATTTTCATTCACGTAGGACTACGTAAGACTGGATCCAATCTCTAGGTTAGTAAAACCCAACAACACTGCATGCATGGGGATCAAACCCATAACCTCACACCGTGCAATTGCGCTTATGACTATTTGACCAACGAGAGAGCAAAAATACAAATATGATCATCACACAATTATAAACATACTAGCTGTTGCCCGCGACCTTCGTCCGCGATTATTATATTTAAAAAAAAACCCGTTTTCGCAACATTTTTTAATGCTCCGCTCCTATTCCTCAACAAAAGGGTTATCCAACACTAAAAGATTTTTTCAATTGGAACCAGCAATTCCTGAGATTAGAAGGTTCCGGTCGTCCAGAGTTGAGGGAAGAATTCAGTTGGACGATGGACCGAGTAGCCTTGAATTTCTTTGGATTCGTTATCGCTTATTCTCTCATCATTACTCTGCAGAATGAGTTTGTGCGGATGACATAGTTGTGGTCACCCAACATAATGGTATGTTTCATATCGGCCCTTCTCTTCCTCCGTTTAGCAGTAGCAAGCCGCCTGCTACTCATGTTTAGTTTACACCTGTCCTTTCCCGTATCATATGAAAACAAACCTAAGATAAGCCGGCTAAACCACTAAACGCAACGGCGAATAAGAATTCGATTTGATTGTTTTATTATTGCAATATAACAGAAACTGGCCACAACAGCGGCTGACGAGCGCTACATCCAAGTTGGTTGCATCAAATTTGTATTTTTTTCTTTCTCCTTCTATTTACAATCTATATACTACTACGATAGTAGCGCAAAGGCAATGGGATTACCCGTATTACTACAGGTAGAAAGATTGGTAGTAACACGGGTAAGTCACCCTACTATCGCTTTATTGGCAACTATTTTATGCCTGCGGCTTCGCCCGCGTGGAGTTCGGGCATTGCCCACGGGATCTTACTTCTGGGATAATAAGTTATCTATGTGCTATACCAGACTATAATATATCTCTGTACCAAGTTTCATCCAGATCTGTTCAGCCGTTCTGGCGATTGAGTAACAAACATCTATTCATCCAAACTTTCGCATTTATAATAGTTATGTAAGATTTATGTGTAAGCTTTTACTTTTAAAGTTGAATAGGTAATAAATAATAGTTAGTGTAAGTATTTCATTTTATTTGAGCAATACAGACACTCTCGCGTTTTTCTTACATGTACTTACTTATAACTTGTTCATTTTCTTATCAATTACATTACATTTATGTGAAATATTGATAACTTGGTTCGAGATTGGACACCGGTGGCGACAATCAAATGATTCATTAGGAATCTATTATATAGACATAATACTTTTACATAATATTTAATATCAGTGTCGCGTATCACGAGTCAATATGGCGACAGTTGGGGGAGGCCTATGTCCAGCAGTGGACGTCTTTCGGCTGAAATGATGATGATGATGATGTTGTATCACGAGCCAACGCGAAAATCGGGTTTTCACATATATTTACAGACACGACTACCTCAGAAATATTCTACCTACTTACTAATAGGTAAATGCGCCCTGCACGCCCTGCGTAACACTGCGCGCCATGGCCCGTCTACGTGAGTTTCGAAGGCCTATTTGACTCTTGATGATGTTTTTAAGTATAGATAGATGATGAGAGCGACTTTGTGGTATCGTTGGTATAAACAAAACAACACGAGTATGGGCAAGCTCGCTCATAAGCACCATTCGCACCATTTTGTCTGAGATTCAAAATGGTACGTTAGTTTTCTCATGCTTTAGAAATATCACGTGAATTAAGCTTGTATTCATCTTTTATGTGTACGGTACTCCATATTACGACTATTTGTCACTAATATAATTATTTACGCGATTTTGATTGCTAATTCATACAATCCCACGATAATGAACACCTACCGATACCAATACCTACCGATTTGAAAAAGAAACCGTGCTTTATATATATTTACCACGGATATTTGCAAGTGCTCGCAATATTAATAATCATTGATTAATAATCCCGACTACATACTAGCTGGCTTGGAAAGTAAAGGCGACGGAAAATAGTTTTTATCAACAAGGGCCGTCCACGGGCTGTAGGTCAAAATTTCCAGAACGAAAACGTTGGAACCAAAAACGAACCGCGTTTTGCTTTTACAGTAGCTTCCCTATTTTATTTTATATCAGCCCTCTATGTCCTACTGCTGGGCAAAGACCTCTCACATGGCTTTCCAATTTTTGTACGGTTTCCTTCTGAAATCGAAAGTGTCTTTGGAACTGTATATTGATGTCACATTCTAACGGGTTGTCGGCATCGGGTCGCGATAAATAATTGTATGGCATATCGTATCCTACATAACCGACATACTCCTCAAAATTCATCTTGCTTTGGCTATAACAAGAAAACAATTTTACACAAGTCGATTCACTTGGATTTCAGTAGGTACATATGTCACCCACAAGATAGGTTTCAAGGATCTTCTGGCGCGGGCAAACATCGGAACTAACGCAGCCATCTCTTTCTTTTCTCAATATTTTTTACAAAACAATTAACAAAAGGTTTACCAACAGCGCCCCCCTGTCAGCTTCATTCGAGCGCCAAAAGATTCTTGTACTACAAAACCCTTGAAAAGTGGGCGTTTATGTCAAATTATAAACAAACTGTAGCTGTCAATATGACTTATGGGGTGAAAAGTAGGCGTGTCTAGTCCGACTTAAGTTCAATCCACGACTTAAACTACGGGTGTGTGTCTACATTTCTAATCCAACTTTCCTCTCGCACCTGCGAGAAAAAATATGTTGTAATAATTCTTCTGTATTCTTCTTTTTACAATCTTCTTTTTCATGAAATAAGCAGTACCTTTGTGCTCTTCTATCTTGATGTAATGTTCAGTTAAGCATTTAGTGTGTACATAAATAAATAAATAAGATTGTGTTTTGAAAACCCTTTACTTTAGTAGTCAATTGTAAAATGAACTTTTTATCTAGCGTATCATTTTGCTTTAACAAAGGGCTAATCATGCGTCTCTCTAGGTATGACGTAAGGTACGCCAAAGTTCTGGCCATACTGATGCGTTGTGATGACATGTCTGCATTCATCAACTGTTGTAATGAATAGGAAGTCACACCACTATTCTTGCCAATATCCAGCTCGAAACCAGTGCGAGCGAATTTCGATCTGCATTCTGCGTGGGATTAGCTTCGTATTGGTCAGAGTTTCAAACTGCTCAAACGAGCTCGATATTAACCTTGAATGATGTAACATCATCATTAAAGATTCTTATCCAGGTTCCGTTCGGAAACAAATGATGGATTTGGATATATCAATACTTATGAGTAGCCTGTGCCATCCCACTGCAGGATAAAGGCGCTCCCCATGGCTTTCAGTTTTTTCACGAGCTAATAATAAGTGCATATTTAAATATGTTTAGCAATTATCCAAAATATTTCGCAACCACAATCAAGCACATACTTCCCAAAACACAACCGGCCCCGGGTCCTCGCCAACAGATAAAGCAACGCTGTGCCAACATTACTGCGGACGTAATCTCTGGACGTATACGTCTCGTCGCTTGTTTGTATGTCTGACTGTTTGTTTGTGTGTTGTTCGGCGAAGTTATGCGCGTTCTCTGCTTGCTTCAATGCCGTTAGTCATAGTATTTCGTTTATTAATGAGTTTGGTATTTAGTTTTGGCGGAATGGGTGTTTGTGTAATCAATATGTATTACCTAATCAGAACAATCTGCTCTGTATGTATCGATCCTATTCACTGGTGACTAGAGCCTTGATCGCTTTGAAGGCCTTGAAACGGTTTGATACCAAACACTACTCTACTAGGTGCTGAGGAATCTGACTTTATCTGAATAGAATTTAATTAACGTTATTTTTTGACAATCCACCTAAAAAACATGATAATTATATCGTCCTCCTTAATCGAGTAGTTATTATAAAGGGCAAAATTACACGACTTACTAACCCAAAGAACATTGAACTTATAGGTAATAACTACCCTCACAAACAAAACACTGACACGTGTTTTAACTACCAACAATACAATAGAGTAAACTAAAGTAAAATTAACCGACGAAACATTGAATAGACTTTAAAATAACGGGGTTCGAATCGAATCGATGGTAGGTCAAATCGTCGGCCATTGGCTGCTACAGAATTATTTACGAAGCTACTGCCTATTAGAAATCAGTGCCCCCTAGCCCCCTAGGCGAACCGTAACGTATTATTAGCGGTGTAACTATGTAATTATTAGGCATTTACTATTACTAAGGCCAGAATATTTGAGTTAGTGTCAATAGTAAATTGTATCTTCAATTGGTTACGTATTAGTACAATTTATTGATTACTGGTTTGTCGATAAGTTAAACTTGACTAGGACTTATTCTTTTTAAACTGAATAGACTCTACTATTTATTATCTTTAATATTATTGCATTTTGGATTAAGCTTTTACATATGCATCAATTAAGGTCCCGATTAGTCACTCACTTTAATCGGCAAACGAGCACAAGAGTTGTAAAAAGAACGAGTACTTACCGTGCGACGATAAATATAAAAAGATCAAAATCCTTTAATCATTTTAAACCTGCTTCAACTATCAATTTCCAAATGAAATAAAAAAAGATCGCTCACAAATACCACAACTAAAAAAAATAGCCACCTCATTTTGTCTTTGATCCTTCCTTCTCCGTGGCCAACGCCTTAAATTATACCCGACGAAAAGGAAATTTCGACAAAAAGTAATTAAATGTGTCGTGAATCGAACACCTCGGTGCACCTTGTGTTTCTCACGGTACACAAATTATACACAATTATACACAGCTATACACAATTATACAGTACACAACCCGGAAAGTTTCAATGTACACGGAACGAGAGACGAGTGCTGTTTAATTCCGTGTACATTTTATGTGAATGATGGCTCCGTTTCCGCTCGTTTTGGGAGGTACAGTTTGCGGAACAGCGCAAACCTCGGGGTACGCGCGCCCAGCCCACATGCGACTTCTACTGTTTTTTTCTGTTCTGTGTAAATAATAATATTCGGTATGTTGTGCTATAAATCGCAATTTGATTATGTTAGACCTACTCTTATGTTTTTAATTTTTATATACTTCCACAATTCAATAACTTTATTTTTGGAAGTCCGAGCACCAGATTCTAAACAGTCTAGTTTACTAACAAGTTGCTTTTAGTATATTTTCAGCCAACTTTGTGTATGAGACTATTTAACCGACGAAAAAAAAAGGAGGAAGTTTTTTTTTTTTTCATGGAACGATAGCATGCCATAGTTGGTCTTAGGACAGGCTCGCCTCGGCTCTGCACATAGCCTTTAATTATAAGTAAGAGGTTTTAGTAATTGCGCATCGTTGAGTATGTTGAATACCGTATTTTATGATTACTATATAATGAGACCATTCAGTCCCAAAGAGCAACTAATTCTTTAGACTGAACCACTTCCATAGTCCTTCAATCAAATAAAAAGCGCATTTAAAACTAGTAAGGGGTCAAGTTTGTCAGTCTAGGAGAAACTTAAAGTACTCAGCAAAGATAGTACTCTGTAAGAAAGAATCCAATTGCGAACGAAGACTTACAATGGCATTTTCTTCTTTTGATTGGAATTAAATTAAAGTTTGCTGCTAGTGAAGCGTTCTTGAGGCGTCAGGTGATTATCTATTGTGTAAATGTACCATTTGCTAGATAACTAAATATTGAATAATATCAAGCCTATAATCTCCCCAAAAGACAGGCAGAGGTTAAGACTGTAGAGCATACTCACTCTTCGCTAGTCACATTTGAGTCCCATATCATTAGAGAAAAGGAGGCCATTTTCAAGAAAAAAAAACTATGCTTGACCTGGGAATCAAACCTAGTACCCTTAACTCAGCAGTCGCACTTGCGACCACTAGAAGGCCCATGAGGCAATTCAATCTCCTCATCCGGTTTAGCTACATTAAAAGGAAATCTAAAGAATCCGTCTCATAACTACACAAAAGAATCACAATAACTACTGAAGAGGAATAATATTATTATAGCAAGTCACCAAGTAGTTGTCCGGTCTAGGGATGTCGCCACGTATCCCGGGAGCGTTTAGTAACTTGTCGTGCGGATAACGGGACAAATAACATATCCGACAAAGTAAACCCTCTAACTATTGCGTACGAAGTAATGTTTGAGTTATATTGAAAGGCATTCTGTTGGTGCAGTGGTTTTAAATTCTGTGAGCCTTAGCTTTTATAGGTCTCTTATATGTATGTAGGTAGATATTTATTTTTTGTGTTGTATCAGATTGTTACAATTATTATACGGCGACAAGAAAAGGGTGCAGGGGCTCGCGCCAGATCAAGAATAGCCGCACGAGACGATCTACCTTGTTTAGTAACACTTGCCGAAGCCGGTCAGTGGATGTTCATTAAATTATGAGCTCCTCCGTGCCTCAGCTACGTTAGATTCAGCTGTCATTTGAAGATTTTTGACAGAAGTCAGTAGCCCTAAATCTGACAGCATGTCTTACCAAATGTCATCGTGTTACTTAACTGAGCTGTGGAGGTTAGACAGGCAGCGCCGTATTCCGCTTCATTTGGTTAGACTAGAAGCCAACCCTAACAAAGTTGGGAAATGGCTAGGCAAAAATATTATGTGTTATTACGTCAAAGAAATTTAAGAACTCAGCTTTAGTTTTAACTTAGCCCAGACGCTACTAGCAGTCAAAACTTATATTTTCTTTAATATAATCTCACTTTATCGATTTTTATGTCCGTGTTTATAGTTGCGACAATGTCAATGCCATAAAGCAGAGGCAGTACGGCGGTCTATATAAATGTGACAGAGAAGGTTCATAGTCTCAAGACAATTTCACTGAGGTTATGTGCAGTTGCAGTTTTATATGGACTACTACAAATAAGTCCGTGTGTAACGAGATAGTTGCAGTTTACGAGTATTTTATGTCCTAATGGGAAAATAAATTGATAGGTGTTTGAGGGCGAATTTGCTAATTAAACTAAACGAAATCTGCACAACTAAACCACGTTTTTAAGTGCTAAGTGGAGATTCATTGATGACTCTTTCCTGGAGTATAAATGTAGTGTTGCTCTACAAACGATGGGACACTTGATATCGCGTCCTGCCTGTCCTGTTGCTTGTACATCACAGGAGCTGATGGACGCTACTGAAAGTGCCAAACTCGTCGCCACATTCTGGGATGACTCAATTTAAATTGTCATCGTCTTGCTAAGAAGAAATGACAGTGTTACAGTGTTAATATTCCAAAAAATATATGGTACTGTGAACCATTAAATGCTGTTTATTTACATTAGCTGATTGTGTTCAATTTAGTTGGTGAACAAAAGAACTGCTATAAACTATCAGGAATTACTAATTCATTACCTTTAGTTCTACTTCTAACATATTATGAATGCTTTCACCCCTATTTACACAAATTATTCCGGAAGTAATATGTGTATAGGAAATACATTTTTATAAAACTTAACTTACTTAAAATAAAGAAATCTTTATAATTGGTCGGTAACGGCAAAAACGGCACAAAGCTGGGGCGGGCCGCTAGTTCTTTTATACAATCGAACTATGTATAATAATGATAACGATTCAATAGGAAAACTCAATTACTGCATCAACTTCTTGTCCTCGTAGGGACGTAGAAATAACCGCAAACGTTTAGAAACTTGTCGTGCGGATACCGGGACAAATAAAAATATCCGACAATGCCGCGCTGGAACTATTTCGCGTTTTGTTCGCTTTTTATGAACCAGTTGAAGTTTGATTCGCTGAGGTTTAGAGAAATGTCTTGTTTTCTTTTGGTTTAGAATGATGGATTTGTTGAAACAACGGGTTTGGTTGTTATGATGCTAGTTAGGTTTTAGTTCCACATTTTTGTAGTTCTTGAAATTTAACTTCTTTTAACTGACAGCTGTCAGGATGTGTATACCTACCTAATTAAATATTGAAGAAAAATAAGCATGCTGAAATTCTAAAAGTCACTTCGGTTTTATATAATTTTATTAAGACTGTTTTTTGTAGTTTCATTTTATTGACCCTAATTAAATCAAGTTAGATTTTATGGACTATAAATGTGGAACTATCTCAGGCGATGCGACTTGCGACGCGACTGAGACTAGTGACACGTGCGTGTGGCATTTGCATCCTTTGCTTGAGTAAATGTTTTAGCGCAGCGCGTTTAGCTTATTTATTTAGCTTTTTATTTAGCATAATATTACCTTAACCGATAACTAAGCGGTTATGTGTACATTACATTGACAGTGTCGTGTTATACTATATCATTTACACGTACAATAATCAACTTAAACCAATGCAATACAACTTCTACTTGCAAATATTTATTTAAAACACTATCAATCATAAAAACATTTCCCTCAGTCGAAAACATTGTGGAACCTCTGAAATTAAATTTAAACAACACCAGAAAAACATTTATTCGCAAAATATCCGAACAGTTAAAACATTCTACCGTACTTATGATGTAAATCCGACGCGGTGACGTATGAAGTGACAATATCCGTTAACTGTCAGATTTCGTGTAATATACGATTTCATCCTCAGAGAAAATTATGCTCATTAATTTTACAAGTTGACGTTTATAAAATAAATAAAAAAGTTGTTCTGGAAATATCGTATTAATTTTAATTTAATCGTGGACATTTTTTAGAGATTTCTTGGTGGTAACTTTTGTTATGGAAATTAAAGTATTCATTCGATTTTAACGTTATACGAAATTGAATTTTAACGAAGTCAATAAACGAAGAAATATGATGTTCAGCAATGGAGCTTATTTGGTTGATATGATAATGATTTTCAGGAACTAATTCTATGTACTTCTCTTTTTTCTTATGTCCAGTCTTATTCTGCCCATACATACATGTTCCGCTAACATAAAAAGCACAGCACACACTGAAAATCGCTTACCCCCTCCACAAAAAGATTTAAAGCAAAATCGTAGACACATCTTTGCATTTTTCCAAGCATTCTCCGTATCGGTGTGGCGCAAAATCTCCGGGAATGTTGGCAATGCGTCGCCGCACTGCGTCTGCCGTATCCGCTGCGTGCAGTTAGTGCGGATACTCTCGGATATTTATGAACGGACAGCGCGACCACTGGGCCGTGGGTGATTTAAATTGTCCTTGTTGCGTTTCGCGGTCGCGGTACATAGGAAGTTAACCGGGAATTTTGAAATATTATCGGTTCGTTAGAAGAGAGGGTTAATGTGCTTTTAATAATTATACTGTCCAATAATGGTCACTTTAATAAACATTCATGGGACGATTGGCGTAGTAGTTCGCGATTTGCTACGGGCTTGGTTCCCTCAGTACTTGTATGTCTTGCGGTCCTAAATCCAAGTTTAAGTTTCTTAGTTTATCGACTCCAAAAATCTTAGCCATATTATTATTGTATTTGTAGTTAGTATTTGTTTTTCTAAAGAAACACCAGTCTTCGTGTATGAGGTTAGATACGACACATCATCTGCCTAGTCTTTACCCAATTATGTTGGGGTCGGCTTCCAGTCTAACCAGATGCTGTTGAATACCAGTATTTTACATAGAGCGACTGCCAATCTGACTTTCAGAACCCAGTTTGTTCTGGTTAATCCTCTGGTTTAGGTACGACAAAAACACACTTCTTTAACTACAACGAGCTGTAGTCGCCCAGTAGTAATGTCCCCGACTTAAGTATCATAATTCGTGGGTCCGATCGGATTTACTTTGAATCTTTAATTTCATCAGCACTGCTGTCGAAACGGTGATGGAAAACATAGTAAGGAAATCGATGAAAGCCTTCTCTCACAGACGGGCCATGTGTGAACATTATATGCTGATTATGCTATGGACTTTATATTCCCTATCCGAAATCAGCACACAGCGCACAAATGGCGACTGTAAACAAACACAATATGTTGTGAGTAGATCGCGTCATCACACACGAGGCGAATCAACAGCGGGCGGATCCTGATTGTTTTACATTAAAGCACTGTTTATCGGGAGCGTTCTTGCTTACCGGGTTTTTTGGAGTGTTGGTTGGTAAGCAGGGTGGCGGAGGAAGATTGTATGAAGAACTACCACTGTTTGTAGACACCTTCCAAGCGTATTTTGCCACGTCTTGCTGTAACTACAAGCAATTGCCCTTGCATTTTGAAGTTTCTGAAATTGTGTCTAACAAGTTCAGTTACTCATTTGAGCTGTCTCTTTTTTCATTAGTCTAGAACTATTTGGTCAAATTAAATTAGCAAGTAAACTTGAATATAAGAATATTTGCAAGTTTATTTTTTGTTTGACCTCGTATTAATTGTCTGCTGCCACTAATAAATTCATGACCATTCGCAGTGAAAATTAAAAATGTGCAATTAAATGCTCTTGAAATTCAAAATTGATAAGATCTTCCTCTAATCACATTTACAAGTTACAATCCTCCAAAAATGCGGACACTTCACTGCTACCACAGTAAACCATAAAAATCTTAAAATTTAAACACATAGCGACTATACAACATTGTGACGTCACTATACATGTTGAACACTCAACGCAATGAACTTACAAGTGGAGTCAACGTGGAGGGAAACTGATTGTTTTAGATTATCATATGCTTCACGCTCGTTTTGAGGGGTAAGCACGGCTTCAAGTGGTGGCTTTGAGTGTGTTGTAGTTTTGTGTAAAAATTCACAGTTGGCTGGATTTTGGTGGGTTTATTTTTATATGAAAATCTGAAAAATTCTTCGGTCTTTCTGCTTGTACTAAGAGAAAACTAGAGGTGAAAGTGTTAAGAAGGTAAAAACCTATAACTTATACGATGGAAAAGCATGCCTACGGACTTAATAATTATTACCTTTGATGAGTGATTTTATTGCATTTCAGTGCGGAACAACAAGTAAAAACTAAACTTTCAACCGTTAAGTCAATGTTTTATACCCCGCTGTTTTAGAAACTTCCAATTTCTCAGAAATAATATTGTTTCCCTCAACTTTCAAGACGCAACAATTCACCCAGCAGGCCACCTCTCTACAAAACATCTTCTTTCCTTTAACCTACAGGCTCCCAGCATGACTAACTGGTACAGACACAGAGACATATTAGTGCAAAGATACAGTATATCAACTTCAGATACTAATAGATTACTGACGAGTAAGTCAGTGCTGCCGCATCGACACAAGAAGTGTAGCATAAATAGTCGATTCTAAGAAACTGAATAATAAATGGCATGATGCTTTCGCCTCACGAGGCAACATTTCTTTTTCTAGTGAACACCTGCTTTATCGGTAAAACCCCAGACTATAGGTGAGTTCTCATGTGTTTTCACAATTAATTGTTTTGGCCTGGTGACCACGTTCTATCTTGTAAGAATTCTAACCTCTGACGTGGCAGTTGACCAGTAACGTTGAATATACTTGAATCGGTTTAGTTGATTAATTGTTTTACTGGCAATCTTTATACAGTGGTACAGACAAACACTATCCTTAAGATAGACTGTACTGAGTCACTGGCGGCAAGTGACTGGAGAGCAGTTGAGTGGCGCCTCACTGGTCGACGAGTGGTGTGGCCATGAGAACTGATAGTTTGTGCATATAATGTTTCGTGCAAACGTTTTGGGAGACAAAGGAGTAGCAATAGCAGAATAGGATTTTTATAGTAATGTTAATGTTGATTAAAGTGATAGACTGATATTGAACGGTTAAAAGGATTCTTTGACGTGGCAGGTGATGATATCATGATGATAATGACGAAGAATAGTTCTGGATAAATGAATGCATTGGGTGAGTAACTATTAACTTGTAATACTGATGACGAAATTTTTGTAATCTATATAATTTATGTATGTTTTCCTGTATTGTTCTAATGTAAGTGACTAAGTTCTTAAGTGGGAATAAAGTTGCTACCGAATAGAAAAATGCGTATAATTCGCGTGTAACATGCGTGTTAGACGTGCTATACAATGCTCTTTGGCCATGGTATTTAGCATCCCTTATAAAGAATTGTATCCAATTGAAGAGCTCGTTTCAAAACACACAATGTAAAAATGTTAAAAATTGTTCAATGCGTGAAATAAAACGCTTTTATATTTTAATTATAAAACGCTTAAAGTTATTCTGTTTAATATTAAGCCTTGGAAGTCTTTGCAAGTAGACCAACACTCCACAGTCTCTCAAGGAGGTTACATTGTCTGCTATGTTTAAATACCCAATATTCACAGAATCATTCAGTCTTTGTGTATGGATGTTAAACTCACTGCCGTAGAAATTTATTAGACCTTCTTTAAAATTAAACAAAATAGGTAGGATATCAATATTTTTAACCGCTCGAGTAAAATTAATACCTTTAGCGTTGTCACTTTTCATAATAAAACACTCTTTAAATCTAAAACATTTTTCATTATTTTAAGTACTTTTGTCACGAGAAGAAATTTGTCTTAAGAATTCTTAAAGATTTTCTAATCCTCTCATAAAACCTCTCATTTCATACCACCATGAGTCACAGCCTCCATAGAACGCCATAAATTATGAATAAACATTATTATTATGGGAGCCATGATCACGACCGCCATTATCACCCGACTCGTCTCGACGTGTGTATTCACCCTTAGATGTCATGCTTACTCATCCTGGCGAAGGAAATTGTTATTATGTTGACTTACTATCGCAGCAAAATCAGGATTTAAGGTGTTTTTGGTAATTAAATTGACAACATTTCCATTAAAACACACGTCACCAAAATGTTTCGGTTTCTCAGAAGCGGTATCAAATTTACAGTCCTTTAACGTTTAATTTACCTCGATTTTAAATCACAGTGCTTGCGTACTTGCGTTACAGTAGGGACACTAGATGGCTGCAGCTGTCAAAGGTAAAATATTTGAAGAACGTCTACTACAAATGATCAACTACGAATGACTGGATCAATCAATAACTCAGTTCTAAGAATTAAGAAAAATTTGCGTTTAAAAAAACATTCCCAAAAGTGTTTTTCTGTGCTCTTTACTTTCCCTTTATACATATAAATGAGTATTATGTACACCTAATGAACATTATATAATGCTTACATAGGCACATGTGTTTAAAAATCTTTAACTAATTTAAAACTTAAAACAACAGACAGAATAGTCCCACCATAATTCAAACTAACGCAAGACATTTAATTTTCATTTGTGAACGAATACAAAATTAATCGTTGCGTAGCGTTAATTTATGCAGGCCGGAGTTGCCGGGGTCCCGGTCACCAGGAAACGTATCCACCAGGGGAAATTAAACCGTAAATATTAGAAAAATAATTATCAAGTTCTAGTACTTGCCACTTGGGTAGTAAAGTGGTGTGGGATTTGATTTGTGGTGGTTACGTAGTTTGTAATTAAAGAGGCGGGTAAGATGCTATGTGTGATTTACGGAGTGTAGATGCTTCTTCTTCTTCTTTCGTGTGGTTTACCGGCCATGGGCCTCGGACTTGGCGTAGATGCTCGTGTTTGCGTAAGATTAGATTTAGGAATAAAAAACCAATTTACGAATAATAAGATTTAAGCAAGAACGAGTTGGTTAGGTATTTCTAGGCCCTAATTTAGATACTTAAATCATAAATGTCATAACTCCCTTCGGGCTCTTTCGTAATCAGTTTTTGTTATTTTGTTGCCTTCGTCACTGTTTCGCGACTTCTTTTATGTTGAAAATAATAAAGATATTATATTTTTTGCTCTTTAAACAACAGTTAATAACAAGAGTGTTGCTAATGCCGATCATAACATAAAAAATAACAAGTTTTTTTTATAAAAGGGAAGGGAAGCGATTATTTTCATGGCTTTTCTTTAAATAACCATAACAATACGCAGTTTAATGGTGTTTTAACTGCCGCGGTTATAAGAAACGTTTATGGTAGGGTTTACACCTTTTCTTATTACTACCGTAGAGCAAAAAGATTACTACCGTAGTAATTATATTGCTTTCCTGATATTGAAGTAAAAGAAGATTGTGACAAGCTTTAGTTTTGCTTACACTTCAAGAAAATTGATTTTTTAGACAACTTAAGACATACTCACATCTCTTTCCTGACTGAAACTACAGAACGCCAAATAAAAATATAATAAAGTATTAAAAAAATCAAGGACTTATTTTACTCGACGGTGGCAAAGTATAAAAAAGAGACTCACATTGCTATACAAAATTTGGTTAAAACCTTTTCTTGCCAAACATTGAAATGAAAACGGCCAAACAATAAACAAGCAAAAATAAACACCAATATTTTACATAACAATTATTTTAATTACCCTTTCGAACATAACAATTTATATAACAAATGGAACACAAATATGGAATCAGTGTAAATAACATGAAATTAAACGTATTCATTTATGAAAGCGCTCGATTTACGAGTGGTTGGCGTAGGTTGGTAGGCGTTGAGACTGTAATAGGCAATTACAATACAATGTGGCGGGTGAAGAACCATGTGTCGTCGAATGTTGTGTTATCATGCTTGTGCAGTATTCAGGGTCGTCTAATAATCACTGCTGTGTATTGCCATGACGTGGGCATTGTCAGTCTATGTGAGTTTTGCCCACAGCTCGGACACAAGCCTCCCCTATCTGGAGGAGAATGGGACTCTATGGCCTAGTGTGGCTTCGTGAATGATGACAAATTTCTTCCATTTTCTTGTCTAGGTCTTTTATTTCTTAGGCTTTTGTCGTGATGAAATCTTCAATCATGATCATTACTTTTACCGTTTTGAGAACAGTGATGATGAAATACACAGAGGAAAGAGTCTATGTGGGTTCACTACAATCTCTTACAATACTGTTGGTGCTCGTGAGTTTTTGCAGTTTTCTCGGGGTCATCATTGCTGTGATAGACACTGACTAAATCTCTTGACAGGTACTTTTTTGTAATGGGAAATTCACCATCTACCCTAGCCTCCTTGGGTGAGAGTATTCTTGAAAGCCTTCCAGCTACTTAAATTAAGTACCTTCTGTTCTTTTGGTTCATTCAAGTATTTATTTTTACTGGTTTGACGCACTTGGAGCAGTGAAATTGCAATTTGACACCAGTGAAATTTTTTCAACTACACATTTTACCTACATTGATACGACTTGAAACCGACCCCAATCTAGTTGTGGAAAAGGCTGGGCAGATGATGATTTCTTATTACCAGATTTCTAACCCGCGTTTTAACCATTGTTTGTATAAATCTTCAACACATATTACTTTTAACCACCGCAACACGCAACATACCGCGGCAATAAGGCGCATCGATTGACTGCGGCGCTAGCGATGCAGCCCATACGGCCCGCTATCTGCACCAATATTGTATTGTTACGGCCTATTAATGTCCGCCGTGTGACTCGATGGCAGTTGATACGCTTGTTTTGATAACACAAGAGTTGTGTGCGAATGTGTGTGGTTTTGAGAGGAGTGGGAAATTAGGCGGTTCAGAGTAGTTTTATTTGGGAAACAAACAGAAACCATAATAAACTAAGCTTACAGTAATTTCACTATAATATGACACAGATTTCTACAGTATTTCAAACTTTATTCATCAGCGTCACCAAATGAAACTTAATTTTGAAAACCATGCCTACTCATAATCATAACAGACGAAATATATCCACGCTGGATTTAGACTTCCCCAAGTGACTTTCAGCGGATTTCCACGAACTTCGCCGATCATCGGTCGATCATGTGGAAGGCCTTCCCACGCTGCAGCCCCCGTTACACTCTCTACAATCTTCGGCCCCATCGACTAATTGTTGTGCGAGCAATGTTTCCTGTTCACTGTCATTTGAGTTCGACAATTCTTCGGGCTTTGTTGATCACCTTGGTACTGTTGCGGATAAATCTTTATTTTTGATTCACATATGAAGGGAAACTCCCACTAAATACCTAAAATCAAAACCACATAACATACAGTAGTACTACAATTGTCTATGACATCCACCCTGCAGTTACTTACGAGATGCAGCATGCAGCATGCCGGTAACAGCCAATCATAAATCACACAATAATGAAGCTGACTCAATAAGCCAATGATGAAGCAACTAACATTACGGTGCACACATGACGCGGTCAGGGTTGCCAGTTTAGGAAAAAGTTTAAATATTATGAATGTAAGTACATATATAAAATTCTAAAAGGAAAGAAGGAAGTCTAAAAGTGACACCGGTAACTGAAAATTTGTGTGGTAATCGGTTATCATGGTATGGACATCTTGTGATACGGCCAATTTCGATACGAGTAGAAGGAAGCCAAAGAAATGATGTGTTGACCGTGTTAAAGATAATATGGCTAAAAGGAGGTGACGACTAACAAAGAATTATGGTTGTAGAAGACATATTGCATTTGCTCCTAATAAATTAGTATAAGGGAAGGAAAAAGGTGAAGATGATGTAGAATCTGAAATAGATCAAGTTTAGATAACATGCGTTTATTAGATACAACATGACTAAAATACAACATGACTAAATTTAAAGTTGTAGTCATTCGACTACAACTTTAAGTTTATTTGCAGTAAAAATGTAAATAAATGCAGCACTACCCGACCACTCTCTGTTAGGAATACAATTTTACTCTCGAAACCATTATTTTGTTGCGTAGGCAGGGCGCTGGACCATGTTTTATAATTGTTGCAGTTTGAAAACATGGATATGCTTTTTTGTTATTCGGTATCGATAAATAAAAAAAATGCCTCTACAGGCCCGCGATTTTATAAAAGCCGATAGTCTACTGTGTGCCTGAAATAGGGTATAGTCTCACTAGGTCAGTTTTTTTTCTAAGGATTAATCGGTTTTCTTAGCTTGGCTGAATTTCAAACTCGTTAAACACACGGTTTGTGGCTGTTCTAATGAAGTATTTTTTTCTTCCCAAATTCAAGATCAATTCAAGAGCTTCAAGTATAATAACAGTCCGTAAAGTACTGCTTAAAGCCCCTTTTTACAATCAAATCCTATCAGGTTCAAATAATTTAGGTTGTATATTAATTTATCGTTTCTAATAACCCTAACCTCGTCCAGCACTTGATTATCGAGTGACAATTAGCAGCAGGCGCCGTCAGATGGCGCGCGCGTTATTGCCGTGACATTAGCTCATGTGATCCATATTGCCCCTATCTACTCAATGTGTTCGGTGCTGTTGGTAATTGTAATTAGTTACGTGCTGAAATATGTGTCAGTGTCCGATGTCCACAGCCAGTCTGCAATCTGGCCGTACCGGTTTGTGTGGTCATGTCTTAGGTATTTCTACTTTGTAAATTAGTGCTAGTTCTAATATACTTGGAATAAGCTGTATATATCCATTTAACGGTTAAATAACACATAAGTTTCAATAACTTCTGCTATGTAGGTTTCCTGTTGAATTCTGTGGGAACACCGACAAGTCTCAAGTCTCTCAAGAAAAACAGCTTCTCATACTTTCATCCACCAGTATTTATTAAAAAAATCAACGCAATACGAATATAAACAAATAAAATAATTCTCCCCTTACCAGCCAATACAAGCTAAATTCTTGAATTTAGAAACCGGTATCCCACAGCCACAGAGATGCGAAGAAAACTTTAAAAAAATTCAAGCTGGACACTTCGGAGCGTTACAAAACATTTTTCTCGAAGAAAAGACGGCGGTATCCGCGCACCGCACTATCCGCGGATTATCCGCAAAATATTTTCAATATCCGCAACTTATGTAGATACGTATCCGGCTCCAAGCGAGCAAACTTCGCCAATATACGGCGGAATCTGCACAATACTTTTACGTGCGTTTTACATTTTAAAGCGTTTTCCATTTGTTTTACAGATTATGGAGATGTTGTATCAGTTTCATTGACAGATTTTTATTATTAAAGTAATAAGAGAATTGTTATTTTGTCGCTGATAATTTTATGATAAAATTCTGTATGTAAAACATAGAAATCGCCAGTTAACACGCGGTAAGCAAACGTGCAAACTACTTTTGTTCCTTCCATAGGCCTTTGTTTTTTTTTGGTTGTTTTTTCTAAATGAAATATGAATGTTCCTTTTTGACATCAAATCAGCTTAGAAAATAAACGGAAGTAATTTATTGTTCAGTACAAGGTAAAAACCACAGAACCGAGGTTAGGAGAACAGACAGACAATTTAACAAGCGTCGTCCCTCGGGTTTGTCTACAAACAAAGTGAATGTATTGCCGAACCTTCTCCGTACAAATGAATTACTATAAATAGTTTTACATTTTCACAACACTATGGACTCTACCTTGGTCGTTACAAGGTGAAATGTACTTTAATCAGTTGTGATTAGAGTTAATTTAGTTTGTGATTAATATGATTAAGTGGTTTCAGATGTTTTAGCGCTATTTTCGCATTTAGTATTGGGACGGTTACTACTAGAACAAAACATAATTTGCGTGCAGATACCGGTCCTTTAAGTACATTTTCCAGGTGAAGCTATTGAAGGTGACCTTTTTATGGTTTAAATCTTATTTTTGCTTTTAAAATAAGAGAAAACGCCACAAAACGGAAAATGCCTTCTTTTCACAATAAAACCATAATGGACCACCATAAGGTAATTCATATTGAGCCCTTAACTTCAAAATAAAATGGGCAGTCAAACCCACTTAGCATTACTCCATAAAGTCGCGTGCTAACTAGGAAAGAGCTCCAGCAGGTCGGTGTACGCGGTGTCGGCGATGTTGGAGTGTCGGCGGTGTCGGGGTGTCGGCTCTCACCGCAACTGATTGCAACCGGTACAACTTGTGTTAACATTGTAGGAACGAGTGATCGCTTGCGGCGGGAGGGTTGCGGGAGGGGTGTGGTAAGATGGGAATTTACATTTTTGTGACGGTGTAAGTTTAAAGTATATTTTGTGATTAATTAAATGAGAAACATACTCCATTATTAGAAGTGTGGACTAAACTAAGCAGAGTGGAAGGAAATATTAAGACATCTCTGAATTTCATAAGTTTTCAACTAAACATTAATAGCACAACAGACTAAAAAAACCAGTTTGTTTAAAATACCTTTGATATAAAGTTATATAGCAGACTGTCAGCCAGCCCAGAAACCGAGCGTCTCTGTTGGTCTAGCGTTGCAAGACCAACGTTGTGACATGATGACAGTGTTCCGGACAGGCGAGATTGAGTGCGCGAGCTCTTTGGGCCGACTTGTTAGCGTGTTACTGTTAGTACACAATGTCTTATCGATTAATAAGTAAATCCTTAACGGTGCGTTACTGTCGGTCTGGTATCACTGTAACGTTGCAAGACAAACAATGTGGCGTGAAGACAGTGTACCGGACAGGCGTGATTAGTGCGCGAGCTCTTTGGACCGACTTGTTAGTGGGGAAGAGAGCTGTTGCAGTTAAAATTATGGATAACAAGTTTTTGGTTAGCAAGCGGTGCGTTAATCATTTTAAAAATCTATACATATAAAATTCAAAGTCCTGACTGACTGACTGACTGACTGACTGAATGACTGACTGACTGACTGACTTATATATCAACGCACAGCCCAAACCACTGGTCCTAGAGACATGAAATTTGAACAGTGTACTCTTTGTGAAGAGTAAGTATCCACTAAGAAAGGGTTTTTCGAAATTCTACCCCTAAGAGAGTGAAATGGGGTGTTGAATTTTCTATGAAACTTTTTATTCTCTGAGTCGATTGACTTGAAATTGTGTCTACATATACTTCAGTTAAAATGATGAGATACGTGTATCACAGTTTTTCCAAAATCATCCCCCAATTTAAAATTCAATGTCCTAACTGGCTGACTGATACATCAACGCACAGCCCAAACCACTGGTCCTAGAGACATGAAATTTGGACAATGTACTCTTTGTGAAGAGCAAATATCCACTAAGAAAGGTTTTTTCGAAATTTTACCCCTAAGAGGGTGAAATGGGGTGTTGAATTTTCTATGAAACTTTTTATTCTCTGAGTCGATTGACTAGAAATTGTGTCTTCATATACTTCAGTTAAAATGATGAGATACGTGTATCACAGTTTTTCGAAAATCATCCCCCAATTTAAAATTCAATGTCCTGACTGGCTGACTGATACATCAACGCACAGCCCAAACCACTGATCCTAGAGACATGAAATTTGGACAGTGTACTCTTTGTAAAGAGTAAGTATCCACTAAGAAAGGCTTTTTCGAAATTTCACCCCTAAGAGGGTGAAATGGGGTGTTGAATTTTCTATGAAACATTTTATTCTCTGAGTCGATGACTTGAAATTGTGTCTACATATACTTCAGTTAAAATGATGAGATACGTGTATCACAGTTTTTCCAAAATCATCCCCCAATTTAAAATTCAATGTCCTGACTGACTGACTGATATATCAACGCACAGCCCAAACCGCTGGTTCTAGAGACATGACATTTGGAGAATGTACTCTTTGTGGAGAGTAGGTATCCACTAAGAAAGGGTTTTTGAAATTCCACCCCTAAGAGGGTGAAATGGGGTGTTGAATTTTCTATGAAACTTTTTATTCTCTGAGTCGATGACTTGAAATTGTGTCTACATATACTTCAGTTAAAATGATGAGATACGTGTATCACAAAATCATCCCCCAATTTAAAATTCCATGTCCTGACTGGCTGACTGATATACCAACGCACAGCCCAAACCGCGGGTCCCAGAGATATGAAAATTGGAGAGTGTATTCTTTGTGAAGAGTTAAGCGCAGGCCACACCGCCAGCTGGCGGGCGGGTTGAGCGGGCGAACGAGGCATCGTTTCACTTGTTTTCATAGTTTGGTTCACACCGCGAACTATTGAAAGAGCCGAACGAAGTATGAAAAGGGCGTCGTTCGCCCGCTCCGCCCGCCCGCCAGCTGGCGGTGTGGCCTGCGCTTGAGTATCAGTTTTTCGAAATTCCTACCCCTTTTTTTTTTTTTTTTTTTTTTTTTCGGATGGGAAATCATCAAATGACCCCCCCCACTCTGGGCGGAGCGGAAGGGAGTGTCAGACTTGTACTGACTAAAACCCATCCATGTTCCTTCTTTGCCCTTTGTGTTCCAGGGCCACGGTATCTCTTTCGAACAGTCCCGCAGCCCTGGCAGGCATCGGTCCTTGCAGACCCCTACATCGTTGCTGACATCTCTTTGAGGCAATTCCTACCCCTTAGAGGGTGAAATGGGGTGTTGAATTTTCTGAGAAACTTTTTACTCTCGGGGTCGATTGACTTGAAAATTTGTTTACATACTCTTCAGATAAAATACAGTAAATCCGATGTCCAATCTCAAACCAAGGTATCAATATTTCACGTATCTAATTTAATTGATATAACTTTATAATAATAATTGCAAGTTATAAGCAAGTACATGTAAATCTATGTATATATTATAGATAGATACATAGTACTTATTATTCCAGAAGTAAGATCCCGTGGGCAATTCCCTAACTCCACGCGGGCGAAGCCGCGGGCAGAAGCTAGTTACTAATAAATATGATGCTCATGATTTAACGTATCTTATATTGCTAAATGGACACCCACAAGATCAATATCGCCCGCGCAGAGATGAACAATATTTGCGGGGTTCAAAACACGTCGAGCAAAAACTACATTACCTAGCACACAATGAACCAAAACAGAACGTTTTCATTGATCCAGCGGTGCTAGTAGGACTAGATCTTTATCAGAGAGAGAGAGAAACAAATAGATATCACTTACAAAGCATTTCATATTCATACCTTACAGAATTAACATAATTAGCTTATTGGTTAGAAGCAATACAACCTATTTTTTTTAAATTTCCTATCGTCGCTATCGCTAATAGAATGCCACTTTAATTAAGTTCTGAGATCTCATTGAAAGTAGACCGGTTTAGTTTAGGTAATAGATAGCTCGGATAGGTTTTAGTATAATAGATAGCACATAACGACTGACGTTGATCGTGTACCTAGGTGTGTGGCCCTCGTGGATGTCGGATGTCAGTCACGTATAAAATACTGATAATAACATGACTGTTAATAGCTATCACTCAGTCTAGTTCATTACACAACAGTAAATCTAGTAATATCAGCCATAATAATGGAAGTTCAGTCGGTTTTGATAGCGGTTGGCGGGAACGGTACATTATTGTGTCGTTAAATGGTTATACCGCAGCAATATACCGGCAGGATTATGTATATAGGACAATTATTTATTTTATGATGATATATTCATGTAACAGTGTGACAGTAAAATTAGTTTGGAAACTGCAGATTGCCACAAACGATGGTTTGACGAAATGGCAGTGTGGCTGAACCATTGTAATTTTGGTGATTTGGATATATGTTTTCAATACCTTAGGAAAAACTGCAACATGTGGCAGTGAAGCTATGTAAATAAGTAGGTATATTATAGAGTGACATTGAAAGCAGTCATTTCGCTGATCTCATCATTATGGTAAACCCTTATAATAGCGATTTGGCGGCTTTTCTGCTGCGGTGGAGTTTGGGGACGTATTCGGAATTATACTTTTAAAACTATCTCACTGCACTATAAAGGTATCCAATTTACAATCTAAAGTCCAAGTAATTTAAAGTCCAAGACCACGTATAAGCCACCCTCTCTCTTCCAAGTGCTTCAAGATCATTCAAGAAGTTCAAAAGACTTTTACGATTAAAATGCCGGACACAAGTTTAGTGAGCACTAAACTCGCATCGTCGGGACAGTGGCCATCGCTTTATATAGTCAATAAACCCACATAACGGGTCTATAACCCATCGGATGGGCCACAAGCGGTTTTATTGAGTTTCTGCCACAATTTATTAGGAGAATACATTTATTTTTCATGATTTTATTTGGATTTCGAAGTTGGTTCATCTGGATTTTATATTGCTCAAGTTGACAGAATTGTTCACTAATGTTTTTGCATTCTGTAAGGTGGGGTTCATTGCTAAATAATAGCAGTCACAGGGTGACCATTCAATACATACTGACTTGGTGACTTGGAAAACAGGTTAAGCGGTTGCAGTCAGGTTTCATTCGTCAAGCCTGAAAATCTGACAACTACTTTTACCAAGGGGTACCATGTTGCCCAACTACTGGGCAGAGACCAGATGGGTTGCTCCATGTATAATACGGTTATTCTGAAGGGAAAAGGCAGTTAGATGATGAGATACACTGCTAATAATACTTTACTGTTGAATTCGCAAAAATGATGAATTTGATCCTGGGAATGGAGTATATGCCTCGACCACAATTAATTTGTTTTAAGCAAACTATAAATCCGTTGATAGCCCACAAAATAGATTGAGTTATGACTGATGAGAACACAATTAATAAGTTGAGTAGCTGTGGGTTTGATTCAGTATTTCGGTTGTGGCGGAACGATTTACAGGTTCAATTCCCGCACGGAACAAAATGTTAATGGCCTATTTTTATGGGTCTGTGTGCAATGTGCTATGTTAATGCACCCAATATACGGATAAAAATAAGGCAACGTGAGGAAATGCGAACTTTTATTTCCTACACCATCCCAGCATTACCTCATTTTTATAAGCTTTTATTTATCTTGCCTTGTTTGTTTGTTAGTATGTATTAGTCAAATCTTGCAACTCAATTTCAAACCAGTTCCTACCAACCGATTGAGTTGAAATTTTACACACATCTTTGGTTCTGGTGACAATACATTTTTATGGCAGACATTACTTACCCCTGCAGCCAGGATAGTTTTCTCACGAGAGAACTCCTCAACCGTAAATAGCGCGGACATGATCCTTTGTATACGCGTTCAATTTTGACAAGCTGTTCCCGATACGAGGCGATGCCGTTACGGTTCGAGTTGAGGCGATGAGCTTCAAACAGAGGTTTCACAAACTTCTAACACGAACTCTTGACTAATTGATTCCCAAGAAAACTGGACAGACAAATTACATACGCATGGGTCTACAAATTACGCAGAATAATTTAATTTCCCAGTAACTCGGGCCGCAATTATTCAAAACAATATTAATGCCAGTCGCATAATGGTAGAAGCGCTTGAAATTTAATAACGACATCGCTATCTGCCGGTGTTATCCATTTATCAATAGTATCTCCTAATAGGGGTTGTATTACAATGTGTATATTGATAACGCTGCGGTTTTTTGGGGTGCGGTGCCAGTGCCGGTGGGAGGAAGATTTAACGTTGTTTATGAATATCAAAATATTATGCTAATTAATTGAATCTAGTGAAAAATGTTCCTAGAACTTTTTCACTAGATTTATCGAATTTTTCATCAAACTACAGCATTACCAGGTGACAGCGTTAAGGATTAATTTTATGATGCCCTTTTATAGTTTTTTGTTAGTTCATTTATTCGTTTTTAATTGTAATAAGTTTAACTTAACATTACTATTAATACTAACGGGATATTTACCATGTTTTCTGTACCATCCGTGATCATGGTGCTTGCAACAGCGCCGAAATATCGGGAACTCATAACAAACAGTAAACATGGTAAATATCCCGTTAGTATTAATAGTAATGTTAGTGACCATGATAGTTTAAAAAGTTTAACTTATTTATGTCATAACAAAAATACATTTGTGTCGAAATATTTGCACAGTAGGTACACACAAAAATAAGCACATAAACAATTATAATATAGGTAACCTCTTTCCTCACCCATCATCGAAGTTAGAACGTCTATTCAAATTAAAAATACTAACTATACAAATATTAAGATTCTTATTGACACAGAACAAAGTCCCTATCAGAAAATGCTGCAGAAATACATATATTCAACGTCAAAATATCAAGTATAAAAAAGCAACAATTATAAAAATTTCATAGAGCAATGGGTAGGTACACATATTTAATTTAAGTTTAATTGAATATTAGTTTTTAAGATTGTCTGTCATTACAATATTCGTCAATGCTGTAATAGGCTTTATTGATAAACAAAGCCCTAAACTCAGGGCTTTGTTTATCAATAAAGCCTATTACGCAAGCTCGAATGAAATGATACTAACTTTATTATGGATAAACATTGATTATATAGGCTACATCAGTTGAACTATAATAGGTATATGCTTATACACTACAAAAGCAAGACACCAAGAAAGAAAGAAATAGTACATTTTGAAATAAGTAGGAAAACTTTGTTATTGCATTCGAGGCCCTTCCGCTCCGCCCAGAGTGGTCATTTGATGATTTCCCATGCGAAAAAAAAAAAAAAAAAAGCCTTAGGCGAGGTGGTTATGTAGCCGAGAACTGCAGTAACAAATACCCACGTCTATCAAACGACGTTTTAAATTACACTTTCGAAGAAAGTAATAGAATAAAAAGTATTTTTGTCATGAATTATTAGGAAACTGATTAAATTTCCTTTTTTTCCGCTTTGCTTTCGCCAGGTTGATGGAGAAGCAAAGGTGTGAAGCCACCAAATAGCCTAATATGAAAAATAGGAAATTCAAATATTTTTTATTTTAAGACACAAATAAATGTTAATTTGTTAATATTTTTTTTGTTTTAATAATCATAATTAATGATATTCTATTTATAAACACAATTAAAATATTCAAAAAATATTTTTGTAAATATTTTATTTTGCCGCGTTTAAAAAAAAAAACAATCACCGCCGCCTATAGGCATTGAACCAACTTGGACTTAGTAAAATTGTGCTAGAAATTATTATTTCCGCACACGTTGTGATTAACGAAAAAAAATTCACGCGTTTGAAATACATTGCATGTTGAACCTAATCGTAGTGCGATAAGAACCAGTTTTAACCAGTTAGAAAGTGTATTGTAAAGTATTTACTGGTCTCGCACAAGACAAAACAAAATGGTAAAATTAGCAATTAAACAAACTTATATAAAATTCATAATGAAATGTAATAATATTGAAATGTTATTACTTATTTTAAAAATAGATTTGGATATTGGAATCACTTTGACATGTTATATAAAGGTCTAACTATTCATACACGAAATATTTTCAGGGAATCATCCAACGGCTATAACGAAGCCATTTCAAGGGATTTTTTTTTTTTTATCTGCGTATATTTTTATAAAAATAAATAATTTAAAATTCCTTGACCCACAAAATAAATACTAGCTCCTTATTATTGAACATCCATTACGCTAGTTTACTACGTCGTATTTACCTACTGTCATTGTTAGAATATGGGAGTAAAGGTTTTATGCAAAAAGTCTCAAAAAATTTTAGAATTATAATAATTTCGTAAAAACAAAACACTCAGATATTTTTTTTTTCATTGCTATGGCGACTTTACGACTTATAGAAGTTACCCTTAAAATATTTCGTGTTTGAAAAGATAAACCTTATATTTTGAACAATATAAGCTAGATGGATCTCGTTTCTTTTCTTTCTTCTTCTTTCTTTTATCGTTTTTTTTCTTCTTCTATCTGACTTCACTTAAGAAGAATGGAGAAAAACTCAGGCTCCCAAATTATCTTTGACATAATACTGTGCAAACGCTCTATCCCATTTCTATTTATAATGGCATCAACAATTTTGAACAAAACAAAGAAAAGATGATACAGTTTTATTGCAAGTTTTTAAAACATTCCTAGTCCTTAACAATGTTAATTAATTACCGAAAACAGTTTGCCATTTTTGGGATAATTACTTTACTCTACCCAAAAACTATTTACTATGTAAAATCGCTATAACTCCGGCCATCCAGCAACATAAGCCAGCGGTCACACTATCGTTCGGAAGGCGATTACAAGGGTCGTTTGACATTTATGTGGCTCGTGGCTAATTGTTTATTTAATCCGGACCACATCGGCGTTTGGAGCCAGTCAACACTGGCTTTACTTGCCAATGGGTGGTAGTTCCGAAATATTTATAGTTTTATGCCGATTTTGGGGATTTATGTGTAGTGAAGGTTAAGAGGGATTATTTAAATAGGAGGGATGAAAAATATGAAAGAAAAGTTACAATTACTTAAAAAAAAAAGAATGGAGATTGGTTAGGTAGGCAATTAACTATAAAACGATTTAGAACACGAATAAAGGTCCTACACAAACATCTATCCCTATTGGTTAATTTTCATAATACAAACCATTAACTTTTAAAACCAAAAAAAATATATACCTATGATCTGCATAAACAAACATTTTGTAAATAGAAACTACACTGACAACCCGGTCAAAATCTGCCGTATTGTGTTATTCATATTAAAAATACGGCAAAAATTATAAAAATCCGATTAAAATATAACTCGTACTACACACAGTCGCGGAAATATGACAACTACTCCTGACAGCGGCTGATTCGACGATTTTCGTTCAAACACGATTCGTCAATAATTCCTGTACCAAGCACTGTCTCAATATTGGTACAGCGTTAACGAGTTGCTTGATGTGCCACTTGAATTTAAACTTTACGAAGGCATTTATAAGGTCGGAACTCTATTGTGTTGGTGACTAATTATTTTATTTAAATATTTGCCAATTAAGTTGGGGCTCCGATTTGCTTGGCGGACGCTTGTGTAATGACGGGGGTCTCTATACAGGTAATAGATGTTTTGTCAATGAATGGGGGTTTTTATTTGTGTGTAAAGAACGATGGCATTGTCTGGGATTGCTCAATCAGTATCAATTGTTAGTTTATTTATTTTTTAAGTTATGTAATGTGATTTGTGATGAAATCGGCAAATGGAAAATCCAAGAGCGCTTTTGCCTCTTTTGAAAAGAGTTTTGGCTTAGTACTACACAACTTAGGAGGACTTCCACTGACACTAAGATTCACTTGGTTTAGACTACTTTTTATAAACTTATAAAGTATCTTTAAGAGCAGCTTCAAGATCATAAAGTGATTCATCATCTTTAAATGATGCTCACTAAAATCACTAAAAAAAGCTCTAAGCGTATTTTATAATAATTTTGCCTCCATTATAACGACAAGTACTGTTAAGTATCTCATTACTGAGCGTTATTAAACACAAAACACTTGAGCCTCCACTCGATGAGTCTGTTATTAAATTGACAAAAATAATAATTCCCTTGCAAAATAAATTGTTATTTTTAAGTGTAGGTTTATTGGTCTAATAAAATGGGACATAATTATTATTTAGGAACAGGGTGTTAAGGGCTCCCAAAAAATGTTTTTTGATTAAATATCTATTTCATGAAAATCATAATATACTTGCCATCCACATTATTTTGATAATGTTAATGGTAGCTTCCATGCCGGAAAGGCCGTAAAAGTTTTTGTTATCGGATTATTTAAATTACAAACTTAAGTACACTTCAATGAAAAGCCGTAACTACCTTATCCATCTTCAAAAAAACCAGTACAAATAGACATTTTATTTCAATCCGCAGTTTGATAGTATTTTGAGCAGAAACTCATACAGCGCTCAATAAAACATTTCTTGCGGAGAAACTTCGCGACAACTATGGTGTGTCGAGACGTTGGGGACGTGTGTGTGTGTGTGCGTGTTTCATAGGGTTCCCTAGTAAAACGGAGGTTTTTATAGAGTTGTACACAGTTTGACGTATGACGATGGTTCCTGTTTATTTTTGCAGCGTTATGGGTCTGAAATTCTTTGTGTGGGATTTTTGACATGATTTTGAAACTGTGAATGCAGGTTTAAAATTTTCTAAACTCATGATACCTATACTACAGGAAAATTCATATTCATATCTTTATTGTTTAAAGATCTAAAAATAGGCTCGGAGCTACAGTACAAAGTTTTACACATTTTTTGCTAGTACATTATTTCAAACTTCTAAACGAGCAGGAAATGGTCAGTTAGTAATATTTGGCGTTCGTTCTCTATTGCATGTTAAATTTCAACATCCTCATACAGATCCCTAACATGCAATTGCACACAAAGTACGCCTCCAAAGAAACTTCATTCAGTATTTTTAACTCCGCACACAACTTTTATAGTACCCGCGCTACGACGCGCTACGCCGCCTACGTCGTCTGGGACTGCACCAAGGGATTTTAGCAGTTTTTTTCATGCTACGAACCGCTACGCTTGCTACGCGCGTTGCAAACAAGCGTTGAAAATGAAAACTTTGCGGAATTTCTACTTTATTTTCAACTACATGATACATTTTTGATATTTTTACGTTGTATCCTTTAAGTAGTGAGCAGAGCGGGTTGGTTCGAGAGTAAAAATATCTTTTTTCTTACATTCATTATTATTAGGTAATCATACAAGCTTTTTCTTTATTTTTTTAAATAACAAGCGCGTACGTCTGACAAGCATTCTTATAAAGGGTTGTCGTGGTTCCTAGTTACCGGGTTGTCAAAGTCAGGTAGTAAGTCGTTTCATGTTTAATACTGGTATTCAGCAGTAAGTAACCAGTTTCACTGGAAGCATATCCTAACATAGTTTGGAAAAGGCTAGGCAGATGTGATGTGTGATAATGCAATAGTTTAGCCTCTTACTGAAGTGGAACCCAGATGGAGGGGACAACAATATTTTTCCCTACCCAGATAAATATTTTTTAAATCCGCACCCATCTGTGCGGCGATTTATTGGATAACGGCTATCTGATATAAGGCGCGTCCTAACTCCGTCTCGATAAGCAGGACTCCGCAGATCGGGCCGGCTGATTGCGCGCTCTCTCGAAAAGTCGCGCAGCTGTATATCAGTGAAAAAGTTTTAGGATGCATGGGCTTTTATTTATTAGGGGTTATTATGGTTCAGGGACATGCACTGACAAAATATCATGACATCGTGATCCGTACTTTAAGACGTGAGGTGACGTTTGCATCAAAATGATGATCACGAACACTGAATGATGTTTCAAATATGTACGTCTATTGCATTTAGAAAGTTAAATTCGTTTAGTTATTATTGGTGCAAGTGGGACTTGAAAAGAAAACCTGTGATCTCATTGATCGCACTATAGACTAAAATCTGACCAAAAGTGATTTAAATCTTGTTCCCTTGTATTCTTAATTACAAACATTCATGCGCCTGAGTAGTTAAAATAAAACGCGGACTTACCGAGTGCACAACCGTCACTCCTTACGTAAGGATAATCTTGTTTCGTATAATCTTTGATTTATGATACAAGTAAGATATAACCTACCCTATTACCAAAGACAATACAACTAATACCCACGTACAGAACTAACAACAAACATACCCCGTTCAATTATCAAGGGATCATTAACGTGTATTAAACTAACGAAAGCCACTAATTTAATGACTCCAACAATTATTTTAATGGTAATGATTAAATGAATAAGTTTCACCTTTGTTCTGTTTGGTCATTTGGTTGTGAGTAATTAATTTTAATGTGTTATGATTTTAAAGGTGTGAGTAATTGTATTGGATATTTTAATGATTTTGTGGTTTTAATAATACTAGTTGTTGGGCGTAGCTTTGTTCGAATAGTAAAAACGTTCTGTAGAACGACTTCGGGGATTTCATTTCAAAATATCCTTTCTTTGTGCACCACCGAAGCCACATAAAATAACTATTAGTGAAAATATTTGTTGAGCAAATTGAATATTGTCGTGTCCTGTAAGAACTCTAGCGTAAACTGATGTAGCGTGCCATTTTGACAAAATAATAATGAAGATCCCGGATTGTATCTAGTACACATAATATTTTATGACCTATTTCAAATAATCCGTTTATAGAATCTAAACAGAAAAAATCCAAAATCCCGTCCGTGTTTCATTAAGTCAAACAGAATATAATAAAGAAATACCAGCTGTTCCTTTCCTTCTATTTAATGAACCAAAAAATACATTCATCGTCTAAATTACAAAAGAAATTATATACTTCTGTGATATAAGAAAAAAAAGATTCTTTAACATGAAAAGATCGGGTTGTCTCTTCGATAAAAAGCGATCGTATTACTCGCCTGGCAGTCGTACCACGAAATAAAGACATTGGCAACTTTATCTTCTCATTCCCATTCCACTGATTTTTGGACAAGGCTTAGCTGTCACTCCGATCCTAGGTAACACGCAATGTATTTCGTTGTGATGTAAATTTTCAAGGTACCCAAGGTCGGTCCTCAAAGCATCAGGTGATACCGATTGGAGAATTTTTCGATCATTTATTTTTATGGATATCGTCGGTTCGGACCGAATTTTCGACACACTCGATGGCCTTTAGAAGTTTTTTTCATTATTTTATCGATAATAGTATTTAGTGGAATATGAGAAAAGTTTAGGACTTTAGCTATTGTTTGAAGTGGTAATAAATTGGGAAAATCTATAAAAATATTTCATTCGAAGAAAAGCCAAAAGGTTTATCCTGATTTCGACAACTTCATATGTCTTTTGGATTCTTCTCCCCATAAAAAGAGATTTCCTGAACTGAGTTTGGTATAACCAGCTAACTACATAGTAACCTGTTGAGCCAATGAAAATTAAAACAGAGTACGTATGAATAATTAAAACGACAAAAGCCGACGGTCAAGACGTTGACCAGAAATCAAAGTTGAAATTCTACTTGTTGCATTAAATATTTATTGCGGTTCTGTGTAATTTCAACAGGTATTACAGGAATATTTTGGCTTATTAATGCAAGAATAGCAAGAAACACATCTATAACCACATTATAATGATTGCGAAATACACTTACGGTGATTTTGCTCAAAGTAAATTGCACAGTTTAACGTTCACATAACATCATGCCTGTAATCTGTATTTATAGTATTTTGATATATAGTTATAGCATTTTATATATCCTTGTAGTTTATCTTAGTATTAAATTTAAAAAATTGCAGATTATACACCTACCACTGTTTGTCTCTGCATCACCCAAAGGTTGCCTGGTAGAAAATTCCTATGGCATTAAGTCCGTCTCTGTACTTTGTGCTTGAAGTGTTAAGTAAATAAATAATTCCCGAAGGGTTAGGCAGACGTGTACTTATAGTACAACCATATTTCGCCAGTTATATTAACTCCCATGTAATAGAGGGCGAGCCTATTGGCATCAACCGGGCACAAATCCAGACTCCGTGGCTGTCACTGAGAAATTCTTGATGGATAAACCCAATAGCACTTTGCCCGACCCTGGAATCGAACCTAACACCTCATGCGCAGCAGTCGCGCTTGCGACCACTAGACCAACGAGGCAGTTTAACGAAATAAATTGTGTTTATTCCTGTTTAAAAAACTTACTGGTCAGAAGTCTCTTCTAAAGTTGAGACGTAATCTTAATATTCCAGGATCCCAGGATGAGGATCCATGCAGATTAATGTCCTAGTCATTGCCCCTACGTAGAGTTATGAAAAACATGACCGTCCTTTTGGATTCAACAGCAGACGAGTAAGACGTATTAACTTGACCTCACGAACTACAAAACTATCACTCATTATGTTCCTAACAACTATGGGCATTCGGTAAATCAGAGTACAGAAAATATTCCAAAGGACAGTATAGTCAATCCCCGTGAGACGCGGCTTGTTAGCCACAAGAGGCGAAGTTACGGCACATTCACTGTTCAGTCAAAGCAGCGTAGTTACCGCGCAGCCCCGAATACTGCTCACCCAATAAAAACTACGCGTGTTGTGCTGTGTGTGTTTATGCATACTCTACTGGAGTTTGATTGTAAAGGTGTGAACATACTGATGGATCACCCAACGGAAGAAAATAATAGGTCTCTTCGAATATTGTCATATTTTTAAGTTTCGTAATGTATTTTTCTTTCTTTCAGCCATTTTTTACTAATCACATAACATTCTCAACGTTGTAATGAGACGTAGGTGAGGTGGCCACTTCAACGTTGTCGTCATATAAAGTGATTAGGTCGGGTAGTAAACTGCCATCGTTGTCATTGGCTACAGTTTATTTGCAATATTTTGATGTTTATCAAAGTCACTTGAGAATACAAGATTCATAATTAATGCATAATGAAGAGACACCGTTCCAAGTTGTTTAAAAATCACAATACTTTAAAACTCCCCATGCAAGACTAGTGTGTAGAACGGTCATATCTTTTAATGACAAGCTAGCAGACTCCAGAAAAATACCTTAAAACAATATCATTACTAAACAAACTTCAAATTCAAACTTCACAACACACCAATATCTTCTTCGTTGCGTGTCGATAAACTCAAATAATACCCGACCAGTATATTGCCACCTGAACAGCTCTGTCGTTGGCTTCGTTTAAATCCTGGAAGGTTTAAACACACCAATATGAACCAAACCTAACCAAACTTTTGTCCGTGTTCGAATCAAAAACGAAAAAAAGCCCTGGTCGGTCTATTCATCAGACTCTTTTCATAATCGGCCGCTAGGGGGCAGCACTCCGGTGATTTCGCATAGTGGTCGGCGCAAGTTGTACTGAACGGTTATGTTCAATACCCACCGATATTGGGCTGGTTACGAATTCAAATGTACAATGGTGGCTGGTTGTTTTTCCTTGCACTGAATTTTTATGGTTCTATGAAAATGGACGGTTGATTTTTCACTATGAATAACAAAACAACTATTTTGAACTTAGCTTGAGCTTTAGTTTCTATCACAACGTTTAGATCAATTTTGCGGTTCCCTCGTTCTCAAGTCAAAAATGATGACAACTCCAGTAAGCCCAACCGGGTTTTTTATACCCTGCCCCACATAATTTCTTCTGTATAGGGGGTGCGATAACAAACAGTTAAACTATAGGTCATATAAATATTTCCGTGCGGAAACCGAACCCGCGACACGCAGCAGCTAATCGCTCAGCCACTGCGCCAACCGTTCCGACAGAAATATCTTAGATAGAAACCTAAGATAAGGATGGGATAGAAAGTATCGTATAGACTAACTCAAGTCATGGTCTACCTAATAGCAAAATCTCATCAAAATCCATTCAGCCATTAAGGCATGAAAAGGCAACAGACAGACAGACAGACAAAGTTACTTTTTTGAATGAATGAAAAAAGTGAAGAGTGTGGAAAGTATAAATAAAACTAATAATCGTTCCCGACCTTGTTTTTCTGACAGTACATTCAAATTTCACAATATCATTATTTTTTGAGTAAATAACTAAATTCTAATCACTTCATTCATCAATCATCTTCACACGAGTCACCAAAGTAATACACAATTCAATATGAATCCGTATCTCAAACCCTAAGTAATAAACGCAGATAAGACAAGAGCCCAAAGATTAAATTTTATTATAAGGGTAGTTCAATTAAAGACCCCTTGCCCCCGTCCCAGGGGTCTCGTAAGTGGGGGTCGCAATTATATCATGTCTACTATGATGAATGACTAATGTAAGAGGTATTTTAATTAATTAATTGATGATGCGTTTTGTTTCAAGTAATTAGGGAGTAGGTAGAAGGAAAAAGCAAAAATAATTATAAACATTGTTGATTTAATTAACCCTTCTGTTTAGATATGTCATAATCTTTTAAGCTGCAACATGTTTGTTGTGGAAAAGGAAGAAATCCTCTTTATGGGTTATTACAAAATGTTGGAAGAGAATATTGTTATATTTTACAGATGAGGTGTTTGTGATTTTCCATACGGAATTTCTGTGATGGTGACCGGAGTGTGGATTAATTTGTGCCCAATAGATGTTGATATTCCCTCTGTTCAGGTCATAACCTGAACTTCCATAGAATGCGTGAAATATGAATGTACAGTTTACTCCTCTGTCTACCTACAGTTTCTGGGAAAAATGGCTTGATGTTTTTTACGGACACAATAGCAAGTGTCTCAGTTACAAACGGGGTTAATATTAAATAATTACCTATTTTTTAATATCATAATAAAATATAAGTGTTGTTATACCTTATTCGTGTTCAGTAATAGCTATTATAATCACCAAATAAGAAAAACTGGCATTCTTTTATTTTTTTTCGGATGGGAAATCATCAAATGACCCCCCCTCCCGCTCTGGGCGGAGTAGAATGGAGTGTCAGTCTTCTACTGACTAAGACCCATCCATGTTCCTTCTTTTCCCTCTGTGTTCCAGGGCCGCGGTATCTCTTTCGAACAGTCTCGCAGCCCAGGCAGGCATGGGCACTTGCGGATCCCTTCCTGGTTGCTGACAACTCTTTAAAGCGCGCGTGGAACACGAACGTGCCGTCATCGACACAGCCTGTCGTCATAAGCACTAACATCATTACTTTTGAAAGGCTGTTACTCATTCCCTTCCAGCTCAGTAGACATCAATTCCTTTGCATTTTATACATGAACATTTTCGTCTGCGGCTCATAATCCTCTCAGCATATAAAAATAAGGCTCATCCTATATTAATCTCCTTAAAAAGGGCGCAGGCCGATGTATTATGTTCTTTCCTAAGCTATACATACATAAACATACATGTTATAAATGTGAAAGTGAACCTTTTTGTTTGATTCGTACGTTTTCACCAACTAACTAAAAGTCTGACTTTGATTAAAATTGGCAAACCTTTTAAAATGTATACCGTCAGAAGGTTTGCAGTTATTATTGGGTTGTGAAGGTCAGATAGGTAATTGCTCTATGTAAAATAGGTACAGGAATTCAGCAGCATCAGGTTAGATTGCAAGTCAAATTATGTTGGGGACACCCAACATAGTCAGAAAAAGTTTAATAATTTGATGAGTTGATCATCTTTCTATACTATCGAAACTATATGTACGTTCTCCACTACACGTTTTTTTATGATTTAAATATACCTATTTAAGTTCAATCTAAGATTAAGATATCAGACATTATCTACATGTCAAATAATTAGATGGATTAGCTATGCCTACAAAATGATTTTAAGAAATCAAATACGGAGCAAAATGCCTTAATAACAGTAGCGTAAATCTTAATTCCCATTTGAAAATAATTAAATACCACTCCAACGAATACTTTTACTATCACAAGTACTACAAAACATTGACAAAGAAACTCTTATCGAATCAGGCCTATAGCCCTAACCCACTGACCTCACAACACAGCCTCTTTCCGACTCCCAGTTAATCATCCACAAACAAAACTTTTGCTAATAATAAACTTTTTCGCGGTATTTTGGGACAAATCTCTTTACTTTAACTAGACCCGTTGTAACCGCATCTGGTCCTAATAAAAAGTTTTTGTCGGCCATTGTGGTAATGGCTGAATATCGATGTTTGATAATATTTCATGGCTAGCTTTATGGCTGTTTGATGGTGGCACACTAATGGAGGATATGATGTGCTTTTGTTTTTATGATTGGTATTTTTTTATTGCCATCGTCATCCATTTTCACATGTTAGAGAGGTGACTGACGACAGTGTTACAAATTATTGTTTTAATGAGTATGGTATTTTTAGCTAGCAACCTGCCTCCGCTATTTATGGTTTTTTATGACTTGACAAACCGTGAAGACTTATATATTATATCTAAGTGGCAAATAAAATGATACCCTTGGTTTGTTAAATGCTGGGAAAGGCCACATCAAAATCCGACGTGGAGACAGACAAATGCAAAAAGCGGCTTGTAGAAATGTATAATTATACGTCGTGAGAAATAAAGAAAAAATTAAAAGATAATTTTCTTTACAAAACACATTTTCGGAGTAAATGACGATTTTGGGATTACGTTACAAACTAACAAACTTGGGGTGCAGTGGAACCAATTAATCGAATTATGTGCTAAGTGCTTCTAATTAGGAACAATTATCGATAGAATATTGCTAATGTACTTAACTAATAGTTGCATAACTATCAAGTTATCTGATCTAAAAGCACTTAATAGGCACTGTACACACAGTTATGTATAGTTATATTGGATATATAATGAAAGGAAAAGTATATAATAGTAAAACCTATTGGAAGATGGTTCTTCTTGAAGGGTATTGTCAGATACTTCTTAGCTCTGCTGCTAGGCCCGCTTGCACCATAACACGCTAATCACTCTATAACGCCACACAAACGAATTAAAAAATAATCTTTCTATTTCTATCAATCGTTTGAAGTGGTCTAAGACAAAAATGATTGTTTAAAAACGTCATTGCTAAATATCCAGTAAAGAAACCCCAGATTTTTGCCATCTTCATAATATTATGATAATTTTACACATATCTATCATTCATAAAAATATAGGCCATAAAAGAATGCCACTTCATAAATAATAACATCATCTACCAGTTTTACGAGACAATAAAATGCTCGTATATTATGAAAATATTTCTCCGTACACGACAAATGCATCTGCGTTTGATAGGCAGACTTCATTAGCCAATGTTTGAGCCAGTGTTGGTTGGGATCAGTTGTAGATACTAGTGGAAGTGAGAAATGGTTTAATGTTTATTGCATTTTCATAGTCAACAAGTATCAGACAGAAGATAAATTCTTTAAGATTCTAAAATATCATCAGAAACGTATGTCGAAAAACCGGTTTTTGTTGTGACAAAAGGAAAGTTTGGGATCATCTCAGTCTGTATCCACATAAATACGTCTACCCTGATTCATAATACGAGTATGTTTACGGCCATGGTATAAAATGGTACGTAGTAATGGGCAGACTCCTTTTCATGCGTTATCGTAGACTCGTTTTTTTTTCAGTTTTTATTTGGTGAATTGGTTCACTTGACAACATTTAGGAATGAATAATTTTATTTTCCGAAACCGCGACTATTTCCAGTTTCTATCACCCAATAAAATCCAACCAACATTGGCCCCACACACCAACTTTGGTTCCACATCCATTTCAGAGCCATTAATGGATATTTGTCCCCCTGTATGTTCAAGCTTACTTTTTGTGGGGATCGGCAGGGGACATTTTTTGTTCGTGTTACCGATTTTTGGCACTAATAGAATCGGACTGAGCCCGTCTGTGCCAGCATTTGATGGAAACCGTATTGTATACTCAGTACCAGAGTGATTGGGTTGCAAGTTTTAAATAAATTCAGCTTGATAGAGTGGAGGGACTAGTTCTTTTAGGGTTGTAATTAAATGTGACATTATTAGGCCCTACATTGTATGAGAAAAATGACAGTGGATATTATGTCACACTTTTTCAGATATGTCACCGTTTCTCTGCGGTGTCGATATCGACAAACTTAAGGTCAATAATATATCTATTAGGCATACTTCCTAGTGCTGATGTTAATGACAACATATCTAAGTACTTCGACCACACTTCTGATCTGATTCAGCTAACAGTACTAATTATTTCTAGATGTTCTAGATGTTTAGATAAGGACGTAAACAATGATTAACTATGTGGATAGTGTGTACACCTCACGCATACAAATATCTTAGTAGTAGCAGAGGGGGTTAACTAATTAATTCAGGCGTCCGTGCATGGGATAGCAGAGCCACGATAGAGTCAATGTCAGACATTCATTTATGCAGTTTAGAAACGATCTAATCTAAAGTCAAGGATTAACAATAAGTTATCATCATCAGCCCACAGCAGTTCACTGCTGGACATAGGCTTCTCCTATCACACACATTCACCTTGATTCTTGGTAACTCTCATCGAGTTCCCAGGAATCAAGGTGAATGTGAAGATGTTGCTCCAATTAGCCTGAGACGTTCTTTCTCTCTTACATTAAAGCTATTTGCTATTTCCCAGGGTTACCGAACTCTATACACAAAACCCTCACTAACAAGTGCATATTTTATGACCAAACTGTATAGGTATGTACCCAAAGTGCCAGCGAAAAAACTACCCCTTTAATCTCAACGCAACAATTGTATGAAATTAGCTCCCCTGCCTTATCAAAAGTCCCCTGTAACTGCCAGAATATGTAAATGTTATGTTAGTACGAAGAATTAATCGTTCCCTTTTAATTTATACTGTCGCCCGCAACCCGATGAGCGCTATAGTTTCCTGTGTGAGACTTGTTTTAAAGGGGGTTCTAATTAATTTTGTTGCTTTTTTTTTGTTTTCATGGTAATAAGCATGGGAGGTTGGGTATCTATGCGTTGGGATTCCCCCTTTATGGGTAGTAATTTACGGGTCTATATCGTTATTTCTTTCCGGTTCATTTGAATGATAAAAAGTATGATTGCATTTTGTCTAAACGTCAAGGAAACATTAGAACCTTTTTTAATAAGATACTGCTTTAATAACCCTATAACCTTTAAACCTATAGCAAAAAATGCCTTTTGTACTAATTAAACAATTTAAGTCCCACACACAAATCACAGAGGTATATAAAACTCCTAAACGGATTACCGAAAAAAGCATATAGGCTTAATTCCCAAATCAATTCATAATTCGTCATTAGCAAAAATCGTGGAAAAATTACCGGTACACACCTGAAGCGATGCTGTGAACAACAAACCGTTATTTTCCATCGATAAAAAATAACGGTCGGAATTAACGGTCAAGATGCACAGAGGTGCCACCTAGTGTCCATTTCGTAGGAAAATTTCATTAGCTATGTGTACTGTGCTCTACGGAACGAAAGATACACGTCGTCCCGTTAGAGATGCTGCATTCGATGCAAGTGATCAAAGAATCTTACGACTTCGTAAAATGAAGTGTTTTTTGTTATATTCGGAAAGGTTTTAAAACTTAAAATACACTACGATAAACGCTAAATGAATTATAGTAACAAATTAAATTGTCTTTATTAATTTACAATCACTAATTCGTAAAATCATTACTCAATCATTTAAATGCGATTTTTACCTTTACTTATAGTATAAATGATCTAGAAATCACTGTCGTACAGTGTCCAGCATGAACTGGCCTCGTATTTTATTGAAACTCCGTAGTAACGTAGGACAGTTGAAAGTCATAATGTTACCACTGTTGTGCGGTCTACTGTGTACATATTAAATTACAATTCAAGCGTAGCACAGAAGCAAAGACATTCAAATATTTACGAGCGATAAACGGGACAACCGAAGAAAATCGTAATCGACTACTTTTTAATTCTTAGTTACAAGTCGTTCTTTCTAGTGTTATACATCCGTTGTCAGGTAGCCTTCGTGTGTCAAAATCGAAAATATTTGAGATCAAAAAATGTTCCCATCCGTCCGCTCTATAACTCTTTTAAATCACTTTGCACAGCAGCTATCAAAAGTTTTGGGTTATTCGACAATAATCCACAACTTTTGATATTATTATCAGGACATAAACATAAGATAATACGGTGATGGTTATTTTATGAAAATCCTGAAACTCCAATCCCCATCGCTACAAGGACTACTAACAAACAATCCTACATGTGCTTCAATGGGGGAGCTTGCATCCAGGACGGCGAAATTTACACGCAGTTGAATTAGTCCGGACCCCTCGGCATTTGCATGGCACCCCTTATTACAGGTAGCTACGTCACGGTAATGACGTCATTCTGGCAGGACATGGTCATCTTGTAGTGTTGTAGACTGTTTGGATGTAGTCTGGCAGTGAGCGTGAGGCTTAACTATGCAAATGTGAATATTATACTGATAACGTCGTAACTATGTGTATTATACGCTATTATTGAAGCCTTTTATGCTTTCACTATCTTATTATTGCGTACAAAGTCAGCCCTCATTAACAGGTTGTTTGTAATAACAAATAACCATTGACCTACTTCAGTTCATTCCAGTTTATTTTTATATGAAACTTGAGCAGCCCTGATAGCTTTTTCTTTTACTTTTGGCGATCGTTTCTGCGTATTAGTATCTTACGAGCCGGGTGGTAACACTAGTTGAAGAACTGAATCTGACATTAAGCGGTGCGCTGTCTGTGAGCTAATGAATGAATTTGAGATTTTATTATGTAGCTACGCTATTCCTTAATCACGTTACCCGTATCTCTGCCTATTCCTACTGTAAAGGGCTACCGTTCGTCCGGCGCTGTACGAGAGGATAAATTAGTCGCGGCGCCGTCCGATTTGCATCTGATCTCGCATTGTGCGTCACATGGCAAATTGTACGTCTAAGTCACGTGGAAATTCGGACACAATAAACTGACGTTCTGTTTACTTCGTGAGCTATGCTTTTCCTACATATTGGTCTCGTCAGATAGTAGTATAATATGGTTGAATACAATTAAAAAAGTTTTGTGGGAGTTGCGAGGTGTTCTACCAAATCAGCCCACGTTTAGCCGACAGAAGAAAAATGCGTCTAAGAAACTGTCTTTGCCATTGAACTCGCACCCTTACCGAAGCCATCGGGTAATCTACAACATAGTTCACTCAGCACTTTAATACAATCACAGTTATTCTAAAATTTTGAAATTACACTTCTTTAAATTAACCCGCCGGCGCGGCGTGCTTGTATGAGCGTGAACGAAGCAAAATGAGCTTGTAAGGACCGCAGCAAGTGGTGTTCCGTGTAAAGTTTCCGATGCCTACCCCTTGGGAAAAAGGCGTGTATGCACATACTTTTTTAAATTATTATTAAAAAACACTTAAGTATGTTATTTTAAAGGTCATTCTTCTTTCTGCATCGCAACTAACACGCTTTTTTTTCTTTTATCAACTGCGATCACACGACTCGCGTAGGAGGGTCCGACACATGACGCGTCCTGTGTGAATTCACGCGTGGATACATTAGCTGCCCCGCGCGATTTGCATCCGATCCCGCATTACTGGCTAATGGGCGCCGCTTCCCGTGACGCGCGACGTCACTTGTTACCACTAAAACGGATTTGATGACGAACTAAATGACGGTTATGAATTCAAGTTTGGAATAAACAGTCTTTTCACAGTAATACCACATGTAATACCTTTGACTTTGCAACACTGTCAAAATAATAGTGAGCTTTATGTTCGTTTGAATAAAGTTGGTGTTGGCTGGCTGCCACCGGCAAATCTGTCACATATTTTTTTAACCAGCTATGCCTTAATGACATTAACAATTTCCAAAAGCTCTGAGTGGCACTGTAGCGTGAATTAAGCGAATGGTGTCATTTAGTTTTCTTTGGATAAAATGAAAATGACGTCAGACATCAAAGTAGATATGCGATGTTTTTCATTCTTCTAGTTTAGTTGTGTTCACTTCAACAAATCTCAATATCAAGCTCTTGGCATAATGATTGTGATAGTGGCTTCACAGCTATCTACATACAGGGTGTAAACAGACCCTTCACATAGCCGTCAACCAAGCGTTCTGTATATTAAACTAAGTAACTTTACGCAAAAATTATTGCTGGGAATCGCCTTTTTTTTGGGGTGAAAAATCAAGTTTTACGATAGGACTTGATGGAAAGCAGTCAAAGTATTGTGCTGATGGATGGATTGAATAGTACGGGGATCGTGGAGGTGTGTAAAGTAAAAATCTTACATTAAAAACATGTATTTAAAAAAAACTTGTGAAAAAGTTGGATTTTTGACCCCCAATATTTCCGTAACTAGAAGGTTACCAGGTATGGTCTAGAACAAAAAAAATGATCGCAAAGACGGGGAGAACAAGTGCTAAGAAGTAAGAAGAAGAACAAATGTTAAGGGTCTATTTACACCCTTTAGATACAAAAAAATAATAAAAATGTAATCGCATCCCTTCCACCCCATATATTAATGCCTCAACATTACCAGCACTTAATTCCACTGAATAACAAGCGCAAAGCAAATCGTGCGTCAACCAGCGACAAGCAGCGACCGCAACCACACAATGGCACGTGTCACGAGCATAAATAAAATTAAGGGTCGTCATCAACCCTAGCGATAAAGGATCACCGCTCGCCACTCGACGTTTGGGCACTAACAATAGTAGGCGATGAAGAAAGGAGACTGCAAAAGGCCCACAAAACTAGCAAAAAAATGCATATATTTTTGTTTCTTTTGTCTATGAAAAACGAATACCTTTTAAAATAAAAAGGAAGAAATAAGTCCATTTAGGGAACTCAAAGTTTAATTACTTGGCTAATTATTTTGATGATTTTCTTGAGGTTAAGGTAAAAAATTATGTTTTGTTACCCGACTGTGGCAGACCTCAAAAGGGTAGGTGTTATGTTTGACAGCGCAGGAACGTGCGAAAATTCTAATCATCGTTAACTATCACAAAGTTAAGTGCCTGCTTGAGACTCATGCCCAAGTATAATCAACCCCTTTCGAATCGTAACGGAAACAAATACAGATTTACTTGATATTTTTTTCTTTCCCACAAGCAAGCTCGATACCGCAGTATATTTCCCTTCTGTCCATATCCGTTCTGTAACAGTACTTTCAATTTGTGCCGAATTTACGGCGACATCATACGGAGGGGGATGGCCAGACAACGGACGCATAAATTAGAAACCGAAAGGGGATAGAGATGGAAACGATGGGACGTATAAGTGTCCGAAAAGTACGTCGCTATTGTGGCAGAAAAATACGGTTTTGTTTAGTACTAATATTCTTTTTCCAACAAATTATAGCATACTTTTTTTGTAAAAATAGTCTCACTCATTTTCTACTACGACAAACTTGTTACACCATATTAATTTTGTGTTTTATTAGTTGTGTGTTTCCGGTCAAAGTCAGCTTATTCAAATTAAACTTTGTTTTCAACGGTTTCACATAATCCTACAAACACGACACAGCAAAGTTAATCTTTTTCATGCAAAATCCGTAGCCAAAGCTATCTCATGACGTGCACTAATTAAGTAAATATTTTCTTTTATCATTTTCTCCATTTTGTATGTCCCTTATTCACACATACGCATTAGGCGAGGGTTCAAAAATCGTAAATTATCGCTTTATACACACTGAACCGATATTTATTGTGATTTATAATGTTTAACCCTATTTTGATCCGGGCGATAACAGTGGGTGCCGCCCTAACGTTTGGTTTTTAGATTTTTCGGCGTAAAGTCGGATGATTGGAATATTTTTTGTAAATAGAGTTAAAATTGCAAACAACATCAACATCACGGCTTTGTTTCCCGAAGGAATAAGCAAAGGTTGCATATCCACACAGAGTCAGGTTATGTTTGCTCCCTATGTAAAAGGGGCGATCCTATTACTTTGGACTGCTACTAAGGAATTCCTATTAATAGGAAAACCTGGAAAATGATGCCCGATCCAGGTACTTAACTCTAGACCGCCAGGTCAGTCGTGCTTGCGACCTCTAGGCTAGTGTTGTCTTTCTTACGAATTAATTGGTAGGTACGGAATAAAGTGTAATCCTACACTTAACTCCACGTTAAGTTTAAATCGAGTACATTTGGAATAGGAGTAAACATTTATAACAAACTTTCAAATTATGTAAAAAGCAGTGTTATCTTACATAAAAAAACAACAAACAACAAACTTTGAATAATTTTTATTTTTTATAGTTTAAAAAAAACATAAGTAAAACCTACTATTCAATCAATGACTTTTTTAATGACAAAAATACTGGTGATTCCACCTTTAGAAAAGCTACGTCAATGTCTCAATGAGTAATTTAATTTTAATGAAATCAATGAATAATTTAATTAGTATGAAATCAATGTACCTATTCACCTACCTCTACTTCATTATTTTAATCGTTCGTTCGACGTTGTGAATGAACAACTACATTAATGCATGACGATTGATGGACGTTGACTTAGGACGAGTAATGATTTTAATCTATTCATCGGGCTGCTGTGTCCAAGTATCAAAAAAAAAATAGTAAGGTGCACATAGAAGCAGTGGCCAGATACCAGCAAACTCAGCCTGAGGTGCATAGAGAAGCTGTTGCTAGGTACCAGCAAACTCAGCCTGAAGTGCATAGACAAGCTGTGGCTAGGTACCAGCAAACTCAGCCTGAGGTGCATAGAGAAGCTGTTGCTAGGTACCAGCAAACTCAGCCTGAGGTGCATAGACAAGCTGTGGCTAGGTACCAGCAAACTCAGCCTGAGGTGCATAGAGAAGCTGTTGCTAGGTACCAGCAAACTCAGCCTGAGGTGCATAGACAAGCTGTGGCTAGGTACCAGCAAACTCAGCCTGAGGTGCATAGAGAAGCTGTTGCTAGGTACCAGCAAACTCAGCCTGAGGTGCATAGACAAGCTGTGGCTAGGTACCAGCAAACTCAGCCTGAGGTGCATAGACAAGCTGTGGCTAGGTACCAGCAAACTCAGCCTGAGGTGCATAGACAAGCTGTGGCTAGGTACCAGCAAGCTCACCCTGAGATACATAAGGCGTCACAGTCTCGATATGATCAAAATAATCCTGAAAGACGAGTAGAAAGAAAAGGACGTTCCTGGAAAATAAAGGCTTACTCCGGCATGGCATATGATATCGACACAGAGTATGCAATTGACAGCACTGTGGCCTTGGGTTCCATGAGCAACAAGTGCCGATGGTGCAATGCTTTCAAGTGGAAGGATGAGGCACCCGGCATGTGCTGTAGCGCTGGTAAAGTGCAGCTCCCGCCTTATGAACAGCTACCCGAGCCTCTCTACAGCTTGATAATGAATTTACATCCAGAACATAACCATTTTATGAAAGGTATTCGTAAATATAATAACTGTTTTCAAATGACTTCATTTGGAGCTAAAATGATAATAAACGATGGTTTTATGCCTACTTTTAAAGTTCAGGGACAAGTATACCACTTGATTGGAAGTTTGCTGCCAGCACCTCAAAAGGAACCACAATTCTTACAATTATATTTTGTTGGCGAAGATGATAGTGAAGTACAATTGAGGTGCAGTAAGTTTCCCGATGTAAAACCTGGCTTAGTCAGACAACTACAGGGAATGCTACATACGTTTAATGCTTATATAAGAGACTTTAAGGTCGCCCTGGACAAAGTGCCTGCAACAACTAAAACATTCAAAGTAGTCATTAATTCTGAGAGGAAGCCGCCAGACAGCCACAGGGGTTGCTTCAATGCTCCTACTACAAATGAGGTGGCCTTAGTAATGGTTGGTCAGCAATTTGAGAACCGAGACATTATCCTTGAAAGCCACAATAACTCATTGCAGCGCATTAGTGCTATCCACCGTTCGTACGATGCCCTGCAGTATCCGCTTTTGTTTTGCCGTGGCGAGGATGGGTACTCTATTTCTTTACCTCAGCGTGATCCTAAAACCAAATTAACACTTAAAAAGACAGTCTCCGCTGCGAGTTTCTATTCTTTTCGCATAATGATTAAACCAGGAGAAAATAATCACCTGGTCTATTTCCGCTCCCTTTTTAGTCAGTTTTTGGTTGACATGTACGCTAAAATAGAGACGGAAAGGTTGACCTATATCAGGAACAATCAGGGGCAGCTGAGGGCTGACAGTTATATACACTTGAGGGATGCCATAGGGAGGCAGGACGTTGAGGGTGAGCACCTGGGTCAGAAGGTGGTACTCCCGTCATCTTTTACCGGGGGACCACGCTATATGCACGAGCGTACACAAGACGCCATGACATACGTGCGCAAATACGGCCGTCCTGACCTCTTTATCACATTCACATGTAATCCCCGATGGAAAGAGATCACAGATATACTTTTACCTGGTCAAAAGTCACACGATCGCCACGACATTATTGCCAGGGTATTCCACCTAAAGGTGAAAAAGATGATGGCTCTTCTAACCAAAGGCAATCTGTTTGGGGGGATGCTTTGCTTTATATACTCAGTGGAATGGCAAAAACGAGGTCTTCCTCACATCCACATCTTGCTATGGCTAGAGCAACGTATCAACCCAGATCAAATCGACAATGTTATTTGTGCAGAAATACCTGACCCTGAGCAAGACCCTCTCCTTTACGATACTGTGAAGGCCAACATGATACATGGTCCTTGCGGTAGTTTAAACTACAAATCACCCTGCATGAAAGACAGTAGCTGCACTAAGAGGTACCCTCGACCACTTCTCAAGGACACCCAGACAGGAGACGATGGATATCCGCAATATAGGAGGAGGTCTCCAGCTGACGGTGGTCACACAATAAAAATTAGGGAAATTGAGTTGGACAACCGCTGGGTAGTGCCTTACAATCCTGTTCTATCACGTACTTTCAATGCTCATATTAATGTTGAGTACTGCAACTCTGTTAAGTCAATCAAATATATTTGTAAGTACGTGAACAAGGGTAGTGATCAAGCGGCCTTTACTCTGGAGAATGAGATAGATGAGGTGAAGATCTACGAAAGCGGCCGGTACATAAGTAGTTCTGAAGCAGTTTGGAGGATCTTAAGCTTTCCCATTCATGAAAGGTTCCCCCCCGTTTTACATCTCGCTGTACATCTTGAAAACGGTCAGCGTGTATACTTCACCTCCAATAACCTGTCACAGAAAATAAACAGCCCACCTCAAACAACGCTGCTAGCTTTTTTTGAAATTTGCAAAACGGACCATTTTGCTAAGACGCTGCTCTACTTTGAAGTCCCTTCTTACTTTGTCTGGAACAACAAAAAATTTTCGAGGAGGAAAAAGGGAAAAGTTGTAGAGGGCTGGCCCGGAGTAAAGAAAGAGCACGCTCTAGGTAGGGTCTACACGATTCATCCAAACAACACGGAGTGCTACCACCTACGCCTGCTACTTCATGAGGTAAGAGGCCCGACATCTTTTGAGGACTTGAAGACTGTGAATGGCATCCTCCATCCAACATTTCAGTCTGCGTGCAAGGCCCTTGGATTGCTGGAAGATGACAAACATTGGGACACTACTTTAGAGGAAGCTGCATTGTGCGATTCTCCTTTGAAGCTGCGAGAGCTATTTACAATAATGTTAGTTTTCTGTCAACCCTCTGATCCTTTAAGCCTTTGGGAGAAATACAAAGACAGTCTTTCTGACGACATCAAACGGCAACTGGAGAGAGAGTTACAAGATAGTGCGCAGCTGCTCATAGACGAAGTGTACAACAGATCCTTGATATTGATCGAAGATGCAGTGTTAGCTCAAGCAGGACAAAACTTGGCTCAATACGGATTACCTCAGCCAAAAAGATCTGCAGAAACTTTGGGTAATCGAGAATATCTGAAGGAGATCAATTATGATACCTGCGCCCTGGGGGAGGCGGTGTCGAATAATGAGAAGTTACTGACAGATGAACAGCTTTATGTTTATCAACAAATCCTTGGCAATATTGAGGAAGGAATTGGGAAAATCTTTTTCTTGGATGCCCCTGGTGGCACAGGAAAAACCTTCCTTATTAATTTGCTACTGGCAAAAGTAAGGCGTAATCGTGGCATTGCCTTAGCTGTCGCATCGTCAGGAATCGCTGCTACATTGTTGGAGGGAGGCAAGACAGCTCACGCTGCTTTCAAACTGCCGCTAAATCTCATACATATCGAAACTCCACTCTGCAACATTTCAAAGCAGAGTAATACGGCCCAAGTGCTGCGCGATTGTAAACTTATAGTTTGGGATGAAAGTACAATGGCGCATAAAGGGGGTTTTGAAGCACTAAATAGAACTCTAAAAGACATCAGAGGGAACGACGATATGATGGGTGGAATCACAGTGTTGTTAGCTGGAGACTTCCGTCAGACTCTGCCGGTAGTGCCGAGGGGAACTCGAGCTGACGAAGTTAAGGCTTGCATTAAGGCGTCAAATCTTTGGCCCTTAATAAATAAACTCCACCTTAAAAAAAATATGCGAGTGCACTTGAAGGGTGATGTTTGCGCTGGACAATTCTCCGATCTCCTTCTTAAAATAGGAAACGGAGAATATACGGAAATTGATGGCAAGATTATAATTCCATCAGATCTTGCCTCAGTTGTGTCCACCGTTGACGACCTAATAGCACGAATATATCCAGATGTCCAAAACCTACAAAGCAAATCTATGGAGTGGCTGTGCGAACGTGCGATTTTGACACCTAAGAACGATCAGGCTTCCGTGATTAATGACACTTTGTTGAAGTCGTTCGAAGGTGCAGAATACCAATACAAGTCTGTGGACACTGTAGTGCATACGGATGATGCTGTACACTATCCTGCGGAGTTCTTAAATGCACTCAACCCACCTGGTCTACCGCCTCACAAACTTATTCTCAAAGTGGGTGCTCCAATAATGCTACTACGAAATCTCAATCCGCCCAAGTTGTGCAATGGAACCAGGTTGCGTGTGAAAGCCTTACATAAAAACGTGGTTGAGGCCATTATATTTACTGGCTGTGCTCGAGGTGAATCAGTGTATATACCGCGGATACCTCTAATACCGTCGGAGTACCCATTCGAATTTAAAAGGCTGCAGTTCCCCCTTAAGGTTTGTTTCGCAATGACAATTAATAAGTCTCAGGGTCAGTCACTGAAAACAGCGGGAATTGATCTTAGAAGGGACTGCTTCTCGCACGGCCAGTTTTACGTGGCCTGCTCGAGGGTAAGCTCATCTAGCAGCCTGGTTGTGTTAGCACCTGAGGGCAGAACCTCTAATGTGGTATATAAAGAGGTACTTTAAGCATAAATTAAATAAATAAACGGTCCTAACCCCATGTAAACAAAAACATAATTTGAATGATAACTTAACCTTTTTATTAGATTTAAATTTCCGTTGCCTTCAGGCATTCAAGTAGGTAATTTTCCGTTCCGTTATGTATTTCGTAACTATTGTTAGATTTTAGGATTTGTTATCCTCCAGCAATCATATTTCAATCCGCGCGCCGCACCTTGCATATCTATCTATATCTATACATCTATCTATATATATATACATATAATAAAATCGTACACTTTCCGTGTCTGTACATTATATATTTTTCCAAAAAAATGTTTTTTTTTTAATTTTTGTCTGTTTGTCGGTTTTTCGGTTTGTCGGTTTGTCTGTTCGTTTGTGCGCGCATCACGTAAAAACCCCTCATTGTATTCAAAATCGAAATATTACAAAATAAGAAGCATTGTTTTGGGTATTATTTAGCGTTTAATTCATCAAAATCGACTAACAGACGCAAAAGATATTAATATTTAAAATTTAGTTGGTAACCTCATGCGCGATTTCTATGATAAAATAATTTACGTAAATAGGTTTTAGTAGTCGTAGTGTTGTCGGAATGGCTGAAAATTGATTTTGTTTTATTTTTCCTTTCGTCTTTACTCTTTGCACTAAAAATTTGGCACTGAAAGAGAGGTTTAAATATGAGAAATCTATCTAAATATATGAAAGCGTAAGGTCACTCACTCACTCATCACGAAATATCGAAAACCGCTTGACGTATAAAGATGAAATTTGGCAGGGAGATAGTTTATAGTTAGTAGACGTTCGCTAAGAACGGATTTTGCAACAGGGCCGGATTAAGGAGATCTAAGGGCTCTCGCAAGTTGTATGAAAGTCCGTCATTTTTAGTGCTACAAATGATAATAATTAATGGACGCCCCCTAACACAAGCATCTCCTTGCTTAAAAGGTGATCTCCAAATCATGTGTGTGATAACTTTATGTAATTGAAGTAAACATTTTTTTTTAACACTGCCCGACCAGGGAATCGGTCCCCACGCTAAGTAGTCGCGCTTGCTACCACTAGACCAACGAGGCAGTCTCACACATGCACACCAAAATTTCCACGCGAACGAAGTCGCGGGCAACAGCTAGTGTTAAATAATTATGGAACCAGCATTAAATATTGTACACCTTATAGGAATCATAAAAACTGATACCTATTTAACCTGTGACAAACAATAATTGAATTTGAATTTGGAATTATATGACGCGATTGCTGACCTTTGCACCAGGGAATCTTATTAATCTTGGAATGTTTCGCTTTTCTCTGGCTCTATCGTATTACCATTTTTATCAAAGCTGGTGTCCACTTACTAAATTATTTTTTTAGATGATTACTTATCTTTCAAGATTCCCAATAAAATTAATGGCGTAATTAATCTTTTGTTTTTCTTCTATTATTTTACTTTTATTTTAAATGAAAACCGCCCCATTTTAAGGTTCATAACATGAAATTGTATAACGTTTAATATGAAAAGAAAAGACAGTCCTTGCAAGCTACGGTTAGTTTCTCACCCAAAACACTTGTCGAAACGATAATCAGCTCATTATTACAATCTCACTGTAAATGACCCTTATTACAGCCTAGATAAACATCACCTAATGAAGTCATTACGTTAGCATAACGCCCCATAATTTAATCCCATAAAGGCGAGTTCCAGAGCAAACGCCATAAAACCAGGCAGACTAATTAACTTAAAACAGTTTCTTGCCAGATATTTTTATGCGGGTAGTTCAAAGCGTTTCCTCAGGGAAACTGCAGGTGGTCTAAAATGAGTCGAAACGGCGCTAAAACCTACCGTCTTGGGACTAAGAGCTGGAGTTCTGTTACACCGTTGCGTAGCACGTGAAATAAAGCATGTATGGAACTTAGTTTGTATTTTAAATAAATAGATAAGAACACAGGGTTTGTTTATTTGTAAATAATAGGTTTATTATTTATTTCAGAAACCATTCCTCCATTCCAATATTTTATGTGCGTAATCCCAAAGGGGTTCCTTTGGAATTGTGCGCTTTCAATGGGGTTCCATTGAAAGCAAATCGTTTGTCTTGGTATGGACATGTAATGAGATGTGTGTGATGAGATGGAGAGTGAGAGAAAGACCAAAGAAAAGATGGAGATGGATGGATGGAGGGATTGGGTGAAGACTGATATAACAGAGAAAGGAGTAAAGGATGCCGTGACGTCTGACAGCCGACCCCAAGTAGAATGGGACAAGGCCAGGAAGATGATGATGAATCCCAAAGGAACCCCAAAGGAACTAAAGCCTAGTCAGTCATACCAATATTGAAATCACAACATTGTAAGAGTAGTTAAGATTGCCAAGACAAATGGCAATCGATTTCAAAGCGTTTCATATTTATAAAACGACCTTTAAGGGGATTGACAAAAGGTTCAGGTTTAGGTCGGTAGCTCATGTCAGTTCTATATAATTTTGACTTTTCCATCATCGTTTTCACTGGTAGAATGACATTTTGTGATCCGACGATATTAAAAAAATAACACTATAGTTGAAATCCGTCATTCATAATTTTCATCCACGTGTATACAAAAACAAACAACTTTTCAAAGAATAACTTGATAATAGCTACGTCAAAATAATAATCACGTTACGTTGTTAGTGACCATTATCGCACTATCGACGTAACTAATTTAAAATACATAGACGTGTATGTAGTTATCTCTTTGTTTACCTGTCTGTATCAAAATATTAAAATGTTCCATCGAATTTATCACCCTTTTAGAGTGCCCACCAATTAAGCAGTAACTCAATTAAGGCAGTAACTGCAATATTAAGCGCAAACAGTCCCGTCTGTGCGTATACATCTGCCTGTTAATTATTATGAGGGGAATAGACGAAGCTATACGCATAATAACTGCAATAGTGTGAGCAGCATTATATTATGCCATTATAATTGAGGCAAGCACAAGGCGTAATGTACGTCGACGCTCAAAACTGTTGCCATAAATTCAGAACAGATGATACACACGCTCGCTGGGGCCTCTAGAACAGTTTGCACATTCAGCATTACAATGATCATCACCTGTCTAGCCTTTTCTAACTATGTAGGTGTCGGCTTCCAGTCTAATTGGATGCAGATGAATACCAGTATTTTACATAGAGCAACTTGCTATCTGACCTCAACAACCCAGTTAGTACTGGGTAAACGCTACCCATTAGTAAGACGTCATCGACGGACCAACCTAGGCAAGCCTGGCTTAACCTGAAGATCGACCCGAGCGGCTGTTATTATTTAGCCACAAGCTCCTCATTTAGCATTTCAATGAAAAGAAGTTACAATCTTAAAACGAAGAATGTAAAAATCGTACAAAATGTCTGCTTACTTAAATGTGACCCAGAAATAACACGTTTTGTTATTTCTTCGTTTGCCTGGAACACTCAAATAGGAATTCTATTCTCATTATCTTAACAGCTACTTTTTGTAAAAACGTATGTAGTTTTCCATATTCGCACCATGTTTTCTACAGATTCTACGAGTAGTCTTAATTTCCTCAACATTTTGCTTCGGTCTGAGAGCCACCCTTAAGACATCGGCATCGAGCTAAGTGCATTGCTATGTCATTAGCTTGAAAACTTCCAAAGGCGAAGAATTAGGGACGGTGTCGTTCGCAAAGAAATTCATAAGTTTCTTTTATGAAACTCTGTCGTATTGCCTTTAAGAGGCGACTTTTGCTAGCAGATTGTGTCTTTTATTACTTATTTTTGTTTAAATGGTAGTTCTTTGTCGTGTTTGCGAGATAGTTCGCTGGGTAATGATGGAGATGGTTTTGCTGAGGGATTTGTGGTAAATAATATCGGTGTGGGAGGAGTTTGTTTTGTACTGTAAACAAAATAATATTATAATTACGTAGATCTCCCTTTTTTTTAACCTTACCCCACACTAGAAATTTCTCCTGTATCGTGTGTGCGTTAACAAAGATTTAATCTCACATACCTACACAAACAGCCAGACCCGGAACAACTATCTGTAGGCCATACAAATATTTGTTTCATGCGGGGATCGAACCCGTGACATGCAGCGCAGCAGTCAATCGCTTGGCTACTGGGCCAGCTGTATCGTCACACAACAACATCTATGTACCATCCACTTCAGGGTCGACTTTCTTTGTAACCGAATGCAGGTCAATCCCAGTATTTCACACGGAGCGACTATGAATGACTTCTAAAACTCAGTTATCTCGTTAGGTCGAGTATCTAGTTTTGCAAGCGACAGAAAGCCACCTTAATATTAATTTTATGAAATTGAGTTTGAAATAATATAAATTTTGGCGTACCTATTCCTGCAGAGCAGAGACTTTACACAAAGGATATTCCATCACAAGTCCAAAGTCAAGATTTAGTCAGCTAAGACCTGGGACTTGGGATGTTCCTATCTTCGTGTGATCCGTTTAGGCCGGTACTTATAGAGAGAACGAGATGAGACCGAGAACGTCAGGTGTTTTGAGGGACTTGCATTTGTCCGTCAGTGTGCGAATTGCCTTTGGGAAATGCTTTACCGTAGCAATCCATGATACAGGAAAGGAGGTTGTACACAATATTGTTACTCACTGTGTTTTTTCTAACCACGATATTCTTCTTCTTTAGAATTGGCACAAGTATACGATAGTTGTTAATAATCACCGTTTTGAGAGAAGTGGTGACAAAACTACACAACATCTACATATTGTGTTTCGATTTGAGCCCATGATCTACGACGCGTAAGCCGTATATTCTTAGCTCTTTGCTAATTTTGAGCAATAACACCATGTCGAAACTGTATGGTAACCGTAGCAATGTGAACAAATATAAACGTTCAAAGTGACGGTTACATTTGAATTTTTACGGTTACAGATGACAAAACGATAACTCTTATTCGTGCATTAGGTAATGGTCACTAATCACGTAGCCCGACGTCGCCTGTGAAAACAGTGGCTATGCTAAACAGGAATTTACATTATCAATGCGTCCACGCATTTGGATGGCTCGTGAATTTGACGGTAGTTGCATTAATTATACCAGCGCTTGTTTTTAATAGTGAAACTTGGTATATCTCTGAACCTGGTAATTAATGGGCTTTTTTAAGGTTATACTAATTATTCTGATATTTTCGTGAAAATGTAACAAGTTTTCATAGACGTCTATGAGAGAAATAAATTAATTTTGTAACAACCCAGCCAACTTAAAACTGTTTACTAATTTTGAGATACGACATAATATTTAGTTTTAAATGAAAAAAAAAGGAATTTTAGGACTAGCAAATTAATGCTTTTCACATGAAAAACTGTTACAACATCTAGTTTAGAAGCAAGGAATAGCACGATAGTTTTTTAGTATCAATATTTTAGTACACAGAATAATTTATCAAGACAGCGAAATATTTGACCACCAACTTTCACAGCCCAAATCTCATGACATGCTGCATTCCTGATTGTAAGCAGATGTCATGTCCTTCATTAAAAGAAACAATGATAGGATATAAATTAAATTAAGTCATTTAATGAACGTCAATTCAAGTAAAAGACAAAGTATATTAACGCTATTCTCCTACCACATTATCCTTGTTCTATTTAAATATGCCATTTAACAGATAACGCTAGAAGTAATGATAGCAGCAGGTTTACGAGCCATAAACCGTGAATGAACGTCAACTGCATCAATCAGGGACGGCCCGGTTTGGGTTTATAGCTTGTTATAGGGATCGATTGATGGTTATTTCAAGATTACATGTAATTTTGAAGTAGGTTATGCATAGTATCCGATGTTTCGAAATAAGATTAAATATCGCTGAAGTATATGAACAAAACAATTTCACCTTTCATGAAAGAAAAGAACAAAACCGAAGCTCATACTTATGAATACAGTTATCACATTTCTGTATCATTATTTTATTCATTATCATCTGTTATGGTATCGTTTTCCTGACTAATTCGGGGTCGACATCCAAACTAACCGGATGCAGTTGAATACCACTATTTTACATGGACGTTGCGTTGGAAGGCCTCCCACTAGGTGGACCAATGACCTGGTGAAGGTTACGGGGATCTGCTGGATGCGAGACGACAGTGACCGGTCAATGTGGCGACATTTGGGGGAGGCCTATATCCAGAAGTGGGCGTCTTTCGGCTGAAATGATGATGATGATTTTACATAGACCGACTGCCTATCTGAACTCCACGATTCATATTATATTATTACCCTTTAAAATTATATTCGTTTTTCTCAACTAAACAAATCTATACCAAGATTTACAGACTACAGCTGTTTGTCACATAAGAAATGTCGGCATCATGCATCTTAGATTCTTTTTTAAATTGTGACATTCAAAAGTCATTCTTACATCCTAATTACAGAGTACAATTTCGTTTCATTGTTCTACACCAATAACAATTTTGTGTTCGGAAATCAAAATTAAGCTTTTACCAGAATTAAATTGGCATAAGAACACATGCCGCGTTTCAACACAAGCTCTACAAGTACTAAGCTCTAAGTGACGGCAAGTTATTTAATTTGTGCTTGAACTTCAAGTCAGCGAGCTCCAGCACTTTGTAACTTCAAGTTGTTATAACGTTAGCTATGTTATTGTAGGCATCGTTTAAATTTGGTATCAACAGTGCTGGTTGATTTACTGATAAAGTTATTTGTTGATGGTAGACTGTGTTTAGGTGGATTCGATGATTGAAAGAGAATTGTCTTTTAAGGCCCTTGCCTTGACTGACAAGTTTCAACCGAATGACAAACTTTATAGATAGACTAATAGACAGGCATACAAGCTTTTATGCACTGTACGATGGTCTAGTGGTCTCAAGCGCCACTACTGGGCATGAGGTCCTGGGTTTAATTCCCTGTGATTGAGTTTTTCTATCAGGATTTTTTAAGTAACCCCCCGGTAACTGGATTTGTTCCCGATTGTTATCATTACCCTAATACCCATGACCTATAACAACTAAAAAAATGTGGGTTTACTACTCGTATTGCTTCTGTCTAAAGCTTCGGGGTAATACTGGCGTTATGTTATGTTATGTGATGAAGAAATATACTGAACCTATTTACTCTCGCGTAAAAAATTCAACATTTAAGAATTACCTTCCGGCTAGCAACCAGCAACCATAAAATTCCCATCATTATCGTGCACAATCTTCAGCAGCTTTATGGAAATCTAGAAAGAAGTTCGGCATATATTGGGTTTTATCGGCGCAGACTAATGGTTCTTACAAAAGGCGCTAATGCGAAATAAATTGTCGACGGGCGTCCCGCCCTGCGTACCGATCAGAGATATATAGTGGCTCGATGCGACAGCTTAGGTGTTAGGGCTGTACTTAGGTCTTTATGGCGTGAGGTTTAGATCTTGAGAGCTGGATTTGTAAGAAAAATAAATAATTGGTTTTCCAGGATAGATTCGAACATTTTTAATGTTTACGGGTGTAGGACAGGGTGTCGTGGCCCAGCTTGGGAGCCCTATGCCCAGCAGCAGCAGTGGACTGAAATGGGCTAAGTTGATCGATTTGACTTTCTACTTCGAATTCGTTTGCTTTAGTCGACTTTATTAACAGGCTAGTAAAGTTTTCTTTTTTATTGTCTGTTGCCAAACAAATGATGTCTTTCCAGACTCTGCCACTTTGCGGAAAGACACTAACGCAATAAAATCCGCACTATCTTTAATAACCCTCTTAAACCCACTCAAAATAAAACTCAAGCACAACAACTTGCGACATCCAGCGACTAAACATCCTGCTCAGATCCACACCGGCTCGCTTTTTACAACCGGAACCGGATACGACTTGAGCCTTCAGGAAACGCTCGCGTGTTTTGTATTTAGGTTAGTGGTACACTGGCAAGTGTGTCCGAATGTCCGGATGTACGGATGTGAGTGTCGTCGTGCTGGTCCTGGGTTCGTGAGCATTTGTTGCAGTAAATGGGAGTGGGAGGTACTTTTAATTTAATTATAGGGTAAATGTTGTTTGGTGAACGGTTGTCTTATTATTTTTGTATAGCTATAATGTCTTTTAGTAGATAGTCATTTTGATATGACGTTCCATTCGCTCCGGAAATAAATTATTGATGAATCCTACCAAATTATATTATTTCTTAAGATATCTATAGCACCTCGGGTCGTGAGACCCCGTCATTTGTACTGCGTTTTAGAAAAACAAAACCACCTCGCAGTGACTCATTAGACACTTTAAATGGAATGAGGCACCAATTAATTCAAATAAAATTATAATACATAATTATAATACGAGTGTCTTCACGACAAAAACTAAAACTAGACACTAAATGAACAAATTAGTAAACCTATCCTTTTAAAGATTACTTTAAGTGTAGTTCAGTTTCACAAACTAAGCGAAGTGTACCAACACCTTAACCGTCACTATCAGATCTCACATTTAGGTGGTCACAAAAAAACTTACGATTGTGTTAGCGTTACTTTTAGCTAGCTTCACTATCGCATTACCATCGCTCAGGCATCGCTGGCAGTGTGTTGTTAGCCGCGATGCTTTTTTGCTTCACTGTCTTTTTGTTTCCTAATTATACGTTGAATAATTTATGTAGGAGAGATTTGAGTTTGATATTTTCTGTTACAGGTGCTCGTAAATGTAACACGTTTTTACTATTCCAATATTACTACAAGGACTAGCTTACAGCCCACTGCTTCGCCCGCGTGAAGTTCGATAATTGTCCAACGGGACCATACTACCGGGATAAAAACCCTAAGTGTTAATCCAGGTTATAAACTATCTGTGTGCTCAATTTCATCCACATCTGTTGAGTAGTTTTTGCGTGAAAGAGTAACAAACATTCATCCATCCATCCAGCCATCCTCACAAACTTTCGCATTTATAATATTATTAGTAGGAGTAGGATACTGTACTCAGTAGTCTTAGCGTGGTTACATACTGGCTTCTTTTCTGTGCTAACTTACTGTAGAACAATATAAATGATCACTTATATGTAGAGTATTTGTTTACTCCAAACTAATTTTAATAATGTTAATGCGAAAATAACTTTGTTTGTCTGTTACCTTTTTATGTTTTCAGCAAAACGGTTTTTGATGTTTAGCCTACGGATAGCCTCGGTGGTCGAGTGGTTGGGAGCGCGCCCGCTGAGAGCGAGGTCCTGGGTTCGATTCCCGGGTCGGGCAAAGTGTTATTGGGATTTTCTATCAGGAATTCCTCAGAAGCAGCCACGGAATATAGATTTGTGCATAGTTGATGGTATTAGGCTCGCCCCGCATTACATGGGACTTAAACATAACTGGTGAAATGTGGATGCACTGTTAGGTACACCCAGAGGTGTAGGCAGACCTAATCCTTGAAGGATTACAGGCGTGATTTTATGTTATGCTATGTCATACGGAATTACGGATAGGTTAGGTTTAGAACATAGGTTACTTTTATCCCTGTGGGATATTTTCCAAACTCCATGCGGGCGAAATCGTAGGCAAAAGCTAATTTGTTATATTTTAGCTCACCATATTTCATCATAATTATGCTTGACAAACTTAACATACAAACGATGTCACGCATTAATATTTTCTAATTCATGAGTAATAATTCTCACAAAGATCTCGATCTATTTCTTACAATATTGCTTAAAAATGAACCCAATATCCATACACTTCAAGACCCACATTGGACTCCGTAACTAAAAGCAACTCTTCAACACCTACCTACCTACCCACACCACAACACACCTACCTATAGCTACCCGACACGGGTTCGCACTTACGACGGGCGACGAGCACTGTCACCTGTAACCTATATGCTGGTGATCGATTGGAGGCAAGTTTTGAGGTAAACCTTACTTCGTCTAGGTTTGGAGGTAGCTGGGTAGCCTGTACCTGAAGTAAAGGGGCTCATTGAACAACTGTTTTGTACTCATGAATTCAGAGCAGCTGATGACTGTACATACATAGATGTAATCCACCTACAACGTACCTACTGCTTGGATACATCTGTGAGAGGGACTGAGTTATAATTCATGTTCTCCTGCACTATTTTGAGCCTAGTTCACCATTGTGATGAAATAGTTTGCAAAGTAAGAAGTAATATCAGTTCAGTTTATCACTGTGTGCATTCACAAGGAATGCTTGTTTGTAATTAGTTACAATGTTAGTATCGATTAAGTTAGGATTTATTAGGCGCTAAGGCGCAATTGTCGTACGAGTCATACTATAATGGTAGAAGACGTAAGTACTGGACTACCATTGCGCACCAAGCTGATGACTCTCTCTCATTTAAAAATATCGATAAACAAAAGCTGAAACATAACTGGCAAAATGCGAGCGTACCATAATAGGTACCTACATCTGCGTCTTACCGTTTGGGGATACCAGCCGTGATGTTATATTATTTGCCTCTCCACCAAACTTTCCTCTCCACGCCCTAATTATGCACAGATTAAGTAACAGATATGCAAATACCCTCATTCGGCGGAAGGGTAGGCAGAGAGCTCATCAATCAATTAGAGCAAGTAGCGTTTTATTACAATTCTGTCGCTGACGGCTGTGACGTATGGGACACGATATGCCAGGATAGGCGAGATAAAGGGTTTGTGCGGTTAGCAGAGATTTTAGTGGCATTCATAGAAATCTTCTGATGATAATTTCATAATGAGTTACATAAAAGGACCGCAGCAAGTAGCGTTTTGTAGTTCTGCTTACCACCCTGAGAAAAAGGCGTAAGTTTAGTATTGTTAGTTACCGCAGACATAACTTATATTATAGTTTGTAGACAGGTAATAAGTTTAACTTGCTCAGCTAATCACTACTGGCAATTTGTAAGATATCCGATATAATTTATAAAATTTATGTAGTAAGATAAAATTTGCAAGTATGTTAAAAGTCATTTCTTTAATCACTTTCATAATACAATTCTAATGTTGATTTTATTTTGTTTCAGGTATGTTTGTGAAATGATTGGTGTCGGTCTGCACAAAATAGGTGAATTATTTCTGAGGTATTTCTGTTAACCCATTATCAGCTACTAGGATTCATAAGTGAGCAGCAAGTAAAATCAGTAAGAAGTGCAACGGGTAAGAATAGAACTCACGATCTGTCGTTCACCATTCATCACATTAAACATTGGGATAGACTAAAATAGCCAGGATTGATATCCAATAACAAAGAAGCTCATTTTCCTCCAAAATACCTCATAACATGAACTTAATTTAAACACAACTAATTACCTCATAACATCACAGAGCCGATATCTTTAGGGCCATAAATTCGGTTCATAATAAACTTAATTATGAAAGATAACGTCAGTATGAGACGTCTTTACTGGCCTCCTTGTAATAAAGTATTAATTAATCTTCGATGGACGATAAACTGGGAGGGATGTGATAATATTGGGTCAGGGAAGTACCAGTTCTGGGTTTGAAGAAAGTTTAATACACATAATTTTCTTTTACAAAATAAGGAGGTGACTAAAAGTGCGTTAAGATATCGATTGTGCATATGATTCCCGTACGGGACATTTGCACGACCTGTTTACATGATTATGTCCACAGTTAGAAAAGTTCGTCGACCTTCAACAAAACAAGAGAATTCTGTGTGAGAACTTATAACACGTTTGCAACAAACATGCCTCTGGTATTTAAAACTGGTGGCGCTAGCCTTTTAACATCACAGGGGCCGTCCGCTTGTTCTCTGCTCTTTGGCTTAAAATGTACCATTGCTTTAAGCATCCCAATTGCGTAATATGCTTTTCTATCGCATTCCGAAGAATTTTGATTTTTTGGTAAGAATGAAAATGAAATTTTCGTAATTGAAAAATGTAACTGTTCGATAGCGTATAAAACGCAATTAATGTTGATGACTTGTCAAATTAAAAAGCATTGGGAATACGCGTGAGTTACGCAATTGCCCTGCAGGTTTAGCAGAGTAATTTTTTTTCCATTGTTAATAGCATCGTCTTCCCATTTATACTTTACTCTTCATCAATTATTTCACCTCACACACCACTAATTCCCATCCGTCTTCAAAACACCGCAGCCAGCTAAGTCGAGTACAAGCATGCATTACCGAGTGTGTCGCCGTAACAACTGTAGTGACGTAAACGAGCTAAGTTCCAATGTTGGCTTACTGCTACTTGCATACATGAAATTGCCCAGTTTACAATTTAGCTTTGGGGGAAACATAGGGAGTTTTGTTAGGTAAGGGACAGGAATGTCTGTAGTTGTAACTATATACAGAGGACAAGAAAATATCTTAGTATTAGATCTAGGACAATACAGTAGTTGGACGCTTTAAAGTCTGAATACCAGCCTTTTGGCGTGGTGTTACTGAGTAACTAGGGTGAGGAGGCTGACCTCCTCACCCTCCTTACCTCACACATGGAGCGACTACCTGTCTGAACTGGTGGTCGCTCCATGTGTCGCTGTTGTACAACTGCATCCGGACTGCAACCTCACCCCAACGAAGATTTAAGATTTGTTGGCAGCCGTTTGTGGTGGACGCCACACAACGTGTTTATGTTACTTTATCTGACTGGTTTTAACAAACTCGAAAAAATCCTTTTTTTTACTACTCCTTAACTATATTCTTTAGTCCGGTACCACAGTTTTTCTTCTCCACTAGCGTCCCCGCTCCACATCCCGTCAACCGTATGTTTCCTCCCCACGACATGCTCATATTGACGTACGTTAACTAGCGGGTTCTCGTGTGTTTCCAAGAAAATTAACAAACTTTCACCACTCGGGGGAGTGGTGAAACCGACTTTTTAAACATGTTCACACATGTTCTTTTAAACTGTTTGATATGTGCACGGAGGTTGGGAGCAAATTAAAATGTGAGTTTATAGACTGACATGGGGGGAGAAAATAGCCAGATTTTTTTAAAGACTAAATGTAAAGATTCGTCAAGTTTTTGTACATAATTATGATACTGTCTACATAGTATTGCATTAAAAAAAATCCGACAAATCCGAATGAAATAAACATAAAGCAATTATTTAAATTAAACGTTACATCCGCTTTCGAATAGCCAAAAAGTCGATCAGGACAAAAAGATAAGCTAAGTATCTATTAAAAAGCGTTTAAATGTTAATGGAGAAGAATAGAGAAGACCAGGCAAGAGCCAGACCATCTTTAATCAATAATAATTGTTTTCACTGTTAACAGAATAAAATACTTACTTCAACAAATTACCACCCATTCATTCATTCACAAAACCCAAACCAAAGATCAATTAATCCAATTACAGCAGTTCGACTATCAATGAACACGACGTCCTACAACCAATTAGAAGTAGAAGTGCATATCCGACACTTATCCGACACTTATGTCGGTAGTTCTGCAAGTGCCGAGTCAGATCGCGGTCAGACTAACGAGCGTCTAAAGTTCAGACAGCAGAACTGTAACTGAGAATGTATGACGCGTATATGTGTGATTGTGTGTGTGGATGTTATTTCAGCGTCTTGTTCTTGGTGCTAGTGTGTTTGAAATTAGTTATATGGTTGGGAATGTTAACACTGAGATGGTATTTTTTGAAAAGAATGAAACTTCATTTCAGTCACTTCGAGTGAATGAAAACAAGGGATACTACTAGTAGGTAATTATAGGATCAGGCAGAAAAAAGAACGGGCTCTTTTTCAAAAGTTAAGTTTGCTAAAATTGTCTTAAAATTAGTTTAGAAGAAAACACTGCAAAAAGACTGAAATAGATCCATGTAACTGATCAAAAAGCTAGGCATTGGGACTTCTCTAACCCAAAGGAGGTAAAAAGCTAAGGTTATCTTTTAGTTACTCGTGAATTAAATGATTAATCATTTCCCGTCAAAGAAATCACAAATCAAACCACCAATTTAAGTCATAAGTTCACAACCTTTTAACAAACACGTCAACAAAATCTCATTAAACTGACATTACTCGTTGAGTCGCAAAGCCTCCAAGTTTCCCTCGCCTGGAAAGCGTCTGCCCACTAAATCTTACTTCGGCTACTCTCGGATACTTTCGGACATCTTCGGGTACTGGGATCAAGAAGTTCTGTGACGTCAACTTTATAAGTCGACATTGGAATTTTGATGCTTTAGTTTTCACGGTTAATGTGTTTTATCTAGTTGTTGAACAGATAAGGGGAATAGTTTCAAAAGTAGTTTTGGAGACTAAAATATGTTTTTGATAACACTAAGTGACGCCTAAATAAATAACATACATTCACACACCACATCACGCCTGTAATCACAGGTTAGGCAGAGATGTACCCAATAGTTCATTCATATTTCGCCGGTATGTTTTTTAAGTCGCTTTTTTAAGTCGCCTCCTATTGCCATCAACCAAACACAAAGCCAAAGTTTGATGGAAAAATCCAATAACACTTTTCCTGACCCGGGAATCGAACCCAGGACCTCATGCTCAGCAGTCGCGCTTGCGACCACTAAACCAACGAGGCCTAAATAAATAAATGGCTAAATATTATTTCACGGTTGGAATGTCAACTGACGGTACTGAACAGAACGTTAGTAATCCAACATTGCGCTTTTATTTAGTTGTTGCTTAGTGTTAGTGAATTTAAGGAAAGACATTAGCCAGCAGAAAAATTAATAAAATATCCTGAATTAGACTATAATCATCTCTTCATCTTATCAGAAAGTGATGAAACAGGCCGCTAACATCTGTGTTGTCGAGTTTATGAGCTCTATTAACTACTTCGGTTTCACATTACCCATCTCACATAGAACATTATTTATGTTTTAGTACCGAAACTTTTAACTACGGTTGCGACTAGTTTACAATCTATATAATATAGTTAGGTGCCTAACTTAATTATATAGATTGTATGAAATAAACTTTGAAAACATACAAACTATCATTAAATTCAAAACTAGTTGAAACAAATTTGTTTCAATAAAACAATATTCAAAGACAGAAAAACTACTGACACAATTCCCTCCCCATCAATTGCGCAATCTTCGCAAACGAAACAAAAAATACTTCAAATAACACTTCAGAATCTTAGGCCTTGATCACACGGATGATTATTTATTTCCCTTTTGGTGTCTGAAGAGTATACTTTAGAATAAGTTTCCAGATTTAGAGATGGCTCTGCTTTGGAGTGTAAATGTTGTGTTGTTCCACTAACAATTGGACCCTTAATATCGTACCCTAGTGTCCTGTTGTCTGCACGTTCGATATAAGAACCGATTGAAGCTAGTGAACACATTGCACTTGTAGCCGAATTCTGGGCCGACTAAATTTAGATTACAATAAAGAAAAAGAAGGAGCACCAAGAGTTTAAAAATCTAGTGAGCCATAATAAGCCGTCACGTTAAAAATTCGCCCGTGCGAACGAAGGCTTACAAAACACTTTTTGCCATATTCTGAACTGGAGCGACTTTCTCGTTACCAACTCGCCTCGTCCCAAACGGTACTGACTCGATTTGTCCCATTCCCAATCGAATGGTACGAGAAATATTTTAAAAGGCGCATTAAATCTAACTGGAGGAAGCGCTGGGACGCTTGAGCGCTCGAAGTTTACTCTTAGATACGTCGAGAGGTTCTTTTTCTCATTAATTATATGAGGAGGAGGCTTGAGATATTATTGTTGTAAATGCTCAGGGACGTGTAAACGGCTGGAGACTGGCGAAGTGGGGTTCTGGGACCAAATTATTATAAAATTTTTGATTTGGTTGGTAAATAAGGGCATAATAAGATTTTGGTGATGATGTCGGGAATCTCGGTTAGTATATGTCTTTGTTGGAAGACTGTGTCAATGAGCGTGTTTTTATGAATAAGTATGCTTCATGAGACCTACAGTCAAATTAAAATTATGGTTTATTTTGTAAAGATTTGTTTTGATTCAACATAATGAACACGATAACATATACAAGAGGCTGATTTTCAAAACTTATACTACGAGATATTACACTTTTAGCGTTAGTTTTTTAGGGTTCCTCAGTTTTTTTAATCGACTTACAATTTAAAGTCAACACCAAAGTACTTCTAAAACGGAACATAAGTTTCATCTAAGTTTTTTTTTTTTAAATAATCAAGAAACTCCTTATACCCCCCTCACATGAACATACTGCCAACCCGCATTATTAGGAATTGGCGTCTGAAACTGAAACTTCACTAACAAGCGCCTTTTTGTCGGTGACAGGCGCAACGTCGCAAAGAAGCTGCGGCTTTAATGTGGAGACAGGCATACCTGGACCGCTACCTATACATATAATATTAATGGCCAAAGTTGCATTTAAATATTCTTTTAATAAATGCTATTAATACCTGCCAATGATGTTTAGGATAGTTAGTTTTTGACACTTTTATACAAGTTAATGTACGAGGGGCGTTTTGGAGGACAGTCTCTTGTAAATTTTGACGTTCTAAGAGTAATGAATTTGAAAACTACATCGCAGGCAAGTTCTATTCTGTTAAATAGTTATTGATTAAAAAGCCCTTTGCGTAGGTACCCGACGGCGTTTCCCATCGGAAAAAAAAGTAAATAGAAGTTTAGGCTGTACGTTGTCTGGCAGTTAGTGAATGATTTTTTTTAAGGTATAAGACAAAATCTATCAGTAAAGAACGAATCTAGTTTTTCTGAATAGCCATCGGAGTTATAGAAGACAGCAAAAGATTTCATAAAAAATCATTTCAACAGCCATTACATAAATGTTCTGATTCTATTGACTCTCAAATACACACATCAACCATAGTAAATAAGCAGACCATTCAACTGAGTGAAAAGGATTGTAATGCAAATAGTTTTACGGTTTATTTCCTCCGTAAACTTAACTTTTTGCCGACGTTTTGAGCACTTGTTCACGTCGCTGGGGATTCCAAACTATTGTGTGAAAGGGTTATTCATGGAAACTTTGAGGCTTACAAACAATTTAAGCAACAATTGTGTTCTTTCAAAATATGTGTAAAAGCTGCATGGGGATTTAAGATCAATCTCAAAAAAACGAAATCTTTCCGAATAAGGTTCGAGAATTCGGTTTTTCTTTTTGTCAAATCAACAAATGTGTAACAAAGGAATAAAATAGAGACATTACTTCCATTTTTAACCGACTTCCAAAAGGAGGACGTTATCAATTCGTCTGTTTTTTTTTTTGTGTTTATGTTCAGCGATTTCTTCGCCAATTGTGAACCGATTTTGATGATTCTTTTTTGTTTGGAGGAATATTATTCCGCGCTATTTAAGTTTGGTGAAGATCTGATGCTGATCTTCGGAGATATCAATGGAACTCTTCAATAATAGACAGCAAATCTGTCGTGATTGCTGCAATCGCTTGGATGTTTATTGTTTACACAACACTATAACATAACATCACGCCTGTATGCTCTTAGGGGTTGCGCAGATGTGTACAGTGCATCCACATTTTGACAGTTAGGTATGTTAAGTTCAATTTTATTTGGGATAAACCTATTACCATGGCATGTATTGTTAACGGTTCACTAATGTTTCACCAAAACTCCTTTGACAATTTTTAACCGAGTTCAAAAAAAGGAGGCGGTTCTGTGTTCGATTGTATGTATTTTTAATGTACATAATTATGTTCACCGATTTCTCCGCCAATTGTCGACCGATTTTAAAAATTCTTTTTTATTCGAAAGCCCCTGAAGCTCCTGAGGTGGTCCCATTGTCATCAAGTCAGAATCGGATGATCGGATCCCAGGGAAATCGAGAGCCACCCTCAAATTTTATATGCACATACAATGTTTTTCATGTATGTACTTTCTTGCGCAATTCAGATATTTGTGCCTTGTAATCATCATCTTATGTTGCTGAGCTGATGATGGAAAGTATAAGTCAGGATCTGATGATGAGATTTCAGGAAAATTAAGGGCAACAATCAAATTTTATAGGCATTGTTTGAAACAGTATACTTCCGATGTCGTTCCATGGTCATCAGGTCAGGATCTGCTATTGGGATCCTGGAGAAATCAAGGGAATTCTGCAACTTGTATAGGCACACATACTCGTAGGCATTACGCCTGGTAATCATCATTGTATGTAAGTTTAGCGATATCTTCGAAAATTGAGAACCGATTTCAATGATTTCTTTTTTATTTGAGAGAATAATATTCGGCGGCGCTGGTCCCGTTTAAATTTGGTGAAGATCTGATGCAAATGTTCGGAGATATACAATGGAACTCTTCAATAATAGACAGCAAATCTGCCGTGATTGTTGCAATCGCTTAGATGTTTATTACACCCTGTAGTTATTAAATAAAAGTCACATAAAAACTGCTTAAATAAATAAACAAAAGCACAATAAACTTAAAGAACGCAGTAACCAACAATATTTATTTAAGCCGTAACACATGGACCAGTGGTAGCGGTAATAAGGACATATAAAACTTAGCGATACCACAAACTGGCACAAACTCGCATCGCATTGTGCGCGGTACTGTGTGCTCACCCACAGCACTGCACTGTTCTTTAATTCACTTACTTGTTCTTACGTAACAAGTATGTGGTTTGGAAGATGCATAATTTATTATATTTGTTTTGTAGTTTGCATTTTACTTCATTTAGTTTTGCGCCGGCTTGAGCTACTTGATATTAAAGTAATGCAGTTGAAAAGAGCAAATATATTTTATAATACGGCAGTCTGCTTTAACCACCTACACATTCCGGATCAGGATTTTATTGACGTTAGTGAGAGGTGTTCAAGTAGCAACATAATGGTCGGAGAGTCATCAATCGATGCGAAAAGAAGAAGATCAATGAATTGATACAATTATTATGTGTAAACATTAATGTTTGAGCAAACAAAACAACTCCTTACATCAACAACCTCATAAATAAAATAACCACTAAATAAATTACAATAAACTATATAATTCTCACGACATTGAGCGGCGATGCATATAACCATACCCACTTGAACTCCCCCTTAAGTGAACCACCGTGAAATAGGACCCCGTTCCCTAGCCGCTCGTAATGTAAAATATATTTTTACCAAAATATCAGTTCTGAAAACCGAATAAAGGATATGCAAATAAGCAGATGCGCTATGCTAATCTGACTAGCGGGGGATGAATGGGCTGCAGTTCAAAAGAAGCACTCCATGCCTTTTTAGATATGCCTGCCTTGAGGGTTGTATAGATATAATATCTTTAGGGGTACGTCTTTGAGAATGTCTTTCGTTGGCTTGAGTGGTCGGTAGCAGAGTCTTATTAACCGTAAAGGAATGTATTCTTCGCTTTAAATTGTAATGAAATGATAAAAGATAAGGCTTTCTGACTATGACTATGAATAATAATGCTTAATGTTGCATCTATACCCGACATTTCATTAATTACTACTGAGATTATGACTAGACTGACTTTTACATAACAGTCATTCCATGGTTCCTTGTAAAAGCTTTCAAGTAAGGTATATATAATTTCAATACAATTCTTGTTGAAAATACAATTATACACAATTACATAAATTACAAAGTTTGTAACAACAAAAAAAAGACAGCTTATGTGCCAAGCAAGCTCACGTATGAACTTATGTGCCAAGCAAGCTCACGTATGTACTTGTTGGGCTAACTTTGCTGACAAATAAACTGATAACTCTAAAAATACAAAGAAAAAATATTTCGATCCTTCCTTTTATCGTCCTTTTACTTCCCCTCGAATCCACGTCCAAAAGTTTACCAATCACTTGTCAGAACTACCGACAATTTAAAAAGCGCATCGTCAATCCGAACACAGTGGTCCCCAATACGTTGAACATGCAAATACATGCAGTGCACATTTGCATGTGAATCCTGCACTTTTCGCACGCCTCATCGCGAAACACGAGGCACTCCTCATTGGACAGACAGACCGTTATGGGGATTGAGATGAGATGGATGGTATACGTGGTTTCCCAGTGATGATGTTGATGGTATAGGTGAGAAAACCTTTTATGGAAATAAAAAGTCAGCTTGTCAATAGGACGCGATATAACACCGACCTACTTATTTACAAACGACTACAGTAGTTGTGTATACATATGTATGTAATAGACTCACCCTCTGTTACATATAACTTAAATATAACTGGTGAAATGTAAGCGGTATGTGTACACCTCTGCCTAACACTTCGGAAAAGTAAGCATCATGTACAATTACAATTTTTTAGTCGTCGTGTGTTAATAAAGTTTTATTATTTTAAAAGCATAAAATAATTTCGACTTTGAGGTTAACATTATTGCTTACGCTAAGAGCAGGTTAGGTAGGCTATTTGAAGAACTAGCTTCGGTCAATAATGTTCCCACTGCTGGGACACAGGTCTCGTCTTTATGAGAGGGAATGGGCTATATTTCACCACACTGGCCCAGTGTGAGTTGGTAGATAAGGGCTAAGCTAACTAAAAATAATTGTAAGATTTGTTTAACACGTAAAGGTTTAATGCCAAGCAAATTTGGTGACTCTGGCCATCACAGTCACCCATCCCATATTCAAATACAATTACTTTCCACCGCACTGCAGTACAGCACACAGTGTCAATCTGAAACGAGCAAAGTTAACAATTTCTAGCAAAATCTATCTATCGGTCGCAAACTGCACTAACTGCATACAAAACCTGGAAAAACCAATTTGTCGCTCACAAAGAGACGGCTTGTGTGTAGGGAGGATTTTGCGAAATATTTGTGAAATACTGAGAACCACGTAACTATCGGGACGTGGAGTAGAGCGTGTTTTTCGGACTTGAGACCGCGTTCTAAGATGTGTGTAATACCTGGATTTGTTCTTGAAGACTTTTTTTTCGCAACGTGGGTCAGGATAGAGATTGCTATAGTAGTTGTACCATTATTGGTTCACTAACAACCAAGTTAGAAACCGTAGCAGCATGTAAAGGGAAACACTGTCTAGAAATCTTAAAACCTTAAAGCATTAGAAGCCAGGCATAGCCCACCGCTCCTTTTAGATGTATTTGATTTATGACAATATACCTAGGCGACGTAAAAAGGATACCTATGTATTGCCCTTAATTTTACCAAGCTATCTTTTGCAGGGTTAATAAGACGTGATGCCGTAAAGTCAAGTTACACATGACAGGGGGAGGGAAATCATAAATCTATTTAGCTGGTAAACATTCCACGGTTAGCTCAACGGCTGTTTACTTTAGTAACCTTCTAAGCTGTGTTAGTAATTCCAGCTATTAGCCAAAAATTACGGTTGGACAAAACGTTTTGTTACACCTCTCGTTATACTAAACAACGGTTAAATTAGTAATTAGCTTGAAAATCACGTACGGTGTGTCCCGTCACGCAAAAATATGCGCACATTTGGTAATATTACCTACATCCCTAATATCTGATTTTGTGATCCCTGATCTTTGAACGATGATTAGGGTTTCGATCGAAGTTTAGCCAACAAACAACGATTTAAATAAAATTATTACTGTAATTTGTACAATATATTATTGCAAAATAAGCTTAGAAGTCAATTATTGGGTATTGATAAAATCTTTCTCAATTCGACCAACAAAAAAGTTAATTTCACGATCGAATAGCAACCCCGCTACGACTGCGTAGCACTTCCTACGCCGTAGTGATTTCGTAGCCGCGTAGCTCAATTAAAGTATTGGATGACGTATATTTTATGGATACATATACAACGACAATCATAAACCGTATATAGAAAATACTTGTAAACTTCATATCCTTCCTCTCCTTTCATCTAAAAACTCGACTCCTTTTATTAAACGCCATTATCATGTCACGTAGGAACTATACGTTAAGCGCCCTCTGCCGGCCAGCTTTATAAATAAGGGTGACCAGAGGAAAATTATATGGTGGGCGTGCTGCCCGGCTCTTTGTTCTGTGAATATTAATATTAGAGTTATGTGGGTAGGAATAGAATTGTTTTATTGTCTCTGGAAGTGTGGCAGAAGGAAAATTGAAAATAATCTTTGGTTACCAGAAGCCTAAAACGCTGCTATTCTTGTGGTTACTAGGCCAACTAATCTTAAAGGAATCATTGACCCAAAAAGGTAATAGGTTAATACTTACTTTTAACATTCTATTAAACTACTCATTGGAAGAAGTGAAGTGAAGATGAATGATAAAACTTGTTGGAAAGTACAAGTTCAAGTCTCATAGATTCAAGAAATTAAGTTTTAAAGACCGTTAGCTACCTTCCAAGTATATCAGCAGCGTATTAACTAGCTTTCTTTTCAATTTTGCATTTTATTTAGGTTTCATGAAAATCGCACAGTTCTGAAGAATATTTATTTATTTATTAAAACTTTATACACAAGAACTGCACAATGGCGGACTTAATGCCATAGGCATTTTCTACCAGTCTAAAACAGAACACAGTACACACACAGTATATTGTGTTAACAGTATGTTGTGAACATGTTCTTCAACTTATCTTTTATATTTGAACAATTGTTTGAAAAACTTGTGACCGATTTTGCTAACTGAACCAGATAAGGTTCTGGTTCAGTTAGCAAAATTGGTTACAAGTCTATCAGAGTACCAAATACCCAATACCCAAGCATTAATAGAAGCCTCAACTGCTCCTAAAAAGTTGAAGAAAAAGATCGTAAGGAATCCACCATGTCTAAGATCCAAATATTTGAAGAAATGTGACATCCACCAAACCCACCTGTTGGTATATAGCCAGAAAAGTGGCCTGTGTCCCAGCAATGGGAATATTATTATTGTTTTTGTAATGTAAACCCATACCTCAAAACTTTCTGAAACACCTCTTAAACGGAGCCCTGAACTTACATAATTATTATAATTTAAAGCGCGCATTAAATTGGGCATTTTAATGAATTCCGTGGTGTGGAGCTAAGCGGCTCTGTTTATGTAAAGTATGGGAAGCAAGGATTATGGAAATTATTTCTATGTATCGTTTATTGTTTTAGTATGTGACGGGTGTTTCTTGTGTGGGTACAACTAGTCGTCTTATTAAGACTTGTTGATTATTTGATTGTCTAGAAGTTTAAGGACTATTGTTTTATCAGGTCGAGTTACACATTTCAAAGGTACCTATAACCTGTGCTTATTAAACTTTAGTACATCCTTTCCGAGCAGTATTAACGTAATTTTTGATGGGCTGTGTCTTAATCTACGAAAGTACTTGTAAAGTACTGAGTTACATGAAAATATTGCAAGAATCCTCAGGAATTGTATAATCAAACTGTGACACTATGATTTTCACTATTAATTTGTGGTTAAATATCAATATTTCTGTTTCACATTGAATTAACCTTGATAAATAAAAAGATTCTAGCTTAACATTTCAAATAAAATTAAATAAGCCAGGATAACGTTACCTTAGCATATTTTCGCAATTTCCCTAGTTTAGGTAATTTCCTCCACTTCCCATGTAACATAGGTTGTGGTTTCCAAAACATATTTCTGTCCCACATTATTATTCATTTTCCAAAGTTCAAGCAAACGCAAACAACTATAATATTTCTTAAATAAATCATCGTGAACTTGCAATAACACAATAAACTTGTGGTAAAGTTCCGACATGGCGAACAAATTACATCGGGCTTGTACTCGTGCAAGTTACATACATTGTACCTGCGAACTGCGTGTGAACCGTGTAATACCTAGAACTAATATCATAAACAGAAAAGTTTGGATCTGTCTGAAAAATGGCGTTAGTGGAGGCGAAGTGTGTGTCCGGGAAAATTACATACATGGAGTAGCTTTTTCCTCATAGTAGTATGGTGCGAATACTTGGATACCCTTTATACGTGACAAATTGCAAGCTCAAAGGGTTTTTTTAGTAGATTGCCTAATAGTTTTCAAAACTCCAGACTTGTTTTGTTGTTTCATTATTTTCAGTGGGTCTTGGGGATTTGCAAAACAAACAGAGGCCTATACCCCGCAGCTCGGAGTGGGTAAAGTCATGCCATGGATGAGGCTGATGACACGTCTGAAAACTGTAAACTTAAACAAGCGACACCTAAAGGGTGGTAATTTTCAGCGGGGCAGTAACGGGAACTACCTTAACCGTCGTAACTACACGAAAATGGTTTCAGGAGACTATATATTATTTATAATAATATATATATTGTACTAGAAACGGGATATTTACCATGTTTACTGTTTTCTATGAGTTATCGATATTTCGGTGCTGGTTGCAAGCACCATGATCACGGTTTTATAATTTTCGTCGTGAAATTTTGATCCACATTCACAGATTTTCAAAAAAAATTACAGTGTCAAACATTTTTTTGTGTATAATTTTCGTACAAAATGTATAAGAAAAGTGTTTTTGCAAATTCTGACCTTTTTTAGTACTCCAACCTGGGTTGGTCCCATAGAAGAATTGAATTGAATTGATCAGTGTTAGAAACAGGAGCGATAGGCATCAAAAAAAGAAAATTAGTAAAATGGCCATTCTCTTGGGCACTAATATTTTTTGAAAATCTGTGCAAGCGGATCAACATTTAACAAAAAATGTAGTATAGTTATCTAATACCATTTTCGTGTAGCTGCAACGGTTAAGATAGTTCGCCTTATAGCCCCGCTGAAAGTTTCCACCCTGTATAAAATCAGTGCCTTTGTCTACTTATAAAAATCTTCACTATGCAAAATAAGTACTACATAAAACGCTTTTCTCCGTATAAAGTATGATTGTGTTTCTATTCCCATGCTACATGCTATACAGAACTGTTGATTCTGCCGCCATGACGCTCGCAACTTTGACAGTACACTACACTTACACTTATGGAATAAATCACCTCTCGTTCCGGGAAATTGCTGACTTGTGCTTGAACGATGCGGCGCTGTAGGGATGGGAGTTGTCGATAGTTGCTCGATAGTTCAAGTTGTCTTCTTTGTTTGAGCTTTTTCTAGTTTTTATAAGTGGTCTGGGTTTTCTTCTTGCTAGTTGAATAGTATTTAATTTTGATGTGTAATCCATTCGATGACGGATTATAGTGTTTATAAATGTACAATGAAAAGACAATGATAAATATGTTATTATGTGCTAGAAAAGATTTGTATTTTTGGACTTTTATTCAATACTTTCTAGATTTTAATGGATTATCAATATGAAAGAATGGACAACTGAATACTTAAGATTTCAATCAATCAATCATTTATTTTGTTAAACATAGGTATGGGTACAGATCGTATATTGTACAAAATATGTTCACTATGTTTTGCCAATATATGGCGTACAAAATGGTGGATAAAATTAACATAAACATGCAATTACAATTAAGGTGGCATGTCAATAGATGACAAAAATAAAAATTCAATTTACAATACGTATTTCTATTAAAACTAACGGGATATTTACCATGTTTACTGTTTGTTATGAGTTCCCGATATTTCGGCGCTGTTGCAAGCACCATGATCACGGATAAACTGAAGTTAAGTGTGTTAACTGTTGTTAGTGACCATGATAGTTTAAAATCTTATATTACAATACGTATGTCAGTTAGATAAACATGTCATTACAATAATTTTTGATAAATAGAAACATTCATACTTAGTTATTAAATAAAATCATAAAGTGTTTAATTGGCAAGTCGGAATCGTCATACCTCTGTTTATCAGTAGTAAATTCAGTGATGGAGTAGTAACATCTATCTAAAAGAAAATTAAACAAAGATCTCTTAAAGGATCCCAGACAATCTTTATTTCTAATAGCTGCTGGTATACTATTATATATTTTTGGGGCCATGCCTAGGACACTTTTGCTGAAAAATGCAGTTTTATGAGAGGTAACATAAATGGTATCTTGATAACGGCGAGAGCGCAGTTTTTCAAATAAATGCAAGCTACAACGAACAAACACTGGGAGTGTTTGTTCGTTGTAACTTGCATTTATTTCATATATATATACATAGACGGTAGAGTGAGCAAACTAAGTTCCTTAAACAATGGTTTACAACTATCAGACGATTGTAATTTGGTAAACAATCGCAAGCATTTCTTCTGAGCTTTAAAGGCAATGTCTCTGGCAGTGGAGTTGCCCCAGAAAATGATTGCGAACCTAATGCTAGAAGCCACATAAGTATTATAAGCTATTTGTACTGTAATGCGGTTAACCGTTTTTGTCAGTTTGTACAGAGCATACGCAAATTGACTAAGCTTCTTTGACAAAGCGTCGATATGTTGTTTCCAAGTCAGATGACTATCTATGTAAAGGCCTAGAAATTTTGTGATATCACTTTCAGAGATTGCTACGTTACCATATTTTATATTCAGTTCATTCCTTCAGTCAGTTCACTTCAGTTCAGTCATTTATTATTGTGATCATTGTATATGAGTTTTGTGCCACAGATGTTAAAAGTGTACGTGTGGTAAATATTTAGCTGTTAAGTAGATCTAGAAAACAATATTAAATGGGAATACCACAAAGGTAAAGATTTTATTCTTCTAGTGCTCGTGTTGATGACTCATAATTTGTTCAACCAATACGTAGCGACTTTTTTTAAATCAAAATCAAAATATTTTATTTCACATAGGCCTCGATGGGCACTTATAAAACGTCGACAAAAAGGTGCACTTACATTACGCAAAACAAAAATGAGAGTTTAAAGCGGAAGCCACTTAAAAGGTTTTTTAAATCTTGTAGTGATGATGATTAATTAATCATTTTTTTAAACTTTCTCCTTAAATTTATACCCCTAAACATTAAAATCACCTACCTACAAAGTTCTATCGATACCATCCCCTCACTACGACACTCCCGCTGCGTCATGTAATTTCCGCGGAGCGCCATACGAAGGCGGACGAATGCGTTGTCAAACTCGCTACGTTAACTGGAGATTAGACAAAACTGCACTGTGCAACCGAACTGTGATGAATGTTATGAGTTAGATGCGAGTTACTTGTTCGTGGCGTTGTTGCTTTGTTTCGTGAGGGAGATGGATTTATTTATATGGTTTGAGAGACGTTTCTTTGTAAAATAGTTTTTTTTTTAAATAAAATAGTGAGCTAAATTGGTTCTTCGTCTTGAGGTAAAGAAAACACCCATTGTAATTTAGACGGATAAAACTAAAACTGTCGTTATATTCATTCCAGAAGCTTTGCCGAGTAAGTCATTGATTCGCCTTACATTGTGCTGGCGAGCAGGTTACTACAACAGTCTCACGTTTAAAAAAGTAACAAAGTGAAGATCATGCTTCTATCACATGTTCGGGTCAGCATAATTCAGCAGAGCCGGGCTGAAAAATTACAGATCTTTCGTCGCGTGTTTGTCATTACAGTTACGAGCAATAAGCGTAATTATATTATTATTTTCATTATCATTACGACATTTCCTATAGGCGAGCATTCCCAGCAGTGGGAACATTATTGGTTACGCTGCTTTCATTCTCATTAATACGATGTTAAAATGTCTGTCTCAAAAAGTAAATACGTACTAGAGTCAAAACCACACATTCGTAAGTTAGTTTGCACGTATCGTCTATTACATTATTGTTATACAGCCAGCTCAGTACAGATTCCCTTACAAAGAGCAAGTATTGTGTGAGTGCGAACATTTCATCGTAATCACACGCTGAAGTTGAAGTTTAGGCAACTTCGTGATGAAATGTGCACCGCGTTAGTTTGGGGTTCTACTAATATGATAACAGCAAAATTTTGCTGTATTTTGTGCTAATTGAAAAGTTTGTGCCAAAATAAGTATGATTTCATGTCACGTGTGCTAAAATTACAAGGTTTTTGTTTTAGATTTAGGTACCTGTGAAAATAAAAAACATAATTTATTTAGAGTGTGATACAAAACTAACACCAGACATTGTCTTACCGTAGAAGGTATTGGTCAGTGTCCGGTGTTCATAATACTATAAATTTCTGCCAATATCGATAGTTTCGCGATTTTTTGGCATCTTATAAAATAATCCCGAGTCTATTCTATTCCTCAAAAGTCCTAAGTAGGTACAAAACCCAATTTACTCCTAGTACAGAAATACTCAATACAATACACCAGGAATCTATAAATTGTTCTGTAAAAGTTACACGCCAAGATATACTTCGACATTTCAAGGATTTATCGCCTATTAGCGCAAGTTGAAGTTAGAGTACTCAGCTTTACTTAGCTAATAAAAGCCGGCTTTTATTAGGATTAGAAAACTTTACAAATATATTTTTTTAAGGTTAGGAGTGGACGATATTGTTTGGAAAGTTATCAAAGTTTAAGGCTTATAATTTGTTGGATATTAGGTAATAAATATATTTTATTTTTCTTAAACAGCTTGGATGTCTGGCAACCAGACAGACGTCTCTTACCAAGGGATATCTCACCATGTAGATACTTTTTTGTAGAGATCAGATAGGCAAAAGCTCTATGAAAGATACCGGAATTCAACTGCATCCAATGAGACTGGGAATCCAACCGCAACATAGTTGGGAAAAGGCTCAGTAGAGTGGGATGAATTTGCATTAAAGCTGTCTCCAGTTTGAATCCGTAGGAAAGTCAGTCACTATGTTTGGAAGATCATAATTTCGACGTTATTCGATTTAAATCTTCAGCAGTACATCTCAAACGCGTCTGAATTCATGAGAATTGTCTGTAAGCATACTGTAAGTAAGCCATAAAATCAGCTTAAGCGTTTAACGATACCCCATCTCGAAGTCATCCCTAAACCCATTTGATAACGTTATTTAAACAAACATTACATGCCCGTAAAACTTTATGACGTACTCCAAAAATACTTAAAAGAACAATAAAACATGTAAACTTGAGAACTCTATCCATTGCTCGCTACATACGGAAGCATCAATCATTGCTCAGAACATAACAAGCCGTCGATGGCTCAGAAAACGATAAGTTCGCTTTTAAATTGCATTCGGTGTCCCGTGGTTGTGGGTCTCTGTGGCTACCTGCTAAGGTGGCCATAACAATAAAACACTGGGGACTGTCCCGATAACTGGCGTGGAAGAGATATATGTCTATTGTGACCAAGCAATCACTTTTGCCAGGATAATGCTTTGAATCTCGATTTTAGGTTGAATTGGGCCTTATTTGATGAATGCCTCAATGAATGTTTAAAAATTGTTTTTTTTCGATAATTTACTATTACACGAATTAGGTACACTATATGCTAAATTATTTAAATAGCTTGGCTTATTTCACAAATGAATACTTTTATGAATAATTTGCAAGTTTTTTTCGTAGCATTTTGAAATAAGTAATATCTCGCGAAAGGAAATAAAAAGAAAGTCAGATCTTTGTACCTTTCCCTTACAATTTTCGAGTTTTACTTCACCATACATTACTACGCACAAAGCAACCTCAGCATTTTTAAAATCAAAATAAACCGTACGTTACAACCCATCCTGCTTAACAAGAGTCTGAAAGATGCGCTGATCCCCGCCGAATGCCTTTTGTACACATTTACTTGCATTTAAAAGCACATCTGAATCGTATCCAAATTAACATAAAACCCAGAGGGCGATAAAAGTACACAGCACACTTGGCTACATTCTGTATATTAAACAGGGTTGTCTGTCATTTCTTTAGTAACAATATTTGACAGAAAAAATAACTAGATACATCTTTAGGCCTTATTATTTCTGTTAGAAAACCGAGACAGTATGGAATTCGAAACTCATGCAGCAAAGTAACAACTGGATTATTTTTACCTGAAATATTAGTAACATTTCCCTGCAAGCGCGCTGCATCTATGCTGCTTCACCTACGTAATTAAAACTTTGTTTGCAATGAAAACCATATTGAAAACAGATCACATAGTGTTACATACAGCACTGTTTGTAAATTAAAATTGCACAACATGGTTGAATTGCTTTACAGACAATAAGTATTTTAATTTCAATAAAATTTTGCCCGTGGCTTTGATCGCTTTAAATTCGAATTTGTTATTCTCTTAGGAATTTTCAGTACCTAGCCTGTAAGTCATATCAGTTCAAATTTTATCTGTTCACAAAATTCCAACTCTGTCCAGCCAGCAAACTGCGTGAAGACAGATAGAAATAAACATACACAAACACATACAAAGTTTAGAATTTTTAGTGTGCTGGCAATATCAAAGATTTGGGTATGATAGCATCCAAATAAAATGTATCACTTTCTTGTCATACCGCACTGTCTCACAGGCTGCGAGAAGGGGCAGGCCTCAGCGGAATATGCACAATATTGCACAACTTTTAATCGAGTGTCTGTCAGTCTGGTCAGTTTGACGCTTGATGTAGTGCTCGTCAGTTCATGCTTGACACGACAGGTGGCAATGCTCTCGTAGGATTTGATTATGATGAAGTTGGAATTTATATAATTATGTTTCGTTTTACGTTAGAAGACATCGTTTTCGTTTAATTTCCTACTTTGAAGATTCTTGTTTCTGTCACGTTTTTGATTTTCATCATCATCGGCAGTCTGGTTACACACCCTGTTAAGTAAAGGCTTTTCCCTTTTATGTCCATGTTTCTCTGGTCCACTGGAGTCTAATCCATGCCATTTGCTAGTAATATTCGATTCATAGTCATCATCGGCGATTATAGCTTATATAAAAGCTAAATAAGTGGCTTTAACAGAATTTATATTCAATTTAACAGCACATGAATTTTCATTATGTAGTTAACATACATCACGAAAAATCGCAAAGCAAACAAATAAAAAAAAACACTTTAAAAGATATGAATGCCAGCCCTGTCCATTTTTACGGCTGCAATATCGTTTATATACAGGATGATGAGCGAGGCCTCGCAACTCAATTAGCTAATGAAAACGTGCTGTTTTGATCAACTTAAACGTAGTCAAGACTAGCGACGCTTTTTCGCGTATTTTTATATTTTACTTGCTTACTTCTTAACTCGGTTTAGAGCGTCTGAATATTTAAGAAATGTGGATTGTGTCGCAAGGGGAGGGAAAGACGTCTCCTTTTGTAATTTCGGGAGCAACTAAGCCTTTTCGAATATAAACTGTTTATAATACACTGATGCAGTGATAAAATACTTAATATTAATATTAAGCGTTGTTTATTGATAGTAGAACACACTAAACTACTACAGTCGTTAAACGATTTTTTAATTAAAATATTCAAAACTAAAATACTGGCAGCGTCACGGGAATTCATGAACAAGTTTGATGAGATATAAAATTATACATGCGCACATCTGTTGTCTATAATGAAAGACAAGTGTTATTACAAAAACAACGCTAAAGATACAAAAAATAATGCATGTTCATTTACGCTATGAAGTAAAGATTCTGATTCTGAGTAATCTTGATATTTCAAGATGAATCAGAATCTACTGTTAAAATATTTTTTGTCCGTAATTAAAGCTTACACGTTTTAAATCCAAACTCAAAACAGTTACAACTTAAAATTTTCTCCGTCGTGCAGAACTACGTACTACCAAAAGTAAAGCAATTTGCAGCACTTACATACAAACCTATCGTCTGGCAGACTCCATCGCTGATTGGATGGCCGAGATATACTTGTTTCCTTTGTTTCTGTTTTTTTTTTCTTTCTAATCCATTAGTTAAGGTTATTTTGTAGAAAATAAGCTCAACTGTAAGTGGTGTTGAAGGTCAAAGGAGTACATGTGAGGCCTTCTTTGAAAGGATTAGGCAGTATGAATGTGATAAGAGCCTCCTTTTTTTGAGAATATGAATGGTATTTTTCTGTTTTTCTTTTTGTAATCAGTTTTTTTGTAAGAAGTAACATACTTATCACACAGACATGTAAGGATGTCCTACATAATGTTATCATTTAGTTACGTAAGTAACTTCAAAATTGCTAAAGATGAGGTACTTTGTAAGTTTTAGCCGCAACGTTCATCATTGTTTATTATGATTTTCAATTTTTTTTTTTTTAAATCTCAAAGAAACGTATTATCTGATAGAACATAATTCAGTTTTTTTTTTAATTAAAGCTACTTATAGAATAATTAAAACTAATTATTTTCAAAAAAAGGGACTAATTTAAATAAAATAAACTAAATAAACAACAGGGCGCTTAGGCGTCTAAGTACTTCTCCGCATCGCTGTCATCCGGAAACGTGCCCAGAAGACTGTCAGCATTGCCACGCTGAATGGCAATGCTAATTCTTTGGCCAAAGAAAGAGCCAGCCCTCGGGTCACGCGAAGTGCAAACCAGTTGGCGAGAAATTCAGTTTTAGTTACAGATTTATAATCGGAGAATTTCATCGATAGTTGACTCATGAACTCTTAACAAATATAATTAATTCGATCAAATGGAAAATCAGTCACAGCGGAGTGTTTATTTCACACCCCAGTTAAACACTGAAATATTGTTTGTTATTAATTAATGATGTCACATTATAAACAATGCAGTTATAGCGAAAACCTATCAAATAATTATATGAAATGTTAATAGCTGCTGCTCTGATTACTACATTCGTGATAAATTATATTAATCTGAGTTTAAATTTCAGTTCGAGTTCATTTCAGACAATTTTATGTTTTAATACTTGTAGTTTATAACATATCCACATTTCAGTTAGCAGAATAATTATACAGTTACTTTTTAAAATATTACTTACTATTATAAATGTGAAAGTTTGTGAGGATGGATGAATGTTTGTTACCCTTTCACACAAACACTACTGAAAGAATTTTGATGTTTAGCACACATATAGTTTATGACCTGGATAGGTCATAGGCCACATAGGATTTTTTATTGCAATCCACGCAGATGAAATCGCGGACAGAAACTACTAAATTAAAAATCGTACTCGTGTTGTTACAGCATTCTTTCGAGGATGGAAATATCAACACATTATTACTTAACTTCTGGCTAGCTTTTCCCAACTTTGTTAGGTCGGCTTCCTTTCTAACCAGATGCAGCTGAAGTATTTTACATGATGCGACTGCCTATCTGACCTCTACAATCCAGTTACGGTGGAACACGATATCCTTTGTTAAGACTCGATGTTAGGTTAGGATAGGCTTTTGAGTACCTGAAACGACTTTCAAAGATCTACCAATGTTAGCTGAGAAAAACAGTTCAGCGACCAACATTTACAATCTGATCTATGGATCGTTAACCCAAAATTCTTAAAATTCATTTTCTCTAAAATTGCTTTTTAATTGCATTCGCAACACACTGTTCTAAACCTGTATTCTCCCAAAAATAAACATATCGAATAAATTTTTCATCGGCTCACCAATATATGAGGACGCCCGCCCTTGTTACCCCCCAGCCCAGCTGAAGGTTGCCGGGTTGCCGGGTTGCCGGTCCCCAGACGGATTTGCATATCCTTTCTTTTTGCGAAAGCACTGAAATCGCGAATACCTTTTGGGATTAGGGATTTTGTATCGATAAATGGAAGCTGAAAATGATATTCCGTGTGATTATATTTTATGTTTTGATTTATGTTGAGAGTGGTGGGTGAGAAATTGTGAGTAGATGTTATTGTGATGTGTTCGAACTGTGATCCTGGTCAGGGTGAGTTATTTATGGTCACAGTGTTGCTTTTTTAATGTTTGAAGTTGTTACGAGTATTTTGTGAAAAGATCGGTCAGGGTGTCATTAGCAAGGCATAAATGAAGGGGTAAAATAATGTTCCAATGCTGTTTCATCATTATCTGTCTAGGCTTTTCCTAACTATGCTTCTAGTCTTACCCGATGCAGCTGTATATTATTAGTATACACAAGGAGCGACTGCCAAATGCCGTATATTTCCAGATGCATTATGTAACCCGCAGAAACTGTCCCTTGACCCATATTAAGACGAAAATAAAACGAGCCTTGTGTCACAACTCGATACTGATGACTTTCACATAATAAACCCCAGTCACCGTGATACACCATCATGCCCTCACAAGGCTAATCTGCGCACAAAGCCTTCTTCCACCAATAAGAATGACTGATCACATGCTTAAAGGGGTTGAATGACATTTATTCCTTGCGAGGTTTTACTATTGGAAGAAAATTCCCTGATTATCGCCTTGAAAACTAGTCTGGCTTTCCAGTAGTTAGTACTTTCTAGGAGTGCACAATAATACTTGATAACAAATATGAGTAACTTTAGTTATTAATTAAATATGTTTTAATGTTTGTTTTTCTTTTTCCAGGTATTTGGTTATTTGATTTTCTTCATAGTGGTAAGCTAATATACGCAGAATTTCTTGTGCTTGGTCGGGGTAAAAAATGAGTCCCAATCCATGATAAAGTTGTACATACTCGTGAATTAACGTGTTCGAGATTTAATTATTAAATAGACATTAGGCATACAAAAGTTGACTAAAATTGACTGGTTATATAGAGATATAAAACATTTTCAATGTACATCATTGCGCCTCACTTTGCATGATCACAATCTAGCAAACAGTCTATTTTTTCGACATTACGATAATCGAATCGTGATCGGATCGCAGACACTAAAACCACAATCCACATTGTCACTACCTCTTACGGCAGTAGTAAGTGAGTTTCTGTGTAATGACCAGCCATAGGCTTTTTATAGCCAGCGGACAATAACAGTATTATAATACAAAGAAAGAAAGGGTTATGAGACCTTGGCTGTTAATGTTAGTGTTACACCGAAGTGCCCTTTGCTTTTTTTAAGTACTTTCATAACAATAGGTCTATGGAAGCATAAGAGCACAAGAGTGATAAGCCTAAGTAATGGCCTCTATAAGAGCCTAGAGTCTGAATTATTTGTGTGTGCACGAAAGATGGTAATAATATTATTCGCCCCGTTTCGCGTGGGACTTAAATATAGCTAATTATGGGACTTAAAAACCGTTAGTACTGTATTGTAAGGCACTGGTGTACTTCTGCATACCTCTTCCTATAACACAGGCTTGATGTTATGTGTTAACTTGCTGGGCGCCCGGCTACTATACTTCTTACTTTTTTCGTCATGCTATGATTAGTTCTCGTATAGCTTGTGCCACAGTCAACTAAAAGAGAACCCAATCACAGTTTTTCCAAGTAATTACAAGTAACAAGATGCATTGCCATGTTTAGTTGTATTCCGTTGGGTCTTTCTTACTGCTCTATCAAGACACTGGGTGGAATGAGCTTTGATTGCCTCTTCACGTGGCAAACCTACTACACAAGAGACACTACAGTTATGTTATCTCGATAAAATGAATGAGGTATGCAGCCTTCAGCCTTAAGTTCTGGAGTGGCGACCGCAAACCTTGGAAGGACTCCCACTAGGTAGACCGATGACCTGGTGAAGGTTGCGGGGTCCGCTGGGTGCGAGTCGCACGGGACCGGTCAATGTGGCGACACTTGGGGGAGGCCTATGTCCAGCAGTGGACGTCTTTCGGCTGAACTGATAATGATTATGATGATACAGTCTTCATTACCGAGTACCTAACCAGTGCCAGATACCGAAATAATTGTTTTTTTTTATTATAGACACCGGGCTTTATTCCCACTTGTGCGCAAATATAAACAAGGTTCCACTTTATTTTTCTTAACCAAGTCAAAATATTTTTATTTTTATATACTTTTATCGCATTGAGAACAGACTTCAATCTACCAGTGGCTTCGAAATGTCACCGAGCGGATCACATTCAGGAGTTATGACTTACGATGCGAAACATAACCCTGCCACACAATACTCTACTTTATTTTTTAGTAACATAGTTCAAATTCATTTGTCTTCAATCCAAATTATTATCAGACTGATATGTGACACAGTAACTCAATTTTACGGGGTTCTCAACTTTAAATAGGGGTCCATTGAGTGGAAAATCCTTTATCAATTTTAGTCCAGTGTTGTACTTCGATATACGGACAGTATAGGGACATTTTACAGTTGAAAGTTAATCTTGTATGTTTGTTTGTGTTACGAATGGGTGTTTAGCGGATTACAGGAACATGTTTTATTAAGGGTTCAATCTATGTTCGATGTGTTTGAATTTGCATTGTTATGTGATGAAGCATTTGTTAAAAATTCCATTGTTTTGGGATATTATTTAGAATTATCCTTTTGACAGTGTTGATAGGAGTTGTGTAGACTGTGGCTGTAGCTTGACTTTGATTTGGTAGACGGTATTTACATTTTCGAATTAATGTTAATGACTTCATTTCTGGATTTCTGTACTAATATTACATGACTTATTGGATTGGAGTTCGTTTTATAACGGACGTTAAATGACAACTATGGAAGGATTTCTTAAAAACCATCCCCTAAATTTATTAAATAGAAATGAAACTTTGTGTGAACAGTCGTCATTGTTGCCGTTGGGTAACCCCACCAGGCACACGGCTATTTCTCTTAAAAGACCTGATTTTGAAGACACCTGAGTGGCCATCTTTTCATGACATATCCATTATCCTCATCTGCATAGACCCAGCTACGTTAGTTCATTACAAACTCTTCCGTTTTGTAAAGCCGTCCAATATTCCCTAGTGATATACTTCGGGGTGTAGCGTGTTGCGTCAAAATGAGCGTGCTATTGTGATTTTACGGTCGAAAGCTGCCCTGAATGAAGGTCTCACGGACCGTTGACTCAATCCTCGAGGATCCAAGGGCACACCTCGCGGGTGAAGGGTTAAACATATTAAGGAATTTTAAAATTGGTTTAGAAATGTAGCCTAATAGTAGTAGTAATAGCATTTTTAAATATTTTTCATATTGTTTTTTTTTAAAGGAACACTTAAAAATTTAAGTGAAAAGAAATAAATAAAGGAGGTAGTAATATTACCATATAATATTATTACACTTTTTCCTTCATTGAGTAGAGTTATTACTGCTATAGTTTAGTTATTATGTATAAGGATCGAAGCAAACGCTACCAGTAGCGTGCTGTGTTTTCTGCCTACCCCCATAAGAAAAAAGTTAGGTTATTAGAAGCTGAGTGTAGTAAATAAAAAGATAGAAAGAAAACAATGCTTGCAACACTAGGATCACCCACAATATTATAATACTCAAGTCCTTATTTTCGTACCGATGACGTAACATCCAGATTATACAGTTTGGGAGTAAGAGGCCACGCTTATAGCAGCGTCGGGTGCGCAGACCAGATCGTCTAGGGTGCAGGTAAGTGGACACTTGGGACACTTCAGCAGGTGGAGCTTAGTCTGTTCCGGAGCGCAGCACTCACACTCGGGTGTTGTAGGAATGAATCATTTATAATACTTAAGTTTATAAAAAAAATATACGAGTATTAGTAACTAATATATTATAATATGAACTACGATGAGTCTGGAACTCAGCTCCTATTTGTACTGACGTACATATCCGTTTCTTAGGATGCATGACACTAACTCCAAAATGATTGCCCATAAAAATGGTCATATTGTTATGTTAAAAAAATGAGTAGGTAGATGAATAGTTAGTATTCATCTACCCACTCATTTTTTTCTCCCATAGCTGAGCAAACTGTCCTCTGCTATTGAGTACCACTAGTACCAGTCTTTTCGATATCATTTTTAAACAAATCACCTACAATCACATGTCAGACCAAAAGCCTTACAAATAATATCTATTACGGGTATCAAAAACCGATATCGTTTTCGAACAACTTGTCAAACTGAGATAAAATCTAAAGAGTCTGTTCGCTGTTCAGATATTCACGAGCAGCGCCATCTGTCGTGATTTATGGTGATCTGTAGCTTTGTGCTAACTTGTAAAGTCCATGCACAGCCGGGACACACACCCGGGCACAGCCGGGGATGGACGAGTTCTGTTCGATCTAATTTTGTTGTTTGATTCTGAATAATATGGAAATGGTGCTAAAAGTTAAGTAGGTACGTACCTTTAAATAAAGTATTTCAGTAGATCTTTTCGTATATAAACAATTTTTTTTCTGTTTATTTCGAAAACTTGAGAAATATATAAGATGGACGTTAACTTTGAATGTTAAAATTAAATTGTCTCAAACAATTTACTGACGAAAAAAAAATTACTATATTTCCACTATTCAGAAACAACAAGTTTCTTAATCAATGCCTGTAACGGTAACTTGATTTAAAAAATACTAAGTCTGAGGATAATTAAGTACATTATCAATCTTTAAAAAGTCCAAAACTTAACAACCTTAAAAATTCTTCTAAAAACAAGTACTATTTCATAACGACGATCGCTAATCCCGCAGGCAAACTTACGCAGTTTGGTAGGGTAGGGTATTTATTTATTTAGCTTTATTTTATTTTTTATCTAATCATTTAGGTTTTATCAAATATTTAATGTGGTGAGAACTTATTTAATTATTTGTTAGTAACGCAGTTTGGTGGGTGTATAAAATGTACTAATTTTTTGGTCCTAAATAAACTTTTTTTTTTGTTTTTTTATAACTCTTTCTTGATCATTCTTAAAAATCGTTCCCAATCACACCTTACTTCATACAATATAACCCTTACTAACACGCCAGCTCTAGCTTCAAGTGTCGTCCAGTTGGCTAGGCAGCTGATCAAAGCTGCTGTGCGTGATAACTCGCGTACCGCCCGATTAACTTTATGCCACACTTTTATACCGAAGATTATGTGCACCATAATATGTGTTAGTACAGCAAATCTTCCAACAGCTTTTCTAACTAAGCCCTAACCCGTTAAAAGCAATTTTTTTACGCCTTTCACTAATGTTACTTAACTCGTTCCCTAGAACAAAGGACTGTTCCAGAGCTGTTAGAGTCATCATTGTCACGGATTATTGATACTGACAGGATTTGAAAGTAGTGTAAATTTGCGAAATTTGTTATGTGGTTCTTCCTAATCCATAAATTACAGTAGAAAATAGTAATTAAAATAATTTAAGAATTACACAATAAAATACCATAAAATCAAAACAGTACTTCATGGAATTATCTTTCTAACTACAATTAATTTATCTTGTTTTTAATTACCAACTCTACTAATCCTTTCTTAGCTAATAATCAGCGTTCCACCAGAATTATATTAAAAACTCGTTCAGAAGTAGGTCCAACAAAGATTAAGTATATCTTAAATCCTCGTCAAGAGTTTACAAAACTTTAGTTTTACACAAAAGCGGATACAACAAAAATTAAGCCTGGGAAAGCTCTTATCTCTGCAAAACTTTTAAACTTCAAAAAAACTTAAGACAGCCTTCCTTATAGCATGTACTGTCTCGTTGGTGAAATGATCATGAGTCCTTAGTTCGATTCCCAGATTAGTCCGAGAATTATATTTTGGAAGATCAGTAGCCCGGTGACTCGATTCGTGACATGCCTGGCAGGTTCGCCCCATATAACTTACATGAGACTTTAAACCTATATTCATATACTTCTACCAACTCCTAAAGGTAATAAAAGCGTGATATTTATGTACTGGGTACTTCAAGGTCTCAAAAAGGTAAAGATTGAGCGAACAGATTGAATCTCTGTGAAGGTCTCGCGACTTAGATCGTTTGCTGACGAAGCACAAACTCACTAATGGAACGACCAAGGAATTTGTATTGGCTTCGGGTTTTCATCCTTATTTTAGCTGTTGTAATATGAAACGAGCAAATTGGGAAGTCATCATAATAAAATTATAAAGACGTTGATTATATAGTAGTTCATATGTCGTCAGCATATTTAATGTGATTAGGCATTCACCACGGATGTTTTCTCGCTGTTTTGTTGAAATACTGAAGGCAAATAATAAAGTGCCCGTGATTATGTAATAGTTCATGGGACACGCTCACAATGCTCATACAATTGCCGTTTACAAAAGGCCGGGGCCAATTGTTATAACTGATTTTCATAATAAGATGGATACCCGCATGTTGTGTAAGTTGCGGACTAGTTTCTCTACTAGGCGTAGAGTTGTGATTAATTGTAGGTTCCTACAACTTGGCTTGCCACAATTAATCACAGGCCTGTGCCTTGTAGATAATTACTAAATTATGTTATTATACCCTTGCACTCACCCCATTTGGCTTACATGGCAAAGAGAAAAAAACCGATACACACAAAAACAATCAAAACACACAGTTGAACTTAAAAACTCCGTTCCAAAAAGATCACAAGTCAAACACTAATCACTAGTCAAAAAACTTAACCCCGATTTACTTTTCAGCCAGCCCAGCATTCCAACTAACTCCTTTAAAGAAAATATCCTCTGAGTTGAACCCGTATTGAATGTTTGCGGAGGAGGTCAATAAGACAGAGGCTTAGCCGCGCGCCCGCTGACTCCGCACGAGCCGGCTAATGGGGTGTCACAGAAGCGCAGCTCTATTTCTGTAACAAATCTGTTGTAGGATTGAATTGTGACTATATTTGTTAGAGAAATAATATGATTTTGTTTAATAGGCAATTTAATGAAAAGTATAGTTTTCGTTGATTAGATTCCTTCTTATGTGCCCTAAGTGAAGAAAAGTCACACGCTGATCATTTCATCTGTAATTTGTTAACTAACTTCCAATTTTCGTTAAAAGCTTTTGTGACCTTTTGCCAATATAACGTTATATTTATCTTTAAATTTCGAACTAAAACGGGCGCGGCGCGTAGGCAAGGAATAAATTATAGCAATGGTATTTGACGGAAAAGTAAAAGATAACATAGACTTACTAAAAGCCAACAGGTCACTCGAAGGGCCAAAACAAAACTACGCAAAACTTCATTGAATTCAAAAGTTCCCCTTAAGACCCATGTTTTATTCAGGAGCTGACCTTCCATCGCTCTTACACGTCCACACCATGTTCTCCCACATTCCCAGACATGTAAACCGTCTTTCAAAACAAGCTATAATGCTTTCTCAAACATTTTGAAGACGATAACCTCGCAAAAATATGTAAATGTGTCCCGAGAAGGGTCTTGTACACGGAGTATGTTGCGAATGGAGTGCTCTGACGATTTGCCTCAAACTACGCAATTTTTAAAACTTACCTAAAAATTTGTCACTACCTGTTTATTAAAACTGCTTTTAAACTACTGAACAGAAGCAATCATAATTATTAACGGGTTACTACGGGTTTGTTGTCTCAAAAAAATATGTTCTGTGACAACGAATATTTGTCCTTAGGTCAACATCATCGTCATAAGATCATTCCCTGGAAATGGTTTTTATACCTATGGTAAGGCTCCATTTGTAGCTAGGCGCGATGTGGCTTTACTGGGGCCATGCAATGTGATTAAGACAAGCGACACGCGCATCTGTCACCTTTTTCCGTCGCATGACTACCGTCACTCCGCAAGTTGTGAATCAGGACATATTTTAATAATACTTTTTTCATTTGTTTTCTCTACGATCGCTGTCGCTTCGAGCGTGCAGCTCGTTACCAAGAGGTAAATGCTTGTGCAGCATTTTATGCCCAGCTTGCGTCAAAGTTCTGAGGGGTTCAGACACTTGTCAGTACTCCATTTCTTATCACTCCATTGTCCATACGATGTAGAGACTGTCGTCATCCCACCGTCTGGCATATTGTAATGAGGATTAAGGCCTCTTGTTGAAAAGAATTTGTTTCGGTGCCATGATCGCAGATTACGGTGGGCTTTCTGAAAATATGTTTTTCTTGAAATGGGACTTTAGGTGTTGAAATAATTATATTGGAGTTTTGTGCAGCTTTTGCGTAAGTTTTACAAATTGGAAAGCAATGGTATTCAAGCAATGTTGTAATAATATATATATAGGTAATAATACATCATGTCTGTAATTCCCTAAGGTTAAGGTAGAGGTGTACCCACAGGAAGTACACCTACATAATTGTCAGATAAATTTGAGTCTACTGTGATAGAGGTCAAGCATATTGCTATGAACTGGGTCCAAATCTGAACTCGATAGAAAAACTGGATAATTAAGGTTTAGGAAGATCAGGATGGGAGGGTTTCTGTTTTAGCTTCGTTTGTCTTGAAGTATTCCAAATCAGGTTTCAAGGTAAATAAATGATTACTCAAGAGCTACTGAAAATCTTGTAAAACACCAACTTTAAACTTTTCGTTTAAAAAAGATCGTTTCTAAAAAAGATATCACCAAAAAAGGCCCGCTGACATCAAACCCGAGCCACTAAATCACCAAAATGCTTCGAAACCGAGATTAATCCCCGAAATTGAATTGAACACATAAAGCATAGCTGTATTACGAGCGTCGGCGTAAATTATGACAAAATTAAAACATTTCATTACGGTGTGCCGCGCCGTGTCGCACAAACAAATGGGGCTAGCCAGGCAGGCTCTCAAAGTTATGTGCTGCGCTTTTTGGTAGTATTGTTGGTATATTGCATTTTGTAATGAGATTTAGGTTGATAAGATTAGGACTGTATTTTAATTGGCTTTCTGTTTTGTGTCATCCTTCCTGCTGAATATGACCAAAATTGTCGTTTGATTAGCCTTTTTCTAATCATTTTCGAGGTGACTTCAAATGTAGTTAACAAGGTTGGTTAACTACATTTATATAATTTTTACAAGGCTATAATAATTTATAATTAGACTTTACACCAAGCAACCACTGAATTTGAATATCAGGTAATTATCTGACTCCCCAGCACATAATATCATCCTGACGATTTAAATTGAATAATTATTAACACCCTACTGTCATTTCGCATTTGGTGTTAATTGTTCTTGTGTTAACTCATTATTTTGGGTCAATTTACAACGATTCATAATTCAATAACAATTGATGCCAAAATGACTAGTGTCAGGTTTTGTTTAAAGTGTTATTTCAAATTAAACAATTAAGGGATCAAGTAGGTACTTTCAATAATTATGAATTTATCCCACAGACCCGTACCTTACCTAGTCGGTAAAACTGCTTACATAGAAGGAACGTCAATGAAAAATCTCCACCCTCGTGAAAACAATGCTTGACATGCGAAAGTTTCAGCTTCTATATAAGCTGAAACATGTAAACTCCTGGAACGCCTAGTTCCACGGGTTCCATGGACTAGTTACAGTTTATTAGTTAGCTATTTTCCAACCACTTTTTTCTAACACAGTGAAATATAAACTTTTCCTAGAGCTTTTTGTATTCCATATTGAGTTTTCTTCTATACGGTTGCTAGTTATTCATAAAACTAATTTAGTTAGTTTAGCTTCATACCTAGCCTAATCTTGTACAATAACATTTTTAATTCTATCTCTTAACACGACCCTTGCAATATTTAAATCCTCAAAAACAAAATACGAAATAACAATGTTATACAGGGATAGTCAACCTATTGTGTGGAGTCCAGCCGCTCGCTGAATGAGAATAGAACGAATGGACTGAATGGAGCGAATGGGTGAATGATAATAATAAATCATTCTGCTATACGTCTATTGTTGTGTGAAATATGACGTTTGGCTGAGGTTTTTCGCTTTACTACTTTAAAAGTCCGACTTCTGGCTTTTTGGAAGAAGGCCTGGCTAGGAAGAATGGAACAGGAAGAGTATATTTTTCATTTTGTATCTTTATTTTTTTCCCAGTTTAGTTGATATACGATAAGGAATGTTGCTGGGTTTAATTACAGCTTATGCTAGATTCCTACAGACTTACAGATTGTTATTGGTTAAAATATTTCAGTTGAAAAATAAACTATTTCCTAATAATACAACATTGTTAAATAAAAATTATACATAAATCTGCTTTTTAGAGTTGCATAACTTCACATATTGCCTATAATTTCCCGAAGGTATAGGCAGAGATGTACAATTGTACATAAAACTAGTACACGCACATTTCGCGGGATTTGTTCAGAATCAGACTCGGATCAGATCTGTTGTTTTCAGAATTACTGTATAATTTTTTGCATTGTCAGTTTTCAACGTCGAAGTTAGTAAAAATATTTGTTCGAATGGATCACGGATTTTATAAAGAAGTTTATCCCAAAAAATAGCTCAGTCAACCTCGATAACAATGTTTAATAAAATAATTCACAAAATTAACGTTTCTCCGAAACTGGAATATCCAATGAAATCAATTTTCATTATAATAGGTGTTGCACCGCACGCTCGGCCGAACAGTGACGGACTTTACCGAACGCTGAAATGAATTTAATCACTGGCAGCTCTGTTACGAGGAATATTTTGTTTTCGGCCTTTTATTGCTTTTTATTGATTACCTACTATATAATAAAATGTAAATCAGAACAAATATTTGAACCTTTACCAAAGCAAATCGATCATTCATTTATTGCTGGTTGATAGACTCACAAAATCCTATTTAAATTTTGCCTTTACTAACTGTCCATTTAGTTTTATGCTGATTTAGTGTTGTTTTTCTACTTAAATAAAGATGAATTTCCTCTTTTAATAAAACTTTTCTACATTCTAAACAGTAACTTTTCCTAGTTTACTTTTATTAACTATTAACTGAATACCTAAGTACATTTAAAATTCTAAAATGTAAGGCACTACAAGACTGAACATTTTCTAGGCAAACTACATCGTTCCGTCATTCGCGCACAATGGGTCCCGCGAGTGCTATAACTTACCTACAAGTAAACTGTCCTGCTACCCTGATTGCTCTGTTTTTGTTTAGACACTTTAATTTCGAAACTCTTTTACCTGAATTTGGTCCTGTGTTTGTTTTGAACTCTAATTAGCTGGACGGAAGTTTTGAAATGGAAAAACAAACAAAAATTACAATAGTAGTTCAAAAAACAGAACACGATCGAAACGTTGACTGTTCTGTCAAAAACGCTCTTGGCATTGCCTTTTTCGACTTCTGTAAGAGTATTTTTATTAAAAAAAATTGAGGGCAGAGTAAAATGAATAAGTGTTAGTGTTCCTTTGTTGTGCTTACTTATCAAGACAACAATCAATATCCTTAGGTACGCGACTTGTTGTGTATTCTGTTATACAAAACACAAACACATTTAACCCTCGCACAGCTCCCCAAACGCATATAAACCCATTCATCAATAAAATTGTGTCTCATCGCTTTGCTATCAAAAATCGGAGCCTATCTCCACCGCTCATTGGTATGCTGTGACCGTGCTGTCACGTGATTGGTATTTCATATCTCTTTTACGTAGCGTGATGTGGCCATTCCTATGCGCCGAATTACTCTTCTAAATGTTTATCAGGTCGACGTTGGAGGGTTAGTGTCGGAGATATTTCCAAGATGGTTTTGATCTGGGAATGAGAAGACAGAGTGGTGTGACAAACTATATACGTGTTTTGATTTTATGCAGTTTGATGAAAATAAGGAGATAGTAGAAACTGTGGAAAGCTATCTGAATTCTCAATTTAATTTTGTGCGTAACAAATGTTTGTTCCAAATCTGTCTTTCCTTTTAAGGCATTCACAGCCTGATCAAAATGAACATTAGGTATTATTTAATGTCCTGCTCATGGCCTTCTTATGACATTTTGATGATTTACTTATTATCTAGTTTCAAATTTTACTGAGTTTTGACTTTGACTGTGTGAAGGATGATATGGCAAGAAAGGAGGTGTCTGATTAGACGACGAGTAATAGAGAAGTATGGATGATGAAGACATGCTGCGCCGACCCTAAATGAATTGGGATAAGGGCAAGAGAATGGCGAAAGGACACAGAGCTTGGCGACCGGTTTTTGAGACCGTTGTCTATACTTTACAAATAATCAAAGTGTGTCAGTTGTTAAAACTAATTTAAAAGTAAATCATTAATGTCACTGATAACAAATTCAATAAATACGCTTCAAAAAACTAAGTTTTAATGAAAATAAAAATTCAAGCCGCATAACTCCCCGATTACCATACAAACGACATCTCGAATCCAATTCAAACCGCAAACAGTGATCTCATACAGAATTAATCGGACTCCCAAGTGTTGCCATTGAATAAAAAGCGTTTCTCCCCGGCCGTCAATAAGGGAGGTAGGTACTGGTAGTTGGCAGTTAAAAGCTGGCAAACCCGCCACCTGGTTAGCGTCAAGACAACGGTTATGTTGGAAGACGTTGTGACGAAGCGCTGCTATCATAGTAAACCTGTAATATGGTGAGAGGAGGTAGCGGGGTTTCTTAAGTTTCACACAGTGTTTAGTTAGGGGTATCATTTAAGCTATCGCCAATTTAATTAGTTTTGTGTTTCTTAAATAATAGGGTTTGCCCGCAAAATAGCAGATTTGTCACCAAAAGTTAGTCCCCAAACAATATAAAATCAATTCCACAATAAATCACCTAAAATCATGGAGATATAGGATCCAGTACCAAATAAATGTTTTTGTATGTATTATAATAGGTTTGTCCTAATAGATATTTAAGCAAACTAATAAATTTTCTAGGAAATTTATAAACTTTCGTAGGATTCTAAACAAGAGATAAACTGTATTATTTTACGGCCACATTTTCGCACGGGGCTCCTATTTCTGTTTGCAGTGTTTAAAGTAACCTAACCTAACCTAAAGTCGGGGTGCCCCAAGTCCCGAGATTTGCGATAATCGATTTATTTGGTGACAGATCTACCATTCTGAGCACAAAGCTATTATTTAAGTAATGAAACTACTATTATAACAACGAAGTTTATATTCATCTAATGCACTACAATTTTATTGGTAATCCATCTCTTATTGTACACATATATTAACATTAATTTGATAATTCATACCTGGGAACACTTTTTGTTTATTTGAGAACGAAAATATTTCGTGGCGATAGATCTATTTATTAGATGATACAACTTGATGACAAATATAAATTTTGGTGACAAGAAATATAATATATAATATATAGTATATAATATATAGTTACATACATTACCATCTTCTTCTTCTTCGCTCCGTCGTGTCGCTGGCACGACAGTATGTTTTTTATGTTAGCCCACTTACTTAACTGACCTTCACCACTTCCACGGGGTCTGTGGTGGCAGCACAAATATCACTTTGGCTGCATGCTTTTGGACCAAGAGGGCAAGATAGGAGATGAAGACGTTACCATGATTTAATATAAAAACTGAAACTTGAAAGATCCTAACAACTTTTAGTTGACTGTAGTCGAGTTGCCCTTGCCTGCCTCGCACAAGTTAATAAATTGTAGGTAATGCAACGATCTAACTTTTACAATCAAAACCAATTAAATTCAACAGACTAACATTAACCACTTTTGTGCACAAGTGCACTGGCCTGTGTGTTTTAGCATAGTTGTCTATCATAGCCCAATCTCTTTCCAAACAATCACTATTACAGATGACATTTTATCTCTGACACATTGTTTTCTTTCTTAGCCAATGTATTGATATCAGATGTGTCTCATCAACATGCTCTATACCTTACGCCAACACAAAATGATATAACTTTTGGGAATAATTCCATAGGCAACAATCGCTAATGCCCTAACTTCGGTCAAACGTTGGCCTAATTTATGCGTTTTATCTCTCCCTACCGCGCCAACTTTCACTATAAATGTTAACTTTTATGTAACAAGATTATGAGTTCATTTCTAGCGGTTTTTTACCGTTAATAATGTATACTTAATTTGGGTGTCAGTTAATTTTTTATGGTGTAAAAAGGTGGAGTTCAGAGTGTTAATAACTTGTCGGAAAAGAATTCGATCAGTCGCCTGGGATCTACGAGGGATCTGGGTGGTTTATTAAAACACAATGTTTTTTAAGGAGTTTTATAACAGTAGATAGAAGAAACAGACAACTAAACGTAAAAGATTTATTGGGTGAACCGTTCTGTTTAGCTGATTTCAGTCATCTGAATTTAATCCTGTTATAAGAAGATATTTAGAAAACTTTTGTAGTTACACAGTGTGCTTGCAAAATTTTATAAAATCCCTTGTTACTTTTGATTCTCATAAAAAAATCAAAGTACCAGTAATAACTATGCATTGCTACCTTACTTTTATCCAAGATACTATGATTCTAACCAGAATTTCAGACCAATTCATTGGCAGTCACTCAACATTTCCACCAAAGCAAAAAAAACTGCTGATAAAATATTCAAACAAAAAACAACATAATTTGTGTCTTGTCGCAACCCAAGGTGGCATCAAGCAACATATATTTACAGAAACATGTACGTGATAGGGCACAGGTGACGATGAGAAAGGGATGCGAATCCAAAAAAAGTAATTCGCGCATCCCCCAAGGCCATTTTTCAACCGAGTGAGATTGGACCCGGGTTTAGGACTACAATCCAGTAAAAGATATTTGTCATACTGTTTATTTATTTTACTGGGCGATATACATTTACAAAAACGATAGGTTTAAAGTCTTTTGCCAAAATGTCAAAATAATGCAAGTAGACTTTGGTGACCATGGTGGCTTAGGTATACTTTATACAGGTTCGAAGAAGTTCATTCATGAATACCAATCAAATAATTTATATAAGGCAGGTAACTCCATTGGCACATTAAAATAAAAACAAAGAAACATTTGACGGCACGTTTGGCGCAATAGACAAGCGATTAGCCGCTACGCTGCATTTTTGATTCCCGAACGGAACAAATATTTATATGTCCTACAGGTAGTTGTTCTGGGTCTGCCTTTTTGCGTTTGTGAGTTGAAATGTTTGTAGACGCACCCGATATAGGAGAAATTCCTCGTGAGGGGCAAAGGTTTGTTAAAAAAAATCGTACCTGCAGTCCTACACTTATTTCAAATGTATTTATTTCAATGTCATGATGTATTTATCTTTTAAATACAATGACACAAAGCTTGAATCTAGCTTTCAATAGGAAGCATCTTAAATTTTATTTTATGCGACAAACAAACGTCTCCACCATTTTCTAAACTTGAGGACTTGTCCCATGCTTTGCAAAGTTTTATTTTGGCTTATCTCGACTGTTTGTATAAGAAGAAATGTTAAAAGTAATCTTCAAAAGTGTTATTTTTCCTTATGTTTTGAACAGAATGTTATTGCTGGTGGACTTTCCTTGTACTTTCTTGTGACAGCTACAACAGGCTATGTAAACATACCTCTTTGTAACAACTATTTTTTGAGACTGCCTTAACTTATAGATAATTGCTATCTTGGCACCGTAGAGAAAAGTGGTCCTTTTATATTTTTTATGATCGCTATCTGCAAAAATGTACAGTGTTTTGATTAGACTTTCTCATTACGTTGGTATAATACGCGCGTACATTTTGTGATTGCACTTTCGGGTCCATTGAGCAACCACGCCTCGACTGCAATAACAAACTTTGTATGCTTGCATCAGAATGTACTATTACTAGTTTTTAAAATATATTAATCCCCATCCATTTTGTATTCACATTACAAATCATGTCTTTTTGTATGATTTCTTTCTGTTGTTCTCAATGAGTATCTTCCACAATCAAATAACTCCTGTCTGAAACTTAAGCAGAAGTATTATTAGAATTCATCACATAAAGAACAAGCGTGTGGAAACAATTCTACGTAAGCCTTACTGCTTCATTACAGATATTAATGAACGAATTCCTCGCTACACTCGTTAGGGAGTTATTAAGAAACTCGTTTGCTCGCTTCTTAGTACTTAGATCTTAGAAATAAGGTACAATGTTACTACTTAAGACATGTTAGTATTGTGTGTAGTTGTGGTGTTGTCTGCGTGTATCATAATTATGTTGCCACCTATCATTGTAGAAAGTTAACGAAATTTCTACGTCTCACGACGTATCTATGCAATTTTCAAAAACTTCTTGAGACAATGGGTGAGCCTTTGACCAGCAGTGGCATATAAAAGGTTAAAACACTTGTCTTGCAAATCACTATGATGACACTAAAGGCGGCGCGCCCGGCGCATCCTGAGCCATAACTTGTAACTTTACTGATGCAGCAAACTCAAACTCAAACTCTAAGCATTTATTTCAATTAGACCATCACAGGCAATTTTGATTGTCAAAAAAAACAAAAAAGAAGCGAAGCTACAGTCACAGTCACAAGGCATAATAACTTGAGAAAGTACTGTAGTTGCACATTCCAAAGCGTAGATCTCTATGGAGAAGAATGGGCAATAAACTCCATGGACACTCTTTAAAATCAAAATATTATTACAAAATCTTGGTTACATCATTCATGTTGAGATTATACATATATGTGAGAACGATGTAGAAAGACGTGCACATTAAGAGCGTTCAGAGTAAAAGATTAAATCAACAATGAAAAAATGTAGTAATTAAAATAAACCGTGGCAGCTAAGAGATGACCAGTCCCAACTGACAGCGCCCGTTCACGAACATGACGCATGGATCAGCTCCATTCAACTCAACCATATTGAAGGGAACTAAATGACCCGAAACACCCGCCACCATCAACGAGACATTTGAGTGCGCATGATATTCTCTCAGCCACCAAGGCACATTCAAGTCAGTGAAAGATAACAAAATGTAAATTGTAGCCTTACAGTACATAGTACTCACACATGTGATATGCAATTATATAATACTAACATATGGAATCTATACAAAGCAAGGATATTTTACAATCTTCTGCAGCTTCCATAATAATTTAACATGATATTCAATTAGTTTGTCCCTATGGTTTTGGAGTAACAAATTGTTGCTTCTATGTATATATGTGAACACAATGTAGTGATAAAAAAACACAATTAAAACCTTAAACATTAGTATAAGCCCTAATAACCATAATAGAAAGTCTACATGGTGGTACCCACATTTACAAAAACTGAAATAATGCTTCTAATTTATATAAAACAATGGTAATCAAGGTAACTAAGTTTCCACGTGAGAAAAAAAACAAAAAATAGAACAAGAACTAGAGGGGGAGCATCTCTTCCAAACATTAAAATCTTAGTTCGTGAACCCAAGTGGCTGTGGAGCAGGACCAGCATTAAGCCAATCGTTTTTATCAACAACTAGCTTATGCCCGCGGCTTCGCCCGCGTGGAGTTAGGGAATTGCCCACGGGATCTTACTTCTGGGATAATAAGTAATCTATGTATCTATCTATATAGATAAATAGATTTACATGTACCTACTTGCTTATAACTTGCAATTATTAGTTTAAAGTTATATCAATTAAATTAGATACGTGAAATATTGATACCTTGGTTTGAGATTGGACATCGGATTTACTGGATTTTATCTGAAGAGTATGTACACAAATTTTCAAGTCAATCGACCCCGAGAATAAAAAGTTTCACAGAAAATTCAACACCCCATTTCATTTTTTTTGACGGCGAGCTATGGGCTAGCTCGCCATCCGGCCGTCTCATGACGACAGACCGTATCGACGGTGCGTTCGTGTTCCACGCGCACCTCAAAGAGATGTCAGCAACGATGTAGGGGTCTGCAAGGGCCGATGCCTGCCAGGGCTGCGGGACTGTTCGAAAGAGATACCGTGGCCCTGGAACACAAAGGGCAAAGAAGGAACATGGATGGGTTTTATTCAGTACAAGTCTGACACTCCCTTCCGCTCCGCCCATAGTGGGGATTTCATTTGATGATTTCAAACCCAAAAAAAAAAAAAAAAATTGGGTAGGAGTTTCGAAAAACTGAAACTTACTCTTCACAAAGAATACACCCTCCAATTTTTATATCTTTGGGACCCGTGGTTTGGGCTGTGCGTTGGTATTTCAGTCAGCCAGTCAGGACATGGAATTTTAAATTGGGGGAAGATTTTGGAAAAACTGTGATACACGTGTCTCATCATTTTAACTGAAGTATATGTAGACACATTTTCAAGTCAATCGACTCCGAGAATAAAAAGTTTCACATAAAATTCAAAACCCCATTCAACCCTATCAGGGGTGGAATTTTAAAAAACCCTTTTTTAGTGGATACCTACTCTTCACAAAGAGTACACTGTCCAAATTTCATGTCTCTAGGACCAGTGGTTTGGGCTGTGCGTTGACGTATCGGTCAGCCAGTCAGGACATTGAATTTTAAATTGGGGGATGATTTTGGAAAAACTGTGATACACGTATCTCATCATTTTAACTGAAGTATATGTAGACACATTTTCAAGTCAATCGACTCGGAGAATAAAAAGTTTCATAGAAAATTCAACACCCCATTTCACCCTCTTAGGGGTGGAATTTCGAAAAACCCTTTCTTAGTGGATACCTACTCTTTACAAAGAATACACCCTCCAAATTTCATGTCTCTAGGACCAGTGGTTTGGGCTGTGCGTTGATATATAAGTCAGTCAGTCAGTCAGTCAGTCAGTCAGTCAGTCAGTCAGTCAGTCAGTCAGTCAGTCAGGACTTTGAATTTTATATGTATGTTATGAAATGACATTTCATTAATTCGAATTTGCCGCGCCTCGCGCCTTTATAAGTTGTCTGTGGAATTGAATGGCAGATGATGGTCAAAATATTCGGTGCGGTATAAACAATAAATCGCACCAAATATTTTGACCATCATCCGCCATTCAATTCCACAGACAACTTATAAAGGCGCGAGGCGCGGCAAATTCGAATTAATGAAATGTCATTTCATTACATGTATAGATATAGTCTTCCAACTTATAATATGCTCGCTTACATAGTGTGCGTTTTATGCATGTTTTAAATTTCTTCTCATTAAGTTGTAAAAAGTCAAGTGGTATTTTATTGTAACTTTTTACAACGGGTTAAATTAATTTTATGTTGACTAAAGAAATAAAAAGAGCAGTGCAACTACATTCTTATATTTCCTTTTACATAATCACAGTATTTGTTCAAACAATTTAAATCGTGTTAATTTCCCTCTATAGACCCTCATCGTGTTTTTATTTCCGAAAGTTTCGACCACTGTGGTTTGAATACGAACGATTTTTAGTCGATTTAGTTTGCTCCATGTTTGGTGGAAGTTTCTGAATACGGCGTAGTGAATGGGTTAAAATATTGAAAGTTTTTGAGTGTGCTGGTTTTAGTTTTTTTGATTAAATGTCGAGTTATTTTCGGGTACTGCAGATAATGGCAAAAAACTACAGTGCTCCAAAATTAATAGATAAACTCCGACTTCCTTCCACCGATCTAATAATCTTTATTCAACATTGAAATTAGCAGCTTGTTTTTGGATATATACTTAAAATATATAAACATTCAGGTTTTTTTCAGTATGTTCACAAAAGGTTAAACAAACTAAAGATCTCACATGAAATTGGAAAATTGCATCTCTCGTGATTAAAAGCTTACTTTCAGTTTCAGATGACAGTTCAGCAAAAGGCTTGTATTGGATTCTTAATAAAGTATGCGCCATCTGACACAAAGACGCCGATATTGAAGCAATCCGCAATGAATGCTGCTCTTGTTTTATTACGACTTTAATTTACTTGAGGCACGTGTGCCGTCTTGGAACACTGCATACGCCTGCGACATGTGCAAACTTCATTTCCTGAATGATAGGAAAATGCAGTATTGATATCAATGTATGAATCGTAGTAGCGAATGTTTCGATTCAGACACAACGTTGACTACGAAGGTTTAAGGGAGGAATTCTTTCAGGGCAGTATGGAGGGAACGACTGTCGCAACCGAGGTCCGGGCACGCCGCAATCGCGGCGGTAAGACCCCTCTTTGAGGAGTGGCTGGATAGGCGTCACGGCGTCCTGACCTACCGCATGACGCAGGTCCTCACCGGACACGGAAGCTTCGGGAGGTACCTGTGTCTGATGGGGAAGGAGGAAACGCCTGGGTGTCACCACTGCGAGGACCGCCCGGAGGACACGGTGGAGCATACGGTGCAGGACTGCCCCGCTTGGGCAGGGCACCGCCGTGTCCTCACGGCGGCGATAGGCGGAGACCTCTCGCGCCCGGCATTGGTCGAGGCCATGCTGCGGGGCGAGACGGAGTGGGAAGCGGTTGCCTCCTTCTGCGAAGCAGTCATGCTCGCGAAGGAGGAGGCGGGCCGCGTGAGGGAGAGGACAGCGTCCTCCCTCCACCCCAGCCGCAGTGGTAGACGCCCACGGCGCCGGACGTCGGCAGACGATCTCCGGCCACCGTAGGCGCGGGCTTGCGGGCGGCGAGTAATGGGCGACTCGCTGTCCGACCATGGACCATGCCCGGGTCGACGGCGCGTTGTGTTCCACGCGCGCCTTAAAGAGTGTCAGCATTATGACGGGGCCCCCCTCTAGAGGGCGAAAGCCTGCTGGGGTCGCGGGACTTATAGAATTACCGTGACCCTGGATCATAAAGGGCTACTGAAGGACACCGTGGATTTTAGTCAGTACAAGTCTGACAGTTCCTCCCACTCTGCCCTGGGTGGGAGGACTCATTTGATGATTTTACCACGATAAAAAAAAAAAAAAAAAAAAAAAAAGGGAGGAATTCTTCTTAGCGTGTCGATGGCAATCAAAATTATGTCAGCCCAGAACTGAGCTAATAGTTTGGCGCTTTCGGTAGCATCCATCAGTTCCTGTAGTGAACAAACAACAGGACACGCAGGACACGATAATAAGTGCCCCATCGTTTGTAGAGCAGCACCATATTTACACTCCAGGGCAGATTCATTAATGAATCTCCACCTAAGCAGGTTTTCCTTGCTGCGACCAACCTGGGTCCGGAGTCTATTTAAAGACTTCCAGTTCAGCCATGGCAACTCATGTCCAGGTGGGAGGACTTGTTCAAATGATACACAGTCCATTTTTACAACCTTTAATTTGGAGTCAAATTAAATTAGCAGATGAAGGATAGTCTAATCTCATAATATCAAGTAATTTACTGTAAGTAAACAGTTAGATATTACATATTCCAATCGATCCAAATCACAACATTCATCATTTAGTTAGAAATCACAGTCTCTCATATTCTCACTATTCCTATTCCCCCAATTATAAGTTCCAAACTTCCCCTCCCCAATTACAACAACATTCTCGTACAAATATGAGAGTGAGAGCAAAAGGCAGGCGTACAGTCGCGGCCATTGATTTTGCGAATCAAACGCATTCCGTTAGCGTGCCGGATTGCCGATGCCGGGCCGCCGACGGATGGCGAGGCAGCCGTGGTTACCGCCGACACCAACTTCGGACCCGCTCGTAAACTTTCTCGACGTATCGTCTGTACAGATACGTGCCAAAGTGGAAATATTTTTTTATTTTAAGACACTGTTTGTTTTTCGAATTTGTATATTAAATGTCAGATTTCAAAATAGTCTACTGAGCTGATTATAACTGACCGTTTTGTGAAATTCAAAATTACCACCAATTACATTACTGATATAATTATTACATCTTTGAAAGATTACGAATAAACATTATTGTGTCATTTCATAGGTGCCCGACTATTAAAATATAATAATCTTGTGCTATGCAGGAGGTTGTAGCCTATCACTAGAACTGTCAACTGGTATTTTTATTAACGTAGAAGACTAGCTACGGGTCTTCTACGGGTTAAGGGTTGAGGTCGAATGTATTATGCTTGCCCTTGTACCTACACATGAATGCCACTCGTGTGCTAATATTTACGTGTTCCGAGTTCCCAGCGAGAGATATCCAGTATGTAGTGTAGTTGGTCACCGTATTAACTTACGACATACTACAGATTACAGATGTTCTGTCTGATTATTGTTGCATCCATTATAGCCTTAGTGTGATTGACCTACTTTTGAAATTATTTACGTATACCTCTCTCTATCTTTCTTTCTTAAGGTCTTATATTGTTCTTAATTATGATTATTAACGCACAATCGCTTTAGAAGCATGAGATTTTGCAAAGAGAGCTAAGCTAAGGGAGGGACCAAAATAGAGGATAAAAATGGGTACTTAAAATTGAGATGGTACACGGCTTCTATAGTGTTAAAATATTGCTATAGACAAAATAATCACAGTCTGTCTACTAAAGACAGTCGTGTAAAAATGGTGGATGGTGTTGCCAGGTCTCTCTCGCGCAGGAAATTAAATTGTTAGACGTCCGCGCTGCGAGTTGCCGGTAGACTGTTATGTATACACGATGGATCATATAATAGATGTAAAATTTATATAATAAGATACTGTATGAAGTATCTTTAAAGGCCCACTTACTTGACAATCCATTAACACTGAACACTCTATACAAGAGTATTTAAATCACCATGAGCCTTTTGTCAGTCTTCTGCAGACAATAAATGTAAACGAAACTTATTAATTCCTCTTTTCATTTATTAGAAAGAGACTTAGTTCGTTCATAATCTTGGAACGAAAAGAGAGCGTACCTCCAAATTTAAAAAAAAAAATAACTCGTCACTTTCTTTCTGATTGGTTTTTTTCCTTTATCCCAGTTGAATACTATTTCGCGATTTAATTTTAACACAATGTCACATATTATGATGACATCAGTTTTCTCAAAGACTTCAGACAGAGGTGTACTTGTAGTACATCTCCGTTTTGCCGATAAGTTCCTAAGTATAATTGAATTTTTCGGATAAGGAATTTCTTAGCGAAATTAATTTTGCCTCCTATTGGATAGAAATAATTTTATTCGACTAATAATAATATCTTTAGTTTCGCGAACCACGTGTACCTACTTCCGAAATGAATCATCCATTTGAAATATTTATAATCTTCCTTTTAACTCAGTCATACAATATGAAAGCACTGTATTAGAAGCTAATGCAGTGTACGTAACATCTAAGTGCGTATCCGGCCCCTGAACTAGCGGAGAGCGAGGAGCGAGTGCATTCGGTCGCACGGTGCGCGCGTATGGTGCGAGCAGGGCTGGCAGAAAAAGCAAATACAAATAACAGTTTTTTTTAATTTTGTTTTTGTGGATTTGTGTCAAATTTTGAGTTGGAATCTAAGTGTATGGCCTTTGTCCTACTAGTATTAAAAATGCGAAAGTTTGTGAAGATTGATGGATATTGATGATGGTTATGTTACTCTTTCACGCACTAACTACTGAACGGAATTGGATGAAACTTGGCACACCAGGTTATAACCTGGATTAACACATATAAAACTTATCTCGGTAGTACAATCTCGCGGGACAGTCACCGAGCTCGCGGCCGAAGTCGCATTAGCTAGTATAGGAATAAATAAAGAGCTAAGTTTGTTTAACGCGTTCTTTGGTAAATGAGTTGGTAGATAGGTCAAACTTTGAGCTAATCAACACATTAGTGTTACTGTCAATAATGTTGAAATAACATTATCTTATCTAACCTATTTCAACATTATTTAACCATTTTACTATAAAATTACAACAAATAGTATGGAAATCTCCTTTCTTGCTATTTCAAAAATTATACCGGACGAAGACTGGAAATTGAACTCAACTGATATATGATAAATTATTATCTGAGTACTAAACTTCTACACAATGGGGTTTATTCATAAACGGTGCTTAAAGTTAATTAATGTTTTTTTTTTTAAGTTTAAACGTCTCTTATCTTTATGCAATGTTTACGAATATACCTCTAAATTGACAATAATAATACAATTTCACTATGGTTTCGTTTATTTACCCATGTGCGCCATGTGTGTGTCAGCCCTGTTGGCGCGCCCGTTGCATCCGGCGCAGACGGGGTGCCAATTGCGAACGTTTTTATTTACCGCCGCGATTGTCAGCCAAAGTGCCTTCAATAGGGATATGAAATTATCTTCCTTTTTGTTGCTGCATACGAATCGAGAGGGGGCTGAGGTCATATAGAGTTTACGTGACTTAGAGACTGGGTTTTTAAGGAGTCGATTGGAGTAGCGAGCACCAGCTTATCAGAAACTGGTAGTTGCTAGAAATATGAACAGAAATAAAAGGTAATGTAATTAATGTATGTGTGTAATGTAATTAAATTAGTGTCCTTTTGTCATCGTTTTTTATTTGTTTATGTTTTCTTACTTTAATTCTTTTTTTTCATTAGGTTAGTTCTATTTGTAGTCTGTATATAATGTAAATATTATTTAGTTAGGTTAAGTTTAGTTTGATCATGAAATTTTAAGTCGTTACCATTACTTTTTTTTTAAATAAAATTAAAAAAAAACATTTTTGCATGCAAAATGGTAGAATGTACCAGGAACAAATAATTAAATTATATAATTGATAAATAATGCAAAAGTTTACCAATACGCAATGTAATATTGTAATTTTTATTTCATTTCATTGTAATAGATATTTTGCACATCTGTCGTGATGGTCTAAAGAAGTTCTTAATAAAAGAAACATGTATTACCCATAGTTTTGCAAATAAATAACGTGATTTGATTTGAGAGTTATCTTTTAAGTAGGTACCCATTGGTGATAGTGCATGTCAACTCTGGCAACATCATAATTCTCTTGTCCTTGTCCCGAAATAGTCAATAGTAAATAGTCAACGAGAATATGCGACAGTCGCATTTATTTTGTTGCCTGATCGCTCCTACAGTGGAAGCCCTCCGATTTTCAGTCCTAAGGATGAACTACTAAACTTAACTCCACGTCTAGTCTTATGACATAATTTAACGCATTCCACAATTGCACTTACAGGAGACGTCCCTGACACAGTTAGAACACGTAAATAAGAACCAGTTAGCTTTCCCAACACAACCCCAGAATGAGAAATAATTTAACTAAACTTAGTGCAAACAATGTCTTTGCCTCCAACTCGTACACAGTTCCAAATATCCAACCAATCTCTGTGCGATCTAGATTGGATCTCATTACCATACTCGCGAATGTTGGTTTTATTAAAGTTCATAAGTTATTCGCTATGAACTGCTATGAACATTGAACATTGATCGGACGTAAGAACGTGACCCGCAACTTTAGACCGATGGATGTATAGATAGGGCAGGAATTATTTAGTTTCCATGATAAAATGAATGAGGGATGGATGGGGCGTAAATGTTGGAGGGATGTTTAGTTGTTTTGTTATATAGAGATGTTGGCCACCACGCAATCAGAATGAAATAAATATAATGTTTTCGCACTTTGTCAATCATTCCTCTAGCGATATTATGATTAACTAGCTTTTGCCCGCGGCTTCGCCCGCGTGGAGTTAGGGAATTGCCCACAGGATCTTACTTCTGGGATAATAAGTAATCTATGTATCTATCTATATTACATCATCATCATCTGCCTAGCCTTTTCCCAACTATATTGGGGTCGGCTTCCAGTCTAACCGGATGCAGCTGAATACCAGTATTTTACATGGAGCGACTGCCTATCGGACCTCCACAACCCAGTTAGTACTGGGTAATACGATACCCCTTGGTAAGACTGGTTATCTACATATATTACATACATAGTTTTTTTTTATTTTATGTTTTAAAGTTATATCAATTAAATTAGATACGTGAAATATTTATACGTTGGTTTGAGATTGGACATCGGATTTACTGGATTTTATCTGAAGAGTATGTACACAAATTTTCAAGTCAATCGACCCTGAGAATAAAAAGTTTCACAGAAAATTCAACACCCCATTTCACCCTCTAAGGGGTAGGAATTAAGAAAAACTGATACTTACTCTTCACAAAGAATACACCCTCCAATTTTCATGTCTCTGGGACCCGCGGTTTCGGCTGTGCGTTGGTATATCAGTCAGCCAATCAGGACATGGAATTTTAAATTGGGGGATGATTTTGGAAAAACTGTGATACACGTATCTCATTATTTTAACTAAAGTATATGTAGACACCTTTTCAAGTCAATCGACTCCGAGAATAAAAAGTTTCACATAAAATTAAAAACCCTATTTCACCCTATTAGGGGTGGAATTTCAAAAAACCCTTTCTTAGTGGATATTTACTCTCCACAAAGAGTACAATCTCTAAATTTCATGTCTCTAGGACCAGCGGTTTGGACTGTGCGTTGATGTATCAGTCAGCCAGTCAGGACACGGAATTTTAAATTAGGGGATGATTTTGGAAAAACTGTGAAACACGTATCTCATCATTTTAACTGAAGTATATGTAGACACATTTCCAAGTCAATCGATCCCGAGAGAGTTTCACAGAAAATTCAACATCCCATTTCACCCTCTTAGGGGTGGAATTTCAAAAAACCCTTTCTTAATGGATACCTACTCTTCACAAAGAGTACACTGTCCAAATTTCATGTCTGTAGGACCAGCGGTTTGGGCTGTGCGTTGATGTATCAGTCAGCCAGTCAGGACATTGAATTTTAAATTGGGGGATGATTTTGGAAAAACTGTGATACACGTATCTCATCATTTCAACTGAAGTATATGAAGAGACATTTTCAAGTCAATCGACTCAGAGAATAAAAAGTTTCACAGAAAATTCAACACCCCATTTCACCCTCTTAGGGGTGGAATTTCGAAAACCCCTTTCTTAGTGGATACCTACTTTTCACAAAGAGTACACTGTCCAAATTTCATGTCTGTAGGACCAGCGGTTTGGGCTGTGCGTTGATGTATCAGTCAGCCAGTCAGGACATTGAATTTTAAATTGGGGGATGATTTTGGAAAAACTGTGATACACTTATCTCATTATTTTAACTGAAGTATATGTACACACATTTTCAAGTCAATCGACTCAGAGAATAAAAAGTTTCATAGAAAATTCAACACCCCATTTCACCCTCTTAGGGGTGGAATTTCGAAAAACTCTTTCTTAATGTATACCTACTCTTTGCAAAGAGTACACTGTCCAAATTTCATGTCTCTAGGACCCGCGGTTTGGGCTGTGCGTCGTTGGTATATCAGTCAGCCAGTCAGGACATGGAATTTTAAATTGGGGGATGATTTTGGAAAAACTGTGATACACGTATCTCATAATTTTAACTGAAGTATATGTAGACACATTTTCAAGTCAATCGACTCCGAGAATAAAAAGTTTCACATAAAATTAAAAACCCTATTTCACCCTATTAGGGGTGGAATTTCAAAAAACCCTTTCTTAGTGGATATTTACTCTCCACAAAGAGTACAATCTCAAATTTCATGTCTCTGGGACCAGCGGTTTGGGCTGTGCGTTGATGTATCAGTCAGCCAGTCAGGACATTGAATTTTAAATTGGGGGATGATTTAAAAAAAACTGTGATACACATATCTCATCATTTTAACTGAAGTATATGTAGACACATTTTCAAGTCAATCGACCTCGAGAGAGTTTCACAGAAACTTCAACACCCCATTTCACCCTCTTAGGGGTGGAATTTCAAAAAACCCTTTCTTAGTGGATACCTACTCTCCACAAACAGTACATTCTCCAAATTTGATGTCTCTAGGACCAGCGGTTTGGGCTGTGCGTTGATGTATCAGTCAGCCAGTCAGGACATTGAATTTTAAATTGGGGGATGATTTAAAAAAAACTGTGATACACGTATCTCATCATTTTAACTGAAGTATATGTAGACACATTTTCAAGTCAATCGACTCAGAGAATAAAAAGTTTCATAGAAAATTCAACACCCCATTTCACCCTCTTAGGTTTGGAATTTCGAAAAACCCTTTCTTAGTGGATACTTACTCTTCACAAAGAGTACACTGTCCAAATTTCATGTCTCTAGGACCAGTGGCTTGGGCTGTGCGTTGATATATAAGTCAGTCAGTCAGTCAGGACTTTGAATTTTATATGTATAGATAGATGTATTTATTACATACTCACTATGCATTTATTTTAGTCTCCAATTAATATTGATAACAACACTTCAATAAACTAGTAGCACAAATTAAAAATATGGTAATAAAGTGAAAGTCTGGCGCTTTCTCTCCATGTTTGTACCGATACATAACATACCGTATACTTAAACTACGAAAACTATTCTTACCTGAGAAACAAAATCACTATCAAAGTCAATAACTTCAATTCTAATTGCATATCCGTATTTGAAATTCTAAAGTGCCATTGATATAAATGGCTTGACTTTGACTTTGACTCTATCTCATTGACGTTGCTATACAGAAAGCTGTTAGCTTGAACGTAAAGTCAATATAAATGTACTCACTTACTCATTCCCGCAAACCCTTCACGATGTAATTCACCATCTAACACTCAATTCCAAAGCCTCGTGAGTTCTATACCATTATTGACTCTGTCAAAATCTTGGCTGGTTAAATGGCTAAACACCCGCCCCTTGTATTTGCACCCATTTGAATATCTATCTTATAAATATGGATGCACAATTTCCTTTATTTCCTATGTTTTTAGATTGAGCTACCGTTTCTTGGGGTGTTATTGAGATTTGATATTGTTAATAGATTGTAACTTTTGAGGGTAACTTTTGGGTATGGAACCAAGATGTACTAAGCTTAATCTTAAAAAGAAAAGATAAAAGATTGAGGTCTGATTACACTACACATCGTTATTTGTGTTTAACGTAAAAATCGTTTCTTTCAATTACTTGACGATGACAGAAACATAATGTACAAATAATAAATAAAAATGATACTATAAACTAAAGTAACTGAACTAAAAAATGGCTATAAATTTCGTTTTATGCTGAAAGGGTAAAAATGTTACAGCAATAACTCCATTACAAATATTTTGTCAACAAATTGAAACGCAAATAAAAGCAGTAAGTCCTGCAGTGAGAGTACCTGTCAGACCATAGAAATAGTTTACAAAACCGACCATGATGAAGAAGTTGAAACAAACTTATCTACACTGCAGCAAAACGTTACAAATCTGTTCTAAAGTCTAACAGAATTAGCAAACGCGACACCAGGGCATTCCCTAACGATTCATAAATGACGACTCACTTACTCAGTTCCCAGGTAACGCTCAACTCGAATTTCTCAAAACTGAGCATTTGAGTGCTCAAATGGGATAGCGGTGTCTCGAAAGCAAACACTATTAGGGTGTGAACAAACAGGACAAATGGATTTAGACTCTCAACAATGTAATTGTTCGCTTTGTTAATTGATCGAGACGAAGATTTTCGGATAAATGGTTACTATTATAGTCTGACGGGGAGTTTGCTGGTGTTTTTGGAGTTTGTTAAAGACAGAGGTGTTCTTTTGACGAATGATGTTCTTTTCAATGTGCAATTTATATTTTTAACAATTTGCTCTTAAAAATCTGCGGTTTAAGATTATGTTGTGACAGAAGAATAGTCTGCAGAGGAATATGACAACAGGTGAATCATTTATGGTATTTTGCTCTCCAGTACAAGTTTTCAGTTTATAAACCCTGGGACACATTACGAGAGATTATCACTTTACCGGTGATATATATTCAATAAATGTTTATTTACAAAACTTCTTCTAAAACAGCGTCTGACATTCCCACTCCTGAGGCACATAGGTTCGATGTTCTTATTCAAATAAATGTTTTAAGAGGGCCGAATCCCAGTCATGCCTCCTCTTTGTAAAAGGCAGTGTATTGAAATGCACCGCTTCAGCTCAAGTACGGGTTGGTTTGATGGATTATTTTGACACTGATCCATCCATTATTAAGTATACTGAATATAATAATCGTCGCTGTTGCACATTATTGAAGACAACGCCAAATAACTAAAGGTTTACTGACAGTGACACAGATACAGGTGGCTTAGGAGCCGCCGTTGGCATTTGACGCTCGGCTTTCGGCTCTCGGCGTCGTCGCGTCGGTTGCGGGTAATCACTAGCTTGCTTCGCGATATTCATTCAAATGTGCTCACAAGGTATACACCTTGTTGGATAGCAAAAGTTACTTTTATTAGTAGTAAGACCGAATCAGACCTCCGTTTTCTCCATCACCAGCTAGCTAGAGAACATTGAAATTTATTTCCAGGAATTGGTTGCAGTGTTCAACACAAACGAATTTCTCCTAAGAACGTTACGCCCGTAAAGCCGAAGAAAACAGACAGAGGTACAGGAAAGAGGTACACAACCTAATAGTACTTCTACATTTCGTGATGTTTAAGTTCCATGTATTAGGGTGCGAGCCTATTCCTATCAATTGGGCACAAATTCTGGCTTTGAGGCTGCTACTTAGAAATTTCTAAAGGAAAACCTAATAACACATTACCCTACCTGGGAATCGAAACCAGGACCAGGATGCTGACCACTAGAGCTACGAAGCAGTCGATATTCTAATGTAAATAGTCACTATACTATGTAGTAACTAGGTACAATCTTCATGAATACATGCCTGAGACACTGCATGCACCTGTACCAATAAAAACACTTTAAACCCCAAAACCTTCCCTTAAACTATAACTATAAAAAAGCCTCCGGAACGGAATTACCATCGGAAAGCCATGTATCAGCGATGTATTGCTGAGAGATGCGTGTGGCGTGCGCGGGAAACACACGGGATTATGAGTGGGATGGTAATCGTGAGTCGCAAGCGGAATGTAACGTTACGACTGACATCGTAAGTATTGGCGCAAAATAAGAGCATAAACATAACTTTGTGCTGAATACTATCCATATTTTTGAAATACAAAAAATTTCATAATAATTTCATAATAGAATACCATTACTAGAGGCGTAGAAACTTCTGTGAAACATGAAAATTAAGTAAATATAAACTAGTACTGTTATACTAAGCCTAAACCTGATTGTCGTGTTTCTAGATATCTTTGTGTTTCGCAAACTGAGCAGAAGTTAGTGCAGTGTAATCTTAGGGTACCTATCAATATCCTCCAGTAATTGGGTTGCAAAGTTTAGATAGCACTTGCTCTTGAAACTAAGCTGATGTGTAGCCACTTTTGGAAGAACCCTTCCAAGTCACATGCAAGTTAGGACAATGTATTACACTGCTCCTGTGCATTACTATGATAAGGGCAGTGTTATTGGGTTTTTCCGTAAGGAATTTCTTTGCACAGAGTTCGAAAGTTGGTGTTGTGACTCCCCCGAGCATTGAAAAGCACGCTAAGCCGTTGGTCCTGCGCCTGATCGTACTCGGACATCACAGATCGTCGAACTGTGACAGAAAACGAACATAGAAATGCATCTGTGTCTGTAGACACACTTGTGCACTAACAACCACATATATCTGCTGCGTGCTTAGCTAATCTCTGTTAAATTTAGTCGCCATGACCGAAACTCGATCAGAAGGATAGTTTTATTAGAAGTGGTATCATATCATTATTTTCTCGAGTCTTAGTGGGACTCTTGGTAAATGGAAATGTCGTTGGCAAAGTGCAAACCTAATGGGTTGCGATGGGCATCACGTAGCAAGCAGACGTGGTGGATCAATGCTCGTTGCTTCCCTGTATGAGAAGTGGCCTTTGCTCTTACGATGAAATAAATACAGGCTGATAACCAGAAAATTCACACGTTTAATAATATGTTTTATATTATTAATCAAAAGCCACTTCTTCTTAATTTTTCTTGCACACAAAAATAAAATTAAAACATACATAATAACATAGCTGTACTAAGGCAAACTTAACACACAATTGGATTTTCTTACAGCAAACCTCGTTACAATTGCGAGATTTGAAGATCATGTAAGTGCACAAACAGTGCATTTGAAAACTTAGATCAATCAATTTTATAAACGAATAATGTGTATTTGGCACCCAATACGTACAAAGAATATACATAGTAGATACAATACATATTGATCATGTTGACGAAATTAGCATCTGATAGCCCTAAGTGCAGCATTCATACTTTATGTGAACACCCTCAAGCAATAATTATGTACTACAACGCTTAATCATTATATTCCTTGCTTTTTCCGACTCACATTGTGGATGGCTTGCAGCTGAATACTAGTAACTGCCTATCTGACCTCCGCAGGCTACTGGATAACATGAAAACCCTTGGTGAGAATTAACTAACGTTTTGGCTTCTGACTATATTTTTGACAGTCGTTCGGGTGAACGACTGTCAAAAATATACAAATGAATGTTCTACAACGCTTTATAATAGTCTACAACTCTACAAGTCAATATGGTCCATGAAATATTCAATTTATTCGTCAGCTTAGTTACATAGACCTGTTTGGTATTCAACACTGTCCATAAAAAATATAGCCTGAATATTATATTATTACGAGTGTCCTAAAAAACTCCAATTCATTACTTGAATATTACAGCAATGATCACTTTGGATACGAGTGTCGTAAATAAGGCGTAGCGCCGTAGAGCTGTGTAACCGGCGCACGTAGTACCGCCGCTACGCCGTAGCCTGAATTAACAACTCGATAGAGTTTGCGTAGACAGGACATTTGTTGGCTACATTTAGGGTTCAAAATGTGCGTTAGTGAAATGGAAAGTAAAGGTCTCTCTGTAATAATTTACATAACAACATCACGCCTGTCATCACCTTAGGGTTAAGCAGAGATATGCAACACACTGTGTATGTGTACAATGTAGTACAACTACATTTCGCCAGTTATGTTTAGGTCCCATGCAAAAGGGGGCGAGCCTTGAAACATCAAACGGGCATAAATACAACCTCCACTGCTACTGAGAAATGTTTGATGGAAAAACCCACTGACAGTTAACCGACCTGGGAATCGAACCCAAAGCCTCTTCATTACCAGTGGCGCATGCGAATATAGCTACTCTCATTATAAATCAAATCAAATAATTTTTATTTCGAACAACAAAGGATTAGTGAATAAGTACTTAAGGTCTATCATAGTGGTAAGACATTTGGTGATTAAATTACATTCATAAAATTTCATTCCTCAAATAATAATAATTATTACATCATTAATTCATTTTAGTCAGCACGCTGATTTGATGTCTTAGAATAGGGCAGTCAAAATTTGCCCTCAGTAAAACTCACTTCTTGCTAGTCAAAGTCAATACAATCTACAAAAAAGTTGCTCAGAAGTTGCCAGTCTGCTCCAACATCGACTATAGACAGTCCCAAAACGAGCGGCAAATGGGGTCTTCGCGTGTAACAACGCGATTTCGAGTTTATCCCGTATGGGAAGTGGATAGAAGTGCCCCGGAAAAACAATGTTCAAATTGCAGCACGAAATGTAAGACCAAATATTATACGAAGAGGAAATGTAAAAGTAAAGTAGGTATTGTAGATACGTGTTTATAATGATGATCCGGACGGGTTTTGTGACAATGAGACGGGTTTCCAGTTATGGTTTATACAGCGATATTAAGTATATACATTTCCTTCGAGCAATTTTGTACGTTTTGCCCGGAAAAGATGAGCTTTTGTTTTTGTTAGCTTTTAATTCCATTTATTTTTCGTCCCCTACCAAAACATCCTTACTTCATCTCGAACACCTTAAATTTATAACTCTATCCCTCTTACGATCCATCAAACGTTTGTACCGCCGAATCACAATAACGTTTATCAATTGAGCACACAGCACGCGCCACTGACCGTGTTGCGACAAAACAAATCGTCGCGCGACAAACGTTTGTCGCGTCAAATGTTGCGTTCACCATCGCTCTGTTGCCTCCCATTGTTTGCTTTTTATGAAGATATTTTTGTGCACGATTTATCGCGTGTGCGCGACTAGAGGAAACTAAACGCGTTGGTTTGATTCATAGGACGGTGGTGAAATGTGTTTCTAAATGAAACAATGCGATCTATGTTAAACTATATGCTGCTTATCTGAATATTAAGCTTTTTCGAGGCTTATCTCATTGTATGTACTCACTCATGTTCAATGAAGAATACCATATTAATTCGAGAAGGATCGATTGCAAATCATGTCTATTCAATTAGCAATGATCTTGAGTAGTCTCTAATTGTGGTAGTTTCTTTTTACCTTTTTACGTCTTCATACCTTTTATAGATTGTTACCAATTTCAACCATAGGGGGTGGCTTTCACCAGGATTTGGAGTGGTACACTTTTTCAGATTCCTCAATGGTGATAAAAAGCTAACATTCATTTTACAGTCACAATTATTGATTCAGGATCATTGTTATAACAACAAGATAACCCAACAACACCAATACCACAAACAAATGCCGAACCAAACAATAAATCAAAATTAAACAGCTAAACATCATTTTCAAACACCAAAAACGTATTGACAAAGTTTAGTTCATTACGCGGGCACGTCAAGGGGTAGACAGAGAATTAATGTAGTTTCGAACAACGGTGCTGTAATGAAATTAATGGGTGACGAGACGACGTACGCACGACATCGGCACGACACGACAACTATACGGTAACGACTGACGTAATGCGGCTGATTATGTATTAAGTCGCTTGACTTACTTGAGGGTGAATACGTTCACTTTGTGTGGTTAATATTGGTGTGATGGGTTATAAGCTAGTGTTCAGGGTTGATTAACTATCTGAGTGGGCGGATTGTTGCATTAGCTCGCAGGATAAAGCAGCTTAAAATGCCGCTTTATGATAGGGATGTCAATAACGCAATGTAGGATTTTTGTTACGAAGTGATTACGTCAACAATTTCTTCTCTTTATTAATCAATCTAGCATGAAAATCTTTAGAAAAACGTCAATTTTACAGGGAATGACCACGTCGAAAGGTTCTATTCATGGTCTGGAGTCATGAAGCTGCAATTTGCCCGTAGCAGTTTGACAGAATTTTAAATCATATGTTATGATTTGTAATTTTGACACAAACAATTGCAATACTTGGTACAAAATACCTAACGATGAACACACTTTGAAAACAGTTATGACGTGAATATTTGTGTCGTATGGGTTTTGTGTGTGGACTTTAACGAAACAACATTATAACTCTCATCATTCTTCAAATCGCGAAAAGAGATAAAAATCACGTACAAAACTCTCAAACATTGTATCGCACATAATAACGTCAAAAAGATAGCAAACATCACGACGAACACTCAAGGGGATGAGTGAGATGACGCGTCCCGATACACGCACGTATCTTTAGGCTTCAGTGGACGTTTGACAGGTAGGTAGGGGAAATTGTGAGCCCTTACAATCTCGTCCTTATAATTGTGAGACTAACGCCGAACGAAAATCAACACATCGTCCAGGTAAACAAGGTTGGATTCAGCTAGATGGTTCCGCCAGCTTGAAGTGTATCGGAATTCGCCGGTTGGAAGGAGTTCTTGCGTTTGAAGTTTCGGTTTTGTTTACTAATGTGCTTTTGTGTGGACGATCATTGTGTTGTGTTCGAGATGTTTTTCCTAAAATAACAGGTATTTGGCGAAATTACAGAGGTGTTCCAATTCTGGCTCTTTTCAGACATTTGCTAAATCTGAGTGTTTGTAGACGGAATAGGGTTTGTCTGTCGGCTTGAAATGGATTACTGGGTAAACTAACCTAAGTTTAGATATATATAATCCTTTTATACATAATTCTGTGTGTTGGTACTTACTTTATTGTATACCTACTTAGGCAGTATACTGTGTCATTTCAAAACACAGTCTTAAAAGATTTTTTTTTTCAAAAATAAAAATGTCATAGTTAACTTTTACAAATGTTTATCTACATTTGCAGGTTCCGTCTAACGACAATAATGTCATCAACCTGAAAAGGTTAATTACATGATCCTCAGTTCAGAAATATCATAGTGTTTCTGTCTCATTACGCCAAATGTCAGCCGCTTGACATTCTGCCACACTTAGTATAATGGACGTCACAGTATTAATAACATGAACGTTTGGCGGAACAGAGTTAGTGTTGTCTACAATGGCAGCGAAAATAATGACGAGAAATATTTGAGCGTTTGTTGTATTGTACTTGTTTAGTGGATTAATAGTAGGTTGAGCCCTTAGTACTTAGACTTATTTGTTATATTATTTTTGTTTCATGTCTCCTGAGAAACGAAACCCACTATTAGATATTGGATTAACCTTGTTACAACTTCGATCCACTTCTTCTATATAACCAGCACCGAAATTCATCCACTTGATATCTAAAGTATTTCTAATTCCCAGATCGGCCTGAAAATAAATGTCTACCTGGGGTCCTTTTCCAAATAATTTCGCTAACAGCTTTTGCCCAAAGAACTGGAGGCAAATAATTCAGGACTGTAGATACTGACGGGAAAGTTTCCAATATTTTTGAACTCCGCCATCTGCACGATGAACGATTTAATTTAGTTAAGTGAGGCACAAGATAGCTTATAAATTATGCAGAAGTTTGTTATATAATCGTTGGCCAATGACTTTCTGGGTGATTGGAAGCGAGGATAATCTAATTAAGAGCTGAATTTTTTTTAGAATATTTTAGTAGAAGAAGAGGTTTGGTGCCGGGAAAGTTGTATGACTAATTAAATAGAACGGAGTGGGAAGATTACTTAGAATTCAGGGACACATTATTGGAATAAGTTGGCGAGCATTTTTAACAGGAAATGTCGCTCTTTTTAAACGAAATGGTCAGCAGGAGACCGGATTAAAGGTTTACGAATTGTAGTAATGCCTTGAAAGCAACAATATAATCTTGTTAATTACACAACAAGAACTTTACTTTTAACAAAACATACTTTTGCATTCTGAAAGCTTTGAAAACTCGGATAACATGCAGGTTCCAGGTAACGCCGAGTATAATACCGTAATATGAAGTAAGGAAGCTAATAATAGTGGCACACTAATGCAACACACAGAAAAAGGATTTTCGTGCTCATCCGAGAACAATACACGTGAAAACATTCCTCTGACGAAGGTAGCTGTAATCTCGTTTGTAATAGCAATTTTGTTTTCTATCTCCCAAGTTTTTGAATATGTTTGACTCGTTTCTCATTGTTTCTTTTATGGGTTTTCTTTCAATCCGTGGATCGCTATCGTCTTTTCTATGTTTGTGGCCATCATCTTTGATGATATTGATTTCAACTCATTACACACCATTTTGCGTTTACTAAATTCAATTTCTTTAATTAAAAGTCTTCTAATCGTCTCAATCAGTTAGTAATAGGTACTGGCAATCGTTCCACAAAATAAAGGATGATATTAGAAAAAACCACTCCTGACCACGATTAGGGATAGACTTGATAAAACTGTTCCTAGGATACCAGATCCCGTAAAAGGTTAAAAAATAAAGTGAACGTAGCACCGCAATCACACCGCCATCCTTCAACTGTCCTCCTTTATATCTGAGCGCGTTTTAAACGAATGTCACCATAATAAATAGTCTGCTCATCGAATCATCACAAATGCGATGTAAAATGCATGCGACGATGTTCCAGCCTTTACACAACCAGCTTAGCAATACACCTGGAACAATCCATAATAACTTTTAAGTCGACGGATTAGGGGTTGGTAGAGTTGCTGAGATATGTTTGTGGTATGCTATGATATCCTGCGAAAAGGGTCTAGACTTTGCGACGCCGTATTTCAGTATTGGCTGATGTATGGGAGTTTGTGGCCATTTATAGAATAGGATCTCATGGTAGTGGACGAAGAGATGTCAATACGGTTGGAAAAGTTTTCTTAGCGAGATGTGCTCGCTCAGAGCTATGAATGGACTGGACTTGGAAAGGAGATTGGTTAGGTGGGTATCTCATCAAATTCAAACGTTTCAAAATCTAGTTATATGCAAATTAAAGGTCTTATAGCTGTAGTTATTTTTCAAGCTAAAATGTTTTTTTAGTTGTTGGGAGTAATTAGAAAACCATGATTTTAGGGTGCAAAAACAAAACGCATTAATGCAAAACAAAACGCATAAAATAGAACCAATTAAATGTATGACGTCGTCAGTGTTGCCATATAATAAACCCAAATCGATGATCACTTTAGTGAAGAAGAAAAAAATCGTTTATTCAAAAAAATTGATTTAAATAGACGAATAGACGGCCAAAGCAATTCCACAAGTATTATGTATGTTTTGGAAAGTATCTTTCGCCAAATATTGTTCATTAAATAAAAATAAAGTAGATTGATTTGATTCGAGAATATATTCTCACTTAAACAACATAATTATAATTTATATAGCATTGCTTGTATTGATTCGATGATTTTAATCGATTCGAATCGATTGTTAATCAATATTTGGCAACACAGCTGTCACTTATGTCAAATACAAAAAAAATATATTTACGTCAGGATTTTTTTTTGTGTTTTACGTTTAAACCCTGCATAATTCGTTCTTTGTGATATGTGTAATGTTTTCTGCATCTATAAATGAAGTGTGAACTCTTATTTTGAGCCACCACGTTGCTATAACATTAAAAAAAGACAACTATAATATTGGCCACAGTTTTATGACTACTATTTTCTGAACAAACATTGTTTTTAGATCAACACTTCTGATTATGTATGCAATTCTTGCTGGGCGATAGGAATGCATCAGCTGCAACATCGACAGTGATTGAGACTGAGAGTCATATCAATCATGCATCAGAGGAGGAAACCCAGATAGTTGCAATAATTGACCAGAGGATCCACGTCAGGTATGTATGACATATTTTTGCTTTCTATGTTTTTTTCTCTATTATTTTCTGGAAGAATGACACACTCAATGAAAAAGAGACATTAAGATAGGGAGGATGCTGATTGCTGGTGTTGAATAACTTCACCTAGATGGACCTGTCTATTTTTTATTATTGTTATTAATGGTGATAGTCGGAAAAGAGTCTATACTTACTGGGGCGGGCCATAATTAGAAGTATATTAGCAGGGTTATAGTGGAATCCGATTTCATAAAACTTCATATGCGTCAAAATAAAGTATTGATTTTTTTTAACAGGTTACATTAAATGAACCAATTTGCGTAACTTGTTGGGAACAACCACAACAAGAACTTCTGTGAAGACACGAAAACCAACTTCGAGCTCAGACAATCACTCTGCCCAACTTAAGAAGAGTACCAGAAGCACCCAGGCACTGCTTATTTAGTGGATGTCGCAACTCTGAACGTTTTCATGTCCCTGACAACATACGTCGACGTGTGGTGATAGAAAATAACTTTTTAATATTGTTATCTAGAATAAAAAGTTATTATAAATACTATGGTTTTATTTTTTTACCTATTCTATTTTAAATTATTCATTATCTTTTATCCTATTGACAACCATCTTGTGGATGGACCATGGACCATCTAGGATGCGGATTCGAACCCCGCAAACGGTACGTTATTACTATTGTAAGTGACGTCATAGCAATTGGATGGCCTAAAATAATTCAAAATCTTCTTATCTCTAATTGCCGTTTTCTTATCTCAACTTAGAACACCCTACTTTAAAATCTTACTAGTACTTAACACAAAAATCCTTCTATAGTCAATAAAGTACAATCTATCCACTTTATCTGATTGAAATGTATAATCTAAAGCGCAGGCCGCAGCACCGCCAGCTGGCGGGCGGGTGAGCGACGCGAACGACGCCCTTTTCATACTTTGTTTGTATATATTTCGATAGTTCGCGGTGTGAACCAAGGTATGAAAAGAGGTGAAACGACGCGTCGTTCGCGTCGCTCGTCCGCCCGCCAGCTGGCGGTGTGGCCTGCGCTTTAAAGGGTCTGCCTTGGTTTACATTAAGTAGGTAGGTACTTCTAAGTATTATTTTTGGTGGTCCATTTTGAGGTTATGTATAAATCAATTTAATATCCCCAACTCTAATGTATATCTTACCATTACATATTTTGTTATACTCTATTGTAGCATTCAAATCCATATAATCATTCTATGAAACGGTAAGCCCGTATGTGATACTGAAAATACATGGGTTCATGCCAATCTCCTTTAAAGTTTTTCATATCAACAAATTCTAACTACGGAAAAAGGTATACAATACGTACTTTGATAATAATTTACTTTTTTTTTTTACTTTTTTGGCTGTGGAGAGCACTGATGATGTGATGTATCGGTACTTTTTCTTTTACTTTACCTCCATCTTTGCATGCTTTCAATAATGAGATTTTGAAATAAGCTGTAGCATTGAGGATTTTCTTATTCTTTTTCATTTTCATCTGTCAGCCGCCAAAGCAGTGACTTGTTGCATACAAAAAATTGTCTGTTATAAATTCAAGAGTAAGGTTTTTGCTATGGAAGTTCAATTTCTTCATTAAGACAAAATAATAGGATGATGTTTCTGTAGGCACAATAGGCGATACGTCAGTGGTACATTTACTAATACCGTTACACTGACGCGCGGCCAACACTACATCACGTTTTGCTTCCTCATATTTCGACCACATACGGACCATTAGTTCCCTAAACCTCTTTAAAACTAAATAAACATTACCCATAACGTTACTCATAATAGTTTTTCCGCGCCATTGGGAATGGCTATTAAAGCGTTTTGATAAAGTTAGCATCACAGTCACTTGCAAGTCAGGCGCCATCTTGGCGAGACTCCGCGATTGTCTCAGCGGGACCCCATCACGTTTTACTGCTCATACTTGCATGCATTGAGTGGAATGTATTGTCTGTCTGTGTATTTTTGATTTTAAAGCAATTAGAATTTGTGATAATAATATGAGAATTTAACTAATTATTGTGTGATGTAAACATAATTAGTAGGACTAATTCAGTTCATCATCATTATTACATTCTTACCGCTATAGAGTATTTGGACATAAGAGCAATACAAGCTTTCAAACGTTTCTTTCAGTCAGTTAAATTCACGATAAATTACCAGACTGAAAGAAACGTTACAGTAATTCCCTAAAAATGAAAAAAAAATGACTATCATCAGTTCGTTAGGTAATTTGATTTAAATCGCTTCAGATTCTCCTCTATCAAGAAGTAAGCTCATAGAAAATTGCAATCTCTCCTTTGATAAAAAATAGTTCTAATCATTTCTTCACTTACACATAAAATCCAATTTACTTAAGAGAGATCCCTCAAAGAGGTTTTTTGTATTCGCCATACAACGGACAGTTCCTCCGCTGAAATTAGTTTGAAACTACAACGAAGTCACGTAAAATATTACTGAAATAAAAGGAGACTGTAATTCCCTCTCTTGAGAACACGTCAAAGTCAATTATAAGATCGAACGCCTACTTAACAGCTAAGTTTAGATGGAATTTGAATCAAGGTTGAGGTCACACGGTCTCCGAATATTTAGCCTGAGAATATTCGGACCGAAACGTGCGTATTTAGGGTTGCGGAACGTTCTAAATCAGGATAATACCTATCGTTTTTTTCTTTGAAATATCTAGGCGTACGGTATTTTGATAAAAAGGGATTTGAATTTTTCGGTGAAAAGGCCTTAGTGCCTTTTATATAGCTTGGCTGATATAAATGTGAACACACTGAAAAGATGTGAGCACACTGAAATAAAATGTAACCATTGAGGAGAAGAAAAAAGAAAGATGACCTCTCAATACTAAAACAAACTGCTAACCCAATATAAATTCGTGATTATTAAGGATGACTAAGAGAATGGCCAAGGCCATGGGTAAGCCTCTATTCAAGCCACAATTGTTGCTCTGAAAAAATCATTTACTTTTAGTGTGGAAGTAAAACTATTAGTAACTATAAGACTTGCTTCGCTTTCAATTTATTTTTCTCCGCATCAACCCTAAATCTATTTATGTTAGTAAAGCTATTCCTCAGTGAACGCCGAGCGGAACAGTTTGTGCGATAACTAACGGGTTAACAGCCGTCACTAGTTAGCCACAATTTGTAATCTTTAAGCCCATATATTACGAGATGAGCGGGTCACAAAGCGGTACTGATAATTATGATCAATAAGCTTAACTTGTGACGATGTAAACTATTCTCAGTTATGAATAATCTAAATTACGAAAGAAAGGTATTTTCTGTTATCACAACTAAATCACTGGACCGATTTGTGGCACCTATTGTTATGAAATTTGACAAAAAGAGTTTGTTGATCAGGAGAAATACATAGTCTACTATTGATCCTGATTATATAGATTTCAAAATGATACAACAAGTAGACGCAATGACGGGTAACAACATAACAACTTATTATAAAATTTACGATTATTTTTTTTCACTAAGGTGTATTTTAATCGAGACCAATTTCAAAATTTTAGATGATATTAATTAGAAATACAAAGTTGCCATAAAACTTACAAACATTCTTACTGAAAGACCTGAGTTGTAAGAGCAGTGCAACATAAATATAAAAAAAAAAACAAAAATAATTAGTTCATCAACCTTATTATCATTAGGTTTCATCATCACATTCATGCACTTTGACTTATTTGGCAAGTTCCACAAAATAACATCCAATAGTGTGTAATACTGCAATACCTTTTTGAGATTGACTATAATTCCATTTTTTGTTATTTTTATTATGAATTTGCTTTTTTGACTTTTTACTTGTGAATTTGATTTTGTATTGTGTTATTTTGATTGTGCTTTTGATTTTAGTTTTGTTTTATTTTTGTATCTAATTTTGATTTAATTTTAATTTTGATTATGTTTTTAATTTTTGTACTGAATTTTGATTTTGTTTTTAATTTTTGTATTTAATTTTGATTTTGTATTTAAATTTAATTTTGATTTTAATTCTGTTTTTCAATTTTGATTTAAATTTTACTTTAATATTTAATGTAACATTTATTATTTTATGGGGCATGCGGTGCTAACCTATAATAAATTGTTATACTAACCTTTGATATAAGATTATTTATTTGAAAATGTATCCGTATAAACAATTGTTGCTTGGCCAGAAATAATAAATAAAAAATAAAAAAAACAAATAATTTCCAACGTCCAATATTGACCGAAGTATCAAATCAAATCAAATCAAATCAAAAAACGTTTATTTATCTCCACAAATTACATAGTTATTTGAGATATAGTTGACAGGTAGTAGGCAAAAATTTGTAATTTGTTTTTTGTGTGGAGATCTGGAGTCTAAACTAAGCCTAGGCCTGTATTTTAGAACTCCAGGCCCCCCCCCCCATTACATCATAGACTTATTGTCAACGTGGAAAGCATTGCGAATTTGGTGACGGTGTGTATATGGATGTGTTTGTGTGTGTGTCTGTGTGTGTGTATTTATATAAGTATGTAAATATTTATTACACAATAAGTATTTTTATGTGTAGTAGTTTTTCTATGTATATAGAATACTAGCAGACCCGCGCAACTTCGTCTGCGTCACATAAGAGAGAGAGAGGGTTAGAGAGAGTGGGTCGTAGGCACCTATAGTACAATTCTAGCACATCACAACATATCATTCCACATTATAAAAATGCGCGCGCGGTACTTGATAATTAATTCGCTGCGGAGTTATTTTAAAACTGTGATATCTCCTAAGATATTCATTGAAATCAAATGATGTTAGAGCAATCTCGTTCAAAATTAAATACTTGAGATGAATAACGTATTTATTTGTATAAGGATAAATACCATGTTCACAAAAACACCTTCGTAATTAATGCGAGTCAACCTTAAAATATAGACATATGCTATCACGTATTTTTTTAGAACTTTTAAGAGGAACATTTCCGTCATACATGATTGTTGCGTAACTTTAACCGTTTACGCAGCGCACGCAACGGTAGCTTTCAAAAGAAATATATTTTCCCCGTTTGTGCAACATTTTTCATTGATGCTCCGCTCCTATTAATTATAGCGTGATGTTATATAACCTTGCCTTCCTCGATAAATACGCTATCCAGTAGTTCCTGAAATTAGCGTGTTCAACCAAACCAACAAACAAACTCTTGAGCTTTATATTATTAGTATAGATTCAAGTAGGTAACTATTTAACTTCTCGGAAATAATTTAATTAATCGCTAAAACATTCTACTTATGTTTTTCTCAAATAAGGTCTTCCCTCGACAGCCTCACGTTTTCATCGTTAGACTGTCGATGACAGTCATACTCCAGGCAGGTCTAAAGTTCTCACCAAGGTGCATGAAATGAGCCCAATAACAATATAGCTGCTGTATAATGTTGAGGACCTCTTGCGACTGCCTTTCGTCTCCATCGACAGACCTTCTATGACAGTCATACTCCACAGCTAGGTCTAAAGTTCTCATCGAGGTGTTTGAAATGAGCCCAATAACAATATAGCTGCTGTAAACTGTTGAGGACCTCTTGCAACTGCCGTCCGTCTCCATCGTTAGACCGTCGATGACAGTCTTATCCAGCTAGGTCTAAAATTCTCATCAAGGTGCATGAAATGAGCCCAATAACAATATAGCTGCTGTAATCCGTTGAGGACCTCTTAGAACTGCCTTGCGTCTCCATCGTTAGACCATCGATAACAGTCATAGTCCAGCTAGGTCTAAAGTTCTCATCAATATGCATGAAATGAGCCCAAACAGGATATAGATGCTGTAAACTGTTGAGGACCTCTTGCGACTGCCTTCCGTCTCCATCGTCAGACCTTCTATAACAGTCAAACTCCACAGCTAGGTCTAAAGCTCTCATCAAGGTGTTTGAAATGAGCCCAATAACAATGTAGCTGCTGTAAACTGTTGAGGACCTCTTTCATCTGCCGTCCGTCTCCATCGTTAGACTGTCGATGACAGTCATACTCCAGCTAGGTCTAAAATTCTCACCCAGGTGCATGAAATGAGCCCAATAACAATATAGCTGCTGTAAACTGTTGAGGGCCTATTGCAACTGCCTTGTGTCTCCTTTGTTAGACCATCGATGACAGTCATAGTCCAGCTAGGTCTAAAGTTCTCATCAATATGCATGAAATGAGCCCAAACACGATATAGATGCTGTTAACTGTTGAGGATCTCTTGCGACTGTCTTCCGTCTCCATCGTCAAACCTTCTATGACAGTCATACTCTACAGCTAGGTCTAAAGTTCTCATCAAGTTGTTCGAAATGAGCCCATAACAATATAGCTGCTGTAAACTGTTGAGGACCTCTTTCAACTGCCTTTCGTCTCCATCGACAGACCTTCTATGACAGTCATACTCCACAGCTAGGTCTAAAGTTCTCATCGAGGTGTTTGAAATGAGCCCAATAACAATATAGCTGCTGTAAACTGTTGAGGACCTCTTGCAACTGCCGTCCGTCTCCATCGTTAGACCGTCGATGACAGTCTTATCCAGCTAGGTCTAAAATTCTCATCAAGGTGCATGAAATGAGCCCAATAACAATATAGCTGCTGTAATCCGTTGAGGACCTCTTAGAACTGCCTTGCGTCTCCATCGTTAGACCATCGATAACAGTCATAGTCCAGCTAGGTCTAAAGTTCTCATCAATATGCATGAAATGAGCCCAAACAGGATATAGATGCTGTAAACTGTTGAGGACCTCTTGCGACTGCCTTCCGTCTCCATCGTCAGACCTTCTATAACAGTCAAACTCCACAGCTAGGTCTAAAGCTCTCATCAAGGTGTTTGAAATGAGCCCAATAACAATGTAGCTGCTGTAAACTGTTGAGGACCTCTTTCATCTGCCGTCCGTCTCCATCGTTAGACTGTCGATGACAGTCATACTCCAGCTAGGTCTAAAATTCTCACCCAGGTGCATGAAATGAGCCCAATAACAATATAGCTGCTGTAAACTCTTGAGGGCCTATTGCAACTGCCTTGTGTCTCCTTTGTTAGACCATCGATGACAGTCATAGTCCAGCTAGGTCTAAAGTTCTCATCAATATGCATGAAATGAGCCCAAACACGATATAGATGCTGTTAACTGTTGAGGATCTCTTGCGACTGTCTTCCGTCTCCATCGTCAAACCTTCTATGACAGTCATACTCTACAGCTAGGTCTAAAGTTCTCATCAAGTTGTTCGAAATGAGCCCATAACAATATAGCTGCTGTAAACTGTTGAGGACCTCTTTCAACTGCCGTCCGTCTCCAACGTTAGACTGTCGATGACACCCATAGTCCAGGCAGGTCTAAAGTTCTCACCAAGGTGCATGAAATGAGCCCAATAACAATATAGCTGCTGTATACTGTTGAGGACCTGTTGCAACTGCCTTCCGGCTCCATCTTTAGACCGTCAATGTCAGTCTTATTTCAGCTAGGTCTAAAATTCTCATCCAGGTGCATGAAATGAGCCCAATAACAATATAGCTGCTGTAAAACTGTTGAGGACCTCTTGCAACTGCCTTCTGTCTCCATCGTTAGACCATCGATGACAGCCATACTCCAGCTAGGTCTAAAGTTCTCATCAAGATGCATAAAGTGAGCCCAAACACGATATAGATGCTGTAAACTCTTGAGGACCACTTGCAATTGCCTTTTGTCTCCTTCGTCAGGCGTTAGTTAGTTAAGTTTAATCTAGAGTACGTTTTGCTATCGTAACTTAAAAAAAAACTGGCCAGTCGATTTAAAAGTTATCTTGTGAGCACATTTTATTCATTAGTACCATTTTAGTTCAAAAGATGTCGTTGCATGTTACATATATAATTATGATAAGTTCTTCTTGAACACTTTAAATTCATACATCTTTTGATAGAGAGCACTGATTACAATGAAACGAAACCTTAAACCTTCTCTAAGTTATGCACAATATGTGTGCATTGAATCTAACCACATGGGTTTTATAATTTACACATGCATGATGTTTTACCAAAAAAATACCCGGAGACACTCAGACTATCTTTTGATAGAGAGCACCGATTACAATGAAACATCGTTTGAATGGTTAAAAAAACTAAAAGTATGTATAACACTATTTGGTAATGATTTGGAAATCTTAAAGGTTTAAAAAAAATCAACATACCTATTTACAAAAAGTGAAAGTGAGTGCGGCTGGGGATCGAACTTGCACCATGCTTACAGCATTAAAAAAATCGAAATAAATACAAAAACAAAATACATTAGCTGAGGCTCGAACTTGCAAACCACTGTTCACAGGGCGGCCGCTGACACCTTCGGGCTACTTACTTCGGTGACAAATAATCTAAAATAGCTGTTCTTTTCTAATGCATGGCATGACAGTTGTCAGTTGTCAAACCGTTGTCAAAGAGCTGAAGAATATAGATATAATGCAATATTGCTCACCCACCTAAGTTATTAGCTTGATAATATAGCCTATAGCCTTCCTCGATAAATGGGCTATCTAGCACTAAAATAATTTTTCAATTTGAAGCAGTAGTTCCTGAGTTTAGCGCGTTCAACCAAACAAACTCTTCAGCTTTATAATATTAGTATAGATATATAAGAATATGACTAAAATCTTACCTACCAATTATTTTACCAATTATGTACGTATGGACTGCTTAGCCTACTTACATTACTTAGCTATCTCAAGTATTTTTTCTGTTTCCGCATAGTTTAACTTCAATAACCATTTGATAATTTTAGTTTTACACTCAACTTTACTACAGTTTGATATATTTATAATTTTATTTAGTTTGTTGTACAATTCACCTCCACGGAAAGGAAAGAATCTTTGCGCAAAGGAAGTACCAACCGCAGTCGTCCTACATACTGCGAAGTTTCTCCTGGAGAGACCTATGCGTTTTCTCCCTTCTTCGGGTAGGTTTGAGTGTTGGAGAAGTGCAGTAAGCAAAACGTACAGCTGGCGTACAGTTAGCACTTGCGCTTCCTCATAAAGTGCTATGGTGTTGAAAAGAAGTGGTTTGGATAAACCAACTTTTAGTATCATCCTTTGGGCTCTTTCTACTGTTATCAGTTTTGTTTTACATGCCCCGCCCCATGTTGTAATGCAGTAGCCAATAATAGATTGCACCAGAGCCTCGTATACCATCCTCATCGTTTGTTTGTCTGCTACGTCACGGAGTCCTTTAAAAATGTAAGTGAGCTTCCGTATTCTTTTAGATAGAAAGCCAATGTGGTTCCCAAAAGTTAAGTTTGCGTCAATTTCGACTCCAAGGTATTTTAGACTTTTTGTAGGATTAATATTGGGGCAATTACAGTTTGTAGTTGGAGGGAAATTACATTTATGTGCGAGGATATTGTAAGTACGGTTGTTAAGTTCAAGTTGATTGCGAATACAGTATAGAATGTATTTGGTTTTATCTTCATTTAAAGTAAGGGAGTTAGAGGATAGCCAGTGACACACAGTGTTAAAACCATTTTGCGCGAGAATAAAAAGCTCATTCCACGAGTCAGCGAAAAAGGTTAGGGCAGTGTCATCTGCATATGCGGAGATGCGGCAATTTTTAATCTGAAGGGAACAGAGCTCATTTATATAGCAGAGAAAAAGAGTGGGACCTAGTATACTGCCTTGTGGCACCCCAAATTCAACTGGCAGTTCGTCACTAATGTGCTCCCCAATTTTAACTGATTGGGTTCTATTTGTTAAATAATCCGAAAGTAAGTCCAGTGGAACACCTCGAATACCATGATCTTCCAGTTTTTGCACAAGGCGGGGTACAGAAACAGTGTCAAAGGCTTTCGCCAGGTCGAAAAATATAGTCAAGCATTTATTTTTACTATCTAATTTATGTACTAGAAAGTTAACAAGATCAAGTACTGCGTTGTCCGTTGAGCGGCCGGCCCTGAAACCATATTGTGAATCAGAAAACAAGTTGTATTCTTCTAGGTATTTTGTAAGCCTATTGTTGATTATGCGTTCGAATATCTTTGATAGTGTTGTTAGGATCGCAATTGGCCTATAATTGCTGACACTGCTTCTGTCTCCCGCCTTATGTATCGGATGTACTACAGCTCTTTTTAATGCGAGGGGAAATATTCCCGAAACAAAACAGCGATTTATTAAATTGGTTAGAACGGGTGTTATAGAAACGGATATTTTCTTTAGTACATCAGCACTGATCTGATCCCAGCCAGGGGAGCAGTCACTTTTTAACAGTTGAAGCGTTCTTTCAACTTCTTCGATGTCCGTGGGTAGGAGAACGAAAGAGTTTAGTGGCGGCTTAGAGACTTTCCTAACGCAAGTGATATGGTGGGGAATCATATTTGATAGTCGTTTCCCAATATTTGAGAAGTATTCATTAATATTGTTTAATGATTCTTGAGGGGTTTTATGTGTGGTTAATAATTGTAGTGGTAGCTGTTTTTTATTATTATTGTTGGTGATTGTTTTGATGGTAGACCAAAGCTTTTTGGAATTATTTTTAGACATTATTAGTTGATTTCGCTCATATCGTTTTTTAAGTTTCTTTAGTAAGTTATTGCAATAATTCCGGTATCGCAAGTAGGATATTTTCAAAATGACGTCTTCATTATTACTTTTTAACTTCTTATGAATTCTGTCTCTGGTCCGGATGCAACGTAACATACCAGTAGTTATCCATGGTTTAATTATAATTTTTGTTCTAGGGATAAGTCGTTTTATAGAGTTATTTGCAATTAATAATTGAATAATGCTAATGAAATTGTTCATAGCGGTGTTTAGATTTGTTTCCTGATACACTTTGTCAAAGTTTAAGTTGTTACTATCGGATTTTAATTTGTCTATATCAATTTTGAAATTTATTTTCATCTTCATGGGTTTAGGTTTAGGCACATGGGTTTTGATACAGAATAAAACCGCTTCATGATCCGTGATACTAGTACCTAAGGAAAACGTAAACGCTTCTAACTTGGTTTTTAGTATCACATGGTCCAAGCAAGTCTTATCTCTGGTGGCAGTATTGATAGCAGGGAGAAGTCCATGGAAGGCAATGGTCTCTAGATACGAGGTGGTCGCGGATCCGTTTCCCAACAGATCAATATTTATATCACCGACCACGATTATATTTTTAAACGACGACACGGTCGTTAGCAAGTTATGCAATGAATCAAGGAAGGTATCGAGTGATTTAAAACTAGGAGGCCTATAAATTGCGATTAATATTGTATCATTTTGTATTTTTATCATCAAACAATTAGCTTCTGATAGGAAAGGTTCTTCCACAGTGCATTTTAAATTATTATTGGTGTATACGACTATGCCGTCGTTTTGATTGTAATTATCATTAGTTTTATGTGAGTTGTATCCTTGGAGAAGTAACTTTGTACAAGCGTGCTTCTCTTAGACTCACAGAAACACCACTAACATACCGGCTGAAATAGTTTAATTTATCAAATCCCATCTCGAACAGTGGTCTGTCAGCTTATGCCCAATAGTACTCAACAAAGTTACCCTCAAATACTCATTAATGCCACTCCCAGGCAAAGTGTAGCGTTTAATATAAACAGTTTGATTGACGTAGCGAGACCGCACTCGGTGCAAGGGTTATTAGCAAGCCTCTTTGAAAGTTCTGGGGGCCTAGTAGTTACCACAACTTTTTGGGGTTCGGTTTTCGGTGAGTCTATTTGTTCAAGAATGCATGAGGGTCAAAGTTATTTAGTTTATTATTGGATGAAGATCGTAAAACTACTAAATAAGTTGGCCAGGGAAAGTGTTTCAAACATTTTGATTGACAGGCCAGACGGCAGTCGTAGCAAGAGTTTATTTTCATTATCATTAAAAAATCTTCTACCATGTTGTGACGACTGAATAAAACATAATCACTGGAAATGTTAATTAAAATAAGGTACACAATGGTTGACGTAGTAAGACCGTACTTTGCTGCAAGGGTTGAATAACCCGTAGCTTCTTGAAAATTTATGCGCCCTTGGTTATTTATGAAATCTATGTAATTTTGGAATAGACAGAAATGAAGACTTCTCTTGCAATTCTGCGTACTTTGACGGTATAATAAAACCAATAATGAAATTGGCAAAAACGGTATTCAGACAATTTTACATAAAGGTATGTATGTTTAGATGTTACATTTCGTTTTCAGTATTTGATTCAAACTGTGGAATTATACGTTTTATCATTATTGTGTGTCCATGATTACAAACATTCTGTATTAATTTTTGCGCATCACCATTTTGATTAACCTGCTCATAGAAGTTATTATGAAGTTGTCATACTTAAAAAATAAATTCTTTGACAACATTAAAACTGGATCTTATTACTGCTACAATCGTACAGATATCGTTGAAACTAAATCGGAATACTTGTTTTAATCAAAGTAATATATATTTAAATCTTCACTAGCGTACGTCCCTGCTTTGTTCGCGTGAGAGGAGCTAAAATTTTATAGCCTATTATTCTCTGAATCTGAAAGGATATGACTGGGAAAATTGCCCTGAAAACCATCCAGCTTTTGAGTTATGCATGTGAATAACAATAGGTCCTGTAATGAGGATTTTATGCTCAGCATCTACTTCAGCCTTCTGCACCATACATTTCCCTGAGGTTGTATTAAAAATTATGCACATTTGTGAGTATTTTGCAAGTTTAATGATTTCGATGGGGAACAATGCTGTCTTTAATCTTGCTGTCCTTATACGAGTACAATAATATAATTCATTTTGTTTCAGCTTTCATTTTGTAACAGTGATTAATAAGTTATTTTGCGTCAGGCTGATAAGGTTTTTATTCAGATTTTAACAGATTCCTCATTACGTACGACTTATTCACCAATCACTTGTTATTGTACCCTCATCATATTATAACCTACTTGCAAATAATTATTATTCTTGGTCATAAGGAAATTAAATGTCAGTTCTTGAGTGACAGCTCTCCCCCAATGTGCTCATCTTCTCGCCATATCTCTTACGGGCTGAGCAGGAATAAAAGCCTGTAAGATAAATTATTTAACTTGCCTAAAGGTGCTTTTGAGTTCACTTATCTTTACACTTTGGGGAAGGGGAGTATTAATTTTAAAGTCATTTTTTGTGTCGAGTTTTGTGGTACTGTGATCAATAGCTTGCTATAAAATGGCTCAAAAATGTTTTGGCTAAAAAAAATTGGTCACACGATTGACAAAGGTGAGCATACATAATTATGTCGTGGTCTATTTAATAAAAGAAAATGTTGTGGAGTAAAAACGTCCCACTGGTAACAAATTAATTACATATCTGCCGCGACATTGTAAAATATAATAAAGTAATATACTATACACCCAATTACACTGAGAAACATCGTTTAAGCCGCACAGGGCTTACAACAAGAATTTTCAATTAAATTGTGCGGAATCATCAATTTTATTGGCAGTAGTGAAAAACGTGCGAGTGGGATGTGAACAAGCTAAATTGGTTTGATTAAATTCGCCGGCGACACGTTCGGCGTAACGAGACCGCACCTACCGGCTAACGAGTGGCTATGAAGGGTTAAGCGCGTTATGTTTTAGGACCGAATGAGTGAGTGAGTGAATGTGTGTCGAATGAGTACACTGGACTTGATTGGTGTCAGCTATTTGGAGGGTTATTGGCCCTTTCACGGTAAAGGGATGAATATTTTTATGTTTTTCAAAATGCATTTTGTTAGGTTAGCCCACCTTTACTTAACCCACGCGTTTACCAAAAGGTACCTAATCTTTGGTAAGGCTAAGATTGAAAATTAGTATAATAATATTAACGTCAATAAAAACGTTTATAGCTTTGGGACTGATTTATTTTCCCACTTTTTTATCTAAAAAGCTTAAGTTAATTCCTAACAAGACTGCTATAAATAAAGTCCTAAGTACAATTTAAATTAAAGCCACAAATCTCAAACGGCATTTCAGGTAACAAATTCACAGGAAGGAAAGGGTTGAAAAAAATAATCTCGCTGCATATATCACAGGGTGGCGGCAGAGAAGTAGGCCAGGAGTACATCACATAAATCGCGGTATTGCGGCATTTCAAAGTTTTATTCTAAACTTAGACCCTTCGTCAAAGTCAGTCAGGGTGAAATAAAAAATAAAAGTTTTTCGCTCAGAAAACGCGAAGTAATACGATTTTCGGACTATTTTCCCGCCGTGTAGGCGTGACATTAGGTTTTGATGTATTCTAATTGAACACGCGAGTTAGCAAGTTTTTGCATTCAATTAGCCTAGGTATATTTGAAAAGAAAAATAATAAAATATTCTGTTTGATCCTTAGAAAATTACATTTGAACAAAACGCAATAGGTGTCCATTTTTCTTAGATATCTTTTTTGTACTTAAAGTTTGAAGAATTACACCCACATTAAGGTCGAAATTTATCACACGGGAACCTACAACCAATATAATATAAAGTAACGCAAGTCTCGCCAGTGTCCTAACGCAGGTTAGCTGTGTGCGAACTTTGATCAAAATCAGAAATCATCTGAGATTTCCCCATAAAATTGAACAGAATGAACTTAAAATTGTTATCAGACTAGATTACAACTTTGTATCTGCCACTCGTTTCCCCGTAATCCGAATTCTAAAATGATTCATGACGAACAATTTCCGCGGTGCAAATCGTGAGATCCGACTTTGTTACCTCGAAAAACAGATTTTTTATGGACGTAAATTGGAACTTCCTCTATTATAATGTTGGAGATACAATTATTTGCTTAAATTGTTTAACACGAATTTATCATCAATTGGTTACCATTCACAAATCATTGAAAGTAACATTCGTTACTTTTAAGAACACTACGTACACTAAGTAATACCTACTTATTAATTTACGTGAAACCTTTAAAGGAGTTGTGTTGTCATCCTAAAGTAGGTTGTCTCATCATTATCATCTCAGTCTAGAAACATCTACTGCTAGATATTAGCTTCTTCTTAATGGATCATCCAAGCGAGGCCATAGACCGCCTGGGACATCCACGCTAATATTATTATAAATGCGAAAGTATCACTGTCCGTCTGTAATATTTTTACAGCCTTATGTCTGAACGGATTTTTTATCTCCACATGGGCCTTTGAAGGTTGTATTAATGTATTTATGAGTTTCTGTTTTCTTTTGTCTCCGTGTTGTACTAGCAGTCAAAGACAGCAATATAACACAACAGGTTCAACGACGATAACTAACATCCACCTCAGCCAATCAATCCTCCCGAGGGGCTGGTAAGTCACGACTTAGACAAGGGGGATGGGCAGCGATGCTCCTGTACGATAATAACACTATACTGCGATCAACTAATTGCCGAGTGTCGGGCCATATAACGGTGTAAAGGGTTGTTATGTCAGTTACTGTATTACGAAATTATGCAACATTCATGTCTAGTTTAGCATAGTCAATGTTACCTTTAGGTTCATTGATCAACATCATCATCATCATCATCATATTAACACCAATTTATACTTTACTACACTTTTCAATATACATGCTAAACGAATGCCACAAAAATCAACGCTACAGTCATGGACCCATGTTCTTTACCCTTTTGTTTTTAATCTAGAAACATGTTTTTTCGTTCAGGTCTAGATCTAGGGTACATACATTAATTCTGTCGGCTATCCCACAGGAGAGGGGTGAAGGGGTTGACTATTAACCCTTTGACCTAACCGCCCGGCAGAGTAGATAGACTTTGAGTGGAAACTTTAATTGCCACGCGGTTTGCGGTTTTTTTATTTTGTTTTTTATTTTTTATTATTGTGTTGCAGAGACCACAATAGCATCCGCTTAATTCATGTTAATCGTAGATAGACTCCACAATACTTGATTTATTTCATTTTAAAACCCCACCCCACCACGGGACCCCAATACGGGATATTTACTCCTAACAAAAAAAACACAGTCACCATCATTGTCTAGCCTAGCCTTAGCCGACTATGTTGGGATCGGCTTTCATTCTAATCAGATACAGCTGTATACCAGTATTTTACGTGTCGCCAATGCTTATCTGACCTCCACAACCAATTTACTGGTTAATACGATATCCCTAGGTAAAACTGACCGACTGTCGGGTGGCTGACTACCCGTAACGACTGTCGAAGATCTATACCCCTTATTAAGACTGGCAGTCCGACAAATAAAAGAGTATAAGTACCTAAGTATGACAAATTATTCATAAACCCCCATCCAAACCTTCGCCCAGACGCTAACTATTCCGAAAGCATTTAAGCAATCAATATTCAAGTCCTACAATATCTTGAGTGAGGGGCCAGGCAATAAAACTTGCGTCAAGTTGCGTGCGATACATAAAAGCTTGCATTCTAACATTCTTAGCCTTATGCTATCGAGATTCGAGAATAGCTCGGCAGGGAAGCGTTGGGAATAAGAAAGCAGAAAATAAAATAGATTAAAATGTAAACGAAAAAGTTCCTGAGTTCTCTCTTCTGACTTCCGATCTAATTCTAAACAGATGAAACTTGTTAGAACAATTTTGGAGTAACAATAATGTAAGGTCAACCTTAGTGATTGGTGACGATCAAAATTATTGATTTTATAAGGAGCGACTGCTACCTGGGGCCTATTTAATAAAACCAACTAGTGACTTGCGACCATTCGACATTATGACAGTTTACTAGTTCATTTTCCACAGTGCTTGATTAAAAAGAATCTGTTGTAAAAGTGTGTCAATTTCGTATTTTTATATGTTATAGATATTAAATACAACTCTAACCTTATTTATCTGAAATGAACAACCTATATCGTAAAGTTGTCAATCTGATCAGATCTTTTTCTGATAGCCAGGTTTCTGGGCTATCTATAACAACTATAATAAAGTACTAGAGATCTTAGCAACTACCCATCGGGAGGGACTCAAGTAAAAGATGGTAGCCCATCTTCAAATTGATCTTGACCTCGTGTAGATCTCTCAAGAGTGTTTCCTCGTGCCATTTCATAATAATTAATATCTAAGTTCCCAAAGACACTAGGGGATAAGACTAACAAAGAATTTATAAAAACTCGTACTTTGTGGTGTAAACAATTTGCTGATAGAATTTCTTACAAAAGCTATTTTCGGGGCCTTTTACTGAATAAGCTAAGTAATTATTTGACCTTCGCGGATTTTGACCGCAATATTGTGTGTGGGTTATCATTTTTTATTTTGGAGTTTTCCGTTTCTCATTTACTTTTAGGTTTAATATTTTATGGACGATGTTTTTTATCTTTTCATCAGCTATATTTTTATTTCGATAAGTCTATGTTAACTAAACTGCTCAAGCCGTGTTGCTATGTCATGTACAGATCATTTTTTGATGCTTTGGAGACAACTTTAACATGAAAAGCCTGAAGCATTAAATCACCTGACCTAACCTTTGATATTATATTTAAGAATATAAAACAGGGTGTAAACGGACCCTTCACGAAGCCGTCAATCAAGCATTCTGTACATCATACTAAGTAACTTTACGCAAAATTTATTGCTATAAAACGGCTTTTTTTTTTGGGTGAAAACACGTTTTACGGTAGGGCTCAATTAAACGCTCTCAAAACATTGGGCTGATGGATGCGTTAAATAGTGCTGGGGTCATGGAGGTATTTTAAGTAAAATTATAACATTAAAAACTTGTTAAAAAGTTGGAACTTTGACCCCCAACATCTCCGTAACTAGAAGGTTCCCAGGTATAGTCTAAAGCAAAAAAATGGTCGCCATGACGGAGAGAATAAGTTTCTTTCGGCTTCGTTAAGGGTACTTTTACATCTATTATTAGGCACGATATTGAAACGTGTGAAAATACCTAAAGAATGCTTTATGTCATCGTAATAATCTCTACTAATTAACTGTTTTGGAGTACCCAAGCTATTATCATCGATTGCATTGCATTTCATAGCGAAGAAACATCACGGCGGTTATCAATCCTGGTGTTTAGCGTATCGAAATCAATATTTTTTCCTGTTTTTATTTAAAGAAATATCTATTCCTCTTGTTTTCATGACAAGCCATACTTTATACCTATGTACCATTCTAGTTGGTTCGGCATCACAGATGGCGCCACGTGTCGCGGTCCCACGCTCGCTTCAAATTATAATTAACGTGTCTCCTTACTGTTTTCATGTTCCACGACGCTAATTTAAATTTAATGTTCGCCAGCCTGTACCAACAATCGTTGCGTTTGTACCTACGAGAGGTATCATATTATATTAAAATGTTAGCTGTGCTTCTATCTGAAATTGCCTGAGAAGGTTTAAAAAGTGAGTAGGTACTGACACAAATGTCTGTTTCACGAACTGCTAAACCTCACAAAATCTTTTTTAAGGTCATCGTCTGCCTAGCCTTTTAATAACAACTACATTGGTGTCGGCTTCCTGTCTAACCAGTTTCAACTGAATACCAGTATTTTACCGACTGCCTATCTGAAGCAAACAAGCCAGTTACCATGTAACGCGATAAATCTGCGATACGGCGTAGCCATACACTCAGCACCCACTGCGCCATTAATTTCGAGAGGAACCTAGATTTTTCTCGCCAAAGTTATTTTACAAAACTAATTGGTGTTTTAGTTACCAATAGACTCGCTTCTATGACGTGGGACTTAAAGATAACTGGTGAATTGTAGTTGTAACTGAGGTACATCTCTGCCTAACTCTTCGGGGATTACAGGTTTGGTCTTCTTCTTCTTTTTCGTGTGGTTAGTGCCTAAACTAGTGTCAGAAGTTTTATGCTGCCCATGGGCCTCTGACTTGACTTTACATGCCGTCGAGAAACATCTCTCAGGCATGCTGGTTTCCTCACGATGTTATCCTTTACTGAAGCAAGTGATAATTATACTATACGCACATGAATCCGAAACGTACGTATATTAGGTTCGAATTCGACACCTATGAGTTGGCAGTCCAACGATCACACCATTAGGCTATCACTGCTACACAGGTGTGGTGTTATGTAAGTTTTCTCAAACTACATTTAGCTACAGAATTACAGATTCACCGGCGGAAAATATTTTATTAGTCTGCAGTCAATCTTTGCCAGTCAAGTTCACGTCAAGTCCTGCAAAGACCCCTGAACTACATAGCGCCGCATCCCAGTAGTTACATCGCCACGTTATGACACAGCCCCCCTTCCCCTGCCCCCCCGGGGGTCGAGGAGTATCCTGCATTATTTAGATGTCAAGCGACGCGCGCCGCGTGTCACCGCGATTGATTGACAATGTTCTATCGAGATACCTGTGTGTAGCTATGACACAGTACATTAGTATTATCAAACCGTAATCCAACTAGGAATAAACGACCTCATACTCGTACAATGCAAAGCGTTTATTCGTATTCTAAGGATCCTGGACTCGTGAGTAAATCGGAGCTGTCGCATCGAGACAAGTAAGTCATCATCTAATTATACGAAAATAACTTGGTCCAGGTAACATCAGCATTGTTTCAATAAAAGGTCTTTATGGCCAGTCAGCAGTGGTTACATTGTATGTGTGTAATGCAACATCACAAAAAAAAAATTTATTTGACAACCTGCGTTTGATTCACAAAAAAAGCCAAGTTGATTTACTAGTTCCCTTAATACTGTGACTACAAGTAGGATCTGTAGCGTGAAATTGAGTTGCTAATTAGTGGCAAAGTGTAATCCGTGATTGTTACTTCATCTGATTATAATACAAGCATTAGTGGCGTGAGTCAAGTTATCGTTGCTTACATCAGAGGACCTATACATGCGGAAAACGCTTTCAAAGGGCTTCTATAACGGATGCCGGATGATGATGGAGCCTGTAGAACAGGATGGGTAGCTTTTTGGAAGCTTGTGTCAATCCAAATACATATTTGAATTTTTGTTACAGCTGTTAGAATTTCACTATCTAGGTGTTCTGGCTTTAGTAATCTGTCATTTGTAAGCAAGTTTTCGGTATGAACGTGGTGGTGGTAAATCAGCTATTTATTCAAACTGGGTTATGCCCGCAGCTTCGCCCGTGTAAAAATCGATTATAGTCCCACAGGATAATGCTGCCGAGATAAAAAGTATTGTACGTGCTAATTCAAGATAAAAACTATCTGCGTGCCGAATTTCATTCAAATCAGTTCAACAATTTGAGTGAAAGATTAACAACCATCCAACCTCACAAACGTCGCATTTCTAATAGTAAGTACCTACGAGTAGGATGCGCATTTTTGCCAATCACAGTAAACTACTATGTAATAATCCAACACTCCTAACACATTCTCATACACTGTCAGGCTTTCCATCCCGTTCAGAGCTTCCCTACAGAACTCGGTACAAAGCTACAAGGGCATGTATTCTGAATTATTTATCACAGCCGCTGTATGCGCGTCGTCGATTGATTGACAGTGTTCTATTGAGAGGAACTCAGTACGCAAGCAGTGTTAATTCATAGCGTTGTACCGCTGTTGGAAGTTCAAGGGTCGTGACGGGGTCGATTTGTGTGTGAATTGTTTATGAGGTCTCACACGTGAATGTCTTAGTTTGTTAGATGAATATCTCAAGTTAAGGTTTTGTTAACAATACACATACGTTCATGCACGTAATCCCAGGAGTGTTAAGCAGAGACCGCAGACCTAATCGTTAACCCACATTTCGCCAGTTTTATTTAAGTCTCAAATTAAAGACGGCCAGCCTATTGCCATCAACCGGGCACAAATCTAGGCTCCATACTAGTGTTAAGAATACGTTATGAAAAAAGTCTAAGAACACTTTTTCCGACAGATAAATCAACGTGCCACACGATCACTAGACCAACGAGACAGACCAGAACTTTACAAACATTGACTGCTTTACTAAACTCGTAACATAATAAAGTATACCAACAATGTTTTTAAATCAATGTTTAAAAGGAACAGAAGTACACTATTTCGAGTAGCTGTAAAATTAGTTTCAGACGTTTGACGGCAGCGTTGTCTTTAATTTATCAGCTTGCTTCCGTTGAACTTTTGATAGGCTTAATTTTCTGATAGCTTTATTTTGTTTTCTTTCAGAAATTACTTTTATAACTAAAAGCCACACACATAAAAAACTGCTTTGTATTTCATACTCACTCTCAATTTTATCTGCAAGTAAAAATCTCAAATTATAATGTAACAAAATTTTAACGCTACCTTGTCACCGGTATGAACCTACCACTTTGCCCGCGCCCACAGTGGTTGCACTACTGCATCAAATAACTTCTCATCGCTGAACTTTGATAATAAAACCCAAGTTCCGACGTTTCCATGTCTGCCAAGTTATAACGGTAAGAACAGAGACAGATTGTGGGGGTGACGAGTTCTTTTAAAATAATATGGAAGCTTTTTGTGTAGTCGTTTGTTTTTCATTACAAGGATTGCTTTCAATGCTAAAACACCTTTCAGGAAAAATGTTAGTTAATTGCCGCATTGAAAAGTAGCATACTGGATGTAAAGTAAATCGACGCGTAAACCACAAATATCAACGTTACCTTGAATTCTGTAGGTAAATATTAATAAAAAATTAAAAAAAACTGCCGTCCGCGCTATTTTTATGCAAATTTTCGGAGCAGTGACGCAAATACTATTCGTATTCAGCTGATCAATATACGAGTAACTCTACCGTATATGAAGTAATAACGGTATTAATAATCAAATGAACAAACAAATATTTTTGCAACACAAAACTTAGATACTGTTAATTTTTGATGTACCCTTTCAGTTATCAGTATTGTCACTAATGTTTCCATATTCGTTTTATTTAAGAGCCGCGTTGCGTTAGTTTTTATGTAAAATTTCGATGTAAAAATTGTTAATGAAATTGAAAATTCTTAGTTCTAATTAATCTCTCTCTCTTCTAAATTCTAACGAACAATATTCACTCACTAACACTATTGAACTAACATGTAAACTCACTGGGTATCTATAAAACTCGTAAACTGATCCAGTATCGCATGTCATATAATATTCGTATTGACGAGGCGGGGGTCCCCGACGAGGCATCGAACTCCCGTCCCGTGGGGCGCGGGATTGAAACACGACAACTTGACACACTTTACTGCAGATTGTGGACAGATTGGAAACTTTACTGCATTGCTTGGGAATACACTTTAATGACTTCAAAAGTGAGTGGTTTTGGTAAATAAATAGGGAGAAAGGTAGATTGGTTATTAAACAGCTAATAGCAATTTGGGATTCATGTTCTTGTGAGACAAGTCATGTGATCGATGAGGAACACGTTTTATGGTGGGGCTCAATGTATCGCACTCAAAACGTTATACTGATGGATTAATTGATTAGTACAGGGGGTCATGTAGGTATTTAAAGTAAAGTTATAAGATTAAAAGCTATTTTTTTTTTACTTTTGAAAAAGTTAGAACTTTGACCTCCGTAACGCGTAACGCGTAATCGTGATGACAGGGAAGAGTATATTTCGGCTCTGTTAACCGAGTTAGTTCACCCATTGTATGAAACACTGCTTTAGGGATTTAGACCATTGTCTCTCAATAAATGAGTGATATAAATCGATGGATGGAAAAGGGGCATCCATCTTGCTTGCTAGTTGGCCTATAGCCGGTTCAAGATTTAAGATGTAATTTGGCATTATTCGAACAGGTAAATAATTCTACAGGCCAAAACTGGACGACGGTTGACAAGTTCATGGGCAAAACGTTACCACCACAACAGGCAAAGTTGAAATCTTAAACAAAAGATTTAAACTTTTCCTCATAAGCCTCTCAACTCAGGCAACAGTCCCGATTATCAGTCGATCTCAACGATCTGATTTCATTCAACCACCCAAATCTTCGTAATAAAGATATTCTCATTTTCCAAAGAAGATTTTCTTGAATAAAGACATTATATTATGTTGCCTGCCCATATTTCACTCTCAATCCCTTTACCGACGCTTGACAAATGATATTCGGAATCTACTTTTTATATTAGATATTCAGTTTATACACGGCCTTGACATTTGACGCGAATCTAAAAGAAATATTATCAAGTCAGAATTCTTTGATTAATGATGCTTCTAGATTTAGATATGAAGACATGAAAATATAATAATAGGTGTGTCTTTTATTACAGTTAGTTACAAGAATGTATGAGTTACGTGTCAAGAAGAGTTAGACGGGTTTGGATTTAATAAACCAAGTCTTTTTCTTGGCATAACCAGTCAGTTCCGTCAGTTTGTGTTAACGGCCTAGTTTGTGTTAGAAATCTTTGTGTATTTAAAATCACATGTACAAAGTACTGCTTCTAAATACCCATCACTGTACACAAGGATGCGACTATACTTCTTCTTCTAATTTATCGTGTGGTTAGTGCCTAACCTGGTATGATAGTTTTTATGCCGCCCAAGGGCCTCTGACTTGGCTTTACATGGCGTCGAGAAATATATCTCGAGCATGCTGTTTTCACGATGTTTTCCTTCACCGAGGTAAGTGATAATTATAAGATACGCACATCATCTGCCTAGCCTTTTCCCAACTATATTGGGGTCGGCTTCCAGTCTAACCGAATGCAGCTGGATACCAGTATTTAATAATGTTTGTAATTATAAGATACGCACATGAATTCGAAAAATCAGAGGTCTTAGCTTCGGACTCGAGACCTATGTCTTGGCAGTCCGACGGTCACACCACTAGATTATCACAGCTTACGGTGACTGCGACTGCGACGATATAATACTAAATTAAAAGGTATCATGAAACGGCTCAAACTCAAGCTTGGCCAAAAACTAGCCTTGCTAGAGATTGATCTAATAAGACTTAAACATTTTTAAATGTAAGATTGTACTTCAGCGTGAAAATTGGTATTCCTAATTGAAATTGGGGATACCAATTTAATTGTATAATTGGCGTTCCTTTTCCAAACAATGGTAAGTAGAAAACAATATTGCTATTTCAACCACATGTTTAATTTCAAGTCTCAGCTCTCAGCCAGACAATTGCACTGGCATTGGGAGCCACTCTCGAGAGCGTTGAAGTCGCGGCGAACGAAGAAAGAAACCGTTTTATTTATGAGCGTCTGCGTCGGGACCGCGGGATTGACTCCCAATGTAGACCTTCTTATACTGAACACTTTCATTACGAGAATTGGGTGGTTGAAAACTGAAGGGGGTTAGAAAAGGGGTAATATATTTTTTTAAGTCTAAAAAATAACCAACGCATTTGCATTCGATTGTCATTCGTTCCATCAGGGAAATTAATTACTTGGCAAATTGACTAGGAACCAACTTAAATTGCCATATATATTAATATTATCACATAATTGAGCAGCATTTTTAATTTCAATTAAAAGGGTGCTAAAACAACAGACCTCGCACAACTTTACGACTGAATAAAGGGACCGAAATGTTGTCCTAGATGACAAAATACAATGACGTATAGGGTATTGTCTCTAAATATTGCGAAGCAAAATAATCCATACTAATATTACCTACTTTTGAATTAAAAAGTAGCTCTGTGTGTCTGTTTACTTTCCACGCTGATCAGATTTAGATGAAATTGACATAGAGATAGACCATGCTCTAGGTTACGTCATAGAATACTTTTATCCCGGTATGCGGTAGTACGTTCCTGTGGGCAAATCCACGAGGGAAAGCTAGTGGTAAAGAAAAACACAACAGTCTCACTTCCATAACCACCTATCCTCTCTCCAGAATCGATTCCTGTGAATTGTTCCCTCTTTTCTTCAAGTGACAGCGAATATTTTCGTCATAACGAAGTATGGATGTTCGGGGTTAGTTGGACAAAGTTGAAAAGAGTTTGTCAAGTATAAAAAATGTTCGGGAGGTACCTACTCTAAGTTTTCTGATTTGCACGCTGATTTGAAGACGGGAGAAAATGTGGAGTGGAGCGCTTGTTTGGTGAATTGTCATGTCATGTTGGGAAGGGTTGAGTTTACCGTCGGCTTGTGATTGTAAAAGATAAATACATGTCGAATAGTTTCGTTTTTTTAGTAAATTATGTAATTTTTTTTACTTATTTGGTGTTATAAAAGATTTGTTTCTTTATTTTCAGGTAAGACCTAAATAATAAAACTAAGATACTAGTTTAAGGAAGACGTGAATGTTGTTAAGGTAAGTAGTAAACTGTTCGCATTTTTTTATTTTTTTTATTAAGAGCTGCGGCAGGTGTCGTTGTCACTAGACTGTCTTGAGAAACTTTCCAAACCTGTTACTAAAAACTCATCGGTATTTAATTTCACCATCTGGTAAATGATATTAATAATTATATCTATGAAATAGACTAACAATTTATATATCTAAAAAACCATAAAATTGCGATCGTTTGCGAAACTCGACAGTTTCGTTTTATTACGTTAACAAAGGCGGGTGCGTCAAAAAAATTGACGCGCGCCCTCACGCTGGAATCGTACCCGGCGTTTTTAAGGATGACAGCTTTCACGAGAATATGCCAGAATAGCTGCAAAAATATTTATTCGGTAGCTGTGACGTAATTGGTGCGTTTTTTGGGTTGACGTTTTCTGTTCTCTTGGTCCAAGGGTTCTTAATAATGTACTGAAACTGAGCTCATCAGATATAATGACAGGTTATTTTAAGTCGAATAATTTAATTAACAGTTCGTGAGCGAAAGTGATGCTAAAATAGAGCAATTTATACAACTGTGGATAAGGACAATCGTCGATTACCTTCTCGATACCTTTCTAAAGCATACTGTATCGTTTTGAGACTAAATTGTTATTAATTTGATTACGAAATTTTTGGATGATCCAAACCATTCTAAGTTAATAACGAATCATTAATTATTGACATATGTTATTATATTATTTGATATTTTGGCAGCCAGACTAAACCTGCCACACATACGTTATGTCAGCCCTACTCAGTCGAATAAAAGTGCCAGCTGTATGTACGCTACATTAGTACATAGGTACACTACAGCGGAATTGGGCACTAGACTAGTCAGACGCGCGCCTCATTATACAACACTCGGCGTGATCCCGTCGATACACTCTCTGCTGCATGAATAGCGAACAAGACATGCTTTCTTTGGTGATGGTGTTAAGTACTTTTACAGTTACAGTTGGGAAAGTATAAAACTATGTATACTTAAAATGGACGTACACAGGAAATCCTTTCGACAGATAGACAAAAGAATCTTCCAAAAACAATAATTTGTAAATAAAGCTTTCATAATATTTGCGACGTATTTGTGTTTATGTTTGTCCTAAAAATAAACTAAAACTAGGTACCTCCATATATAATTATGTACTTACTTACAACAAATAGTGGGTCATTTAAAAAAAAATACTGAATACACTGAGACACAATCTTAAGCAGCAAACAAAACCGGCAAAATTTCGAACTGATAAGAAAACCAATTAATTCTGCATTAAGCCGGACAGATAACACCAGCCTGAAACGTGTAAAATATTATGTAGAGCAAATCTATCTATAGACTACAATAACAGCAGTAACTTTAAGAAACAAACTGAATTAATAATAACATGTAAGTAATTCCCCGAAAGGGCTGTTAATCAAAACTTTAAGAGTTGGCGACTTTCCCTCGTTAGCGAAAATGTTGCTACTATTGCCATCTAGCAGAAATCCAACGAACTGAGAGGAAGCGCCCTCTGTGAAAGCGCGTTGTATGAAGACACAACAAGTTGCTGAGATGGTAAAAGTTCAGTGTGTTACCGCTAGATGGCTGAAATATTAAGCAGCGCCAAAACTTTTTTAGCAATGAAGATTGATGTTTTGTGTTTTATTAAATTTATTTACTTATCACAAACACTGCTATCATTACAGGAAATTTCTAATGCGGTAGTGTCGTCCTTAATTAAAATCTTATATAGGTAACATTGATAGTGTCTTAAATGTTTAATGATTTCTGTATTAAACAGAATTGATTCAAACAAAAATGCACGAAGTTAAGCTAATCTGCATTTAACGAGGCACAAAATACCTTCCTACTTAAGTCAATTCCCAAGATACGTTAAGTTTCAAAAGTTGAACTTAAGAATTTCTCAACGAATTTAATTAAAATGATCCCAGTTGTAGCCAAAGAAGTCTACGAAGTTATTTCTCAGTAGATACTAATTGTGGCAACTTTGCCGTGCCTTGCTCGTCCACTTGCGAAGTTAGACATCCGTAATTATTACTTTGTACTTACAACTATCTACTTTTAATGGTAGATTTTCGAGAAGGCTAACTTTATCCAGTTTAGAGCTAAGTTTCAGAGTTCATTTGGAATACCTAATTGCTTTGCAGTTCATGGTAACTTGTTATCGATAAGACTTGCTAACTAATTTTAGATTTCTGTAATAGCCGCAATTAAGTGTATTGAATAATAGGAGTAACTTAAGTCCTATGTTACCCTAACTTCATAACCTACTTTAAAAGGTATTAGTATAAAATATAATATTTTTTCAAATAATTTATTATCGACATTGGCATTAAATCAAAATCAAAATATTTTATTTCACATAGGCCTCGATGGGCACTTATAAAACGTCGTCAAAAAGGTGCACGGTTCGGGTTGGTCGTTTCCTATGGAGAAGAACCGGCAAGAAACTCCATGGTTACTCTTTTCAAATCATTTGATCATCATTTTTGAGTAGGTCGCCATTAATCTTTCGTAACTTTTTATCGATCTGACCCTTTTGGAGTAATAAAAGGTTTGTTACAGCGCCATCTAGCAGTGACATGCTGAACTAGGAACAACGCAAACATCCAGTGGCGGTGCGGACTTTGCTGCCGCAACCACTTTCAACCATTTTGCCAACCAACCATGTTGCCAATTCACCGCTAGATGGCAGTAGCTTACTATTTTACGCGAATTTTTAGTAGGTGGCGCTACTTGTTATGTTTGAAACATTGTTTTAGTAATTATTTGTTTTGTGATGGTAATTGTTAAGGTATTTGTTTTTGACTGCTTTTTGTGCAAACTTGATAAATGATAATGGGTAAATGCAAACGCATTTACCCATTACCCATTATGTCCACCCTTTTTCTTTATTATTTTCCTTTTTGAACTATGAATTACTAATTGAATAACTTTTATAACATTCGTAGGTCACAATTAATCATGCTCCAAGGAGTGATATTAATAATTGCGGCCGACGAATATTATGGAGCAACAAAAGCAAATGGCTGGCAGCTGTCATTTCGCTAAAATAAATTTGTGCTGATTTGAATAAAGTTCCTATTTGTCGTCAGCCAGGGTGATTACCCAGGGCCGTTGTTCTTGTTGGATTGTACTACTGGTGCTCGAGAGATTCTCGAAAGTTTGCTGTTGTCCTTGTATAAGGAACTAAGTTTTCAATACATTTTCTCGAAAACTGATTCTTATCGCACCACGATTAGGTTCAACATGCAAAGTATTTCACACACGTGGATTTTTAATATTTTTCCGCACACGTGCGAAAATAAAAATTTCCATAGATAACTGTACTTATAATAAGTCCAAATGGGTTTAATAACTATAGTCGGCGGTGTTTGTTTTTTTAAAATCTCGGCAAAGAGATGTGCGTCTTTACGGCGTAAGTATTTTTGAATATTTAAATTGTGTTTTTAAAAACAGAATAAATCATAGATAAACATGATTAATTAAAACAAGTATTTACTTTTATGAACATATTAACATTTATTTATATGAATGTTGTATGTTCATAAAAGTAAATCAACGCAGCAGTCAATCGCTCAGTCATTGCGCCAACCGTGCCGTCAATATTAAATCATAGTTTCATAATAATTCCTGACAAAAATACTTTGCGTTCTAATATTTTATTTCTTCGAAAGTGTATTGAAAAACGTCGTTCGATACGCGTGGGGATTTGTTACTGCGGTTCACGGCTCCATAAAACCTTCGCCTGCAGCTCGGGTTTTAAAGCCGCCTCGAATGCAATAATAAAGTTTCCCCAGGTTATTTCAAAATGGACTATTTTATGAATTTTCGGGGTTATTTTCCAGTCAGGTATTTTAGATGTGAAATCGTGTTTATACAAACGACTCAAAGTCGCTAATGCAACTATTTCATTCATATTACCTATATCTTATCTTGCTCATGCTAGGCTATTATAAGTACGAAAGTTTGCAAGGATGGATGAATGGATTGATGCATGGATGAATGTTGGTTATTCTTTCACGCAAAAACTTTACTTTAAAATGAATTTACGAGGGCGAAATCACGGGCTAGTTTGTTATTACTTAAGCTAATTATCACCATATCGACCATCAACCAAAAATAAAATTAAACCAGGAATGTTATTGCAATTTTAATGGAGGTATTTTACTACAAAATGTGAAACTTTCAATTCTAACTCTCCTGAAACTCACATCACATACTTGTCCTTTCGACTCGCAACAATAGTATGCCCCGCGACCCGGTAATTCCCTCGCTATTTCTTTCCCGGGAAGTCGTCGTTTGGAAATAAGCGATATATTGCAGGAAACACCGTTGTCTCGGCGGCGCGGGCGGCGCGCGGCGCGGGCGGGTGATGCGTATTTAATGATTGCTCACTGCGGCCCTTCCTGTGTTGCCTGTCGCGAAACTATAGCGATTTATACTTCCAGGAAAAAATGAGGAAATTGGACTAGGAAAGTATGCAGGAAATGTATTGGTAACTTTATGATTATTGTTTGAGGATAATTTTACCTATTTTCTCTAATGTTGAGGTTGTATCTGCGTCTTTTCCATGTGATTGGTGTCGTGGAAAAGATGGTATGCAGAGGTATTCCTTGTTTCGAGAGAAGCTTGTTGCAAAATAACTGTCACTGTCGATCTTCAGGTTAAGCCGCGATTACCCAGCTTGGCCCGTGGATGTTTGACCACCCATTACGTACGGAGTTTCCTTCGTGCCTCAGAAAGCATGTTAAGCCGTTGGTTCCGGCAGTCATTTATAGATCATTGACAGTCGTTACAGGAAGTCAGTGGCCCGAAAGTCTGACAACCAGTCTTACCAAGGGGTATCGTATTACCCAATACTAACTGAGTTGTGAAGGTCAGATAGGTAGTCGCTGCTAATACATACATTCAGCTGCATCCGGTTAGACTGGATGCCGATTCCAGCTTAGTTGGAAAAAGTCTAGGCAGAAGATATATCTTTTTTTCGGCGATCCTTCGGTCAATACAATAATATTTTATGCTTTGTCAATACCAACAAATTACTTCATCTAGATTACAGAGTTTTGCAAAAACCATAACGTATTTCCCGATTTCTATTTGAACAAGGTTTCAAATAAAAAGCTTATTCGCCAACAGAAGGTAGATACTGCGAAGAAGTAATATTTATTTAGCCCCAGGGAAAATGAAAGTTAAACCAATATGTGTTATTCAGAAGGAAAGTGTGTTTTAGAAATCTAGGCTAAATAAACATGGAATGTAATCTGGCTTGTTTTATAAAAATACATCGGACGATATTAAGCGCAGGTCACACCACCAGCTGGCGGGCGGGCGAGCGAGGTGAACGAGGCATCGTTTCACCTTTTTAACTATCGAAGGATCCGAACGAAGTATGAAAAGGGCCTCGTTCGCCTGACTCACCCGACCGCCTGCTGGCGGTGTGGCCTGCGCTTTATGGTCGTTTCAGTTTTATGTACCGCACATGTAGCTGTCACGATTTCACGAATCGATAAAAAGTAAAAATTTATTTTTGAAAAGGACACAAAGTGATAAATATGAAATAATAACAGTAATCTCCTCTTCAATTGTACCTAAAAGATACGACGATTCTAAAGTTTTAGTTCCCGCCGACCTTTTCGTAACAAAGCTCACTAATAGCGACAGACGATAATTACACAAGATTTATCCAATTAAAATCCTACAATTAAATCTTACTACAAAGAGTTTGGTCAGCTAAAGCTGAAATTAGGTCAATTAACGAATTTACCTTACGATTTCCCCAATCTAGGGTACAAAAGCTGCTGATTTGACGCCCCGCAGTAATTTCCATAATCTCCGGCAACTTTGCCCAGCCTACTGTTACTTTGCCTTTCATCCTTTTACTCATGCACAGATTATTTTCTTGAGATCGAATTAATCGAGTAGGATGTGTATTTATAGCGAGTTCATTTGAATTGTCTTAACTTTGGCTGATTGTTTTTGAGTTGGTTCGTTGAGGAAGGCAAAGTTGGATGTTTACCTTCGACGTCAAACTGATTGACATTTATTTGTTTTGTACTGGAGTAGGAACTTATTTTTCCTTAACGAAACTGAAATTACGTTAATTAATTTCGATTTTCCTACACGAATATTTAACTCTTACACGTTAACTTAGCAGCTCTAGTGATACCCACTCAAACACAATAAACATAAGAAAAACTAATCAGTGCACTTCAACCCGACCTCTCCCAAAAAACACCGAGACCTTAAACCCTATCTACCAGCTGAACCACTGTACTAGAAAGCCTAGTGCCAACATTCCTATTTACAAAACATTCGGTCCTCGCAAAAATCTACATTTACAAGTCTTTTTCTGGACTGAAGTGTATTGTGTACAGTTTCGAGCGTTGTGCACTAGGCTCAATCCTGTAGGGCTGGCAACGAAGAGACCCAAGAGGAATTTCAAAAATTCAACGCCTCGATGGGCTGGCTAGAGGCGGATTAGATGCGTAGGGCTGCCACCAGCCAGATTCTGTTTTTTGTTTTAATTTTTTAATTATTTCCCAGAAGGATAAGGATGATTAAAAGTAGCGGTAAAATTAGAAGTCTATTATTATCTTGTAGAAAATTAAGATTAAATTGCGCAAGATACAGTTAATTAATGCCGTCTTTTGTTGTTAAGCTTAAGATAGTAGGAAGATTAAGAAATTATCATTTTCAAGGCGAGATGGGTGAGATTGCATCTTGAATTTTATTTACATGCTTAGAGCTTAATAGTTATAACATTTCTATTGCTGGGACAATGGAGAATTAGTACCTGTCTGGGTTGGGGAATTAAAATAACATCCTAGTAAATTTTATATTTCATAGCTTTTTGAGACAAAAAACAGCTGTCATGCTCATTGCTTGGCTTAATTCCGTTCCGCATTAAACCGGCAAAACATTTTACATATTTACGATCAGCAATAACAATTTCGTTTCAAGAGAAATCGTAATAAAATTTTATTCGATACTTAGAATAAACGTTACAATTCAATCTATGACGGAGGCTGCCAATATCTCTTTATTTTTATTAGAGTCAATATTATTTTAGTGAAACAAAAATCATAAGCAAGCTTTGGTTGACTTACACTGAAATGTTTTCTTAGCTTTATAAGATGTTGATACATTTCTACATGGGGCTTGAACATAACTGCTGAAATATGGGTTTACAGGTACCTACACTTACTTGCCTAACCCATCCTTGATGGTTAAGCAGAAGTACTGATTTTTGCGGCGGCAGAGAACCTCACGCGATGTAAATATAGAAACCTTTGTAAAAACTATATTTTCGAGCCGTTTGGGGTTGAAACTGCGCCTGTTTAAGGAAATTTCGAAACGCCTAGTTGATGCTTCCCGTGACCCAAGGGCTGACTTTTATTTTAGCCAGAGGCTAAGTGTTGCCATACAACGTAGCAACGCCGTCAGTCTCTTTCAAAATCAAAATCAAAGCATTTATTTCAAGTAGGCCAGTTACAGGCACTTTTGAATTGTCGAAACAAAGGCAACAATAGCTACAGTCCCAGTCACAAGGCATAAAAACTGTGAAAGTACTGTAGTTGCCCATTTCCTAACGTAGATCTCTATGGAGAAGAGCGGGCAAGAAACTCTTGACCAGCTGACAGCGCTGAGGAGTTTTTCGATGCCCTTGTATAGTTTGTTGTTAGTTTATTTAATAGTTTTTAATTAATCCTAACTAATAATTTATAATGCGAAAGTAAGTTTGTTTGTTTAATTTTCAAGCCTAAACGACAGAACCGATTATCCTGAAATTTTGCATATTATACGTTATTAGGTGTACAAAAACGGACATGGGGTACCTTTCATCCCTGTCCATACTGTTCCAGAGGAAAATAACAATAACGGTCTTATGATAACAGATGGCGCCACGTGTCTTTGGAATCACGATTGAATTATATTGTTATATAAACTTTAGTAGTGTGTTAAGACTGTAAGTGTCTAATTCTAAATTAACGCGAGTCTAGCCGCGGGCAAAAGCTAGTAATGTAATTGTTAGTTTACTCTACAAATTTAGAGTTATCTAACAAGCGTTGTTGAATTAGAGCTTGATATCCTCTTTGATCACTTATTGAAGCAGTTATTTTAAGTGCAGCTTGTCCAGCAATGTTTTATTTGAATCAAGTATCATCGTCATCACCATCATTTCAGCCGAAAGACGTCCACTGCTGGACATAGGCCTCCCCCAAGTGTTGCCACATTGACCAGTCCCGTGCGAGTCGCATCCAGCGGATCCCTGCAACCTTCACCAGGTCATCGGTCCACCTAGTGGGAGGCCAAGTATAATAAATTTAATTAATAAACTGGGAAGTCAATAATTTTAAAGGTAAGGCTTAGCACAGCCCTGCTCTAAAATGTAAAAGCGTGTACACACGATAGGCTCCGACTGCCTCGATGTTGCCTCCAATATTCAGACACTGGCTTTACAATGCTGACAATACAAACTTATGTGTACACTCACTATCACTCCAATTTCAACTTTCTGTGTGAGCAGTAAGAGTGTTTCATTCTTCTGTGAACTGGGCAGTACAAAATAATTATTATATTTACAGTCAAGTGCCCTGCAATGTGCAACTCTACGTACCTAGTCTAGTTTGGAGTATGTTTGTGCAAAGTTTCCAACGGGTGCTATAAGTTTTTGAGTGATTCTGACGAGAATATTGGAGTACACGGTGTTCATATACTTTAGGTTAACTCGCAAAATTAAAATGTGTGCTATAAATTTATTTCTGCGGCATCCCAAGGTGGCTGTGCAAAGCATTAATGTCCTTTTATAGGGGGCAGTTGCATTATGTCGCCAAGGAGCACAATATTTAAAGCTCCAAACAATTATTGATCTTGTTTTGAATTCCTGTAGCCGCAAATGAATTATACGTAAGTTCTCATACGAGGCCATCGAAACTACGTCAATCACCAACCAAGTTATGCGACGCCATTTACGTCGTTCCAGTTTTTGACCTGATAAGCGTTTATAAGAAATTACATTCCCTTTTTGCATTGGAAGAGAAAAAATAGAGAGCAGTGTTTTTCCTCGGCGAACCTATCTCAACAAATTTTGGCATTAGAACCGCATCAACTGTCGGCGCATAACGCCTCTTGATGTGCTTTTATACATCACGATTTAAATCTTTTTCAACGGCCGTAGTAATAATCCTTTGAAATAAATGCTTTTGCTGTACGTTTAGACCTCCGATATTATTACTTTTACCAAACTGAAACCTTTTACGACCAAACGCCTGATAACATTTTTCGAACCGACTTTTCACCTAAAAGATCATTCTCACGCGGAAAATCAAAATCAAAATACTGCGATTCAAAAAATGTTGTCTATTGCACAACACCATCTATCGCGTTCAAAGGTTACCATAATTTTTGTAGTTACTTTAAATTTTAATATTTTTGGTAGGGTGGGTCGATTTGAATGATGTAAGGACTAAAATATGTTTCCTCGAGATATGGCCGAGGTAATTATCAATATGAAATTTCAATAGCAACCAAAAATTAAGTTCCTAGTAGATTTCAGCCACAAATAAAATCGACGGACAAGAAAACTTAAAAGCGTTATAACAAGACTTTACACACCTACACTCGATTTAAAGAATGTCGATATTGCCAAGTATTGGTTTAGAAAAACCTCGATTCATTTTATCTAGAGAAAAGGGTAGACGAATGATGTCCCAGTCATTTGTATAGGTTTATTTTAGCATAAAGATCTACGTTACAAAGATGCGCAGTAGCGCAGTAGTAGATGTAACTCAACAATTACATCTACTACTGCGCCCTATAAGGTTTCTGCAAAAATAAATAGAATGAGTCAGCCATGACAAGCTCACAACGTCTCAATTCCCCGTCCGATACAATATGAATCTCATTTCTAGTTTCGCTCATATGACGGGAAAAGTCCCAAAAATTGCATTTTTCCAGCGAAAGTAGCTATTTCGTAGCCAATTTAGCGCTTGTTGCAATTTTCGCTGTTTCAAGAAAAAACTCATGACAATGTATTCAGTTTTACCAAAATTATTTTCATGTTTTCAATTTTTGAACATGTTACACACAGAAACAGATCTTATAAGCAATTTCTAAATGATATTTCAGTCTCTAAACCTGGACTGGACAGGTTATGTCAGAACTGGAAGCCTTGGACGCGCGGTTTCGCGGGACATTGAAAGAGTGAAGGGAGGTCTTTGTCCAGGAGTGGGACAGAGCAGGCTAGAAAAAAGTTTAGCGTTTTTGTAATCGTCTCTCGGGTCGTTACGAGTTGTCTGAAAACCAAATGTCTGACAATCAATTTTGCCAAAGGGTAGGTACCGTATTACCCAGCAACTATGTGAAAGTCAGATATACAGTCACTCCGTTTTAAGTACTGGATTAAACTGTACCCGATCATCTTAAAAATTATTGGGAGAGGGCTAGGCAGATGACGATGTTATATACACTTAAATCATCTATCGTATCATTGCCCTTATGTACTTCTGCCAAAACTCTAGTTACCCGTAAACACATCAGACATCCTTATTAGATATGCAATAGGTACAAAAATAACTAGTCCGCAAGTTAACTAGTCACTTAACACCTGGTAATTTTGCACCGAACTCCTGCAGTAGTCAGTCCAGAAACTTGGCCTCCTAAAGTGCCTGTTAATTAGCCAGAGACGGACTTAGGGTGGGGGTCAGCGCACTCATTAACCAGTTATAGTATATGTATATACAATCCTACCAAAGAGATTTTACATCGAGCATCTACAACCGTAGTAAGTATCTGCAAACAAGTTTTTATAATCTCTGTCTGAATGTGTCTCTGCCTGTCTGATCTAAAAGTCTGATGAGATGACGAGTAATAGAGAAGTATGAAAGTAAATTTACGAATTTAAGCAAAATTAAATATATAAGTATATAAATAGGTAAAACTAACCTAAATCTAAACTTTTTGCTATTAGTCTATTAATATTACAGATTGATATATTCATCTTATAACAATCTAGATGAAAAAAATTTAAGAATATAAATTATTCTCCACTCTACACACACAATCCCTTGATCAACATTTCAAGGATCACTCAAACCCTCATGTTCGGTTAATTATTTAATTTGAATTAACCAAAGTTTAACATTGACTAAACAAACATCTTGCCCACTGGACTTTTATATAGGTCTCGCCATGTCACAAGTTTGCCCACAAGTTCTTCACAACTTTGCCCCGAACCGAACACCTGTCCCTTCGACCGCCAACTGTTTCTAACTATAACAAACCGACGACGAACAGTGGAATTTGAATACGGTGATGCGACAGAAGTGTTGCGGATGTAAAGAATTATGGAAAGTGAAGAGAAAAGCTTTCTAGGTTTGTAATAATCATTGATCATTCATGGAAAGAAGTTTAGTTGATCAAAACCAATATTGGGATTTGGGAATAATGAAAGAAAAGGTAAACTCTGAATCCACTACGGAACCAATACAATTTATTTACGGTTTTATAAATTCGCAAAGAAAACAAAATTAATTAAAACTGTACAGAGTCATAATACTTGGTTGGTGTTTTAATGTAATTTAGTAGTTTAGTACCTACGCCAACCAATCCTCCCACCCACCACACACACACACAACACCAATTCATAACAAATCCGCATCAGTTTCTCCCCCTAATCACACTTCACACATAGTACTCCACAAGAACTCACCACCTAATTACGACCATCAAGGTTCAATACCCACAGGAACCCTACAGGCCCCTCCCTGCCTTCGGAGGCCCCCCGCAATGTTTGCACCCCAGTTCGCCCCTGTGTGGCGAGCTCTCGAGCTCACAAATAATGACCACCTCTAACGATATTTGACAAGCAACTTAAACACTACGTAAGTGAAGGAAGGGCGATATTGAAACAGTAAGTAGATACTTTAGATGTTTGTGGTGCAAGCCTGATTGATTTATTATATATCCCGTTGATTACCGTTATTGCATTTTGAAAAAAAAACAATTAATATAGCGTTTACACTACAGGGCAGAAAATATGTTTTATGTGCGGAAAATTGGGTGTAAAAGGTCTAAATTACAGCGACTACGATAGGTTGAATTAAATAACAAGAGTTTTGTTACACAACAAAATATCACGCCTGCAATCCCCGAAGAGTTAGGCAGAGGTTTACCTAATAGTACAACCACATTTCGCCAGTTATATTAAAGTCCCATGTAATAAGGGGCAAGCCTATTGCCATCAACCGGGCGCAATTCCAGACTCTGTGGCTGCTACTGAGAAATTCCTGATGGAAAAAGCCAATATCTCTTTACCCGACCGAACCCAGGAGCTCTTGCTCAGCAGTCGTGCTTGCGACCTCTAGACCAGCGAGGCAACAATGTTGTCACCGGCACAAATCCAGATCTAGGCCAGGCAAAGTTGGGTTTCCGTTTTGAATTTTCGCCGAATTTTTCAGCCAAAACAATACATAGCAGATAATAAGCAAAAGTTCATCGTCTCGATAATGTAACCAACAAACGTAGACAGGTCGTTAGCCTAAATATGCGCATTCAATTTCACGAGTAAAGTGCGATTGACTGCCGCCGGCCAAGTGAAGTTCCCAAGAGGACACTTTGAGCTGAACTCGGACTGAGTGCATAGCGAGAGTAGTTTCTATGATTTTAGCGCAGTTAAATCCTTTTAGGGAAATCTATAATTTTATATGATGTTAACTGGCAAATGAGAGTGAAATATAAGGTAGTTTCTACCTCCGTCAAACCCTTTTTTTTTTTTTTTTTTTTATCGTGGTAAAATCATCAAATGAGTCCTCCCACCCAGGGCAGAGTGGGAGGAACTGTCAGACTTGTACTGACTAAAATCCACGGTGTCCTTCAATAGCCCTTTATGATCCAGGGTCACGGTAATTCTATAAGTCCCGCGACCCCGGCAGGCTTTGGCCCTCTAGAGGGGGGCCCCGTCATAATGCTGACACTCTTTGAGGCGCGCGTGGGACACAACGCGCCGTCGACCGGGGCATGGTCCATGGTCGGACAGCGAGTCGCCCATTACTCGCCGCCCGCAAGCCCGCGCCTACGGTGGCCGGAGATCGTCTGCCGACGTCCGGCGCCGTGGGCGGGAGGACGCTGTCCTCTCCCTCACGCGGCCCGCCTCCTCCTTCGCGAGCATGACTGCTTCGCAGAAGGAGGCGACCGCTTCCCACTCCGTCTCGCCCCGCAGCATGGCCTCGACCAATGCCGGGCGCGAGAGGTCTCCGCCTATCGCCGCCGTGAGGACACGGCGGTGCTCTGCCCAAGCGGGGCAGTCCTGCACCGTATGCTCCACCGTGTCCTCCGGGCGGTCCTCGCAGTGGTGACACCCAGGCGTTTCCTCCTTCCCCATCAGACACAGGTACCTCCCGAAGCTTCCGTGTCCGGTGAGGACCTGTGTCATGCGGTAGGTCAGGACGCCGTGTCCGTCAAACCCTTTAAGGAAAGAAAGCAGAATTTCATGTTTGTTTAATTTTAAATCGGTTATAAAACAACCATTGGAAAGTTTTACTTAGCCATAAAATTATCTATGAGCTTATGTTTCATAACAGAGAAAGTATGAAATACAGGTATCAATTAAAAACTGGTAAATACTGCTTGTAGAGAATAGTTATAATAATACCAGTAAAAAGTACTTATTGCCATAATTGCACCATGCACGTGATTAATACAGTTCATTACGAAGACAAACTCAACGCAGAACTGTTTAAAACAAATAAATCCACAAACACTACCGATAGAGTAAATATCAGAAAATTGAATGACGATAAAATGTTGAAATGAGCGGAGTAACGCTAGCGGCGGCGGCGAACCGCAGGCGCCACGCAGCGGCCACGCAGCGTGACCGCAGCGGCCACTCACGTCCACCTCTCATTACCCGCCACTATATTTGCATTACATTACATAATGTTGCCACTTTAAATAATGATATTGAAATAAATAAAGACAAATTGAATAAACTACAGTGAACTAGTACCTAGTTAGTTATTTCATGTTATTGTGGGCGGACTGTGCTCTGAAATGGAAATTGATGATCTAGTTCGTATTGTTTCATGCAGTTGATGAGCGTAGGTCCGAGCGTAATACGTTTGTCTCATATTAGGAGCCAATGTGAATGTTTTCGTTAAATCAAACAGTAATATTCGCGAAATGGTATTGTGTAATTGTGTTTGCAGTTTAAGCGTATTTTCTGTTAATAAAAGACCACATTTACGCTGCTTTTGTGAGAATAAATTTAATTTTATATTCAGTACTGTATGTATGCAACTACCATAGTTTGCTATTACTCCTAAAAGCTGTTTCACCCATCCATAATTTACCCTGAAAACACCCACACCACAGTCCATAATTAAAATCTCAGCTACAGAACGAAACACGCGGTATTTCTCTGTACACCAGCCATTTAAATATCGACATTTTGATTTATCTCTAATTAAAATGAACGTTGTGCAAGTTGCATCGCGACTACATAATGAGCCCGCACGTCCATCGATGCATGAACTGCGAACGTACGAGGTACGCCACATTGTAAGCCAGCGATGTGTGTATAAGTGTTGTTTGTTTTCAACTGGCGGAGTAATTGCGTAGTAATTGGACGCGGTGCTCGATGTGTGAGTGATTTGGTAATGGATTATGGATTGTAGAGTACTTAAATCCTAATACTAATACACGTTTGCACGAAATTTTGGCAACGATTAAGTTCGTAACTAAATCTTTGGGATGCACCTAGCCTTATACATTTACTTTGCACCAACTTTATGTAACTTCTTAGCGTTGATCAGATGCGATATTTTAGGACTATGTTTACGAATCGATCAAATGGTAACACGAAACATTCTTATCGTTTTTTGTATCATACACACAAAGTGGTTCGTTGTATAAACCAACTTAGACTCCACAAACGAGGTTTTTAAAAGGTCCATTCGCAAGAACATATAGACATATGTACATTTGTGAATAGTTGATCGGAGTTTAAGCGAGCGGTCTGCGCAGTGCATATTGCTCAGTTCCGAATAGCCGGAGGATCACCAGAAGTTTGCAGACTGCGGCGAGGGATGCACGCTGCTGAAAAATATATTCAGAGATTATTTAATGCATTAAACATTTTGACACTACTCGTGCATTAAACTACGTAGTTTTTATTGATTTAAACTCACCCATAATAAAGTTAGTTTTCTATTTCATAGTCATATTAAGTATTTTTTACAAAATAAAAACTTCTTCGATGCTATAATATCACAAATAGAAAAAATAATAATAATTTCTAAGCAAAATCTTTATTTTACTTTTTGATGCTAAATCACATAAAATTAACAACAACACATCATCATTATCATTAACATTTTTTTATTATTTAATTTAATTTTATATTTCTTACTAGCTTATGCCCGCGGCTTCGCCTGCGTGGAGTTCGGGAATTGCCCACGGGATCTTTCTTCTGGGATAATAAGTAATCTTTGTGCTATACCAGACTATAATCTATCTCTGTGCCAAGTTTCATTCAGATCTGTTCAGCCGTTCTGGCGTGATTGAGTAACAAACATATCCAAACATCCATCCAAACTTTTGCATTTATAATAGTTTATGTAAGATATATGTATGTGTAATATTAGTTTTTACTTTTAAAGTTGAATAGGTAATAAAGAGTAGTTAGTGTAAGTAAGTATTTAATTTCATTTGAGTAATACGCTACTCGCGTTTTTTTACATGTACTTACTTATAACTTGCAAATATTAGTTTATAGTAATATCAATTAAATTACATTTGTGAAATATTGATACCTTGGTTTGAGATTGGACACCGGTGACAACAATCAAATGATTCATTAGTAATCTATTTAAAGACATAATACTTTTACATAATATTTTAAAATCAATATCGCGTATCACGAGTCAACGCGAAAATCGGAATTTCACATATACTTACAGACACGTCTACCTCACAAAAATCCCACCTTCTTACTAATAGGTAAATACTCCCGCCCCGCACGCCCTGCGCAACACTTCGTGCCATACGCCTGTCTACGTGAGTTTCAAAGCCCTTTTGACCCTCGTGAGGGATGATTTTGGAAAAACTGTGATACACGTGTCTCATAATTTTAAGTGAAGAGTGTGTACACAAATTTGTAAGTCAGTCGACTCCGAGAATAAAAAGTTTCACAGAAAGTTCAACACCCCATTTCACCCTCTTAGGGGAGGCATTTCGAAAAACCCGTTCTTAGTGGAGACCTAATCTTTACAAAGAATACACCTTTCAAATTTCATGTCTCTAGGACCAGCGGTTTGGGCTGTGCGTTGATATATCAGTCTGTCAGTCAGTCAGTCAGGACTTTGAATTTTATATGTATAGATTTGAATTTAGATTACGAGTACCTTGTACAAAAGCGCAGCCTATCTATAAACTCTCTAACAACCCTCAATAAGACTAGAATAAATAAATTCGTTCCAAGAATTTCAATAACCCTGCCAGTTCGGGATGCGCTTGATATGTTAGTGGTCTAACATTATCTAGGGATTTCAAATTCGGTCGGGTTACCGATAAAGTGATTGGTGATTGAAGAATATTGGTGCTTTGATGTGGGTTTTATTGAAAACTCTTTGTTGCTCTGATTTTATGTAATTTGCGTATTACAGAAAGATAAAAATGTTATGATGGTTTTTATTTGTAGCGTATTCTGTAGCTTTGGTCTATAATTTTATTAGGGTGATAAAAGTGTTTCTTGCAAAAATTACTGGTAACTTGCTAAATATTTATATATTGCTATTCTATAGGAGATATTTATATTACAAAAATAAAGCAGTTAGTTGGTTTTAAATTAAATCATACTTTTGGTAACGCACTCCCTTTTCATGTATTGATACTCACTCATGCTATTCTCTTATGGGGGTAAACAGAAAGCACAGAAGGCCGACCTGCAATATTTTGATGTCAATTAAATAGGAATGTTTACCGTTAGTGCTCATTATCTAAATATTATCGAATTCGGCAAAACAGCATATTTCCAAACATGACTCTCTCATCCCCAACATTGAGCCCTCTGCCAACTCCCCAACGGAAATAGTGTGACGTCACGGCTCAGTATATAATATAGGAATGTATTTATCACCAGCAGCGCCATCTGTACGCAATATTCAGCGAGAGAAGTTAATTAATACATCTGTCGGAAGAGGCTGTTTGCAATTTCCGTTTTCGACGTATGGAGATAATTTTTCGGCCTACTCATCGTGCCATTATTAATTTCATTAAATATTAGGAACAGCCCGTTTGCTAGATTTTTATGGCAAATAGCAGACGAAATTTGGACACAATGTAAACTGAGACCTAAAGGCCTGTCAGGTCTAAATGTAGGCAATATAAGCCCTCAAATTGGTCGCTATTTAGCTATATTCTCTGTTAATCTTATCCAGCTGCTACCCTCCTCAGACCGTCGCTCCACCATCCTAAAGGCATACTTTAGTTTCCTGTCTTCTTCAACGGTCATCAGGTCTACAACAACAAGTTGACGTGGGAATGTGCACCACTCACCGTCGGCCACTCGGCTCATCAGAGATCAAATCACAAAAAAAAACGTAATATTTATAAATGTAGCAATAGTGCCTCTTTTCTTTGGCGGCCATTCATGAAACTTTAAAATACATGTAACATTACTAACGAAGTGTTGTCTTACGTTTTGTCGAGAATATCAGTTTGGACTCAGATAAACCAGTTTATAGAGGGTGATTTTAACGTTGGCTCATTAGAGATGAATCTGAAGTATAAACTTGATTTTGGAAAAAGTACTATATCAACAGTAGAAATATTTAATTTCCGATGCTAACAACGGTCATGTACAACAAGAACATAATAACATCTAATCTTAGGTTTAAATGCACACATTACAGGCAGTCTGTAAGCCTGCGGTGCGCGGGTGAGTGGAGGGGAGGGATGAGGAACTCATTTCCGGAACATTGCGCGCATGCGTCCGTCTGCACTCACTCCAAATAGTTCCCGGAAGTTGAGGGTTTTGGCGAAAGAGGTTACGGAACAGCAGCCACAGCAGGTCCCTGGTTCAAACCCTGACTGAACTGTTTATTTCAATACACCTGTGTAGGAACATTTGTAACATTGTGAACGCTTATCTCCTGAGATTGAAATCGGTAGATTTGCCCCACTTCGTCAAAAGTAACTTAAAGAAATATACGAGTAAATAGTAACGGTCTGCTTCTTTGACAATATACATAAACTCACGCCTTTGCCCACTGGGGTCGGCAGAAACTACATAATGCCACCTGCTACGATCCTTACATACTCCTTTTGCCTCGTTTTGACAATATCATTAGTTTTTTTTTATTTACTAGGAATTTCTCATGTATCGTGGGTGCGTTTTACAAACATTTAAATTCACATACACAAACAGCCAGACCCGGAACAACTACTTGTAGGCCATACAAATATTTGTTCCGTGCGGGAATCGAACCCGCGACACAAAGCGCAGCAGTCATTCGCTTAGCCACTGCGCCAACATCTTAGTCTCGCTCATTCATACTGAAAACCTTATCCAACACTAGCTTATGCCCGCGGCTTCCACAGCGTCGAGTTCGGTAATTGTCCCACGTGATCGTACGATCTGATACTGGGATAAAGAACATCTTTTTCATCCAAATCCGTTCAGTATTTTTTGTGTGAAAGAGTAACAAATATCCATCCATCCATCCATCCTCACAAACTTTCATAATAGTAACATAAGATAAAATTCCATGTGGGATTTCCCGCTTTATAGCATAACTTTTTCCTGAGAGTTTACTACAGGTACCTACTACGGTACTCTTATTTTTCGGGTTCATGTGCGTATTGTATAATTATCACTTGCTTCGGTGATGGAAAACATCGTGAGGAAACGCATGCCTGAGAGATAATTATCTCTCGACGGTATGTAAAGCCAAGTCAGAAGCCCATGGGTGGTATAAAAGCCTGACACCAGGTTAGGCATTAACCACACGATAAAGAAGAAGATATAATTAAAGTGACGGCACATTAAAATCATTTGGCAACTCATTTCTTTTTATAATATAGGTTATGGCTTGTGTACCTAATAACAAAAGCTTACCTCTCCAGCTTAGCTCTCTAGCGTATCTTCATTGTATCAACATTGTTGAAACTACGCTGTTTAATATGACAACATTGTACAAGATATTTTTTTTTAAAGATGAGATAGGATACAACCTGCTACCGTTTAGGTTTGTCTGTGTAAATAAAAATATTTCGATTTAAATTTAAATAAACAAAACATATTTTGAAAAACTTCAACAACAACACCAAACGAATAACACTGACTATGAACATTTATGAGAAATAACTGTTACAAATAACGATGTGCCCTCACGTGTAACGCTGATATAAGGTAACCGTAATTTATAGCAGTAACCGTTATTTTAACGATGTCACTTTACATCGCGTAAGCTGGAAGTTGCTGCTATTTTTTGGTGTGATGATGAATTGTGACAAACTGATTCGATTTTATTGTGACAGTTTTGTGGACTAGAGTAGTGTATAATAGTATTAAGAACGATTGTGATTTTAGTCTCGAGAAACTAGAAACTCCACTTTTCAGCAATTTGCTAAGTAAACTTATTACTACTTAAATCTAAAGATGTCATACTGAGACAAATGGAAAAGTTAAATCGAACGTTAAATGATACATAAATACATAATATCTTACGAAAACTTCACTATGAAACTAAAGCAGAATAAAGGTACTCTTTCATAATCATTTAATTCATAAAAAAAATCTAAAAAAATAACAAACTTTTCATAAAAATCCTCGTCAAAATCTCTTGTGTGCTTATAACTCGATTTCAATTTTTAAATCAAATCGAATACTGTATGGAAAGGTCGGGAATATCCCGGGATTGAGTTAATTGATCAGACACAGTTCGCTATGTGGAGGGTACTCGGCAAACGATAAATAATTGGCTGTATCGAGTCAAAAAGTTCGATGCCGAGTCACCGAGAATCGCTTGTTTTTATATGGTTTTTATAAAAAAAATGAGTATTGAGATTTAATTTATTTGTCTGACTGGCTGATTTTTTGTCGTTGGCTAGTGTGTTTGCTGAACTCAATGACGCGTGCAATTTTATATTTAAAATGTTATTCATAACCGGTAGCGCAAACCATTATTTTTTCGCTGCAAGCACTAACTAATTCTATTTCTGTTGTTTTAGTTTTGTATGTAGAACTAGCTTATGCCCGCGGCTTCGCCCGCGTGGAGTTAGGGAATTGCCCACAGGATCTTACTTCTGGGATAATAAGTAATCTATGTATCTATCTATAATACACACATAGTATTTTTTATTTTATCTTTTAAAGTTATATCAATTAAATTAGATACGTGAAATATTGATACCTTGGTTTGAGATTAGACACCGGATTTACTGGATTTTATCTGAAGAGTATGTACACAAATTTTCAAGTCAATCGACCCTGAGAATAAAAAGTTTCACAGAAAATTCAACACCCCATTTCACCCTCTAAGGGGTAGGAATTTAGAAAAACTGATACATACTCTTCACAAAGAATACATCCTCCAATTTTCATGTCTCTGGGACCCGCGGTTTGGGTTGTGCGTTGATGTATCAGTCAGCCAGTCAGGACATTGAATTTTTTAAATTCGGGGATGATTTTGCAAAAACTGTGATACACGTATCTCATCATTTTAACTGAAGTATAATGTAGACACATTTTCAAGTCGCTCGACTCAGAGAATAAAAAGTTTCATATAAAATTCAACACCCCATTTCACCCTCTTAGGGGTGGAATTTCGAAAAACCCTTTCTTAATGGATACCTACTCTTCACAAAGAGTACACTGTCCAAATTTCATGTCTCTAGGACCAGTGGTTTGGGGTGTGCGTTGATATATAAGTCAGTCAGTCAGTCAGGACTTTGAATTTTATATGTATAGATAGATACGAATATTCGTAAAGAAAAAATTTCGTAGGAACAACAACCTGTTTTTACGAAATTGAGTATATACTCTATTTCGTAGAAACAGGTTCTTGCCACTATCTGGAGACAACAGTACCAAATCATTGTACCACAAAGCTTCATTTCTATTCCACCATAATCGCACAATTTTTTTAATTTAAAGTAAGCGCAAATCTTTCTAAAATCGATGCTTTTAATAACGTCAAAGAGTTTGCGAACGCGGCGCGCGGCCCGGGATTTTTAATAAATCCCGTAGCGTAGCGGTTATTAAATCAAAGATCCCGGTGTTCCAGACCGCCGTTCCGGGCTTGCATAAGGAAAATTTAATCCTTTGCTTGTAAGATACTGGAGATGTGCGCTCAGATATGTATGCAGGTGGTTTCATTTCAGATTACAAAGGTATGGAGCTGTTATTAAAATGAGCTTTAGTTGTAGTTGGTACGTTTAAAATGTTTATGTTATGTCTGTTGACTTACTGATATTTTACTTTAGAAAATACTTTCATACGTACATAAATTATCACATTTTCCTATGAGGGTAGGCAGATAATACAGATCGGCTGCCTGCTATGATCCTTAAATACTCCGATTGCTTCTTTCACACAGGTGCTCGCACCGGGCGATGAGCGTGTAGGACCAGATTTATTAACAAATTTGTAACCACTGGACCTTTCTAAAGAATATCAAAAATAAGAAACACAACTTTGGGCAACATGCTGATAAGATTGTAAGCTTCATGAATTTCTTCTCTAAGAGTGTTTTGCTAAAACGGAGACTACCAGACGTCATTCTATAATTATTATATATATTTCTCATATAAGGTCTTGAAAATCAGACTCCTAAAGCAGTACTGTAGATATGTAACTAACTTGACACGGTTCTTACTAAATCTTTCGCCAAAATCTCCAACTTAATTATAATTCCCATCAACGCAAGCGAAATCCTGGGTCGAAGACGCGTCCCTAATAAACCCAAAGGTACCTTTCGCACTTTACTGCCCATTCCATTTAACTACATGCCCATCAACTCTTTTATTACGTGACGTATACATCGTAAAAGAAAACAGCATAAAAATAAGGACAAAATTCCCAGACAGGGTTGGGACTTTAATAAAACTACTGATCGGGAAGTTAATAACATTCTTGAGTTTGTTACAAAAACGTTTAACTTGACATTTTTTTGCTGCATAACTGTCCCGCATGATAGTGTCCTCACATTATTATGAGCAAGTTATTGGTGAGAATTTTTTTTTAAAATTTGTTTTAGTGAAATATCGTAACTATTCTTTGCTGGAATGAGCTCTCTGCTAGAGAGCTTTGCAATACGAAATTCACTCTTACATTTTCTCAAAGTTAAACTCCAATTCATTTCCATCGTGGAATCCAAACCGAAGTTCTGCGGAAGTATTTCGCCGACATTCTGAAGCTAAGACTTGCATTCCTCGACTGACCAGATCGAACACAATCTAAACTTCAATAAGAACTACTCACAGACAAAAATAAACCACATTCTTCAGCTCTACGATAAATCTTAGCTTTTTACGTCAGTCCACAACAATCGGTCCTATTCAGCGCCTAGAGTGTTCGATCTCTCGAGACATCGGTACAGATCGATTACAGCATCGAATAGAATCGGATAGAGCATTGTGCTCCGAATAATTGCTTCTGTATTGATACCCGCTTTGTGGTCTGGACAATCGGTATCTTGAATGCCTTACGATTTCAATTGATTATTCTGGCGTTGAGTGTTGACTGATGATGTGAAGTTAATCGTCATCGTTGTCAACCCGTAAACGTCTTTTGTTTAAAAATATGCCTTTTTTTTTTACTGAAGTTTGCAGTTTAAAGAGATATCAATTATCACTTAACTTCGTAAATGAATTAGTTCATTGTGAGTAAAAGGAATTAGCCTAAGAAAAAATATGTTCATCGTTTGAGTTGTAAGATCACCATAAACACAAAGGATATCGGTATCTTTCAGTTCATTTTGTCTAAATAAATCATCAATGAAAGCATGAATTTCAGCAATTGAAGGTACCGTCCCTTTCTGGCGTTCCACATCAATAACTAATTAATCTAAGATGGCGTTACCTTTATAAGGTTCCAATCAATATAATTGCTTTTACCAATAGTCTGCGGCTTTAAGGTACCTTTTCTGTTATAAACATTAACAGAACGTCTAGTATTTCGAAAAGATACTTTAATATCAAATCTTTTGAGAATAAGTACTTAGATACTGAATATCCAAATGTAAAAGTCTTTTACATATCTCTACATATCACTTTGCAAAACGTCTTATTAAATATCTAGCTTCGCTTTTCTTGAAAGCAATCAGTTCTGAGAGACGGAGATAATTTAATTCACAATGAAAATACGCACACTAACATACACAAAAGTTTACCACATACGTAAGTATTGTCAAGACACTTCACTTACATTCAAAGGTAGATTTCAGTCACACAAAGATTTCATCGTAATAGGTTGGATAAATCGGTCTCTCAAGATTTGGGACTGATTTTGTCAGCAGTACTTATAGTTTGTTTGAACGCTAAAGCTTCACAGGGAGAAAACTAAATCGTTATACAAGTCTTTTTTTTATCGCAAAGTATTTCCACTATGATGTGACATGTTTTTCTCCCAATCTAACGTATGATAGAACATTTAGCCACGACATAGTAACAAAACTAATCGACAAACAGCTCTCCTATTGTTCAACACACTTTTCGGTTACAATCTAAAGGGTTTTGAAGTAACTTTGTAACCACTGCTTCATATTTTTTGAAGACATAGACAATGTCACAATGAATGTTGTTGAATTTTTCAAGTGAATAAACAGCATTGAGATCGTGACTGTGTTTCGTAATTACCCTTCTGTTTTGGCTGGTCAGCACATACTGGTTTTTCAGATTTTTACAGGACAAAACGATTTCCATGGAATTTCCTCAGTAAGAGTAATACATGTAATACATTGACACACGACATTATAGGTGACCGATTTATCGAGTGTTGGTTATGTACCTTAACTTAAAAACAGTCGTAAGACTTAGTGATTATTTAAAAATAATATAATCATGTTAATTGCTTGAGGCTTCAGGATTCTGTCGGCTATAAATTGGTCTTACTTCAGAATTATAGACTCGAACACTGAACCGCGCGTATATTACCCTAGAGTGAGGGTACTGAATACCAAATTAAATATTAAGACATCTTACTTAGCTCTGGTTTTACCAACGGTTTGTAGGATTTTGTGTGCTTAAATAATTGGATTATTTTGTTACCGAGTCAAGTTAGTAAAAGTGTTACAGAAATATCGCCCTTATAATACTTTACATAAACTTTTATGATAGTGTTTTCGTCAATATTGTTTTGAAAACTTCATATTACTTAAGAGATTATTATCTTGTAGAAATATTTGCTTTAATTTTATTAGTTTTTGATAGACAAAAGCTGCAAATAAAATAAGTTTACAAAAAAAAACTTCGTACACATTTTAAATATTAGATTTTAGAAAACACAAGTCTTTCATTTTGATCTGATAAGTTTCACTCAAGAAAGCACTGAATTTCATGACGAGCTGTTACATAACATTACTTTAACGAGCCTTAATGAAATTAATCAACACCAGACAAATACCTTACCTTCGCAACATCATAATGTGCTCAGGGTATCACAAACAGTTAATTAGTTATTAGCGGAACCTTTGTATGTGTTCACTTGAGCCGATTCAACATTATTCAATTAAACTTGATATGAAGTAGATAGTAGGTAAGTATGTAGGTCACATAATCACCTACTTTGGAAAATTATCAGACTATCTATTGGCCGCGGCTTCACCCGCATGGAGATCAAAAATTATCCTTCGGTAACGTACTAGCGGGATAAAAAGTACCCTATATACTAACCCCAGGCCACAATTTACGTGTGTGCCCAATGAAATCCATTCAGCCGTTAAGATGCTAAAAGGTAACAAACAGATGGAGTTTATTTTTAATTCATATTTTCATAATAGATGTAGGAGACTCTTTTCACGGCTACAATGTTCGATCATCATGGAGGATTTTAAAATAGAAGGGTTTCCAAAATTCTGACCAAAGCTCTGATCATGGTGATCGTTATCATATGAACAGCAGTCTGTCCACTTCTTCTTTCCTAGCGGTACGTGGTAAAAGTGACAGCAGATGTGGCATTGATGATGATGATGATGATGATCGAGGCTAACTTCCTACCTTGGGATGCTCACTAAAGTTGTGAATACTCAAGTAATGATGACCTATCATCCATCATCTAAAACAAAACACAATCTATTCTTCGGCGCCAGAGTAGGAAAAATAATCAACACGGTACATCTGCATTCTCTAGAACATTATTTTATTAACCTTTGATTAAGCACCTTACATTTCCTCCATTACACCATCGACATTCCCCCGGGATTCCCAAAGATATTTCCCGTGAATTCATTAACGTCATCTGAGGCCGGGATCCCGTTCTGAGGGTTATTTTTTAGCTCTTTTGCTAAAGACATCCACGGCGTCGGCGACAATCTACTGAGAACGGTATGATTCAATCGTGTCTGGCTAGTGATGTGATTAGAGGAGTCCCGGGATTCAAATAAACGTTATTGTAATAAAGCAGGCTGAGAGAATAATATGTTTTTAATGGATTTGAATGTATTTTTTTCAGTAATTGTTAGACTAAAAAATTAATGAAACCATTGCTTGCTTATATCAATATTGAGATTTAACTACATGGACTCAGACTCCATCTGACAAAAAAGTAAGTTACGATCTGTAAAAAAAAACAAAAAGATCTTTTAAATATACTGTGAGAACCTTTGCAAAGTTCAACATGACTTATTCTGGGAACAAATATAGCTGCACTAAGATAAAAACATTTGTCTGTCAAAAATTCTACTCAACCTTTAAACACAGTCATACATTAATAACATCAAAAAATTTAGTTCATCCTTCAAATCCCGCATACTGGGACCACAATCCCGCTCACCACATCCCTAAAGTACTATCCAACGAACACCGGTGCGGCTATTGTGAGCTGGGACCGTCCCTCCCCCCACAACCCCTGCTTACACCCCCTATTCATGCCTCTAACAACCCGGTTGAGATTGAATTTGAATTAGCTAGTTTTTTATGTGGATGTTACACGTGATATAAATGTTAAGAGGTGTTTGAATGGATGAGTGTGAGTTATGGTGTTTGGAGGGTTAACTTCTTGGATGGACTTCGGAAATGGAATTAGTAAATGATTTTATCGGAGATCTACGTAGAATGGCTCGTTATAACCGTTATTCCCGGTTCGATATTTCTCTACAAAAAAAGCAACCGTTTTACTAAGAAATATCTAACTTTACAGGAATAATAGGTTTCTAATATTTACCAAATAAACAGAGCACCGTCATCATCACCATTTCAGCCGAAAGACGTCCACTGCTGGACATAGGCGTCACCCAAGTGTCTCATCGGTCCACCTAGTGGGAGGCCTTCCAACGCAACGTCTTCCAGTTCGCGGTCGCCACTTCAGAACTTTTCGGCCCCATCGGCCATCCGTTCTGCGAGCAATGCCCACTGCCACTTAAGATAGGTTAGGTTTGACAGAGCACCGTAATCTTTGTTAATTCGAACAAATAAGACCTTTATTGTTGTTAAGGCTGATATCAGATCAACCTTGGCAAGGTTTGTAAGTTTTCAATCGTTTATCTATATTTTATAAACCACTTTGCATAAAAATCATTTGCATTTAAAAACAAAGCCCTTTTGTAAATATTGAAAACATTTTTAATAATACGAGAGATAAAACAGTAAACTGCCACAATTTAGTGCTGCATACGAAGTGAGGCGTACACTGCAACGAATAGATAAAATCTATTATTATACAAACGAATGAATAAAAAGTTTTCAAATGAAGCATTGTTTTGCAAATTTCACGAGATACGAGACTAATATAAAAGTTAACGATATGATTTTGCTGTCACTCGTTAAAGTTTCTGTAATTTTGCCACTCAGATGTAGCCTAGAAAAAGAGCCACTGCACACTGTTACTTTTACAGTGATGATTTTGAATAGACCTAATACAGTCGTTAGGATTTTACCGGTACAATTTTACATTTATTTGTTTCTAGCAACTTTAAAAAACGTCGCCTTTGATGATGTGAACTATGTAGATGTCTATAGAGCTGCTGGCTGGCTGTGGGCTGTCAAGATAAGGTCACGTTCACACTTAGCGCATAGTTGTCTGCTGACTGTGAACATTTATAAAAAACAAAAGAGGGCAGCAGTGACTGTAGTTGTTTTTTTTTCATATATTTTGTATGGGTACTCGCAGTCGACAGCAAACACGCTTTGGTACGACCGAGACCTTATTCAATGTTTCAGTTGTTGCAATCTTACCCTCAGACTTTACCATCTTCTCAAACAGACCATGACATCATATCGTACTCAAAGATTAGATATTTTTATCACCTCAAAACGGTAACACTCGATACTTTTCCCACCACATAATTCAGTATTCTACAAGTGATCCGTGATCCGATACTCCCCTTCCATCATAATAAAGACATCTGGGTTGATGTGTAATTCTAAACCGTAGAGTTTGTGTGTCATAGGTGCCTCGTTTCAGCCGTCATGCCTTGTTTCGGCCGGCTGACGAAGGGCGCCACATTATTTAGTACTGCGCACACGTTTGCAGGGGGCTAAATATAAACAGGAGTAGTAATGAGTAGCACTGGTTTTTTCTGAGAGAAAAGATTTGATAGACTATGATTTATAAGGAAATGTCGTCCAACAACCAATCACAAACTATGTACTCATACATAGTTTGTGATTGACGCCTAATCAAAATCGTTCAAGAAATGTGAGTGCTTTCATCAGACTATGGAATATTGACACGGATTGGCGTCGTGGAAACACCACCATTAAAATATTAGTGCTGTGTCATTCTGGCATTTGTGATCTAAGTTAGTAACAAGTTACTTTTGGGTAACGTCGTGGACGTACTATTAAGGCTGATTGAGTTTGAAACTAAAATAACTCCAACTTTAGCACAATCGTTAGCGAATATGGTTGAAGATGACAATATATCATTGTCATCTTCAACTCAATCTCTTTCTAAACTAACTCAACCAAAAACCAGACATCAAAAAATGAATTTGATATCACATCACATTGCTATATACAGCTGCCAAAAATACATACCCACGTAATAATACCAGGCTACAAACAATCAAAGTTCTCCCAAAAATAAGCTCGATGTAAAAAGGGAATATTTTACGTATTTCTCGAGACAAGGAAAACATAAAGATATAGTTTGTTGGTTTAAATTCCCTCTGTGTGGTGCCCGTGTCGGCCGCGTCGCGCGTCGGGCGTCGGGCGGAGAGGAAATTTGATTTGTTCCGAGTTTCGTGTCGGGTACACGCTGAGGCGGTGAACCCGTTGTGCTGAGATATCGATGTTATGTCATACTTTTAAAATAAGCACTTTGAAAATAATATTGAAAGGACTTTATAAAAGGTCAGATGATTAGATTGTAAAGCGGTTACATACTCATTTATTCTCTAGAGAGAGCTGTATTCATGCTTAAAACAAATTGTTGCAACATGATTTTGTCTTGGTGGAAACATGTTCCGATCATAAACAGCATGAAAAGAAAACAGTAACTTGTGTCTTGTACACTATAAACACGATCATTTTCAATAAGAGCTTTATCATGTTTAATATTAACTTCCTTTTACATAAAATAGTTAACCTGTTTTATTTTATAGCTTTAGTTGTATGGACATAAGAATTAATTATGTAAATGTATCAAAACAAATACTTTAAATCCGTTCATGCGACCAGACAGTACTAATATCCATAACAATACTAATTTGTTATTTATTGAACTCTAATGAAGCGTTAATTATTTATTACCGAATTTGTACAATTTGCATCCAGCGGAGAGCGTCAGCGTCGTGTATTTAACATTGGTGTTAATTAAATTATTAATTAATGATATGTCAGATTCTTAATATAGGTAAGAAGAATTAAATTAATTTCCGTATCCAAATATCTTTATGACAAAGTATTTTCTTAAAAATTCAGTAGCAATAGAAACATCTAAAATATCAATTTAAAAAATTCTAGCATAAAAACAATTACTTTAACCGTCAAAATCAATTCACAAAAAAACTCTTTTCAAAAACAAATTCTAGAAAAGTCGCGCCCGCTCCCGCCTCACTCGTCTCCCCCGCACTAAGCAAATCCCTTGAAATAGCGAAAATGATGAAAATTGTTTCGAAATAATGTCTCTTATTGTTCTCGCGGATAACGACAAAGACTTTGAAAGTCAAAAGTTTCTTTTGTGTATGAGATTGAATCGCGACGACAATAATGTCGTGTTACAGTTGATATTAAAATTGACTTTTTTGTTTCGCTCTTATTATTTTTATTTTGTTTGGAGTGGCAACGCTAACGATGTGCGACGAGTGATCTTTTGTTTTTGTTCTATTGTTTTGTGTGTTTGTTTTTGTTTGGACTAATTTCATACAAATTGGCACGTAAGTATGTACATATTGTTTATTTTAATTGTAACGTTTCCACGCGCTAGATGACAGCTGTTTACATTGCGTGAATTTAATTTGAGGTACCCAGAACCAAATAACTCAAACTGAATGTGTGCTGGATATGGTTGTTGATATGCCATATTGAATACTTGCATGCGTGTCCACATAGGACATGTTTTGTAAAACAAACAATGCTTGACTACAATAATGCTGCGAAGAATTAACACTGTGTACATACATAAGAGAACATTACACCTGAGGTATGGGCAGTGGGCACAGTTGGTACAACTCACATTTCGCCAGTTATAATTAGGCAGAGCCTATTGCCATCAATCTGGACAGAATTTTGATTTAACTAAATACAAAAAACAAACCCCATTCACTGAACAATGACAAAGCGTTACCTTTCACCAAATCCAAAGAAAACCAAAAATCACGAAAAACTCAATTAGTATCCGATCATGTGGAAACCTCGTAAAGTCTACCACGATACATCACATCACCTAACAAAGGGTTCCGTACAATGAAGCGTGGTTAGGGTTCCGTCGGCAAATTGTTAATCGCCGCGACCAATGGCCCGTGAAGATAATTACTGACGGCCTGTAATGAGAAGAGAGAGAGAAGTCGGGCTGGCGAACTGATCTACTGCTCTTTGGTAGGTATTAGGTAATTAACTGAGAGGTTTGAATCTTTCTGATAGGTTTTGTGGGAAATCAATTGGTGATAAAATTATTCGATTTGATTTGTGATGTTCGAGAAGCGAGAACTGGAACTCATAGATTCTGAAAAAGATCAAACATTTTTACCCCTCGTTTTTGTATAATTATGTATAATCTCGATGCATAAAATAATAAGTAACAACGATACCACATACATCGAACTCGTTTAAGTCGATTACAAGTTAACGTGAAATCAACTCACACACATACATGAATCCAAAAAAAAAAACAACTTTTTTCATGCATAAATAACAGTGTCAAAAAATAAAGTTTGCTTCACAATAATCATTTTATCTACAACATGCTTAAAATATTTCATTGTAGAAGCTCTTAATATTTCCAAAAATGTTTTAGGAAGGCCACGAAAATAATCCCAGCAACGAGTATAACGCTTCCCGTAAGCAGATTGTCCCTAACATTTTGCAGCTGTAAGGTAGTTTATGCTTGTAATCCTGCGTCCACCTGCCTCACTGTCACGCGCCAGACGGATAAATCTCTAGCCGACACCCATCGTTGAAGGATTTAAGGTTTTAAGGCCTTTCAATGGCATGGTGTGAATTTTTGCGAATTTGTTGTTTACAGTTCAAGGGCAGTCGGTAGAACATTGAAAACCATGAATTCGAAATATTTAATTTCAAGTTACCTACGTGGACGCTTAATATGTAACATCAAAACCTGGATAAGTCACTGTTAGATATGTCACAGTCATACTTCGAAGTTTTGGTTTTAAGTCACCATTACTGTTTTCCTTCACCATTTGGAGCTTTGGTGAAAAAAATGAATTAACCAAAGTAATGCGCCTGGTTGGGTTCCACTTACAACGCGTAAGTTGGATTGAAAACCTAGATGCACAATTCCAATTGGTTTCATTTCCATTGATGAAGAACCGGCAAGAAACCACTCATTGACGTACATCGTATACCAAAGTAAACTTGTTCTGAACTGATATGGTACATGTATTTGTTTTATCCCAGCAGCCTAAAGTTAAGCCAACGAAAGTCTATAGTCAAATACATGACTATGAGGCGATAGTAAAGCGGGGCTAGTCTGGTCCAATATAGACGTACGGAACCCAAATTTCACAAATCAGCAATATGTATTCTAACTTTACTACATTTGTGTTACAATTTTGTTTCGGACCTGGAGGTTCGACCTGCATGGAACAGTTTTCAACAAAAGCGTTGGAACCAGACAGGTACGTATTGCATAAAGTGGGAAAACCTCATATTTGAGTTTCGGACAAAGATGTGGTAGATTGGATATGAGAATAAAATTTAATTAAAAATTAAAATTCATTTATTTCAGGTTCATAACCCATATTAAAAACATCTTACATTATACACACAAATAAGCACAACAAAAACAGTTTCAACAACGTCTCGGGCTGGTTACTCCTTTTGCTGGCTGTACGGCCAGCTTCAAATTCTATGAACTCATGGGGGCCTCGGCAAACTTTTTGTCGGTGATAATGGTTCAAGATCCCCAGGGCCAGCAATCGGGTTTTAAAAAAAAATTGAATTATTTTTACGCAACTTTAGCACCTGTTATCTAAAAATTGACCGTCGGCACAAGTTAGCAGGTATGCATACGTTCACAGTACATAGTATACTAACACTATTTGATGCCACACATTTTGTTAATGAGAAAATAAGTAACGTCTGGCCGCCCTGGGATCTTGATCTATAACGATAAATTCAAAAATTTCAATTCCATTGAAAGTCGATAGATACAAATTCGAAATTTTTGAAAAGCGGTTACTATTACCTAGGTCCTCAGTTCGTCCCTGCCAATTAAGAATCATAATGTGAGTAGACCGGAAATACCTTTCTAGGTGGAATATACATTACCACTGAATTGAAAAGATTGTGAAAAACAAATGAATGCCGCATAGTAACTCTTTCGTTAAGTGCTACTCATTAGCGACTGAACAAAAAGCCAGAAGTATATCAATTAAATAAATCCAAATATGAAGCTACGTTGTAATTCACCGCCGTCGCTCTGTTGTGCAGTAATTAGGCAATTACGACTGCGAGCACGTTTTAAATTAATTACTTTGGTGTTAAATACGCACAGAATATTCGACTAACATTTGCATGCTGATGTGCTTGTGATTATCGGGATCACTTTCATAAGTACAATGTGGTTTGCGAATTATACTAAACGTGTTAAAACTATTTTTAAATTCAACCATTACATTGACGGCGTTTAAACTGACTGTTATTTTCATAATTTCTGCTGCCAATGTCAAGGTTTATTATTCATTTAGTCAGTTTGTCTTTCAGTAGCTTTTGCTGCCTTCAGAGTCGTATGGAATCCATAGTAGTTAGACATTAGAAAAATGCAATTTACAAGTGAAGCTAACCCATTATTCATTTAATACCAACAGCTGCCACCCACACATACGTACATGCACACACACGCCACACACGCACACATACACGCCAACACTATCAAACTACAGGCTTCTTTTAAACGCTTTTAATTTATCTTTTATTGTTCTATAGTTTTATTTTAATATTTTTTGTTAATCTTATTACATAGGATTCTGTAATATCTCCTCTTGGGAGAGGGCACTGGCTCCTGCAACATAGGTCTATCACCTAGCACAGGAGTCAGGGACTTCACACAATTTTGTAACCACTCTCTTGTGTAATAAAAATTATTGATTATTGTAATAAAGATTATTGATTATTACTAAAAAAATCCACTTTATAGGCAGCAGGTAACAACGAATTCCTACGACTGATCACTGAAAGTACTGAATCTCATTTAAAAAATCTTAATTGTAAGAAAGCTATACTATTGAAAAGTAGTATCACAAGCTATCTACGTGGACGATGTCGCGAGGGAAAGCATAGTAAAAAACACTACAATAATAAGATTTCTTCCCAAAATCCAAAATTCTTCAAACTTGCATCCTGCCTCTCTTGCATCCTCACTGGCTCGATGGAGGCTCGCAAGAAAGGACGGCGTGGCGTGAGCGTCCGTCAGCTAATCTGACACACTGCGCGAGCTGCAGCTGACAATTTAGCGCTGGCTTTAACTTTACATTGTGTGTGGAGTGAGCGGAGAGCTATTTACTTATTTCGAATATGTATGGTGGTACCGAATTGATTCATACTCGTTTGTCCCAAAAGTGCAAGATTGGTTAACAGGTTAGTGGTAATTCAAATGAAGCGTATTTTGTTTTCTTAAAAACTTTAAAACGGAATCCTAATGAAGATTTATACACAGCATTCTAGATAAAGAACGTAATATTCCAGATACTATTGCTGCAGTCTTAGACCTGTGTTTTGTTTAATTCACTCGTCACCATCAAACGATCTGGAACGTCCACCTTAATCAATCGTGAAGCAGTTTTAGACATCAGTGCCAAAAAAATCAAATGTAAGTGTTAAATCTGAAGTTTTAATAAAGGCTTTAAGCTCAGCACTTACACCACACCCCTTACCTGTGCAACGGAAGCATACACAAGTTTTCCCTACTCAAAACCAGACTCTAACACCACAAACTAAAGTTCACTACCTCTCAACACGTATGTGCTTAAGGTTTTTGAGGTAGATTTAGATGTCACTGAGGCAAAATCGTCGTGAAGCTAGATCCTGTGTCTCGTATAGGTAGGACTAAGTTTAATAACCTAACTTAGAGCACGGCTAGGCTAAGGCTGGGGGCAAAAATGCTAAGTTTATCATGTTTGACAGGCTATATAAGTTGGGTACCGTTATTGTGAACTGCACTGGGAGAGATAGATAAAATAAATATAAAGTACGTGGGCAGATTCTCTTTGATGGAGCTAGAAATAGGTAAGATTACTAGTATTTTTTCTGTTGGCTATTGTCAATATTAGTTAGATTGATGATACGATACAATTTTCCAGAATGCACAAGTGGAAATTGCTCGTTTAAATCGTCTCGTTTTTCAACGACTTCCAACAATATAGACATAATTATGCTTTTCTGTAGCTAAGTACAAAACTTTGAAGTCTAGTCTAAGTTGAAGTATTTCTGTGTCTTTTCTCGAGTACGACCTGCCGACGGAAAAGATTAAACGAACACTTTAACAGCACTTCGTTCAATAAATATTGCTTCAATAAACGTAAAACCAGTCTAGCTAGTAAAACGTAGCACTCTTTAAGTAAATACTATTTTACTTACAGGAACATGAATCTTAATTGCTTAGTACCACTTAACAATATTAAAATCGACTTTTCTTCGGCAAATTCGGGCAAACATCAGTATTTTGAGAACATCAACATAATCACTAATCGCACTTAGATACTTTAATCTTAACAACATTAAAGATTAAACTGGAGTTTGGAACAACATTCTCAAGAATACTCAACTACCTAATATTTAATTCTGCTTATTCAAAACTCTGCAACCTTCAACCTTTTCCGACGTGGATTTACTTGAACACCCTATTAACAACGACACAACCGACTCCAAACCTTATACTGCCATCTTTAAAGTCTGTTTCATCGTCTACGTTACTGTGAAGGTGTAAGCTCTTCATTATAGCAGTTGATTTTGAACTTTTTGCTTCGAAACTTAAGGTGTGTTTTGTAAGTGAGTTTACAGTCGATGTGTATGCTAAATTGTTGAGCTGAGTAGTCCGTTGTTACAGGTTCAAATCGGCATATAAGTTTAACAAGACTTGACTTGTGGAGTAATGATGTGTCTTTCAGGTTCTTGTAGCAATTAGAAGGTAAGTAGTTCTTCGTTTATACTATTACTAGCTGTTGCCCGCGACCTTCGTCCGCGTGACATTTTATAGCTTATAACCTTCCTCGATAAATGGGCTATCCAACACTAAAAAAATTATTCAAATCGAACCTGAAATTTTTCAATTTTTTTTGAGATTAGCGCGTTCAGCCAAACAAACAAACTCTTCAGCTTTATAATAAGTAGTATAGATACAGATAATGTTTTATTTGATCTTTCTCCATCGTTTTTTTGTGACACGCTAGGGAATTCTTAGCCAGAACACCATACATCTCATAATTTATAGTGCTTATACCATCTTTTACCCATGATGGTAGACATAAAGTTTAGTTTTATATTTGAAAACAAGGAATCTTTCGTATAACTAAAATGTTCCTAGAACGAGTTCGTTTCAGTGTCCTTGCTCTGAAAATTCGTCCCGTAGAAAGCTTCAACCGTAGAGCCAATATTTGCGTTCTTGAAATTCAACAGTAAAATTTTTAGCTGGACTGCTTTTTAATATCCTTTGTTCAATTCTCTTCCACGAATATGTAGGGTAGCTATTACCAAGAAATATGGTATGATTGCATTTTGCATTCTTACGACATAAACGTATAAAATGTCATATCACTAGGAATTTCCAATCCTGGTTGATTCAGCATTCAAGTGCTACACTGTAATAAAATCCACAATACGTCCGAATATTACACGCCCTCGAAACCAGAAATTACGACACGTTCGAGAAAAAAAACCTGGAAAAATTCGCAAAACAAAACTAGTGAAATCCGGTTCAAACTAGTAGGGAGACAACATGTGCCTACCGACGCGGACAACGTGAAAAACAAAAATATTTCGCCGGCGAATTTAGTCGCCGTAGGCTTTTACGCTGACGCTACTGAATAAAATATATGGATAGTGCAGAGCGTGTTTTCATACTGTCTATGATTTTAGTACGTGTGGGTGCCATTTTCGTACGTTGTTACGATTTTGTGCGCTGTTGAGCCCGTTGATATGTGGTGCAATTGAGGCTTTGATACGTACGTCATAAAAATTGTTTGTGGCTTTATTCGAGGTGAATAAACTTATCCTTATTATTGTGTGATACGAAAAGTATTTTTAGTGTTTTCGAAATTGAGTTTTATGAGTTAGAAACGATTGTTCCTGATGTATTTCTCATTGTGTATGCTTGATGAAGTTAAGGTTATATTATTATGTAAATTGGTTAGGGCAGCAGTGATCGATGTAGATATTTTTTGCTGCGATTTCTCAGTAGTAATTTAAACAGTCATGTCTAGCAACAACTTATAATTAATAAACATAACCAGAGCTATGCCATTGAATAAGAATAACAACTCTCCAACAGGAACCAGATTCACCTAAGTAATTAACAAATTCTGACAGTGCTACTTATGGAACTTCTTTACTAATATCAAGTTGCTAATTAATTAATTAATTTGCTAACTTAAGACGGAAGAAATAAGAAGTAACACAAAAATAGCTAAAAGTTACTTTATTATGATTTTCTCACTAATTTCTCTGTACTCTTATAATCGAGAGGACGTGAATAAAGGAAACTTTTGTTATTGTTGAGATACAATACAGTATTTCTACGAATTAACCTAATTATTAGTTACCTACTTCTTAATTCAAATGAAATAAGACAGGCTTTTCCGTTTGACGGAATCTAGAATACCGTATTCGAGCAAGTTAAATAGTATACATATAATTACAGTTAAACAGCAAAAGGCATAAAAATAACATAATTTATGTAAGGAACGAAAATAAAACTCTCTTTTATGCATCAACATCTTCCTACCCCCGACAATATGCCTAACGAGGTGTGTCGGCTCATTCTCAAAATGGCGTCTGTCATAGCCAGAACGTTGTATTATCCCATTTCTGTCTTTTTACCAGTTTTACGTCAGAAATGCCTGCGCGGTAACGTTTGCTACTAAACCACTGGAATTGCTGCTATTCTCTCTTGGCCTCTCGTTAGGGTAGCCAGGTTTACCGTCGGGCTAGATTTTAAATTGATAATGTTATTTTCGTTAGAGTTATACGGATAAAAGGGACGTGTGTTTGGAAGATAAACGCTATTCTATTCTATTTGGTAGATTATTTTTAGTGTTTTTTTGGCATAAAATGTTCGCAATTAATATTCTAGCGGCTCGCTGTCTGCTGGTTTTTATATAATTATGTTTAAATGTAAAAACAAAAATAAACTGCAAACGTATTCCATTTTACGTTTTTTTACGAATATGGACATGCTGTCTAGATGATATGCCTAGCGGATATAGAAATGAAATTGAATGTCAGTCAATATACAGAAAGGATAGAACAGGTGATATGATGCCAATATTTTTGTGGCAAAACATAATTATGTTATACCGGGGGATTTATTTGGTTTTCGTACCTACTATAGTTAGGCGAGTTTCTCTTGAGGTTTTGATTAATTACCAACTTTGCTCATTTTTAGGATCCCGTACCTTAAAAGGAAAATAAATCCTTCTAGGGTCACTTTGTTGTACGTATGTCTGTTTGTCAAGACCCGTTTTGCTAGAAATACTTGGGTTTACAAGCTCTTTCAGCTGTGGAAAAATCAAACTTGCAAGTCAACGCGATCAAAAGATATGACTGTTTATGTCAATTATTTTGCGATTTCACAAGGGAATCAAAACCTATTTAGGGTACTTCCCGTTGATCCTCCGTTGATCTAGAATCATGAAATTTGGCAAGAAGCTATGTTTTACAGCACATGTAAACGAAAAAAATCCAAAAACAATAGATATGTATGTGAGGTTAGTAACAAAAAAAACAAGTTTTTACGGAACCCTCGGTACGCGAATTCAACTCGCACTTAGCCGGTTTTTATATTATCTCTGTCCCGGATTAATAAAAACAAAATGCTCTACATAATTTTACTTAATGTATCTAGTAATAAGAAATGGTCACCCTACATGTAAGGCGTAAAAGTAGCTCACATGCGTAGTTTTTTCTCTTCAATCATTACTCTGGTCTGTGAGCTTTTTATTCTCACTAATAGTTTCCACTCTGGCCGAAATTCCTCTGTTGTGCAACATTTTATGAAGGAAAGAAAGATTACGTGGTAGAATGGCGTCATTAGCTAAATACCTACAAATAAAATAAAATATCTTTGGAGAATTGCTATCTAGAGTGTGTTACGGCTTTATAGTTTATGATACTGATAACGGAACCGCTGTTTATAAATCTAAGTAAAAAATACTTTGAACAATATAAAACAAAATCAGAAAGGTAGTCTCTATACATAATAATGATATTCAGCAGAATCCAGTAAGCCTAAAATACTACTCCATCATAGTTTGAGAAAAGGTTAGACAGATGATGATAAAACAGACTTACAAAAATCCATTAAACAAACAAAGTCTAAACCAAAAACATCCCTTTATATTGACATAGTACTATCGAATACCGAAAAAAGTAATATTAAACATACTCGAGAGTTTCTGCAAGAGAATATTTAATAATTCGGCAAGGGTTGGCTCCGTAATATTCGTCAGGCCCTTTTTAATGTGGCCTGCCTCTATTGTGGCCCGCGGCCTGGGCCGTTATGACAAGTACGTAAGTACCTCTGTTGGGGTTCAGTCGAGTTGGGTTTGTAGTTGCCCTGGTAGATTATGTGGGTTAGTTTTGTACTGACAAGGAAATAGGGATGAACCTTGAAGACAGAAAATTAAATGTGTCAGTCAAACTCATTTTATTGAGATGTAAGAAGTGTGTGATAGACTTTTGTATATGTTTTTATTGGTTTTGGTGTCTATACAGATGTAGTGTCTATTCGGATCTTTAATTAAAAAGGGCTGCAAAACTTTGAAGGCCTCTATAAAATGTAAGTACTATTATCTATTTAATTGTTGCGCTATCAGTTATACCTAATTTCAATAAACAGAATAATTATAACTATCTTTTTCCATGTCTATTTCATGTCTAATCAAATGCAAAATTAAAAATCTAGTTTCTACTTTATGTTCATGGGAAATTTTTAGACAAGATTTTATCATAACGCAATTTATCTGCGTCAAACAAACTCCTCTTAACCAACCTATAACCCCTTGTGTACAGGTGCGGTACCCTTTATATTGACGTACGGAGCCACATAAAGATTTCAGTAGTTATTTTTACGTTTGAACGGTTTCTCCGGTCCAGCGAGTTTGTGTTAATAATAATAATAATAGTTTTCCTGGTTCTAGTTCTCTTTTATGTTGTGTGATGCCTTATTGAAAGAAAACCGAGGAAAAATCGGTATTTGTAAATATTGATTTAGGTTTTTTGAACCCAAACTTCCCATTTACTTTATTCCGAATATAAATAACCATTAAGCACAATCAGGTAAAACAAATCTAAAAAGAAAGACGATTAACACACAATTATGACACAACATTTTCAAGTTTGAACCCGGAAAACTACTTAAAGTTAAGAAATAAGAAATATCGAAAGATTCACTCCAGAACAATTCATCAAAATCTATCATCGTTAATTAAATAAAAAGTTTTTAATATTCAAAAGATGAAGAGATAAAACTGGCCGGATAGAAGGCCACGATTAGATGCCCTTTGATTTAATTAAAAAAATGTTAAACGAGAAAAGAGCCAGGCTATAGCAATGAGGCAAAATCAATTTGGAAACTTCGGGGTTGCGCCAAACTTTTTTTATTTCCCTTTAAAACGTTAACGTAACGGTTTTAAAAATGTAATTAGTTGAATGTTTCATTTAAATTAGGAGCGGTATGAGATGAATGGGGATACGAGAAGTCGGGATGTCTTTATATCTTGGTATGGTCCTTCTGAAAGTGTTTTATAGAAATTCTTTTATTCGAATGGGAGAATTTCCTGAAATACGTTTCATTGAATCTGGCAGATATTTTTGTTTGTAGGAATTTTAAAAGTCTTATTTTCAGCAATGATTTAATTAATGTCTGTTAAATTGAATCTGAATAGGTATAAAGCTATTAACAGAGATTTTGTTGTAAAACTGTTGAAACAAAACCAATTAAAACTCATCTATCTGCCTTTTTGCTTAGATTCTTATAATAATCCCATAGAAATTTACCTGAACAAATACCTGAAGTTCACCCGTTCAGGTGTTTGTTTACACAAAATTAATTATAAATTTATTTTATTTCAAAGTACCTTTTTAGCTATAAATAATCCGAACCTTAGACCCAATACTTCACTAGAATAAATAATTCACTTCCAAACAATTACATTAGAAACAGAAAACAAGCCACACACGATATTTCTCTCAAATCCTACAAAGGCCTTCTTTGACGGACAATCGATAAGCGAACAATGACTCGATTGTCAGAATCGAGACGAATAACCGAGTAATCGAGACGTTGGAACCCCGCCTTTGTAACGCGGGAACTCGTTAGGGCAGCCTTTATCCCGGGATTCTTATCCTTCGGTGCTTTACCGACGTGTGTATGGCTAAGTCTGTTTTTGATTGACACTAAGCCCTCCAAATAATGGCCATATCGATCTGCTTTAAAAGGGCTGATTACGGAAGATTTTTCATCGGATGCTTGAATATTTTTTTCTTGGTTTTTGGGGCCTTTTTACGATGGTATGGAAATTGTATCTGTGTTGGGTATGAGATTTAGGTCTTTTATGTGAAAACTTCACTTATTTGCACGTAAACTGAAACATTTAGTTCAGAAACTTTTCATAGGTCAGGGGTTTACCCATTTTCCCCTTTTGTTTTCCTATTAAGATGTGACATCAAGATAGCGTTTATTAATTTAACTCACACGTTTGAGATCTTGTGTTGTCGGACTAATTTTAAACCTAAACAAAGCCCCTTTTCATTAGCTGAAAACACAATCTAATCACCTCTCACAAAGACACTGTTATATCCACATTTTCCTCCCTTTAACTAAAGTATTCGGGCAACAAATTCACTCCATGTTTTGTAATTGTCAGCTTAGCAACAAAATGGTAAGATCCCGACTTACGGGATTACGCGACAGCAGGCAAAGTGTGGGGATAAAGTTAACATACGAGTACATCACTGTTCCCTGCACGTAGTTAAATTAGAGTGACATGTAGTCTTGCCACAAATTGAACGCGCTGTGTGAATCTTTTACTAAAACTCCATAAAAATATTGAGAATGTAGGGTAAATAAACCCTACATTCGAAGCGAAGAAAAAAAGGTTAAAGATAAGATAAGTTTAAAAGTCAAAAAATAGTTTTCTGACCAAACGTTAATCATGCCTCAAATTCAATTAGCGTTTATGAATAACCCCTTATGTCAAATGAGCCTTATCACCTACTACTGGCACAGTGAAAATAGTAGCAAAGAAAAGACATTTTATCAAACTTTTGATTCTATTCACTGGTTATTTGTAAACAACATAGTTACAGTGCTACAAATAACTTTTCTTAACCTTTTCACCGCCACGGACTTCAATAGAAGTTCCAGATTTCCGTGCCACCAGCGCCCACGACTTCATTAGAAGCTCTTAATTTTTAACTACCTATAAAAAAACATAAAAGTACTGTATTTAAAAGCTTCGTTCAATTTTATTATTTAATATAACACGGTCTAACACCCTGTTTTTACTTTTCCACACAAAAGTAGCCCTTATTTGTCTTAAAATCGGCAAAAACATTTATAACTTGGTGCTGGCGAGGCATCGCGTTATGTGTACGTGGGCGGTGAAAAGGTTAAACATCGTTTGAATGTCAAAAGTCAAGAGTACCACACACAAACTATCCTTTTAGATTCCTAAAAGAAAATACCATACTTCATTTTTAAATTTACAACCTGCTAGTCACATTCCGAATGCATTACAACAAAAATTCCTCAAAGACTGCACCACAAAGGGAAAAGAGACTGATCTTCAAAGAGATCGCGCGGAATATCATCGATCTACGTAACAAATGCGATGTAAGCGACGCCGGGTATTACCATATGTATTGCTGAGACTAGCGATCGATGGTGATCGAGCTGCAGAAATGATGCGGAAAGATTGGGATTGAGTGTATACACTGTCTGTAGTGCCATAGGTCTCTCATCTGTTTGAACTCCGGTTTGAAGATTAAAAACTGACTGTAGAAAGAGCTTGGCTAAATGCACCTGTCACGGTATCTCTCCAATACCCTTGGTTGACTGTTAGAGAATGTCTAAGGCGTTAAGTCCGTCTTTTCATCTTTGATATACTTTAAGTTAAAATCTTGGTTCATTATGATGTCAATTGACCGAAAAGCCTACTCTATAAATACACTTAAATTTGATGATATAGAGTACCTACTATGAACAAACTTGGGTTTGTAGGATCCAACAGTTTTTTTTAACCGACTTCCAAAAGGAGGAGGTTATCAAGTCGACTGAATTATTATTATTATTTTTTTTTGTGTGTATGTTCAGCGATATCTTCGCCAATTGAGAACCGATTTTGATGGTTCTTTTTTTGTTTGGAAGAATATTATTCCGCAGTGGTCCCATTTTTTATTTGGTGAAGATCTGATGGTGATCTTCGGAGATATCAATGGAACTCTTCAATAATAGACAGCAAATTTGTCGTGATTGCTGCAATCGCTTGGATGTTTATTGTTTACACAACACCATAACATAACATCACGCCTGTATGCTCTGAGGGGGTACGCAGATGTGTACAGTACACCCCCATTTCAACAGTTAGGTATGTTAAGTTCCATTTATTGGAGATAAGCCTATTACCATGACATGTATTGTAAACGGTTCACAAATTTTTCACCTAAACTCCTTTGACAATTTCACTGATTTCGCCGCCAATTGTAGACCGATTTTCATAATTCTTTTTTTATTCGAAAGCCCCAGCCCAGCTCCTGAGGTAGTTCCATTGTCACCAACTCAGAATCTGATGATGGGATCCTAGGGAAATTGAGGGCAACCCTCAAATTTTATAGGCACATGCAATGTTTTTCAATACTCTCCATCACAATTCAGATATTTGTGCCTGGTAATCATCATCTCATGTTGCTGAGCTGATGATGGAAGGTATAAGTCAGAATCAGATGATGGAATCCCAGAAAAATTAAGGGCAACCCTCAAATTTTATGGGCATTGTTTGAATCAGTATACTTTCCATGTGGTCCCATGGTCATCATGTCAGGATCTATTGATGGGATCTTGGAGAAATAGAGGGGACTCTCCAAATTTTATATTATCGATATCTTCGACAATTGTGAACCGATTTCGATGATTTTTTTTGTTGATTTGGATGAATATCATTCCGCAGTGGTTCCTTTTAAATTTGGTGAATCTGATCTTCAAGTTATACAATGGAACTCTTCAATAGTAGACAGCAGATCTGTCGTGATTGCTGCAATCGCTTGGATGTGTATTGTTTACACAATATCATAACATAATGTAACGGCTGTATATTCTGATGGGGTACGCAGATGCGTACAGTACACCCAGATTGCGACAGTTAGGTATATTAACTTCCATTTTATTGGGGATAAGCCTATTACCATGAAATGTATTGTTACCAATGTGAAATAAATGTATTTCAAATATTTCTATAGGATTGTAATATCCTATACAAACATTTGCTATACATTTACACTAAAAATGGAATAATAAAAAATCTTTTTTGAAAAAAAAAAAACCGACTTCAAAAACAGAAAAGTGAAAAATAACTTTAGCTTCTGAACTCGGTGACTTTTGTTTGTTTGATTCAGTTTTTTTTTTTTCAGATTCAGACAAAAAAACTGAATCAAACAAACAAAAGTCACCGAGTTCAGAAGCTAAAGTTATTTTTCACTTTTCTGTTTTTGAAGTCGGTTTTATTTTTTTCAAAAAAGATTTTTTATTTTCAGTTAAAAATTAACAATCGATGCTACTTGTAGCCTAGCCTTCCCTCTACGCGGAGCTACAGTCATTAAAGTCTCAGAACCTGTGAGAAAAGTAGTGTATATCAGGTACTGCTGCAGCATATTGCAACAGGTTTTCCATCCACTAAAGCTCAATATTTTCACCCTACCACAAAATACCCAATAAAAAACAAGCAGGAAGGCAAAATCCAACAAAAAACACAAAACAAGCGCCTAGTTTAATCCGCATTGTGTTTGGAGACAATCGAATTGAGATTGGATCCGGATTGTGACAAGTACCGACACAAAATATACATTCTGTATGTATACTTGTATACAGGTTGGCGGATTACGAACACCTTTTGTTTTGACGTTAGAATGAAAGAATTGTATTTTTAAATCGGAAGTTTTAAATGAATGTTTGCGGTTCTAGAACAAACATTCATTTATTAGCAAACTGAAAACCAGCGCTGTGCTGTGGGCTCCTCATAGCACAGTATCACGCTGAGTGGGAACCTGCTTGGCGCAGTTACGACGTGCAAACTATCAACTTTTTTTTTTGTTCTGTCCTGTTGAATTTATAAGTATTTTTTATGCGTTGTATGTTTATTGTTATTTTTTTGTCATTTTTACGATGCACGTCATGTCCCTGCGACTAATACATATTTTTTCTTTCTTTGTAGAACTAATAAATGTTGAGTTCGTTCCGAAAATTGTCCAGTGACCAAACGCAAACTAATTTTCTTGACAGTCAGCATGGTACTCTTTGTCCTAATAGCCAGTTTCAACCTTAACTAAATCTTTATTTCTTTAATAAAAGCTTCCTTTATTATTATACTTCCTTTTTTTAGGTTGGGGGTACTAATTTTTGTTCCGTAGGTTTACATTTTCCATCATAACATCTTTATTGCTACGCGAGTAAATAATATTACTTTTCTGTGTGACCGACTCTTTTGATTCAATAACTGTTTTATTTATTTATTTAAGTACATGGAGGAATCAAAGTAAGAAAAATATAAATACTTGGTTTGCAATTATATGAGCCAGACAAACGAAGCTTTGTACTAAAAAAAGGAGCTTGAAAAATGCTAACTATAAAACCCTTTAAAGATTTTTGAACAGCTTCCTTCAAACAAACCAAAATGTCTTATCCCAAATTCCCAACACCTAAAACATCTACAGCTAGGCGTTTATAAATATATATAATAGGTTGTCAAAGTGGTTGAAAACGAAGAGAATGTAGTGGAGACACTCCTTTGTCCCGCTAACGGGGGTAATTAGTGGAGCTACAGTCTGTCCACTCGCTGTCGACGCCCCCGTCTAAACTGGCGTTTAGCATTGTTAAGGATTTCTTGGTGAATTTGGCTTGGATGCTCGCCAGGAGAGAGTTTATATTTTGTAGGGCTTGCAACAATTCTATAGATGTTATTCGAGTATATACAAAAATAGTGTATTATTAATTGAAAGTTTTTGAACAGTTTGAAATTATAATAGGTTAGCTGTTCAGGGTCAAGCAAAATTCACAGATTTGTCCAAAGCACTCCGACATGATTCAAATTTTATTTTTATTTTCACTTAAACTTTCTTGCACAAAGGGTGCGTATTCTACAGAACTTATATTCTAATGTAATTTGTTTAAACCTGTGATTTAAACAGACCATTAAAAGTTCTGAATCGTTAAATCTCACAATATGGAGGAGTTTTTTCGTTTTCTATTTCTAGCAATCACAAACACAGGGCACGAGTGTTTTGTAACGATCCACTTCTGAAATAATAAAAAGTGAAATGGTTTTTCAAAGAATAAGAATTTCGTTTAATAAAAACGTTGGAATGGAAGCCAATTTTTGTTAATAAACACAACGGTTTTTAGAAAAGAGTAATTAAATGCAATGGAAATCCATTTAAAAAAGAGAAACAAATTAACAGTTGAAAGTAATTTTTAGTAAATAAAATTCTAATCCTATCAACTAACAAAGGTACAGTAAACAACTAAAGTACGGTAAAGGACCGGAACATAAAGTTAACTTGTTTGGATCTCCCTTTAAAATTGTTAATAGCTTTAAATACCTTTGCCATACTGTAACCAATGACTTTAATGACAATTTAGATCTAGAAAGTAGAAAGTGGTAAAGCATATTACCAAGACGCTTTACACACTGCTCCAATCAGGCTAAAGTGACCCTGTTTAAGGCATACTGCCAGTCGTTCTACACTGGCCAACTTTGTTACAAGTACACGAAGAGTACTTACAATACTCTGCGTTTACAATACAAAAATGCGTACCGCGCCATAATTAATTTGCCCTGGCGGTGTAGCGCGTCTGGCATGTTTGCAGAGAACAGGGTTGATGATTTTTACGATGTAATGCGTAAGCTTTAAGCATCTTTCCACTTGTGACTACTTAAGTCTAAAAATGACATTGTTATCACAGTATTTCGCACCATTTATATGTCCACCAAATATTTTGTTTTAACCTGCTCTTTATGAACGTTTTATTTTTTTGTAATTTATATTTTTTGTTTTTGTTTTGTTATTTATTATTTCTTTTATTTTATTTTAAACTTAATTAGCATGTACTAAGGTAAAAACTTGTGCATAATTTGTAATTTTATGGATGCCAATGCCTGAAATAAACGATTATTATTATATAGTAAAAGATTGATAGCAAAAAAGTAGATTAACTTCAGAAAAAAAGCATCATAGATCAACTAAACGTTAACCGTCTGTCAGTAGACAGTGCAATCGAGCGGCTCGTAATAGTGAAGTGCAAGTTATATAGCAGATAGTTAGTGCGGATATCAATTTAATAAAGCTTCATTTGGTTCATTACGCCCTCCGCTGAGGAGGGAAATTGAGTGCGATTATGCATTAAGATGAGCAAAGGGATTTGGATGTTATGTAGTTATATATTCTGTGCTAGTTGATTAAGTAATAGCGACTTCATAATGTTTTGCTAGCTGTGAGAATCTGGAAATTTACGAAGTATAATCTAAACTAACAACTCTATCTATCTTGTTATTATTATTTTTTTTTTTTTTTTTTTTTAATTTTTTTTTTCAATTATTGATTATTATTATTTATTATATTTTTATTATTATCTTATCTTATTATAAATATGTATGCACCGTTGGACACCCTTCACGCCTTATTGATTGAAAACATCTTGATGAAATTTGTCATATGGATAGACCATGACCTGGATTAGGACGGTGGATACGTTTTATTCCAGTGGGATAATTTTAAACATCCATGCGGGCGAAGCCACACTTCAAAAACTATTAAATTAAAATTGAAAGTATCTCTCAGTACGAATTCAAAATTGCGGTTTTTCTCTCGCAAAGGGAGAAAGTTGTAGCTTTGAAATTAAAGCACACGATTACAATTTATTTTATTACAATACACAAAAATCCTTATTGCCTTTCCAACATGCCTATTAGATATTCAAATACCAATTCATAAAAAAAAACCTTTGAAGCTATAAATACAACACGAGAATAATAAAATGTGTCGCACCGATTTATACCCACCCTACATTCCATTTAAATATTTGGAAAAATTTGCATTTCAATATGGCCGCACCCCCGTCCTGGGTTAGGTTTAGAATACTGATTCGTGGGATTAAAAGCCGTTTAGTTAAAGGGATATTGGGAAATAAGGAAATCACCGACTTTTCCCATCGGCGTTGTGATGGGGAATGCGGCTTTATTCCCATTTGCTGGAGTCAATGGGAAAAGAATGGAATTTTGATGTGTTATTATAGGAATAGGGCGCTGAATGATAGAAGGGAAAATTATTTCTTTGTGTTTCCAGATTTTCATTTGGACGGCGAATTGTGTGTTCTGCCTTTTTATTTAAACATCAATCCTTGACTTTTCCTCTGCAATCGTGTGAACACAAACGTATTTAATAAATAGAAAGAAAGAAAGAAAAAAAATGAGAAAAAAATAACAACAACAATAGAAAGAACGACAATAGAATAATATTACTTTCTTTCTTTACTTCACAAATTTAAAAAGATCAATTTGTTAGCAAACATCAATTGACAAAAACGAACATCAAAATTAACCCTGCAACATCCACAGCAAAAATTTTATTCCAGCCTTTCATTACCTCGGAGAATTTACCTTCCGTAAAATATTCATAGAGCAGTACTGTTGGGTGTATATCTTTAGAGTAGTTGGCTGTTGGCAACTGAAGCAGATTCAGGCAAGCGTTAATTTGCACGACTATAGTTAGTCTCGTGGCGTGTTACCATCTTGTTTTCGTACTCAAGTCGGCAAGGTAATTTCTAATGACAGTGTTAACTTTAGGTGCCTTGAAATTAGGAGAGAAATTTCGCTGGCATTTAGTTTTGGCGAGTCACTTGCAGACTAGCCTTTAGCTAAGTAAATGTATGTAGGAAAAAGTATATGTATAATATGTGCCTTCAATGACTACTGCATTTATCATCATCAGCCTAATATATCGGGGCGGACTGCCAGTCTTACAGGATGCTGAATACCTGTATATTACATGGAGCGACTGCCTATCTGACCTCCACAACCCAGTTTCTGGGTTATACGATGCCCTTTGGCAGTACTACGACAATGAAGTGACAAAAAAGAGATTACTGTACTCATCATTCCTGACACAAGCACTCACAAAATCAATAAAAAAATCTGACCAAAACGATCGTTCAAAAACGACTCGATATCTGAAACAATCACGTAACACATCCGTAGTAATGATACTGTCAATATTCTTTTATTTTATGCTGTTAAATTGATGGATGCTTTAATCCCAACTGAGCATCCAACCTTTAAATAACACTAGCTTTTCGGATCGAATGGGAATGTGCTGCAAATTGTATTGTTGTATTTCAATTTCATCGAAATATTGTTGCCCTTTTTTGACTGATGGATAGTTCAAAGTTAACATTCATACATCTTCTCAAATATTATTGTAGTGCCAATTCATTTTGTATTTTTTTTCGGGGCTAGGCGCCCGATGGTGATGGAAATGACAGTAAAATTGTAAAATGTGTTATGTGCATGAGAGCAAATAAATAAATAAATGATCCCACAGGAACCAGTACTACTGTGTAAAAAGTATTCTTCTTTCGAACTCCGGTTTGTGATCTATCTGAGCGCCAAATTCCATCGAAATCCGTTCCGCCGTTAGGGCGTGAAATGTTTACAGACAGAGTTACTTTCACGTTTAAACTATTATTATATGCTCATTATTTCCATTAGGAAGAGTATCAATCCATCTTTATTAAGAAACTAAACTTGAAATGTTTCCAAATCAAACAAAGTTAAGATTACTTCAATCTAACCCCAACTTCAACAAAAGAAACTGAAATGCTGCCTACCTCACTTTATCTACAAAACATAAAAATAAGACTTCTCTCAAATTAGAATGCCTTCGGGAACCCTCGGCCACGACCGACTGATTACGAGGTAACACTCTCTCGGAGGGATACAGCGACTAGGTCTGCCGGAGTGCCGGCTACCTGTCTATTACTGGCAGCTAACTTGTACGATTTCCACGGACACTGTCGTAGGTAAGTGGGTTCTTGATATATCAAGTTATAATTTATATTAAATGATAGACACTTGTATAGTTGAAAGATATCTATTGAATAACCGCCCATACTTGGTACTGTTTTCTGAAAATAGCAATGGAAAATTCCCATTAAACCTAAAAACAAGAACTGAACAACTGAACAGAGGGCATACAAAAACAATAATTAAATAAAATAAGTTTCATTACTGGTTCAAATTCGGATATTTTTTGTGGGTACTTTTTTCTAAAAGTATAGTCTTGTGCATGGTCTAATAAATCATTACTATAAAAGTCATTAACATTTAACATGACTGGCAAAATGGGTGTACTAAATACGTCTGCCTTAGAGAATTAGATAATAAGAAATGTATAATTTTGATCTTATGGTTTTTTATTCCAGTAAATGGATTTTGAATAAAACCACACAAAACTAGAATTTGGAGGTACAATTACAGCGAAAACTGTGCGATTGCTCATGATTTGTTTGAAGATGTGAACGGTGCGTGAGTGTAATTAGTGGACGGCTCCACCTGATGGGATAAATCTCGTGTCGACGGACGTATTCCCACGGTAGGCGTGCTAGTCACGAGGGGAGGGCGGAGAGCGAGTCATGAAAATTTAAAATTATAGTCAATGTTCGGTTAACTGTTTATTTCTCTTCCTCGCACAATACCACTGCAGGGCATAGGCGTGAGCATCAATCACCACAGATCAAAATACATAAATTTGCTGTACCAGTCTGTAGACACAATGTTATAGGACAAGTTAGACTTTGAAGAACGTCGTCTCTGTCACTAATACCTATAGTGTTGCTTTTAATCTCTTTCGAAGCTACACAAATGTGTCAATAATAATATTAAAAATGATTTAACTTCGCAGTTTCTGTTTCAGTATTTCTCCTACAAATTACGTGTAACTAAGCAATTTACAAACCACTAATTAATTAATCATTATGAACCAAGCGCGCAGTTACTTCCAAAATAATTTATTTTGAAGTAAGCCAGGCTTCTAGTCCCGATAACTTGCGGCTTCAAAGCCTAATTTATAAATGTATGAATAAATAATCAGCCAGAGTTTTCAGGTCATGAGCTACGTGCGAATGAATTATAAATTATTTTGGTAAATCTATACTAATATTATAAAGCTGAAGAGTTTGTTTGTTTTGTTGAACGCGCTAATCTCAGGAACTACTGGTTCGAATTGAAAAATTATTTTAGTTTTGGATAGCCCATTTATCGAGAAAGGCTATAGGCTATATAACATCGCTTTACGACCAATAGGAGCTGAGCAAGAGAAACAAGTTAGAACCGGCGGGTGAAACCGCGGGGCACAGCTAGTAATTAATAAACAAGCTCAGAATATCGTATTTTAATCATGCTTGTGACACTGAAACTTAATTTTATTTCACATTCATATCGGATACAAGAGGACAGATCTATCGTCACACAAATGGTTACCTGAAGCACCTGAAGGCCTTCGCCGCCAAAGTAGGAATAGGAGACAATGGCGTGACGATCTAAACATGTTCCTGCTGGACTGACCGGAAGGACAAAACCTAGAGTAGACTTGTAAGTAATTATAAAGTAGACTGTAGTTGCCTAGCGGTATGGAAACACTGGTAAAAAAACCCACTTCTTGCACTTTTACATCTTACTTAAACTAAACGGGAATATTGTAAATAGTATCTTACTTTCACTGCAGTTTTAAGGGAATCCGTTGCCAAACAGAAAAAAAAAACGGAAACCATAAAAATTCGTCATTTCCGTCTGTCTGTCTGTCCGTCTGTATGTCACAGCCATTTTACTCCTTTTTTAAATTTGGAGAGTAGGTTGTTCTTACGAACTAAACTTGTTGAAATTACGAAAAAAATCGGAGTGGCCCTCCATACCAGTAACTGAAGGTTGAAAAAAATTTGTAGAAATAAAAAATAACTTTCAAACAAAATTGGTCAGAATAAGATTTCGTATTTAGTTTTTGAGATATGGGACTTTTTCGCAAAACTGCAACAGTAGCTTTGTTGTTCATCATCAATTTGTTTTTCATAGTATATTATACTATAAAAAAACAAATTTAGTAATGCTGTTGAGTGTAAACTGACTTTTGAATGAGTGTTAAAATATTGGTATTATATTGTTCGGTGCCCTTTGTGCGCGAATCCGACTCGCACCTGGCCGGTTTTTTATCTTTTCCAATTATTTAAATTAAGACGACTTTTACAAACTGTCAGTTTTAACGCGATTCTACCCTTAAACGAACAGTGGCTTCATAACACTTCAAGAACTTAATTCAATGAATTCTCTCCCCGCTACATCGTCTCTCTTGCACCTCAGCCCAGCATAGGCCGCACGCTTATTAATCACGGCGGTTCACGCTACGGTTTGTTCGCGTTCTGTGCAGGTGTGCAGCTGACTACACGCTCCGTTTTCACGCTAACTGTACTGAGATACCGTGGATACCGAGTGTTTTCATGTTACTCGGAACTGTGACTCATAGTTCCTAGTATTAGTAGTATAACTTGTCATAGAGCACCATGGCAGTGTGCGCCACGGTGCTCTATGACAAGTTGACAACTGGCAAGATGTCGTACGTACCTACCTAGATTATGTGACTGTGATTCAACATTATATTTTATACATAGTATGAGTGACAGCGACACTCGGTCAAGATGAATGGAACAGGATTTTTCTAATGACTGAAAAAATGGAAGACCTCGACCAATCGGGCGCGAGAGGTCTTCGCCTATCGCCGCCGTGAGGACACGGCGGTGCTCTGCTCAAGCGGGGCAGTCCTGCACTGTATGCTCCACCGTGTCCTCCGGGCGGTCCTCGCAGTGGTGACACCCAGGCGTTTCCTCCTTCCCCATATGACACAGGTACCTCCCGAAACTTCCGTGTCCGGTGAGGACTTGCGTCACGCGGTAGGTCATGACGCCGTGACGCCTATCCAGCCACTCCTCAAAGAGGGGTCTTACCGCCGCGATTGCGGCGTGCCCGTTCCCATACATGCTTTATAATAATAAGGCTTGCTTGTTGTTAGGCTTCAAACTGTGTTTTTTTAAATGAGTCTTTAATTGCGTTCTTAGCACAGAGTTACAAAACAGTACAGTTAGTACAACTGCCCCGTTAATCTTGTGTCCAGGTCGAGCAAAAATTAGGTTTATTAGGTTTTTCATAGGTTATTTCTTAGTACCTAGCAGGCCGGAGTTTGGAAGTTGACTGTATGATACCACCGGGCCTCGGAATGCCATCGGCCACTCACTCACTCTATATAAACCTTTATCACCATAGATCGACCGCTTTAATGAGTCCTCCGCATTGCCCCATCAAAGGCACATAAAGCGTCCACAAAGTCCTAACAATATCCCACAGGTAATTTTATTTTACCATAATCCACGTAGGTATTACGATACTAATTGAACCAATACGTGCTCAACCTTTAGAATATTCTATTGAAATTGATACCTTCGCGAGTACTCATTAAAGCGGTCGGTCTATAATTGGGCTTAAAGATTCTCTATTTATTCTAAAAGATTACAATGTTCACTTATCGAATAAATACATAACTAAAGTAAAGTAATTGTAATGTATTGTGTGTAATAATTCCCTAATTCCTCCTTCAATTTTCAGTCGAAGACAAATATAATACTCAAACATCTTCAAACAAGATTGTTTTGACCAATGACACTAAAGTAACCCAACTTTTAATTTATTAATAAAACACCCAAATGTCAAAAGTAACGTCCATTGTAAACCTAGAAGCAGGTCACTAACCGAAAATGGATGATGTCCTCAACATTCATGAATTGCAGAGTATAAATATTAAAACTAGCTTAACATGGCCAGAGAGGACATTAATCTTCCGCAGCGACAGCTATGACAAATGTGGCCTTTTTACTGCGATCTCTTTCCCCAGCTAAGATTTTAGATTATGAAGATAAAAGTGATTTGAGATGGAAGTTTGAATTTTGAAAACATCATATTTTTACTACCACTTACGGAATATCTTCCGTGATTGTTCATTATTTTGAGCTCCCGATATTAAGCAAACCGTACCGTACCGTACCGTTTTGTAAACCGTGAAAGCTTAAAACAGTGTTTGAATGAAACGCTTAGGGGAATTGATATATTATTTTAGTTTATTTTAGTTTGAGTCACTTGAATATGGCGGTACAGCACTGAGAAGATTGTTAATATCTTATTAAATTATTCTAAAAAACTTTTGGGATAAAAATAATCGTATATATATCGTTCAGCCGTAACGGTGTGAAAAGGTAAAAGATAGACCGATTTACTTTCGCATTTATGAAGTTTGTATGGATAGTGGTCTTATCTTGCCATTTATTTAGGTAAAACATTAAACTGGATTGTAGGTTGCACCAGTGTTGTTCACAATAAGCCTGTATAATTAATAATAATGTTGTTGTGTCGCAATGTGTACACAACAATGTGTACATCATCGGAACGACGAAGAAGCATACGTAATAGTGCATCCATAAAAAGCTTACCACATTGACCAGAGTTTAGTATTACCAGCTTTTCAGTACTTCGATTAGAACAATCAGCATAATCATACCGCGCCTCAACTGCTAAAAGCCTGTTCGATACACTTGTGAAAAATTTAACGCGCTCTCAAAGGCAGTGCAATTTTATTAATAAATAAAACCCTTTGAATGAACAGCGCATTTGAATATCAAACAATAATAGGAGAAACTCGGGATCCCGGGGTTGCCATTTTTCAGCATTCTCTAACGTTTTGGTAGATTTATGGGCATACATTTTTTAAATTGTAACTCCTATTATTTTTTTGTTGTGCCATTTTATTACGGTTGACATAAAACGGACAATGTGTGGGCATTACTTTTATTTTTAATAGCTGTATAAATATTTTACGTACAATTTAATTATGAGGGAGAGCTTAGACAACTCTTTTGAAGAGTAATTTAGCACAATTTTACATTGTGCCAGCACTGCCAGCCCAACTGATCATACTCTAAATAATGTTTTAATTCAAAACATAAATATAAATGACATTAGGAAGGATGTTTTTAGAAGGTAACTTTTTCGCAGACATGTGTGGCAACACTAGACACCGCAATGAGACGCATACATATTCGCACATACATGGCTCCGGCATTTAGTCAGTCTCCAATTACATGGTAGGGTCAAAGCGTCGTTTTTCCGTGCGCCTAGGGAACGAGCACAATAATTTATGCCCATTCGTAAGTATGGACCTAATTCGTAAGCGTATGGTAGGAGAGGTACAAAACAGCGGTATTAACTGTGTGTGTTTTCTGCTTACATTTCTTCTAAAATATAAATAAGTCTACATGAGTAGGCGATAAATGTTACTAAACTAAGTATTTGTAGCTTAGAAAAATATCCCGTCTGAGAGAAGACTACCTACTGTCAAAAACAACTACAAATAGAAAACACAAATGAACTGTGCCCAACCTTGAATTGACAAAACAAACACATCTTTTAACCTCATTCCTTTCTCGCATTTCCCAACACAACACTTTTACTGCTAACTGACAAATGGGATATCAAAACCCGATAGCGGAGCATTACACGAATAAAACTCACAGCGTTCTCACGACGAAATAACCTGTAAATGTGCGCCTGCTATTTACGAGCCAATCGTAAACCGTTCCCAACTTGGCCCACAACAAGCCCTAACAAGTTGAATTCGTACGGCTAACGACATACACGAAATGAATAGCCCGTTTCCATCTGAACAGAAATTGCTCCCAATATTAAAATTGATTTCACTAGGGCTTTATTGCACAGAACTTTTCACAGTAACTGTTATTTTTCGGAACAGTAAAAAAGTACTGTTACGTTACAATTGTATCGGGAGCAATTTTGTTTACATTGTGTAGCTGTTGTGGATGGAAAGCTGTTTTGTTGTTTGTTTAGAGTTGGCGGAATATGGATTTGTGGGGATAACAGAATATAATTAAAATATGCTTCAGTCATAAAGTTGGATAAAAATTCAGGGGAAAGCGATAAAATCTATCAAACAATTGGACAGGACGTAGATACGTATTGAAATATTTCAAATGAAAATTAAAAAGAAGAAAGGAAAGAAAATAAGTTCCTAAAGAAACTCAGTAGATATTAAGGCAATTTATATTCTTACGTATTCGATAAGAACATCTCTTCTTGACAATAAAATAAATCATCTTTTGTACCGAAACCGTAAATAACATTATTCTTTTATACACTACTTTTTGGCCTCAGATATATCCAGGGAGAAAACCAACATACTTTATCTAAGACTACCTTCGCATATAAATCTAGTACTTACCTTTCGACTTACTCAAAAGAAAAAAGCAAAATCACTCACTTAGTCTGTGTCAAAAGCGAACAAATACACCAAGATATTTCCATCATTTCTGGATATTGACTTGAGCGCGGTCGAGTCGCGGATTTCGGAATAAATCTAACATCCATATATAGGGTTATTTATTCGAGTACTTTTACCTCTCGTGCGCGAATCACCAACGAGGGACTAGGCTGAGGCAGCCATGATAGCTGTTATAAGAACCATTGTTTATTTTTCTATAGAGATGTTATGTGAGAGTGTAATAAGTTCTGCTTTCAGTTGGTATTGGCATGATTTTTATGGCAAATATGTTTGGTTGATTCAGGAAATATTATACTGTCATCGAACCGACAAGGTACTAACGACCCACGTGCGGTGGGTGGAGGGTTACAATGTTACAAGTCTTACAATCACGATTACAGGTAGCGGTATCATTTGATTGCGACGTACATCCGACTGAATTTTTTTTTTATTTCCGATTGTAGAATGCTGGTTTCCGTTCCAGAACTCACCTTGACACCAAACCTAAAAGGTATAGCTGAGTTATTGTTTCTCAATGTTCACTTAAGTTCTCACAAGCCTTCTGAATTATTATAAAAGATAAGTCCCTGACTAAAAACGCGATTGTTAAGATATTCTTACCGCTTCATGTTTATTGGTATAAAAATCTCATGCTGCAATCTGCGTCTTACAATAATAAGCCAATCAATAAAGCAAGTAATCTATCAATGGACAGTGACTTATGGGCACACGGTAGCCACTACATGCAACAGAAAGTCGATTAATTTCCGTGCTGTATTTATGTTGAAGTATCGTCCTATATTAATCAGTTTCAAGCCTGTTAATGAATATTATTAATGTCATTACTTCGTACCGATAACGTTTCAAATTTAAATATTTTCACTGAAATTACGAAAATGAGTTTGAGTTTCGTAATTAATAGCTTGTAAAATGTTTACGTTCCTTTATTTGATTTTTAATGTGAGTTTACTTCAGTCCTGGTTTTCGATTTAAGTAGTTATAATATTGTGGAACAACATCCGATTGAATAATATAAATAATAATGGTATCGTTGTATTATTAACAGACCTGTTTCGCGATGTTTGAACACATCAAATAAATAGCTACAATATAATAAAATTAAATTTTTTTTCAGACTGAAGTTCATAGTTTTTTTGTATTTTAGGTTAGCAGCAAACGATCAATAATAAATAATCAATTCCATAATATAAAATTGTCATCAGCATCACTGCAGACCTACAGATATTTTAAATTAACAACCAACACTGAGAAAATAATCACTCCCAAGAATAAAGTGACAGTTATAAGAAAAGCACAAAAATAAAAGATTACTGAAAGTTAGGAGCGTCGACTCTATAGCTCAAGCATTCGTGGAAACTTCTAGAACTTCTATAATAATAGCGTTTTCTTAATAAATAGTTATACTCCGAGATAGTTTACGGAATACGAGTTGTGAGGAGATAGTTACGAGTTAAGCACTCGCAATCCGGAGTGTTGATCTTGTGAAGTTTAAGTGCAATGTATTAGATTTGGGGCTCACATTCTGGCGATCTTATTCTTCTTTTCGTGAATGGATCACAATTTTATAGGAGTTGGCAATTACGATTGACCAATAGTTACAGTTTCATCTAATACCTACTTGTTCCGGTACTGCTCAGAAGACAATGATTTATAGAACTAAACAAGAGTAAAATCGAAAAAAAAAAAAAAATTGTTTCATCTTATTGTCTCAGTTCATTTAACCTGGTTCGTCCAACTTACCGCAGTGTCTCAAGACGAAAGTTTATGACCAGAGTGTGTGTTGCCAGATCACATACGGGACCGAAAAGTGGTCACCCAAAGGGCAATGGATTGGGCTATGCTCGGAGTTTCCTTGCGTGATCAAATCAGAAATGAGGACATCCGCAGGAGAACCAAGGTTACTGACATAGCCCGAAGGACAGCCAAACTTAAGTGGCAGTGGGCAGGGCACATTGTTCACAGAACGGATGGCCGATGGGGCCGAAAAGTTCTGGAGTGGCGACCGCGAACCGGAAGACGCTGCGTTGGGAGGCCTCCCACTAGGTGGACCGATGACCTGGTAAAGGTTACAGGGATCCGCTGGATGCGAGACGCACGGGACCGGTCAATGTGGCTACACTTGGGAGAGGCTTATTTCCAGCAGTGGACGTCTTTTTTTTTTTTTTTTTTTAACTTGGTAAAATCATCAAATGAGTCCTCCCACCCAGGGCAGAGCGGGAGGGACTGTCAGACTTGTACTGACTAAAATCCACGGTGTCCTTCAGTAGCCCTTTATGTTCCAGGGTCACGGTAATTCTATGAGTCCCGCGACCCCGGCAGGCTTTGGCCCTCTAGAGGGGGGCCCCGTCATTATGCTGACACTCTTTGAGGCGCGCGTGGAACACAACGCGCCGTCGACCCGGGCATGGTCCATGGTCGGACAGCGAGTCGCCCATTACTCGCCGCCCGCATGCCCGCGCCTACGGTGGCCGGAGATCGTCTGCCGACGTCCGGCGCCGTGGGCGTCTACCACTGCGGCTGGTGTGGAGGGAGGACGCTGTCCTCTCCCTCACGCGGCCCGCCTCCTCCTTCGCGAGCATGACTGCTTCGCAGAAGGAGGCGACCGCTTCCCACTCCGTCTCGCCCCGCAGCATAGCCTCGACCAATGCCGGGCGCGAAAGGGCTCCGCCTATCGCCGCCGTGAGGACACGGCGGTGCTCTGCCCAAGCGGAGTAGTCCTGCACCGTATGCTCCACCGTGTCCTCCGGGCGGTCCTCGCAGTGGTGACACCCAGGCGTTTCCTCCTTCTCCATATGACACAGGTACCTCCCGAAACTTCCGTGTCCGGTGAGGACCTGCGTCACGCGGTAGGTCAGGACGCCGTGACGCCTATCCAGCCACTCCTCAAAGAGGGGTCTTACCGCCGCGATTGCGGCGTGCCCGGACCTCGGTTGCGACAGTCGTTCCCTCCATACTGCCCTGAGATCGCGCCGGAGCTCTTCCCGTCGAGCAGTGGACGTCTTTCGGCTGAAATGATAAATGATGATGATGATTTAACCTGGACAATGGACATAAACGATCATCCACGAGACACCATTTTTGTACTAGCTGAAACTAAGTTTTAAACTATTATTTTATTATTGAGACTTACCCATTTGTAAAGCATCACTTTATAAGCAAGACAATTACGACTAATGACCACAAAAGTTGAGGCAAGCTAAAAAAAACAATTTCAAACGTTTTACTTCAACCTTCGAGTCTTGAGCGAAATTCTCCTTCACAACAACATCCACAATTCCTCGTACAGTTTTACGTAGTACTCAAAGATAATCTCGCTGAAGTAAGAAGCGCTTCTTCTTAAGTTAATTAATACCAGCATCCCCTCAGATAAGGGCGATCCGTGTAGGGACAGCGGAGGAATATTAAGTCGACGTAAAGGCCATGTTCTGTTGTAAGACGCGAAAAAAATACATAGACAATTTACGTTGAACTAATCCTAAATTAGCTCCTATTGCCTTCATAAACCCAGTTTCAGTGTAATCTGATTGATTATTTAATGTGCGACACTTTTTATCCAAAACTTTTTTCTTTTTGCTGTTATTGGGGCGCCTGTACCTAGTTTATCAATTTCAATGATTGAGTATTTTATTTCTTTGATTAATCGAATTGAAATATTGTAGAATCCCACATGATTTGCGTTCACTACGCTATTTATTCTGTGATGCCACGATTCAGCATAATTTTGTGTTCTAGGGATATCCTGGTCGATTAAATCTTTTGTACTCCAGTGGGTAGGCTGATATTTTGGTGGCAAAGAACCCCAGATGTAATTATCGCTAAACCATTGTGCAACAGTTTCCGCCTCAGGGGATATATTTTTGCGCCATTCATCAAAATACTTTGGTATATCACTAGGCGATAAGTAAGAAACAGCAAATAAACATTTCATTTCCATGGCAAATTTAGCATCATTACCAAATAGTTTTTGGAAGCCACTTTTCTGTTGTGTGTGTTTTTTTTAAGATAAATAGACTGGCCCAAAATCTAGATGACGTGAATAATGCCCTACTTCAGGTCCATAACTGGTTCACAGCAAACAATTTAGTGTTAAATGGAAGAAAAACGAAATGCATAAGATTTGCTTTACCAAATGTTAAAAGTAGCGATTGTGATATAGTATTGAATAAAGAGAAGCTTGAATTTGTAGATAAAACAGTTTTCCTGGGGATTACGCTTGATTCAAGGCTACAATGGGGTTCTCATTTAACATCTCTTGCGGGGCGGCTAAGTTCAGCAGCATATGCTATTAGAAAAATCCGTCAATATACTGATGTAGATACCGCTAGACTGGTCTATTTTAGTTACTTTCATAGTATACTGTCTTATGGCATTTTACTATGGGGACGGGCTGCAGACATTGAGTCTATATTTATTCTGCAAAAAAGAGCCATCAGAGCCATATATAATCTTCGTAGGCGTGATTCTCTAAGGGGACTGTTTAAGGAAATTAACATCATGACGGTACATTCTCAATACATCTATGAAAACATAATGTATGTAAGAAAAAATCTACATCTTTTTAATAAAAGAGGTGACAGACACAATTACAGTACTAGAAATAGAGACCAATTAGTTCAGCCAGGCTTCAGACTCGCTAAAGTAGACTCATCTTTCATGGGGTACTGTTTGAGATGCTATAACAAAATTCCACAAAGTATTCTTGAACTGAATGAAACGAAATTTAAAACATGCATTAAACGCACACTGTGTAGGCAAGCATATTACAAGTTGGACGATTATATCGTTGATAAAAATGCTTGGCTCAATGCCGGTCCTGCTCCACAAGGACAGGGACGCATAAATGAATAGCATTACATATCCCAATCACCTGCGCTCCTGATGATTTATTTACTGCATCAGTGAGCGGGGTACACGTGGCTGAGTTTTGGGCTAAGCATATTTAAACTTTTTGCCATCGAAACGCTAAGAAGAAGAAGCATTAAATAGTATGTTGGAGCTGCTGAAGATTGTACAACTATCTTTGCTTTGTATAAATTCAATCTCTTTAGTATTATATAGCCGCATAGCCCATATTGTGTGAGTACTATGTAATAGAAAGCTGTCATTCGCGGGAAACCTACGTCTTTTCTTGACTTAAATGTGCCCTGGCGGTTAGGAGTGTGTCATGCTCACTCAAATGTCTCGCTGATGGTGGCGCGTGTGTCGGATCATTTAGTTCCCTTCAAAATGGTTGAGTTGAATGGTGCTGATACATGCGTCATGTTCGTGAACGGGCGCTGTCAGTTGTGACTGGTCATCTCTTGGTTGCCACGGCTTATTTGAATTGTTTTTTTTTTTTTTTTGAATTGTTTACTATGGACACTTTTAACGTACACATCTTGCTACATCGTTCTCACATAATGTACCATCTCAACATGAATGATGTAACCAAGAGTTTGTAAAAGTATACTGATTTAAAAGAGTGTCCATGGAGTTTCTTGCCCGTTCTTCTCCATAGAGATCTACGTTAGGGAATGGGCAACTACAGTACTTTCACAGTTTTTATGCCTTGTGACTGGGACTGTAGCTATTGTTGTCTTTGTTTCGACAGTTCAAAAGTGCCTGTAACTGGCCTATTTGAAATAAATGCTTTGATTTTGATTTTGATTCTGTATTTTCCGGTATATGATTTGCCCTAAATGAAAATTAACGAAATATTTTTTTAAAATAATTTATGGCGCTTGTTCAAAGTCCATTATTATATAACGGGATGATAGGGCTTTATCAGCGGATGCAGAACATTCCAATAACATTTCAATGAATGTATCATAGCTAGCTTTATTTTATTAGTCATGAGTGCAAGTACCATCGGAAATGTTACGTTATGATATACAGATCCATGTATGACATACAGTTGATAAAATATTTTTGGTACAATTTTGAATGTGCCGTCTGCAAGCCAATATTTGGATCGGCTTAAATGATGTAATATTTTTTTTGTTGTGAACATAATTATCCGACGTCCGTTGTTTAGTTGATCTTTTATAATCAAGTCACTCTCCAAATAGTCACAATGCAACTTATTCATATCGAGTTGAAAATCTGCTGTTTCTGGTTCAGTAATTGGCTGTTTCCCTTTTCTCTTATTTCTATAAATAATTTGCTTTAAATTTTTTATGGTTGGTAAATATGCTGAAATCACTCCTGATGTTGTAGATAAGCAATCGTTTATTACCTGACATGGTTTTTTCCCAATATTATGAATGGATTCTTCTTTAATCAAATTTACAATATAAGCGACCTTTGACTTTATTACATCAGGGTCATGATTATGGTTAAGTATTTTTTTGCTTATCAATGTATGCATAATATCTCATCTCTGTTATATATGGTGATTATTCTTACGTTACAATTATATGTTTTGTTCCGACTCATTTCACACAGCCAATAGTATTGTCACTTAGCAGTTTATTTTTTTCGTTAATGAATCCATCCATTTCTACCCTCATTCCACCTTTGCTTGATCTAAACACTTTTAAATTACTTTCTTCTAAATTTTCCATATTTATTATACTTTAACTTTGTTTTGCTCACAACACAATAAAACGATATGACAATTAATAATAACTACCTCACACTTATACAGCAAAAGTAACAATGATTTGATTAACGCCTGATCAGAGATGAGAGATGTAGCAATTAACATTATCGTCGTATGTCTGTGGCGAAAAAAAATAGTGTTCAATCAATCTTATTATAATTGTAAGAACTACAAAATTGTTCTAACTATAAATTTGCTGTAATGTGATAGATGGGTTTTTCAATTTTTATGGGTATGAAATGTTTGCCAAAAGATGATTCTAACTGTAAACTTTCTGGGAAATGATAGTTCTACCTTTTAATGACTGTCGATATGGAATGTATACCAAAAGACGATTCTGACTGTGAACTTTCTGCGATATGATGGTTCTACTTTTTAATTATAATGGATATAAAATTTATGCCTAAAGATGATTCTAACTTACAAACTTATGAGTTTTGAATGTATGATAAATGAGTGTCTGGCAAACGATTTTCTGCGAAATGATGTATAAGCTATCCGCTATTATGCAAAATAATATTATGACAAAAAAAAGTCCTGCCATAAAGGGTAGACCCGTGGCACGAGCCGCCAAATTGAAATGTTTTTAAATTGGAAATATAGGTATGGTTATCCCATGGCAATCAAAATCAAAATATTTTATTTCACATAGGCCTCGATGGGCACTTATAAAACGTCGACAAAAAGGTGCACGGTTCGGGTTGGTCGTTTCCTATGGAGAAGAACCGGCAAGAAACTCCATGGTTACTCTTTTCAAATCATTTGGTGTTACAGTATTATGGATACAGCATTTGTACTTAAGTATGGGGGGACAGCGTAGGCCCGACAATAAGTCGTTGCTTACTACACAAAAAATGTAGAACAAAATAAAAAGTTAACAAAAGTTAACAAGCAGCTGGGAATCTACAAAGCCTACAATGTCCACACATTCACAAACAATCGATAAAAAGTATCTATACAAAGGTAAGAAAATATTGTAAAATACTAAATTAAACAAGTGACACAAATACTGTTATCAGTGCTGTAACTATTTTGAGCAATCACATTTGAAAAGGAAATTTTTGTATAATTTAGTTTCTTAATGAACTTTTATGTTGTTTTTATAATATTACAAATGTAAATTAGGTAGGTATCAGAATTGAGTAGTCATAATTATTTAGACTTTATTTTTTTTGTCATAAAAGTCTTTTAAGTACCTTCATGATGATTATGAAAACACCTGTCCCATATAAATTGTGGAAGAATTAGATTAGCGGCCATCAATTACCAGCAAATGAGCTCCGCAACTCTGAGGTACAGTATAATCTATGCGATGAGCGGCGCGAGCTGAGCACAGTAAGCGGTTAACGAGCGCTAATATTCAAAGCAAGCGGGGTGGTAAATGGTGGCTGACAGGAACCTGATTTTTGTATTTGAAGCAGGGTTCACGTATTAAAATTAATATCCCAGAATAGCCTGTGCGCTAAGCTTGTTGATGTAGAGAGACTAATAAACGCTTTGTAATATTTATTATATACCATTCACAAGATGATGGCTCGCGCCAAGAAATTAAACACATCACTTACAACAAGATTATCATGCTGTTCTTCTGTTGCCGACGTCGTAATTGCTTTATCACTTTTGTTATTCACGAATAGGTCTTTTCGTTTTAGGATTTACAAGTGACAGTCAACCTTGGGGTGGTAAAGCAATCGCAAGGCACTATTATGACAATACATGATAAACATCAAACAGGTCATCTGAACTCCCGTGTAACTTAAATCACACAGTTGTATGTTTTCATACTAAAAAATGAGGGTAAAATGTGGCTAAAATAAAAGGGCGGGCGCCGAGCCCTTTCACTGCCGGTTGGGCGGCGAGCGAGGTATCTTTTTAATTTACTTTTTTCCGTATCACGCGTTATCTAAATGTTCTACAAAGTGGACATTTTATATGAAATGGTTTCCGGAATATTTTAAACTTCGCTGACTGTATGTTAACATGGTCGTTTGCGAACACAGGCATATTATTATGATGACTGTAATACTTTAAAACATGATTTACACTTTAAATACGAACCTACCAAATGGTCAAAAAAATACTAATAAGGCAATGTACTCGTAAATATATTGTAATTTACGAAAGTTGTATCGTATACCGAAACTACTAATTGCACTACCTACAACTGATAAAATCACCCAGTATTTAAAAGAACATTACATTTTCTAGCTTCTACTATATTCCACAAAACCTACCGCTCTTCAGCAAATCAACACAAATGCAGACAACGAAGAGAGATTAGCACACCTGATCGCACACCCTTACAAACACACATAATGTATAAACAAACATACATACAGATAGGTAGACACATGGCTGTGAAATGCACCTCACGCGTCACTGGTTACTTACTGTTTGAACATGTACACATAATTTGGTGATAGAAAGCTTAATGTGACTGGAACCGCAAAGGTTAGTTTAGATTAAAACAACTATACAGACAATTAATATTGGCTCAAGTAATGACTACAGGAACTTCGCACAGATAAATCCCTTTTTCCGTCATACTTTATGTCATCTAATAGAAACTTATGCATTTTAATCATACAAAATGTGGAGAGTTTTAGGAAAGCATTGGTACATATTTTATCATAGACCCTCTGTTTTCTCTCTTCTCCTCATCAACCTTTGGTCACCCAAAACTGAGTGTAGGTCTCTTCCAATTCTCTACACTTCTGGCGGTTTCGATTGAACTTAAATTTGAATCAATTGTTTTATTTAATTAAAATGAGTGTAGACAGTGGAATTAATTCAACTTGTAATAAACATTACCCACATCAAATCAAACAGTAAATTGAGTTCACTACATGAACATACAGAAACAAATCGACACATTACAGCAGACAGACACTGTACTGTAGATACACTGCACGCGTCGCTGGGCACTAACTATTCGAACTGACGCGGCTAATACTAATCAGACGAGTATTTGTTTAGAATTAAGGGTTTCACGATTATCTACGAAAATGAACGATCTATTTGTCTCTATATTTAGCTATCACAAACGGTTTGAAATGGTAGTAGAATGGGCAATAATGAATGGGAAAACAGTTTGTGAAACTTGCAAAGTTATTGTGATTCAAACTTTGGGAGTTGCTTTGTTTACTAACTAAGCTTTAGTAAACAATGTAATTTGATGAAATAATTGAGCAAATGACAATATAAATTATTGCAGTTTGATGAGGTACCTGTAATTTCCTGAATCAGCATGAAGTTTCACTGTTGTATCAAAATTATGGACAATAGTCTGACTTAATGCTGTCAAACTCATTGATTCATTACTTTAGTCTTTTCATGAAATTTTGTTATGGTACCATTATAAACAGAAGACAGTCATAAAAACTTCGTAGTTACATAGAACATAACAACAAATCTACGGATGTATAAAGAGAAGCATTTTATTGCGAATGGCCGCACCTCGGCCACACAGCTGAGCGCCACTTAAGAAACCGTGCCTTCCTCTAGTGTAGCCATAAGCTGAGCCGTTACTTGAGATTATTGTGCGAGATTTTGATAAATTAGAATATACATCATAGCTCCACTCAAGATTTTTTACATAACGCCAAAGAGATTAGAGATACTATGAAAAGGTTATTAGAAGAAATTACATAGAAATCCTGTAATCCCATGGCTCGTGTGTGAGGCCATGTAGTAAACCACTTGTATCAACAGCAACCAGTTAGTGATTTCCAGTAAACATTTTGTTCACTTTTGACCCATCGTTAGTATATTTAAATGACTTTATATAGAGCTATCATGAATAAAAACAAAAAAAAAAACTACGAATTCGAGACCAATCAACACAAAAAAAACAAACAAAGACAAACAATATTGCTGACAAGTTGAATGAATAATGTTTGGAACGTGCATGACATCCAAATAAATCAATAGAAAAGCACAATCAAAACTAAATCACTGTAGCTCAATAGCGGTCTGAATTCTATTAGTCGAGGAATAGTTTGAATATTTGGAAAATATGAAAACATATCGTAGGCGGCTCAATGGTTTCGCATTCAATATTTTTCCACCAATTTTTTTTGTAGTGGCTTCTTTTTCAATCAATGAAACTTATGCTCGCATGCTAAAACGTAACAGAATAAAAGGGTAGTAAGAAGGGAAAACACCCAGTGCTAGGTGATTAATACGATACAGTAACAATAAAAACCGCAGGACTATTAATGAAATGTAGATAGATTTAAAGATGGAAAGATGTTTGTGAAGTATGTGTTTTAATCAGAAAAACGTCTAAAAAAGCTTAGTAGAAGAGCTCAACAGCCAAATACGGACATCAGATTCAAACAAGAAATACAATCAAAGGACAGTCCCAAATTCTTTGCCCATCACGCCGTTCCTACAGCCCATATTATTGGATGGCGTTGTTTACAAGATATTTATGTTCCATCCTTTGCGGCCCTTAGACGAGCTAACCGTAAACACAGGCCATTGTCAACGGCGTTATTTTTGTAATGTGTTTACTTACGTTTGAGGGGCTCGTGGCTCAATAATAACAGCGGCACGAGTTGATCTTTCAGGTTAAGCAGTGCTTGCTGTGGTTGGGCCGCGGATGGATGACTATCTATTAAACAGTGAGTTCCCTCCGTGCCTCGAAAAGCACTTTAAACCGTTGCATTGATAGCCTTCTGGCTGTCAATTAATGCAACGCATATCTTATAATCAATCAATGCATATCTTTGACAGTCGCTACAAGTAGACAAAAGCCTGAAAGTCGGACTACTAGTCTTACCAAGGGATATCGTATTACCCTGTGATTGGGTTGTGGAGGTTAGACACGCAATCGCTCCATATAAAATACTGGTACCTACTACTGCATCCGGCAGGACTGGTGTCGACCCCAACATGGTTGGGATGATGCATTCTTTACGTTTATCGTTGAGCCAAATTTATCGTAAAAGGTTTAAGCTGAGAGGTTAAGAATTCAGTGTCGCCTTTTACCAGTACATTCACAATTTACATAGACGTTCCAAACAATATCAAGAGCATAATTATTTTCCTTTTACAAGTGGCATACCGTAAGTCCCAAAAACCCAGACAATTAGCTATTTTAAAAATAGCATTCCTCAGTCATCAACACTAAATGGACGCGAAATGCTTCCTCAGGGAGCTATCCCATTCCTAAAACGCGCTTAATGAATCACTGCCAGTTCCATTTTCTTTTTCATAGCGTAAAGGACCCCAAATTAGGCATAATGCTTGTCGGCCGAAGCTCTTTGTGGCATTAAGTTTGGAGTTAATCATGTCGGTGTCAACTAAAGTTCTCAATTAATTTTGGCTGATTTCATCTTCTTTGCTGATTCGGTTGGAGAGTAATTATGAATTGTCAGCGTTTCAACTTTCAGCATGTTTCGATCGTTTCCAGAATCATAAAAATGTATGGCAACTATGGTAACATGTAAATGGTCTATCTTATCAAAATAGGTCCCTACTCATAATAGACGATGATTCTATATACAATAAACATTTTCTACTAACCGATTGATCATAAGCATCATATCGCCAAGTGTCAGTTATTGTGGCAAATGCCCGGCACTCGACAACGTTCGCCGAAGGATCCACACGTTTCGCTCGTAATTCACCGGCAGCCGACAGGTGGCGCCTCTTACCGCCATTTTTATGACATTGCACATAATTTGTCACGTGTATTCCTTTGTTGTTCGAAGCTGGTGATATATTTGTGAAATAGGCAAAGAATACAGGTACCCTGGCGCCTCGCGATAAAAGTTTTTTCTTTATTTTCAAGCACTAGACTGTAATGGGCCACTTATCATTTTTCTTGGAATATTACACACGTTCATAATTTATGAGTATCACATGATGAAGTTTTTGTACTTAATGTTTCTTTGCTGGTAAAAGATACGTCTTCTACTCTAAATGGCCCAAGAAATACATAGTTATACCTAGGTAAGGTATAACTATTTCTTAGGCCATTTAGTGTTAAAAAAATTACTTCTTAATTTTATATTTACTTGTACTAGCGAAATATTCCTGCTTAATCCTTCAGGGATTGCAGGCTTGATGTAATGTTATTTTCACACATCCGTAATATTTAGAATGTTATTTTCCTGACCACTTTTAACTTCTTACTTATTTTGTAGTTTACTATTACAATTATTCAATGACCAATCAACCGTAGCAAGCTGGAATATTCAAGCTAATAAGCTAATCTAAAGATATTTGGGATAATTAATAAAAAAGAAATGATTACGAAACCGCTACTCACGCCAATTACCCTCATAGCGTTACCTTCTCCGAAAATCTAAACAAAGCAAATAATCCCGCGCAAAATGAACCGACAGTGGAGACTCCAGTAATTATATCGTAAGGAGAGCTCTCGAAAAAAACTTGGCAAATTATTTGTGTAGCGTCAAAAGAAAGAATGACAGCAGATGATAGTAGCATCCCTCGGGTGAGGCCATTAATAACGTTCAAAAACATTGTTTGTTGAGGATCGCCGCGATTTATCGTGGAACCACCCTCGCTGCCACCCTTCGGTAAAAAAATGTTGTGAAGTGCGACGCGGATGTTTGATCGAGTTCCGTATGAAATGAAGAGGAGTGAACATTCGGATTTTTACTAAAGACGAAGATCGTTTTGGATAAAAAGAGACGAAAACTATCAAAGATAATATTCAAGTTTTGTTGTTGGTTGTTATTTTCTCAAATTATACGAATAATTTAGAAAATCTAGTCAAACGGGTGTTCTTTTACATTCAAGATTGTTTGAATTTCATCTTCTCATCAAAGTAATGATAAACTTACAGAGATCTCTAAGTTTAAAATTAAATCTACTCCTTTAAGAAACTAAAGGTCTAGCAAATTAAACTTTCGCAAAGAGACCGCTTTAACAAAAACGTTTTAGGCCTCATAATGAAACCCATTAAGTACTGAAATCAGGTTCAGTCGTAAACCTAGATTTGGGACTATTTGAGACTATTCTCAACATCTGGGCCGACTAATGGGAGTGCTATTTTCTGTATTTTGGAGTGATAGCTTCTTTGATGTTTATTGGACTGAATCGCAAGAGTGGTTGTTAATCATTTTTCAAGTTTAGACAACACAAAGCTTTATAACCATTTAATTATTTTAAAAAGTTGTTACAATTTTGTTGTATTATAAAGAATTTTCTATTCTGTTTTCCTGCTAGGCTTCTTGGCAATTTCAAATGGAGGGTTATACCTGTCTCCCTTTGGCAAGTCCGTGATTGCCTCTTCGGTATAAGAGGATTAGCTCGACTATCCACAAACGGCCTATCTGCTTGCCTATTCTGTCATACGCAAACATTGGACGTTGGGTCTTACGCATGTATATATTCCCCGTACTTCTTTCGGAGTCTAGAATGTAAGTATACCTCTATCTGTAAATATTCAGTATAAGTCTAAACTATCTCACGGATTTTAATTGATTTAGAAAATTTCCTCGGATGTTTTAATAGAATAGCTATATTCATATCTGTGCAAAGTTGCGGCTGGCTGGTAACTAATTATGGTTTCCATCGACAAGGATCTCTAAAATCGCGATGATCCATCGCAGAGAAGCTATCTTCTTTCACCTATCACGAGAGCTCGTGAAAATTATTTTGTTACGTTTTTTCAGTTTTCATTTTCCAGTTTTCATGAACATTTTTTGTTATTGGAGAATAAATTAATTAGTGTAAGAATATATACTGGGGGCGATTAGTATTCTTGAGAGCTGGAGCGTTAAATATTATGAACTCTTTTATGGATTTATCTTGTTTTCAAGTTCGTTTTATGATCTTGATTTTAAAGTGAAATACTTTGAAATGATTCTTACTTACTATCTTATCTATATCTTAAATTTACTGAGGTCCTTTCAGGGTTAAAGGTTCCTTTTCAGGGAACTTTACGAGTATATTGAATTTACTAGTTCTATTTTACAACTCTGCCAAGTGGATACTTGGCATTATAATATGCTTTATTGATTTATTGTTACACCTGTTAAGTATTCACGTCGCTTGTTTTATGAGGTTGTTATAAGTATCATATTCTTCATTTATCTAAGAAAATAATTAAACGTCCATAATATAAAGTTCACTTTGTTTTCAGATAATAAAGGTTATGGCATACACTATCAATAACCCAATAATAAGACCGCTATATTTAACCGAACCCTTTTTATCTTCGAAAAAACCGAAACATGCTCCGATATTATTATTATAAATAATATTTTATCTAATAATAAACGTTGGAGCAACGCAAAGAAGATCTTAATAAAATCCGTGTAATAAACGTGGAGCGACAGATTTACGGCGAACCGGTCCGGTCTGAACCGGCGCGATCCGGTTCAATCCGGCTTAATCCGGCCGGATCCGGGCCGGCGGCGATCTGGAGCTTTACTCCTTTGGGAGGCTCCGTAATAGCCGTAATAGACGGCCCTTAAACGTCCAGTTACAACATGACAGGACGAGTTTCGGCTCGTAAATTATGTTGGGTAATTAGTTTTCGTGGGTATTTAATAAGATATAAATAGTAAAACAGGTACAGTTTGTAGTTCGGTTCTGTGTCCTCGCTTTGTGTTATCGAGTTAGTTGAGTTTACCCTGGCTTTCAGAGCTGTGCCAGCGTTGGTTTCCTTTACTTTGTCACAATTTTGACAGTATAATTTTACAATAACACAATGTTTTGAATTAGTATTTGAATCAATTTAATATCTAAGCATTTTAGCATAGCTCGTATAGCGTTAATTGGTTGAGACAAAAATTTGATTGGTGAAAAAAAATCTGTTAATTGACGTTCAAAAAGGAAACCCTGTACACACTATTGATAAGCGTTCTTCTTCTCTCTTATGGTCTCTGCACACCAAAGTCACCGACGTGCCGCGCGGCAGCATGTTAACTGAATGCGTACAAAAGGCTGTGGTCCGTAGAGTTCATTATTCATTCTCAGGCGACCAAGCAGTCCGTGCTTGATCTATCATGAACTTTGTCACATCAGACTCGGACGTTGACGAGTCATATTTGTGACGTCGCTATTTGCATCGTCTAATAGGAGCAGCTTCTAAGTATGATTAAGATAGTAAGTCAACCAAACCCTTTCTTACACCTGTAATAACGATTACACAAGATGTAATCAAGTAACTAAACTAGGGCTGCCCCGCTGCACTACTCGCCAAGTAGATTGTGCCGTAACAGACAGATGGACCGACGGAACGAGGGCGCCCTAATGGAGGAACGTTACTGATATTATTATTAACCAGCGTTCAGACTTGCAGCACTTGGATACAGTAGGTTTAGTAGGAGTGAGTGGAATTTTTTGACGAATAGATGCTGCAAAAAAATAGTAGGTCTTTCTGCACATTTGGCATTGATTTGACTAAAATAATTTATAGTTATAAAAACAAAGAAGGACACTCAGTGAGATAGTCTAATGTTAAGGAACCTACCAAATGAATTACGATTAATCCCACTAATATTATAAATGCGAAAGTTTGTGAGGATGGATGGATGTTTGACTCTTTCACGCAAATACTGCTGAAAGGATTTGGATGAAATTTGGCACACAAATAGTTTATTCAAATTCAAATATTTTATTTCAGATCAAAAATCCATATTATGTTAGTAGCAGTATGATTTAGCCTAATGTTAGTATTAAATTAAATTAACAATAATAAATAAATTCAATCAAAAAAATCATCAATAATTCAATCAATCATTAATAATTTCATGTATCTCAGGTCTGAGACCCATATAAGAATAAAAAATAGACGAAAATAAAAACATAAATTATAGCCAAAAACCTAAATATCAGAACTACATTACATTAAATTAGAACCATTAAAGAATTAAATTAAAAAGTCAAAAATAAGTCTAGGAATAAAACGAAATTTATTAATATGGACCATATTTACGTCCACAGAATAGGGAAATGAATGTTTATTATTATGTCATATTCTACAGAATTGGGAATTTCATAAAATGTTTAAGAAAATCTTAACTAAATTCTTTATGTATTTGTTTGCCTACTGCCATGTTCCCATTTCATTTCTTCATAACCATTCATTCATTTCATTTCTTTTTATAACCTGGATTAACTCATAGGATACTTTTTATCCCGGTAGTACGATCCCGTGGGACAAATACTGAACTCTACGAAGGCGAAGCTGCGAGATTATGCTAGTTAATTTATAAGGTTAGGCACTAACCACACAATAAAGAAGAAGAAGAATTAATTTATCTTGGTAAGTTTGTACTACAGTTTTCAAGAGTGAAAACACTTGGTGAGGTTTTCCAGAATGGCTAGATGTGTAGTTCTCGCAAGCGGTGTGCGTGCATGACCAGATGTATGATGAATCGTAGCAGGTGGCGTTCTGCAGTTTCTGCCCACTCATGAGAATAAACCTCGACTTTATGTACGTCAGTAAGTTATATACAACATGCGAATTTCGCATCATAATGTACTCTGTGTTCCACTCAATTACATACCAACAACGTGGCGTTGTATAATATTACTCCGCCCTGCATTATTTCAGCCAACAATAACTTTAATAAACAGGCCTAACCCTTACAAATGCAACTATTTAACCCTTTCAACAAAAAACCCTTAAACAAGGTACCCCGGATATTACAGGGACATATTCCAGGGTCTCGTTGCTTGTAATGAAGGGCGGTGACTAACTGGCACTAAAAGTACCGTGCACGTCACATACGGCGTGAAGGTACCATGCCGTAGTGTGTTTGTCTGGTATGTTGTACGTGGTGAGGGGTTAAGGGATAGTACATTGTGTAGCGGGAAGGTTAAAGTACCCGGGTGAAATATGAAACAGTTTTATTGAAGGCGAATTTCAAATTTGAGTTGAAGTTACTGGTACCTACCATAGAGGCCATAAAGCTAAGCGCACATTCATCCTGCAGTGTGCGTTGTTTCACATAAAATGTACATAAATGATGTGAGGATTTCTGCGATGCCGCAACACATCCAATCTGCGTCAGCTTTAAGTGATCGTAAATTAAATATGTTTTATTATTGCAAATGTCCAGATTAACTGAAGAAGTATGAGTAGAAAAATAAATCAAGTATCCACATAGATACATGACATTATGGAGTCAATGCACTGACAAATAATATAATACTAGAGAATATTAGGCAAGTACTGACATACCTTACGTAGATGCAGCCGCAGTATTCACGTAATTACAGACAGGTGCAAATTAATGAACTCACAACGCTTAACTAGGCCACCAGTAGATAGACGCTGAATGTGTCAGTTTTAGTACAACTGGCGTGCTTTGGCGAAATAGTTTGTGCGACATCGTTTTGTTCGATTTGTTTATTTAATATAATTATGTTAAAGATCACTATAATTCTACATTTACGAGTGCCAAGAATATAAATTATTTAAAAATAATATAAATCAGGCGGTCTCATCGCTCAAGACGATCTTACAGACAACTTTAGAACTAGTTACAAACAGAAAAATAAACTATCAATTGTCTGTCCTGGGACTTAAAAGATCGACGTTTTGAATTTTATTGTTGTTCCCAAAAAACTTCAGCAATGCCTAAGACTTAGTAGTTACCTAATGAGTTCAGCAAAGGTTTAGGACTCTAAATAAATAAAGACTAGGGCATTACTATAGGGGGCCATTTATAAATGTTTCTTTTTGAAAACACACTCATTCAGATAAATAGATCACCCACTCTATTGACATCTAAATCTAATGAGTAATAACCCAGAACATATCTTAATAGATATTAAGTCGATGACTGGAAATATTAAGTTAATCTAAAAGCTTTATTGCTCAATATAATCACAAAAGCGAGTATTATTCATCAATGGTCTTTTGTACAAGATCATTACCTAAAATATAAATAAACTTTTTGTGAAATCTAAAAAAAAAGGTTACGTTTGGTGTCTCTCTGTCTGACCGCGTTAGTTTTCTAAACCTCAAACCTGATATCAGCATAATTTAGAGAATTAATTCAGGTTTTTGAGGTCTATGATTGTGTGGAAAATGTTTAATAGGAAGACCAAGGAAACGATGGATGGATTGTGTGAGGAATGATATGAATGAAAAAGGAGTAAATGATAGTGACGGTTGACAGAGAAGAATGGAAGGAAAAAACGTATTGGGTCGACTTCAATTTAAGTAACATAGGACAAGGGCAGGAAGATGATGATGTGTGTAAATGTGTGTATAAGCTGCATCAGTATTAATCTTGTAATTAACCGAGAACTCTCAATCTCTTGTCAAGTCGTACAAACCGCGCGAAGCAGGAGCTTGTCGCCAGTCATTTGTGGCTACGTTGTTGACTATACCCACATGCAAAACATCATCCAGAACGATATTTCTCGCTACATTCGTGTTCAGATTTCGTAATACATTAACTATAATAAATAGCCCATCGGTCTGTTAACTGCCGATCGGAAGGTCGCGTGTTCGCTCCGACCTATTGTGTGAACCCCCTTCTAAGTAATACGTCACATCTACGTCCGAGGGGCTGACGGGATTATTAGTAATGCGTTTTGCACATTGCTGTGTTAGTCATAGAAAAAATATTTAATGGGGCAAATGTAATAGGAGTCCAATAAGGGTGCACAGTGCAGCTAGTTTCGATTTTTGGGCATTTATAATAGTGTAGTTTGCCGTCATTATTGCAGCTTAATGCTTGATACTTTACTGATAGTGTACATGATCGAGAAAAAGAGTATACACACCTGTGCCCTTATACTTAATTATGGCTAGTCGCCGTTGAGATAGGCCGAAATTAAATTGGTCAGCATTTTTTCTAGCACTCAAAATGACAGCTGTTTTTGCTATTAACACCACTAAACCAACTTATTTAATTATTATATTTCAATATTCTGATAGACTCATAGCCGACCCTAACATAGTTGGGAAAAGGCTAGGCAGATGATGATTCTGATAGACTCATAGGGAAATAAAATATGAAATTAAGTTAGTAAAAATACTCATAAATTAATTTGAATAATGAAATATGTTCCAAATGTAATTTCACTTTCCCGTAGTATCGACAGATGGTGTAGACTCGAGAGAATTGTTTCCCTCACTTTATGGAGAAGAAGAAACTTTTTCCATACAATATTTCTTTTTTAATTTCAGCGTCTATTCTCAGATGAGGAGGATTTTTTTATATATCAGGGAAGTAAAACTATGTATACTGTTTTAAATCGCTTTTAAAATTATTTATGTAAAAGACTGTTTTTAATTTTAAATTAGTTTCTTTATCTTTGGCAGGTGTAGCACTCCCAGTAATCGATTACAAATTTTCTATGGCCAGTTAGATGAAGACCTTAATAAACAGAAAATCGATATAAATTGATGATTGTATTTGCAGTATATGTCAGCTAGCACCGTAAACATGCATAACCGGAAAAGTTAAATTTCCACAATGTCATGAAAATTATTTTTATGTGTTGTATTGTGTGAGTGATTACACACGGGACCGAAACGTGGTCGCTCACAATGGGCCTCATCAGAAGGCTTAAAGTCACCCAAAGGGCAATGGAGAGGGCTATGCTCGGTGTTTCCTTGCGTGATCAAATCAGAAATGAGGAGATCCGCAAGAGAACCAAGGTTACCGACGTAGCCCGAAGAATAGCCAAACTTAAGTGGCAGTGGGCAGGGCACATTGCTCGCAGAACGGATGGCCGATGGGGCCGAAAAGTTCTGGAGTGGCGACCGCGAACCGGAAGACGCTGCGTTGGAAGGCCTCCCACTAGGTGGACCGATGATCTTGTAAAGGTTGCAGGGATCCGCTGGATGCGAGACGCACGGGACCGGTCAATGTGGCGACGCTTGGGGGAGGCCTATGTCCAGCAGTGGACGTCTTTCGGCTGAAATGATGATGATGATGATGTGTTGTATTTAAGTAAAGAAAAATTTTTTCGCCCTCTCTTACATAGAGCCTCAAAGCAAAGCTTCAAGTATCAAGGTCGAAATTAAAACTCTACTACCAATTAAGTTACGCAGAAAATAGCACTCGCGCCAGTAACTCGACTCTCCCGCTGAACTCTCCTCATGAATATTTACGAGCCATTACTGTTACTTCTCAGTGTCAAGTCGACAATTTTTGTAAATAAACAGAGGCTCTTGTTACTAAAGTTTTTAAGTTAATTCAACAAAAAATATCGTCAAGTTACGCGTACTTTAACTGCGGAATATTCTAAAATTAGGTCGGTGTAACCCAAGGGCGATGGATTATTAAGTCTTAACTTAGTTTGAACTTTGTGCTGCCAGTGGTATTGTTACGCTAACTTTGAATTTGAGAAATAAAAAAATGTTAAAATTATGTTTTGGATCGTCACTCGTTGGATAAAAAATATGGCATATTTTCATAACCTAAATTATGAGCCGCTTTGTAAAAAAGCGGCTCTAATTTCCGCATATCAAAAATGTACGAATGAGTGAGCCCGCATTCACCATCCCAATGTTAAATTAGAAAAGCTCCCCAAACTAGTCACGCTTTGCATTAAAATAATCATTTCAACAATATTCTCATCAATTTCATCTATTCCAACAATCTTAGAATCCCAATGCAATGTGCCCAAAGACCAAACTCCTCAACCCACTACGTTGACTCAAGAACAAATATATACAGTCTTAAAGAACTTTACATTGTTTCAAAGTCTTTGGTTTGTGGACTCTGTACTAGCAGTGCTATCAATTTACAAGTACCCAGACAGACGGTGCACAAATAGATAGAAAAACATCCTGAAGACGACCCTGTCGCATTTCAATGGAATATTTAAATCTATTACTAATATCACCTTTACTGCACCAAACTTAAAGTTCATTTTACAGTGATAGATTGCAGTAATAATGTTGTCAAACGTACACTTGCGGTCAAACAAAACGGGTACTAACCAAATAAAAATAAATGTCGCTTCGTTAAAGCAAATTTTCATTTTTCTCTGTAGCTTTATTTAATTAATTTTCGTGTTGTGCTACTCTTTTACGGCTCGTCGCGTTTCAGGTGAATTACAAGAGATAATAATATTTTATTAGAAAAGAATTATTATTTTTATTGGATTGTTAGTATAATGCATCGTAAAGTTTGTATTTTATATTAAAAAAAGGTTTCTGTTTACATGTTTCTTATTTATTTATTTATGTACACACAAAATACTTAATAAGACATTACATTAAGATAGAAGAGCACAAAGGTACTGCTTATTTCTTCTCTTCTCTATATATAGATAAAATGGTAAACCGACTGACTGACTGGGTGATATATCAACACACAGCCCAAACCGCAGGTCCTAGAGACATGAAACTTGGTAGGTGTGTTCTTTGTGAAGAGTAAGTATATTTTTAATTCCACCCCTAAAGGGGATAGGAGGGGGGGGGGTTTAATAGGGGATTGAAGTTTATATGAAAGTCCGTCAGATTTGAAGTTAGGATCTTCAAATTTTGTGTTTATGCTGACGATTGCAAATTAATTTATACGTGTCTCAGCGTTTTTGATAAATTCTATCCCCTAAGACCACATACACGCGGGCAAACGCCGCGAGCAAAACCAAGTATACTGTAAAAGAGTTAATCAGCATCTCAATAATCATGTTTATAAATTAAATGGTGTTTGAAATAAATATCTAGATGAAATTCTACTTAAAACAACAGAGTTAATAATACTAAGTAACAGCTCTCTAGCGATAGTCAACCAGAATAATACAGTCATTATCCTTAACACATCAACTAAGTGCTATAGTTGCTCAATCAACTGCACCTACACATGTAATCTGTACACTGGCGTGCACAATCAGGTGGACCATCCAGCTAATTCCACATATTAGTTCTGTCGATTATTGTCTCGCAATTACGTGTTAACGAGCTGTCACAAGTCTGTCGGCCGACAATCGGCCGTTTACCGGTGTACACAGGATTATGTCCGCCAGTGTAATCGATCGGCACGTATTACGAGTATTACCATACTATTAATTGTGAACTGATAGTGATTAACTGACATTTGACGCCTTTGACGACACCGCGTTGGTCATGTGGCCGGCAAATTGAATTGAGTGTTGTGTTAAAGAGTTAAATAGCTTCTTTTGATGAAGTTTTTTGATAAAATATATCATAATTACTTACTGTTCGGTAAATTCAATTATAATTCCATTTGCTAGCTTTTGTGAAATGTGGTTTTGAGCCGGTCATTCTTGAATAGACTTTTGAATTCGGTTATTAAAACATTGAATTTTACGAATACCATTCATCTTTACAGTGATCATACTTAGAAAATTATATGATGAGGAGTTCGTGGCTAAATAATAACAGCCGCTCCAGTCGATCTTTAGGTTAAGCCTTGCTTGCCTAGGTTGGTCTGTCGATGGGTGACCACCCATTACATACCGAGTTTCCACCGTGCCTCGGAAAGCACGTTAAGCCGTTGGTCCCAGGTGTCATTTAAAGCTCTCTGACAGTCGTTAGGTAGTCAGTGGCCCAAAAAGTCTGACAACCAATCTTACCAAGGGGTATCGTATTACCCAGTACTAACTGGGTTGTGGAGGTCAGATAGACAGTCGCTCCATGTAAAATACTGGTATTCAGCTGCATCATGTTAAACTGGAAGCCGACCCCAACATAGTTGGAAAAAGGCTAGGCAGATGATGATTTAGAAAATTATACTGTTGATGAAAATATAAAGACGGCTACACTAAAGCGCACAATTATGCGAATCGATATACTGAAAACAACAAACTCTATGAGATCAAAGCAAAGACTAAATAACAAACTAAAAAAAACGAGATAGAAATATTAATTGACATTACAAACTATTCGTCACCCGACATCAAAGGCACAAGGGGTCATAAATACCCCCAACTACAACTAATCCTCCGATCCGTCGCGGAACTAACTGCATTATCAGACAAAAGAGAGGAAATCGTTATCGGAACACAAGTTATGTTCGTCATGATGTGTTTCGATACGCTGATTACTTTAATGGGGTGAGCAGGAATGGTGACACATTGCTGTTACTGTCGAAGTCAGTAAAATTTTAATGGCATAGCCATTAGTGGTGCCTCGGAAAGCACGAAAAGCCGTTGGTCCTGCGCCTGATCTCTCTCCGGTCGCGTCGGATTGCCGACCCACTCTACTATTAGACTATCAGGACTATGAGAGTATACCTATACTATGTTCCCAGAGATTGATAAAACGATCCATGCGTGATTAAACTGCATAGAAATGACTATGAACTCGAGGCGTGACTGATGTAGTCCATTGTGCTTACATCATCATCATCACCGTTCTCCTACTCTTATCTCAACTTATTTGCAATCGACTCAACATGTCTTCTTCTAACATCTTTATTACTTGCTATTCCAGTAGTCATCCACTTTCTAGTCAAAATATCATCATTTCCGTAAAAACAAACGTAATTTGTGTACCTAAGTAAATTCAGCGTTCATTCAGTAGTACTTACTTACCCGAGGCAAATAGTAACATCTACTTAAAGTAAAAGTAAATAGGTACATCTACTTGTACACTAATAAACATTTCGTTAAAAAACGTGATTTCCCTGAGGATTGTGAGTCAGGCGGCACTCGTTCGTGTAATACTCTGCAGGAATAGTCGGAGTCTACTAATGACTGCACGTTCACTTCCTTTATTTGAAACGGATCTTGGCAATGAGCCAAAAACCTGGTGTGTGACTTAAAGATTCTTGAACTTCGGAATGGAAATGATTAGCTACTAAGTTTTGTGAAGTTTGAAAAGCTATTATAAATTTCTTTTTCGAAAAAGGGTCTCAAATATTTGACGATACTAATTGGCAAGGAATTAATTGAGCTCACAGATGGCAGCTGATACAGTTGTATCGAAGACAAAGATGCTGAGCCAATCCTTAATACACCGGAATTAAAGGGGTCTCCCTTGTTTGACCGAAAGGAATTTGACAAATTTTCACTTCCCAAAAAATTTTTCGCATAATTTCATTTGCCAAATTATTACTTAGCAAAAAATCTATTCACAAAAAATTGTAACGCAAACCTAATGTTTGGGAAGTGAACGTTTAAACTATAACTTGTTTACCAACTAGTACTTTTAACATTTTTTATTTAGTCAAATATTTCAGTTGGAATAACCGTTTTTACGCAAAATCAAATAAGCCAAATATATAATAATAACCATTTTTTTTTTTAAATAAGTAATTATCCTAATCTAAATAGTTCAGTTCCGGGTAACCTACTAAAAACAATCTCTTTTTCACAGGAGGTCACAGTTTTAACCTAACCTAACCTACCCATTTTGTTTAAAGAAGACATTAACCTAATCTAAATAGTTGAGTTCCGGGTAACCTACTAAAAACAATCTCTTTTTTCTATTAATGCAAGTCGTTTCTGGCACTCGCCGGCCGCTGCCGCGGCACCGCTCGCTCCGCTCACTCGGCTCGTGCGTAGGAGGTCACAGTTTTAACCTAACCTAACCTACCCATTTTGTTTAAAGAAGACATTAACCTAATCTAAATAGTTGAGTTCCGGTTAACCTACTAAAAACAATATCTTTTTTTCTGTTAATACAAGTCGTGTCTGGCACTCGCCGGCCGCTGCCGCGGCACCGCTCGCTTCGCTTATTATGGCAAAAATCTTATTTTTGCCTTAATATTTTTTGTCTTAACAAAGTATTTCACCAAACGTTTATTGTCTGAAGATTGTTTGCTGTAATAAATCATTTGATTAAAGACCAAATGCCATAATGACATTATACTTGGTAATATTTTGCCAAGTAAAAATTTGACCAAATAAAAATATGCGTACTAAAATCATTCGAAATATTGCAATGGTATAAAAAAAAGTTGCTAAAATTTGTTTGGGTTATGAAATTTTGGCAAAATCTTTTCGGCAAAACGGCAGGATCCCGAATTAAAGACATGAAGATGTTGTTGATATTATTAACAATGTGACTTCGGTAACATTTGTTTAAAAGCTCGCTACCTTGTATTGCATAAAGTTAGACCCATTCACAATCATCCGAATATCAAAACACCATCACCTTTCCACGAAGATCAGAAACAACAATTACATACTAAAAGATCGTAAACCCGCGTCTAATCAAAGAGAGAGACAACAATCGAGAGAGAGACATTATTATAATAGGATTAGAGGCATATCTACGTAGTTTATCTTAGCCAAATAATATCGGCGCTGCAGGGATCCGATTACGGGCCGGATCGGCATCGCTTATGGGTGCAGAGCTTGGAGAGGGCGATGCGGTATCCCAGGAAATGTTACCGGGTAGTCGAAGTTGTAATATGGATCAAATATTGAGGTCGGATAATGTACCAGTAGATTTTCTAGTGATTCCAGGAGTGGGTTTATTAAAGAGGTAAATGATGCTGAGATAAGCGTTTTGTGTTTCTGCACTAATATTATAGAATATAGAGATTAAGTTCGGGTGTAGGTAGGTAGGTAGTATCACATCACACATAGGAAGCTGAATTATCCTCAAGTGTCTTAGGCATATTTAAAACTTTCCCGTGGTATAATATTCGACCATCAATGTTTCCAATAAATTTCAAAAGGATTGATAAACTTTTCTGCAGGTCATGCCAGAACCATTCTTTTTTCTAGACAAAATATCAGTGAAAATGATAACAGGAAAGACGTCTTGTTATCGTTTTCACTGATATTTTGTCTAGACTAACTGAAATCACTCAGCTCAGCACTTGGAAATTCTTACTACATCTGCCTAGTTCCAATTACTTATACCGCAGTTCATTTGACCTGTACCTCTTCCACCGAATATTCCTTTAAAAATACAGCACAAGACCCTAAAAACACGTCATCACAAATAAACAAAACCTATGTATCGGAACACGCTGTATATATTCCTCGCTCCGTGTACAAGATGTTGTTTATCGCAGCTTGGCGCGCGCCCAGCAGTACCGCTGTTACAACTATTTCATACGATATACCGTTTAACAACGATGGTGGTACACTTGCTTGCAAATCGAATGTGAATTAGTAAGATGTAAAGGATTAGATATAATATAATATTAGCTATTGAAACGTCTATACCACAGAATAAGTCAGCCTAAGAACTTAAGGTTCAGGTTACCATACAATTACCTTAAGTTACAATAGCTCTTGCCTGCTTATAACTACATTATTTCGATCACTCTGTATATGACAGAAAAAAATTTAAATTGTTTACAAGTATATCTTAACAACTAGGAATTGGGGCGTCCTTTAAAGCGAATAAGCCTGTTCTATGTATTATAGTAGACTCCGATCTGATTATATCATAGACTAGCTTATGCCCGCGGCTTCGCCCGCGTGGAGTTCGGGAATTACCCCACGGGATCTTACCTCTGGGATAATAAGTAATCTATGTATGTAGTATAGTAGATATAATATAGTACATAGATTTACATGTACTTGCTTATAACTTGCAATTATTAGTTCAAAGTAGTATCAATTAAATTAGAAATGTGAAAGATTGATACCTTGGTTTGGGATTGGACATCGGATTTACTGGATTTTATCTGAAGAGTATGTACACAAATTTTCAAGTGAACCCACGAATCGACCCCGAGAATAAAAAGTTTCACAGAAAATTCAACACCCCATTTCACCCTCTCAGGGGTGGAATTTCGAAAAACTCTGATACTTATTCTTCACAAAGAATACACCCTCCAAAGGAGATTGCCCATGGACAGTACTCTTGACTTAAATATCTCGGAAATGCCCTTGTGGTTTGTGTTAAAGCTTTTGAGGTAGTATTTAGGCATGCCATCGAGTATTTTAAAGATGATCTGATGAAGACACAACAATGTTGAATTGAGTACATTTGTCCATAGCGCCGTGGGCATTCTCCTTTCATGTCTCTGGGACCCGAGGTTTGGGCTGTGCGTTGATATATCAGTCACACACATTGAATTTAAAATTGGGGGATGATTTTGGAAAAAATGTGACACACGTATCTCATAATTTCAACTGAAAAGTATGTACACAAATTTTCAAGTCAATCAACTCAGAGAATAAAAAGTTTCACAGAAAATTCAACACCCCATTTCACCCTTTTAGGGGTAGAATTTCGAAAAACTCTTTCTTAGTATATACTTACTCTTCACAAAGAGTACACTGTCCAAATTTCATGTCTCTAGTACCAGCGGTTTGGGCTGTGCGTTGATGTATCAGTCAGCCAGTCATGACATTGATTTTTAAATTGGGGGATGATTTTGGAAAAACTGTGATACACGTATCTCATCATTTTAACTGAAGTATATGTAGACACATTTTCAAGTCAATCAACTCAGAGAATAAAAACTTTCATAGAAAATTCAACACCCCATTTCACCCTCTTAGGGGTGGAATTTCGAATAACCCTTTCTTAGTGGATACCTACTCTTCACGAAGAGGACACTGTCCAAATGTCATGTCTCTAGGACCTGTGGTTTGGGCTGTGCGTTGATATATAAGTCAGTCAGTCAGGACTTTGAATTTTATATGTATAGACTAGCTTATGCCCGCGACTTCGCCCGCGTGGAGTTAGGGAATTGCCCACGGGATCTTACTTCTGGGATTATAAGTTATCTATGTATCTATCTGTAATACATACATAGATTTACAGATACTTGCTTATAACTTGCAATTATTAGTTTAAAGTTATATCAATTAAATTAGATACGTGAAATATTGATACCTTGGTTTGAGATTGGACATCGGATTTACTGGATTGTATCTGAAGAGTATGTAGACACATTTTCAAGTCAATCGACCCCGAGAGAGTTTCACAGAAAATTCAACACCCCATTTCACCCTCTTAGGGGTGGAATTTCAAAAAACCCTTTCTTAGTGGATACTTACTCTCCACAAAGAGTACATTCTCCAAATTTCATGTCTCTAGGACCACCGGTTTGGGCTGTGCGTTGATGTATCAGTCAGCCAGTCAGGACATTGAATTTTAAATTGGGGGATGATTTTTGAAAAACTGTGATATACGTATCTCATCATTTTAACTGAAGTATATGTAGACACATTTTCAAGTCAATCGACTCAGAGAATAAAAAGTTTCATAGAAAATTCAACACCCCATTTCACCCTCTTAAGGGTGGAATTTCGAAAAACCCTTTCTTAGTGGATACCTACTCTTCACAAAGAGTACACTGTACAAATTTTATGTCTCTAGGACCAGTGGTTTGGGCTGTGCGTTGATATATAAGTCAGTCAGTCAGTCAGGACTTTGAATTTTATATGTATAGAAGATAGAAGATAGATAAACAATTCCGTTTTCATTCAAATCATGATCTTCGTAAGCTTACCCGTGATTGCAGTTGTAAGAATGTGATTTGTAGGAAATACAAGATATAACCCGGAGAATTTAGGCAGAAGTTGTTCAGCCAATAATCTCCAACTATAACGACATCTCTTCTATCTATCAAACCAAGAAAACATTACCTCCACCAACTAGAAGTCATCATTATCCATTCAAATACCATTACCCCGTTCGCGTGTAGGTGTTACTCCCAATGCGGTGGCATTATACAGACTAGAGCCGATTGGTCGCATTGTTGGCCCTGATTGATGGATCACCGCGCCGTATTTGTTCATTACCGCCACAATTGATCGATGGCTCGCTTTAAAGAATATACATCATTTTTGTCACAAGATATTACCCGCGAAAAGGGTGTGAAAGCACCTTTAATATGTCATTTCACTTTGTGACAAATAGGGACAATGCTAACGTTAGATAATGTTGACGACAAAATGGGTCTGTTGTGACGGTTTTTCGCGTGATAAATCACACACACATCACATTTTTTCACGTATGCAAAGAAGGGTTTTTTTTTCAGGTACTTTGTGTGTCAATAACTAGGTAGGTACTTAGACAGTAAGTTATTCCCAAGTTGCCTACTTGATAATTGAGTAACTTAAAGAAGTTGAGAGTTCTACGAATGTGTCTTTTATGAGATGTTTATGCTTACACGCGTCTGTGACATAATTCTTAATTTTCTTTATCGCTGTGTTAGGAGTATCGTCATGCTTATATTTATTAGTTTATTTGACTGTTACTGGCTGTTTTTAACCTGTGTTTTACCGACAACGGGAAATTTTTAACCGACCCACAAACTCAATTTAAATGCATGTTTCAATTAAAATTACCCAATTAATTATCTAAACGTGAGCAACACTAAACAATACGTATCGCTAATCGCAGCGCGATCTATTTGATGTATCGCCGATCGGCAAACACGGCTCGCGTTTTAATAATACGCCAAACAGAACTGCGCGTATACGTCAAATGGCCGCTTGTGATGTATTTGCTGATTTGTTCATAAGCGTTTGCTTTTATGATAATTGTTGACTGTAAATTACATTGATGAGGACGAGTTGTCGAATTTGTTAGATTTAATTAAAACATAGTATATATACTAATATATAGCCCTTGATTGTCTGGAAAAAAGTAACCAGAGTTGACTAGATTATTACACAAGTAAAGAAACTGGACGATGCCAGGAAAATGTTTTGGTGATTCCAGTTTTAAACCGCGACTAAAAAGATACTGCTTGCAAAAAGATATGTAGTTGCAGAAATCACTTCCTCTTACAATAATATTTGAAGAAGCTATCGCCCGCCGCAAATATTTTAACAGCAACCAAATTAAAATATGGAAAAGTATTATCATTTCACAAACAAAAATTATAAATTCAGATATATTGTAAATAAAAGCAGCGTCCGTGGCCGTCGCGGTAATTAAAGAAAACAATCGGAACTGGCGACAATTAGTTATGTCGCACGGTCGTGCAGTGCGCGTCTGTGCAACACCACGACTTGACGCGCGACTAATGATCTCGAGACTGTTTCAGACTAAGTTCTGTTCATCTTGTTGAAGTCAGGAATTGTAGAGAGCTTAATAAAGGTTATTGAGCTCGGAAAAGGTACCGTAGTTAATTAGAACGATTTTGTTTGTTTCAGAAAAGGTTATGTGTGGAAGCACTATATTATATATTTAGGGCACTTCGATTAATTCAGGGCTTCTGAAGTTCTTTATAACAAACAGAATTGTCAAACATTATTTCAAATTAATTTAATTTTAACTTTGTAACTCGAAACAGACAGACTGAAAAGGTCAAACCTTTAAAGGCAGCCTTCGCATCAAACAACATGAAAAAATAAACTCAACTCGCAAACTACTGAATTTTTCATGAGTCTTTCGAACGTCCGTCTACCTGGCAACCGGGACGTTTCTTTGAGCGATTTAATTTAACTCCCGATCCACAATTACAGGGAGACTGTCCCTTTCGGAGTTCGGTGTCAAAGCAACGAAAACTCGAATTACACTCACCAATTTCCGTTTGAAAGGGTTGCGAGCAAAATCACTCATTTAGAATATATTGCGGTTTCTGTATCGAGGCTTTTAAAAGATCAAGGTAAAAAACAGCAATGGATAGGTTGCCTCGAGATGTGGTCGGGAGTTGTCGAAGTAAGGTGAGTAAGGACGTCGAGTTGAATTTATCAGGGTTGTCGTTTGGCAAAGCTAATGTATTCTCAAAGTTTGACAAAGCCGACTCACGGGTAGTACCGGGTAGAACCGGGTAGAACCGGGTAGTCTCCGAGGAAAAAGCGAGGGTGTAATGGAAACAAGTTTGGAATTCGTCAATGGATTACCTCGGTGTTTCGCAAGATAGAGTTTACATTGAGACAGTTTCGCTATTTTGTTCACTAACTATTTGTACTGATTAACACTAATGGAATGGGATTTTAGAATAACTTGAACTTTGTTCGTTTGAAATTTCATTCAAGTAATTTCTGATGGATTTATTTATTCAAAATATCAGAAATCGGAAATCAGAAATCAGAAAGCTTTATTTGTGAACATAGGTCAAATTACACATAGTGTGAGGTGTTATAAATATGTAGATCCTCCATGTTTTGCCCAAAGGCGTACAAATTAAATATATATGTCACTGGAAAATAACAAGAACCGCCAATTTATAAATTTTCTAGGAAATTTATAAACTTTCGTAGGACTCTAAACGAGAGATAAATTGTATTATTTTACAGCCACATTTTCGCACGGGGCTCCGCACGGGGCTCCGCACGGAGATCCACACGGGGCTCCGCACGGAGATCCACACGGGGCTCCGCGCGGGGCACCACACGGGGCTCCGCACGGGCCTCCGCACGGGGTTCCTATTTCTGTTTGTTTGTTGTGTTTCTATTTGTTTAAAGTAACCTAACCTAACCTAAAGTCCCCCGTGCCCCAAGTCCCGAGATTTGCGAAAATGTGGCCGTAAAATAATACAATTATTATTTATCTCTCGTTTAAAATCCTATGAAAATTTATAAACCTAGAAAATTATAAATTGGCGGTTTTTGTTATTTTCTGGTGATATAAATATCAAATAGGAGACATCGTAAAACGGAAATAGGAAGATATCGTTATATTCTAACGGATGTATTGGCGCATGAAGTTATTAAGAATGAAGTGTCTTGAGCACTAATTACCTTAATAATAATACCTAACTTTCAGTAGCGCCATCAGGGTGGATGATTTGGTGTGGACAAATGTGCGGTCATGCATGTAAAGCGAGGGGAGGTTGTGGAATCTGTGGTAACCCAGCTCTCGGATTCCATAAATCTTAGATCCCTCTCAGCAACCGAAACCTATAAGTATTTGAGTATGTCGGAAGCGCTGGACGTCAATGTTGCTGACATGAAGCAATCGTTGATGGAGCGCTTCTTTGGCCGCCTGAAAAAAGTATTTAATAGTCTTTTAGCAGGCGGAAATAAGGTACGAGCCTTCAACGGTTGGGTCATGCCGGTTTTGACGTACTCTTTCGGCATACTCAAATGGACTCAAACAGAACTAGACGCCCTGGATAGGAAAGTCCGTACATCGTTGACGGGATCTCGAATGCTTCACCCGCGTTCTTCTGTTATGAGACTGTATATCCCGCGGAGGAGTGGGGATCGAGGCTTGCTAAGACCCTCCACAATCGCGAGATATGCAGTCTCAGGGAATATTTTCTTGAAACCGACGTGGGTATGCATCGAGATGTGGTCGCGGTGGACACATAGTGGTGGTGGATCGATCAGAGCGGCGCGCAATGATTGTTGACATAACGGTCCCGCATTATGAGAACCTCGTGAAAGCCGAGAAAGATAAGCAAATCAAGTATGTTGACTTGGCTCGCGAGGTTGTCGATATGTGGGATGTGGGCTCACCGATCATTGCAGCGATCAGTGCCGATAGTTGTATCAGCCCATGGCTAAATTGCCAAGAGCCTCGACCAATACCTGGGGAGGCTCTCGTTAGGCAGCTGGATCAAGGGCTTGATTCAGAAAGCGGTACTCCTGGACACGGCTCGTATTGTTAGGAGGTTCCTCTCTCTGGAGCCCTGACCGCCAGTAGCTTGGCTCTGTTTCCGATACCGGTGGGCTACATTCTTTTATATTTTTTAATGTTTTTGATATTATTTTTTTCTAAGGATTACTTAAAAAATGTAAATGATTTGTAAAAATATAAATAAAGGAAATACCTATCTAATAATAGCTATTTATGGCATGTAGAGCTAACTAAACCGATTGTCAATTTTTTTCTGACCGAAAAGCTGAGGAGGGCCTGGAAAGGTAGTGGACTGTAATAGGCTGATTCATGCACGAAAAATCACAACCAAATTGCAGTACACTCGAACAATACCGATACAAACCAACATTGCCAATAAATCGCACAATTAAACGCTCTGTCGTCGCTGATCAATTTGCCGCGTCATTGGCCGCTTTGTTAGCCACTCCATATCATGACGTCACATTTTGCCGCTTATCTTTAAACTGCGAATGGTGGCAGTGTTTTTTATGAGAAATATCGTATCGGCAAGCAAAGTGTGGGACGCCCCCCAACCGGCAGTAGGATTTGCTGAAGGGCCGATTGATAGAGCAAACGATTCCAGAAGTGGAGAGCGCGTGTGAGGCGTAGTGTGGGACCCCTCGCGGCTAGAGAAAATTAATCCCCTTTAAAATTGGCTGGATGCCAAACGCGCAGGACAGAGTGTTGTGTCGTAGCTTGGGTGAAGTCCACGTAGGTTGGGTATCGTGCCACCCAGTAACTAGGTTAGGGAGGTCAGAAATGCAGTCGCCCCCTGTACAATATTTGTATTCCGCTGCATCTGTTAGACTCGAAACCCCGACATAGTTGGGAAGCGAATGATGATAATGACGATGGAAAGTCTAGATCAGCTCGCTGCTTAGAGGGTGGTTATGTCACTAAGTTAACAATTGTAACATCTATTTCATGTCTGACCCAAAGGTAGGCTAGGGTCTCCTCTCCATACTCGGGCATACGAAAGATTTCCTAATTATTTGCCTGAATCGGTAAATAGATTACCGTGTGCGTGACACGAATACTCATACACACACACTTACATACATCGCACAAACACACACACACGAACTCATCAATTTGCTTTTAATTACACCGTGTTGAACATCAATGTTTAGTAATGTTTTGTACACATTTGTATGGGATTGTACGAGCAATGATTTAAGTGTTTGCGTTACAAATTAAGCTACATTTTCTAATGTTATATTGCAAACACATTTGTGAATTAAATGGATTATGGTTGGTTTAGTTGCAAATGCGCGTACTTAAGCTGAGATTTCGTGGTTATTTGGCTTTTAGGTTTTACGTCCAGTTAGATAAATGTGTTAGTGATTTTGTGTGCGTGAATTTTCGTTTCAGAAAAAACTGGCGGTTAACTCTGTAGGTACTGTGCTCAAAAAGGCATACATGCCATATAGGCTGGCTGACAATATATATCACTATACCACTGCAGTTAAAATAGAAGCCGAATTCATTATCAATATGCAATCTTCCATCCTCTGCAAAAAAATACCACCTTTTTTGTGCTATGCTTTATGTGCGAGTCTCATCCAAGTGTTCCCCGCGATGTTCTGCTTTTGGTTTTTCAACAAATGACATAATTATTATCTTCGACAAACAAGATTTCTCGTTAATAAACTAACCACGACTCTGCTCATTAAAATCTCAGGCATGTAATTTAAATGAAATGTCTTAGAAAAAGCAGAAGTAAAGCAATTCAAAGTATTTGTTAGACTGAAGTTCAGGACTTCAGTTGCAGCACTTAGAACAAGTTCGATTAATTACCGACTGCGGCTGAAATCGACGCCTTACTGAGAGGCGCTGGAAATATCCCGCTCTGTAGTTTTGTAAACTGTACCTATTGACTGCATACTGAAGCTGTTACAAGGAGAATACATTTTGGTCTTATATTTTAATTTTTCTTTCCTGCTGTTTCCTGCGCATTCTTAGGAGGGACGCAGAAGTGAATAGTGCAGCAAATTGTGTCACTAAAACCTGAAATGTTTTTATTTTCATAGTAGTGCTGCACCGCTGACTGGAGTTATTGAAAATGCAATTGTGTAAACAATACGTGGTTGCTTGCATTATGCGTCCGTATCCATAGTCCATAGGTACATTATGTATGTGTGGTAAAATTGCAGTTCTTCATGTTTACACGAAAGAAAAATCGGCTTCGATCGTTGACTCACTTTCTACGTTTGACTTGTTACCTTGCTTTCCAATAAGCTAAAAAAAGATTTTTTAAATGGAACCTTGGTTTCGTTGGAACGCAGTTACCCAAACAAAATTCTGTTAGTCTTGCCGATTTTTTCAGCCTGCCTATCTACATATCTGTTCATCATTTCTAATGAAAGGTGTATGTTAACGAAATGTAATATCCGCTCATATTCATGAACGGATCCAATACAATAACGTCTGACAAGCTATTCTATATTCATCTATACATATAAAATTCAAAGTCCTGACTGACTGACTGAAATGGGGTGTTGAATTTTCTATGAAACTTTTTATTGTCCGAGTCGATTGACTTGAAAATGTGTCTTACTTAAATTCTATATTCATCTATACTTCAGTTAAAATGATGAGACACATGTATCACAGTTTTTCCAAAATCATCCCCCAATTTCAAAATTCCATGTCCTGACTGGCTGACTGAAATACCAACGCACAGCCCAAACCGCGGGTCCCAAAGATATAAAAATTGGAGGGTGTATTCTTTGTGAAGAGTAAGTTTCAGTTTTTCGAAATTCCTACCCCTTAGAGGGTGAAATGGGGTGTTGAATTTTCTGTGAAACTTTTTACTCTCGGGGTCGATTGACTTGAAAATTTGTGTACATACTCTTCAGATAAAATCCAGTAAGTCCGATGTCCAATCTCAAACCAAGGTATCAATATTTCACGTATCTAATTTAATTGATATAACTTTAAACTAATAATTGCAAGTTATAAGCAAGTACATGTAAATCTATGTATGTATTATAGATAGATACATAGATTACTTATTATCCCAGAAGTAAGATCCCGTGGGCAATTCCCTAACTCCACGCGGGCAAAGCCGCGAGCATAAGCTAGTCATCATAATATACAACACCATATGAAAGTAGGTATGATCGCGGCGGAGTTGAGACGTCCTGGAACTTTATCCGATTAATTGTGCCCCGTGTTATTGTGTTAAGTTGTAATCTCAAGTAATTTGTTAGTTTAATAGAAACAGTGTATCGCACCTAGTGTATTTTCATCGCACGAAACCCATTGTCTGCCCACATGAAGTACGAGCCTAACGGAACAAATCCTGACATATCCGACATGTAAATTCATAAATTAAAATAACCTAAAATAACTAACTTAACAAAAAACTAAAAAATGGTGCCAAAACTCCTCAACACTGTCAACTGGTAATGTCCCCAAGAGACTGGCGGCGCGTTCTTTAAATTGGTTTTAAAAAACACTTTTACACGTCACATTGTATTTTTATGTTTTAAAACTAGATGAGGTCGGTGCTTCGTACCTGACTACTCTGAGAAAGAGAGAGAAATCATTCGTCAAGGATTTTGATACTGTGCTCAATAACGTATGTATCATGTAGGCAGCTATTACTCAAATATCGACTTTCGTGTATGGCCGTACGTAAAGTCAGTACTTGGTCATTTGTCAAACAATCATTATGTGGAGCAATAGATTCATTGCTTGTGCTTATTGTAGTGTCGGACTTGAAGAATGAACGACAAATATGTAGCCTAAGTAGTTAGTATTAATATTGATAATCTTGGTACTCGTTCATTGACGTCCATACATTTTGCTAGGTCATGTTGGTGTGGTTATCAGAATCAATGTAATAAAATTAGATAGATATAATATGAACTGCTTAATCATTATAAATTAATATATTTTTGCCTAAAAGCCTTTTTTTATCTTGAAATCTTGAAATGGAAGAAATGTTGTCTGATCGACAATATTCTCTCGTTCTTTCATATCTTATCTAGGTATTAATTATTTGTCTTACCCCTAGGGCTATGCGCTGAGATTGGGCTCATTATTAGTTAGGTACTCACAAAGTATTTTTTCAGTTTACAAAATTACTAAATGAGTCAGAATTGTATCGTAAAAAAAGAGGAATTAATTAGCAAAATTCAGTAGTACACTGGGCCCAAGTATTTGGTTTACAGTTTATATGTGTGGGTGAAGTCATAGTTATGCACACAAACACAAAATAAAACGAGCGAGCTCAGTTTTTATTAGTGTGCGTGTGGCACATCAATTACCATATACCAATATATAGTCATCATTCACTTATGATGCTGAAGGAGATATAATATTTTGCATGATGTTAATATAGCAATCCTGGCACAATGGCTATGGTCTTTGGTCACTGAACGAGAAGTCGTAAGTTCAAATCATGCATGCAATAGTATATTTTTTCCTTTTTGTATTCATTATTTTGTTAAAACATTACTTAAAGTAGAATTTATAACGATTCCAACGTTTGAGACAAACATTGAACTCTCAGGCTATTTGATTTTGACTGTTTAGACAACAACTACCGACAATTTAAAAATATTGTTTTCAAACACCTTCATTTATAAAAAATGAGCATTCTTACTTGTCAATTTACGAGTATTTGCATTACTGAGTTTATTGATTACTACTCTTGAGCATGTTTGTGGTTTTATTTCTGTGGATCCAACCATGCAACATTTATCAATGTTCAAAGAGGTGGAAATCGTTGTTTTGGATGAGCAAAACGTATCTATATTATGTGAAATTGTGAGTGTAAATGTGGTGCTGCCTAACAAACGATGGGACACTTTATATCGTGTCCTGCCTGTTCTGTTGTTTGCTCCTGTGAAATGCATCACAGGACGCTACTGAAAGAGCCAAACTCGTCGCCAAATTTTGGGCTGACTCAATTTGAATTGTTATCGATTAGCGTATCGATGAGATGAAGTGAAATTACAAGGCGCTTAATGATATCGGTGAGTAACAGTTAGATATTACGTTGATAAATTATACCTACTTCACTTTAACTAACTCCTCTATTCTCTTTATTCCTAGTAAACATTGAAAGGGATGTTTACTAGGAATAAATAATTAATGTAACTTAAGTGCAATACCTACCATAGTTATAATAATATATTATCATAACTGAATTATTATAGTTTCTTTTTTTTAATTTGTAATCGTATGATGATTATGATAAAATTAGCTTGATCTAGCCTTTAGACAGATTAAAGAAAAGCCTTTGAATAACGTAAATAAAAATAGATTATAATGTTTGCTAATGTCAGTGTTTATCTTATATTTATGTATTGTATTATTATAAGTAATATTAATTAGGTATATATAAGTATATTGAATAAACATAGTGTATATATAGTATAAAAATATAGTGTTTATTTATTATAATATTAGCTATTATTATAAGTATTATAAATACTGTTTTTATCCACAGGGGAGAACCGTGCAGTTATGGGTCCGCCGATATGCGTATTTTGGAGACGTAGAACATCTTAGGCCAAAACCAAAGGCAAATTCATCGACTCGACACTACGACATCGTGGCAAGGCACAAAGCTGATCCCTTCTTGTCCACCCGCATAAAAGTGTGCTTACAAACTGTGAGATCTCATGAGCAGAAGGTTACAAGGAGTAATAGAAAACGAAGGATTGCCGACCCATTATTAGTCGAATTTATTTTAATTAGTAGACGAATATGAATCTTATTTTTATGCAAATAATGTTCATATTTGTTAAGCAAATTAGAACAAATACAAAACTTAGTAATAAGTAGGTAGGTATAAAACTTTTTTTTAAATCACAACTCGTAAATTATTGAAAGTATGGTGATGTGATGTTATTGTTATGCGATTAGAAGTTGTCATAATTTCTTACTATCTAACATGTTGATTCACTTCACCTCTAATTTTACTTTGATTCAATTTATATACCTACCTACTTTCACAAATTATTTACGTCAATCCTTACCAATAAAAAACTTTGTCTTTGTCAAAAAAACAGGTAAACAACAGTGTATTAAATGATTGTATCGGCCACACAAGTTTTTTTTTTCTAACATACAGCCCCCACCAAATTGGACCTTAAAACAACCAACATAACTAACATATTGGAAGAAACGAGACGGATAATTTGCTAATGACCCAAGCGATAAGCTAAGCAAACAATACCAAAGTTTATCTAGTAAAAAAATCAAATTATTTCATTGGTTATATTTAGTTACTTTTTACTTTTTGCTTGAGTAATTTTATTGGCCACAAAATAAATTTATTAAAAAACAAAAAGTAAAAAGTAGCAAAAATAATTCCTCAGTTGGGTTCGAACTCGCGTCGTCGAGGTTAGATCACTAGCTAACGCAAGCGCTTACACCAATCGGCTATGGTTACCATGTTAAGTTAGTATAAAATGTTGGGCTTTATTGTAAACTCGTTTATATTATTTTTACCAGTTTACCCGACAAGCGTAAAGATTAAAAAAATAAACCCCGTGTAGGGTACAAAATGTTTACTCACACAATAATAATGAGCGGCTGTATGAATATTACCGGCTCGTACAGCAAGTCAAGTTAATTTAATTGTGTGTTTGTGTGCATAACTATGACTTCACTCACACATATAAACTGTAAACCAAATACTTGGGCCCAGTGTACATAATATTGCCAACTTTTTGCATTACCAACGCATCAGTTCTTAGTAATTCAACTGAGAGTTTTTATTGCAGACCATAACACAGCTTTATAGCAGACATAACGTTTTTACTATTTTATACTGATGTAGTTTTCTTTTTAATGGCACAAATGGCAGACGCTCTCCCACATTTTTATCCTTTGTCATAAACATTAACTATTTACACTTGCTTTGAGAAACTAAGCAGCAGGTTTTTGTGGGAACGTCGGAGGGGTCGCCTTAGGACTTGACCTGACCTTATTGATGATGATCGTTAGAAAGGTCAAGTGCGAAGTACTCACAACCGGCGTACCTGTATGACTAGATGGATGAACGTGGACGGGCCGACATCAGGACCTTAGCAGATGCCGTTCTGTAGTGTCTGCCCACCTTCTGTATACATAGTTATGTATTTAAGTTTTCAATAAAAATTATGTTATGAATGTAAACAGTTATAATTTCTCAGAATAATTTAAGATTCAACAGTTTTTCAATGTATGACGTCTAGATAAGCATCTGAAGCTAACCGAAATCAATTTATTGTTTTTTTTTTCTAATAATGCCGTTATGCTTTCGTTTGCTTTGTTTACAAATAAATATATCTTTATCTTATCTTTATCTTTATCACAAAACTCGTGTCAAAGTAAACTTGCTAATTCTGCAAAAAGTGACAGTAAATTATAGTCCTTCAGGGCTCTCTAAAATAGTATCGATGGGTAGATTTACTGACACCAAGGACTGATAAAAGGGGTATCTTGTAGTTGTATACTTTACGATCCCAGAGCCTTTTGATGATCATAATGTTGCATAAAAAACGTTAGTTATTTTGGTATAGTTTATATTCTTACTCATGAGAAAAGAATCAATCAATCACCACAGTCTTCACCACGTTTGTTCCGGCATTTCTACTCAATAAGTCTTTCTATAATTTTTTTTTTTTAATTCCAAATGGGTCTGCTCTTGACCTCGATCTCGCCTGATGGAAAGCAATAGATGAGGTCTATGATGGGACGAGCGTGCCCAGAAGATGCCTGTTCACTCTTGCTTTGAAGGCTGACAGGTTAAATGTGGGAGGGAACACAGATGCCGGCAGAGAGTTCCACACTTTGGCTGTGCGCATTATAAACGTGGATGAGAAGCGCTGAGTACGAGTCGTCAGGATATCAACCAAGTGGGATCAGGTCGTGGAGCTCCTGCGCACACTCTCCGAAGTACAGTTTGTAGAAGACCGACAGGCAGGCAACATTACGCCGATGAGCTAGGCTGTGACGCGTAGCTGCTAACGTCTTGTCGCCTATAAGCCTTTTAGCTCTGCGTTCCACCGAGTCAAGTGCAGCAAGCTGGTATTTTGCTGAGCCGTCGCACAAGTGACTGCAATACTCCATAAAGGAACGGACCTGTGCTTTATACAAACTTAAAAGCTGTCCAGATGTAAAGTATCGCCTCACCTTATTCAGGATGCCGAGCTTCTTAGCTGCGGTCTGAGCTTTTGACTCGATGGTTGAGCCGAAGTTGAGATCCGATGTCAACTCCATTCCCAAAAGCTGTAGGCGGTCGGTAACTGGTACAGATGCACCTCGGAAAGTAGGAGATAACTGGAACTGGCTCCTTTTTCTTTGGCTCTAAGACAATCCGTAGACAGAATAACTTCTTTATTTTCTTAATATACGCAAAATAGTTCTTGTATTTAGCTTACCCTTTTTATTAATTAAATTTTTTATTCAACCTAGGAGTAGAGATACTTTTTTATTTTCAATTATCTTTAATATTTGCCCCAGAAACAACAGCAATAAATAAATGTTCTATTTTAACTGCGAATGTTTTAAGCACTCTATGTCGATGGAGAATGATTTGATTCTGAATATTATTATCTACTTCAGAGTAAATCGGGCCCTCGGCCATAACAAAGTCACTTATAAAAAGTCTTAAACTTTAGATGGTCGGACTAACCTTTGGGGTTGCTAAAATGGTTATGTTACGAATAAATTTTATTTTGACCAATAAAAGTGTTTGTTTGTCCCAGTTAAAGACACCGAATCAAAGTTGTAATTAAAAGTTAAGGTACATAGTAAAACTTTTAGTTTCATCAGATTTCTCCAACGTTTGCCATTTAATGTTACAGCTTAATGTAAGTTGAAATGTAATCTCATATTAAACCACTATTAATATTTTAAATTAAAAACAAAATTGCCATTTTGCAGTAATGTGTTTATTAACGATGTACTAGAACGTCAAATGTACGAACACTATACAATTACAATGCCAAAGCTGGATTAACTACCGTCTTGCTGGAAGTCTGCTATCTAGAATGTATAACTTTAATAATGCATTAAGTGACCAAAAATGAGACAATGACTTACCTGATACCGATAATAATTACAATAATTTATCCTTTGACAAGAAGTATTTGTGAATAGATTTTTCTACTGTCAAGTGTCAACCCATTAACTAACGCATTATTCCTTGTTACAGATTGCCTTCACCTCCAACTGTACCGCGACCCAAAGGACCGCTACAAGAAGGGCCAGACGAAGGCCTCCCTCTCCCTGCAGCACTTCCTGGGCTTCGAGTCAGGCTTCACTCTGGACAAGGAGTCCAACACCATCGCCATCATCTGCCAAGACGTGACCGTGGTCCTTGCCTTTGAGACAAGGGAGAGGCTTATTGCCTGGCAAGTCAAAGTGGGAGGGCAGCTTGGCTCCTCGAAGGAATTTCTGGTGATGATTGGAGGAGGTGGGTCGAGGAAACTGCCGGCTGGTCCAGCAAGGATGCACCTGCAAGGAAGGAGGTTTGCGCTAACGAGTGGCGTACCACCACGTTTGCTGGGACTGTGGGAGTTAGCGCATTTGAGGTGAATTCAAAACAATTTCTATCGGAATCTTGACACTACGATAGTGGAAATTTAAAAATGTCGTTAGGGACATTGAGCATGTTGTTGGATTTTCAACTTCCAGTGCTAAGTGAAGATATAGTAGAATAAATTAAATAGTACAATCAATATCTCGAATTCGAACCCAAGATACGCACCTTTCATTTTTCGGATTCACGAGCGTATTGTATAATTATCACTTGCTTCGGTGAAGGAAAACATAGTGAGGAAACCAGCATACTGAGAAATATTTCTCGACGGCATGTAAAGCCAAGTCAGAAGCCCATGGGCGGTATACGAACTCTGACACCAGGTTAGGCACAAACCACACGATAAAGAAAGAATGTGTCTTGTAGCATTTCAAAATTCAACACTCGAGTATAAACCATCAAAGTATGCTCTGGATTTTTATTAGTCGACTTTATGATAGTTTCCCCCGCTTTAGACGAACTCCATTAAAAAATCAATCAATCGTTTAAAGGAATAAAATAGCTTATTCTCATTAAGTATACATATGTATAATACTTAAAGTTATGTTCAGGATCTTGTTAAATTACCCTCTGAAATGTTCTGACCTAGATATGAAAACTTATGACACGTGAAATGAATTTCTAAAAGTTTCATGAATTCATGGATGATAGTTTTAGTGCGATTCTCAAACTCAATAATATGAGAGGAATACGAAAACAATAGAGCCATATGAAGTCCCATAAATTGACAGTTAACCCGAATAAAATAAAATAATAAAGTGAACAGTAAAACAACATCGGAAGATATAATCGTGACTGTAAAGGAGGTTTATGTTACGGCCGATGTCCCAGCAGAGCAAGAGATACGAGGCGATGCAACGCTAAACTCTTCATAAAAAGTCTATAGGAATTGCAAAAATCGCGTTTTAGCATGCTGTAGTTTGACTTGAAAATGCAGGTCACTGGTACAGGCAGCTTAAGCGTTAGGTATTATGAAAAGAATAATAATTGCTACAATTTGTCGCTAGCTTCTGTCAATTTTCAATTGGTCTGTAACACTCATAGTCCAGTCCTTATTTAAAAATAATATATCCTTTGGCTACCTGTTTACTTATCTCTTTATTTGACTGTACCGCCAGCCACCGAAGTACCAGCTCTTTTACATTTTAGTACAGCATCGCTTTAGATTCCGTCATCGCAATCCGTACTCTCCTAAAACGATAGCTAACGCATAAAAGCGCGTGACGACTTCATGCGCTCGGGCGGCGCTGACGCCAACAAACGCTAATGGCCGCCGCTTCCGTCCGCCATCTTGTGGAGCCATGCGCGAACTGGGGCTACCATGAGCCGGAAATACGCTCGTTGAGAAACATTTTTGGAAGGAAATGATGTATCAAGTAGAGAGGGATGCTATTTTTAAGTTAATTCCCGAAAAATGGGGAGAATATTTAGGAAACAGTATTTTTGTGTAAACTTTCCGCAGACTTGTTCCTCTTATTTTAACTAAACTTTCTGGCTCTATTGCCGACACGTGTAGGTTTAAATAAAGAATACCAAATACCATAAAGTAACCCATATCAAATACAACCGCTATCTAGATAGACAGCTCTCCACTCACAGACGAAAAGTTCGACCCCAAACTTTTTCCAAAGTAATAGTCACAAGGAAAAATAATAAAACTCTCAATGTATGAAAACCAATTCATTTTCTAAATGTCCATTGGTTTCCTGGCAAAGACAATATGTTAGTCCACGAATGCACATGAGTTGCTTAACTGCACTTTGCGACACACTGCTCCCGCGACTAAATCTGCACTTTGACCGAGCGAGAAAGAGACAACCATACCCTATCCCCTATGCCAGAAAGAGATCATCGAACAGTTATGTCATAAAGCTTTCGACAATTCATGCCAAAGTTGCTGAAAGTAGATAATATTTTCTGAATTTTGTGAAATGTGTGGTGACTCTTTATAAGCTTGTAGATCACGGACGGCTAATTTCATTTTCATGTGCTAAATATCGAAAGTTGGGATTTGTTATGCTGTTATTCCGTTTCGTTACATTTCAGCCAATAAACATGCTTTAAGCCTGAATAAAATAGATTATCATAAGCATAGATGCAATAGTTTTTAAGCCTGTATGAATTATAATTTAAACTCGTTTTGCGTCGTTTAGATTACAAATAAATGTAAGATGAGCTTCACTCTTTGCCAAGAATCCGTACTATAAAATTAACTTCTTACCCCTGATCCTTGTTCAAGTTCTTATCCTTTTAAAGCATCTTCTAGCAACTAACATCTATAAGTTTTACACCTCGTAATCTTTAATAAACAATTTTTTTTTATGCAGGCGCTATGGTGTAGTAGACAGCAGGTTCTGCTTCGAAGGGGGCTCGCACTGCGGGAAAGGCGAAGGCCTACATATGCTGATCACCGATCAGGCACAGGATATTACTGACGCCTTTGATATGGCTGCTCGGGGAACGCTGCAACGTACACCAGCAGCTTCCAGAAAAGGTAAGATTATTCACTTTCTTCTCTTCTCTCACACTGATGAGAATCGTGACTCCCTTTCAACGTGTCAAGTTGTTTGCCATCTGTTACGATCAGTGGCCTGATAGAGTGCGGTTCTGATAGGTATCTCAAGTTGGTCGTATAGTTGATCAGACCACTATTTCGTGTTAAAGCTTCTAGGACTTTTTGGTCACTATTTTGCTTGTAACAGTTAGTCACACTACAGTAGAACATTATTACTGGAAGTAAAATTCTCACTTTTAAATGGAATCAAAAATAATATTTGCAACGATAAAAGAAAAATTGAAAACTAATTTGTATTTTTTGCAGGAAACAAAACACGCCCCAGCACGCGGCTATCAGACTTCAACTCAACAGAACAATCAATCCCTGATACGGCCAGTGCCTTGTACGAAGAGAACTTCTTCGGAGAAGACTGCGGAGGAGTTTCACCTTACTGGCCATCGGATGAAAGGCGACTTTACGATGAAGATGTTGAAATTGGTGCAAGGCCACCTTGGACTGGGGCTGATCACGTTACCTTAGAACGTTGTAATAACTGTCTTACTAAACTTGGTGCGATATCTCGTTCATCAACAGTGGCACTCACTCCTGGCACTACGTTTAACCCTGCATGGACGATGGAAGCTGTTCCTGAGAGCAGTTCTGACAACTCTTCAAACGGCACAGAATATTTGACGCCGAGAGCGATCAAGAAGAATTTAGAAGCATGTCAGTGTAAAGAGAAACCACCGGAGAGACCGCCGAAGCCTGCGCGAATGGATCATAAGAAGCCGCCAGCACCTTTGCCGGTACAGGCTTGCACGTGCTCTCTTAATGATAATAACTACCCGACAAATAACACTAAAGTAGGACCCTATGAAAATTATGACTTCCCTAAAACTACACATGCCGAAGTAAGTATTTATTAATAAATGAAAGATTAGAAAGAAAAATAAAAGACAAATTAACCATTTTACACAATATCAAATCATTTGTTTCTATATAAGTTATTGTTACAGATTGACCCTTCAGAACATTATGACACTCCAAAAAGAATAAAACAAGCGTTAGCAGATGATCTCTTCAAAGTAACAAATAGCTCAGTCTCCGGATCCTTAGTACTAAAGAAGAATTGTGGATGTATACTTAAGTTTGCTTCGAAAAAGAAACCAGTTATTGTAGAGTGTGAAGAAAATATCCCACCTGTAGAATGTCCCTGCCAAAAAGTTACAAATTGGGCAAATAATCTAATAAGTCTTCCGTACTGCAAAAGAACTAGTGAACACGTAAACACTGAAGTTCTAACGCATCAAAAGTCGGAAGAAATGGCACTATACGCTACAATCGATGTTTCAAGAAAAACTAACAGACAAAGCGCAGTAAGTACAGACAAAGAACATACCAATGAATGTCCAAACGAGACAAAATTTACTAATTATCAAAATATTGAACCAAAAGAAGTGGAGAAATTCGAAGGACCTTATGCAAACTATGAAAATTTGGAATTTGCTTTATCTTTGGAATATTACGAGAACGCTAAAGATTTGCTAAAGAGGGCAGGAGTCACACAAAATGAGTTGGACGCACTCAGTGCAAACATAGATCTTGCTGTAAATTCATTGCCAAAGAAACCTAAACTTTGCACTAAATGTGGACATTCACAAACTGCCCTAAACAAACTAGATACTAAGAAGAATCGAAATGACGAATACTTGCTGATGGAACCAACCAATGAACCTAAACATGAATTTTGCACGAAAACGTTAGGGCCTAACCCAGGATACACGCCGATGTCTCCAAATCCAAACTGGTCACAGAGTTTGAAACATCCCATGCATAAGCATAGAGTAGAGATAGAAAAATCTCTGAGCATACCGGCCTTAACTGGCAATGAAAGCAGAATATCAATCTTCGGAGGCAACAACAATAAAGAATCACTGCAGAAGAGATCGAGTTCCGTAGACTCTGCAAGACTTCTTGAAGATTTGAAAGAATTTGACAGCAGCATAGGAAGCCACGCAACATCTTCTTCGCTAGAAACGTTAAGGAACCTTGCTATAGAAAATAGAAGAACTTCCTCACCGTGTGAAAACGAAGCAGAGTGCTACGACTGTTGCAAATCGTCCGGATCTGAGAACAAAACATCTGAGGAAAGTTGTTCCAAAGAAATACCGCATTTGAGGAACAAACTTATGGACAATGCACAAATTAAAAGATCTTCGAGCGTTCCTTGCAAATCTGGTGGGAATAGAGACTCTTCAAGCTCGAATGATTCAGGAGTGTCAAGTTGCTCCATGAAACATGGTTGTCCAGACTTAAACGAGTTTGAAATGCCTCTGACCTCGGGGCATTCACGGTACCACTACATGGTTCATAAGAAGATGAGAGGGAATCTATCTGGTTGTGTACACTCTTCGCTGCCGAGGAAGTCGAAGTCGTCAGATCCTCTCAGAGATTTGTCAATGCAACTACATAAGGCTGCTGTTCCGGCGAAGTCTTCATCTGCTGAGGCTGAAGTACCGGTACTACCTCCGAAACAATTCAAAGGTCAGTTACGGCATTTTAGGTAATGTACTCATCCACAGAGTATAAACAATGGATAAATCATTGTAGCAATTTTTAGATAAATATTCCTAGCAGTAGATGTCTTTCGGCTGGAATGATTATATTTTGAATAGCAGTAACAGATTTAAAACATTTGATAGCCCATTATTCGATATCCTGACGTCAGGATTGTTTGTAGGTGTAATGGACACGCACAGCACGTCGAGCGGCACCTCGGACATGTCCGACTACATCGAGACCCTCTCGATGACGTCATCACACTCCTCCTCCGACACTCAAACGGGTATGAGGTAAGTATTTGTGAACGTATCTTTTTGTTTCAAGATGTAGTTTACACCATGGGATGTAGTTTTAACTTATTTTATATATCTTTATATAAGGTCTATCTTTTCATACACGAAATATTTTAAGAGTAACTTCTACACCGTGACTTTTTAGTCGTCTGACAAAGGTGGTCCACTCAATGTACCCCACATAAAATAGCTCTAGGCGCGATTTTTTTTTTATTTACCACAATAATTACAAAGAAAAATAAATAATACGTAAAATAAAATTATGAAAAATCTTGTTAATGATGTTTACGTGTCAAAAGGGAGAACATATACCTACCCAGCGCTCGAGTCCAGTAGATCATCGCTCGAAACAGGGTGTTTTAACTACGTCATGCTGAATAATTTATTATTCTTATTTTTAAATTATTAAAATCTCATAAATATCTATTTTTTTAATGAATGTTATGCGGTCATTGGGTACATGAAGTAGGCTGCCGTTGTAAGACGACTAAAAAGTCACGGTGTATAAGTCGTAAAGTCGCCATAGCAACGAAAAAAAAATTATCCGAGTGTTTTTTTTTACGAAATTATTATAATTCTAAAATTTTTTGAGACTTTCTGCATAAAACCTTTACTCCCATATTCTAACAATGACAGTAGGTAAATACGAAGTAGTAAACCAGCGTAATGGATGTTCAAAAATAAGGAGCTTGTATTTATTTTATGGGTCAAGTAATTTTTTTTTTTTTTTTTTTTTATAAAAATATACTCAGATAAAAAAATAATCCCTTGAAATGGCTTCGTTATAGCCGTTAGATGATTCCCTGAAAATATTTCGTGTATGAATAGTTAGACCTTATATAGGTAAAACAAAAGAAATAGATTTCACATTTAATTCTAAAGAAACTGTTGGTATAAATCATACAAATTAAAACTTAAATTAAGGTAAGGTAAATGTTCTCTGTGTTTGCGAGAGCCAAATTATTCTAAAATGATTACGCCAGGAACACATGGTTACTATCACAAACAATGAAGCCCACAATATTGCTCAATTATTACACAATGGAAATTAATCTGGCAACCAATCTATTTTGGCCCAGTTTCCATCGCCGCTCGAAAGCAATATGAAACCGATCATGTATGTTCGCGTACAGATATTAAAACTGTTTTTTATTTGTGTCTGCCTTGTTGCTTTAGCAGTCGGCTGCTGCAGGTTGTGTCAAGCGAACTCTCATTGGGTTTTCCAATTTAGTACTTCTCAGAAACGGAATCTGGATTGTACACGGGTAGTGGCAACAGGCTGGCGTACCGTTACATGGGACTTAATACTAGAAGTCAAATGCTGTATATGGATATGCTATACTGTACACGTCTGCCTTCCCCTTCTTATAATACAGACGTGAATTTATGACAATAGCATACACTGCTACTGCAGAATTCCTGATGGAAAACTTAATAATATTTTGCTCGACCTGGGAATTGGATCCGGACCGATGAGGCATTCCTTATGATGAAAATTGTGATAAAAATACTTCTAAAAATTCTTCTATTTCACAGACTAAGCCGACAACCAACGAACACGCTTCGGCCGCGCTCGGGCAAGGAGTACCACAACATTGACCCCATCATCACTTCCATGTACAAGAACGGAAAAGATCTTGCCAACTACACGAATATTCCTTAAAGTATGACTTAGAATCCAACGTGTTTTGAACCGGAGTTAAGATTGTTTATTTAGGTTTAAACCTCATTGGTTGTTTTGGTTTTGAAGATTTTTCGTCGAAGTACACAAATATTTAAGAAATAGTCTGGCAAAATCTGGTACAAAATCGTAATACTCCGAGCCTTTTCCCAACTACATTGTGGTCGGCTTCCAGTTTAACCGCATGCGCCAGCGCCATTTTATAAAGGCTGTAAATAGACCCTTAACATAGCCGAAAGGCACTTATTCTCCCCGTCTTTGCGATATTTTTTTTGTTGTAGACAATGCCTGGGAACCTTCTAGTTACGGAGATATTGGGGGTCAAAGTTCCAACTTTTTCACAAGTTTTTTTTAAATAGATGTTTTCAATCTAAGATTTTTACTTTAAATACGTCCACGACTCCCGTACTATTCAACCCATCCATCAGCACAATGCTTTGAATGCTTTTCATCGAGTCCTACCATAAAACGGAATTTTTCACCCCAAAAAAAAAGTCGATTCCCAGCAATAATTTTTGCGTAAAGTTACTTAGTTTGATGTACAGAATGCTTGGTTGACGGCTATGTGAAGGGTCTGTTTACACCCTGTATGACTTCCACAACACAGTTAAGTACACAGGAAATAACGCAAAGACTGGCACAAAATAAGTTACGAAACAATTACCTATTCAGAGTGAATCGAAAAATATTTCCGAATATTTTACCGATGTTTTTAGTTATTGCAAATTATTTCAAATGGAAAATAACCAAACCTAAAACCGCCAGTGTGTGGTTTAGACTTTAGAAATATTATTGTTTTTAGTGACAACATTTAGCATAATGTTTTGATGACGTTATTTAGCCATTTGTTACATAATTAGTAATACTTTAAATAACAGTGCTCAAGTTGTATACCCTTTTGTTATCCCTTTATTATTTATCTACGCATATAAGACTGAATGTTTAAATTATCACTTAATTTATTTAAAAGAACGGAATCTAATCTAGTCATCATCCGAAAATGTAAGTTTATATGTAAAATAAGTGTTTACGTTTAGCGTAAATGTAAAACTGTAAAAATTTTGGATAATTTTTATTAACAACAACGATTAATTTTTAAACAATTTATAGTCACTAGTTCATAACGCGCATTTTATACGAAGTTTTACTGAGAATTGATTCTTTTGTACGAGTATTGTGATATGTCAAACTTTAAAATTATTAAATAGGTATAATACAGAATCGAGCCTTGTTCACACTATTCAGCATTTTATTTCAAATCTGTATCTTTAAAATAGTAAAAGTGCATTCTCAACTAGTTTTACACAAAAAAACAAGAATTTTGACAAACAATATTAATTCTTCGCACCATTTACGTTTACTTACAAAACCATTTACTTGATCGTTTGAAACGGTCTTTTTTTTTCAGGTAAAGTTCTACGCCGTCGTAGCACGCTTCGAAGTTCGTAGAATCACTCGTAGCACTCGCTCCGAACTGCTACGGGTGGCTTGTTTGATGTATCACAGTACGAACATTACTGACCCCTTGATTACTGATTCCTTGTAACTAATACATTCGTTACAGCAATAAGTATAAAGTTCTCAGAGAGTAGTGTTATCGTCGGTAAGATGTGACTTGTTCTATTGTAAGGGTCGTGTAAGGTTATCAAGCCATGAAACGAGCTTTTTATGTACGCTTGCTATGTGATTGGGCTATCAAACGAAGAAAATATGATTGTTTGTATTAAACGCGACTTATATAAAATCCAAAGTTATGTTCGAAATATGTAGTAGTTTTATTTTATCTAGGTTTTCTTATGTTTCCAATCACATAACAAGCTCTAGGCATGGGACTCTGCGTGCAATACCGCGGGATGGCGTGTTTACGATATACTTATATAAATCTGTAGTATTTTCGCTAGCTCTTATACTACCCACATACCAGGCTGTATCATCCTCGATCTAAATGTTTACCTTATACATATGAATAAACATTATAGTAATTTGTAGAGAAGAGTTTTATTGGATCCCATTATTTCTAGATGACTAATAACTTATGAAAAAAACACCACAACGACAAATGAAAAAAAAGCTCCTGTATAGCTAATGTTATACAGGCTGAATTTTATTCTCTAATCTTAACAACCACATTCAGCAGCGTTCAAAAATCGCAATTCAACAAAAATGGGCCCCAATACAATCCTATTTACTGTCCACTGCTCACAAATTGGCTCTAACTCAATTCATCCTCAAATTGCGACTTTGATTCTCTGCCAAAAGAATTAACATTACACTGATTGCGTTACGTTTTATTGTTACCTGGTTTGTGAAGGTGCTTGCAGAAACATGCAGGTTTTCCGCCCCTGATCTGTCGCAAATGGAAAACCTGTACTTTTTAACCCTCTTTTTTTAAGTGAAATCACATACAGAAGGTATGGGACAGTTTTATTTGCACCGATCCCTACTCATCCGCCCTGTCTGTCCTATCATACTGGAAACATGTATCGTTAAACAAGCACCCTAACGCGGGTTGCAGTCGGCCGACAATCGCTTGTGTATTCAGCGGGGCTCCAGGTGGATACATTAGCGGAATGCACTGTGCACATGACGTCGTCCCGATCTGATGCTGTGTTACGTAACATCGAGTCAAGAGTGAGGACATAGGCTGACACTCCTGTTAGCAAGCTGACAGACATGTCGTGATTCTTTTTTTGGATTTGCTTTGACGTTTGGATTTTAGTTATTTCCTGTACTATGGTTCTGTTTTTGTTTGAATACAATGAGAATTTTAAATAATAATACATTCTTGCACCAATCCAAATTGAGTAGTAGCAGTATAATAGTTTGTGTGTGTTTGTTGTTTGTGTTCTAGTGTGTCAATCTAATTTGAATCAGTTCAGAATTTAACTAAAAGTTTAGTAATTCGAGTTTCTACATGGATTAAAATTAAAATATTGGCATGATCAAGCATCAAATATTTTTTAGATCTTAAAACATCAAAAACAGTCCAATTTAACGAGGACCCCTCATCACGAGCAGACTAGTAGGTTTAAATAGAATACAACAACGTTCTAAATACATAGCTTTCTTTACCAACCGTAATCGTCATAACTCTTAAGAGTGAACAACATAAAACATCACCATTTTAAAAGCGGAACATAAATAGAAATATTCTCCGTTCGAACAACTGAAATGCCAAAGAAAATAAAACGTATTAAATAACGAATGTCGTACAATACGTAAGCAGTAAAGTGGGGAGCATAACATAAATAAATTCTTAAGCATAAAATGAACGAAGAATAGAAGAATATGACGGATACTTGGATTAACGGCTTGAGGAGGAATATGCAATCTTGTGTTTAGTTTGAAAGCAAGTTAAGTATTTTGCGGTGTTATGACATGTTTGTGCCCAATAAGCAACATTGATTAAACAACACATAACATAACATTACGCCTGTGATCCCCGAAGGGTTGGGCAATGGTGTACCCATTAGTCCACCCACACTTCTTCTTTTTACGTTTACGTTTAAGTTCCACGTAAAAGGGGGCGAGCCTATTGCCATCAACCGGGTACAAATCCAAGGCTGCTACTAAGAATTTTTATTAAATTTTGAACCATGCTTATTCTGTTGTACGTACTTGCCGCAATCGCTCATGGAGTTGAAGACTCGTTTGTTCATGTGAATACATTACGTTATATTCACCAGCAGTATTTTCGGACAATCATCATCATCCTCCCTAGCCTTTTCCCATCTAAGATGGGATCAGCTTCCACTCTTACCGGATGCAGCTGAATACTATCATATTTTATATGGAACGACTGATATGTCCTTCACAACCTAGTCAGACAATCATCCTTTCAATTTGGCAATCAACATTTTTATTAATTTACAATAATGTCAAGAAACACCACAATAATTTCATCAAGCGCCTCAAAATATTTGCGGCATTACCTACTATCCAAACAAGTTACCAGAGACAAAAATGTCAGAAAAAAAACAATATCAAATTCCATCAATAAGAGGTTGGGTAACATCGTTTTAGGACGAAATGAAGTCTCTCTGCGGGTAGTTGAAAATTTTTCGTCAAAAAAGCGTTTGTAAATTGCGCGCGAACTTTTCCCGGGAACATTTTTGGACGTTTTATTTTTTTAATAATTTCCTTGGCGCGTTGTATTTGCATAGTATTAACATTACAATACACCGGTACATTGTGCTCGGCCGCGCCTGTGAAACAAAGCGCAGGTCTCAAACAAAACCAGATGATAAATATGTTATTTTTGCATTCTCAAGTGTTTGTTTTAGCGAAAACTAGTTAAACATTTCAGTTTGTTCTGCTGTGTAATTTGCATTACCTAATTATGTGGTTTTTTTCAAATAAAAACCTCCATGTCTACGAACCAATTGTCTCCAGCTTTTTCTACGTTGATTTTTTTAACGCAGAGATTACCGAATCCATTTAACAACAGCCGGAAACTAATCTAGTATCTACTAGTATATCAAACGTATTAGTGAAAAATAAAATATGAACCAAAATAAACGAAAAGAAATAGGTGCTTTTAACTCTGTAATGTCATTGCATCTCTATTAAAATCAGAGTACTAAAATGCAAACACAATGAGATTTATCTACCCCTCGTTCAAACATACACGTGGCACATGTACAGGTTATAATTTGCTCATAAACGAGGTGTAAGCAATATGACCTCATCCACATGACGATAATGTTGGGGAGTAATGCTTCTAACGTAATTATATGAGCGTGCTTTATTACCTGTAAGCGTTACAGTCTGTGGGTTTACTGCATTAACTCGACGACGCAGTTAAACTTGGATTATAACAGAACATAAAATGTGTAACGTTCAGCATGAAAGAATGATTTAATTTCAGTCTTAACATTGAGTTTGGATATGTACCCCGCTATGGCAAAAGGCTCGCCCCTATTAAATGGGATGATGGGAAATAGAAAATAAGTTGTCAAATATGGGTATACATCAGCCTAACCTTTCGGGGGCATGCTGTTATGTACACGTTTTTATAATCGCGAAGGTTGAGATTTCTTACTACCAACGTTCATCATCCCAGCATCCCATCTATTGCAACCCTTATTTCAAGTATTTATTGCTATTGAAAACAACAAAGTTTATCGCTGAACATCTCAGATGTTGATTGTAAGACCTTTGAAAGAAAGTGGCAACACTTTTTGTTAGGTACTCAAACTTTTACCTGTATCGAACCATTGCAAGTTTTTTGTTACACAATACAATTACCTAAACATCAGCCCTCCTTAATATACTGATTAGAAAATATAATTAGACATTTCACATTTCTCATTTTCCAACCACACACCCAATTAAATATTTACTCAAACCAAAAAGGCAACTCGCGAATCTCAAAAACAATTACATTCAAATAATGGGTATGAAAAACAAACGATTGCTAATTTCATATTTACTCATAACATCAGCCGTAGCAAATAAAACAACAGTAAGTGAATTAGGGATGGCCAAACACGCGAGCGATCCCGCGCTGATCCCACAATGATCTCGGGACGAGCACGGGAAAGGCGGGGCGGACAGATTGGTGTATTGACGCGGCTAGGTACGCTGTTGTCGCGCTTAGAACTGATTGACGGTGAACGAAACGCGAATTTAGGTGCTGTACAATTCAGCATGATAATTTCATCAGTTGAGCATTCACCACATTCATCATTTAATGTCTGCGGAATCACATAGTTAGTATAGTAGACAAAATTTTTTGTAGCCGATCTTTGAAAAATTTAACCTAAATTAATTTCAAGTTCAACATACACAACTAATCTTACGCTACGTTTAGGGACCTCCTCCCCTCCTAGGTTACCGTCCACAACCTAAGTGATTACTGCAAGCAGTGGTGGGAGCGAACACATTTCATCAGCGGGATCCCGTACCGAGCACGGGAAAGGCGGGCCGGGCTAATTTGTGCAGCGGCGTAGCGCAGTTTACACGGTGTACGATTGGAGCCCACTCGATGACATAGGAACCATGTCACTGACCTAATTCTAGCTGCTAAATTGGATACTAGTGATGTCATCAAAAATTACAGCCTATTGCTTTTCAATACTACATCTAAAAGACCACGTAACTTTCCATAGTTCTCTAGTTTCTCAAATTCTGACCCATTGTTTTATAAAGTAATAATTAGTTAATTAATAAAGAAAAAAGTCATAAATCGAGACCAACAGTTCCACCATAGTTTGCTCAACACTTAAACACAGCAATTAACACTAAACAAAAACAGAACACGAACTATTCCTCTAGACTAAACAATAAAACAAACATTCCTCGTTGGAACAAATTGGAACTAACTGGAAACTAGAACAAAGACAAGTTATTTATATAACAGTCCATTCTCAGGCGAAATTATCGCATAATCAATGGAGGCTAATGGGAGCGATCACGAACCATTGAGAACAGACCTCACAGTCACAGAATAGAATAGGAACAGAAGGCCAGATCCGTTGCGCGAAAACCAGCGCACACATAAACTTGCACGAAGTGTACGTACAGTGGTCATACAATTTTTTCTAGGTGGATAAAGACCAAACGAACATAATACCGGAACAAACAAAAGGGAATTTTTTCCTGATTTTCTTTAAGTCTTAGTATGAACAGTATACAGTACAGAAAGCGTGAGCACAGGAAGTGGACCTGGCAGAGTCCCGATGGTGCAACTAAAAATGAGATTGACTTCATCATGTCAACCAAGAAGCAAATGTTCAATGATGTCTCTGTGATCAATTCGGTGAAAACCGGGAGCGATCACCGCATGGTAAGAGGCACATTGAACATCAATATAAAGCTTGAAAGGTCTCGACTGATGAAGTCTACGCTCCGTCCAGCACAAATCCAGATCCAAAACCCCGAGAGCTTTCAGCTTGAACTCCAGAATCGTTTCGAGTGCCTAGGAAGCTCAGTGGACGAATGCAACGATGGGTTCGTGGAAACTGTCCATACGACTGGGTCTAAGTTCTTCAAGACACGTCGTGCACAGAAGAACAAAAGACTCTCTGATCATACTCTCGAGCTCATGAAGGAGCGGCGCGAGATGATCCTGCAGTCTTCAGATGAGGCGTGGAAGTACCGGCAGCTCAATAGACGGATCTCTAAATCCTTGAAACGCGACCTCCGCCGCTTTAATACCGAGCGTATTAAAGACGCTATTGAGCGGAATAAAGGCTCCAAGGTTTTTTCAAGAGATCTGGCTATTGGGCAGAGCCAGCTCACGAAACTGAAGACCGACGATGGCAGGATCGTATCCGCCAAACCGGAGCTGCTGAGGGAGATCGAGAGTTTTTATGGGCAGTTGTACACTTCAACCAGTAAACCCGTTGCAAATCTAGCTAACGACCCAAGAGCTAGACTGACCCGACACTATACCGAAGACATTCCGGATGTCAGCCTGTACGAGATTAGGATGGCTCTGAAACAGCTTAAAAACAACAAGGCACCGGGTGAGGACGGAATTACGGCCGAACTCCTGAAGGCAGGTGGAAAACCGGTACTTAAGACCCTTCAGAAGCTGTTTGATTCCGTCATACTCGAGGGGAAAACGCCGCAGGCATGGTGCAGGGGTGTGGTGGTACTCTTCTTCAAAAAGGGCGACAATGCCCGGCTGAAGAACTATAGGCCCATCTCACTTCTAAGCCATGTCTACAAGCTGTTTTCAAGAGTCATCACGAATCGTCTCGCGCGCAGGTTTGACGATTTTCAGCCTCCCGAACAAGCCGGATTCCGAAAAGGCTTTAGCACCGTAGACCACATACATACGCTGCGCCAGGTTATACAGAAGACCGAAGAGTATAACCTGCCTCTCTGCTTGGCGTTTGTGGACTACGAGAAAGCCTTCGATTCGATCGAGACTTGGGCTGTACTGCAGTCTCTCCAACGGTGCCAAATCGACTATCGGTACATCGAGGTGCTGAAGAGTTTGTACAAAAACGCCACCATGTCAGTCCGACTTCAGGACCAGACCTCGGAACCTATCCTTCTGCAGCGAGGTGTAAGACAGGGAGACGTCATATCTCCGAAACTGTTCACCGCTGCACTGGAGGATGTCTTCAAGGTTCTGGACTGGAGAGGGCTAGGCATCAACGTCAATGGCGAGTACATCTCTCACCTTCGGTTTGCCGACGATATAGTGGTCATGGCTGAGACCATGGAGGACCTCAGTACAATGCTCGATGACCTCAGTAGAGCTTCCGAAAGAGTGGGTCTTAAAATGAACATGGACAAAACCAAAGTCATGTTGAATGCCCATGTAACACCCACTCCTATCAAGATCGGAGACTCTACACTCGAAGTTGTAGACGATTATGTCTACCTGGGACAAACGGTCCAGTTAGGTAGGTCTAACTTCGAGAAAGAGGTCAATCGTCGAATCCGACTCGGCTGGGCAGCGTTCGGGAAGTTGCGTGGTATCTTCTCGTCCAACTTACCGCAGTGTCTCAAGACGAAAGTCTATGACCAGTGTGTGTTGCCAGTGATTACACACGGGACCGAAACGTGGTCGCTCACAATGGGCCTCATCAGAAGGCTGAAAGTCACCCAAAGGGCAATGGAGAGGGCTGTGCTCGGAGTTTCCTTGCGTGATCAAATCAGAAATGAGGAGATCCGCAAGAGAACCAGAGTTACCGACGTAGCCCGAAGAATAGCCAAACTTAAGTGGCAGTGGGCAGGGCACATTGCTCGCAGAACGGATGGCCGATGGGGCCGAAAAGTTCTGGAGTGGCGACCGCGAACCGGAAGACGCTGCGTTGGAAGGCCTCCCACTAGGTGGACCGATGACCTCGTAAAGGTTGCAGGGATCCGCTGGATGCGAGACGCACGGGACCGGTCAATGTGGCGACACTTGGGGGAGGCCTATGTCCAGCAGTGGACGTCTTTCGGCTGAAATGATGATGAATGATGATGATGATGAACAGTATTGCACTTGCTGTTCATAGAAGCATGTTTAGGTGTTTGGACCAGACTCGATATATTATGGACCAATTTTCTGCACCTAGCTATTTAGTGTCACTACTGAAACGTTCAAAACGGCTACTACTCAGTGACGGTGAATAGTTAGACGAGTAAATCACTGTTAAGTTGCAGACTAGTGGTTCAGGTGCTTGTAATTGTCGATTTATTTCGTCAGCTAAGGATTTACAGTTAGTGTTTTAAATTCACTTTAGTTGAAGTGGGTTACTTGAATTTCGATATTTCTGATTCGGTTAGATTCGTGTGCAATTTTTAAAAGTGTCTACTTTTATCTTACTTATCTTAGAAAAAAATCAACTGAATTTTGTTTTATTTTAAAAAGTTTCATTTAACATCTTAATTGCGATTCTACGAAAAAGATATTTCACCCTCAAAACAAACACTGCAAACAGTCAGGTTATCATTAATCAGGTCACTTTAAAGCCGAAGTGAACTCGTAAAAAATTCTGCGAACTGCAAATACATAGAATAAAAGTCGATCGTCAAAGGGTTCTGAGGAGCGAAGTGAAAAACTTTTAATTGCCTTTCATTAAATGGGCTATAAAAGTTGAATTTTTACCGAAAGCCTCGTGTAAATAGCCGCGGTAAAATGTTCGTTAAGTGAGCGTCTTGCTCCAATGATTAAGAAACTAAATTTTATTATGTTTGAGTGGACACTGTTTTGTGGAGATGGCAATTTTAACAGTCCAGTAATTTTTTTGATGCTTTCAGAGGAAAAGAGTAAATTAAGCACATGATTTCGGTTTTGTTGAATAAGTGGATCATTTGGTATACCCATTAAGTCACAATTAATTCGAATAGATCAAATAAATTTCCCATTGCGTAGATCACATTCAATATACTTATACTGTCACTTACGGGCAGGGATCGAAAAGGTTCCCGAAATACCGGTAAAATACCGGTATTTAGTGGGTCCGTTACTTAGAACCCGAACCGGAACCGAAACCTAAATTGGAACCTTTAAGAACCTATATTGTACCGGTTCTTCTTCAAAGCGAGTCTATGTATTAATTAATAACAATAATAACAGTAATTTTATTACTCTAGATTATTCAAACCACTATCTAATAATATTTGCTGACACTGTACAGTACAGACTTCCACTCGCTTATATTTCGAAGGCGAACTGAAAGAAAAGACACGCCAGGCACGCGTCAAACATACCCCTTCTTTCTTGGAGAACCTTTAAATCGGATGATGCGGAACCGGTATATTGGAACTTTTGTTTGGAACCGGTACTTTGGAACCAGAACCGAACCGGAACCTGAACCGGAACCGTACCGAAAAGAAGAACCTTTTTAAGAACCGAAATGAAGAACCTGAACCCAAATTCGTACCGGTTTTCAATCCCTGCTTACGGGATATCTTCCGTGACTGTCCACTATTTTAAGCTCCCGATATTTCAGCGCTATTGCAAGCGCCATGATCGCGGGTTGAATATCGGGAGCTCAAAATAATGCACAATCACGGAAGATATCCCGTAAGTGACAGTATAAGTTTAGTTGTAAACCGTGAAAGCTTAAAACACATTCATTAATTATGGTGGATTTATAGTTAATTGTTACGCAAATTGTGAACTTCAAGGATGATTAAGGTTAATTAGCTCGTGCTTGGGGTTGTAGCATAGCCCTGTCCTTTTTAAAAAAGTTTATGATTTTGAATATAAACCATCAAGATTTCCCTGTCGATAACTGTCGGCAACAATTTAGTTTCCGGGCAGCCATACCGCTGTAATGATACCGGTCCGATACCTGACCCATCAAACTGTTAGCGAGTTAACTCTAAACAAGCTCTATTGTGTTGGAGCGCTGACAAATTGGCGATCATCGGTGTACACCACTAAGTAGGTTGTTGGTTTTGGGCGGAGGAATTTTTCATCAACATTCCTGTATCCTTTTAGTGACTTAAAAATATTTGTGGTCAAAGAGGATACCAAAATTATTTCATGTATGGCTGGTTGGTTGATCCTGGCCACTTACTGTCTTTGTAGTTCTTAATTTAGTAACTAGGGCGTCGATATTTGGCAGGTACACGGTAAAGAAAGATGCGTCGGATATCATCGTAAATAGAACATTCCCAAAGTATGGTCTAGATAAAAAAGTGATCGCAATGCCGGGAGAACAAGCGCCTTTCAGCTTCGTAGAAGGGTCTTGTTGCACCCTTTATAAATGTACTACAATATCTACAAGCAGTCCACGTGGTACAAGAAAATACCCCAGTAAGTTTATTATTCATTAAGTAAGAACATAAAAACTTGCGCTAAACATAAATCATCACACTAATTAATGTGGTTATAAATAATAACGTTTTATTTTTCTCTCTTGTATTTTTTTATCTTCTAAGCACAAAACTAAACCTACCTCACAAATCGCTAACCACCTAAGCAGATTCAGTTAGCCAACCATATTTCACGCAGCGTACAAACAAGGGGGGTGATAGTGAGCATCGCTTACATGAGATAAACAGGATTGAATCACGCAGCCTCCCCATTGTCCTACTGTGCCGTTTATGAAGCTAATGGCAGAAGAATACGCTCATAATTCAGGATGAACACTTACCTATGGGGGAAGATGATGCTGAGGTTATAAAAGGGACAAGAAATCGGTAAGTAAGGATGTTATCGTGATAAACTAGATGAGAATGAAGAAGCTAGAAGCTGTAACTTTAAAGATTTAAACAGAGAATAATTATCTCTTTCAACGTTGGCAGTCTGTAAAGTGGAACAGTATTCAATTTATTTAAGTAACTTTGTTTTGTTTACGGGAGATATAATATTCGGTCGCAAGAACTGGAAGTCATGGGTAGAGCTGCCCAGCAGTGGGCGGGTGCTTTGGGGGACTGCCTCTTGTAATATTGATGTACCAAAAGTGCTGATTATGTATAAGCCTAATTTAAACAAATGATTTTTGATTTTGATTTTGCATGATTTGATGATGCAAGTTAACGGTAACAGTTACTAACATTTAGGGAAAAACTAAACTACATTATGTTACAATATATCACACCTTCATGTCGAAAGGTATGGGCACCAACAACGATCAAAATAATTTATCACTTAAAATCACGATTAGAGATCTTAGTTATTCCAGTAATCTATCTCCTGAACCCTGGAGTGGGGCAGCAGTATAAACAGTCGTAAGAAGTATGGTACAGTGGCACATAAATCAGAAGCTGGCAGCCGCGGCGCCGCCCTCCTCGCTCTCCCATACTATGGATGCGACTGTTAATATTAGGTCATCTTGTTTTAGAAAACGATTTCTTGGAATATATATTTCTGTATCAGGAAAAAGATTGCCTAAAGCTCAATTCGGAGATTTATCGTATGTGGTGAGATTTTAAGCATCAAGGGAACGACGAAGATGAAGAAAGAGCTGAAGCTGTATGTGCAAATATCGTAATCATAATAATTTATAACACAAAAATTTGTACCTTCATGTGTCTTTACAGTTGACATAAATTGCATCGTGAGCAATCAGACCGTCTCGCCTTGGTACCAAAGAATGAAAAGCCGAAAGAATAATAGGTGTTTAATTTAGGATCCGTGAGTTAGTAAATAGAGTTGCTGAGGTGCAGCAGAAAACAGGACATATAAACCAATAATAAACGATACTAAAATAATTGTAAAATGAAGTCGAGCCTAACAGCTGATATTAAACAAAGTCCAAAACTGCAGAAAGTAAATCCCAAAAAAATAACTATCTCTTAATTATTTTTTCCACAAAAAATCCCCAATTACGGCGGCCCAATTAGATTTTAGATCCACTGAACAAAATTAAGTGGGATATTAAAAGTGCTGACTTCGTCCGGGGAGACTTCGGCCTGCCAATTATAGAATTAGCAGCGAACTGATCAAATGTCTCTAGAGAATGGTAAACGAACACTAGGTCGGAGGAAGAGGTTATTTAGGTGAGAGAAATGTCGTTTTCATGCCAGCTAGTGGAATGGACCCAAGAAACAACTTTGCAGGTAGAAATTTCCATTATCTTCGATGTGCTAATTGCTCAATCAGTCCTTTGCCGTCGTTCATCTGATTGTCACAAGAAAACAAGACTAAAACAACTCATCCATCGCTACACAACCAAAGATATCGCACATGACAGTAATGCGGACGCAGCGATAAACTCCAAAAATTCAAATCCCGCATAAAAGTTGTGTGACAATAACTTTGTGGTAAGTGGGTCGACACTACTCGGCACTAACTAGCGAAAGATTTGTGCGACTCGCACGATGAGCAGGATGGTAGTAGTTTCCTCTCCCTCCCTCATTAGGGCGGCCATGTGAGTGCCGCGGGTTTTATTAGAGGGGACCAGACGGACGAAAATTATTCACAAATGGAAATGAGACAATTGGTAGTCTTTGAAAGAATTGGAGTTATAGGGACGAGAGGGGTTGGTCTTTGAAGATGCAATTTAGATTAAAAAATTATATTTATCAATGAATTGGGTATTTAAATGTTTGCAGCTCAAATAAGTTACACGGGTTACCAGTCCCGTAATCACGAAATATGGTGGATATTTTACAAAAAGAAATTTTCGTCTGATATCAAATATACATTTTCATCATAAATCTACGGAAATTATGTAAATAACAAAAAAAAATACGCTGTGTACGTCAATTCCAAAATGTAACAGATTTTTTTCGCAAACCAAACAAAGAGTAGGTTCACCGTACGAGAATTAAATTAATCTGCACCACCATTGATTTTGGCAGAATTCGGGCCCAAATTCGGGACAGGCGCGTCCCTAAAAATCGTGTTACTCAACTCTAGGTCCCCTATTAAGAGCGAATGTGGGTCAACGTTTAATCCCATTACAGAATTGACCTCCGTAAGGGTACCTATTGAGTTAACTTGGCGAAATCTTGATGAAATTCCCGTAACGCAGCCTCATATTACGGAGGACATAAAAATGATGAAATCAACTGAGTGAGAAATCATAAAACCATTGCTGATTTTTGTTTTGTAGGGAATGTAGAAACAAAGGTATATTGATTGAAAAATTATTACTTTGTAGTTGTTTTGGGTAGTGGAGTCACTTGGAGTGAACAAGTTCCAGTTTCTTTTTGGGATAGGTGGCCAATTTGTAAATTCCTGACTCTATAGTCATACTATTTACGCCTTACATGTAAAGAACGTAAAGGAATAATCTATACCTATATTACAAGAATAATATAAAACAATGCTAGGAAACAAACTCCTCATATCCAAAAACATTTTATTGGAAGCGTTGGACTTCACAAAGTGATAAAAGCGACCATCCCAGTTTTGGTAAACAAATGTGGATTTCGAGAAAAAAATCAAAACTTAGATGGCCATTTTGGCCATATAAACAAGTACCCCTTAAGTTAGCATATTAATTTGCTTAAAAACAAATACTGTTTAGTGGAATAGCAGTACACATAGATTTTGGAATTTTACCTGTGTTACTCCACCAAATGTATTTTTTTGTTGTCCTAACAAGATATTTGTCTTCCCCGGGTTTCAGGTCCTGTAATATTTCAGAGCTGTCTAAGCTACACCTGAATTGAGAACAATAACTCATAACGTCGCAAACTCGACGGGGCAACAGTGCCTTGTCGCAAACAAAACAAAAATTGTTGGACCCGATTGATTTATAGAATTACTATTGAACGCGCTCCCTCCGACGGGAGGGTTGCCCTCTAAGCCCCCGCCCTCCCGGGACCAAGATTAGGGTCTACAATAGCGAAGTGAACCAAAAATTTACATAATCTTGGTTACACCGGCGGACCGTGAATCCAAAGGTTGCGAGGGCGAATATTTTCGACTTTTGAAACGATTGCGGTCTGAATCCCATAGGTTGTTATCTGTGAAAACCTGCTTACCTGATAGTAATATCCCTCGTTGTGCGGGTTTACAAATGTGTTCAAGTTGTTTCGTGTGTGAGTAAGAGCTTTGTGACGACAGTGTGATGCTAGCGAGTAGCGAGCCATATCCGTTGACATAAAGTATTCAGGTGACAGATTGCGCGAATGTTCGCGTCGGGACGCACTTTTAGCATGAATGTGTTACCTGCCTAAAGCGACTCACAAACTTGTAATAGGCACTTTATTATTTATTGCCCTTGTTTCGTTACTACTTACATTGAAATGTCTGAACTTACCTTTAGTACTGTTAGAAAATTGGGAACGAACACAAACTTTGATAGCCTATTCTAGATTATGATATCCTCAATATAAGCACATCACCTTTAAATATTCATCGTTTTTCATCGCTAGTGCTGCCAAAAATCGTTCAAACAGACACGGGTTTGTATATAAACCACAGAAAATACGCGCCGTTTGCATACATAGCGGTGTAAAATAATAAAAAAAGTGTTTTCTGCCCGTCACGTCTAACATTCGGTATCGAGAAGTCGGAGTTTTTTATCGATTCTCGACGCGTATTGTGCGGCTGCCCTAGTCTCGTGAGTTACAAAGGGAGTGTTTCAATAGGTGATTTGGTATAGCTATAGACGTAGGCAGTGCTGTGTTCCTGGTACTATTGTTAGAAAGAACTGGTCTGTTCTGTAATTGAGGTTAGGGTTTTTTGTTACACTGTCTGTATTGTCTTTCAGTAGTGTACGATGTTAGTGAACTTTTTGTGTAGCAATTTTTATCCACCTAAGTTCTTTGTTACTCAAAGCCGTTTAACAAAGACTTATTTTTCACAAAATTTTCCTCATTGCCTAGGCTTAGTTTTTGTACAGATTTAATGGAGACACATGATCAGACTGACATACTGAATCATTCAAATTCACTCAGGCACTTTATCGTAAATTTTAAACAATTTAGCAATACATAAATCTTTTAAAATACCGACCTACATCGATTTGAAACACAAAATGTTTTTAAAGCGCTGTAAAACGCTCACGTGAAGCGTTCTTATAAAATATTCAGCGGCACTCAGCATCCAGTGACGTCACGAAACGTAGAACATAGTCCCGCAGCTAGGTCACGATTCATTCGACGTCTGCTGTATCAGGTTGTGAGTTATTCTATTCTAATAACGATGGATAGAATAAATTCTTCAATTTCTCAGGGCGACTCTATTCGTTATCTTATTTATAAATGAATATTAACATACAAATTTCACAAACCTAGACTAAGCCGTCATGGCGGATTATGGCCTATTCTACCTCTCAAATGAGGATGCCTGTGTTCTAGCGGTGTGAACATAACGGGTCTGCGTCCATGCTTACAAAAACTGCAAATTATTTTGATTCGCAAAATATATTGATAAAGTGGAAAAATGTGATAGAGCTAGGTCTACGTTCTCACGTTTTATTTACATCCACATCGACTAGGGCAAAAATTGTGACGACTTTCAACAATCTGTAGATAACACCCCGATTTTTTCTAACACTTAATAAATATGTTCATTAACATTAAGAGATTACCAACAATAAACGCTAGCTCTTGGGACGCCGTAATTTTTGCTTACATTTAGCCGAGTGGTGGTTGACTCGATTTTAATACTACACGGTTTCATCACGACTGCGACTCTGCGAGCGCCTGCACTTACATCAAGACATTCAAGTCGGAATGTTGCAGCATTCGTGGAAACGCTGCATCTCACTGCATTGAGTTGATTTTCTTTTTGGGAGACAATCATAATTAATCAGTTTAATTGAATGTGTCTAACACTTGGTTCTAAGCCGTCACGAATGAAGGTCATCTTGAGCCGCTGACATAGGATAGAGCGGCCTACCGTCGTCATTTTCACAACCAGTCTGCAGTATCTTGGATTACTAAAGAAACCTGCAGTCCAATATTCAATAAAAGGTTGTAATCATTTTTACTATAAACTCACAGTATTGCAGTTTACATCTGCGCTGTTCATAAAAATTTGGATTATTTTTTGCTTTCGAGTTGAGGAAGACAAACAGTTGACGTAGACGAATAGTTGAGTCGCAAATTGTTCCTAGACCGACTATAAAACCTAAAATAATGTCGACTTTTCTTAACTGCGGTACTTGCGAAGTAGACACAAACACCTAGCATAATAAACAACACCCAGCATCACGTTTAAACCAGTACACGCGTAGTCTAGAACTAAAGCGCTGTACAGCGATATGTACAAAGGGGCATTTATTCTCAATACCAGGGGTATGTTTCTTGAAACCGCTGAGCGGTCGCTGGCAGCGCTCCAGCCGCGCACTCGACCGTTTTTTAGCTTTCAATTGTTTTCTCTACTGTTAATGTGCAGCGCTTTTTATTGTTCGCGAGCAGCACTTTGTTACTTGAAATGTTTTAATTTGTGAGATTTTTTTCTCCTTGTTTTATCGTGGTTTATTACTATTGTTGGAACGAGGTTAGTTAGAGGAGGACATTACAGGGATTGTAGTTGTTACAATGTTACTGTGTTACTGTCTTGAAGTACTAAGAAACTGTTTACATAAAGAAGATGCTGTGGAAATTCCAAACAATTACTTTGCGTTACTATTGCTTTGCCATTTAACGTGGCAACGCCGCCACTCTCTTGGGGACATTAATTACTAGTTGACAGCTTTGAGGACGAATTGTTGACGCAATTTTTTAGTTTATTGTTAAGTTAGTTTCTAAAAGTTGTTTTGTTAATGTAATGTATATAATTTTGTTATGAAATAAGTATTTATAAAAATTATTACCTACTCGGGAAAGAAACGCGGAGTGTTAAATAAAATTCTTTATAAATATGGTTACACGTGAATTTATTCTTAAGGGTCGTGCATGTCAAGATTACGTTGAAATTATCCTCGTAATCGCAATTTATAAGTGACAGTTTGTAAAATTACACCAGAGCTACTAATTATAAGCGTAGGTGAAATAGCACTTAACCTGAGTAATACGAGATAATTTTGCAACAACATTTGCGATTCCACGAACAACAATTTTGCGAAAACTTTCAAATACACACAAATCACAGTCATCTGTATATCTATATATCACATAAATTCAAACACAGTTTTAAGCTTTCACGGTTTACAACTAAATTTATACTGTCACTTACGGGATATCTTCCGTGATTGTTCATTATTTTGAGCTCCCGATAATGAACAATCACGGAAGATATTCCGTAAGTGACAGTATAAATTTACTCACATAAATTGTACCAGGGCAGCAGAAATCCTAAGGGGCAGTAGCCGCGCACTCGGGCGTCGTGATTAGTACGCTGAGTTGAATCGCATAGCACTGTGAAACGAAGAGTTACTTCTGATACAATTTTATTGCAACGGGGCTGAATTCAGAATTTAAATATTTTATACTGCTTTGATGCGTGATTTTGCAAACAAACAAACTTTTTATTTTACAACTTTGGCGTACTCAATCTTCCAGTCTCAAAATAAGTTTCTTCAAAATAATACCAAAATTAATGAATTATTAGGCTTCAACAAACACAAACAGATTGAGTACAATTAATTTAATTAAGATCGATTAGACAGTGAGCCGCAAATGAGCAAACAAATCTTAATATTAGTTAGGGATTAATCGGTCTAATAAAGAGCAATAAGAAATTTCATTGAAAATGTACTAGGTCGCCAGCAATGCTCGGAGGTAGTGGAATGCTCTTAATTAATATGACGACGTTGATTACTGAGAACTGAAGTCGACTCACACAAAGCAACTGCACAGCTCGGTGGCTTTTGAAATAATTTTAATGAAGATTGTTAGCTGTTCGAGAAAAATTCTGCTAGAGTTTGTCCTGATAAAATAGTTAATACTTAGATCAGTAAGTTAGGTTAGACTGTATTGCTCCCGAGTTCCTTTTCTATAAAAGTAAATTTGAAATTGCTACAGCCTATAATACACTGTTGTTTATCTATACATATAAAATTCAAAGTCCTGACTGACTGACTGACTGACTGACTGACTGACTGACTGACTGACTTATATATCAACGCACAGCCCAAACCACTGGTCCTAGAGACATGAAATTTGGACAGTGTACTCTTTGTGAAGAGTAGGTATCCACTAAGAAAGGGTTTTTCGAAATTCCACCCCTAAGAGGGTGAAATGGGGTGTTGAATTTTCTATGTAACTTTTTATTCTCTGAGTCGATTGACTTTAAATTGTATCTACATATACTTCAGTTAAAATGATCAGATACGTGTATCACAGTTTTTCCAAAATCATCCCCCAATTTAAAATTCAATGTCCTGACTGGCTGACTGATACATCAACGCACAGCCCAAACCACTGGTCCTAGAGACATGAAATTTGGACAGTGTACTCTTTGTGAAGAGTAGGTATCCACTAAGAAAGGGTTTTTCGAAATTCCACCCCTAAGAGGGTGAAATGGGGTGTTGAATTTTCTATGTAAGTTTTTATTCTCTGAGTCGATTGACTTGAAATTGTGTCTACATATACTTCAGTTAAAATGATGAGATACGTGTATCACAGTTTTTCCAAAATCATCCCCCAATTAAAAATTCAATGTCCTGACTGGCTGACTGATACATCAACGCACAGCTCAAACCACTGGTTCTAGAGACATGAAATTTGGAGAGTGTACTCTTTGTGAAGAGTAGGTATCCACTAAGAAACGGTTTTTTGAAATTCCACCCCTGATATAGTGGAATGGGGTTTTGAATTTTATGTGAAACTTTTTATTCTCGGAGTCGATTGACTTGAAATTGTGTCTACATATACTTCAATTAAAATGATGCGATACGTGTATCACAGTTTTTCCAAAATCATCCCCCAATTTAAAATTCAATGTCCTGACTGGCTGACTGATATATCAACGCACAGCCCAAACCGCTGGTTCTAGAGACATGAAATTTGGAGAATGTACTCTTTGTGGAGAGTAGGTATCCACTAAGAAAGGGTTTTTGAAATTCTACCCCTAAGAGGGTGAAATGGGGTGTTGAATTTTCTGTGAAACTCTCTCGGTTGACTTGAAAATGTATCTTCATATACTTCAGTTAAAATGATGAGATACGTGTATCACAAAATCATCCCCCAATTTAAAATTCCATGTCCTGACTGGCTGACTGATATACCAACGCACAGCCCAAACCGCGGGTCCCAGAGATGAAAATTGGAGGGTGTATTCTTTGTGAAGAGTTAGTATCAGTTTTTCGAAATTCCTACCCCTTAGAGGGTGAAATGGGGTGTTGAATTTTCTGTGAAACTTTTTACTCTCGGGGTCGATTGACTTGAAAATTTGTTTACATACTCTTCAGATAAAATCCAGTAAATTCGATGTCCAATCTCAAACCAAGGTATCAATATTTCAGGTATCTAATTTAATTGATATAACTTTATAATAATAATTGCAAGTTATAAGCAAGTACATGTAAATCTATGTATGTATTATAGATAGATACATAGATTACTTATTATTCCAGAAGTAAGATCCCGTGGGCAGTTCCCTAACTCCACGCGGGCGAAGCCGCGGGCATAAGCTAGTCTGTATATAAAAAATGGTAAACTGACTGACTGACTGGGTGATATATCAACACACAGCCCAAACCGCTGGTCCTAGAGACATGAAACTTGGAGGGTGTTTTCTTTGTGAAGAGTAAGTATCCACTAAGAAAGGATTTTTGGGAATTCCACCCCTAAAGGAGTAAAATAGCGGATGGAAGTTTATTTATTTGTTTATTTAAATGGCACTTCAACGACTTACTCACTAAAACATAAATCACAAACTATTTTAATAATTGTGAATTTGTCACTTATAGAAGTGCACAGCACTCGCAGAATAATAAAAGTTCAAGTAAAATTGGCATTACAGAATTTAAGGCACACAATAAAATAATAATTAAACGTTTAAAATAGTTTAAAATTAAACAGTTAAGAATAAAAATGGGCTATGTACATTAAGCCTGTGGGAAATATACACTTAACTAAAAATTTTGTATAAATTAAAAGAATGAAAAAGAAGAGAATGGAAGTGGATGCAATGAATTACCCGGTGTCTGATATTGCACAGACGTCCCGAGACTCCGAGCTGATTAAAAGCCTCATACGGTATTGACGGAAGGTGTTAGAGTAGATATCGATACTACTGGTTCGTGCAGCCATTTTATTATAATCTATATATATAAAATAGTAAACTGAATGACTGACTGACTGACTGACTGGGTGATATATCAACACACAGCCCAAACCGCTGGTCCTAGAGACATGAAACTTGGAGGATTTTCTATATATATAAAATAGTAAACTGAATGACTGACTGACTGACTGACTGGGTGATATATCAACACACAGACAAACCGCTGGTCCTACACACATGAAACTTGGAGGATTTGTTTTTTGTGAAGAGAAGGTTTCCACTAAGAAAGGATTTTTGGGAATTCCACCCCTAAAGGGGTAAAATAGGGGATGGAAGTTTGTATGAAAGTCTGTCAGTTTTGAAGTTAGGATCTTCAAATTTTGTGTATAGGATGACGATTAAAAATTAATTTATACGTGTCTCGGCGTTTTTGATAATTCTACCCCCGAAGGGTTAAAAAGGGAGGTGAAGGTACTATGTTTGTTCGGGTGGAATGCAACTCAATTTTGCACCCACCTTTGGCTCTGGTGACAACACATTTTTATGACAGACATTCCTTAATCCTGCATCCAGGATCGTCTCCTCAAGAGAGAACTCTTCAACGGTTAGTGGCACGGTCACGAAACTTTGTTTACGCGTTCAAGTTTGATAGATAAAGATGATTTTTAACCGACTTCCAAAAGGAGGAGGTTTTTTTTTTTTTGTGTGTTTGTTCACCGATTTCGTCGCCAATTGTGAACCGATTTGATGATTCTTTTTTTGTTTGGACAAATATTATTCCGCGGTGGTCCCGTTAATTTGGTGAACATCTAATGCTGATCTTCTGAGATATCAATGGAACTCTTCAATAATAGACAGCAAATCTGTCGTGATTGCTGCAATCGCTTGGATGTTTATTGTTTACACAACACCATAACATAACATCACGCCTGTATGCTTTGAGGGGGTACGCAGATGTGTACCAGTGCACTCACATTTTGATAATTAGGTATGCTAAGATCCATTTTATTGGGGACTAGCTGTGCCCGCGGCTTCGCTCACGTGAGCGCGTATTCTTTTGGCATTATTAGGGAACATTACATAGTAAACGTACGTACGTAGTATATTCCTAATATTCTCTACAAAATAATCCATTTTAATATTGTAAATGCGAAAGTAACTGTTTGTTTGTTACGTTTTCATGACTAAACAGCTGATTGGATCGTAATGAAAGGTAAGGAGGTAGATTATGAATGATGGTTATCGTTTTTTCTCACACATACACATCAAAATTTCCACGCGAACGAAGTCGCGGGCAACAGCTAGTTTCTCATAAGACGGTTCATGGACGCGGTGCTACCAAGGTTAGTACGACTTGCAGTGGTGGCAAAAGTTATGGTGTCGCGACCAGATCTAGTAGTTTTCTGTCGAGGTACATCTATTCTTAGTTCCGCTAAAAGATCGGGAGCATTTACTAAGCCGTTGACTATTTTAGAAAGTTTATATGAAAGTCCGTTAGTTTTGAAGTTACAATGTTTTTTTGTGTTTAGCCTGAGGATTGAAAATTAATTTATACGTGTCTCAGCGTTTTTGAAAATTCTACTCCCGAAGGGTTTAAAAGGGGGTAAAGGTAAGTAACAATTTTTGTTCGGTACGTTCCCGTTGGATATTTTTCTTTATCCACGCGGGCGAAGCCGCGGCCAATAAAGAAACTTAAAATGATAATAAGGCACTTGTACAAAACGGAAATACATATAATAATTATTTCATGGTTATTTCAAAAAAAGTTGTTAAAATCTGAAAGTCAATTTTATTATTCTACTAGATTATGTTGGTTAGGTTGGCAGGTACTCGTATCTTAATAGAAGATAGAATAGCAATCTCAGATGTAATTATTTCTAAGCAGCACTTCGCCAGGTTGCATCTTGCAGGAGGAAAGCATTTACCTACGTTCTCACAAGGAGAAGACTGGATCTTCCTTAATTGCTTTGCTTTGGGCGTAGAAGATCCTTAAACAGTAAGTGATTGCACAATCTGGTTAATTCTCGTTTCTCATATTTGTTTAATTATAAGATTTGTGCATGTTATAATATTTTTTCCTAAGTAGAGTTATTTTTAAAGCATAAAACGTTTATGTTTTCTCGGTTTTTAAACTGAAACTCATAAATATTAGTTACAAAAATGTTGATCCCCGGTACTTAAACAGTATTCTTTTTTCCAACCGCATGGTAAAGATCAAGCGATTACCACAGCGGTCGGCATTTCCTGAGGTTCCTGAGCTGAGATCGAGGTAAACGGCAAATAAAAAATTAAAACAACGGTGTATATTCCATTGTACCCGGCTCAGTTTAGGATTAAACGTGCCGAGGTTATAAAAACCTCTGAGAAATTACTGTGAGAAATAAGAAGGACACAAACAAAATCATTCTTTACGACATCTTGATGTATTTATTGAATGCCAGAAAATGCTCTAAGATATTTTTAAATTAAGTTAACTGAAGATCAAATGAAACTGAATAAAAAATAACTCATAATTTTCATCCGCTTTCCTGAGAAACCCAAAAAATATGAAAAACATAATGTTTCCCTTACAAAATCCCCACAATCTCGCCATCTTATCCTTAATTATTATATCTTAAACATCCCATCGCCTTTAACACAACAAACGGCGGTAATTAGCAAAAAGCCGGAGCCCCAGTTAATTGGGCGACATGTAGCGAGCCCCGCAAAGGCCGCCACTGGAGGCCTGCGCGCCCGGGGCGACGCCTGTGCGGCTGTGCCCCACCGTGCTACGGCTTTTAATAACAACATTTTGGCAACTTAATTTGGCGTTAAATTAAACATGTCATTGTGTGTAGGTTTAGTGTTATCTCTAAATTAATCAAGCTCTAAACCTATGTCTGTGTCGATGTTCCTGTATAGCTATTAATCTCGATATTTTGGAAACACAACCTACATCATGTTTACTTGTTATCGTAAAAACTTTCCACTTCTTTTCACGAATCAATTCGTACTCTGTCGAGTCTGATAACTAATTCACAAACTGGGACGTCGTGAACATAAACGAGTACTTGGAAAAGAGTCTTTGAATTAAACTCAGTAACAGCAATCACGAAAATTCATAATTCAAAGAAAACTGCTAACTTAGTTATAGTGTTGCAAACGTTATGCGTATCAATTGCGAAGTCGGCAGTAACTGACGATTTCCTTAACATCGTTAGGGGAGTCGGAGGGCGAGTTCTGGAGGAGGGTATCTCCACTCATAAATCTGAGGGTATCAGTGTCAACTTTTAAAAGTGTTAGGGTTTATCTTTGAGTGTTTAGGATCCTTGTAATCGATATTTATTTGAGTATCGAGGGTCGGAGAAACAGATTATGTTTGGAATTTTTAAACATTGTTATTTTCTTTTATTTAAAGTTTGTCTGGAATGTGACTTTGAGTTACGATAAACTAGCTCAAACAAATGATTGATAAAGTATGGTTTTTTCTTTTAAAATTGATTTCATCAACTGTCAAAAATAATATTTAGCTTTATATTTTATTTACCACACTAGTTATTTTCACACCCTTTGAATAACTTTAGTAGACCTAAATACCCTAAAAACTCTATTAAGTTACAAAGATAATTCATCTTCATCATAAGGCCGCAAAGCTCACACGGTTCACAATAAAGTCCCAAACTCTTTGAAGTGAACAAAATGATAGAATACAAAATAGACGCTCCAAATTCTTCGTGCGATAAAATTTACTTGTCTGAAAATTTCACAACCTCGATTCAATTTCTGTACACAAAATGAATTTCGCGAAGTAAGTACAAATTCTTTCTCTGATGAAGTGCTCGCACGCTATGGCTGAGCAATTTAACAATAACTCCGTTTGACACTAAATAAATTTGAATGAAACTTGGCCAAAACAGTTGGGCGTAACTTTGTTACGACAAAATATATTTGGACAAACTTCTGCAACAAGGTCAAAAACTATTTATAATCGAATTAAGAGGCAGTTTTAGGTAATGTTCTGACTGAAGACAAAGTTCAAAACATTTCCTTTGAATAGTCACGCCATTGATCTCGAGGATTTGGCAGAGTTCCAAGCACTTACACGTATAATGAAGATCTTACACGCTTCTTTTTTTGCATCCCCGAAATGAAATGGCATTAAATTGAAAATATTGGATATGGGGTTCAGGGGTTCCATATCAATAGGATTGCTGAGATCTCCCGTCGTGTATTAACTTAATGTATCTCGTGATTTAGAGCGCGCGTGGTGATTGTTTTGGAGCTGTCGAGTGGGGACAAGGAGACGAGTAGTTACTGAGCTTAATGTTATTGCAGTCTGATAGAAAGATATTTATTATGATGAAGATGAGAAGTTAGCAGGCGATGTCTTTGGTGCTTCAATTATGTTTAGAGATTACTACTTGTTGTCACATAGTGTGTGTTGATTGCACTATTTCTGAGTCATTTTAAAAAGTCAGATTATTATTCTCTAAAGCAGTGTAATCATTAATGTATCCCGAGGTATTTTGACTTTGTACTACTACTTTTAGCATAAGCAAATTATTGTTGGATCATTACTATGCATTAAAAATATAAGACCATCTCCATCTACTTAATATAGTTTGACCTTGAAATTTCGCAAAACCACATTTTATTTTTTAGTGCAGAATGAGTTGTATAGAGGAATATACGAGTATTTTCGCAATGACCGAACCAGTGACCTTCACACCTAAGTGAGGGGCACCTCTAGAAATAGTTCAAAGATTTAGTTTCTTATGTATAAGGCGACTATCGTGATTGGTGGCAGATGTGAGCTATGACCACTCCAGCGGCTCTCGCGCCAACGAGCTCGGTTATAGTGTCATTACTGCGGAGTGCCGAGCCCGCTGACTTTACGACCAGGGACGACAGGGGACGGTGATCAACTGCAATTCACGACGATCCAGGGGGAAACGAGTTTTGAGAATCAGACCCTTCCGAAGATTGAGTACAGTTACTCAAGGAAGATTGTTCCGAGAAATAGGAAAGTTGGAGACTGGATGGTTAAATTAATAATTTAATAACAATGGTTTCTATAAGAACTTGATAGCTTACTTACGATATTCTATAGAAATATCCGTTTCTGGTTGCAGAGCGTGAGAACGATCTTTAAAATAATGATGACTTGTGAGTGACAGAGAAGTAATCCATCATCGACATCAAAGCATTTTATGAACCATCCACACAAACCTTCTCAATAATTCTGTCCCTAAACCCAGTCTATACTCATATAGCATTAACCCAAATCCCTTCACTAGATTCCAGTGTCCCCCGCACGTACATTGGGTCTAGCTTATGTATCTTAACGAGAAAATAAGACCGTCTTTATAGGTTGGCGGGCTATTGAGGCAGACGGGCCGACGGCGACAGGCTACCTTCGGGCTATCTGTCGGGCTCGTGTTTCATCTCTGAATGTTTTATTCATCGGACGTTTTGTTGACACTGAACGTTAAGGAGTTTGTGGTGACAAGATATTTTTATGTGGTGTTAGGTTCTTTAGTGGAATGATTTTTCTTGTCATGTCATGTTTCGTAATCTCATGTATGAGTAGTTGTCTCCTTAACTCGTGATTATGGCCAATATCAGCTTTCCCTAGCAAATAAACGGTGGAATAATGTTAATCTCTTTTTTACCCGACTGTGGCGAAGCCCAAAAGGAGAGTTATGTTTTTGACCCGTATGTATGTATATATGTACTAGCTTTTGCTCGGGGCTTCGCTCCCGTTATGTACGGACATTAACCCACGGGACATAGCCTATAGCACTCGGGGATAATGTAGCTTCCTGTTGGTGAAAGAATTTTCGGAATCGGATCAGTAGTTCCAAAGATTAAGCCCTACATACAAACACATTTTACCTCTTTATAATATTAGTATAGAAGTATAGATGTATGTATGTCCGTTTCTATGTTCCCTCGTAACTCCTAAACGCATGAACGGATTTGGATAAATTATACATCGTTAGATTCGTCTTGGTAGCGTGAGTTTCACTGGCTATATCGAAATAAAAAAAAACAAAGATTTATGGCGGATTTTGGGTGCCATATCGAAGAGTTCAAAATTTTTGTTCATTCCTTTACCATCGAGTGGGGTATCAAAATGAAGGGCTTTAAAGGGTGATTACAAACATATATATACAACTTATATGTTTAAAAGTAATTCGAAGTGATAAATCGTATAAAAATCGTATACAGGGCATCCAACGGCTATGACACAAGGAAGGACCTTAAATATTGTATAAAGGAAGTTTTACTGAAACAAGACTTCATTTTGATTTAAAAAATAATTGAAACTGCGTTCAAAGATTTAAAATAATCACCTGCCTAAACCGGGAATCGAACCCGCCAATAATGTGAACTTCCACTTTCATAATTTTATATTCAAATGCCCCCCCCCCCCCCGCCTGCTTTCAACTTTTGTTTAAATTAAAATGAGCTTGTTTTCTGCTTTTCAGTTTTTTCAGTCGGGTTTTTTAGTTTTTATACAAACCAAATTATCAGCCTTCTTTGTCCCAAGTATGACCATCGGTTTAGGCACCAACGCCGGATAAATAAAAGAAAACACAAGTTTCCTTTCGTATTTAAGGTGCTTCATTCTCGGTATAGTTAACATTGGTAGGGCTTGGATGCTTGCAGGTAACTTATCTATGTCTTCGATACAAGTACTTTGTATAATAATGTTCGAATTTTACAACAGATTCTTACGTATTTTTGGAGATCACAGTCATGATCATGAGGCATGATTATCATTAAGCATGCCCATAATGTGCGAGGTGCTATGATGTGGTCTGCTATAGCAACAGATAATTAGCTTATCTAACGATCTGAAGTCTCCAACAACATCTTCAAAGCTTGCGCCGACTGATCCTAACAATGCGATTATCATCTCCGCTTCGGAGACAAAGCCGGTACGATCTAATTATGTGAGTAAACGAGACAATTAGCGCCGACGCTCCAATTCGGCGATAATTAGCTTCTTAAAGCGTTCAGTGGTGAGGCAACATGTAGAGTGTGTAGGTATGTTAAATGTTGTGTAGTCGAAAGTTCTAGAATATGATGATGCGAAGACGTTGTTTGATATAAATATTCCAGTAATTTTTCCACTTCTCTCTTACATACAACTGCCTCGTTGGTCTTGCGATCGCAAAATGCTACTGCTCAGTATGCTTTTTACTGATTTTGGATTCGATTACCAGGTGAGGTATTTTACCAGGAATTTCTCGGTAGCAGCCTAAAGTGATATAGTGCCCGGCTGATGGAAATAGACTCGGCCCTATACTTGAAACTTGAACATAGTTAGCAGAATGTGCGACGGCGGCGAAAGTAAATATAAGAAAAGATTGTTTTTATGACACGAAATCAAAATTTAAAAAAAAAAATGTTGTTTTGGTAGTATTTCAAGATCTTATCAAAAATAAAATGAAATCGCTCAAGTTTTGGAGCAGGTTGGGTCGTTAGACAGACGCTACAAATTGTTAACTTATTTACCTTTATTAAATATCGAATTCATTAAACGCCTAGCTTAGCTAGAATAGCTAGAACTGGCTAAAAGTAGGTCTGAATCGCCGCTGAACTTGCTAACACAAACAGACAGCGGTGACTTCTGTGCGGTCCCATTGCGTGCTTACTGAGCATTGTCATCATGTTGACAGGAGAGGCGGGAATATAGACTAAACGTACGCAGCAACTGGTTCATCACAGGATGGTTACTAGAAGAAACTACAGGAAAACTGATGGCCAAGTTAATGATAATATCAATATTTTTGTCAATCATCGCAAATAATATTGGACTAACACTGAGTACATTTTTAAAGCTTTACCATTCAAAACTAAAATCAAGTTAGCTATCCATATACATATTATATCTAGGATGGGCGTAGCCTGGTACCCTTTTTTCATACTTCTCTATCAGTCGCCATGTGAGTGTTTATCCCTTCGATAGAAAGGGACGTCTCTTTCACAGTTCACAACGTGAAAACTAATAAGTATTTAATGATAATACAAGAGACATGAACCATTGCACCAAAACTCGCTATCCCCAGCACCGTGACCGCACCTTGCTACTTCCTTTAGTTGCTGGAGGGTTAATTAACTATTGCATCGTGTGACCTGTGTGTAAAATAAGTGAATAAGTCATGACACGACACAAAAACGGCAGAAGGACAGAGTTGTCAGGTCACTCGTTAGAGAATGTGTGACCGTGCAGTACCTACAGTAATCCACAATTTGCATTCATATTGTGGTATCTTTTTTTGGGACCTTTCCAAAAAGGAATGAAAGCAATACGTACAGTCTAAATCACCTCAGTGGCTTTCAGCTGCGCTAGGTTAGTACGTAGTTTCAATGGTGCGGTCTGCTGAATAAATCAGCTATACGTCGATCAAACCAAAATTATGGTGTACAACCACAAACATCAATTCAGGACTCTTAAAAAAAGTGAGAAGAAAAAATCTAGACGCCAATATTTCTCTGTTTCATGTTCACGTATGTTTCTTGCGTGTGTGGTTGGGCTGAGCTTCTAAATCTCCCTTTTTTGCGTCCTAAAACTCGACTGTTTTATTACCTAACTCTTTGTTTCCATTGTACACTAACCTTGTTTTTGTTCGCAATGTCTAATATAAACTTCGTTAGCTCCGTTTCAACGTTTAGTATTAGCTCAAAACTTTTCTTTTTTCTCCGAATAGTTTAGACGACGTTCGCTGGGAACTAAAATAAAATGATCTTATAGAACACTAGCTTTCCGCGGCTCCGCCTTCGTTAAGTTCGGAAATTATATCATAGGAATGTACTATCGAGATTAAAACTCTTTTTAGTTTTTAGTCTAAACCTAAGTCAGGTTAGGACAGTTCAAGGAGCATTTCCTGCGTCTGGCCCCAAAGCTGAACCGGGCAGCAGCCGCCCTCAGGCGACTCCTGGCCAATCTCAGCGGGCCAAACGCCTCCTGCCGGAGGCTGTACGCCTGTGTCGTGCGGTCCATGGCCCTCTACGGGGCCCCCGTGTGGGCCCTGAGCATTCGGACGCGACCACTGAAGCTGGTCGCATGCCAGAGGGTCATGGCTATCCGGATGATCCGCACGATCGCCGGCGAATCGGCCAACCTCCTTTCCGGATTGCTGCCCTGGAATCTGGAGGCGAATGCCCTCCAGCGCGTCTATGAGTGGCGCGTGGAGACGCAGCGCTGGGGCGAATCCCTGCTGCCTCGACAAGTCAAGGCGCGGCGGGAAGAGCTCCGGCGCGATCTCAGGGCAGTATGAAGGGAACGACTGTCGCAACCGAGGTCCGGGCACGCCGCAACCGCGGCGGTAAGACCCTCTTTGAGGAGTGGCTGAATAGGCGTCACGGCGTCCTTACCTACCGCATGACGCAGGTCCTCACCGGACACGGAAGTTTCGGGAGGTATCTGTGTCAGATGGGGAAGGAGGAAACGCCTGGGTGTCACCACTGCGAGGACCGCCCGGAGGACACGGTGGAGCACACGATGCGGGACTGCCCCGCTTGGGCAGAGCACCGCCGTGTCCCCACGGCGGCGATAGGCGGAGACCTCTCGCTCCTGGCATTGGTTGAGGCCATGCTGCGGGGCGAGACGGAGTGGGAAGCGATCGCCTCCTTCTGCGAAGCAGTCATGCTCGCGAAGCAGGAGGCGGGCCGCGTGAGGGAGAGAACAGCGTCCTCCCTCCACCCCAGCCGCAGTGGTAGAGGCCTACGGCGCTGGACGTCGGCAGACGATCTCCGGCCACCGTAGGCGCGGGCATGCGGGCGGCGAGTAATGGGCGACTCGCTGTCCGACCATGGACCATGCCCGGGTCGACGACGCGTTTTGTTCCACGCGCGCCTCAAAGAGTGTCAGCATAATGACAAGGCCCCCCTCTAGAGGGCCAAAGCCTGTCGGGGTCGCGGGACTTATAGAATTACCGTGACCCTGGAACATAAAGGGCTATTGAAGGACACCGTGGATTTTAGTCAATACAAGTCTGACAGTCCCTCCCGCTCTGCCCTGGGTGGGAGGACTCATTTGATGATTTTACCACGATAAAAAAAAAGTCAGGTTAGGACTAAAAAGACTTTGGTCTACCTGTGCAGCAAATACCATTGAAATCTGTTCGGCCATCAAGGCGTGAAAGAGTCACAAACAAACAGACAGACAATATTCGAAATTTTACATTTATTTAAATGTTCAACTATGGATTTCTATGCCTGTTTTATTTGATTACAAGTGCTCTCTTTAAGCGCTGAGGAATATTTTATGTCAGAGGAACCCTCTGTTTAAGACACGTCTTATAGTGAGTTGAGTTAGTGATGCCTTTACAGAGCTTCTTTGAGTAATAAGTAATCGTGAATGTGGTGAACTGACTGGCTAAGTAACTCTACAAAAATATTATTGCTGGGAATCGACTCTTTTTGGGGTGAAAAATCACGTTTTACGGTAAGACTCAATGTAACGCACTCAAAACATAGTGTATATATATAGTGCAGGGGTCATGGAGGTAAAGTTAAAATTTTAAAAACTTGTACCTAAAACAAAACTTGAGTTATTTCGTTTTGTCTTTAATTTGTGCTTGTATTTTTTTTCTTCTTTTTTCTGTTTTGTTTTTGTTCTTCTTGTGAAAAAGTTGTAACTTTGATCCCAATATCTCTGTAACTAGAAGATATTATCCAGAAAATAAAAATGATCGCAATGACGGGGAAAACGGTCTTTCAGCTTCAGATATTTTAATACCCATGATTTAAAAACGAAAACTAGACAAAAAGCCGTAGCGAATAATTGATCGTCAATAAAATCTGTAAGACGAGTGAGGCACGCCGAGCATCTGCCCAACGTCTGCCAGAAGGACGAGGGGTTGTATGGGGGTGAAAGGGGGGTGTCCGCAAAAAACCCGCTCCTCCCTTTGTTTAGCTGTAAGCTCGTTATTTTACCCTTGCCTTGTGTTTCGGCTTTATAGCGTGGTGCAAAGAATAAATGATTAGCGGAAGATAGTGAATGAAAAATGGTGAAGAGCTGCAAAAATAATTCATATCAACTTATGCAAAGAAAGTAATCATAATTTTAAGGGCCATGTTAATGAAAATTATTTTAAAAAATGGTCTTGATTTGCTGTCCAAGAAACCTAAGTTCATTAAAATTTTACGTACCTATGTAATAAAATTCTTTAAACGATAACCAAATCTAATATTTCAAAACATAACATAATATCAGAAATATTTGTAGCATTAATAAACATGGCTTCAAACGGCACCCGCGTCCCGCTGCCGCTTGTGCCACAGACTGGGTCCGTGAGACCCAACGCGCCCTATTTGCGCGCCGATGAGTTTCTTTCTTTTATTTTGTTTCCTCTAAGCAAATGATATTATATCGGGAGTTAATTTTATTGCCAGATGCCGAGCGGATTCACCCCAAATCACTTTTATCCAGTTCAAAATTTATTATATTTTTTCCCTTTTTATTTGAACTTTTTAATTTTATGGGCGGCTTTTACGGTAACCGTTTGACAAAAAAACTCTTTTGATTTAATGTCAAGGTATAAAATGGTAATCTTATTTTGAGTTTAAACAGCTTTTTTAAGCACAGAACTGCAAACATCTAAAATACTTTTAAAGTAAACATAACAGAAGCTATAGATAAAATATTTACTTTTCAAATTAGATGAATGAACTTGGCATCTATAGAGAAAATTCAGTAATTCAGCGTGAAAGCTTAGCTATCAGTGCAGCGCGGGTTCCTTTTGACGTCGCCAGCATTTCATCGTTTTGCAGCGGTCGTTTTATCGAACAAGGTGCCGTAATCGGCACCAGCTTAACGATCGGCCAGTCTCAAATACCCCTCAAAGCATTTTCTGCACAACATAATTACTTAAACACACCTTTATTTGACAAAATATTTGAAGACACAAACAAAACGTACGTAGATTTTTCTTTTATTTGTGAAAACGCCTTCACGTTTGTTTAATATTTAAAGGCTGAAATCGTCTGTCTATTCTGTATAATATTGTTTTTAAAGAATAAATCTGATCGACTCTTATTTGGCATTTTATGTTTCTTGAATAAAGTGTTTTGTTTGCAAAAACTCTGTAATAAATAAAGATAGATTTCTGCAAACGACAAGATGACTTTCGGCGACATATACTCTCAAATAAAATTAGAATAGTGTACAGACAATTTAACTCGAGAGGTGAACACACACTATCGTCAGTATGGAGATAACAATTGCGGTTTGGCCGGCCACACTAAACTAAAGAGTTCGTAATGCTTACGCAAGACATTGTTGGTGACTCATTAAAATTGTCGTCTTACATCACCGAGGACGAATGCGGGATAGTGCCGAGGCGCGGGGGCGGGGGTCTACTATTAACTCAGTCTTCAAGATTACGGTAATGGCAGGGGTACGGGACACCCCGCCGCCGTTCGCACGGTTAACACCGGTTTGGTCACAGATTTGAATACAAATACCGTCATAGGACGAACGATATGGAGCCGTATCTTTGCAATTATGTAGATCTAGTCGCTTTGCGGATGACGAGACGCGCCGAGAAATGAGAGAAATAAGTTTTGAAAAATGGTGGCGTTCGAGAAAACGTCTCACTCGCGAGGCGATGGTAAAATTAAGTAACTTTCCTAGCTCTTTTATCTATACATTTTAAATAGTAAGAGTTACTTTGAAAGCGTTTCGCTGTTTTGTGAATTTTTAACTTCAACATATAACTTGAGATCACTACTGCAGATTTTGTTTCAACGAGCTGTTCCTCGCTCGGATTGCTTAATGAGCGCCTACTTCAAACTTACCTAACTAGACAAACATTAATTATTCAGGATATCTGCGTCAGTCGCTTCTAATCTAGTTTCTCACAATGCACGAATTTTAGCAAATCTCAATGTGAATTATTAACAAGCCATAACAAATGAATTATTAAAATGTTAATTTCTCTGTCGCTGTAGCTAATATAAAATACACCGAAGTAATTACACAAACGTAACGGGGAAGAGTTATTTGATATTTTGATATTCAACCAAAGTTGGTGAAACAAGGGCCTTGTTAGAAGCGGGTGCGCGGGCGCGCGGGCAAGGGACGGATATTCGGAAATCCTTTCGCCAATCTAAATAAATTTAAAACTCGGACAATCGGATTACGAAGCGTCCTCCGTCTCATCGGTGCCGTTCGTCGATTATACGGAATTCACGACACGTTTATTCAATTAGAGTTTGAAGTATTTAGCGGTCGGAGTGCGGGGCGCGGTAATGGCGGCTGGCGGTCGCCGTTAAAAATTCAAATCGCGGCCACCTGTGCGCCCGGTGGCGCCCGACGCTCGAATTACTTTTATTTCTCCCGACGCTCCTGCTTTCTACTCCTCTCCTAGTACTTCTTGAATTTTAATGTACGCAAAGTTTCTGTGTAATCGTTTAGCTCTGAATTGTAGCGAGCTACTTAGCCTTATTAATGTAAGTGTTTTCGTTATGCTTATCCGTATCGCCGAAACGAATAAAAAACATGAGCTAAGTTAAACGGTAGATAAGTAGAACTCATTTGCTACGGTTTACAGATCATTAGGTACCTACCTTCTTCTATTACTCTCTCTATCAGCTGACTCGAATAAATGGCTTCGTGGAATTTTTAAATGAATGTATGACACAGGAAAACATGACGAATAATTTTCACCCAGTGCAAGAAAACCGAAATGTTGAAAGAGCAATTTTTCTAGAGATTCACGGATTTTATAGAAAGAAATTTATGCATTATTTCATAGCTCAGGAGGGTTTGAGATATTGTGATAATTATCATGTTACCACATTATTCCGATTCAACAATTCAACATGATATAGTAGTTTGAATTTTATAATCCGGCAAACATGTTTCACATTATTTGGAACCAATAACATTATTGAATCACAAAATTCATAAAACGTGTTACATCTGCGTCGCTTTTCAAAACGGCGCGGCGGCCGCTTAAAAATCATAGCATACGATCCCCAAAAATCGAACATCCAAAAATACCTTAACCCTTGAGCGGCGATGTGAATGCGCGTCAATATGACACAATGACGTGACGGCGTGACGGCGTACGGGTGACGCGGGTCGCGTGTCACGGTGACAGTTGACGCGAATTTATCATCCGACTCTTGTTATCGACAGAGCTGAGTGCTTGCCTTGATGTGTCGTTGTGTAGTTTTTGTTGGCTATCTTGTGTTTGTATGTTGTTAGTGTGTGTTCGTTTATAATCAGCCGGCGGGGGAGGCTTAGTGGGTTGTTATGGTGGTTTCTAAACATGCGAGTTCCCATTGTTTCTGTCAATTCAAAAAGGCGGTGATTTAAATGGTCAGCTAAATCTGCAGGTTTTTGCCAGCTTTTAAATGTATTTAGTGACCAGAAAGAATCCATACCTCCATACTTCCGAACTAACATTATAAATGCGAAAGTAAGTTTGTTTGTTAACTTTTCACGCCTAAAGCACTGAACCGGTCATCCTGAAATTTTGCTTATACGTTGTCAGGTGTACATAAATTGACATAGGGAACCTTTTATACCGAAACAAAGTACTGTTACTGAGGATAACAACAATAACGTTATTATGATAATAGATGGCGCCACGTGTCCTTCGAATCCTGATTGAATTATATCATTACAAGCGGAGTGCAACCCGAATTGATTGTTAAATTCTAAATTAACGCGAGCTAAGTTGCGGGGAAAAGCTAGTAAAAATTTTTTATGTATAATAAAATAATTTAATCAGTAAATATTTAAATATACTAAGAAATATGAAATACCCAGGTTATTCTGACGGCTTAATGTGGGTAGGAACATAAAATTAAACACGTTTAACAAATGTAAATAATTCTTTTGCCACAAAGTATTTCGGGAACTTATAAAATATTGATAGCGTTATGTTTGTTCAAATCTTCATTCGGATTGATTCACAAAATCACTAGTAAAGAGCTTGATATAATGTACTGTTTTTTGATTTTGTATTGATATTCGTTATGAATAAAATACTTTGTAATGTTTTAATAACAGTGTAGGTAAGTGCATAGATTGACAGAGTATCGGTAACAAGGAATACTTAAGGTATTACCTATTACTTCCTCTTTTGTGTACCAGCAGTAAGAACATTTTGTTGATCACGCAAATTTTTACTTTGTAGTATAAATAATCTAAACTTAATACTGGTAAGCGCATTTTATTTCTTATTTCTATTATCTATCTGTCCTTAGGCATACCTATAGTCAGTTTCACGGCCCCCAGCTGTCAAGACCTCACACTTGTCATGTATGAAACAGAAATACCTCAATAAAGTTCTTCTGCAAAGAAAAGGCCCACAAATAATAGCATCTCATATCAGTGACAGACGGACAGACGTTTACTCAAACGGCGTCTAAACTACCTCGAAAACGTCCCTTGATGGAAATAACTTCAAACATAGAATAGCGGGGGAGTGTTAGCCGCGGGCTAAGCGTCTTGTCTTCATCATGGCGGTCTAAGTGACCATTAAAATTCATTTTTAGAGCCGGAGGTGTGGCGGGCGCAGGGTTAGATCGTATGTTTATTGCGTATGCAAGTTGTGTTTTGTCTTTTTGTAGTTTGCTAGTACTATGTGGAAGAGACTTGATTGTGTTTGCTAATGCCTAGGTGCTGCAACGGTATACAAAGAATTGGAATTAGAAGTCACGTTCAGGTTATGAAATGCCAGGATTATGTCTATGGCGAGAGAACCATATTATTATTTTTGACCTTAAAGTTTTACAACAAAGGATTTTTTTTTTATGAAATAAATCGTCACCAAGGAAGTTTTTTTATTTAAACTTACTACAACGTGAATCCTTATCATGTGGAAGTAATAAGTTTGGTCAAAATTTTAATTTTATCATTGAAATTAATTAACACAAAAGGGGAAGCAATAAATAACATTTTATTCGGCCATAGCCTACTATATTAAACACAAACAATGTAAAAACTCACCCGTATCATTTTCACACGTCATTATGACCCATTGTTATAATTTGCTATTACTGACTTATTACATTAATTAATTACCTTATCAACCGATAATAACAAATTAAATATGGTTATATTGTTTAAACCCCTTTATTTTGTTAGTGTGCTTAATATGAACGTGGGGAAGCAAAAGGAGTATGTAATAATTAAGGATCGCAGCAAGTTATTTTCCATGGTCTCTGCCCGCTTGGGGAAAAGAAGAAAAGAAAAGAAAAATGTCAATACTCAGATCCATGCACCACCATCTGCCTAGCGTTTTCTCAACTATGTTGGGGTCGGCTTCCAGTCTAACCGGATTCAGCTGAATACCAGTATTTTACATGAAGCGACTGCCTATCTGACATCCACAACCCAGTTACTACTAGGTAATACGATATCCCTTGGTAAGACTGGTTGTCAGACTTTTTGGGCCACTGACTCCCTGTAACGACTGTCAAAAATCTACAAATGACAGCCAGGACCAACGGCTTAAGGTACTTTCCGAGACACGGAGGAAACTCGGTATTTAATGGGTGGTCACCCATCCCCAGACCAACCTAGGCAAGCACGGCTTAACCTAAAGATTAATCCGAATACGGATAAAAATTAGCCAAATATTGTACATAGCAACAGTAGTGGGAGGGTTACGTTTTCCAAAGTTAACCTCTTCAAAAAGGAGACATTTGCCATCGATTAATGTTTTGATCATATCGTATATATAACAAAACCTTTGTAATTAATTATATTCTTTGGAGACTCTTTTCAACCACATTACCATTACCAGTTACTCATACACCGTTACAGCCCTTCTATATCCGACGCGTTAATGTTTGTATCACTCAACTACCATAAATCATCGCTTTGAACTCTGATCATCACATAATGAGTTAATGGCGCGGATATCAGTTAAGGAGTAAACACATTTGTACGCACGCTCCCGTCTAGCGAGGGATCGCGATGCACCGAGGAATAGGCGAGAAGCAATGACATTAATAACATGAGACGCTTTCTCTAACAATGGATCTGTTATAATAATATATTGTGGTGCATTCACCACTTTTTTGAATTATCTGTGTAGTACCTACTGCCTACACTATAATTATTTTTTGTCAAATTGTGGGTGCAAAACATAGTAATAGCACATTACAATTAGACGGAGGTTCTTGATAAAACAACTAAAAGATACGGGTTTGCCAGTTTTTGACTGCTGCTATGTAACACTCCTCCACCAATAGCTGGTTGAAGTTGAAAAAAATGTCGGCGGCTGAACCTAATCGATAACAAAAATATATGTATGTATTTACTCTAAAAAACATCGGCCGCAATCTGAAGTTTTGTGTCTATATCTATGCTTACTAGAACTCTCGCCAGTAGCTCGCCAGCAGCCGCGGTTACTTATCGCTGGCTCGATCTGTGGCGGCGACGGAACACACTATGGCTTTCATCTGACTATCCTCAGAGGTCGCTTGTTTAGGATGCACTCATTTGTGGGAGGATGTTTTGAAAGGAAAGTGTGGGAGATTTAGTGTTCAGAATTTGTAAGACCCTCGGTTTTCGTGTAAGACAGTGAGATTTTAAGGATTTATATCGTTCTTTTTTTTTCACACAAAAAACAAATATACATACAAATTGCAACAATATAGTTCTGCATTGGCATCTGACTTTTTAAAATTTCCTTTAGGCTCCAAAATGTTTTCCATGCCGTTATTATTTTTCTATCTACTTCTGCATCTATAATTAGTTTTTGGGAAGAAATTTGTTTGCCTAGGTAGATATAGCTGGTAACGTACTCTACTGGTGTGTTATTCGGGCCTATGGAGTTTTGAGCGGCATTTGTCACGAGTTTTGTTTTGCTCAGATTAATTTCTAGTCGCTCTCTGCTTCTTGTTGTAACGCTTGCAACATTGGCTCCAGCTCTATGATATTTTCTGATAGAAGGACAATGTCTGATAAAAGGACAATCAAAAGCAAAGTCATGAACTCGTGTCTTTTGCCTTCATTAACCTACGCCTGTCAAACGTGGAAGTTCACACGAAGAATCTAAAATAAAATCACGTCCTGCCAGCGAAGCATGGAGAGAAGTGTCACAAAAATCAGGAAAAGTCAGAAAATTCATGACGATGGTATCAGTATTTTGGTAGTATCAGGCAAATAACAGGAGTGAAAGATGCTCTCACCTACACTCTAAAGTTAAAATGGAGATGGGCAGGACACGTAGCGAGAATGAGCGACGAGCGCGGCACAATTCGCATGACATCATGGCCAGGTCCAACAGGCACTCGGAAAAGAAGAAGAACTGTAATTAGATGGACTGACGACATCACACGAGTTGCAGGGAAAAACTGGCTGACAGAAGTAAAAAACCGAGACCGCTGGGGTTCTCTGGAGGAGACCTTCACCCTCACTACCTGAGGGGTTCATGCATGCATGTAATTTTAATTTCTTTCATTTTAATTAATGTAATTTTAATTTATTATTCTATTAATTCATTTATTTCATTTAATTATAATCCATACAATACATTAAATTAACATCAATTTGTGCAAGTGCTACATTATGGTATATGTTATATAAAATAAAATTATTTACAATTCAAATAATCTGTATACATATAATAAAATCGTAGACTTTCCGTGTCTGTACATTACAGATTTTTGGAAATAAATCACTGGAAGGTGCGAGAAATAAGTAATAGAAAGCAAAAACATATTTTTTTAATTTCTTGTCTGTTTGTCGGTTTGTCTGTTCGTTTGTGCGCGCATCACGTAAAAACCCCAAATCCCTCATTGTATTCAAAATCGATAAATCACAAAATAAGAAGCATTGTTATGGGTATTATTTAGCGTTTATTTAATCAAAATCAACCAACAAACGCAAAATACTATATTAATTTTTGAAATTTAGTTGGTAACCTCATACGCGATTTCTATGATAAAATAATTTACGTAAATAGGATTTAGTAGTCGGAATGACTGAAAATTCGTTTTGTTTTATTTTTCCTTTTGTTTTTACTCTTTGCACTAAAACTGTGGCACTGAAAGAGAGGTTCAAATATGAGAAATCTATCTAAATATGTAAAGGCGAAAGGTCACTCACTCACTCATCACGGAATATGGAAATCCGCTTGATGTATAAAAATGAAATTTAGCAGGGAGGTAGTTTATAGTTAGTAGACGTCCGCTAAGGACGGATTTTGTGACAGGGCCGGATTAAGGAGGTCTGAGGGCTCTCGCAAGTTTGTATGAAACTCCTTCATTTTTTGTGCTACAAACTTGAAATTTGGCAGGGTGGTATTTTATAGTTAATAGACGTTCGCTTAGAACGGATTTTGCGACAGTGCCGGATCAAGGAGGCCTAAGGGCTCTCGCAAGTTTGGATAAAAGTCCTTAACTTTGTGTGCTACAAACTTCATATTTGGCAGTGAGGTAGTTTATGGTTAGTAGACGTTCGCTAAGAACGGATTTTGCGACAGGGCCGAATTAAGGAGGTCTAAGGGCTGTCGCAAAAAGTCATTTAATGTTGTATACAGAACGGTATTAGAATAAAAAGCGCCCAACAAGGTTCACTTTGAAAAAAAGTTGTATTTCTCCAAAATACACCGATTTTTAAAGCCATTTCGTCGCCTCAACGCCATTTAATATTGTTTTGGACCTCTGCCTCCCAGAATTACAGCCCCCAAAAGGACGCCTTTTGTAGTCATCAGTACATTATCACCTTTTGATCTGGCAGTCAGTGCTCACACATAACATAACATCTCGCCTTAAAGCCCCGAAGGGTTGAGCAGACGTGTACCTAATCCTACACACACATTTCGCCAGTTATATTGAAGTCCCATGTTATAGGGGGTGAGCCTATTGCCATCAACCGGGCACAAATCCAAATTCCGTGGCTGCTACTGAGAATTTCCTGATGGGATAACCCAATTCCACTATTATTTGTTGTATTTTGATTAGGAGGGAGATGAGTGGGTCAAGCCAAGTCTCACTACATCCCACCAAGGGGGGAGGGGGGAGGGAAGACCGCCTCACGTAATTAATGGACGCCCCCTAACACAAGCATCTCCTTGCTTAAAAGGTGATCTCCAAATCATGTGTGTGACAACTTTATGTAATTGATATTAAAAAAAAAATTAACACTTTGCCCGACCCGGGAATCGATCCCCACGCTTCTTAATCGCACTTGCGACCACTAGACCTACGAGGCAGTCTCACACATGCACACCAAAATTTCCACGCGAACGAAACCGCGGGCAACAGCTAGTAATTAAATTAAAATTGTGTTAGCATAGGACAACTTTAAATCTTTGTACATATATTTTAAACTTTTAATGCAAGAATTAAAAGGCTTTTTATTTTATTTATTAATTGTATTATATCGTTCTTGGGCGTAGTCGTACCAGCATAACTGACGTACTAGATGAGAATTTGACCTTGACTAATAATGTAATACAAATCTGAATATTTATGTCGACAACATTCGGCACAGTCAGGGTGGCAGTATCGAGAAAATGTACATACACGTTCGGGAAAAACCCACAGCTTGAATTGTGCCGAGCTGGTCCAAAAACGGTCCAGCGGTATACGCCGAAGGAATATGCCGAATAAAGTTTGCCGATTGTGGCGACCCAAATGAGTGCCGAATTGAAGGTTCCGACTCGAACAATTAGCGTGTAGTTTCCCCTAATATTTCATGTTTTTTTTCACCTATTTGTATCCAGTATAAGAAGCATTTAAAACGTTGTCAGTTTATAAAACAAATCCAGCTCAAGCAATTCCAGCGTTTCCGCAGAAACAACATCGCAAAGGTTTGTTGACACATAAAATAAAAGTATAGGCAGACAGACATAGAATTGTTTGAAAGTGTGTGAAACTCACGGTTTTTCTCCTTTCTAGGTTAAACGCGCGTCAAAGGATACCAGACTACGAAAAGACCGAAAGTCCACCTGTTAGCAAATGTTTCACACAATAAACACACTAGTGTTTGACTACTCTAAAACATTTCATCTTCTTCTTTATGTCGCTGGAACGATATTTTCACAAAAACCTGCCATTTATGCCATTCTATCTTTAGAGTATGGTCAGGTACTTAAAATTAACTAAAACTGATGAACGACAAAATGGAATAGAGTCCTGAATCAACAGCTAAACGTAAACTGATTAGTTTTATGATCATGGTGTGTCGATTTCCAGGGTAATATGTAATGATTGCATCTCAATATTCTCGCAATCACGTACATAATGTACGAAGTTAACCTTTTGTAACTATGTTCTGTGTGGTCTCATTAACACAGCTCGAATTAGTGCAGCTTGCAACTAACGCGCTCTTCTAGCAATACGCCTGTAATTCCCGACGGGGAAGGCAGACTTTTAGGTACACGCAGTCTACAGTGATTCATCGAAATTTTTTATAATTTCAGGATTCAGGAAATATTTGGAGAAAGGCTTTGCAAATAACGCTACAAGAGCACTTTTCGTCAGCCAATGTATGTAGAATGTTGTCAGTTAATTTTGGATCATGGAACTAAATTAATCGCGACTACAAAAGCATTTCGCAAGCAATCTAAAGTAATATTGGTTTGAAAACTTCATCGCCACCCACATCAGAAAACCACGCCTAAACCAAGACATAAGTTAGCCACAATAACAGAGCCCTCTCTTACAGCTATGAGCCACTCATTACACAAACATGCAAGAAACTTCAGAGTCCATCCGCCAAATATCAAAGTGCTGCAAGTGCGTATTAATATTCAGCAGTGTTTATACCGACAGCCGGCCGGGGCGAGCGGGATGGCGGGGAAGCGGGACAAGCGCCCCGCTTGCATCCTACGCCATGCAAATGTCCGCCCGCGGCGCCACCGACTGATTGCCTCGCAGACCCACGGGACAGACGGATTACTGCAATTATACACTCATTTGTTGCTATTTACAGATGGATGGAGATGTTCTCATGTTTTAATTGATATCTACACTGCAAGGAAGATTGATATATCAAACAGTTGATTTCGAAGTCAACAAGGATGAGTTTTGAGTGTTGCGTGCAGATGAACGCTCCCCTTGTTCTTATAAATGTCATTGCAAGAATATTTTGAATTGGAATGAGTAATAACTGGCGTTGTTATTATTTTGTTTATTGTTTTTATAACAGGAATGCAATTTTGTACTCTAGATACGTATGTCGATGATCTCAAATTCAATAACAATCGAAAATCTGGGGTAACTTAGCAAGCAAAGTGTGTTAAATGGATAAGAAAATCTTATATATTGTTGGCTGATGATAGTTGCTGTAATAAATGAAATATTTAAAAACTGTTTTTACAAGAAATAACTCGTATTCACATATCTTGATTTTATACAAAAATTGTTCAGTAACACATCTTAAAATAAACTAAAATACCAACTCCGGAAAAACTTATTTCTATTGCGCGACTGCCAGAACTCCTAGTTTTTTCCTTAACGTAAAAACTGAGATCGTAACATCCTCTTTTTATATTCCAAGTCATGTATTCTCATTGTGAGTAATTGGGACACTGGCTGGCTTGGCCCAAGATTGGCCCGCCACTGCTCGCCGTCTGGCAATGTCTTGGCTTGCCAGTAAGCCCGCACTTGGCACGCTCGCTCTGCTACTGAATCTTAAGTAAAAATCGCTTCGGCGAACCTACACGCCACTTGATTGCGTTTAAATTTAGACGTACTTTAAGCAGTTTAGTGTTATCGCTCGGAATGGAGGGATTGAGATTGTCGTAGTTTATAGATTGCTGAATTAAAGATCCTGGAAACTATTCAAGTTATGAGTTTAAAATCTTGTTTTAGTGAATTTTTGTTAAGAGAAAAGGACTTCCATGGTGCACACAATAATAACACAAGTTGAAAGCAAAATAGGTTTACTATTTTGCTTTCAACAAAAGTGACTTTGTAATGTTTTCTCTGTACAAATTTGCTCCACATCTCTTTGTAGGAACACCTTTGAGTGTCTGCAATTACCACTCACGTCCCGCCCAAAGGGTGAATATCAATTTGGTTCGTATTAAGGTTTTAATAAACCGTGAGCCTTCCAAATTACACTCCACGAGAGCAGAATACACGGTGTAAATGTAAACGAGGGGCTGCCACGTGTTTGGGTCCCTATAAATAACGAGTACCCAAGGGTCCCGTCTTTGGGCCCGCGTACATCTAATTTTAGGTGCCCTACGACGCACCTGGGCCCCTGATTAATGGGTTCCGTCTATTTTGTTGAGATATTTAAATACCTGTCTGGTATTTGACGGCGTCTTTAGCACCCCTCCTGAAGACAAGTGGCAGGAATTTATTTGGAGTTTGTTTTAATAAAAGTTGAGGAGTTATGTGGAACCTTCCCCGCCACTTGCCTGATCGAGGGAGCGATTCTGGTGATTTATGGAATAATGCTTTTAGATATAGATAGATGGAGAAGTACATACAATGGTTTCGTGATTAATGGTAAGGTATATCTACATAAATCAAGTCGAGATACCGATGTTTCACAAAGCTTCATGTCTCCATCAAATCCCAAGTTCATTGTAGGGATAGGTTGATCAAAAATGCGGTGATTTAACAGCTTACAGAAACCAACGCTTAAGATAATAAGGTTCTCTGAACAAAATATCTCCCGTACATGATTGTTCTTATTTCCGAATAAAATCGATGAGTACAAACGAGTGCCCAATCTCGCGCTGTCACCGAGCGCTGCACGGTGCGGCTTACGTCCTGACACAGTGTTGCGTCCAATTTGCACCGCCTCTCCTCTCCCCCGGCCCGCGGGATCACACCCGCATGGATTATCACTATATTTACCGACATGGGGTATAAACTGTTTATTATCTTGCTCATAGGTACTCATTTTCGGTTTATATATTTATTATAGTCTAGATGAATTGTGTGTTGTGCAGGCAAAAGTTTTACTCAAGTTTCATTGCAAAAACTGTGATATAAATCGCAAGCCACACCGTGAGCTGAATGTATTGTATACTGAAGAAAGAAGCAAGTGAGAGGCTTGAGTTGAAATGAAAGATGCTACAAGTCAGTTGTAGCCGAGAAATCCTAGTGGTTTAGTCTGTCGAGTCGCTCTCATGGCTTAATTGAGGAAATAACTAGTTTCTAGTAATAAGGGGCCTCGCGCACTCCGCGGCTTCGACCACGACTTGTCACAAGAAGGCCGCTATCTTGAACAAAACTAGTCGGACGCCCGGTTGTGCGACAAAACTTTCTTCAAGGTCAAAGCTTCGGCGCCCAAAAGTCTCAGTCATGGCCACGTAGTGCGCTAGGTTAATAAGGGTCCAAAAATACCAATAATGTAGTCCTTCTTCATCACAATATCCGTTGACAGAGACCCAGACTAATCTGATTCCTTATTGTGAGCTCTGTGATGACTACCAAAGCCAACAGCCACAACCTGGTGTCACCGTGTACAGTAGAGCACTGATCATCATCATTGTATGCGTAGGTATATTATGAGCCTAATAACAAGAATTGTGAGCAAGACTGAATACGGTACACTCATCGGCTTTATTTTTCCCTTAAAAGTACTTATGTTCGTGTTCAGCATGAGTATGTAGACAGTGCACACCCTAAGGAAAGAAAACCAATTTCCAATGGAGATTGTCTCAAAAATCTCATGTGTGTTTTGTCCTATAGAACCCCATTCTTTCCACCCGGATTGCACCATTTCATTATCTGTCCTCCATCCATGGATTATTCACAATACTTTATGAACACCATGTGTTTAAATATTGTGAACTATAATTTGTTCCTCCCCTACCACATAAGAAAAGAATTGAATGTTTGCATTAAATTATGTTTTTATTTTAGCCTCATCTTCGTACGTTAATTTATTCAAACTTGAGCGTCGTTGCATTTAGAATGGAAATTTTCTTTGTGTGTGCTTTCTACTTTTTGTTATGAGCATTAATTTTATTTAGCAAGCATTTAATTCAAGATGGTCGCTTCAGAACAATTTAATTTTAAATTGCTAATTCTACTTTTTCAACAATGTTGCTCAGAATTTCAGAAGCCTTTTCTTATGCACTTTGATAGTTAATGCTTGAAATGATTTATTATGGTAGTAATGCCAAAGATAGTGGCCATACTATGTCGTCACCCAAAAAAGCGGAAGAAGACACTTACCCATCTATGTCACAACAATCGCACTCGAATTCCATATTTCAAACATAACAATAGGAGAATAAAAGCAGCACCAGCATGCAAGAGAAAAATAACCGAGCAATCTGTAACAATATCTTAAGCGTAATGTATACCGGGTATAATGTGAACGACAAAAAGACGGTAATGGCTGCGACAAGCGTCGCGCGTGATTTATGTCGTGTCGCGTTTTGTCGCGGGGTCGGTGGGGTCTGTGGGGTAGCACTCAGTGACGTCACGGGTGACGCGACACACATCAATCATGAGATGTTTGGGGATGTTATTGAGTGACTTGACCTACTGCACTTTTGGGGGTTATGAGGCTAAAATATTCATTGGTTTGATGCTCTGTCTGAGGAACTTTAATTGGTATTATAAATTACGGTCTTGTACCCTTACAAGACCGTTAGGCGTTGCGTGGGGTGTTACTATTGTACAAACGTCTAGCGTATATGTTTATCTGTCTATAGAATTTCTTTGTTTTAGCGCCTTTCAATAATTGTGCATCAATTCGGTTGAACAGTGAATAATAATTGCCATGACGTAATTGGCAGCACATTTTTTTTAATCTGTTTTATCAGTCATAGCACCTTAAAAATTGTATGTGATCAGCTCTCTGTAGATGACATCAAATACTCCCTACATTATACATTAGCAAGTATTTTGTGACTGTTTGTAATAAATTAACTAGCTGTAACCAATGTAGTCACTGGTTTAATTAATTACTGAAACTATGCACTTCAAAGAAATAAGAAAATAAGGTAAGTAAAGGCAAAAGCACCCATTTGTAGTTGGCACTAATTAAAAATATCGCCGAGCCAATAACTTACCTCCAGGTTCTATCGACCGCCTTCATTTACTACAAATTGATTAAAACATTCCCAGCCATCGCCTTTCAGTATCGTTCAAATAAATAAAACAACATTTTTCCACCGACGACCGTCGGAGATGACAAACTTGTGTCTTCAATCTACTTCGTACTTAACTCTACTTAATTAAAATTGTAATGAACGAGTCGACGAGCTATTAAAATCTTTTTAAAGATAGCGCGACAAACGCGCGGCGCCGCCACGCACACGCCACGCAGTCGCCCCGCTCCCGCCACGCGCCCGCGCCACTGCCGCACCTCGCTCGAATACTAATAACGGGTTATCTTTGTGCCTCGCTGATGAATCGCGTTGTTGAAATATTTGCACCAACTTGAACATAAAGTTTTATATTGATCAGCGTTGCAGCCGCTTAGAAAATGTATTAGCTAATGTTATGAACAAAGTTCGCGCCTCCAGGATCAAAAGATTATTGGATAGTTGGGAATCTGTTTTACTTATAGATGGGGAGATGGGGAGCATCTTCCTAGAAAATAATATCAGCGAACTGCAAAACTTGAACACCTGAAACTGTCGACCTGCAAGGATGGAATCCTTTCAGGTTGACAAGAGTACTAAGAGTATTATTTTATTTCAAGGAATGGACATAACCACAATGGCCTTATGCTTATAAACAACAGAGCCATATTATATGAATTAATTAGTTTCAAAACCAATCGTTACATATTACAGAGCACATTGGCCTGATGCCACAAATCAAACGAGAGATCAGTTTACTAACGTCGATTTATTGATAACATCAGAATCGGGATAATAATTAATTCTAACGTTGATGAACACATTCAATTACTATTCCATGGAGTAACATTAATTGAATTTTAGATAATATGATGTTAGGGTTACGTGTTAATCGGAGATTGAAAGAGTAATGTCAAAGCTCGTCAATGATAAAAAAAGACTATGAAGAGAAAAAATGTGGCAAAGATTATTTGAAACTGTTATAGAATTCTATCCATACTTAAAGCCAATGAGGAATTAATTTAATGCATTTAGTTAAAAAAATATAATTTATTTCATTTAAACTTCACAACCATCAAAATAAAGTCCGCTAAAACCAAACCTGAATTGTTATTTCAAGATCGCGGAGGTTCAACACAACATGCTAATTCGTGTAATTTTTGCCCAAAAGAATTACATACTCGACAATATAGAAATGCTGACACATCCGTTACCGGTTTACCTCCGTAACACGGGCGCAGTGACGCACTAAACCAGCATTACATCGGTAATAACCATGTTAACGCGAGCTGCAGTCAACGCGTTTTATTTAGCACCGGACGCACTGTTTAAACGGGTGACTATCCTAAATAATATTAAGCTTAGTTTTGTTTTGTCTGTTCTACTTCAAATCAACAGCTCATCTATTTTAGTTGAAACAAAAATTCGAAGACGTTAAATCCTTATACTTGTCCCGCGTGGTGTAAAATGACACGTTCCCTCACTTTTTCTCACACAGAAAAAAAAACCTGAACCCTAAAGCAGAAGGAACGCTATAGGTTAATTATGCTATTTCACCTGAAAAGCGACTAATTTAAATTGGACTTAGTTTCTCTGGATTCTTTCCACAGCATCAGATTAGTCACAAGAGCCAAAACATCTCTCCAAAACTGGTGACGTTGCGTGTCTATGTTCTTATGTTCTTTTTAAACAAAGTTTCTGACGTTTATTTAAATCTTTGTTCAACGGTGGAATGCGCCACATTTTGGGTTAAAAACGATTAGTGTTGGATATTGTGAAGTTCCCTTTTCACCTCCAAAGATTAACTAATTAAACAAATTCGGAGCCTCGCGCCAAAGTTAGTGCTTTCATTAAGGCGAGGTTACCCTGATAAACGACGTTTTTGATTGTGTTTTATTCGTAGATAGCACATAATTAAATTCTGAAAAAAACATATTGCTTAGTTCACACTTTGATCTAGATACGTCGGTAATGCGATACACGATTACTTGCACTTTACTGCATTCAATTAAATCGCAAAGACTAGCTAAATTATGGTCTCAATTATCATTTCATTTGAGTGTTATTAGACGTTGAACAATAAAACTTATACCATAAAAAAGGTCGTAAAAAATGTGAGGTGCGTCGGTAACCATAATTTGAAATATTAAAAAAACCTAAACCACCATTTCCAAAATTAACTGTTTTCGTCATTTCATGCGCTCGCACCGCGTGCTTAGTCCCGAGCGGAACGCGTTGGAGGTCGGACGTGTGCCAAATTTTCGAACCCGCCACCCCACCCCCGCTAAGTTCTGTTTCGAACTGAGCCAAAAATAGTTTGTAAAAATAATACTGAGTAAACACCGAGCCTAGGTTTATTTGTCCGGTAAGCCAAAGATTATCGAGTTACGACAGGGGTAGAAAAAGAAAGTATGTAGGGGAGAACGAGATAGAATGAGTAATATTATAGTATTTGGTACTAACTAGTTTTTTTATTTTGTTGACTTATTTACATAATTAAGATAAAATCACTTTTTTTTTTTAATTCCTCTGCATTTTATGCTTTACTTTTTTTTCGGTTTCGTTGGCATTTTCGTGGTTTTTGGGGTCACTGATAACTAAAATTAGGTCAAAATGAAAATCCAAGATGGCGCCGACGAAAATTTTCAAGTTTTTCTTCATAAGTGTCATTTCCGTGGTTTTTGGGGTCGCTGATAACTAAAATTAGGTCAAAATGAAAATCCAAGATGGCGCCGACGAAAATTTTCGGTTTTATTGTCATGGGTGTCATTTTCATGGTTTCCGAGGTCGCTGATAACGAAACTGAGGTCAAAATGAAAATCCAAGATAGCGCCGACGGAAATTTTCGATTTTATCGTCATGGGTGTCATTTTCATGGTTTCCGAGGTCGCTGATATCGAAAATGAGGTTAAAATGAAAATCCAAGATGGCGCCGACGAAAATTTTTGGTTTTATCGTCATGGGTGTCATTTTCATGGTTTTCGAGGTCGCTGATAACGAAACTGAGGTCAAAATGAAAGTCCAAGATGGCGCCGGTGAAAATTTTCAGTTTTATCGTCATGGGTGTCATTTTCATGGTTTTCGAGGTCGCTGATAACGAAAATGAGGTCAACATGAAAGTCCAAGATGGCGCCGACGAAAATTTTCGGTTTTATCGTCATGGGTGTCATTGTCATGGTTTTCGAGGTCGCTGATAACGTAAATGAGGTCAAAATGAAAGTCCAAGATGGCGCCGGTGAAAATTTTCGGTTTTATCGTCATGGGTGTCATTTTCATGGTTTTCGAGGTCGCTGATAACGAAAATGAGGTCAAAATGAAAATCCAAGATGGCGCCGACGAAAATTTCGGTTTTATCGTCATGGGTGTCATTTTCGTGGTTTTCGAGGTCGCTGATAACGAAAATAAGTTCAAAATTAACATAGAAACAAAACTTAAAAAAATACAAATAAAAAACTTTCATTGGCGCCATCTTGGATTTGACCTCATTTTCGTTAACAGAGACCTCGAAAACCATGAAAATGACACCCATGACGATAAAACCGAAAATTTTCATCGGCGCCATCTTGGATTTTGAGTTTGATCTCAGTTTCGTTATCAGCGACCTCGAAAACCATGAAAAAGACACCCATGATGAAAAAACCGAAAATTTTCGTCGGCGCCATCTTGGATTTTCATTTTGACATCATTTTCGTTATCAGCGACCTCGAAAACCATAAAATGACACCCATGACGATAAAACCGAAAATTTTCGTCGGCGCCATCTTGGATTTTCATTTTGACCTCATTTTCGTTATCAGCGACCTCGAAAACCATGAAAATGACACCCATGACGCTAAAACCGAAAATTTTCGTCGGCGCCATCTTGGATTTTCATTTTGACCTCATTTTCGTTATCAGCGACCTCGAAAACCATGAAAATGACACCCATGACGCTAAAACCGAAAATTTTCGTCGGCGCCATCTTGGATTTTCATTTTGATCTCAGTTTCGTTATCAGCGACCTCGAAAACCATGAAAAAGACACCCATGATGAAAAAACCGAAAATTTTCGTCGGCGCCATCTTGGATTTTCATTTTGACCTCATTTTCGTTATCAGCGACCTCGAAAACCATGAGAATGACACCCATGACGACAAAACCGAAAATTTTCGTCGGCGCCATCTTGGATTTTCATTTTGATCTCAGTTTCGTTATCAGCGACCTCGAAAACCATGAAAAAGACACCCATGATGAAAAAACCGAAAATTTTCGTCGGCGCCATCTTGGATTTTCATTTTGACCTCATTTTCGTTATCAGCGACCTCGAAAACCATGAAAATGACAACCATGACGATAAAACCGAAAATTTTCGTCGGCGCCATCTTGGATTTTCATTTTGACCTCATTTTCGTTATCAGCGACCTCGAAAACCATGAAAATGACACTTATGAAGAAAAACTCGCAAATTTTCGTCGGCGCCATTTGGATTTTCATTTTGACCTAATTTTAGTTATCAGTGACCCCAAAAACCACGAAAATGACACCCATGATAACAAAACCGAAAAAAAAGTAAAGCATTAAAATATAGAAAACCGAATGGTGCGTGGCGTGTAGTTTTGAATCATACCCGTATTCATGATCTTAGTGTCTATGAGATTTTAAATTTACCTAATTCACAAAAATAAATAAGTACCTATACCTACATAATTTTAATTATAAATGCTTATTTTGATTATTAGTAATTAGGTTTACGTTCATACAATACGTAGGTTCCTAATCTATCTATAACCACTACTTTCTAGAAAAACAAAATGAACGTAATATACTTATCAATTCAAGTTGATTTACTGCATCGCTCTACTCTGTAACGCAACTTACTACCTATCCGAGTTCGTGAACTCATGACCAGTGCGCTAAGCGCGCGCATTTTCGCGCCGCGTAATTTGTTACGTATCGCCTCTCCGTGTGGGGGCTGGGGTAAGCGATTAATGCATACGGCGCTCGGGGTAACCTCGCCTTAATGTGTTTAGAAAGCGTTTTATGTTAGTTTGCCTCGTGAATTGTGGGGTTATGATTACATGTTATAGTAATTTAGGTTAACAGCCATAATGCTGGTATAACCATAAAACATTGTTTCATTATGTTAAGATATTGCTGATTTTCGTTTGTTTAAAATACATAGTACACACGGCGACACATCAAGCTAACATATCCAGTATAACATGGAATCGCTTTGTATTGATTTCCCGTACAATGAGAGATCCGCATAAACTGGTTATGTATAGTTTGAGTGACTATAGTTCGATATGCGTACATGCTTGAACTTACAGGTACAAACACAGGTATAGAACGTCACTAGCTACTATTTTACCATACCCGTATTACTTTGTCCACGTTCTTACATCTGGTCATGCAAGCATGTTTATTATGTTAATAACTTAAGCTTTTCTTCCTACTCCCACTGTCGCCCACTTGAGCAGCATAAGCAATTTTTGTAATTGCTTGATGAGTTGAAAATATTGTTATATTCTTTACGTATTAATGTCATCTCGGTTTGTATTCTAGTACAAGATGATAGCGTGCATTACTATAAGCATTTCTAGTCTCTTTGTGTTAAGCTTAAAAGCAGGTGCTTTTAAACTTGATACCTTGAGACTGACTGAGTGAATGACAGCGGCCAGTCATCACACTTGCTTTCAAGCCAAGACGTAATTTCAAATTCACATTCAAACACTTAATCCTAACATCAAAACACCGGACTCTCAAAAAAACTTGCATATTAAAACGCGTACATTTGCGTCTCGAGTGCCGGCAGCCAGTGTTTACAGTGACTGTCGTCTTGTCTGTCTGTCTGTGTGCCCTTCTGTGTGTCTGTGTGTCCCACTCAAGGAGCCATTAGCACTGAATGCGTAACTACAGCATTAAAATTCATCTGTACGTCTCTATTGCAGGCGGCGGGTGGCACCGAGATGTAACTGCAGTTACAGTAGAAATGTTTTAAAGAAGCTCGCTTTTATTTCTGTTGTGTACGTCTTGTAGTTTTATGTGAAATTATATTGTGGTAAAAACTTGGAGATTTAAAAACTTTTAGCACAGATTTTTTTTTTCTGAGAATATCTTAGCGTTCACAAACAAGAAGAATTTTAAAATCTTTTGTTCTTTTTTAATCTTGAAAGTACATTTTTTACACTTCAACGGAATTAAAACCCAAAATATATGTACTTAAATATTTCTAAATATTTTTTACTTAAAAAACAAACACTGTATATTGTGATCAACGTTTTACTTCCTTTCATTTCGCCTTAAACATAATTTACCGTAATTACAAGCCCACCATTTAACCGACGTTAACTAACGGCAGTTAACCCTCCGCCACTAAAGTACTGGCACTAAACAGCGCGCGTTTATCATACAAATGGATTTTCTGAATTAAATCCTCTCTGCCTTCCCACTATTAATTAAATGCCGTGATGCTTCACTGTTTTATATTTCGAGCGTGAGATTCGTGTAATGGAACATTGGGTGGTTATAAACTGCGTGGTTAGTTAAGATTCTTGAGATTATTAGGATATTAAATACAAACTGTAGGATATAATATTGAGTATCTTCAAAAGACCATCTCAGACATTAATGTACATGGTCCTCATATGACTTGAGCAATGTCTGGACTTTAAAAGAGACGGTGACCTCTGAGTTTGTTTCGGATGTTTCTTCTCAGAATAGTCAGGTGCGAAACACCGGCCCCATCTAGTTTTAAAAGAAAACATGGTGACTTGTAAAAGAGTTTTGTAAACCAATTTACAGAAATAGATATGATTTATGATTTATTTATGAGTAATATTAAGAACAGGATTTGTATGTTACCTGAAGAGAATTAAAAAAATGTTTTACAAGATTACTGTTGGGACAGCTGCAATTATTAGGTAAGGGTTCAATGGGAGGTAACACATTTTGTCAATTCTTGCACATGTGGCTCAGGGAACAAAATAATACTTGGATAATACTATGCTTTACAGGGTGGCGATATAGTCACCTGCATCCTTCAAGAAGGTGAGTTTACCCGACCGACATATTAAACAACTTTCCCGACAACTGTCCCAAAGGTATCCGGGAAATATTTTTTTTAACCTTCTATTATTAAAATAGAACTTGTTGCTACTTTATTGAAAACTAACTTCTAACTACGCCCCTTTACTATCGAAAATGAATTCCTGCACAGTTCTATCTACAAAAAAAGCAGATATAAAAAGCCTTGTTGCAGTATCACAAAAGCGGTCTTACAGTAATATCATAAATACTGGCATAATTATCATGATACTCCGATATTCTCACTTCCTGTCATTATGAAAAAAAACAACATGATTTATATTATGTAACATCAGAAAAAAAAATAAAAAACAGAGATAAAACATTCTCTATTAATTAAAAATGCGCGCTCCAATTGACAAGTTTTCACGTAACGACCGACTCGTAGCGCGTAGCTCGTAACGTCGTTGCTACGCCGTAGCAGCGTAGCTTGCAGCGGTGACACTGATGGAAAATGATTCCCGTAATTTGATTAATATACAGTTTCATATTTATATATGTTTTAAATACGTAATATTTTTCAGTTTCATTGCTTATTTTTGGTATACGATATCCGAATTACGCGTGAATTTTAAACACCATTTTGAAATCGATACATGCAATTAAAATAGTATGAATAACTAGTTGGACATTATTAATGAACTTCGTTAGTGCGAATGTTGAAACTCGTTGGTTATAATAATATGATATAATTGATAGGTAATTATGATTCGGTAAAAAAAGCAGTAGGTACTCTGAACATTTGCAAACTTTCCGAAGTCACATTAGGCTTTGATACATTGAACTTGAATCATCATCTGCCAGCCTTTCCCCAACTGAAAGCAATGGATACAGCTGAAAACCAGTATTTGATACATTGCGCTTGAATGGTAGAAGTAAAATGATATTTAAGCCATCTAAACTAATAAAAGCGAAAGCAACTCTCTCTGTCTGGGGGTCTGCCTGTCTATCTAGCTATATGTGTTGCCCTTTCACTCCTGACATTGAAAACTATTTTTAGACAGAGGATCGTTTTGTATTTTTTTTTATTCGTGTACCAACCTTCGAAGAGTAATGTTTAATTTGGAAAATAAACCAAAATTGTATGATGAAGAATAAGTAATGGTGAACGAATTTGAAGCCCTAATGGCAATTTATAATATATTTGTTGAAATCATCATCACACATGTGATGTATTAACATTATTTTCCTGGTACGTATTGATAATTGAATCTTCTAATTGAACATCCTATTTATCCTAGTATTTTTCTCTTCCTGATGATCTTGTTCTTGAAAACTGATATATTAAACCGAATATAATATATGTAATTTGTGTTAAAAAAAAGAAATCCGAAATTAAAAAGTCATTTTTTGAAAGAAGTACTTCTAAACAAAAATTTCCTTGAATAATTTAAATTTTTAGTGAAAAAATAATAATAATAATTTAAAAAAATTCTGTTACAAATCTTTGGTACACGAATACTAAAATTTATTTTTGAAATATTGAATTGTATTTTTTTATTCAAAATTAATCAGTTCATCTAAATATTACTAACCCTATATTCTATTCTATTAAATTTTTATCAAAAGTGAAGTGAAGCCTTTTTTTATTTATTAACTCCACAACAGGTAGACTGTGATGTAGGCACATAGTGGACACAGTGTTGACCCCGGTAGTATACTCCCGTGGGATGATTTTCGACGTCCACGCGATCAGATGCCAACAAGAAATACCAACATATTGGGTTATTTTTATTCACCCAAGATTCGTGCGCGTCCCAGCGACGTCATTAACTATGATTACCGCAGTTTGAACATTGCCACATTCAATGGTGGGAATTTACTTGAAGCCAACGTGCGAGCAATTTCCTGCAGTTACCGTGTTTTCTTCGAATGTATGAAAGTTTAATCAGACCTTTCAGCGTGTATTGAAGGTATTCCCTTCGATTTCTGTCATCTATGTTACTGGGACGCGGTGAGTAAAAAAGGAAACAAAAAAGTGTTAAAATATTTATTTGTGCCCAAATTTCCTTTTTTTGTGATAAGATTGTTGAAGTTAATGCTGGAACTCACAGATCCTCTACCGAAGCATTCATTCAGTAGAGTCACTTATTACAAGTGTATGTTTACTGTTCCTGTTACCTATGTATTGTCATAATCCAGCACTGTCAAAATAATTACGTGGAAGCTCTTCGAACAAGCTCAGATAGCAAATGCCAAGATATCCACTATTTATTTTCCGCTCCTCTCTATTAGGTAGATGCACTATGCCTCACGTCAGTGCTAACAGTTTGAACCTAAGCTGGTCTAATGTAATATGAAGTTTCAACAAAAAAAAGAGGCCACTAGCTATACTGGTTTTGTCACCACCACTGACGCGGTACTACTGTACTTATCTCAAACCTTGGACTAGGTTTTTCAGCCAAACAGCAAAAAAATGAAAAAGACAAACATCCTGTTAGTCATTAAATCAGGCAAGAGATGAAATAATAACAATCTCCACAACTATCACCAACTAATTTCCTCACTAAATATGAACATCTCCGTCTAATCAATAGCTCGTTAGTCAGAGCACTATGAACTATGCCGCGCTATGCTATCTGTAGGTAGGTAGGCACAGATGTGCCGATACATCTTAATTACATAAATTACCGAATATCTGCTGCACAGATCTGAGTCGGATAGATGTGGATCTATTTATGTGTGGCAGTGTTTGGAGTCCCGGTATCACTTGCGTGGTATTAATCTGAAATTATGTTGTGTTTTATTCATATTGAGAGTTATTTTTCATCCAAATGAGATACAAGACTTTTTGGGTACAAATCGACAAAGGGCCGCTGTTGTTAAACATTTGAGAATTGTGTTAGAAATACAAGATGGCTGAAAAAAATGGGCTTTAGCCCGTCAAAAGGGCATTTTGATGTTAAAACCAGACGTTAATACGGTTTAAAGAGGTTATCAGGAGAAATGTCATAGAAAACTGTGATCCGGAGGCGGTGAGCAATACGACATAATTATTTCTCAAGTAAATAACCTGCATTGGTTTTTGCAAGTAGATTACAATGCTTTTCGTTATCATCTATCGTAAGTATATTTAAATGTCTTTGACTATAATAATACTCGTAAGTACCCGAGTTTAATTAAGCAATTCTCCATCTAAAACTTTAAATTTGAAAATCATAAATGATTCAGCACACAGACAAACCAACTAACTTGTCTATATCACAATATTAATTAGGAGCGGGACAATGCGCTATCGCTAATGTATATTAGGGGCGCTCCACATACGACCGGCCGCGCGGTCGCACGGGCCACGGCTCGCCGGCCGCGATGAATATGCATCCGTCGTAACTCGTGGGTAAAGCAATGGTTCTCCGAGCGATTCGAATGATGCCACCGTGCGCGTTTTTATGCTTAGTTACCTACTATTTATTAGTTGACCTAGTTAGTCAGTGGATTAGGGGGCTTCTTGTTTTAGCGGACGAATACTGATGAAGATTCATTAGGTGGTCGTATCTTTTTGCCCGCTTTCACTAACACTGAGAGACACTTAAATAATTGCCTAAATGAAAGCGTATTTATTGATCTTCGGACAGCTCGACAGAGAACAGCAATATTTAAGTATTAATGTAATTTAGTGAAAACAGGCATTTATTGAAGTGGATAGGCTTAAATGGATTTACTCAAAAACACTAAAACCATGAAAAAATAAACCCTTTTTCAACAGTATCCCCAATTATTTTCATCCCACTTGGTCAGCGCCCTGCACAGTCCCTTACATCAGCAGATCGTGCGTACCAGTGTATCACCAGTAAATCAGCTGTAGATACGACGGGTCGTCTAAAGAACTGCGATCGTGTCGATACGGACGGACTAGCGGACGCGGCAATAACATATGTGCACCTTTATCTAGTTACAACTAGTTTTACATTACGGAGACAGTTAGGTATCTGTGAGTATGATTTGATGCAATATGAATCCTTTATAAAAGACCGGCCAAGTGCGAGTCGTACTCACACGCACACAGGGCAGTAGCACCAAACAATATAATAAAAATATTTTGAAGGCTCATTCAAAAGTTGTATTACATTCAACAGCAAAACTAAATTTGTTTTTCATAGTAAGTTAATGAAAAACAAAGTTACTGCTGCTGTTGCGACCGCTGCTCTTAACATCGCACGCCAGCGGCAGTGAACGAGGGGTGGGGGGCAGCGGGGAGTCTGCCGGCCGGCAACTGCGCGCGGGCCCCCGCACCACACCAGTCAGCTGCTGCACGGCTCCACGCACAGCTGCGCTTACGCGTTTATCTTAGCGTCAATATTTATTTTCATGTTAGTTCCAACCGACTATTGTAATTCCGTCCTTTTTCGCATTATATCTTATATACAGTCCACTACACGTTCCATTTTGCTCCACCAAGGCCTATCGTCGCGATCAGCTGCAGTTTGATGAAAAAGTTCGATATCTCGAAACTAAACATCAAATCTTAATCAAACCTATTTTCGTTGAAAGTTTGTTTCACGTTGTACAATCCTGCATTTTTTCTGAATTTTTCTCCTCTTACTTTATATTAGAGGGGGGGGGTACATATTTACCACTTTGGAAGTGCCTATCTTTCAAAGGATTGACTTTGAGAAAAAATGGTATTAGAAACCTCAATGTCATTTTTAAAGACCTATCTACAGGATGTTCACAGCAACAGACTCTTCACATCGTCAACCAAGCAAAAACAAAAAACATCAAACTAAGTAACTTTACGTACAAATTATTGCTGGGAATCGACTTTTTATTTTGGGGTGAAAAATCACATTTTACGGAGCATTGTGCTGATTGATGGATTGAATAGTACGGGGGTCGTGGAGGTGTAAAAAGTAAAAATCTTACATTAAAAACATGTATTTAAAAAAAAACTTGTGAAAAGGTTGGAACTTTGACCCCCAATCTCCGTAACTAGAAGCTTCCCAGGTATGGTCTAGAACAAAAAAAAATATCGCAAAGACGGGGAAAATTAGTGCCTTTCGGCTATGTTAAGGGTCTATTTACACCCTATATAAACACCCCGCGCGTATAGTTTTAATGATTTTTTTTTTAGTTTCCGTCCCATGTATGGGGAGCCCCCGCTTAATCCCTTATAATTTTATTTTTGTATAATAATCGTAAAGTGGTTCACAGAATACATCTACCTACCACGTTTCAAATGTGTAGTCCTAATAGTTTAGGAATAAAGTGGCTGTGACATACGGACAGACAGACAGACAGACATAACGAATCTATTAGGGTTCCGTTTTTTGCCATTCAGCTACGGAACCCTAATTATCCACCTGGATTAAATATCCGTTGCTTTGGCTAGCCTTGAAGTTTTTAAACAGGCTCCAGACTCAGGTTGGCCGAAGCAAAGAAAACCTGCTTAAGTGGAATTTCATAGATGTATCCCCTGCCCTGCCCGTGCCTGATGTATGCCCTGGAATATAAATAAATGGATGTGTCACAAACGATGAGTCACTTAACTCTTTCACTGTTTCATAAAAAAACAACAGGCAACAGCTAGTTTATTATAAAATTGCCTAATATTTTTAAAAATCTTAACCTCATGACATTCAAAAAGAAACTATTTAACTTTCTATTGCAAAATTAATACTACACAATGAAAAATTTAATTCAAAATTTAAATTAGACGACGACTTACCTTCTAATAATTGAATGGAATTTAATTTCTATGACATAGTATTGAAATTTTTCTTTTTTTTTTTCTTCATTGCATTTAATAACCCTTGACATTGTATTTAACCACTCTTGACATTTTAATTAATAACCCCTGACATTGTATTTCATAGTAGTTAACGTTTTCCTTATTCCCGACATTGTATGGTTTAATATTAATTTTAATTTTTGAAATATTTGTACGCTGGAAACAGCAGAATATTATGGACATCATATGTGTAACACCTATGTAACAACAATATTCTAGCAAATAAATTATTTTCCTTTATTCATTCTTTCTCTTATCTAATACATTTTTTAATATTTTCAAAAACAAAAGTAAACAAAACATTTAAAAATATAAAATAGATGGCCCATCGGCATCAGGAACAAGGTCCAGGCTGCCGGTGGTCAGGGCTCCAGAGAAAGGAACCGCATCACTATAATACGTGCCGTGTCCAGGAGTACTGCTTTCTGAATCAAGCCCTTGACCCAGCCGCGCAATGAGAGCCTCCTAAGGTGTTGTTCGAGGCTCTCTGCTATTAGTCCATTAACCGTAACACCTATCGGTACAATGATTGCAGAGTCCACGTCCCACATGTCGACAACCTTGTGTGCTAAATCAAGACACTTGATTTTTTTATCATTCTCAGCTTTCACGACGAGATTTCTCATTACGAGATTCTCGTCATGAGGGACAGTGATGTCCACAATCATTGCACAGCGCTCTCGGCGATTTATCACCACAATACCAGGTTTATTTGCTAAAATAGTCCTGTCTGTGATGATAGATCGATCCCAATACAATGTGGCCATCCATTGGTCATCCATTCTCGAGAACTGGGTCGGGTTTGTAGTTGTGACTTGTAGTATGGTACTTCAGAACTCACAAGGTTGTATTACAAAGCAAGTTTCTGGTGAATAATCCTAGCTACTAGATTGTGTCTGTGCAAGTACTCACTGTTAGCAAGACGAGAACAACCGGAGATAATATGTCGGATCGATTCACCGGGACGGTGGCATGCCCGACAGATGTCAACCGTGCCGTCCTTGATAATGTATTTCCGATAATTATTCGCCATGATAACTTCATCCATAATCGCACAGACGAAACCTTTAGTTTCCCCAAAGAGGTCACCGAATCGTAGCCAGGAGACGGATGCCAAGAAGTCTAGATCAGGCCCATGTAGGGCCCGGAAAAAGCGTCCGTGTAGCTCCTTGCTCTGCCATACCTCCCTACGGTCATTAGTATCCAATACCACAGGTTTGCGCCAGTTCTTGTTAGCCAAGGAAAGCGAGGTGAGGCCCTTGTCCACTGAGACCACATCTCGGTGCATCCCCACGTCGGTTTCGAGAAAGTATTGACTGAGACTGCATAACTCGCGGTTGTGCAAGGTCTTAGCATTTAAGAAGCCACGACCTCCACACTTCCGCGGGATATACAGTCTCATCACCGATGACCGTGTGTGATGCATCCGGTTTGCGGTCAGTAGTGTGCGGACCTTCCTATCTAGGGCGTCAAGTTCCATCTGAGTCCATTTGAGTGTGCCGTAAGAATACATCAATACCGGCATGACCCAACCAATAAAGGCGCACACCTTGTTTCCGCCTGATAAAAGACTGTTTAACACTTTATTCAGGCGGCCAAAGAAGCGCTCCTTCAATGATTGTTTCATGTCAGCAGCATTGATGCCTAATGCTTCCGACATACCCAAATACTTGTAGGTCTCGGTTGAGGAGAGGGATCTAAGTAACATGGAATCCGGGAGTTAAGTTCCCACGGATTCCATAATCTACCCTCGCTTTACATGCATGACCGCACATTTGTCCACACCAAATTCCATCCTGATGGAGCTACTAAAAGTTTCAGTCACTTTTAATAGCTCCATCAGTTGCAAATTGCTGGGAGCAAATATTTTCAAATCATCCATGTAAAGGAGGTGAGATATAACCTGACCACCTCTCCTCAACCGGTAGCCTAGACCTGAATCCTCCAGCAGTGTGCTCAGAGGATTCAAGGCCAAGTAAAACCAAAGCGGACTCAAACTGTCACCCTGAAATATTCCTCGCTCAATCCTAATCGGCACATCGTTCCCAAGAACCTGCCGACATCCTGGATAAAGAAGGACCGTCCTCCACTGCCCCATACACAACATCAAGAAGGTGCAAAGAGTTGCATCTATTTTGTACAACTCCAGCACCCTCATGAGCCATGTATGTGGCACCGAGTCATAGGCATTCTTAAATCTATCCAACACGTCGATAGATCCCTCCGGTAGCGACGGACCTGTTGGCTTATGGTCATGTCGATAAAGAGCAGCTCCTTAGTACCGCCCGGACCCATTCCTACATCCATCCTGCGAGACAGACATAATTGCTGCTTTCAATAAAATTTGGTAACAGCGCATCCAGGGCACACACCAGTGCTCTATTCAAAGTGAACCTTGTTGGGCGTTTTTTATTCTAATACCATTCTGTATACAACATTAAATGACTTTTTGCGAGAGCTCTTAGACCTCCATAAGTCGGCCCCGTCGCAAAATCCGTTCTTAGCGAACGTCTACTAACTATAAACTACCTCACTGCCAAATATTAAGTTTGTAGCACAAAAAGTTAACAGACTTTCATCCAAACTTGCGAGAGCCCTTAGACCTCCTTAATACGACCCTGTCGCAAAATCCCTTCTAAACAAACGTCTACTAACTATAAATTACCTTCTTGCCAAAGGATGTCACCAAAATCTGCCCAAACGAAGTACCGAGGTACACTTAGTGGCATAAAATACACTAGATTACACTGAATAATATTGCATTTATAAATTTTTCTTATCGTTACCAGTGGACGAGAATAAAATAACTTTTAACGTAATAAAAAGCTCGCCATTTTGGGCACAATTATACTACCTTGGTCCATTACCTTACCTATTAAAAAAGAAAACTGTCATGTTGACAGTTGTCTGTTGGCTTCAGCTGCTGTTGTTTTGGTTTCATTTCAAATATTTTTATAGTTTAATTCAATCTGAATTCAATAATAACTCATTGTATAATCGATTTTCGTTAGGCAAAGTTATGTACCTACCTAACATAAGAAAGGATGCTTATACCCAAAGTAGCTGATGACCGAAACAAGCTGTGAATATTGATGAACAGTACTTAATATAGGAAGCAGTGTTAGAAGTCTATCAGAGCGAATAACAAACTCGATAAATAAATGAGTTCCTTAGTGCCGACATCCAAGGGTTCCAACTTGATGGGACCTGGATCCTCCGTCATATCCCAGCTTAACATAAATCAAGCCAGATCATCCAGGTTTCAGTGAATAGAAGTCGCATTTAAATTAAGCCTTTTATTGACTTTATCTTGATTTCTTGAAATAAATAGAACATTAAGCCAAGAAACATCGAATTCTTACATAAAATACACTTTTTTATGCTTACTCTGCCTCTATTGTGATGTGCATAAGGGGTGGAAGTTGAATTTGAGATTAGATACTGAGTAGCCCACTTCATGAAATTCAATTAACCTTTCAAGCATTTCCTACTGTTATCGGGCCCTGGAGCCCGAGTGGCACTCAATGAATTAAAGCCTGGAAGTCATCTTTCCATTAATAAAACCAATAACAATGGAATAAATAGACTTATCGAGTTAGTTGTATGGAATAAATAGACTTATCGAGTTAGTTGTATGGAATAAAACAACATTTTTTTTTGTTTTTTTATTAGCGTTCTTCATTTTCAATGTCATCTCTCACTAAAATATTATCAAGGAAAGTGGCAGGCGCTGCTATATTTCCTTGATGCCGAGCCCAACCCAAAGCCTGATATATTTTATATATATTTTCTGATAGCCTATTTGGATACTCAAGCCTGAGTATCCAAATCGTAATGTCGATTATGAATAGCCAATCCGTCAGGAGTACAGGAACCAAATCGTGAGGTAACAAAAGTCCAGAAAGAATAGCCAAGATTTCGGGATCGCTGTATCGTCAAGAACCGAATCGTGAGGTGACAAACGGAATACCAGAAAGAATAGCCAAGTTATTAAACAAAATACACAACACAAACGAACAACAGAGTACCCCGAAACGCAGAAACGAACGGAATGACATGTGAATGACATTTATCCACGAAAAAATGTCCACAGAACACTTAAGCTACTAATGTCAACCCGTACATGCAAAGTTGCCACTTGATTTAATTGTGTTACAGGTTATTAAAACTTTAAATAATTTATTAAGTAGTTTTCAATTAATTATGGATAAAAACACAATTATTTTCGAATTCCTCTATTTTTTCTCTACGATTTGGTGCACGTGTACCTCGAGGTACATGTTTGGGCAAAGTTGTATGGGCTTTTGCTGACCTCCTTTCCAACTTTGTAGCACAAAAAATGAAGGACTTCCATACAAACTTGCGAGAGCCCTTAGATCTCCTTAATCCGGCCCTGTCGCAAAATCCGTTCTTAGCGGACGTCTACTAACTATTAACTACCTCCCTGCCAAATTTCAACTTTATACGTCAAGTGGTTTTCGATATTTCGTGATGAGTGATTTTCATGGTTTTATAAGATTTTAACAACAGATTATGGTTTTAACTACAAAACTAACGGGTTTGCCATTTTGACGGCACGGTTGGCGCAGTGGCTGAGCGATTGACTGCTGCGCTTCGTGTCGCGGGTTCGATTCCCGCACGGAACAAATATTTGTATGGCCTACAGGTAGTTGTTCCGGGTCTGGCTGTTTGTGTATGTGAATTTAAATGTCTGTAAACGCACCCACGATACAGGAGAAATTCCTAGTGTGGGGCAACGTTTTTTAAAAAAAGAAAAAAGAAAAAGATTTATACTTTCATCCGCTATTTATCTCCCTTAGGGGTTGAATTTCGAAAAACACTGAAACGTGATTTTTAACCAGAATGCTAAACACCAATTTTCATTGTTTAAACTACAAAAATGACGATTTTTCATACAAATTTCGATCCCCTATTTAACTCCCTTAGGGGTTGAATTTCGAAAAGCACTAAAACACGTGGCTTTTAATTTATCCCCATAATGATAAACACCAATTTTCATGGTGTAAACTACAAATATGACGATTTTCTATACAAATTTTCATCCCCTATTTAACACCCTTAGGGATTGAATTTCGAAAAACACTGAAACGTGATTTTTAACCAAATTGATAAACACCAATTTTCATTGTTTAAACTACAATAATGACAAATGAGAAAATGAGAAATTCCACCCCTAACAGGGTGAAATGGGGAGTTCCATTTTCTGTGAAACTTCATATTTGCTGGGCCGATTGACCCGAAAATTGGTATTCTAACTCTTCAATTTAAATTATGAGACATGACGTGTATCAGTTTTCCAAAATCATCCCCAGTATCTATATATATCAGTCAGTCAGTCAGTCAGTCAGGACTTTGAATTTTATAAGTATAGATAGATTTACAAAAGTTTTGGAACTAAAGTTGTTTTATATAACGAGAATAACGTACTCCTGATAGTTTTTCTTGACATACCAATCATGTTAGATTGTAGTGTGTTTTTTACTATGCACCTACCTATAATCTTCCGTATTAATTAATAGTAATGAGCGGCAAAAGTATTATACTCATAACTCATTTAAAGTCTTACACAATTTAATTTAAATTGTTAAAAGAGTAAAACTAATAGTATCATGAAATGCCCACTTCGAATACTTCTAATTATTTGCTTAGTCATTAGCCTAGAAACACGAAACTTCTAATCTTATCGAAGAATCGCTAGGCATGACTATGATCACGATATTAAAAAAAGCAGGTCATGAGTAGCAAATCATGTCATTGTATCTAATATTATGTTCGTAGCTCAGTTCCAGGCAGACACAATCCAGATTGCTATCATCACTAACAACAAGAGTTAAAGATGTATATTGGAAATAATCGAGATATCAGCTGCTTAGTCGTAAAACTAGAATTTTCTAATCTTACCAAAGAATCACTAGGCATGATTATGATCATGCTACTGAAAAAGGCAGGTCATGAGTGTGTAGTAGCAAGTTACACAAGTAGGTAGATAATTATTTATTTAAAAATCATTCTGTCTATGTCATCTTAACAGAAACCGATCGATGTTTTAAATACAATCGTCGTGTTTTTAACATTACAGAACATGAAGCCTGTATTCCCGAAGGGAGGCGTATACCTCATAATGCACCCACATTGCGCCAGTTATGTTTAAGTCCCACGTATGGGGCAAATACATTCAACGCTCAAGGCATTTAGTGACTGGTGGCGCCTACGGGTGCCAGACCTTACAGTAACAGAAATGCAACAAAAACTATAACTGTAATCTTATTTGATAAATCGTTAACACTCATCTTTTATGCACGTTGCCACTCTAAAGTACTGTACAGTTTGTATGTGTAAGCAATGTATTCGTGATTGGTTCGCACCAACTCCAGTGTTCCCTTCTTTGCAACTAAAATGTATTTTCAGTTGCATTCTCTTTTTACTTGCGGAACTAAAATTTATATTTTATTCAAAAGAGAACTGTAGTTGAAACTTCGCCTCTGGACCGACTGACAGACGGACGCTTACAAAATATATAATTATTTATCGCGTAAGAAAAGTTTTATATATGGAGTTTCTTAGATAAAAGTTGGAGTGGTTATTTAAACGAATACTCAAGTGCTAGTGTAAACATATGCAGAAGTGTAGGTATCTTCTTATAGTACAGTCACGAGCAGAGATCTTCTTAAGCGATTTTCTCGAGGAATAACGTTTCTACTTTGAGATAAGACCTACTTCGTAATAGTAGCTTCCAAAATACTATGTTCGTGAAAACGTAAAACGTTAAACAATAGGTACAGTAAGAGAAAATCGTGTTGGAATTTAGCTGTCTACATATCATTAGCTCTTGACTGCACACCCACATTTCTCCAGTTATGTTTGAATCATATATTTGGGGGAGAGCCTATTATCATCGACCGGGCACCAATCCAACCTCTGAGTTGCTACTTTAAAAACTTTGTCTGACCCAGGACCCGATGCTCAGCTGTACCGCTTGCGAGCATTAGATCGTCGAAACAATTAATACTCGTAAACGCTTTTAACAATAATAAAATATTAAATCATACTTCACGCTTTCTTTAGCTACTTGCGAACGTGATCTGATTATCAACAATTAGCGGTGCAAAGAGCTAAGTACAACGTGAGCAAATAATAATACATGTTCCTTAATCTAAATCCTAACAGCTATTGATCGTGCCAGATTAAAACTTTTACGTCATCGAGGTAATCTACTTACCGATTTGTAACTCTTAGAAACAAATCCAATGGATCACAGAATACCTACGGTTGCTTAATTCATCGTTCATCATCTGCCTAGCCGTTTCCCAACTATGTTGAGGTTTGCTTCCAGTCTAATCTAACTGGCTACAGCTGAATACCAGTATTTTACATGGAGCGGCTACCTATTTGACCTCCGCAACCCAGTCACTGGATGATAATTGTCAGACTTCGGGTTTCTTATAACCCGTTACAACGGTCAAATACCTACGAACTACAGATTACTTGTAACTAACTCGCTTAGAAATAAATCCACAAAATACTTACGGTTACATCATCCCATCTACCAGCTTTAATATCATCTCCCATCAGTTGGGAGGGGGTGGGGCAGAGTGCACCTCAGCACAAACAGCAGAAGTAGCAATAATCTTAGTGGCACGACCCAGTCAAATATAAACTGCGGTGGTATGAAACATTCATTGTAAAGCGGTATGTCTTTGAGTAAGAAAGCTATGTTGACCAAAATGGGGGAGGAATGTTTTGTTTTTGAGTTTTTTTTACTAGGAAAGGAAATTGGAGCAGTTGTATAGGATACCGGTATTTAGCTGCGGTCCCGTTACTGACCGGGATGAAATGTATCCTAGGCCATAATGTCTTGAACCTGTCTGAAACTCATTTACTCATCAAGATATGAATGGCAGAGTTATATCCGAATTTATTTAATATGGATATATGGATACGGATTAGTTTACAGGCCAGGTTAGTTAAATATAGCTAAATTCAATTCAATCTCGTGACCTCTGTCAAAACAAAACGAACGATTAGCACATCAAACGGGCGGTGTGCACTATTTTCTTATCAAGGAAGTACCCAGAACGATTACAAAGAAACTATGTTCAGATAGGACACTGATATTATAATCTAATTGGTATAATTTTGTTTTAAGACGTTTTTAGGTCGATATAACAATGACACATAGATACAAAATGATTAATTAATAATGGTCTTTGTCAAATCATAGATACAAATCTGATAGAGAAGAGACCTATTACGAAAAAGACTAACACGACTGCCTCTTAGGTTTAGTGATCGCAAGCGCTCTGCTTAGCGTTCTGAGCGATCCTGGGTCAATTTCCAGGTCGAAATAAGTATTATTGGGTTTTTGCATCAAGAACTGAACAGTAGCACGAAGTGCGAGTTCATACACATTTTAATGACAATTAGTTCGCCGATATTGAATGGGACTTAAACATAACTGGCAAAATGATTGTGATGTATATAATAGGTACCGCTCTGCCTAACCTCTCGGGGAAACTAGGTGTGATGCTACATGGTAAATCGATTTGACGTTTTTCAGTTCTCTTGCACCTAGAAATATCCTACTAACTATCCTATCCTAACTATTATACAGGGTGTAAACAGACCCTTCACATAGCCGTCAACCCAGCATTCTGTACATCAAACTAAGTAACTTTACGCAAAAATTATTGCTGGCAATCGACTTTTTTTTTGGGGTGAAAAATCACGTTTTACGGTAGGACTCGATGTAAAGCACTCAAAGCATTGTGCTGATGGATGGATTGGATAGTACGGGGGTCGTGGAGGTGTTTAAAGTAAAAATCTTACATTAAAAACATGTATTTAAAAAAAAACTTGTGAAAAAGTTGGAACTTTGACCCCCAATATCTCCGTAACTAGAAGGTTCCCAGGTATGGTCTAGAACAAAAAAAAATATTGCAAAGACGACGGGGAGAACAAGTGCCTTTCGGATATGTTAAGGGTCTATTTTCACCCTTTATTATAAATGCGAAAGCAAGTTTGTTTGTTACCTTTTCACGCCTAAACCACTGAACCGATCATCATGAGGTCGCGGGACTTATAGAATTACCGTGACCCTGGATCATAAAGGGCTACTGAAGGACACCGTGGATTTTAGTCAGTACAAGTCTGACAGTTCCTCCCACTCTGCCCTGGGTGGGAGGACTCATTTGATGATTTTACCACGATAAAAAAAAAAAAAAAAAAAACCGGTCATCATGAAATTTTGCATATGCGTTGTCAGGTATACAGAAACGGACATAGGGTACCTTTCATCCCGAAAATAGGTATTGTTCCCGAGGAAAACAACAATATCGTTCTTAAGATAATAGATGGCGCCACGTGTCTTTCGAATCATGATAGAATTATATTATTATGGAAACATTAGTAGTGTGTTAAGCGTTTTTTTTTTCTAAAGTGACGCGAGTGAAGCCGCTGGTAAAAGCTAGTTTTAAATAAATACACTTCCTTCACACACATTCAAGTTCTTTTGAAGTTATTATTTGTTCAAGTCAGCAACTGCGTACTATTTGAAATCACGTACATCTTAGAACGAGCCTTATTTAATGTTCCTGCATTGACTGGCACCATTTCATATTCACTTTTCCTTAAATTTTTATAAACGAAAATAAATTAAGAATAGAAATACCTACATAGCTCTAAATTCGGATTTATTGAGTTCGTTCCGAGTAATATTATGTTTATCTGATTGATAATATTTTGGACTTACTAAAATTTACAGTTTTGGATGGCACCTTTATCGTTAAAGTTACAAACTTGTAAATAAACGTTATTTCCTGTAGGTAACCTATTCCCGAACGTAGACAGAAACGTTTCGTTACACGACACCCATCTCGTAGCTAGGAAAAATATCGGGATTCTACTCCCGGTATTTTTGCTTCTGTAGTACAAAAACAGGGATGCTCCCGAGTGTAGGTGGCCCATTCGTTTGTCGCATTCACAAAAAGTGACAGCAACAGATATCATTTATCTTCGGCATCATAAGTTGCAACTAACGACCGTGGCACGCGACGGGGGAGTGGGGGTGCGCTCTGCTACTGCGGTAGTTGCGCAACCATTTCTAGGTTATACAGAGTGAATCGACTACGGATTCAATAATAACAATAACGAACGATAAATGAACATGAATCATTTTTTAAAACTTTCCTTGTGTTTTTTAAAAAGATCGCGCTGCCAATGGCGATTCTGGGTTCGATTTGAGATTAAACAACATTTTTTATATTTCTAGTGGCGTGCCTTTTAAGTTTTGTCGTTTGAAGAAAAAAAAAACAACTAGAACCTGTTTTATGCTTTTCAGTTTTTTCAGTCGGGTTTTTTAGTTTTTTTCAATTAATTTTTTTATTTCCTGCTTTTTAGTTTAGTAACTAGAAAAATTTCGCAGACGATTTAATCTTTTTTATTATACGGTGCGTGCCACGGCTATGCCACCCGGAAGGAAAAAAATTGTTTTTAGAAGACTTGATTTACTTATCTTTGCATGGTGAATGTCTGAAATAATAGGTACGTCTTAGTTCAGTTTGTCTATAAATTCATTTTCTTGACAAAATGTGTTCATACAAAATTCAAAGTCCTGACTGACTGACTGATATATCAACGCACAGCCCAAACCGCTGATCCTAGAGACATGAAATTTATATATACACTAAGAAAGGGTTTTTCAAATGGGGTGAAATGGGGCGTTGAATTTTATGTGAAACTTTTTATTCTCGGGGATCTATTGACTTGAAAATTTATGCACATACTCTTCAGTTAAAATTAAATCATTAAAATCATCTATATACAATATTTAAGGTCCTTCCGTGTGGCATAGCCGTGGGATACCCTGTATACGATTTTTCTCCCTTTTTATACGATTTGGCACTTTGAATTACTTGTAAACATATAAGTTAAATATATATATTTGTAATCACCCTTTAAACCCCTTCATTTTGATACCCAACTCGATGGTACAGGACGAAAAAAATAATTTGAACTCCACGATATGGCACCCGAAATCCACCATTTTTCTTTGTTTCTTTATTTTAATGTAGCCAATGACACTCGCGCTTCCAAGACAAACCTAACGACGTACAATTTATCCAAATCCGTTCATCTGTTTAAGAGTTACGAGGGAACATAGAAACGGACATACATACATACATACAGGTCAAACACATAACCCTCCTTTTGGGCTTCGCCGCAGTCGGGTAATAACAGTGTTATTGGGTTATCCCATCAGGAATTTCTCAGTAGCAGCCACATAATCTAGATTTGTGTCCGGTTGATGGCAATAGGCTCACCCCCTAGGTATTACATGGGACTTCAATATAACTGGCGAAATGTGTGTGTACGATTAGGTACACGTCGGCCCAACCCTTCGGGGCTTTAAGGCGTGATGTTATGTTATGTGTGAGAACTGACTGCCAGATCAAAAGGTGATAATGTACTGATGACGAAATGTGTACAGAATAACAGCACCCAAAACTTTTGGGAAAAAAAAGGACGCCTTTTGGGCCAAAAGGCGTCCTTTTGGATGCTGTAATTTTGTGCGGCAGAGGTCCGAAACAAAATTAAATGGGGTTTAGGCGACAATATGGCTTTAAAAATCGGTGCATTTTGGCGCATACGACTTTTTTCAAAGTGAACCTTGTTGGGCGCTTTTTATTCTAATACCGTTCTGTATATAACATTAAATGACTTTTTGGGAGAGCCCTTAGACCTCCTTAATCCGGCCCTGTCGTAAAATCCGTTCTTAGCGGAAGTCTACTAACTATAAACTGCCAAATTTCATCTTTATACGTCTAGCGGTTTTCGATATTTCGTGATGAGTGAGTGAGTGACCTAGATTTCTCATATTTGAACTTCTCTTTCAGTGCCAAATTTGTAGTGCAAAGAGTAAAGACAAAAGGAAAAATAAAACAAAATTAATTTTCAGCCATTCCGAATACACTACGACTACTAAAACCTATTTACGTAAATTATTAAATTTATCATAGAAATCGCGTACTAGCTTACCAACTACATTTTAAAAATCTTCTGCGTCTTTTAGTCGATTTTGATGAAATAAACGCTAAATAATACTTACAACAATGCTTCTTAATTGGTAATATTTCGATTTTGAATACAATTTTACGTGATGCGCGCACAAACTAACAGACAAACCGACAAACAGACAAAAATTCAAAAAAATATTGTTTTACTTTCTATTACTTACTTCTCGCACCTTCCAGTGATTTTTTTGCAAAAATCTGTAATGTACAGACACGGAAAGTCTACGATTTTATTATATGTATAGATATAGATAGATAAGATAGCCTCCGCGTTTACCCATGCAATAAAATCACTAGCACGTCTCTAGGTCTCTAAGATTCAAAGATTTCATTGAACATACCTTAGATCACCAAACACACTATATATGTGGGTACGATATACCACTTTAACTGCCCTTTCAGGTAGCGTACGTGATTTCTGCTAATTTGCTAATATCTTGATTAATCAAGGTTGGCAGAACCAATAGTGACAAAAGTCATCATGATCTGCCTAGCTTTTTCCCTACTATATTTGGGTCGGCTTTCAGTCTAACCGGCTAAATACCAGTATTTGACATGGACGCGAGTGCCTATCTGACCACCACAACCCCATTATATACGCGAGTGCCTATCTGACCACCACAACCCCATATTGTACTGGGTTATAGGATAACCCTTGGTAAAACCGGTTGTTAGACTTTTGGGCCACGGCTTTCCGAGGCACGGAGGAAACTCGGTATGTAACGTAATGGATGGTCATTCATCCACGGAGCGACTTAGGTAAGCGCGGCTTAACCTTAAAGATCAACTATTTAGTTACAAGTTCCTGAGTGTCATAAGTATGTCCCTAAAAATAATATCCATCTGTATTTGTAGATTTGATAAACGTTAGAAGGTATTGTCATGAGCTCTAACATCATCATGATTGTATACATTCATCAAAATTCAAAAGCGTATTTCTCGTGAAATATCGATTGAATCTTTGAGATAGGAATTATTTCATAATTTTATGGGTTCTAAAATAAAAATTACGATCAATACAAGGAAATTACTGTTAAGCGTTGGAACGTGTGCACGTATTGGTGCTCATGACTGTACATTTATCATAATCTCAGGAACTAATTATATATACATAGATCTAATAAATGTGAGTAGGTACTGTCATGAGGACGGAGATGTATGCACTTAGCAAAATTCAAGAACGATTTTCTAATAAAATTTTGATTGCAACTTTGAGCTAGGAATTATTTCATACTGGTATGAATTCTTAAATTAAAATAAGGATCGATACAGTAGGACAAAATCACTGTTGAACGTTGGAACGAGTATACATATTAGAGGTTATGACTGTACGTTTATCATAATTTCAAAATGTTGTTAAAGGCGTCGATCTGATAAGTGTGAGTACCTGTACTGTCATGAGCAGGGAGATGTAGCAGTTAGCATAATTTGCAAGTGTTTTCCTCGTGAAATTTTGATAGAAACTGTGAGCTAAGATTTATTTCGTAATAGTAAGAGTGCTAAAATTAAAATTACGAACAATGGAGTAGGAGAAAATCGCCATTAAACATTGGAACGTGTGTAGATGTTAGGGCTCTTGACTGTACGATTATCATAATCTCAGAATCTTGTTATTGTACTAATAAGTCGATAAACGGAAATACATCAATAATAATTGTTACACCTGTGTATAGATTAAAGTATTTACTGTTATCTTAATACTCTTAAACACGACAATGTGGAGGGCTTAGTTTATCGTAATCTTTCATTTTCATCAATTTGAGAACGACTGAATAATCCCCGTAGGTACATTTGATAACGTCAATGTGTTTATATGACTTTATTATATTACCTAAATGTACTTAAAATATAAATAGTTGAGTACATTCTTTTGTTATTTTTGATAATTATTGCGCATGAATTGATATCAAGAGTCGATAACAATGACTTATTTTAAGTATGTTTGTTGTATTGATTAAGATAATGTTCTTTGTAAATAAACTCAATAGATGGCGTTATGTGTTCTAAACATAGCTCGATATCAGCATAACAATTATTCAGCAAAATAATTTGAAATGAACTGTCATTACCTATCATTTCACAGATTGGTTTCCAAAACATATACTTTATCCCAGTGAAGCTATGGATTTTAGCACTAACTATCTATGTATTTTATTTAAAGTGCCGTCATTGCTGACACTTACCACCAATACTCATCTTATTAAATAATTATTAGGGTCATACCAAATTTTCCTCATGATAATTCTCTTGGTCTTATCTCAAATGATTAGTGATCGGCGCAGCATGTCTTCCCGTCCATTCGTCTCTGTTAGTCGTATTATCATCTTTCACACAGCTCTGTCAACGTGTCTTTGGTATTTCCCTACTCCATATTCATTTCTACTCAAAACCTTGACCCAGGCAACTTAGTCATACAAAAATTTCTTACCATGCAAAAAGTTAGAATGCTTTACAAAGAAGGAAACGATATCCGCGAATGCTCTTTTGCCAATAAATATCAAGTGATTTAGAAAATAAGCCGCCACAGCGGGTGATTGTCACCGACTCATCGCGCCCAGACATGTATCATGTATCAATATTATGTAGCTGCAATTTGGTTGGTTATTGACGTCTCCATACAATTACGCGACGTGTCATGTAATATCCGATGTATTATGTCGTTCCAATGTAATGTATCAGGTATATACTCGAGTTAGTATGATAAATACAATCAAAGTATACTACACTGTGTACTTCAGAAAAGTAAAGGAATGATGTCTATTGTCAACCTGTTATATCTATGTATCCAACTACTTTCCCTGAAACGTTAAACAGAGGTGTACCTACCTATATATATGTGTATCAACCTTTTTGTCTAATTATGGTTAAGTCCCATGTACTAGGGGTAAACCTATTGCCATCAACAGGGCAATAATACAGACTCTAAACTACTATTAAGCCATTCCTGATAGAAAAACCCAATAAAACATTGCCCGGCCTAGGAATCGAACAAGACCACACGTTCAGTAGAGCGCGGCTTGAGCCCAATAGGCCAACAAGGTAGAAAAAGTATGTAGAATATTAATTTGCTATTTATACAACTCAAGACTTGATTCAAAACCTGTAGGTACATACAGCTGCACGACTGTAATTTTCCCCATGGGTCGCTGTCACACTAGTTCCATCCCGCATCACTCGCTCCATCACTGTCACAGTCCGGCACGGCACAACGGCACGGCATGGGAACGGCACAAAAAGTGTAAGTGTTCGAGTGGCACACTTTCATAAATCTCGCGCAGATGCCGTAGGTAACCGCTATAAATTCACTAAACGCCAACTAGAGTATTGTTGAGATCGCCCCAAAGAAGAAACGGTAGCGGAATTCAAGATGGATTGCTAATTTTAATGAGGTTGCTAGATTTTACTGCTATGGGAAATTCCCTAAAAATCTGGAAAATGTACTCTATTTTGTCAAAAATTACCTTTATTTTTATAAAGATAGAGTACATTTTCCAGATTTTGTGCGGGATTGTATTCTGTTCATTTTAGAACAAGACAACAATCTCGTGATATAAGACAAAAACAACATAACACATTTGTGTAACATGGTAAATATCCCGTTTTTAGTATTAATAATAACAATCTCGTGGAGAAAAAAACATGATAGCACAACCATTACTGAGTCACATGCAAGGCTGATAAGCAAATTAAGGTGATATATTGAAAAAAATGTGGTTTTTCTATTTCGTATAACTTGTTAAGTATGTGGAATAGGGATTCAACATTTTGGTATATGTTTTTTGACTCTTTGGTCTAGTATACTTAAATAAGGAATACACGATTCAATGAACTTTCCCCGATACAAAAAAAATGCAAAGTTATATCTATTTTTTTACTTTTTTCGACATCACTGCGTAACGCTTAAGAATTATTCAATGGGATTTACTTTAAAACATAGAGAATTATTATTTCAAAGTTTACTCATTGTAGTTTTAAATTTAATTCATTTTTTATGTTAAAAAAGGAGTAAATTCGTTTTGGCACGTACGTCGTTTTATTCCGAGCGCACGCACAATATAGCCATCTCTTTTTTTGCGTTTCAAAAGTAATTGCATCACTTTCGCTCGCTTACAAGATCAGTCGCCCGGTGGGCTTCATTGACGTCAAACCTATGACATTTTTTTGCAGATCGGTGCTATCGGATTTTCGTGATTTTAATAATTGTTTATATAGTAAAAGTTAGTAGATTGTGTTAATTAGTGTTAAATAGGTATATAAAGACTATTCTTGTGATTGAACAGTACCTATAACGTATCGTTTTTCTATTTGTGACTAGTTTTTAATGGAAAAAATATGAAACCAAAACTAAATAAAGTACAACGTTTAGAGCACAGAGCGACTGAGGGTGAGGGCTCAGAAAATGAGAAAGAGTAAAAAGTAAGTATATAGTTATGTACAATAATTATTAGTTTCTATTTATAAAATTGTTTATATTATGAAAAAGGCTAAAATGTACTTATATTTCATTTTAGGTTAGAAATATGTCAACAATACATTGATGTATACGTCAAGTTCTGTTACCGCGTGTGACAGACGAGAGCACAAAAAGGAATGGAGTCGCATTTGAATTGCAAAAAGAGGTGAGTTTTTAATCGAATTTTTTTTTGATCTTTATTGAGGTATAAACTTGAAGGAAATGTGAGTTCTCTTATTTTATTAACTGTGTACTATGAATTTTCCAGTATAGAGCTTGCCATAAATAGTATTTTTCCAAGTTGACTTATACTTTTTGTTTCAGGAGTCCAAAACTGCCGACATTAGTGGCCACAGAGTTGTTGATGTAAATTACTTTTTTAATGCCATCTATCGACGCACCGGGACATCATATTTTTTATCTACGAATGAGGGCACGCAAACGTCGGTGACCAATCACAGCACGCGTTGTTCTCATTCAATTCTTTGTAAAGGTTCAATCTGTTTAAAAATTATTACCTGATGCACCCTGCTTGTAAAAAGACGAATTAAAATATTATAACAAAAATTCAATAAAACGATTATTGAAAAGCAACTGCCTCACGTTCCTGCACAAATTGCTTAAAATATCGAGTCACCAATCAATGTTTCAATGCGGCCTTACAACCATTAAATTAGAATCAGAAAAAAATTCTGGCCTTACACACATTTTCTTGTACATTATGTAAAACAAAGTTTAAAGTACAGAACTCAAAATAAAATGGTGGTGGCCGGGATGGTGACAGCTGGTTGTGGTAACGCTTAACTGAAACAGTTTTCGGCTGCTGTCGATTTACCATCCATGTCGGAATACAAATACAAAATCTTGCAAGATGAAATATGTGACGAATGGGAAGTGACGGCATGGGAAGAAATGAGGAAAGCGGGGGAACGGGGGAAAGAAGCGGCAGTGAAAGAAGGAAAAGCTACTAAAGATGACATACCAATAATAGATGTAATCTTAGATGGTTGCTGGGCTAAACGTTCATACAGAACTAATTATTCTGCACTATCTGGCGCTGCGAATATTATAGGTAGTCGATTTCGTCAAGTTCTTTTCATAGCAGTCAAAAACAAATACTAGTGTATTTGTGCTAGAGCGGTAAAACGAAATGAGGTAGTAAAACACCATGAGTGTTTTAAAAATTATAGTGGATCTTCAACAGCTATGGAATCCACTATTATCGCCGACAGTAAACAGTCCATAGAAATGCATGGCGTTATCTATGGAAGATACATAGCTGATGGAGACAGTATCTCTTATGCAAAAATACTTGACACTCGACCATATCCCTTAATCACGGTCGAAAAGATTGGTTGCAAAAATCACAAATAATTAACAAATTGCTAAACTTAAAAACGGATAAAAAATATGCTATAACAAAAAGGAATATATTAACTACAAATAAGATTTTAAAGATACGAAAATACATATTATATAACGCCATAAAATATCATGGCTTACAAAATCTGCAGCAATCAGACAACATAAAAAATCTGCACCAAGATATTACGAATGCATTTATCATGCATTTGAGCACCATGATTCTTGTAATAAAAATTTATGTAGTGAAAATTCAAATGGCGAATCAAAGAATATTTGTAACACACGTCTCTAGCATCAGATGAAATATTTAATCTGCAATGTTGCATCACATTCAAAGAGCTTAAGAGGGCTCTTCCCGGTCCATCTATCGTCAACGAAAACATGGTCGAAAAGGTTGTTGTTTCATCCAGAGTCACAGTGGCAATTTTTTTCAATTCTCCCGTCTCATAGGGCCCCGACCCCGTACGAATCGTCTCCCGCGCACCTCATACCGCCTAACGCGATAACATTGAACGAAAATTTCATAAACTTGTTCCAGGAAATACGTGTGTGTGCCAAATTAGTTGGCGGCAAAAAAATTCTAGCCACTCTCCACTTTCACTCTGTAGTATTGTCCTCTCCTGTATCTCTTAGCGTTCTTCATCGAATTTTTCTAAATTTTTCAAAAACGTTAATTTTGTGAGGTTGTATGTATCAGAATCCACATCGGGTCGGTCGCCATAATTAAAATCTATTTTCTTAGAAACCAATTTATGTTTTTTTTTTTCTTTTTAACGTTTGGTTGTACGTTCTTGTATTTTCTACTTGTTCTTCATATTTCTTGACTTTTGCTAAAGGGCTCGTATTGTGAATAGTTTTGTGGATGGTAGTCAATATTTTCCCGGAGTTAAATGATACTACTGCCCCTGTGCATCTTGCTTGATAAGACCGTTTAAGAGCGTAGTTGACTCTTTTGCCACCAACTAATTTGGCAACTACTCCATTAAAACTCTCTACAATGTTGCTGCCTACATTTTCAATTAAACTCCGTGAATGTGATGCAACATTGCAGATTAAATATTTCATCTGATGCCAGAGACGTGTAACTTTGTTTATATGTTGTACATAAAACCATACTTGGGGATTATACCAGTGAAAGAATCATCAAAATCGGTTCAGTAGTTTACGAGAAAATTGCGAACATATTTTATAATACATAATATAAATAGACGAGTTTTTTAAAGTAGGTTAAATATAGAAAAATTAAAACAATATATTAATTATTTAATAAAAAATATTCTTAGTAAATAAACATTTGTTATATGCCTTCATTACCTAATTAATTTTTATTACATGGTGTACTTAATAAAAAAAAAAATGGTTGACAATTAAATATTTGTATTATTTGTCTACTCCATACCTCCTATGTGCTAATATTTCAAAAAATCCAAGAAGTGCGTACTCGGTTTTCCAGATGCCACCGCGTACACTGCATTCGCCGCTCCCCGCGCGGGGGGTTAAGCCACGCCCATCGAGCTACGATTTATTTTCGAGGTAGCGCCTTGTCCTTCGATCTGGATTATTATTATTTTGATATTGAACCAAGACTCTTAATATAAGTCTTATTGCTACCTGTCGGAATTTATTAGGTAGATTACGTGCGTCAATCAGTTTGATAAAATCAACAGTCTGGGAAATACAATCACGTTTGCAATTCATTTACTTCTAGCTGCGTGGCAATGTTTAGTGACTGCACTTGGACCGTGTGGTGTCGGCCAACATGACAGTCATAAAACAATGTTAACATGTCCAGATTATCTGAATACTTACTTCACAACCCTGGATAGATACAAAAATATGTTTTATTTATTTTTGATCACATAAGCAAGAGATGGCTTTTAAAGCTGATTACTATAATCTCAACGTGTCGAGCATTTCAATTAATATTTAAATTCCTCGCCTTTCTCTCATTACATTAACCACATCGCTATCACGATGGGGGCTCGGCACAGAATAAAAGATAACGATTGAAAGATTCCCCACCAAGCCGATAGGCGCTACGTTACAGGACATGTGTTTTTGATAGCCTTCCAAGCCCACTCCCTTGCCCCTTCCCCTGGGGGTTGGTGGGTTTTATTCAAAGTCATCTTCCATTGTGAGGCTGAGTTTTTTGGTTCGTTAAATACGGGAGTGGATGATTGATACGCGATTGTGCCACTAGTTAACTTACGAGTCAAGTTTGCTTCTATATGGGGAAATGATAAAAGATGATCCTTTGATGCCTGGGATGTTTAACGGAAATTTTGAAGAAGTTTTTTAAAATAATGAATTGTCTGACTCCACATAAAGTCATTTGGGATCCAAAGAGTTGGTATTTTTAAATGAGTATCGAAAAGTGGGTAATATCATTATCTAAGCTATCTATATTTCAGGCGTCTGTGTGAGTTAGAATGTAGGAAAACATAAAACGCAAAAGAATCAACCTTATCTGTCGGAGATAACAAAAAATAAGGAAAATATATACTTATTTAACAATACAACGATTTTTACGGTCACTATATCACTTCCCTATCGTTCACAGGGTGTTACCCCTTATGTGAATAAAAATAGCTTCAGCAGAGATATATTCATTCGTTCATCCCCACATCCCACATACCTGTGTCAATCGCCCTATATCAAGTTGTAACAAGGCTTACAAACATAACTTGTTTATAACATAAGCCAAAATAGACCTTATTCCAGTGAAATAAGGTGTGTGTGAAATGCATAGTTTGTTGTAATGTAAGGTGCACACTACACCTGCGTCCAGCCCTGCGTCACCGATAAACTGGTTGGCGACGCATGGACGCTATTCGAATAAAGATAGGTCAATAGTGTGTACTGAGCTTTATAATTGAATGCAGCAGATTTAAAATGTAATACTTGTGTCAACGAGTGAGCTGTTTCAGTGTTTCATGTTATGTATAAATACGGTTATAATAATGGCATAATAAGATAATTTGTTGCAATCGGAGAAGTGAAGCTAAATTAGCTTATTTGCCAATGCATGATTTACCTTATAATTATACTGACATAATTCAACAAGGATAGGGGTTATTAAAATAATAACATCATTATCGACAGCATATTTTTTAAATCTTAAATCAAGTATAAGGTTTCAAAGCATAAGTAGTCGTGAAGGATCACCCTCGACCAAAAAACGCCAACCCCAGGAAAAAAGTAGCATCATGCCAAATCATTACTTCCCTAAGCAAACCTGTCCGTTAACCGTCCCAATAAGTATCGAAGTGTTGCCCCTAGTTGCCGTGCATCGTCAAATTTCATTGTGCGGACGCCTCGCCATTAACTAACACTAGTCGCGCGTCGTAATTGGACGACAAACTATTTGATCGGCTGTCCCGCCCGTGTGTACTTAGCCTTACATTCGCAACCTCAAATTATTACAATGGAAGTTAAACTTTATAAGGGCGTTGTTAAAGTTTATTTTCGAGCGAATGGCAAGTGAGAAACATTTGTTCAGCAGAAATTGTTGTATAGTGTTAAACACTTGAAATCAGATTGTTTGATGTAGTCAAGAGCTTGTCAGTGAGACAAACACGAGACTTGGGCATTTACATACTACTGTCTGTCGAACATAGTGACTGCAATTTCCCAAAGAAACGATATTAAATATGGGTATATAGTTTACCTAGTATTAAGATACTTTTGAACTCAATTATGAATTCAGAATAATGTTCTTATAATGGTCAAAGTTAAATTGGCTGAAAGGAACTTTTCGTGTTAATCTGGTTTTGACCAATGAATCGAAATGGAGTTCGTGTCAAATTCAATGTTTGTTATTTCGGTTTAGTATCAAATACCAGTAAGATATGATTATGTAATTCTACCATGCCGTGAAATGCTTGGTACTTTTATACTACATGCATACATTCCTCAAATATTCTAAAATTTTACTTACCCTTAAACTTGTGAATTTTTTTTTAGTAACACGGGCTATTTATTTTTTCCGTTCTTACAACCTAATACTGGAGTAATAGGAAGGGTTATCAAAATTAACGGTACAAAAACTGGTAGTAAGATTGGTAGTAACTAGAGCAACAAAGGAAACTTATGTGCAAGGTTCCAAATTGCCATTTTCTAAATTCGAACCAAAGCACATGAAATTGTGAAATTGTAAACAAAAGTTCTGGAACTTTTCCCATGAATGTAAGTGTTGCTTTTGGTCTGTAAAGAGGGGTGCAGGGTGGAGATGTTTCATACGTTTACATTGAATATGGCTGGCACCTACTCGAAAATATTGAAGCAGACAAAATGCAATTGATGGTAGTGTTTTAACGAACTATTTTGAGTACGAAGTACCTACTCGTATTTTGAAAAGTTGAAGTTTGTCTCCTCCTTTCAAAGAAGTTGCACCTACATTGGATTGAGTTTACGCTTGGTAACTAAAAGACTAGTTTTCAGAGTATAGGACAAAGACATTTTATACCGATTTCAGGCAAGTATATTCAAGTGTTGTGTTCAGAAGCTGTTGGTGAACCTATAATTATCTATATATCTATATCTATATCTATACATATAATAAAATCGTAGACTTTCCGTGTCTGTACATTACAGATTTTTGCAAAAAAATCACTGGAAGGGGCGAGAAATAAGTAACAGAAAGTAAAAAAAAATTTTTTTAAAGATTTGTCTGTTTGTCTGTTCGTTTGTGCGCACAAACGAACAGACAAACCGACAAACAGACATCACGTAAAAACCCTTCAATGTATTCAAATCGAAATATTACAAAATAAGAAACATTGTTCTGGGTATTATTTAGCGTTTATTTAATTAAAATCGACTAACAGACGCAAAAGATATTAATTTTTAAAATTTAGTTGGTAACCTCATCCGCGATTTCTATGATAAATTTAATAATTTACGTAAATAGATTTTGGAATGGCTGAAAATTAACTTTTGTTTTATTTTTCCTTTTGTCTTTACTCTTTGCACGAAAAATTTGGCACTGAAAGAGGGGTTCAAATATGAGAAATCTAGGTCACTCACTCACTCATCACGAAATATCGAAAACCGCTAGACGTATAAAGATGAAATTTGGCAGGGAGGTAGTTAATAGTTAGTAGACGTTTGCTAAGAACGGATTTTGCGACAGGGCCGGATTAAGGAGATCTAAGGGCTCTCGCAAGTTTGTATGAAAGTCCTTAATTTTTTGTGCTACAAACTTGAAATTTGGCAGGAAGGTAGTTTATAGTTAGTAGACGTTCGCATAGAACGGATTTTGCGACAGGGCCGAATTAAGGAGATCTAAGGGCTCTCGCAAAAAGTCATTTAATGTTGTATACAGAACGGTATTAGAATAAAAAGCGCCCAACAAGGTTCACTTTGAAAAAAGTTTTATATCGCCAAAATATACCGAGTTTTGAAGCCATAATATGGTCGCCTCAACGCCATTTAATTTTGTTTCGGACCTCTGCTGCCCAGAATTACAGCACCCAAAAGGACGCCTTTTGTAGTCATCAGTACATTATCACCTTTTGATCTGGCAGTCAGTTCTCACACTTAACATAACATCACGCCTTAAAGCCTCGAAGGGTTGGGCAGACGTGTACCTAATCGTACACACATTTCGCCAATTATATTGAAGTCCCATGTAATTGAGGGTGAGCCTATTGCCATCAACCGGGCACAAATCCAGATTCCGTGGCTGCTACTGACAAATTCCTGATGGAATAACCCAATAACACTATGATTTATAGTATTTTTTCAATTGCAAATACATTGTTTAATGTTAAGTGGAAGAACGGAACCACCTAACCCCTGAGGTGACCCTTAAACGCCTCACGTAATTAACGCCCCCGCGTCCATTAATTACGTGAGGCGATTTTTCGACCCCCCTGGGGAGGGAGGTCGAAAAATCTTGGAAGAAAGAAAGTTCTTGGACAAGCATCTCCTTGCTTAAAAGGTGATCTCCAAATCATGTGTGTGACAATTTTATGTAATTGAAATAAACATATATTTTTAACACTTTGCCCGGGAATCGATCCCCACGCTTAGTAGTCGCGCTTGCGACCACTAGACCAACGAGGCAGTCTCACACATGCACACCAAAATTTCCACGCGAACGAAGTCGCGGGCAACAGCTAGTTAATAAATAAATAAATAAGTGTTAATATAATGGTGTCTGCGATCACTTTGTAAATAGAAATTCTGATGTGTCTGTGACTCTGTGTAATCACAGCAGAAATCACTTAAAAACAAGCATAAAAGCGACTACATCTAAATCTCTTGCTCACAAAGACAAGTGCGTGCCATTAAAAACAATTATGCGTTCGTTGGCAGCGTCGGGTCATAAAGTGCGCGGCGGCGGCGCGGGCGTCGGGCGTCGGGCCACTAAACAGATTGGTGCAGAAAGTCGGTTTTATTCAATGAGCGAAAACTAGGTCGACCAATGACCTGGTGAAGGTTGCAGGGATCCGCTGGATACGAGTCGCACGGAAAACGCATGTGTTTATAGAAACACGGCCAAAGAATACAAACGTACTCGCGACTGGCAATTGCCTAAGATCGCCGTACGTTCGCGTCAATCCTTTCGGTCACGGCATCACGTTCAAGCGACATGCGTCTTGTGACAATGACTGCGGAAAAATAAAATGACAGAGAAGTCATTTAGAGCTTCCCACGAGTGTCCGCGACGCGATTTACAGAGCGACGCCGACGGTACTCATGCGGAGGAAACAGATGAATCTCGCTAGTGTCGTGTCTAGTCGCAAGGAAAACGCATTCGCGACTGTCATGTTTTGTTTGTGGGGCTGAGATCACTGTACGTACGCTATAAAGTATGCGTACACCACCACACCTATTGTCGCTTGTTACATGAAGCTATCCTTCTGGATCTATTTTCTTTGTAAAGATGCAGGCGTCGGGCGGCGAGCGGCCAAACTGTTATGGCTTTCTTTAAACATTACGGCGTCATGGGTTAGTGGGCGAGCAGCAGTGTTGGCACGGCGCGACTTGTATCGACACGATGTATGGTCGGGACATACCTACTGCTATATGTATACTACTGTGTGAAGTGCGTACAACGTTGGTAAGTTGAAATTGTAGATATAAATAGCGAAAGGTTCAAGTTGTACAATTATGATTGTGGTCCTTTATTTAAGCAATACAGTGTTTAAATTTTTGGCTTTTTCATAATTGAGTTGTAGTTACACTTCGTACGATTTGCGATAGCTGAGGATGCAGCCAAAGTGACATTTTTATGATGATGAAAATGTCAAAAATGTATGGATTGGCACCAGGTTACATAAGAGCTTATATTAATTCTATTGAAAGTCGTTGTAAGAGTACGATACGCTTTGTCAGCGATTGCCACTTGCCACTAACCTGGGCCCTCTGGAGTCCCTGCAAAAAGTAGATAATTATATACTTAACTGACCTAGGATAATTTACTTAGTAGGTAACAGTTTCCTTACTATTAATACTAACGGGATATTTACCATGTTTATTGTTTTTACTGAGTGCAAAAAACGAACAAGAAAGAGGGTAGACCGATTTGTCTGCTCATAAACACCCACCCGCAATAACTTCAGTTTATCCGTGATCATGGTGCTTGCAACAGCGCCGAAATATCGGGAACTCATAACAAACAGTAAACATGGTAAATATCCCGTTAGTATTAATAGTAATGTTAGTGACCATGATAGTTTAAAATCTTATAACAGTTTCCTTCTTTTCCAAAACGATTAAACATCTACACATCACATTAAACCGTATATTAAACATGCATCACAATTCCTCACAAAACGTGCTGCATCCAGCAAAACTATACTCTCAGTCTAACATTACTAATAACAGCAAGTAATCACTAACTTGCCCGTCCGTTCGGCATACATCGCCGCATATGCACCGAACTACTCGCGCGGTTGGCAGTCGAAGCGAGCAACATACTACGTGCAACCGCCGCGAACTTATTCATAACACAAGTATTCAAGCATCTGCAACTCAATGCTAGAGTTGAAGGAACATAACATTATTTGGTACCGAAAATTATTTGTAGTATATTCATGTCGTGATCAATACCTGCATGTTTGTGACTTAGTGAGTCTTTTGTTTTAAGTATCCTTGTCACATTTTTAGAAACTCTTTGCACAAAACACACTGTCATATTGCCGTTTTTAGCACCGCAAGTGCAGTAAGAAAGATAATGATGATGATTTTATAATTAGTTATTATTCCCTTGTTCTTGAATCCAACAGATTGCTTTTGTTTTGTCATAACGTTTAAATGTCGTCTAATACAAATGAAAATGACATTATTCAGTGTAGTTTTATATTGTTACATCATGTGTTCTACGATCTAATCCACCAATTCTTCCTCTTTCTAAAGAATTTAAAATCCTGGGTACAAGCATCCAATAAAGTTGCTTCCAAAACACCAGCATTCTTTTACAATGTATCACTTTCTGTTGCTTTCGTCAAAACTGTTTTCTTATAACATCAAATAATATTCTCACCACAATCTCTCCTCTGCAAGCTAGGTGAGCATCTCGCGGTAGTTCCGCAGAACTCCGGCGGCGGCGCCACTAATAACAGAGTAATGAGGACACGCAGCGTTATTGCACTAACGCAACTTTACCCGGTTACTGCGTGGCCATAAGTTAAAGGATATAGCGGACTGATTTACTCACTACAAACAGAATATATTTTACTTTATTTTTGCAGAAGGATCAATTACATTTTGTATAGAGTGAAATGCATTTAAACTTGGCATTGTGTTATTTTACCACCATCGACATTTTCGAAGGAATATCTCCCATCTCTAAGTTCATGGTCTTTAGCCTTTACGTTTTAAAAGGGTTTTTTTTATAAATTTTAAGTTACTACCCCATTCTTCCCCGTACGAAACCACCAACCATTTATTTATGTACATACAAAACCAGTACCACCACCACCATTTTGACAGTTTGATTTAATTCTTATTTGTCTTGACACTTTTAACATTCAAAAGTACTTTTCAATGGTCTACTGATTGAAATAAATGACTTGACTTTGAAGTTATTGGTTTCAGAATTACTTCCTAGAGGTCATTATTTAACGCATCGGAGATAAATGCCAAATGTCACACGTTGGTCCTCCGGTCCCCTAACATATGTACGCGATTTGTCACGAGTACCTGCGTGTTATGGTACCTCATACCAGCTGTCACGTCGACACTCAAGTACCCAGAAGTTATTTTCATCCATAAACCTATATTATAATGTACATAATTTATGTTATGGCCGTTTCGACAAATAGACGACGTAACGAAGGCGAGGTGTTGCAAAACCTCAAATGTATCAGTTTGAATGTCAAATGTGTAGTACACACACACAATAGACAGTAGAAACACACAATCTAGGAAAAACAAAAAAAACCGTCTTTGAAACTAGACTCTAGTATAATCTAGTGGTAATCAATATAGTAATCATTGAAACTGGAAGATAAAATCTTGAATTTGACAGCAAATGACACTGGTATGACGTACAAAAAATAAATAATCAGTAGTTATTGGACCATCCATAAGGTAAAAATGCATGCTCAAAGTAATATTCCATTTAATATCACAAAAACATCGCCCTCATGTAAACCTCACATCACTAAGTCTAACGGCAAGATATGTGCAGTAATTAAGTGTTTTATCCATTCCATCCCGCCCTGGGCCACCCCGGCGCAAATTACATACGGGCCGGCTCAGCGCACTAAGTCTTAAGCTGATTTACCGCCAGATATTGGCGCCCAGTCTTCACTATACAATGTACAAATGTTTATACACTTCCTCTTGGTCTAGGCAGGCTTCCAAATACTTGGGGCTTGAAGTCTTGCCGTCGTGGCTATAGCTACAATAAGTGATAGCTTATCAGCTGACCGTAATGACTTTTAGATGAGCCTGAAAATGACATTTCTGGCGGAGACATGGCTAAGTTTTTTGTTAATCAGTCTGTGTTTAATGCATTGAGCATTTTTTTTTTAAGCGGCGCCAGTTTTTTTTTTCGTTTCACGTTTAACGTAGAAATTGGCACAAGCAAAGAGCAACTTATACTCAGCAGTGATTGAAGTCGATCCGAGTTTGGCTATATTTTATAATGATGATGAGATATTCCAGTTATTGTCATTTTGTTTTTTCTTTCACAAATATATCCACAACCATAACAAAGAAACAGTTAAAATGTAACCCAATGCGATACGGAACACGACATTCCCAATTGAGACAAAAACCCTCCTTAATCCTTATCTGCCGTTATAAATCTCGGCAGCTTCTCTATCGGATCTGTTATAGTTTGTCTTTCGGTCCTTATTACCCGGTCCTCACGACTCGGTCCTTATTACTTGGTCCTTATTATTTGGTCTTAGTTCCGCCTGCGTTTATTTCATCGAAGCAATACGGACGAGTACTTAGCGAAGTAAAGACACTTGGAGTAAGTTGGTAGACGGAAGTCTTAGCAAGTCAGACTTGATGTGACGCCGAAGCGGAGGTATTTGGGTAACAAATAGGGGGTTTGTGGAGGAGGTGATCAATTTTATGTTCTTGACTTGCAGTAAAGGTAACAACTGCTACCGCTAACAACTGTCTTTTACGATGTCCTTCTCACCGCTCTGGTTTTATAAAATCTTCTTTCTTTGTCCAGGCGGTTTTCCTTTGGAATGCGCTCCCTCAGAGTATCAGAACGGTGACCAGTCAGTTCACTTTCAAAGTGAAAGCTCGGGAACATATACGCAAGAAGTTGGCAGATTCGTCTCAGAACTGAAGTTGTTGTAGTTTTTCTTGTTTATCTCTATTAACTTTATATAGTTTATTATATGTATGTATATAAGTATTTATTCTTATATGTTTTAGTTATAAATATGTTCTAGTCTTTCTTTCTGTTATTGCACCTACTGTATATTATCTCTGCATCACCCTAAGGTAGACTGGTAGAAAATGCCTACGGCATTAAGTCCGCCATTGTGCAGTTCTTGTGCATAAAAATTTAATAAATAAATAAATAAAGGTAGTTCTATAAATAAAAGTGGGAAGAGAATCTTATGCATTCACTACTACACACACTACATTACAGGCGTGACGTCGAAAAATTCTCAATTATCAAAAAGTAAGAAGATTAAATCCTTTCAACAGTTTAATAAAAATATTTCTAAAAGAAGCAGCTACCTACACCAGTTAAGCTGATTACAACAAAACTTCTGTTGAGTTTTCTTCAGTGCTTAAAAGTATTTTAAAGACGGGAACAAGGGAAACTAATTGATCTTATCTTCACCATGACCATAGGGATAAATAATAAACTGAACAAAAGTAAGTTTTATAACCGTTTTCACCAATACTAAGAGCAACACAAAAAAAAACCCCATAAATGTCTAATTAAAATTTCTCTGTTGAAATTTTAAGTCTGGGTGCTGACCCAAACGTACGTTTTTTTTCTTTTTAATAAAAACCTTGCCGCACACCAGGAATTTCTCTTGTATAGCGGGTGCGTTAACAAACATTTAAACTCACATGTGTACACAAACAGCCAGACCTAGAACCACTATCTGTAGGCCATACAAATATTCGTTCCGTGTGGGGATCGAACCCGCGACAGCAGTCGCATCGCTCAGCTACTGCGCCAACCGTGTCGTCTTTTTTATTTAAGTGTCGGCAGTAGTGTTAGCAAAAACGGACATTATAAGTCATAGTTCAGTCCAATTCGTGTTATTGTTGATTATATTTCTTTAAAATTCTGATCTAAAATGTCTTGCCAAAATTGCTATTTTTGTTTTTTTTAGTGCTGTTATAATTTAAATATATGAATAATTTCACCTTTGTCTTGTGAATATTTTATATTTGAATATCCTGGTATTCAGATCACTGAACGGACATTATAAGTTGTGTTTTACAGAGTTCCGTATCGAAACTATACAGAGTCATCTGTCCTTATCTCAAGTTATAAATCTGTGCGCTCCGCTATCAGAGCTCACCGTGTCACTATGACGTCACTTCCGGTCTCGTACCGCACTTAAGCCTCCTTGCCGGCTAGTTTTTATTCCAGATTTGAGGGTAGATAAATACAATGGTAGTTTTTGCGAGCGAGTTCTTTTAATATGGTTTTAAAGCCCAGTTATCCGAAGGCTGAACTAAAAAAGACTTTATACTTTGGAAATATTTCACTAAACAAATAATAAATTCTCCTTTCGTTAAATTCATCAAAAAAAAAATCCTCGTGGATCTCCTGGTCGGGCACAGTATTGCTGAGTTTTTCATCACAAAATTTTCAGTAGCAGCCCGGAGCAATAAGTTCGGCACTATTACATAAGACCTAAACATAACTGGTGAAATGTGGGTGTACTACTACAAGGTACAGCTCTACCTAACGTTTCAGGGATTACAGGCTTCATATTATGTAATGTTAATAAATATAAAATAAAAACAATAAAAGAGATGGGTTCGACTTCACTAGAGCCCAATCATCATTACCGAGCAATATTTTAAAGAAACAGACTTGTGATCAAAAGATGACATCCAAAATCCAACGCTAACATGAAAAGTAGAAATCAATAGAGACACGGTGCCGTGACGGCTGCCAAATGTATGAATCTCCTGGGCATTACCGGACGGACGGCAAGGTTCCGGCTTCTCGGGCCGAGAGCTAGCTTTATTGAACCAACAAGGGGTGTTTGATTGCCCCGCTGAAAGAGTTGGTTATGTTATAGTATGAATTTAACAAGCTATGGAATACACTTCTTAGGATGATGGGAGGATAACAAACTTATAGTTGAGTGTTGTATCAAAACACAGCTGATAAACTCTAATGTAACCAAAGACCTTAAACCTTAATTCCTTTCATTTTAAAAAGGGCTTTAGGCACCCGATACCACATGGATTTTTTTCCAGATATTTGTATGAAAATAATATTTTCTTTGATTTCGGGCTGTGGTAGTTCACACATTCACATGCTCAAAACGTTAACTCATTCATACTCCAAGTAAAATAAGGATAACATAAAAGCTCCCAAAGGGTCGAAGAGCGATCCCTACCTGGCCCTTATAACCCTACAGATAAGGTTTCAGCTTATCTCTACGGGTAGCTTGTAAAAGCCAAGTCTTTTCATCGATGCGGGGATTAGGACCGAACTCGTCCGTAAGGAGCATACGTTGTATTGCGAGATGAAAGGATAACTATTGAAGTTTAGGATTTGGAAAACTAGTTTAGCTTGCTTCACTACTTCAATATAAAGGATTAAGGCTAAACTTTATTCTTACATATTCATACATTAAACTTATCGTCGTCTTCCATTTAAATTCACAAGAATATTTTTTACACCATCTCGAATTCTGTTCCTGTTAATTGTGTATAGCATTTTATACGCAGCTCCTCCTCCAATCCGAACCTTACGGTCTCATTCATAAGGTTCATTTCATGAGAAGCACGTTCGGCGAGGTACAGTCTGTAACAAAGCGTTGACAAACGAGCGGCGTGCTCATATCGTTAGCTCGTAATGGCTGTTGGCAAGGAGACAAGAGGAATGTGTACCGTTATGAGAATTACACTAGCGAGGCCTGTAGCGATACTACAGATACCAGCTAATCGATACAAGGAGGTGTTGCCGGAGATTACTGGGCCTGCCAACAGCCAGGCCAGGCTTAGCAGCATTGGTACCAACGTTTGTGTCGCTTTGGCCAATATTTGGCTTAGGCCAAAAGTTGGCTAAGCTTTGTGACCTATCAAATACCTATTAATGAAGACATTTGAATTAACTAACGAAAAACCAGTAAAAGTAAACATCGTCTTAATCTATACATTGGCTGGTGTCGGTACAAGTGTAGACACATCTGTGTCAAATTTGGTAAATCATGTTCTTTTGCTTCAAGGCATTACTGTGACACTGCTTTTTTATGACTCTATGCACATCATCTTTGGATATAAAGCAATTAAGCCCACATCTTGTTAATTTCCTTATCCTGATAAACCAAATCATCTGTTATGATATAAAAATGGTATTGTGAACATAACGATTACATTCATGCCATTAGGTTGAGTAGAGTAGTGACCGACGAGGAAAATGTTATTTATTTTATCTTTAGCATGTGACAAATTTACGCAATGTGTATTTAACTACTGTGGCACAGAAATATGCGTAGTAGTCAAAAGAACTTATAAATTAAAGGCAACCTTAGTAAAAATCACCTGCCGCAATTAGCCTTGACATTTCAAACTACAATGATTTCATAAAGACTAGATGAATCTCGAATAAATCGCGATCACTCAGGTAGAATCACAGATAAAGGCGTGCCGTTACATTAATTTCCAATGATTACAAACCTTAATTAAAACGGGCGCGATGCTTAAGATAACAACACAAGTTTTGATGGCGGGCAAATAAATTATATGCCAAAGAAAAGAGATGGCAGAAGGACCACGGAGGTGGCAACAGCACCAAAGTGGTTTGCGCACAATTACGTCTCCCAAGCCGATTTCATAGACAGATTGTGATCAGATGAATTGAATGGTTTTAATGAAGTCTTTTTTTCCCTTGTGATAATTTTGAACTTTCTATGAATAGTACCTAGAAGAATTAGCTTTCCGAGAAGTATAGTATTACCCAGTAACAGATATATCTAAATATAGATAATCAGATAGACCGTTTGTCGCTCCATGTAAAATACTAGTATTCAGCTGCACCCAGTTAAACTGGAAGCCGTTAAAAGAGCGCTTTATCCAGCGGTCAGACTGTAGGTGTAATCAAAAAGGGGTAAAAATAAATAATTATCTAAGTCCAAGTAACTAACAGGGTTTTTGGACACTGTCGGAAGTTCTAACATTTAGATTTAGGGACACATTTTGATGTAATTTTTTTTTCAGGTAACTTAAGCAATTACGAAGCGTAGTCTACGAGCACATCCGACCCGTACATCCGTTAGTAGCATTCCCAGGTAAAATTGGCTTCCTGTGGGCTAGACTGAGTTTAGCTGTAGTGTACTGGAGTATTTTAGCTTTTACTGCCAAAGCGAATAATGGTGACCATAACAATTTTCTACACTCAACAATAATAATTATGTACATAGATACGAATAAAATGTATCAATTATCTGTATTCCTCCAGTTTCTGGCTAATTGGCTGACGAGTATACCAGTAACATACAGTTCTAATCACTGAAATCAAAAACACACTTAGTACTTAGCTAATTTGTTTCATATTCTCGTTTTCACTCCTAAACAATGCATAGTGACACTTTTTAACGTTAAAAACTAGTAATTAATAGCACACTGTTGGATTTTCAAAGCTAGGCTCTGCGCTGGAAGCATTAAATCCCACTGGCAATAATCTACTTGCAAATGAATGGATATTCACGTTTAGTCAACATTTCATATCCTAAGCTAGGGCCAACATGCTCAAGGTTGGCAGTGCCCGAACATTCTCAACTATATACTATATCTACATGTATGTAACATGTAAGCCCGTTATACGTGGCATGACTTAATCGCTTGGCAGTAATCGAGGGAACAATCATATTGTTATTAGTGCGTCAGTACAGAACACCTTTGAGTAATCCTCGGTGCTTGGCTGGCTTCACCGAGAATTACTTGCTCAAACTAGGATCTAAACTATTATCTACGTGTAATGTGTATATGTCAAGTCATAAAAGTCAAAAAGCATTCTTGGTCTAGTGGTCTCAAGCGCGATTGCTGAGCATTTATGGTCTTGGGTTCGATTCCGAGGTCGGGCAAAGTATCGTGTTTTCAATAGGAATTTCTTAGTAGCCACGTAGTCTGGATTTGTACCCGGTTGATGCCAATAGGCTCGCCCCCTATTACGTGGGACTTAACTGGCAAGATGTGGGTGTATCTACTATAAGGTACACCTCTGCCTAACCCTTCGGGGAATACAGGCGTGGTATGATACAAATTCAAATTTAACTTAATTTTGTATTAATGATTATAGGTGTGTACTTGTACCAGTTTTTTGGTTCTCCTATGTATTGGTTAATTTAACCGTGAATGATCAACTTAAAAGACAAAATTCATTTTAAGGCCCTAAGAGCTTGTTCAGACACGGCGGGAACCGCGCGATTTCAGAATCGCATGGAAATCGCGAGAGTCTTATTTGTATGAGTTATTAAGTAATCGTTCAGATATAACCGCGCGTTTAATCAAGCCGCGACATGCGGGAACCGCGCGGTTCCCGCATGTCTGAACTAGCCCTAAGTGTACCGATGCAGATGGTCAAGTTCAATCAAATTTAAAAACGTTTTTATATTGAAGCATTCCCCGTATTGTGTGCTATTTTTTTCTTAAAACCGCTTAAAACCGAAAGTTTGTAAATAATAGTATATTTAATTTCCCGCCACATTGTAACAGGCATCAACGTCAATGGCGAGTACATCTCTCACCTTCGGTTTGCCGACGATATAGTGGTCATGGCTGAGACCATGGAGGACCTCAGTACAATGCTCGATGACCTCAGTAGAGCTTCCGAAAGAGTGGGTCTTAAAATGAACATGGACAAAACCAAAGTCATGTTGAATGCCCATGTGACCTGGTGAAGGTTGCAGGGATCCACTGGATGCGAGTCGCACGGGACCGGTCAATGTGGCGACAGTTGGGGGAGGCCTATGTCCAGTGGACGTCTATCGGCTGAAATGATGATGATGATGATGATGATTGTAACACAATTCAGCATAACCCAGTTTCAACTGTTCACAATGGTGCCAACACCAGCAGCGTATCAATGTACCGACCGAACAAAAATAACGCGACGTAATGAAGTTAGGCCCGTAATGTGAGGCAAGGGCGGTGGCCATTCAGCCAGCGTAATGAGCGAGCGTTTAACATGCGGACCTCGGAGTATTGTACAGAAGTTCCATTATAGAAATTCTCCATTGAAAAAACAATAATAACAGCCTCTCAGGTCGACCTTCAGGTTAAGCCGCACTTGCTTATGTTGGTCCTTGGATGGATCACCCATTACATACCGAGTTTTCTCCGTGCCTCGGAAAACACGTCAAGCCTTTGGTCCCAGCTGGCATTTAAACATCTTTGACAGTCATTATACGAGGTGCAGTCTTGTGTCCTGGTCAAATTCAAGGGGTATATTATAAGCTAATGATTGTCGACCCGAATCAACAATAAAATGGATGGATATTTTTTATATTTTTTTCCTACTTAAGGAAATCAGTAAGTGTGAACCACCCGTATTAAAACGCAGCCCGTCTGTTACTAGCCCTATGACCGCACCTTCACACACACAAATAAACGCAAACGTTTATTCGATTTCGTATATTCGTATTCCCTAAATTTCCAAGAGAGGGCGCGTAGTCAAATTTAAACAATTTAAAATAGCAGCTATATTAATTATAATTGACCAGGTACCATAATTTAAATTGATTATTTATGCCTTTTGTGACAACCTCCTGAATTTTGACGAGGATGCAAAACTGCACCTTGTAGAAAGTCAGTGGCCCGAAAGTCTGACAAACAGTCTAAACAGCATATCGTGTTACCCAGTATTAACTGGGATGTAGAGGTCAGATAGACCGTCGCTCCATGTAAAATACTGGTATTCAGCTGCATCCGGTTAGCCTGGAATCCGACCCTTCGTCTTTTTCCCTTTAGTACACAAACTCAGTGAGACGCGGCACCGAATGGTGCATACAACATTCAGCCTATACTGTGGCGCGCTTTGGATTTGAATAAAGAATGTTTAACACTGTACACTGCCTGAGTTGAATGAGTTTCCACGTTACTGTACAAAATGTTTGACGTTCATTGCTGGGTTTTTACACAAAATTTCTATGAAACAGAAACTGAATTGTGTCATTTCAATGAATAATTATTTACTTTTCTCGTTAAGATTATATTTAATTTAATTCAGAAACAATTTGACGAAAAAACGATAAGGTGCAAAATTAAATGTGTGACGGAGAAAACATTTATTTTTATAAATTATTCTTACTATCGGCAGATTTCCAGACAGCTTTAGGAGTCATTCAAAGCTTTCATTGAAAAGTTTAATTTGGTTAAAACCCGCAGAATCTGGAATAAAAGATTGATCAGAGCTAAAAGTTTTTTTTATCTTGTTAAAGCTACAGCGATCAGAGCTAAAAGTTTTTTTATCTTGTTAAAGCTACAGCACCAAACACAATATCTAAATCTGTTCAATATTCGCCACGCAAATACGTTACTTTAAAAAAAACCCGACTGAAAAAACTGAAAAGCTTGAAACAAGTACATTTTAAATTAATTCCATTCCATTTTCATAATTTTATATTCAAATGGGCCCCGCCTGCTTCAAACTTTTGTTTAATTTAAAATGTGCTTGTTTTATGCTTTTCAGTTTTTCCAGTCGGGTTTTTTAGTTTTTTAAATTACTTTTTTTATTTCCAGCTTTTTGGTTTAGTAACGAGTTGAAAGATTTCGCAGACGATTTAACGTTTTTTATTATACGGGGCGTGCCACGGCTATGCCACACGGAAGGAAAAATATTGTTTATTTTAGAAGACTTGATTTACTTATCATTGCATGGTGAATTTCTGAAATAATAGGTAGGTCTTAGTTCAGACTGACTGACTGATATATTAACGCACAGTCCAAACCGCTGGTCCTAGAGATATGAAATTACTGGACAAGAAATTACATAGAATGGGGTGTTGAATTTTCTGTGAAACTTTTTATTATTTTTTTATTGTCGAAAATTTGTGTACATACTCTTCAGCTAAAATTATGACGAAGGTGTTTCACAATTTTTCCAAAGAAAAAAGACTGATATATCAACGCACAGCGTAAACCACTGTTCTTAAAGACATGAAATTTGAAGCGTGTATTCTTTGTGAAGAGTAGGTATCCATTAAGAAACATTTTTTCAAAATTACACCCCTAAGAGGGTGAAGTGGGGGGTTGAATTTTCTGTGAAACTTAATGTTCTCTGGGCCGATTGACTCGAAAATTGGTGTACACACTATTCAATTAAAATTATGAGACACGTATTTTACAGTTTTTTCCAAAATCATCCCCCAACAGAGTCAAATAGGGCTTGGACACTCACGTAGACGGGCGCATGGCGCGCAGTGTTACGCAGGGCGTGCGGAGCTTGGGAGTATTTACTATTAGTTAGTAGGTAGGATTTTTCTGAGGTAGACGTGTCGTGGTGTCTGTAAATATAAAATGTCAAATCCCGATTTTCGATGATATTTTATTTTGGTTGGCTCGTGATACGCGACAAAAATATAATATATCAAATATTATGTAATAGTATTATGTCTATAAAAAGATTCCTTATGAATCATTTGGTTGTCGTCGCCGGTGTCCAATCTCAAATCAAGTATCATTATTTCACATAATATGTAATGTAATTGATAATACTATGAATTAATATTTGCAAGTCATAAGTAAGTTCATGTAAAAAAACTCGAGTGTGTCTGTATTACTCAACTAAAATGAAATACTTGCACTAACTATTCTTTATGACCTATTCAACTTTAAATGTAAAAACTAATATTACACATAATTATATCTTGCATAAACTATTCTAAAGGTGAAAGTCTGGATGGATAGATGTTTGTCACTCAATCACGCCAGAACGGCTAAACATATCTAGATGAAACTTGGCACAGAGATACATTACAGTCTTATATAGCACATAGATTACTTATTATCCCAGAAGTAAGTCTTGTGGGCAATTCCCGAACTCCACGCGAGAGAAGCCACGGGCAGAAGCTAGTTTAACATAAAATGTAAAATTTTATGGTCTTCCTTTTATTCCAGATGGTATGTTATAGAGGAAAATATAATCCTTATGATTAACTCTTTCAACCGTTCGTTATTATAAAATACTTGTTTTTTTCACGTTATTGGCGGGTTCGCTTCCCGGTTTAGGCAGGTGATTATTTAAAAATCTTTGAACGCAGTTCTGATTATTTTAAAAATTAAAATTAAATCTTCTTTTAGTAAAACTTCCTTTATACAATATTTAAGGTCCTTCCGTGTGGCATAGCCGTGGGACAGCCTATATACGATTTTCTCCCTTTTTATACGATTTGTCACTTCGAATTACTTTTAAACATATAAGTTAAATATATTTTTGTAATCACCTTATAGGAGAACAGCGGTGGCCCAGTGGTGGCAGCCCCGACTTACGAACAGTAAGTCGTGCGTTCGAACCCAGGCAGGCGCATTACTTTGTGTAATTTATTTCATCACCACTGCTCTCAAAACGGTGAAGGAAAACATCGTGAGGAAACCGGCATGTCCTAGAACCAATAATTCGAAGACATGTGACATCTACCAACCCGCACTGGGCCCGCGTGGTGGATTATAGCCCATTCCCTCTCGTAGAGAGGAGGCCTGTGTCCCAGCATGCAGCAGTGGGAACATTATAGGCTGATTAAGCTAAGCTTAAGCTAAATCACCTTATAAGCCCCTTCATTTTGATACCCCACTCGATAGTAAAGGAAAAAAAAAAATTTGAACACCACGATATGGGCACCCGAAATCAGCCAGTTTTCTTTGTTTTTTATTTTAAAGTAGCTGGTGACACTCGCGTCAAGACGAACCTAACAACGTATAATTTTTCCAAATTCATCATCATCATCATCATTTCAGCCGAAAGACGTCCACTGCTGGACATAGGCCTCCCCCAAGTGTCGCCACATTGACCGGTCCCGTCTCGCATCCAGCGGATCCCTGCAACCTTTACAAGGTCATCGGTCCACCTAGTGGGAGGCCTTCCAACGCAGCGTCTTCCGGTTCGCGGTCGCCACTCCAGAACTTTTCGGCCCCATCGGCCATCCGTTTTGCGAGCAATGTGCCCTGCCCACTGCCACTTAAGTTTGGCTATTCTTCGGGCTACGTCGGTAACCTTGGTTCTCTTGCGGATCTCCTCATTTCTGATTTGATCACGCAAGGAAACACCGAGCATAGCCCTCTTTATTGCCCTTTGGGTGACTTTAAGCCTTCTGATGAGGCCCATTGTGAGCGACCACGTTTCGGTCCCGTATGTAATCACTGGCAACACACACTGGTCATAGACTTTCGTCTTGAGACACTGCGGTAAGTTGGACGAGAAGATACCACGCAACTTCCCGAACGCTGCCCAGCCGAGTCGGATTCGACGATTGACCTCTTTCTCGAAGTTGGACCTACCTAACTGGACCGTTTGTCCTAGGTAGACATAATCGTCTACAACTTCGAGTGTAGAGTCTCCGATCTTGATAGGAGTGGGTGTTACATGGGCATTCAACATGACTTTGGTTTTGTCCATGTTCATTTTAAGACCTGCTCTTTCGGAAGCTCTACTGAGGTCATCGAGCATTGTACTGAGGTCCTCCATGGTCTCAGCCATGACCACTATATCGTCGGCAAACCGAAGGTGAGAGATATACTCGCCATTGACGTTGATGCCTAGCCCTCTCCAGTCCAGAACCTTGAAGACATCCTCCAGTGCAGCGGTGAACAGTTTCGGAGATATGACGTCTCCCTGTCTCACACCTCGCTGCAGAAAGATAGGTTCCGAGGTCTGGTCCTGAAGTCGGACTGACATGGTGGCGTTTTTGTACAAACTCTTCAGCACCTCGATGTACCGATAGTCGATTTGGCACCGTTGGAGAGACTGCAGTACAGCCCAAGTCTCGATCGAATCGAAGGCTTTCTCGTAGTCCACAAACGCCAAGCAGGGAGGCAGGTTATACTCTTCGGTCTTCTGTATAACCTGGCGCAGCGTATGTATGTGGTCTACGGTGCTAAAGCCTTTTCGGAATCCGGCTTGTTCGGGAGGCTGAAAATCGTCAAACCTGCGCGCGAGACGATTCGTGATGACTCTTGAAAACAGCTTGTAGACATGGCTTAGAAGTGAGATGGGCCTATAGTTCTTCAGCCGGGCATTGTCGCCCTTTTTGAAGAAGAGTACCACCACACCCCTGCACCATGCCCGCGGCGTTTTCCCCTCGAGTATGACGGAATTAAACAGCTTCTGAAGGGCCTTAAGTACCGGTTTTCCACCTGCCTTCAGGAGTTCGGCCGTAATTCCGTCATCACCCGGTGCCTTGTTGTTTTTAAGCTGTTTTAGAGCCATCCTAATCTCGTACAGGCTGACATCCGGAATGTCTTCGGTATAGTGTCGGGTCAGTCTAGCTCTTGGGTCGTTAGCTAGATTTGCAACGGGTTTGCTATTTGAAGTGTACAACTGCCCATAAAAACTCTCGATCTCCCTCAGCAGCTCCGGTTTGGCGGATACGATCCTGCCATCGTCGGTCTTCAGTTTTGTGAGCTGGCTCTGCCCAATAGCCAGATCTCTTGAAAATACCTTGGAGCCTTTATTCCGCTCAATAGCGTCTTTAATACGCTCGGTATTAAAGCGGCGGAGGTCGCGTTTCAAGGATTTAGAGATCCGTCTATTGAGCTGCCGGTATTTCCACGCCTCGTCTGAAGACTGCAGGATCATCTCGCGCCGCTCCTTCATGAGCTCGAGAGTATGATCTGAGAGTCTTTTGTTCTTCTGTGCACGAAGTGTCTTGAAGAACTTAGACCCAGTCGTATGGACAGTTTCCACGAACCCATCGTTGCATTCGTCCACTGAGCTTCCTAGGCACTCGAAACGATTCTGGAGTTCAAGCTGAAAGCTCTCGGGGTTTTTTTTTTTTTTGTTTTTTTTTTCCAAATTCGTTATCCGTTTAAGAGTTACGAGGGAACATAGAAACGGACATACACACGTACATACAGGTCAAAAACATAACCCTCCTTTTGGCCGCAGTCGGGTAAAAAATAAACAATTTCCACATCACTTTAAAACATGGCTGTTAAATTGAAAACGCAACATCCCATCAAAAGATTTAATTTCCATCGCTGTCAGTGCAAATCATACGGAGGGAAATAAAATATCGAGAGCGATCAATTGATACGATCGACCATAAATTCAGTTTTGATTCATCGAAAATAAAGAACAAATGCACGCGAACTTTTAATCAAGTTTTTTGTTTTAAGTGGGCCTTTCAGTTGCATCAAGTGTTTTTATTCCTGTGTTTTGTATGATACAATGCAATAGTTGGTTTTATAGACTCTGGTGATCAATTTGTTTGTTTGAGGAATCGAAATATATTGAAATAATATTATAAAAATAGTGGATACCACAGGTTTTTACCTGATTAACAATCTGAGGGAAAGCTTTGAGCAGCCATGGGTTGTGATAGGCCAAGTTTATTTTAAAACTTTGAAATAGACTAACTTTTTTAAGTCGAGGTGCCGAGAACAATTTGAATGGTGTGCAATTGTAGAAGTCTATGCCCAGCAATGGATTGTTGGAGCCTGATGATAATGATCAGTAGATTCCCTAAGATTAAACGCAGAAAATGGTTTCAGGCACCTTTACCATGTTTAATAGTTAAAACCGACTTCAAAAACACAAAAACTGAAAAATAACTTTAGCTTCAGAAGTCGGTGACTTTTATTTGTTTGATTTAGTTTTTTGGTCGCCGAATTCTGAAGCTAATAAAGTTTTATTATTTTTCCATTTTTAGTTGTAATATCCTCAACAAATATTTGCTATGCATTTATTTTACATTGTTAACAACACATTTCATGGTCATGGGTTTATCCCCAATAAAATGAAACTAAACATACCTGTCAAAATGTGGGTGTACTGCACACATCTGCGTACCCCCTCAGAGCATACAGGCGTGATGTTATGTTATGAAGTTGTGTAAACAATAAACATCCAAGCGATTGCAGCAATCACGACAGATTTGCTGTCTTTTATTGAAGAGTTCCGTTCCATATCTCCGAAGGCCATGATCAAATATTGACAATATTTCCATGGGACTAACTTGGAAATATACTCTTTTAAACAAAATAAAGAATTTTCTATATCGGTTCAGGCGTCTTCGAGTAATCGGTGAACATACATAAAAAAAATGATTCCGACGAATTGAAAACCTCTCTTCTTTTTTTGAAGTCGGTTAATTAGTATATTTTTGTATAAATCAAGCTTGAATACTATGCGCTACAACTAGCTTCCAGTCGCGGAAAAATATCCAACTACTAACTTTGACAGAAATGCTGGTGTACCCCAAGTGTACTGGGGTGATGTTATGTTGTGTGATTGCGTAAACAATGCATATTCATGCGATAGCAGCAACCGCGGTGGATTTGCTGTAATTTTTTGAAGAGTTTGATGTCTGTCTCCGAAACCCATCATCAGATCCATATGAAAAAATGGGACCATTTCGAAATAAACCCCTTTCGAACGAAAAATTATTTTGCAAATCCGTCTATACGTCTATATATATGTTATATTTTGTCCCAAAAGTATTTTAAAAAGGCTACAAGTTGGACACCGAGCGACACTAAGTACCTATCACAATCATTTAGGAACCTACTGCCAAATTATTATTATCAATGAGCTCAAGACGACGCTGGAGGCACAGTATAAATATATACAGTATTGTGACTCGGCCCTGTCCTGGAAATAATTACCTACAGCTGGGTGGTACGTTCGCAAGGGACAGGGCTACCGCGCTTACAGTATTTTAATTTCATCTACTTAGTTGAGGTAGTTTTTAGTTTTTTGATTGTAAATATTATATTTTTATTTAAAAAATGAAGTTAGTTATGAATGAAATAAGGAGTGTTCAATAAAAAATACAAGTTGTGTCTTTTGATTAGTAGTTTAATAAAAATTATAAATTCGAGCCTTTTTTTAACGCGAGCGTAGGTACCTAAATCACTTGTGTGTCACTTTTTTCACCCTATCCACTTATTTATTAATTAATCCAGGTATTTTACTCGGTGGAAAAAGCGAAATACCTACCTATTAAAAAATAAACAAATTACGAAATAACGAATTCTTATTTCAATCAAATATCCACAAATCGCACGCTTACTACTTACAAAACCATCACAACGTTCGTTCGTCAGTGCGGCGCATTCGTGATATTTTGGGTACTAAGTGGGTACCAGACTCGAGGCATGTAGGTATGACTCGCTTTCCGACCGTTAGTATGAAGATACAGTACTGTTGATTTTATTACCGTGCTGGAGGCGCGTGCGCGGCGGCGCCGCGTGATGACCACGTTTTTGTGCGGATAACCAGGTAACAGAACAAGCTCATAACTTTGTGATTTTTCATGATACGGTTTTGAAATTTTGTACATAGATTATTTACATAAAAATACTAGACACGTGTTTCAGGTTATTGTTTCGTGTTTCAGGTGTTTCACGTCATATTATGACGGAAACAGTATTTTATTATATTATAAAATAAAATATATTATTATTATTATTCGTTATTTTTTTTTTCTGGTAAGTTTACTAAAATTATCGTTATTCTAACGTAACCATTTCTCACGATTTCTATCTAAGATTAGTTGCAAGCTTGGGTCTCTGCGCGCAATTTAATATCAATACCGATACCGCTACCAATTCTTAGCGATAAAGGCCTTTTGTCATGTTTTACTTTTTCAGCAGTAACTAATGTTGAACAAGTATCCTTAAATCTTTTTCTAGTTAGTGTACCTCATTAGATAGCTAATAAAACGAGGACTTGAACAATAATTTGCACATTAAATTTCATGGAAACATTTCGAAAAAACATTGACTTCATTAACATAGACGATTTCCTTATTTTGCGAATGAATTCAAACAAATTCAACTCAATAAAATGGTTTTCTTGAATATTTTTACGTCCAGTTATCTGTGAAAACGCATCAGTTACCAATTTCAAAATAAATCTTAGTCTTAAAATTAGATATTTTATAAATAATTGAAAAATATGAAATTTTCAAAATATAATTGAAATATGTATTACATCGACCACAATGAACAAAGAAACAGACCAAATTGGCGTTTAATGGATGCACGCAAGTCACACTTTTATGCCACAATTTGAATTCGTCGAATTTGAAGTTTTTCATTTACGAAATAAAAACTATTCCAAAGGATATAAAAAAAATCACGAGCGGCGAATTTTTTTTTCCTTTTTTTCTCCAGTCTTCTAGAAACTCAATAAAAAAAGTCCCATGAAAATCCGAGAACTATATACTTCGTTCCACCTTATTGTCTAATTGCACTCGACTATAAGTAAGTATTATAAAAAATATATTGAGGGTATTTTAGTTAAAAAGTATGCAACTATATGGCAGACTGATGATTTATCATCGTAGGTAACTGTACTTCGGGGGTCGAGAGGAAACTAAAACTTGGCTGGAAAATAAAATCCACTCTTGACCCCCAGGGGTCCAGAAGAAACTATAGTTAGGGGTCGAGTGGACACATTATTTTTTGGGGGTCGAGGGGCCGAGAGTGGACTAAACGTTATGCCCGAACATACATAAAAAAAAACATCCGAATAGGTAACCTCCTCCTTTTTGAAATCGGTTAACAATATCACGAAACAACATGGATGCCACATACTAACGAGAGTAACGCTTCATGAACACATCAGTAGGCACTGGCCCATTCGTCTCAGAGATCTAATCTGGCAAGCTGAGCCTATTGAATGTACGTCATGCCAATATGATATAAACGCAGCGTTGTAACATCTTATAAGCTTATATACATACACGAACAGGTTCCAAGAAATGTAAACATGCCAACAATATATGGCTTGAAAATATGATGGAAGGGTTGAAAATGTGTCTAAAATGTGATGGGCTTTAAATGGTGTAATATTTTTTGGTGGCTATGGTGATAAAGCGGTTTGAAAAGGTTTTTTTTTTTAAATGATGCAACGCTAACGGTCTGCCTATTTAGACCGACTTTTGTTGCTCCGATTTAAACGTATGACTTTAAAAACAGGGTTTAGAGCAGATTCATCCAAAATTACGTGGTACTCAATTTAAACTGATCACCTAACAAAATTATCAGAATGTATTCCTAAAAATAAAATGGCTGACTGTACCAGACAACACAAACATCCAAGTGAAGACGACTTCAAGTGACACTCCATACGGCGCCTAAGAAAAACGTAATAAGCATAAAATTGTGTACAGTTTATATTTTTTCGCATTTCAGGGTGGGTAGATAAACAGACAGACAGGTCCCCCGACACGCGGCTGTTACCACACGTTAGAGAGAACATGTCAAAATGAACACGACATGTATCCTCTGCAGCCATTGTGTGACGGCTTGTCTCGCTCCTGGGAAACGAAATACCGGCTCCAATGACATACTCGCCTACACCTTTGCAAATTTACCTCAAGTGCTTCACAAACACGCAACACAAACGAACTTTATCCCTAACACAGATACACAAAGTCTAAATTACGACTTCAAGATCGCAACACCCGAATTCATCTTTTAAACCTTGCACAAAATCCATTTGCATCCCACTCAAACCCTGATGTTGTAACAACAGGATCGACATTCGCGTATCAAGGTTCTTGTAAGGAGGTAGATTGTGCGGAGATATCATCCGACCCAGTTTAAAACGTAAGCGACCCGAATTATACTGGTGTAAGTCGAGGACCCTTTGACACAAACGTGGATAAAATAAAATATAAACAGTCGGTACGTTTGATGATATTATTTATCTTGTACGAGTGCGAGGCGAGAGGGGGGAGGGATACTAACGAAATAAACGAGGATAATAATTCGTGCTAAGCCCGCAAAGTAGTGTGATCCTGATTCCAGTAACTCTCGGAGCCCGTATTCCTTTGCGCGCCTTTGAGTGTATAATTTGAAGCCGCGGGAATGGCTCGTTAGAAATCTACGGAACCCCTTTAAGCTGTAGGTTTTAGACTGCTACAAAATTATACAAAGCACTGTCTTTTTTAAAGAATACGGAAGTTTTAATGCCGTACATAGTATGGAGTAGGATAACAACAAAACACCAAGAGTAACAGAATTTACCTAAATACCTTCTTTAACTATTAAATTGCCGTTTTTTCTCACATTTTGTTCCGTTTGTAATTTTGAAGTATAGTTATATTTTTTCCGAGTTTCATTTTTATTCGATTAATTGTTAAATTCGAGTTTAATAACCGTACTAGTAGTTGCATATTACCTCATAGGGTAGTGTGTCAAAACACCTGTTTCAATTTGCCGTCGGTTTCACTACTTCAAGTAGGTATATTTTTGTCATAGACTGTGTTTTAAGAATTTCAGATATGCAGTGTAGCGCAGCTTTTTTCACTCTAACTATAGTTAGCAATTGCATCATAATCGGTTCTGACCTTTCCAAGAAAAAGAAAAGAAAATTGTATGGAAATATCACTTTTCACGAAATCATCCATATAAATCGGTAATTTCATAGTTTAATCCTTAATAATAACTTCGACTCTATTTATATCTTGAGAAACAGATTATGTTTACATTTCGTTTGTGGTCTGTAAATTCACGTCAAAAACGGCGAATACTATAACAAGAAATAACTGATATTGCTTCCAGGCACAATGTTTCCCAATCAGCGCCGTTATTTACTAAACAATGTAACCACAGCCTCCTCTCCGTCTTTCTCAAAGTACAAATAGCAATATTAATTGAAAACTTGCGAATATTTCATAAATATAACAATTTCGGAACCGGTCCTTTGTCTTAAACGTTGACCTTAAAATCTAATTCAAATATTTGAATACCTAAATTCATTTCGGATTCAAGAATTCCGCAATTGAATTTATGACAGGAGTAATATGACGCGATCTGACGCGATCTGAGACGATCCGACGCGGTAGCAGCGATAGCACAAGAGCAAGACAACAACGATTATGAAATGATGTTTATTTTTGTGGGTAGATCTTCTAAGATACTTTTACAAGTCAATGGAGTTTTCGGCCCCCTTGATATGTAACGTATAATATTCATATTACACCAAAAAAAGTAACTAATTTATTATAGTAAATAACCGAAAGATTACATTGAAAACTAACCGGAATCTTGAAATCATAATAAATAAGTAATATTTTGATATTTTTTGCGAGTCAATTTATTCCTGTTATGGTCAATGTAATTTGTCAGAAAATACTTACGTGACTAGGGGCGTTTTTTACGTTCACAAAAAAAAAGTACAGTACCCAGGGGTAACAATTATAATAGAAATAGAATAGACTATAAAAAGAAATATTATTAACTGAGAACTTTTTAATGCTATTTTGAAAGATTCAAAAGATGATTATTAAAAGCAATAGATATTTTTTTTAAGTATATAATGTGTTTTTTCCCATACATGGCCATGAACATCTTACTTGCCTAATATTTATCAGTGTATAATTTCATACCTAAATAAATATATTTTTTATGTAAACCTTCTGTATTATCTATTCCACGTCGCGCAAAACAGCGAGACTTCGAAAGACGTTGTATCAAGGATCTGTTCCATTCATTCTTTGAAGCGGCGATTTGTCAAATGCGCGGCTAGGTGGCTTGAAGCGGGGGACAGATGATTGAACTGATTTTCTTGAAGAGTCGAAGAGTCCGGGAGAAAGATTTCATAATTAGATAACAGAATTTGGTTATTAATTTTAGTTTAATGGAATTATCTAGGTCACGATTGTTGAGATTCAAATTTTTCAAATTACTTGGTGCCTACATGGTGTGTTACTAGAGAAATTAAAACTATATATTTTGTCTACTAGTAGGTCAGTCTAGGTATGTAGCATTTGGATAAGATTATAACAATAAAACTGATTTATTCAAATTAGGCTGAACGTCAAAATGTTAAATGTTGTGTATGTGTTCTAAACACTTGCCCCTAGCGACTTCCTCGTGTGGCTCCTTGTAAGGTAGGTTAGTAATCTAAGGTTGTGTTATAATGATTAAGAATACTACGATTTGCCGTTTGATTGTCTACTATCTTAAATTTTAACATTCTATTGAGCACCCAGCTGTCAACTTTAATCACTAACCACAAGACTAAACTAAACTTACCTTCACTAAGCTTTCCCATTCCACAACTAGCGAGACCCAGCACATACATTAACTATTCATTTATGAGCATAGCAATGAAAAACCCCGGCGAGTCTGATAGAGCCATGAATAATCATACGTGCAATATGAAATGTCAGAATTGTGACATGGAAGGTATACTTTGTTGTAAAAGATCATGTATCAAGTATACAGGTTTTATGAAACAGCAGAAATAGATAAATGTCGTCAATCAATTACTTCTTCGTCTCTACCTTTGTTTTCGTTTCCTGACTTCAGAGCACCAACTTACAAACAAGAGCTAAGGTAAGTTGTTATCCGCTATATCCAGATTAGTGTAATTTATAACTAAAGTTTAACTTTTTCAACCGCTTCCATTTCCTTCTGCACCAGACCCAACATTGTGATAGGATTTATGAAAGCAGCGTGAACTCATCTTAGCGATTACAGAAGTGCAGCCAACTCTCTCCATTAATCTCCGGAGACATTACAGAAACTGATATTAAATTCAAAAATTCATTTCTTTGCACTAATTTTTCCTGTGAAGACGGCGATGGCTCGTTCTTAATGTAATGAAGTTCCGGCGGGTCAAGTTCAAACTAATTAAAAGTGTAGTCGGGAAATGCATTAACCGACAACCCCCCCTGCACCTCCCCTCAGCACTGAGGGTGTAGGGGATCTCGAAATATTCATGGCGAAGAGTAATCTCGGAGATAATGAGGGAAGTGGGCCGCTGAGGCGAGCCAATTAAAATGATTGCGGCCCGTTCCCCCGCGCCCGCGACCGCGCCAAGTTTGCAGCGAGCCTACTTTGATGAGCAATATAATCGCTCCACTCAGGTAGTTTGTTCCCCAAACTGGAACGGACCGGGGCTGCCTTCAAGCGGCTCTTGCCCAACCTGAGGGGTCCAAACGCCTCCTACCGGAGGCTCTACGCGGGGTCGTGCGGTTCATGGCCCTTTATGGGGCCCCGGTGTGGGCCACTACCTGAACGCGCCCCAAAAGGTGATAGCCGTAAGGCTAATCCGGGGGTACCGCACGATCTCCGGCGAGGCGGCTAGCCTCCTTGCCGGATTGCCGCCATGGGATCTGGCACTACGTCGGGGGGAAACTCCACTGCCGCGGCAAATCGCCGCTCAGCGGACAGGCGGAGCACCGCCGTGTCCTCGTAGCGGCGATTGGCGGCGGCGATCTCTCGCGTCCGTTCTTGGTTCAAGCCATGGTCCGGAGCGAGAGGGAATGGGAAGCCGTCACCTCCTTCTGCAAAGCAGTCATGCTAGTGAAACAAAAAAAGTTAGTTTAAACACTGTTTCAAGCTTTCACGGTTTACACATATAAACACACATCGGGAGCTCAAAATAATGAACAATCACGGAAGATATCCCGTAAGTGACAGTATAAAAGTTAGTTTGTTCAGGATAAACGTTACTCGATGGATTTTTGAGTGATTATTTTGTTAAATTGGATTTTGTTGAATTCTTCTGATTGATCAGATAGCAATGAATGTTAGATACTGTAAAATAATTTAATACCATGGTAATAAAACAATCGTTGGCTGTTTTCAACTGAGTTTTAACTTGGTATATCGTAGTTGCTACATGCTAGAAACGGACTTCTCGCACATTCGCCAATGTGGTACAAATACAATATGACGAGTAACTGGCCATTTTCGTATCAAAATCACTGTTTTTGATTTTTCACGCAACAACCGCAACAACAGTTACCAATATGTATAACATTTTTGATCACTTTTGGCAACAATATGCGGCGTAACAAGACTAAACAAAAGTGTTGTAGGACGCGTTGCAATAACACGATGCATGACCGGACAAAGCAAGTTGTCCGCTTTGTAACATTCCGATCGCGTGTTTGTGCAGGCCACGCCGATGGATTCGCTAGGGTCGCGCGTTTACGCCTCTGTTCGTAAGCACGCACTGGGTTGAACGAAAGCTGAAATTGAGAAAGTGCTAAAGAAATAAATTGTGGCTAAAGGACTGTATGGTAATCGTGGTCATTGTTTAACTATTGACTTGACTACAAAAAAGTGGCTTATTTTAGTCACTTAAGTAATTGTCGAATAACTTATCTATGAAAGTTGGATAGAAGTCAGAACATCAATAACACTAAATAGTTTACCAAAAACCTAAGCATCAGAATAAAACCGCGCGTCGATCCCATCGTGTGCGTAGAACAAGTGCTACGTTATTATTGTGGTAACAAGAGCGCAATCGGAGCGCCGCTGTTTGTGAAAACAAGCGACTTTTTGCCGCGCGATTGCGTTGTGGCGCGACGCGGCGGCAGTGCGCAGTCGCCTTTATGACGGACAAAGTGAAATATTTGGTAGGAATTTTAGTTACTATAAAAACTTGTAAAAAATGTACTTTGCTAGATTTATTGGCGTAAAAAATTAACATATTTAAAAAAATATATATGAAGGAAAAATCTATCGGGTTAAGCACGTGAACAAAATTCTTTACTCCATCCAAGCACTCTTTGTTTCCTTACAATCTCATCGGCTAGTCTTGCAAAATCATACAACGATAACATTGTAATAGTCATCCACGTTAATAAATTCAGAAGTCAAGTGTTCCGAACGCATCAATCACTCAACCCTTCGATGCGCCCCCGCTGTCTGCGCGACCACCGGCCGGCGACCGGTCCGGATGAGGCCGAACCAGATGAATGCCGCAAATAGTAGCAGACACACTCTAGGGTGTGTTGTTAATTAGCAAGTGTATGAGAGAAGCTTACAGGGATTGTTGCTGATGACTTTGTGATGAAAATAAGCAGCAAGAATTTAGGTTAATAAATAGGAATAAAGACATAAGCAGGTAAAAATAATAAAACAAATAATCTATTAAATCATTTATCATCGTCTAACAATCATTCAAATTACAAACAGTCCTAACTCAAACATATTTATATTATAGTTTCTAACTCAAACAACTTAATTGTGTCCGCAGTTTCCGTACTCAGAGCGGCATTATGAACCCGATATTGTGATCCCTATGTTATACAACTAATTCTGAATAGAGATGTTAAAGCGATTGTGTCTGAGGGAAGGGCAGTGTTGTGTTCTATATTGATAATAACCGAAAATATCTGGTTTCGCTTTAGCTGCGAGGAGGCGAGGGTCAGACGGCTCTCGCCAGACGCGACTAATAGCTAATTTGCTGTGTTTATGGGTGTAGAAATTGATCCCATCTTGCTAACATAGGCATCTTGCAGAAACACAAACAAAGACCTGCCTACCATTTTTACTGTTGTGGCTCTTTTTATTAAACTACGCCTGTTTTTGAGAACTGTAGTATGAAAGTATGGTTATCTGATGGTACTAATTAAAAGAAAACCTACTAATAATTAACTCAAAACTTACAATACACACAAACTGTGATTCAATATTCAAACGATTCCAAATAAGCATTCAAAGCAAACGTAATTAATTCAGCAATTTCATAATAATCTGTCAAAATATTACACCGATTTGGTCGGCCATTGTGTATTTGTTTAGACAATATTTGTTCGTGACAATAGCACAAAGGCGCAAATCGAGGGTACCGACACAAAGGAGCACAACACGTCGGAGGGGACTTTTAAAATGTCCAATGTGCCGTGTGATATCCTAGTCTAGCTTCACATAGTCGCTTTTAATCCCGCTAATTGAATTTGTACGGCTTAGCAGACCGATTAGATCGCATTTGTAGGGTTGAACAAGCTGAGCGGCGCGCTCGGGTGGACTCTTTGAATTATTATTAGTGACGTGGCATGATGAGGGTTGTTCCATGCAAATTAGCGAGTGTTATTGAAACTATCGGCGCCGCGCCGGCATCGGCAGCCCGACCGCGAAATTGAAAGATTGATCTTCAACGAGTTTGCTCGTCCGCGCGGAAGCCCCGCTTGCTTGCGCGCTTAGCTCATAGTTTTGGCTTGAAGAGGCACACGTCGCTCGGAATGATTTTTGAAGGGATGCGTTTAGATGTATCCGCTTGGAAAACTTTGTGCTTTTTGTATAAATTAGACACGCGATGTTTTCAAAACCGAAGGTTTTGAAACTTCTCTTAAACTGGCGGCACTCAAAACCTTTCACGGACAGAGTATTCTTACTTCTAAAACAGACTGGACTCCTGACCGGACTGCGGATTGGCTGTCGACACCGGACTTCAGTCTATTATTTGTCTAAGTCTGCGGATTGGTGCGGAGTTCAGGCCGCTCGCACAAAGTTAGATGCTATTTACTTGCATTATACGATATTATAGCGTACGATCTTTCTAAATACTTATGTAGTACTTACAAACTCATCATTTGTGTATAATTTATTAATAAACACACCACAGTATCCCTTTATTTCATAAACAAAGAGTTGCTCACAGTACTGCGGCCCGCATTATTCCTCACAAATCGTTTCCTGCGCCGCAGAATGTTTCCACATTACAACGGGATTAGGTTCATGATACCTTCACTACACGCTCCTCTTATGCATAGCTGACATAAAAGGTGAAGTGGAGAGTTCACACATACGATAAATCATTTCAGAAGAACAATTTCAAATTAATTATTGCACTAACTTGAGACGCCCACAAATATTGCAATGTTGATTTTCCGAGACATCAGTTTATGTAAACTAGCCATAGTAATAGAACACATGGCTAGTTTATGAACAATGATATAATTATATTGTATGTGTTTAAACTGGTAGCATAGTAATAGAACACATTTTTATAAAACTCTTGAAACTCGTTTTTTTTACTTTTGTCTCTGTGCGTCATTATAATGTTTTGAAAAGTTTGTTTTGAAACCAATACTTTTGTCCAAGAGAGACCGACCGAGAGAGAGAGTGAGACCTATGTACAAGATCGTTCAGCTGTAACATATGCAGGATGCGATAACTGCGGCCCCTATGCTACCACTTCTTATAAAGCAACGCGCCGTTGCTAAGCCCATTCTTTCGCAGCGAAACCTGCTCACTGGAATGGCTTTAGACGAGAAACAGCTAGAATCAAGAGGAAGCTAGGTCCCACTGTTGATCCTAGACCTTCTGCACCTCTCTGTGTCCTGGTAAGCGTTCTCTCGACATACCTCCTGACTGCAGCGCCCTGCACGGTATCGGGTCGCCTCATTATGGAATATTCCAACACGGAGCGAATCTTGGCGATCATGCAGCGGCAGAATTGTGGCTGATTGGGTCTTCGATATCCCGTGCTTTAATGGCCGCTAAGCCGAAGGTAAAATATGAATACTACTGCCGCTGTTGAAGAGGATTGAAAATGTTACACATGCATAGGGGGGTAAAAAGAAAACTAGAATGTGTGATATCAAAGGGATAAATTCTAAGAAATACTAAAGATTTCTAACTAACTACTGAATAAAAATATTAAATTCATTTACTGACGCATTCGCTGAAGCTGCTGGTGCCAGAAGTATGAAATTTTGCCCTAAAAAAGTAAAACAGAACTTGAACAGCATTCCTTCCGATGGGAAACCCCTTCGGACACGGCTTGTACGAAATATGAATTACAAACTTATGACTGCCTTCCTCGGTCGCATCTTGATAATTCAATCAACAGAAATATCATTTCTTAATCTTTATATACCCATCAGAAATCCACATCGTGTGATCAATCTATTGTAAGCAGCCTATACAGGGTGCTCTTCGGGTGGGCGCCTATCTTGGCTCAGTCACTACTACGCGCGTGCCGGGTGCGCTATAATACCTCACATTATCCCCTCGTGCTGTGAGGGCATTGATAAGGAACTGATTTTTTTAAAATAAATGTCTGTAAGTTATGAGAAGAGGGGTTAGTAAGATAAAAAGAATGTCAATTTAGTCTGGAAAAGATAGGAAAAGTGTTAGTAGACTTTTAAGTTCGTTGTACTTTAAAAATATTTATTAATTTAATGGTCAACTCAACAGGTAACTATGTAATCTAGATCAAATCCCAATATCTTGTAGACAAAGTCGAAGGTTGAGTCGCGATCACAACAAACGTACTGTTACATCCCTAGAATACACCCTTAAGTGCCTAGTCAGCACCACATCATCATTTCTATCTAGACTTAGTGCATTGGTCAGGCAATAGAGCCAGTTCGGGTTGAGACTCCTACCGGATAGGTCGCAAGTCAGAATATTGATCAAATTTCCCGTTTTTATTACTGTATTTGTGCCTTTCACTAATATAATCAATTAACCTTCGATAATCGTTTTTTTTAAAAAGGCTTTTATAAAGCGTGTCCTAACATTGGTGGCAGCGGCAAGGGATTTATTTCCCGTGGAACGTCTCGCGAAGTGTTATACAGTGAAAGTGTCCTTGTGCCAAGTGTATCTTGTGCGATAAACCTACGACCCGAACTCAACGAAGACCTATCCGCGGCCTAAGAGAGGCCAACCCTGGCTGTAATAGGCCAACTCCAGTGGCCTACGAGAGGCTACCCCCAGCTCAAAAGAGGCTAAATCCAGAGCCCTTTTGAGGTCATCCAAGTCGTCACCTGTCTACTGTGCAGTGGTACTGGGCAGCGCGCTGCAAGCGCATTCTACGGACCTGCTCGTATCCAGCACCGACCAGGATCAGACGTCCCCCGTGTCCCTACAAAATGAAGTGTTTTTGTGTCCTGTGAGTCAGTTCAGTGATTTTAATTTTAATTCTATTTATAGATTTGCATAAGTTACTTTATATTCCTGTTACTTCGTATCTGTCGATACAACACTATGTCCAGACCGTAGTCTAAGCATCCTTCCCACACGTATTCGGTTACTTAGTACTGGGAATACTGATAAGCCGTATAGAACCAGTTGGCATGTTTTAATATCGTGACCATAGTTATTGTATTTCATTCCACAGCAAGTTATTTTAGTTACTTAAAATGGCTAAAGCAGATTCAAAAAAAGACCTTTTAGAGAGAGATGAGGAAATACCCCTTAGTGTTATCTTAAAGTTTATTAAGCCATTCGATGGTTGTAGGGAAAAATTAAATGCTTTCCTAGTAAATTGCGATAATGCAATATCCATATCATCATCATCCCAGAAAGACATCGTCTTCAGATATATTATTAGCCAACTAGATGGTAAAGCGCAAAGCGCATGTTCCATCAAAGATTTTGATAACTGGTCATCTCTCAAAGAATTTTTGAAAAATCAATTCGGTGAGAGAAAGCATTACGCCCATTTACTTACCGAGCTTCAAGAGTGTCATCAAACTAACCAGGAGACGGTAAGTCAATTTCACCTGCGAGTCGAAACTTGCTTATCCAAATTACTTACAGAAGTAACAATTTCCAACATGAAGAAAAGTGAACTTGTTGGTAGAGTGGCCGCAATGGAGGATTTAGCGCTTCATACATTTAACATAGGGTTACATCCTCGTATAGCAACCATTGTAAGATGTAGAGATCCAAAAAACTTGAACGAAGCTGTCAACTATGCAATCTCTGAAGAAAAGATTCAGCAATATGCATTCAAACAAAATGTTAATTTTAAGAAGGACAATAATAGGCCTCCATCTAAGCCACATCTACCCAATTATAAAAATCAACCTTCTTTCTCTAGAGATTCGTCGGTATGCAGATACTGCAAGAAGGAAGGCCATACTTTAGCCGATTGTAAATTGCGCGAATATAATAATAAAAAGTATAATAATAAATTCAGTTCTCCCGCGCAACAATATTCTTCTAAGCCCAAGAGTCCTCATGTAAACTTCGTGAACGACGAAGAAAACCTCTTTACAAATAATTTAGAATCTGTTCAGGACAATTTAAATTATTAAACGTCTCGACAGGGTGTCGCACGAGACGAACCTTAAAAGACGACGCCATTAATCCTATATCCAATCACCATTTATCTTCCAGAGCTATACGACAGGGTAATCAGCCCCAAACTGGCAGCTCTCATAATGTCACGCGACAGGGTAACCAGCCCCAAACTGAAGACATTCTCCCTAGAGCTATACGACAGGGTAATCAGCCCCAAACTGGCAGCTCTCATAATGTCACGCGACAGGGTAACCAGCCCCAAACTGAAGACATTTTCCCTAGAGCTATACGACAGGGTAATCAGCCCCAAACTGGCAGCTCTCATAATGTCACGCGACAGGGTAACCAGCCCCAAACTGAAGACATTCTCCCTAGAGCTATACGACAGGGTAATCAGCCCCAAACTGGCAGCTCTCATAATGTCACGCGACAGGGTAACCAGCCCCAAACTGAAGACATTTCCAATCCTCAATCCATGTGTGTCCCTGAAAAAGAAAACAACAATAATTATAAAGAAGTATACGAAGTAAATACTAATTTAAAAACATACTTACCCTATATCGTCGCCCAGTCGTCTGTCAGCAAGGAACCACTTACCCTTTTGATAGATACTGGAGCTTCCTTGTGTATCCTAAAGAAATCATGTCTATCTAAACCTCTTGAATTAGGGGTTGACATGGTCAAAATAAAAGGTATTGACTCAAAAGACCCGATTACGAGTCACGGTAACCTTACTCTGGACTTAAGTCTATCCCCTGGATACATAGTATTACACAAATTTCACGTGTTTGATAACTTAAGCTTTCCCTATGATGGTATTATAGGTAATGACCTATTCATTAAAAGCGGCTGCCGAATAAATTACGATTCAGGTACGCTGGAAATCGCACACCATCATATAAAGTTGTCATTCAACCATCCGTCTTACATAATAGAACCACGAACCGAAACCATCATAGAATGTTCAGTCAAAAATCCAGAAGTTAAGGAAGGTATAATCTTGGACCAACATATCTCTGATAAATTGTTAGTAGCTAATTCCATAGTGAAAATAAAAAGTAATAATCGAATAAATGTATCGATCCTTAACGTATCTGAAAAACCTATTTCAATAAATTCTAATCTCTCTTTGACTTTAATCCCGATAACTAAAAATGAAATATGCTTATCTCAACCCAACGCTAGTTGTTATGAGAGAACAAACGGGGTCCTTAAACAGTTACGAACTTCCCATTTAAACTCTGAAGAGTCTGAAGCTCTTTATGACATCTGCAGTCAATATGCAGACATATTCTTCCTTCCTGACGATGAACTCACTTCAACTAGTGCCATCAAGCACGAAATCAAAACAAGCTCCTCGCAACCTATAAATGTAAAATCTTATAGATTTCCAGAAGTTCATAAGGACGAGGTCAGAACCCAGATTAGTAAGATGCTGGAACAAAATATAATTAAACCATCTACCTCTCCATGGTCATCCCCCATTTGGATAGTGCCCAAAAAGGTTGATGCTTCAGGAAAAAAGAAATGGCGCATAGTGATTGACTATCGCAAGCTCAACGACATCACTATTGGCGAGAGCTATCCAATTCCCCAAATTAATGAAATCCTAGACCAGCTAGGCAAGAGTAAATACTTCACAACTCTCGATTTAGCATCAGGTTTTCACCAAATAGAAATTTCAGCTGAAGATATCCCTAAAACTGCCTTTAGTGTACCCGAAGGTCACTTCGAATTTATCCGAATGCCTTTCGGTCTCAAAAATGCCCCTGCAACCTTTCAGAGGCTCATGAACACAGTCCTATCAGGCCTTCAAGGTATGCATTGCTATGTTTATTTAGACGATATTGTTATATACTCCTACGATCTTACATCCCATGTCCAGAAATTATCCCACACATTTGAGAGATTGAGAAAATTCAACCTCAAATTGCAACCGGACAAATGTGAGTTTCTTCGCAAAGAAGTTACTTATCTTGGCCACACTATTAGTGAAACAGGCCTAAAACCTAACCCCGAGAAAATAAAAGCTGTAAGTGAATTCCCTATCCCAAAATGTCCAAAAGACGTAAAATCATTCCTAGGTTTAGTGTCTTATTATCGTCGCTTTCTGCAGGATTTTTCCAAACTAGCTAAACCTCTTACATCCTTGTTAAAAAAGGATATACCATTTGATTGGACTAATAGTCAACAACTTGCTTTTGAAACACTAAAAAATAAGTTAATTTCAGCACCCGTCTTAATATACCCTGACTTTACTAAACCTTTCATCCTGACGTGTGATGCGTCAAATTACGCTATTTCAGCGATACTCTCTCAAGGCGAGATAGGAAAAGACCGCCCAATTGCTTTTGCCTCACGCACACTAAATAAAGCTGAAACTAATTACAGCGTAACTGAAAAAGAATGTCTGGCTATTATCTTTGGAACAAAAATATTTCGTCCATATCTTTATGGTTACAAATTTAAAATTGTAACCGATCATAAACCACTTAGATGGCTATTCAATTGCAAAGAACCAGGCTCCAAACTAGTTAGATGGAGATTAAAACTCGAGGAATACGATTATGAGATTGAGTATAAAAAGGGTAAGATCAATAGTAACGCCGATGCTCTTTCTCGTTACCCTGTGAAATCCATTCCATTACCAAACACCGCTCACGTACTTACCGACAAAGTACCACCTGTGAGTGCTCCACCTACACTTCAGCAGCCTGAAGTCCCTCCTGTTGATCCTGAAAGTCCCGGAATACCTGAAATTCCTGACTTACCTGACTTTATTGACTTACCTGAAAATGTTGAGTTACCTGATGACTTTGAACTCCCTGAAGATTTTGATATCCCAACTCCACCTGAAGTCCAGAACGACGACGATACTTACTCTAAGTGCCTGAAAAACATAAATAATAAATTTAATCAATTTGATACTATAATTCATGAACATAATGAAACCTTATTAAAAACAAAATTAAAAACTATTATCATACCAACTTCTATTGACCTTGACGAGTCAAATCCCTATATTTCGGAAGTTATCGATAAACTTTCGGAACCAAAAGATATCCTTGAAAAAGAAAGGACATTACATTCCTTTCTCTCTTTCGAAAATAATAATGTGAAATTTTACTTACTTTTTGTAAAAGTCCATCACTTCGATCAGTGCAACTATGAGGATATTTTTAAGAGCCTTAAAAATCTGAAACTTGAATTAATTAATGATAACACCACTGAATTCGCTATAACTGACTTTCGTAATCCATTCGATTCACATAGTTTAATGAAGATTCATAATATAATTACATACTTGTTTCACACTACTTTAATCACTGCCCATATTTTCAAAAACATTATAATTTATCCTTCTCCAACTGAAATCATTAAAATCTTAAAGGAAAACCACGATATTCCCATATCAGGCCATTTAGGCTCAAATAGAATGTTAAGTAGAATCCAGGAAAAATATTATTGGCGCAATATGCGCAGAGATGTCGAAGACTATGTCCGAAAATGTGAACAATGTCAAACCAATAAAGCCCTGCGTAGAACTAATCGAGCCCCTATGCAGATCACAACGACATCTACACAACCTTTTGAACGCGTGTCACTTGACATTGTCGGACCATTGCCTGAATCAGGCGCGGCCAAACTCAGGTACATTCTAACAATTCAGGATGACCTTACGAAATATTCAGCAGGCTATCCTATCCGAAATGCTACGGCAGAAGAAACCGCTGAATGTTTAATCCATTTCATATCCCAGTTTGGTATCCCCAAAACTATTCTTACAGATCAGGGAACCAATTTCACAGCAGAACTATTTAAACAAACCTGTATCTTTTTGAAAATCAAACAATTATGGTCCAGCCCCTATCATCCACAAACTCAAGGTGCTTTAGAGAGAAGTCATGCGACTCTAAAAGAATATTTAAAATCTTTCGTCGATGACAACCAAAATGACTGGCCGAGATACGTTTACACGGCTATGTTAACCTACAATACCACAGTACATTGCACCACAAATTATACACCCTACGAATTATTATTCGGTTACAAACCATTTATACCCACCTCGATTTACGATACAGCATTAGAACCTACATATCCCAGTTATGTCCGTATACTCCAACAAAGAATGAAACTCTCCAGAGAGAAAGCCGTAGAAAATATTCTTAAATCCAAAGTCACATCAAAAGACTATTACGATAGGAAAACCAGACCTATGAAATATAAAACAGGCGATATGGTGTATATCAAACACCATCCGCGGCAGAATAAAGCTCTGTCGCCTATCTGGAAAGGTCCACATAAAGTGATCAAAATTAATGGCAACAATACGTTGACCCTTCTCGTTAATCGCCGTCACGTCAAGTATCACTATGACGAGTTAAAGCTGGCGGAAACAACTAGTATTTAGTTTTATTTTTATATTATTCCTTAATCTAATAAACCTAGTTTTAAAATATAAAAAATAACATTAGTTAAATATTTTGTCTAATATATTTCAGAATATCTACATTCCTGTCCCTTGCAACATCTGATATCATCGAACAAGTCAATGAAAGCCCTGGCATATACTTCGACCCAATAGGAATCATGAAACAGACTAGAGATCATATTCATTTACTTGTACCTATAGATATTACATATATAAAACCCCATATAGATAATATAAACAATGCATTAAAAGCTTCTACGCTTTTGTGTCAACAAAATACAATACTTAAAGAATCTGAATGTACAAACATACTACAGCCTCTGGCTTTGCGACTTATCGATATTTTGAAAGACTACAGTGCCATATCTCATTTAACATCCGGGCGAGAAAAGAGATCCGCTTGGTTAGCAGGAGTTGGCTCTCTTTTCAAACAAGTCATTGGGACAATGGATGAAGACGATGCCATAAGATATAATAACGCCATTCAAACCCTAAATAATAATAACATTAAGTTTGCGTCCATTTTAAAAGATAACATCCTTGTGACGAGTACGGCTCTTTCCCGTTACAACAAAACTCTTGAAACTATAACCAAAAACGAAGTCCGTTTGAATGACGCTATTATTAATCTATCTAGTACTTTTAATAATCTGTCAAAATTATCTGATAAGCTGTACATAAAATCAAGGATGAACGATGTCTATACTGAACTATCATCTTGTCTACTTACTCTGTCATTTAAATTAGAAGACCTTGTAAATGCAATGTTATTCGCTAAAACTAATACTCTTCACCCATCGGTCATGACACCGAATCAGTTGTATAATGAACTAATAAGTAACGTTAGAAAATTACCCAATTATGAAGAATTGCCTATAGATTTAGATTTAGACACTATTCATGCTTTGATAGATATATCAAAGTTGTCATGTTATTTTGTAAACAATAAGTTAGTGTTTGTAATCAAGATTCCCCTTGTACACTCTTTTGAGTTAGATCTATTTAAAGCTATTTCAGTACCTATACCGCATGACATGGAAAAACCAAACTCCTACGCTATGATTATACCATCTTGTAATTATGTTGGAATTAGTAAAGATCAACTAACATACACCTGTATAAGTAATCTAGAATCCTGTATTGAGCCTGTAAACAGAGTTTATATTTGTGACGATAGTGACACACGCTCAATTCAAGGAACACCAACCTGTGAAACTGAAATACTAACAAAAATTGTTACAGAAATACCTAAGTACTGTCAAACCAAATTAATGTATGGTCAGATAGATATTTGGCAAGAATTGCAAGGAAACAAATGGATATTTGTCCAATCTGAACCAACTAAACTTTCTATTCAGTGTAAATCTGGTTTAATGGAGTTCAAAATACTAGGTACTGGTGTACTTAATATTCGACCTAATTGTACTGCTTATTGTAGAAATAAACAACTGTTTGGAAAAAACAACATTGACATAAATATTAAAACTATAGTTTCCGATTTTAATCTAATTAATGAAGCCTGTTGTAATCTAGAAAAGTTTAATATATCAAAACCCAAATTGTTATCCTCTAAATTGTCGAATATAGACTTAGAAAAACTTCCTAGCGTTATCAACAACCAAATGTTGTCAGATGTTGATAAAATTATAAATAATCCTAGCCCTAACTTAATTGAATACAGTTCTCATTATCCACTATTGACTTACTTTGTATTAATCTTAATTTTAATTTTTATTAGTTATAAACTTTGTAAGAAGTTTGGAAAATATTCTGGCTGCAAAACAAAACCTAAATTACATAACGATATCAATTTAGATAACGAACCGGAACCCGAAACAATTCCTCTTCCAAGGTTAAGAATAAATTCGTAACTTTCCATGAAAACCGTAAAGTTCCTCTTAAAGGGGGGGTTGTTACATCCCTAGAATACACCCTTAAGTGCCTAGTCAGCACCACATCATCATTTCTATCTAGACTTAGTGCATTGGTCAGGCAATAGAGCCAGTTCGGGTTGAGACTCCTACCGGATAGGTCGCAAGTCAGAATATTGATCAAATTTCCCGTTTTTATTACTGTATTTGTGCCTTTCACTAATATAATCAATTAACCTTCGATAATCGTTTTTTTTAAAAAGGCTTTTATAAAGCGTGTCCTAACAGTACCATGTTCTCCATACATACTATTGAACTTTTTTTTAACACCGATAATACCCATTGCGAGCCAATATACTATTAAATTCAGCAGCTGGCAGTTCATTAAATATTTTGGTGTGAACTTGGCTTTATTCACCCATTTCATCGGCTCAATTTTCTATTGGTTAAAGACAGATATACATTAAAATGTTCCAGCCAATTGGAGATCGTTATAGCAAAGCATTCTCAATATCAACGCCAAGCGAAGACATTCCTGATCCAATAAAAGCTTCAACCCGTTGAGTTTCACGAGACCTTCCATGAACGAGTACCAAACATCACTTATATTTCGGACAAAGCCATGAATATCTGTTGTATCCTCATCGAGTTGTCGCCGTTCGCCAATGACTCGGAAAATGGGCAAAACAACCGCTTTTCTCCCCCCTCCCTGACCCCTCTCGGTTCCGCTCTAAATGGGGAAGTTCTCAAGTAATCAAACTGTCTTAAAGACCACCTTCGACATATCGACTGGCCAAATTACTGTTGTTGTTAACGCGTTCCTATTATGTACACTCGTTACACGATGGGGCACAGGGTAGGGACATTTGTTGCCGTGCTTTTCTATAAGCATATAATTATGTATGATGAGTTTGAGTTTATCAATGAGTACGTGGGTTTGTAACCATAGAGTACCTCAGCTATTCGCTTATACGAGTATTTGCCTAGTTACTGAGAAAAATCGGGCTTCCAACTGCGCTGTCACCGCGTAAACGTAAACTCCGTAATTTTAAATTAATTTTAAAGGGTACTAATTAAACAAGCTTCTTTTTAATGGCATTATTCGCCTCCAAAAATTTATGTTGACTTCTAAATTACTAAGTTAGCCACAACTAACGAGCATCTAAATAATACTATCCTAGCCACTTGTTATCGTCTATGTAAACCACTCTAAATACAACTCAGCATGTTGGTTATTTTTTAGCATCTAAATTCGTAACATGCATTCTAACAGTAAACTTCTAAAATACTATTAAATGACATCAAAAGATATATTTATTTAGCTTCTAATTTTTTAACTCAGTACGTTTAAAATGTAACTCATCCCATATTAATTGATCGTCAGAATTTTGCTAAAAATGTCATCAAATAGTATATTGGCCGGTTCACTAATGTTTTACCTAAACTCCTTTCACACATTTTTGGTTTACAACCAACGTTTCATATACTACTAGCTTATGCCCGCGGCTTTGCCCGCGTGGAGTTAGGGAATAGCCCACGGGATCTTACTTCTGGGATAATAAGTAATCTACGTATCTATCTATAATACATACTTACATAGATTTACATGTACTTGCTTATAACTTGCAAATATTAGTTAAAATTATATCAATTAAATTAGATACGTGAAATATTGATACCTTGGTTTGGGATTGGACATCGGATTTACTGGATTTTATCTGAAGAGTATGTACACAAATTTTCAAGTCAATCGACCCCGAGAATAAAAAGTTTCACAGAAAATTCAACACCCCATTTCACCCTCTAATGGGTAGGAATTTCGAAAAAATTATACTTACTCTTCACAAAGAATCCAATTTTCATGTCTCTGGGACCCGCGGTTTGGGCTGTGCGTTGGTATATCAGTCAGCCAGTCAGGCATGGAATTTTAAATTGGGGGATGATTTTGGAAAAACTGTGATACCTACACGTATCTCATCATTTTAACTGAAGTATATATGTAGACACATTTACAAGTCAATCGACTCGGAGAATAAAAAGTTTCATAGAAAATTCAACACCCCATTTCACCCTCTTAGGGCTAGAATTTCGAAAAACCCTTTCTTAGTGGATACCTACTCTCCACAAAGAGTACATTCTCCAAAGTTTCTAGGACCAGCGGTTTGAGCTGAGCGTTGATGTATCAGTCAACCAGTAAGGACATTGAATTTTAAATTTGGGGATGATTTTGGAAAAACTGTGATACACGTATCTCATCATTTTAACTGAAGTATATGTAGACGCATTTTCAAGTCAATCGACTCAGAGAATAAAAAGTTTCATAGAAAATTCAACACCCCATTTCACCCTCTTAGGGGTAGAATTTCGAAAAACCCTTTCTTAGTCGATACCTACTCTTTACAAAGAGTACACTGTCCAAATTTCATGTCTCAAGGACCAGTGGTTTGGGCTGTGCGTTGATATATAAGTCAGTCAGTCAGTCAGTCAGTCAGGACTTTGAATTTTATATGTATTGAAGAAGATAGAAGATTTAAGATTTATTTCACAAACAACGTATTCCGCAGATGTTTCATTTTATAAACAATCACTTTACACGCATTCCTTTGGCAAACGCTTCGCTTTACAAATGTTGATATTTCTGTACCTTCAGTGAAAAGTGATATAAGTGAAAAATCATAGTTTTGAGTAATTTAAGGTTAAAGATTTAAAAAAATCTCGTTATTTTTCTAACGTTCTAAAATAAAAAACGATATGTGGTACGTGTAGATAATATTATAAAGATTATTAAGAGCTTGGTTTGAATATATTATTTTGCACGGAATTTAAGTAATTAGTAAAAATAGCCAGTTATATCACCGTACACTATAGTTTTCTTTGCTTATTTTTGTGTATTTAAATTTATAATGAAATGAATTATTTTACATATTTAGTTACCGTTTTGTGTGAAATGTTATAAGGCTTGTGTATTGGCATGTTTTGCCTGCAAATAGTTGTTGTGAGACAAAGTCGTAAAACTAATATGATCATTTTGATTATCAGCAACCTTTTTTCATTGTTTTATTTAAAATTCCTACGTAAATATTCAATTGTACCCCTAAACACCAATGTATTTTTTCAAACTAGTAAGTGATTAATGCTACAAGCTAGAATTTATTGTGATACATTTTGTTTACATCGAAGTGTTTATTGATACAAGTAATAAGTATTTTCAAACGTTTTTGTCACAGAAAGGGTAAAACTATGTTAATATCATAATAAAATAATAACTAAATTAAAAAAGCGTTTCTTTAAAAAAGAATGCTTGAATAAACACTTTTTTATGAATTACAAGTAGTAGCAAAACAATAAAACATTTTTATAAATCAAACTTAAAACATAACTTTTAGACCTAAGTAGGTATTTATTGTTAATCTGATTATCAGAGTAGGTATCGTTAGTCTTTAAACATATTAAAACAGGCTCAATAAATCAAACAACAGATTTGTTGTAGCACTTCAACTATTCGCTATATAAAACAATATAATTAACATCCTTATAAAAAAACATAACTTTTAAACCTCTTTATTATTAATCTTGAACAGTCTTAAAGCGTATTTAATCAGTCTCAAAAAATCAAATAACAGATGTGTTGTACATGTAGCACTTCAACTATTCGCTATACAATACAATATAACATCCTTTTAAAAAAACACAACTTTTAAACCTACTTATCGTTAATCTTGAACAGAGATCGAATTAGTCTTAAATCGTATGAAATCAGTCTTCAAAAATCAAACAACAGATAACAATATAATTTTCTTATAAAAAAACATAACTTTTCATCCTTTTTATCATTAATCTTGAACAGTCTTAAATTGTATTAAATCAGTCTCCAAAAATCGAACAACAGATATGTTGTAGCACTGCAACTATTCATTATCCGAAACAATATCAGGATCTGCGTCACGCAAATTTGAGTTTGTTATCAAATTATGATAAAAATCGTGAACACTTGGATCAATGTATTCTAACAGTGATATTAAATCCCTTTTCTTTAAAACACTTATAGGAATCGGTCCATTGTAACATTTTGGAACAGCATTAATACTAACTAAACTGTAGTCTTTATTCCTTTTGTCGTAAGACATCACATAATAATCATCACCTACGTAACTTTTTTATATTCAAAAACCGGTTTTTTTTTTACTAAATTTAATAACTCTTACATTCAACCATATAATTTCACCTGTAGAATTAGTTTTTTTAACTGTAAAATTATTTTTAGAAAACATGGCAAAATCGTAAAAATCTGTCCCCCCCCATTTCAATTACTGAAAATTTATTAGTTCTACTTGATGCACTCCTTACCAATTGACATCAATCGCGTGGGTGGTGAATATTCATTGATGTTCGTTTTTTTGCTCTTTCAATGAGCGCATGGTCACTATCAACTTCCATGTGTGTATGGCCGGGTACGAGAAATTTATGTTCTATGTTCAAAAGTTGAGGCGAGTCTTTTAGTGCAAATAATAAAGCTGTGCAAATAATAGAATTTTTGTTTTGTCCCGAACATGAATCTGAATACATGATTAAGGTTTTAGCATTTGGGTGAAGCAACGGAAGTCTCACAGTGATAAATTCATTCAAGCACGAAGCTATTTGATTGGCGCCCCTACCACCACTACATTCTGGCCACATGTAGCAATATGCGTAATCAGTCGTAAAATCGTGGATTGTAAGATTAAAGACCCATAGTTGTCTTTTAAAAAATGCTGATTGAGTATTCAGCATAGGAGAAGGTAGACATTGTTGTAAATCGAATGCAATAACACAAAATATATCCGAGTTAGTTTTAGCCAAAGCCTTATCTTTGCGTTTTTCAGTGTAAGCACTTTCGTAGCTTTCCTGATGTAGTCTCAGTTGCTCCCGTACTTGTACAATTTGTTCAGCATCTAGTAAATATTGGAACTTATTTTGTAACAAGTTACATTTATTGCATGTATCTATACTAGGTTTCGTATCATTAGTCACATATTTTTATGAAAATAAATTTGTGTTTGTATGGTTCATGTACAAATGTAACACTTTTCACTAGAATGTATTGTTTCAATTTTTTTATGTTTTGTGATAGGATTTCATTTGTATCACTTTGGATTAATTGAAGTAAAAGCTTTCGGTTCGCGTAAGATGTGGTAACTCGAGTCGTATTAAAATACATTTTAGAAATATAAAGATCGGTTCGGAGCACTTTGGTATGAATCAAAAAATATTATTTTACACAATAATTTCAATAAAAATTGCTTACTTATATCAATGCACACAAAAAAATCTCATTCATTTTTAATCTTATAACAACGGGGATAAGATAGAAATTAAGTTATTTTTTTTTTAATAAGTTTAATCAGAGAATATAAAAACCGATCTGGGTCGACATGTATCACTTTTCACTGAAGGTACAGATTTAATCATTTATAAATTTTTCGTTTAATACATATTCTGATTCTTTTGGCAAAATCACGTTTCACCTAATATCACTTTATAATAAATATTCTAAACCAGTCGCAAAGTATTAAGCTATTTTTTTGGGTAGTCTAGTAAGTTTTTAGTGCAGATTTTCACCTAAAGTCCAAGGTAAATAATATCAATATTTTGTAATATGCGTTGTCGACGTAGCCCCGCTGCGCGGGGCTCCTATTTCTATTTGCAGGGTTTAAAGTAACTTAACCTAACCTAAAGTCGGGGTGCCCCAAGTCGCGAACTCGCTTCGCTCGCTCTTGATTCCTAAGTATTTGTTGTTCCGTTAATTAAAATTACCGTTGTGCCTATTTAATGAGTTGAATTTTTATGAGTTAAACGTTTTTATTTCAAACGTTGTTTTACGAGATGTCATCTTGGCTGTCGTTTCGCGTACTCGCGCCAAATCATGCAGTGGCTATTTTCACGATAAAAGAATATGATGTATTATTTTACATGCTAACTTATAATAAATGATGCTTTCTGTAGAAGCTTGACTTATATTTTTTTGAGGACATTGTTTTGAAGCTGTAAAACGTAAAATGGTGACGAGATGTAAAATCCGTGGCCGAGTTAGTAAATTAGGTGGCAATGTATAAGTAAGAAGGACAAGTCACAATAATTGATGATCTTTACTTGACGCTTTCTATAGAATATTTAGATGGCGTTGTAAAAAAGACGAATTAGTTTATTATTAGAGGCTATGTCATTTTCCCGTTGCCTAGTTATAAAATTAGAAGTTTAATCACGTGGCCAATAAATAATTTTGTGGCTAGACTTATAATTTCCCAATTTTAAAAAGACAATCAATAGTTAGTGTGAGAAACAAGTGAATTACTGAAAGGATAAGCCTATACATAAGTGACATCCCTTAAAACTTGCACTCTAAGTGTGTTATAAACAACAATAAAAAAAACTGTTATGAAAATCTTAAAACTCTCTGATGGATGTGGACAAGTGTAAATATTAACTTCTAAGTGTTAAATAGTGACTTTTAGATCGGAGTGTATTAACTGAAGTGATTGGAAACTGCACAATTTAAAAATAAAACGATTTCTAATCAGTTTTATACCCACGTTCCTCAAACAAAGAACTGGACTTTGGACTTTCCCGACATCGAACTACTAACGATATCAGCTCTAAGCACAACAAGACTTCCACTTCACCAAATTTGATGGAGAGTAGTAATGTACGATTGACTCAGCGGTCAAGCCGTCTGCTTTAAGGCGCCTTGTAATTGGTTGGCCGAGTTCGATCCTCACGAAGTGGTTTTGTTTAAACCCAGATCTAAATTGTTTTCACCTCTCAAAGTAGCCACATCTATAAAACAGAAATCTGATATCTCAAAATGCGAGACTCTGGAACTATTCACACTAACACAAGTTACTCTCAATTACAAAACAACAGAGACAATGATACAAAGGACAGAGAAGAAGATACATACACAGGAGAGAAAACTTTGTATAATAAGTAGCAATCGCGTCAAAGAAGGCTGGCGAGGTTCCATGTATTTTGGGACCCACTCTTAGAGGTAGCATTCATTATGGCAACTTACACATACATAGTTGTAAAACGAATAAAGACTAACAGAAAATCGGGCACGCCCCAATCGCGGCGGTAAGACCCCTCTTTGAGGAGTGGCTGGATAGGCGTCTCGGCGTTCTGACCTACCGCGTGACGCAGGTCCTCACCGGACACGGAAGTTTTGGGAGGTACCTGTGTCATATGGGGAAGGAGGAAAAGCCTGGGTGTCACCACTGCGAGGACCGCCCGGAGGACACAGTGGAGCATACGGTGCAGGACTGCCCCGCTTGGGCAGAGCACCGCCGTGTCCTCACGGCGGCGATAGGCGGAGACCTCTCGCGCCCGGCATTGGTCGAGGCCATGCTGCGGGGCGAGACGGAGTGGGAAGCGGTCGCCTCCTTCTGCGAAGCAGTCATGCTCGCGAAGGAGGAGGCGGGCCGCCTGAGGCAGAGGACAGCGTCCTCCCTCCACACCAGCCGCAGTGGTAGACGCCCACGGCGCCGGACGTCGGCAGACGATCTCCGGCCACCGTAGGCGCGGGCATGCGGGCGGCGAGTAATGGGCGACTCGCTGTCCGACCATGGACCATGCCCGTGTCGACGGCGCGTTGTGTTCCACGCGCGCCTCAAAGAGTGTCAGTATAATGACGGGGCCCCCCTTCAGAAGGCCAAAGCCTGCCGGGGTCGCGGGACTCATAGAATTACCGTGACCCTGGAACATAAAGGGCTACTGAAGGACACCGTGGATTTTAGTCAGTACAAGTCTGACAGTCCCTCCCGCTCTGCCCTGGGTGGGAGGACTCATTTGATGATTTTACCACGTTAAAAAAAAAAAAGACTAACAGAAAAGCAAATGGAAAGTAAGACAAACAAGTTGGGAGAACAGAGATATACATCTTTCGTACAAGATAACCTAAAAATCTTACGATTAAGGTTTCTAACTGTGAATGTTTGCTTATTTTTTTTAAAATGAATCAAAAAATAATAATGTTTAGGATTAATCTTAAAGGAAGATTCGAATAAACTACTAGATAATTCCCTTTCCAACCTACCCGGTCCGAGTAGAAGTTAAAAGGCATGGCGCATTGTACATGGCCTCTTTGGATGATGGTCTGTGCTTTTTGATTCTCTTTGGTTTTTGGTAGTAGGCAACTGACATGACAGGTGCCAGGGGAGGTTGGAGGAATTTTGGTTCGGGTCGTGTTATATTATTCTGATGTACTTATTATTTTCTTGTCTTAAGCCAAAACCTGAATTTTTGCCTGTACCTAACTGATGAATCGTAAAACTGCCAGACTGCGGCTAGAGACTATACTGATTACTAGCCTAGTAATTAGTTCAATCACTATTAAAACTATGTTATTACGACTTTGATCTATAAGCAAATTATGGTCAAGTAAAACGATTATTACTACGCTGAAAGAAGATATACTTTTACATAAATCATAACAGCCAGAGCTCACTAGCTATCTACGAGTACAGCTATTGAAAGGCAGGGTTCGTTGAATAAAAAATGTGTAATGTGACGTAATAAATCTCGTTTATTGGTTTTTTACATGGTTTTTTTTTATATTTTTCAACAGAAAGATAAAAAGATAGAAAAAATATTATCTATCTTATTAAAAGATTATCTAAAAAGGAAGCTGATGCAGCAATATATCTCTGGTGTTTGGCAGACCCCATATACCATAACATGAGAGCAACAACCCGCTGTTCGTGTCCCAACAGGACAGTGACAACAATAGCCTAATACACCACTTCGCCCCTGTAGCCTTCTATCTACTACAATATACGTTTAATAGGACTTGCTTCGTATGTGCACAGATTAAATTCTGGCACGTAAAATAAATGGGTGGTTGCCATGAAATATAGGTAGGTAATAGGTACAGGATGTATTTCTACTGAACTTGGGGAGTATGCAAAATCAGCAGAACTTCTGTAAGCACTATCCACCATTTCAATATCCACAATTTGCTCTCTGTTCAGATGGTACAGGGTGTGTATTTTCCACTGTACTTGTTGTGGGTACAACATTAGGGTAACTCCTCTCAGTGCTGTCAAATAAATAGCATGGTACACACACTTCATCATTAGGTGTTAACTGAAACAATACTAGTAAAAAGTAGTCAAAAACACAAAATAACAGAAAAAATATAAATAGTGTTCATCATAAGCTCATTATCCATTGAGCACCTTGAGCACCTTCATCAGAGAGACGATGCCTCCGTTAGCGCGCAAGTCGTAAATGGCAATTAACACAACGCATGTTAGTGGTTAAAATCAAAGTCCAAATCAAAAGCAACTCGTTGTCCAAAGAAGAATGCGGTACTCCAAGTCAGGGTGCACTATTGTCAGTTCAAGATGTAAAGGCCAATTCATCGAGCATCCACAAAATCGCAATGATAAACATAAAATCCCACGCAAAAATACAAACGTATCGAACAATGGAATTAAAGTGTTTTTCAACCTTTTTCATGACACGACCCCATAGTAAGAAAAAATATTTCGCGACCCCCCACCCTTCGCTTTTTTTCGTGTTTTCACAGTTTATTCGTGCATAGGTATAACCAAGGCAGATGCCGTCGCGACAAGCAGAAAAATCTCACACTCTGATTATGTTTGGCAAACAGGTCGAAAAGCTCAAAAGTGTACCTCTCTCTGACAATACCATTCAACGCAGGGTAAGTGATATTTATGTAGAAAAAAATAAAAGAAACTAACTTTTGTCCTTGCAATTTGATTAATTTACGGATATTACGGGCTGTGCGCAGTTTGTAGTTTTTTTTTTTTTTTGTCATGTTAAAATCATCAAATGAGTCCTCCTAACCAGAGCAGCGCGGGAGGGACTGTCAGACTTGTACTGACTAAAATCCACGGTGTCCTTCAATAGCCCTTTATGATCCAGGGTCACGGTAATTCTATGAGTCCCGCGACCCCGGCAGGCTTTGGCCTTCTGAAGGGGGGCCCCGTCATTATACTGACACTCTTTGAGGCGCGCGTGGAACACAACGCGCCGTCGACCCGGGCATGGTCCATGGTCGGACAGCGAGTGGCCCATTACTCGCCGCCCGCATGCCCGCGCCTACGGTGGCCGGAGATCGTCTGCCGACGTGCGGTACCGTGGGCGTCTACCACTGCGGCTGGGGTGAAGGGAGGACGCTGTCCTCTCCCTCACGCGGCCCGCCTCCTCCTTCGCCAGCATGACAGCTCCGCAGAAGACGGACCTTGGTTGCGACAGTCGTTCCCTCTATACTGCCCTGAGATCGCGCCTGAGTTCTACCCGCCGCGCCTCGACTTGTCGAGGCAGCAGGGATTCGCCCCGGCGCTGCGCCTGCACGCGCCACTCATAGACGCGCTGGAGGGCAGTCGCCTCCAGATCCCAGGGCAGCAATCCGGCAAGGAGGTTGGCCGATTCGCCGGCGATCGTACGGTATCCTCGGATCATCCGGATAGCCATGACCCTCTGGCATGCGACCAGCTTCAGTGGTCGCGTCCGAATGCTCAGGGCCCACACGGGGGCCCCGTAGAGGGTCACGGACCGCACGACACCGGCGTACAGCCTCCGGCAGGAGGCGTTTGACCCGCTGAGATTGGGCAGGAGTCGCCTGAGTGCGGCTGCTGCCCGGTTCAGCTTTGGGGCCAAACGCAGGAAATGCTACTTGAAGTTCCACCGGCTGTCGAGGACGAGTCCCAGACGCCGATGCGACCTCTCCCACGCAGTTTGTAGCTTTTGTGCGTTTTAAATCGAATGAAAAATTAATGGAAGAAATACTCTTTTGTAGAGCAGTTCCCACCAATACTACAGGTTAATGCTTGCATAACATGTTCCTTGAAGCTACGCAAGATATGAATATCAATTGGGCAAAGAAATGCACTGCTATTTGTAGCGACGGAGCAAAAGCCATGATTGGTGCGAACAGGGGATTTATTCAAACACTGTTTTAAGCTTTCACGGTTTACAACTAAACTTATACTGACACTTACGGGATATCTTCCGTGATTGTTCATTGCAACAGCGTCGAAATATCGGGAGCACAAAATAATGAATAATCACGGAAGATATCCCGTAAGTGACAGTGTAAGTTTAGTGGATTTATTGCTAGACTGGAAGAGCAGGTGGAGAAAACGGATCCACGATGGGAGAAATTGGTTAATAGGGGGTCGCGACCCACACGGAACTTTAACTACTTTAACTTCTTTTTTTTTTACTTTAACTACTTTCGTAGCGAATTCCTACTCTTCACAAAGAATACAAATTTTTATATCTTTGGGACCCGCGGTTTGGGCTGTGCGTTGGTATTAAATTGGGGAATGATTTTGGAAAAACTGTGATACACGTGTCTCATCATTTTAACTGAAGTATATGGAGACACATTTTCAAGTCAATCGACTCCGAGAATAAAAGGTTTCACATAAAATTCAAAACCCCATTCCACCCTATCAGGGCTGTAATTTAAAAAAACCCTTTCTTAGTGGATACCTACTCTCCACAAAGAGTACACTGTCCAAAGAACCCTGGCGAGATTCCATGTATTTTGGGACCCAGTCTTAGAGGTAGCATTCATTATGGCAACTTATACATACTTGTAAAACGACTAAAGACTAACAAAAAAGCAAATGGAAAGTAAGACGAACAAGTTGGGAGAAAAGAGATAAACGTCTTTAAACAAGATAACCTAAAAATCTTACGGTTAAGGTTTTTAACTGTGAATGTCTGCTTATTTATTTAAAATGAATTAAAAAATAATAATGTTTAGGATGAATCATAAAGGAAGATTCGAATAAACTACTCTTAGATAATTCCCTTTCCAACCTACCCGGTCCGAGTAAAAGGGTATAAAAGGCGTGGCGCGTTGTACACGGCCTCTTTGGATGATGCTCTGTGCTTTTTGGTTCTCTTTGGTTTTTGGTAGTAGGCAACTGACAGGTGCCAGGGGAGGTAATAATTTTGGTTCGGGTCGTGTTATATTATTCTGATGTACTTATTATTTACTTGTCTTAAGCCAAAACCCGAATTTTTTGCCTGTACCTAATTAATGAATCATAAAACTGCCACACTGCGTCTAGAGACTATACTGATTACTAACCTAGTAATTAGTTCAATCACTATTAAAACTATGTTGTTACGACTTTGATCTATAAGCGAATTATGGTCAAGTAGAACGATTCTTACTACGCTGAATGAAGATATACTTTTACATAAATTATAACAGCCAGAGCTCACTAGCTATGCATGTACGAGTACAGCTATTGAAAGGCAGGGTTTGTTGATTAAAAAATGTGTAATGTGACGTCATAAATCTCTTTTATTGGTTTTTTTACATGTTTTATTTTAATATTTTTCAACAGTGTTATAGAAAAAAATATTATCTTATTAAAAGATTATCTAAAAAGGAAGCTGGTGCAGCGATATAGCTCTGGTGTCTGGCAGACCCCATATACCATAATATGCTCATAACATGAGAGCAACAACCCGCTGTCCGTGTCCCAACAGGACAGTGACAACAATAGCCAAATACACTACTTCGACCCTGTAGCCTTCTATCTACTACGATATACGTTTAATAGGACTTGCTTTCTATGTGCTTGTGCATAGATTTAATTCTGGCAATTGTGGGTACAACATAAGGGGAACTCCTCTGAGCGCTCTCAAATAGCATGGTACACACACTTCATCATTAGGTGTTAACTGAAACAATACCAGTAAAAAGTAGTCAAAAACACAAAATAACAGAAAAAATATAAATAGTGTTCATCATAAGCCCATTATCATACTAACCAGGCGGGGCTTGATCCTTTGAGCACCTTGAGCACCTTCACCAGAGAGACGATGCCTCCGTAAGCGCGCAAGTCGTAAGTGGCAATTAACGCAACCCATGTTAGTGGTTAAAATCAAAGTCCAAATCAAAAGCAACTTGTTGTCCAAAGAAGAATGCGGTAGTCCAAGTCAGGGTGCACTATCGTCAGTTCAAGATGTAAAGGCCAATTCATCGAGAATCCACAAAATCACAATGATAAACATAAAATCCCACGCAAAAATACAAACGTATCGAACGATGGAATAGAAGTGTTTTTCAACCTTTTTCATGACAGGACCCCCATAGTAAGAAAAAATATTTCGCGACACCCGACCCTTCGCGTTTTTTCGTGTATTCACAGTTTATTCGTGCATACTTATAACCAAGACAGATGCCGTCACGACAAGCAGAAAAATCTCACACTTTGATTATGTTTGGCAAACGAGAGGTCGAAAAGCTCAAAAGTATACCCCTCTCTGACAATACCATTCAACGCAGGATAAGTGATATTTATGTAGAAAAAAATAATAGAAAGTAACTTTTATGTGCTTGCAATTTGATTAATTTACAGTTTGTAGCTTTTGCGCTTTTTAAATCTAATGAAAAATTAATGGAAGAAATACTCTTTTGTGAGCACTTCCCACCAATACTACAGCTCAATGCTTGCTTAACATGTTCCTTGAAGCTACGCAAGATATGAATATCGATTGGGTAAAGAAATGCATTGCTATTTGTAGTGACAGAGCAAAAGCCATGAGTGGTGCGAACAGGGGATTTATTCAAACACTGTTTTAAGCTTTCACGGTTTACAACTAAACTTATACTGTCACTTACGATATCCCGTAATTGTTCATTGCAACAGCGTCGAAATATCGGGAGCACAAAATAATGAATAATCACGGAATTTATTGCTAGACTGAAAGAGCAGATGAAGAAAACGAATCCACGATGGGAGAAATTGGTCAATGAACGTGCGGGTCGCGACCCCTAGGGGGGTCGCGACCACGTTCATTAACCGTTGAAAAACACTGGAATAGATCATCACAGATCTTACAGTGACAGTAGTGACGGGACTCAATCAATCACCATTGATAACGTTCCTTTATAACATATACTACGAAATTACCATAGTTTCATTTTTATTACATTATTTTGCCTTGTTAATTGGCGTTTTAATATCAAGTTTACATGTTGTTTATAAATATTGTACATTATAGAATGAATAAAAACGAAGAGAAAGTGCCATTTATAGTAAGAAAACCCTTGAGCAAAAACACGTGTTATTGGATTGGAACGTAATCGGAAAAAATGTTGCGTTTTGTAATTGCACGATTACTTAATTTTGAGTAAATTAAAATATTTATAACTTTTGATTCCCGTGTCCTAAAAATTCAATATTTTTTAAATAAATATCTTATATAATTGTAGTTATAATTATTTTATATTTACACTTGCATGGAGCTTCGTTAATTTTTAGATTCCTTGGGTCCATTTTCGCCACCCTTCTTTCATGTCTCTAGAACCAGTGGTTTGGGCTGTGCGTTGATGTATCAGTCAGCCAGTCAGGACATTGAATTTTAAATTGTGGGATGATTTTAGAAAAACTGTGATACACGTTCTCATCATTTTAACTGAAGTATATGGAGACACATTTTCAAGTCAATCGACTCGGAGAATAAAAAGTTTCATAGAAAATTCAACACCTCATTTCACCCTATTAGGGCTGTAATTTCAAAAAAACACTTTCTTAGTGGATATTTACTCTCCACAAAAAATACATTCTCCAAATTTCATGTCTCTAGGACCAGCAGTTTGGGCTGTGCGTTAGTATATCAGTCAGCCAGTCAGGACATGGCATTTTAATTTGGGGGATGATTTTGGAAAAACTGTGATACACGTATCTTATCATTTTAACTGAAGTATATGTAGACACATTTTCAAGTCAATCGACTCAGAGAATAAAAAGTTTTATTAGAAAATTCAACACCCCATTTCACCCTCTTAGGGGTGTAATTTCGAAAAATCCTTTCTTAGTGGATATTTACTCTCCACAAAAAATACATTCTCCAAATTTCATGTCTCTAGGACCAGCAGTTTGGGCTGTGCGTTAGTATATCAGTCAGCCAGTCAGGACATGGCATTTTAATTTGGGGGATGATTTTGGAAAAACTGTGATACACGTATCTTATCATTTTAACTGAAGTATATGTAGACACATTTTCAAGTCAATCGACTCAGAGAATAAAAAGTTTTATTAGAAAATTCAACACCCCATTTCACCCTCTTAGGGGTGTAATTTCGAAAAATCCTTTCTTAGTGGATACTTACTCTTCACAAAGAATACACCCTCCAAATTTCATGTCTCTAGGATCAGTGGTTTGGGCTGTGCGTTGATATAAATTATAAGTCAGTCAGTCAGTCAGGACTTTGAATTTTATATGTATAGATGTATTTTTGTCAAAAACAATATGTACTTGTATAAATCTGTTGAAAGTTTACGTCTCTCAGATAAACTGCACACATTGCCTACGGACATAGCCTACAGAGTTTATGTATAAAAGTGTATTTGCAATGGCACCCAGATTGTACAACAAAATACCGAAACAAACTAAATAGTGTAAAAGCCTCAATGAATTTAAAAACAGACTTTCACAATTATTGATAGACAAAGTATATTACTCTGTTAGCGAATTTCTAAATGACAAACTGTTATAATGTTGACATTTTATTTATTAATTCTATTTGCTTATACATTTACATTATTACTTATAATATATTGACATATTAACTCTGACAATATTGATGCATGTAATTTTATAAAGTTAGGTAATGTTATCGTTTTGTTTTTTTATGTTGTGTTATTTTATGATTTTAATTATTTAATGAACCAAACGGCGTTGTTATTTATTTTTTGAAGCAATTTAATTGTATGTACCATTGTGAAAAACGTTTTGTATGCCTAACGGAGGGACATAGATAGTTTCTGGATTTTATATATTATACCACTTACTGTTTTACTTATGTTCACAAAATAAATGAATTTGAATTTGAAAAAAAAAAGTTAATTCTGTAACTTTTCCTTTCTGCAATGGGTACTATGTGGCAGGTAGTAGTTAGTTTTGGGCTACTTTCATATCTACATATAAAGGGATCGTTAGTTGGTTAATATGTACTCACGGACGGGAGGCTTTACTTAATGGACCGACTAATGGAATGGAGTATTTTTGTTTCCGTTAGAATATATGGCGGGGAGATTTACTAGCTTAGATTTATCTCCCGATAAATAAAAAGATTAATGCATGTGTTCATGTGAAAATCGTTTATTTCAATTAAGATAACCTTGAAATTACAATTAGGTTTGATTACAAATTTGTAACACAGAAAATGAAGCGTAATAAATATCCTGCGACAACTCGACTACAATAATTAGAACAATGAATCGTATTCCAACAAAGATAGCTTATTTCTTTCTTGGCAAATACCCTTTCAAGTCATCCCCAGTTGGACATTGTTTAGAAGGTAGTAAGTAGTAACCCGGCTTAACAGGAATTTTGTTAAAGTTCCCCCAAAGTTACAGTCCGATAGAAATACTTGCAAAGTATTTAATTAGAACCCTTCAAGATATCGGTTTTAATAAATAAACTTAGATTGTGTAACTAAAGCGAAATTATTTATAGCTCATTAAGTTGGCAATTTACAAAATGCGGGGTCCCGTACTTTGCCAACTGTAGTTGGTAAATATTTGTAATTTCTTTAAGAGAACTTTAGTAAATCGCTTGAGCAATTCTAAATTAGTTTATCTTATACGAGTATGAGAAGGGCAAGTAAATATTTGTAGTTTATTTTAATAATAAAGTTAGGACATTTTAGCTTCACTAATTACGTAAGCTTAACATGATAGCATAATATCACGCCTATATTTCACCGGAGAGTTAAGCAGAGGTGGATTTCTAGTAAACCTAAATTTCGCCGGTTATGTTAAAGTCCTATGTAATAGGGGACGAGCCTATTGCCATCAACCGGGCCTGAATCCTGACTCCGAATTGTTACTGAGAAATTCCTGAAGGAAAACGTGATAACACTTCGTCTTAGCGAACTGAGGACCTCTTGTTTAGCTTACAGTAGCGCTTGCGACCGCCAGACCAACGACGCAGGAATCTTACCAATTAAATAAAAATAGTTTCAGAAATGGAAACGTAATTTGTTTGAAATTTTATTTTAACGTTGCGTATTCCTGGTATTACTTTTCCCCAGCTGACCCATTCCATTTCAATTCAATCTCCTCCATTGAAAAACACCAATACATCAAAGTCATCGAAGAATTCCAAAGGACCAAGAATACAATGAGTACATTTGTATACCGGCGTGAAAATCAAAAGTGTTCTGAGTAATTAGAGGGCGGATCTGATCGACGACAGCGGCGTGGTAGATAAGGCACAGAAGGTCGACTCTATACAACGAGCGAAAACGTACGTGCACATAATAACGCGTCTGCGTATAGCGAGTGCAAGCAAACGGGACCTGATATTCGTTTGGTAGAGTTTGAGATCGCCATACGTATGAACGTGTCTGTATTTGTCTATGTATGGGTGTTCCTGTTTTTGCTCGTTGTATGAACCGCACATCGGTAAGCTAAGCATATGGTAGGCCTTCAATTAGGATGAGTCGTCGCGTCGCGTTTAAACAGGCGATTGGGTCAGACTGGATGCGACAGGCGGAGAAGACGATGTGGCGCAGCTTGACTGATGAATGGAGTCGTTCTTCTTTACATATTTGCTATGTGGTGGCGGTGAGGTGCGGGTGTTCAATCAGCGGGGCTGGCATTGTGGCGCGACATCTCGCGCGGAATATTTTAATTTGGCGAGTGGAGTACCAGTGCACCAGTGTAAAGTATACCGTGTGCTCAGTTTGCGCGGTCTTTTGAGTGGGTTTTTAGTCGTGGTTCCCAGGTTAATTAGGCAGAAACTATGTTAATTACAAACTATGTTAAAATTGACTGGGCTAACGAGAGATTTCAAACAAAATTACAAAAAATAAATAAATCATATCAAACCACATCAGACTACTGCACAGTACCACACAGATAGTGTAGACTGTGCCTCAGGTGGTGCGCCAGTCTTAATAGGTATTTCTTATTGCAAGGCCGCGGTGGCGATTGTCTGCGTGCGACACGACCGACACGACCGACGCGAGACAGATGCGACGCCCTTTCAGCGCTGATCGATGTTTTAGAAAATAATATTTCCCTTATTTTAATGAATATGTATGATAATTTGAGAGATATAGCAAGATATGTATAATATGCGGATTTGCCTCCGAAAGATGATTTTAGAAACAAACTTATTATGTTTTGGAAAATATGTTAGCCAAGTACATTATATAAGTTGATCGATTATGAATCGTAAACTAGTAAAGCCTACTAGCTGTGATAGTTTTTCAAACACAACAGTTTAGCTGATAGAGGGGGGGACAATTGAGTCTAACAAAAATTAGCACTTTAGAGCTTAATATTTCACACACGAATCCTTTAATCAAACAATTTTTACAACAAACTCGCAATATTTTTAAAGACCTATCCAGCGACATACCACACTATGGGGTACGCGAGAAAAAAAATATCCACTTTACGTGTATAAACAGGAGATACCCTAAAAAAAAATATTTTTCGAGATTTTATTTTACCACTTTGTCGGTGTAACTAATCTCTATATTATTCATGCCAAATTACAGCTTTCTAGTACTAAGAGTCTTTGAGCTAAGCTGCGGACAGACAGACGAAGATGGCGATACTACAAGGGTTCCTTGTTGACTACGGAACTCTGTAAATTGTGCCACATTTTCTTTTAGGAAACGAATTAATAAAAGATTTAACTATTTGCTACCCACTCATACACTAAAGAGGAGAGATTTAATAAAACACCCTGATTTAAATAACAAAGCCTCGATGAGCGCCACACGCCGGGTATGTGTCTCATGCAAATCGCACGATCCTCACGCGTCGCTCCCGGGTCCCGACAAGTTACCGAACAAAGCGCAGAACATCACGGTTTTCTTATTTCTTTGTTGTAACAGGTTAAGTTGGGAGAGACGAGCGGGCTGGCTAACGTCAACTTTGGAATATGACCAAATAAGATCAGAGTTCTTTAAACAATTTGTACCAACAAAAAATAAAGCTTTCCACTTGTGTCCATTTGAGTTTATTCTAGAACCACTAATATAAAGATATGTCCCAAATTAGCAAACACTAATACTATGCCATTTTCTTCATGAAACCAAAGATAAAGCAATCGCTTTTTGTTGGTGAAAAATTACCTATTGAGCAAGTTGACAATAAAAAGCTTTTACGAAGAGTTAGAGCATTTTAACAACAAAAATGCTCTTGTCATGAGTAATAGCATTTTTGCTTCTAAATTCGTTAGATCTACATTGAAGCAGCGAACCAGAGACGTTTACGGCTGTACCAGTGGTCTACTTATTGACTCTGGTTTGGAATGTAACATTGAACTCGCTTCAAGTGATTACTTACTCAATACACACGTATGTTTAAAAAATGTAAGTTAGCACATTCATCACTGCCTGCCGCCACATATCAGACTGAGAGTGCGAGCGCCATACTTTCATACAATATTTCTGTACTTTTTGTGTACAAGCGTACGATTTAATTAATATGTATAGTGTTATTCATTCCCTCTGTAGTCTTATTAAGCTAGAAATAATCCAATAAAAAACCTATGATTGCCTTTTTCAAGAATTTCCTTTTTATCTTATGAAATTTTTTCTTCGCAAAGTGCTGAAGTTCAATCGTTTGTACTACGTTCAAAGTTGGCTTTAGTCCTAAAATACCCTCCAACCTACTAAGTAGTTCTCAGTATTTCACGAGCATTAACGTCGAAAACAGCAGCAAATTAAGGCCTTAATTACTCCAATCCTTAAGAAAACCTCTCAACAATCCTAATACTTTTAATTGCTGTAATACGCTTTGACTGGGAACTCTCTGATCCTTTGAGCGCGAACTCAAACCACCGAACAAAACGAGGAGCGATAATAAAAAGCCATCTTGCATCCGTCACCCACTCGAGCCGCCGCCGCGTGCTCACAGAACGAATGATCCAGACTAGATTACGCATCAACTCAGCCGTGTCAACAAACTTTGCCAATCTTTCTACCATTATTAAGTAATCCAACACCCGAAAACCCACTTTAACACTGGCGAATAAAGTTTAAATTCGGTGGCATAGATAAGACACAGCAATATGTCTTTTCCATTTTTCCTATATTTGTGGAGCGTCCGAGCGACACTTCGATCGCCACTCGCCAATAAACGCGAGCTGCGAATGAGTCCAAAATATCCAATGCGACCGTGTCAAGCTGCGGCTAAACGATTGACTTTCAAAGGACGTTAATTCCATTTCTAATTAAATGGCAGTTAGTGGTCTATTGTTTGCATCGCAGTAGATAAGGTTTTATTAGATTTTCAATCTAATAACCTGCTGTGTATAATGTAGCTTTCTTGTATGCTAATTATATTTGTGGATTCTATGTCATAGAAAAACTGTGGGCTTTGAAGAAGGGACATTTTATGTAAGCTGCAGCAAAGCTTACGCCAATCCTGCTGAACGTCGTTGTAGACATATGAAAAACTTAAAAAAAAAACTGCCTTTGGTCCGGACTAGACTCTCTTACGAATACCTTGAAGCACTCGACGGTGGAAAAAATGCTTCTTTTTCACCGAATTTTCCCAAAATTTTTGGTAATACATAATATTAAGTGTTGTCCCTTTTTTTATGAAAAAAGAAAGTTCAGCATTTAGACAATTTAAATTCTGGCTTGCTTTTCCCAGCACTTAGTGTTTTGGGTGTAGTCATAATTAAGTGGAACAGCTGTCGAGCCGAGTCGCGTCTAATCGAACAGTGTCGGTGAACTGAACGGAGTCGCTTCCATTATCTTATGAGATTTGTTACGATATTCTTGGCTAGTCAAATTTAGAGGAATTTTAACTGTCTTTAGAATATTTGAATAACATTAAGAAAATAGTAAAACTGAGAATATGAAGTTCAGGTTTACAAGTTTATGAATGGCATTATAACAAAAGGTACAAATCTAACTTTGGAGAACAGTGAAAACAATGTAATAATAACAAAAGCACAGCACAGGAACTTCTCATCAATAACCCACAGGAGTTGTGTTACACTGGGTCGGTGTCAAATAGAAAGGCAAACTTAAACTAAGTAACTAAAAGTGTACTGCAAGTTTTGTTACAGTTTCCTGCAAGCAGCGAAGAAAAAATCTCTTATCAATATGAGTTTAGCGCAATTAACTTACTTTTACCGAGAACAACTTAACTTCATATCGAAACTTACGTAGTTCTAACTCTTCGTTACCTACCATAGACGGTTTGTAACCTACCATTTGAGCACTCCTGGTCACACACTCCTGAGATAAATGACAGAGCTGTCCAGGCCGCTACGACGCTGGTCGGACAAAAGAGTTATCGATTCCAGAAGAAACAGACCAACCAACCCCTGGTGGATCTTTGCCTACCTGTGACGGTTCGTTCCAAATAATAGTTATGACCGAAAAACTTCTTGTTTTATGATGTAGTAGTGTAGTGTATATACGTTTACGATATAGAACGACAAGTTTTACAAGGGAGTCGGGAAGATTATGGAATGAAGTTAATTGAAAAGCTTGTTCACTAAGCCTGGCATAATGATGCAAAATAAATGAATCTAATCCAGTCATAATGGTCGGTAGAAATAAAATAACACAGGCACTGGAGTGAGCTATTTAAAGTCGACGTAAAAGTAAACCGTTATATAAAAGCATAACTTCAAGGAAATCAGTGGATCGCATGATTAAAATTTGTAAATACTTCATCATCATCATCATCATCATTTCAGCCGAAAGACGTCCACTGCTGGACATAGGCCTCCCCCAAGTGTCGCCACATTGACCGGTCCCGTGCGACTCGCAACCAGCGAAAATAAAAATAAATGTAAATACTCAAAACTCTAGCATTCTCGCTAAATTGATGAATTCCCGTTTGAAAGACTGCACCCGGTGGTGGAGTTAAAAGAGTTCCGATGTAACTAGTTGGAGTGCATTTTTCAAACTATTTTCACTTTAAACCCATTTCTCTTTAACGTTCACACTAGCACAGCAAATCCATTTAATTTCTTTTTGTCAAATAACGAAATAAATACGTCAAAGTAAAGTCTCGCTCGCCATTACTCGGTCGTAGTGGAACTGGGATATAGACACAAGGACAGAAGGAGCACTATACATATTATACTAAGCATCAATGGCTCATAACTATCCCATTGTAGAATAAAACAGAAATAAGCAAAATTGAAACATGCGTAATAGGTGCGTGTTTTACGTTTACACAGTTTTGGGGTAGTTATTCCATTCTGTAAAATAGATAAGCTACGCTGGGAAGAGTACTAGGTATCTCTTTTAAAATATTCTTGCTATTTAATCTATGAAAAAGGCAACTTTGACGTCACAATTTCAATAGATACTAATATAATTTACCTCTTTTAACTAGATTGATCTTTCATACAACCTTGTCCTTCTGTACTTGGCTATCTGCTGGTTACCGCTAACGAGCGCTGCACAAAGCCAACAACATAGGTACAGGAACATTACGAGCCGGACGTCAGTCGCTGAGGTCCGGACGTCAACGCGCGGTGCCGTGCGGACGCATGCGATCCGCTGCGAACAGAGCCAGCCAATTAACTTGTTTCGTAGAATCTCCACCGACTTAGAAAGAGAAGCTTTAGATGACGACGTACAATGTCATGTAGGTAGGTATAATTATGCCAGTTTGAAGAATGGATGGTTCATTCGTAGTCAACATTTTGTATTTGCCACAGAATTGCATAGTTCGTTACACTTCCCATAAATATTTCATTGAAAATTTTTACAATGTGGATAAATTGATTCATGAAAAATTTATATGGCTTTTTGTACAAAATAAAAATTGTAGCCTTTTTATTTTCCAAACGAGCGTGACTGGAATTTTACTATAGATAATCATAGTTATTATTCGTTCAGGGCCGTATCACATACAATTTCCACCAAAGGGAAACCGCTTAACCCAGCGAGAAATATAACGTTAAATATATTAAAAACCAACAACGCAAAAAAAAAACAATTACAGAGAAGTTTATAATTTGGTCACGTCGGCCATCATGGAATTTAATTATAAGCCGCACGTTTTTTCATCCGCTCATATAATTGTTTAAACACAAAGTGTAGGATACGAGTCCGTTCTAATTACGTGATATTAGCACAAAATCTACGGAATTTCTCCGTACCTATTCAATTTAGCTCATTAAAAATGAAGATAATAATTTATGACGACGGTAATAGAAGCTGACATAGAAACTGAAGCTTTAGCTAAAGGTATGGAGATGATGTTAGAAATGTCTTTCTAGACTTTTAAGTTCATTGTTATATCAAAACAGACACAATGATTTGGATCTAGAATGCAAATCATCAAAGAAACATAAGAGAAAATTGGAAACAAATAATGAGATAATGTGATTAATTACATTTTTATAAAAGCTTATTTTTAAAAAGGTTTTTTTATTAATCTTTTTTTTTTGTTTTGTCGTAACCATTTATGATTACACAACCATTTCTGTCGTAACATTATGCATCATTATTTCAAAACTTTTTCGTATCCGTGCTATTTACTGTTGAGAAGTTCCCTCTAAAGGAGACGATCGTTGCTGCAGGATGAGGTCGTGATAGAAATCATGTTTATCTATCAAATATGAAAGCATCTGCAAAATTTTGTATCCGCGCTATTTACCTTACCTTTTCTTTAAATAAAAGCTTATAAAAAGGAATCCTGAGAAACGAATGTTATGCTAATCCATCAATTCGCATACTACCTTCAAAAGTTAATTCAATCAAAATACAAGAAAACGGAAAAGTTATGTTTTTCTTAAATCACATTGGAACAATATTTCCAACGAGGAGTGAGAGACTCCCCAAGCTGTTCCGTAAGGGAACTCGATAAGTATGCCAAGTTAACAATAACAACGTGTTCTCTAAGTAGGTTTACTGAATTAGACAAACTTCAAAGACATATCGTTTGTAACAATCGAGGCACCTCTTGGAAGGAGGACAATGTTGGACTTTTTATATTTCAATTTAAAGGCAAGTGTTTTAAACTCGGTCCAGTAAAACAGTAATAAAATCTTTCTGCAATGATTGTGTGAAAGGCACAGTTTGTTTCAATTCGTACAGGAAAGAGTACTAAACCACTCAACACTCTGAAAATAATCACGGTCCTATTCCTTCTTTTATTGGGTGTTATTGTAAGCCTATTTTGCGTTACTACTCCAATTCGCTCCATCTTAGACAGAAGCAAATCTACGTAAGGAAGGGTTTTCGGAAATCCGTCCGGGATGGTCCAGCGCGGCACAAAGGCACTTAACCCTGTAGACCTGCACAAAGCTAGATATAACGCAAAGGAGAGAATGGCAGTGTTTTGTCTGTGGCCACTCGCTAAATGTGCGGCGGTCAAGTTATTGTGCCAATTTACAAATTTTTGCGCATTATCATTGTGCATTTTCTCCTACATGCATTTAGTAGTTGCACAAAAGTAAAAAAAATGTAGTAGAAAACTAAAATGGTGAAGTATTTGGAAGCAACATGGTTGTAACTCAATCTGTAAAATCGGTTCACAGGTTGTAACTAATTACTGTTATAATTACATTAATTAAACCCTAATTATATTTTTCACAGTACAATCAACGCGAAATCAAAACAAAAAGAGTAAATATAGCAATTAAAATAACTACTTTACATCCTCGTTAGTCGCGTAATTACAGCGGTGTGATTTAATATTTTAATGACGCTGCCTAAATATTGACCGCGAGTACTTCGCTCTAACATACGGGCACACGTCGCACTATCCGTAATTAAGTTGTCGATGCCCAGCAAGGCTGGTAATATCGGTTATTAGCGAAATAACAAAATTACAATAATTAATTTCGCTATTAATTATACAAAGCGCAGCGACGGATCAAGTGGGATCATTATTCGTGGTGACGCGAGGTGACGTAACGGGACGTGACGCGACGAGACGTCCACGTCATGACGTGGCGTTCTCGTCAACGCTGCGCTTGTTTTATGAGCAGCGCGTAAATGCCTGCTAATTGGGTGCCACCCTTATTGTTTCGGAGTCTCCTTTAGGACGTTTTGGAGAGTCACTGTGACTTTAATGTTGTAAAGTCTGTCAGTAATAAATATACTCCGAGCAGAGTTCGGTCAGTTTAATGAATTTGTTTCAAGAGTTATTGGTGAACAAAGCTTATTTAGCTACAGTTACAAGAAAATACTAATTAAATACGAGTCAGTGGTCGTGCACATGGAAATAATGCAAGATAAAACATTATTGCTCCCTTACAAGATCCCTCTTCAATTTCTGTTGTTAATTATATCACAACTTACCTGAGAACATAATATACAGCTGACATTAATATGTGTAGGAAACTGTCGTGGAGACGGCGGCGGCGAACAGTAAGCCAAACCCGTCCCTAATTCCCTAGTACTACAGCGTGCAGCGCGTAGGTGCGGTCATCGACAACAGCTCAGTCAATATTGACTCCGGAAGTTTACGCCCGGATTACGTGAAGACCAATCTTAAACACTCGCCGCAGAATGTATGCAAATCACAGAACGTTACAGTACCTTGTTGAATTAATTTGTAAGAGGTCCTGGGAGTCGCGTCCCGGCCGCGGTCCGTAAGTCCCGGCTTACGGCCCGGGACGGCCGGGGCCTGGGACTGACTTAATCTTACAAATTACAAGCAGGCCTGGTCCATCGTATTGAATTAAAACTTAATGTGGGTCCGCACTTGCCCTGAATTTTTCATGTTGATAAGCGGAGTCAGGAGAATTATTAGCAAGTTAATAGTTGCTGTTTGGACCAGATTGTGTCAGATTCTTAACAATGCCATGACAAACATGATCAGGCACCGTAACGTATATCTGAACTAGAAGTGGAATTGTGCAAGGCACACAACACCATTACCTCTGTCAACTCTTTGAAAGCCAGCGAAGAGGTTTCTAACACCAATAACTTATACAATGAGCTGATTGTCAATGTATCCGGGCTGGAGTGTGAGCAGCCCACCATTACCATAGACCTAACTGGGGATGATACCATAACTAAATGTCCAATTCTAAGTAGCCATAATAAAATTAGGAAATATATTAAAACTACCAAAGTATTGTATAGTATACTATATTAAGTAGTAGTAAGTATAAGAAACTTTTAAAAACTCAAAGTGTCTATAAATATAATGTTAACGTCAGAAGAGAACTCAGAAACTTAAAAAACCAGTTAAACATAATTATGTAATGGTAAGTTAGAAACTAGTACACAAATATATGATGTTGACATACAGAACCTTTAAAGGGAATTACTGAGTAGGGAAAATACACTTAAGGAATTTTTTAGTAAATATGCGCTCACTTAACATCTGTTGACTACATAGTCAACAGATGTTAAGTGAGCGCATGCAGGAGGCCTGTGAGTTGGTGGACCAGGTGAAGTATAATGCAGAGAGGTATGAGTCACTGACGAACAATCTCACCTGTAGTTGTGCTGCCACTCCGCCACCTTTCATATCACAGCATGTTGCTCTAACTGCTTTACCCATCTCAAATCATATACTAGCAACTTCAAATCCCACCCAAAGTAATATATTAGTGTACTCTGATAGATTAGGAACAGATTCTAAACATACAGTAATGAACCATATTTATTCAGATGCAGATTGGGAATATATATTTATTCCCAAAAAAAGTAGACACTTATGAGCTACATTGTTAGCTTTTAATATACACGAATGAATTAATGATAATTTAACTGAGACTAGATTAAGTGATGAAACAGTATTATCTAGTATATCTGATAATACTGTACTCGTAGTAGATTCTTTAAACTTTTAGAGCCGCCAAAGAGAAGACGAATAGCAATATTTTACTTTATCACCAGAATATAAATCGCTTCTCCCGCAAAATTTTAGACGTGGAAATGTTAGTAGATAAATACCACATGGATATGATCCCTTAGGTGAGGTAGCACGTGCAGAGTTTAAAGGGCATAATTTCTTATGTGTCTGTAGACCACCAGCATCAAACTTGTCATTGTTCTTAATCACAATGGAAGAAATATTAAGTAGACTTTTTAGAGATAATAAATTAGTTTTTGTATGTGGTGACTTAAATATTGATCTGTTAGTCAATTCCCCCGAAAAATGTAAACTCATCAAAACATTGTTTAAATAATTCAATTTAAAATATTTATTTAATGAAGCGACTAGAATAACAGCAACTTCAGCATCAAGCATAGATAATGTATTTACTAATTGTAACGTAAAAGATTCGTTTTTAATTAGTGGCGTTAGGTCAGACCATACTGGTCAACTTGTATCTTTTGAGTTAGACAACAACCTACACTTAGGTAAAACTATTCAATTAAGACCTCTTACAAAAAAAACTAAAAAACCCGACTGAAAAAACTGAAAAGCATAAAACAAGCACATTTTAAATTAAACAAAAGTTGGAAGCAGGCGGGGCAAAATTATGAAAATGGAATGGGCCCCGCCTGCTTCCAACTTTTGTTTAATTTAAAATGTGCTTGTTTTATGCTTTTCAGTTTTTTCAGTCAGGTTTTTTAGTTTTTTCAATTATTTTTGTTAATTTCAGCTTTTTAGTTTAGTAACTTGAAAGATTTCGCAGACGATTTAATCTTTTTTATTATACGGTGCATGCCACGGCTATGCCACCCGGAAGGAAAAATATTGTTTTTAGAAGACTTGATTTACTTATCTTTGCATGGTGAATATCTGAAATAATAGGTACATCTTAGTTCAGTTTGTCTATAATTCATTTTCTTGAACAAAATCTATACATTTAAAGTTCAAAGTCCTGACTGACTGACTGATATATCAACGCACAGCACAAACCGCTGATCCTAGAGACATGAAATTTGGAGGGTGTATTCTTTGTGAAGAGTAGGTATACACTAAGAAAGGGTTTTTCAAATTCCACCCCTAAGAGGGTGAAATGGGGCGTTGAATTTTATGTGAAACTTTTTATTCTCGGGGATCTATTGACTTGAAAATTTATGCACGTACTCTTCAGTTAAAATTAAATCATTAAAATCATCTATATACAATATTTAAGGTCCTTCCGTGTGGCATAGCGGTGGGATACCCTGTATACGATTTTTCTTCCTTTTTATACGATTTGGCACTTTGAGTTACTTTTAAACATATAAGTTAAATATATATATTTGTAATCACCCTTTAAATCCCTTCATTTTGATACCCCACTCGATGGTACAGGAAGAAAACAATAATTTTAACTCCACGATATGGCACCCGAAATCCACCATTTTTCTTTGTTTCTTTATTTTAATGTAGCCAATGACACTCGCGCTTCCAAGACGAACCTAACGACGTACAATGTATCCAAATCCGTTCATTCGTTTAAGAGTTACGAGGGAACATAGAAACGGACATACATACATACAGGTCAAACACATAACCCTCCTTTTGGGCTTCGCCGCAGTCGGGTAAAATAAATTAAAATCTTTTAATAATAATGTTCTTAGCAGCCTTTCTAACGCTGGTTTTGATTCAAAAGACCCCAATATAAACTACGGCACATCATTTTCTACAGTTTGTCAAGAATTCAATAAAACGTGTCTTTTAAAAACAGTCAAAATCAATTCTAAATCTAAATTTAGTGAATAGGCCACTGCGGGAATAAGAAAAAGTAGAGTTACTTTATATAATTTATATCACTAAAAATCTCTGACTTCCGATCAAGTTTTTCATACTTATGTTAGAAACTATTCAAAAATATTCAAAAGTGTCTGCGCTCAAGCAAAATCACAAATAATAATTAACAACATTGGTATTTCAAATAATAAAATAAAAACTGTGTTGCAGGTAATTAACAGAGAAACTGGAAAGGCACAACAACGAGATCAGAATCAATTGTCTTTGAAAATAGATAATCAGACCATTTCTGATAAGCTAAAAGTCGCTGAGACTCTAGAAACTTTCTTTACCAACATTCCGTTAGAGGTTACTAAATCTCTCCCCTCTTCTTCTAAATTCGCTGAAGGTCTTCTTAAAGAAAACTTTACTGAAGAGATGCCAAACTTTAAATTAAAACCAATATGTATTGCTACAATTAAAAACGCATTCAAAAGTCTCAACATAAAAAATACTGAAGACTTATGGGGATATCCTTGACTGAGGACTTGAGGTTCTTGGAGACATTATTGACTCAATCGCTCCTGTCCTAACAGGCATATTCAATCAATGTTTGGACAGCGGCAAGTTTCCTGATCTAATGAAACATAGTAAAGTAGTATCAATTTTCAAATCGGGTTGTAAGAGTGATCCTTCAAATTATAGACCTATATCTGTGCTTCCAGCATTGAGTAAAATCTATGAAAAAATCATGCTGGACCAGATGTTGTCTCACTTCAACTCAAATGGGATTCTGCATAGACAACAGTTTGGTTTCACGAACTTAATGCGAACAAAACAAAATGTCTGAAGTTCCCTTTACCGAATGTACCGCAACGGGATCTGGATTTAAATCTTGAAGGCAAAAAATTTGATATCATAGTGGAAACTGTATTCTTAGGGATTACTATCGATTCAAAATTGCAGTGGGGCGCGCACATTAGAACTCTTTCGGGTAGGTTAGGCTCAGCTGCATAACTATGCAGTAAAAAAAATAAGTTAACTGATGTGGCTACAGCTAGGCTAGTATACTATGCTTATTTCCACAATATTATGTCCTATGACATTCTGCTGTGGGGATCAGCAGCAGACGTTGACTCAATTTTCATTTTTCAAAAGAGGGCAGTCCGCGCTTTCTATAAAATGGGTCCTCGCGAGTCCGTCAGAGAAAAATTTAAAGAGATTGATATACTGACCGTGCCTTCACTTTATATCTTAGAATGTATTTAATATGTCCGCACAAAAATCGAGGGCTTTTCAAAATTAGATACCGTGCACCTTTTTGTCGACGTTTTATAAGTGCCCATCGAGGCCTATGTGAAATAAAATATTTTGATTTTGTTAAAAGTGGTCTTAACCGATATCACCTAGAGCGAATTTCACCCATGAAACTGAACAGGATCGGCACATTTTAGCTGTTCTCAAGATCTGTCATCATTCACATATATTTTCTGCAATCTTTGTTTGAGACGGACAGCTCTTGTCCACGGTCTAGAGTCATGACTTAGTTTCCTTAGAAATTAGTCTGTGTCCGAAATATTCAACAATGAATTAGTCGTTCACCATTGATCACAGCACAATACAAGGTGTAACATAATAAACGCAAGACCTCCCGTGTGGTCTCTCGCACCATGAAACTAAACATCTTTTGTTCTACGAGTTCTTGAAATTCGCAAAAAAAAAAATACTTTCTATAGGAACGGACGCAATCAGCTGATCCACATGTATGGTAAAACTAAAAAAAAAGTTATGAATTTCCAAAAGCCATAGAACAAAAGTTGTTCAGTTTCATGGTCTGAGACACCACACGAGAAGTCTTGCGTTTATTATGTTACACGTTGTATAAAGGGGACTTTACCGAACAAAGTCGTCATTGTAGCCGAGCTCTCCGCTCTCCAGTGTGACTAGCGCACAACTAAATGCGCTAAAACTGCGCTAAACTTAAAGTCATTTATGTTGCGCTAACCGAGTTATCTAGTCGTTGGCTGAAGCGTTTAATGATCACAGGTAAACTAATGAGAACGAGCTAATTAGTTAGTTTAACTACTAGAGCCCACGCAAATTAATGGGGAGTGACCATGGTATTTAGTGGGACCTTTTTGTTCTACATAGTAGACGCAAAACCTGAAACACGTGTTATGAAGGTAGTGGTAGACCCTTGACTCTTAATTAAGATAAGAAAACCAAGAATTTGTAACTTGTGTACTGAATAAAAATAAATGAACATCATGCTTTACATTTTGATCTTAAAATTAATTTCTCGAGAGAAAATTAGGTAGGTACCACATGAGTAGGTAAAGGTACGCTTTAAGCTCGTAGAGCAGTTAAGCAATGCTCCAGATGGGCATCGCCTCACTTCCTTTTCACCAGCTGATCCCGATCTAAGGCGATGCCGTTACGATGGTGTGGTGTAAGTGTGCTATGCAGTACAGGATCATAGAAAGAATAGTGAATGGCCTGATTTGAGGTGATGCTGTTCCGGTGCACTTCTAAAGTATATAATATAGTACCTACAAGTTATCGCATCGATCTAATTATATTCCCTTGGCAAACTGAAAAGGGCATCAGTATCTGTACATTTACTACTGACTATCTTCACATTAAGTACCCGAATATTTAAATTGCTCACATATTCAAACATCTAATAAACAGTTAAACATCTTACAGGCTCTCTCAAACGTTAAATAAAATACTTTCGTAAGTATATATTTCTACCGTTTTCCGTTGGAAAGATACTTGACGGCAACATTTCCTTACCGCTCTGCCTCTCTCGGCTACGACGAGTGTGAACTTACCAAAACCACCTTCATTAAACAACTGGGATACATCTTAGTGGTATCAAAATAGGAGTGGTTTTTGGGTGAGTGAGTGGTAAAGTTATGTCGGTAAAGTTAAAGGCAAGGACTCTTCGTTACGAAGGCCTCACGGAAAATGACGCGAAAACTGTTGAATGTGCATTTTGGGGGATTTCGACTGTTGAAGTAATGTGTAAGTACTTTGTTGGAGTTCGAGTCTGTTGTCTTCGCGTTTACTTTCATATTAGCGCCAAGTTTAATGTGCGTAGTTCGGCTGTGTGTCTGTTTGAGAACGTTTGCTAATATCCAAGTTTGTGTACATAAACTCAAGTGTACACAATTCTGGTATCGACTCCTCATCCACACTAATATGGGTATTGTTCAGTTACGGACTTAGATTTGTAAAAATTATAACTACAAAGAAGACCAAACTGAAAATAGTCAAAAAATACAAAAAAAATATGCGAGTGTGACGCCAACATGTCATGGCGTGTAACATAATATGTGAACAAACACATGTATTTAAATTTTCAAAAACTTCCTACAAATTCATAAGCAGAAGACGATACGACACGTCGGCGGCGGAGCCCCCAGGCGGCGAGTCACAACATCAAACACTCCCTCTCTGGCGTTCTAACAAAATAGAGCGAAACAAACTCCAACAACATCCGAAACAATTAAGTACATAATACAGAGGAAATTCATTCGCAGATAATTAATTTTCAAGTTTAAAAGTTGCTTCTAAAAACTTAATAAGCAATATTCCTTTGAGATTCGTTCACAAAATGGCGGCGTCTTAGATAACTGTTGCTGACAGACATGCGTTGGTTGGGACTGGTTAGTTTAATTTATTTTCCTACCTGACACTTAAGGTTAGCCGCCTTAAAAAGAAAAGGGCGCGCAACAAACCTGTAGGTGTGCTAAAAAAGCGTTAAAGATACGTCAAGAGAAAAGATGGATACATTGTACCTACAACCTGACAAGAACCGAAACAGAAAAACGATCTTCAAGAATTTCGGTTACAATAGCTTTATATTTTGACCTTTTGTTCTCATGGGTGGTAAAACCACATGCGTGACGTTAAATCACGCCTGTTATCTCCAAAGGGGTGGGCAGAAATGTAGCTAATTTGTACATCCACATTTCGTCAGAACTTATTTTAAAGTCCCATGTAAAAGAGGGCAAGCCAATCGGGTACAAACCAAGATTCCACCGTTGCTACTGATAAATTCCTGATGGAAAAACCCAATAACATATTGCCCGGCCCGGGAAACGAACCGAGGACTTTATGCTCAGCACTCGCACTTGTGACCACAAGTGCTCAACGAGGCAGTTATCTACATATATAAAATGGTAAACTGACTGACTGGGTGATACACAGCCCAAACCGCTGGTCCTAGAGATATGAAACTTGGAGGGTGTGTTCTTTGTGAAGAGCAAGTATCCACTAAGAAAGGATTTTTGGGAATTTCACCCCTAAACAGGTTAAATAGGGGATGGAAGTTTATATGCGAGTCCGTCAGTTTTGAAGTTAGGATCTTCAAATTTTGTGTTTAGGCTGACGATTGAAAGTTAATTTAGACGTATCACAGTGTTTTTGATAATTCTACCGCCGAAGGGTTAAAAAGGGGGATGAAGGTAAGTAACTATGTTTGTTCAGGGGGAATCGCAACACAATTTTGAACAACCGATTGAGCTGAAATTTTGCACACACTTTTGGTTCTGATGACAATACATTTTCCTTAATCCTGCAGCTATGATCGTCTCCTCAAGAGACAACTCTTCAACGGTTAGTACAGCACGGACACGAAACTTCGTATACGCGTTCAAGTTTGCTAGATAAAGATAATTTTTATCATGACCTCATCCTGCAGCCAGGATCGTCTTCTCACGAAAGAACTCCTAAACGGTTACTAACGATTTTAAAAAGGTATTTTTAAGTAAAAATCACTCACGTTTCGGTTTATGGTTGGAAACTAACACGGCGTAAATCGTTGTTTTTTTTTTAATTTCAACCCAAAAGGGTTTGAAAAGGGGGATAAAGTTTTGTTTTGAAGTTGTTCGTCCATGAATAAAAATATTAAGGACAGACCGATGGAGTGATTTTGCAAGAGAGCCATTTTGACTCCCAAAAACGACCAAAGCCGCTACGATCAACGAAATGTGCATTCGAAAGTGAAGAAATGATGTATAATTCTGTTGTAACCATGGTCGATACGCACGAGTCGTTTACTTATCCTGAAAAATTTTTAAACTCTCTTAATCCGCCGGGTCTTCCGTGTCACAGAATTATGTTGCGTGTAGGTGGTCCTTTGATGTTGCTTCGAAATATACGGCCTCCAAAATTGTGCAATGGAACTAGACTCCAAGTAACAATAGCTCTCCACCGCAATGTTATTGAGGCCAAAATACTAACTGGATCTGCCAGAGGAGAAACAGTCTTCGTGCCGCTTATACCATTGATACCAAATGACCTTCAGTTTCAATTTAAAAGATTGTAGTTCCCTATCAAGGTTTGTTTCGCGATGACTATTAATAAGTCACAGGGACAAACTCTGAAATTTGCTGGAGTTGATTTGCATCAAAGCAAGACTGTTTCTCCCACGGCCAGTTTTATGTGGCTTGCTCACGTGTAAGTTCTCCAACTGGCCTGGTTGTTTACGTGCCCGCTTCCGAATTAGTGAAAAACATTGTATATGAAGAAATACTGTCAAGGACGGTATTTAGGTAGATACAAGTCCTTTACAGTAGGTGTATCACACGTAGTGGAGGACAATTATTAGCCATGAACAAAGCTCTATATTGTTATTGTTACAATTATTCATATTATCTAAAAAAAAAAGAATTTCAACTCTACCCAGATGAAGTAAAATAAAATAGTAACGAAGTCAAACCTTACATTGAATATTCGAGTTTGATGCCGAAAATATAGTTTTTTACAATCTTGGTCAGTTTGTTGGATGTATGTTCCGGTTTGCACAAAAACGGCTGAACGGATTTGGATGATATTTGGCACACAGATCGTTTATAACCTGGATTAACCTATAGGTTACTTTTTAATCACGGTAGTACGTTCCCGTTGGATATTTTTTGATATCCACGTGGGCGAAGCCGCGGGCAAAAGCTAGTATGTAACAAAATGAAAAGCTAAAGAAACCCATTCAAGTACCAAAAAGGTCTGAGAAGGCCAGTGAGCAGTGGAAACATTGTGGGTTGATTATTATGCCAAGGAATAGCACTACATCTAAACCCGACCGCCGTACATAGTGCAGGCATAGCCTAGTGCTCCAGAATGCGGCACATTCCCGAACTACATGCCGTCATTATCGCGTCTACCACATATCTGCATACTAACTATGTACTGCTCATAGCTTTACCGCCAGCTTGACATGCGGTACATACATGATCAGAAGCAGGTTATTATCAATATTTTATAGGAAGTTGACGTCATCTATTTATAGACAGATTAGACAACCAACTTTGGCTACTTTTTTCCCGCTACCCTTCAGCTATAGTAGGGAATCATACGAAAATTACATGAGTTTGTAGGCCTGCCACAAGGTGGATGACGAGGAGGAGGCCCCGTAAACTTGCTGGATGCTAGATGACGTTTGATGCTACTCTGTCCAACAGCAAACCTCTTTCGACTGATTGAGGATGATACCAAAAGTACTGTTCAATGTTGTGCTATCATGTGTTCACTAATTACCCAACTACCTTTTTTAAAGTAACCTGAAATGAAACCTAACATTTCAACTACTTACTAGTTTTATTTGACACCCTAAGAAGCAGCTAATGCAATATTTTCGCAGCCACATTCGGTCCTATTTGAGGCTCCAGTATGTTTGCATCACAAATTGACTGCAGCTGAGAATAGCCCACAAAGTGGAGCTCTCACTAAATACATAAACACGAGGCTCCCAGATCGCCGCAATATTTGACAACAAAAATTGTCTCAGTATCGCCGTAAAATCCAATGCAAACATTTCTTCAACCTTAAACATTCCAACCCGAAATTCGAAGCTATTGAATTAGGGACTCTATTGGTTCGAAATAAGGTCGTTGTGTTTCTGAGGAGCTGGTGTATGTCTAAGGTCCTGATGTTGACAAAAAATCTCATCGTTGAAGGGTCGTCAAAGCGTCATAGATCGTGGAGTTGTTTGCTCGTGTAAACTGTTTGTGGTATTTGTTTGAGTTCTGTCACAGTTTGATGTGGGTAGCAGATCGGGCATATCATCCGCCGCACGCCCATGCCGCCCTACGCCGCCCGCCCTGCGTCGGCCGTCAAACAACAACGTTTAATGGATTTTTGCGTTTTCCAACGATCGACATCTGCACGATTGATTGATTCTGGTGATCCTCGTTTACCTACTTTGGGCTGACAGTAATTTTATTACGATACAATGTTTATTGAACAATATTGTTACGAGAAGATTCTAGATTACGTTCGGTTCTTGAATGTTCCACTATGGAACTGTGTAGAAGATTCGAGAAGCTTGTGGAACTTTCTCGAAGGATCGGTCGGCATATAAATTTTAATAGCCATAATAATCGGGTATGCGTGAGCAGTCAGTCTGATTTTGACGATACAATGAAGCGAATCGAAGTTAACTAAAAGTGCGATATCAAGTGAATAGTGATCATTGGTGAATTTGTGATTGTGAAATAAGTTTTTTGTGATTAATAAAGATATTTGGTGTTTAATCGGTAGTTTTAATTTATTCCCTACCTAGCTCGTCACAATACATTATCCGATCCTTACTCTACTACATTTAATGTTTTATGAAAACACTTGCATGAGATGTGATCCAAAGAAGCATCTTAGAAAACACTCGTCTTTGCCGTAAACATAGCTCTGACGACTACTACAATTATAGCAAAACAAGCCTGCTTTGTAAGTAGCTAATATGAAAACACAAAAGACAGTAGGAGAGTGACATCACAGATATAGGAAGCCCTGCGGGAGGCTTGCTATGCACAATAATGTAAAAAAGATACTCTCCTTCTTGAAATAACCCTTTGTGAATGTCTGAAGCATGTCTTTAATTTTTAACCCAATACTTAACCTTACACAAACTTTTAACACCACAAGGATAAAGTATCGCTTATATAAAATAAAACTTCACAAAATTCATCGAAATTGATTTAACAGTAGTTCAAAAGCGTTCAGTACTCTGATCTCGGGAGTGCTCGAACTGCTCCGAAGTTCGCCGACAGCACACGAAGCCAAAAAGTATTAAAAAGATACACGCTACTGTAACTTTGCAAAGATCTCCCGACTCCAAAGCCAACAGTTGAAAAATTAATAAGGCCTACTTTAAACTTGGGCAGCACTGAATATGGAGAAGTTACGTTATTAAGCTTTTAGTTTCTTACAGCGCTATATTGAGATAAGAAAGTTTGGTTGCACGTCATGTTTTATATTTCGTCGTGAGTGTGTTTTACAAGAACATCTTTCTTTAGAAGGTATTATAGTCGCTTTAGAATTGTCTCCGTATGAACCTGAGAAACAAACTTTATTTCATGATGAACTTTATTATATCATAATGACAGGAATACGATGCACACGTAACAACTCCCTGCTGGTATAAAAAGCCAGTGACATATAAAGACATGACTTATATGTCTGCCTCGGAGCTCTGTAATAACGACAATGTCCTTTGCTCTGCTACCTCGAGGGAGTATGTCATTACATAAACTATATTTTAGCTTACTAACGACAGCTATACAGTTTGTTACTTTTGGCAGCAACTCGCATAAAATATGATGCTGAAATTGTATGTATGCAAATACATATAATTATACAACATTATTTTTAGTATACGCGAAACCTGAATATAGTTTGTTCAGAATAAGTAACTGAATCGATTCCAATAATTTTTAAACCTTGTTATATTTTGTCCCAAAAATATTTAAAAAGGTTGCAAGTTGCACACTGAGCGACACTAAGTACCTATCGGAAACATATGGCGCTAGCGCTCAGCTGTGCGCCCGCGCGGGGGAAACAACCCGTTCAGTCGCCCAGATGCTACAGATTAATGCGCACGTGTCACGCTCCCGGATCGCGACCGCGCCAGGCGAGGCACCGCGCCGCCGCGCGCCGCCGCCGCCGGCGCCATGAGCCTAGTTGTGTTTCGGTTGATTGTATACCTATCGTATGTAAAAAGCATCGTATAACCAAACCATGTGTCTGCGATGATTAACATTTCTAAACACGCCAAGATGGTTAATTGTAGCAAGAAATGATAATGTGATATTTTTCATCCACTTTGAACTTTAAATGGTTGGCATAAGGTGCAACAAATCGCATTGTCTACATTTTATTACTTACGGCTGCATTTACGAATAAAGTACATAATAATATATACTTACACTTGACCATTACGACAGTCAAAATCCTGCAAGTGTGTTGGAAAATGTTATCACCTGTTAGTTACAATACAATCACCGTACGGTTAGGTAAGTACTGCAAAATTATTATCAATGAGCGCAAGTCGACGCTGGAGGTGCGAGCGGTGCGAGGGCGCCCGCCGCGTTCTGACCGTGTTTTAGTAGGGACAACTAGGTAACAGAACAAGCTTATAACTTTGTGATTTTTCATGACACAGTTTTAATATTTTGTACATACATTCTTTACGCAAAAATACTAGACCCGTGTTTCCTGTTTCTCATATTATACTAAAACTAATGTTGTATAGCAAAACACGAAATGTAATCGAGTTATTGAACATAACGTCATCACAGTATTAAGGTCTTTAGTTTCATGGCCTGAGCTAGTGTTCACAGTTTAGAAGTGATTGCGGTACAGCTCGGGCATGCACGCTCGCGCGACTGCTCGGCCGCCGGGGACCAGCCGCGCGATCGCTTGCCCACCGGGTGCCGGCCGTTCGGGCCCTCGGGCCACCGTTTGTTTAGGATGTTTGCCAGCCCGCCTTTGTTTTGTCTTATTACTACACTATTTGTTCTCCTACTTCATCGAATAAGTCAGCTTAGGATGTTCAGAGAACTCAAACACGATGTGGAACGATCCTTTGCGCTATCTGTATTCGAGCGCTTCGGATTATCTTTGTTGTAAAGAACAAAGGATTTTTACAGATAGCGATGTATTTATTGGCCTCACAAAAAAAATTTAGAACAAAGTGGCGTAAATAATTCAAGTCTATTATAAAACATTAGAACGGGCCAGGCTTGTAGTTACTAATAAACTAGTCCATTAATAATTACATAAACGTATTGTGATCAATAATTTCACAAATTAAAAGTAAATAATCCTCAAACCACGGCAATGCGTTGTCCGTGCGGGTTCAACAAAAGCTAGTTTAAGTAAACTATTTAATATTGCAAAATACAAAGTGAATTTCACGCGAGAGCGGCGACGCGCGAACGAGACGCGGGCGTCGCCGCGTCGACATGCGACATCGCGACAAGCCGTGCCGCGGCGCCGTAAATAAACAATCGAACAATGTATTTAGTCATTTGGCCGACAGCGACACGCGTTTGTGTCCTCATACAAACATAAACTCGCGAGCGTTTTATTTCGTTGCGGAATAAAATAAAGTGTTTGATACAATACTCGGTATTGGACAATGGATACTGAAATATTCGGATGTGTGTGCGTATGTCATTGTAACTTGATATTTGCCATAGATTTTAGAAGTTAATAGAGAACAGCTATGTTTGTTGAACATTACTTCGCAACGAGTTCTTACCAAGCAAGCTATACGAGAGCATCGAAGGTGTAGTAAACCGGACCGGGCTGACTACTTTAGTACATTATAAATGGAGATGGACAAAGTTCGGTCCGGCCGGTTTGAACGCACCTTAATTTGATATGAATTTAATATGGTTTATTTAGTATTAAGATCAGTTAAGGCAGAGCTATTGAATAAAATTCATTAAACGAATTGCGAATTCCGTTCAATAATAATAAACTTATCATGGATGCAAATGATAGAGTAATGAATTTGGCACGCAAACCCATCGCAACATAAGCCGCGGTCGCGCGACTGTGCGACAACGCGACTGTCGAGCTTTTGATACGCGACTGTCAACACCATTGTTGACAATAATTAACACACTAGTTTTTCGTTTAATCGAATAATAATAAATTGATTTGGGATAGCCATTTAAATCACAAGTAGATGACAAATCCAAGGACTGAACTAATCGAATCGGAACGTACATGACATTAAATCATCATCATCATCTGCCTAGCCTTTTCCCAACTGACATTAAATCATAATGAATAGAAAACTTGTATTTTCAATGCAAGTAGTAGGTTATTTGAACTTCTTAAAAACATAATTTAATTAAGTACTAAACAAAATTGAGTCACGTCAGTGCGATACTGATAGCAAAAAATAACATTATTTAGTTTGTGAAAGGTTAGTGAAGTTGTAATGGAGTTATTTTCAATAACTGTCGCTGGTTAGTTGACCGCACGTAGATTTTCCGGCGAGCGCTCAAAACATAGCGGTGCAATGGCGCGTTACCGCGACAGATGACGTGCGGCATTTGACGCGGGACCGCAGGGATGCGCGACCGCGCGGACGTCCGACCGCGGGGACGTCCGACCGCGCGGACGTCCGACCGCGGGGACGTCCGACCGCGCGGACGTCCGACCGCGGGGACGCGCGGTTATTAGTAAAAATAAAATTGTTTTGATATTGACTGTACGTTATCTACATAGACCGTGTGAATGTGCCTTATGATTCGAGTATTGTAACTACGCATATCTCATCTTTTTAAAAGCTCTTGAATACTGAATTCTTAATCATAAAATATCGGTCAATAACCAGAATTTGCATTTCAGCACGAAAACCATATAAGTGCGTGTTAATTTTTTTTTGGGTAGTTTATATCGGTTGATTCATAAAATACTGTTTTGTGTAATTATTATTTCAAAAGACACCAATGTAGCGAGAGTTTACTAAGTAATATTGATCTCGACGAGTGCTGGCAGCGTTTAGAAACATCCGTCACAAACACTAATGTCTGGTGATCAAAGTAATAGCGGGGATTTAAAATGCTTCCGAGCAAATTGTGAACATCTACGTACAATATACATCCGTATAGTACTATTATTGTGACCAATGAATAATTAAAAAAAAATTACCACGTTCTATTAAGTGAAATATGATAATTATGTATATATTGTGTAATATATAACAAAACGTCACACCTGTATTTCCCGAAGGCTCAGGCTGAGTTATACCTCTATTACCTATACTTATAATGGAACCATATTTCGCCAGTTATGTTTAAGTCCCATGTAACAGGTTGCGAGCCTATTGCCATCACCCTGGCTTGTTTTGATTTTTTCAAAAAACCATGATGATGTGTGGTTCACAGTATTGTGTGTTTGCAAAGTGAAATAATAATACGGGCTATAATTGCCCATGCTAACATTAACATCGTTTCTCTTTACCGCCATATCTGAGCTATGATAACATCAGCGATACAGCACAGTTTAAATATTACGCGGTAGGGATGTAATGGCCGGCGCACGTGAAAAAGCGGCAATTATCCGCGATAACCGACGTCTTGCGGCGCCCATTACTAGGGATGGGACTCGCGGGGTAGTGCGGCCGCGATAGAAGTTGGACGGGATTATGGGACGAGATTCAATCCCCGATATCTGGTTTGTTATTTAGTCCATGTTTGAATAGTACTTTATAGAAGTATGATAAAACACTACATGTACTGACACAGATGTCACTTATGAAAGTGTTATGTTAATAATCGCAATATTACTAAAAAAAATTAGGGACCAAATTACGATGACCCTGAACTACATTCTAAAATAGATAGTCAATATTTTTAAGGTAAGCTATCTCTCATAGATTTTGAGAAAATAGTTACCGTAAGCCCGGGATAGTAACCGTGTGTCGCATCCCTCGGGCCGGATATTGCAGGCCGGCGGCGGCGTTGCTAAAAGCCTCGTGTAGTAGTAGGCCCCACAACCCTCCATGCAGACTGTTTGGCGTTCTGCTCACGACCAAATTGAGTCTAGGAGCTGATTGTGACGGAAAAATGCTAAACAGAGCCTAAATTAAACACTCCAGCCTTGCCTGGGCTTTCAGCCTGGCTTGCGATCGCTTTAGTTACCTTTGTGCTTCGTTTTGGACACTTTTCGACTTTGACGGCTTTGGTGGTGGCTTATTAAAACGTTAGCATTTTTACAGGTCGTTTAGATTTACCTGGCGCGCATCATGCATGACTGTGAGGCTGAGAAGATCAATTTATATGAGTCGGTGTAAAGTGGTGCATGTTTTTTGATAAATACAAATTATGCAGCAATGATAATAGTACTACTGAAATGCTTACATCATTTTTTACAGAAATATTTTTTTCTTTCCAGTTCGCCAAAAAAATTAACTGATTCTCACCAAATCACTATCATATGGAACTGAATAACATCCCTCCAAATCGGCCGAATAAAGATCTTATCTGCGCGCGGCATCGCCTTAATACTCTTTGTTTTACGACGAGCGTCGGGATGAGGGGCGTTTAGATTTAACGTCTATCCGAACACACGGACACACATATATTATCCATTTAATCGCATAATGTGGACGGCTGTCTCGCTGAGACGCCGTAAGTCGAAGAATTAAGGGATCTCAACTAAGAAGTGGATAGGGGAGATTTTGTGATACAGATTGCCATGTAATTAATATTTAAAGATGGTGTTGTAATAAGAAGGGATTAGATCATCATTTTCCGGGTTTCGACGTTTTCGACGAAGAAGCAGTATACACCACCGCACATAAGTAATCCACTGCTGCACAACGACCGACTCTCGATCACAAAAGGAAGGTGTACGTCCCAACAATGGGGATATTATAGGCTGATAATGGTGAGTTGTTGAGCTCCATAATTACCCAATTCACTTCATTTTTTTTTTCTTTTTTGTACCCTAACACAATGTTTTCTTATTTAACCCAAAGGTTGACTGGTAGAGAATGCCTTGTGGCATTAAGTCAGCCTATGTACCACTATAATATTGTACATGGAGTTTAAATAAATAAATAAATTAATAAAACACTATTTTAAACACCTAATAACATAGTGCAACCGCGATCCTGCCTCAAACTCATGGCATTATCTGTTCATGTCGCGACCTCTTGCAAGGGCCGATCAACACAGATTCTCTCCGGCTCAATATCTTGTATAGATTGGATCGTAAAACTATACTTATAAATTCAAAGTCCTGACTGACTGACTTATACAACGTGTAACGTAAACCTCCCGTGTGGTCTCTCGCACCATGAAACTAAACATCTTTTGTTCTACGAGTTCTTGAATTTCGCAAAAAAAAAAAATACTTTCTTTACTTTACTTACGGACGCAATCAGCTGATCCACATGTATGGTAAACCAAAAAAAAAAAGTTATGAATTTCCAAAAGTCATAGAACAAAAGTTGTTCAGTTTTATGGTCTGAGACACCTCACGAGAGGTCTTGCGTTTATTATTAAATGTTACACGTAGTATATCAACGTACAGCCCAAACCGCTGGTCCTAGATACATGCAATTTGGACAGTGTACTTTTTGTGACAAATAGGTATCCACTAAGAAAGGGTTTTTCGAAATTCCATCTCTAAGAGGGTGAAATGGGGCGTTTAATTTTCTGTGAAACTTTTTATTCCCTGAAGAGTAAATACACAAATTTTCAAGTCAATAGACCCTATTGACTTGAAAATTTGTGTATTTACTCTTCAGTTAAAATTATGAGATACGTGTATCACAGTTTCTCCAAAATCATCCCCCAATTTAAAATTTAAATGTCCTGACTGGCTGACTGATATATCAACCCCCAGCCCAAACCACTGGTCCTAGAGACATGATATTTAGACGGTGTATTCTTTGTGAAGAGTAAGTATCCACTAAGAGAGCGTTTTTTGAAATTCTACCCTTAAGAGGGTGAAATGTGGTTTTGAGTTTTCTGTGAAACTTTTTATTCCCTGGGTCTATTGACTTAAAAATTTGTACACATACTCTTCGGTTAAAATTATGAGATACGTGTATCACAGTTTTCTAAAAATCATCCCCCAATTTAAAATTCAATGTCCTGTCTGGCTGATTGATATATCAACCCCCAGCCCAAACCACTGGTCCCAGAGACATAAAATTTGAACGGTGAATTGTTTGTGAATTGTAGGTATCCACTAAGAAAGGGTTTTTTGAAATTCCACCCCTAAGAGGGTAAAATGGGGTGTTGAATTTTCTGTGAAACTTAATATTTGCTGGGGTCGATTGACTCGAAAATTGGTGTTCACACTCTTCAATTAAAATTATAAAACATGTGTATCAGTTTTTCCAAAATCATCCCCCAAAATAGTCAAATAGGGCTTCGAAGCTCACGTAGAAGGGCGCGAGCCGCGCAGCGTTGCGTGGGACGTGCGGGACGTGGGAGTATTTACCTAGCACTAAGTAGGTAGGATTTTTCTGAGGTAGACGAGTCTGTAAATATGGTTTATTCCACCGATTTTCGCGTTGGCTGGCGATACGCGACATTGATATTAAATATGTCAAAGTATTGTCTATAAATAGATTCCTAATAAATCATTTGATTGGTTTCACAGGTGTCCAATCTCAAACCAAGATATTTCACGTATGTAATTTAATTGATATTACTATGAACAAATATTTGCAAGTTATAAGCAAGTACATGTAAATATAATATGTATGTACTATACATACATAGATTACTTATCATCCCAGAAGTAAGATCCCGTTGGCAATTCCCGAACTCCACGCGGGCGAAGCCGCGAGCAGAAGCATTAATATTGTAAATGTGAAAGTGAGTTCGTTTGATTGTCACGCCTTCACGCCTTAAATACAGTTTTCGATGAAATTTTGCATACGTATGTATACACCATGACCTGAGTTACGACATAAGATACTTTTTATCCAGGTAGTCATACCTGGATAAAACCGGAACGTCAGTTCCGGTGGGATGATTTCCTACCTCCACACGAGTGAAGTTGTGGGCAAGAGCTTGTTTGATATATGTATATCGATACAATAGCTCCTCTGCGCCTAACATTGCAATTCCTCGGAATCGCAATGTTATTATCGTGTGCGGAATGTATAAGTAACTGCTACTGTGCGGGTTTCTTTGCAGTTTCTTTTTGTCGATTGTTGTGGGGCAGCTGGTAACTATAATTTCGGTGCATGAATAAAAGCTTTCTTGCTACGGCGTAGCTGATGCGCTACAACCGCTGCTACGGCGTAGCTGACGTGCTCCGACGGTGTTGCACACGTAGCAGATACAAAGGAAATGATTGAAAACGGCCTAAGGACCAACACGTGTAGAAGATATACAGTAACTACACATTTATTTTGCTTTTACTTTTAATTATTACAATTGAACGGACGCTTCTGCATCTCGTAAATAATTTAAGGAGTCTCAATCGTATATAGCCGCGCAATATTGTTTATAAAAAGTCACTTTCAGCGCTTAATTTATGGGTAACATTTTTTTGCTGCAAACAGGTGAATATAACGCTAAAGCGGTTAAAAGCGCTGGCTGAATGAAGATATGACGAAAGACGTATCATACTGCCATACTCGCTTAACTTAAAGGTAAAAACAATTTTTATTTACTTATATTTATTTAATTCTTATTTTTTATCTATTTTTCATAAGTGAAAGAAATATTTAGTTTTTCGTAGTTCATCGGAGCGTGGGGATTAACGTCAAGCTTTATTATAACCTCAAAATCTCTAAATCACTCAAAATGTAATTTTAGAAGATTCCGTTAACTTAATTTGATTTCAGTTAAATCTAGTCATCGTTTAGAACACGGAAAGTAATTTTACGTGGCTGTTCTTTGGCGAATAGCGCATGGTTCATGAAAAATGTCCTCTAGATTTTAAACTATTTGAGACTGTTTACTACAAGTAATAGCAGTAGACTACATTTTCTAAAGCGTGGTCTCTATTAGCAGACAGTTATCCCGTTTATTCAGTCTGCAGCTTAGAACAAGCACCGCTTTGTTTAAGTGCAGGCTATTAGACACGACTTTAGGATTTGTCTACAAAGCGTGGTGATTTGTTACAACGTACTTGAATTTCATGTTCAGTTGCGAAGATTTTATCTTAATAATCTTAGAAAAAATAAATATTAAGTAGGTGTCGTTGCCCTCATAATTGCTATATCGCCCTATGATTGAATGTCATTTGCTCGTCATAGAGCGACAAGAGGGCTTAGACACGGAATTTTATTGTCAGCGTTAAAGATAATGGAAAAGTCAAACATATATGACAGTACCTGTCATAAACTGCCGAAGACCATAATTATATCAACCCATCAATTTAATCAATTCATATTTCTTCTGATTTTTCGGATTCATATGCGTATTGTATAATTACACACACTTGCTTCGGTGAAGGAAAACATCGTGAGGAAACCGGCAAGCCTAAGAGATATTTCTTGACGCCATGTAAAGCCAAGTCAGAGGCCCATGGGTAGCATAAAACACTGACACTAGGTTAGGCACTTTAACCACACTATAAAGAAGAGGAGATCAATCCATGGGCCGATACATAGTGGGAAACTGGGAATGAAGCTGCCAAAAGTAATGTCAGCTGTTGCCGGCTATACTGTTTCCTTATTTTCAGACTGAATATAATGTATGTTTCGTTTTCATTGAGAAAATCTAAAACCTAACTATCTTGTCACAAAAGACATCCTATCGGATGCTGCACCTAGCTGAGATACGATCTCATTGTAGCGCCGACGCGCCGTATTGCACGGAAATCGAATCTGTGCCCCAGCGCACAAGTGTTAGTGCCGACATCATCTTTAGGAAAATGTGTAAGTTCTTCTAGGCATAATACTTGAGAAAACTTGGAAATAAACACAGATCGATCTTATTAAAGTGGTCGGAACGAACTAGAAAGCCATGACACAAAATCGCCAAAAGTGGAGAGATTTGGAAGAGACCCACTGACACTCAGCATTGAATGGTCAAAAGTTGAAAAAGAATAATGCAAGCAATTCATTGTTTTGATTTTTTTAAGTGTCTAATGCAGGCAGTGTGTAATGAATTAATCCTCTGCCTTCATTTGTTGCTTGTCCAATCAACGGCATTTTTCATGACAAGATGTTTTAAAGAGTGGATACGACTGTCCAATCCAGTAAGGAATTATATTACATTTCTACTTATGTTTTAAAACTGTGTTTTAATTTTTTCCTTATTTTTTATTTGCTCATCGTGTAAGAAAAATATATTTATTTTTGTAAATTGTTTGTAAACAACACTTTTCGACGACAAAATTAACTTATGTTTTAAAACGAGATGGGGTCGGTGTTTCCTATCCCTCTACTCTGAGGTGAAATATCCGAAACAAACTCAGAGGTATGAGACTATTTGATATTGATCGAATAGAATAATATTAATACCCTTTTCTCCAAGATAAAGAAATTGTAAATTAAAATTATTGTTCGCGCCAACACTACGCGACCATAGACCAGCGCGCTTCACGTCACTATAGCGCACCCCGCGCCCGCCCTCCCCGCAACTCGTCTGCGTCAAGCGAGCCGCGCAGCCGCGCTCTTACTTCGCTACGCGCCAACGAAGACACACGCGCCCATGCGCTCTCTACCGCTTTAACATAATGGCGACCGTCTAAATTCTACCTGCTATCTTCGGACTCCGACCATTTTCTACCGCTTCGTGCACCCGACACCGTGAGCATTCGGTGTGTCTGCGAGCGAGCCTGGACCATCACGCGTGTCGAGAATCAAGCCAACCTATCTACCTACTTGGCGAGTGCGGCCTGCTTGGGTGTGGCCGGCCCGTGAATACCGTGTGCCATTTTGTGTTTCATCATTTTCATTGTGAACATCGTGTTGCCCACGCTTTCCCTCCGCACGTGTTGGGTGTGCTAGTCAGCTTTTGTACTCATGTGCAGAACAGCTACTTTATTTTAATTGTTTTTGGGTTTACTAAGAGTGTTTATTTTGTGCCTTGTGCGTGGTTTGGTTACGCCCTTCCCGTTCTCTTGATGCACTGTCATCGGCTTGTATTGCACGTTGTATACCCCGCCTTGGGCCGACTATTTCAGCGCAAGAGGTGCCCGTGCACATCCTTGTGGCCAGAGCCCGTCATCACTTCGAGTAGTCATCAGGCCGGCTCGCCGCCGCACGCGTACCCCGCGCCCCAAGCCCGCCCCGAGCTCCGCGCCCGTGCGCGGTCGCTTCGCTTCGCTGACACCGAGGGAGAGCCGGTAACTACCGATAGCCAGACGAGGAGGAACGTAAGATCTTTCCATTTATTTTGTACTAGTGATTCAGTGCTGTCTTTATCAAGGTAGTTTAATTGATTCATTCATCGCCATGGATATCAAAACCCTTAAAGCTAAACGTGCCAGTATCCGTGGTAGGCTAACTAAATTTGAAAATTACTTAAACCAGATCAAGACAGTACCCATATCTGAATACAAAGAATCACAAGTAAATGAGCTTAAATTAAAACTAGAGATGATAAGGGATTTATTTAAAAACTTTGTTGTGCTACAAGATCAAATCGATGAGCTTTCCGTAGAAACTATATCAATTGAAATTGATGAGAGGGATGCTACGGACTCTAAGTTTATAGAATGGATTGCTGAGACAGAAACAATTCTGCGGCAATGCCCTAGTGAATCTCAACAACTTCCATTCCATCATCATTCTCAGAGCGAGCACGCTAACAGTGTGAATTTCAAATTACCAAAAATAGAAATAGCGAAGTTTGATGTTTCTTATTCTAAATGAATAAGAAATGACTTTAGAGATACTTTTAAATCACTTATTCATGAAAACTCGCGATTACTTCCTATTTACAAATTCCATTATCTCAACTCTTACTTAACCGGCGAAGCAGCCAACATTTTAACTAATCTAGCGGTCTCAGACAAAAACAACACGGTTGCTTGGGACCTGCTGTGTCAGAGGTACAACAACAAGAGACACTTGATCACTCAACACATAGATTTACTTTTATTTGAACTACAACCCAGTCACCGTTATTCTGAAAGTTCTCTTAGAGCGTTGGTTTATAGTGTCAACAAAAATCTCAGAGCCCTGTCAAGTTTAGGTCAGTCCACTGATGAATGGGACCCATTGATAGTACAAATTATGTACCACAAACTTGATTTCACTACCAAACGAGCATGGGACGAACACAGGAATCCTGATGATGACACTATGCCCAAATTAAGCGAATTAATAAAATTCTTACGAAATCGCGCTAACATTGTAGAGAATACTTCAAATACTAAGAAACACAACTCTAGCAATAAGCAGGAACGCGCCTGCAATTCCTTATCATGTATAGAAGCTAATAAAAACAATGACAAACCTAACGGAGAATCAACTTGGGTCTGCAACTATTGCAGTGCAGATCACAGCATCTACAAATGTCCTACATTCTTAGAAAACGCCAGAACAAAGAAAAGCTGAAATTTACCGCCTGAAGTTATGTCCTAATTGCCTTAAGAAAGGACATGTAGCCAAGGATTGTCCTCAAGGGCCATGTCGAAGGTGTAACAGAAAGCATAATTCATTGCTTCACGTAACTTCACTGCCTGCCCAGCCTGCCACCAGCATCTCTGTGCAACCTGCCATCGCTGCAGCCACTGACGTTCCTGAATCAACCATTGAAGTGTCAGTTAACTTCTCATCTCAGGTACAACGAAACAATCTCGTATTATTATCCACAGCCATTGACGTGGCAAATCCAAGTAGCAATGCATGCCAGAAAGTAAGTTTTCTTCTCAACTCCAGCAGTGCGGCCACCTTTATAACTAGAGAGTTGAAAGAGAAGTTGGGTCTACCTGCTATACCGACAAATACTACGAGGATAACTGGTATGGGCAATACAAACTGTGAATTCATCGCAGAGAGCAGCGTCGTCCGCATACATTCTTGTCATACAGATTACCATACCACACTGGCGTGCCCGGTTCTACCTGAGCTCACAGCAAATATTCCAAGTTCAACCATTGATGTAAACTACTTCAAGATTCCGCCGAAAACTTCACTAGCCGATCCTTCCTTCAAAACTTCAGGCCCAATAGATATGCTGTTTGGCGCGGATTTATTCTAGCAAATCATAGGAAGAGAGCAGCAATCACTTGGAGCAAATTTACCATTTTTGAGAAGTTCCCAGTTGGGTTGGATAATGTCAGGCGCTATTTCTATACCGTCCGACTGTGTACCTAGAAATATTCAGTGCAATTTGTCAAGAAATGATAATCATTTAAACAATAATTTTGAGCAACAACTTGCCCGATTTTGGGAGCTAGAAGAGCTACCAAAAAGGTCTCTCCTGAGTGATAGTGAGAAGATGTGTGAGCAGCACTTTCAAACACACACTACCCGCCAAGAAAATGGACATTTCTGTGTGAAGCTTCCACTTAAAGAATCTACTGATGCTCTCGGTGACTCCTATCATAGAACAAGACAAAGATTATTTTCTTTAGAGCGAAAATTACATAAAAATCCGAATCTCAAGGTAGCCTATTGTGAATTTATAGCAGAATACATGTCGCTGGGCCACTGCACTCCGCTGGAGCAGCCGCCACGCTGCCGCGCCGGGCCAGCGCCACTATCTATGCCACCACGCTGTGCTGCGCGAGCAGAGCGAATCCACCAAGCTGCGCGTCGTGTTCGACGGCTCCGCTGCGACATCTACTGGCGTTTCCATAAATGACATTCAAATGATTGGCCCCAAGGTACAGGACTCCTTGTTTTCGATTCTGCTGCGATTTCGCCTATACAAGTACGTATTAGCTGGAGATATCGATAAATTCTTTCGTCAAGTCAATGTCCACGAACAAGACAGAGACCTACAGCTTATTCTTTGGCGTCAAGAAGATAATCTCCCCATAAGAACACTTAGGCTCAACACCGTGACCTATGGCTTCGCTAGCGCAAGCTACTTGAGCACTAAATGCTTCTGGCAACTTGGAGAAGACTGCGATGACGATAAGGTCAAGGAAATAATTCAGAAGGATTTTTATTGCGACGATCTACTAACAGGAGCTGACACTAAAGAAGAGCTACTACACATACTGAACGCAGTCACAGCTATGTTGAAATCCGGCTGCTTCAATCTCCGAAAGTTCAAGTCAAATGCCCCTGACATCTTTCCCATCTCTAGTGTCGACCTGCAGAGCAAGTTAAGTCTGAGTGACACATCCAGTGCCCTCGGTTTAGGCTGGAGCCCGCGATCCGACTCTCTTCAATTCACCATTAAAGCTCCAAGCTCCGAATCTACAGCGAAGACTACGAAAAGAGCAATACTATCGTCGTCTTTCAGCATTTTTGATCCTCTCGGATTGCTTTCACCGTCCACTGTCCAGCCAAAGATGCTTATGCAACAGCTGTGGCTGCGAGGATTGGACTGGGATGAGCCAGTCCCAGATGATCTATGGAAGGAATGGCAGAAAATGAGTTCTAGCCTTCCGTCTCTTAATGAAATGGCAATACCAAGAAGAGTTCTATGTGATAATCCACAAGAAATTCAATTACACTCCTTCTGTGATGCATCCATGCATGCGTATGGCGCATGCATATACCTACGATCAAAAGATAACGAAGGTAACGTAGCAGTCCATTTACTCTGTGCCAAATCAAGAGTGGCGCCTACTAAACCGCCTGTTACCATACCAAAGTTGGAGCTACTTGGAGCTCTACTTGCCGCAAATCTCACGAAGACTGTTGTGGACTCCCTGCGGTACCCTGTCTCCACGTGCATACACTGGTGTGACTCAAGTGTCGTACTGGCATGGCTCAACAGCTCTCCTAGCAAACTGAAAAGTTTTGTTGCTAACAAGGTCGTAGAAATCTGCGAGAATACAAACCTATCTTCATGGCATCACGTGCCCACTGCTGCCAACCCGGCTGACTATATCTCCCGCGGCGTCCCTGCAGAGAAGCTGCGCACGCTACAAGACTGGTGGTCAGGTCCGTCTTTTCTCAGCATGGATAAAAATTATTGGGCATCACAAGAAAAAGCAAGTAAAACCAACTTACCTGAGATGAAGGTCCTACTCGTAACGACGTCAAGCAAGTCACCAGTTATACGATTTGAAGATTTCCCCACTGTCAACAGAATCAAGAGAATATTTGCATATGTACTAAGGTACATTCAATATCTGAAAGATAAAAACATTATAAGAGGTCCTCTATCAGTTCAAGAGATGAACACTTCATTTACATTACTAGCCAAAGAGGCTCAAAAACAGTCATTCCCTGAAGAGTACAATAAACTAATAGGAGGTGAATCCATAGTTAAGGGCAAAATAGCAGCTCTTAGCCCATTTCTCGACGAGAAAGGTGTTATGAGAGTAGGCGGTAGGCTTGATCGTTCCAGCTATAGCCATGATAAAAAACATCCTATAATTTTAGACTCTAAACATCATATAACCATTTTAATCTTTCGCCAGGAACATAAACGTCTACTGCACGCAGGTCCACAGCAACTGCTGTACTCTGTCCGAGAGTCCTTCTGGCCAATCAATGGCAGGCAGCTCTCCCGCAGTACCGTGCGCTCTTGCGTCGAGTGCCGCCGCCATAAAGAGCAAACTCTTACACCTATGATGAGCAATCTACCCCCCGAGCGTGACTCGCTCGGGAGGTAGATTGCCCACTCCTCCCGCTCCACCCTGCCAGTCTATTGGGATGGATTTTGCAGGGCCCTTTCACATACTTAATAAAAAAAGTCGTGGTGCTCGCGTATCCAAATGCTATTTATGTCTCTTCATTTGCTTTAGATTCAAGTTTGTGCACTTGGAGGCCGTTAGCGACCTCTCTAAACATGCCTTTATTTCATGTTTAAAACGCTTTATTTCACGTAGAGGAAAACCCTTAGAGATATTCTCAAACAACGGGCGTAATTTCGTAGCAGCGTCCAAGGAAGTAGGGCAATTTCTAAAATCAAACGCGAAAGGAATTAGTGATCTTGCAGCAAACATGCAAATTAACTTCAACTTCCATCCACCTTACGCTCCTCACTTTTGTGGTCTGTCGGAGGCTGGCATTAAATCGGCTAAGCATATAATCAAACGTGTAATGGGCAACACATATCTGACCTTCGAAGAGTTGTCCACGTTATTTGCGCAGGTTCTGACTATAATGAATAGTCGACCCCTGTCCCCACTTTCTTCTTGTCCTACAGATTTCATATAGTATACGAGCGATATAATAAAAAATATACAGATTAAAGCTAGACTTCATAAAAAATTTAAAAAATCTAAGTTGAATAGTGATTATCACGAATTTGCGGAGTGTAGAACTCGAATAAAAAAGTTAATAGAAATTGCGCACGCAGAACATAAAAATAAAATTCAATATCAATTTGTAAAGGATCCAAAATCGTTTTGGCAGTATATTAGGTCTAAACAAAAAAACAGTAATAAGCACAGTATTATAAAAGACGGTCAACATCTAACGGATGATGAGTGTGCTGGGCAGGTTGCAGACTTTTTTGAGTCTGTGTACAGCAAGGAGCCGCCCCAACTGGACGCGGGCGCGGCGGCGGCGGGGGTCGGCGCGACCATTGCACGTGTGCATATTGAGTCGCTGAGTCTTACGGAAGTTCAGCAGGCGCTTGGAAGTCTCAAGCCAAAACGTTCGTCTGGCCCAGACGGTATTCCAGCGTTTCTGTTCCGAGACTGTGGGAGGGTATTGGCGGAACCATTACTTCACATTTTTAATACATGTTTAGAACAAGCGGTGTTCCCTCCTAGGTGGAAGATCACGCGCGTAATTCCGGTCCCTAAAGGCAAATCTGGTCCGGATATCAGTAATTATAGACCGGTGGCTGTACTATCGACGCCTGCTAAAGTACTGGAGTCAGCTATTCAGCGCTCCGTGCAGGGACAAGTGCGCGTGCGTCTATCCGACGCGCAGCATGGGTTCCGGCCGGGATGCAGCACTGCCACTAACCTGCTCAACTTTATGGTGCAGGTGGTACCGTCAGTGGACTCTGGATTACAGGTCGATGCTGCGTACTTCGATTTTAAAAAGGCCTTCGATACGGTTGATAATGACGTCTTATTAAGGAAGCTTGCGAAAATTGAATGTATACTGCCTCTGTTGCAGTTCTTCGCTGACTATATGAAGGATCGTCAGCAATATGTAGATTACAATGGCTGTGAATCTCGCCCGTATTACACTAGGTCCGGCGTGAGCCAGGGCAGCAATGTAGGGCCTCTCGAGTTTATTATAATGATAAATGACTTACCGGAGGTCGTCAGACATGGGACTTGTTTATTGTTTGCAGATGACCTGAAATTGCTGCTCGAGGTTAGGGATCATCCGGATTGTGAACGCCTGCAGGACGACATCAACCGAGTGGTCGAGTGGAGCATCGCCAACAAACTTCATTTTAATGTAGCCAAATGCTCGGTGATGTCTTTCACTCGCGCCTGGACTCCTTTGTATTATCAATACAAGGTAGAGGATGCGCCGATGCAACGAGTGTCCCAGGTACGAGACTTAGGGGTAATCTTCACTCAGGAGCTAACCTTCCGTGAGCATATCAATAAGATATGTAAGAAGGCATACCGAAACCTAGGTTTCGTACTCAGGCAGGCCCGAGGGTTTACCAACATCACGACACTCAGGGTGTTGTATGACGCGCTAGTCAGGAGCCACCTTGAGCATAGTGCAGTCATATGGGCTCCTCATGAGGCGAAATATAGTGTCATGTTGGAACGTGTCCAAAATAAGTTCACTAGACACCTGTATTTCAAGCTGTATGGGGTATATCCATTTTACCCATTAATGTACCCTACACTATTTGTACTGGGTATGGTAGGGTACAACGCGTTAAAGGTGCGACGGGACTTTGCACTCGCAGCGTATGTAGTGAAGCTGCTGCGTGGCGGGGCACATAACCCTGGAGTGCTGCGGCACCTGGAACTTTGCGTGCCTGACCGATACGTCTGGAGACGGCGACGCTCGCCCTTGCTTGTTGTGCCTGCAGCCAGAACCAACTTACTGGCGAAGACTCCTCTCACTAGAGCCATGCGTGTGGTGAACGAGGCTCACGAGAGGATTGATGTATTGTGTTGCAACTTGAGTGAATTCGCAAAAGCTGCATTATATATAATATGTTATTTAGATGTAGGTTAAGATTTAGGATTTAGTATGTAATTTTATAGGATGTAGATTAAGGATTTAGAATGTAAGGCCACTCTATCGCATTGGATCGCAGATCTGTAATGGTAGTTGTAGGTAAGAGTTTGTAAATAAATAAATAAATAAATTAATTTCCTTCCTCTCTCACCAGGACACTTCCTGATCGGCCGGCCGCTAACCGCACCGCCATCGCCAATCATCAATGACACCGCACGCTGCCGCACAAGATGAGGCCATCGAAAAAATGCGACAGCAATTCTGGACACGGTGGCAACGGGAGTACATTTCTGAGCTCCAAACAAGAGCGAAATGGCGTGAGAACAAGGCCAAGTTGGCTACTGGCGATCTAGTCCTCATTCAGGAGGATAATACGCCGCCGCTATGCTGGCGTCTGGGGCGCATTACCAAACTGTATCCTGGAGAGGACGGAATATCCCGCGTCGCCGATTTCTCAACTACCAGAGGCACTATCAAGCGGTCCCTCACCCGTCTCTGCCCTCTATGAGACTGGTCCATATGTTCATCACACATTTGTAAGCAATAAATGAAGACAACATTTAAAGAAAATAAAGAAAATATTTAATGAAAAGGAAAACATCTCAATACTGCTTCACGTGCACGCCATCGCCACACTCGGCGTCCACATCTCTCCACTGCCGCATACAACGCCGCACTGCCACTCACTTCTTGCACCGCGGGCACACATCGCTGCACCTGTACTTCTGCATCAGCTCCAAGGGCGCAACTTCATCAGCCTCGACGGCGACGGAACCCTCGTCGCCAACGTCTCCTCGTCCACGCTCCCCTGCTGACTTCACCGGCCCCGGAGTATGTTCGCGCCAACACTACGCGGCCATGGACCAGCGCGCTTCACGTCACTATAGCGCACCCCGCGCCCGCCCTCCTCAACTCGTCTGCGTCAAGCGAGCCGAGCAGCCGCGCTCTTGTTCCGCTACGCGCCAACGAAGACACACGCGCCCATGCGCTCTATACCGCTTTAACAATTATAAATTATCGTCGATCAACAAAACAGTATTTCAATTAAACCAAACAGAAAAGTACTCAAGAAAGCTCGACCAAATAAAATCAAAGTCTCATTGAGTTCGCAGAGAAGAGGATTTAACAAGTCCTAACACTAATTCTTTAGACTGAAACACTTCGACTTATCTGAAAAACTTTTAATTAGCTCGCTCTACTTTCAGTTTCTCTACTAACGCTTACTAAGCCACGCCTCGGGTTATCTCAATCGAAATTCAACTTAGGTCAATACCTAAGTTGAATTTCGATTGAGATATTGTTGTTGATATTGACTTGCGGTTTCTAACTAATGAAAAAACACTTTACTTCAATGTTTACTACGACGCTAAAGATGCTTTTAATAGTCGGTTCGGTTAGGCCGCATCCATACAGTGGTTCTTTAGTCTACATAGATTCATGGATTTATCCCAAGATTGCAAGTAGAATCATTCAAAACCTGCGCGATATCCTTTGAGTCAATCTAACAACGTATCGTCTGATTTGCAGGTTAGCATTGGTTTGTGCCGGTGCAGCGGTGGGGTATTCGCAAATTGCCGGCAGTTGTCACCCGAGAAACAAAGAGCAACAAGCAACCAGCAACCAGCATCGCACACTTGACCGATATCGCACTCGATGCTGAGAGCTGCTCCACATTCACGTACAGATGGCACTATACCATCGTCACTTGGATATAGCACATACGTCTGTACGTGAATGATGTAGGTATTTGACCATATATTGGTTTATACTAACAAGTGACGACAGTTTTGTAAAATTACATAAATACATAAACTCACGCCTTTTTCCCATAAGGGTAGGCAGAAACCACAGAATGCCTCCTGCTGCGATCCTTACATATCCCATTCGCCTCGTCCACGTTCATACATCTGGTCATACACGCACGCCGGTTGTGAGTACCTACAACGCACCTGACCTTTCTGAAGATCCTCAGCAATAAGGTAAAGAAGGTAAGGCTCCCGGCGATACCACTCTAAAATTTTAGGTGGGTTTCTATTAAAATTGTCCTAATTAGAATTAGATTCGTTTTTTATTATTAAACTGTGTACAAAAATTAATTCTTTTTCGCTTAGTTAGCTTAGCCTTGTAAATCGAAATAAATTCATCTATTTAGATTTATAGATATTTATATAGTTTATTTTACCTTTAACAATCAGATTGTACGTACATGTGTATGCGCATTTCGCATCCACACAAGTTGATTTTCGAAGCAAAATGTCATCAATGTAAATGACGTCACATTGTGACGGGTGGTGTAAATGAGCGCTGATTCCTCACATTTAAATGAAAATTCTTTTTTGACGCGCGCTGTGCTCAGCGACAAGCTATGTGTGACAGGGCGATGACCTGCTGCCCGGAGAAAGACTATAATTATTATTGTTTGAAATCCCTATTTCAGTTTTTAAATAATAAATTAAACAGAGTGTTTACTATTACTCTTATTGTTTAGAAACTTTAAGGCTGGGCACAGTTATATTATATGCCAAGAATTAAAAAATGTTCCAGTTTTGTGTGAAAAATTGCTTCTAAGACTGAAGGTAAACATCGGGTAGGGTTTTTCCGTTCATATTTTTTTACAACAAAATATCTCAATTTTCACCCCCGAAATAAATCAACGCCTAAATTCTTCCTCAATAAAAAACGAACTCTGCCACAATCGATATTCAGTTACCGATACACAAAAACTTTTTTACGGTAAATATTTCCCGTTTCCGCGCCGGTCCGGTTCACCCGGCGGGCGCCCGGCCCGGGCGGGCGTCTTGTCCCGGGGCGCCGAGTTTTTCGTCGAGTTGTTCCACAAATTAATTAATGCAGAGGTTCGCTTCAGTAAAAAGCAATCGTTTCCGCTCAGTGCTCGACGGGTTATCAAATATTAATTATTTACTTGTAACCGATTTATGCGGCGACCGCGACGGTAAGTGTAGTTTTATTACATGTTTGTGTGATGCGATTTTAATTGATAAAGCTAATAGAAACTTGTAGACAGGTATTCATGAATACGACTTTACTCCGTAGAACACAGTAATTAACCTAACTTTAAATTAATCTAATTATGAGAGAGACACAATTATTTAGTTTATTAACAAACTGCTGTCGGCACCAGATTCGGAATAAAGTTATTAGAAGTTTTATTTCCACAGGCAGAGTCAAATAGTATTTGTGGGTAAAAAATAGGCAACTACGATGGAGGGTCGGGTAGAAAGTTGTTGTTACCTACACAACAGCCACCCTAATTCGTACATTGCAGAATTAATATTGCATCTATTTCCAAATAACTGATAGAATGCACCATTATGTCCCAAGGTGATGGGGTGACCGAAATTGCGAGGGAGTTTCTATAGAAATAGAAAATATGTTGTTAAAATCTGTCAATCTCCCCGATACCGACGTGAGGCAGCCGACTCGCTCTGATTGCTGCCTTTTAAGTCGTCAATATTCATTGCGAGTGATCACACGAGCTCCATTCACTATGGCCAGGCAGTCGGAACAAATTCTATAAAATTTGTCTACAAATCGGCTTACGGGCTCTGTTAACTAGGCCCGATGGCTCGCCTTTGAGTCTTCTGTGGCACAAATAAGTGGTCAGGGGGCTGTAGGCCGCAGTAAATGGATTTGTTCTAAACCTCCCCGGCCGCGTCCTAATAGATTACACATTATTTGTCAAAACAGAATCCGATGAATGGATTTAACTTGACAGGCGACAATAAAAGCGAGGATTACGCTTATTGAGTTGTATGCTGTGGTGAATGAAATCTCAATCAATTTTAATAATGAAGTAAGGCAAAGTTTCACAGAACTATAGTGCATCGAGCGTGCACATAGAGGGAGTGTTGGGACCGCACCGCGCACCAACTGCCCGGAGAGTTAGCAAAGTAAGCTGACCTCTCCGAACTGCCGGAAAAAAGTTGCTGGCGTATTAGTAATAATTATGCAAACCTTTAGTGCCTTTATGTAGCTGTATTAGTTAGCTTTTTATTCATTTTATTTCCTAAGGAGGTAACACTTTTGTACTTTTAAAACGTAATGAGGTTTATTTATTTTGAGGTTTATTTATATGTAATGTACAGTGTCATTTTATTGTGTGTTTTTGTGTGTATTTTGTTAAATGAATATGGTTTCAGAGAATATTTAGATGTGTTTATGGTATAGGTGTTTCAGTATTATTGTTTTATTTTTTAATGATGTTTGCTTAGTATCTTTAAATTATTCTTAGATTATTATAGAGGAGATTTATGTAAAGATATATTCTATGTTAGATACGTACCTATGTTGTTCATTTTTTTATGTACCTATCTTAGATGATTATGGCGGAACGTGTCCTGCTCTATACCATTTTTATAACATCCTGTATATACCACATTTTATGCAAATAAATATACTTACTTACTTTATTTTTTTTTTTCTGTTAATTTTAATTGAATTTTAATCCTTAAATTTATTATAACTAAATAATATTTACAGACTACAAATAGAACTTACTTACTTACTAATGAATATCTAAATGACATTGTAATTTTTTCAAGATTGCACAGATAAATTACCATGATTGCATTCGGTAATCAGTAAAGTCTCTCATTCTGATTGGTCTAGGAGCTTTAGCACAATACAACCATGAATTTTGTGCTACATCACCGCTTTAATATTTATTTCATAACACATGTTGCATCCAGCGGTTGCAGTGCCGTTAGCACTTGACCGCTTTCAGCACGTTTTTGCAATCGTCTGCCACGCTATACAAAAAGTATTCAGTAGCAACAAGTGTATTGGGATATTATCGCCATTTAGATAGATAGATAGATAAACCATTTATTCAGTGCACTCAAAAGACAGCACAACACACAGAAGCACAATAGAACATTTGATTTTTATTTGTTATAAAAATTGTTTGTGCTTCGCTTTTTAGAAGACATTGCAAAATAATAGTGTTGTAGAAGAAAATTAATGATGCAGCAGATGAATTTGCTTTGTTAGCCTTTTGCTTCGTGGTCGTCTCTTTAAAAAATCAACACTTTGAACTGCAGTAATATAATATCTATTGTTAACATAAAATCACGCCTTGTAATCCCCGAAGGGTTAGGCAGAGGCGTACCTAACAAGTACACCCACGCTTCGCCAGGTATGTTTAAGTTCCATGTAATAGGGGACGAACCAATTGCCATCAACCGCGCACAAATCCAATTACAAAAAAAATCATTAGGATTTTGTCAGTAGCAACCGCGGATATCTATATATACAACATGTAACGTAATTAACGCACCCCCTCAGACACACCAATTAGTATATTATGTTATGATCATAACACATACACTGAATTTTTAGTTAAACATGTATGAGCATTGATTTTATTTATTGATTTAGTTATTACAATTCCGGAAGAATGTTGTGGTCACAATACAAATTCACGAACGCACACAGTCGCAAACGTAGGTATGAGGATACTGTGGAGGATACCTACGTTCGCGACTGTGTGCGTTCGTGAATACACGATTGTTTACGTTAAAGAAATATGAACAATTGAACATTAGCCGATGTCCGAACTCCGAGCATCGAGTTTTTCATTTATGTCTAGTAAACATTTGATTGCATCTTTCCATCACACTTTGGACTGTCGACTCTGAATGATTTTATTTATTGATTATGATACAATGCCAATATTCGGTACAAAATGTTATGCTAATTTTAATAATAATGAACTGCTAAAAATAAGAGGCGATATGACAATATTATTCAAAGACGGCGTGTTTAAATTTAAAAAATCAAATAGGTACTTAACTTACTGATTGCCACTAAACATTAAACACTCATACGACGTTGTATTTTTAATACACTTTCAAAATGTTCACCACCTTGTTCAATACATTTTAATGTCCGTTTTCTTAATTGATGTTTTATTTTAGAAACCATTTCAGTGTTATTTTCACTTCACCATCGTGTTGGTAGAATACCTCTTGCAAATTATGAAGAGGTATGTCTTCTAGCAGTGTAGGTAGAGTTTCTCGTAAAAAGTGTTAATATGCGTCTCCTAATAATCTTTGTAAGAACACAGGTCCCAGTATGTTTGTACCAATGACACCAGCCCAGACGTTAACTGAGAAACGGTGTTGGTAGGAATCCACTCTGCCTGCGTGAGGATTTTCGTGCATCCATAAATGTATGTTGTGTTGATTGTAGGTACGTTCCCACAAGTGTGAATGTACTTTCATCTGTTCAAATTATGTTCCGCTGCCAATTTTCTAATAACCAGCGGCTGAACTGAAATCCAAATCAAAATCAAAAATCAGTCAAATCCTGGCATCTTCTGAGGTGGAATGGATGTTCTTTATCACCACGAAGTCTTCTCCACACATGTATATGACTACATTCAAAGTGTGGCGCTGCTTCTCGGGTACTGGCGTGGGGATTCTCATCGAAATAATCCAGTATTTCGTTTTGAAGACGAGTACCTGAATGTATAATCGGCCAAGCAAAATAGTTTACATCGCACACATTGGTAACTGTCATTGTACGAGCCAGTAATGTTCATACAGCCACTCATTATTATTGTGTGCGTAAAGGTATTCTACCCAACACGGGGTTTTATTTTTTTTATCTTTACCCGTGTAGGGTACACGGGTAAAGAAGATCAAATAAACGGGTTTACAATAAGGCCCAACATTTTATGCAAATGTAACATAGTCACCATAGCTGATTGGTCTATGCATCAGTTAGTGATCTAAGCTCGACGACGTGAGTTCGATCCCAGTTGAAGAGTTATTTTTGCTGTTTTTTACTTTTTGTTCTTTATTAGATTAATTTTGTGACCAATAAAATCACTCAAGCAAAAAGTAATTAAATAAAAACAATAAAATAATTTGATTATTTAACTAGATAAACGTCGTTAGAAAATGATCCGTCTCGTTTCTTCCAGTACTTTCCTTCCTTACATTGGTTGTTTTAAGGTTCAATTTGGTAGGGGCTGTATGTTAGCAGCAGTTTGGTAAGAACAACTTTGAGAGGGAGGCTAACAGAGGAATCCAGCTGGGCTGGGCAGCATTTGGGAAGCTTCGCCGGGTCTTCTCGTCGCGTATTCCACAGAGCCTAAAGACTAAGGTCTTCAACCAGTGCGTCCTGCCTGTTATGACTTACGGAGCCGAAACGTGGACACTTACAGTACGACTGGTCCATAAATTTAAGGTCGCACAGCGAGCTATGGAAAGGGCTATGCTTGGAGTCTCTCTGAGGGATCGCATCCGAAACGATGTGATCCGACAGAAAACCAGAGTTGTCGACATAGCTCACAGAATAAGTAAGCTGAAGTGGCAATGGGCCGGTCATATTAGCCGTAGAACCGATGACCGTTGGGGTAGACGTGTTCTTGAGTGGAGACCGCGAATCGGCAAACGTAAGGTGGGACGCCCTCCGGCTCGGTGGAGTGACGATCTTCGCAGGGTGGCTGGTAGCAACTGGATGAGAGTCGCTGAAAATCGAGTTGAATGGCGTGCGATTGAGGAGGCCTATGTCCAGCAGTGGATTGCTATAGGCTGATGATGTGATGATGATGTTATGTGATGTGTATGTTAGCAAAAAAACTTGTGTGGCTGATACAATGATTTAATACGATCTGGTTTTAAACATACATAGGCTATTGGCTATCCATACTAGACGTTGTTTACCAGTTTTTTGACAAAGAACGTTTTTTGTTGGTAAGGATGGACGTTAATAATTTGTCAAAGTAGGTAGGTATATAAATTGAATCAAAGTAAAATTAGAGGTAAAGTGAATCAACATGTTAGATAGTAAGAAATTAATATGACAACTTCTAACCGCATAACAACATCATCACTTCACCATACTTTCAATACTTTACAAGTTGTGGTTTTAAAAAGAGGATTAGAAGAAGAGATTATTAACATTTATACCTAATTATTGCTAAGGAATGAACATTATTTGCATAAAAATAAGATTCATATTCGTCCACTAATTAAAATGAATTCGACTAATAATGAGTCGGCAAACCTTCGTTTTCTATTACTTCTTCTAACTTTCTGCTCATACTGTTAACCTATTACCCTGTTTTAAAAAAAAAAAACCTGGTGACTTGTAAAAGAGTTTTGTAAACCAATTTACAGAAATTAATATGATTTATGATTTATTTATGATTTAACCATTTTCGCGCATATGTACATTTACTATTTTACGACCATCCTTAAGCGACTTAAATTTTTCGTTGCTAAAAATCACCACACAGTCTAAAGCTCAGACCGCAGCTAAGAAGCTGGGCATCCTGAATAAGGTGAGGCGATACTTCACATCTGGACAGCTTTTAAGTTTGTATAAAGCACAGGTCCGTTCCTGTATGGAGTATTGCAGTCACTTGTGGGATGGCTCAGCAAAATACTCTTCACAGCCTAGCGCATCGGCGTAATGTTGCCTGCCTGTCGGTCTTCTACAGGCTGTACTTCGGAGAGTGTGCGCAGGAGCTCCACGACCTGATCCCACCATCACCTTTTTACCACCGGACTAGCACACTTACTCAGCGCTTCTCATCCACTTTTATAATGCGCACAGCCAAAGTGTGGAACTCTCTGCCGGCATCTGTGTTCCCTCCCGCATTTAACCCGCCAGCCTTCAAAGCAAGAGTGAACAGGCATCTTCTGAGCACGCTCGTCCCATCATAGACCTCATCTATCGCTTTCCATCAGGCGTGATCGAGGTCAAGAGCGGGACCATTTCGTAATAAAAAAATAAAAAAAATGACCTAGCAAAGTGTAGTCGGTTTTGTCGGTGCGCAGTGGCGCGCTGGCTTGTTGCAACGTAATCCAGCAGAATGTAGGTGATTTCTCACAGTTTGTAAGCACATACATTAATTGTGTGCTGTTGCTTTTACGGAGGACACATAACTGCACGGTTCTCCTCTGTGGATAAAAATAGTATTTATAGTACTTGTAATAATAGCTATTATTATAATAAATATATACTACATTTATAAAGGGTGTAAATAGACCCTGAACATATACGAAAGGCACTTATTCTCCCCATCTTTGCGATCATTTTTTTGTTCTAGACCATACCTGGGAACCTTCTAGTTACGAAGATATTGGGGGTCAAAGTTCCAACTTTTTCACAAGTTTTTTATTTATATACATGTTTTTGATGTAAGATTTTTACTTTACACACCTCCACGACCCCCGTACTATTCAATCCATCCATCAGCACAATGCTTTGAGTGCTTTCCATCGAGTCCTACCTTAAAACGTGATTTTTTATCCCAAAACAAAATGTCGATTCCCAGCAATCATTTTTGCGTAAAGTTACTTAGTTTGATGTACAGAATGCTTGGTCGATGGATATGCGAAGGGTCTGTTTACACTCTGTATACTATATTTACAATATGATTATACAATATACTTATATATACCTAATTAATATTATAATAATACAAAACATAAATACAAGATATACACTGACATTAGCTTTTCTTAAACTGTCTAAGGGCTAGATCAAGCTAATAGGGATGTTTCCTGAAAAATCTAATTAGTCCGTCCGATAAATTTCCATAAATATTGGATACGTATTTTTTCTTTTTTCACGAAAACTAAAAATGAAGACGATACAGTGCGTCGAAAACTCGTGTGACGTCATACTTCAGTACAATTTTTACCGAAAACTAACGTCACACGCCACACTAATGATCTTTGATGCGTTTTATCTTCGTCAATTTTTATTGATTTGATAAAACAAAAAATAAGTATCCAATATTCTTCGATAATCTAACTGACGGACTAAACAGAATCATTTTTTTTTTTTACACAGGAAACATCCCTATTTTAGACCAAGTTAATTTTATCATAATCATCATAGCGATTAAAATATTTAAAAAACTATAATTCAGTTATGTTAATATATTATTTTAACTATGGTAAACATTGAAAGATGAGAGGTGTTAGTTTAAGTGAAGTAGGTATAATATCAATATAATATCTAACTGTTACTCACCGATATCATTAAGCGCCTTGCAATTTGACTTCTTCTTAGCGTTTCTTTTTCGTTCTTTCAAATTGAGTCAGCCCAAAATTTGGCGACGAGTTTGGCATTTTCAGTAGCGTCCTGTGCACATCACAGGAGCAAACAACAGGACAGGTAGGACACGATATAAAGTGTCCCATCGTTTGTGGGGCAGCACCATATTTAATCTCACAATTTCACATATAGATACGTTTTGCACATCCAAAACAACGATTTCTACCTCTTTGAACATTGATAAATGTTGCATGGTTGGATCCACAGAAATAAATCCACACATATGCGCATGTGTAGTAATCAATAAACTCAGTAATGCAAATACTCGTAGATTAACAACTAAAAACGCTCATTTTTATAAATGAGGGTGTTTGAAAACAATATTTATAATTGTCGGTAGTTATTTTCTAAACAGTCAAAATAAAATGGCCTGAGAGTTTCGTGTTTGTCTCAAACGTTGGAAACCTCATTACACAACCATGAACGGGATCGAATCGTTATAAATTCTACAGTAAGTAATGTTTTAACAAAATAATGAATACAAAAATAAAAAAGAAAATATTGTTGCATACACGGTTTGAACTTACGGCTTCTCGTTCACTGACCAAACACGATAGCCATTGTGCCAGGTTTGCTATAATAACATTATTCAAAATATTATATCTCCTTCAGTATCATAAGTGAATGATGTCTATATATTGGTATATGGTAATTGATGTGCCACACGCACACTAATAAAAACCTAGCTCGCTCGTTTTATTTAGTGTTTGTGTGCATAACTATGACTTCACCCACAATTATAAACTGTAAATCAAATAGATGGTTCAACTGTAGGTACATATTTTGAAAATCTGTGAATGAGGATCTAAATATCACAAAATAATGTGGATAGTCTTATAAGACCATTTTCGTGTAGCTGTAACGGTTAAGATCTGGTCCTCTTACTGCCCGCTGAAAGTTTCCACCCTGTATTATGTAATCTTAATCTAACGTGCATGATGTTTTCACAGATGAATTGACAAGGTACTGTACTGTCATGAAGTTAATATCATTAAACAAATTTCCTTAGAGAATCGCGCCTACGTAGATTATTTCAGGCTCTGATGGCTTTTTTCTGCAGAATAAAATATAGACTCGATGTCTGCAGCCCGTCCCCATAGAAAAATACCGTATGACAATACTAATAACTACAATTTACTAATACTGCATTCGATTCGTCTTCAATCTCCGCAAGTATGATCATGTATCTACACATCGATCACTTTTAAGATGGCTACCCATCCGGCAGCGCAGAGAATTGAGGGCTTTGACAACCCTGTGTTCTCTTCTTCACAGACCCACTTCTCCTTATTATCTGACGTCTAATTGTCAATATTTATGCTCTGCGCACAGCAAGAAACTTCGTTCCGCTAATAATTGTCTTTAACGATGTCCTTCGCACCGCTCTGGTTTTATAAAATCATCTTTCTTTGTCCAGGCGGTTTTCCTTTGGAATGCGCTCCCTCAGAGTATCAGAACGGTGACCAGTCAGTTCACTTTCAAAGTGAAAGCTCGGGAACATATACGCAAGAAGTTGGCAGATTCGTCTCAGAACTGAGTTGTTGTAGTTTTTCTTGTTTATCTCTCTTAACTTTATAAAGTTTATTATATGTATGTATATAAGTATTTATTCCTATATGTTATTGATAAAAATATTTATAATTATTAGCCTTGAGTCAAGCGTCCCCAGAAAACAGTACTTTCAACGGCTTTTAGTTTCTCTTGATTCAATACTATGAGACAATCACTACTTTTGACATTCGGTAGAACAAATTTCTCCCATTCACTAAATTATTAACGGTGAACCAGTTATGGACCTGCAGTAGGGCGTCATTTACATCGTCTAGACTTGAGCGCACGTCTGTTTCTTTTAAATATTAAAGAAATATCGTCAGCAAACAACAATATTTGTGGTTAGTTTTTAAATAAATACATCATTAATATAATATACTAAAAATGGGAAAGGACCCATTATCGAACCTTGTGGTACACCCATTTTTAGTGTTCCGTAGCCGAATGGCGAAAAACAGAACTCTTATAGATTCGTCTGTATGTCACAGCCACTAAATTCCGAAACGATTAGGACTATACAGTAATTTAAACTTGGTAGGTAGATGTATTCTGTGAACCGCTTTACATTTTATACAAAAAAAAGTTAAGGGCTCTCCATAAATGGGACTGAAACTAAAAAAAAATCTTCATTCTAATACGTGCGACCTATCTATTTATACACCCGTCTATAAATAGGTCTTTAAAAATGACATTGGGGTTACTAAAACCATTTTTTCTCAAAGTCAGTCGTTTGACACTTCCAAAATGGTGAAATGTGTGTGTCCCCCTCTCTTATTTCTAAAGTAAGAGGAGGAAAATTCTGAAAAAATGTAGGACTGTAGAACGTAAAAAAATCTTTCAACGAAAATTGGTTTGAATAAGATTTAATGTATAGTTTTTGAGATAGGAGACTTTTTCATCAAATTGCAGTAGTAACTTTTTTTTTCATTATCGTACTATGAAAAACAAATTTAGTTTTGCTGTTGAATGTAATACAATACAACATAATTATGAATGAAGAAGTGAAGTGTTAAATAAATAAATAAATTAATAAACCTTCAAAATATTTTTATTAAATTGTTTGGTGCTAAGGAACCCTGTGTGCGTGTGAGTACGACACGCACTTTGCCGGTTTTACTTTGAAACCCATTTAATTGACACCATTTATTTGTAGTTGCTATATATCATTTAAAAACTAATTTATTTTACTAGACTGAGCGCAAGTTTACCTAGACCTAAAAAAAAATAAGCTTACTAATAATAAAACTAGAGAACAAAACTCTTTAAAACTCCAGCAACTTCAACCCCATATCTTTAACCCGCTAACCCAATACCCCCACTTATGAGAACTGTAAAAGCGTGTCATTACACGTAATACACGAACTATTTTTATTGTGAGGTCACAATGGCACAGTGATCACTCGGCGCGCTGCAACAAAGCCGCTCGTTAGCCGGTTCTATTCCGTCACCGATCGACGGAAACGGAAAAATGTATTTGAGTGCAATCTCCGGGAGGCGCTTTGTTCTGATATCGAGGGGGGGCAGAGGGGCAAAGGGGGGAAGAGTTGCACATAACTTGACCTGTAAGCTGTGGGAAAGACCTATAGTTTCGCATCGTTTACGTTTAGGCCGAGGTTTTGTTTTCAAAAAATGTAGGTGAGTTGTATGTGAAAAAAAGAAAAGTTGCACTAGATTATTCAACATGAGGCTATTTCTGAAAGGCGACATCAGAATCTTTCTGTGTTGACACTTGATTCAGAACTGTTGATGATAAATCCTGGTAATCTATGTAGAATAGGATTGGCGATTGACTAGGATTTGACGTGACTTTCACGAAAACCGTTTATTTATAAGTTGGAAGTTAGGAGTTGACTCCAAGTTCATCCACTTCATAAACTATAATATAAACTTCTAAAAACCCTCTTATTTATTTAATTAACTGTTATTAGTCAACATTGAAACTTTGCGTAACTGCTATTAATTCATGAAATCAACATGAGTTTGGCTAAAACTAAAATATTCGAACTAGCTAAAGTTTTCACACTAGCAGTAAAACTCACAGCGCGATTTAAACATAATTTAATTTCTAAACTTCGCCTTCACGCGACCGCCGATGAAAATCAAAAAGTAAAAGAATGTGAAGTAAAACGTTCATTGTGGCGTTCTTTTTAATAACTTGACCAAACTGCATTAAGTATTTAAAATGATATTTGAAAATCTTTCAGGAACTGAATATAAAGCTCGGCTTCACAGAAAGCTCAAATAAGCTAAGTTGTGCGGGTTTACAGCTGCTAAATTATGTATAATAATGGACTAGTGTGTATAGCGAGATCACACTGCGAGCGTGTTCGTACAGCGCTGCCCACGGCCCACTCTCAGCGTAATTAGGAACAGTAACAAGTCACGAGCATGTTTTACACTTAGCTTTGAAAGTGTTGATTGAAGTTACAGGGTGATCGACACTGATACTCACCGAACCTACTACCGCAAAATAGAAATAACATTCAAGATTTCTCTTAGAAAATCGTTTGTGAATTATGCTAACTATACAGTTATATACCATGGTTATGCTCGCGACTATACCGAGTGCCCCGACGACGCCGACGTCCGGTTCTCATTTTTCTCCACTATTTTATACTTCCCACTTCCCTAAGAAATTTTTAAGTGAAATCATAAAAGCTTGACTTTCTGACTGCTAAATGTAACGAGGCAAGTTCCCGCCGACCGCGACCAACTAGTGTGGGCTTTGTACAGCCGTTATATACGAGACGAGACTACCGGCGAATGAGTATTGAGAGAGAACCACTTTGATACAAGAACGACCATCTTCACTTTAACAACCCCGGAACAGTTCACTAGTCAAATTTTTACAACTTGGAAACATTCACGGTGTGACATTGCAGTGTTTATTTATTATTATTCATTTTATATCAAGACATAATATATTAATTTATTCTCTCCCAACAGAATTATTTCACCTGCACAAAAAGAGTGATGCGTTTTCCTCATCGGCATGAAATGTTAAACGGAATATTTAATCGTCACAATTACGATTGCTTTATAAATCCGATACACGAATGAAATATTCATACTCATCGCCCGACAATCAGACAGGACACTTCAATTTCGATATAATTTCCACAAAATGTAAAATCATAATGAGTGTGGGATGGGCGTAACAATTTTAAAAGTATTAAAGCCCGGAGTGTAGTCCCGGCGGGATTGCATTCGCGCCGCGCTTTGTTCGCGCGCGCTCATTGTGACCGCGCATTGTACGCCTAATGTAATGGACTTACTGAATAAAAACGAGAAAGTAGACCTATTCCTAATATATGACCTGAAGAACTTTTACAAAAATTACACTGTTTCATATTGCTGGCTACATTTATTAGAAGTTCTTCTTAGAAGATTTTATGAGGTGATATGGTAATGATTTTGCCTATTCAACTTTATTGAAAGAAAAATATTTGCACGCTTGTTGCAGGTTTTTCACTTATCTGTACGGGGTGGAAGGGACACTGACGCGTCTTTGCTGTTAATAAAACATTATGATAGACGAACTGAGTCATACTATAGGTACGAAGTTTCGATACAACGGCTTATCTTATTATCGTCATCACTTGAAGTTAGCCTTCTGCATATTGTGAAGATGGTGTAAGGGAGTGCTGCACGCGTGCCCCGGGATTGCTGCGAGATGCTTCCCGGGATTATTAATAAGAGATATATTATGCTAATGGAACTGCGCCATATTGTTTGTTACAAGTTTTTGTTGTAACTTCCATCTTCCACATATTTAACGTGAGCCTCATTAAATATGGAGATGCGTCGGGGTAGGCTCGCTGCGGGGAGCAACATAATGCGTTTGTGAGGAAGCAATTATATGGCAAGTACATTATGTTTGAATTATTCGTTACAAAATAATGTAATAGGAACTTTTTTATTAAAACAATCTTTGTTTTCAAAGATAGACAATTTTTTCTATTAAATTACTCTAAGGCAATAAAACCAAACTAACGCCACACGTAATATATTTTCCTTTTCTATCAAGTTAAATTAAATGCCACAATGAGTGTCACGACATAAAGCGCCACAGCTAGGAACGCTTACAATAGGTCTTTCATCTTCCCGGGACTCGCATCCCGCGACACAGTTCCTTTGCAAATGTTCCCGCGACTTTCACGAAAGCCTACTTAGTTTCAAAACTACTAGTGATGGAGTTTTAAGTTTTCGCGCACACTTTGCGTTATAATGAGTTATTAGCATAAGCTCCTACGAACGCCTTCATCCTTTGGTGTTTGTGTTGAATGAATTTAAAACGGTTCCAGACTAAAAGATCTGGATTTGAAATGGAAATGTTGCGCGATTCTGCGTTGTACAGTTGGATGGTTATGTAGAATCCGTTTCGCAGCCAAGTAAGAAAGTTCGTGTTTCCCGAACGGAGTGGAGAGGAAAAATCCAAGTTGAGTAATGATGACAGTTCCTGAAACTCAATTTGGCCGTTTTCCATAAACGTTCATTTTCCGTCCATTTGAACGGAAAATATATGATGTTGATACCTGAAGTGTGTTTTAATTTGCATAAAAGGACGAATTTTTAATACTAACACAAAGAGTAATTTTAAAAGTAATCATTTTTTATTTGACCAGTGTACGTATACACCTATTGAAACTCACTTCAGGTAAAAAATTTGGAAAATCAACAGGAAAAAATGCAAATACTCAACCCTTCCTTATGAAAGGGACACAGAATAACAAATGAACAACCTCCCTTAGAAAAGGAAATTACTTTGGGACGCGTAAAAAATCGCCATTATTAGCGAATTACGTGAACAAAGAGTTGCTGGGGTAATTACGCGCGTGTAGCGGTATGAAACGCTCATTTGTACGGCGCGCGGTCGCGCGGTCTCGCCAGTGTGTGCGGGCCCTTTGCGCAAGCGGAGCGGTATGAATATGAATTCGAGCGCAAATTGTCTGTCCCGCTGTCATTGTGCAAGAATTCGAGGAGCGCTGTTGTTGAAGACGAAACGATTACCATACGCGCTTACATGCATAACTTAAGGTATTCTCTTATTCACACGATTATCATTAAACATAAAAACGTGTTTCATTACAATAGGTAGACAACGCCCTTATCTTTTCTGTTTATTATCCACAACGGAACAGAGAACGTATTAAATACATTTATGTTGCTGTTTTAAACAACAGTTTTTCTTAAAAAGCTTAAAAATTATAATCTAAGAGAAAAATAATTGCTAGTTTTAAATTCTTAATTCTCTAATTACGGGCCTAATCTAGTATAACAACCTGGACTGCTCCGTACGTGGTATGTACCTACTATGCAGTCTCGTGGGACTTAGCTGCGACGATTGCGAGCCGCTCGCACACCCCAGCCGCCTTTGTCCAATCACGGCGAAGTCGCCCTGTCTGTTTCTGCTCTTACATAACAAGGTTACAATGCACGCTGACTTGGATAACTGGCGCAGATAGTAACACAAGGTAAACCTTGTTGGAAGGTGTGGGAAACAGTCATAGAATGATCATTTTCAGGGGGAATGTAAGACAATCCTGAGCTCTTAGCACGAAACATCAACTTTGCAGTGCAATGCACGGTATCGTAATCGAAATAACTGTGGCTACAGAGTAGGTAAATATTTTATTTAATAAAAATTTAATTGAATTTAGTTTAAAAAGCTTCTTATCTTCGCCCTAATTTCCCTCCCTAATTTCCGACCATGTTAGAGAAAAACCAAACGTTGGAACCTCCAGTAATCCTCGCAAGTGGTCCCACACAAACAGATGAACGTCTGAAATAAAAGAAGCGCTAACACAGCAGGTTTGCTCTACAATGTAAAGGTTGTTCGCAACTCAAATATGAAGAACAAATAACGTAATACGGTTTGTAGGAGCCGCGAGCCGCGAGCCCGTCAGCCCGCCAGCCCGCACCCAGAACAGATATGTTTGCGGAAACGAGGCGTGCGAGCCCATCGGGCCGTAACTTGATACTAAGACAACGGTGAAAAAAATAAACACAAAATAATACCGAAATGTTTTCATTGAAAGTCAAAACAGCAGGTTCAACTAAAATATTGCTTTAAATCGATAACAAACTTACGAGAAACACAAATTACGCATTAACGAATAGAAAGCGGCTACGCAGTGCCGCTATTTTAGCCGATCTTTAGTCGTACTTGTTTAGGACTAAACGACTCGACGAATATATTCTCGATGACCTTGTTTTATATAGAAAACGATCACGTGAGCAATAGCGACCATTAGTATAACTTGCATTACAGCCCATTGGACGCCCACCCTTATATCATTTGCCCACTCGGACTCGGTCGCGTAACATTGACTTTTACAACTTCCTACTATTGTAACCGCCTTCTATCTCTTTCACTCGTACCACTATTCTATATGATGATAGCATCGCTATCCTTGTCGTATCAGTAATAATCGCATCGTCATCGGAATGGCTCGTCGTTCGTTTCGGGCAAGGATTACTTCCGTGCAAACTTTGGGTGCCAGGGAACTGGGAGGTATTATTTTGTGGAGGATTCAATCTCAACTGATTTGTATTCACGACGGAGGCTGGCGCAAACTTTTAACTTGACAACATCTCGGTGTACAGTTGTTGTCTTCGATCATTGTATTATTTGTTTTTACTTGGAATACTTTAGGTTCTACGCAACATAAATGTGTTTCTTACTGAGTAAAATCACAATGCTTGACTAACTTTTTTGTAGATATGTACCGGGCGAAAGTGTTGATATACAGAGTAACGCTATATTGAAGTTTTTACAACTACTCATTCATAATGATGTATTAGTAAGTTTCGACGTTGCCCCCTCGTCCGTCTACATTAGGCTATTTGTATTAAATTAATAAATGAAGTTACTAATAAAATACTAATGTCTTTTTGAAATAGATTCTTGGTATTTATGGAATACTGATAGAATTTGATACATATTTGGAAAATACGTGAGATCTCTCAGATTGCGGCTTTTTCGGCCGGAAGCATAGAACGGATAAGCCGCTGTTATTACTGATTTTTGCCAATTTGGGGCTAGCAAATATTTTATTTCTTTCATATCTTCATTCCAATCCATGGCGTACAAATATACTTCATAATTCTGGTATAGTGTGGTACTGGTACAGTCAAGACGAGCCCTAATCTTTTCACTCTAAAGAGAATACTCGTGGAATAGGGATTGCAACTTTGAGAAACACCTATTTCATAATACCTTATCTGGCTTCTAAAATTCTATGTTGGTAAGTAACGTAATTACCAATAATACAGAAATAGAGAAAATCACTTTTCAAAAGTTGCTCTACATTGCAAAGTTGCTCTCTACAAAGTTGTTCACGTGACTGTACCTAGAAAGGTAAATTGTCAAAATAATTATTGTAAAAATAAATCATTTTAAAAGAGTAACCATGGAGTTTCTTACCGGTTCTCCTTAATAGGAAACGACCGATCCGAACCACGCACCTTTTCTCGACGTTTTCTAAGTGCCCATGAGGGCCTATGTGAAATACAATATTTTGATTTTGAGGATTCTGATGGATTACCTATATCTATCTCTAATCTAATCTAAACATATAATAAAATCGTAGATTTTCCGTGTCTGTACATTACAGATTTTTGCAAAAAAATCACTGAAAAGTGTGAGAAATAAGTAATAGTTCACACAACATCATAACATAACATCACGCCTGAATGCTATGAGATGTGTACAGTCTACAGTACACCCGCATTTCAACAGTTAGGTATGTTATGTTCCATTTTATTGGGGATAAGCCTATTACGGTATTACCGTTTTGCCTATTACTATGCCATGTATTGTTAACAGTTGACTTATGTTTCAACAAAACTCCTTTGACAATTTTTAAGCGACTTAAAAAAAAGGAGGAGTTTCTTTGTTCGACTGTATGTTTTTTCTTATATGTACCTATGTTCACTGATTTCTCCGCCAATTGTAGACCGATTGTCACAATTCTTTTTCTTCTTTAATGTCGTCAATTTTTATTCTAAAGCGTATACTCCTCAGGTAGGGTAGTTGACCCTAAAAACATTGTATGGGCATATATGCCCATTCAATGTCAAAATAATTATTGTAAAACATTGTATGGGCATATATGCCCATTCAATGTTTTTCATATACTCTCTCACGCAATTCAGATATTTGTGCCTGGTAATCATCATGTCATGTTGCTGAGGTGATGATGGAAAGTATAAGTCGGAATCAGACGATGGAATCCCAGAAAAATTAAGGGCAACCCTCAAATGTTATTATGGGCATTGTTTGAAACAGTATACTTTCCATGTGGTCCCCTGGTCTAATGATGGGATCCTGGAACAATCGAGCGGACTCTCCAAATTTTATATTATCGATATCTTCGACAATTGTGAACCGATTTCGATGATTTTTAATCGACTTCAAAAAAGTAGGGAGAGGATCTCAATTATTCGTCGCAACCTTTTTTTTATGTATGTTCACCGATTACTCGAAGACGCCTAAACCGATTTGGATATTTCTTTTTATGCTTGAAAGAGTATACTCCCAAGTTGGTCCCATAGAAATATTGTCATAACCTGATCATGGACTTCGGAGATATGGAACGGAACTCTTCAATAATAGACAGCAAATTTGTCGTGATTGCTGCAATCGCTTGGATGTTTATTGTTTACACAACATCATAACATAACATCACGCCTGTATACTCTGAGGGGGTACGCAGATGTGTACAGTAAACCCTCATTTCGACAGTTAGGTATGTTAAGTTCCACTTTATTGGGGACTAACTGTTGCCCGCGACTTCTTTCGCGTGGAAATTTTGAGGTGTATGTGTGAGAAAAAGACGATAACCTATATCATTCCTCAAGATATAATGTATCTCCTTGCCTTTCATTACGACCCAATCAGCCGTTTAGTCATGAAAACGTAACAAACAAACAGAGTTACTTTCGCATTTATAATATTAAAATGGATTATTTTGTGGAGGATATTAGGAATATACTACGACTTCACGTTCTCATGTAATGTTCCCTAATAAAGCCAAAAGAATACGCGCTCACGTGAGCGAAGCCGCGGGCACAGCTAGTATTGAAATAACTGTCAGAGAGACGATCCGCAATCTGTCCGTACCGGTTTGATCGATCCCTATAAGAAAGATTTAACAGTATATACTCAACATTAATGCTGTTCCTTTAAAAGGGAGGGGAAAGGGTTAGCTCATTAACCAGTTCAAGCATTCTGAGCAATCATTTGGTGTCAAAGCGAGCGTCATTATACCGGGAACACTCAAAATTGTTGTCGGAAATACAATATTGGTGGGTTCAATCAGAGAAAATGAAACAATCGCTGCACCCCCCCCCCCCCCCCTCGACGTCGCACCGCTAAAGATACGAATTTTCCGTTTTATTTAGTAGGAACAAACGGATAAACAGCACGGATGGGTGTTCGACTGACGACTGCTCGACTCGTCTCACCGGACTCATTTCGATGCAATTACGTTAAACAGAACAAAGAGATTCTGTAAAGTCAAAGCCTTTGATAGATCTCCGTTTATGTTACGAGTATCTGGAGAATAAGAAATACGCATTTTATGTACATCTAAAGAATTTTAAAAGAAAATGATTTGTTCAATTTAAATGTCGTCGGATGCTCTTATTTCCGCCATTGTTTCGTATTAATCTTTGTTTTATTTATATTTGAATGCAAATAAAGAACGATAGTCAGCGATAAAGGTCGATCAACACTTCAGTTGTATAAATCTTAATGATATTGCACTTATAATCTTATTAGAAGTATAGTTTTAGCTTTAATACGAAATAACAAAATACAATTCATTGAATATTTTTTGCGTCAATTTGAATAATATTGTTCGTCAACTTACTGCGTCATAATAATTATGTGGGAGAAGGGTTGTAACGTTATTTTGTTGGTGAAAGAAATCAGGTGGTAAATACTGCACAGAGAGAATCTCTCATGGTCCCAGCCATGAACACTATATCGTCGTCATGGAGGACCTCAGTACAATGCTCGATGACGTCAGTAGAGCTACTGAAAGAGTGGGTATAAAAATGAACATGGACAAAACCAAAGTCATGTTGAATGCCCGTGTAACACCCACTCCTATCAAGATCGGAGACTCTACACTCGAAGTTGTAAACGATTATGTCTACCTGTGACAAATGGTCCAGTTAGGTAGGTCTAACTTCGAGAAAGAGGTCAATCGTCGAATCCGACTCGGCTGGGCAGCATTCGGGAAGTTGTGTGATATCTTCTCGTCAAACTTACCACAGTGTTTTAAGACTTTATGACCAGTGTGTGTGCCAGTGATTACATACGGCACCGTAACGTGTTCCCTCACGATGTTCCTCATCAGAGGGCTTAAAATCATCCAAAGGGCAATGGAGAGGGCTATGCTTGGAATTTCCTTGCGTGATCAAATCAGATTATATGAGGACAACCGCAAGAGAACCAAGGTCACCGACGTAGCCCGAAGAGTTGTCAAACTTAAGTGGCAGTGGTCAGGGTACATTGCTCGCAGATCGGATGGCCGATGGGGCTGAAAAGTTCTGGAGTGGCTTGGTGGACCGATGACCTGGTGAAGATTGCGAGTCGCTCGGAACCGGTTAATGTGGCGAAACTTGGGGGAGACCTATGTCCAGCAGTGGACTCTTTCGGCTGAAATGATGATAATGAGAATCTCTGTGGGGTATTTACCATCGATATAAACTATACATGAACACAGAAATGCCCAACATAGTCGAAGCAAGCTAACTCGCACGTTGAGTGACAAGCCATTGTATTGAAGAGCGCAGCTCGCCAGATTACATGATTAATAAGAATCACCTGTTTCACGGCGTCACACGTTCAGTTCGTGGCTCGTTGCGACGCGATAACGTGACTCGATTGGGTGCAGTCTATGAATGGAGGAGGCTCGGTAGCTACTTTAAATTGAATTAAATTTATTTTATTTCGAACACAAAATGATCCATAGAGTGTCAGCAACCTAGTATTAAATATTAAATGGATTTGAAATAAGATTTAAATACATATATGCCAAAATTGAAAATGCCGGTAGATTGGGTGAAATAGGACATCATTGCTTTAAACTGAGAATATAATAGTTACTGGTGTTTTTTTGCTGTTTCCTCCATAATCATTTGCAGGGTAGGTGATGTGCAGAACAAGTAAAAGTGACATTTTAAAGTAATTTAGAGAGTAGGTGAGCACTGACCACATGTTGTAAATTCGCACAATGTAATAAAGACACTTTTTGTTTGATGTTGATCTGCTGTATGAGTAAGCTTGGGCCTTAACAAATTGTTCGCTTTGAAAAATGGAGAGAAACTTGTCACATTACAAAACGGATAGTTTCTATGCTCATTAATATTGTGGTAGTGATTTGCAGCGTGTGATGAAGTGGGGTACTTGGTGCGTCGGAACAATGGCGTCACCGCTCAGGTAATTTTCGCGCAATAAAGTGACAGCTAGCGTCGATGAACATGAGTCAGCTGCTCGTGGCGCCCAGACACATGACCGGGGAGGACGGCCAACCAATTAGTGAGTCATATATAATTTGGAATTGGTACGATTTATCTGCTACTAATATCGAACTGGTCATGGTGATGAGATCAAAACGAAACTGAGATTATTAACAATTTACGCAAATGTAATATTCTCAAAATATTCTTATTAATGCAGTGTTTGGCGGATGTTTATTTTCAATGAAAAAAGTTATCCCCTTAGAGAAAGGGTGATAGCTAGAAAATCTCTTGCACAATACAACTGTATTCCCCTTGTTTAGTTATTGCAATCGCGTGGGATGACAGGCAGCTGATACAATCAGATGTTTGCTTTTAATTCCTAGAGTTGTGTTGTATTTGTTTACTGATACACGTACCTATTCTATTTATATCAATAAGCTTGGGTTCTGAGTAAAATTAACAATATTTTTTTAACATTTGCAATAAAGCTTATTTTATTTTTTTATTATGTAGATTGTAGGATCATTGATTCTAGGTAGGTACTTTCTTAAAATTTTGATAATCCTGAGACAATGATAGTGTGCTAGCGGCGCAAGGCCCGGGGACACATGGCTAATAACTCTGCGGCCCGTGTGACTACCACGCAGTTTTAATATAAATAAATAAAATATTACCTGTTAACGTTGTCTGTTCGTTTTATCACTGTGTGTTAGTGTCCTGAGACAATGATAGTGCGATAGCGTCGCGTGCGCGGGGCCTCACGGCCGAGCAGTGGCCGAGCATGACATGCGCGCCTAATGACGCGGCCCGTGTGAGCATCGTGCAGTTTTGATCGATGTTTTGTTACGACCCTTTTGAAATATTCTAGATTAGTTTCTCGGAAGTTTTTTATGCTCAAGGCAATGTAAATTAAGTATCCTGAATAAATCGGAATCACTGACTGCGTCGATTTTTTTTCACAATCTTACTTTACATTAGAAGAACCTACTCTGTACTGTTATTTTTTTTGTTCCAAAAAAGTTTTTCTTTATAAACATACATTTATATAGAATAACAATGTGTCAGATTTTTATTTTAAATTTTTTATTCAAATTATGCTGAACTATAAAATTTACAACAGTAACAATCCTTTTGCACGAAAAAACGTCATAATATATAAATAATACGACGTTGCACATGTTATATTTATACGAGGATAAAGCTTTATGAGCGGAGGGTGAGAGGGATTGCTTTCGTCGCTATCGCATTAGAGCTAACGACGGCGCGCGTTAGTGCGAGCGTACCGCGATAACGAGTGTCGCAACCTTACGCACTCCAAAAAAAAATTAAAAAGGGAGCAAGAACGTAAGGTTTCAAAGTTTTTTACTGAACATTGCAGATTTCATGATATCAGTAATTTTCAGTTAGGCTCGTAACACACGGTTTCCAAGGCATGCTACGTGCCTATAATTCGACCTAAATGAATAACATTTAATAACGCCAATAAAAAAGTATTTCAGCAATATTGTATCGGAATCGAATGAAAATCGGCGGCAGATCGGCTCGGTGAGGCGCCGCAATAATTTAGATTTAAATGAAAATATCGCCGCGGTAAAGGTAAAGACGGTCATTGTTGAGGTTAATTATCTGAGTTGTAAGAGAGTAATGGTTGACCCGAACATTGCAGAATGAACGATAAACGAGAAACTCTTGCTCCATGAAGAATTATTAAGGAAGTAAACTGTTATTAAAGGCAAATTGCGAAAAAATAGAATTATAAATGTTAGAAAGAATTATATTACTTGAAAAGACATAAACATGACTAAAGCAGTTGGGATTAACCGTCACCCCAACTTTTTTTGTACAAATCGTTATGAAGCTACACAGAGGGTGCGAATTGAGTGATCGACATTGAAATGATTTTTACCCACATTTTTTTTCAATTCTTTATTGCAAATGCCAGGAAGGTCCGTTGACACTGGATGTCTAAATGTGAACTTTATAAATGGCAACAGGGCCGTACTTTGGAAGGGTGTTAGTTAATAAGTTAATACCCCAGACATAGACAGCAGGGGGTGTCGGCCCCTGCTGATAATAATTACTTTTAATGCAGTCATGCGTTACTCGAACATTGCAATGTGTCAGTAGTGACACTTGTGGTGCATGGGTTGGTAATGTTTGACTCAAAGTGCCTCGAACGTGAAACTATCACTTGTATAATATTTTAGTCTTAAGATGTAATACTACACAATGTCACTTTTATTCATGAACTACACTATTTTATAAATATTGAAATCGGTAATGTCATGAATTGGTAAGTAATTTACTTCATCACAACATTGACGAACAATTCGTGGCCAAAAATAACTTTTTTATAACATAAAGGCCATTATTTCTTTATATTTTTCAATTGAGCAACTTGTGTTCACTGAATCGAACCCTATAACAATGCGACATTAAAACCGGGCTATCGGCACCACCATTGATTTTCTGTCTCAACGAATCCGAGGGGAAACGCGCTCGGGGGACATAGTTCTGCCTACTACGTAATGAGTTAAGTTCACCACACTAATGATGCTCTTGACGCAAACGATAACAAACCTTATTGCCAGGGGGTTGAAATTGATGTAAATGCAGATGCAATGTTGTAGGGTGAAGTTGAGAATGTTTCAGCGACGCCGTATGCTTCAAAGCGCTTTAAAGCACGGTTCGGCGTCACCGGACCGGCGGCGTCGCCGCAGACGCGCCGCGCCGCAAGCCGCCGGATGAGCCGGTGACGTCAGCACTCGCGCCTCTCAATCTGACAGTTATAACGCCTCGCTGTGACTGCCGCCACAAGCGCGTCGCTCAGCCGCCGCACTCCGCAGCCCGCAGCTCATCTGCGTTTGCGAGCCAAACGGAACTGATATTGGGAACAGTTGCGCATAGTTTGATGTGTTATAAGTTGTGCGTCTCATCCATGTGATCCCCGGCTTGTTACGAAGTTCCGCTGCGATTAAGTCCGTGTTAAATTAACGTACCTAATCTTCCTTAGTGTCGGTAGTTAGACAATCACCTCTTGAGTCTTGAGCAGCCTTTGTGCTACCCGATACGCGCCGAGTACTAGCGACACACGCGACTATGTTTTGGGACTAAGTATACGATGAGCGGAAGTTCAAAGAAGGGTTTTAATTACTTTCTTTACGTTGCTTGGTTTACTAACTGTTTATGTTAGCTGGGATAATTATGCAGACATCATAAACAAAAAAAATGCTGTACAAAAGATAGAATACCTAAGTACTTACTCCTTTCTTTATCCTATTGATTAAAATAACCTTCTATTTAACTTAACATCAACACTTAATCCTCATTTTCGAAGTTGTACATAGTTCGAAAGCTTCTTATTTTACTTCAAACACTCTTAACAACTTCCGACCAGTCTTCGTTTTAAAAGTAAAACCTCTAAGTCCTAACTACGGCGGCAAGTAGAGACAGCACCTACAAGTAGTACAGTACGTCTAGTTTGTTTGTGCAGCTCGACTGTTTGGCAGTAGGTACCCGCGTGTTTGCTTGCCGCCGACTGTTTGACGCGCGGCATGCGGGCGCGGGTTTTTGACTGCACACAACTTTACACATCAATTAGATGATCCTCATCGGGTAATTGTGCAGGTATGTGGAAGAGCTGACTGTAAGTCTGGCTGCCCTTAGTGTGGTCATGATCAATCAGAGCAGTATTAGCAGGTGGTCAAAGTTTGAGGGTGCAGGTAAACTAGGAATGAAGTCAAACTAAGTAGGTAAAGGTTTTCACAGAACATCCTAAAACAGCATTTGGTAAAAAAAAATCCGTTGTTCTGAGAAAACCTTTTTATCTTTGAACGTTATAACTGTATAGGAATAAGGTTAAAAGTCTTATAATAAAAACATCTGGCGGTTCTTTTCCGGCGGTACGGTCGGGCGTTCTGTCAGATCTTTGAAACAAATCTGCAGAACTGACAAAAATAAGGTGGAAGCTAGTTCACTAATGAGCGTCGCGATGGTCGCCGTAATCCTTTTCCACGACTTTTCCGCTTTGTTTGACAACCAGCCGACATGTTGCTATGTAGCTACTGGATATTACAACTAAAAACGGAAAACAAAAAAAAACTTTTTTGCACAAAATAAAACCACAAAATCTTAAACAACAAAGTTTTTCTCTCTTTCAAGAAGTGAAAGGGCAGGAATATAGGTTTGCCTAGCAGTGGCCTCATCTATCTATACATATAAAATTCAAAGTCCTGACTGACTGACTGACTGACTGACTGACTGACTGACTGACTGACTTATATATCAACGCACAGCCCAAACCACTGGTCCTAGAGACATGAAATTTGGACAGTGTACTCTTTGTGAAGAGTAGGTATCCACTAAGAAAGGGTTTTTCGAAATTCCACCCCTAAGAGGGTGAAATGGGGTGTTGAATTTTCTATGTAACTTTTTATTCTCTGAGTCGATTGACTTTAAATTGTATCTACATATACTTCAGTTAAAATGATCAGATACGTGTATCACAGTTTTTCCAAAATCATCCCCCAATTTAAAATTCAATGTCCTGACTGGCTGACTGATACATCAACGCACAGCCCAAACCACTGGTCCTAGAGACATGAAATTTGGACAGTGTACTCTTTGTGAAGAGTAGGTATCCACTAAGAAAGGGTTTTTCGAAATTCCACCCCTAAGAGGGTGAAATGGGGTGTTGAATTTTCTATGTAAGTTTTTATTCTCTGAGTCGATTGACTTGAAATTGTGTCTACATATACTTCAGTTAAAATGATGAGATACGTGTATCACAGTTTTTCCAAAATCATCCCCCAATTAAAAATTCAATGTCCTGACTGGCTGACTGATACATCAACGCACAGCTCAAACCACTGGTTCTAGAGACATGAAATTTGGAGAGTGTACTCTTTGTGAAGAGTAGGTATCCACTAAGAAACGGTTTTTTGAAATTCCACCCCTGATATAGTGGAATGGGGTTTTGAATTTTATGTGAAACTTTTTATTCTCGGAGTCGATTGACTTGAAATTGTGTCTACATATACTTCAATTAAAATGATGCGATACGTGTATCACAGTTTTTCCAAAATCATCCCCCAATTTAAAATTCAATGTCCTGACTGGCTGACTGATATATCAACGCACAGCCCAAACCGCTGGTTCTAGAGACATGAAATTTGGAGAATGTACTCTTTGTGGAGAGTAGGTATCCACTAAGAAAGGGTTTTTGAAATTCTACCGATAAGAGGGTGAAATGGGGTGTTGAATTTTCTGTGAAACTCTCTCGGTTGACTTGAAAATGTATCTTCATATACTTCAGTTAAAATGATGAGATACGTGTATCACAAAATCATCCCCCAATTTAAAATTCCATGTCCTGACTGGCTGACTGATATACCAACGCACAGCCCAAACCGCGGGTCCCAGAGATGAAAATTGGAGGGTGTATTCTTTGTGAAGAGTTAGTATCAGTTTTTCGAAATTCCTACCCCTTAGAGGGTGAAATGGGGTGTTGAATTTTCTGTGAAACTTTTTACTCTCGGGGTCGATTGACTTGAAAATTTGTTTACATACTCTTCAGATAAAATCCAGTAAATTCGATGTCCAATCTCAAACCAAGGTATCAATATTTCAGGTATCTAATTTAATTGATATAACTTTATAATAATAATTGCAAGTTATAAGCAAGTACATGTAAATCTATGTATGTATTATAGATAGATACATAGATTACTTATTATTCCAGAAGTAAGATCCCGTGGGCAGTTCCCTAACTCCACGCGGGCGAAGCCGCGGGCATAAGCTAGTACTAATATAATAATACGTACTTACATTATCCTGTACCAATCTGTCAGATCCAGATATTTTCCTTTATCCGTAGCATTAATCAAATAATCAGCAGATGTACGTTAATCGCGTGTACAGTAATTTATTACGGTGCCGGTGTACTTGTGTAGGTCGGTAGGTAGGCACACGTCTGGCTAGATTTAGATGCTGTCAAGACGAGAGCTTTGATCTGCGCTTCAGAGACGCGGTAGCCAGAGGCAGAAGGACCACTAGCAAAGGATGTGTGTGGAAAAGAATTTGTGTCGTGAACAACAACTAAAACACCCGACTACTGAAAAATCGAGCTCTTATTAAATTAAGGGTTTACAATGTATAATCAACTCCTCCTATTGTTGAAGTCGGTTTAAATGTAGCCTGTGTTACCCGGGCCGTAATAACAAATCGATTGATACCTTATTCATCAAAATCGGATGAATAGTTTAGGCGCTACGGAGGAACATACGTAAATACAAACATACATAGACTGCTAAAATCATAACCCTTCCTTTTGGCTTCGCTGTAGTCAAGTAAAAAGAAAAGTCTAACAAAACAGTAATATTGAGTGTGAAATACATTCTAAATACAATTAAAAAATACATTTTGCTTTGAAACGTCAAAAAAACATGCATTTTGTTAAATAATTTGTCAAATATATTGTGATATTTTTATGATTAAGGTCTACAACGCTTTACGGTCTACAACGCAGGATAACAAGCTAAATATTTTGAATGACTATGAAACTAATATATTGTTAAAATGTGTGCAATTTGCTCCTGAATATTCAGTTTTTTTTAAAACTAGGCAGACCAAATTATTATATTTTATTGAAAAGCATAAAGACTTTGAAGATCAAAAAGTTCGAATTATTGAGAAAGCAAGCCTAAATAAGGTTCCTTTTGGACTTCGCCGCAGTCAGGTAAAAATTACAAATGGATGGATGGCAAGTTGAAGATTCCTATGTGTATAAATTTTTCCAACCTCCTTTTTTCGGGCAGGGATATCGAGCAAGGAGAATAGTCACGTAAAAATACTTCTAATTGTTTTTTTTTAATTTTCCACACATTCCAAAATAGAACCACTATTCTCTGCCCCACATTACTGGGTAGAAGCTTGAAGGAGGCGCCGACTCGAGATGTCGCGAAGGTTCACTAAGGAAAATATTAAACCGAGTGGACAACCGCGCACCGCGCCGCGCTTGAGAACGGTAAGCAGCCACAGTTTGCACAACTCTGTATACGCATGTATGTATGTATAAGGGAATTTAGAACGAGATTATGATATTTCTTTCATATTATTTCTTTTATTTTTTTAAGTTATGCACGTACCGATGACCCAATTAAAGGCGATTATGCGGAAAATTGTGAACAATCGCTTCACCGTTTCTTATTTGAACCGAAGATCGAGTTTTGTATATACGATTGGAGAACCAAATGTACCGTGGGCTGCGACAGACTGATGATGGTGGTGAAGATTTATTAATTAAAATAAGTGATATTAGGCGGAGACGTTATCATAGACAATGTATGATTCTTGACGGAGTTGTGTTTGTGAACTTATTCCTTTTTCCGTCTACTCTTGAAGTCTGGACGGATAAGTTATTATTCCTAACAAAGTCAGCAAATAGCGAGGTAATATAAAGTGAAGCGACTGAATGAGCAGTTTAAACAATTTCATTTCCGATATTGCTCTCTCTCTCGTACATTGTACCCTTGATTCCATAGAGCTGACGTTACAACTGTGGGAACAAAAAGCTGATTCTCTCAATATTTTCTCTTCCAAGTGAAGCATACGATTTGAGGTCGCAGAACAAACACAATCGTCTTAACGTGAGACGATTGGAACTTTTGTGAGGAAAGCATTACGTAAAACCCAGGTAGTACAGTAGGTACGTCTTGTATTGTTAAACAAGGTGGAAGGGCACCGACGCAAAGACAGTTACCACAAAATTATTACATCATTCTGAACCAGCTGATGTTTTCTACCAAAGTGCAATACCTATACGGTAAACATGTATGGTACAGCTGATATTTTATTATTTTCGATGAAAAATTTGTATGTGTGGGGGTTAGAATGATGTACTGAGTGCGTGGTAACCGTTTTCGCGTCGGTGTACCTTCCACCTTTTATAGTTATTTGGGGCACGCTCACGAAGGACGCTGAATTTTAAGTGATACTTTGCAAATGAATACCTACCCTTCGTGTCTCGTTTAATTTTTTTGTAAGAAAACATTAGTACGACGTGAGTGTGCGACGGTTCCTAAGGGTGCGTCCACATCTGGCGAATGTGCCGCGAATGTGCAGCTCGCGAGTCGTTTGCGAGCTGCGCGCGTGCGGTTACAGCCTATATTTGGTGCGCCGCTCTAGTGCAACACTAGCAAGGCTCGAGCTGGGCGCGCGTGCAGCGCGCGCGCTTCTCGTGCGCACATACGCGTGAACTTGAGCCTCAGTTGTGAATTTGCTTGAATTTGTGAGGTGCATCGCGGCCGGCACGCGCGCACCTCCTGCGCCGCTCGAGTACGGCGCGTAGAAAGCGCGCGAGCGGCGCGCAGACGGCTCAGGGTCTGCGCACGAACATAAAATGCACGCGCGCAGTTCGCAAACGGCTCGCGAGCTGCACATTTGCGGCACATTCGCCAGATGTGGACGCACCCTTACGTAAGAAGTCTACATTTCTCTTCGCAAGTAATGTGTGATATCTGGTTCCTAAGACGTCTCGTGTGTGCATAAATAATAAGACAACAAAGAGATAAGGCCGTGTGCGTCGTGTACGACTGTACGTCTGTGGGACTCCGCGTTACGTCTGCGAGAGCCCGCCTACAAACGCGATAACGCGCTGAAAGGAACAAAAAGTCCGCGCACCGCCGTCTCCTAAGTTTATGGAAAACCTTTTGCGCTGATCTAGAAATAAAATTTTAGACGTGTGACTTAGCTTTTTGTTTAACATTCCGGAATGAAATGAGATAAGAAAAACCGAAAGAAACAGAAAGAGGTATGAATAACTGAAACAAAGCCGAAAAAATAAGTTGTAAGAGAACATTTATAATATTATAATCAACATGCTATGTATGATTGTAATTTTAATTATTTATTTATTTTAGTACATGGAGGACTTGCAGCTAATAAAAACAAACAAAAAAAGAAACCATAGTCACCAGAAAGCCAATTACAAATCCTCACGTATAGACATAGAATAAAAAAATTTCCAGTGTGAGCACAAAAACTGAAAAAACACCGCTTTAATCAAAGTTAGAAGAATATAAATACTTCGATTGCAATTATTAACTAAAATAATAGAGAAAATAGTAAAATAATAAAAAAAATAATATCACCAACCGCTACTTGAAAAATTTGAGGCTTATGCACCTTCTGGCCGAATTCACACTAATTGTGAATGCATCTAAATCATATTCTTTGCATATGTCATTGTAATTGTCTCTTCTGCTGCGCAAGGCAAACGAAAACGCTAAATAAATCTTATAAAACAGTAATCATTTAATATTTAAGTTGAATGTGTTATTGTTTGCAGTCAAACGCCTTGTTTTATGTCCTCGCCGGAGATAGGACGCCATTCATTTCAATATGGCGACTTTAAATCGAGAAAATACAACAATATGTTTGTTTCCGATGATAAGCATACTAGCTTATAACGTCTATAATAAGATTGCCTGTCTGTCTGTCCGTCTGGTGTGATTCCGATTGGCTCGTTTCGCTATTGGCTTAGTCTAATGGCGCGGCGCCTTCCGCTTGCCTCCCGCCTTAGTTCAATCTTTTAAATTAAATCGCGTTTTCTCAACTTTGCGTTTTTTTCTTGAGGTTTAACTCATTTTAAGATTATTACAGTATTTGCCGGTCTGTCGAGTCGCGACTATCTATTTCGAGTTAAGCTTCGTAGTAATATGATTAGCAAACTGTACTTTAAGAATGTTAAAAGCAAAAGAAGCAAAGCTTTAGCCAGTGAACTTACTCATAGAAATTAATTGACAAGAATATTTTAGATCCCAGAAACTGCTACTCTCTAAAAATAGTATTTTGGAAATCTTCATCATTTCAGCCGAAAGACGTCCACTGCTGGACATAGGCCTCCCCCAAGTGTCGCCACATAATTGCGCTCATCATTGGGGGGGTTTTGCCATAATCACCACGCTTGGCAGGCGGAAATGATGATATTTTGGAAATGAAACCATAATACTACGAAGTTCTAATAATGTAAATACAATGGTGGCGCCGACAATACGAAAATAAAAGAAAACACTGGTATTAGTAATATCAGGGTTCATAGAAATATTTTTAAACTATCAAATAAATCCTAACATCGATATTAAAAAACCAGTCCAGTCTAACCAGATGCAGCAGATTTTTCAAATAAACTAAATAGCGTAAAACTGTTGACGAAAGAGAACACTATTTATAAATATTGTTTCACTAACTTTAGTTATAATTTGCACTAATTTGCACCTGCCAATACAATTTTCAAGGAAAGTATTTAGTAAAGATTTTTTAATTAGCGAGTTGGCAACATTGTGTTTAGTGTTAATCATAATCATCATTTATTGCATTCATGTAGTTTACAAGTTGTTACAATTATATAGGTTTCATACATGAACCCTGCTAGGGCACAGCAATATAAATAAATAGTTTTTAAGTTCTACAGTGTCACAGTAATAACCAAATGACTGTGCTTAAACAAAAAATCTAATTTCAACTAATTTATCAGATGTCCTTCATTTGTCACTTAAATACGATAGGGTAAAAAACAATTTATTGGTCATCAATTCCATTCGCAAAATTAAATAAAAATAAAAAAATAAATTAAAACAAATAGCGATAACAATAATAATCATAATCATAATCATAAAATAACATAACATAGGTAGGTTAACAATAAGTCAAAATTGTAGGTGCTGTGCGTATCGTGGGGGCTGCGTGTATTGTGGGGTATGAACTTCAATGTCAAAATTTACTTATCGTCAAAGAATTCCTTTAGCGTGTAATACGATTTTAATGTCAGGTATTGTTGGACACTGTTTTTAAATTTATTTTCGTACTTATACCGATGTGTGGGTCGTTAGCCTGTCGGTGCTAGTCTATTAATCTAAATCATGTAGAAAACGATGAAATTGAAAAATAATGTCCTGTAACTAAACTACTGGTTGTATTCGATTGAAATTTTCTACGGAGACTGGGAACGTCATGCATGAGGTAGACGCAGTTTATTTTATTGTCGTATTGTCGGCGCGACCCTGTATAATGTTACTTCAAACGTCTATGGTTTTATATTCAAAAAACAATAACAAGTACTAAATATAGTATAAACAATTAATTGTCCCTTTACATTTTGTACTCGTCTCTCATTATCCCATTCCCATCCAAACATTGCAAGAGTCTTCAGCAGGAACGTTGATAAATATTATAATTACGATCAAATCCACGAGTTTGCAGTATCCTGTGAGTAAGTGCTCTTTGGCTGTCGGTGGCTCTCGACGTATGAGACGAGGCCGGAGGCTGCAGCGATGAGTTTATACTACGTGCGAACTATTCACCTATTGTATTGTATTGTATTGTATAACGGGCTGGTGTCCGCAACTCCACGTCAAAGCGCGTATTTTGCGTGCGGGTGGGAAATTTATTTGGTCCACTCTAACTCCCCGAGAAAGGCCAGCAGCGCCTTAATGTTGCCGACAATCTCGCGGAGAGTACCTGGGGTACCGAAGTACTTTGCCCTGTATGATGCAACCACTGGGCAGTGTAGAAGCACGTGGGCTGCCGTTTCGTCTTCCTCCATGCACGCTCGGCACAGGGGGCTGTCTGTGACTCCTGTGACAAAGAGGTGTTTATTAAAAGAGCCATGTCCAGTGATGGTGGCTGTAAGTGTGCGTAGCTGTAGTTTAGTCAGCCGAAGCGCTCGTTTGGTGAGGCGGCCATCGATAGTAGGAAGTGCTTCCTTGGCCTGCCTGCACTCGCCATGGTCCAGCTTGTGGTGTTGTTCGCTGGTTCGTTTCCTTACCAGTGTGCGTAGGTACCCGAAAGGGAGTGGCACGATGGGTTCGGGACCCACTGCTGCCATGCTCGATCCCCTTCTAGCGAGTTCGTCCGCTGCATCATTGCCTCGGGAATCGCTGTGTCCTTTTATCCATTGGATGGTTATATTATTGAGATTACCAACCTGGTTCAGGCGTTGATGACACTCGTATATTAACCCGGAGTTTGCTGCGTGGTTGTTTAGTGCTAGCAGTACAGCCATGCTGTCTGAGAGTATGCGAATTGAGTGGCCCTCAACCTCCCTGGCTAAGATGGCTGATGCCGCCAGAGAAATGCCCATGCATTCTGCCTGAAATACTGCGTTGTTTTTGCACCACTGGGAGCCCTCCCAGTGGTGTGGCTATGTGGATGTTGAAATCCTCCGAGAAGACTCCAGCCCCAGTGCCAGTACCTGTTTTTGATCCATCTGTAAAGATCCGTACTTCTGCGGGGCTTAATCCCTCGCAGCGGTGGTCCTCGTGGAGTTAGATTTTGTATTTTTTGTCGAATACGAACTGCTTGGGTATCCGATCGTTTATGGCTTTCGCTAGGGGGAATTCGTTATAGAATCCCTCCAGTATCGCGGTGTGCTGTGTGTCCTTCTTACCCCATAGTTGAAGTGTTTTAAGGCGTACCGCCGACATCGTCGCCTCCTGTTGTATGAACAGATGAAGCGGTGGGAGCCCCAACATGGCTTCCAGGGCCGCGGTCGGAGTAGTCCACATGCAGCCTGTAGTCGCCATGCAGGCGAGTCTCTGCATACGTTGCAATTTGATGCAGGCTGTAGCTAGTTTGGTGCGGGGCCACCAGACCACTGACCCGTAAGTGATCATGGGTCGGATCACCGCGCAGTATAACCATAGTATAATTTTAGGGTATAGGCCCCACTTCTTACCTATCATTCTCCTGCATTGCCAGAAGGTTATGCAGGCCCTGTCTAGTTTGTTGTTTAGGTGTCTGCTCCAGTTTAACTTACTGTCAAGGATGACTGCCAGAAATTTGACTTCTTCAGCTAACTGGAGTTCTGTATCGAATAGTTTGGGTAGGCGGTAAGGGCCTAGTGCTCTTTTTTGGGTAAACATGACTAGTTCAGTTTTCGTGGGGTTCACTGAAAGGTCGTATCTCCTACACCATCGTTCAACGATGCGTAGCGCCAGTTGAGTGAGGTTACAAATTGTTCCCGTCACTTTCCCCGTGATGAGGATGGCGAGGTCGTCTGCGTACCCAATTGTGTAGAAGTGGTTTGCGTTGAGCTCCGTGATGAGATCGTTTATCACCAGATTCCAGAGGAGGGGGGATAATACTCCTCCTTGGGGGCAGCCTCTGGCTATCATGGCCATCTGCTGTTCTTCCGCAAGGCGAACCACTCGTTTGCTTAACATGTTAGTAATCCAGTCTATCAATACCTGTTCTACTCCGTGCCGGGAGAGGGCGGTGCTGATGCTGGAGAAGTTTGTCTTATCGAAGGCCCCTTCGATGTCTATGAAAGTGCCCAGGCAGGTACCCTTCTGATGTATCGCTTCTTCTATCCGGCCGACCACTAGATGAAGAGCTGATTCAGTGGACTTACCTGAGCTGTATGCATGTTGGTTTACATGTAGTGGGATCGTTTTCAAGGCCCCATCCCTCAGCTCTCTCTCGCAAATTCTCTCCATGGTTTTAAGGAGAAAGGAGGTCAGGCTGATCGGCCGGTGGGATTTGGCGTTTGTATAGTCACTCTTACCTGGCTTAGGGATGAATATAACTGCTCTCATTATGGGCACTAGTCTGCTGGCGACAGAGGCCCCACCCCACTGCAGTAAGGCGGGGAATATTCCGTCCGGACCGGCCGCCTTAAAAGGATGGAAGCACCGGATCGCCCACTGGAGTTTCTCCAGCGTTATCACTTTGTGTGCGTAGCGCCAGTCGTTTTCTGATGGTGTTTGAGTTACCTCTGTCCAGTCAATAGTCTGTGCGAAAGCGCAACCTGGGAAGTGAGTTTCGATAAGGACGAACATCGCCTCTTCTAGTGAGGTGGTAAGTGTGTTGTCCGGTTTACGGAGAACATCGGGTCCATTTGATTTCTGCTGTGCCAGAATTTTCCTTACCCTGTTTGCTTGTTGGCAGGATTCTGTGCTGCCTCCAGAGCTCCTGAATCTGATGATTTTTTAAGATAAATAGACGGGCCCAAAATCTAGATGACGTGAATAATGCCCTACTTCAGGTCCATAACTGGTTCACAGCTAACAATTTAGTGTTAAATGGAAAAAAAACGAAATGCATAAGATTTGCTTTACCAAATGTTAAAAGTAGCGATTGTGATATAGTATTGAATAAAGAGAAGCTTGAATTTGTAGATAAAACAGTTTTCCTGGGGATTACGCTTGATTCAAGGCTACAATGGGGTTCTCATTTAACATCTCTTGCGGGGCGGCTAAGTTCAGCAGCATATGCTATTAGAAAAATCCGTCAATATACTGATGTAGATACCGCTAGACTAGTCTATTTTAGTTACTTGCATAGTATACTGTCTTATGGCATTTTACTATGGGGACGGGCTGCAGACATTGATTCTATATTTATTCTGCAAAAAAGAGCCATCAGAGCCATATATAATCTTCGTAGGCGTGATTCTCTAAGGGAACTGTTTAAGGAAATTAACATCATGACGGTACATTCTCAATACATCTATGAAAACATAATGTATGTAAGAAAAAATCTACATCTTTTTAATAAAAGAGGTGACAGACACAATTACAGTACTAGAAATAGAGACCAATTAGTTCAGCCAGGCTTCAGACTCGCTAAAGTAGACTCATCTTTCATGGGGTACTGTTTGAGATGCTATAACAAAATTCCACAAAGTATTCTTGAACTGAATGAAACGAAATTTAAAACATGCATTAAACGCACACTGTGTAGGCAAGCATATTACAAGTTGGACGATTATATCGTTGATAAAAATGCTTGGCTCAATGCCGGTCCTGCTCCACAAGGACAGGGACGCATAAATGAATGCATTACATATCCCAATCACCTGCGCTCTTGATGATTTATTTACTGCATCAGTGAGCGGGGTACACGTGGCTGAGTTTTGGGCTAAGCATATTTAAACTTTTTGCCATCGAAACGCTAAGAAGAAGAAGCATTAAATAGTATGTTGGAGCTGCTGAAGATTGTACAACTATCTTTGCTTTGTATAAATTCAATCTCTTTAGTATCATATAGCCGCATATTGTGTGAGTACTATGTAATAGAAAGCTGTCATTCGCGGGAAACCTACGTCTTTTCTTGACTTGAATGTGCCCTGGCGGTTAGGAGTGTGTCATGCTCACTCAAATGTCTCGCTGATGGTGGCGCGTGTGTCGGATCATTTAGTTCCCTTCAAAATGGTTGAGTTGAATGGTGCTGATACATGCGTCATGTTCGTGAACGGGCGCTGTCAGTTGTGACTGGTCATCTCTTGGTTGCCACGGCTTATTTGAATTGTTTTTTTTTTCTTTTTTGAATTGTTTACTATGGACACTTTTAACGTAAACATCTTGCTACATCGTTCTCACATAATGTACCATCTCAACATGAATGATGTAACCAAGAGTTTGTAAAAGTATACTGATTTTAAAGAGTGTCCATGGAGTTTCTTGCCCGTTCTTCTCCATAGAGATCTACGTTAGGGAATGGGCAACTATAGTACTTTCACAGTTTTTATGCCTTGTGACTGGGACTGTAGCTATTGTTGTCTTTGTTTCGACAATTCAAAAGTGCCTGTAACTGGCCTATTTGAAATAAATGCTTTGATTTGATTTGATTTGATGCATTTTTTGTAGCTGAATTTGGCCGCATAGTACGCGTACCAATCCTTGTCAGTACAGGTGTTCATGGCTCTGTTTAGAGCTGCCCTTACCTTCCCGCGCTTTCGCTCCAAATCCGCTCCCCACCAAGGTTGCTTCCCTGGTGTTATGGGCGGAGTGGTTTCCGGGCAGGATGATCGGTAGCTGTTTATCATTGTTTTTGTAAGATGACTTACTCGCCCGTCGATCTGCGATGGGTCCCCGAAGGTCATCCAGTAGTTTGTTGGCGCAAGCTTGGTCTCGAGGATGCGCGTATAGGCAGCACGGTCTGTGTTGCGTGGGTTGCGCCGTGGCAGTGTTGGTGTAGTACAGATCTGGATGTCGAAACGGATCCATCTGTGATCGAAGCACGAGGCCTCTTTAGAGACCTGCCAGCCACTGGTGGTGGCCGCTGCACCCTCCGTTGCCAGAGTGAGGTCTATGATTGTTTGGCTTAGTCTGTTTACGATGGTTGGTTCGGAACCTGTGTTCAGTAGGGTTAAGTTTGTAGTGAACAAGTAATCAACTAAAGTCTTACCCCTTGCGTTTTGCGTGTCCATGCCCCACAGAGGATGATGGGCGTTTGCGTCAGCGCCTATGATGACTTCCACCCCTGTGCTCTCGCAATGTGTTACGAGGCGGGCAAGTTCATGCGGGGGCGGCTCCTCTGCGTCGGGCATATATGCCGACGCGAAGACTACTGCCACCTCCGTGTCCCCATGCTGTATGAGCAGCCTAGCTGCAGAGAGATCCCTGCAACAGAAATCTGTTAGTGGCTGTGTTTTAATGTTACGCGTCGTATAGATGCACGATCTTGGTTGATCGTGATCTGTGCAAACTAAGAGCTTATCACCAAGATTGGAGAGACCTTGTATGCGGCCGGCCCTGATCCACGGCTCCTGGATCAAGGCGATGGCCGTTTGCTGAACCTCCAGTCACTTCCGCAGCTGAGCCGTCGCGGTCTGACTGTGGTGGAGGTTGGCCTGCAGCACTTTACAGTTCGACGAAGGGAACGCCATCGCTGGTCGATCCTTCTTCGTCGCCTGCACGTCGCAGCCCAGCAAACAGGACGCCCGCGTCAAAGCCCTCCCCCTCCGGGTCCGAGGCCGACGACAACAACGACATGTCGCCGTCGAGCTCATCGCCCGAGGAGAGGACGGCACCCACGCTGGCGGCAGTAGGGGTGGCCGGCGCTGCAGCTGCAGGAGCATCCGCGGCTGTAGCCGCGCTGTTTGTAGGGGGAGCTGCCACCTCCTCCTGTCTCACGATGATGGTTTCCGTGGCCGGATCCCATCCCTGAGGGGCATCGGCATATCTGCCGTTCGGACCCTGAAACCTCATGTACACCGTCCCTACACCAAAAGAGAGACGGCGTCCAGCCTTCATCAGGGTCGGAATTTAGTCCTCAGGGACCCCGACCACCACAAACCATGCATCGGCCTGTTTATTGATGTGCAGCAACACCCATCCCTTGATGTCCACCCAGGAATTCTGGTGGCACAGAGCGCGCCCAATATTGGTCGGCTCTGCGAAGATACCTTGCTCATCCGGGATGAGTATGCCGCATCTTACTCGTCTTTGCATCTCCGCCTGCCTCCTGACCACCAGCGAGGTGCTGGTGGAGGGAGGCAACTTGGAGACGAGAGTCCTTAGCCACGCTAAGGTCTGGTCGTCGCCGCACCACAGTTTGAGGACCCCGCTAGCGAACACCGGCCTTGCTTTGAAGGTCGGTGCGGGTGAGTCCTGTTTGGGGGAGCAGGCCTCGGTGACTATCTTCCTCTGGATAGCCGCGAGGACCAGCTCCGACACCTCCTTGCTGATCAGCCCCGTGCGGCCATAGGTGACTGCGATGTCTAGGTCGGAGCTAACAGCTTGGGCGTAGCTACGGTTAGCGGCCCGCTTCGATTTATCAAGCCGCGGCCGCTTGCGCTCCCCTCGAGGTGAGGAGGTCTCGTTGAGAGCTCGCTTGGCCGCGGCCTGATCAACCCAAGCAGGTCGCTGTGCTGTTTTCTTGGTCTGCCCCTCCTCGGCGCTGGTCGGCGGTCGGCTGGGTTCTGGTCGCTAGTGCCGGCCTCGACCTGCGACCGCATGCCTGCGGAGTGGACGTTGCCGCTGGTCGGTTTAACAGGATCCGCGGCATTAGCCAGTGTATTTTGTGGGCGCGGCGTTGTATGTTCCGGGTGTTTATATCCTTATCCCGGCGCCTTTCCTTCTGCACCTGCCAGGTGAGCGCGAACGCGTCTCCGGTGGTGCTGGTCTGCTCCGGTTGGCCAGTTACGGCCAGCAGGGGAGGGTCGGCTTGAGGAGCCGTAGGCGGGGGCGGATGTATGAGGGAACCGGAGTTAACCGTCGTGGGGGGCTGTTTGCCTGCAAAGGAGGAAGGATCGGTACTGGTCCCAATCAGCGCCGGTGTCCTTCGTTTATTACGGGACTTGGATTTGGTCTGAGCCGCGGTTCTCGCCGCTGCCGGACCGATACCCGCACTGGTGCTCGCCGCGTTGGCAGCAGAGCGCCCAGGGGCGAGAGAGGTACTGCAAGCACCCCTCTTAGGAGTATCATTGGCTTTCGCCTCCACTCTGGTGTGTTCCTGTGTAGTGTGCGTTTGTGTGTGAGTGGGTGATGTGTGCGTGGTCGGTGTGTGTGTGTGGTTGGTGTGTGTGTGTGTGTGGTGTGTGTGTGTTGGTGGTCTTTGTGTTATGCATGTTAAAATGTATAAGGTTCATCTCTCCGGCTTCCCACCCTCCTTGGAGCCCGCACCTGGGAACGTCTCGCTACAAATTAGCTCAACCGTTAGGACTACCTTCGAGATATAGGGGCGTGAGACTGGCTTACAGTGCGACATCGGGTGCTCGATCAGGTTTAACCTTCACTTACACCGTCAGCATGACCTTAACCCACCGCTTTGGCCATCCGAAGACGACCTCCGCGGACCTCCCGCCCCTCGCCGTGACCCTCTGACGGGACACTGTGGCCATTTCCCTACCCCTGGCTATTGGGTAGGGCCACCGTTTCTCTTGAAATCCGGACCAAAGAGGGCGTGTTGCCTCACGGACGCATTACCGCCAGCGCCGCTCGGCTCAACCCTCCAGGACTCTTTCATCCCCGCTTACGGCGCTCAACTGCACAGGTCCTAGCGCAGGAGACTAATTTACCTACCCGTCGTCAGCTGAGTTTAGTGACGGACGAGCCCACGACCACTCAGTCACAGAGGGACGTAGTTAGGTTAAAAAGCGCCTGGTGGTTTCTGTTGCGTCTATTTCTTAAGGAATTAGACCAAGAACAGGGCGGCAACCTCGTGAAGGTAAACCCACCAGACTTGCCTTGAGGATCTACACGACTGTAGCGCTCCCCCCCAAGACCTCACCACCTTACCACCTATGAAGGAGGTCGTAAGGTAGACCTGCATCTATACTACCAAGCTAAGCGAAAGCAAAGCATGTCGTTGTGCAACCGCAAAAGCATAAATACAAGCCCTCCCCAAAACTATACACCTAATTATCGTATGCACTGGAATATGTTAAGTTTGGTACAGAAGGCTAATACTCGTAATTCTATCTACGTTTAAAATATTAATGAAATGTGTGCGATAAGTTCTACATTCCCTTAACTCTGACAATTCCGACGGATAACGCTGGTAAAACGCGAAGCCGCGCTACAATACACGCGACTATCGCTACTGAGAATAGCTGGCTGGTGGAGCAAGGCTGACGTGTTTCTGGCAGTCATAGGTCAAAAGTAGGAAAAGCGCATTAGGAACACTTGTTTTTTCTGTCTGTTAACATTAATACAATAAAAATTGTACAAGAAAAGTTGTCTTTCTTACATTGCTTCTATAAGTCATCCTTTGTTATGTCTGTGCTGTGACATCACCAAATGCATCAGTTTCGAATGTAGCACTATGAAATATCTACGAATACGTAATGGATAGTGCTTGACGTCTGCTCGTAAAATGCGCCGCGTCGTGTAACCTATGCATTACTAGTGCGTTAAGGTGCGTCCAGACCTGGCGAATGCGCCGTTCTCGCCGCACTCGTGTTGCTCGCGTGCAGTTACAGCCTATATTTGGTACGCCGCTCTAGTGCAACCCTAGCAAGGCTCCAGTGGGGCGCGCGTGCAGCGCGCGCGCATCTCGTGCGCACATACGCGTGAATTATGAGCCTCAGTTGTGAATTTTCTTCCGAAGATGTTGGTGCATCGCGGGCGGCACGCGCGCACCTCCCGCGCCGATCGAGTAGAATGCGCGCGACGACGCAGGGGCTGCGTACGAACATGAAATGCACGCGCGCAGTTCGCAAGCGGCTCGCGAGCGGCGCATTCACCAGGTCTGAACGCACCTTTACGTTTACTGCGCTACCTGTGTTTATGTCGCGTTATTACGGTGTAATGGTATATCGGTACTCACGGGCGAATGAGTTTGTTTATTGTGATATTTACGTGTTTATGCTCATGTGCGAACGTTTATGTGACGTCACATGTGATCGTTTGTATTTATGAGAAAAGGTATAACAGTCTGTACATATTACAGTTACACGGCTGGTGGGTAATCGAAACTGAACTGATATGATGAAATCTTACAGCTACAAACAAGACTCAGCAACAAACATACATAGGTTGTTTCACTGACACGCCCTAGTGCCTGCCTCAGCTATAATCTCTGCGATATCTATATTATGTAGTTGTTTGTGACCTACGATCAATTATGTACGACCTACCTCTGCGTCGCTGTGACATTATTATCATAATGCACCCATCACATCACTTGCATAGCGATGGATCAACTCTCATTTGGTATCGCATATTGATTACTATACTTATTTATTTAATTCAAAATATTAGTAAAGATCAGACGAATGAATTTAATGGAATGTCATGTAATGACTCAACACTGTATATTACGCCTTCTTCTGAAAATAATATATTTTGCCTTCAAACAAGTTGGCTTGTTCATAAAACAAACAAAATACATTTGAACAACACATTAATAACCCAATATATAACGTAGGCTTCACCTCTAACTCCGGAGTTTAGCGGTGAACAGCAAAATAAATAAATTATTGAATAGGCGAAACTTTGCCCGCGGCGCGGGGTGTGGGTCACACATACAATATTCATAGCGTCGACTTCATTATCCAATTACGCTTGTTACGGCGTCGCTGCGCGGGCCGGCGTGCAAAACCGGCGATGTATACGATACTTGTGACAATTGTAGTCTCCCCCGGGCCCCGACTTCATACATCGCGCCTTCGAACAGTAACATGGTGTAGACTGGATAGGGCAAAGCAAAGAATAATTCAGAAGAACAAATTTTTCAAATTGTAAAGATACAGACATTCAAGTCATTAATGTTAACAAAAAAGATCCGGACTATTATGCAATTGATTGGGTCATTAAGGCCTAGACTTTAAAAAAATAGGCTACCTAACAATTTGTTGGAATCGTAGCATATTTAGTAGATACTAAAACATTACGCACGTAGCAATTTATCGTTACGAGTGCCTAGGAAACTCAGTGAACGAATACAACGATGGGTTCGTGGAAACTGTCCATACGACTGGGTCTAAGTTCTTCAAGACACGTCGTGCACATAAGAACAAAAAACTCTCTGATCATACTATCTAGCTCATGAAGGAGCAGCGTGAGATGATCCTGCAGCTGACGAGGCATTGAAATACCGGCAGCTCAATAGACGGCTCTCTAAATCCTTGAAACGCGACCTCCGCCGCTTTAATACCGAGCGTATTAAAGACGCTATCACGGTATTTTCAAGAGATCTGGCTATTGGGTAGAGCCAGCTCACGAAACTGAAGATCGACGATGGCAGGATCGTATCGGCCAAACCAGAGCTGCTGAGGGAGATCGAGAGTTTTTATGGGCAGTTGTACACTTCAACCAGTAAACCCGTTGCAAATCTTGCTAATGACCCAAGAGCTAGACTGACCCGACACTATACCGAAGACATTCCGGATGTCAGCCTGTACGAGATTAGGATGGCTCTGAAACAGCTTAAAATAACAAGGCACCGGGTGATGACGGAATTACGGCCGAACTCCTGAAGGCAGGTGGAAAACCAGTACCTAAGGCCCTTCAGAAGCTGTTTGATTCCGTCATGCTCGAGGGGAAAACGCCGCAGGCATGGTGCAGGGGTGTGGTGGTACTCTTCTTCAAAAAGGGCGACAATGCCCGGCTGAAGAACTATAGGCCCATCTCATTTCTAAGCCATGTCTACAAGTTGTTTTCAAGAGTTATCACGAATCATCTCGCGCGCAGATTTGACGATTTTCAGCCTCCCGTACAAGCCGGATTCCGAAAAGGCTTTAGTACCGTAGACCACATACATACGCTGTTATACAGAAAACCGAAGAGTATAACCTGCCTCTCTGCTTGGCATTTGTGGACTACGAGAAAGCCTTCGATTCGACCGAGGTTTGGGCTGTACGCAGTCTCTCCAACGGTGCCAAATCGACTATCGGTACATTAAGGTGTTGAAGAGATTGTACAAAAACGCCACCACGTCGGTCCCACTTCAGGACCAGACCTCGGAACCTATCCTTCTGCAGCGAGGTGTGAGGCTGGGGGACGTCATATATCCGAAACTGTTCACCGCTGCACTGGAGGATGTTTTCAAGGTTCTGGACTGGAGAGAGCTAGGTATTAACGTCAATGGCGAGTACATCTCTCACCTTCGGTTTGCCGACGATATAGTGATCATGGCTGAGACCATGGAGGAACTCAGTACAAAGCTCGATGACCTAAGTAGAGCTTCCGAAAGAATGGGTCTTAAAATGAACATGGACAAAACCAAAGTCATGTTGAATGCCCGTGTAACACCCACTCTTATCAAGATCGGAGACTCTACACACGAAGTTGTAGACGATTATGTCTTCCTGGGACAAACGGTCCAGTTAGGTAGGTCTAACTTCGAGAAAGAGGTCAATCGTCGAATCCGACTCGGCTGGGCAGCGTTCGGGAAGTTGTGTGGTATCTTCTCGTCCAACTTACACAGTGTCTCAAGACGAAAGTCAGTCTTACCAGTGTGTGTTGCCAGTGATTACATACGGGACCGAAACGTGGTCGCTCACAATGGGCCTCATCAGAAGGCTTAAATTCACCCAAAGGGCAATGGAGACGACTGTCGCAACCGAGGTCCGGGCACGCCGCAATAGCGGCGGTGAGACCCCTCTTTGAGGAGTGACTGGATAGGCGTCACGGCGTCGTGACCTACCGCATGACGCAGGTCCTCACCAGACTCGGAAGTTTCGGGAGGTACCTGTGTCTGATGGGGAAGGAGGAAACGCCTGGCTGTCACCACTGCGAGGACCACCCGGAAGACACGGTGGAGCATACGGTGCGGGACTGTCCCGCTTGGGCAGAGCACCGCCGTGTCCTCACGGCGGCGATTGGTGGAGACCTCTCGCGCCCGGCATTGGTTGAGGCCATGCTGCGGGGCGAGACGGAATGGGAAGCGGTCGCCTTCTTCTGCGAAGCAGTCATGCTCGCGAAGGAGGAGGCGGGCCGCGTGAGGGAGAGGACAGCGTCTTCCCTCCACCCCAGCCGCAGTGGTAGACGCCCACGGCGCCAGACGTCGGCAGACGATCTCTGGCCACCGTAGGCGCAGGCATGCGGGCGGCGAGTAATAGGCGACTCGCTGTCCGACCATGGACCATGCCCGGGTCGACGGCGCGTTGTGTTCCACGCGCGCCTCAAAGAGTGTCAGCATAAAGACAGAGCCCCCCTCTAGAGGGCCAAAGCCTGCCGGTGTCGCGGGACATACAGAACTACCGTGACCCTGGAACATATAGGGCTATTGAAGGACACCGTGGATTTTAGTCAGTACAAGTTTGACAGTCCCTCCCGCTCTGCCCTGCGTGGGAGGACTCATTTAATGATTTAAACCGGATAAAAATAAAAAAAAGGGCAATGGAGAGGGCTATGCTTGGAATTTCCTTGCGTGATCAAATCTGAAATGAGGACATCCGCAAGAGAACCAAGTTTACCGACGTAGCCCGAAGAATAGCTAAACTTAAGTGGCAGTGGGCAGGGCACATTGCTCGCAGAACGGATGGCCGATGGGGCCGAAAAGTTCTGGAGTGGCGACCGCGAACCGGAAGACGTTGCGTTGGAAGGCCCCCCACTAGGTGGACCGATGCCCTGGTGAAGGTTGCAGGGATCCACTGGATGCGAGTCACACGGGACCAGTCAATGTGGCGACACTTGGGGGAGGCCTATGTCCAGCAGTCGATGTCTTTCGGCTGAAATGATGTAGCAGTTTAAGGAATGGCTCGAAAACTAAAAACGGTTCTAGGCCTTTTTAAAGGGTTGGTCCGTTGAGACCTACAGTATCGGGTCCTACTACCTCAGGAGTTTAAGTATGGGTGACTCGTTCAGACTCGTTCAGACTCGTTGTACTGCTCAACAAAGCCAACTCCAAAACTTGAACTTCTGAATATCTCTAAACTGTTGGTATAGTTAGTGTTATCTCTAATTATTTTCGATCTTATCATGTTTTCGCTGACGACGGCAGAATAATAAATACGAGCTTAAACATTTTGACAGTTGCTGTATCATTGTGTCACAGTTCATTTGATTACCATCAAACAAATAAATAATAAAAACGAAACTGTACACAATAGTCTATTTCAAAATGTCCTAGAACCTGAAAACAAAAAAAGGAGACATCAAATTAAGGAGTTGCTACAAGACGTGTTCCACTAACGAATCTTGGCAGAGGAACACTGTGTCGTGTCGTCCTGACAAAATAAAATGACCGCGCTATTGCCGCCAAATCTTGTAACATAGTGAGTATTTGGTAAATAGAATAGATAGCGTACAAGATAACTTGCATGCTGTTGCCTGTTTATGCCACATATGTAACCCTTGTTGTTATTCTTAGCATTCGAGGCAAATAAGAAGAATTAACGAGTATTTAACATATTCAAGTTTCACAAACAAAAGCCTAAGCATAAACGAAATACCTTTTAACCTAAAAACTTGCGAATTGGAACACTATTCACAAACAAAATGGATTAGGCACTAAATAAGTTAGCACTACGTTAGCCTGAAAAACACAGCCCAGCCTAACGAACGATTAAAATTAGTCCTAATTCCCAATGTTCCAGAAAATACAATTAGGAGAAACTTTAGTAATTCTAGTGAGTTAAGAGCGGCCAACCCGTCATACTTTTCATACAAACGCTCTTACGTGATTATGCCGTGGTAACACATCTATCTTTGATTTTTTTTTACTGATAGGTATCTTGTGCACTATATCTAGGTTTCTATCAAAGCAAAAAGTAAAAATTTGGAGAAACAAATTCAGTATAAGCCTCTAAAAATCTGCTATTGTGCACATATTAACCTAAACTTTGGCCGTTCATATTGTACTCATAAATTGTAAAAGTAAAGAAAACATTGTGATAGAAACCTTGCAAATGTAATGGAGATTTTAAATGACGAATATTAATTTCACAAACTTGTAAGCCTTATTCAAAAAAACGTATCTCCTGGAACAAGTTTATGAAATTTTCGAACACTATTTTTCGTTCAATGTTGTCGCATTAGGCGGTATGAGGTGCGCGAGAGACGATACATGCGGGGTCGGGGCCCTCTGAGACGGGTAAGTTGAAAAAACATCGCCGCTGTGGGTCTGGATGAAACAACAAGCTTTTTGACTATGCTCGCGATGACGATAGACGGACTGGGAAGGGCCCTCTTAAGGCTTATCGTGCCTAGTTGAGTTGACGACAGGCGCATTTATTTTGGTCTCAGGTTTCAAATTTGAGTTTTGCGTCATTGGACCCATTCATTACAGACCTTATAATTAAATAATATAGACATCATTTTTATTTATTTCTTTATTTATTTTCTTTACATATAATTTACATTTTTAAAATATTTCTATACAAAGTAATATAAAAAAACATTTAAAAATATAAAAAATAGTAGCCCACCGGCATCAGGAACAGGATCCGAGCTACCGGTGGTCAGGGCTCTTGAGAGAGGAACCTCCTAACGATACGCGCCGTGTCCAGAAGTACTGCTTTCTGAATCAAGCCCTTGATCCAGCTGCCAAGCGAGAGCCTCCTCAGATATTGGTCGAGACTATTGGCTATTAAGCCATTGGCTGACACGACTATCTTATACTTATTTATTTTATTTTATAATAACATTATTATACATGCTTCAAATGGGTAAAACTACTTGTCAACGAAGGCTCTTTAACTGCTGGTTATGTCATGTTGTCTAAGAATGTAAACTATTACTCATAACATTGACCTGATTTCAGCTCCATAATGCATGCGCCTGAATTTGCTTGAAGTGCTGGCAATTTGCTAGATTAATTCCTAACATATTCGTCTCGGTTAGTGGACTAAACAGACACATTAGCGATGCTGTGTGTGCCGTGACGTCACGCTGACGTGGAGGTAATCCCGCCCATTCATAATTCATTGTGGGCCCTAAACTTGTGCCAAAACCGCTCGTCGTTTATGAGCGGCAATGAACATTTTATGAATGTGTTGGCTCGCCACATAACCAAGTAGTTGTGAATTGTGTCGAGTTATTTATGTGCCGACTCCGGCGTGTTTTTTGTTTCCATTTCTGCTCAAGTTGTTGAGAAATTTTGTTCTGCTTTATGAAGTATAAATGAATGACAAAGAGAATACATTTTCTTATGGAAATATCAAGTTATTGCAGCTCGGAGCTCGGAGGGTTCCGAGGAGCGCTGTTCTCCTTTAAATTGTTATGTGTATTCTGAGTAGCTCAACTAGTACAAAGGGAATGGGATTCAGTTCCTTTTTGTAATGTTGACCTATTTAATAAAGTGATGGGACGTCCATTTCTTTGCACCGGGATGCTGGTCGTTCGGAAACACATTTTTACAACCGTCAGATAGTGAGTTGGGTGTTTTTGCATGTTTTACAAAACTTTATTTGATTATTGTGGATATTTTACAGTTTTGCGTAGGTAAATTAGATATTTCTTAATAATGACACATAATTCTGTGTACTTATATCATAGCGTTTTTCACAAGGTGTACTCAGTCCAGATAAGGAGAGGATAGCGGCTCGCAGCTAATTGGACGTTTCAAAGGTTTTTTGATCATCAAACTAAATAATTTAGGTAAACAGCCGAGTTTTTGCTGCATTATTTTTTATCGCGTTTAGCTGTCGCAGTCGCAAATTGAAAATAAACATATCCGCGTCTCCGCTTTGACGGATTAAATAAATTTGGTGGAGAGAGCTGACGCGGCACGCCGGTGTACCGCGGAGATACACAACCTGCTGAGTTTATCTCAGGAGACTACTTACCTTGCCTGTGTGGCTTTGGAAGCGATTAAAGTGGATACCAATGTGCTGCAATAGTATCTTGCGAAACCCATTACCACGCGAGTAATTGATCAAACCTTTTTCAATGTTGACACTTATTTGGGACTAAAATCCTTTTATTAATTTGCTCTATTCCATTTCATGTTCTAAAAAGTCTTAATTATTTGCAGATACTATAGTGATCAAATAGATCTTTGAGTCATCTGCTTAACCTTTCCTTGGCTATATGAAGAACAGTTTGTAGTAGGTACTTTCTAGTCTAATCGGAATTAACCGGATGCAGTGGAAAACCAGTAATTTACATGGAGCGCCTGCCTGTCCTCCCTAAGTTAGTCACTGGGTACCACGATACCCCTTGGAAACTCTGCTGGTCTTGCTTTAGGTGTTTTGACTACCCGTAACTACTGTCAAAGAATATAAATCCTCAAAAAATTGTAAATACGAACGGTTTACCGTGCACGCCGAGGCATGAAATATGAATATAGATTTTGACTAGTAGGTACCTACTACCTTGTGGTCCACACTGAACTTTACAAGAAACCTCAGCCACAAACATAAGTGTAGGTAGTAGTTTCTCCAACAAAACTTTGTTGGAACAACTCGTAGTGTAATGTTCCAGCGACTTGTAATAAAAACGTGTTTTTTTTTCGAGGCGAGGAAAAGATTTGTCCTTGTCTACATGAAGCAAGTTTCATGAGTTCTCTCGTTATAAGTGCGAGTTTCATCGATATTAGAACTGCAAAAAACTATAAACTAAGCTGAACTTAGTTCGACACCTCATAGATCACGTTATTGTAAGCATTGGAGAATAACAATAGACTAGACTCCATGGCTGTTACTGAGAAATTCCTGATGGAAAAACCCAATAACACGTTGCCCGACCCGGGAGTCAAACCCAGGGCCCCATGCTCAGCAGTCACGCTTGTGACCACTAGACCAACGAGGCAGGCAATACCATACGTGTTCGTTTGATCCATCATGGGTATTACAGGTTATGCAATGACGCCTTCCTAAGCGTGCACAGTTGCACACAAGAGCCTGTAACCGCTACATTCGATATTATTCCTTCGACTCGGATCGACGGAAATAAACGCTCAAAGTGCAGCCGAATGTCTCGACGCAACAAAATATAACGCTCAAACACACTTGTGCATATTCACGGAAAACATGCAATAGCTACGCACAGAAGGTCGACTTTGAAAGGAATAGAATAATATACTAATGAAGCTCTAGTAACTTTTGACTGCAAGGCAACAATATAATAGGATAGAAAATCACTTAATTCATGAAGTCAATCGTAACAAGCGACAGGGTGGCCGTTAGCAGCTGGATGAAAATTGCCGAGAATCGATTTGAGTATACGTGCGATTAGAAAGGCCAGCAGTGGACTGCTGTTGGCTTATGATGATGGACGAGTAACAATGCTTAGTGCTCACAGCAGCTACCGGCTAGTTCAAGAAAGTAGTACCAACGTCCTTACCCAACTAGCAAAGTAATCCTATAAAGAAAGATTATAAGTCTATCACTACTAATAACGTCCTTATAAAGGCATTGCGGTAGACTATTTAACTAATAATAGAATTTCCCAAGCCTTAACATACCAAGGGCATTAGTTTTTATATCTCGGTCTTATAGTTCGCTACAAGACTTACCTATAAAACATGTATAGGACACTTCTACTAGTAATAGCATTTCACAAGCGTAGATATTCTCAAGAGCATTTGCTTTTATAACTCAGTCTTATAGTTACCTACAAGATTATCTTTTAGGACTCTTTTAGGAATAAGTCTCTTATAATTGTTTACAGTGAAACTAATTAATCCAGAATAACATTTTGATCCTATAGTAGCATTTTGTGAGTGAACAAGATATTATATCATACTTAGCTGAGATAACTATAAGTGTGCTGTTATAGTTTTGCTCACGACTCTTTTAAATTATAATAGTACTTGATAAGAGCGCTTTATGATCAAAAAAGCTTATAAGCTACTAGATCAATAACTTTATTAGTAAACCTCAGCCATTTTGTTGAAATTCAGTTGTTTCCCTTCGTCTTGTAAATAAGTTTTTGAACATGAATTTAAGCGAATGGAAACGATTGAAAAGGAGTGGTGGTTACAGGAGAGAAGTTTAGCAGGCATATTCCAAGGGAACCCTAATTTGTTTTAAAATGGAGGCGAGTTATCTGGACTTTAACTGCTACAAGTACTAATTTACCTATAGAGTACGTACTAATTTACTTATAAAGTTCTCATCATCATCATCATCATTTCAGCCAAAGGACGTCCACTGCTGGACATATGCCTCCCCCAAGTGTCGCCACATTGACCGGTCCCGTGCAACTCGCATCCAGCGGATCCCTACAACCTTCACCAGGTCATCGGTCCACCTAGTAGGAGGCCTTCCAACGCAACGTCTTCCGGTTCTCGGTCGCCACTCCAGAACTTTTCGGCCCCATCGGCCATCCGTTCTGCGAGCAATGTGCCCTGCCACTTAAGTTTGGCTATTCTTCCGGCTACGTCGGTAACCTTGGTTCTCTTGCGGATGAAAGTTCTATAAAGTACTTAATGAAGAGCAATTTCAAATAATGGCGAATATTCATAAGTATTGATAAGTATTTTATTTACAACAAATTATACTAATGTTCTTTTGAGGGGATTATAAAAAGTAAATAACTGCGGTACATATTTACAGTAAAAATGACTTGCCCACGAGTTCATACACTATATTTACGTTACATATTTTGTAATTAATGAAGAAACTTATGTTATTACTAGCTTCTGCCCGCGGCTTCGCCCGCGTGGAGTTCGGGAATTGCCCACGGAATGTTACTTCTGGGATAATAAGTAATCTATGTATGTGTAGTACGTACATAGATTTACGTGTAATTGCTATTGTAAATATTTGTTCATAGTAATATCAATTAAATTACATATGTGAAATATCTTGGTTTGAGATTGGACACCGGGACACCAATCAAATGATTTATTAGGAATCTATTTATAGACATAATACTTTGACATAATATTTAATATCAATGTCCCGTATCGCGAGCCAACGCAAAAATCGGTGGAATAAACCATATTCACAGACACTTCTCTACCTCAGAAAAATCCTACCTACTTAGTAATAGGTAAATACTCCCGCGCCCCGCACGCCCCACGCAACGCTGCGCGGCATGCGCCCTTCTACATGAGCTTCGAAGCCCTATTTAACTATATTGGGGGATGATTTTGAAAAAACTCATACATATGTCTTATAAATTGAAGAGTGTGAACATCAATTTTCGAGTCAATCGACCCAGTAAATATTAAGTTTCACAGAAAATTCAACACCCCATTTTATCCTCTTAGGGGTAGAATTTCAAAAAACCCTTTCTTAGTGGATACCTACTCTTCACAAAGAATACACCGTCCAAATTTAATTTCTCTCGGACCAGCGGTTTGGGCTGTGCATTGATATATCAGTCAGCCAGACAGGACATTAAATTTTAAATTGGGGAATGATTTTAAAAAAACTGTGATACACGTATCTCATAAATTTAACTAAAGAGTATGTACACAAATTTTCAGTCAATCGCCTCCGAGAATAAAAAGTTTCACAGGAAATTCAACACCCCATTTCACCCTCTTGGGGGTAGAATTTTGAAAAACCCTTTCTTAGTGGATATCTACTCTTCACAAACAATTCACCGTCCAAATTTCATGTCTCTAGGATCAGTGGTTTGGGCTGGAGGTTGATATATCAGTCAGCCAGTCAGGACGTTTAATTTAAAATTGGGGATGATTTTGGAAAAACTGTGATACACGTATCTCATAATTTTAACTGAAGAGTAAATACACAAATTTTCAAGTCAATCGACTCAGGGAATAAAAAGTTTCACAGAAAATTAAACACCCCATTTCACCCTCTTAGGGGTAGAATTTTGAAAAACCCTTTCTTAGTGGATACTTACTCGTCACAAAGAGTACACTGTCCAAATTTCATGTTTCTAGGACCAGCGGTTTGGGCTGTGCGTTGATATATAAGTCAGTCAGTCAGTCAGTTAGTCAATCAGTCAGTCAGTCAGGACTTTGAATTTTATATGTATAGATATCTACTCTTCACAAACAATTCACCGTCCAAATTTCATGTCTCTAGGATCAGTGGTTTGGGCTGGAGGTTGATATATCAGTCAGCCAGTCAGGACGTTTAATTTAAAATTGGGGATGATTTTGGAAAAACTGTGATACACGTATCTCATAATTTTAACTGAAGAGTAAATACACAAATTTTCAAGTCAATCGACTCAGGGAATAAAAAGTTTCACAGAAAATTAAACACCCCATTTCACCCTCTTAGGGGTAGAATTTTGAAAAACCCTTTCTTAGTGGATACTTACTTGTCACAAAGAGTACACTGTCCAAATTTCATGTTTCTAGGACCAGCGGTTTGGGCTGTGCGTTGATAAATAAGTCAGTCAGTCAGTCAGTCAGTCAGTCAGTCAGTCAGTCAGTCAGGACTTTGAATTTTATATGTATAGATATCTACTCTTCACAAACAATTCACCGTCCAAATTTACACACCAGCCGAAGTAACAACAAACTTAAAAAAGAAAACCTATATTAAAGTATACTTATACCTAATAACTAAGTACGTTACTAGTGCATTATAAACAAGATTGCTTTAGTAAGATACTTATGTCAGATACTAACAAGAGCGTTTGTGCTTGTAATTGTGTAGTCTCAGATCATTATAGAAGTTATTGCACTTCGTCAAGTATATAATAGGGCTCAGTAACATTTAATAAGTTGATTATAAGATAGTTATAGAAATAAACTCTCCTATAACTGCGCCCAAATCCAGCTTTGTAGCATGATAAAAAACAATTTATAAGTAAAAATAAAAGTAGTCTAAGTATAAGTATAAGTATCGTTATAAGTACTGATTTTGCTAGTTGGTTATAAACTCAAGTGATTACAGTAACTTAAAAACAGCTCTCAAAAGACAAAATCAACACTTAAGAGTGGACGACGGTAGCAAATAATGGACGGTTGAAAAAACTCGTGAGATAAGAATGTTAAAAGGTATAGCTGTGCCCACGGTTAAATCAAGATGAATCATGAATGTGGTTCTTCTGTGCATTTGTGTCAAGTACAGTAAGAACTGGTGGATATTGCGAAAACAGTTGTCGGCGAGTCATTATGTGTGAGTGTGTCGGAAGTCGGGCGGAGCCGTGCGGAGCCACGCGGTGAGCATAACTCACGGGTTGGCAAAAACATCGCTTGGAAGCTTGCCGGCCAGGGCCCTCCTATGAATAGTGCTGGAGTGGGCTCTAGGATTTCTAGAGATTAGTATCTGTCGAAATAATATTATGGTAAAGAGTAATGATGAAAATGATGTTATTATAATTATAAATGTAGATAATATATATAATCTGTTTTGCTGGTAACCAGTCACTGGTCATTCTATAAGCCGGATAGCCTGCATGATGTCAGGCCCAATATTCCAGAAACTGGATGGTCAGTAAGTTGTCGGCTATCCACCGTATGGTGTTTAAACGTGATCCAAAAACCTTACCTGATTTACTATTTCAATCTTAATGCCAATAAATTAATTTAATTTCTAACTTGAAACACGAAGCAAAAAACCAACAAACGAAAATCAGAGATCAAGGTTGTTACCGCGTTAAATTCCTCCACACGTGGTGGAATGGCAAGTGTTGGGAACAAAACGTCGGTGACTTAGCGGCAGCCCTGTGTGTGAGTGCGTGTTTATCGAGACTCGGGGCATTTCAATACATCGCATTAGACGAGCCTGGTGACGCTCGATGCCTTGTTTTTAAGCTCTACTGCAAGCAAGAGTTGGTCTGTGTGCGAGCGGGGCAAGTGGTTCACTGATTAATGTAAGACATTGCACTGAATGTCATATGCATTGAATAATTTTGAGTTCAGTCCTGTAAATTCTTAAAATTGATAGAACGAAGGAAGAGAAATAAAATCGTTACAAACTTTTAATTATTGAACAAACATGGAACAATGGAACACTTTTACCGCTTGATAAACGCGACATCACTGTGGAGAAAACAAATGACAGAAATTGCTTATGAGCGGTCTCAGAATAGCGTTTTTTTCAGCGCGAACACGCTTTTTATCCGACGTATTTATACGCGTGTCACACGAGTTGCGCGTGTGGCAAAAAGCACGCATATGCGTGCTTTTTTATCTACACGAGCTTCTAAAAAAAGCTTATATAAAAAAACCATAACTCTTCCTTGGCAGTCGGGTAGGGCAAAAATACGCTAATTTGAAACCGCATAATAAAGCATGCCACGAGTTGCGACGGTACTCACGCGAAGGGAACAAGTGACCCGCGTTCGTATCTCTTGACGCAAGTTTGAGATCGTGAATAGTGTGTAAGTTTTTTTACGTTACATAAAATACCTAGTGCTTCTTGAGATGCATTTATTGCAGTGTATTAGAACTGACATGAAACTTCAGTGTTCAAATAATACCCTGTGACTCTCTAAGACACTGTTCGCGTTCAGTAAGACCCGGGGCGAGCAGCCACCGTGCATCGGCGTGGAACAGACAGCGGGCAACTTGCACAATAAAACTGAACCGCATCGAACCGCAAAACGTATTGCCACCACAAGTGCCACCGCGACTGCCACCCACCGCTCCGATGCGAATCTCTACTACTAGCCACTGCCACAGTAACACAGACTCCGGGCCTTTTTAACCGACTTCCAAAAGGAGGAGGATGTTTGAAACCAATTTTGATGATTCTTCTTTTGTTTGGACGAATATTATTTTGCGGTGGTCTCGTTTAAATTTGGTGAGGATCGGATGCTGATCTTCGGAGATATACAATGGAACTCTTAAATAATATACAGTAAATCTGCCGTGATTGCTGAAATCGCTTAGATGTTTAGTGTTTACGCAATATCGTAACATAACATAGCATCTGTATGCTCTGAGGGTGTACGCAGATGTGTACAACCAGATTTGTTTGTTTTTTTTTGACAATGTAAAATAAATGCATGGCAAATATTAATTGTTTAGGATATTATAACTAAAAGAGGAAAAATAATAAAACTTTTTTGCAAAAAAATAAAACCGACTTCAAAAACACAAAAAAAGTGAAAATTAAGTTTAGCTTCTGAAGTCGGTGACTTTTGTTTGTTTGATTCAGATTTTTTGTCACCGATTTCTGAAGCTAAAGTTATTTTTCACTTTTCTGTGTTTTTGAAGTCGGTTTTATTTTTTGCAAAAAAGATTTTTATTTTTCCATTTTTAGTAATCCAATGCCAAGTTTAGATGCACTTTAAAATCGATCATAATCGTCTAAAATTATAATACTTCCAAATTTGAACTTGGCAGGTTTTCGTGCTGTACGTAACACTTGATTAATTGTATAATTAAATTTATCTACACTAATATTATAAAGAGGAAAACTTTGTTTGTTTGTAATGAATAGGCTCAAAAACTACTGGACCGATTTTAAAAATTCTTTCACCATTCGAAAGCTACATTATCCACGAGTAACATAGGCTATATTTTATTTTGGAAAAAAATAGGGTTCCGTAAGATATTTGAGTGTTTCGGACACAAGGTGTAAAAAGTCAACCAGAAAAGTTACTTATTTTGCGTACGCTGCCTAAACTATAAAAGGTAAAACCATAAAATGTTCTAATGAATTGTAGATCTTATAAATATCTACAAAAAAGTCCGCGACACACTATACCTATCTATGTCGAGTGAGGCACAACAACCGTTTTTTTATTTAAAAATCTTGATTTTTTTTGGACTACATTTTAACGCGTTTATTTTATTCATGCTAATTATCCTTATCAAAATAAAGTTTATGAAGATAATATTTGATCTTTGAATGATTAAAATTAAACGTTTAGTTTTGAAGTTATGGCAAAATTAAATTGTCGTTTAATTCTAGAAGTTTGTTTTCTATTTCAATTAATCCTTCATTATAAATGACTTCATCATCATCATCATCATCATTTCAGCCGAAAGACGTCCACTGCTGGACATAGGCCTCCCCCAAGTGTCGCCACATTGACCGGTCCCGTGCGTCTCGCATCCAGCGGATCCCTGCAACCTTTACGAGGTCATCGGTCCACCTAGTGGGATGCCTTCCAACGCAGCGTCTTCCGGTTCGCGGTCGCCACTCCAGAACTTTTCGGCCCCATCGGCCATCCGTTCTGCGAGCAATGTGCCCTGCCCACTGCCACTTAAGTTTGGCTATTCTTCGGGCTACGTCGGTAACCTTAAAAAAAAATGAACTGGTAAATGACTTCAGTGAAGGGTAACTATCCTAAAACAACGGGTTGGACTCCGGGACTGCCGGTAGAAGTGAAAACTTAGTATTATCATCATCATCTGCCTAGCCTTTTCCCAACTATATTGGGGTCGGCTTCCAGTCTAACCGGATGCAGCTGGATACCAGTATTTTACATGGAGCGACTGCCTATCAGAAACAAACTAAAACAAAAACAAAAAAACTTAGTATTAATTACATTTAAATATTTCCATCATTGATGGATGTTAAAGTTGTTCTTCAACATCCACAGAAAGATAATCTGTGCAGCCTGCGGCGGATAACGACTGCATCGTCGATGTTAGTGTCGGTGCCTGTGTATTGACCTGGGAATCATTTTGCTGACCGTGTCTTTCCTGGGTAGGTTTTTTGCAGCGGTAACCGACATCCACGCGGGCGGAGCCGCGGGCGACCGCTAGTACTAAATATTATAATGAAGCTAAAAAATACGAACAGCGTTGGCTACGATGGTATTGCAACAAAAATATTGAAAGCAGTTGCATTTGAAATATGTACTCATTGATGCATTAAAGAAGTCTATAGTGAAACCGCTATATAAGAAAGATAATCACGAATTAATGATAAATTACAGACCGATCGCGCTTATACCAGTTATGTCTAAGGTGTTCGAAAAATGTATATATGGTGAAATGAATACCTATTTAGAAAAATATAATATATTATGTAACGAACAAAAGGGATTTCGGAAAAATAAAAGTATAAATTTGGTTATTTTTGAGTTTTTACATAATGTAATGCTAAACGTAGATAAGAGAACCCCAGTCTGTGCCATATTCTGCGACATGACACAGGCTTTTGACTGCGTCCATTATAATTCCCTGGCAGATAAACTTGAAGCCTATGGTGTTAGAGGCAACGTTTTAGAATTAATTAAATCGTATCTTCATAACCGTAAACAAGTTACAGAAATCATAACAGTAAATAAAAAAAGTAAACGTGAACAAATTTCAAGATCCGAGGAACGCGATGTTATGTACGGAGTACCTCAAGGCAGTGTATTGGGGCCTCCGTTGTTCACTCTTTATATAAATGACTTGCCTAAAGTAAGTGAACAACCGATGACACTTTTTGCTGTCGATTGTACTATGACAATAGCTTGTAATGACATAAACATATATGACCATGACATTAATAATTCGCTAATATCTATTATAAATTGGTTAAATGATAATAATTTAATAATTAATTTAAAAAAAGACTAACGTAATGCACTTTAGACAACGTACACAAACAATCAACAATCTTAATATTCAATTTAATAATATAAATATCAATGAAGCTGACACAACAAAATTTCTGGGACTAATAATAGATTCTAAACTGAATTGGAAACCTCAAGTAGAGGCACTTAGTAAAAAATTGAGTAGTGCAGCCTACGCTCTGAAAAGGCTTGCTGTGGTTCTCAACACAGATGCGCTAATTACTGCGTACTATGGATTAGCCGAATCAATTCTTAGATATGGAGTCATCTTTTGGGGGAATAGCACGGACAATGAAATAGCGTTTCGGGCACAGAAAAGGTGCATTAGATCGATGTTTAGACTGCAAACAACGGACAGCTGTAAATCTTATTTTATAGAACGTAAGATATTGACATTGCCCTCATTATATATCCTGGACACAGTAATGTTTATTAAATCAAATTCACATTTATTTCAGCTTTTATCTGATGCTGTCCCTAGGAATAGACGCGATAATCTCAAACTCTGTGTTCACGGCGCTAAAACAACTCTTATGCGTAAGAGCATCTTTTGCATGGCTCCGACCATTTTAATAAATTGCCCAAATCATGGAGATCATTAAATATATCTGCTCTTAAAAGTAAATTGAAGAGATTACTAACTGAAAGAGCAAATTACAGTATAGAAGAGTTTATGAAAGATGATAATTTTCTTAGTTTTTGAGATGACAATGTTGTATTTTTGACATGTTATTGTAATCTATTGTATTTTTTTGAAATAATTGTAATTTAGAATTTAAATTTAAATGATAGTAATTCATATTTTCATTGACTAATTTTTTTAATGACTACTTGACATTTAATTTTATCTACTGACTGTGCTTGCTGAATTGTAGTGATACCTAATCTATAATGAATAATGACGAATTAATAAGTACATACATAATTTCTATTGTAATTTTGATGAATATTATCACGGTTTATGCACCATCTCTTCCTACCAATTTGTTAGAACTATTCTCTATTTCATTATTAACTTGCATGCAATTTATCATGTACACCATGTTTAAACAAATAAATTTTACTTACTTACTTACTTACTGCATATAACACACGACCTGTGTGCCAAATTTCATAACGCTAGGACAATTGGAAGTGGCCTAAAGGTTTTGATGACCGGTCAGTGAGTCAGTCAGTGCCAAAATTAGCTATATTCACAGGGTCATATTTCAGGATCTACTGAAGCTATATCTATGAAATTTGGCATACTACTTTAGTACTAGTATATGATTACGTAGGTAAAATTTTATATCTGCACTTGCAATAGGCACTGAGCTACAGGGGGGTCAAAAGTGGCTCGAAACGGTTCGTGTAAATAGTGCACGGTTTGCGCGCGGCCTGTTGCTGGAACTTGGCCTGCGTACTACCGTGCGCTTAGATAGCAAATATATAGGATATTACAACCCTGTAGAAATATTTACTATGCATTTATTTTACATTGTTATGGAAGTTAATATACCTAACTGTCGCAATCTGGGTGTACTGTACGCATCTGCGTACCCCATCACAGCATACAGCCGTTACGTTATTTTATGATATTGTATAAACAATACACATCCAAGCGATTGCAGCAATCACGACAGATTTACTGTCTACTATTGAAGAGTTCCATTGTATAACCCCGAAGATCAGATTCACCAAATTTAAACGGGACTACCGCGGAATAATATTCATCCAAATCAAAAAAAAAACATCGAAATCGGTTCACAATTGTCGAAGATATCGATAATATAAAATTTGGAGAGTCCCCTCGATTTCTCCAACATCCCATCATTAGATCCTGACATGATGACCATGGGACCTCATGGAAACTATACTGTTTCAAACAATGCCCATAAAATTTGAGGGTTGCCCTTAATTTTTCTTGGATTCCGTCATCTGATCCTGACTTATACCTTCCATTATCAGCTCAGCAACATGAGATGACGATTACCAGGCACAAATATTTGAATTGTGTTGCAGAGTAAATGGTAAACATTGTATGTGCCTATAAAATTTGAGGGTTGCCCTCGATTTCCCTGGGATCCCATCATCAGATTCTGAATTGGTGACAATGGGACTACCTCAGGAGTATAGGCTTTCGAATAAAAAAAGAATTATGAAAATCGGTCTACAATTGGCGGAGAAATCAGTGAACATAGGTACATAATAAAAAATACATACAGTCGAACATAGAAACTCCTTTTTTTAAGTCGGTTAAAAATTTTCAAAGAAGTTTTGGTGAAAAATTTGTGAACCGTTTACAATAAATGTCATGGTAATAGGCTTATCTCCAATAAATGGAACTTAACATACCAAACTGTTGAAATGGAGGTGTACTGTACACATCTGCGTACCCCCTCAGAGCATACAGGCGTAATCTTATGTTATGGTGTTGTGTAAAAAATAAACATCCAAGCGATTGCAGCAATCACGACAGATTTGCTGTCTATTATTGAAGAGATCCATTGATATCTCCGAAGATCACTATCAAATCTTTACCAAATAAAAAATGGGACCACCGCGGAATAATATTCTTCCAAACAAAAAAAGAATCATCAAAATCGGTTCACAATTGGCGAAGATATCGCTGAACATACACACAAAAATTCAGTCAACTTGATAACCTCCTCCTTTTGGAAGTCGGTTAAAAAGGTCGGCTTTGGATCTTACATAATTGAACTTTGTGATCGAGATCAAATACTCATAATTAGTAGCAACTACAAAACATTATTATTTTGTCAATAACAATGCCGTCAACCGAATACGAGCACATGGTAACTAACTATCTATAAAACCTTCCATCACGAACAACGCCGGCGACTCAGGCGGGTTAGCAGTTCTAAAAAAAAATTCTCAGATAAGGGCGCAAAATTATAATGATTTCCTTTCAAATATTCGCTTTCGGGCCGCACAAAGGATACGATTGAAGCTCATTTTTTAGGCGGTGCCTCGCGGAATTGAAAATTACAATGAGCCGGCAGTGCTGCAGCGGCTGCACGGTCAGATATCGAACGCTCACCCACCTGTTCGACAGCAGTTTGAGTCTATGGCAGATGAACTATCAGTTATAGTCAATTCAAGATGCCTACATTTTGGTAAAAAGTGAATATTATAAAATACTCATTTTTTTTATAAACCCACCTATTTAATATTGGTAATTATATTAATTAAACGTGAAGAAATCTCTAGCTTTTTCCATCGCGTTTCACCGCTAAGCAGTAATATTAGCAAGTGCAGTGGCGCGCGACAATAACTCAGCGGGTCCCGGACCCGTCCCGGCGCCTTAATCTGCTAAAAGGAGACTGCTATCAACTGCGCCTACCCTCTACTACTGGAATAACTAATTTATTACTGGAGCTAACTGTTCGTAGATATAGTGCCCACTCTTTTTAGGTGAATTGAAAAGTTTTACGTATATCGCTCAGATAAGCGTGATGAAATTGCTTCACCGGACAATACGGGTGTGTAGCAAATGTAACAATTTGTAAAAAAAAAAACAATTAAAAAATAACGGATCAGATACAAACATGTTAGATAAATTAAATGTTGGAATAGCTGTCTGATGGGTAAACAAATGATAGCACCTCATGGCAGTTTGAACACGGCCGTATTCCTTCGACGGAAGTGGCGGCCGTCAACACAATGTAGTAAAAACATGCACCTAAAAACGAAGTGCTGCCAACAGCTGCAACTGCCTGCATCACTCCTGCCACCTCGGAACACCCAAACACATGCATGCGTGAATTTAATGTTCTGGAATTATGACGAGAATTTTATCACCTCTAACGCCGTGGGTTACGCGCGATCGAAAACTTCATGTAATGAAAGGCCTCAAAACAACGCGGGCGTAGTTACCGATACGGAAAACACTGCGTTTGCGGAAAAACCTAGCAACATTCGCAATGCACCGTACAAGACTGTATTTGAAACATAGTATACGAGACCGCACGAGACAAAATAATTATCCGAGTTTTATTTTCAATGAATACAGGAAGTTTTCAAAAATAATTGAAATGTGTTTGTGTGTTTCTTTGATAATTAAATGCATTTAGCATTTACAAAATTGTAGCACAAAGTCTACGCAAAACCAGAGAAACGATAAAATGATTAATCTTTTTGAAATATTTTTGAATACAGAGACTATGTTATTAAAATTATTTTATGTTATAAACTTATATAAAATGTGAGAACAAAAATATTTGGACAAATTAAATATAATATTTCAAATGGCAACATCTCATTTCTACATCGATAAGCCCGCGGAAGAACAACACCGCACCACAGAAATTAAGTTAAACTATGTTATCTGTGCGCACAGCAACCAGAAGAAGAAAGTTTTTTCAATTAGGAACTTGATTATTAGCGTTTTACGTAAATTACGCAATGGATTCTCAATTTGTGTTATATCTAATTAATTAAAGATTAGAAAGAACAAGCAACTAATGAGTGTATACATTTCCAATACATGCAATGGTACTGTATTGCCTAGCATCTTGTAACTTTTTCATTGTTTTACCAACATAGGAATAATTGTCATCTTATTACACGAATTGCTATAAAACATATTGCGTTACTATAGGTTTACCATATTTCTAATTTACAATAACAATCCTGTCTAAATTAGTTTTGAAAAAGGTTTCGTTTTCATTTTCCACATCCAGACCACGTCAAAAAATAATAGAAACAATTCGCATACGCCTGCAAGCTGTCAGACAATCCCGTGATGTATCAATCCAGGCAGCATGGGCTTCATTTCACGCGGCGCGCGCCGCTGTCCCGCGGGCACTGGACGCGGAACTATGCGAGAGAGTTGCTCGTCACACCGCGACACCTATTGATTTATACTCTGTGGCGAAGTGGGCCCTCTCCGACATTTATATCAATTTGAGGACTCCGCGTTGAATGCCCCGAGGATTTAGTAGAGAGTAGAAATGAGCCGCAATTCGCGAAGAAGAAAAGAGTTGATACTCAATTTTATCATTTTCGTAATTACTCTTCCATATATTCAGCTAATAATTCATCGTGACTTTTTGTTACAAAGTAGACAAAGAAAGATGATGTTTTTAACTAAACGAAATTTGTCATAACCTGGGGCTGAAAGTTGTGCTTAAGAAATGGGCAATGTCGACCCCTGTCACCCGGGAGCGCCGACTGTAACCGTACTTATTACGCAAGCATACGTAAGGCGACCGTGGTTCCGCACACAATCGTCACGAACGCATTACATTTAGTGGTACAACGAATATGTTTAGTATAATTGCGACCGACCACAATGTTGTGTTGCGCTCAACTGACAGCTACACATCGTAAATTCATGCAGCGCTAAACATTCCGCGTAATGACTGACGCTGACTAAAATAACTACAGTGATGCCTCGTTCTTTGACTATAATTATACAACAACAGTGGGAATGCTGCAGGAATTTATTATTAGATGCATCTACAAAATCTCTTAAGCAGACCCTAGAAAGAAAAATTAAAACATACTTTACCCAAAACAAACATTCATAGAACATGACAATAAAAAATAACTTCTTCCGATTGAGGGTTAGCAAACTCTCGATGATTAACTGAGCAAGCGGACAATTCACCATTCACTATTTCAATAAGCCTGACAAAAGTACAAGTCACACAAAATGACTTCCGAATTCTGACTCCATAAAGAGACAGAAAATTGCTACATGTCGGGAGAAGGGGTGCTTGTCAAGAAATATGTCCTGCAGGCAAAGGAATTGATTCAATTCCCCGGTAATGGCGGCGGAGGTAGTTACGAGCACTTCACGACTCGCCCCCGGGTGGTAAGCAGTGAATTTGTGGCAGTGGACAGCAGTGGTGGCGCATTTAAATAAACACTTTGTAAGTGAATGTTATACACGATTGACGATGACCACGATTTGTGTTGTGGTAAGCGGTGAAGTTCTTTTTTCTTGTCATAATATTTATCATAATCTTGAATGAACAAAATAGCAAAAATTTATGGTAAAATAAACCGAATTAACTTGTCAACTGCAATATGTTGACAGTTATCACATCCCATCGACTCCAACAACAAAACGGTCAGATGTGTGAACAGATTAACTTTAGAACATAATAAATCATAAATCATATTTATTTCTGTAAATTGGTTTACAAAACTCTTTTACATGTCACCATGTTTTCTTTTAAAACTAGATGGGGCCGGTGTTTCGTACCTGACTATTCTGAGAAGAAAGTAAACATCCGAAACAAACTCAGAAGTCATCAGGTCACCGTCTCTTTTAAAGTCCAGACATTGCTCAAGTCATATGAGGACCATGTAGATTAATGTCTGAGATGGTCTTTTGAAGAAATAACCACACAGATTTGAGTGGACCTGTCCAGACAGTGCAAGCATTTGCCAGTGATCGTGTAGCTCGACTCATAATCCAGGGAGCTCAACGACACGACGATGAATACCAAAGAAAGGACATTTGGGTAGGCCGCATAAAGTACTCAAACTGCCAGACAATCGTGAAACTAATTACACTAAAAAATAAAATAATAATAATAGTATGACCCACGTAGTTCTCATATTTACAGTAATAAACAAAATAATTATAAAACGACACATTACCCCTATTACCAACAAGTATCGGAAGAGTAGAATCCTGGTTGAAGTTGTAAGTAATAATTTTTGTCATGATGTCATATAAGGAACAACCAGGCATACAAAAGTTCATAATTGAATGTCCCGGATACTTATCTGTCAACAAATTTAATGGCCTAAATCCTTTCCTATTTCATCAGAAAAAATTACGCACCACCGTGGACCGTGAGTGTGACCATTTAACAGATAAATCTCCATCATGTTTAGTTCAGTGCATCTCTTAACTGCGGACACAATGTAAGGGTCAGCGGGCCCCACCACGCAGTAAATGTGAATAGTAATCACTGACTAACGATAGCGCTGTTAATAACTGCGCCTATTCTCGTATGACTCGCACTAGCTCGATGCGTTCCGCTCCATTGCGCGCACATGGCGCGTCCCTCCCGCACCTTTGTTGCGGCTACAAATGTCCTCCACGCACTTGTGTAGACACAGTGTGGTGCGAAGTTCTCTTACTTTTTGGCGCCGCAATAAGGGTTATAGTGTGGCGATTTATTTCGGGTTGCAGTGAAACAACATGGGATTGCCGCTCACTGAAATGTAAAATTAATTATGAGACTCCCTAAAGGGGCTAGTGTAAATGGCATGGTGTGGTGTGAATTGAAATTCACAGATATCTGTGCTGACATGACAAATAAATAATGATAGTTAGTTATTTGAATGTCCGACGATATTCAATTTTCTAAACAATCCGTTGCTCTAGCTGCAACTACGTACGGCTTCGTTCACAACCTCTTGAGATGCGCCTTTCGACGGTGACTTTCGTCAAACGACACACGTGTGTAATATGTATCACTTGTTTCCTAAGCGTGATTACCATCGCGTCGCGTCGTGTTGTAAGTCGCGATAACTCGTGGCAAGCTCTAATAAAAATTTTCTGTCGTTTGTTTTTTCCACAGTCGTTGTCGAAACACGTGTATCACTTCTTTAGCGTATAGCTCGTGGCCAAGGGATTTTGATGTTATTATTATAGTTTATTGTAATAAACTCCGTATAAACGCTTTAACAATAACTAGCATTCATCTAGCTAGCTATTCATATAAATTACAAAGACCGTGAATAATGGTGTCTATTACTGCGGTGCAACCAGGATGGAACAAGACATAGGCACGTTTAGCGTGACACGTGACGTCACTCATATCATACGACCCAGTTTAACATACAGTATTCAAACATGTACCTACCATTGAAATCTTTCATGCAGAAGTTTAACATTGATTAGAAAATCAATGTCCGAAGCGAGAGAAGACTAGTACTGGCAAGAATGAATAATGTTATTTATTTTGTGCTAGAAAATGGGTTGTCACCATAATTATGATCGGTGTTACTAGGTCGGGAGTTAGTAACATTGCGTCTGTGTAGTAAAACCAATAGTCAGAAATCTATCCAGATTTACATTATTATGTAGTTTGACATACTCGAGGAAAGCAGTATTATCTTGTATCTACCTATTTTCAGATTGTTGTAATTAACTTGAGACAAAGAGCATCAAAAAGTTAAGAATGTAATGATGCGGTGGTCCTGCTGTATGTAATGTTTTGTGTTTAAATGCGTATAACAGTTCCTGTGGCTCGCAGCTCCGCGTGGTATGACGTTTGTTCGCAAACATTCATTTGGTGGGATTACGCTCGCCCTAATGTTAAGTTCTCTCATACCATTCATATGGACCTTTTTAATTGTTGTTTATTTTTTATTTTGTATCTTTTTTATCATGTGTGCTTGATGAACTGATGACAAATAAACTTTATTCTTTCTTTCTATAAAGCGCCAAAATCTGTGCTCACTGATCAACATCAATATATATATTTATGTTAATTCAGTACTTTATTATTTATTGTACCCGCAGTGTCCGCTAAAATGGTTCATTTTTTTTTATTTCACCCCAGTCTATTTAAGTCGCGAGTTAATAGGCTTCTTTTGGGTTAGCTCGTTCCATCATCGACCTCATCTTTGTCCTCAGGACTAGATTGAGATCAAGAGTAAGCCCATTTAATATATAAAAAAAATATATAGCACCTGGGTAGGTACCTTACATTTTGGGCAGATTTCATTAATATTTCGGGAATATTTTGTACATATAGGTTGCATGGGACACATAGGTCTCTCTTCTCTGTGAGATTGAATGAGGAATTATTCACCACGTAATCTGTCTTCGATTTTTTCTATTCTAAGATATGCCAGTTATATTTAGCAAAAATAAAATCAAACGCCAATTCTGAACGTTCAAAAGATATGAACGCGTGAGGTGTCGGGCGTGTATTTGCGCACAAACACGGCTTGAGATAAAGCGCGTTGTATGCGGCGCGCGTCCGCACCGCAGACGTGATAGACCGACGCGAGCGCTGAGTGACAACTTTGTATAGAGACGTGTGTCTCGCGCCCATACAACCCGAAGACGAAAAACTAAACAGATTTTTTGAGAAAATGATTTTTAGTTCGTTCAGTGTTTTATATTCAGTAGTCGCGACCATTGTTGGCATTATGTAGTCAAAGTTACAGTGAAAATATTTTAAAAAGAAAATTAAAATAAACTTCGTCATAACGTATTAAAAAAAACCGGAATAATCCGTAGCACTAAACTAAACAGCAAAACTAAATTCGAAGAACATTTCGAAAAACAAAGTTACAGCTGCAGTTTGATGAAAAGCTCCCATATCTCAAAAACTAAACATCAAATCTTATTCAAACCAATTTTCCTTGAAAGTTTTTTTTACGTTCTACAATCCTACATTTTTTCAGAAATTTCCTCCTCTTACTTTAGACATTAGAGGGGGGGCCACACATTTTACCACTTTGGAAGTTTCTATCTTTCAAACGATTGACTTTGAGAAAAAATTATTTTAGAAAACTGAATGTCATTTTCAAATACCTATCTATAGAAACCCCGCACGTGTAAGTTTCATGATTTTTTTGTAGTTTCAGTTCCATGTTTGGGGAGGCCCCCTTAATCTTTTATTTCTTTTTATTTTTCCTAAAATCGTAAAGCGGTTCACAGAATACTTACCAGTTTCAACTGTGTAGTCCTAATGGTTTCGGAATAAAGTGGCTGTTACATACAAACGGACAGACAGACATGACGAATTCATAAGGGTTCCGTTTTTTGCCGTTCGGCTACGGAACCCTAAAAACAAAGTATTTTAATTTGCATATAAAATCTTAGCAACGTCTTAAAAAGAATTCACAAAGAAAGTTATCCACTACGTACCAAGATACTTAACAAAGTTGTTCTACTTTAGCATTCTGTCCACGCTAGCGTCGCCGCGCGCTTTGGAGGGCGCGACAATCAGACGCGCGCGCCTTTTATTTCTTGTATGCATTACACGAGTCGTGCCAACCCGCGCCGAGTCCACCCGAAACGCTCCGATTACGTGCGTTCACGTTTATTGCAAAACAACTGCTTTAGTTTACTACAGTTGCTTTGTCGTAATGTTCAATGAAGTTGTACCGAAAACAATGTTGATATCAGGAAAAACTTGACGTTGCCACTCAAACGTTTGTTTAACATTCAGTACATTGTGTTATTTAATAAATATTATTTCTGAGACGAGAAATAACTGAAAGAATTTCTGGAAATAAGTAGAGAAATTCAATTCTGCAGTATAGAGAAAAATATTTCTTAAGAAGCACTCACGTTCGCTCGCGCACATCTAACAATCCTCGTAAATAGTTTCCGCGAATAATAGTGCAGCTTCAGTACTTGTACATGTAAATAACGACTGTAGGAAGAATTGGTACAAATGGACTGTTTCTATATTATTTCCAACTGTGTGCAGTTTTTCAAGTGTCGCCTAAAATACAATTGCGTGCGTGAATCCCGAACTGATTTAAAAAAAACCGTGGTTTCGTCCGGCCCCGGTCGATGACGTGCAATCCAACGCCTACTGCCGGCGGCTGAGTGTTTGTGCGCTACAGTGCGGCAGAGTGCGGACTGTGTATGTATCCATAATACAGATGAGGTGGCTCTACAGTCTTCACACTACGGACTGATTGCCGGTGCCGGCCGGACCCGTGCGATACATTGCGATTTTACTAGATTGTAGATGTGAATTTTTAGACACGGATTTTTTGAGTAGTTCTAGTACGATTTTATAATGTGCCCAGGTTATAAAGTTGCAGTTGTTCAGAAGTTGGTAATGATAAATTAACCGATTTAAATAAAAAAACTAATTGAAAAAACTAAAAAACCCGACTGGAAAAACTGAAAAGCATAAAACAAGCACATTTTAAATTAAACAAAAGTTGGAAGCAGGTGGGGCCCATTTGAATATAAAATTATGAAAATGGAAAATTTCAGTTTTTCCAGTCGGGTTTTTTAGTTTTTTCAATTACTTTTTTTATTTCCAGCTTTTTAGTTTAGTAACTTGAAAGATTTCGCAGACGATTTAATCTTTATTATGATACGGTGCGTGCCACGGCTATGCCACCCGGAAGGAAAAATATTGTTTTTAGAAGACTTGATTTACTTATCTTTGCATGGTGAATGTCTGAAATAATAGGTACGTCTTAGTTCAGTTTGTCTATAATTCATTTTCTTGAACAAAATCTGTACATATAAAATTCAAAGTCCTGACTGACTGACATGTCAACGCACAGCCCAAACCGCTGGTCCTAGAGACATGAAATTTGGAGGGTGTATTCTTTGTAAAGAGTAGGTATACACTAAGAAAGGGTTTTTCAAATTCCACCCCTAAGAGGTTGAAATGAGGCGTTGAATTTTATGTGAAACTTTTTACTCTCGGGGATCTATTGACTTGAAAATTTATGCACATACTCTTCAGTTAAAATTAAATCATTAAAATCGTCTATATACAATATTTATGGTCCTTTTTTTTTTTTTTTGTATGGGAAATCATCAACATGACCCCCCCACTCTGGGTGGAGCGGAAGGGAGTGTCAGACTTGTACTGACTAAAACGCATCCATGTTCCTTCTTTGCCCTTTGTGTTCCAGGGCCACGGTATCTCTTTCGAACAGTCCCGCAGCCCTGGCAGGCATCGGCCCTTGCAGACCCCTACATCGTTGCTGACATCTCTTTGAGGCGCGCGTGGAACACGAACGCGCCGTCGACACGGCCTGACGTCAAAAGACGGCCAGACGGCGAGCTAGCCCATAGCTCGCCGTCCACAGGCCCGCGCCTACGGTGGCCGGGAGCCACCACGTGACCCCCGACGCCCAGGGCGTCTCCCGCGGCGGCTGGGACGTGAGGTTCTTTCCCTCTCACGTCCCGTCACCTCCTTCACTAGCATGACTGCTTCGCAGAAGGAGGTGACGGCTTCCCATTCCCTCTTGCTCCGGACCATGGCTTGGACCAGGGCCGGACGCGAGAGATCGCCGCCGCCAATCGCCGCTACGAGGACACGACGGTGCTCCACCCAAGCGGGGCAGACCTCCACGGTATGTTCCACCGTGTCCTCCGGACGATCCTCACTATGGAAACACCCGGGCGTTTCCTCCCGCCCGATCCGGTGCAGGAACCTCCCGAAACAACCGTGTCCGGTGAGGACCTACGTCAGGCGGTAGGTGAGGGCGCCGTGGCGCCTCTCTAGCCACTCCTCAAAGAGGGGACTTATCGCCACTATGGTGGCGTGCCCTGCACGGGGTTGCGACAGTCGCTCTCTCCATGTCGCCATGAGATCACGCCGGAGGTCTGTCCGCTGAGCAGCAATTTTGAGCGGGAGTTTCCAACCGACTTAGTGCCTCCGCGCGCCATTCGTGCAGGCGCGCGAGGACTATCGCCTCCAGATCCCATGGCGGCAATCCGGCAAGAAAGCCTTCTCACCGGAGATCATGCGGTACCCGCGGATTATCCTTATGGCTATCACCTTTTGGGGCGCGTTCAAGAAGTGGGCGGGTCGCCGCCTCAAAGAACGCGCCCACACCGGGGCCCCGTAAAGGGCCATGGACCGCACGACCCCGTAGAGCCTCCGGCAGGAGGCGTTTGGACCCCTTAGGTTGGGCAAGAGCCGCTTAAAGGCAGCCCCTGTCCGTTCCAGTTTGGGAGCCAAACGTCGGAAATGCTCCACGAAGTTCCACCGGCTGTCGAGGACGAGTTCTAGGTACTTCAACGTCAACCCGACGCCGATGGAGACCCCTCTTGCCGTCAGTAGGGATCCCGACGGTGGCGCATTCCGAGGCCCATGAAAACACATGGCCTCGGACTTGTGCAATGCCACCTCGAGACCCAATTTGCCGGATCCTCTCCACAACTATCGCAACCCCATATTTATGGTTCTTCCGTGTGGCATAGCCGTGGGGTACCCTGTATACGATTTTTCTCCCTTTTTATACGATTTGGCACTTTGAATTACTTTTAAACATACAAGTTAAATATATATATTTGTAATCACCCTTTAAACCCCTTCATTTTGATACCCCACTCGATGGTACAGGAAGAAAAAAAATAATTTGAACTCCACGATATGGCACCCGAAATCCACCATTTTTCTTTGTTTCTTTATTTTAATGTAGCCAATGACACTCTCGCTTCCAAGACGAACCTAATGACGTACAATTTATCCAAATCCGTTTATCTGTTTAAGAGTTCCGAGGGAACATAGAAACGGACATACATACATACAGGTCAAACACATAACCCTCCTTTTGGGCTTCGCCGCAGTCGGGTAAATAAAACAAAAAATAGTGAAAAATAACTTTGCTTTCGGATATCGCTGACTTTGTTGTTACAATGACTTTATTGCAAACGACTTCCGAAAGCAAAGTTATTTTTCACTTTATTGTGGAAGTCCCTTTTATGCAAAAATGTTTATTATTTTACCCATTTAGTTGAGATATCGTAAACAACTTAGACGCAGAAGAAAAATATGTATTACTAGCTTCTGCCCGCGGCTTCGCCCGCTTGGAGTTCGGGAATTGCATACGGATTCTTACTTCTGGGTTAATAAGTAATCATTGTATGTATAGTGCATACATAGATTTACATGTTTTTGCTTATAACTTGCAAATATTTGTTCATAGTAATATCAATTAAATTACATATGTGAAATATTTTGGTTTGAGATTGGACACCGGTGACACCAATCAAATGATTTATTAGGAATCTATTTATAGACATAATACTTTGACAGCGCCAACGTGAAAATCGGTGGAATAAACCAGATTTACAGACACGTCTACCTCAGAAAAAAATCATACCTACTTAGTAATAGGTAAATACTCTCGCGCCCCAAACGCCCCGCGCAATACTGCGTGCATGCGCCATTCTACGTGAGCTTTGAAGCCCTATTTGACTATATTGGGGAATGGTTTTAGAAAAACTGATACACATGTCTAATAATTTTAATTGAAGAGTGTAAACACCAATTCTCGAGTCAATCGACCCAGTAAATATTAAGTTGCAAGGTAAATTCAACACCCCATTTTACCGTCTTAGGGGTGGAATTCCGAAAAATCCTTTTTTAGCGGATACCTACTCTTCATAAAGAATACACCCTCCAAATTCCATGTCTCTAAGAACAGCGGTTTGGGCTGTGCGTTGATATATCAGTCAGCCAGTCAAGACATTGAATTTTAAATTGGGGGATGATTTTGGAAAAACTGTGATACACGTATCTCATAATTTTAACCGAAGAGTATGTACAATCGGCCAAGCTAAATAGTTTACATCGCACACATCGGTAACTGTCATTGTACGAGCCAGTAAAGTTCATACAGCCGCTCATTGTTATTGTGTGCGTAAAGGTATTCTTCCCTACACGGGTAAAGATAAAAATAAACGGGTTTACAATAAGGCCCAACATTTTATACAAACCTAACATGGTAACCATAGCTGATTGGTGTGTGCTTGCGTTAGTTAGTGATCTAACCGCGACGACGTGAGTTCGATCCCAACTGAGGAATTATTTTTGATATTTTTTACTTTTTGTTTTGTAATAAATTTATTTTGTGGCCAATTAAATCCCTCAAGCAAAAAGTAAAAAAGTAATTAAATAAAACCAATGAAATACTTTGATTTTTTTATTAAGAAAAACATTAGTATTGTTTGCTTAGCTTATCGCTTGGGTCATTAGCAAATTACCCGTCTCGTTTCTTCCAATATGTTCCTTCCTTATATTGGTTGTTTTAAGGTTCAATTTGGTGGGCGCTGTATGTTAGAAAAAAAAACTTGTGGGGCCGATACAATGATTTAATAGGAACTGGTTTTAAAAATTCATAGGCTATAGCTATCCATAGCCATATAAGACGTTCGAATGAGTAAATCACTGTTGTTTACCTGTTTTTTTGACAAAGACAAAGTTTTTTGTTGGTAAGGATTGACGGAAATAATTAGTCAAAGTAGGTAGGCACATAAATTGAATCAAAGTAAAATTAGAGGTGAAGTGAATCAACATGTTAGATAGTAAGAAATTATGACAACTTCTAATCGCATAACAATAACATCACTTCACCATACTTTCAATAATTTACGAGTTGTGGTTTTAAAAAGGTTTTATACCTACTTATTGCTAAGTTTTGCATTAGTTCACATTTGCTTAACAAATATGAACATTATTTGCATATGAATAAGATTCATATTCGTCTACTAATTAAAATAAATTCGACTAATAATGAGTCGGCAATCCTTCGTTTTCTATTACTTCTTGTAACCTTCTGCTCATGCTGTTAACCATAGTCGCGCATATGTTACTACTTTACGACCATACTTAACCGACTTAAACGTTTTTTCGTCGCTAAAAATCACCACATTGTTCTCCCAATCAAAATTGATGTATGACCTAGCAAAGTGTAGTCGGTTTTGTCGGTGCGCAGTGGACAGCAAATGTGTGCGCTGGCTTGCTGCAACGTAATCCAGCAGAATGTAGGTGATTTCTCACAGTTCGTAAGCACACTTTTATGCATATGGACAAGAAGGGATCAGCCTTGTGCCTTGCCACGATGTCGTAGTGTCGAGCCGATGCATTTGCCTTTGATTTTGGGCTAAGATGTTCTACGTCTCCAAAATCCACATATCGGCTGACCCATAACTGCAAGGTTTTCCTGTGTGGATAAAAACAGTATTTATAATACTTATAATAATAGCTAATATTATAATAAGTAAACACTATATTTATATACTATATATACACTATGTTTATTCAATATACTTATATATACCTAATTAATATTACTTATAATAATACAATACATAAATACAAGATATACACTGACATTAGCAAACATTGTAATCTATTTTTATTTACGTTATTCATAGGCATTCCTTTAATGTGTCTAAGGGCTAGATCAAGCTAATTTTAGACCAAGCTAATTTTATTATAATCATCATACGATTACAAATAAAAAAAAAAACTATAATTCAGTTATGATAATATATTATTATAACTATGGTAGGTATTGCACTTAAGTTACATAAATTATTTATCCCTAGTAAACATTGAAAGGTGAAAGGACTTATTAAAGTGAAGTAGGTATAATATCAACATAATATCTAACTGTTACTCACCGATATCATTAAGTGCCTTGCAATTTCACTTCTTCATAGCGTATCGATGACAATTCAAATTGAGTCAGCCCAAAATTTGGCGACGAGTTTGGCTCTTTCAGTAGCGTTCTGTGATGCAGTTCACAGGAGCAAACAACAGGACAGGCAGGACACAATATAAAGTGTCCCATCGTTTGTGGGGCTGCACCACATTTACACTCACAATTTCACATAATATAGATACGTTTTGCTCATCCAAAACAACGATTTCCACCTCTATGAACATTGATGAAGAGTAGTAATCAATAAACTCAGTAATGCAAAATTGCAAATACTCGTAGATTGACAACTAAGAACGCTCATTTTTTTATAAATGAAAGTGTTTGAAAACAATATTTTTAAATTGTCGGTAGTTGTTTTCTAAACAGTCAAAATAAAAAATGTTTATCTCAACCGTTGGAAACTTCATTACATAACCATGAACCGGATCGGATCGTTATAAATTCTACTAATAATAACGTTTTAACAAAATAATGAATACAAAAAGAAATAGAATATATTAATGCAAGCACGATTTGAAGTTACGGCTTCTCGTTCAGTGACCAAAGACGATAGCCATTGTGCCAGGATTGCTATAGCAACATTATGCAAAATATTATATCTCCTTAAGTATCTTATGTGAATGATGACTATATACTGACTGTATATGGTAACTGATGTGCCACATGCACACTAATAAAAACCGAGCTCGCTCGTTTTATTTTGTGTTTGTGTGCATATAACTGTAACTTAACCCACACATATAAACTGTAAATCAAATGACAGTTACCGATGTGTATGTGTATTTAGCTTGGCCGATTGTACACAAATTTTCAAGTCAATCGGCTCCGGGAATAAAAAGTGTCACAGAAAATTCAACACCCCATTTCACCCTATTAGGAGTGGAATTTCAAAAAAATATTTCTTAGTGGATACTTACTCTTTACAAAGAATACAACCGTCGAAATTTCATGACTCTAGGACCAGCGGTTTGGTCTGTGCGTTAATATATAATCAGTCAGCCAGACAGGACATTAAATTTTAAATTGGGGGATGATTTTGGAAAAACTGCGATACACGTTTCTCATAAATTTAACTAAAGAGTATGTACACAACAAATTTTCAAATCAATCGACTCTGAGAATAAAAAGTTTCACATAAAATTCACCACCCCATTTCACCCACTTAGGGGTGGAATTTCAAAAAACCCTTTCTTAATGGATATCTACTCTTCACAAAAAAATCACCGTCTAAATTTCATGCCTCTAGGACCAGCGGTTTGGCCTGTGCGTTGATATATCTGTCAGCCAGTCATGACGTATAATTTTAAATTAGGGGATGATTTTAGAGAAACTGTGATACACGTATTTCATAATTTTAACTGAAGAGTAAACACACAAATTTCCAAGTCAATCGACTCAGGGAATAAAAAGTTTCACAGAAAATTAAACACCCCATTTCACCCTCTTAGGGGTGGAATTTCAAAAAACCCTTTCCTACTTGTCACAAAGAGTACACTGTCCAAATTTCATGTCTCTGGGACCAGTGATTTGGGCTGTGCGTTGATATATAAGTCTTGGACTTTGAATTTTATAAGTATAGATAGAAGATAACTGATAAACTACCCAAGTAATGTTAATCATTCTTACCTGTACGGGACCACCGGACAAACTTCCCCTACCAAATGAAAAAGTAGTCACGAAAATCGGACCAATAATCACAGAGAAATCGTTGAAAATTAATAACAATAATTCATTTATTATTTCTTCATGTTCATAAAAAAAAATTCTGGTGGATTACATAACCTCCTCCTATTTAATTTAAGAAAGTCTGTTAAAAAGGAAGATTGTCAAGTTCAAAGCAACCAAACTTTTTCATTCTGCATTGACCTAGTTGCGGTACTGATTCATTTTAGGTGCATTGAATAAAATTGTAAATGGTCTGTTTCTGTATGTCGGTTCGTCAGTACAGTATTTCTCCCACGATTCATTTTCGTACACAGTGTGGGCTCCAAACGGGCGCGGTCGCGGTAAGTGCACGTTATTAATGAGCTGCGAGTCGCGCGTTTTTATTACGAGTAGTCTTAATACCCCCCCCCCCCCCCCGTACGGCATCTCCCCGCTCTCGCCTTACCGCGAGATTTACGGTCCGCGAGTAGTGACTGTATTTGTTTGCTCGGCCGCAGTACAACGCGGTACAACGAGGGTTAAGTGATTCAGATACCGCACTTATTTGCGCGGCCCGAGGATTTTTCTGTCGACAGTTTTACAACGTTCCTTTTTTTAATGAAACCACTGTGTGCTGCAATTGAAGTAGTTGATTGTTATGTTTTGGTTCCTTATTCGCTTATAACGCATAGTGTAGCAATTGAGTTGTGCAATAAAGTACACTCAACTTATCTGAAACATAACATTTATCACGCCTGTAATTCCAGAAGGGTTAGGCAGAGGTGTAACTGAAGCACACTCATAATTCCCCAGTTTTGTCCCATGAAATGGCGGTTGGCCTATTGCCATCCACTGCCACAAGTATCTATCTAACTAATTTAAGAACGTTTTGTATATTAACGAATTTGTGTACAATTGTTTCTCAATGACTTTTTTTACTGTGATGACACCATAGTTGCATAATTATCAAGCCACATAACTCTGAACTTGTTGTTGGCCCTCGGTCAGTTTGTAACTAAATATGTCCATATTATTAATACTCGAAACGGGATATTTACCATGTTTACTGTTTCTTATGAGTTCCCGATATTTCGGCGCTGTAACAGTAAACATGGTAAATATCCCGTTTCGAGTAGTAATAATAAAGTTAGTGACCATGATAGTTTAAAATTTTATCGTCCAGTTTATTGACATCTATCCAGTAATACGTGCTACAAGTTAGTAGAATAAACTGGACGTATTTAGTTACAAACTGACCGGGGGCCGGTAAAGTCACGACTGGAGCAGTGTTACAGCATCACACGACGTGCAACAGACGTCTGTATCAGTATACAATCAGTAGTATCGTGGCAAGTAGGTGTGCGAGGTGATACAATTATAACAAAACAAATAAATCATTTAAAGTTTTACTATAAAGGTAAACCTCGTTAAGAAACCGGCACGTCCTAGAAGAAAAAATCCGAAGAAAGACAAGTGGTGGATTCCAACTCACTTTCTCTCATAGAGAGCCTGCATTTGTCAAACCCTTGAAAAACTTTGAACTTGTTTAATTGCACCATACCCTTGCATACTTTTTTTATAGTCTGTACAGTGTCTGCGCTGCTGCTCGCTGCAAGAGCCTCCTCATTCACCCTCAATCGTAAATAAACCATCTATTTTCCTCTGAACACAAGCGGCAACACTTAAAACCCATCAGCTATAATTTCCTTCATCTAAAACGCGACTTGGTAAATTATCCAATACGCGCCATAATATTTTCCTCCACGCTGATCGGAAAATGGAAAGAAAATGTTTAGCTCGTTCCGTCCCGCGTCCCGCGTCCCGTATTCCACGCTCAGATTCAATTAAAGGGATCGAGTTAACTTCCTCCCTCCTACTTCAGTGGGGCGGTGGGGGGTAACATGCAGTATGACAACAATTGTGATTGTGTACCGTACGAGCGTATGAGTGGCGCTGTTCATTTGTTTCTAATTGGCATTACGAGCAGCATTGATAGGGTTCTGTTTAAAGCGACCAACCACAAGCCGACTTACAACAACAAGGCAAGCAGTATCAGCTGTCGTACGATTTGTGTCGAACGATTTGTTTCTAATGAGTGTTGCGGATGGTTTATTGAATCATTCATTTTCAAATATCTTTATTGACCGTAAACAATAACAAAATGCACTTACCCTAAGCTACATTAACACACTAAAATTAAAACACTTTATTAGGCTAGCAATTCGGCTTTCAAAGCTTATAAAAGACAGGTAGTTTAAACTTGTAATAACATAATCTTAACACACAAAATATGGGTATATAATGACAAAAATGTAAATTATTTAGTTAATTAGAATCTACTGCTTGCATGTAGGTAAGTCGAAAATATTTTAATACTTAACTGATCACGCAGTCTATGTGTGTAAACACAAGCAAACGCGCGACCAGTCAACTATCAGCGGACGGACCCTCCTTGCCGCCCACGCTCCAGCGCATTAGCGACCGAGGCCAGGACGGCAACGAGCGACTCGGGAGTCAAGTCGCTGGTCGCTCGCACCTCGGTTGGTGGAAACAAAGGGTAGTGATGTGGTAGGCGCTAAGTGCCGTATCTATCGAAATATGGTAATTTGTCTACAGTTGATGATCATAAATTTGAAATCAAGGGGTTAATAGTAATAATTTTGTTTTATAAGATTTTAAACTATCATGGTCACTAACATTACTATTAATACTAACGGGATATTTACCATGTTTACTGTTTGTTATGAGTTCCCGATATTTCGGCGCTGTTGCAAGCACCATGATCACGGATAAACTGAAGTTATTGCGGGTGGGTGTTTATGAGCAGACAAATCGGTCTACCCTCTTTCTTGTTCGTTTTTTGCACTCAGTACCGCTACCACTGTCACTCGCAACTCGATTCTGCTCCCGACACACGAAACTCACTGTCACTGTGTCTCAAACAGTAAACATGGTAAATATCCCGTTAGTATTAATAGTAATATAATTTTGTTTTGTTAATAAAATTTTAATGAAACCTTAATTAAATAATTAAGTGATTTGCTTTGGATCAAATCAAATCAAAGCATTTATTTCAAATAGGCCAGTTACAGGCACTTTTGAATTGTCGAAACAAAGACAATTATAGCTACAGTCCCAGTCACAAGGCATAAAAACTGTGAAAGTACTGTAGTTGCCCATTCCCTAACGTAGATCTCTATGGAGAAGAACGGGCAAGAAACTCCATGGACACTCTTTTAAATCATTATACTTTTACAAACTCTTGGTTACATCATTCATGTTGAGATGGTACATTATGTGAGAACGATGTAGCAAGATGTGTACGTTAAAAGTGTCCATAGTAAACAATTCAAAAAAAAAAAAAAACAATTCAAATAAGCCGTGGCAACCAAGAGATGACCAGTCACAACTGACAGCGCCCGTTCACGAACATGACGCATGTATCAGCACCATTCAACTCAACCATTTTGAAGGGAACTAAATGATCCGACACACGCGCCACCATCAGCGAGACATTTGAGTGAGCATGACACACTCCTAACCGCCAGGGCATTAGATAGCAAAGGAAGTTTATAAGTAACCTCTGAAGATTTGTTTTAACTTAGTTTTGTACACTATTTTCACAGCTTTATTTTGTATTACTGTCAGTAGGTGATGGTTAGAAAAACATGTGCCACTCCAAACAGGCCACGCATACGTTATACACGAACGGACAAGTGTAGTATAAATCCTCAATGTAGTACCGCTACTTAATTTATTTTTACGGTTCATTATAGGGTTTAAAGCACCAAGGGCTTGGGCGCCCTTCAAACGTAAGTCGGCAATATGTTTGGACCAGTTTAGACGGTTGTCCATTCTGACCCCAAGATAACGCACGCTTGCTTTCGAACTTTCAACATAAATGGGCTAACCCCAAATAGAAATGAAGTTGAGCTTTTAATGATGGAGCAAAATTATTTAAATTAATCAAATATTAATATTCTACTGATTTCTGAAGCACATTGTACTTCATCTACTAATGTTAAAGGTCAATGGGCATAATTATAGTATGGGAGAAAAACCCACGGCGGATAGAAATGAAATTGTGGGGATATATAGATAAATGTCTCTAGTTTATTATGATAAGGGTCGCTTTCTTGTGGGTTGCGGGAATTAAAAAAAAAAAAACTTATTCTTATTTCACATGATTTATTCGGCGTGATCAATATCTACTTGATTTCATCATCAAAATACCGCAGGGGCTTCGATTTGTTATTGGTGCCAGGATGTACAGGATAAAAAATAAACTATACTGGCAATTTTTTGTGACACTTTGCAAAACATTGTGTTGTAGTAATTCTAGGACTATCTAATTACCTACAACGTTCTAAAACAACATGTTTTGAATGGAGAAAACGCATTTTAAGACATAATAAGGATTTTAACTGACACCAGTCAAAGGTGGTTTTGACTGATTAACAGTTGTGACTATCACATATACACGAGCAGTAGTAATCTTCAACACTTTGACTCCCTTGTCTCGCTGGGTTTATTAAAAAACATGTGTAGTATTGACATGTCGCGACTGAATTTGTCCCCTTTTCAATATATTTTTTATTGTTTATTAAGCCTTGGTGCTAATATAGCTCTATCAAGAAGACACTATTTGATCTCATGTGTTAATGAGTAGTACGACGTGGCCAGTCTTAAATGATAGCTGTATCTGCTATGTTGTATCAATAATATCAGTTCTTCATAGGTTAACGTGGGAAATCTCTAAAATCTGTTTGTTTCCATCTAATGGAATGAATGCATCTCTTTGTCTATTTATGTTCTTTTCAATGAAGTATTGCTCCAGTTTGTTCTCTCTATTCATTTTCTCATTTATAATGTTAATAAACTGCGTATACTAACGCTGCTACAATACAATAATAATACTAATACACTAATAAGAGACGCGACACAATGAGTGAGCGAGAGTTAGCGAACGTATACCTGCCGATTTGATCACGTGGGACGCACATGTACTCGCCAAAATCCTTTAGTAGCTATTTCAGAACGACAACTTATATTACTTAAGTAAAGTATTCGATTTTGAATAAATATATTTTTGGTTCAACCTTTGCTCTCCCATGGATTTCAAATAAAATAACCTTAAATAATGTTTACTGAATTTATACTCTTTCATTTTATACCATTTTCATTAATGTCCGCGACCGGTTTGGATTATACCCCATGACCTTTGCAGACTACCAAAACTACCTGACAAATCACCCTGATGGGACGGCCCATGCTGGAACGGCACTGATAGTAAAAAAAAGTTATTGAAAAAATTATGAAAATGGAATGGGCCCCGCCTGCTTCCAACTTTTGTTTAATTTAAAATGGGCTTGTTTTATGCTTTTCAGTTTTTCCAGTCGGGTTTTTTAGTTTTTTCAATTACTTTTTTTATTCCCAACTTTTTAGTTTAGTAACTTGAAAGATTTCGCAGACGATTTAATATTTTTTATGATACGGTGCGTGCCACGGCTATGCCACCCGGAAGGAAAAATATTGTTTTTAGAAGACTTGATTTACTTATCTTTGCATGGTGAATGTCTGAAATAATAGGTACGTCTTAGTTCAGTTTGTTTATAATTCATTTTCTTGAACAAAATCTGTACATATAAAATTCAAAGTCCTGACTGACTGACTGATATGTCAACGCACAGCCCAAACCGCTGGTCCTAGAGACATGAAATTTGGAGGGTGTATTCTTTGTAAAGAGTAGGTATACACTAAGAAAGGGTTTTTCAAATTCCACCCCTAAGAGGTTGAAATGGGGCGTTGAATTTTATGTGAAACTTTTTACTCTCGGGGATCTATTGACTTGAAAATTTATGCACATACTCTTCAGTTAAAATTAAATCATTAAAATCATCTATATACAATATTTATGGTCCTTCATACGATTTTTCTCCCTTTTTATACGATTTGGCACTTTGAATTACTTTTAAACATATAGGTTAAATATATATATTTGTAATCACCCTTTAAACCCCTTCATTTTGATACCCCACTTGATGGTACAGGAAGAAAAAAATAATTTGAACTCCACGATATGGCACCCGAAATCAGTGGCGTGCATAGGTTTTCCTCAGAGGTTAGGCTAGCAATAAAATCAATATATCCCTCACTCCACTTACTGGAAGTATTAAACAAAATGCACGGAAAACAATACAATTTATTTGTGTGTTAACATCCACACAGCCAGCTAAATGTTGCATAATTTTGAGGACTGAAATGAGAGTACGAGGTGAATTATCATATTTTTGGATTAATTCTGGTAATTGGTATACCTTTGACACCACTTGAATCTTATCATTAAACGATAATTGCGAAAACTTATTGTTTTTAACTTCTAACAAACACATTATCACCACACACTTCACAACAATACCATCTTTAAGTCACTTAACAAATAATATTTACATTATTTAGTCAATATAAACTTCTCACTTTGCCCTCTATGTACATCTACGAGACAGCAGTATTCGCAAAATCAAGCTTACATTTGTTTCAAAAACTTAGATCGAAGCGACGCAATAGAGAGATTTGTGCTATTCCACACAAGACTGCGCTCTACTCAAAAAGTTTTTTAGGAATGGCACCCAAGTTATATAATAAATTACCCACTTGTATAAAAGATCTTGACAGCATACACCATTTCAAAAAGGCTCTTCTTTATGTACTAGGCGAAAAAGCTTACTACACAGTCAATGAGTACCTAGAGGACAAATTGTAATCTAATGACATTTTTATTTATTTTTCATTAAATGTTCTATTTTTAATTTATTTGTAAATAATTTAATCGTTTTATTTAATTTAAATGTTTTGATACGGTTACATCTATTGTTATTTTGATTTATGAATCGAACATTTGAAATTCATAACTTATTAATTTTGATTTGTTATTATCTTTATCAATTAATTTTACCGATTGTTTTATTATTTTTACCGATTGTTTTATTATTATTTTTTACCAATTTATAATTAGAATATTTGTACGCCATTGAAGGCAAGACATAGCGCTCATTTTATTAATATTGACATCTGTACTTTTGTTTATCACAGGTAAAAAATAAAAAAAATATATATTTGAATTTGAATTTGAATTAATGTACGTTTCAAAACCAATTACTTATAAGTTATAACTTAGTAAGATATAAAAACATTCAAGATCGCATATTAATTGCTTTTCACATGAAACATATAAACAATATGGCTACTCAAGAAAAAAGTATTTCGTGATTTGTTAAAAACACTACCAAATAAAATGCATCATTGTCATACCGTGATCCTATAGAAAGGCGCATAGCAAAATTTTGCTGGATAATAATACTGGCAGACGACAGTAACGGTGGTGTTGTCATTACTTATTTTCCAAACACCCCAAAAATCAAAGCGAAAAATAAAATTCATGTAGCTTTTAATTATTTTTATAGGGCTTTTGCAATTCTTACAAATACAGTTTATCATTTTTTGGAAGGTTAATACCGCCATGTTTTTTTAATTGTATCTAGTAGTCATTAAGGAAACTACCATGTCTGTCTCTGTTTCTGGAATTCCCCGCAATTCGGGGAAATCTCCACAAACTGGGAACCCTTCTCTAATGTCATAATCATTCATAAATCTATTTCGCGATTAGCCAATTATAGCACGTGGTGATCGTCTACAGTGAACGGAGTTCACGCCCATAATCTATACATGTGCGCCATTCATGGCGTTCATACACACAAAAATATGCAACAGTGTGCGTGAATTTTTGAATGACTTTTCGGCTGCACGTGACCGAGCCTAACAGAATTGACAATACGAACTTACTTGTGAGTTTGAGTTACGTTACCGTTCGCGACAAGTTGCTATCAGTGTTCTAACAGGAGTTTTAACTTTTTTTAAATGTTTTGTATTATTTTATTACATAGTTAAAATAAATGCATTTGGCGTTGTTGGTAGGCTAGGCTAGGCCTAATTGCCTCTATGGACGGCACGCCCCTGCCCGAAATCCACCATTTTTCTTTGTTTCTTTATTTTAATGTAGCCAATGACACTCGCGCTTCCAAGACGAACCTAACGACGTACAATTTATCCAAATCCGTTCATCTGTTTAAGAGTTACGAGGGAACATAGAAACGGACATACATACATGCATACAGGTCAAACACATAACCCTCCTTTTGGGCTTCGCCACAGTCTGGTAAAAACCGACCACATCCAAGGTACAACACAATAAGCGTGGAAGAAGAAAATGGGTATCTGAATGTGGCTGTTTACTGCCCCCCAAAACATAAAATTAGCGACAATATGTTTTCACACTTCTTTTTGTCACTTGGCAACCGTTTTGTAGCAGGAGGCGATTGGAATGCGAAGCATACATCTTGGGGATCGAGGCTAATTACCACTCGAGGTAGACAACTCAAACTAAGCAATTAAGAAAACTTGTCTGCAATTTCTACATCTAGCCGAGCGAGTCACAAAAAACCCCAGACCTGCTGGATTTTTTAATAAGTAAAGGTTTGTCTAAAGACTACCTTAAGGCAGAACCGTGCTATGAAACATCATCTGATCATACACCGGTATTATTAGCAATAAGATCAAGACTGATCGAAATTGCGAGACCATCGACGTTAACCAATAAGAACTCCGACTGGGAATGTTTTAGGGAGAGTATATTGTCGATAATATTGAGCTAAAATAGCACTAAAGACTCCAGACGATATAGATACTGCCACTCACAATATAACAAATATGATCCAAGAAGCATGTTGGTACAGTACTCCTGAATATCCAAGTAAAATTAGATCCTCTGATTACCCCCTGGAAATAAAAGAATCATTGCTTGAAAAAAGAAGACTTCGACGGATATGGCACCAAAGTTGCTTGAACAAAGACAAGTACAATTTCCGTAAGGCCGCTAGCAAGCTTAAAGAACTGCTTCAAACCTGGCATGATAGCACCCTAGTAGCCCAGCTTGAATCCTTCAGCCTCAGCCAATTACTCTCTGTGGAAGTTCACAAAGCAATATAACAGACCCCAAGTAGATGTACCACCTCTCAGAAGGAACCAAGGTTGGGCAAGAACACCTCAAGATAAGGCTGATCTATTTACTGAACATTTGGCAAGTGTATTTTGTCCTAACGAGGCAACAAATACCGTATCTGAAGTAGAAATCAACTCATTTCTAAAACAAGATTTTCAAATGTCACCTCCGCCGTGGTCTATCACTGGCAGAGAAGTCTGGGCTACAATAAAAAACCTCGGTAGTAGAAAAGCACTCGTCGTTGACATAATCACGAATCCTAATCATAAATCCTACAGCATCTAACAAAAAAAGCCATCGTGTTTCTAACGACACTTTACAATGGGGTCCTAAGACTGTAATACTTTCCACGGGAATGAAAGGTTTCACAGATACTCATGGTGCATAAACCAGGCAAACCACCCAATGTGGTGACATCCTACAGGCGAGAGGTGACATCCTATTATTAGCTTACTACCAGTACTGTCGAAAATCTTTAAGAAACTCCTGCTCTGTAGAACACAACCAATCTTAAAGGAAAATAACACCATACCTTGTCACCAATTTGTATTCAGACCTGAGCACTCCACCGTCGAACAGGTTCACAAGAGTGTGCGACAGGGTTAGGAAATCACTGGAGGAAAGGGACTTCTGTTGCTCAGTCTTTCTGGATATTCAACAGGCCATCAACCGCGTTTGGCACAAGGGCTTACTTTATAAGTTAAAGGCTTGTCTTCCTCACAACTTCTATGAGTTAATGAAAAGTTACCGAACAGATCGACTGCTTCAAGTCAAATAAGCTGAGGCAACGTCGGAGCTATTGGAAATAAAGGCTGGCGTCCGAAAAGGATCAGTATTGGGGCCAATTCTGTACACGTTGTACACATCAGACTTGTGAGCAGAGGACAACGTGACTACAACTACATTTGCTGATGATACTGCAATTTTGGCTAGCAAATATGACCCCACAATTACTCCACAAACGCTACAAAAAGATCTGACTGGCTCCAATAGTGGCGAATAGCAGTCAGCCCATCTAAGTCGGTTCAGGTCACTTTTACGCTACGCAGAGGCGATTTTCCGCCAGTATAGCTAAATTACAATTTACTACTGCATAAAGATTGTGTGAAATACTTAGCACTACTTATATATTACTGACTTATATATTAAAACGATTCTAAAGCCTGTCTGGATGTACGGCATCCAGCTATGAGGGAGCTGTGGCATCTCTAATATTTCCATTATACAGCGAATGCAAAATGTGATTCAGAGAACTATAGACAATGGGCCTTGGTTCATCACAAATACTGAAATACACAACCAACTTCAGATGAACTCGGTGAAAGAGGAAACCTTGGTCATAAACAAAACATACTTGGAGAGGCTGGAGAGGCATCCAAATGAACTGGCCGCTGGATTAACAACACGCACATACCAAAATCGTCTCAAAAGAAAAGACATTCTGTCTGTACCCTCTTGAGTAGCATAATAAATACATGCTACACCTATGAGTAGTTGCTCTCACTGGAGAGCAGACTGCAACTGCAAAATTTCACTTACCACATCTGCTTAAAGTACAGAAGGCTGATTGCAGATACAAAAGCAAAAGAAGAAAAAAAACTTGCTTTCCAAGGTACTTTATGGCCTGCCATGTTTAAAGTTCTTGTGGCTAGCAAACAACGTTTTTCTCTCGTGCTAGGCAGCCCCTGCCCCTAGCAAAAATATTGCTTCAGTCTTACCCTCATTTATTTTTAGTTTCCATTTCTTTAAATAATACTGAAGTAAATCAATAGAATATTGTAGGTGACCTATGATCAAATCGGCATCGTCAGAAGAGGTATAAGACGCACTATCGTCAGCGAAACAAGCTAATTTCATTCGAGGTTGAATAGGGATGAAAAATGAGAAATAAATAGGGTCATACATCGAGCCCTGCGGAACGCCAGCTGAGACCTCGTGTGGTGATGAAGTTGTGTTTCCGATGTGTACCGGGAATTTCCAATCCGCAAGGTACGCGCCTTCTTCTTTCATCAATACGTTACTTATAAATTTGGAATATGTACGCGTAACTGAATATTATACTAATTGAATCACAATCAGAAGGGCTCTTTATAGCAGAACGTTTTATGTTGTAATATTATTTTGCAGAAAATCGTTTGGCAGACACTCATTTTGTCATACATTCAAAACTCATAATTTTGTAAGTCAGAATCATCTTTAGGCATAAAATATGTCATATCTATAAGAATTAAAAGGTAGAACCATCACATCGCAGAAAGTTCAGTCAGAATCGTCTTTTGGCATATATTTCATGTCGATAGTCATTAAAAGACAGAAAATCAATCAATCAATCATTATAAAACAGTTGTATTGTATTGTATAACGGGCTGGTGTCCGCAACTCCACGTCAAAGCGCGTATTTTGCGAGCGGGTGGGAAAATTCGATCCACCCTAACTCCCCGAGAAAGGCCAGCAGCGCCTTGATGCTGCTGACAATCTCGCGGAGAGTACCTGGGGTACCGAAGTACTTTGCCCTGTATGTTGCAACCACTGGGCAATGTAGAAGCACGTGGGCTGCTGTTTCGTCTTCCTCCATGCAGGCTCGGCACAGGGGACCGTCTGTGACTCCTATGACAAAGAGGTGTTTATTAAAAGAGCCGTGTCCAGTGATGGCGGCTGTGAGTGTGCGCAGCTGTTGTTTGTTCAGCCGAAGCGCTCGTTTGGTGAGACGGCCATCGATAGTAGGAAGTGTTTCCTTGGCCTGCCTGCACTCGCCGTGGTCCAGCCACAGCTTGTGGCGTTGTTCACTGGTTCGTTTCCTTACCAGTGTGCGTAGATACCGGAGTGGCACGATGGGTTCTAAATGAGTGCTCCAGTTTAACTTACTGTCCAGGATGACTCCCAGATATTTGACCTCGTCGGCTAACTGGAGTACTGTATCGAAAAGTTTAGGTAGGCGATAGGGGCCTAGTGTGCGTTTTTGGGTAAACATGACTAGTTGCGTTTTCGTGGGGTTTACCGAGAGGTCGAACTCTCTACACCACCGTTCAATGATACGTAGCGCCTGTTGAGTGAGATTGCAGATTGTGCCCGTCACTTTCCCCGATATGAGGATAGCGAGGTCGCCGGCGTGCCCTATTGTATAGAAATGGTTCGCGTTGAGTTTAGTAATAAGATCATTTATCACTAGATTCCAAAGGTGGGGAGATAGTACTCTTCCTTGTGGGCTGCCTCTGGCTATCATGGCCATCTGCTGTTCCTCTGCAAGACGAACCACTCGTTTACTTAACATGTTAGTAATCCAGTCAGTCACCTGTTCTACCTGTTCTACTCCGTGTCGAGAGAGGGAGGTGCTAATGCTGGAGAAGTTTGTTTTATCGAATGCTCCTTCGATGTCTATGAAAGTGTCCAGGCAGGTGCCCTTCTGGTGTATCGCTTCTTCTATCCGGCCGACCACTAGATGGAGAGCGGATTCAGAGGACTTACCAGAGCTGTATGCATGCTGGTTAGCATGGAGTGGGATCATTTTTAAAACGCCATCCCTCAGCTCTCTCTCGAAAATTCTCTTCATGGTTTTAAGGAGGAAGGAGGTCAGGCTGATCGGTCGGTGGGATTTGGCGTTGGTATAGTCACTCTTACCTGGCTTAGGAATGAATATAACTTTCACTTCCCTCCATCCCTTTGGTACGTATGGAACTGACCGATGGAGAGTTCAAAACATACATCAAACGTGTCCTTATTAAAAAAGCATATTACAAAATCAAGGACTACGTTGAAGATAAAGAAGTTTGGCCTTAGTTCCTTCTGCGCTTGCGGCTTCCCTGGTAGCTCATAAACGGCAAAAATATGTGGATGTCTCTAACTATTCTCAATCTCATTTTTTCTCTTCTTTCGAATCTGATTTTTACAATAGTTTTCAAATCATTTATATATCTTTTGCTCAAAATAGTTAGAGCAGTGATAACAGTATTTGTGTCACTTGTTTAATTTAGTATTTTACAATATTTTCTTACCTTTGTATAGATTTTTTTTATCAATTGTTTGTGAATGTGTGGACATTTTAGGCTTTGTAGATTCCCAGCTGCTTGTTAACTTTTTATTTTGTTCTACATTTTTTGTGTAGTAAGCAACGACTTATTGTCGGGCCTACGCTGTCCCCCCATACTTAAGTACAAATGCTGTATCCATAATAAAATTGTAACACCAAATGATTTGAAAAGAGTACCCATGGAGTTTCTTGCCGGTTCTTCTCCATAGGAAACGACCAACCCGAGACGTGCACCTTTTTGTCGACGTTTTATAAGTGCCCATCGAGGCCTATGTGAAATAAAATATTTTGATTTTGATTTTGATTTATCTAAAGGCCAGGCACGCGCTTATAAAACAGTTAATTGTGAACATATTATATGGTTTTTATTTCCCTTTACGAAGCATGCAAACAAGCATACACCAAGCATGTAGCATGCAAGCAAGCATGCAACATGCAGCAAGCATGGTTTCTATCATGGCGCCGGCGCCTCGCGCCTCTGCGCCTACGTGGGTTTAAATTACACTCTTGGGGTAGGGCATACAACACCACGTGGTTTTGCAGCGATTCGTTTCTGTCACTAACTTTTGTAGCACAACATTATTATTGACTTTTTATGACAATATTTTAATTTTAATTTAAGGTAAAATATAAGTTTATTTTCAAATTATTTACATTATATACAGACTACAAATAGAACTAAGGTTAAAAATGAAATTGAAATTCTACCAAATAATCGTCGCTCTAAATAAACGATATGCTAAACTAAATTATGCGGAATATTAACTTTCCCAAAGGTAATTATGCCAAGTAAAATTCTGCCATCTTAAAAGTATGCCATTGTAAAACCGGAAGTATAAACATTTGGCTAAACAATAATTATATAAAAATATTTATGCCTTAAAAATATTCGATTAAAGAAGATTATGTCAAATCTGTCATTAGCATCAAGATTCTGTCAGATGATGATGTTGATTCTTTGAACATAATTGGAAATCGGAAGACAAACAAATCGGATTTACAACTATCTGTAAAATAAATTTCGTGATTTTTAATAATAACCCAGCTCTCAGATTCCATAAATCTTAGATCCCTCTCAGCAACCGAAACCTATAAGTATTTGGGTATGTCGGAAGCGCTGGGCATCAATGTTGCTGACATGAAGCAATCGTTGAAGGAGCGCTGCTTTGGCCGCCTGAAAAAAGTATTTAATAGTCTTTTATCGGGCGGAAATAAGGTACGTGCCTTTTTTTTTTTTTTTTTTATCGTGGTAAAATCATCAAATGAGTCCTCCCACCCAGGGCAGAGTGGGAGGAACTGTCAGACTTGTACTGACTAAAATCCACGGTGTCCTTCAATAGCCCTTTATGATCCAGGGTCACGGTAATTCTATAAGTCCCGCGACCCCGGCAGGCTTTCGCCCTCTAGAGGGGGGCCCCGTCATAATGCTGACACTCTTTGAGGCGCGCGTGGAACACAACGCGCCTTCAACCCGGGCATGGTCCATGGTCGGACAGCGAGTCGCCCATTACTCGCCGCCCGCAAGCCCGCGCCTACGGTGGCCGGAGATCGTCTGCCGACGTCCGGCGCCGTGGGCGTCTACCACTGCGGCTGGGGTGGAGGGAGGACGCTGTCCTCTCCCTCACGCGGCCCGCCTCCTCCTTCGCGAGCATGACTGCTTCGCAGAAGGAGGCGACCGCTTCCCACTCCGTCTCGCCCCGCAGCATGGCCTCGACCAATGCCGGGCGCGAGAGGTCTCCGCCTATCGCCGCCGTGAGGACACGGCGGTGCCCTGCCCAAGCGGGGCAGTCCTGCACCGTATGCTCCACCGTGTCCTCCGGGCGGTCCTCGCAGTGGTGACACCCAGGCGTTTCCTCCTTCCCCATCAGACACAGGTACCTCCCGAAGCTTCCGTGTCCAGTGAGGACCTGCGTCATGCGGTAGGTCAGGACGCCGTGACGCCTATCCAGCCACTCCTCAAAGAGGGGTCTTACCGCCGCGATTGCGGCGTGCCCGAAGGTACGTGCCTTCAACGGTTGGGTCATGCCGGTTTTGATGTACTCTTTTGGCATACTCAAATGGAATCAAACAGAACTAGATGCCCTGGATAGGAGGGTCCGTACATTGTTGACGGCATATCGAATGCATCACCCGCGTTCTTCGGTTATGAGACTGTATGTCCCGGGTGTGTGGGGGTCGAGGCTTTTTAAACGCTAAGACTCTCCACAATCGCGAGATATGCAGTCTCAGGGAATATTTCCTTGAAGCCGACGTGGGGATGCATCGAGATGTGGTCGCAATGGACAAGGGCCTCACCTCGCTCTCCTTGGCTTAAGAGAACTGGCGCAAACCTGTAGTGCTTGACACTAACGATCGCATGGAGGTATGGCAGAGTAAGGAGCTTCACGGACGCTTTTTTCGGGCCCTGCATGGGCCCGATGTAGACCTATCAGCGTCCGTAGCCTGGCTACGTTCCGGGGACCTCTTCGGAGAAACTGAAGGTTTTGTCTGTGCAATTATGGATGAAGTTATGATGACGAATAACTATCCTCCGATAGTTATTTATTGTGAAGGACGGTACAGTTGACATATGTCGGGCATGTCGCCGTCCAGGCGAATCAATCCGTCACATTATCACCGGGTGTTCTGGTCTGGCTAACGTAGAGTACTTGCATAGACACAACCTTGTAGCCAGGATTATCCATCAGCCACTTGCTCTAAAATACAACCTTGTGGAATCGGAAGTGCCGTACTATAAGTATGTGCCCGACCCAGTTCTCGAAAATGGCAGTATCACATTGTACTGGGATCGATCCATCATCACTGACAGGACTAAAACAGGTTCATGGCTAAGTACATCAGACTAGTTGTTGAAATAATATTTGAGCACAAGGCTAGGTTCACGGCTGTGTTATATAAGATCTCCATTCAATCCCACTTAAAAAAGCGTCCGAAACAACTTTTAAAAATAATTATCTAAATTGAGACTTTTCGGCGAAGTGAAGTTTTTGCCTCGCGCGTTACGTCACGCTCCCAATAACATTGTTATACTCCTCGAATAGCAATAAAAGGAATAAAGTAAACAGGCGCCGACGGAAAACCGGACAAGTGCGAGACAGATCCAGAACCAAGAGTTCCGTACCGCCAAAACGTTTGTAGTTGACCTTTCTGAAACAAAACAAAAACATTAACTTTATAAAACATTTTTTCATTTTTTCATTTCTATTTGTTATTTTCCATTCTAAAGGCCATTGGAACAAGTGTATTCAAGGGTAGGTCATCTCAAGTAACTACCCAGACGGTTAAAAAAATACAGAGATAGACAGACGACGAAGGCTTAGTATACGGTCTCGTTAGCAGTAACCTTTTGATACGGATCCCTAAAAACACATCCGTGAGTGTGGGCCGCCGCGCGGACGACGCACATTTGCATATCAAAGCGACGACGCGCTTTAACTTAATGTCCTCCGCGGAACATCGCAGAATATCGCACAAAATCGCACGAGTTCGTACCAAGACGTACCGAGTATTGTTGCCTTAATGACTTATTTTAAATTTATATTTAAAAATTTCCTGATCTTAATAATCACCAGTCAATGTCATTGGTGTAGAAAACAACAGCATAATGAACCTATAATGTTCCCACTGCTGGGACACGGGCCTCCTCTCTATGAGACGGAGTGGGCTGTAATCCACCACGCGAGCCCAGTACATGTTCTCTCTTCCAGTACAATTTAATATATGTTTGAATATTCCATCTTGCTCTATGCGTAAGAATACATAATATGGTAACACTAGCTTGTGCCCGCGGCTTCGCCCGCGTGGAGTTAGGGAATTTCCCACGGGATCTTACTTCTGGGATAATAAGTAATCTATGTATCTATCTATAATACATACATAGATTTACATGTACTTGCTTATAACTTGCAATTATTAGTTTAAAGTTCTATCAATTAAATTAGATACGTGAAATATTGATACCTTTTTTTTTTTTTTTTTTTTTTTTATCGTGGTTAAATCATCAAATGAGTCCTCCCACCCAGGGCAGAGTGGGAGGAACTGTCAGACTTGTACTGACTAAAATCCACGGTGTCCTTCAATAGCCCTTTATGATCCAGGGTCACGGTAATTCTATAAGTCCCGCGACCCCGGCTGACTTTGGCCCTCTAGAGGGGGGCCCCGTCATAATGCTGACACTCTTTGAGGCGCGCGTGGGACACAACGCGCCGTCGACCCGGGCATGGTCCATGGTCGGACAGCGAGTCGCCCATTACTCGCCGCCCGCAAGCCCGCGCCTACGGTGGCCGGAGATCGTCTGCCGACGTCCGCCGCCGTGGGCGTCTACCACTGCGGCTGGGGTGGAGGGAGGACGCTGTCCTCTCCCTCACGCGGCCCGCCTCCTCCTTCGCGAGCATGACTGCTTCGCAGAAGGAGGCGACCGCTTCCCACTCCGTCTCACCCCGCAGCATGGCCTCGACCAATGCCGGGCGCGAGAGGTCTCCGCCTATCGCCACCATGAGGACACGGCGGTGCTCTGCCCAAGCGGGGCAGTCCTGCACCGTATGCTCCACCGTGTCCTCCGGGCGGTCCTCGCAGTGGTGACACCCAGGCGTTTCCTCCTTCCCCATCAGACACAGGTACCTCCCGAAGCTTCCGTGTCCAGTGAGGACCTGTGTCATGCGGTAGGTCAAGACGCCGTGACGCCTATCCAGCCACTCCTCAAAGAGGGGTCTTACCGCAGCGATTGCGGCGTGCCCGGACCTCGGTTGCGACAGTCGTTCCCTCCATACTGCCCTGAGATCGCGCCGGAGCTCTTCCCGGTGCGCCTCGACTTGTCGAGGCAGCAGGGATTCGCCCCGGCGCTGCGCCTCCACGCGCCACTCATAGACGCGCTGGAGGGCAGTCGCCTCCAGATCCCAGGGCAGCGATCCGGCAAGGAGGTTGGCCGATTCGCCGGCGATCGTGCGGTATCCTTGGATCATCCGGATAGCCATGACCCTTTGGCATGCGACCAGCTTCAGTGGTCGCGTCCGAATGCTCAGGGCCCACACGGGGGCCCCATAGAGGGCCATGGACCGCACGACACCGGCGTACAGCCTCCGGCAGGAGGCGTTTGGCCCGCTGAGATTGGGCAGGAGTCGCCTGAGGGCGGCTGCTGCCCGGTTCAGCTTTGGGGCCAAACGCAGGAAATGCTCCTTGAAGTTCCACCGGCTGTCGAGGACGAGTCCCAGGTACTTCATCGTCCTCCCGACGCCGATGCGAACCCCTCCCACCGTTATGTGGGACTCAGACCGTGGCGCGTTCAGACGGCCATGAAAACACATGGCCTCTGTTTTGTGCAGCGCCACTTCGAGTCCCAACTGCCGGATCCTTCCAACGACTGTCGCAACCGCTTGCGTCGCCAGGTCGGCCGCCGCCTGGTGCGACTCTCCCTCCGCCAGGACGAGCGTGTCATCGGCGTAACATATTACGCCGGCGCCGTCAGGGAGGTCACCGCGCAGCACCCAGTCGTAACCGATGTTCCACAGGAGCGGCCCCAAGACCGATCCTTGTGGAACACCGCACGACATCTCTCGCCGGCTCCATTCTCCCCGGTGACCGGGGTAGATGACGGCTCTGTCCGTCAGGTAGTCCTCGACCGTACGACGGAGGTAGGTCGGCACCCGGTGATACCGGAGTGCCTCCCCGATGCAACTCCAGGGCAGGGTGTTAAAGGCATTGGTGATGTCCAAAGACACCGCCAAGACGACCCTGCCCCGGGATACCGCAGCCCCCGTCGTGAGGGCTCTCACGCGCATGATGGCGTCCACCGTCGAACGCCCCCTGCGGAAGCCAAACTGGCTCTCCGCAAGGTCCGGACCCATCCGATTCAGGTGCCCGACGAGGCGGTCTGCAATGACTCTTTCAAAGAGCTTGCCCACCTCGTCGAGCAGCACGATGAGCCGGAATGCGGACGGAGAGTCCGCAGGGCGCCCGGGCTTCTGGATGAGGACCAGTTTCCCCGTCTTCCAATGAAGCGGGAACCGGCCCCTCTCCAAGAAATATTGATACCTTGGTTTGAGATTGGACATCGGATTTACTGGATTTTACCTAAAGAGTATGTACACAAATTTTCAAGTCAATCGACCCCGAGAGTAAAAAGTTTCATAGAAAATTCAACACCCCATTTCATCCTCTAAGGGATAGGAATTTCGAAAAACTGATACTTACTCTTCACAAAGAATACACCCTTCATTTTTTCTTATCTCTGGGACCCGCGGTTTGGGCTGTGCGTTGGTATATCAGTCAGCCAGTCAGGACATGGAATTTTAAATTGGGGGATGATTTTGGAAAAACTATGATACACGTATCTCATCATTTTAACTGAAGTATATGTAGACACATTTTCAAGTCAATCGACTCCGAGAATTTAATTTTTTTAACTGTTCTATGGACTATGTCTGAAATAAATGATTAATAATAATAATAATGAGCTATAGTATAGCTATGGTAGCTTGGACCCTGTTCCCGATACCGGTGGGCTACAATTTTTTATATTTTTAAATGTTTTATATATTTTTTTTTGTAAAGAATATTTAAAAATGTAATTAATTTGTACATAAATAAATAAAGGATAATAATAAAAAGTTTCACATAAAATTCAAAACCCCATTTCACCCTATCAGGGGTGGAATTTCAAAAAACCCTTTCTTAGTGGATACTTACTCTTCACAAAGAGTACACTGTCCAAATTTCATGTCTCTAGGACCAGTGGTTTGGGCTGTGCGTTGATGTATCAGTCAGCCAGTCAGGACATTGAATTTTAAATTGGGGGATGATTTTGGAAAAACTGTGATACACGTATCTCATCATTTTAACTGAAGTATATGTAGACACATTTTCAAGTCAATCGACTCAGAGAATAAAAAGTTTCATAGAAAATTCAACACCCCATTTCAATTAGGGGTGGAATTTCAAAAAAACCCTTTCTTAGTGGATATTTATTCTCCACAAAGAATACATTTTCCAAATTTCATGTCTCTAGAACCAGCGGTTTGGGCTGTGCGTTGGTATATCAGTCAGCCAGTCAGGACATGGAATTTTAAATTGGGGGATGATTTTGGAAAAACTGTGATACACGTATCTTATCATTTTAACTGAAGTATATGTAGACACATTTTCAAGACAATCGACTCAGGGAATAAAAAGTTTCATAGAAAATTCAACACCCCATTTCACCCTCTTAGGGGTGGTATTTCGAAAAACCCTTTCTTAGTGGATACCTACTCTTTACAAAGAGTACACTGTCCAAATTTCATGTCTCTAGGACCAGTGGTTTGGGCTGTGCGTTGATATATAAGTCAGTCAGTCAGGACTTTGAATTTTATTTATTTTATTTATTATTTATTTATTTATTTAATCCTTACTTACAACTATTTTTACAGGCACAACCCAATGCAATAGTGAAGCAACTTAAAGCAAACACACTAACAAGCTTATACTTATTATCTATAACTAAATATAGATTTATTTTTATTATTTATAGATTTATATGTATAGATAGATAGGATAAACTGAAGAATAATAATATGTGTAACTGAAGAATATGGAGGTACGTGGATAGCGGTAGTGTAATCAAACGAAAACCACAACGACACGGGCGGTAGCACAGCGTATAATGGCAGACTGGCGCGCCTTGACAATTAAGAACAATGTTATATTTTGTGCTCCTACCCACTATAAACTAATTATTAACACATACATCACAACTCCCTTCTTAATTACAATATATTCATGAAGGGTTAATAATTTTACAACTAATTCCAAAAGTGATATAAATCCTTTTAGCATCATCATTTAGCAATACATTTTTAAGTACACTGAAATCTGATAACCGGTTTTCGGGTTCGCTTCGGGTACTCTTCTTGCTGCTGAGCTGACGAACTACATGACTGATTAGAAGGCTGATCCTGCTCAACACCATCAACTTCATTGTTTATTGTTTGTTATTATTTACTTCTTTCACACACATTATCGCTACAGTCAACCTCATTCTTTCCTGACTTTAATGAATTGTCCCCAGCGTGCGCCACTTTGTTCCCATCCTTTATCGTTTCCTCTTTTTCTGTGTTCGGCCCACCAACGGATGCACAGGATCTGTGCCGTATCTGGTCTACGTGTCTTTTAATAAATTGACCGTTATCCCTTGCTATCAGGTACCTACGAGTAATGTCTACGTCTGAGATCGTACCTTTTACCCATTTATCCGAGGAACCGTACTCCCTCATCCAAACAGGATGACCCTCGTCGAATATACGCGAGACCCCACCAGAAAAATCGATTTGTCTTTGCTGCGCATCCTGCACTTGAGCACCTACTGATCGTTCTGTTCGTAACACATCTAATCTGGAACGTATTGTTTGTTTCTGCAGCAACATAGCAGGCGTCTCACCAGTAGTGCTGTGCACTGTATTTCTGGATGCCAGAAGAAACGTTTGTAAAGCTGTGTCCACATCTAAGCGATCCCGAATGGCCTTTGTAATAGTGCGCTTACAAAATGTTAACTGCATTTTCTGCGACTCCGTTTGAAGACGGATGACAAGCGGTTGAAAAGTTCTGTCTAATGCCATTATTAGCGAGGATTTTTTTGAATTCAATGCCGGTAAAAGGTGGTCTTTGATCTGATACTAACTGTTCCGGTAAGCCGAACCTAGCGAAAGTCGAACGAAAAACTAAACGCGTTAGCACGTGACATTTCGAACATTTCTAACCATTTTGAGGACTAATCGATTAATACTAAGAATACCATACCTCGATACGGGCCCAAGAAATCAATGTGAAGTCTAGTCCACGGTAGGATATAGTACGACCACGGTTGAATAGTAGTCCGCGGGGGCGCGCTCGCTTCCGCGGCACAAGTCTCACAACGTTTACATAATCCCTCAATATCTTTATCGATGTTGGGCCACTATACATAACTCCTAGCCAAACTTTTTGATACCACACGGGTATCATTAAAATGAAATCATCTTAATGATACCCGTGTAGTATCATTAAGATGAAAAGACTGCTATGCAGTTGATTTAATATTTGCCCTCGTAATAAACGTGGGATCACTATACGATAACCCCACATTATACACCCACATTCAACATAATTATAATTAATTACACCTAGCAAAGAATGGCTTAATTTCATCATTATTAGGACAAACTGATGGCCAACCTGATTGTATATATAACATCACCCTACCAAGTACCGTATCCTTGTATGGAAGGCGTGATAATGCTGTTCTTACTAGACGCGATGTACTCAATATTCTAATTGTAACCCGATAGCAGTACTGCCCAACGCTGTAGTCGCGAAACAGCCATCACTGGAATACCCGTTTTATTACCGAAAATATAATTATCTTAGAGGTTTATGATCAGTCCGCAGTATAAAGTGGCGGCCATACAGGTACTGATGAAATTTACGAATACCGAATACAAGTCATTGGTATCTTCTCGTCCAACTTACCGCAGTGTCTCAGGACGAAAGTCTATGACCAGTGTGCCAGTGATTTCATACGGAACCGAAACGTGGTCGCTAACAATGGGCCTCATCAGAAGGCTTAAAGTCACCCAATGGGCAATGGAGAGGGCTATGATCGGAGTTTCCTTGCGTGATCAAATCAGAAATGAGGACATCCGCAAGAGAACCAACAACTGCAAGAGTTACGCCGACGTAGCCCGAAGAATAGCCAAACTTAATTGGCAGTGGGCAGGGCACTTGCTCGCAGAACGGATGGCCGATGGGGCCGAAAAGTTCTGGAGTGGCGACCGCGAACCGGAAGACGTTGCGTTGGAAGGCCTCCCACTAGGTGGACCGATGACTTGGTAAAGGTTGCAGGGATCCGCTGGATGCGAGACGCACGGGACCGGTCAATGTGGCGACACTTGGGGGAGGCCTATGTCCAGCAGTGGACGACTTTCGGCTGAAATGATGATGATGATGATGAAAACAATTCCAAGAGCTTCCCTGTCTATTTGCCCATAAGCTCCCTCGATCGGTGTAAGCGGCCGCGACGCATACGCCACCGGGCGTTCGCCGTCCGGCGTAACGTGCGATATCACCGCGCCAACGTCCACACTACTACTGGCATCCGTCATCAAAACTAGCGGTAGCGCTGGGTTGTAATAAGTTAGTACTTCGCCCTACGGCAAAAGCCGCTTCACTCGTACGAAGGCACTCTCACAATCCTCACTCCAAGTATACTTAGCACCCGACCTAAGAATTTATACAATGGGGCGAGAACTGTACTGATATGTTTGATGAATTTACGTTACAAAAAAACGCTCTTAACTCGGTGACTTTTACATAAAGTCTTGCAACCATTGCAAGATTTTATATAAATTGTGAACATGCTATTTCCATAGTTTCTGTCAGAATTATGTCATCGAGAAAGACAAATAACTGTTCAAACCGCTTTTGAAAAATACCCGGGCTAGTCGCTAAAGGTAGAGTTTCGAGCCAAGCGTCATAGACGCAGCGTCTATAGCGTCACCGACGCCGCGTCACTAGCGCCGCGACAGTGACACTGGTGACTTTGGATACCGACGACAGACGCATAGTCGCATCACTTTCGCCGCACCGGAATGATCTATAAAGCAGTCTTATCATAAAACATTATGGATTAACCTCAAAATACAGCGACACTGCAAGCGCGGCCGAGCGACTGACGCGGGCGTCTGACAACGCAGTCACAGCGACACTGACGCCGCGTTAGTGTCGCTGCGCTCGAATGATGTTCCCTAGAATTTCATACATTTGCATAGAATATCTATCTGTCGCTCTGTCGCGGCGTCGTAGACGCGGCGCCATCGACGCTATAGACGCTCGCTTCCAAAGTCAACCTTAAACCATACACTAATCAGTTGTACATATACAAACCTTTGTGTGTATTTATCACCGTGTATTTTTTTGTGTCATCAAGTGCAAATTGCGCGTACGCTTGAGACAAATTAATTTTACTGTAGTGCTCACCCCTTTGGAGACGAAATAACAAATCTTCTACCCTAGGCAAAGGATAACGATATATTTCTATAACTTTGTTTAAAGTAAGTTTATAATCGGCGTAGATACTATGGCACTATTGGCGTAGCCCAGTCGGAACGCTCGACAGGGGTGAGAACTCCGTCGCGCATCAGCTGGTCCAGCGTGCGCTCCACGGGCTCGCGCAGCGCGGACTCCAGCTACGCATGAACACCGGCCGGGCGCCTTCGCGCACGTGTATGCTCACTGCGCCGCCAATGAAGCACCTGATTTGAAGATTTCTCTGATCGTTTTTTTTTCGCAACAATGAAGCTTCTTGTAAGCGCTATAACTCTCAGTTCTATCCACTGAGAGCAGGCAGACTGACATCATTCACATTAGGGAACTACTCTACTACCCACTGAAATAAATCCAACCGTATCCATGATCGTTATGAAAAATTCTGTCACCTCTCAGTTTACACGTCCCGCCCGCGACGCTCGGCTGCCCGCAGCGCACCGCCACGCCCGTTGTTTGTCGCTTCGCCGCCACTGCTTGATACGTTACCGTCGCTGCACCTATTTCCCCTGACGACTTAGGCCCTTCGATGGGCGGCGGCGTCTTTCTTCTCCGATTCCATGCTGATGGCAAGATTACACGCCTTGGCGAAATGCAGTTTGAATTCTGCGAATAACCGTTGTCTAATATTTTCGCTAGCTATTCCACACACCAATTGATCTCGTAAACTTTCTTCGAGACAACTTCCAAATTCACAGGTTTTCGACATTTTTTTAAGTACCGCCACGTAGCGGATATTGTTTCGCCTTCCTTCTACTTCCTTTGCCTGAATGTACCTCTCGGCAAGTTCGCTGGGTTTCGGTTGTAAATGTTTACATATTATTTCCGATAACTGCTCAAAATTTTTGGTTTATTTGGTGAACACAGGTTACCTACACAGGTTAGCAACTCGTAACTCTCTGCACCTATAACGATTGTAAACGTCGGCACATATAAATCGTCTGGTATCTTGTTCACCACAAAGGATTCGCGCATCGGGTATGTTCGCAGAGGCTCGCACTGACTACTTCCACGCGACCATAATTAAGCAAGCGCGCCGCGTCCTTGGTGCGCAGGGTACGGGTTAGCCCTAACATGGTACTGATGATGATTGCGGGGAGACTGGACTGCCCCTTCATCCGACATTGTTCCGACAGACATGTCGCTTTACCAGTGTCGGAGAGAAGGTATTGATTTGTTTTAGCTTTATTTGATTTATTTAGATTTGATTTGATTTATTTGACTTGATTTATTTTGATTTGATTTATTTTATTTGGTTTTAATCTATTCAATTTCTTAGTTTGATTGTATTGTATTTGGTTGTAATTTATTCTATTTGATTCTATGTTATTTTATCGGATTTTATTTGTCAACTAGCTGTGCCCGCGGCTTCGCTCACGTGAGCGCGTATTCTTTTGGCATTATTAGGGAACATTACATGAGAACGTGAAGTCGTAGTATATTCCTAATATCCTCCACAAAATAATCCATTTTAATATTAAAAATGCGAAAGTAACTCTGTTTGTTTGTTACGTTTTCATGACTAAACGGCTGATTGGATCGTAATGAAAGGCAAGGAGATAGATTATATCCTGAGGAATGATATAGGTTATCGTCTTTTTCTCACACATACACCTCAAAATTTCCACGCGAACGAAGTCGCGGGTAACAGTTAGGCCCCAACAAAGTGGAACTTAACATACCTAACTGTCGAAATGAGGGTTTACTGTACACATCTGCGTACCCCCTCAGAGTATACAGGCGTGATGTTATGTTATGATGTTGTGTAAACAATAAACATCCAAGCGATTGCAGCAATCACGACAAATTTGCTGTCTATTATTGAAGAGTTCCGTTCCATATCTCCGAAGTCCATGATCAGATCATGACAATATTTCTATGGGACCAACTTGGGAGTATTGAAGTCGGTTAAAAATCATCGAAATCGGTTCACAATTGTCGAAGATATCGATAATATAAAATTTGGAGAGTCCGCTCGATTGTTCCAGGATCCCATCATTAGACCAGGGGACCACATGTAAAGTATACTGTTTCAAACAATGCCCATAACATTTGAGGGTTGCCCTTAATTTTTCTGGGATTCCATCGTCTGATTCTGACTTATACCTTCCATCATCACCTCAGCAACATGAGATGATGATTACCAGGCACAAATATCTGAATTGCGTGGACATCAATCAATCAGTGCGTCAATTTGCCTGGGATTCCATCACTACTACGACTACCTGAGGAGTATATGCTTTCCTTGGCATAACATACCAAAGCCAAACAACCGTATCAACAATCAACATTATCAAAATATAATTTTCCCAACTTATAATATTGTTGGATAATTGTGTAAACAAACACAAAATGGAACATACAGATAACAACATCACTATGAGGAACCGTCGTATAATGCGATCTCACTCTGACACATCTATTGAATTACTGGATACTTCCTCATCTTCGAATTTAAGTATTAAGAGTTATCTACTCACATCAAAAGTGATGAAGTGCTGGATTTGCAAAATTTAATTAAAACCCTGAGGGAGCAATTATTAAGTGCACACGCGGAGATTGAAAGTTTAAATTCAGAGAATATCACACTGAAAGAACAATTAGAGAAAGAAAGACACAAAAATGAGCGACTTAAGGAGATTTGCCAAAGCGTGAGGAAAATTGAAAAGTCATTTGTCAACACAAATAGAAATAATTACTCAGCAAGAAAACTAAATGTGAACTTGGAATCTCATACTCCTACATCTTCTTCCCGAGTTAACTCGGCTATTGAATCCCGAAAATATGATAACAGCTCAAAACCTGATGGTGACCATTCTCAAAATGAAGGGAAAAATGTAGATGGCGTTGATTTTTTTAATTCGGTGTACAATATTATCGGCAATAAAACGAGTTTACAGAATATGGTGGAGTCTTCAAATAACGCAGATAATTGCAATTTCGAATGCCACAATATTAAAAAAAATCTCAAGCAACATCATTCTATAGAAGAAACGAAACAACAATATTGGAAGTATGGCAAAATATTAATATTATCGGACAATCAAGGCAAAGGTATAGTTCAGAAGTTAATCGAAAATAAAAATAAACTTATATGTAAGGATTATAATATACAATCTGTAACAAAACCAAATGCAAAAACTAAGTATGTACTAGCTGATAGTTGCAACATGGCAAAATCCTTATCGAAAACCGATACTATTATTATAATGACCGGTAGTAATGACTCTAATCCAACTGAATTTATGTCTGAAATATCGATAGCACTACATTTCCTAAAAAGTTGCAATGTATTTATAGCCAATGTTTTGTGCAATCGTTTTCTTAATGAACGAAAATTGAATGACCAGTTGAAGCTTCTTACCCGAAATTACAAAAACTGTACATTTATAGAAGCAGGAACAGAGGATGTTTTACAAAAAATAATATATCAAATCAATGTTAAATACTATAACGGTAAATTCCTATCCTACAACAACCATAACAATAAGGGTACCCCCGTAAAGAACATTATAAAAGATTGTCACAAAGTCTGTACTTCAAATAAAAACGTAGAACCAAAAAGGGGTGTAATGGGTCAATCTCCAAAACGGACGTATTCGTGTGATCGCTCTGGTGCTTTTCAGATATTGATATTTAATGGTAATTATGTATCTCATTAAAAAAAATGATATTCAAATAGTAGATTTTTACTATTGGCCTTCAATTTACACAAACTGTTATGGAAATATTTAAGTTCAAAAAATTTCGCGACCAGAGCAATCATAATTGGTGTCAGAGCGATCATAAATGGTGAAATCAGTGAAACAAAAAAATTATATTGATAAAATATTATTTATTTAGCCGTTTTCAGTCATATTCAGTGTATGTGTAACAAAATTATATGTAAGAGAAATGTATAATTTTATAAAAAGGTCAAGGCATATTATATACATATAAAAATACGGAATATTTTGTATAAAATAATTGGTAAAATAACAAATTAACATAATTATAAAAATCAACTTTTGGCTTAGTTTAATTTATTTGGACTTAATTAAATCACTTCTAGGGAAATGAGACAAAATTAAAAACCTTTTGAAATCAACCATTAATACCTACAGTCTTTAAATAGTTACAAAATGACTTAGACTCATTAAATATTATTTTTTTAAAAGTAATTAAAGAAAACTAACGTTTATTTATAAAGTACAAGATCAAATCTTAAAAATAAACAATTTATAAACGTAGAATCATAACTAAAATAACAGTCTTTTCAAAATTATCTAAGAGATTTGTAATAGTCACATTTTCCTTAACTATATCTTTAGTGGAAAGTAAAGAATTAATATAGATAGGTTCTTCATTTATTGGGAGCTCATCAGTTGCTGGTAACTTATCCACTTTTTTCTTTAAATAATATCGTCGAGAACTCTGCCTACTTTTCTTCCTACGAACCTTTTGCTGGCTTGGAGTCAAATCACTCATTGGTAGTACTGTGCCCCGAGCTTTTTTCCTTTGATAACTCTCTCTTGACTTTACAAGTCATTGTGCGTATAGATCTGGATCATTTTTTATCTTGGCTATTCTACGACGCTCAGCCAATTTCTTCCTAAGACGTTTTTTTTCAATAGATAATTTATTTCGAGGCATGATTTCAATCTGCAACAATAGTTGCCATTAAATTTTAGAGAAGAAAGGGTTACAGTTGTGATTAGCTAAATGCCAATATAATAATATCATCATGGTAAAATACGTCAAAATCTGTTTATGGGTTTAGGTTACCCAAAGAAACCCAGGAAAGGTTATAAATTAAAGGTTTTATGCATAGTTCATCGTTTGTCATTGTTATAGTCCGGTACTACTACTTAAAATAGATTTATAACGTACAATTAATGCAAAAGATCATCGCTCTGGTCTTTTTGGACAGAGCAATCACAGCCATAGCGATCAGAAAAAGTCACAAAATCATAAATATAGCCGAATTTAAAAGCAGTAGAAAGTTGTTATTACGTCTCATAAAAAACATCATAACGATCACTTAATTCACATAACAAACACATTCACAAGCTTACTATTTAATTTTAAATAACGTGCCATAGCAATCATAAAATTCGAGAACCAAATCCAGAGCAATCATAAACTTACCTTCGTAATGTTGGAGCGCGGGAACGTGGCACAAAGGTATCCTCCTCTGCGATTAGACCACTACTGGCGTTGCCCCGCGGGAGGGGAATAGAGTGTCTATAACGCGTAACTAGGGATGAGCGCGATGTTTTACCTCAGCGCAGAGCGATGAGATAAAATGCCCGGTCACGATTTTAAATTTAAATTGTGGCAAAAGTATCGTTAATATAACTAAAACTATTTTATTACAACGAAGATTAACTATTTGTTATGTAATCGAAATAAGTTGTTTCCTAAGAACCTTCTCATTAAAAAAATTATGAATATTTTTTTCATTCAATCGGGAGTTGGGTCAACCCAGAGCGATCAGGATTTTAGGGTTTAAGATTTTTTTTTAAATATTTAAAATAAACTTATTCATAATATTAGCCTTGTATCACGTAGATTAGACACCGAACTGTATCTAAAAAAATATTTTGAAAACGATTTTCGTTTTTAAAATGGGTTTATCCAGCCCGACACGAAAAAAAATGCCTCTGGAGATCGACCCTACAATACCCTATTATTTTAAAAATCAACTAAAAAAACATTCCAAAAAGCCTCACAATTTATCTTGTCTGAGTAATAACTTAGAACCACTGAAAGGTACAATACCGTTTTATTTTTCGACTCTCAAAAAAACATCACAAATGGATCCAAACGACACCGCACCGGTTTTTTTTCGTTCCTAAACATTCTTTTACGATAATTCACCAAAACATTGCCGGTGTTACACAAACAGAATTAAATAGTTCGTCAATAACCACCGATGATGATGATCTTTTCGTGACTAAAAGAGATGCACATAACAGGTTATGTAATAATTCTTCAGTTATTTTATTATCCAAAACAAACTGTCTTAAAATATTTCATCAAAATGTATGTGGCTTAAGTAATAAAAAAACAGAACTTGAATTATATATTGAAACGCATGAAAACGATTTAGATTACTTATGCATATCAGAACATTTCCTAAATGATAAATCTGCAAATGTGTTTTATATGTCCAATTATAATTTAGCATCATACAACACAAGACCAAATAAAAAGAGGAGAGGTAGCCTTATTGTAGCACATAAAATAAACAATGTGAAAACATTGACGCAATTAAAAAGTTATATAGATCAGAAAGTTTTGAGATTTGTGGTGTAAAAGATCTTGAAACGGAATTACACATAACTATGTTGTTGTTATAGAAGCCCAGTTGAGAAAAATTTTGAAATTTTCATGAGTAGGTTAGAAAAATTGTTAGAACACTTTCTTGATAGGAAGTGCTTAGTTTGTGGCGACTTTAATATTGACGTACTGGTTGAAAGTAAAAAATCTGCAGAGTTCATAAGTTTATTGAAATGTTATAACTTTAGATACCTGATAAAAACTCCTACCTTCATTCGAAATAAATCATACTCATGTATTGATAATATAATTACAAATGTTGATGATGATTGTATGGAACGTTGTTGGGTTGATCACAATGGCTTAGCAGATGGTCATGGTGGACTTTTTTGCGATATGGTTCTTGATAAAATCAATGAGAAAACGAAGAGCTCAGAATATACCATAACAATTCAAATAATGATGCGTTTAAAAAAGTATTTCCAATATAAATTTGAGTAATATGGGAATAAATAATTTTCTAGACAATTTTGGCAAAATTTTTCGTACCTGTTACACAAAGAAGGCGATTAAAATAAAGCCTATGAAAAATAAAATAATAAAGTGGGTAACCAAGGGAATCAAAGTATCAAGTAAAATGAAAAGAGTTTTATGCTGTGGCACCACAAATAATGGTAGTATCTCGAATTACAAAATTAACTATATTCGAATTTACAGAAAGGTCATAAAGCAAGCTAAAAAGTTAGCCATATCAGTTCATCTTAGTAAAGCCAAAAATATACTGAAAGAGACATGGAAACTAGTAAATGAACATACAAAGAAAACAAAAAACAAACTTAGTAAAAAACTTGTCCTAAATATAGACAACAAAGTTATTTCTGATTCCCAGGATATTGCTAATAAATTCGTTGACAACTTTGTTTACAAACCATCATTGACACTTAACAAAGATAAAGCAATGTCCTTTCTAAAAGAAACAACGGCGAGAGTAGACAGTGACTTGTCCTTCAAGCCGACTACACTGACTGAGATAAAAAAGATTGTGTGTCACATGGCTAACAAAAAATCTTGTGGATATGACGACTTACCAATAACAATTATTAAGGAGAACATAGAAATTTTAGCACATCCTCTTTCTGAATTTTTTAATAAATGTATTAAAGAGTCGATTTTTCCTGACCAACTCAAACTGGCTAAGGTAATTCCGATATATAAAAAGGGCACAAAGACTGACCCAAAAAATTACCGACCAATATCCTTGCTACCAATTTTGTCGAAACTTTTTGAAAAATTAATAAAATTTAGACTGATGGTACATTTGAATCTAAATAAAATAATACACTTAAGACAATTTGGGTATCAAAAGGGCATTGGCACTTCAGATGCCATTGACACTCTCATTGATGACGTAGTAAGTAAATTGAATGACAAAATGAAAGTAGCTGGACTATTTATTGACCTGAGTTCTGCATTTGACACCATAGATCATCAATTACTGCTTGCTAAACTGGAGCATTATGGTATACGAGGTGATGCTTTAAAACTTATGACATCTTATTTACAAAACAGACGTATGTATGTTGAAATAAAAAACATTGATGAAAACAATCATGAAATAGCAAACAAATCAAAGATGATATACATAAGGCGCGGGGTACCACAAGGCTCAATTTTAGGTCCAATATTGTATCTTATCTTCACAAACGATCTATTAAATTTCATGAACACAGCTCAGCCTGACGCTTCGTGTGTTGTGTTTGCTGATGACACAAACGTAATAATTGGAGCGCGTGATTTAAAAGAATTGTCCACAAAAGTAAATAAAAGTCTAGATAATCTTTCTGAATGGTTTACAGCTAATAATTTACTAATTAATACAAATAAAACAAATATAATGTTATTTAAGACTACATCTCGGAACACTGACACTATGGATGTGACATTGAAAGGAGACAACATAGGATTGGTAAATCATGTAAAATTCTTAGGTATAAACATCGACTCAAATCTTAACTGGAAACAGGAGCTTGCTACTATGGATTCCTCTATATCCTCTGCATGTTATGCACTTAGGAGCCTCAGGGATGAATTAGATTTAAAGCAACTTAAAGCATGCTATCATGCTTTGGTTGAATCTAGGTTAAGGTACAGCATCATGTTCTGGGGTAATAGCTATAATTACAACTGCCAAAGAGCCTTCATCCTTCAGAAGCGTGCCATTAGAACCATTGTCAAAATTTCACAGCGTGATTCATGCAAAGAATACTTTAAGAAATTAGGCATTCTTACAGTTCCGAGTTTGTATATACTAGTTCTGTTAAGCAAGTTCACAAAATATATACATCAATATGAATCACAAAAAGAAAGAGAGCTGAGAGAGAGCACACGAAGGAAAGTTATTAAAAATATAATGGTGCCTAAATTTAACATAGTAAAGCATTGTTCACGCTACCAAGCAGTGGAGTTATATAATAAGTTACCTACTGAATTAAAAACTTTGGTCTATAACACAAACTTATTTAAGGCAAAACTGAAAGCCTTCCTAATTGAAAAATGTTTATATTCTATATCCGATTTGATGTTGAATGATTCCAGATAATTTGTGTATTAATTATTTGATATGATATTGGCATATATGATATTGGCATATATTTTAATTGACATTTATTTTAATTGACATTTAATTTGATTGACATTTAATTCATTTTTACTGACATTTAATTTGCGTTTACTTAGATATCTTTTAATTTACGCATCATGGAATAGACATGGCTGTGCTTATGTGGTTGAATAATTATGTAAATGGTAATTTAATTGACATTTAATTCATATCTATTTGGCTTTTCATTTAATTAAATTTAGTTGACATTTAATTTACATCTAGGTGGCTTATAATTTACATTTAATTCTCATTAAATTTATGGAATGGACATGGCTGTGTTTGAGCTTTTTATGGTTGGACATATGAAAAGAACCTAACTTGATTGTCATTTAATTCTCCGTTGATTTACGTTAAATGGAATAGACGTGGTTGTTTTGTGCATTTTATTTTTTGACATGTAAACAGGTTTTGGTTAATGACAGTTATATTTTTATTGTTTATTTTTGAAATGAAATGAAACTTGTTGCTATGACATGATTTTTAATGGATTTTATGTATTATGATTTTAATTTTTGACTTCGGATAATTTATTTAATGAAATGGTACTGATGACTATAATGTTTTTTTTTTTTTTTGTGTGACATTTTTAATGATTTCAATGAATTTATTATGTAGATGATTTTTTATCGAGTTATGTTTTTTTTCTGTTATTTAACTATTTTTTATGTAACATTCAGACACAATGTAAATTGTTTATTGAACGACGACATTAAAGAAGAAAAAGAATTGTGACAATCGGTCTACAATTGGCGGAGAAATCAGTGAACATAGGTACATATAAGAAAAAACATACAGTCGAACATAGAAACTCCTTGTTTTTTTTAAGTCGGTTAAAAATTGTCAAAGGAGTTTTGTTGAAACATAAGTCAACTGTTAACAATACATGTTATAGTAATAGGCTTATCCCCAATAAAATGGAACATAACATAACTAACTGTTGAAATGCGGGTGTACTGTAGACTGTACACATCTCAAAGCATTCAGGCGTGATGTTATGTTATGAGGAAAGTAAGAACTCAGGAAATATGTATAAATTGTGAGACTCCAAAATACAATAATCTTTGTAAAAACATTATAACTACAAATGATCGGTTTTTTCGATCATCTTCATCGAAAAAACAAGATAACTAATAGTATTGCCAATTTAACTATTTTTCATCAAAATTTATGTGGAATTAGCAATAAAAAAGACGAACTAGAACTTTATGTAGAAAAAATGGTACCTAAATTGGACTTCATCTGTGTCACTGAACATTTTATGAACAAAATAAATGCTCCTTTATTTTCACTGACTGACTACAACTTGATTTCATACAATAGCAGGCTAAACAAAAAAAGAGGTGGTAGTCTTATCTTAGGACAAAGAAATAGACAAGTATTGGATTGTTCGCAAATAAATAAATTATATAAATCGGGATCATTCGCAATATGTTGCACTAAGGACATCGATACTGGGTTATATATTTGCTGTTGTTATCGGAGCCCCGATGAAAAAAAATTAAAAGTATTTATGGAAAAATTAGAATCTTTGTTAGAATACTTTTTTAACAAAAAATGTATTATATGTGGTGATTTTAACATCGACCTCCTCTGTGAAAATAAAAAGCGTACAGAGTTTTTAAGTCTTTTGCGATGTTATAATTTCAGAACTCTTATTCATACGTATACTTTCACCCGAAATCAGTCATCCTCATGTTTGGATAATTTTATCACTAACTTAGATAGCACATACATTCAGGAAGTTTCTATAGATCACAATGGCTTGGCAGATGGTCTTGGTCATGCAGGACTATTTTGTAAGTTGACGCTTCAGATGGCAATAGAAAAAAAGCCTAACAATAACCAAAATATTATTATTATTAAAAAAAGGAAGTTCACAAAAAATAACCACGAGATATTTAATGAAAAAATATTGAGTATCAACTGGTCTTCAATGGGAATCAATACGTTTTTACACAAATTTCATGATGCCTTTCAAAGTAGCTACAAAAAGCAAAAAAAAACATGTTCTTTTAAAAGATAAAAGTAATGGTACAAAATGGATTACAAAGGGTATAAGGGTTTCAAGTAAAATGAAAAGATTTTTGTGTGTAAATAATGGGAATGGTCATAATACCATACACACTTATAAAACAAATTATATGAGGTTATTTAGGAAAGTCGTTAGAGTGGCTAAAAGTCTTGCTATGAGTGTACAAATACAGAAAGCTAAAAATAAAAGCAAGGAAATCTGGCAAGTAGTAAATCGACATAGAAATAAAAACAAATATATTAATTTTAAGAAACTATTTGTGAAACTAAATGATAGAATTATTGATGACCCCAGGGAAGTTGCAAATTTATTCGCAGAACAATTTAATTGTTATAACCACTCTTTGGAGAACGCCGAAGAATATAGTTCACTTTTATATTTAACAGATTCTACTGATAGGGTAAATAGTGACATGTGTTTAACTTCCGTAACTCCCGAGGAAATAGTAAAGATTGTGGGGTCAATGCCTAATAAAGCTTCATGCGGATATGATGATTTGCCTATAAGTGTTTTAAAACAACATATTAATGTTCTTGCGCTACCTTTTTCAGACTTTTTCAATAAGTGTTTCGATGATGGTACTTTTCCGGAACAGTTTAAGATAGCGAAAGCTATTCCTCTACACAAAAAAGGTTCCCAGACGGATACTAAAAATTATCGTCCTATCTCGGTTTTACCAACACTTTCAAAAATCTTAGAAAAATTAATTAAAATTCGTTTAGTCACTCATCTCAATAGTAATAAAGTTATAAATAAAAGACAATTTGATTATCAAAAAGGTGTTGGAACTACAGAAGCTATTTGCACTTTAGTTAACGATGTGGTTGAGAAATTAAATAAAAAATTGAAGGTAGCTGGAATTTTCTTAGATTTGAGTTCTGCATTCGACACCGTAAATCACACATTGTTGCTCGCCAAAATGGAACATTACGGTGTAAGAGGACAGGTTTTGGCGCTTTTTCGATCGTATTTAAGTAACAGAAACATGTATGTGGAGGTAAAAGACATGAATCAGAATAATGTTGAAGAAGTCTTTCATTCAAAGTTACGAAGGGTTTTGACAGGTGTCCCGCAAGGTTCTATATTGGGTCCAATCCTATTTTTAATATTTACAAATGATTTACTAAACCTAGCAACAAACTGCAGATTTTAAACTTATAGCATTTGCAGACGACACCAATGCTGTTGTTAGTGAAAGTACGGCAGAGGCTTTAAGCAGCACTATAAACACGGCTCTTGAGTCGTTTCAAAAATGGTTTATAGCTAATAAGTTAAAAATTAATACTAAAAAATCAAATATCGTATTGTTTAAGTCTACATCACGTTGTAGTGATAATGTAGACGTTAAGTTAAATGGAGAGGAAATAGATATTGTTGACTCCGTGAAATTTTTAGGAGTTTATAATGATTCATTATTAAGCTGGAAAAATGAACTAAAAGCCATAGACGGGTCTGTATCATCAGCATGCTATGCCCTAAGGAGCCTACGCGAAGAACTTAGCATAGAAATCTTAAAATCTGTTTACTATGCACTGGTAGAGTCAAGATTGAGATATAGTATTCAACAATGGGAAAGTAGCTACAAGTATAATTCTAGTAGAGCATTTGTGCTACAAAAGAGGGCAATCAGAACAATAGTTCGTATTCCCCAAATCGAGTCCTGTCGGGAATATTTCCAAAGTCTATCAATACTTACAGTACCTAGCCTTTATATACTTACCGTATTGACTAACCTAGCAAAGCACATAACTGATTATGAAACGCAGGATGAAAGACATAAAAGGGAAAGCACGAGGAACCTATTTATGAAGCATAAAGTGAACACCAAGTTAAATGTTGTAACACATTGTGTACAATATCAAGCGGTCAAATTATTTAATTGCCTGCCTAGGGACATAAAACAACTTCTTTATAGAACCACCTTTTTCAAAAATAAACAAAGACTTCTTACTGGATAAATGTTTCTACTCCGTGGATGAATTCATGACTCAAACATTAGTGTAATGGTATTTTTTGGTATGACATGCATATAAATTTCGATTAATTTTTGAAGATGATCTTTGACAATTGATGAGTTTAGATTTTTGGTTACCCTAAAATCTTTAGAGTTTTAATGATTTGTTGTTATTGGACATTGTTGTTAATTTATTATTTTACAGTCGTGACATGTTTTCTTAATGGATTTTATGTGATCGGATCTAAATAATATAAAATTTGTTGACTTTTGATGAAATTTTGTTGCTTGTTTACTTAATGATCGTGAATAAATATGCATTTTAATTAATTTTATATAAACGTTTTTGACAAGGGGTGAATTTAAAATTTGAATTTAAGCAGAAATATTATTTTACTTTTTTAATTGAATTATTGTTGATTATTTATTATGGAATGATATTTTTATTTTATTTTATTGGATTGTTGATAAGGTTTTCGTATGAAATGTTTTAATATTGTAATGAGTTTTAGGTTGAAAAAATTAATTTTATTAAGATACTTATGTTATTTGTTCTTTTTCTCTTTGTGTATTGTTATTTTTTTTTTTTGTAAAACATTCAAACACAATTTAAATTGTTCTATGAATAAATGAAATGAATGAAATGATGTTGTGTAAACAATGAACATCCAAGCGATTGCAGCCATCGCGACAAATCTGTAATGTACTCTGTACATACACACGGAAAATCTACGATTTTATTATATGTATAGATGCATAGAAGATGTTTTCGGATTTTTATTAATTTATGTGTGGTAATGGGTGTTATGTATCTGAAATAAATGAATTTATTTATTATTATTGTTCTAACCGTTCGACATATAGTTTCCAATCGTCTTTGTGCACATTGAACTCCGCAATTTTTCCGATGGACATCGTGAACTTTTATAAAATCACACGCGAAATGTTCAGTACTCGTCGCCACTCAAGAATATGAAGGTCCATAGATGGAGTGTAATCAAACGACAACGACTTGGTAGCACAGCGTATAATCGCAGACTGGCGTGCTTTGACAATTAAGAACAATGTTATATTTTGTGCTCCTACCCACTATAAACTAATTTTCACAGTAAAAATTAAGGCAGCTATCCAGTACCCACGTCACCTCCTCGAGCGCTGGTCACTTGCGGCATAAAGTGCCTTTGTGCGCTCGCGAGTATTCCCGCCGTCCTGCCTGCTGCATGGCCCTCTCCAGCATACGGGACATACACAAGAAAAATGTAATTTATTGCGACGTGTTATTATATATTTCGTATCAACACACGTCCCAGAAACGTTCTCAGAAACCGTGTCACACCGTCACACGCCACGCGTACGTACAATTGCTTATACTTTTACTTCACATGAATGGCGAGATGAGACCCTTTTTTTGTGAAGCTCATAATATCGTGTCGCGTACGAGTGTAGTGACAGTGGGTGACAGTTTGTTGCTGTCGCGACAAGCGACATTGTCGCTCGGCGACCTGTGAACTGTGCCGTGACGTCATCAGGCTCGCACGCTCGTCGCACGCCTGTGTGTCAGCTGAAGAATGCAATCTCGAGCGAGCTCATACAACCTTCAGATATCCTTCTGAAGGTTATATGAGAAAGTGTTTCCTTGAAGCTGCGGACGAAGTGCGATCAACTGAAATAACGGATGAAAATATCTTATTAAGGGAGGTTTCAGCTTGGATGATCTTCCTCTGCTTGTGGTCACGTAATTGGTTTAGTTTATACTAAGATTTGTTATAGATTTAATAGCCTCCATGGAGGCTCAAACCGCAAGCAACTATTTTGCTGTTTCCTTTATGGTTACAAGTTGGGAAAACAGAACGTCATGTATATAATAGATGTTTACCAACTAACTACTAGCTGTAGTATTTAGTTATTTCAAAGCTAAAATTATTTTACAATCTTTACTATCGACTAGTTGTCGAAGTATGAACCACAATATTTGCGCCGCCTACAGCATATACCACACATGTTCCAGTAGTTAACACACAATGGAACATAGTCCGCTTGAGTTGCGCGGTGCGATGCGGCCTGTTTCCGGCGCGCGGGCCCGTTGTGCGGCCCACTAATGAACCTCTCCGGGCCGCTCATGGTTGTTAAAAATTTTCGGTTACCGAGCATTGGACGTGACACAAGAACGTGCAAAAGGTTCACGTTCAAAGACCGATAAAACTACGTTACTGAAGTCACGGTCTTAGGACAGGATAGAAGGAATTAATAAAACACGTTGGTTGGAGAGGAGCAAACAGGAAACTATATTTTAGTTTTCAAGTGAATGAGAGCAATTACAAATTATAAAACAATATTCATTCGTTCGAAAGAACTAATTGTGGCTGAATGATCAAATGACAGTTACTTTAAATACTAGATAATAGATGGCATTACCTGTTTCATTTCATGTATATTAATTAAATTTCAACACCCCCACTATATCACATGAAACAGTGAAAATATAAACTTTATAAACTAACAAGTCCCAAACCTTCAATACATTGATAATGCTTTGTCGCAACAAGTGCCTTTGTTAGTACATCAGCTGGCATCTGGTCAGAGGGCATGTATTTAATATGTATTACATTATTACTGACAGCTTCCCTCATAAAATGATAACGGATGTCTATATGTTTACTTCTTTTATGTAAAGCATGATTAACAACAAATTTTTGAGCACTCTGACTATCATTGTACAAGGTAATAGTTTCTACATCTTGATTAGTGACTTCATATAATAAAACTCTTAAATACATCAACTCTTTACAAGCCTCTGCCATTGACATGTATTCGGCTTCCATACTGGAAAGAGCCACGGTCCTCTGCTTTCTGCTTTCCCATGATAACAGTCCCTGACATTATAAAACAATAGCCTCTATATGATTTTCGATCAATACCATTTGCCCAGTCGGCATCAGCAAATCCAGACAGCTCAGAAGCCCCTTTTACATATTTTATACAATAATTTTTAGTTCTCTTCAAATACTTGAGAATGCGTTTAGCATAATTCCAGTGAGTGCTAGTATGACAATTATTGAATTGACTTAAGAAACTGACACTATAAGCTATATCAGGCCTTGTCAACACAGACAAATACATAAGGCTACCTATTAACTGTTGATATGGCACATTAGTGTCATTTACATTGTTATTTTTATCAATATTTTGTTTAGATTCCATAGGTGTCCTAGCCTCTTTACAATTCAACATATTGAATTTAATTAACAACTGATGTATGTATTGTTCCTGATCTAAGGTACAAGTTTTATTCTTATCATCAATTTTACCCTCATTCCTAAGCATTGCTTTACCTGCCCAAGATCTTTAATACAAAATCTAGAAATCAGCATAGACATTAAATTATCTGTCTCTAATTTACAATTAGAATACACAAAAAAATCGTCTACATATAGAGCTATAATAATCTTAACATTATTATAAAATTTTGTAAATACACATGGTTCTATTTGACTTCTTTTAAAACCTGATTCAGTCAAACATTGATCAACTTTTTCATACCATGATCTTGACGACTGCTTTAAACCGTAAATAGCTTTGTTCAATTTAACAATTTTTTGCTTTTTTTTTGCTTTTATCGTTTAAATCAACATTTGGATGAAGCATATAAATATCCTCTTTCAAAATACCATTTAAAATGCTGTCTTCACATCCAAGTGAGTAACATTTAAATCTAATTGTACAGAAAGTGCAAATAATAATCTTAAAGTACAATGACGCACCACAGGTGAGAAAGTCTCGTCATAATCTAGTCCTGGTTTCTGGGTGAAGCCCTTTGCTACCAAACGAGCACGATAACGCACTATCCAACTTTATTTTATAAACCCATTTACTTTGCACTAATGTCTTACCTGGAGGCACTTCACTCACCACTACCCAGGCATCATTTTCTTCAAATGCCTTAAGTTCCTCTTCCATTGCAGCAATCCATTTTTCTTTATCGGGACCTTGTAGAGCTTGTTGGATGCTAACTGGATCACTTTGACTCTCGGTATTTGATGACATGCACAGGTTTGAGTAACCATAGCGTTTTGGTGGCCTCCTGATTCTCTTTGTTTCTTCTGGGGGTGGAATCTCATCTACATTCTGCAATACAGAGTTCACAACAGTCTGGTCAGTATTATTTTCAGGTTCTGGACTTGTAGCTATATTGACAGACTCATCTATTTCACTCTTAACTTGTTGCGTTTCAGAGATTTCCCCCACTGAAACAGATATCTCATTAAGTTTCATAATATTACTTTTTATATTTTCTTGAATTATGACATCCCTGCTGACAGACACACTCTTTTTATCTGGGTCATATATTCTGTACCCTTTAAAGTTTTCAGCATAGCCAATGAGAATACGTGGTTTTGACTTTGTGTCCCACTTAAGTCGCTTTTGCTTCGGGACATGCACCATGACCTGACTCCCAAAAACTCGGATGTGACTTAAGTCTGGTTTTGTATTAGTCCAGAGCTCAAATGGCGTTTTATCCTGTAATCCAGATGCTGGTGACCTGTTTCTTAGATAAACTGCTGTATTTACAGCCTCAGCCCAAAATTTTTTTTCAAGGTCAGCATCAAACAACATGCAACGAGCTCTTTCAACTAAAGTGCGGTTCATACGCTCACTAATAGCATTTTGTTCAAGGGTATATTTATTAGTCTTTTGATGGACTATACCAACTTCAGCTAAATAACTGTCAAACTCATTGTTACAAAACTCAAGACCATTATCAGTTGTAAAAATCTTAATCCTTTTATTCTGTTGGTTTCCAACTAACGCTTTAAATTCTTTGAAAAATTTAAACACTTGATTTTTGGCCTTTAAAAAGTAAACAAAGGTCATACGTGTGTGATCATCGACAAAAATGAGAAAATACCTGCAACCACCGATTGAAGCCATCTTCATGGGTCCACACACATCTGCATGAATAATATTAAGTACTTCACTGCTTCTTGAGCCCACATGGTTGAAAGGTAATCGTGATTGTTTCCCTTGACAGCACACAACACAAGTATTTTTATCAATGACAGCCTTATCCTTGAAGTCTATACCCACAACTGCACCTTCTTTCATTTTATTTAGGTCATTGCTGTTCAAGTGACCCATCCTCCGATGCCACAGTTCACTTTTGGTACCATCAGAAGTTGTTGTAAACAAACATTCATGTTTATTTTCCACATTCAATTTATAAACACCATCAACTAATCTGGCCTCTCCAACCAATTGATTTCTACTGTTGTAAATATGACAACAATTTTTTCTGAAATCCACTCTGTTTCCATATTGAATCAACTTGCTCACTGATAATAAATTTGTAGCAATACTGGGTACACATAACACTTCCTTTACTGTAATGGAATATTTGCATTTGGACGTGACTGTAATAATATCAACATCACCCGAGCATAAGACAGGCATAACACCTTTATTAGCCGCCGTAATCTCCTTAAAACTCGTGTTTTCTGATGTATTCCGAATATTGTTTACATCTGATGTTATATGCACGCTTGCTCCGGAATCCAGATACCAATCATTCTTGCTGAAATTTCCGCTTAAAAATACTGCAGAAAACGCATTGGAATTGTTTGTTTTTGAATCTTGAATTTGTGTGCACTTATTTTTATAATGCCCAATTTCTTTACAACGATAACATTTAATGACTTTCTTCTGACTGTTATTGACATTTGACGATTTTGACGTATCGCCATCTTTGAACGAGTTTCCGGTTTTGTTGAATGATTTACGTTTAGTTCTCATGTGCTGCCCTCTAGCGTATAAGACACTAGCTTCCGACGAATCTTCATTTCCGATCATGTCTAATAATTTTGATTTTACAACATCCGCCGTAATGGCGATGCCGGAATGTTCGATGGCCATGAGCATTGGGAAGTATTTTTCTGGCAATCCGGCCAACATGAGACAACCAATCCACTCATCATTCACCATAAAGCCTGTTCTTGATAATTTCTGTCCTGTTTCAATAATTTCAGTAATGTAACTAGTCATTGAATCTGAAGTTTCAAGACGTATTGATATTAATTTCCTCAACAACATGATTCTTCTCGAAAAAACTGAATCATCAAACATTTGTCGTAATGTCAACCATAGCTGTTTTGTAGTAGTAGCGCTTTTAATATGTACATATAACGACGGATCAATGATAAGATTACTTGGCTTTCGTCATGGTGTCTTCCGCAATCGCTGCTGCAACACCTTCAGTCTTAAGAAAATTTAGTTTTCCTTCGAGTATAAGCAAATTTTCTGCAGCAAACGCCCACTCACTGTAGTTCTCCCGTCCTTTTAATTTCGGCACATATATCTGTTGATCAACCACACCGGCGTTCTGTGGGATCACTTTTTATTTCACTCGCAATACGGAAATAAAGTCACAAAGTTCACAACACCGTGATTGCAACTTATAATCGTCCACTGTACACATTAATTTTTACTACGATTACGCACTAAAAACTGATTAAAAGAATTGGTCCTGGGCCCATAACCTAATAAAACACGTTGGTTGGAGAGGAGCAAACAGGAAACTATATTTTAGTTTTCAAGTGAATGAGAGCAATTACAAATTATAAAACAATATTCATTCGTTCGAAAGAACTAATTGTGGCTGAATGATCAAATGACAGTTACTTTAAATACTAGATAATAGATGGCATTACCTGTTTCATTTCATGTATATTAATTAAATTTCAACAGGAATCAGTAACGTTTAGTTGAACATCATCATCATCATTTCAGCCAAAAGACGTCCACTGCTGGATATAATTATGCCTCCCCCAAGTGTCGCCACATTGACCGGTTAGTTGAACAAAATAAAATATTTAGCCGACGGAAAGTATATACAACTGCAGGATGCTGAAAAATCAAACCAAAGGACAATGGGCAAAAATGTATGGAACTTGGTCCAAGAGCCTCCACTGATGAGACTTGTGGGGAATGAAAGTACATACTTGTCATATGATTCTGGCAAAATTTTATCAAAATCCGTCCGAGGATTCTTTTTTTATGATCATTTTTACCTGACTACCATTTTTTTTTGTTCCACTTTAGAAAATCCTCATGGATATGCTGTTAGACTCTAACTGATGCGCGCGGAACACTACGCGCCACCGCCTGGCGTCCAGTCATAAGTCCGCCGTCCCTCTGAACCCGTTTAGGGGAGCTGAAAGAGGGCGTTGTCGGGTACATCTGATGCGGGTCGGGAGAGTGATCTCGACCACCCTCAACCTTTCCGCAGCCGCCTTCTGTGAGAAGACAGTTTCACAGAAGGAGATCACCGCAGTCCACGACTCTGCGCTCCCGACCATCGAAGGAACGATGGCCGGCAGCGACAGGTCGGTTCCGACTTCTGTTACGAGGGCACGGCGCAACTCCTCTATGCGGCACACTCTGCCAGCGTATGCCGCGCTCTATCCTCCAGGGAGTGGACGCAGTGATGACACTGAGCGTCACCTCCTTCTGCGAAGCAGTAATGCAGAAGGAGGAAGAGAAGAAAGAGGCATTGGGGATCGCGGGGCGATTTTCGGCTACCGTAGGCGCGGGTTTGCGAACGGCGAGTGATGGGTAGCTCGCCGTCCGATCAAGGACCCGGCCCGGGTCGACGGCGCGTACTGCTCCACTCGCGCCTCAAGGAGCAGTCAGGAAACTGACGGTGCCCCATCACGGTATCGCCTGCCGGGGTCGCGGGACTATCAAATCTGGGTACCGTGGCCCTGTAACGTAAAGGGCATATGATGGGAACATAGTCGGGTTTTAGTCAGTACAAGTCTGACACTACCTTCCGTCCCACCCAGTGCCCGGTCTCATTGGATGATTACCCGACTTAAAAAAAAAAGGTAAGGTTAGGTTCATTCGCACCCGCAGCTCCTCAGTCGAGGTTGACATGCCCCTCCACCTTCCTCGGGCGGAGGAAGTCCAAGAGGATTTCACATCGAAAAAAATAAATAAAGTTAGGTTAGTCAGGTCAACATGATCATAAAAAAAGAATGGCTTATGTTTAACTTACCACCAGATATAGTAATATATAACAGACAAAAATAGTAAATGATCACCAAAATTAAACCCGCATTTTAATGTAAAATTATAACCAAAGTTTTAACATCTCGCTATCCTATTTAAGCAAAATGACTCCAAATAAATAATTGTTAACCCAAAAGTAGTAAATGATCACCAAAATTAAAACAGCATTTTAATGTAAAATTATAACCAAAGTTTTTACATCTTGCTTTCCTATTTAAGCAAACTGACTCCAAAAAAATCATTGTTAACTCAAAAATTTATTTTGATTCTTTTGGTTTAAAGTAACCTAACCTAACCTAAAGTCGGGGTGCCCCAAGTCCCGAGTTTGCTTCGCTTGCTATTGATTCCTAAGTATTTGTTGTTCCGTTAATTAAAATTACCGTTGTGCCTATTTAATATATATAAAGTTGCGCTTGCGGTGCGGTGGGAGGGGATTGCAAGCCGGAGACATAACTTAATATGGCATCATAATACTTTATTTGATAATAAGCCTACATTTTATGGCAATCACAGTGATTTATTTAGGCAAAAATAATACATTAATTTGGTCGTCAAGATTTGGTGATCATTTACTAAATTTGGTGGTCGAATACAATTTAAAGTGGAGTCGTGACTAAAATAGCTGGTACTATTGTATTTTTAGACTTTATTTTTCTGGTGTTAAGTAGATATTTTTGGTTACAAAACTAAGGGTATCAAAGCATTTTATGGTGGTCATTATAATTATCCCCAAAAAGAATCCGGGGACGGATTTTGATAATGTTTGTTCAGAATTATGTGACAAGTCATCATTCATCATCATTTCAGCCAAAAGACATCCACTGCTGCACATAGGCCTCCCCCAAATGTCGCCACATTGACCGGTCCCGTGCGACTCGCATCCAGCGGATCCCTGCAACCTTCACCAGGTCATCGGTCCACCTAGTAGGAAGCCTTCCAACGCAACGTCTTCCGATTCGCGGTCGCCACTCCAGAACTTTTCGGCCCCATCGGCCATCCGTTCTGCGAGCAATGTGCCCTGTCCACTGCCACTTAAGTTTGGCTATTCTTCGGGCTACGTCGGTAACCTTGGTTCTCTTGCGGATGTCCACATTTCTGATTTGATCACGCAAGGAAACTCCGACCACAGCCCTCTCCATTGCCCTTTGGGTGACTTTAAGCCTTCTGATGAGGCCCATTGTGAGCGACCACGTTTCGGTCCCGTAGGTAATCACAAGCACCAGACACTGGTCATAGACTTTCGTCTTGAGACTCTGCGGTAAGTTGGACGAGAAGATACCACGCAACTTCCCGAACGCTGCCCAGCCGAGTCGGATTCGACGATTGACCTCTTTCTCGAAGTTAGACCTAATCGTCTACAACTTCGAGTGTATAGTCTCCAATCTTGATAGGAGTGGGTGTTACATGGGCATTCAACATGACTTTGGTTTTGTCCATGTTCATTTTAAGACCCACTCTTTCGGAAGCTCTACTGAGGTCATCGAGCATTGTACTGAGGTCCTCCATGGTCTCAGCCATAACCACTATATCGTCGGCAAACCGAAGGTGAGAGATGTACTCGCCATTGACGTTGATGCCTAGCCCTCTCCAGTCCAGAACCTTGAAGACATCCTTCAGTGCAGCGGTGAACAGTTTCGGAGATATGACGTCTCCCTGTCTCACACCTCGCTGCAGGAGGATTGGTTCCGAGGTCTGGTCCTGAAGTCGGACTGACATGGTGGCGTTTTTGTACAAACTCTTCAACACCTCGATGTACCGATAGTCGATTTGGCACCGTTGGAGAGACTGCAGTACAGCCCAAGTCTCGATCGAATCGAAGGCTTTCTCGTAGTTCACAAACGCTAGACAGAGAGGCAGGTTATACTCTTCGGTCTTCTGTATAACCTGTCGCAGCGTATGTATGTGGTCTACGGTGCTAAAGCCTTTTCGGAATCCGGCTTGTTCGGGAGGCTGAAAATCGTCAAACCTGCGTGCGAGACGATTCGTGATTACTCTTGAAAACAACTTGTAGACATGGCTTAGAAGTGAGCCCATCTCACTTCTAAGCCATGTCTACAAGTTGTTTTTCAGCCGGGCATTTTTGCCCTTTTTGAAGAAGAGTACCACCACACCCCTGCACCATGCCTGTGGCGTTTTCCCCTCGAGTATGACGGAATTAAACAGCTTCTGAAGGGCCTTAAGTACCGGGTTTCTACCCGCCTTCAGGAGTTCGGCCGTAATTCCGTCATCACCCGGTGCCTTGTTGTTTTTAGGCTGTTTCAGAGCCATCCTAATCTCGTACAGGCTGACATCCGGAATGTCTTCGGTATAGTGTCGGGTCAGTCTAGCTCTTGGGTCGTTAGCTAGATTTGCAACGGGTTTACTGGTTGACGTGTACAACTGCCCATAAAAACTCTCGATCTCCCTCAGCAGCTCCGGTTTGGCGGATACGATCCTGACGTCATCGGTCTTCAGTTTCGTGAGCTGGCTCTGCCCAATAGCCAGATCTCTTGAAAATACCTTGGAGCCTTTATTTCACTCAATAGCGTCTTTAATACGCTCGGTATTAATAGGTCGCTTTTCAAGGATTTAGAGATCTGTCTATTGAGCTGCCGGTATTTCCACGCCTCGTCTGAAGACTGCAGGATCATCTCACGCCGCTCCTTCATGAGCTCGAGAGTGTGATCAGAGAGTTTTTTGTTCTTATATGCATGACTTGAAGAACTTAGACCCAGTCGTATGGACAGTTTCCACGAACCCATCGTTGTATTCGTCCACTGAGCTTCCTAGGCACTCGAATCGATTCTGGAGTTCAAGCCGAAAGCTCTCGGGGTTTTGGATCTGGATCTGTGCTGGACGGAGCGTAGACTTCATCAGTCGAGACCTTTCAAGCTTGATATTGATGTTCTATGTGCCTCTTACCATGCGGTGATCGCTCCCGGTTTTCACCGAATTGATCACAGAGACATCATTGAACACTTGCTTCTTGGTCGACATAATGAAGTCAATCTCATTTTTAGTTGCACCATCGGGACTCTGCCAGGTCCACTTCCTGTGCTTACACTTTTTGAAGAAGGAGTTCATCATATAGAGGCCCTCCTTCTCCATAAAACTAGCCAGTTGGTGACCCCGGTGGTTCCGACGTCCAACCCCAAATTGCCCCACCTGCAGCTCATCTCCGTCTCGTTTGCCCAGTTTCGCGTTGCAGTCCCCCATGACAACGGTGAAGTGAGTGTTGAAACCATGCAAGGCTTTTGAAATATCCTCATACATGGTCTCCACTTCGTCGTCGGGGTGTGCCGAGGTCGGGGCGTAGACCTGTATGACCTTCAGCGAATATCTTGAAGATATTCTGAGTATAAGGTACGCCACCCTGGTCGACACACTCTCGATCTTCACCACGTTATTCACGAGGGACTTGTGGACGATAAACCCAACACCACCCTGGGACTGCCGGTCTTCAGATGATCCCACAATACTCCATCGCAGCCTGCTCAATCCCTCTTCGAGTTCCGTTATCTTCTCGTCGGTCCGGAGTGTACGCGTGTTGTATGTTGCCAGGTCAAGTCGTCGGTATAGGCAGCTTGATCCCGTCCGGAGATTCTTCGCACCCCTTGCCACGCCGTAACCTCGACCGCTACCGTCGAGTCGAGTGTAGACGGGCTGCCGGGTACTAGGGGCCATTTCTTTGTTGCGCGCATCATTGGGGGGGTTTTGCCATAATCGCCACGCTTGGCAGGCGGGTTGGCGATCGCAGTACGGTTGTTAGAAACCGCAGAGAACGCTGCTGCCCATTCTCTGGTAAGTCCCTTAGTCGCCTCTTACGACACCCACGGGAAGATATGGGATGGTGCTATTCTTTTACGTCCGACACCATACGGAACAACATGTGACAAGTATGTACTTTCATTCCCCGTAAGTCTCATCAGTGGAGGCTCTTGGACCACTTTTGCTCATTCTTCTTCTTAGCGTTTCGATGGCAAAAAGTTTAAATATGTTTAGCCCAAAACTCAGCCACACGTACCCCGCTCACTGATGCAGTAAATAAATCATCAATAATTAAATAATAATTATTAATTTTACTCATTGTCCTTTGTAATCAATTCGCGATATAAAGTGGTCCTACTGCACACGAGACAGAGCGTCGTGTCGCTGCACTCAACGATTTAGCAACACACCGAACTTTTTTAATGAACTCTTTTGGCAAACTTTGATATGAATACCGCTATACCGAGTCCCGCAGTACCGGTACCGGAGTGTCGCAATACCGGGATACCGGGATTGAGACCTGAATTTTCGTAATACTTGAAAATTCATCAAGTAGCGCGCCCTTGTGCGTGGGATTTATTCACGATTGGCAGTTTCAATTTGTATGATCTGCTACAGGCTACAAGAGAAGCAAAAACTTTGTTTGTTATAAGTTCAGCGTGTCTTCAGTGTTCGTCTCATATTCAATACAATCTGTACGTACAAGTCACAATAGAAACTTTATCTTGAATTCTCTGATGTTTTTGTATTTCTTACCCTTGTCAAACGTATTCTAGGAATCTGCATTCTTGTTCAGCAGACAAATATTTTGGAACACAACTTATCTATCATTCATGACAACAATAACAGCCGAAAGAGATCACTGATTTGTATTCAAGAAATTTCTATTGTAAACTAAGCATATAATATATCAGCTGGTTATAAGGTATTAATATTGTTTGAAATGAGCCGGCCGCCGCACGCCACATCTAACCAAGCTGGATAACATGGTATGAGCCGCGCTTGTACTGAGCTGGAGTCACCATAGCAAGAGACAGGCTCAGTATTAGCTCACTTTTTCTTACAAACATCTGTTGCGACGTCACTGCCACGCAGTACCTCTTTCGTAAGAGGGGCAAGTAATGCAGGACACTGACTGTACAACATAAACCTACTGCATCTTTCACAAGATTACCTAGTCTACGCTCCTGGGCACTTTACTTACAACGACAGCATTTCCCAGTGCACGTTCTACCGTCTGCCACCGTTTTACAAGCGTTTACCTTCGCAATTAATATCAACCCCCGGCGGCTCTCGCGTCGCTTTTCATTTGTGCGGCAGGCTCGCGAGTCACCAGTGATCAGGCTTGAGACGTCTGCACTAACTAAGGCCGCTTTCACATTAGGACGTTAGCTGCGCGACAGTAGCGCGGCAGAAGCACATTCGCAAGCAAAAAGTACGTTTTTTTCCGTTTGGACGTTAGATGCGCGACTGTCGCGCTGCTAAAGTCGCCTAAATGTGAACCTGACAATCACATCATCATATTTAATTTCAAAGTATGAAATTTTCGAACAATAACTTAAATTTACTTAAACAAAGAAGCGATAATTCGAATGATGATGAAAATGCGTTTTCTTTATAGAATCCCACGACCCCAATTTAATTTATACGTGGGTTGTGTTTAAAGTTGTCAAGTTACAAGAGACTTAAAATATCTCCGCCTTTAAGTCTCGGTTGAGCCTGTTTGTCCTGGAGTAACGCGATTTGAAGACGCTTTATTTGATTGCGAGCTCGTCAAAGAAACGGAGCCGCGTTGCGTCGCTGGGTTTAAACCGTCGCCCTCTGCTGATGTTCGCGTTGTGTAATGTACGAGTGTTGGTGTTGTGTTCTCAGCTTATAAGTAGGAAATGAGTTATTTTTTCAATTGTTAAGTTACCTAGTCTAAGTGCCAATGTGATGTTCATTGTAATATCAATTCAAAGAGCTATAAAGTAGCTACTAACGATTTCCATGTCTCAAATGTACCTGCTCGACTAACTCAGTAGGTACATAGACTAAGAGCGCGCTTAAAAATTAATAATGTATTGCGTACCGTACTAGAAACTGGAGTGGATGGTCAACCCGGTATGCAAGCAATTGTTTTCTGTTCGTAACATAATGCAACATGCTCCTGCGATGTTGACTCGGCGCTGAGACAACATGCACCTGTACACAGAGCGAGACCACGTCAACCGCATTCCGAAACAATTACACGAACAAACAGATCTGGTCGGAGACGCCCGACTCCCGGCGCCCGGCCAGTACGAGGCCGACACAAACGTCTTGTCAATTCAGTAGGACGATCAAGCAGTACCGGCGCAATGAACCAGCCACGACTAAGCGTTGCGCTCGCTTATCCCCAGGGTTTGCTCACACAATCCGTCTCCTGTAGTTAGCACAATTACAAGAGCACCTGCCGCCTGCCGGCCATTCGGCACTGTGCGGGGGGGAGGGGGGCACGATTCTCACGACACACAGAGAATTATTTAGCAGTGTCTCACGAGTGTCTTACGGCCCGGAGTCGGCGCCGGATTCCGTGCGTTATTGAAACCGAATTGAATCACGAATAATATTTATGCGATCCATATATGTACTGTAACCAGATCTTAGATCGTACGCGCTGCTATCTGATCATAATTATAGAAGGTTTTAATTAATAGAGTGTAAGTTCTCGATGACGTTTAAAGATTAAACTATTTCAGTTCCGGCCATTTGACTCTATATTTGACTTGGGTCTAAAAGTCTCAGGCAACACATATTCTTAAACCCCTACTACTAGGAGCATTCCCTACTCGTGATCCATTAACAGGGACCACAGGCACATGAACATCCATACTCGGAGCCCCGATACAGCTAATGATGAGTCAACCGAATTCGACAACCGGGGTAAAGCGCTGTTACATCAGAGTAAGCTCCGCGTCGAAATACACAAGACTGTGGAAATAAACGAGTGCGGCGACTCGCAACGGGCGATGCGACCACAGAAAACATAGCTCTCACTGCGGAACACTACAGTGTTGTGGAGAAACATGCCGCGCTTATAATGAGCTAGTTTGTTCACAAATTATTTTGTTGTATAAATTCTTCTTTAACCGAAAGATTCCCACAGATATCTGCAGCTACCAGGTACCAGTGTATGTATCCTCATGTACTCTTCAATCAATAAGATTATTATTTTATATGCACGTACTGCTAAGTACATGCTCGTATAATGTGACTCGGTGAATGTAATACACAATTCAATAATCATCTGCGACATTACAATTCTTTTACTTCCGCTTCGTCGTTTCTGCGTGACATAGCTATGTACGAGTATAATAATACTATGTCTCACAATTGCCAACAGCCAATTCGATATTACATTTTGCTACAGAACAGATAATAATATAGCTAATAACATCTCGGGAAGGAAAGGAAACGTAATCTCAGTTGATAATAGATGATTGAAAGATCGAAGGAAAAGATTGCGTATTACGTAGTGAGCAACGAAACAATAAATAATTTCCTTCAGATCGGAATATAATACGAAATGGTGCAGCTTCACGAGCCGGCTCACGCGGGTCTATCTCTAATACAGGCGGAGTGTGGGAGACGACTAAAAGCCGATCAATGTGGCTTGCGGAGTATAATGAAAACACATTGCTATAACAATTGCGAAAGGTGTCTAACCTATGGCAATTATTATGCATTCCTATAAGACAATAATAATTAATTTTGTCGATTGACAGAAGATATTGCATACATATTCATGAAATGCAATGATTTTTATGAAAAAGGATAAAGCAATGAGCAGTAGCATCGCAATAAGTGAATCAGCCCAGTTGTGGGCTCAGATAGACCTTATTTCCTAGTCATAACATTGATTTGTATCATATTATATTGCTTGCTAGGTGAGCCAGAGCCCCGATCACACTGCCTATTGCAACTCTCGACACGTTTACTTTTTATTTCTTCGTTAGCAGTCAATTTGAACACGGATAGATTCCATGTGACAATACAAATACACGCGTGGAATTCCGCTCACAAATAGGTCGGCGCGTCTTCTAGAGGTACATATAACGTGTTTATCTATGATGAGTGACTCACACGATCCTGCAATAATCAATGGTATGGTGGTATGGTTATGGTATTTTTTTAAATATAAATAACAATATTGAAAGGTTTGCTTTACTATAGAAAAGTGAGCAATAATGGCGATTAGAGATTGTGTCGAAGTTTCGTACTACCAGCCCCGTTCCATACCAATATGCCCGTTTAGATATATCATCGTCAAGAGAAGCCACCTACACTCAGTCGAGGCTTGCAGCCACATGCAGAATAGAACGTTTACCTTACACGTGCTGCATTTGGCTGGAACTTTGTAAATTCACTTCTAACTCACACGATAGTTGACATTATTTACTTTTTCAAGTACCTATGGTATTATTATTATTATTTTCTTGACTTTATTTACTTTTTCAAGTGTCGTTTTATATTTATTTTGTTTATTACTGTAAATATGAGGACTACGTGGGTGATACTATTATTATTATTTTATTTTTTAGTTTAATTAGTTTCACGATTGTCTGGCAGTTTGAGTACTTTATGCGGCCTACTCAAATGTCCTTTCTTTGGTATTGTTCGTCGTGTCGTTAAGCTCCTTGGATTATGAGACGAGCTACACGATCACTGGCAAATGCTTGCACTGTCTGGACAGGTCCACTCAAATCTGTGTGGTTATTTCTTCAAAAGACCATCTCAGACATTAATCTACATGGTCCTCATATGACTTGAGCAATGTCTGGACTTTAAAAGAGACGGTGACCTCTGATGTTTCTTCTCAGAGTAGTCAGGTACGAAACACCGGCCCCATCTAGTTTTAAAAAAAAACATGGTGACTTGTAAAAGAGTTTTGTAAACCAATTTACAGAAATAAATATGATTTATGATTTATACTGGCTCGGTTATTATGAAGCTCACAAGAAATTGGCAGGTTTCTGCGAATCACTCCAACAATAAATATGGGTTGCGTTGAATCTCGCACTTAGTTAAACTAGTGAGAACTGAGTACTTGCAAGAGTCAACTGTTACTGTAGAAATGCAAAAGTAGGGCGTCGTCGCGAGGATCACCTTTTGCCGCTTTAATAATGTACCGCGAAGAACAAACAGAGCTGATTTATTATTTAGTTTATATTAAGCGAGATTACGAGCGTAACCCCCCCCCCCCGCCCGTCATACACCGCGACCTCCCCTTCCCTCGCCCTCGCCAACCTCCGGGAACAGTCAAACCGTTCCGTTGAATTTTAATGTAAATCGGGCTCATTTCCTGTACTTTGCGAACAGGCGTCAGTTTCAATTGTTGATTTTTGACCCATTTCTGTTGGTTTTGTGTCTCTTATTGTACCACTGTGGAATTATGAATGAAAATTCTAACTTAGAGACTTCTCTGAGAAGTTTTGAAAGGTAGAAAATCATATTGAAGAAACACGACAATACACGATTATTACAAACATGAGATTGTAGAGCCACGTAGCTTGTAGCACTTTCGTGGCGGTTGTAAAACTGTTGCTGCTACACTCAACCACCAAGTAATGTGATTCGGAAAACATTGCAGTACTTACTGGAGTGATACTAAAATATGACTATCTGTTATGTTTGACACCAACGGAATAATTAACGAAAGTGATGAACTTATAGAAAGGGAAGGGCCCCAATATGAAACAAGCACCATTTCCCTGCCTCAACACCTGAAATATTAATCGTTTAGTGTAAACCTGTAAACCGGTGAGGCCGGCGCCCGCACCGCGCGCCAGCTCAGATTTTACTTACAGCTAGCTAGTAGCAGTCGTAGGAACTGATGAGGGGACCTAGAATGGCTCGTGCTATTTGGGAGTTATTAGGGAAAGAAGTTAAACGTGACTGTTATTAAAGGGACAATCGTTGCAAAAATTTGTTTCCGACTTTCGGTTAAAATGAGCAGCCCTCGACTGACTTGGGATAGCAAGACACATGACACAGTTTTGTTGCATTATTAATAAACGAAAACTTCGTCGCTGGGTGTCTATTTAGTCCTATAGATACCCAGCGACGAAGTCTTTGTTTATTAATAATGCAACAAAACTGTCGTGAACTAGGTAATTCATTAGACATGAACCATTTACTCGTTGTTTGTTAAGTAGTTCGGAAGTTCAACTACAGCGCGAACTCAAAGCGAAATTAATGCATTACTTGTATCTGTTGGATTATTAAATTACAAGTTTATCCGCGAGCGCGAGACATGAAACATGGCCTCAATGTTGAACATTCGCGCTCAAAAACTTTTCTTAGCGGTTATTTAATTTAGTAACAAGTACAGGATTGTAAAACTGTGAGAGCTTATGATTTATGCAAAAAAGTGTAGTGGTTGAGTTTATTCCAGCGCCATGCGCATCGCGCGGCGGCGGCGGCGGCCGGTGCCTCGAGGCGATCGGTACAGTGAAGCGCCCGCTCTACTAATGTTGATAATTACCGCGAGCAGACTCGCGCACGGAGCTCAGTGGATATTATAGCAGCATTACACGTTGCGGTCAGCAGCAATACACGCGGCTGCGCGGGACGTGCTAGTATCTGCAATGGTTGAGTTTGTTTACTGATATCTACTTAAAGATGAATCCTTGTAACAAAAGAATAGTGGTTAGTTGAGGAATAATAACATCTGCAATTACCTAGTGGTCCATTTAGTAGCCCTATTTGAACACAAGAGAACGTATGTGTTGCCAGGACTACATGTTGAGTAGGTGCGTTCTTTAAAACAACGACATATTTTCAGTCAAACGCGAACACTAACGTGTACTTTACGACAATTACTCCTTCTTTGGAATCAGTTCCACGTTTCTTGCGCGTCATCTGAATTGTTAATGTTGGCAGCTCTTCGCGAGTCATGTGCGCCTGGTACTGTCTTCACCTTACTCTCACATTGTAAATCTTCTTCTAATATAAAATGGACAAATTTTTTGAGCTGTTATTTTAAAATTGATGATTTGATGTTATTATGATCAGTTGAAAAACATATTGAGCAGTTATTTAATTTAATGGCGGTTGATTAATTATTGCGACAGTAAAACATGGACAGTAATAAAAAATCAATTAGTCGGTTATTTTATCCTACAATATCAATTCTTAAAATAATTGAGCAGTCCAATAACTGAATGAGCGTAAAAATGATGGAATGAGCGGTTCGATAAATAGTTCGGCAGATCATAGCGCGCGGTGACACCCGAACTCAAATTCATTGAAAAGAGAGGTAAATGTTCGTTAGTTGGGCTAAAATAAACTTATTATACAATAAGTTTATTTTAGCTGCTACTAAGCAAATTCTATGTCCATAGGTTAGGTTAGGTTAGAACTGTGACTTCCTTGAAAACTGTGACTACCTTGAAATTGGTCGCGAAATTTTCTTACCGACAAATTCCGATTTATTACTGCCCACACGCAACCGCTCATTCAATAATTTTTACCGCCCATTTAATTATTTTCCTGCTCAATTATATATTCACTGATCCATTTCATAATTTTTTATTACTCATTTTTGTTTACTTTACTGCTTAGTTTTAACTGCTGAACTAGTTATTAAAAGTGCCATTTATAATTTTTAACTTACCAAAACCACTATTTACAACTGCCTCTTTAAATCGGTGCCTATAAAAATCTCGTGTCACGGTTGTCACGGTGTTAGTGGTCGCACTCCTTCAAAACGGCTCGACCGATTTTGATGAATTTTTTATGTATATTTGGTAGGTATGAGAATAGGTTTTAAACTATATTTCACACCGCTAAGTGATTAGGGTGGCCCTATGCAGTTTTTTTTGTCTATTTTGTTTTTGATTTGGCAAACTACTTACAATCACAAATTTTTACCCTCCTTACACCACACTCTCATTTTTTTATCGCGATTTCAGTTCTTTATACAAAACCGCTGATTCATTTGATTTTTTATTCATTGTGCATAACTTAGAAAAGGTTTTAGTTTTTTGTTTCATTGTAATCGGTGCTCTCTATTAAAATACAATATGAATTTAAAGTGTTCAAGATGAACTTATCATCATTATGTAAGATACATTCAACGACATCTTTTGATCCAAAATGGTACTAATGAATAAAAATTTGCTCACAAGATAACTTTTAAGTCGTCTGACCGGCAGCAAAAGGTACTCTAGATTAGTCTACATGGCGTTGACGCTGTTTTGAAAATCTATTTAATTTATAGAGTGTGTGTTTGATAGCTTTACATAAATTATATTTTAGCAGTTTAACTTCGTTCTCGATAGGTGGTATTGTTCGAGACCATTTTCTGAAACGCGGTGTTAAGATTTTCCGTGAAAGAATGACCCTCGCCCGTGTCAGTCACCATAGGTTCGGTTTTTTAACCGACGACCGTTTCACGGCACGGTTCCCGATGACAGCGATGCGGAGGAATGCTTTGACCCCTAAGTGTCCTATTGTCGCCTGCCGGGGTCGCGGGACTTATAGAATTACCGTGACCCTGGATCATAAAGGGCTATTGAAGGACACCGTGGATTTTAGTCAGTACAAGTCTGACAGTTCCTCCCACTCTGCCCTGGGTGGGAGGACTCATTTGATGATTTTACCAAGATAAAAAAAAAAAAAAAAAAAAAAGTGTCCTATTGTCGTCGTTGTACAAATGTTTATATTTACTTACTTTTAGCCATAAAATAGAAATTTCTAATTACAACATGCCCTAAATCCGTTTGTCATAAATATTATAAGATTTTGTTACAATATTTTGATTTAAAAGAGTGTCCATGGAGTTTCTTGTCCATTCTTCTCCATAGATCACTATGGACGCGCGCTACGCTTTGGAATGTGCAACTACAGTACTTTCTCAAGTTATTATGCCTTGTGACTGTGACTGTAAGTAGCTTCGCTTCTTTTTTGTTTTTTTTTTTGACATTCAAAAATGCCTGTGATGGGCTAATTGAAATAAATGCTTTGAGTTTGAGTTTAAGTTTGAATTAACGACTATGTGACGCGCGCTCGCATACACTCTCATTTTAAATTACACACCCACTTCCCGTCACAAATATCAGTGTCGCTCCACCAGCGGCCTTCGGCCTACGCTCCTCACGCCAGTCAGTAAGACTTTTAGAATAATTTTAGGAAAATAATTGCTGATTACCCATGCGTTGCGGTAATAAAACACATTATAATATCGTCGACCGTAGGTTCAATTGGGGTAAGGGACAAAACACCCAAAATGAGTTGAGTATACAGTTTTGTTCAGAATTTTTCGCTCTTTCGAATGGTGTATATGAAAAAATTCTAGCTTAAGAAAAATGTCCCTTACCCTACTGATTTTTTGGGTCAAAATTTCGAAACAGCCCCATAATAACCATGTATCTGAAAAACTATGCAATATAGCAACTTGAAATGGTGTAATTACCGCTACCAATCTACTTCGAATAAGGTAAGGGTCTTCCCAATCAACGAATTATCGTTACATGGTTTATGTTTGAAGAAACCATAATAAAACTGACCTTACACTAATGCCTTTGTTATCTCAAAAAATAAATATCACCCATACTTTAAATGGATTGCACGAGTTTTGACATAGGTGTCCCTTACCCCAATTTGCATTGTCATACTTTAAGCAATGTCAATGTTACACCTATTTGAATCGAATTATATTTAAGTTCGGTGTCCGTTACATCAATTTTCTCGTGAGAAGTAATGAATATTTAAACCTGTTACCTTTATTTACACACATTTCTAGCTTCATAACACAAGAACATCACTATTACCATCCTTTTCTATCTTACAACGTCTTTCTGTGTGCGAAAGAGAGGATGATACCAATGCGAAAGAAGCGCGCGGGCATAAAAAAATTGCTATCAGTGCGAGTTCACCTGTCGTGTGGTCGAGATTTTGCACGGTTTTTGACAAAAAGAATGTGGTAAAAATGGAAAAACAAACTATTTAAATAGGTTGCTTAGTCGCAGACAGAAATTACTACAATTAGTAAATAAGATAACACAGTAAGTAGATAAATTTTGTTTTACTAAAATCATTGTTACAATACATGTTTAAAGCTGTCTGTGGGTTCGCCTATGGCTTATGCTAATTTTGTTCACTTATTTTAATAGATATCGATTCTTGTATGATAGTAATTTATGAATCAGATATAAAACTATTCAATGCAACCTAATTATTCTCTAATAATGGACAATAATTACTAGGTACTCAAAGGCGCCGCTAAATGTTTACATTGATAACACTGTTTACAGTTCATAATATAGTAATATTTCACTTCAAAAGATGAGGATGAGGAGAAAGACCACCAACTAAGGTGAAATCGACACCTTCTCCGAAGAATAAAAAGTAAGTTTCGCAGTTTCTACCTGTTCGCTTTTTAAACGATACAAAAATAAATTAAACTTTACGTTTATAGGTTCTAGAGAAAACTTGATTGGACGTTTTTTTTTTGAGAATGAAGTATTAAAATTAAAACTAAAGTTTGAAAGCGCTCGCGCACCCTTACGTGCGCGCTCGAAACCCTGTTCTTTTTCGAAAATGATTGTATATAGTTAAATTTTCGTTCCTGAATACGAACTAAGTCTGAATGGTAATTTTGGTAACCACCCTATATCCCTCATATAGGGTAGTTACCAAAATTAATTTAATTCTTACTTGTGTGCTTTGTAGGTCCGAGTTAACAGTAAGCTCTGAATTTTCGGAGAGTATAAATGACACAATTGAGGACAGTGAACAGTGACATTGACAACTTTAGAAATGACGAAACTTTATTATCAGTCAGAGAACGAGAGTAAGTAAAATTAAATAAAAAGTAAACATTTGCAGCTAATGATAGCTAGACACAACACTGTTGATATAACAGTCACTAATACTAGCAATTTTCTAATTTGTTGCTGTATCATTTTCAGATTATATTTGTTTGGAAAAACTGAATCCAATGGCTTCAATTCATTAAGCCAATCTCCTGTCCTTTCCCGTCTTCAGTGGCTGAGTTGGGCGTCATGCTCGAATTGAGCCACGCCAGCCTCAAAATGAACATGACGAAAACGAAGTTAATGACAAATAGCACAAAATGCAAAGTAGACAGGGGGTGTGGATATAAAGCATGTCCATGAGTTTTTTGTCCATGTATTTATACCTCGGCCAAATAGTCTCCTTTCAGGCGAGGCAAGAAGTCGCTCGATGCACCGAAAACGCCTGGAAGAACTATTGGTCGATGAAACACTTCACGAAACGATCACTTTCACTTTCCCTCAAAAGGAAACTCATGGACACGTGCATCCTTCCCACCCTCACCTATGGAGCGCAAACGTGGTCATTAACGAAGCGTCAGAACTCGGCACTCGGGGTCTGCCAACGAGCCATGGAACAAAGTATACTAGGAGTCATTTCTGACTGTGTACGAAACAGTGTACTTCGATCCAAGACCCAAATCGCAGACGTTTGCAACACAGGCGCCAAATTAAAATGGAAATGGGCATGCCACATTTAAAAAAAATTGGCCAAAGTGGCAACTGATTGGGTTCCGAACAACAGAATCCGGCGAAGCGGTAGGCCCAGAAGGAGATGGCGTGGCGAGCTGGACTCTTGTCAAAAGGATTGGGCCCAAATAGCCAAAGACAGAGATAAATATAAAGAGGGAACTATCCCATTGCAGGGTAAAGGCCTCCCGCCTTTGCCCTGTAGTGGGACAAATCATGCTCATAATATATATTTTTTTTTTAAATAATCTGAGTAACAAGGCCTAATAGGCTCTATTGCGATTATTTGCAGCTACTCCTTTATTTGAATAAGAATTCAAAGTAAGTATAGGTATTTGTAATATATTAATTTTCAAATTATTTACATTATATACAAACTACAAATATAACTAAACTAATGATAAAAATAAGACTAAAAGTAAGAAAATATAAACAACTAAAAAACGACGACAATAGGACACTTAGGCGTCAAAGTACTCCTTCGCATCGCTGTCATCTGGAAACGTGCCCAGAAGACTGGCAGCATTGCCACGCTGAATGGCAATGCTAATTCTTTGGCCAAAGAAAGAGCCAGCCCTCTGGTCACGCGAAGTGTCGACCAGTCAGCGACAGATTTCCTTAAAAAGGAGACGCGCACTCGGGCCCCATGACCCGAGCGTTTCAATCTAAAACGGTTCAAAACTGTAATTACCAATAAGGTACAACAGTATTTGGTATTTGTTATAATTTTTTTATAATTTGATTATTTGATTATAATAAATATATAAAATGATATAAAAATTGTTTTATTCCAACTAATAGAAATTGGCTATCACAATGTACAAACATTGCATGTAAGCGCCACACAATAAAACACACACACGGTTCTAATACATTTTCATGTCTCTTAGATGATTTTTTTATAACGATTTCCAAATTTAAGATATTCGTACGTCAAAAGTGTGTACTTCATTTTCTGTCAACAATCTCTTTACACTGTATTTTCTTTCATACATTTTTCCAACAAGTCGTTTACACTATTTTTCCTTTAATAGATTCGATCCAACGCAGGTCAATTTAATGTAAGGGACGGGACTACAAGATAATTGGTCAGTAAGGGACATTACCAACAAAATACTTTGGTGTAAGGGACGTCTATTTTCTTAAATAGCTAATTTATTTAAATAAATGTTATACAGGTAGACAGAGCACTAAAATATAAGATTATGTGTGAAATCAGATCCCAAAAAGGTTAATTACAACAAAAGTTATAATCGATTTAGTCCGAAAAAAAACTTTGCCGGCCTCTCCTGAAAAATCGTATTTTGTCCCTTACCCCAATTGAACCTACGGTCGACGATATTATACAATACTTAGGACATATGACTTTTTTTCATGCAGAATTAGGAGATTCAATTATTATAGTACTCGATATTATGACAAAATAGTTTTAGAAGTGAAGATAATTATGTAAAACAAAATTTCGTAGTTTTTAACATTATGGTTACTGAAGTTTATTGCAAACGTGTTATGGATAATGATTTTCGGACAAAAAATTTTAGGAGGAAAAAGCTATATTGTTATTGGGCTCATTTCATGCACCTCGGTGAGAACTTTAGACCTCGCTGGAGTATGACTGTCATCGACGGTCTAACGATGGAGATGGAAGGCAGTTGTAAGAATTCCGCAACAGTTTACAGCAACTATATCGTGTCTCGGCTCATTTCATACACTTTGGTGAGAACTTTAGACCTCGTTGGAGTATGACTGTCATCGACGGTCTAACGATGGAGGCGGAAGACAGTTGCAAGAGTTCTGCAACAGTTTACAGCAGCTCGGCTCGTTTCATGCACCTTGATGAGAACTTTAGACCTAGCTGGAGTATGACTGTCATCGAAGGTCTGACGATGGAGACGGAAGGCAGTTGCAAGACGTCCGCAACAGTTTACAGCAGCTATACCGTGTCTTGGCTCATTTCATGCACCTTGATGAGAACTTTAGACCTGCCTGGAGCATGATTGTCATCGGAGGTCTGACGATGGAAAAATCATGTATGACAGAATTGTTCCGTTTAAAAAGTTCTAAAAAAAGGTCCGCGATAGCATAGCTCTATATTTATGTCTATCTTTTAAGGTTCACTCACACTCTCTAACCCTCTCTCTCTTATGTGACGCAGACGAAGTTGCGCGGGTCAGCTAGTTGATATAAAATATGTATAGATTCCCGTGATCCGATCGGGGAGCAGAGCGGCGGCGTACTACATCACTTGATGATAAATTCACACATTATTAATGAAAGCTTCTCAGATGACCGCATGCACTAATATATCACTAACAATCAGCAGACGTCTAAGTTGGTAGGTACTTTGTTTTAAATATTAACTGCATTATTAGGAAGGCTACCTCTTCATGGAATATTTATGTTATACTCAAAGTATTTTATATCGCCATATTATATGACGCAAACCTGTAAACAGTATGGTATACGGAGAAATTTTAATGCCCACCGATGACGAGACGCGGGCGCGGACTCTGTAATCCCGGGGTTACAAAACTTTTACGAGACGTGACGCAGGGCATGCAGTAAACACGCGCAACAAACAACACAGAAAAATAACATCAACGAGCTTCACTATGTACTCGTCGTGTTGACGATACACTTCCCGCGATCACGACGACCGCCAATCAACTATAACTGTAACGATTAAACCTCTACCTTCAACGTTATTAAGTTAATTTTAACGAAAGTCAAACAGCGGGAGCCGAGGCCCGCTGCGGGCGAGAGAGGGGTATGTGCGGTGAGTGGGAGGGGGAGGTTGTTAAATATTAACAACAGGTTAGTTACATTAGATGGGCGAACAATACACGCCGAGCGTGTATTGCCCGCGCGGGCGACGCTGGCGCGCGAAATGTTACGTAAATGTTTACCTAATGAACCTGTTCCCAGCACGTTGTGCGAGACGACCGTCGACCGGCGACCTCGTGAAACAATATCAGCTCACTGTGTGCACATTAATGCAACAAACACGATCACGATCCTAAACGTTGCCACGTACATTAGCCGTCCCTCTGCGAGGTCCGCCGTGACCCTTGTGTAAGACGCTCTGCGGCTGCTGTATTATGAACCTCTGTGTGTTGTTATGCATAAGATATGTCTGATTAAAAATTTACTAGACGACAAATAACAATGAGAGGATGCTGTCACTAGTCATGCATATTTCATTGTGGGATAACAACAACAAGAACATTCCATGAATCTATAACCTATCTGCTCTTAAACTGGTGGTAGGAATGCTCACAGGTGTTTTAATCAGTATCGTAAAGCACATCGTTTAAAAACGGTCAGCTTTTTAGATTGTTATCTGTTTTACTCACTTGCCTGTTTCTTTTATTCTATATTTATACATCTTTATCTTAACACTGTTTTAAGCTATCACGGTTTACAACTAAATTTATACTGTCACTTACGGGATATCTTCCGTGATTGTTCATTATTAGCTCCCGATATTAAACAACAACAACAACAATACAATACAAACATCAATACAACAACAAACTACACAACACAACAACACAACAACACACCACACAAACACAACAATACACAACAACAATACAATACAAACAATACAACAACACAACATACACAATACACAACACACACAATACAATATATTTTCCATCCACCCGCATTCTCCAGTCAACCCGCGATCATGGCGCTTGCAACAGCGCCGAAATATCGGGAGCTCAAAATAATGAACAATCACGGAAGATATCCCGTAAGTGACAGTATAAGTTTATCTTTATCATAATACAGCTCGATGTGTCAAGTATTAACCAGGCCGGTATTGCACTCTGCTGACTAGTGTTAGGACAGCAGGAATTATATAGGAGATTAAGGCCCGATGCATTACATAGTGAGCGTCGTCAACATCAGCTGAGGCCTGAGCTATAATTACAATAACACGGCTGGCACTGTTAGCTATCGCACGTCGTGTTTGCGGACACTGAGCATACATTTTCTAATATGGGGACACGAAATTTGACCCGAGTTAGAACCAGCTGCACGAATCGTCTCGCGCGCAGGTTTGACGATTTTCAGCCTCCCGAACAAGCCGGATTCCGAAAAGGCTTTAGCACCGTCTACACATACATACGCTGCGCCAGGTTATACAGAAGACCGAAGAGTATAACCTGCCTCTCTGCTTGGCGTTTGTGGACTACGAGAAAGCCTTCGATTCGATCGAGACTTGGGCTGTACTGCAGTCTCTCCAACGGTGCCAAATCTACTATCGGTACATCGAGGTGCTGAAGAGTTTGTACAAAAACGCCACCATGTCAGTCCGACTTCAGGACCAGACCTCGGAACTTATCCTTCTGCAGCGAGGTGTGAGACAGGGAGACGTCATATCTCTGAAACTGTTCACCGCTGCACTTGAGGATGTCTTCAAGGTTCTGGACTGGAGAGGGCTAGGCATCAACGTCAATGGCGAGTATATCTCTCACCTTCGGTTTGCCGACGATATAGTGGTCATGGCTGAGACCATGGAGGACCTCAGTACAATGCTCGATGACCTCAGTAGAGCTTCCGAAAGAGTTGGTCTTAAAATAAACATGAACAAAACCAAAGTCATGTTGAATGCCCATGTAACACCCACTCCTATCAAAATCGGAGACTCTACACTCGAAGTTGTAGACGATTATGTCTACCTGGGACAAACGTTCCAGTTAGGTAGGTCTAACTTCGAGAAAGAGGTCAATCGTCGAATCCGACTCGGCTGGGCAGCGTTCGGGAAGTTGCGTGGTATCTTCTCGTCCAACTTACCGCAGTGTCTCAAGACGAAAGTCTATGACCAGTGTGTGTTGCCAGTGATTACATACGGGACCGAAACGTGGTCGCTCACAATGGGCCTCATCAGAAGGCTTAAAGTCACCCAAAGGGCAATGGAGAGGGCTGTGGTCGGAGTTTCCTTGCGTGATCAAATCAGAAATGTGGACATCCGCAAGAGAACCAAGGTTACCGACGTAGCCCGAAGAATAGCCAAACTTAAGTGGCAGTGGGCAGGGCGCATTGCTCGCAGAACGGATGGCCGATGGGGCCGAAAAGTTCTGGAGTGGCGACCGCGAACCGGAAGACGCTGCGTTGGAAGGCCTCCCACTAGGTGGACCGATGACCTTGTAAAGGTTGCAGGGATCCGCTGGATGCGAGACGCACGGGACCGGTCATTGTGGCGACACTTGGGGGAGGCTTATGTCCAGCAGTGGACGTCTTTCGGCTGAAATGATGATGATGTTTGTGTGTGTGTGTATGAGTGATTGTATGTGTGTAAGTGGTATGTGCGCATGTAAGAGTGTCTGTATGATGGAGTGAAAGAGAGAGTGTGTGATTGTTTTGATTAAAGTCGAGTGAGATAAATTTGAATTTTCACTGTCACCCACTGAGATAATTTTCTGTTTCATCATAGCTTTTATTTTGAAGAAATGAACGTAGAATCCTTTTACACTTAAAGTTAGATAATCCGTATATCAAGCAGATTTTGTTAAATTTATTGTACAGAGTTGGGCCGTTATTAAGCAGTTATAAAATCTTCTTGCAAATGATGTGCGAACTTGTGGAACAATGCAAATTAAGTCTTTCCTACGCTTTGTTACTATTTTATAAGGGGTTTTACGGTGCTGTAGGAGAATTGTTTGAAGGATGAAGTGTTGTCGGACGTTAAGAACATTACAACTACTATACAATAAATCAGTAGGGAACAAGAAAGGTCTTGATGTGGCTACTTTTAGTACCGCTCTGTGTGCGATCTCAAGTGGTTTAAGTATAGTTTTCGCAGCACCACCCCAGCATGTGATACAGTATGTAACAATAGATAAGCACAGGGAAAAATAAACTGCACGTATTATATTTGGGTTCGCGATACTTCGGAGGGTTTTAAATATATAAATTAACTTGCAGACTCTACTGGTAAGTTGGTTAATTTGAGTTTTGAAATTAAGATTTTTGTTTTGGGCAGAGGCAAGAGGCATTTTCTTGACGACACCTGTATTTGTGGGCTTTAATAGATACAGGAAATCTTGGCTGAGTGGCGGGACTTATTGAATAGGTAATAAAGTTAGTTTTGGAGGTGTTGAGTGTTAATGAGTGAGAATAGAGCCAATTTAGGGTTTTATTGAATCCAGACTGTGTTATGTGCTCAAGTTTCGACCAGGTGTCAGCAACAAAGGTTATAGCAGTGTCATCTGCAAAAGTTACTATCTTAGCATTTGTAATGTTCTGGTTGCATAGGTCATTTATAAAAACTAGAAAAAGCGTCGGACCCAATATGCTTCCTTGGGGTACTCCGTAATAGATGGGAAGCTCTTCGTTTTATGGGTATCATACTAACCATTTGAGCGCGATCCGAGAGGTAGTTTCGGAAAAGATCTAATTGCAAGCCCCTGACACCAATCCTTTCCAGTTTTAATAAGAGCATAGAAATTGGAACGGTGTCAAAGGCTTTTGCAAGATCTATAAAGATAGTTAACACCCTTTTATTTTTGTCTAAATTATGGACTATATTGTTAAGCAAACCTTGCACTGCGTCTGTGGTGGATTTACCTCTGCGAAAGCCAAATTGCTGCGAAGATATTAGATAATTATGTTCAAGATAATTAACCAGTCTCTTATTGATGAGGCGTTCAAGTACCTTTGATGTGTATGTAACGCTGTTAGATAAAAAAAATCAGCAGGCATACGTTTTCTGCATCTTCTCATCTCCTGGTACGATGTCGTGCGACAGCAGGCAGGGAAGCGATTGCCTGGCGCTCAGGTACCCGCAGCACCGAACGCTACACGTCTGTATCGACGCGATCTGCAGCTGACACGTCGCTGTGTGTCTCCCAACTGTTCACTGTTCAGGCGAGATACATCTCGCCTGAACAGTGATGCCCGATGCATTCAATTGATGTATCAATTGAATGCATCGGGCATCATCTGCTTAGCCTTTTTCCCGTTAAGGCAGGTTGATGTGACCCGTTCACAGAATATGAAGTAAAAAAACAGGAAGAGTTCTGAGCGAGCAAGCAAACATGCTTCACGCGTAGCTGATGAATTGTTTAGAACTATGTCAGTCTTATTACAAAAAATGAAATAAACCTTGGTTTAGACCTGGCCTATGAAGTCCAGGCTTATCTGCAGAGCCATGGTTTAAATTTCTCCGTATTACAAAACATAAATAAACCATAGTCTTCTTAGTACTGACATTTGAACCAAAGTTTAAATATCAACCACAGATTACAACAAATACATTCATTCACCATGTTATCATTCAATTGCAACGTTCTGTTTTCACAGAAAAGGAAACGTTTTGATAATTCGCAATTGACTGATTAATGTTTACGAGTGTTAAAAATATTGATATGTCGTTATTTTGCATGGATATAAACGTTAGTTGGTTCCTAGATTGCAGTTTTGTTTACATTTGAGAAATTACTTGATGTCGTATTATTTACTTATAAGCATTAATACGTGTAATGAAACGTTACATTATTCCCGCGCGATAAACAAAACCGATTAAATTTTTTTCGCAAGTTCAGCTTTTCTTAGTTTTGAAATGTTTTACGTGTCGTTTTAAAATAATTGCCTCTTTTTTGCTTTCCACTTGTATTTCAGGAGACACAGAGCATCCTCGAGGATCTCTAGATCTCTAGTTATATCTTCTCTAATTAAGTCCACTATTTTCATAGCATATCTTTTGCTAAATCTATACTTTTTCCTGAAATCTGTATCGGATAAGTCCACGAAGGGATTGATTCAATCAATCAATCAATCAAGCATTTTATTGTTAGGCAACTGAGGCCCATAGATAAAAATACACAAAATAATCTTGTAAAGGACGTAGTTATACAAAAATGATCCAGTCCACAGTGACGTCAGTTTGAGATAAACGCAATTTAGTGTTTCAGTGGTACACTTTTTTTCCTTGACTAATATAGACTAATACTATTCGTTATATTGAAGAAAAATATAATCATTAGATAACCATCTATCCTTTTTTTGGATATTTACATTAAAACGGCAGTAATTATGAAAAATGCAATTGGAACGTTTTGAAAAAAATATGTTTTGTAAGAACACTCATTCCAAATTATTTTGCGAAAACGTTCCACTAAATATTTTAATGCATATTAGTGACTTTATTATGATAATAAGTAAAAAAAGTAGTATGAAATAAAAGAAAATAATACGAAAAAGATATTATTTTATTAAAAACGGTAATGAACAAACATTTAATAATAATATGTGCATCATTATTCGTCATTATCATCTTGTGTTTCAAAGTCTGGCTCTCTACCGAACCCATTAATATCATCAATGACCTCTGAACTCTTTAAAGTTTTATAAAATTGGAGACAATCCTCTGGAATGTATTGGTACATTGACCACAAATCGGCTAAATTTGCTGGAGCAATTGGTTTCCCATCAGGCCACAACAGGCATAAGTCCGATTTATTCATATCCCGTATTTGTCCTTTGATTTTTTTTTCAATTATCATCTCCTTATGTTCTTCTTCAAAGGAAGTCCTCATAAAAACCTAAAACTTTTTATCTTTTTTTATTTTGATTTCTTTGGTAAATAAGAAATTTACATTAGTTTTATCAGTATTTTTTTTTTCTATTAACTATGTTTTTTCTAATTTATCTGTACCGTAAAAGTCAGTTTTCTGCATTTTGTAAACTTGAACCGTCTTATTACAAAAAGAGGTTTAACTAAAAACCCAGGTTTAAATCTCGTAAAACCATGGTTTACACAAAAACGTTATTACAAAACGTGGTTTTGCGTTAAACCATGAACTAAACCATGGTCTAACAATAAACCACGCCGCCCCCTAGTTTAGCGATGGTCTAAGTCGTAGCTGTCAAAGTTGTGTCAGTTTCTCGTAGCGTCTTTTTCATTGTAATTTTGGATTTTGTGTTATTTTTATCCAAAAATGGATTTAAATATGGTAGATTTAAATGATATTGAGGATATCGAAACCGTCGAGCTATTAGAAACGCCACGCGAACCCAACAGAAATCGTATTCGAATCAATCCCTTCGTGGACTTATCCGATACAGATTTCAGGAAAAAGTATAGATTTAGCAAAAGATATGCTATGAAAATAGTGGACTTAATTAGAGAAGACATTACTAGAGATACTCGAGGATGCTCCGTGTCTCCTGAAATACAAGTGGTTTGCGCATTACGAAGCTGGGCTCGACATGAAGTAAGTAGACCCAAAGCTTACCTTACATTTAACAAAACATAGTCAGCAATTTATAATAATATGTCCTAAGTACCAAACTAATAACTCGTTATTGTTTTAATAGATCCAGGATGATACAGCCGATTTGCATGGAGTTTCACAACCATTTATAAGGAAAATATGCAAAAAAATCGCTGAAGCCATAGCCCGAAGATCACACAGTTTTATTCAAATGCCTGGTACAATATTGAAACAAGAGGAAGCGATGCAAAAATTTCGCAGAATTGCAAATTTCCCTGCTCACTCATATTAAAATTAAAAAAACCAGTGAAGATGGTGGTCAACTATAGATTAACCGTAAAGGATTTCCATCGATTAATGTCCAGGTATTTTTCTTCCAAAATGAAGGAACAATGACTTGTACACAGCCCTGATGAGGCATTGGTTGTAGCGTAGAAAATAGGCAGACCTACCACAGGGTTTGGTGTATCCATGTGTAATGCGATTAGTAAACAGATTACATCAATATAATAAATATGTGGTAATGACCTACCCTGTCTTTGCATGGAATATGATAGATGCAGTGAAAAAGTATAATTGGGATGTTTTGTGCATACAACCCACCCACCTGCACTGGGCCTGCATAGTTATTTATAGCCCACTCTCACTGAGAGAAAGCCTGTGTCTCAGCAGTGGGAATGTAAGCTGCTTAAGTAAAAAAAATGAAATAACAATGAATTGCCATGTCTTTAGTCTATAATTTATCCTACTGATAATGAATAATTATGCTTATTTATGTGAGTAGGAAACACTAAAATTCAACTCTTGTTCCAGGTGGTTTGTGATGCTGATTTAAAAATCATGGACATTGTAACTAGGTGGCGTGGAAGTGTATGTGACTCTCGAATATTTAGAGAAAGTCGTGTGAAGCAGCGATTTAAAGCTGGTGCATTCTCAGGCATATTGCTGGAAGATAGTGGCTATCCTTGCACACCATATTTGTTTACTCCAGTATTGAACCCTTCAACACCTCAGGAGGAACGCTACAACAGTGCTCATATTAGTACCAGAAATGCAGTGGAAAGATGTTTTGGGTTGTGAAAGCAGAGGTTCCGCTGTTTATTAAGAGGCCTTGACTGCAATATTGGGACTGCAAAAAAAACTATTGTGGCATGTGCTGTATTGCACAATATAGCTATTGACATGAAGGAAGATGTGTTTCCGAGTGGGCCTGATGACAATAACACACAAACATCTGAAGCTATTATTTTACCAGTGGAAAACAATGTGTGTGGTAATATTAGAAGAAGGCAGTTCATTGAAAGACTTTTAATTTAAATAATATATATATTAATTTTAATTGTATGTACAATGAAATCATCCTTACATGAAAGTAAGTAAAACAGTTTCATAAAAAAAACCCGTTTTTTTTCTTCCCATACAATGAAATGATCTTTACATGACCCTGTATACATTACTAATACAAATATTAAAATACTAGCACTTCGCAACAAAAAAGAGGCAATTATTTTAACACGACACTTAAAACATTCCAAAACTAAGGAATTAGGAAAGCTGAACTTGCGAAAAAAATTTAATCGGTTTCGTATATCGCGCGGGAAATCGGGAATAATGTAACGTTTCATTACACGTATTAATGCTTATAAGTAAATAATACGACATCAAGTAATTTCTCAAATGTAAACAAAACTGCAATCTTGGAACCACTTAACGTTTATATCCATGCAAAATAACGACATATCAATATTTTTAACACTCGTAAACATTAATCAGTCAATTGCGAATTATCAAAACGTTTTCTTTTCTGTGAAAACAGAACGTTGCAATTGAATGATAACATGGTGAATGAATGTATTTGTTGTAATCTGTGGTTGATATTTAAACTTTGGTTCAAATGTCAGTACTAAGAAGACCATGGTTTATTTATGTTTTGTAATACGGAGAAATTTAAACCATGGCTCTGCAGATAAGCCTGGACTTCATAGGCCAGGTCTAAACCAAGGTTTATTTCATTTTTTGTAATAAGACCGGAAAAGTTTTCTTTTTTTACTGTTTTTAATAATATTTATATTATATTCTTCTGCTGTATACAGGCGTTGGTGATATTTGAGAGCCGTTTCAATTTTTGAAAAGTCTGTTTCGTTTGAAACCGAAATTGTATGGTTCTTAAACTTTGGTGGGAGCTTAACATTGCTTTCAACATAATTATGAACTATTTTAATATTTTTGTTTAGCCCGCCGCAGCAATCGCTCCACAGAATAAGATGTTCAACAGTGGGACTTAGTTTCGTTTCTATATATTTAACTAGCTTATGCGCGCGGCTTCACCCATGTGGAATTCGGGAATTGCCCACGGGATCTTACTTCTGGGATAATAAGTAATTTATGCATGTACTATACCAGACTATAATCTATCTCTATGTAAAGTAATCTATCGACCCAGAGAATATTAAGTTTCACAGAAAATTCAACACCCCACATTGCAATGTATCTCTTATGGGTGGAATTTCGAAAAACCGTTTCTTAGTGGATACTTACTCTTCACAAAGGCACACCCTCCAAATTTCATGTCTCTAGGACCAGCGGTTTGGGCTGTGCGTTGATATATCAGTCAGCCAGACCGGACATTGAATTTTAAATTGGGGGATGATTTTAGAAAAACTGTGATACACGTATCTCATAATTTTAACCGAAGAGTATGTACACAAATTTTCAAGTCAATCGACTCCGAGAATAAAAAGTTTCACAGAAAATTCAACACCCCGGTTCACCCTCTTAGGGGTGGAATTTCGAAAAACCCTTTCTTAGTGGATACCTACTCTTCACAAAGAATAAACGCTCCAAATTTCATGTCTCTAGGACCAGCGGTTTGTTCTGTGCGTTGATGTATCAGACTATCAGTCAGTCAGTCAGTCAGGACTTTGAATTTTAAATGTATAGATAAGGCACGAACCTACCTCCTGCGCACCTCTTCTTGCTTCCCCTTCTACCCATACGTAACAATGCCCAATATCATCCGATGCACTATGAATTCCACTGTTGTAGAGCCACAATTGCCTTTTATAAAAGGCAACATTCGTCGGTATGCGAGGTAATGGTAGTGTCTTTTCCAAATCAAATGATAAACATTCAACAGTCGGTAAGTTTCGTGCCTCCTCAAAATCGGAGTTCATTTGGTTTCTCATGTTTTCAGGTAAAGGTACCACATATTTTAGATCGTTTACACTACGCGTTAACGCAATTTAGTTAATATGTGAAAACGTTCCAAACATAATGGAACATTTTGTTCAAGAAAAATGGATTAATTGGGTTAACTTAATACGTTCCAAGATTATTGAGTCATTATAATAATATCAAATACTTTTTTATGAATCGCATTAATTAAAAATGTTTCAATTTATCTGAAACATTTTATTTTTAATGAAAGCCCTTCGTGTGGTAAAAGTGTGGATTGGAACACATAATTAAAAAATAAATCCGGAAATAAGACTTGGAGTATGAAATATTTTTGCTGTAAAGATGTAAAGTGTCAAAAAAAGTAGGCTGGTCACTTTATCTCAGTTTTCGGTGACCTGTGGATTGGAACGTTTTTGCATAACTACGTCCAATAATAAACTAATACAATAAAAAATCCTTATTTAACTAAAACTAGACACGAATCGTTGACGGCTTCGTGTTTTGCTGCGTGGTGTCGCGTAACCGTCCTCGGAATCGTCGGTATACGACACCTTTCGGCCTAAAGTCCTCTTTCAAGAAGGTCTGAAGTTGACGTTGTGGCGCGATTCCCACCTTTCGATCCTCAGAGCCCAGTTGGTCTTCACTCTTAAATACTCCACGACTTCCTCAACCTTCGTGGTGTGATGCAGACGCGAAATGTACAGCTGCGTCGTAGGCACAGCAGGACGCAGCAGCATGTTGGGTCCACTCGGTGCGGTACCGCACTGGTTACGGGAACAGGGCTTCCTCTTCTTCTTTTCCACCTTAGTGAAACCCTCTTCATCAACTTGGCCCGCTCTTGGCAAAGAGCTTCGAATACGATTTCTGTTGGGTTCGCGTGGCGTTTCTAATAGCTCGACGGTTTCGATGTCCTCAATATCATTTAAATCTACCATATTTAAATCCATTTTTGGATAAAAATAACACAAAATCCAAAATTGCAATGAAAATGACGCTACGAGAAACTGACACAACTTTGACAGCTACGACTTAGACCATCGCTAAACTAGGGGGCGGCGTGGTTTACTGTTAGACCATGGTTTAGTCCATGGTTTAACGCAAAACCACGTTTTGTAATAACGTTTTTGTGTAAACCATGGTTTTACGAGATTTAAACCTGGGTTTTTAGTTATACCTCTTTTTGTAATAAGATGGTGTATGTCTAGAACCACATTCGAATGGAAGTGGGGTAAGCAACCAGCCACATACAACAACCGCATTTCATTTAACCCCGTTTCCTAAAACAAAATCTAGGTAAGGATAGTCAAGTGAAACACCATTCTCTGCGAAGATTCGCACATAAATCTAAAATAATAATGTTTTCCTGAACAATACAGTGTTCTGTGAGCAGAAATTCATTCCTCATAATAGTCGCGTTGCAATCAGCGCGGTGCGGAGCAGTACTTTGTGGCGAAGCGGAGCGGCGCGGAGCGGTTTATATGTAATATTGGCAAGGACACAATGTAACTGTGTCATATTATACGACCGTTATCTGGACTTGCTCTTTACAAGTGACGAATGCATGCAATGATAGCGGGACTTCGTACAATGATGCAAGGCATGTTATACTTCTTATTATTCATACAATTTTGCATTACATATTTTTATGATTTATTGTGACGTAAAGTTGTTAATAAGTGTTTTATTCATTTGCCTTGGCAGATTGGTAGCATGTCATTGTGGCGACGTCAATAAAAAAAAGAATATTCATAATACTAAGAGTAACCCTAAGCTCATTTTATCAAAGCCTGATAAAAACGCCGATGAGGAAAATAGTAACAACGGATTTACTTATCCGCTCTTTCCTACCTGTTCTAAGAAGATCCTTTATTCCTCATTTCTACGCCTTCATTGTGATCACTGCGTGAACGATGAAGTCAACACAGCCCGGAATAAACTACTAACTCAATGCCTAAACACGGAGAATAGTTGAAAACTGGACGCAGGTTTTTGTTTTACCTTTTCCTAGTTTCGGGCGAGGGCTTCCCACAGCCCGTTTATGTAGAAAATGTAGTTTTTCATTCGGAGAATAAACTTTCGTTACATGTTTTTTCAAGCACAGAATTAACACGGGATGGATGAAATGGCGGTAGGTCTCGGGAACAATCTGCGACTCCCGCATTTTCCATAAACTGAAGGGAAAGATTTATAAAACAATGGTTAGACCTTCTGTTTTGTGTGGATCAGAATGTTGGGCCACAAAAGGGATGAATGAAAGGCATTTGCATGTGGCTGAGGTGAGAATGCTAAGGGAGACGTGTGGTGTTACGCGAATGGATAAAATAAGAAATGAGTACATAAGAGGAAGTCTGAAAGTGGCGCCGGTGACTGAAAATTTGGGTGGTAATCGGCTGTGGTATGGGCATGTGATGCGAAGGAATGAGGAAAATGTAGTGAGAAAAGTTTTCAGTGTGACTATGGACGTGTTTAAGAGTAGAGGAAGACCAAAGACACGATGGATGGACTGTGTGAAGAATGATATGGCACGAAAGGAGGTGTCTGATGAGATGACGAGTAATAGAAAAGTATGGAAAAAGAAGATATGCTGCGCCGACTCCAAATGAATTGGGACAAGGGCAAAATAATGATGATGACATATCATGTCTAATTGACTGTCGAATTTTCGCTCCCGTGTAGAACTAAACTTTGTAACAGGGATTTCAGTGTGAAATGTGTTTTTTTCCTTTCAAAGAATAACGTGGTGAGGCGTATTACACTATACTATACTGCTTTTAGCCTAACTAGCTAGCTTTTTAACCTAGGAGGAGGAGGATTACGCCGAGTTCCAAAAATTACGGCAGGCTTAACTCCGGCTGGTCCGGACGCCTGCCTTTATATCATGATATTGCACTTAAAGAGTTACAGTGTCCCAATAATGGTGGCAATACGCATTTGACGGGTTTTGATCATTCATGAGAATCTAGTTACCACGGTTCTAAAATGTTTAGAAGATTCCCTTACAAGGAGCGTTCTAAAGCCAACTTCGTCTATTTTAAACAGTGTAACAATCACTCAGAGTCGCCGGCGCGTGGACACTCGCTGAGCTCCAAGTTTGCCAGTTTAAAGTCACCATCTTTTAGATGGTCATCTAGTGCGGCATAAAATGATACTGTAGTATCCTCTTGTAGCTGAGCTAATAGGTTGATAACACAATTTACTAACTATATCACAGGCTCACTACACCACCTAGCCCCCAGTCCAGGGTACGCTTCACCTTCCAACTTCCCGCCATTCGTCGTGACTGACAGTTGTCATTAGTGATAGCTACTACTTGTGGCTGTGAGACAGGGTTTCCTTATCTATTAAATAGATACGCTACAGATACTATTGAACTGACTGTAAACAGTGAGGCATTTGTCACTCCTGCTAGTAGGGGCAGAGTCGAGGTGGTTGTTGGTGGTGCTTGGTAAGAACCAGACGGACGGTCTAGACCAGTGGCAATCGCTTATAAATCGTTTTGTGTTACTACGACGACTTGCAACAGGATTTTCGTGAGCTTTTCGGTAGTTTTTGTCAATCCAATATATTTTTGTCCTTTCCGTCATCGTATCTCTAAGAACATATCACTTTGTCTAGGTGGGTCTGTGGTACCCAGAATGTTATCAACTACACAACTATTATTATGCCACTGTGCGTGGCAAACGTCCTCTCTATGTCAAAATGCGAAAATGATCAAACTACCAACATACAGTATGACTGTGACTGTTTGTAAATTACCCTAGGCTGATAAAATTTCGTATTTCCTAAATTATTTGAATATTAGTATTAATGTCGGTTTCTCCCGAAGATGAAAGGACCGGGCCCCGCCATCCGCACGGCTCTGTAAGACTCACCTCTAGACTGGTCGCCTTTCCACCGACTAAGAGAACTGAATTCCTTAACATGAAGAAGTTCAATGCCTCGTATCATTATTAGAACAAGGAAAGGATTGAAAGATATAGTAAATCAGATTAGGAAAATAGTTGACGAAATATATTGAAAGTTGTTTTTAAAAGGGTAAAACATAACTGGGAGACACAAAGTATATTTATATCGCAACCAATAGCTCTTGTAAATAACCCATACGCTAGCGTAATAGGTAATTGGTCAGTCGTGACTCACACGATACTTCACATCTACACCTGGAGCACCCAGAGCAACACTTCACATAAATGACGTAGGCGGCTTTTCAGCGGCAATGCGTCGACATCATGCTCCTAGTGAGCATTGTCCCTAGCAGTTCTTTCGAACTGGTGAACGTGACAAGGGCGGCTTTCAGCGGCAGAACGTCGATCATCTGTCAAGCCAAAAAATAGAAGTTTAATGTGTTTGTAAGTGGCCCATATGATACACCGTATGATGATTTGAAATAACAATCAAGACTAAAATATTTACTTAATAGTTACGAGTACGTGACAGACAGTCACAACTGCTTTAAGTACAAGGTGGCACTGCTTGTGAAGCTGCATCTATGTGTCAAACTTGGTAGGTACATTTATTTTGTTTCTGTGTTTTTCCGCCTGCATAGAGTAGTTGGTTGAAGTGTAGGCGTGAGTTTAGTCCAAAGGACGTCATGAATGAACTAGTAGACATCGATGTAGGTCCCGAACTAAGCCAGTGGACTCGGATGTAGACCACTTGAAGTGCTGCCAATATTCAAAGAGCGAGGGATCATGATGTCAAACTGTTGTATCTTGAGGTAAAACGTTCCTTAACAATCATAAAGTAGAAGTAGTAACTACTTGCGGTTTAACAATGTTTACCAATCGTTGCCCGTTACCGAAAGATAATTTCTTGCCTTTAGCCCATTTGTTGTGACTACTTAACTAGTAGTATACAGGGTGGAAACTGTCCATACGACTGGGTCTAAGTTCTTCAAGACACGTCGTGCACATAAGACCAAAAAACTCACTGATCATACTCTCGAGCTTGATAGCATAGCCTTATATTTATGAGAATATCCGACCAAATTAATAACAATAAAATGTAGCAACGTCGGCTGTCAGATGTGAAATAACATTGACGTATGGCGACATTGCATTTCAAGAATATTGTAAGTTAATTATCATCGTAAATTAATATCTTGAGAACAGAAAGGTTCTAATTTCAAATAAACCTAATATACATTTTCCCAGAGATATTTTATAGCCCGATGTATTTTATAGAAATAGTTTCCATTGTGACTTAAAGGCTTAGTTTCAAAACGAAAGATAGTTGTGATATTTGAATAATCAAGTTAAATGTTTATTTACTTTATATTGCTAATAAATGAATTAGTAATAATTAAATGATATTTATAATGTTTCCTAGATCTTATCTTGCAATTTAAATATATCAAGTTGTTTTAATCAATTCTCTGAACTATCAGTTGATGTTCATATTTTATGGGATTAAACATAAATATCTATATAAATAAAAAGAGAAGGCCTGACTGACTGACTGACTGACTGACTGACTGACTGACTGACTCATCAACGCCCAGCCCAAACCCTTGGACCTAGAAAGCTGAAATTTTGCACAAAGGTTTCCTTTATAATGTAGACAAGGAATAAGGAAGGATTTTTCGAAATTCAACCCCTAAGGGAGTTAAATAGGGGATGAAAGTTTGTATAGAAAATTGTCATTTTTGTAATTTTAAACCATGAAAATTGGTGTTTATCATTATGGGGAAAAATAAAAAACTACGTGTTTGAGTATTTTTCTAAATTCAACCCCTAAGGGAGTTAAATAGGGGATGAAAGTTTGTATGGAAAATCGTCATTTTTGGAGTTTAAACCATAAAAATTGGTGGTTACCATTCTGGTTAAAAATTAAAAACTACGTGTTTCAGTGATTTTCGAAATTCAACCCCTAAGGGAGTTAAATAGGGGATGAAAGTTTCTATAGAAAATCGTCATTTTTGTAGTTTAACCCATGAAAATCGGTGTTTATCATTGTGGTTAAAAATCACGTGTCAGTGTTTTTCGAAATTCAACCCCTAAGGGAGTTAAATAGGGGATGAAAGTTTGTATAGAAAATTGACATTTTTGTAATTTTAAACCATGAAAATTGGTGTTTATCATTATGGGGAAAAATAAAAAACCACGTGTTTGAGTATTTTTCTAAATTCAACCTCTAATAGAGTTAAATAGGGGATGAAAGTTTGTATGGAAAATCGTCATTTTTGGACTTTAAACCGTAAAAATGGGTGGTTACCATTCTGGTTAAACATTAAAAACTACGTGTTTCAGTGCTTTTCGAAAATCAACCCCTAAGGGAGTTAAATAGGGGATGAAAGTTTGTATAGAAAATTGACATTTTTGTAATTTTAAACCATGAAAATTGGTGTTTATCATTATGGGGAAAAATAAAAAACCACGTGTTTGAGTATTTTTCTAAATTCAACCCCTAATAGAGTTAAATAGGGGATGAAAGTTTGTATGGAAAATCGTCATTTTTGTACTTTAAACCGTAAAAATGGGTGGTTACCATTCTGGTTAAAAATTAAAAACTACGTGTTTCAGTGCTTTTCGAAAATCAACCCCTAGGGGAGTTAAATAGGGGATGAAAGTTTGTATGGAAAATCGTAATTATTGTAGTTAAAACAATGAAAATTGGTGTTTATCATTCTGGTTAAAAATCACGTGTTTCAGTGTTTTTCGAAATTGAACCCCTAAGGGAGTTAAATAGGGGATGAAATTTTGTGTAGAAAATCGTCATTTTTGTAGTTTAAACAATGAAAATTGGTGTTTATCATTATGGGGAAAAATAGAAAACCACGTGTTTGAGTATTTTTCTGAATTCAACCCCTAATAGAGTTAAATAGGGGATGAAAGTTTGTATGGAAAATCGTCATTTTTGGACTTTAAACCGTAAAAATGGGTGGTTACCATTCTGGTTAAAAATTAAAAACTACGTGTTTCAGTGCTTTTCGAAAATCAACTCCTAGGGGAGTTAAATAGGGGATGAAAGTTTGTGTAGAAAATCGTCATTTTTGTAGTTTAACCCATGAAAATCGGTGTTTATCATTCTGGTTAAAAATCACGTTTCAGTGTTTTTCGAAATTCAACCCCTAAGGGAGTTAAATAGGGGATGAAAGTTTGTATGTAAAATCGTCATTTTTGTAGTTTAAACCATGAAAATTGGTGTTTATCATTATGGAGAAAAATTTAAAACCACCTTTAAAACCAACCTTTTGATCTGGCAGTCAGTTCTCACACAAAACATAACATCACGCCTTAAAGCCCCGAAGGGTTGGGCAGACATGTACCTAATTGTACACACACATTTCGCCAGTTTTATTGAAGTCCCATGTAATAGGGGGTGAGCCTATTGCCATCAACCGGGCACAAATCCAGATTCCGTGGCTGCTGCTGAGAAATTCCTGATGGGATAACCCAATAATACTATTATTCATAGTATTTTTTCATTTGCATATTTTAATGTTAAGTGGAAGAGCGGAGTCACCTAAGGGGGCTTCCATTAATTACGTGAAACGTTTAAGGGGGGGGGGTCGCGCCCAGTATCACCCAATCTCACGAGGGAGAGAGGGGGGTTTCGGCAGATATAACCGGGTTTAATTGGGTCTCACGTGAGATTAGGAGGGAGATGAGGGGGTCAACCCAAATCTCACGACATCCCACCAAGGGGGCAGGGGGTCGAAAAATCGCCTCACGTAATTAATGGACGCCCCCTAACAAAAGCATCTTCTTGCTTAAAAGGTGATCTCCAAATCATGTTTGACAACTTTATGTAATTGAAATAAACAAATTTTTTTTTAACACTTTGCCCGACCCCGGGAATCAATCCCCACGCTTAGTAGTCGCGCTTGCTACCACTAAACCAAAGAGCCAGTCTCACACATGCACACCAAAATTTCCACGCGAACGAAGTCGCGGGCAACAGCTAGTTACAAATAAATACATACTAGATTGCTAAATTATGTAATGAAGTTTTAAAATAGTTCCCTTACACAGGATTTGTTAATTATTATCTACGTTATTTATTAGTTATTTAGGTTTAATGTATGACCATTTGCCATTGGTTTATTATGGCGGCTATCTTTGATGGGTATGATTATGATTTGACGGGTATAAAAATAGATGTTGCCGCCAATTCGGGGCTTTTTATGCTGTAAGTGTTCGAAGGGTTAAGATATACCCTGATTGGTATATTGTGTGTACCATGTGTATAGTATTACGTTTGAAAGTAACATAGTAATGGAGATACCAAATATGTAAAGCTGGAACCTATTTGGATTACCTTAAGGTTCTACAATGTTTATGTAAGTTATTTGATATTATACTATGAATATTCCTGATAACTATGTGCTAGAAATATGTTATTATTTGGCTTATATTGCTTATTATTTATCTACACTGATAAATTGTTACTAACTTGAGGATGGTCCAGGACAACGTATAATTGTCCTGGTATCATATTTTAAAAGATGTTACCGTGGAGTTTCTTGTCCATTCTTCTCCACGAAGACCTAGGTTTGCGAATGGACGTAGCTTGATAGGTAATTGACGTTACCTATAAATATGACAAGCCTAACCGAAATAAATGAATAGTCTTGTCTCTCTGTGCTTTTCTTGATAAAACCCCTTTTCCCTACACACCTTTTTAGAGATACTTTAGACACAGTAAATAAGAAGTAACCATTCTGACACTCAAAGCTTGATAATCTGTGGATATTAATACTATATATACATATAGTCCTACATCTATTAAATAATAACCTCATGAAGGAGCGGCGTGAGATAATCCTGCAGTCTTCAGACGAGGCGTGGAAATACCGGCAGCTCAATAGACAGATCTCTAAATCCTTGAAAAGCGACCTATTAATACCGAGCGTATTAAAGACGCTATTGATTGGAATAAAGGCTCCAAGGTATTTTCAAGAGATCTGGCTATTGGGCAGAGCCAGCTCACGAAACTGAAGACCGATGACGGCAGGATCATATCCGCCAAACCGGAGCTGCTGAGGTAGATCGAGAGTTTTTATGGGCAGTTGTACACGTCAACCAGTAAACCCGTTGCAAATCTAGCTAACGACCCAAGAGCTAGACTGACCCGACACTATACCGAAGACATTCCGGATGTCAGCCTGTACGAGATTAGGATGGCTCTGAAACAGCTTAAAAACAACAAGGCACCGGGTGATGACGGAATTACGGCCGAACTCCTGAAGGCGGGTGGAAAACCGGTACTTAAGGCCCTTCAGATGCTGTTTAATTCCGTCATACTCGAGGGGAAAACGCCACAGGCATGGTTCAGGGGTGTGGTGGTACTCTTCTTCAAAAAGGGCGACAATGCCCAGCTGAAGAACTATAGGCCCATCTCACTTCTAAGCCACATGGCTTAGAAGCTCTTGAAAACAACTTGTAGACATCTACAAGTTGTTTTCAAGAGTAATCACGAATCGTCTCGCACGCAGGTTTGACGATTTTCAGCCTCCCGAACAAGCCGGATTCCGAAAAGGCTTTAGCACCGTAGACTACATACATACGCTGCGACAGGTTATACAGAAGACCGAAGAGTATAACCTGCCTCTCTGTCTAGCGTTTGTGGACTACGAGAAAGCCTTCGATTCGATCGAGACTTGGGCTGTACTGCAGTCTCTCCAACGGTGCCAAATCGACTATGGTACATCGAGGTGTTGAAGAGTTTGTACAAAAACGCCACCATGTCAGTCCGACTTCAGGACCAGACCTCGGAACCTATCCTTCTGCAGCGAGGTGTGAGACAGGGAGACGTCATATCTCCGAAACTGTTCACCGCTACACTGGAGGATGTCTTCAAGGTTCTGGACTGGAGCGGGCTAGGCATCAACGTCAATGGCGAGTACATCTCTCACCTTCGGTTTGCCGACGATATAGTGGTTATGGCTGAGACCATGGAGGACCTCAGTACAATGCTCGATGACCTCAGTAGAGCTTCCGAAAGAGTGGGTCTTAAAATGAACATGGACAAAACCAAAATCATGTTGAATGCCCATGTAACACCCACTCCTATCAAGATCGGAGACTCAACACTCGAAGTTGTAGACGATTATGTCTACCTGGTACAAACGGTCCAATTAAGTAGGTCTAACTTCGAGAAAGAGGTCAATTGTCGAATCCGACTCGGATGGGCAGCGTTCGGGAAGTTGCGTGGTATCTTCTCGTCCAACTTACCGCAGTGTCTCAAGACGAAAGTCTATGACCGGTGTGTGTTGCCAGTGATTACATACGGGACCGAAACCTGGTCGCTCACAATGGGCCTCATCAGAAGGCTTAGAGTCACCCAAAGGTCAATGTAGAGGGCTATGCTCGGAGTTTCCTTGCGTGATCAAATCAGAAATGAGGACATCCGCAAGAGAACCAAGGCTACCGACGTAGCTCGAAGAATAGCCAAACTTAAGTGGCAGTGGGCAGGTCACTATGTAAGCGAGCATATTATAAGTTGGAAAACTATGTTGTAGATAAAAATGTTTGACTTAATGCTGGTCCTTCTCCACTGCCACTTGGGCTCACGAACTAAAATTTTATTGTTTGGAAGAGATGCTCTCCCTCTAGTTCTTTATTTTTTTTTCATTTGGAAACTTAGTTACTTTGATTACCATTGTGTTATATAAATTAGAAGCATTATTTCAGTTTTTGTAAATGTGAGTACCATCATGTAGACTTTTTATTACGGTTAGTAGGGCTTATCCTAATCATTAAGGTCTTTGTTGTGTTTTTTTTTCCTATCCATCTAATAATAATAATAATTGTTTATTGTCACAAAGAAACATACATTAGTATACACTGATTAACAAGATGCTAACTATGCTGCAGAAGTCTGTATACAGATATTGTGAGCCCTGCCTCTGAAACTAGGATAACCTGTATCTTAAGAGACAGTGTTCAGCTGTGAGGTTACTTAAAAATATGGATTATAGGTACAACTGCGGACTGTGCCAACTTATTGTTCGTGCTAACAATCAGATTAATTTAAACATTATATTTAAAAAAAATAGGAAAGGAAAAGGAAAAAGTATAAAATAACAAGTTACCGGTGTGTGAACGGGTGAATGTGTGTGTGAATGGGAGAATGTGTGTGGGGGGATGTGTTTATGATGTATGTATGTGTGGTGAGTTTTTGTGTGAGAGTAGTGAATGTGAGGCGTTATGTGTAGGCGCTATAAGCAAAAAAAGGCAATATTAGACCATGTATTTTAGTAGTGATTCAGTGTGTATAGTCCTGTTGAAGAAGCCATTCCATCACCCTAGCTTTTAATTTAAATTTATTGCAATCTAGAATATTTAGTTCTTTATGAATTTTCTTATAGATAAGTGAACTTAAGGTGAAGTATTGGTGATTGGCAAAAGAGGTTTTGTGTTGTGTAACCGGAGGAATATTAGTTCGTTTGTTGGGATCAGATGGTGGGACACTGGAGTGTCTTCTCAGAACGGATTGCAACACGAAGAGCTGACGAACTGTTAGTACCTTACATTCTGAGTAGAGTTGAGTTGTCCGATAGCGATAAGGTTTTCGTAGCATCACTTTCAGTATTGCTCTCTGAGCTCTCTCCACTCTAAGAAAAGTTGTTTTAGCTGCACCGCCCCATACACTGATGCAGTACCCAAGAACGGACTGACACAGAGCATAGAATACCATTTTGAGGGTATCAAGGTTTGCAGAAGCTCTAAGGGACTTGAAGATATGTATGAGTCTCAGCGTTCTCGAGGTTAGGGCATCAATGTGTTTATTCCAGCGTAACCCAGCATCTATTTGAACACCAAGGTATTTGACGTGATCTGTACGCATGAGTGTTGGACATTGGCATGAGGATGACAGTTGTGAGCAAGTGTGCGCTAGTATCGAAAAGGTGTGGTCCGGTGCGGTACTCTGACGTATGGCGAATGGAATATATGATGTTTTGTTACAGTTGAGGGTAAGCAGGTTTAAGTTAAGCCATTTTATTATTTCACGTAGTGCCAATTCCGCGTTACTTTTAACACTATCCCATGTTGACCCGTCAACTATAACCACGGTGTCATCGGCATATACAAAGATCGTCGAGTTGAGGGGGGCCATTCTGCATAAATCATTTACATAAATTTGAAACAAAATAGGACCCAAAATGCTACCTTGGGGCACTCCGTAGGATAAGGTTTCTTCGTCACTGAAGTGATTATCAATTTTGGTTCTTTGGGTGCGGTTGTTCAGATAATCTTTAAAGATTCGCAGTGCCATACCTCTAACACCAAGTAGCTCCAATTTGGCAACAAGTATGGGAACAGAAACTGTGAAAAAAATCAAAATCTCTACATTGTGTTCACATAATATAGAAGCAACAATTTTCTACTCCACAACCATAGGGGCAAACAAACTGATTACCATGTTAAATTATTGTGGAAACTGCAGAAGATTGTAAAATATCCTTGCTTTGTATAGATTCCATATGTTAGTATTATTTATTTGCATATCACATATGTGAGTACTAAGTACTGTAAGGCTACAATTTACATTTTGTTATCTATCATTGACTTGAATGTGCCTTGGTGGCTGAGAGAATGTCATGCGCACTCAAGATGGTGGCGGGTGTGTCGGATCATTTAGTTCCCTTCAATATGGTTGAGTTGAATGGCGCTGATCCATGCGTCATGTTCGTGAACGGGCGCTGTAAGTTGGGACTGGTCATCTCTTAGCTGCCGTGGTTTATTTTAATTACTTTATTTTTTTTAATGTTGATTACTCTTTTACTCGGGACGCTCTTAATGTGCACGTCTTTCTACATCGTTCTCACATAATTATAATAATATGTATGTCGCCGCAAGAGCGTCTATCTGCTAAGAATATTAGTTAATTTAATTAATAACCAACTTACTTCTCATCCATCATAATATTGATCGTGCCATCTGTGGGTTCCAAGAACAATTATTACAATGACCTGTATCGATTGACAGAAGAGATAAGCGCCATCTAATGGTCTCTGTATTAACTAGTACTGAGATAGTTCGTGATAAGATCTTCTGAAGATTAATTTATTAAACGAAAGTCTAGCTAGAACTATAGTTAAAATTAAGATAAGCAAATATTTGACAATTGGGATTTTAACAATGCTCATTTCACACTAAGAATTGTTTTGAGGCAACATTCCACAATATTGTGGAAGATGGCGCCGAATACGATTTTAATGATCAATAACTCAATTTATAATTTGAAACTACAACTAAATCAGTTTCTGTAACAAACTGAAAAGTAACAAGATTATTTTACAGAGCAATGTATGCAGTGAAAGACCTGTTTGTATTAAATCCTTTGATCTGCCGGAAATGGTTTTAAGCAAGATCCCATTGTTGTAAAAAAGTAATGAAGCGACTAATTAGTATTAACTCAATAACGCCTTTGCATTTATGAATATTGGCATTGTTTAATTATTAGAGTAATTAATTGTGAAGTATTCTAGTATTGTTTGTAAGTTTTAATAAACTTACTATGTAATAAATTACTGTACTGGCGGTGTGGCACTTCCGCCCAGACAGAGAGAACCAAGGAAATTATATACTAACTGGAATGAGGACGTGCAACGGAAAGCCGTTCCGAGCGAGAAAAATACCTAGAGTGGATGGCATCTCTTTCTAATAGGGTATCCAATATTTTACTTATATTTGGGACAGTTTTTTTTTTATAACTTGCTAGCACCCTGCTCGGCTCCCCGTTTTGCATGGGTAACAGATTATTCAAAATTACTGTAGAACTCTGTAATGGGATAGGTCTATAAAGTAAAGAATACGTAACACTAATTTTCTTTAACGGTGGTCTACATGTTAGGTTACATCCTTCATTTGTAAAGAGATTTTAAAGCGTACAGGGCTGCAATATTTACATAGATGAAGTATGAGTATCTGGCATATTCAAACAACTGAACACGTAGTATTTGATAAATTTATTAATCACACTATACATAATTAAATGTATGGTTTTATGTAATTGTTGGTTTTTAGTATATGTCAGTTATCTTGAATTTAAGTACCAAGATGCTGATGATGGAAGACGGTTGCAAACTAGGCAATATGAAAAAGTAATAAATAGTATATAAAAAGTAAAGATAGAATTCAAATGTTTATTTTCAAGAAGTTATTTTGTTAATATAAAATTGAGTAATTGATTACGTTTTGCTAATGCATTATAAATAACAATGTTTTGAATTTTGTACGCATTTGCACAAGACTATAAATACCGATATGGATAATAGAATAGGCGTATTCTTTACAATATTTTCATGATCCCCGTTTACATATCTAAATCATTGTCACCCTAGTCGTAATTTGTAAACAAAGTTATAAGAACTAACCTGAAAAAGTAAATTTCATCCAGCAAACCCGTCATTATTACATCCCTTCACACAACTCGATTTCACGATATTTAAAGAGGAAGATTTCACTTAAGTAATGTAAAAAGAACTTGATAACGCAAAAATATGACTTCAGCACGAAATTGTATCGGCCATATTGTTTGTTTATATGAGTGTCAAATGTTGCCATTCAGAAATAACTTAATTCATAAACAATTTAATTTATATTAAAGCTTACTTTATTTCGCAAGAAATTATTATTTTAATATTTAGTATTTGAATATTAAATGAATCCCGTTACGATTTATGTGCTAGTTTAGCTATCAACGCGATTTCCGATTACTAAATTTAAAAAAAATTAAAATATTTTTATATTTTTGTGTACTGGCAATTGTTAGACAAGGACACAATCCACTCTAGGTATCTTTCTCGCTCTGAAGTTTTCGTCCCCCTTTGAATGAATTAAAGTAATATGAACTCTTAAGTGTTTCAGATAAAGTTCATTTTCAAACGGTTTTTTTATATCAAAATCTTGTTCGTACTAATTCCAGATATATAAGTTCCTTGGAGAGAACACGCGGAGGTACAACGAGAAGTCGAGTTAGTTAGCTCGCGATTAGAAAACAATTGAAGTATGTAATTGAAAGTGGATTTTGAAGTGAACAATATTACGTTGTGTAAATGAGAACTGTAACACGAATTAAACGAGTGTATAAGGAGTTTCTTAGCCCGTTCTTCTCCTTATGAACAATCATGTTTGCGAACGGGTGGCTCAACTTGTAAATGATTTAATAGAAATAAACGTTTGAAGTTTGAGTCAAGTATTGTGTGTGATTTAAACTACCCAACTACCTATCTACCAACATAAGAATCATGTCACACGAAGACAATATGGCGGAATGGCGGATGGCGTCGATATTTGGGATTAGCATTCCTCATTTTTTTTTTTTTTTTTTATTATTCAATAAACACTGTTACAATATTTTACCAACGGAAACATACCATACAAACCATCGTGGGTTTAACAGTGGTCTGCCAGACACGGCAACTCGGTGCTACTACATTATTAATCATTATTTAAACAACTTAAGAATTTCTTAATTGGAAATATATAGGAACAGTACAGGTAGGCACTTAAAAGACACTTTCTAGACTGTACCACAATCTAGAAAGTATCTTTTTAGTACCTTCGAGCAATTTTTCACATTTATTGCATTGCAGATTTCTAACGGTAAATAATTCATAATAGACGGTAGCATGCATTCCCACGTCCTTGCTCCATAGACATTATTATATTTAGGTATCTTAAATGTGGGTAGGTGTGACAGACAGCGTAACGACTTTAGCCTTTCGTATTTTCGAATGGAACCTAGATTGTGGCAGTTCTTGTTTAAAACGAGTACACGCACCTTGTCGAAGACATTTACAATTTGACAGTACTTAAATAGCCCCCTGTCATCATCTTGTAATTCTTGTTTTATTCTTCTGGGTACAATAGTTTTTAAAATACGTAACTGTAACCTGTAAATGTCCTCGATGTAAGTCTTATATGTGCGCCGGTAGGTACTTAGGCCGTAGTCAATAACGGAATCAGCCAGTGCCAAGTACAATGTTCTAAGTGTGTTTTATATGGAAGTTTATACTTAAGTATCGATAACTTTGATAGTACAGATCTAAGCTGATTACATACGTGATCAATGTGCGGCCGCCAGTGGAACTTACTATCTATTATCAGACCAAGATACATGTGATGAGTTACCAGCTCCAATGTCTGGCAACTACACGCTTTGAGCGGGCGGTGTAAACACAGATGCTCATGGGCAACGACATAGGGCACACAAGACGTCGCCAAGCAAGGTGAGTGTATCTACTCCATTCTCTGTCATAATATATATTATGAGAGAATGGAGTAGGAGGACGCTAATCCCAAATATCGGCGCCATCCGCCATTCCGCCATATTGTCTTCGTGTGACATGATTCTTTTGTTGATAGATAGGTAGTTGGGTAGTTTAAATCACACACAATACTTGACTCAAACTTCAAACGTTTATTTCTATTAAACCATTTACAAGTTGAGCCACCCGTTCGCAAACATGATTGTTCATAAGGAGAAGAACGGGCTAAGAAACTCCTTACACACTCTTTTAATTCGTGTTACAGTGCTCATTTACACAACGTAATATTGTTCACTTCAAAAACCACTTCATTTCTATACTTCAATTGTTTTCTAATCGCGAGCTAACTAACTCGACTTCTCGTTGTACCTACGCGTGTTCTCTCTGTCCGGGCGGAAGTACCACACCGCTGGTACAGTAATTTATAACATAGTAAGTTCATTAAACCTTACAAACAATACTAGAATACTTCACAATTAATTACTCTAATAATTAAACGATGCCAATATTCATAAATGCAAAGGCATTATTGAGTTAAAACTAATTAGTGGCTTCATTACTTTTTACAATAATGGGATCTTGCTTAAAACCATTTCTGGCAGATCAAAGGATTTAATACAAACAGGTCTTTCACTAATACATTGCTCTGTAAAATAATCTTGTTACTTTTTAGTTTGTAATTAGTTACAGAAACTGATTTAGTTGTAGTTTCAAATTATAAATTGAGTTATTGATCATTAAAATCGTATTCGGCGCCATCTTCCACAATATTGTGGAATGTTGCCTTAAAACAAATCTTAGTGTTAAATGTGCAATTGTTAAAATCCCAATTGTCAAATATTTGCTTGTCTTAATTTTAACTATAGTTCTAGCTAGACTTTCGTTTAATAAATTAATCTTCAGAAGATCTTATCACGAGTTCGTGATAAGATCTCAGTACTAGTTAATACAGAGACCATTAGATGGCGCTTATCTCTTCTGTCAATCGATACAGGTCATTGTAATAATTGTTCTTGGAACCCACAGATGGCACGATCAATATTATGATGGATGAAACATTATAAGTTGGTTATTAATTAAATTAACTAATATTCTTAGCAGATAGACGCTCTTGCGGCGACACGGCCATTCTGATCGGTGGTGCGCGCTCTGCACCTGCCGCCGCCGTCACTTTATGGAATTTCGTGGTTGTTATCTGAAATAGTGGAGATAAATTTTGTCGGCAGATTATTGTTACTTTTATTATCCTACAATGTTCATTGAGATGTAGGATTTGGTAACAGAAAGTTTCAGTCAACATAGAAAGCTTGTAATAGATCTGACATCTATTCAGTTTTCTTCATATTTAAAATTAAATGCATTTATGAATCACCTAGACACATGCACAGTTTCAGACTTAAAGCTGCTTGCAATTTTTATTTAAATTTATTGATGATCAGCTGTTAGCTGAATAAAATAATGTTGCCTGGATTATTCAATAACATTTATTACATTGAGTTTATTGATATTGTTTGATCAGCTACTAGCTGAATAGAATATTGTTGCCAAATTATCCAACAACATTAATTGTATTGAGTTTACTGCTATTGTTTGATCAGCTACTAGCTGAATAGAATATTGTTGCCAAAATTATCCAACAAAATTAATTGTATTGAGTTTACTGCTATTTTATGATCAGCTACTAGCTTAATAGAATATTGTTGCCAAAATTATCCAACAACATTAATTGTATTGACTTTATTGCTATTGTATGATCAGCTACTAGCTGAATAGAATATTGTTGCCAAAATTATCCAACAACGTTAACGTTAATTAAATTGTTAATCTTAGTATGAGTTAGGTTTTTAGAACCTCGTTTTACTAGATTCATCTTAAATAAAATTATTGATTGCTTTACATAATCTGTAATTTGTATTTGGTAAGTGTAGTGAAAGTAGCATGTTTTTATTTGTTCATTCTCACGGGAAGGTAATGCTCTGTGATAGACACAAAGTCTTGGATTTGACAGGATAAAAGGATAGGATCAGGAACACCGCTCTGTGATAGACACAAAGTCTTTGATTTGATAGGATTAAAGGATAAGGAGTTTAGGACCATTGCTCCGTGACAGGCACGAAGTCTTTGATTTGACAGGATATAAGGAACCAGGCTCTGGGCGGTTTGTCCGCCGTGGACCCAGCAGGATAACATGAGAGTATTGTTTATTAGATGCCTCCACGGCCGCTAATAGTTTGTTATTTTCATTATCAGTTGCCTCCACGGCTGCTGATAGGATAGTTTCATGTGTTATGTTCATTATCAGTTGCCTCCACGGCTGCTGATAGAATATTTTGTCATGTGTTATGTTCATTATCAGTTACCTCCACGGGTGCTAATAGGATCGTTTGTTATGTGTTGTGTTCATTATCAATTGCCTCCATGGCTACTGATAGGATTGTTTGTCATTTGTTGTGTTCGTTATCAGTTGCCTCCACGGCTGCTGATAGGATCATTTGTCATGTGTTGTGTTCATTATCAATTGCCTCCGTGGCTACTGATAGGATTGTTTGTCATTTGTTGTGTTCATTATCGGTTGCCTCCACGGCGGCTGATAGGATCGTTTTTCATTTGTTGTATTACTCATTGAGCTAATTGTTTCCTCCATGGATACCAATAGCTGGTTGTGAGTTTTATTATTTTTTACTTTATTAGTTACTGTTAGGAGTACTAATACTTTGTTATTATTATTGTTAGTAGTTGCTTACAATTGGCAGGATTGCAAAAACAAAAATGGATACACAACACAATACTCATCACGCATGGGCATCACGTGGGTAGGTTGATTTGGCTATTGTATTAAGCCTATTGATGTAACACTGTAGGTATCAGTGAAGTGTAGCAAGTAGTTTGAAAACTCCTCACCTTTTATGTTAGCTTATGCTGTGTAGACACTGAAACAGTGTACAAACGGATAATATTAATATAGTTACTCAAAATCTAGATGACTTTTTTCTTGACAAAAAATGAGCCACGTTTAACAATTCTACACCAAAATATAGCCGGAGCCTTAAACAAACGGGACGAAATTTCGTTTGCCATACTAGATTTGCTAAGTAACGAGATCAGAGTAGAGGTACTGTGTCTCTCTGAAACATTCTTGCTTGAAGGGGCTGAAAAAAACTTTCGCCTAAAAGGCTTTACAACTGCAGCTTACTATTCAAGGAAATCTTCAAAAAGAGGGGGCGTTATTATTCTTATAAAAAACGAAATTGAATTTAAAATAATACAGGAAATACAAAAAATAAGCGAAACATGTGTATTTGAATGTTGTGGTTTAGAACTAACTAAATACGGTATATTATTAATATGTGTTTATAGAACCCCTTCGTCGAATGTTACGATCTTTCTTAATAAACTCGAAACTCTATTGAGAACGTTGTGTCGTAATACAAGAAAGAAAATTATTATTATTAAAGTAGGGAATATAATTACTTGTTAAATAGTTACAACATAAAACATGCTATCTTGACACCGACTAGGGTAACAGAAAAGACACAAACTTGCATTGATCACATCATAACCAGCATAGAAAAAGGGTGTGCAAAAATACATAATTTAGGTTTATCGGATCACTCAGCCCAATCATATTCTTGGACTGTTGCAAAAATACATCAACCAGTTTTAAAATGGTGGTATCAATTTAAACGAGACTATAGTAATGACAACAAGGAAACATTTTTAAACTCAATCTCATGTCTGTCTTTTAGTGACGTATTTGAAGAAAACTCAACAAACGAAGCATTCCACAAATTTATCGATACATTTCAGCTATTTTATAACTTACTAGCTTATGCCCGCGGCTTCGCCCGCGTGGAGTTAGGGAATTGCCTACGGGATCTTACTTCTGGGATAATAAGTAATCTACGTATCTATCTATAATACATACAAAGATTTACAAGTACTTGCTTATAACTTGCAATTATTAGTTTAAAGTTATTTCAATTAAATTAGGTAGGTGAAATATTCATACCTTGATTTGAGATTGGACATCGGATTTACTGGATTTTATCTGAAGAGTATGTACACAAATTTTCTAGTCAATCGACCCCGAGAATAAAAAGTTTTACAAAAAATTCAACACCCCATTTCACCCTCTAAGGGGTAGGAATTTCAAAAAACTGATACTTACTCTTCGCAAAGAATACACCCTCCAATTTTCATATCTCTGGGACACGGCGGTTTGGGCTGTGCGTTGGTGTATCAGTCAGCCAGTCAGGACATTGAATTTTACATTGGGGGATGATTTTGGAAAAACTGTGATACACGTATCTCATCATTTTAACTAAAGTATATGCAGACATATTTTCAAGTCACTCGACTCTGAGAATAAAAAGTTTCACATAAAATTCAAAGCCCCTTCACCCTATTAGAGGTAAAATTTCAAAAAACCCTTTCTTAATGGATACCTTTTCTCCACAAAGAGTACATTCTCCAAATTGCATGTCTCTAGGACCAGCGGTTTGGGCTGTGCGTTGATGTATCAGTCAGCCAGTAAGGACATTGAATTTTAAATTGGGGGATGATTTTGGAAAAACTGTGATACACGTATCTCATCATTTTAACTGAAGTATATGTAGACACGTTTTCAAGTCAATCGACCCCGAGAGAGTTTCACAGAAAATTCAAAGCCCCATTTCACTCTATTAGGGGTAAAATTTCAAAAAACCCTTTCTTAATGAATACCTACTCTCCACAAAGAGTACATTCTCCAAATTTCATGTCTCTAGGACCAGCGGTTTGGGCTGTGCGTTGATGTATCAGTCAGCCAGTCAGGACATTGAATTTTAAATTTGGGGATGATTTTGGAAAAACTGTGATACACGTATCTCTTCATTTTAACTGAAGTATATGTAGACATATTTTCAAGTCAATCGAATTGGAGAATAAAAAGTTTCATAGAAAATTCAACACCCCATTTCACCCTCTTAGGGGTGGAATTTCGACAAACTCTTTCTTAGTGGATACTTACTCTTCACAAAGAGTACACTGTCCAAAGTTCATGTCTCTAGGACCAGTGGTTTGGGCTGTGCGTTGATATATAAGTCAGTCAGTCAGTCAGGACTTTGAATTTTATATGTATAGATGTTCTCCTATCGTTCGCGTAAAAGTTACAAATAAAGCATTAAATAAATTAAACTGGCTTTCTAAGGGGATAAAAATAAGCTGTAAGAACAAAAGTAAATTACACTATAAATTAAAATTTAAAAATAATGAAACTCATAAAAACAAGTACAAAAGCTATTGTAATTTATTGAAAAAATGCATTTTAACGGCTCGGATAAATAATAATACTAAATACATAAATAAAGCCCAAAATAAGTGTAAGGCAGCGTGGAATGTAATAAAAAAGCATACCGGCACAGATTTCAAACGCTCCTGTATTTCAAAAATTACAATAGACAACAGTGACTGTATTAACCCTGATTCCATTGCAAATTATTTCAATAATTTTTTCATTAACACGGTCAATAGTAGCCTTGATAATAAAGAAGATCAGTAATTCTATATTTTTGTACCCACTGGATGGCAGTGACCTTAAAAAAATTGTGATGTCTCTAAATGATTCCAAAGCTAGTGGGTATGATAATATTTGCACTGACATCATAAAACTGTCAGTCAATATAATTCTAGAGCCACTTCTACATATTGTTAACCTCTCTCTAGAACAAGGAATATTTCCCGATTTATTAAAGAGATCAGTAGTGAAACCAATATTTAAAAAAGGGGATAGCGCTCAAATGGACAATTACAGACCCGTGACTTTGATACCTATATTTTCTAAAATTTTTGAAAAAGCGTTTCACAACAAATTAGCAAACTTCATTGAAAAGCACAAGATTATTAAAGACGAACAAAATGGGTTTCGTCAAAATAGAAGTACATCTTTGGCAGCCTTTCAATTAATAAAGGAAATAACAGACTGTATTGACAAGCAAATACCTGTTACAGTTTTATTCATGGATATGAGTAAAGCGTTTGATCACGTCTCTCATGAACGATTCTTGGAAAAGGCTTCCAGGTATGGAATCAGAGGAACAGCATATAACTGGCTGGAATCTTATTTGTCCGACAGAGTACAATCAGTGGAAGTAACGAGTTATAATGACCACACTAAAACGCTGGAATCATTCCAATCTTCGTTTATGTTGAATAGATGTGGCGTGCCACAGGGCAGTATTTTAGGTCCGCCAATGTTTTTGCTCTACATAAATGACTTCCCAGAAGTTATAAATCATAAATGTGTACTGTTTGCTGACGATACTACTATTATAATCAAAGGACAAGATAAAAGTTTGTACGAACAAGAAATAAACATTGCTCTTCAAAGAACTATAGAGTGGCTAGAGGCTAATAATTTAAAAGTTAATATCAAGAAAACACAATTTATGCAATTTCATACCTATCGATCAAAACCGTTGGCCCTAAATATATCTTATAAAGGGGTCGCCCTGGCAGAAACTGACTCTGTTAAGTTTCTCGGAATAAATTTAGATAAATTTTGCTCATGGAAAAATCATATAAATGACATTTGTGCTAAAATAAATAGTTTTATATACCCTTTGAGGCGTATTAGCTGCGAAGTATCTAGAAAGGCCGCAATAACGGCTTTCCATGGCTATATAACCTCCACGCTAAGGTATGGTATTATCCTGTGGGGTCGTTGTGTGGAGATTGATCAAGCATTCGTAATGCAAAAAAAGTGTCTAAGAGCTATATTTGGGTTGAAGCAAATAGAATCATGTCGTCCATTCTTTAGGGAATATAAAATACTAACTCTACCATGTATTTATATATTAGAATCCTGTATATTATTTGCTTTCAAACATAAGGAACTATTCCAGCAAGCGACAAGCTACTATGCCCCACGTTCTATGTATGCTAATAAGTTATTTAAACCGAGGACGAATCTCGCATTTACAGGTAACAACAGCTATATTATGTGCATAAAATTGTATAACAAAATACCAAATTCCATCAAAACACTGCCATTTTCTAGATTTAAAAATAATTTGACGAGGTTTTTAATTGAAAAATGCTTTTATAGTGTACATGAGTTTTTAGATTATAAATTATAAGTTTGGTAAATTGCCGGTCATTTTAAATTATGATTTGTATGATTTCCTTTGTTTAACATTAATTACATTTTTAAATATTAATTTAAAATAATATAAAACAAAAACATTATTACTGTGTGGCGAATCTTTCCCATTATTGACATGATTATTATGGATATTTCTGATTATTATTGAAATTTATGATTATTATTGACATTTTGCTTTTTTTTGAGCTTTCAGCTTGAACTCCAGAATCGTTTCGAGTGCCTAGGAAGCTCAGTGGACGAATGCAACGATGGGTTCGTGGAAACTGTCCATACGACTGGGTCTAAGTTCTTCAAGACACGTCGTGCACAGAAGAACAAAAGACTCTCTGATCATACTCTCGAGCTCATAAAGGAGCGGCGCGAGATGATCCTGCAGTCTTCAGACGAGGCGTGGAAGTACCGGCAGCTCAATAGACGGATCTCTAAATCCTTGAAACGCGACCTCCGCCGCTTTAATACCGAGCGTATTAAAGACGCTATTGAGCGGAATAAAGGCTCCAAGGTTTTTTCAAGAGATCTGGCTATTGGGCAGAGCCAGCTCACGAAACTGAAGACCGACGATGGCAGGATCATATCCGCCAAACCGGAGCTGCTGAGGGAGATCGAGAGTTTTTATGGGCAGTTGTACACTTCAACCAGTAAACCCGTTGCAAATCTAGCTAACGACCCAAGAGCTAGACTGACCCGACACTATACCGAAGACATTCCGGATGTCAGCCTGTACGAGATTAGGATGGCTCTGAAACAGCTTAAAAACAACAAGGCACCGGGTGAGGACGGAATTACGGCCGAACTCCTGAAGGCAGGTGGAAAACCGGTACTTAAGACCCTTCAGAAGCTGTTTGATTCCGTCATACTCGAGGGGAAAACGCCGCAGGCATGGTGCAGGGGTGTGGTGGTACTCTTCTTCAAAAAGGGCGACAATGCCCGGCTGAAGAACTATAGGCCCATCTCACTTCTAAGCCATGTCTACAAGCTGTTTTCAAGAGTCATCACGAATCGTCTCGCGCGCAGGTTTGACGATTTTCAGCCTCCCGAACAAGCCGGATTCCGAAAAGGCTTTAGCACCGTAGACCACATACATACGCTGCGCCAGGTTATACAGAAGACCGAAGAGTATAACCTGCCTCTCTGCTTGGCGTTTGTGGACTACGAGAAAGCCTTCGATTCGATCGAGACTTGGGCTGTACTGCAGTCTCTCCAACGGTGCCAAATCGACTATCGGTACATCGAGGTGCTGAAGAGTTTGTACAAAAACGCCACCATGTCAGTCCGACTTCAGGACCAGACCTCGGAACCTATCCTTCTGCAGCGAGGTGTAAGACAGGGAGACGTCATATCTCCGAAACTGTTCACCGCTGCACTGGAGGATGTCTTCAAGGTTCTGGACTGGAGAGGGCTAGGCATCAACGTCAATGGCGAGTACATCTCTCACCTTCGGTTTGCCGACGATATAGTGGTCATGGCTGAGACCATGGAGGACCTCAGTACAATGCTCGATGACCTCAGTAGAGCTTCCGAAAGAGTGGGTCTTAAAATGAACATGGACAAAACCAAAGTCATGTTGAATGCCCATGTAACACCCACTCCTATCAAGATCGGAGACTCTACACTCGAAGTTGTAGACGATTATGTCTACCTGGGACAAACGGTCCAGTTAGGTAGGTCTAACTTCGAGAAAGAGGTCAATCGTCGAATCCGACTCGGCTGGGCAGCGTTCGGGAAGTTGCGTGGTATCTTCTCGTCCAACTTACCGCAGTGTCTCAAGACGAAAGTCTATGACCAGTGTGTGTTGCCAGTGATTACATACGGGACCGAAACGTGGTCGCTCACAATGGGCCTCATCAGAAGGCTGAAAGTCACCCAAAGGGCAATGGAGAGGGCTATGCTCGGAGTTTCCTTGCGTGATCAAATCAGAAATGAGGAGATCCGCAAGAGAACCAGAGTTACCGACGTAGCCCGAAGAATAGCCAAACTTAAGTGGCAGTGGGCAGGGCACATTGCTCGCAGAACGGATGGCCGATGGGGCCGAAAAGTTCTGGAGTGGCGACCGCGAACCGGAAGACGCTGCGTTGGAAGGCCCCCCACTAGGTGGACCGATGACCTCGTAAAGGTTGCAGGGATCCGCTGGATGCGAGACGCACGGGACCGGTCAATGTGGCGACACTTGGGGGAGGCCTATGTCCAGCAGTGGACGTCTTTCGGCTGAAATGATGATGATGATGATGATTGACATTTTGATTATTATTGACATTTAAGATTATTATTTTTTTGTTATGTTTTCATTATTATTTTGACATTTATTTCATTCAATAATACTATTTATGATTATTATTGAAATTTATGATTATTATTGACATTTTGATTATTATTGACATTTAAGATTATTATTTTTTGTTATGTTTTCATTATTATTTTGACATTTATTTAATTCAATAATACTTTTTTAATGGGATTATCTGCTTTATGATTGCATGATTATTATCAATAATTAATTTAAATAAAATAGTATCTGAACTTATTTTATATTTGCACGCCGAAATTAAAGGCAGAATAAGAGGACAAGTCTGTACATTTTACCAACCTTCTGTACCTTATTTACGCAAATAAATGAATTTGAATTTTTTGAATTTTGAATTTTGAACAGTTATCCTTGGTTGGCTGTTTCCATGCTGTTCCTCATTTTATAGCTGGCGACACGGTCATTTGTTCACCAGGCTACAGTCCATGAAGCTGGTTGTTTTTGAAACTGTTGGTCGAATCACATATTTAAAGGTGGTGGTCAACAGGTGGAATGTTGCCACTTTGCATTAAAATAAATTGTATTGGTTGGCTAAAACCAATTGTGATATGCATTGGTAAGCCAGCTTATTCTCAAAGGTGTTCTTATTGACGGTGGTCTAGTACTTCCACACTTGATGTCATCACTATCTTGAGAGTGACTGGGTGCATAGTTTTAGAAGACTCAAGTTCCTTATAGTTGCTTTCAATTTTGTTTCAATTTCTTTGATAGTAGGTTATCATTTCCTCTATTATAAGACAATTGCCTGGAACCTGAAATGTGAGAAGTCATGCAAGTAAATAACATAACATCACGCCTATAATCCCCGAAAGGTTAGGTAGAGGTGTGCCTAATAGTACACTCACATTTTACCAGTTATGTTTAAATACAATGTAATAGGGGGCGAGCCTATTGCCAACAACTGGGCATAAATCAATAATCTGGGTTTTATCTATGGGCCTCAGTTGCCTGCCAATAAAATGATTGATTGATTGATAAATCCAGACGCTGTGGCTGCTACTGAGCAATTCCTAATCGAAAAACCCAATAACACTTTGCCCCACCTGGGAATCGAACCCAAGACATCGTGCTCAGCAGGTGTGCTTGCGACCACTAGACCAAGGAGGTAGTTAGTGCAGGTAAATAAAGTGCAAGAAAACATGTCCAACATAACATCACACCTGCAATCCCTGAATGGTTAGGCAGAGGTGTAAATAATACATCCACACTTTGCCAGTCATGCCCGAGCCTCTTGTTTAGCGATATTGCTTTTTTTGCAAATTTATGCACCTACCACTGTCTGTCTCTGCATCACCCAAAGGTTGACTGGTAGAAAATGCCTATGGCATTAAGTCCGCCCGTGCACTTTGTGCTTGAAGTGTTAATAAATAAATAAAATAAATAAATTGCTATTTGCCATTAATATGATTGTCTGGGCTACTACTGAGCAATTCCTGATGGAAAAACCCAATGACACTTTGCCAGACCTGGGAATCGAATCCAGGCCCTCATGCTTTAATAATAAGGCTCATGACCACTGGACCAACAAAGCAGTCCTACTAGTGTTTAAATTAGTTGGAGTGATAAGTTATAAAGTAGGTAATCAATTGTTTTGAAATAATTATTTACTTAGATTAACTTAATTAAACTAAGATGGGAAAGTTAAACTGATCAGAAATACTTTAAAAACTATTGGTTGTGTAATTACACCGACAAAACATTCATGTTTTAACATAATGAAAGCTTTGCTTTCTGTTGATTTATCGCACTAAGATTTCATAGTCACAACTTGTTGAACTAAAACTTGTTTGACATTTCATTGAAAAGCCCTAAACGTTGCACTTAATGCAAACAATATCTGATTGTGAGATATAAACCTACAGTGTGAATGTCAAATGTGACTAAGTTCAAATAAAAATTAATATTCTCTATTGAATGTTCTTATTCTTATTCTTTATTGCACACAAAAACAAAATATACATATAAATTGCAACAATATAGCTTATGTACAATGGCGAGCTTAACCGAGAATTGGGTTTTCTTGTAGTCACTGCGAATGAAAAGTCAAATACAAGATTTAAAATTTGTTGATACCACTTAGTTAATTATTTTGTTAATGCAAGTAATTAAAAAGTTAAATCTGATTCATGAGTTCAGTTTCTAACACATCATTACTGGATTTCAATAATTACATTGAGCTCTTAGTGAATGAATTAAATGGAGTGATTAAAGCTGTTGTGTTAACTTATTATTTCACATCCACAGGTGTCAAGTTAAAGGTGGCATTAACCTAGCCAGTGTGTGATGTGACAAGATAAAATAATGTTAACTGTAAATATCTACAGTAACAAAATACTAAAATTTATAAAAACAAAATACTTCCCGGGATTGATGTGGGTATCCATCAGCAGGTTTATCTATCGTTATGCTTTCCCGGTGTCCAATTTTTATTCTGCTGTTCGGTCATTCTGTGCTGTTAATGTTAGTCATTTTGAGTGCACTATTAAGTTGTCCGTCACATACAACTTCATTGTTTGTTTAGAGATGTAAAGAAGAAGGATCAAAATTCACCCAAGTCCTACAGCGACAAGAAGTATCTCAAAAAAAAGATAAAAATGGATATAAAAAGATGGCATATTTCCAAACTCCATCCTTACAGTCTAACATACAAAAAAATTGCTATGAAAATTCGTTCAGGGGAATATCGACAATGAATGTACTACTATACTACATGATTATTATTTGAGAAATACTTGGCTATCTTGACTTGACTCCAATTATTCAATTATCCATCATCGAACAACAAAGGTTTTTTTCACTTATTCGACCACCGAACATCGAACTAGTGAGAATTATAACTTGATTGTTTGATCATTGGCTTTGTTGAATAGAATAGAGTAGACTAAGTTAGAGTAGGGTAGACTATGATAAATTCCACATAATAATCGATATGGTAATCCCATTTTCAATACTGTTATTGTTTTTTTTTTCTTTTGGTTCGTTAAAAGTTTAGTGTTAGCCAACTATCCTGACTTGTGATAAAGCTCTATTGACCGTAGAAGGTATTTTTAAGAGGAACCTATTACTTTATAATTGTAAGATGTTAAGATTTTTAAAATAATAATGCATATTCTAATAATTTTATTTGTAGAACATAGGTAAACAAAAGAACAGACGTCAATATTAATAAAATGAGCGCTATGTCTTACCGCCAATGGCGTTCAAACATTCTAATTATAATTTCTGAATAATTGCTAAAAAATAATAGGTTATAATAATAGTTACCATAAAAGAGTAACCATGGAGTTTCTTGCCGGTTCTTCTCCATAGGAAACGACCAACCCGAACCGTGCTCCTTTTTGTCGACGTTTTATAAGTGCCCATCGAGGCCTATGTGAAATAAAATATTTTGATTTTGATGTTGATTTTGATAGTAGGTTTTCATATTTTTCATTATGTAGTTGTTAATAATAAATGACCTAGTTTGTTAACCTATCGTGAAGGGTTTGAAAATAATGTCCTCATAAGGTGCTGGATCCAATCACGACACGTTCGAAGAAGAGAGTACTTTACCTATACGCTTTACAACACCGAACTTGAAGGGAGAAATGCAATATTTGAATATTGTTGTTCATGCATACATGGGCGCAGCACACTGGGAGTATGCGCCCATATTATGACGATCATATATTACTAAGGTTGGATGAGAAATAATCCAGAACCTATGAACCATCCGGCACAATTCTTAAATAGTGTATTAAGAGATATGGAAATTGAATAAAAGTTATGTAAAATATTTTATATACGCCCGACCCAGTTCTAGATAATGGTAATATCACGCTGTATGGGGATCGACTTATCGTTTCTTACATGACTGTTGTTGCCAATAAGCCGGACATTGTGGTGACAGATCGATTGGAGCGTAGCGCAATGATTGTTGACATAACGGTCCCGCTGAGTTGCTGGTTGATCTGAGGAGGTTCTAGGTTGGCAGTTGGATCAAGGGCTTGATTCAAAAAGCAGAACTTCGGGACACAGCACGTATTGTTAGGAGGTTCCTCTCTCAAGAGTCCTAACAACTGGTAGCTCTAATCCTGTTCCCGAAACAGGTGGGCTACTTTTTTATATTTTAATGTTTTTTTTTATGTGGGTGTACTATTAGGTACATCTCTGCCTAACCCTTCGGGGATTACAGGCGTGGTGTTATGTTATGTTTAGTTTTTTATATAGTTTATAGATTCCTATAAAATTATCCGAATATTTAAAAATGTAAACGATATCAGATATCATGAAAAAAAAAAACAGTATCTATAGTTGTAACATAGTCTACCCTACTCTATCTTAGTCTACTCTATTCTATTTAACAATGCTAATGATCAAACAATCAATTTATAATTCTCACTAGATCGATGTTCGGTGGACGAATAAGTGAAAAAAACCTCTGGTGCTCGATGATGGAACTCAATAATTGAAGTCAAGTCAAGATAGCCAAGTATTTCTCAATATTGTAGTACATTCATTATAGAAATTACTGCCCCTGAACTAATTTTCTTAGCAATTTTTTTTAATGTTAGACTGTAAGGATGGAGTTTGGAAGTATGCCATCTTTTTATACATATTTTTATCAATTTTTTGAGATACTTCTCGTTGCTGTAGGACGTGGGTTAATTTTGTATGAACCGTGCTCCTTCTTCTTTCATTTTCATAATGTGTTCTTAGGGTCTGACTTGGGTTGTGTGTTCAAGTTGCACTAAGCCATAATATTATCATGTTAATGACTGTCAGCCACTTGGATAAAAATGCAGCCAACTTTTTGACTGTCATAGTCTGCAGTATCTTCCTGTCCATTGCCACCGTACATTGGCTGTGGCAGCCAAGTCGCTCGCTCTTGGAAAGCATCATGTTTACGATTCCATATCAAGTCTTAAGGCACGCCCTCGGCCATGACCATGCAAGTAAGTTTCGCAGTTCCATGTAAGTCTTCAGATGTCCGGCATGCATGAGCAGCGCGCAAGAGTTATCACCTCTTCTGATATTATGACAGAGAATGGAGTAGGAGGACGCTAATCCCAAATATCGGCGCCATCCGCCATTCCGCCATATTGTCTTCGTGTGACATGATTCTTTTGTTGATAGATAGGTAGTTGGGTAGTTTAAATCACACACAATACTTGACTCAAACTTCAAACGTTTATTTCTATTAAACCATTTACAAGTTGAGCCACCCGTTCGCAAACATGGGTGAATATCAAAACAGCAAATTTTACGTGTCCACGTTGAGAATCGAGGTGTAAAATGATAGGATGTTTCTGATTTTTTTTTGTAGTGAACTACGTAACTTGGTTCAATTAGGGCCACATTTATTTTTTTATAAGTGTATATAAATAATCAGGGAAAAAAAAAATCGCCTTCAAATTCAAGTTTGGTGGCTTGTCCCAGTTCCATTTTTTGATGTAATTGCGTTCACCAAAGTAACAATTTGAGGTACAATAAAAAATAAACAAATTTTTTAGTATATGCATTAGTCAAATTATCTAAAAACAAGTAAACCATATTATAAAATCTTATTTAAAAGCACAGGACACTCGATCAAAGTTTGTCCAAGCAAAAATCAAATTTTTTTTGGCACTTTTTCAACTTACTATAACATGAAGTTTCGTGCGTGTGCGATCAATCGCGTTATTTATTTCACATCTATCAGTCGTGCCATTAGTGCGATTAGTGTCAGGTGTGTAATTAGTGCGGTGATTACCCTCCAAAAACATAAGTACTCGCCTTGGGCGGAACGGGGGACAAGAATTGTTCAATTTTTGGTGGATCGATTTACTGTTGATTTTAAAGTGTTATAATAGTAAGCTACATGCTATAGCTAATGATTTGGGTGACCCATAAATCAATGACATTAATTTAATTTTAACTTAAAACCCTTATTTTTTAAGATTTTTTTTATGCCTGGTTCCAATTTTGGTGGCTCAATTTTGGTGGTTTTGGTGGCGTTTTCACGCCACCAAAATTGAAAAACCCGCCAGATTTTAATTATGTACTGTATTTGTATTGTTATTACCTATATAGCTAGTTTTTACGTTGCAAGACAGTTGGATTAGCAAACAAATACATGTTATGTACTTGGCAGTTAGTAAGACCTATTATTATAAGGGTTGCATACTAATTTTCAAGTTTCTTATTCATATATATTTATTTTGTTGCTTTTTAAAATGCCAAAACAGACCAGCGAAGAGAGGCTGCTTAAAAGTACTTCACCGTTGTCATTGGGGACTTCAACGCGAAACTAGGCAATTTGGGGTTGGACGTTGGAACTACCGGGGTCACCAACTGGCTAGTTTTATGGAGAAGGAGGGCCTCTATAGGATGAACTCCTTCTTCAGAAAGCGTGAGCACAGGAAGTGGACCTGCCAGAGCCCCGATGGTGCAACTTCAAATGAGATTGACTTCATCATGTCAACCAAGAAGCGTATTATGTTCAATGTTGTCTCTACGATCAATTCGTTGAAAACCGGAAGCGATCAAGGCATAGTAAGAGGCACATTGAACATCAATATCAAGCTTGAAAAGTCTCGACTGATGAAGTCTACGCTCTGTCCAGCACAGATCCAAATTCAAAACCCCGAGAGCTGCTGCAATTTGAAAAGCTTGAACTCCAGACTGGTTTCGGGTGCCTAAGAAGCTCATTGGACGAATACAACGATAAGTTCGTGGAAACTGTCCATACGGGTCTAAGTTCTTCAAGACACGTCGTGCACATAAGAACAAAAAACTCTCTGATCATACTCTCTAGCTCATGCAGGAGCGGCGTGAGATGATCCTGCAGTCTTCAGACGAGGCGTGGAAATACCGGCAGCTCAATAGACGGATCTTTAAATCCAGCATATTAAAGATGCAACTGAGCGGCTCCAAGGCATTTGCAAGAGATCTGGCTATTGGGCAGAGCCAGCTCGCGGAACTGAAGACCGACCATGGCAGGATCGTATCCGCCAAACCGGAGCTACTGAGGGAGATCGAGAGATTCTATGGGCAGTTATACACTTCAACCAGTAAACCCGTTGTAAATCTAGCAAATGACCCAAGAGCTAGACTGACCCGACACTATACCGAAGACAACCCGGACGAGATCTGGATGCACAAGATTAGGATGGCTCTGGAACAGCTTACAAACAACAAAGTACCGGGTGATGACGGAATTACGGCCGAAATCCTAAAGGCGGGTGGAAAACCGGTTCTTAAGGCCCTTCAGAAGCTGTTTGATTCCGTCATACCCGAGGGGAAAACCAGGCATGGTGCAGGGGTGTGGTGGTACTCTTCTTCAAAAAAGGCTACAATGCCCGGCTGAAGAATTATAGGCCTATCTCACTTCTAAGCTATGTCTACAAGTTGTTTTCAAGAATCATCCCGAACCAGCCGGATTCCATAATGGCTTTAGCACCGTACACCACATACATACGCTGCAGCAGGTTATACAGGAGACCGAAGAGCTGCCTCTCCGTTTAGTGTTTGTGGACTACGAGAAAGCCTTCGATTCGATCGAGACTTGGGTTGTACTGCAGTCTCCCCAACAAAAACGCTACCATGTCAGTCCGACTTTAGGACCAGACCTCGGAATCTATCCTATTTTTAACAAAAGAGAGTTTTATAAACCGGTAAAAGTTATTGATACTTCCCGAGAATTTGTGAGATTAATCACATTGAGATTTATTAGTGAGATTGAGGTTTCTGACGGAGAAATCCAATTTTGGTGCCAGTGATTTTCAATTTTGGTGGGCACTTTCAATTTTGGTGGGTGATTTTCAATTTTGGTGGCCACACTAGACTTTGAACTAAAATATCTCAAAAAGTTATGGAGATATTCTGAGCCCTCATGAAGATCCTTCAAGCTTGGACATTCTATTCTTATACCAGATCTTTATTTTTCACGAAAACTAAAGAAAAAATTGAGCCACCAAAATTGACAAAAAATGAACTTTGTTGATATTCACCCACATGATTGTTCATAAGGAGAAGAATGGGCTAAGAAACTCCTTACACACTCTTTTAATTCGTGTTACAGTTCTCATTTACACAACGTAATATTGTTCACTTCAAAAACCACTTCATTTCTATACTTCAATTGTTTTCTAATCGCGAGCTAACTAACTTGACTTCTCGTTGTACCTACGCGTGTTCTCTCTGTCCGGGCGGAAGTACCACACCGCCGGTACAGTAATTTATAACATAGTAAGTTCATTAAACCTTACAAACAATACTAGAATACTTCACAATTAATTACTCTAATAATTAAACGATGCCAATATTCATAAATGCAAAGGCATTATTGAGTTAAAACTAATTAGTGGCTTCATTACTTTTTACAATAATGGGATCTTGCTTAAAACCATTTCTGGCAGATCAAAGGATTTAATACAAACAGGTCTTTCACTAATACATTGCTCTGTAAAATAATCTTGTTACTTTTTAGTTTGTAATTAGTTACAGAAACTGATTTAGTTGTAGTTTCAAATTATAAATTGAGTTATTGATCATTAAAATCGTATTCGGCGCCATCTTCCACAATATTGTGGAATGTTGCCTCAAAACAAATCTTAGTGTTAAATGTGCAATTGTTAAAATCCCAATTGTCAAATATTTGCTTGTCTTAATTTTAACTATAGTTCTAGCTAGACTTTCGTTTAATAAATTAATCTTCAGAAGATCTTATCACGAGTTCGTGATAAGATCTCAGTACTAGTTAATACAGAGACCATTAGATGGCGCTTATCTCTTCTGTCAATCGATACAGGTCATTGTAATAATTGTTCTTGGAACCCACAGATGGCACGATCAATATTATGATGGATGAGACATTATAAGTTGGTTATTAATTAAATTAACTAATATTCTTAGCAGATAGACGCTCTTGCGGCGACATATATATGTACAGATTTTGTTCAAGAAAATGAATTATAGACAAACTGAACTAAGACGTACCTATTATTTCAGACATTCACCATGCAAAGATAAGTAGATCAAGAAGTCTTCTAAAAACAATATTTTTCCTTCCGGGTGGCATAGCCGTGGCACGCACGTATAATAAAAAAAGATTAAATCGTCTGCGAAATCTTTCAAGTTACTAAACTAAAAAGCTGGAAATAAAAAAAAGTAATTGAAAAAACTAAAAAACCCGACTGAAAAAACTGAAACAGGCGGGGCCCATTCCATTTTCATAATTTTATATTCAAATGGGCCCCGCCTGCTTCCAACTTTTGTTTAATTTAAAATGTGCTGGTTTTATGCTTTTCAGTTTTTTCAGTCGGGTTTTTTAGTTTTTTCAATTACTTTTTTTGAAGTTTTCCTTGAATAGTAAGCTGCAGTTGTAAAGCCTTTTAGGCGAAAGTTTTTTTCAGAACTTCAAGGAAGAATGTTTAAGAAAGACACAGTACATCTACTCTGATCTCGTTATTTAGCAAATCTAATATGAAAAACAAAATTTCGTCACGTTTGTTTAAGGCTCCGGATAAATTTTGGTGTAGAATTGTTAAATGTGGCTCATTTTTTGCCACGATAAAAGTCATCTAGATTTTGAGTAACTAGCATCGTTTAAACTACAGCTCTGTACAGCAACATCCTTGGTGCATTTTGGTCTGTTCTGAATAATTAAGTTAGTAAGTAAGTTATTGCTGGGAATCGACTTTTTTTTAGGGTTAAAAATCACGCTTTACGGTAGAACTCGATGGAAAGCACTCAAAGCATTGTGCTGATGGATGGATTGAATAGTACGGGATCGTGGAGGTGTGTAAAGTAAAAATCTTACATTAAAAAAAAAATAACCTATTTAAAAAAAATATTGTGAAAAAGTTGGAACTTTGACCCCCACTATCTCCGTAACTAGAAGGTTCCCAGGTATGGTCTAGAACAAAAAAATTATCGCAAAGACGGGGAGAACAAGTGCTTTTCGGCTATGTGAAGGGTCTATTTACAACCTTTATTATTGAAATGTCAAATTAAGTAAATAAGACCTTAAGAAGATCTCTTTGTAAGATAGCTTTAATTAAAACCATCTTATCTGCTTGATACTTTAACGTAATTTTCAACTAAATTCGTTATTCTCGTTCACCCTCCATAAGAATGACAGGCATTTAAAGCAGAGTAGAATGTGAAGTAATATCGCGGCGTGTATCCCAGTGTGTGTACGATGCACACAGTACACATGGCGCGGTACCAGGCTGCATAAAACTCAGTAATTGCTTGCGCGGCGAATGTATTCAAAATTCTAACCCCCGCAGCGCCCGCACCGCCCTGTACTGGCCTGCGGGCGCGGTTTCAAGCCGCTCTATTACATTCTTGAGGCGAGCTCTTTAAATACTGGGATTATGATAAATACCGCGCGTCTCCGCTTCACTCGCGCGCTCGAGCGCTGCAGCGCTGCACTCGCCGCTTACCGCTTAATTTACTCACTTGTTCACGTTAATACAATGACAACGCTGTAATTTACAATTACTATTTAACTGCACTTCGCTTAAATAGTCAACAGAATTAACCGTTCTGTTTACATCGTTACCTTATTTCGTATCTACAATGAAAAATTGTTATAATAACGACGTTTACATTTTCAGGAGGATAAAGGATGACAAGCGTTTGGTAGATAAACAGTGTATGATAGGTTTCAGTCGCTCGCTACACGTGAGAGAGTAGAAACGCATCCAGTCGTAACATACGGACTGTGCAAACCTCACGAGAGGTACAACTCGAAGCCACGCCATAAAAACGATTAGAAGGCACATTCCGAAGATGACCATATGCTACGACGAATTACTCCCGTTCTTCCATGGTAGGTAGTGATTTTTTCTAATGAATCCGATGTGAACACTAATCTATACTTATATAATATAATATTATAATATATTTAATATTAATATTATAAAGCTGAAGAGTTTGTTTGTTTGTTTGGTTGAACGCGCTAAACTCAGAAACTGCATCAAATTGAAAAAATATTTTAGTGCTGGATAGCCCATTTATCGAGGAAGGCTATAGGCTATATTATCACGCTAATAACTTAGGTGGGTAAGCAATATTGCATTATGTCCATTTCTTCAGCTGTTTGACAACGGTTTGACAACTGACAACTATCATGGCATGCATTAGAAGAGAACAGCTAATTTAGACCATTTGTCACCGAAGTAAGTAGCCCGAAGGTGTCAGCGGCCGCCCTGTGAACAGTGGTTTGCAAGTTCGAGCCTCAGTTCAGTTATTTTGTTTTTGTATTTATTTCGATTTATTTTAAAGCTGTAAGCATGGTACAAGTTCGATCCCCAGCTGGTTTTCACTTTTTGTAAATAGGTATGCTGATTTTTTTTTAACCATTCAAACGATGTTCTATTGTAATCGGTGCTCTCTATCAAAAGATATATGAGTGTCTCCGGGTATTTTTTTGGTAACACATCACGCGTGTTTAAATTATAAAACCCATATGGTTAGATTCAATGTACACATATTGTGCATAACTTAGAGAAGGTTTAAGGTTTCGTTTCATTGTAATCAGTGCTCTCTATCAAAAGATGTATGAATTTAAAGTGTTCAAGAAGAACTTATCATAATTATATATGTAACATGCAACGACATTTTTTGAACCAAAATGGTACTAATGAATAATATGTGCTCACAAGATAACTTTTAAATGGACTGGCCAGTTTTTTTTTAAGTTATGATAGCAAAAGGTACTCTAGATTAAACTTAACTAGAGTATGACTTCTATCGAAGGTCTGACGAAGGAAACAAAAGGCAATTGCAAGTGGTCCTCAAGAGCTTACAGCATCTATATCGTGTTTGGGCTCACTTTATGCACCTCGATGAGAACTTTAGACCTAGCTGGAGTATGACTGTCATCGACGGTCTAACGATGGAGGCAGAAGGCAGTTGCAAGAGGTCCTTAACAGTTTACAGCAGCTATATTGTTATTGGGCTCATTTCGAACACCTTGATGAGAACTTTAGACCTAGCTGTGGAGTATGACTGTCATAGAAGGTTTGACGATGGAGACGGAAGGCAGTCGTAAGAGGTCCTCAACAGTTAACAGCATCTATATCGTGTTTGGGCATATTTCATGCATATTGATGAAAAATTTTGACCTAGCTGGACTATGACTGTCATCGGTGGTCTAACGATGGAGACGCAAGGCAGTTGCAATAGGCCCTCAACAGTTTACAGCAGATATATTGTTATTGGGCTCATTTCATGAACCTGGATGAGAATTTTAGACCCAGCTGGAGTAAGACTGACATTGACGGTCAAACGATGGAGACGGAAGGCAGTTACAAGAGGTCTTCAACAGTATACAGCAGCTATATTGTTATTGGGCTCATTTCAAGCACCTTGGTGAGAACTTTAGACCTGCCTGGAGTATGAGTGTCATCGACAGTCTAACGATGGAGACGGACGGCAGTTGAAAGAGGTCCTCAACAGTTTACAGCAGCTATATTGTTATGGGTTCATTTCGAACACCTTGATGAGAAGTTTAGACCTAGCTGTGGAGTATGACTGTCACAGAAGGTTTGACGATGGAGACGGAAGGCAGTCGCAAGAGGTCCTCAACAGTTAACAGCATCTATATCGTGTTTGGGCTCATTTCATGCATATTGATGAGTACTTTAGACTTAGCTGGACTATGACTGTTATCAATGGTCTAACGATGGAGACGCAAGGCAGTTCTAAGAGGTCCTCAACGGATTACAGCAGCTATATTGTTATTGGGCTCATTTCATGCACCTCGGTGAGAACTTTAGACCTGCCTGGAGTATGACTGTCATCGACAGTCTAACGATGAAGACGTGAGGCTGTCCAGGGAAGCCCTTATTTAAGAAAAACATAAGTAGAATCTTTTAGCGATTAATTCAATTATTTCCGAGAAGTTAAATAGTTAATTACTTAAATCTTTACTAATAATATAAAGCTCAAGAGTTTGTTTGTTGGTTTGGTAGAACGCGCAAATTTCAGGAACTACTGGATAGCCTATTTATCGAGGGAGGCTATAGGTTATATAACATCACGCTATAACTAATAGGAGCGAAGCATCAATGAAAAATGTTGCACAAACGGGGAAAATATATTCCTTTTGAAAGCTACCGTTGCGTGCGCTGCGTAAATGGTTAAAGTTACGCAACAATCATGTATGACGGAAATGTTCCTCTTAAATGTTCTAAAAAAATACGTGATAGCATATGTCTATATTTTAAGGTTGACTCGCATTGTTTGCGAAGGTGTTTTTGTGAACATGGTATTTAACCTTATCCAAATAAATACGTTATTCATCTCAAGTATTTAATTTTGAACGAAATTGCTCTTACATCATTTGATTTCGATGTTTAAATATCTTAGGAGATATCACAGTTTTAAAATAACTCCGCAACGAATTAATTATCAGGTACCGCGCGCGCATTTTCATAATGTGGAATGATGGGTGTGATGTGCTAGAATTGTACTATAGGTGTCTACGACCCTCTCTCTCTCTTATGTGACGCAAACGAAGTTGCGCGGGTCTGCTAGTATTATAATCTATACTTATTACTTATATTACTTATTTACTTATATGTATTATATATTTATATATCTATATATATAAAAGAAAGTCGTGTTAGTTAAACTATTTATAACTCAAGAACGGCTTTACCGATATGGCTGAAAATTGGTGAGGAGGTAGCTTAGAGCCAGGAGACGGACATAGGATACTATTTATTCCGTTCGACAGTGTTCAGTAGGTAGGTAGTAGGTAGGTAGTAGGTAGGTAGCAGGTAGGTAGCAGGTAGGTAGCAGGTAGGTAGCAGGTAGGTAGCAGGTAGGTAGCAGGTAGGTAGCAGGTAGGTAGCAGGTAGGTAGCAGGTAGGTAGCAGGTAGGTAGCAGGTAGGTAGCAGGTAGGTAGCAGGTAGGTAGCAGGTAGGTAGCAGGTAGGTAGCAGGTAGGTAGCAGGTAGGTAGCAGGTAGGTAGCAGGTAGGTAGCAGGTAGGTAGCAGGTAGGTAGCAGGTAGGTAGCAGGTAGGTAGCAGGTAGGTAGCAGGTAGGTAGCAGGTAGGTAGCAGGTAGGTAGCAGGTAGGTAGCAGGTAGGTAGCAGGTAGGTAGCAGGTAGGTAGCAGGTAGGTAGGTAGTAGGAAAAGGTGCATTGCAACGCATGCCGGGTACAGCTAGTATATATTATATGTATATTACATATTTCCTTTATTAACTTCATTACAAATAAATTACATTTTTAAATATTCCTTAAAAAACAATATAAAAACATTTAAAAATATAAAAAATTGTAGCACCGGGAGTATCGGGAACAGGGTCCAAGCTACCGGCAGTCAGGGCTCCAGAGAGAAAAACCTCCTAACAATACGAGCCGTGTCCAGAAGTACCGCTTTCTGAATCAAGCCCTTGATCCAGCTGCCTAACGAGAGCCTCCTCAGATATTGGTCGAGGCTCTTGGCAATTAAGCCATGGGCTGATACAACTATCGGCACAATGATCGCTGAGTCCACATCCCACATGTCGACAACCTCGTGAGCCAAGTCAAGATACTTGATTTGCTTATTTTTCTCAGCTTTCACGAGGTTCTCATCATGCGGGACCGTTATGTCAACAATCATTGCGCGCCGCTCTGATCGATCCACCACCACTATATCAGGCTTATTGGCTACAATAGTTCTGTCAGTGATGATGGATCGATCCCAGTACAATGTGATACTGCCATTTTCGAGAACTGGGTCGGGCACATATTTATAGTACGGCACTTCCGATTCCACAAGGTTGTATTTTAGAGCATGTTGCTGATGGATAATCTTGGCTACAAGGTTGTGTCTATGCAAGTACTCTCCGTTAGCCAGACCAGAACACCCGGTGATAATGTGACGGATTGATTCGCCTGGACGGTGGCATGCCCGACATATGTCAACCGTACCATCCTTCACAATAAATCTTCGGTAGTTATTCGTCATCATAACTTCATCCATAATTGCACAGACAAAACCTTCGGTTTCTCCGAAAAGTTCCCCAGAACGTAGCCAGGCTACGGACGCTGATAAGTCTACATCGGGCCCATGCAAGGCCCGGAAAAAGCGTCCGTGAAGCTCCTTACTCTGCCATACCTCCATGCGGTCGTTAGTGTCAAGCACTACAGGTTTGCGCCAGTTCTCTTTAGCCAAGGAAAGCGGGGTGAGGCCCTTGTCCACCACGACCACATCTCGATGCATCCCCACGTCGGCTTCAAGGAAATATTCCCTGAGACTGCATATCTCGCGATTGTGGAGAGTCTTAGCATTTAAAAAGCCTCGACCCCCACACTTCCGCGGGATATACAGTCTCATAATATTATGATATTATATATTATTATTATTATCTCCTTTATTCATTCTTTCTCATAACTAATACATTTTTAAATATTTTCAAAAACAAAAGTAAACAAAACATTTAAAAATATAGAAAATAGATGGCCTATCGGCATCAGGAACAAGGTCCAGGCTGCCGGTGGTCAGGGCTGTTGTTCGTCATGATAACTTCATCTATAATCGCACAGACGAAACCTTCAGTTTCCCCAAAGAGGTCACCGAATCGTAGCCAGGATACGGACGCCAAGAAGTCTACATCAGGCCCATGTAGGTCCCGGAAAAAGCGTCCGTGCAGCTCCTTGCTCTGCCATACCTCCCTACGGTCATTAGTATCCAATACCACAGGTTTGCGCCAGTTCTCGTTAGCCAAGGAGAGCGGGGTGAGGCCCTTGTCCACCGCGACCACAACTCGGTGCATCCCCACGTCGGTTTCGAGAAAGTATTCCCTGAGACTGCATACCTCGCGGTTGTGCAAGGTCTTAGCATTTAAAAAGCCACGACGTCCGCACTTCCGCGGGATATACAGTCTCATCACCGATGACCGTGGGTGGTGATGCATCCGGTTTGCGGTCAGTAGTGTGCGGACCTTCCTACCCAGGGCGTCAAGTTCCGTCTGAGTCCATTTGAGTGTGCCGTAAGAATACATTAATACCAGCATGACCCAACCATTAAAGGCGCGCACCTTGTTTCCGCCTGATAAAAGACTGTTTAACACTTTATTCAGGCGGCCAAAGAAGCGCTCCTTCAATGATTGTTTCATGTCGGCAGCATTGATGCCTAATGCTTCCGACATACCCAAATACTTGTAGGTCTCGGTTGAGGAGAGGGATCTCAGTAATATGGAATCCGAAAGATGAGTTCCCACGGATTCCATAATCTCCCCTCGCTTTACATGCATGACCGCACATTTGTCCACACCAAATTCCATCCTGATGGCGCTACTAAAAGTATCAGTCACTTTTAGTAGCTCCATCAGTTGCAAATTGCTGGAGCAAATATTTTCAAATCATCCATGTAAGTTATTCATCTCAAGTATTTAATTTTGAACGAAATTGCTCTTACATCATTTGATTTCGATGTTTAAATATCTTAGGAGATATCACAGTTTTAAAATAACTCCGCAGCGAATTAATTATCAGGTACCGCGCGCGCATTTTCATAATGTGGAATGATGGGTGTGATGTGCTAGAATTGTACTATAGGCGCCTTCGACCCTCTCTCTCTAACCCTCTCTCTCCCTTATGTGACGCAGACGAAGTTGAGCGGGTCTGCTAGTATAATATATTATGTCGGATCCGGTCGTTAGTATAGACATAAAATAAATTAGAAAGCGCGCCTGTGTGCAGTAGTGACATCAAGCGACCTACTTACCAGTCACAACACAGCGTGTTTCTACAGAGCCCTGATGTCCATCTCGAGTTATAATCTCAAGTAATTTGTTAGTTTGCAAGAAACGGTGTATCGCACCCAGTGTGTTTTCATAGCACGAAACCCATTTTCTGCCCACTTGATAAAATATAGGGGCCTAACGCAGTAAATCCTGACATATCTGACATATATTTTAATACTAGCGACCCGCCCCAGCTTGGAATGGGTCCAATTTACTAACAACAGCGCCACCGATCGGGCTAAAACTATTTTTTATGTTTCAATCAACCATATACATCACAAAAGTTTCATTGTAATTAAAATTAAGACGCACGTGTCACTATCACGTATCACGTGTCGCGTGTTCGTACACACGCTAATTACCCCTAACCCATTAAATGAAATAAATAAACCAATGATACATTTTTGATGTGTATGGTTGATTCTGAGGTCATTATGCTATACACTATAAGAAAAGTTTCCTCTCAGGGTTGGTGAATTTGGGTTCTTGCAATGAGTTCCACAACGGTATCGTAAATAGTGTATGAATAATAAACGGTAAAACACAAGATATGAGCACAGTCTTCTTAAAGTGGCGCCCCAATGAGTGATTCTTCTAATAGCTATACAGGGTGGAAAGGACACCGACGCTCGAACGCTTACCACGTATTCAGAAAACAGCTGTTCCATACATTTTGACCGTGTAGTTACTGCACTTTTGTAGGAAACAGTTTTCTTTTTAAATAACCGATGTAAAGTTTCTATGTGGGGGGAGGGGCTCAGAATGATGCAATGTATTGAATACGTGGTAACCAATTTTCGCGTGGGTGTCACTTTCACCCCGCGTACTGTACAACTGCTCCAATGCTGGTTACTACTGAAATAGTATTGAGTTCAAATAAAACATGCGTAAAATCAATTGTTACTTGGAACCGAATCGCTGAAAGCGGCACCGATATACCTGCGATTGAGCCTCGGTTAACTCATAGCTTGGTTAGCTTATTAAAACAATTCAATCCACGGTTTTTGTTACCGGAAAGGAAAATACCAAAACAAATATTTTTATGCAACGGACCGCGACAATTAAAAAAGTTTCTGACCAACCATTCAAACTTTTTTAATCAATATCACTTTAGCTTTTACAATTAGTGAACTGCGGAGTGGTGTTGTGCTTGTGAACTCTGGCGAGTGTCTGCAATGGTACTAAATAAGAACATAGCGATTACTTGTGACGCAGACAAAGACAATCATTTAAAATGAACGGCACAACGCCAACATAATCGTAATCTGCTTGCAAGAGCCAACTAGCCATTGCTCGCTACTGGTGTTGTAATGTGTTAGCGACACGGTTGGCGCAGTGGCTGAGCGATTGGCTGCTGCGCCGCGTGTTGCGGGTTCGATTTCCGCTTCCGAACGGGACAACCAAAATATTTGTATAGCCCATAGATGATTGTTTTGGGTCTGGCCGTTTGCGTACGTGAGTTTAAATGTTTGTAAACGCATTGAAGATACGGAAAGAAATTTTTAATGGGGGCAAAGTTTTATTAAAAAAAAGCGACAATTTTGTCACTTTGCTTCAAGACGTCAATAAATAAATAAAATTCATTTATTTCAGATAACTTATTTCTAGACGGACCCAACAGGGAGCGCACCTGAAAATGATCCCTGAACATATTCGCAATAAGGACTGGTTCGCTTTTTCCATTCACACTCACCGGGAGGCCAGGCTTAACTTCATGCTTTCCAATAGCTTTCCAGAAATTAGAGAAGTCCTTTGCCGATCTGTGTTTAGCCAGGATGTCCATCTTTAGCTGCTCTTGATTATTCTGGCACCACTTCAAGCGACTTTTGAGTATTTTACGCGACTTGAGCATTTCGTCGTAAATAATGAAGTGGGCCGGTTGCAAGCTGTTCACGTTTCGAACCAAAGCCTGGCCATTCTATGAGCTTCACGGACATGTTTATTCCAGCTACACAAGTGCCTACTTTTATTTAATTCAGAGTCACGCTGCCCGCTAGACCCAACAGCGGCGTTACTCAGGGTTTCCACAATATTGTTTTACAACTTATCCAAAATACTTTTGAGTGAATCAATGAAATCATATTTTGTCTTAGACATTTCTTCTGATAGAGGATCTCTTTATAGTAAACTAGCGGCCCGTCCCGGCTTCGCACGGGTGGACATTTATTTTCCCCTAATTCCCCCCCCCCCCTAATTTTACCTAGAAATAAATATAGCCAATGTCACTCAGGAATAACGTAGCTTTTCATTAGTGAAAGAATTTTCGGAATCGGATCAATAGTTCCGGAGATTACCCCCTACATACAAACAAATTTTACCTCTTTATAATATTAGTATAGATATCTCAAAACTTATTGGTAGTGGTCTATGTCTTTCGTCATGTGACATGTATGACACTGTGTACCCGTGTAGGCTGTGTCTCTGTAACTCATATCCGTTCAACCAAGTTGGCTTCATGTTATGACGTCCTGGTAGTTTGTGTACGGGATGCAGGACTTGCATTCAATTGTTTAACTAAACAGTTTGATACGTGTAAACACACATCTTCTTACTCAATTTTACAAATTACTGAATAATATAATATGTAACGTAAACCTCCAGTTAAGTAGCTAATTGTTCATGTAGGCCTAGAGTGCAATTAACAGGTTGAGCACAGTACTATTGGGGTTTTTTCATTACGAATTTCTCATTAGCAGGCCGAAGATGGGTGTCCAGTAGGTTGGCCTTTTCTAGATGGGACTTAAAGTGGCGAAATCTGAATACGCACGAGATGTCATGTGTTCGTCATCAAACAATGGAGACACGCACTTACCGACACCGGCAGATGCACCTGGCCGGCTAGTTCCCGCAGTCATACTACTATTCACCGCCTGTCATTCACTCACGTCAGTGTGTATGATCGTACATTCCCCCCATCTCGCCTGGCAATACCCACCCGCACCCTGCCGCCACCAACAGATTTATCGCAGCGCAATGCAGATGCCCGACAATTGATTCCAATTGATACGTAGTGCGTTGTGCCAATAGATAACAAACCGCAGAAGACTAACTACGAACAATGACGCTAATGTTTACGTTTTGATGTGGAACAAACTGAAAAGTAACCTCTTTCTGTGCTTAGTGGTGTTTGGGTATTTGGATATATTTTATTCGGGTCCGATGGTCAAATTATGTTTTTAAAACGTTAACATGCTTGTTGTATCTAAGCATGATATTGCCAAAACGTCTCTTCTATTTCGGTTACCCTTCTGCACCTGTCTACTCTGTGATGGTGTGCTGGTGTCTACATTTCGGTCGTCTGTAATCGCCGCATGAAAAACGCAACGCGCACGTCGTTATATGAACGTATCGTGCTTGCTTTATCGTATCAATAATGAAAACAATGTCAATATATGAATATTGTGTGTATGCAACGAATAAAAAAATAAAAAAAGTTCTCAGCGTAATTAAAGCAACGTATGAAACTGGTAATATTATTTCGGCGAATGGTTCAGAATGAGTTTATATTAATAGTAGCATCATTGTTGAAGACACAATCCAAGACAATATGAGATTGTTTGGTTTCATTATAATTTATTGGTGATTCAATAATCCAAGTCTCTTGTCGAAGCTTTTATCGTATATCACTACTGATTTAAGAAGATGTTACTGCATCTGGTCTATATTTCTCTGTTGACTGATTTACATGCGTACGCACGTCAAACGGGAAATATGGTTATCTTTAATGAAAGTTTTCTCCATCAAGCAGACCGTCATCACAATCATCTTCAATCAACAACTTTCCATAAAACAAACTTAGTTCTAAGCGTCAGTTGTTTTGTGATAATGCCTCATTTCCGTCTACTGCGCCGCTTGTCTGCCGCCCTGGTAATCTGAGCGCTTTGAGCGATACCATCGCCGACATAATGCGACCTTTGTGCTGTAAATAACAGCTAATTTCGTCGCTTTGTCGTGATATGAACAAACTCGTTGGGGATGTTTGTTGTATAATCGCGTTGATGTCGGCTCATTTACAGATAGTTAAAGGATTCTGTCAAGATGTTAGGGTTGAGCTGCCTCACAATTGTTTTTTACCAACAACAACATCTTAAGTTACACAACTCAATCAGGTTATTATTAATAGTAAAAAAGGTGCTTGGGCATTTTCCAAAGAACTGTGGGTCAAAAAAAATTGAAACATATCTAAAATATTTGCTTCTTACAGGGACTTCAATTCATTCTAAAACAACAAGTTCCTAAATGACCGATACTTACAATATACTGTACTAGCTTATGCCCGCGGCTTCGCTCGCGTGGAGTTAGTGAATTGCCCACGGGATCTTACTTCTGGGATAATAAGTAATCTATGTATCTATCTATAATACATACATTAATACATTAATATACATTAATGACTACTAGATACATACATTAATATACATTAATGACTACTAGATACAATTAAAAAAACGTGGTCTTATTGTCGAATTTAGACCTTCCACAAAAATGATAAATTGTATTTGTAAGATTTGCAAAAACCCCTATAAAAATCATTAAAAACTACATGAATTTTATTTTTCGCTCTGATTTTTGGGGTGTTTGGAAAATAAGTAATGACAACACCACCGTTACTGTCGTCTGTCAGTATTATTATCCGGCAAAATTTTGTTATGCGCCTTTATAAAGGATCACGGATGACAATGATGCATTTTATTTGGTAGTGGTTTTTTTAAAACAGATTACGAAATATTTTTTTCTTGAGTAGCCATATTGTTTATTTGTTTCATGTGACAAGCAATTTATATGCGATCTTGAATGTTTTTATATCTTACTAAGTTATAACTTATAAGTAATTGGTTTTGAAACGTACATTAATGTAAATATTATTTGTTAAGTACTACTTAAAGATGGTTTTCTGTTGTGAAATGCGTGGTGATAATGTGTTTGTTAGAAGTTAAAAACAATAAGTTTTCGCAATTATCGTTTAATGATAAGATTTAAGTGGTGTCTAAAGGGGTATATTCCCGCTGTCCACCCCCTGCTTGTCCACCCCGGGTGGACAGTGTCACAACTTTTAAAAATAATTCCCGCTGGCCACCCCCGGCCAGTGAGAATCATTATCAAAATAATTCACTATAGCCACCCCTGGTGGACACGGTTACAACTGGTTTTTTTCATGGTTTTCGAGGTCGCTGATAACGTAACTGAGGTCAACCAGCTGATGTGATCAAAATGAAAATCCAAGATGGCGCCGACGAAAATTTTCGGTTTTATCGTCATGGGCCTCTTGGATTTTCATTTTGACCTGATTTTAGTTATCAGTGACCCCAAAAACCACGAAAATGACACCCATGACGATAAAACCGAAAATTTTTGTCGGCGCCATCTTGGATTTTCATTTTGACCTCAGTTTCGTTACCAGCGACCCCAAAAACAACGAAAATGACACCCATGACGATAAAACCGAAAATTTTCTTCGATGCCATCTTGGATTTTCATTTTGACCTAATTTTCGTTACCAGCGACCCCAAAAACCACGAAAATGACACCCATGACGATAAATCCGAAAATTTTCGTCGGCGCCATCTTGGATTTTCATTTTGACCTAATTTTAGTTATCAGTGACCCCAAAAACCACGAAAATGACACCCATGACGATAAAACCGAAAATTTTCGGCGGCGCCATCTTGGATTTTCATTTTGATCACAACAGCTGGTTGACCTCAGTTGCGTTATCAGCGACCTCGAAAACCATGAAAAAAACCAGTTGTAACCGTGTCCACCAGGGGTGGCTACAGTGAATTATTTTGATAATGATTCTCACTGGCCGGGGGTGGCCAGCGGGAATTATTTTTAAAAGTTGTGACACTGTCCACCCGGAGTGGACAAGCAGGGGGTGGACAGCGGGAATATACCGTCTAAAGGTATACCAATTACGAGAATTAATCCAAAAATATGATAATTCACCTCGTACTCGTCATTTCAATCCTCAAAATTATGCAAAATTTAGCTGGCTGTGTGGGTGTTAACACACAAATAAATTGTATTGTTTTCCGTGCATTTTGTTTAATACTTCCAGTAAGTGTAGTGAGGGATATATTGATTTGCATAATTTTCATTACTCGTCAAAAAAGCATGACATATCAATAGAATAACATCTAGAGGCATGCTTAAAGTTAAATACATTTGGTAAATCACGTATTGAAACTAGTTTGCATCGTCAGAAAATCGTGATTTGAACCTTCAGAACCATGAATAACGTGGTGAGTTCTTGTATTTATAACTTTTATTTTTACAGGCTTATTTTCAATGTTTTTTTTTTCAAATTTTTATATCATTTTTTTTTTGGCGGAGGGCTAGCCTAACCTTTGAGGAAAACTACAGCAAGCCACAGCCGAACTCCATGCGGGCGAAGCCGCGGGCATAAGCTAGTACAGACTATAACTAAACCTAGTTATAACAAGGGGGTTCCGTGACCTCACCGGCCTAGGTCGGATTAATTTACTGTGTGCTTAGCCAGGACCCTTTGTGATTTTGTGTTAGCAAATTCTTAGCTGACCATTTCGCGATGAAACAGTTAGTTCTAGGTCTTAACACACATCCGCATATAATGTTACGCCGTTTTGTGAGGATATACTTTTAGACGGTTCTTTAGTTACGCCTTTGAACAACACAATAAGCCAGCTCCAGGCGCGCCATTACGTCTGTCAGCGGTAATCTACTCGTGATGGCTTTCTGTCTCCGCCGCACGCCACGTGGTGCTCGCGGTGTGCTCGACTGCTCGAAGCATGCCCCACAACGATCTTACTGTACCAACACTAGCAAATGAACATGAACTCAATAACGTGTAGTAAAGATACCTCCTTCTTTTAGTGCTCATTTAATATTCATGAGCAGTGATTACAGTTTTGCGCCGAGCTTAGTAAAACACATCTAAAGTAATGTCGATACTGGTTAGCTGGACGTGACGTGGCTCTAGAAATTGGCTACAATAAACTTGTAATGAAAATCAAATACAAAGTCGCTATTCGCCTCATGAAAGGCAACAAAGCCGGTAATGAAAAGCGATTAGCATCACATATTATGTGAGCGGAACATATTTTGTCCAGCAAATATTTCTAAATTGAAATTTGGTTTGAGTACAATTACAGTGGCTAATTACTTTTGCGGCGCGACGGGACGGTGCGGGAAGCGCGAAATTGGGGGAGCGGGGGGGGAGCGAGAGTATAAGGTGAAATGGCGGCGAAACTGATCGCTGTTTAATTGTGCGAGTTACGTTTCAGTGTCACACACTGTATAGCACTAGTCAAAGTTTAATTTTATCGACTCACACAAATGTGTCGATAAAGACGATACGTGACAGAAACAGAACAGAACATAAATCAGTTAGTAGTTGTAAAATATTGTAGAATATTATAGCATTTCACTATAAGTATAGTTATCACCAATTGGTAAATTGACAGTGTCTGTAAAAAAAAAATTTAAACTGTCATAAAAGGAAACTGAGAATAAGCTGATGATAGACTGCCAGAAGAGACGAGAGAGAGATAAGTGAGACGTTTAGGGTGATGACAGACGGACCGCATTTCAATTGCAATTTAACCGCAAATTACAGTTCGGATGCAGTTTGAATGCAGAAAAAATTAAATAAAATTAACAAACACATTGATGACAATTCTATCATGTTCGCTTCTCAAAATGGATGTAGGAACGGGTCCCGCGGTACTAAGGAGCTACTCCTCATTGATATGGCCATTAGTTAACAGGTTCGCCGTTCCCGAAAGGATCTGTCGACATGTTGGATAGACTATAAGAAGGCCTATGACTCGGTGCCACATACATAGCTCATGAGGGTGCTAGAGTTGTATAAAGTTGATGCAACTCTGCGCACCTTCCTGATGTTATGTATGAGGCAATGGAGGACAGTCCTTCGCTATCCAGGATGTCGGCAAATCCAAAGGAATAGCGAGCCGATAAGGATAGAGCGAGGTATATTTCAGGGCGATAGTTTGAGTCCACTTTGGTTCTGCTTAGCCTTCAATCCTCTTAGCGCGCTGCTGGAGGATTCAGGTCTAGGCTATCGGTTGAGGAGAGGTGGTCAAGTTATATCTCACCTCCTTTACATGGATGACCTGAAACTCTTTGCCCCCAACGATTTACAACTGATGGAGCTACTGAAGGTAACTGAAACTTTCAGTAGCGCCATCAGGATGGAGTTTGGTGTGGACAAATGTGCGGTCATGCATGTAAAGCGAGGGGAGATTGTGGAATCCGTGGGAACCCAGCTCTCGAATTCCATAAATCTTAGATCCCTCTCAGCAACCGAAACCTATAAGTATTTGGGTATGTCGGAAGCGCTGGGCATCAATGTTGCTGACATGAAGCAATCGTTGAAGGAGCGCTTCTTAGGCGGCGGCCCTAAAGCAGGGCAAGGCGGCGACCCAAAAGCCCATGGGGCCGTCCCTACAAGTGGGTGCGAGAAAAGTTCCGGCCCTGGGCTCCCCCGTTGACGCAGAGTCTCCGGCCTCAGTTCGTGGAGGACGTGGTGAGCGCCCTGTTCCCATCGCGAGGGGATCATACTCCCCCGCCCATGGCTCCGCCTTCGACGGTGCCTGGCGATGAAGCTGGCGCAAACGCGGACCACAGCGACGACGACGTCTACGACGCTCCAGAGGTGACCGAGGTAGACCTGAGAGTGGCGGTACAACGGCTCAAAGCCAAAATCACCGCCCCAGGACCCGAAGGCCTGCCAGGGAAAGCCTGGGTTCTGGCCTCGGGGACTCTCGGGCCTCGACTGGGGGGGGCTCTTTAGCGCGCGCTTGGAGAGGGGCCGGTTCCCGCTTCGTTGGAAGACGGGGAAACTGGTCCTCATCCAGAAGCCCGGGCGCCCTGCGGACTCTCCGTCCGCATTTCGGCCCATCGTGCTGCTCGACGAGGTGGGCAAGCTCTTTGAAAGAGTCATTGCAGGCCGCCTCGTCGGGCACCTGAATCGGGTGGGTCCGGACCTTGCGGAGAGCCAGTTTGGCTTCCGCAAGGGGCGCTCGACGGTGGACGCCATCATGCGCGTGAGAGCCCTCACGACGGGGGCTGCGGTATCCCGGGGCAGGGTCGTCTTGGCGGTGTCTTTGGACATCACCAATGCCTTTAACACCCTGCCCTAAAGTTGCATCAGGGAGGCACTCCGGTATCACCGGGTGCCGAGCTGCCTCCGTCGCACAGTCGAGGACTACCTGACGGACAGAGCCGTCATCTATCCCAGTCACCAGGGAGAATGAAACCGGCGAGAGATGTCGTGCGGTGTTCCGCAGGGATCGGTCTTGGGGCCGCTCCTGTGGAACATCGGTTACGACTGGGTGCTGCGCGGCGACCTCCCTGACGGCGTCGGCGTAATATGTTACGCCAACGACACGCTCGGGCGGAGGGAGAGTCGCACCAGGCGGCGGCCGACCTGGCGACGCAAGCGGTTGCGACAGTCGATGGAAGGATCCGGCAGTTGGGACTCGAAGTGGCGCTGCACAAAACAGAGGCCATGTGTTTTCATGGCCGTCTAAACGCGCCACGGTCTGAGTCCCACATAACGGTGGGAGGGGTTCGCATCGGCGTCGGGAGAACGATGAAGTACCTGGGACTCGTCCTCAACAGCCGGTGGAACTTCAAGGAGCATTTCCTGCGTTTGCCCGGTTCAGGGGCAGCAGCCGCCCTCAGGCGACTCCTGCCCAATCTCAGCGGGCCAAACGCCTCCTGCCGGAGGCTGTACGCCGGTGTCGTGCGGTTCATGGCCCTCTACGGGGTCCCCGTGTGGGCCCTGAGCATTCGGACGCGACCACTGAAGCTGGTCGCATGCCAGAGGGTCATGGCTATCCGAATGATCCGAGGATACCGCACGATCGCCGGCGAATCGGCCAACCTCCATGCCGGATTGCTGCCCTGGGATCTGGAGGCGACTGCCCTCCAGCGCGTCTATGAGTGGCGCGTGGAGGCGCAGCGCCGGGGCGAATCAATGCTGCCTCGACAAGTCGAGGCGCGGCGGGAAGAACTCCGGCGCGATCTCAGGGCAGTATGGAGGGAACGACTGTCGCAACCGAGGTCCGGGCACGCCGCAATCGCGGCGGTAAGACCCCTCTTTGAGGAGTGGCTGGATAGGCGTCACGGCGTCCTGACCTACCGCGTGACGCAGGTCCTCACCGGACACGGAAGTTTCGGGAGGTACCTGTGTCATATGGGGAAGGAGGAAACGCCTGGGTGTCACCACTGCGAGGACCGCCCGGAGGACACGGTGGAGCATACGGTGCAGGACTGCCCCGCTTGGATAGAGCACCGCCGTGTCCTCACGGTGGCGATAGGCGGAGACCTCTCGCGCCCGGCATTGGTCGAGGCCATGCTGCGGGGCGAGACGGAGTGGGAAGCGGTCGCCTCCTTCTGCGAAGCAGTCATGCTCGCGAAGGAGGAGGCGGGCCGCGTGAGGGAGAGGACAGCGTCCTCTCTCCACACCAGCCGCAGTGGTAGACGCCGACGGCGCCGGACGTCGGCAGACGATCTCCGGCCACCGTAGGCGCGGGCATGCGTGCGGCGAGTAATGGGCGACTCGCTGTCCGACCATGGACCATGCCCGGGTCGACGGCGCGTTGTGTCCCACGCGCGCCTCATAGAGTGTCAGCATAATGACGGGGCCCCCCTCTAGAGGGTCAAAGCCTGCCGGGGTCGCGGGACTCATAGAATTACCGTGACCCTGGAACATAAAGGGCTACTGAAGGACACCGTGGATTTTAGTCAGTACAAGTCTGACAGTCCCTCCCGCTCTGCCCTGGGTGGGAGGACTCATTTGATGATTTTACCACGTTACAAAAAAAGGAGTGCTTCTTTGGCCGCCTGAAAAAAGTATTTAATAGTCTTTTATCACGCGGAAATAAGGTACGTGCCTTCAACGGTTGGGTCATGCCGGTTTTGATGTACTCTTTCGGCATACTCAAATGGACTAAAACAGAACTAGACGCCCTGGATAGGAGGGTCCGTACTAGGGTGGGTCGAAAATATTTTTTTCCGAATTTCGATTTGTAATAGTGCGGAAAACATGACCTGGGTAGAGACTTAAAAATGTATATGTTTATTTTGTATTAATATTAACATTAATCACCCGCGCATGACGTTTGAAAATTCGGAAAAATTGTTAAAATTGGATTTATTTTATCAGAGTTTATTGTATAAACTACATGGCGTAAAATGATATTACATTCTTATATTCAGAGATACACAATACAAATAATAATCAAACCAAAATATTAGAATAATCGTGCGTATAGTGCGGGGGAAGGAGTGGGGAAAGAGGGCGTAAACTGTCGATCACGCGTCATTGTCTTAGTGCGCCTAATTAGTTCCGGGTGAAAGGTCGCACGCATTTATCTAATTTTTTCGCTATTTTAAGTATTTTTTGTTAGTTTTGTGACGTTGTGCATCATGGAGATTTCAAATAGATTTTCAAATAATTCACAAAAAAATTAAAAATTTCAGTTTTTCAAACTCAATGCGCGGGTAGAAGGGGTTAAACTAGAAAAAATTTTTTTCGTTATTTTTTCATCAATGGATGTGGGTCACGTTTTTTTTACTATTACAAAACGTGTTGGACAATTTTATTTTTTTCCATACAAAAGCGACCCACCCTAGTCCGTACATTGTTGACGGCATATCAAATGCATCACCCGCGTTCTTCGGTTATGAGACTGTATATCCCGCGGAAGTGTAGGGGTCGAGGTTTTTTAAATGCTAAGACTCTCCACAATCGCGAGATATGCAGTCTCAGGGAATATTTCCTTGAAGCCGACGTGGGGATGCATCGAGATGTGGTCGCGGTGGACAAGGGCCTCACCCCGCTTTCCTTGGCTAAAGAGAACTGGCGCAAACCTGTAGTACTTGACACTAAAGACCGCATGGAGGTCTGGCAGAGTAAGGAGCTTCACGGATGCTTTTTCCGGGCCCTACATGGGCCCGATGTAGACCTATTAGCGTCCTGGCTACGTTCCGGGGACTTTTTAGGAGAAACCGAAGCTTTTGTCTGTGCAATTATGGATGAAATTATGATGACGAATAACTACCGGAGATTTATTGTGAAGGATGGTACGGTTGACATATGTCGGGCATGCCACCGTCCAGGCGAATCAATCCGTCACATTATCTCCGGGTGTTCTCGTCTGGCTAACGGAGAGTACTTGCATAGACCTTGTAGCCAGGATTATCCATCAGCAACTTGCTCTAAAATACAACCTTGTGGAATCGGAAGTGCCGTACTATAAGTATGTGCCCGACCCAGTTCTCGAAAATGGCAGTATCACATTGTACTGGGATCGATCCATCATCACTGACAGGACTATTGTAGCCAATACGCCTGATATAGTGGTGGTGGATCGTTCAGAGCGGCGCGCAATGATTGTTGATATAACGGTCCCGCATGATGAGAACCTCGTGAAAACCGAGAAAGATAAGCAAATCAAGTACCTTGACTTGGCTTACGAGGTTGTCGACATGTGAGATGTGAACTCAGCGATCATTGTGCCGATAGTTGTATCAGCCCATGGCTTAATTGCCAAGAGCCTCGACCAATACCTGAGGAGGCTCTCATTAGGCACCTGGATCAAGGGCTTGATTCAGAAAGCGGTACTTCTGGACACGGCTCGTATGGTTAGGAGGTTCCTCTCTCTGGAGCCCTACCGCCGGTAGCTTGGACCCTGTTGTTGTTGGTACCGGTGGGCTACAATTTTTTATATTTTTAAATGTTTTTATATTGTTTTTTTAAGGAATATTTAAAAATATGTATAGTATTTGTATAGGAATAAATAAAGGAAATAATAATTTATTTTCAAAAAGTTGGATAACAGAAATCCATAGTGTTAGTAGCGTATCTTATATCTAGTGTTAGTAAATACATAAATAAAACAATTTGAGTTTGAGTCACTATGCAGCAGATGAGACAAGTTTCTCAAACGGCTATCCTCTCCACAAAGTGTCTCAGAAAAGGGGAAAACACACTCTCGGTCACTGTTTCTAGAATGCTGTTGCTACTGGCCCGGGTTCTCGCTGCTACAGACGCTATTTTCTTCCACACGAGTGCGTGGAAGCCGTCAGTACGATTCTGTGTGAATATCTCGGACGCACTACAGAACCGGGGCAGTCTCAAGAGCATTCTAAAAACATTGTTGTTTTGGACGCGCAGGACATCTAGCGACCTTTTGGTGTAGTTGATCCACAGACCGCCCACACGGGCGGTCTGTGGATCATCACAGACCCTGACAATACGCTTCGAAAAGTGTTATTTTGACCTGATCCGTGCAGCCGGCGAATCTACGAGCCAACATATTACCGCGGACCGCCAATGCCCTGCGCTTCCTCTCAATATCCACATTATCCTTCAGGTCGCCGGTAAGCATATGTCCCAGATTTTTTTTTTTTTTTAAATGTTGCCCCACACTAGGACTTTCTCCTGTATCGTGGGTGCGTTTACAAACATTTAAACTCACATACACAAACAGCCAGACCCGGAACAACTACCTGAAGATCATACAAATATTTGTTCCGTGCGGGGATCGAACCCGCGACACGCAGCGTAGCAGCCAATTGCTCAGCCACTGCGCCAACCGTGCCGTCAATTAATAATATTGGACAGTATTCAGTTTTTATGAGAGCAGGAAATTGCACAATTTGCCAACCACACAGACATCAATCATTTTGTGCAAATTATTTGCGTATGTATCATAATTATAAGAAAGACATCATGTCATTACTGGTGCTCCACTCGCGCTCAGATTACAGGGTGTGGTCGCAAATGAGCGCGTCACCGGCCAGCGAATCATCCATGTCACCGCCACATGTAAATGATGATCGATTCCTGCCGTTACTGCACTCATATTGAAATTTCCGTTATTTAAAGTACATGTTTTATCGTCCCTTGTTTACATCAAAGGAAGGAGAGGACCGCAATTAAGTGGTTAACTACCTGGGTGTCTCAGGGGCTCGCGGGGAAAATCACTGACGAATCCCGAAGAGGTCCCACACGACCCGAGCGCGGACCAAGAGATAATGAGTACACAACGTGACCACTACTACGGATTGTGAGTGGCTTTCGTTACAAAAAGGTTTACTCTGCAGTTTGGTTAGAGCAAGTTTTAAATCTAGCTAACGATCCAAGAGCTAGACTGACCCGACACTATACCGAAGACATTCCGGATGTCAGCCTGTACGAGATTAGGATGGCTCTGAAACAGCTTAAAAACAGCACCGGGTGATGACGGAATTACGGCTGAACTCCTGAAGGCAGGTGGAAAACCGGTACTTAAGGCCCTTCAGAAGCTGTTTGATTCCGTCATACTCGAGGGGAAAACGCCGCAGGCATGGTGCAGGGGTGTGGTGGTACTCTTCTTCAAAAAGGGCGACAAAGCCCGGCTGAAGAACTATAGGCCCATCTCACTTCTAAGCCATGTCTACAAATTGTTTTCAAGAGTCATCACGAATCGTCTCGCGCGCAGGTTTGACGATTTTCAGCCTCCCGAACAAGCCGGATTCCGAAAAGGATTTAGCACCGTAGACCACATACATACGCTGCGGCAGGTTATACAGAAGACCGAAGAGTATAACCTGCCTCTCTGCTTGGCATTTGTGGACTACGAGAAAGCCTTCGATTCGATCGAGACTTGGGCTGTACTGCAGTCTCTCCAACGGTGCCAAATCGACTATCGGTACATCGAGGTGCTGAAGAGTTTGTACAAAAACGCCACCATGTCAGTCCAACTTCAGGACCAGACCTCGGAACCTATCCTTCTGCAGCGAGGTGTAAGACAGGGAGGCGTCATTCTCCGAAACTGTTCACCGCTGCACTGGAGAATGTCTTCAAGGTTCTGGACTGGAGAGGCTAGGCATCAACGATGGCGAGTACATCTCTCACCTTCGGTTTGCCGAAGATATAGTGGTCATGGCTGAGACCATGGAGGACCTCAGTACAATGCTCGATGATCTCACTAGAGCTTCCGAAAGAGTGAACATGGACAAAACTAAAGTCATGTTGAATGCCCACTCCTATCAAGATCGGAGACTCTGCACTCGAAGTTGTAGACGATTATGTCTACCTGGGACAAACGGTCCAGTGAGGTAACTTCGAGAAAGAGGTCAATCGTCGAATCCGGCTCGGATGGGCAGCGTTCGGGAAGTTGCGTGGTATCTTCTCGTCCAACTTACCGCAGTGTCTCAAGACGAAAGTCTATGACCAGTGTGTGTTGCCAGTGATTACATACGGGACCGAAACGTGGTCGCTCACAGTGGGCCTCATCAGGAGGCTTAAAGTCACCCAAAGGGCAATGGAGAGGGCTATGCTCGGAGTTTCCTTGCGTGATCAAATCAGAAATGAGGACATCCGCAAGAGAACCAAGGTTACCGACGTAGCCCGAAGAATAGCTAAACTTAAGTGGCAGTGGGCAGGGCACATTGCTCGAAGAACGGATGACCGATGGGGCCGAAAAGTTCTGGAGTGACGACCGCGAACCGGAAGACGCTGCGTTGGAAGGCCTCCCACTAGGTGGCCCGATGACCTGGTGAAGGTTGCAGGATCCGCTGGATGCACGTCGCACGGGATCGGTCAAGGTGGCGACACTTGGGGAAGGCCTATCTCCAGCAGTGGACGTCTTTCGGCTGAAATCATGATGATGAACTTTTAGAGGGAAGCTAACAGAAGAGTTCAGATGGGCTGGGCAGCATTTGGGAAACTTCGTTGGGTCTTCTCGTCGCGTATTCCACAGAGCCTACAGACTAAGGTCCTCAACTAGTATGGCTTACGGGGTCGAAACGTGGTTTTTTAATTAATGAATTGAACATTTTTTATTGTTATTTCGTTTATTCATTCTCTTACATATTATTTACATAAACAACCTTTACATAAAAAATATAAAAAAATAGTGGTCCGCCGGTATCGGGAGCAGGGTCCAAGCTACCGGTGGTTGGGGCTCCAGAGACAGGAACCTCCCCACAATGCGAGGAGTACTGCCTTCTGAATCAGGCCCTTTAATCAACCGCCTAAGGAGAGCCTCGAAAGATGGTCGTCGAGGCTCTTGGCTAGGCCATTGGCCGACAAGACAATCAGCACAATGATAGCCGAGTTCACATTCCACATGTCGACCACCTCGTATGCCAAGTCGAGATATTTTATTTGTTTCTCTTTCTCAGCTTTCATCATGCGGGATGGTAACATCGACTATCATTACGCGGCACGCTGATCGGTCTATCACTACTATGTCAGGCTTATTGGCGACAATAGTCCTGTCAGTAATGTTAGACCGATCCCAGTACAACGTGACATGGTCTTTCTCGAGAACTGGGTCGGGCACATACTTGTAGTGCGGTACCTCAGATTCCACAAGTTTATATTTCAAGGCAAGTTGCTGCATAACAGACGTGGATACCGCGAGACTAGTCTATTTCAGTTACTTCCATAGCATCATGTCTTACGGTATTCTGTTGTGGGGATGGGCAGCAGATATTGACTCAATATTTATTCTGCAAAAGAGGGCCGTTAGAGCCATCTATAACCTACGCAGACGCGAATCTCTAAGAGAATTGTTTAAACAAATTAACATCATGACGGTACCTTGTCAATACATTTATGAGAACATTATCTATGTTCGGAAAAACACACATCTTTTTAGTAAAATAAGCGACAGGCATAATGATAATACTAGAAATAAGGACAAATTAGATCAGCCACGTTTCAGATTGTCAAAAGTACGCACTTCTTTTATGGGGTACTATGTAAAATGTTACAATAAAATACCACTTGACATTCTACAAAATAATGAGACGAAATTTAAAACATGCATAAAACGCACACTATGTAAGCGAGCATATTATAAGTTGGAAGGCTATATTGTAGATAAAAATTCTTGGCTTAATGCTGGTCCTGCTCCACAGCCACTTGGATGCACTAACTAAGATTTTAATGTTTGAAGAGATGCTCCCCCTCTAGTTCTTTATTTTTTTTTTTTCTCGTTTGGTAACTTAGTTACCTTGATACCAACATTGTTCTATATAAATTGGAAGCAGTGTTTCAGTTTTTATAAATTCATAGGGGCAAACTAATCTATTACCACATTAAATTATTGTGGAAGCTGCAGAAGATTGTAGGGGCGCATAAATGAATAGCATTAAATAGTATGTTGGAGCTGCTGAAGATTGTACAACTATCTTGGCATTGTGTAAATTCAACCTCTTTAGTATTATATAGCCGCATAGCCCATATTATGTGAGCACTATGTACTAGAAAGCTGTCATTCACTGGAAACCTACGTCTTTTCTTGACTTGAATGTGCCCTGGCGGTTAGGAGTGTGTGATGCTCACTCAAATGTCTCGCTGATGGTGGCGCGTGTGTCGGATCATTTAGTTCCCTTCAAAGTGGTTGAGTTGAATGGTGCTGATACATGTGTTAAGAATAGCCTTATATTTATGAGAATATCCGACCAAATTAATAACTATATAAATAATTATCTATTATATTTTATAGAAATAGTTTCCATTATGGCTAAAAAGGCTAAAGCCGCAATCATATTTAGCCCACGCCGCGTGTCGCCACGCTGCCTGACGCAACGGCGGGTTATTACATTTGCGTGTCGTGTCGCCACGCGGCCTCACGAAAAATCGTCTCAGTCAGTACAGTGGTGGCCTTTGGAGTAAACGTCTACAATGTTTTCTTCAGACTCGGATACAGATTTTGAAGAAAATCTAGCATACCTGCTCAAGTGCTCATGTTAAGCCTACTCAAAAAGGAAAGAAAGAAACGTCCACGTTCTACGTCGCCACTCGGCTGTCTGCGCGTGCCCACGCGTTATTACACTAGACCCGACTGAGCTGACGCGTCACAACCCCCACCACCGACCCCACGCCGATCGAAATCGCTCGGTCTGCGTGGCGTCAGCAGGCTCTGCGACACGCGGGACGGGACTAATGTAATCAATCCAATACTAAATGTATGTAACCGATAGCTTACCCACGCGTTGCGACACGCGGCGTGGGCTAAATATAATTGCGGCTTTAGTTTCAAAACAAAAGATAGTTGTGATATTTGAATAATCAAGTTAAATTTTTATTTACTTTATATTGATAAATCAATTGGTAATAATTAAATGATATTTCTAATGTTTCCTAGATCTTATCTTGCAATTTCAAAATATCTAGTTGTTTTAATCAATTCTCTGAACTATCAGTTGATATTCATATTTTATCCGATTAAACATAAATATTACAAATAAATACATACTATATTGCTAAATTATGTAATGAAGTTTTAAAATAGTTCCCTTACATAGGATTTGTTAATTATAATCTATGTTATTAGTTATTTAGGTATAATGTATGACCATTTGCCATTGATTTATTATGGCGGCCATCTTTGATTAGTATTATTATGATTATGATTTGACGGGTATAAAAGTAGATGTCGCCGCCAATTCAGGGATTTTTGCTGTTAGTGTTCGAAGGGTTAAGACATACCCTGATTGGTATATTGTGTGATACAAAATGTGTAAAGCTGGAACCTATTTGGATTACAATGTTTATGTAAGTTATTTGATATTATACTATTATACTAGAATATATAATATTTTAAAAGATGTTACCGTGGAGTTTCTTGTCCATTCTTCTCCACGAAGACCTAGGTTTGCGAATGGACGTAGCTTGATAGGTAATTGACGTTACCTATAAATATCTCACAAGCCTAACATAAATAAATAAATAGTCTTGTCTTTTTGTGCTTTTCTTTGATAAAAACCCTTTTCCCTAAACACCTTTTTAGAGATACTTTAGACATAGTAAATAACAAGTAACCATTCTGACACTGAAAGCTTGATAATCGGTATATATTAATACAAATATACATCTAGTATTTACACCCTGTTCTTAACACATGCGTCATGTTCGTGAACGGGCGCTGTCAGTTGTGACTGGTCATCTCTTGGTTGCCACGGCTTATTTGTATTAATTATTTTATTTTTGAATTGTTTTCTATGGACACTTTTAACGTACACATCTTGCTACATCGTTCTCACATAATGTACCATCTCAATATGAATGATGTAACCAAGAGTTTGTAAAAGTATTCTGATTTAAAAGAGTGTCCATGGAGTTTCTTGCCCGTTCTTCTCCATAGAGATCTACGTTAGGGAATGGGCAACTACAGTACTTTCACAGTTTTTATGCCTTGTAACTGGGACTGTACAGTAGCTATTGTTGTTTTTGTTTCGACAATTCAAAAGTGCCTTTATCTGGCCTATCTATCTATATATATAAATAAAAAGAGAAGGCCTGACTGACTGACTGACTGACTGACTGACTGACTGACTGACTCATCAACGCCCAGCCCAAACCCTTGGACCTAGAAAGCTGAAATTTTGCACAAAGGTTTCCTTTATAATGTAGACAAGGAATAAGGAAGGATTTTTCGAAATTCAACCCCTAAGGGAGTTAAATAGGGGATGAAAGTTTGTATGGAAAATCGTCATTTTTGTAGTTTAAACCATAAAAATTGCTGGTTACCATCCTGGTGAAAAATTAAAAACCACGTGTTTGAGTATTTTTCGAAATTCAACCCCTAAGGGAGTTAAATAGGGGATGAAAGTTTGTATGGAAAATCGTCATTTTTGGAGTTTAAACCATAAAAATTGGTGGTTACCATTCTGGTTAAAAATTAAAAACTACGTGTTTCAGTGATTTTCGAAATTCAACCCCTAAGGGAGTTAAATAGGGGATGAAAGTTTCTATAGAAAATCGTCATTTTTGTAGTTTAACCCATGAAAATCGGTGTTTATCATTGTGGTTAAAAATCACGTGTCAGTGTTTTTCGAAATTCAACCCCTAAGGGAGTTAAATAGGGGATGAAAGTTTGTATAGAAAATTGTCATTTTTGTAATTTTAAACCATGAAAATTGGTGTTTATCATTATGGGGAAAAATAAAAAACCACGAGTTTGAGTATTTTTCTAAATTCAACCTCTAATAGAGTTAAATAGGGGATGAAAGTTTGTATGGAAAATCGTCATTTTTGGACTTTAAACCGTAAAAATGGGTGGTTACCATTCTGGTTAAACATTAAAAACTACGTGTTTCAGTGCTTTTCGAAAATCAACCCCTAAGGGAGTTAAATAGGGGATGAAAGTTTGTATAGAAAATTGTCATTTTTGTAATTTTAAACTATGAAAATTGGTGTTTATCATTATGGGGAAAAATAAAAAACCACGTGTTTGAGTATTTTTCTAAATTCAACCCCTAATAGAGTTAAATAGGGGATGAAAGTTTGTATGGAAAATCGTCATTTTTGTACTTTAAACCGTAAAAATGGGTGGTTACCATTCTGGTTAAAAATTAAAAACTACGTGTTTCAGTGCTTTTCGAAAATCAACCCCTAGGGGAGTTAAATAGGGGATGAAAGTTTGTATGGAAAATCGTAATTATTGTAGTTAAAACAATGAAAATTGGTGTTTATCATTCTGGTTAAAAATCACGTGTTTCAGTGTTTTTCGAAATTGAACCCCTAAGGGAGTTAAATAGGGGATGAAATTTTGTGTAGAAAATCGTCATTTTTGTAGTTTAAACAATGAAAATTGGTGTTTATCATTATGGGGAAAAATAGAAAACCACGTGTTTGAGTATTTTTCTGAATTCAACCCCTAATAGAGTTAAATAGGGGATGAAAGTTTGTATGGAAAATCGTCATTTTTGGACTTTAAACCGTAAAAATGGGTGGTTACCATTCTGGTTAAAAATTAAAAACTACGTGTTTCAGTGCTTTTCGAAAATCAACTCCTAGGGGAGTTAAATAGGGGATGAAAGTTTGTGTAGAAAATCGTCATTTTTGTAGTTTAACCCATGAAAATCGGTGTTTATCATTCTGGTTAAAAATCACGTTTCAGTGTTTTTCGAAATTCAACCCCTAAGGGAGTTAAATAGGGGATGAAAGTTTGTATGTAAAATCGTCATTTTTGTAGTTTAAACCATGAAAATTGGTGTTTATCATTATGGAGAAAAATTTAAAACCACCTTTAAAACCAACCTTTTGATCTGGCAGTCAGTTCTCACACAAAACATAACATCACGCCTTAAAGCCCCGAAGGGTTGGGCAGACATGTACCTAATTGTACACACACATTTCGCCAGTTTTATTGAAGTCCCATGTAATAGGGGGTGAGCCTATTGCCATCAACCGGGCACAAATCCAGATTCCGTGGCTGCTGCTGAGAAATTCCTGATGGGATAACCCAATAATACTATTATTCATAGTATTTTTTCATTTGCATATTTTAATGTTAAGTGGAAGAGCGGAGTCACCTAAGGGGGCGTCCATTAATTACGTGAGACGTTTAAGGGGGGGGGGTCGCGCCCAGTATCACCCAATCTCACGAGGGAGAGAGGGGGGTTTCGGCAGATATAACCGGGTTTAATTGGGTCTCACGTGAGATTAGGAGGGAGATGAGGGGGTCAACCCAAATCTCACGACATCCCACCAAGGGGGCAGGGGGTCGAAAAATCGCCTCACGTAATTAATGGACGCCCCCTAACAAAAGCATCTTCTTGCTTAAAAGGTGATCTCCAAATCATGTTTGACAACTTTATGTAATTGAAATAAACAAATTTTTTTTTTAACACTTTGCCCGACCCCGGGAATCAATCCCCACGCTTAGTAGTCGCGCTTGCTACCACTAAACCAAAGAGCCAGTCTCACACATGCACACCAAAATTTCCACGCGAACGAAGTCGCGGGCAACAGCTAGTTTGAAATAAATGCTTTGATTTTGATTTTGCTGGTGAATAATCATGGCGACATGGTTGTGCCTGTGCAAGTACTCGCCGATAGCCAGACGAGAACAACCAGAAATAATATGTTTGATGGACTCACCCGGACGGTGGCATGCCCGACACACGTCAACCGTCCCGTCCCTCATAATATATTTCCGGTAGTTGTTCGTCAACATAACTTCGTCCATAATTGCACAGACAAAACCTTCAGATTCCCCAAAGAGGTCGCCGAAACGTAACCAGGACACGGACGCTAGAAAATCTACATCGGGCCCATGAAGAGCCCGGTAGAAGCGCCCGTGAAGCTCCTTGCCTTGCCATACTTTCTTGCGGTCTTCGGTAGTAAGTACTACAGGTATGCGCCAGTTCTCTTTAGCCATGGACAGCGGGGTGAGTCCCTTGTCTACTGCGACCACATCTTGGTGCATATCCACCTTGGCTTTTAAAAAATATTCTCTGAGACTGCACATCTCGCGGTTGTGAAGGGTCTTCGCGTTTAAAAAGCCTCAACCCCCGCACTTCCACGGGATGTACAGTCTCATCACCGATGATCGTGGGTGATGCATCCGGTTTGCGATCAGCAGTGTACTAACTCTCCTATCCAGGGCATCGAGTTCGGTCTGAGTCCATTTGCGTGCGCCAAAAGAGTACATTATAACCGGCATGACCCAACCGTTGAAGGCGCGCACCTGAAAGAAGGCTATTCAGTACCTTGTTCAGGCGTCCATAGAAGCGCTCCCTCAATAATTGCTTCATGTCAGTTACGTTAATGCCTAACGCTTCCGACATATCCAAATACTTATAGGTTTCGGATGAGGAAAGGGATTTCAGGTGTATGGAATCGGAGAGCTGAATTCCCTCGAATTCCATAATCTCCCCTTGCTTTACATACATGACTGCACTTTTGTCCACACCAAATTCCATCCTGATGGCGCTTCTAAAAGTTTCAGTTACTTTCAGTAGCTCCATCAATCGCAATTTGTTGAGGGCAAAGAGTTGTGAGGGCAGATCATCCATGTAAAGAAGGTGAGATATGACCTGACCACCTCTCCTCAACCGGTAGCCTAGACCTGAATCGTCAAGCAATTAAAAGCGTGCTCGGAGGATTCAGGGCTAGACAGAACCAAAGTGGGCTCAGACTGTCGCCCTGGAATATTCCCCGTTTAATCCATACAGACTCATCGTTCCCCTGGATCTGTCGACATCCTGGATATCGAAGGACCGTCCTCCATTGCCCCATACACGACTCAAGGAAGGCGCATAGAGTTGCATCTATCTTGTACAACTCCAGCACCCTCATGAGCATGATCATGATGTATGTGGCACCGAGTCGTAGGCCTTCTTAAAATCTATACAACATGTCGACAGATCCTTGCGGGATCGACGAACCTGTTGGCTAATGGCCATGTCGATGAGGAGTAGCTCCTTAGTGCCGCGGGAACCATTCCTACATCAATTTTGAGAGGCAGACATAATGGCGTTTTTGTCAATGTGTGCATTAATTTCAGATCTCAAAATGGATGTAAGAATTTTATAGACCGTCGACAAACACGTGATCGGTCTATAGTTCTTGGGTTCCGCGGGACTATCTAGGAGGGTAGGTAAAAAGGTAAGAAGGTAGGAGGTGGGTAACGCCTGTTGTTAAAAACTGCGGTAAGGACCCAAACTCTAAGGATGACTAGAATTGGGACGCCAGGCAAGTGTATGAACTACTAAGCTATTTGAGCCAGAAATGTTGCAGTCCGTCCGGTCCCGGTGATTTCCAATTCGGTAACGGATGAAATGCTCTGGCTACATCTAGTGGTGTTATAAAAATTTACTCCATTTCTGGGATAGGTTCACACACTCGCTCGACATCACGCATCCAGTCAGCCTCAGTGTGAGAGACGGACACCGACCAGATGCTGCGCCAGAAAGAACTCGTGGTGGCATCATGAAGTCCCAGGATGCCATTGGCATTTTCTGTGATCTCTCAAAAGCGTTTGACTGCGTCGACCACAACACACTAATCTGTAAATTACACCACTACGGAATTCGTGGACAAGCTGCTGACCTTCTTCTTTCCTATTTATCTAACAGGCAGCAAAAAGTAAATATAAATGGGGCGACGTCCTCCGGGTCTCTAGTCAAAATGGGCGTGCCCCAAGGTTCAATTCTCGGTCCTTTCCTATTTCTTGTTTACATTAAAGATCTCCATTATATGATGGCCAAATTATCGGATATAATTCTATTTACTGATGACAGTTCGCTAATTTTTAAAATAGATAGAAAAGATACGAATGTCTTCATGCCAACGAAAGTCTAACCGTTCTCTCGAAATGGTTCGCAGCTAACAATCTTTTACTTAATGCGAACAAAACAAAATGTCTGAAGTTCTCTTTACCGAATGGCCGCAACGGGATCTGGATCTTGACGGCAAAAAACTTGATATTAAAGCGGAAACTGTATTCTTAGAGATTACTATCGATTCAAAATTGCAGTGGGGTGCGCACATTAGAACTCTTTCGGGTAGGTTAAGCTCAGCTGCACATGCAGTAAGAAAAATAAGGCAGTTAACTGGTGTGGCTACAGCTAGGCTAGTATATAGTGGATTAGCAGCAGACGTTGACTCAATTTTCATTTTACAAAAGAGGGCAGTCCGCGCGATCTACAGGGTGGAGACGACAATGCGACAATAAATTAAACTGTATGACGTTACCAGTCTGCATACAAAAATTCAATCGAAAATTACTAGTTATTTTCGATTGAATTTTGTATGCAGTTTATTCACAGGACGTTATTTTTCATTTTTAGCATTTTCTACATAGTGTAGATAATAGGCTACCACCAACAGGTTAACGAATCCCGCATCGGTATAAACGTTAAACACATGTTGCCAACTCGCTACTTCAAAAACTTTGACCAAAATTGTCGTCTTGTCGTCTCCACCTTGTGTAAAATGGGTCCTCGCGAGTCCCTCAGAGAAAAATTTAAAGAGATTGATATACTGACCCTGCCTTCACTTTATATTTTAGAATGTATTTTATATATCCGCAAAAATCGAGGGCTTTTCAAAATTAGAAGCGACTTTCATAATAACGCGGTAAACACGAAATTGTAATACCTAAATTCAGATTAACAAAAACTAGCAAGTCTTTTCTTATAAACAGCATACGCTTTTATAACAAGTTGCCAAAGTCAGTTATAGAACTGACCGATGGAAAGTTCAAAACCACATCAAACGTGTCCTTATTAAAAAAGCATATTACAAAATCAAGGACTACGTTGAAGATAAAGAAGTTTGGCTTTAGTTCCTTCTGCACTTGCGGCTTCCCTGGTAGCTCATAAATGCCACAAATATGTGGATGTCCCTAACTATTCTCAATCTCATTTTTTCTCTTCTTTCGAATCAGATTTTACAGTAATTTTCAAATCATTTATATCTTTTGCTCAAAATAGTTACAGCACTGATAACAGTATTTGTGTCAATCTATCAAAGAATCTATACAAAGGTAAGAATATTTTCTTATCTTTGTATAGATTCTTTTTATCGATTGTTTGTGAATGTGTGGACATTGTAGGCTTTGTAGATTCCCAGCTGCTTGTTAACTTTTGTTAACTTTTTATTTTGTTCCACATTTTTTGTGTAGTAAGCAACGACTTATTGTCGGGCCTACGCTGTCCTCCTATACTTAAGTACAAATGCTGGATCCATAAATAACATTGTAACACCAAATGATTTGAAAAGAGTAACCATGGAGTTTCATGCCGGTTCTTCTCCATAGTTAACGACCAACCCGAACCGTGCACCTTTTCGTCGACGTTTTATAAGTGCCCATCGAGGCCTATGTGAAATAAAATATTTTGATTTTTTGAGTCGGTCAGTTTACCATTTTATATATATAGATAATTATTGTATGGCCGAATGTTTATAATTATGTCCGAATTTACAATGGCATACTGTTAAGATGGCAGAATTTTATTTGGCATAATTACCTTTGGCAAAGTTAAAATTCCGGATAATTTTGTGTAGCATAACGTTTATTTAGAGCGACGATTATTTGGTAGAATTTCAATTTCATTTTTAACCTTAAAGTAAAATTAAAATATTGTCTTAAAAAGTCAATATGTTGTGCAACAAAAGTTATTGTCAGAAACGAATTGCGGCAAAACCGACTCCTCGTAGTCTTGTCTGCCCTACCCTTAGAGTGTATATATTATCACGCTAACAACTTAGGTGGGTGAGCAATATTGCATTATGTCCATATTCCTCAACCGTTTGACAACTGACAGCTGTCATGGCATATATTAGAATAGTACAGCTATTTTAGACCATAATTATGTCATCGAAGTAAGTAGCCCGAAGGTGTCAGCGGTTGCCCTGTGAATAAGTGGTTCACAAGTTCGAGCCTCAGCTAATTTATTTTGTTTTTGTATTTATTTAGATTTTTTAATGCTGTAAGATTTCAAAAATATTAACCATGGTGCGCAAGTTCGATCCCTAGACGGTTTTCACTTTCTGTAAATAGTTATGTTGATTTTTTAAAGCTTTAAAATTTTCAAATCATTACCAAATAGTTTTATACATACTTTTGGTTTTTTTTAACAATTAAAAAGATGTTTCATTGTAATCGGTGCTTTCTATCAAATATATTTATGAGTGTCTCCGGGTATTTTTTTGGTAAAACATCACATGTAAGTTATAAAACCAATGTTAGATTCATTGCACAAATATTGTGCATAACAAAGAAAAGGATTAAGTTTTTGTTTCATTGTAATCGGTGCTCTCAATCAAAAGATGTATGAATTTAAAGTGTTCAAGAAAAACTAATCGTCATTGTATATGCAACATGCAACGACATCAGTATATTGAACCAAATGGTACTAATGGATAAAAATGTGTTAACAAGATAACTTTTAAATCGATTGGCCAGTTTTTTTTACGTTTTTTTTGATAATCACATATCATATTAAACTTATTGTAGCCTATGTAAAAAAAGGTATATACAGTCATATTATATTAACTTAGTTAACTAATTTTTCAGCGTACTCTTTATTTACCTCCTTTGAAATCAGATATACTCTATTTATTCTAATAAAAGTTGGCAACCCTACTTGTCGCAGTGCAGTTCTAGTAGGTATTAAACAATTTTGTCTATGAGACGTTTTGTTTCAAGTTTGCGCGGCTTCATACTTTCTGTGAAGCAATAGTCTGTCTTAAGACTCTCTTGACTCAAGTCTGCGCTCAGCCTAAAATCTATTTTTTTGCAAAGACTAAAAACTTTATTATAAATGAACATTCGGAATAATACTCATTATTTAACACAATGCTTAGGACATATATGACTTTAGGTCATGTAAAATTAGGAGATTCAATTATTATAGTACTCGATATTATGACAGAATACTTTTAGAACTAAAGATAATTAATGTTAAACAAAATTTCGGGATTTTGAACATTATGGTTACTGAAGTTTATAGCAAACGTGTTATGGATAATGATTTTCGGACAAACAATTTTAGGAGAAGAAAGGGTGTAGGTGTACCGTTCTAGAGACACGAAATTTGGAGGGTGTATTCTTTGTGAAGGGTAGGTATCCACAGAAAGGATTTTTTAAATTCCACCCCTAAGAGGGTGAAATGGGGCGTTGAATTTTATGTGAAACTTTTTATTCTCGGGGATCTATTGACTTGAAAATTTATGCACATACTCATCAGTTAAAATTAAATCATTAAAATCATCTATACATATACAATATTTAAGGTCCTTCCGTGTGGCATAGCCGTGGGATACCCTGTATACGATTTTTCTCCCTTTTTATACGATTTGGCACTTTGAATTACTTTTAAACATATAAGTTAAAATATATGTTAAAACAGGTAATGGATTAGGAGGAACGCTAATCCCAAATATCGACGCCATCCGCCATTCCGCCATATTGTCTTCGCGCGACATGATTCTTTTGTTGGTACATAGGTAGTTGGGTAATTTAAATCACACACAATACTTGACTCAAACTTCAAACGTTTATTTCTATTAAACCATTTACAAGTTGAGCCACCCGTTCGCAAACATGATTGTTCATAAGGAGAAGAACGGGTTAAGAAACTCCTTACACACTCTTTCAATTCGTGTTACAGTTCTCATTTACACAACGTAATATTGTTCACTTCAAAAACCACTTTCAATGACATACTTCAATTGTTTTCTAATCGCGAGCTAACTAACTCGACTTCTCGTTGTAGGTACCTACGCGTGTTTTCTGTGTGGGCGGAAGTGCCACACACCCAGTACAGTAAATATTACATAGTAAGTTCATTAAAACTTACAAACAGTACTAGAATACTTCACAATTAATTACTCTAATAATTAAACAATGCCAATATTCATAAATGCAAAGGCGTTATTGAGTTAAAACTAATTAGTGGCTTCATTACTTTTTTACAACAATGGGACCTTGCTTAAAACCATTTCTGGCAGATCGAAGGATTTAATACAAACAGGTCTTTCACTAATACATTGCTCTGTAAAATAATCTTGTTAGTTTTTAATTTGTAATTAGTTACAAAAACTGATTTAGTTGTAGTTTCAAATTATAAAATGAAGTTATTGATCATTAAAATCTTATTCGGCGCCATCTTCCACAATATTGTGGAATGTTGCCTCAAAACCAATCTTAGTGTTAAATGAGCATTGTTAAAATCCCAATTGTCAAATATTAGCTTATCTTAATTTTAATTATACTTCTAGCTAAAGACTTTCGTTTAATAAATTAATCTTCAGAAGATCTTATCACGAACTATCTCAGTACTAGTTAATACAGAGACCATTAGATGGCGCTTATCTCTTCTGTCAATCGATACAGATCATTGTAATAATTGTACTTGCAACCCACAGATGGCACGATCAATATTATGATGGATGAGACATTTGGTTATTAATTAAATGAACTAGTATTCTTAGCAGATAGACGCTCTTGCGGCGACATATATATATTTGTAATCACCCTTTAAACCCCTTCCCCCATCCCTAATTAAACAAAAGTTGGAAGCAGGCGGGGCCCATTTGAATATAAAATTATGAAAATGGAATGGGCTCCGCCTTCTTCCAACTTTTATTAAATTTAAAATGTGCTTGTTTTATGCTTTTCAGTTTTTTCAGTCGGGTTTTTTAGTTTTTTCAATTAGTTTTTTTATTTCCAGCTTTTTACTTTAGTAACTTGAAAGATTTCGCAGACGATTTAATCTTTTTTATTATACGGTGCGTGCCACGGCTATGCCACCCGGAAGGAAAAATATTGTTTTTAGAAGACTTGATTCACTTATCTTTGCATGGTAAATGTCTGAAATAATAGGTACGTCTTAGTTCAGTTTGTCTATAATTCATTTTCTTGAACAAAATCTGTACATATAAAATTCAAAGTCCTGACTGACTGACTGATATAATCAACGCACAGCCCAAACCGCTGGTCCTAGAGACATGAAATTTGGAGGGTGTATTCTTTGTAAAGAGTAGGTATACACTAAGAAAGGGTTTTTCAAATTCCACCCCTAAGAGGTTGAAATGGGGCGTTGAATTTTATGTGAAACTTTTTATTCTCGGGGCTCTATTGACTTGAAAATTTATACACATACTCTTCAGTTAAAATTACATCATTAAAATCATCTATATACAATATTTAAGGTCCTTCCGTGTGGCATAGCCGTGGGATACCCTGTATACGATTTTTCTGCCTTTTTATACGATTTGGCACTTTGAATTACTTTTAAACATATAAGTTAAATATATATATTTGTAATCACCCTTTAAACCTCTTCATTTTGATACCCAACTCGATGGTACAGGAAGAAAAAAATAATTTGAACTCCACGATATGGCACCCGAAATACATCATTTTTCTTTGTTTCTTTATTTTAATGTAGCCAATGACACTCGCACTTCGTTTAACTTTGTACAATTTATCCAAATCCGTTCATCTGTTTAAGAGTTACGAGGGAACATAGAAACGGACATACATACAGGTCAAACACATAACCCTCCTTTTGGGATTCACCGCAGTCGAGTAAAAATACTGTTGGAATACATAACCTCCTCCTTTTTTTAGACGTCGGTTAAAAATTAGGTCAACGTGTCACGCCGATATTGCAAACTAAGGTATTCGGTGTTCACCGAACAAGACCTGAAATTAATATTACGAAAAATTATTAGTATGGGACACCAGGTCATTAGTTTGTACTGAATTCAACGATTTAAGCAATACTGTAACGTTGTGGTGCTTGCATAAGGTTAATCAGACGCAGGTAAGGTTAAACAAACATAATACCGCATAGTAGGGACAATTACGTCAAATAAACTACAATCTGGATACACGCGCGGGCGTTTTTCCCACGCGCTGTGTTCGGCTTCAGCTAACCAAACCAATCACTTATGTTAGTCTCGAGCTAGAGATTGGCTTTAGATAAATCTGTGGCTGGAGCCAGCACGAGACGCTCGAGAGGCACGAGTGCATCGAGTGGCGGCTGACCGGTTACCGCGCGCCCGCCGCGTGCCGCGCGTCCGGCCCGGGTGGTCAGCTCAGAAGACGGCACTTTTACTGTGATTAAACTCTCAGCTCTGTAAAGAAAGAAGGTATTTACGAAGTGTTTGCTAATTGGATGAAGAGCATTAAATTGATGTAGATTTACCAGTTGCAATAAACACACTCCATGCACTTATTTGAGATGTTAAGGCCGAATTACAGTAGCCGTGGTCTGGTTCCGTGGTTTATGTGTACACGCTTATTTTTTGACTTAGTATTTTTGTAAAGGATTGTTGACAACTATTGAAGCAATTTCTTTGATTCTACATATTATCTTATAAAGAGTTATCAATACTGAAAACTAATACAATAAAGTCACATCTTACTTCAACAACAATTATTGTGAGACTACAGTTAGTTCGACCGCGCTAGTGTCGGCAGACGTCGGCCGAACTTTGTCAATTATACAGGTCAAATATTAACCCTCAGTTAATCTATTCATTGCTCTTTACGTTTTATTTGTTGTCTAAACCCGTTGCTCGGGTTTTTGTCCCTCCGACCGATTTACATTTGATGGAGTTTCGCAGATTAGCCTTTTTGCTCTCGTCGAGCGGCACAACTTCAACTAACTTCAAATTGTTTAGAGTGAGCCTGAATAAAGTAAATGAGGGGAGCGGGTTTCTCTTATTTTGAGATAACATTTTAATTTGTGTATACATATTTAGAGGCAGTTATAGCACTCCTGAGGCAGGCTGCATTAGAACTGAATCTAACATTAAGAGCATTAGCAGTAGCCGCCGCCGACCGGCAGCGGCGGGCGATGGAGTGAGCTCTCATTTATATTTAGGTGCTAACTAATTAGCATGTCCGGTAATTGTGCAGTAGCCGTAAGTCTTGTACCCAATTTGAAATAATGTCGCGTCACACGGCGCGGTGACGGCGGTGCGCGTGCAGTCGTGGTGGTCTCCCGCTCGCATCACCCAACTACAATCACTGAGGACACGTTATGCAGATCACATTGATTGCTTGCAATCGTAGCCAGTTCTGACACAAATAGTAAATCATGCACTGGCGATTAATTTATTTTCAAAGGCCTTGGTAACTATAGCCGTCCCATGTTTGTCCCTTCGTTCATCCATCCGACAATACAAATATAGGTAAAAAAAATTATTGTCTCTCATACAATTGTTCTACAGCACAAAATTGGTTTAGTTAAATATTATACCGGTCACTCTACAGACCCCTCAGTGATATCCAGCATGTGCCGTGTGCCCGCCGACATGTTTATGACTCCATCTGTCCCGCGCAGCACACCTCATTGCTACTATTTTTTATATTTTTTAATGTTTTTGATATTCTTTCTTCTAAAGAATATTTTAAAATGTAATTGATTTGTAAAGATATAAATTAAATAAAGGAATATGATAAATTGGAAGTCAACATGCATTATTATATGCATCGTATTTGAATGAATATTTTTTGGCAGATAATGAAAATCCAAGCTTTTTGATCAGCCACTGAACTTATTTGCTGCGTAGAACTACCTAGCTTTAGGTAAGGGGTCGCCCCCCGCTCCCTATTAACCAGGACCATCAGGAAGAGTATTATGCAGTGTATGCCCCAGCAACTGAAAAGGCAGACAAGATTCGCCTGTTGGGCTTGCAAACAAGCTAAGTCCCTGCAGTTTCACGCTCAAATCTGTGAAGACCGTAAATGGTAATCCAAATAATCAAGATAAGCTTTAAAACTCATTTGTGCCTAAACATTTCATACGATTTTGTGGTTATTTTTATTACAGTTTCTAGTATGTATTACGTTTAAAATTAATATAGGTAAAGTTATAAAAGTGACTTAGTAACTAATATTATTTGTAGGTAGTATGTGTGATAATGTTTTTTTTGACATGTTATGTACCACTTAAAGAAAAAAACACATAAATAATATGTTATGACAGAGAATGAATTAGGAGGAACACTAATCCCAAATATCAACGCCATCCGCCATTCCGCCATATTGTCTTCGCGTGACATAATTCTTTTGTTGGTAGATAGGTAGTTGGGTAGTTTAAATCACACACAATACTTGACTCAAACTTCAAACGTTTTTTTCTATTAAACCATTTACAAGTTGAGCCACCCGTTCGCAAACATGATTGTTCATAAGGAGAAGAACGGGTTAAGAAACTCCTTACACACTCTTTTAATTCGTGTTGCAGTTCTCATTTACCCAACTTAATATTGTTCACTTCAAAAATCACTTTCAATTACATACTTCAATTGTTTTCTAATCGCGAGCTAACTAACTCGACTTCTCGTTGTAACTACGCGTGTTCTCTCTGTCCGGGCGGAAGTCCCACACGCCCAGTACAGTAATTTATTACAAAGTAAGTTCATTAAACTTACAAACAATACTAGAATACTTCACAATTAATTACTCTAATAATTAAACAATGCCAATATTCATAAATGCAAAGGCGTTATTGAGTTAAAACTAATTAGTGGCTTCATTACTTTTTACAACACCCATTGTTGTAAAAAGTAATGAAGCCACTAATTAGTTTCATCATGCCTAAAATCATTTCCGGCAGATCAAAGGATTTAATACAAAGAGGTCTTTCACTAATACATTGCTCTGTAAAATAATCTTGTTACTTTATAGTTTGTAATTAGTTACAAAAACTGATTTAGTTGCAGTTTCAAATTATAAATTGAGTTATTGATCATTAAAATCTTATTCGGCGCCATCTTCCACAATATTGTGGAATGTTACCTCAAAACAAATCTTAGTGAGCAATTGTTAAAATCCCAACTGTCTAATATTTGCTTATCTTAATTTTAACTATAGATCTAGCTAAAGACTTTCGTTTAATAAATTAATCTTCAGAAGATCTAGTCACGAACCATCTCAGTACTAGTTAATACAGAGTCCATTAGATGACGCTTATCTCTTATGTCAATCGATACAGCTCATTGTAATAATTGTACTGCAACCAACAGATGGCAGGATCAATATTATGATGCGATGAGACATTATAAGTTGGTTATTAATTAGATTGACTAATATTCTTAGTAGATAGACACTCTTGCGGCGACATATATATATAATTTAAACTTGAAAATCTACAAAATTTACCCCATTTTAAATGACGTCTGACAGACGCCATTTCAGCTGAATGTTAACAGAAAAGTCACCTCAGTTGCAGAGGGTTAGAATTAAAAGTTAGATTAGTTTTTTTGCCAACGGCATTATTAACGCGTAATAAGTCTTAACAACAAGACCGATAGCGAGTATAACAATGATCAGGAAAACGATCCCCAAACATGCTAATTAGCATAATAATTAGCGCACTACATCCACTATATAACGCTTACCTTACCGTATCGCTGTCGGTAACAAATGATCGTACTTCTCTAGTTTAGGACGTACACCGGTAGACTCATGTACAGCTACTACCGACTTACAAGGACGGACATAAAACGACATGCGTCAATGAGTAAACGTATACCGCCCGCCGAATACCGATCATTTTGTCGCGGCGTGGTTCTGTGCGGTGGCGTGCGGTGACGTGCGGTGACGTGCGGTCAGGTGCACCACCCGCGCGCAATTCTGGTAATTGCGACAATTATCCGCAGTCGCACGTCGAGCGTCGCCCGCCGATACAATGAGGTGCGAAACTTTACCTTCGCCGAACTTTAGGCTACTCAGGAACTGTATTTTAATTTGTATCTAACGTGTTAGTACATTATTTTAGAGTAGTTATAGCACATATGACAACATTTGTGGCACTTGGTGAAAATAGTGTTTTTATTATATTTTTCTTTTTCTTTGTATAGATTCTTTGAACCCGACCGAGGGTAATGTGTTTATAAAATCAACCTATATTATCTATATATATATTTATGACAGAGAATGGAGTAGGAGGAAGCTAATCCCAAATATCGACGCCACCCGCCATTCCGCCATATTGTCTTCGCGTGACATAATTCTTTTGTTGGTAGATAGGTAGTTGGGTAGTTTAAATCACACACAATACTTGACTCAAACTTCAAACGTTTATTTCTATTAAACCATTTACAAGTTGAGCCACCCGTTCGCAAACATGATTGTTCATAAGGAGAAGAACGGGCTAAGAAACTCCTTACACAATCTTTTAATTCGTGTTACAGTTCTCATTTCCACAACGTAATATTGTTCACTTCAAAAACCACTTTCAATTACAAACTTCAATTGTTTTCTAATCGCGAGCTAACAACTCGACTTCTCGTTGTACCTACGCGTGTTCACTCTGTCTGGGCGGAAGTGCTACACACCCAGTACAGTAATTTATTACATAGTAAGTTCATTTAAACTTACAAACAATACTAGAATACTTCACAATTAATTACTCTAATAATTAAACAATGCCAATATTCATAAATGCAAAGGCCGTATTGAATTAAAACTAATTAGTGGCTTCATTACTTTTTTACAACAATGGGATCTTGCTTAAAACCACTTCCGGCAGATCAAAGGATTTAATACAAACAGGTCTTTCACTAATACATTGCTCTGTAAAATAATCTTGTTACTTTTTAGTTGGTAATTAGTTACAGAAACTGATTTAGTTAAAGATTCAAATTATAAATTGAGTTATTGATCATTAAAATCGTATTCGGCGCCATCTTCCACAATATTGTGGAATGTTGCCTCAAAACAAATCTTAGTGTTAAATGAGCATTGTTAAAATCCCAATTGTCAAATATTAGCTTATCTTAATTTTAACTATAATTCTAGCTTAAGACTTTCGTTTAATAAATTAATCTTCAGAAGATCTTATCACGAACTATCTCAGTACTAGTTAATACAGAGACCATTAGATGGCGCTTATCTCTACTGTCAATCGATACAGATCATTGTAATAATTGTACTTGCAACCCACAGATGGCACGATCAATATTATGATGGATGGGTTATTAATTAAATTAACTAATATTCTTAGCAGATAGACGCTCTTGCGGCGACATATCGTCCCCGTAGTGCGAAAAGTCATTAACTCGAAAAACCTAGTTTTGAGATATCGAGAGTTAAAGTTTTTAAAAATATAAATATTCATAACTTCGGCTTGTCATTATATATCTTTGCAGTTTCAGCTTTATTTTGAAGATAATAAATTAAAGTTTTTATTATAAGCGTTATAATACATGAAAAACTTCTAATAATTGAGAAAAGGAAAGAAACTAAAATTAATTAATTGTTTTCTATCAAATCTTTGGCTTAGTTGCGAATTAATGAATTTTCTACCGGAGTTAGTGACTTTTCTCTCAGATCGAAAGTGTTAAAAAGAAAAATAACTAGAGTTAAGTAAAGTGGAACTAACTGTTAAGTGTATCAAATGAGTATAGTAAATACTACCTATCTAAATATACGAAGCTTGTGTGGTTGGTTTGGTTTTAATTAATGACATTAATAAGTAATGGAACTATTTTTATTAATTCAATTAAAGTTTTATCAAAGTTAAGTTAGCGAAAAAATAACGAAATACTACAATTATAACACAAAAATCTTCTATCTATTACGTCTTTACTAGTTGGTAAGGATTGGTACCACAAGTGGAGCTCTTGTGGGATTATCTCTTTTGCACATAAATTATTAAGGTCTTTCTTTTTTGCCTCTGAAATAGGCAGTGGCAAACAGTATCCCTGTGATATTTTATAATTTTTCAAGTCTTGGAATAGTTCTTCTGACCCTTGTCCATTTGTTTGTTCTTTTTGTTTCCTCCTCTTCCTATTAATAGGAGTAGTTTCTATCTGACGTATTCCTAAAATATTAAATTCTAGGTAGGGACCATCGTGCTGGTATCTAAACTTACACTCGGACATTGTCTCTCTGGAATAAACAGGGCTATGTCTCTGCTGTCTTTCTATTGCGCTATGCATGGAGTTTACTTCCATATGAGTATGACCATTCCCTAAATATTTTTGAATTAAATGGACCAATAATGCCGTAATGAACTGTTTCTGTTTTGCCCAGTGCATGTGTCGCTATAAATAGTGACTTTTTTATCATTATCCTGATCATCATTACAGCCGAAAGACGTCCACTGCTGGACATAGACTTCCCCCCGGTGTCGCCACATTGATTGTGGGAGGCTTTCCAACGCAACATCTTCCGGTTAGCGGTCGCCACTCCAGAACATTTCGGCCTCATCGGCCATCCGTTCTGCGAGCAATGTGCCCCGCCCACTGCCACTTAAGTTTGGCAATTCTTCGGGCTACGTCGGTAACCTTGGTTCTCTTGCGGATGTCCTCATTTCTGATTTGATCACACAAGGAAACTCCGAGCATAGCCCTCTCCATTGCTCTTTGGGTGACTTTAAGCCTTCTGATGAGGCTCATTGTGAGCTACCACGTTTCGGTCCCGTATGTAATCACTGGCAACACACACTGGTCATAGACTTTCGTCTTGAAAGACTGTGATAAGTTGGACGACAAAATACCGCGCAACTTCCCGAACGCTGCCCAGCCGAGTCGGATTCGACGATTGACCTCTTTCTCGAAGTTAGACCTACCTAACTGGGCCGTTTGTCCCAGGTAGACATAATCGTCTACAACTTCGAGTGTATAGTCTCCGATCTTGATAGGAGTGGGTGTTACATGGGCATTCAACATGACTTTGGTTTTGTCCATGTTCCTTTTAAGACTCACTTGTTCGGAAGCTCTACTGAGCTCATCAACATTGTACTGATGTCCTCCATGGTCTCAGCCATGACCAATATGTCGTCGGCAAACCGATGGTGAGAGATGTACTCGCCATTGACGTTGATGCCTAGCCCTATCCAGTCCAGAACCTTGAAGACATCCTCCACTGCAGCGGTGAACAGTTTCGGAGATATGACGTCTCCCTGTCTCACATCTCGCTGCAGAAAGATAGGTTCCGAGGTCTGGTCCTGAAGTCGGACTGACATGGTGGCGTTTTTGTACAAACACCTTCAACACCTTGATGTATGTCGGATAGTCGATAGTAGTCGATAGTTGGAGAGACTGCAGTACAGCCCAAGTCTCGATCGAATCGAAGGCTTTCTCGTAGTCCACAAACGCTAAACAGAGGGGCAGGTTATACTCTTCGGTCTTCTGTATAAACTGCCGCAGTGTACGTAGGTGGTCTACGGTGCTAAAGCCTTTTCAGAATCCGGCTTGTTCGGGAGGCTGAAAATCATCAAACCTGCGCGCGAAACGATTCGTGATGAATCTTGAAAACAACTTGTAGACATGGCTTAGAAGTGAGCTGAACCTAGCTAGTTCTTCAGCCGGGCATTTTCGCCCTTTTTGAAGAAGAGTACCACAAGAGTGCCTGTGGCGGTTTTCCCTCGAGTATGACAGAATCAAACAGCTTCTGAAGGACCTTAACTACACCTCTACAACAGTTTTTTTTCCGTTTTGATTTAATAAATCAAGTAAAAAGTTAGCACGACTCATTGTTATACAGTTTGACACAAATAACCCCGTGTAAAAAGCGCGTGTAAGTGTCGGTTGACGATGAAACCGCGAACGAATGAAAGTCACCACGCTCCGCGCACGTCGCTCTTGAAGCGACAAACTCACTAACTCGCGAGCGAAATTTACTTTATTCTTAAAATCCACGTCGAAGTTGTATAAATAATAATTAAAAGACTTTAATGATCATTCTCAATTGATCTTATGTGCCTCTTTTAATACAAAACAAATCATTAAAAAGGGATGGTGACTTTTTGCTTTTGGAGTATTGCACAAGTAATTAAAAAATAAAGAGTGAGTAATCACTATGTCGAGTTAGTTAATTTTCGCTTTCGTGTGTTTTAGCAAACTATACATGATAAAAACTCACTAACTCATTTTAGTGATGTTTACGATACCTAAAGGCATTTGCATGCATTAATAATTTGAAAGAAAAAGTAATTAAGTCGTTTTAGTTTCGAGTTTTGTACAATTTAGATAAATACTAGCTTTTGCCCACGGCTTCGCCCGCGTGGATGTCGTAAATATTCGATTACTTACCTTCACCCCCCTTTTTAACCCTTCGGGAGTAGAATTATCAAAAACGCCGAGACACGTATAAATTAATTTTCAATCGTCAGCCTAAACACAAAATTTGAAGATCCTAACTTCAAAACTGACAGACTTTCATACAAACTTCCATCCCCTATTTTACCCCTTTAGGGGTGGAATTCCCAAAAATCCTTTCTTAGTGGAAACTTTCTCTTCACAAAGAACACACCCTCCAAGTTTCATATCTCTAGGACCAGCGGTTTGGGCTGTGTGTTGATATATCACCCAGTCAGTCAGTCAGTCAGTCAGTTTACTATTTTTTATAGAAGAAGATAGAAAAAAGAATAGATAATCCATATAGCATGATTCAGTATTTACGCGCGATGGCTTATTATTAGCGTATTTCATGTATAACTTTGGTGTTTCTATACCGATTTCTATGATTCTTTTTTATGGAATAGTTAATAATGTTAACTTTTTTAATTAGGGATGACTGAGAGTGTTATAAACGTAAGAGTAGACAAATATAATCAGAAAGCTTCGAACTGCTAAGCTATCGGGAGTTACACGTGATATTGTGAGTCAACCATAAAAGATAGACATAAGCTGTCGTGGGATATTTTTTATATAATTTTAAGGAGAACATTTCCGTCATACATGATTTCTGTGTAGCTTTAACCATTAAGGTTGCACACGCGACGGAAGCTTAAAAAATGGAGTAACTTCTCCCGTTTTCCCAACATTTCCCTTCACTGCTCTGCTCCTATTGATTGTAGCGTGATGAAAAGTATACTATAACCAACTCAGGAATATGAGAAATAATTGTACCAAGTTTCGTTAAAATCCGTCGAGTAGTTTTTGTTTCTATAACGGTTATACAGACAGACAGACAGACGGACAGACAGACAGACAAAAATTTTACTGATTGCATTTTTGGCATCAGTATCGATCCCTAATCACCCCCTGATAGTTATTTTGGAAATATATTTCATGTACAGAATTGACCTCTCTACAGATTTATTATAAGTATATAGATAAAATAATTAACTAAATTAGTTAATTCTTCCATTACACTTTGGGGACCAAAGGGTAGACTTGCTTACTTTTCACATTTCGTAAATCAAAAACGAGAGCAGCTATAAAGATGACGATTTGACACATATTTAGAGAAAAATATGTGATTCTAATGACATTGAAAACTCATTTTGGTCATTTTCGGACTTAGTGACTTTTCGCGCTACGGGGACGATATATATAATGTTAAACTGATTGACTGACTGACTGGGTGATATATCAACACACAGCCCAAACCGCTGGTCCTAGAGACATGAAACTTGGAGGGTGTGTTCTTTGTGAAGAGTAAGTATCCACTAAGAAAGGATTTTTGAGAATTACACCCCTAACGGGGTGAAATAGAGGATGGAAGTTTATAAGAAAGTACGTCAGTTTTGAAGTTAGGATCTTCAAATTTTGTGTTTAGGGTGACGATTGAAAATTTATTTATACGTGTCTCAGCGTTTTTGATAATTCTACTCCCGAAGAAAAAAGGGGGATGAAGGTAAGGTAACTATGTTTGTTCGGGTGGAGTGCAACTCAATTTTGTACAACCGATTGACCTGAAATTTTGCACACACCTTTGGTTCTCGTGACAACACATTTTTATGACAGACATTCCTTAATCCTACAGCCAAGATGGCCTCCTTAAGAGAGAACTCTTCAACAGTTAGTAGCACGGTCACGAAACTTTGTTTACGCGTTCAAGTTTGATAGATAAAGATGATTTTATCATGACCTCATCTTGCAGCCAGAGTCGTCTTCTCAAGAAAGAACTCCTCAACGGTTACTAGCGTTTTTAAAAAGGTATTTTTAAGTTAAAATCACTAATATTTCGGTTTATGGTTGGAAACTAACACAACTTTAATCGTTGTTTTTTTAAATTTCAACCCACAAGGGGATGAAAAGGGGGACGAAGTTTTGTATTGAAGTTGTTCGTTCATGAATAAACATATTAAAGACAAACAGATGGAGTGATTTTGCAAGAGAGCCATTTTGACTCCCAAAAACGACCAAGCCGCTGCGATCAACGAAATTTTGAAAAATACATTCGCAGGTGAAGAAATGATGTATAATTCTGTTGAAACCATGGTCGATATGGATGAGCCGGTTAATTATGCTGTAGAATTTTTAAACTCTCTTAATCCGCCGGGTCTTCCGTGTCACAAAATTATGTTGCGTGTGTAGGTGCTCCTGTCATGTTGCTTCGAAGCAATGGAACTAGACTCTAAGTAACAATAGCTCTCCACCGCAATGTTATTGAGGCCAAAACACTAACTGGATCTGCCAGAGGAGAAACAGTCTTCGTGCCGCGTATACCATTGATACCAAATGACCTTCAGTTGCAATTTAAAGATTGTAGTTCTCTATCAAGGTTTTGTGTCGCGATGACTATTAATAAGTAACAGGGCCAGGAGTTGACAGGGAGTTGATTTGCAGCAAGACTGTTTCTCCCACGGCCAGTTTTATGTGGCTTGCTCACGTGTAAGCTCTCCAACTGGCCTGGTTGTTTTAGTGCCCGCTTCCGAATTAGTGAAAAACATTGTTTATAAAGAAATACTGTAAAGGACGGTATTTAGGTAGATAACGGTCCTTTAAAGTAGGTATTTCTTTACAGTATTACTCAAATATCACATGTAGTGGAGGACAATTAGCCATGAACAAAGCTCTACAGGGTGTAGGGACAGCGCTCCACAAACTGACAGAGTGACTGACGGGGTGTGCATTCAGCACCCTGTCAGTTTGTGGAGGGTTGTCCCTTACACCCTGTATATTGTAATTGTTCTAATAATTCATAATTATCTAAAAAAAAGAATTTCAGCTCGGATGAAGTAAAATAAAATAGTAACGAAGTCAAACCTTACATTGAATATTCGAGTTGCCGAAAATATAGTTTTTTAGAATTTTGGTCAGTTTGTTTGGGTGTATGTTCCGGTTTGCACAAAAACGGCTGAACGGATTTGGATGATATTTGGCACAGATCGTTTATAACCTGGATTAACCTATTGGTTACTTTTTAATCCCGGTAGTACGTTCCCGTCGGATATTTTTCGACATCCACGCGGGCGAAGCCGCGGCCAAAAGCTAGTTATGTATATGTTTATTCATTTGTGGCACTCAAGAGACCAAACGCGTGGGCCGATTTTTATGATTCTTACATCAAACGATTTGTCTTAATTTTACGACTGTCACTAAAGTCACGACAAAATTCAATATGGCGACAGTCAGACGCTATGGGGTATCATTGAAAATCATCTTTAGGTTTCTCATTAGTTTTTCGTTTCGAATGCTCATTTAGGATTTATAACGATTTAAAGGTGGTGGTGTACATCAACAGAGTTCGAGTGAGTTGTGTCGAAACGAGCTCCGTGTTTTAAATTCGAGATACGTGCAAAACCGGAATAAACCTTTTAGTAAAAGATACTGTGACGTTCCACTACAAGTGTACTCTATACTAGTGAAAACCGAACCCAAAAATAACAAGTGGTTCTCAAGTTATAACCATTTTTATTACCAAAATTTAAATGACGACCTCAAAGAAAAAACACAGTGTTAACTAATTGGAAAGAGTCGCGTTTTGTGTCGTTCTGTGTCAAACACAGCGAAATCGCTCCGCCCACTGTACACGGTGACGCTCGGTGTCGCCTAGTTGGAAAGGATCGCGTTCTGTGTCGTTTCGTGTCACTGAGCGTATTGTTGATAAACAACTGGCTGACCGCGAGTTAACGCTTGCCTGCTACTTCGCTAGTCTAGGCGTTGGGTAATTATTGGCGTGCCTACACGTATTTATTACTGCATTCCAAAATTAATAATGTCTACATCGGCTGACAAATTGATGATCTGGGGATACTGCGATGGTGGATTGGATGAAGGAAAGTATCGTAATTGCACGATTTGTGAAAAAGCATTTCACCTTGCCTGCTTAACAAATTACGACGAAGAGCTCCTTGCCTCCAAAACTTGGAACTGCCCGTCCTGCACTAGCAAAAATCCTAAACTGCCCAGGGGTGATAATATGCCTGTTCGGTTCGGTGCTAATGTTACCGTGAGAGGCGCTAAAAGACAAGCATTCGCCCCCAAATTCCTGTAATACCTTAACAACTGATGACATCCGTAATGTTGTACAAGACGTACTGCAAGATCAGCTAAGCAGTATGCTTTCAAAAATCAATGATAGCATAAGCATACTAATGAGTGAGGAACTTCGATCAGTGAAACAGGAACTCAAAAGCGCAAAAGATTCTATGGATGCTGTAAAAACCCAAATTGGTAACATTGTCACTGAGCACGTGGATGTCAAATCAACTATCGAGAACCTGAAGACTCAAAACACTTTTATGCAGCACACCATCGCGGAAATGAGCACTAGACTACATCGTCTGGAACAAACGAAATTTACAGTCATCTAATGAAAGTGAAAAACTTGAACCCAGCAATGTCGACCGTAGTAGGGATTGGAATTTCAAAAAATGTAATCGCAATCGGCTCTACGAACTTCTTTCTGAGGTATCTTGGGATGCAGTTATATCATCCAATGACGTTTGCACTAGCACTCAAGTTTTCTATGATATTGTTTACAGCTTGTTTGACTCATGTATTCCTAAAAAACGCCGAAAACGAAAGATAACTAGAAGATATCCCACCTGGTTTACGTCGGATATTATTCGTGACATCCAGAAAAAAGTTAAATTACATTCCGCCTGGAAAAAAAGTAAATGTGACCTAATATATATGCAGTTCTCTGACTATAGATCTAGCCTAAAGTCTCGTATATCGACTGCTTATGATACCTACATTAGGCGCATCGAAGAATAGATATTAAGAAAAACCCCAAAGAGTTCTGGCACCATATTTCTAACCTAAGATTAAAGGGCGGGTTTGAGCCTAACGTAACCCACAAAGGTAAAATTCACACTGGTGTAGCCGCTGCTGAAGTGTTCGCAGAATATTTTGCGAGCGTCTTCCAAACTGAAGAACCAAAGTTAGATCTCAAGAATATAGCCAATCCAAACAATTGCAATGTTAGTAATTACATCAATATACTAACTTCGCCAAAAGTGATATAAGCACCGGAATAGATAAAATTAAACTCAACAGTTCTATTGGTCCTGATAATATTCCTCCGTGGTTCTTAAAAGAGGGAAAAGAATTTCTCATTCGGCCCCTAAATCACATTTTAAATTTGGTACTTAAATCTGGACTCTATCCACCACAGTGGAAGATATCACGTGTGACTCCCATACCAAAGTCTTCAAATAAATCAACAGTCGATGAATATCGTCCAATAGCGATACTATCTTCTCCCGCGAAAGTTTTCGAGAATGTCCTACATCAAGGAATTTACAAGCAAGTGAAACAGTACCTGTGCAATGAGCAGCATGGCTTTCGCGAAAAAGATCCGTCAACACAAACTTACTTACACTAGTTAATTATATCTCTACTAGTCTTGACCGCAGGCGCCAGGTGGACGTTCTTTACTTTGATTTTCAAAAGGCGTTCGACAGAGTCAACAATGACGTCTTGCTGTCAAAGCTCAGTGCGATAGGTGTTGCTCCAGGGCTATTTGCGGGACCGACAACAATTTGTCAGATTGGGTTTGTACGAGTCACTCCCATACCACACTCGCTCGGGTGTGAGCCAAGGTTCGGTAGTCGGCCCTCTCCTTTTCATTTTGGTAATTAATGACCTCCCTGATGTAGTTGCGAATGCTAGATCCGTCTTATATGCCGCTTAAAGCTATATTATGAAATAGCATCTGAGTGCGATTGCCAAGCTCTGCAATCAGACATTGATTCAATATATAGGTGGAGTTTAGAAAATAAAATGGAGTTCAATAAATCAAAATGCTACGTGATGTCTTTCGGTCGAATGCGGCACCCAGTCAACTTTCTATACAAACTGGATGGAGATACAATTACAAGAACTAATTCCATGAAAGACTTGGGAGTTATATTCGACCGTAAGCTCACTTTTCACGACCACATCACGTCCACTGCTAAGGAGTCCTTCAGGCGCCTTGGCTTTGTTTTAAGGAACTGTCGTGACTTCCACAACGCCCACGTTATCAAGCTTGTTTATGGGGCATTGGTCCCTAGCAAGCTTGAGTCTAGTGCGTGCGTATGGAATTCTTTTGAGAAGCAGTATGCGTTAGCTTTAGAAAAAGTTCAAAAAGCATTCCTTAGATACCTTTACAAGTACATGCACGGGTTTTATCCTATCTTGTATCCCACTAAATTCCTGTTGGGTTGTTTGAGTTTCAACTCTCTAGAAGTGAGGCGGTCGCGCGATCAGATGACTGTAATATTTAAAATTCTTAGGGGGATTATTGAAGTTCCTGATCTGCATAATGACATCTGCAAACTATTTCGTCGTATCCTACGAATAGGGGCGTAACTGCATAACAGCTACTTTTCAGGAGACACTTTTTTGTGTTTAATTAAATTAAATGTGAACAAATATGTATTAGTGGTTTAATATAATGTGTATTGGTATTTTATGGTTTGGTTAGCATTATTTTCAATAAATTATCTTTACATTTTATACGCATTTTGTCCCTTAAACCCTTATTCTCCGTTGTGTTAAAGCTTATTAGGACTGGACTTGAGCAATAAGTTACATTATGCCTTTTATCTGCGGAAATGTCGAGGCCACAATCGCCTTAATGCCCTGTTTATATTTTTCTGACGCAGGTTTTCATTTGTATGTCATAGGAATTTGTGTATAATAACTATTTTACCATTACTAGGAACATGTGAATGTAATAAAAGAAAATAATTATAGAATCATAATAATGAATTCAAAACATAATTTGAATTTTGTTAACATATTATTTGCTTTGGTAAACATTAAAATAACCGTCATTTAAAAAAAAATATTTTTGGAAACAAACCTTTATCTTTAAATAATCAGAGCTTATTATTAAAATACACGTAATAATAATCACAATCAGTCCATAAAATCGAATTACACATAATCAAAATCAGTCTTTAAAATAAAATTGCACAGAATCACAATCGGTCCCTCCTTAAAATAATATTGCAAATAATCAAAATCAGTTCTTAAATCAAATTGCACGTTTTCAACTAAATCAAATAAAACGTAACCGAAATCAGTGAAATTCAAATTCAGTCGTCTTCTTCGTCAGAACTGCCAGAAATATTGGCATTACCAGCTGAAGAATGTGTGGTATTCTTCTGGAATAATTTTAGCCTCACACATTGACATAAGGTCTTTATATTTATCATAATTTACTTTTAATGGTAATCCATTTACTGAAGTGACTTCCGAAACTACATTTTTTCCCCTCTAGTAGTGATTTTTTTGTAATCCTTATCCAGTTCATATTTATATTTAAGAACGTTTATGTTGTCCTTGCTAACTTGCACTTCTTTGATTTTGTTCCACACAACTTTTTCACCATCATCATTCTTTAACCAATTCTTGCCATCGAAAAATTTACGATAATTATAAATATCAGCCAAGGTCATTTCTTCTACCCTATAAGTTTCTCCTGTTGTTTTTGCCCATCTCTTTAGGTTGATCCATTGATCTGGAGTATAAATAGTTTTTGCTGGAAGCTCCTTCTATAACAGAATGGACACTGTCTCCTTCATTCTGCGTATGGCCGACTTCGAGAAACCTATGGGTAATAGATTCCTTGTCAAATTTTTCTACGATATGTTGACAAAAAGCGAAAACTAAACGGTTACGGTTCTGCCCCAGTCTTCTATCTATATAAATAAAAAGAGAAGGCCTGACTGACTGACTGACTCATCAACGCCCAGCCCAAACCCTTGGACCTAGAAAGCTGAAATTTTGCACAGAGGTTTCCTTTATAATGTAGACAAGGAATAAGGAAGGATTTTTCGAAATTCAACCCCTAAGGGAGTTAAATAGGGGATGAAAGTTTGTATGGAAAATCGTCATTTTTGTAGTTTAGACCATAAAAATTGGTGGTTACCATCCTGGTAAAAAATTAAAAACCACGTGTTTGAGTATTTTTCGAAATTCAACCCCTAAGGGAGTTAAATAGGGGATGAAAGTTTGTATGGAAAATCGTCATTTTTGTAGTTGAAACCATGAAAATTGGTGTTTATCATTATGGGGAAAAATTAGAAACCATGTGTTTCAGTGCTTTTAGAAATTCAACCCCTAAGGGAGTAAAATAGGGGATGAAAGTTTGTATGGAAAATCGACATTTTTGTACTTTAAACAATGAAAACTGGTGTTTATTATTCTGGTTAAAAATCAAGTGTTTCAGGGTTTTTCGAAATTCAACCCCTAAGGGAGTTAAATAGGGGATGAAAGTTTGTATAGAAAATCGTCATTTTTGTAGTTTAAACCATGAAAATTGGTGTTTATCATTATGGGAAAAAATTAAAAGTCACGTGTTTCGGTGCTTTTCGAAATTCAACCCCTGAGGGAGTTATTTGGTGGTTACCATTCTGGTTAAAAATTAAAAACCACGTGTTTCAGTCTTTTTCGAAATTCAACCCCTAAGGTAGTTAAATAGCGGATGAAAGTATGAATGGCAAACCCGTTAGTTTTGTAGTTCAAACCATGATTTGTATTAAGCCTTTTGCTAGGTCACTCACTCACTTATCACGAAATATCGAAAACCGCTTGACGTATAAATTTTAAATTTAGCAGGTAGTTAATAGTTAGTAGACGTCCGCTAAGAACGGATTTTGCGACAGGGTCGGATTAAGGAGGCCTAAGGGCTCTCGCAAGTTTGGATGAAAGTCCTTAACTTTTTGTGCTATAAACTTAATATTTGGCAGTGAGGTAGTTTGTAGTTAGTAGGCGTTCGCCAAGAACGGATTTTGCGACAAGGCTGACTTATGGAGGTCTAAGGGCTCCACCTTTTGATCTGGCAGTCAGTTCTCACACATAACATAACATCACGCCTTAAAGCCCCGAAGGGTAGGGCGGACGTGTACCTAATCGTACACACACATTTCGCCAGTTTTATTGAAGTCCCATGTAATAGGGGAAACTTAGGCCTATTGCCATCAACCGGGCACAAATCCAGATTCCGTGGCTGCTACTGAGAAATTCCTGATGGGATAACCTACCTACCTACCTATTATTCATAGTATTTTTTCATTTGCATAAACATTGTTTAATGTTAAGTGGAAGAGCGGAGTCACCTAAGGGGGCATCCATTAATTACGTGAGACGTTTAAGGGGGGGGGGGGGGGATGTCGCGCCCAATATCACCCAATCTCACGAGGGAGAGAAGGGGGTCTCGGCAGATATCACTGGAGAAAAATGTTTACTCAATTAAACATTGAGTTAACATTTTTCTCTACAAATTATTTTCTTTTAGTGAAATCAACGCAATCAAGCACAGATTACCGTATTTATACTAAACTACGCATTTTGATACATCTCACGTGAGATTAGGAGGAGATGAGGGGGTCGAGCCAAATCTCACGACAGGGAGAGGGGGGTCGAAAAATCGCCTCACGTAATTAATGAACGCCCCCTAACAAAAGCATCTCCTTGCTTAAAAGGTGATCTCCAAATCATGTGTGTGACAACTTTATGTAATTGAAATAAAAAAAATATTTTTAACACTTTGCCCGACCCCGGGAATCGATCTCCACGCTTAGTAGTCGCGCTTGCTACCACTAGACCAACGTGCCAGTCTCACACATGCACACCAAAATTTCCACGCGAACGAAGTCGCGGGCAACAGCTAGTTGATTTAATAAACAAGTTTAAACCGCTACTGATCTCATTGGCTCCCTTTTTACCGATCACCTCTGTCCACATGTAACAAAATCCACTTTTTCGGGCTACGTCATATACAGTAAAATCATAAATATTAAGTTTCCTCTTGTAACAGATTTTGTAGATTTTGTATTTCGGACAAGATTACAATCTCACTTGCACTATCATTTTGGTTAGGCTTGTTCATGTTGTTTTCAACATCCTGAAAGCAGGAAAGGAGACTTTAAATCATAAAATTATCATACTAAACTAGTTTCGCAGTATTGTAGATAAAAATGAATTCATATAATTGATATTTCAACTAAAATTATTAGCTAAACTTTGAATGGAATACAATGTAGGAAAAGGGCATCAAATGGAATAAAATAGTTATAAAACCACTTACGCAGTTAAGCTCAGAGTTAATATTTTCTTGGATTAAATATTCTATGTCTTTTCCACAACCTCGTGGCACCGGAGACTCGATGCGATCCCTTTCATCAAAGCAACTTTCAAAAGTGTTGGCTGAAAACAAAATGAAATTTAAAATTGTTGTCAAAGAAAACTGCCGGAATCCGGTAAGCACCTATAATATGAATTAGATCGAAAAAATTTGCATGTATCCTTACTAACATTAATAACCGTAACATATAAAATAGATTTTTTCTAAAACTTTGAGAAAAAAATAAAATAATGAAATAAGCGTAGTTGTAATTTTCGTGCGGAATGCTAATAATGCGGCCACAAATGCTTTTATATCAGTTTTCAAGCAATAGAAAAAATACCTAATGTATTTAAGCCCCAAACCAGAAAAAGCATGTAATTGTGTATTCGGTGTTTAAATTTGTAAAAACTGTACTTAAAATAGCAATGTGAATATTTCAAATGCACCAAAGAAATAATAAAAGACAAAAACATAATTTGAACGTAGAAGAAAGATACAAACGTAATTAGGGCTTCGTCTCTTCTATACATACGCAATTTAGCCATTCCATAGAAAACGGCCACAATCACCAAGAGGGTTTTTTTCTATGTACATTGAAAATGAATAAGTAATTAAAATGACTTAATTAAGTACAAACTCGTTGATATTATGTTATTTGAACTTAACCAATACAGTACAAATTAAGAAAACATAATTTTTACCTTAAAATCCCTTGAGGTATAAAATTTTTTGATTTACTTACTTGCTATAATCTTCGTTTGTTTTCTTTCATTTCCACAATCTTCCTTTCCAACTAATTCCACCAACTTTCGTCCTCAGAGTTTCATTATTTATTATCAAATACTACGGTAAAAATAATTATGACTAAACTTTAGTAGTATAAGCAAAAATGTTATTTATTTAAAAATCTCCGCTTTCCGCCGAAGAGAGGCCGAGCGGCGCTAGCACGCACTCCCCGCGCCCGCGCACCCCCGCTACTCGCGAAGAACGAAGGCGCGACGGTTGTCGTAGTGCTTAAAATTGTGGCTTTTTAGAAAACCTAATTAATTGATAACCTGTACTGTTTTTAATTGTTTTGTTAAACTAGTTAAATGTGGTATGATGAGCAGAATTGAATTATGCAATAAAAAAAGAAAGCCCCTATGTCCGTTAGGGCACTATTCGTCGGATACGACGACATAGTTAAGCAGCTTTTATTGTACTTAGCAAGCCTGGGAGCACTGTTAAGTTCGAGTCTGTGAGGATCTCGTCGGCTTCGAGGATTTACATCGTTTGCTATTTTAAACAATTCCTTATTTTTCCATACAAACATGCATATTTCATTAATATACAGACAAGGTAGCGGTAACAAGCCAAGTTTCTTAAATACTGGCTGACATGATTCCTCCGGATGAAGTCCGTTGTACGGTTTACGTACATTCCGTCAGGCTGCAAACGCAGCAACCTACTTTTCTCTTTGGTATTTAAAACAATGTTTAATATGATTTTGAGTTAGTTGACGAATTACATACTTACGCGAACACCGCGGATTAGCATCCAACCCACTTTTACTTTGTTGTGATCGGTACTCTAATAAACCTTTAGTGTTACCAAATCTGTGTGTGTTTACATCAACTCGCCTAACTCCAAGTACTGACTTACCACTTCTCACTTAAAGCTACAAGTGTAAGGTACCAACTACTACGGGACCTTACATTTAATGGTCCTTCGAGTATTTCACAGTTTGGGGTAATTGTATCTCTTGGAACGACAGCAAATCGGCTTGGCTGGCCTTCCACAAGCGGAGCTCACCAGTCAAGTTGAGAAAGCGCGCATATTCGTAAAAAGAGTACAAGAGCTCTGAGCAATCAACGAAGAGGGGATACTTTGGAACTTCTTCGTGAATCAAGCGGAAAAACAAGACTCAACTGCGGCAACAAGCCAACTACTACTACGACTACTGCTACTACAGCTTCCGGACTACAACGTGAACTGCGGGTAATACGAGGCCTACAAACTAGAAGACACCGAACTACGTGTTCTTCAATACCTACTTTACTACTACATCTTACTACTACTACTACTTTCGATTACCGAAACGACTACATCAAGATGAGCGAAATCACTGCACAAAACGAAGTCTTCGAGTCAATCAAACGTCTCTGTACTAACTACCAAAAGGACAGCGCGTCTCGGAAAGGAAAGGAGTACCTGACTCAAAGGTTAGTGTCATTGGAAAACCTCTGGCAAGACTTTGGCAATAGACACAATGTATTACTTGAACGAGAGGACAAAGAAATCCAATATTTTACTGGAAACATTTATGAAAAGACGAAACATATGTATGAATCCACCAGGATTGATATACTGCAGCGGTTGTTGGTCTGGGAAGGAAAACAGGCTGAAGTTGTCATTCCTCATCCTACGGGAGTAGATACCAAGACCAAGGAACTGCTTGATCGACAAGAATGTCACATTAAAGCACTAGAACGGGCGATGTCCAAAATAGAAATTGACTCCATAACTGAAAAATGGGAGTTAGAGGATCACCTGAGCGTCCTGAAAACCAAGTGGGACACTGTAGAGAAATGTCACTGGGAGCTAGAAGCTATTTTGAAAGGGTCAAACGAAATATACAACGACTTGTTCGCCAACAAAGAATGTCAGTACGATGTCATGAAAAGATCTCTCAACTCGAAACTATGGACAAGCGTAAACCACCAAAACTATGCACCGAGGATTCAACTACCGGAATTCACTGGAAACTACAGTCAGTGGATTACGTTCAAGGATATGTTTCTGGAGACAATCCACAACAATGCAAATTCTTCGAAAGCGCAGAAAATGCAACACTTAAAATCTAAGCTTAAAGGAGAGCCGGAACGATTAGTTCAACATTTGGTCGGCGCTGAAAACTATGAAACTTGTTGGGATATTCTTATTCAGCGATACGACAACAAGAGACTCCAATTTACGAACTTGATGAATACTTTGATGGAGTTACCATCCATCCAGCAGGTCAATGCTGCTGTCTTGAAGAGAATGCATGACGTAATCAACGAATGCATGAATGGCCTACATAACATCGGTCTAAATACATCAATCTGGGATCCAATAATCGTGTACTTGATGGCACAGAAGTTGGACTCAACATCATATACTGAATACACTAGAGAATTAGAGCATCCAAAGCAAGTCCCGGAGCTGAGTGAATTTTTGGGGTTCTTGGAGACCAAATTCATGGCGTTGGAAGCAGCAAAGGGTTACCAAAAAGATGCATCTAACCAACATAAACAAATATTCAGCAACAAAACGAAATTTAACTCCAATCTATACATATAAAATTCAAAGTCCTGACTGACTGACTGACTGACTGACTGACTGACTGACTGACTGACTGACTTATATATCAACGCACAGCCCAAACCACTGGTCCTAGAGACATGAAATTTGGACAGTGTACTCTTTGTGAAGAGTAGGTATCCACTAAGAAAGGGTTTTTCGAAATTCCACCCCTAAGAGGGTGAAATGGGGTGTTGAATTTTCTATGTAAGTTTTTATTCTCTGAGTCGATTGACTTGAAATTGTATCTACATATACTTCAGTTAAAATGATCAGATACGTGTATCACAGTTTTTCCAAAATCATCCCCCAATTTAAAATTCAATGTCCTGACTGGCTGACTGATACATCAACGCACAGCCCAAACCACTGGTCCTAGAGACATGAAATTTGGACAGTGTACTCTTTGTGAAGAGTAGGTATCCACTAAGAAAGGGTTTTTCGAAATTCCACCCCTAAGAGGGTGAAATGGGGTGTTGAATTTTCTATGTAAGTTTTTATTCTCTGAGTCGATTGACTTGAAATTGTGTCTACATATATTTCAGTTAAAATGATGAGATACGTGTATCACAGTTTTTCCAAAATCATCCCCCAATTAAAAATTCAATGTCCTGACTGGCTGACTGATACATCAACGCACAGCTCAAACCACTGGTTCTAGAGACATGAAATTTGGAGAGTGTACTCTTTGTGAAGAGTAGGTATCCACTAAGAAACGGTTTTTTGAAATTCCACCCCTGATATAGTGGAATGGGGTTTTGAATTTTATGTGAAACTTTTTATTCTCGGAGTCGATTGACTTGAAATTGTGTCTACATATACTTCAATTAAAATGATGCGATACGTGTATCACAGTTTTTCCAAAATCATCCCCCAATTTAAAATTCAATGTCCTGACTGGCTGACTGATATATCAACGCACAGCCCAAACCGCTGGTTCTAGAGACATGAAATTTGGAGAATGTACTCTTTGTGGAGAGTAGGTATCCACTAAGAAAGGGTTTTTGAAATTCTACCCCTAAGAGGGTGAAATGGGGTGTTGAATTTTCTGTGAAACTCTCTCGGTTGACTTGAAAATGTATCTTCATATACTTCAGTTAAAATGATGAGATACGTGTATCACAAAATCATCCCCCAATTTAAAATTCCATGTCCTGACTGGCTGACTGATATACCAACGCACAGCCCAAACCGCGGGTCCCAGAGATGAAAATTGGAGGGTGTATTCTTTGTGAAGAGTTAGTATCAGTTTTTCGAAATTCCTACCCCTTAGAGGGTGAAATGGGGTGTTGAATTTTCTGTGAAACTTTTTACTCTCGGGGTCGATTGACTTGAAAATTTGTTTACATACTCTTCAGATAAAATCCAGTAAATTCGATGTCCAATCTCAAACCAAGGTATCAATATTTCAGGTATCTAATTTAATTGATATAACTTTATAATAATAATTGCAAGTTATAAGCAAGTACATGTAAATCTATGTATGTATTATAGATAGATACATAGATTACTTATTATTCCAGAAGTAAGATCCCGTGGGCAGTTCCCTAACTCCACGCGGGCGAAGCCGCGGGCATAAGCTAGTAAACCATCATATGAACCACATAGAAAAGAAACATCAAGAATATACCATGCGTCATACGGTAAATGCCTTCTGTGCAGCGGTTTTCACGTGATCATGCAGTGTCCAAAGTTCATTGAAATGGACACACGGCAACGGAATGACACAGTAAGGAAATTACAAATATGCAAAAACTGTTTGTATAAGCATGGAGACACAGAATGCACGTCGAACAAAACTTGCAAAGAGTGCAATAAACCACATCATACGATGTTACACTATTCAGCGCAAAAACTGTCGCCAAGTTCCAATATGAACAATATGGGTCAACGTTCTCAACAACGGGAACATCAACCTTCAACATCAACAAACCAACATAGTTCGAACCATTTATCAAACAACTACATTATGGAAATATTACTTACTACAGTAGAACTTCAAGTAAAGACATCAACAGGAGACTTTATAACGTTACGAGCTTTACTGGACCAAGGATCTCAAGTAAACCTCATCACGGAGAACGCGGCTCAACGACTGAAACTACCTAGAAAAAGGATGAACGCTACAATTTCCGGCGTGGGTACGATTTCGGGAGATTGTAAAGGACGACTAGAATTAGAGTGTAAATCAAGATGCACTGACTTTGCATTTTCAGTCAGCACTCTAATAATGAAAAGGATCACGAACAACTTACCTAACAAAACATTTAAAAAAGAAAACTGGCCTCAGCTACAAGGTCTGAAACTAGCGGATCCTGACTTCAACTTATCAAGGAGCGTGGATTTGCTGCTGGGAGCGGATATCTATTCGCAAGTTATATTAGAGGGGGTCCTAAAGGGAGATGCCCAAACGCCGACAGCTCAGCAAACCCGTTTAGGATGGATTTTATGCGGCAAGCTAGAAACTTTTAACTGCCATGTCGCTCTTGTCGACCTGAACGACTTAAAGAGATTCTGGGAGACAGAAGACATCATTCAGAATACTGAGGACACATCTAAAGACGACTGGTGCGAAAACTACTACAAAATGACTACTGAAAGAGATCGCGACGGAAAATACATTGTAAAGATGCCACTGATTCCTCGTTATGAAGAAAAATTGGGAAACTCAAAGTCGATCGCAATCTCTCAATTCTTACAACTGGAAAGAAAATTCGACAGAAACCCTAAACTTGCATCAATGTACAAAGATTTCATCCGCGAGTACATTGATTTAGGTCACATGAAGCTTTCAAACACGACACCCGCCAAAGATGCAATCTTCTTACCGCATCATGGAGTACTGAGAGAACAATCAACAACAACAAAACTACGAGCTGTTTTTAATGCTTCCCAGAAGACCATGGGTGGATGTAGCCTAAATGACGTAATGGAAAAAGGTCCTAATCTGCAAAAGGACATCCAAGCATTGATATTACAATGGCGTGGCTATAGATACGTCTACACAGCGGACATTGAAAAAATGTACCGTTCCATATGGTGTCATCCGGATCAACAACGTCTACAGAAGATCCTATGGAGAAAGCAACCAAAAGACAATTTACAAGAATATCAACTGCAAACATTAACATATGGGACAAAAAGTGCTCCATGGCTAGCAATGCGAACACTCAAACAGCTTGCTATCGATGACGGCCACAAATACCCAAAGGCCGCTGAAATATTGCTAAATCAGTTCTACGTCGATGACCTAATCAGCGGCCACAACTCTACAAAACAAGCAAAGGAAATTCAAACATCGATCATAAAACTACTGAAGGGAGGCGGAATGAATCTGCGAAAATGGTCAAGCAACGATCTTGAGCTTCTACGACACTTAGACGAAGATCAAATATCGAAAAGTACATTTGATTTTAGAGGCGACGAATCAATGAAAACGATGGGGTTGAGTTGGAATCCAAAAGATGACGTTTTCATATTCAACTGGTCCATAGACGACTACAACAACGAACCACTAACTAAAAGAAACCTGCTATCACAAATATCCAAACTATACGACCCCTTGGGTTGGCTGGCGCCTATAACTGTGTCAGCTAAACTACTATTCCAAAGGGTGTGGCTAACTAAAATAAACTGGGATGCTGAACTACCTACTGAGTTACAAGACGAATGGCGGCATCTAAACAAAGAACTACATCTAATTAAAAACATTAAAATAAACAGATGGATTGGCAGTACGCAGAAAAATATCCAACTACATGGATTTTGTGACGCAAGCGAAAAGGCATACGCTTGCGTCATATACAGCCGAGTAATCGACGAAAAGGGCGACCCAAGGATCACATTACTAGTATCAAAAACTAGGGTAGTGCCGATTACTCAAAAAACTTCATTGCCCAGACTTGAGCTATGCGGAGCACTACTACTCTCCCAACTCATGGAAAAAGTGAAGAAATCACTAACGGAGCATGAGATATCAGCTTATGGTTGGTGTGACTCCAAGGTGGTCCTAGCTTGGATTCAGGGAGACCTCTCAAGATGGGAAAGATACGTAGCTAACAGAGTGGGGAAAATAAAAGACGTAATTCCACCTCAACAATGGTGTTATGTACGATCGGAACTTAATCCAGCTGACTGCGCTTCGAGAGGCTTGCTACCGAGCAAAGTAGTCAAGTTCAACTTATGGTGGAACGGACCTATGTTTCTGAAAAACTTTGCAGAAACAGAAACACCTCATAATGTGAATTGCTACTTTACTACAAGCGAAGCAAACAGGGTCGAACCCAATGACGTCAGTTCGAAAAACTACAACACTGAAAATATTGTTTACAAGTTGTTGAAGAACCACAGTTCGCTGACTTCAGTAATAAGAATTACTGCTCGAATTGTGCGATATATTGCATCACTAAAGCAAAAATTACGACCAAGCGCTACTTACCTAACAACAACTGACCTACAATACGCAGCAGAATATATAATAAAATATGTTCAACAAAGCGAGTTTGCGCAAGAACACAAACAGTTGAAACAAAATAAAACTGTGTCACCAAAAAGCAACATTTACAAACTCAAACCTTATCTGGATAGCAAGGGAATCATTCGCGTAGGCGGAAGACTACAGCACTCTGATCTTCCTGCAAATATGAAGAATCCCGCAGTGGTACCCTACTCCAGCCGCTTCACTGAACTACTGATCGACCAAGCACATTCGATGACGCTTCATGGAGGAGCCCGTCTGACCCTTACTTACATACGGCAACGATACTGGATAGTCTCTGGAAATCGGGCGGTAAAGGGAAGAATACGACGCTGTGTGAAATGTCATCGTTACAATTCTACGGACAATGCTCAACTAATGGCCGATCTGCCAAAACAAAGAGTAACACCAAGCCGTCCATTCACTCACACTGGTGTTGACTTTACTGGTCACGTAGACGTGAAACTTAACAAAGGAAGAGGAGTGAAGACCTCAAAAGCATACATCGCGGTCTTCGTATGTATGGCTACGAAAGCTGTACATATCGAATTAGTCTCAGAACTAAGCACGGAAGCGTTTATTGCGGCCCTTCAGAGAATGTGCGCGAGGCGCGGAACGCCTGCTCACATGTACTCAGATAACGGCACGAACTTCGTCGGAGCATCCAAAGTACTGAGAGAGGATTTCAGTAACTTCAAGAAGCTACTCTCTCCTGAGTTCTTTGACGAGATTGGGAAACTAGAAATTCATTGGCACTTCAACGCCCCTGCTTGGCCTAGTGCGGGGGGGATATTCGAAGCAGCCGTCAAATCATTAAAACACCACTTGAAGCGGGTTCTTGGGGATCAAAAACTGACCTGGGAAGAATTCACTACGTTACTAGTGAAAATAGAAGCCTGCCTAAACTCGAGGCCTCTATGTCAGCTAACAGAAGATCCGGAGGAATTTTACAGCACTCTCACTCCTGGCCACTTTCTAACTGGCAGTGCTACGTTGTCTCTACCTCAACCGGAGCCTGACAACAGAAAGATGGATCTGAGAAAACGTTGGCAACTAACGGAGCACATGCTGGATCAATTCTGGAAAGCTTGGTCCAATGACTACCTGAACACCTTACAGTCTAGAAGCAAGTGGAACAGAACTGTACAAAACCTCAAACTAAACGACGTGGTCCTAATCAAGGAAACAAACTTACCTCCTGGCAAATGGGCCATGGGACGAGTGATGGAAACTCATCCCGGTAAGGATGGTCTAGTACGAGTGGCCACCCTTAAAACAAAAACTGGAGTGATAAAACGACCCACTGTTAAACTAACTCCATTACCACAGCAAGAAACACTGCTACCTACCGAAGAAACAACAAATAACAAAAGAGAAGAAGATACAATAACTGAAAACCAAAGAAGAAAAAGGAGCACGCGAACCAACAAGTACAGTTTCCTGACTTTCGCTCTTATAACTTTAATAGGAATGTTAGGAACTGCACAATCGTCACCAGTAACAAACAACTATAAGGTGACCTCTATACCCAACAATCAACCTATTTATTTCGATGAAGCCGGAAAACTGCAACTTATACATGATGAATGGACTCTACTGATCTATTACAACCTAACGTCCTACTGGCAAGCTGCGAATAACATGAACGACTACATAAACCAAATTGATAAACTCTGTCAAAGAATCGCGCACGAGTTTACACCATGCGAAGCAGTTGTCAGACACCTACGTCATTAAATGCATCACCTTGAGAATTATAACACTATGTTACTTTCTCAGCATTCGCGACAAAAACGAGGCTACTTTGATGGAATCGGAAAATTAGCCAGAACACTTTTCGGGGTTTTGGATGAAGACTTTGCGCAAAAGTACGAGAAGGATATCCAAAACTTGCAAATCAACGATAATTACTTGTTACAGTTGATGAAGAATCAAACTTTGATCATAGAGGCTGAAAACAATGTAATTAAAAACAATACGGAATTTATGGACAAACAATTTCACGCAATACAAACCTACATAAATCAGACTTGCAACATAATCACAAGAATTGAGAACAGAGCACAAATTTTATACACAGCAAATGACGTGAACTCTGCCGCTTTATCATCAACTTTAATTTTGAGCGACTTGCATAGAATTCAAGAAATGCTAATGAATGCTCTCGCCAACATTTATCGAGGTCATTTGGATACACACTTGTTTCCTGCATCTCAAATAATAGAACAGCTGAACATCATCTCTGGAAAACTTCCACAGGGACTAGCCTTACCGATAAAGGACATACAAAAAGATTTCCGTGACATCTACGAACTAATCCATGTCAAGGCTCGGATTACAAACAACTTTCTACTTTTCGAATTGCATATTCCACTTTTGAGCGATGAGGACTACAAAATATACCGGGTAATACCTATACCATTCCAGAAACAAGGACAATTGAGAATCGTGCAGCCTTTCTCCAATTATATCGCCATAAACTTCGTGAAAAATTCGTACATCACTATGGAAGAGCAAGACATGCGCCAATGCACGCCATACGGAGAAGACGAGTACACATGCATTTCACGTCAGCCGGTATTTAGCTTACAAGACAAGGACGCACCTTGCGAGGCCAAGGTATTCAGTCAACAAACTTCATTATCCTGTGTCATCAATGATGTAACTTGCAAAGAAACTTGGATCCAATTACATAAACCTAACTGGTGGTTGTTTACATTATGCGACAGACAGCTGATGCGCGTCATATGTAGCGATCAAGTTACGCCAGCAGTCATCAACGGTACTGGGGTGATTGCCTTGAAACCAAAATGCATACTACAAAAGAAAGATGCGACAATATTCACCTATAACCACTTAGGAAGCAAATTTCACATGGAGGCGGATATTGAAGTACCTACACTTAACACGACTATCAACAATTTATTTGATCTAAGTTGGAAAAACGCACAGCTGAATATGACAGAACTGGATACATCTGCAATAAATATCAGAAACATAGATAAGCAAATAATTCAGCAGAAAGAGCAGGAAAGACTACCCCAAGGGATAGATATATCGAGTCACGACATATATCTCTACTCTGTGACTTCTCTGCTGTTGGGAGGAGCTGCTTCGTTTGCTGTCTACATTTGGATTAGGAGACTATGGCATAAGAAAACTAAAAGGCCACCTACAAGACAACCTACAGGAATCGACAACAAAGTCGAAATCGAGATGCAAGAAATACGCCATTCGACACCGCCGGAGCCACTATACAGCGACGCGAGGCCGAAACAACTGTTTCACTTTGAGGAGCAGTAAAGCTTATTGTTTTTATGTGTACATGTTTAATTTTACTTACTTACTAATGTTTACTTTACTGTCTTTACTTTTTATTGTGACGTTCTGGGATGTCTTACTTTTATATTTTTACTTACTTAACCTACTTTTATACGGTCTATACCTTTTTATTATTGCGTTTTGGAATTTTTACTTTAAAACGTTTTATGTACTGGATGCTCATCCCGCCTTTTCCCTCGGGAGCATGTACGGTTTACGTACATTCCGTCAGGCTGCAAACGCAGCAACCTACTTTTCTCTTTGGTATTTAAAACAATGTTTAATATGATTTTGAGTTAGTTGACGAATTACATACTTACGCGAACACCGCGGATTAGCATCCAACCCACTTTTACTTTGTTGTGATCGGTACTCTAATAAACCTTTAGTGTTACCAAATCTGTGTGTGTTTACATCAACTCGCCTAACTCCAAGTACTGACTTACCACTTCTCACTTAAAGCTACAAGTGTAAGGTACCAACTACTACGGGACCTTACATCCGTATAGAGCCCTATTGCATTTCTTTTGAGCAATAAATGTTCTGTTTTGGTAGGTACTATTACCCCATATTATAAGTCCATAACGTAATATGGATTCCACATACGCATGGTAAGCTAATAATTTATCTATTTTCAGATTAGTACTTTTCTTTACTTGCCTAAGAGCATACACAATGTACTACATGTACCTTCCAATGTAGATCTTCATCAATAGTAACTCCTAGGAACTTGGTATGTGTTACTGGTTTAATTTTGGTTATATTTAATTTGAAGTTAAATTTATGATTATTCGATTTATTAAATTGTATATAAACGGATTTGTCAAGGTTTATTTTCAAGTTATGTACATACAGCCAGTTAATTAAAATGTCAATTGTATCGTTAATGTCCGTTTCGTGGTCATAAATTGTATTTGTTTTTTTATTGGATGTCACAATAATAGAGATGTCATCAACAAACAATACGCACTTATGTTTCGTTATTTAATGATGTCATTTATATATCTAAAATAAGATCGGCCCCAGTATGCTTCCCTGTGGGACACCAAACTTATTACATATATATTTCGATGAGTGTACCGTTACTTCTTTATCTTCGTCAATGTTTGTTATGGTAACGCATTGTTGCCTGTTATCAAGGTATGATTTTATCCACTGTAAGGTTGGCCCTCTAATCCCGATTGCTTCTAACTTTTGCAGTAGTTGATCGTGTGAAACTAGGTCGAAGACTTTCGAAAAATCAAAGAATAAACCTGTGGTTAGATTGTTGTCATTAATGTTAGTTAATATAACATTTATGAGGGCATAGATTGCTAATGTTGTAGACTTCCCTTTTTGAAAGCCATGCTGTTCTTTTTTTTTATAATATTAAACTTTGTACAGTAATTTTCAATTCTTTTGTACATGCATTTTTCGTAAATTTTAGATGAGATGGGTATTAGGGTGATACTCAAAGCCTGCTGAAACTATTAATTTCAGTGAAAAGCAGATACTCGTCTCAGCTCAAGCGATGTGTCCGTGACTCCTATACCTCCAGTCTCCTTTACACATTTACGTTTGATTAACATCGGTGATGTGACCTAACTTATAAACTGGTCTCTACACTGACGAGATGTTCCGTGTCAATTGGGGTCCTAAAGCACACAAAGAAGATGTGGACACTCGTAGTCATCGTCATCTACTATGTCTTGACGTACCTCTGCTTAATACAAACTCCAAGTGACGTGACGCTGGGACCACTTTCTCTAAAATTTTGCTAAAAGGTGGATACAACTATCGCAGTTCGCCACGTGTGAAGTCACAGCACCACTCTCGCTTCACTCACAAAGAAATAAACCGTTCGTTGAAAATCGCCGCAACCGCGGGGTGTGGGCCTGGCCGGGCCTGTCCGTGCCACGCGTGTCGGTGTATGCTGGTGCCTTTACGTCAGGTATGCGGATTCTATAGGTACATTATATAAAAATGAGAACGTAAAACATAGAACGAGATATTTTTGGCACAGTTACGTGTATGAGAGAAAATATTTCGAAAACTTCGAAATGTTTTCTCTCTCGGTGACTCCTCAATATTTTTTGTAGTATTTGATTTCAATTTATAAACGATATAACGTGTTACAAAGGATCAGTAATTTGATACAACTAATTTCAATAATTCAAAATTAAAACAACTGATTTCATAAAGTTTCACCAAGAGCCAATCCCTCATAAATTTGATAAACAGCGACGAAAAAAAAACAATCAAGCGTAATTGGATAGATGTTGGGTAGGCTTTCCTCCGTCGTAACATAATTGGGCACACGCACGGCCGGGCGCTCGCGTGTTACAGAATTAAGATAAAAACAGGTAATTTATTCAAAGAGTACATTCCTCCCGTATTATTTCTCGTCCAATCTGTATGTGTGGGTGTCAATAAATCTAAATATTCATCAGTCGGAGGGGTAGCGGGAGGTGGCATTAGGAGAGGGGGGGCTCATTTAGACGCATTAATTACGCGCGCCCTCTGTTGCACCGCCTAAACCCTTTTAATATTCGCTACGCGTAGCTCCGTAGCACCTCGCAGCGTGACGTAGCGGTGTCGTAGCTCGTAGCCTTATCTGCACGAGCCATGCTTACCTGCTCAAGTGGAAAGGTTACAACGGAAAAATACCCATGTTTACAAATGTTGCAATATTGAGATGGAATTGAAACTCAAAGTTTTATTCACAAAAATAATACATTATTATTTTACGATAACCAGCAATATAATGTTGTCTGGCACTGCACTTGGTGTATCAAGCTCTGGGTCAGCACTCGTTTGCTTGTAAATCGCCATTAATCCTGTAAGAAATGGAACGCAACAAACGTCCTAGCTTCCCGCCGTTCCTCGGTTTAGCTATCAGAGTGACTGTCAAAACTTTTCTCTTTGAGTTAGGCTGCCCACCCACGTCAGACTTTTTGTAGGACAGATAATCGGGCCGATTTTTTCCTCCGATTCTTAGGACCGATTTTGTGGTCGACTCAACGCCTACGTCTGTCACTTTGTCTGTGGCTATCGAGGGAGCAGCACGTCATGGACAGAGAGAATCTCATGAAAATAAGGAGAAAGGTGGATTTACAGAGGAAGGTTTGTCTTTGGCTTTTGAGTAACAGAAGACAGAAAGTTCTGGGTTGATCCAATAATCTCTCAGAGATTATTGAAGGGGATATTTTATGTTCGTCATGCTGATCTGAGACTTCGACTAGACAAGTTTATTAAATATTATAGAATATCAATTAATACATTTGATGAGCTGCTGGCATTAGTAGAACACGCTATTACACATCAGGACACTATTATGAGGAAGTGCATTCATCCAGAAGAAAGGCTATCTGCAACACTAAGGTAAGTAATAAAAGAAAATAATCAAACGGATTTTATTGAATTCTTATGACTAAAAATAACATCAGTCTTGAAAAACTAAGCTTGTCAAATATGTTATTACATAAGTAACCACAATATTTTTTCTTCAACAAAATCTATACATAAAATATAAAACTTAAAGTCCTGACTGACTGACTGATATATCAACGCACAACCCAAACCGCTGGTCCTAGAGACATGAAATTTGGAGGGTGTATTCTTTTTGAAGAGTAGGTATACACGAAGAAAGGGTTTTTCAAATTCCACGCCTAAGAGGGTGAAATGGGGAGTTGAACTTTATGTGAAACTTTTTATTCTCGGGGATCTATTGACTTGAAAATTTATGCACATACTCTTCAGTTAAAATTAAATCATTAAAATCATCTATATACAATATTTAAGGTCCTTCCGTGTGGCATAGCAGTGTAGATACCCTATATACGATTTTTCAAATTCAAATTCAAATTCAAATTCATTTATTGCAAATATGGATAGTTATACAGGTGGGTGGTGGGTGTATTTTTATTTATTTATTTATTTATTAACCTAAAATATGAAAACTAACAACAAACTATAAAAGGGCATCAAAAAACTCCTCCTCAACGCTGTCAGCTGGTAATGTGCCCAAGAGACTGGCGGCGTTGCCACGTTGTATGGCAACACTTAGCCTCTGGCCAAAGTAAAAGCCAGCCCTTGGGTCACGGGAAGCGTCAACTAGGCGTTTCGAAATTTCCTTAAACAGGCTATGAGCACTCGGACCCCACGACCCCAGAGTTTCAACCCCAAACGGCTCGAAAATATAGTTACCACAAAGGTTTCTATATTTACGCCGCTTGAGGTTCTCTGCAGCCGCAGCGGCAGCGCCAGCACAGCACGACGAGCTTGGAAGATGTGATGGCGCAAGAGTATCGACGCATGTCGCGTCCCACACTAAAGGCCTACCCATCTTCCAAGGAAACAACGACATGCCGTCCGGTCTCTTGCCATCGTCGCGTGCCAAACCATGGGGTTCTAAAACAGCTGGAACGCCGACGGTGACAAGAGCTCGTCGGATGATGTCGTTTATGTTCGCGTGCCGTGCAAAACGGCCCGCACTTCGGCTGCATGACAGGCCGTGGTGACCGAGGTTGTTGACAGCTTCACCACAGTGACAGCGATGAGGAGAACAGCAGGCAGCACCAAGGCGTAAAGCAGCAGCGAGGCGGAAGGTCGTGTCGTCGAATAAAGTGCCTATGCTCGACGAAGGCAGTGCGTGAAGCCAAAGACCCGATTCCCACTCACCCACAGCCAGTAGGCGCGCACGCTCAGCAGTAGTAGCAGACGTGTTCAGTAGATTGTTCTGAACTACTCTGCAGAGCGGCTCATCCCACCGTCTCTGGGAAAAAGGATGATCGGGTTCTTCAGTATTCGGGCAAGCGAGTTTCCAAGCATCGATAGCCTCGGTGAAGCACGGCACTTCAAAATCAACCTGTGTGGAAGCCAGGATATTCCTAATTAATTTCTTAGTTCCGTGGACCGAGGATATAAAGGCCGGTAAACTAATACTGGAAATTTTGCGGACGCCGAGTCCTCCCATGCGAATGGGAAGAGTAGCTTGTGCCCAAGTTCGGTCGTCCAAAGCCACATTTAAAATTGATGAAATAGTATGTCTGATAATTTGATCCATTTTGTCTAAAAGGTGAGTGTGCTTCCATAAAGGGGAAGCCCGAAGGAAATATGTTAATTTTGGGCCGAAACAGCAGTAACGAATTATTGTGATGGCCGAATGTATATTAATTTGAAGCAATCTTTCCGAAACATCATTGAAATTTTGAATTTTTTCCTCGATAAAATCGGGAAAAGAATTTTCAAAGATCGGAGACCCAAGGAGACGAAGAGAGCTTTTTTCTATAACTTTGATGCCAGGGGCTATTGCGTTAAATTTTGAAAGAGTCAGTTGTCTGTCGGTACTGTCCGGTACATATATTTCGCATTTTGAGATGTTGAGGTCGAGGCCAATGGAATGAAGTTATTTTTTTAAGAAATTTAGATCTTTTAAAACGGAATCTACATCGCCTCCCAAGGTTCCATCATCAAGATACCAAATGTTAAATTTTGAATTTAGCTGTCGAACAATAGGGTGGATAGCTAAACTAAAAATCACTGGCCCGAGGGGGTCACCTTGTTGACAGCCAACAGCAGATTCCAAAAGGTTGTCCCGATACATTAATTTAGATGGGTGTCTGTAACATTGCCAAAGAAAACTATAAATTTGGGGTAATTCTTTTTTAGTTTCTGACAACAAGGTGTCCCTATTCACTGAATTGAAGGCGTTCTTTATGTCAACCTTCAGGATGACCTCACCTTTGCCAGAATTTAGGTAGGTCGACAAAGCGTGTACGGCAGCCTCGCAGCCCCCTTTAGAGCCGTATCCAAGTTGCAGGGGCTGAAATTTTTTCGAAACAGCCTCACCATAAAATTTACAGCAAATTTTGGCTGCCATACGACGGTAGGTAGTTCCCACGGCAATGGGACGAATACCGCCATCCTTTTTGCGCAGGGCACATAAATTGGCCCCGTACAGAACGTCGATGACGGACTCGTTCACCTTGCCGGAGAGCATAAGGTTAATCAGAGCCGTAAGCTCCTTCAAGAGCAACTCACCAGCTTCCCCGGCGCCTGAACATATTAGGTCCTTTAGATGCTGAGGACTTAGGCCGTCGAGGCCGCCGGCGGAGCCGCTCCGGAAGGAGCAAACGGCTGTGACCAACTCTCGACCTGTAATGGTGAGGGAATGAAAGTCCGAATTGCGAGGGTCGGGAAAGGAAAGGCCATCCGCTGGGGCAGGGTGTTTCGTCTCCAGAGCCGCAAGTGTTTCTGGAGAGCACGGTGCCACCACATCGCTGCTGAAGAGAATCCTGGCTGCTCCACTAATGTCACCTTCCCCTAACTTCGTTTCCACCAGGTGGGGAATACCTCTTGAGGATGTGTATCTCTGTGCTGGTAAATTTGAATCTAAATCTTGAGCCGAAACGTTGCAATTTTCTTTAATTTGTGCTGTTAAAGTTTTTTTGGTTGCCAAATTCTTTTGCACATGAAGGATTCGAAAAGGAAAGGTGAGCAGTTGTTCCCAAGCACTTAGCGAGTTCTCCCGGACGGCAAGGCGCACGCAACCTGCTAAATTTTGTGCCACAAGCGGTCTAGCGCCGCGGGGAACTCGTTTTAGTACAGGAACGGATTTTTTGAATTTTGAAAGGGTTTTCCAAAGTGGGTCGAAAGAAGATATTGCCTGTGTTGTAGGTGAGGGTGTTAAAACAGGGTCTGAAGTGGGTGCATTTTGTATTTTATGTACTTTTCCAATATGCACATTCAGACCCCGTTTACCTTTAAAAAACCGTGCTTGGGTACAAAGCGGGCATCTCTCCAGGGTTGTCAGCGAAGTTGAAGATTGACATGCACTATCACCCACCACATCGCTGCTGCTACTATACATAAAAGCTTAAACACTTAAAATAGAGACTAAACAAAATAAATATAATAAACTAAATTAATATAAAAACACTCAAGATTATGGTTTGGACACAAAACACAAAGGCGGCAGTGGCGTAGTCGTGTTGGGGGCCCAGGGCGCTAGGCCACCAATGAATGCATTGTGACGCAGATCCGGCAACAACTGCAGAAGACTAGACTAGGAGCGCGCGACGTGCGCGACCAGACGTCGCGCGCTCAGCGTCAAACTTGCAGGCACCAGCACTTTCGGGTGTTCTCCAGGCAGGTCAGATGTGTAGTATTCGCCACTGGTTTGCGTGAACGACCAGATGTAAGAACGTGGAGGAGGCGACAATACTGTTGGTTTTTCTGTACCTGGGATAGCAAAGTCTCTGTGGCGCTTTAGAATTATTAATATGGACTTTTAATTTCAATAAAAAATTAATTTAATAATTTATTTTGTAAATTTTTTTGAAAGACATGACAACTCGTGTCAAAAGTCAGAAAACTGTTTAAGAAGTAAAGTAAGTTTTGTTTACATAGTTCACAGTGATGTTTATTTAGTTAGTTTAATGCTTAATAAATTATACAAATAAATCCAATAATACCATAATTTATTTATTTATTTATTTATGTACACACAAAATACTTAATAAGAGATTACATTAAAATAGAAGAGCACAAAGGTACTGCTTATTTCATGAGAAATTTCTTCCAGCAGACCTGCAAGAGGAAAGTAGAATTAGAGATGTAGACACAGTGTGTAGAAAAGACATAACAGGAAAATTGAAACAGGAACTTAAAACAAAATTATACCTATATAAAATAAACATACATACAAATATACACATATAAAATAAATACTAGTCCTGTAAATATATACCTACAATATATATCCAGAATATTACAGTATAGAGGAGCGGTAATGCTCTTTGACTTGCTTTTTAAACAGAAATAAACTTTTAGAATCGAGAATGTTAGGCGGAAGTGAGTTCCACAAACGTACTGCGTGAACAGAGAAGGAGTTAGAATAGAATTCAGTTTTATGGGATGGGAAATTAAGATGATGCCTGAGGTGGGATCTACACAGAGCATCAGAAGGACGGGTAAACGAAAAACGATCTCGCAAGTAGCTGGGATATGCAGGGTTATACAGGATGTTGTAGAGGAGACATAATATTCGAGTGTTCCTGCGAAGACGGATAGGGAGCCACTTGAGTTCCTTGCGGAAGTGAGAAACATGGTCATATTTCCTCAGGCCAAACACAAAACGAATGCAAAGATTTTGCAGACGCTCCAGCTTATTCAACAGCTCCTCAGTGGCATCCAAATAGCAGGCATCAGCGTAATCAATGATCGGCTGAATCAGAGTTTGAGCTAGGTAAATTTTGGTTTTAAAGGGCAAGAAGCTCTGTAAGGATTCTGGATTCTGTAAGGATTTCTCCCTTTTTATACGATTTCGCACTTTGAATTACTTTTAAACATTAAGTTAAATATATATTTCGATGCCTTACGGGCGAAAAAGGATAACCGCCTCTTTTCAAATTTTACAGGGGAGTGATTTAAAGTTCAAAATAAACGAAAAAAAATCATAAAAAATTAAGTATAGCTCCCGAAAGCCTGGAAATGAGTTTTTATAATATTTAGCATGCTATCTATAAGATGGCGTTTTTATTTTTACGTAATTCAGCCTGCAAGAAGTAGTTACTGTCGGTTATCCCCAAATGGTCTTTATTTTAAAATCACCCAAAATGTCGTAAATTGAATTATCAAATTATCTGATACGAGTAAAAATGACCTAAATTCAACCCATGTTTTATTTAAATTAAGGAAAAAAAGGTCAAGTCTTGGTTTTTAGAGAAAAAAATGTGATAATATAATCTAACCAACAATGTAACAATAGTTGACTGAAAGGAAAATTGTATCAAGCACATTTTTTGAAAAGATGTCAATTAATTAGTGGATGTATTTTGATTATTTTACTTTAAAAAACTATTATCTCTGCATTTAACATTTCAAGTTCACCCAAGAGGTATAGGTATACAATAAAAAACCATTTAATTAGGTAATCAGCTCAAATATTTTTAACGAGGAAAAAAAGACTACAGACCAAACAGAGTCTGCAAAATGCGGCCAAAACGGAATAAACGACTAATTATGTTTTAAAAACGAACAGGCATAACAAACTAAATACATATTTCTGAATTTTTACTGCCAGCCAAAATAGTTTAACGTACAATCATTAAAATATTACAAAAAGTCCAAAAGGTGTAACTTCTCGGGCACGCCGCAATCGCGGCGGTAAGACCCCTCTTTGAGGAGTGGCTGGATAGGCGTCACGGCGTCCTGACCTACCGCATGACGCAGGTCCTCACCGGACACGGAAGCTTCGGGAGGTACCTGTGTCTGATGGGGAAGGAGGAAACGCCTGGGTGTCACCACTGCGAGGACCGCCCGGAGGACACGGTGGAGCATACGGTGCAGGACTGCCCCGCTTGGGCAGGGCACCGCCGTGTCCTCACGGCGGCGATAGGCGGAGACCTCTCGCGCCCGGCATTGGTCGAGGCCATGCTGCGGGGCGAGACGGAGTGGGAAGCGGTCGCCTCCTTCTGCGAAGCAGTCATGCTCGCGAAGGAGGAGGCGGGCCGCGTGAGGGAGAGGACAGCGTCCTCCCTCCACACCAGCCGCAGTGGTAGACGCCCACGGCGCCGGACGTCGGCAGACGATCTCCGGCCACCGTAGGCGCGGGCATGCGGGCGGCGAGTAATGGGCGACTCGCTGTCCGACCATGGACCATGCCCGGGTCGACGGCGCGTTGTGTTCCACGCGCGCCTCAAAGAGTGTCAGCATAATGACGGGGCCCCCCTCTAGAGGGCCAAAGCCTGCCGGGGTCGCGGGACTCATAGAATTACCGTGACCCTGGAACATAAAGGGCTACTGAAGGACACCGTGGATTTTAGTCAGTACAAGTCTGACAGTCCCTCCCACTCTGCCCTGGGTGGGAGGACTCATTTGATGATTTTACCACGACAAAAAAAAAAAAAAAAAAAAAAAAAAAAAGGTGTAACTTCTTTATTCTTAAATAATTCGTAGATCAAACACCAAAAAAATAATTTAACAAAAATTGAAGTCGTTTACAACGAAATAAATTGACAGAAGTCTATATTTTTCCTACCGCGTAACCGACAAAAAGTTTCACGTAGGCAAACATTACCTAGACCAATCGACGCAGAAAAAAAAGGCGATTCTAACTATGTATATAACTGAATTTCTCAAAAAATGTCGCTTATCCTTTTTCGCCCGTAAGGCATCGATTTGTAATCACTCTTTAAACCCCTTCATTTTGATACCCCACTCGATGGTACAGGAAGAAAATAATAATTTAAACTCCACGATATGGCACCCGAAATCCACCAGTTTTCTTTGTTTCGACGTGAGGCACCATTTTGTACGTGACAAAATTCAATCAAAGGACCATTGATGTTCAGTATATACAGACGGATGTGATGGTAGCTGATGCCTTTACCAAAGCAACACCATATTCAAAACTGGCTTATTGTGCTACCAAGATGGGGTTGATTTCTGTTTATCCTCCCTTAAACAGAAATCCGTACCGTTCCGGTACCGTATGGTGTCGGACGTAAAGAATAGCACCATCCCATATCTTCCCGTGGGTGTCGTAAGAGGCGACTAAGGGACTTACCAGAGAATGGGCAGCAGCGTTCTCTGTGACTGTATAACAACCATACTGCGATCGCCAACCCGCCTGCCAAGCGTGGCGATTATGGCAAAACCCCCCCAATGATGAGCGCAACACAAAAATGGCCCCTAGTACCCGGCAGCCCGTCTACCCTCGACTATGGTAGCGGTCGAGGTTACGGCGTGGCAAGGGGTGCGAAGAATCTCCGGAAGGGTTCAGGCTGCCTATACCGACGACTTGACCTGGCAACATACAACACGCGTACACTCCGGACCGACGAGAAGATAACGGAACTCGAAGAGGAATTGAGCAGGCTGCGATGGAGTATTGTGGGATTATCTGAAGTCCGAAGAGAGGGGGAGGATACGATAATCCTGAGATTCGGCAACCTGCTCTATTTCCGAGAGGGTGACCGGCAGTCCCAGGGTGGTGTTGGGTTTATCGTCCACAAGTCCCTCGTGAATAACGTGGTGAAGATCGAGAGTGTGTCGACCAGGGTGGCGTACCTTATACTCAGAATATCCTCAAGATATTCGCTGAAGGTCATACAGGTCTACACCCCGACCTCGGCACACCCCGACGACGAAGTGGAGACCATGCATGAGGATATTTCTGAAGCCCTGCATGGTTTCAAAACTCACTTCACCGTTGTCATGGGGGACTTCAACGCAAAACTGGGGATGAGACATACGAGACGGGGATGAGCTGCAGGTGGGGCAATTTGGGGTTGGACGTCGGAACCACCGGGGTCACCAACTGGCTAGTTTTATGGAGAAGGAGGGCCTCTATATGATGAACTCCTTCTTCAAAAAGCGTGAGCACAGGAAGTGGACCTGGCAGAGTCCCGATGATGCAACTAAAAATGAGATTGACTTCATCATGTCAACCAAGAAGCAAATGTTCAATGATGTCTCTGTGATCAATTCGGTGAAAACCGGGAGCGATCACCGCATGGTAAGAGGCACATTGAACATCAATATAAAGCTTGAAAGGTCTCGACTGAATGATGAAGTCTACGCTCCGTCCAGCACAAATCCAGATCCAAAACCCCAAGAGCTTTCAGCTTGAACTCCAGAATCGTTTCGAGTGCCTAGGAAGCTCAGTGGACGAATGCAACGATGGGTTCGTGGAAACTGTCCATACGACTGGGTCTAAGTTCTTCAAGACACGTCGTGCACAGAAGAACAAAAAACTCTCTGATCATACTCTCGAGCTCATGAAGGAACGGCGCGAGATGATCCTGCAGTCTTCAGACGAGGCGTGGAAATACCGGCAGCTCAATAGACGGATCTCTGAATCCTTGAAACGCGACCTCCGCCGCTTTAATACCGAGCGTATTAAAGACGCTATTGAGCGGAATAAAGGCTCCAAGGTATTTTCAAGAGATCTGGCTATTGGGCAGAGCCAGCTCACGAAACTGAAGACCGACGATGGCAGGATCGTATCCGCCAAACCGGAGCTGCTGAGGGAGATCGAGAGTTTTTATGGGCAGTTGTACACTTCAACTAGCAAACCCGTTACAAATCTAGCTAACGACCCAAGAAAGAGCTAGACTGACCCGACACTATACCGAAGATATTCCGGATGTCAGCCTGTACGAGATTAGGATGGCTCTGAAACAGCTTAAAAACAACAAGGCACCGGGTGATGACGGAATTACGGCCGAACTCCTGAAGGCAGGTGGAAAACCGGTACTTAAGGCCCTTCAGAAGCTGTTTAATTCCGTCATACTCGAGGGGAAAACGCCGCAGGCATGGTGCAGGGGTGTGGTGGTACTCTTCTTGAAAAAGGGCGACAATGCCCGGTTGAAGAACTATAGGCCCATCTCACTTCTAAGCCATGTCTACAAGCTGTTTTCAAGAGTCATCACGAATCGTCTCGCGCGCAGGTTTGACGATTTTCAGCCTCCCGAACAAGCCGGATTACGAAAAGGCACCGTAGACCACATACATACGCTGTGGCAGGTTATACAGAAGACCGAAGAGTATAACCTGCCTCTCTGCTTGGCGTTTGTGGACTACGAGAAAGCCTTCGATTCGATCGAGACTTGGGCTGTACTGCAGTCTCTCCAACGGTGCCAAATCTACTATCGGTACACCGAGGTGCTGAAGAGTTTGTACAAAAACGCCACCATGTCAGTCCGACTTCAGGACCAGACCTCGGAACCTTTCCTTCTGCAGCGAGGTGTGAGACAGGGAGACGTCATATCTCCGAAACTGTTCACCGCTGCACTGGAGGATGTCTTCAAGGTTCTGGACTGGAGAGGGCTAGGCATCAACGTCAATGGCGAGTACATCTCTCACCTTCGGTTTGCCGACGATATAGTGGTCATGGCTGAGACCATGGAGGACCTCAGTACAATGCTTGATGACCTCAGTAGAGCTTCCGAAATAGTGGGTCTTAAAATGAACATGGACAAAACCAAAGTCATGTTAAATGCCCATGTAACACCCACTCCTATCAAGATCGGAGACTCTACACTCGAAGTTGTAGACGATTATGTCTACCTGGGACAAACGGTCCAGTTAGGTAGGTCTAACTTCGAGAAAGAGGTCAATCGTCGAATCCGACTCGGCTGGGCAGCGTTCGGGAAGTTGCGTGGTATCTTCTCGTCCAACTTACCGCAGTGTCTCAAGACGAAAGTCTATGACCAGTGTGTGTTGCCAGTGATTACATACGGGACCGAAACGTGGTCGCTCACAATGGGCCTCATCGGAAGGCTTAAAGTCACCCAAAGGGCAATGGAGAGGGCTATAAACTTAAGTGGCAGTGGGCAGGGCACATTGCTCGCAGAACGGATGGCCGATGGGGTCGAAAAGTTCTGGAGTGGCGACCGCGAACCGGAAAACGCTGCGTTGGAAGTCCTCCCACTAGGTGGACCGATGACCTCGTAAAGGTTGCAGGGATCCGCTGGATGCGAGACGCACGGGACCGGTCAATGTGGCGACACTTGGGGGAGGCCTATGTCCAGCAGTGGACGTCTTTCGGCTGAAATGATGATGATGATGATGAAACAGAAAGCAACAAATAGTAAACATAAATGCTTATTAGTAAAGATCTATTAAGTATCCATGGTGCTAGTGTGTCTTTTATTTATGATTCTGCGTAGTGCTTTGTCATTGTAATACTTTACCGTTCATTCATCGTTCGTCTGCGTCTGCCGCCTGCGATCCTCAGCTCTGAAAACCTCTCCACTCGCGTGGCTGAAGTGATGCAGATCTATTCGGAGGCTTCATTGTGTCAGTAGGCGCTGTTGGATTGTTGGGGTTCTTCATTGAGCATTCAATGGATCTTATTAAGGTGAGCGTCAAGTGCCGGCCGGCGAGATGGAGGGGGGTGTAGTCAATGCGGAGGGGGTTGGGGGTACGACAAACTGCTCCCTATCTAATTAATATAATTTAGTTTGTCTTTGATCCGCCGCAGCGACGACTTTGTGCAGGAATCCTCAAAGAGTTTATCTTGTAGTGATGCGACGCGATGCGGTGTTGATATCGACATCTGAATGAACTAAGTAGATGGGAAGTACCACCTAGCTCGACTACTTCATTAATTTTAACTACTTTAAATGACACAACGCATTGAAGTGAACGGTCCAGGCTAAATTAATCAGTAGCATGACATATGACTACGAGAACTACTAGTAACGCATGCTGCAGATCGATCGTCAACTCTCAATACTTTGAAAGTATAATATATATTTTTCGCATTCAAAATCAAATAAAAAAAAAAACCTCAAATCACACAATCCAAGTAAGGTTTGCTGTAAGAAAACCCAATTCTGGGTTAAGCTCGCCTTTGTACTATAGGTATCATAAGTCCATTAGCAGTTTCACAAATCTATCGCATCAAAACAATTCGCACTTACGACCTTTTTCAATAACAAACATTTTGCACACATACACGATCTGGTATATCGCACTCTTTCATTACTATCTAGTCAGAAAGAGTGCGATATAATGATCATTTGCCTTAGTGACAAACCTGTCATGTCGCGACTTCGTATTTAGATAGTTGTATTTAATTTCAAACCAACAAATATGAGTTAGGCTGGCTTAGTGGCTAACGCTTCAGTTATGATGTTTCGCACGTTGTAGCCTGCGTTCGAACCCCAGTGTCAATACACTTTTTGTGTTTTAATTATGAATTCTGAATGTCTTAGATACGTTAGACCCGATGAGATGTTTCTTTAAGTATTAGTTGAAGTTATTATTTACAAAAAAGATGAGGGTGTATGTGAAACAAAATAAACTTCTGGATTGAACAAAGTAGTTACGACGTTGTTAGTTGGTGAACTTTGGTACGAGCGTTTGTGTGATTATTACGATTAGCGTGTTGTTTGATTATATATCTATAATCAAGATGCAAGCCAATATTAGTATTGACGCCAGGGCAAATATTGTCGCTTTGCGTAAAAATGGGCTCAATATTTCTCAAATTTCAACTGAAACCGGCATAAGTGTAAGTTATTTTTAAAGATTATAATTATGATGATAGTTGTGGTGTGTGATTTTCTTATTATTAAATAAATTGCTGTTTGCAAGTGTGTAATAATATTTTCACTTTTTAGAGAAATACTGTGAGCCGTTGGGTAAAGAGGTTTGAGGAAGAAGGTAGCCTGAAGAGTCATCTAAGAAGTGGAAGGCCACCGCTTATTAACCCGACTCAGCGACGTTTCATGGTGGATGAATATGAAACAAATGGTTTCATTCCAACTAGAATGTTTGCAAATAAATTTGATACTTCGTTGCAAACTGTTCGTCGTGCACTCCATGCTGAAGGTTTACATCATCGGAAGCCAGCTAAAAAACCATTTATAACCCAAAAACATAAGGAGGAACGACTACGTTTTGCTCGGGAATATTTAGATTTTAACTGGGAGACGACCGTTTTTTCTGACGAGAAGACTTTCAAGTCTTGCCAAAAAGGAAGACTTCATTTATGGCGAAAAGACAATACCCGCTGGTCTGAGAAAAACATTATTCCGAATACAGAATCAGGTAGAATAAGTGTAAATATGTGGGGGTGGATTAGTGCTCAAGGGCCAGGTGAGTTGGAATTCATACCAACGCGTGCCAACAGCTCTAATTACGTCGAAGTTTTAAATGACATAATGCTACCTACTGTGCGTAATGTTTACCCCTCGGAAGACTTTAGTGAACTAAATTTTGTTCAGGATAATTGTCCGATACATCGTGCCAGTGTTGTAAAAGAGTGGTTTAGTCAGCATGCTGATATTAAAGTTATTCCGTGGCCAGCACGATCCCCTGATCTAAACCCCATTGAAAATATATGGGGTTTAATGGTGCAAAGATGGGATGCACGAGATGAGAGATGTCCTGAGCAGCTTAAATCCCATTGCACTCAATTGTGGGATAATTTACGTGGCACAGATATATGTGCCAACATTGTAGCTTCCATGCGTCGACGTCTGCTTAGCTGCATTGACAATAATGGAGGTCATACCAAATATTAAATTCTTTTTAAAAGGTCCATGCGCACACGTCTACTTGACTGCATAGAACATAATTGGGGTTATACAAATTATTAATAAGATGTTTTTGTTTTTATAATTAGACGGTGTAACTAAATATTTTGTAATATTAACATAATTTCCGTAATAAAATTTTTAATTCAATGATCTTAAATTGAGGTTTAGTTTCAATCTTCTTTTCGTCAAGAAAATGAACACTTAAGCTATAACCTCAATACACTCATTGTGACGTTACATAAACAAAAACACGTTCATAAAGTCTAAACCATATATTAGTTTTCAAGAAACTCTGTTGAATACCGATAACTATAAAATGTGGGTATCAACAATTATATTTGTGTTATTAGAATATACTTTCCTTGTTATGTTATTATGAATTGACAAGTGGGTATACAACAAAAAATCTTATGAACGGTGACAAGAGAACTTCTTTTGTTTAGGTAGGAATGTGACGTCACAATTCTAATAAAAGTTTGTTAATTTTATAAATAAATTAAACGAATAAACATATTTGTTATCATTCAGCACGACTTTTTTATTTCCACCTTCCAACACCGAAAAAATAAAACAAAAATCACATAATGACGTTAATTAATAACACAATAACTATCTTATATTTAACTTCTTATAAAAATAAATAATAAGCACGAAAACATTATAAATAAACACAAATACCTAACAACTTTCTGCATTATTATGGTTTCAAAGAAACAAAAAGCAGCCACACATTGTAACTAAGATTCGAACTTAGACTTCATTGATCGTGAACCTATGCTCAGCCCAAATAGCTACCAACACATGTTAAAACTACGTGAATTTTAGCAATGCAATGGTAAGAACAGGTCACCACCATGAAGTGTATTCTAAATGCAACAGAAATATAATGCTATTTCGCGTAGTGTGACGACAGTTCTTTACTGTGTGTTATCTGTGGAATGTTGAGACATCACTCATACACATAATTGAACCTTAAATCAATCAATGTAAGGAAGTAACGTAGTGGAAGAAACGAAACGGATCATTTGCTAATGACCCAAGCGATAAGCCCATTCCAATTGATACCAATGTTTATATAATAAAAAATCAAATTATTTTATTCGTTTTATTTAATTACTTTTTTACTTTTTGCTTGAGTGATTTTATTGGCCACAAAATAAGTTTATTAAAAAACAAAAGTATAAAATAGCAAAAATAATTCTTAGTTGGGATCGAACTCACGTCGTCGAGGTTAGATCACTAGCTAACGTAAGTGCTTACACCAATCAGCCATGATTACCATGTTACGTTAATACAAAATGTTGAGCCTTATTGTGAACCCGTTTATTTTACTTTACTCGTGTACCCTACACGGGTAAAAATAAAAATAATAAACCCTGTGTAGGGTAACAATACGTTTACTCACACAAAAATAATGAGCGGCTGTATGAACATTACCGGCTCGTACAGTAGGGACATCACTCTTACACGCACACGCACACACACTGCTGTATCATGCTCGCACAGTTCATAGAAATGTAATCCTTAGCATGCTACTGGACTTTTGAGCGTGATAGTACATAAGCTATATGTTGTAATAATTACAACATATAGCTTATGTATTTCTCTTATTTTTGTGTGCAATAAAGAATTAAGAATTAAGAAAAAAAATTCATTATTCATTCATTGCAATATTAATCTTTTTTTTTGTACAAATCGCATTTTGTCGATAAAGTGAGCCAGCAGATGACCAGTGAGTCGCATCTTGAACGCGGAGTTCATCTAACTCTTATCAGTGCGATCAAACAGTGCGATAAGAGCCGCAGCCTCCCGCCCGCCCTGGAATACATCTCTTTAATTAGCACAACGTTGTAGAAAGCCCCCTCACTGTCGTTAGCTTTGACTGATCTCTACAACTTGTCTTATTATCACGAGAAGGAAAGTTTTCATTCAAAGAAACATTAATAGATGTTAACAAAATATTTTGTTAAAATAAATAAGGACGTAATTATAAATAGGGAAGGAAGTGAGCGCTTCCTTTGAACTGTAGTTTCTGTGAACACTTACTTTGTATTCCGTGTTAGGTTCCGCATTCACACTTAATTAGAATCATTATTTTACCTTAAACATAAATATCATGATCGCGTTTAGTTTTGTGCTACCAGAGTGTTACAATTAATAGTGAGAAGTCTTCTTGTTCGTCGTGTCGATAATTCCTTTAGCAGTTGTTAGCTTCGAGCAGAACTCAATAGCGTTAGTAGTGGGCTCGGACAGCTCCCTCAAGGTGCAGGAATTGTAATTAGTTATTTACTATAACTTTTTATAATTGTATTAGTGTACAGTGACTTGTGCTGACTAGACTGTGAAAAGTCAGCGATGAGTTGTAGTCCACAAATGTATAAGAGTAAGCAGTTCTCGTACATATGTACTCACTGCTCTTGTGAAGTTGAACATTTGGCGTGCAGATAATATTAAACATTCGGCCTGCAGAGGGCGCGGCGGGCGGCGGCTAACGACTTCCGCTTCCGACGGCAGCGGACACCGCTACGCAGCACGCGCTACGCCGTAGCCGCGCTACGAGCTACGATCGTAGCCACTCCGATGAATGGCCATGTCAGAATGCAAGTCGGAATTATGAGTTTATTTGGTGAAATACGAGTGTTTTTATTACGTTTCCAATTTTATAACGAACAATGACACGCACTGCGCTGAGATCGCCGCAAGTACCGGATGAAGACATCGCGCGCGCGTGTGTGTGTGTGTGTGTGTGTGTGTGTGTGTGTGTGAGATACATCAGCCGTTCATTCATCGATGCGCTTTCGATGCGCACAATTTATGTTTCCATGCAGCCCGGCTGGGTGGCTACCCAATCAACGCTTCATTATTCAAAAATAGTCCCTGTTACATTCATAGATAATCGAAATATCAAATTTAATAACAGTTGTCTATATGTAGGTATTTAATGTTGTTGTGCGACCCCTCTTTTGTACTAATCCACATCCAAATCTCTAAAAAAATAGAACGTCCCCGCCGCGAATTTCGGAGAGTGTCTGTGGGAGGCAGGGGTGGTGGTGGGGGGTAGGACACTGAATATTTATGCAGCTCGCGAGTGACGCGACAACTTTTCTCCATGAATACGACAATTGAAATTACAGCAAGCAACGTAACAATTTTCTTATTCAAACGTGGCGCGGTTCACAAGTACGAGGGGGGAGGGGGGCAATCTATCAAAACAATGCGTGATTGAATACGAACATCATTATAAACACGTCACTTACCGTCGAGAGCAACCCCCAGTACCGGCCCGTGGCTCTTGGCTGATGGCTCATGCTATTGATACGCCGCTTTAAGTTAATCCGCCCTGGCGCGTGCACCGATCACACTGGACTATTCCCACTGATACATAAGCAAGAGATGCGCTATCTTGTGTTCTCAGCAGTACTCGTCGTCGGTGTGGAAGCAGTAATGTTATCAGCAGCAATGATATGCACGAGACGAAGTTTGTGTCACAGAGATAATAAAAAGGGATAAGTACGTACTATACAATTATTTAAAGGCGACGCGCACGACAGTTCGAGTACTCTGACGGCTCAACATCTAGTTGAGCCATTACAGTAGTCGAACTGTGCTCCCGAAAATGTTATGTCCATCATGTTGGAAGTCGGGGAGAATTTGGCACTTGTCTAAGTCCTCTGAACTTAACAATCACGAATTTAACTTGGGATAAGCATACAATAATATCCCTTTTCCCCCCTTCCGAGTAAATAAGCTAACTGTCAGTAGATGACACGTTAACGCGTCAACTTGTTACTGCCTTGCCTTTGCCTCGGGACGCCTGGTACTCCGCGTACTGCCGCGTACTGCGCGTACCTGCGATACGCCGCGACGTGGTGTAACCCAAATGTAATTGATTGCAGCTCGAGATAATGTGCGCGCGATGTGAACAGAACAAAAAACGCTCACCAACAATTGTGTCAAAGTTAAGCTTATCCGTATGCAAATAATGTAAGAGCGTGGTAGAGTGGAATACGAGAATATTACATGAATGATATATTTTCTTTTTTCACGAAAGAGACAAAAAAACACGTACCAGGAAATCTAACCCAGTTGTACAAAAGAAACAATAACCTACATGTTAGCGTCGAGAACAACAACTATTTTTTAATGTTATCAAAGCGGTCGTTTCTTTTGAAGCATTCTTCGGCGTTGGGCGGCAATCCCTTCGAGTTGAAGGGATCCCTATCGGGTGTAATCATCCTTCTTGCTTGGCTTCCCCCCCCTCCGTCCGCCACGCACCTCGGGTCACGCGCCGCGCAGCTTATCGCGCTACACTAGCGAGAGATTGTGTGCCCGCGGGGCAGCCGTAGGCCGCGGCAGGGCGCACGCGGGTACACGCTCTGGATTACAATCGACTTCAAATAAAAACGTGAGCCTTTGTTTTTCACATGAGACAAGCCGGGGGGCCCCCTGAGCCCCCGCGTGGTACAAACAAACAGAATATAACAAAAGATCTGAGTGTAACTATTAACTAAACATGCTCAGAACACTTAAAAGGGAGCTGTCATAACACTTGCCTCACAGAATTGGGTTACTTTAAGAAAGAATACAATATTTGCGAGTTGTACGCGTCACAAGTGTCTGTTTACTTATGTGCGTGTCCCTCACACGGGGTGTCGTGAGCAAGTTTAACTAGCGGCGATTACCGTGACGAGGCGGCGCGGTTCGGTGGGCCCGGGCGACCCGAGCGAGCCGGGCAGGCACTACACGCGCAACTTGAATGTTATATGTAATTTGTAAATCGTCAACGTCGCTTTCTCAACATAGTTTACTTTAATAATAGCGAGTAATTAAAGCTATGCACACGCAAATGTTGTCTATAGCATTGTGCGGCGCCTCACGGGTTGTGTCGGTCCAACAGTTACTGTAGAGTGACGGCTGGCGGCTTTATATTAATATTAATCAAATTAACAACACTGTGTTCTCACAACACACATTCAATTAATAATCACTTGAGATTAACGGATCGCGTTGTTCTGAGCAAACTTGTTCAATTAATACTCGAGTACACTTCTACTTCACGTGAATCTTTATTACTGAACGATCTACAATTTAATTCATGGATAGCGATAGGCTTGCTATAGTATTTATTTATCATAAATAATATGCATAATTAATCTTATTACTACTGGTATTGAGTAGCTCGGATGTCAGGTAAGCGTTGGGTTTAGTATTTTGGGTTATTTTTCTAGACCCAATAACACAGAATGTAAGCGTCAATATTCACCCGAAATGTAGTACAATTTTTATAACAATATTTCCAAAAACAAATTCAAAAAAACAAAATATTTTATTTCATATAGTCCTACATGGGCACTTATAAAACGTTGGGTAAAGGTGCATCGGTTATGGGAAGCAGTCACCTCCTTCTGCGAAGCAGTAGCATGACTGCTTCGCAGAAGGAGGTGACGGGACGTGAGAGGGAAAGAACCTCACGTCCCAGCCGCCGCAGGAGATGCCCTGGGCGTCGGGGGTCACGTGGTGGCTCCCGGCCACCGTAGGCGGGGGCCTACGGTGCAAGGGCCAATGCCTGCCAGGGCTGCGAGACTGTTCGAAAGAGATACCGTGGCCTTGGAACACAAAGGGCAAAGAAGGAACATGGATGGGTTTTAGTCAGTACAAGTCTGACACTCCCGTCCGCTCCGCCCAGAGTGCGGGGGGTCATTTGATGAATTCCGATCCAAAAAAAAAAAAAAAAATAGGTGCATCGGTTTGGTTGTTTCCTATGGAGAACAACCGCCAAGAAACTCCATGGTTACCTTTTTCAAATTATTTTGGTTTTATTGTGTTGTTATGTTGCAGTTTTAATTCTTGAATATGGGAGGACAGCGTAGGCCGATCAATAAGTCGCTGCTTACTTCACAAAAACGTAACACAAGATAGAAAAGAACGAGCATCTAGGAATCTGCAAGGCCTACAATGTTGTGAACATTCACAAATACATTCAGTCGGGTTTTTTAGTTTTTAAAAATCCCTTTTTCATTTCCAGCTTTTTAGTTTAATACTAGCTTCTGCCAGCGGCTTCGCCCGCGTGGATGTCGAAAAATATCCCACCCGAACAAACATAGTTACTTACCTTCATCCGCTGAGACACGTTTAAATTAATTTTCAATTGCCAGCCTAAACACAAAATTTGAATATCCTAACTTCAAAACTGTAACAATGTTAACTTTTTTAATTAGGGATGACTGAGAGTGTTATAAACGTAAGAGTAGACAAATATAATCAGAAAGCTTCGAACTGCTAAGCTATCGGGAGTTACACGTGATATTGTGAGTCAACCATAAAAGATAGACATATGCTGTTGTGGGATATTTTTTTTTTTATATAATTTTAAGGAAAACATTTCCGTCATACATGATTTCTGTGTAGCTTTAACCATTAAGGTTGCACACGCGATGGAAGCTTAAAAAATGGAGTAACTTCTCCCGTTTTCCCAACATTTCCCTTCACTGCTCTGCTCCTATTGATTGTAGCGTGATGAAAAGTATACTATAACCAACTCAGGAGTATGAAAAATAATTATACCAAGTTTCGTTAAAATCCGTCGAGTAGTTTTTGTTTCTATAACGGTTATACAGACCGACAGACAGACAGACAGACAGACAGACAGACAGACAAAAATTTTACTGATTGCATTTTTGGCATCAGTATCGATCCCTAATCACCCCCTGATAGTTATTTTGGAAATATATTTCATGTACAGAATTGACCTCTCTACAGATTTATTATAAGTAATAATAATATAGATAGATTTATTTATTTATTTAAATAGAACGGACGAAGCCAATTACACTATTTAAACATAATTATGACGACGTCAGCGACGGCGGAGCGATACGGTCGTCACCATCTTGGTTCGGTGGTAAAGGGTCCATTTCGTTAGGTGTTGAATATAATTATTATAATATAATTCACTTTTAATTCGGATAAACTAAATGACAATAATTTAACTAGGCAAACCGACAGTTTCGTTTTGGAGAAGTGACTTGGTCCGCGTCTCGATTCGAAGTGCCCGTTCGACAATCCCCACTTTCCAAAACGACTCTGTCCACGTGCCGCCATTACAAAATAACGTCACGGCGTTTGCCTCCCTACTACAATAATCAGTTGAGAAACTTTTATTAAAACGATAGCGTTATCCACGACACGGCCAGCCTGACGAGTTACACGTCCTCGTGTGTATCTGTAACAAAATGACCAACTGAAGCATTTTTGAGAACTCGGCCAACCTGACCGTTACGTTTTAATTACATTGATTACTCTATACTCATGCCTTAACAACCAAAGAAACTTTTCCTCCAAGCCTCATAATTATCAAATTTCAAAAATAAAACACATCACTCATGGCCCGGCTGCCACAGCAGCTAGTGACAATTCATTATTGCCACCCATATCGTCATCACCTCATGTGATACGACCAACACTTCTTCTAGAGTCCGCGACTCCCAGGTCAATTCATGACCGTACAAATAGTCTCCTTCGAGACCCGGGTCCCCGCCACACCACTAGCTGCCCATCGCGCTCTGAACAACTCCCTGAGTTATTTATTTATTTATTTATTTATTTATTTATTTATTTATTTATTTATTTATGTAACGCGCTGTCCATTTAGCTCTGCACTTTACGCTTCCCCCCCCGCCTCCGCACCGCGCAGACCACGCGGTTGTCTCCGCTGCCGAGCGACAGTCCGCCCACGCGCATGGTACAGCGCACTCGCGACCATTGTCGGAATATAATTATGTAGAAGTAAAGATTATAGTTGTTTTTGTATTTTGTGTACTGCAATAAAATAATAAACGTTATAAGTGGCGCTCCAACTCGTGGCCGCGAACCAGTTAAAACAAGTTTGTGCCGGTCGACCGTTAACGTTTTTCGGTGTTCCTACCTACCTACTTACGAAAAAAAAAGTGAAGATGCCTCCACGTAAAGTACGAACGGACCCAAAGGCAAGTGACGCTGACGCGCAGTCCAGCTCGGATGAAGAAATCAGAAAATCTTCGCCAGTGCTCATGTCTGGTGACCAGCTGACTTCATTTCTTACCGCCTTCGCGAATACTCAGGCGGAAGCAAATCGGCAGCTCGTCGAATCCCTCATGGCATCGCACGTGGCACGTGGTTTTTCCGCGGCAACGCCCTCACCGACACCGTCGTCGACTAGCAAATCAGGGAACATGTCCAAGTGTACGGCACGCTTTGATGGATCGAACCGAGATCCTGAAATCGTGGAAGCCTTCATCGACTCCGTCGAGATGTACAAAGAGTGTGCATTGGTTAACAATGACCTTGCGCTTCGTGGTCTCCCGATGCTGCTCCATGGCGAAGCTGCAGTATGGTGGAGAGGGATCCGGACGGAGGTGTCCTCGTGGTCTGAAGCCGTCAGACGACTACGTAGTATGTATGGTACTCCGTGTCCCGCTCACAAGTTATATCGAAAGATATTCGCTAACGAACAAAATGAAGAACTCGCGGACTCCTTCATTGTACGTATACGAGGCATGATTGCTAAGTTTCCTTACGAATTACCCGAAGAAGCTAAGATAGACATGATATATGGATTATTACATAAACGTATTCGAAAGCGATTACCCCGGGACACGGTTAGCAGTTTTGAGTCGCTAATCGACAAAGCCCGAGATATCGAAGAATCCATCACGGAGAATTCCAGTGCAAGTACTTCCTCGCAGTCGGCGTCAGCGGAGACGACACCGCGCGAGCGGTACGCGCGGGACGGCTCGCGGGTGCCGCCGCCGCCGCGCGCCGCGCCCACGTGCATCAATTTGGCGGGAAACGGTGCGACGTCCCCGTCGCTCAGTGGTGCGGGAGTGCAGCAGTTGATCTCGCGTTCGCAGGTTCGATCCGTACGTAATACGTGTAACGAAGTGCAAAGTGCCGATAAAAATAATACCACGAGTGAATCAAAGTTATTCTGTGTGTATTGTAAAGGTAGAGGTCATACGCGTGATTCGTGTCCAAAGAAAGACTCTAAAGTATCGTCTAGTAATAATAAGTCTAGCCTTATTTGTTATGGTTGTGGTGAAAAAGGGTTTGTACGAGCAAATTGTCCTACATGTAAAAGTAATGTATCGAGTTTGAGTTGTAATGTTACTAGTTCAGATGAACCACAACCTCAACATAATGTATTCTATTCACTTACCACGACACAAGACTGTTGTAATGTAAGTAGTACTTCGAATAATATCATCACGCAAGACCGACCTATATTGAATATTGAGATATTAGGTTATAGTGGTTCAGCGCTTATAGATACAGCCGCCCGACGTAGTATCGCGGGTTCAACGCTGTATGCACTTCTTTTACGTTTAAATGTTAAATTTAAATCGCAGATTATGTCGGTTAGACTGGCTGATGGTAGTATTCGTACGAATATTGTGTTGTTAACATGTGTTAATGTGAATTGTATGTCTTTGTGTATTCCTGTTGAGTTTGTTGTGTTTCCCGATGCCTCAAACAACGAAACGCTATTAGGTATAGATTTCATTACTAAGTCTAAGTTGGTCTTGAATTTTTCTTCTATGACATGGTATACAGCTGATCGGCCTCAGGTCATTCACCCCCTACTGACGGAGAGTTCTCGCGAGGTGGTGGAATGTGCCTCTCTCAACCTACTGAGGGGAGACGAGGGCACTCTGTTGACTGAGGAGGAGCGTGGTGGTTTGGAGAATTTGCTTGGTGAGTATGCCGATATTTTTGATAAAAACGGGGAACCGACTCCATTTGCCGAACATCATATCGATACGGGAGATCATCCTCCTATTGCCGTGCCGCCGTACCGTGTTACGCCAGCGAAGAAGGAGTTAATTCGCGTCGAGCTAGATAAGATGCTAGAAGATGGAATTATTGAGGAGTGCGAGTCTGCATGGTCGGCACCGATTGTTTTGGTACCTAAGTCCAATGGTGGGTATAGATTTTGTGTTGATTATAGACGGCTCAACGCCGTCACGAAAACAGATGCGTATCCTATGCCTCGTATTGACGAGTTGCTCCAGTCTACCAAGAAGGGTTGCGTGATGAGTACCTGTGACCTTCGGAGTGGCTATTGGCAATGCAGAGTTAAGGATCAGGATAAAACCGCATTTGTCACGCCGTTTGGTACGTACCGGTTCTTACGAATGCCTTTTGGACTGAAGAATGCGCCGGCTACGTTCCAGAGGCTTATTGACCGCTTCCGTTCAGGATCATCACTCAAGGATGTCATCGTACTGACGTACCTTGATGATATACTTGTGATATCTGAATCGTATGCTCGTCATTTGCTTGATCTTCGTGTGGTATTTGACCGTCTCCGCTTATTTAAACTCCGTGCGAATCGGGACAAGTGTGTCTTCGCCAGAGAGAAGGTTAAGTACCTCGGACACGTAATCTCACCTGAAGGTATATCCCCGGATGAGGAGAAGGTGCTTGCTGTAGTAGGTATGAAAAAGCCTACTTGCCTTCAACAGCTGCGCACCTTCCTCCAGACGTGTTCATGGTTTCGCAAATTTATACCAGACTTCGCGAAAGTGGCTGAACCACTTACTCGCTTAACTAAAAAGTCTCAGGCGTGGGTATGGAGTTTGGAGCAAGGTAAATCTTTTGAAACTCTTAAGAAACTCCTGACCACGGCCCCCATTCTTGTACAAGCGGATTATACGAAACCATTCGTATTGCGGACTGACGCCAGTAATTATGCACTAGGCGCAGCCTTACTCCAGGGGGAGTTACCGAATCAGGAACATCCAATAGAATATGCCAGCCGTCTGCTCACTCCGGCCGAGCAGAATTATTCCACCACGGAGAGGGAGGCTCTCGCAGTGGTGTGGGCAGTAGAACGTTTCCGAGGGTACATCGATGGTCACCAGGTCAACGTGATAACAGATCACCAACCCTTGAAATGGCTCTTTACCCTCAAGTCCCCAAGTGGCAGATTAGTACGTTGGGCCTTGAAGTTGCAATCTTTCGACCTGCTTATCGAGTATGCCCCAGGTAAGGTTAACGTACTTGCCGATACGCTCAGTCGTCCCGTGACATCGGATGGTCCTGCATCTGAATCGTCTATCTGTCCTGTTGTTGTTGATGTACCGCGCTGGAATGCATCCTCCACCCGTGATGCGCAGTTAGCTGATCCGGAAGTTGCAAAGATCATCCATGACCTCGAAGGTAAGGATGAACTTAATATAAACCGTTGGTCTGAGAGAGGCTATCTCCTGAATCAAGGTGTTCTGTATCGGTATGTCCCTGATACTGATTCCGAGGATCCTCAGCTCGTCGTACCGGAGAGCCTGCGGAATGAAGTTATGATCGAATGTCATGACTCGCCTACCGCCGGTCATGGTGGTATTGATCGAACAATACATCGTATCTCGCAACGTTTCTATTTTCCTGGTATGAGACGGTTTGTAACCGAGTACTTGAAGACCTGCATCGAGTGTCAACGCTACAAACCATCGACACTCAAACCAGCCGGCTTGCTTCAAACCCCTGTCCCGTCTCAAAGATTTGAAACTATCGCAACTGATCTTTTTGGTCCGTTGCCTAAAGGACCCCAAGGTGAGAGATGGATCCTCATAGTGGAGGACACCACCAGTAAGTGGGTGGAAGTCTTCGCTCTCACCGAAGCTACAGCAGAGGCGTGTGCTAAAACTTTGGTCAATGAAGTATTTATGAGATTTGGTCTTCCTAGACGGATGATTTCTGATAACGGAGTGCAATTTGTGGCAGATGTTATGCAGAAGGCAATGTTTGTTCTAGGTGTGAAACAAAGTCTGGTGCCCTTATATCATCCCGAGGCGAATCCTGTTGAGCGGAAAAATAGGGATCTAAAGGCTCAACTCGCCATCTTAGTGGAAGGTCGCCATCAAACTTGGCCGGAGGTACTACCGTTTATACGGTTTGCCTTCAATAGTTCGGTAACTAAGTCTACGGATCATACCCCAGCTTACTTGACTTTCGGTCGTGAGCTACGGTCACCCCTAACTGCTCAGGCAGACTTAAAAGCAGTAGTGGAATCCGAGAATTTTGTTCCCCAAATTACGCCTTATCTGCTCAAACTCGCAGACACCGTCTCGACAGCCAAAGAGACTCTGGAACGGCAACAAGATGTCCGTAAGACATATGCCGATAAGGGTCGGACGTCAACCCATGAATACCTGGAAGGAGACCTAGTCCTAATGCGGACCCATACGCTTAGTAATGCCGCAAAGGGAGTCACATCGAAATTTAATCCAAAACGAGATGGGCCGTACGTCATCTCTAAAAAGGTGAGTCCTACCACATACCTCCTAGCACATGATAAGACAGGGGAAATCTTTGGTAAGTATCACGTGTCAGATTTACGCCCTTACCATGCTAGGGAGGGTGAATGTCCTGAGCCGATTATTCCTAAACGAAATAGAGGTCGCCCCCGGAAGGTAACCTAACTGCCGCGCTCTTGTTATCATTTTTGTTTGACCACTCGGGAGACCCTTTCCTGGTCAAAAGGGGGAGAGTGTAACGCGCTGTCCATTTAGCTCTGCACTTTACGCTTCCCCCCCCGCCTCCGCACCGCGCAGACCACGCGGTTGTCTCCGCTGCCGAGCGACAGTCCGCCCACGCGCATGGTACAGCGCACTCGCGACCATTGTCGGAATATAATTATGTAGAAGTAAAGATTATAGTTGTTTTTGTATTTTGTGTACTGCAATAAAATAATAAACGTTATATTTATTTATTTATTTTTTTATTTATTTATTTATTTATTTATTTATTTAATTAAAACGGTTTAAAACCAATTACAGTAACTAAACTACTAAACATAAACATAAACATAAATGCACAAAAAAAAATGGAAAACAGAAAACAGATAAATATAAAAAAATAAAATAAAAATGAGTTAGTTACTCTGTCATGAATCCCTCTCACAGTACTTCTGACATGCCAATAAAATCTTTGTCCATTCATCCGCAAACAGATCGTTTGTTGGATTAGAATCCAGGAGATCATTAAGTGCAGCCAGAGTTCGAGGAACTGGAGACTTAGCACGCGCTACGGTGCGACACGGAGGCACAGCGAACAATCTGTGCTTTTTACCCCTGCAGTAATTGTCCGGCACAAAGAAGTGAGCCAGCATAGCAAGCAGATCAGGCGCGTCAATGGTTTCACGGAGTGTCTTACAGGCCATTGTGAGCTGATCATGTGCTCGCCTTACCTCTAATGAGTTATATCCGAGGCAACCCAGTAAAAATTTGGTCGGATAAAGGTAAGGGTTATAGCCATGTATCCGCTTGTACAAAAACCTAAGGAACGCTTTCTGTACTTTTTCTAAAAGAAGCGCGTAAGTTTTTTCGTGTGGATTCCACACACAAGAACTCGACTCTAACTTGCTACGCACAAGCGCGTTATATATCATTTTGATGGCGTGTGCGGAGCGAAAATCACGGCAATTACGCAGAACAAAACCTAACCTTTGGTAGGATTGTTTGGCTACCGTAGTCATGTGGTCGTGGAAGGTGAGCTTTCGGTCGAATGTGACTCCCAGATCTTTCATGGCTATTGATTTTGTGATAGTGTCGTTATTTAAATTGTATTCGAAATTCACGGGGTGTCGCACTCGACCGAAGCTCATAGCGAAGCACTTAGAGGAGTTGAATTCCATCTTATTGTCAACGCTCCACTTGTATATCGCGTCTATGTCTTGCTGCAGTGCCAAACAGTCACACTCAGAGCTTACTTCAAGATACAGTTTCAGGTCGTCGGCATACAGTAGACATCTTGCATGGCGAAGAACTTGAGGGAGATCATTGACCATAATTAAAAATAATAAAGGCCCCAAAATTGAGCCTTGACTCACGCCAGAACGCGTGTGATAGGTACTAGACTCGTACATGCCGAGCCTAACAAACTGCTGACGATCACGTAGATAGTCTGCGAAGAAACGGAGAAGAGACGGGGAGAAACCGAGTTTGCTAAGCTTCATCAGCAGCGTGTCATTGTTAACCCTATCAAACGCCTTCCGGAAGTCGAAGTAAAGTACGTCCACCTGACGCCCGCGGTCCAAGCTGGAGGAGATATAATCAACCAGTGTCAGGAGATTAGTATCAACTGACCTCTTGCTTCTGAAACCGTGCTGCTCATTACATAGGTACTTATTTATTTGCTTAGAGATAGCATTGTGGAGGATGTTCTCGAACACTTTCGCCGGGGAAGATAAAATTGCGATAGGGCGATAATCTTCGGCAGATTTCTTGTTTTGGGATTTAGGAATGGGTGTGACTCTGGAAACTTTCCATTCAGAGGGATATGAACCTGCCTGCAAGGCTAAATTAAAAATGTGGCAAAGAGGTTCACTGAGAATACTTCTTAAATCCTTAACGATAAAGGGGGGAATATTATCGGGGCCGATAGAGCTGTTAGGTTTAAGTTTATTTATGCCTTTTACAATGTCTACAGGGCACAAGGGGGGTATATCTATGTAATTGCTATTGCCGGTATGCTCAGCGACACAAACATGATCAGCATTGAGCCGCGGAACATCAGGAAGAAAAACATCAGAGAAAAATTCGGCAAATGCCCCTACCGCCTTAGATCCCGAAAAAGTTACACCCTTGTATGTAATGTACGGTTCAAACCCACCTTTGGATCGCAGACTAGAAATGTGTGACCAGAATTGGCGAGGATTGGTTTTAAGTGTGTTTTCTATATTTCTCATGTATGAGGAATACGCATCTGCAATACGGGCCTTTAAACTTGACCTGAGGTCCAAAAATAACAAATAAGCGCTATCGCACTTAGTTCGCTTCCACTTTTTATGGAGCTTTAGCTTGAGCCTTAGGTCGTGGATTATATCGCTTGTGAACCATACTGGGTATCGTTTATTCGCGGATTTAGCTCTACGTTTTTTAGGTATGCAAGTGTCAAAGAAATGATAAATAATATTATAAAACTTCTGAGTAGCAGTTGTAACATCTGTAGATTCTAAAACCTCCTCCCAAACACTCTTATTAGAGAGTAATGAATACAGCTGTTCAAAATTGCATTTGTGGAAGTTCCAATCCTTAGCACTGTCTATATTGCTGGGCTCCATTGAGTCTGAGTAATGACCTACATCAACACTTACCTCAATATGAAGCGCCGGGTGATATGCATCCAGCGGTACTATCCCCTCGGTGGCGGTGACGAATGTTTCTGGTACACTTATGCTCTCCTGGACCAAAACAACATCTAACATACATCTCGATATGTAGTCGTAGCCCAATATAAATCGGTATCTCTTGAGGCAACTCAAGTAGTCCGTGGGTAGGCGATAGGCGTTTAACTCTGGCGGAGGTCGGGGTCTGGAAAGACCGCAGTGTGTAGTCAGTGGGTGATGCACACAGGCGATCCATTTGATGGATGCGCGAGTTTTGATCCATGCGCTGGATGTGTGAGAGCAATGAGATTGCTGTTCGGCTAGAGAGCCGTTAGAGGTTTTACTCGAGGGTTTATGTAAGCTGCCAGTTTTTGGTTGCAAGAGAGTTTAAAAGGTTAATTGGAACGACTTTGGTACATGGCCCAAGGGTTGACCCATTTTCGATTATTCTCAAAGTTACCATGTTTGATTTTATTAGGGTAGTGATTGTTGTATTTTCGATTAATCTCAATTTAACCGTGTTTCATTTAATCAAAGAGTAGAATTTGGTTAAAATAAAACAGTAGAGTTCTAAAATTTCCTTACTTATCGGGTCGGTGACAACCCGATGTATGTTGAGTTTGGTCAGGAGTGACCGAGTGGAACAAAATTCTGTCGTGGAGTTTGTTTGTTCGCAGGGTAACCATCACACGAGGATGTGTGCAAGCAGGATGGCCGTGTCGGAACGGGTCATTAGTACGGACATAAAATGAATCGCAAGTCCGCTGGTGGTGATGTCACGTGACCTACTTACAAGTCTACCCCCACCACAACGTGGCTTCTACAGAGCCCTGATGTTACAGCTCGGAGGCGAGGAGGACATTGAAGGTCTGATCGCGAAGGAGTTGAGACGTCTTGGAACTGTACCCGATTCATTGTGCTCCGTGTAATTGTGTTAAATTGTAATGTCAAGCAATTTGTTAGTTTATTATAAACAATGTATCGCACCTAGTGTATTTTCATTGCACGAAACCCATGGTCTGCCCACATGATGTACGAGCCTAACGGAAAAATCCTGACAAAATCCGACACATATTTTACAAATTGTTTACATTTTTAAATATTTCTTAGAAAAACCAATATAAAAAACATTTAAAAATATAAAAAATTGTAGCCCACCGGTATCGGGAACAGGGTCCAAGCTACCGGCGGTCAGGACTCCAGAGAGAGGAACCTCCTAACAATACGAGCCGTGTCCAGAAATACCGCTTTCTGAATCAAGCCCTTGATCCAGCTGCCTAACGAGAGCCTCCTCAGGTATTGGTCGAGGCTTTTGGTAATTAAGCCATGGGCTGATACAACTATCGGCACAATGATCGCTGAGTCCACATCCCACATGTCGACAACCTCGTGAGCCAAGTCTAGGTACTTGATTTGCTTCACTTTCTCGGCTTTCACGAGGTTCTCATCATGCGGGACCGTTATGTCAACAATCATTGCGCACCGCTCTGATCGATCCACCACCACTATATCAGGCTTATTGGCTACAATAGTCCTGTCAGTGATGATGGATCGATCCCAGTACAATGTGATACTGCCATTTTCGAGAACTGGGTCGGGCACATACTTATAGTACGGCACCTCCGATTCCACAAGGTTGTATTTTAGAGCAAGTTGCTGATGGATAATCCTGGCTACAAGGTTGTGTCTATGCAAGTACTCTCCGATAGCCAGACGAGAACACCCGGAGATAATGTGACGGATTGATTCACCTGGACGGTGGCATGCCCGACATATGCCAACCGTACCATCCTTCACAATAAATCTCCATTAGTTACTTGTCATCATAACTTCATCCATAATTGCACAGACAAAACCTTCAGTTTCTCCGAAAAGGTCCCCAGAACGTAGCCAGGCTACGGACGCTAGGTCTACATCGGACCCATGCAGGGCCCGGAAAAAGCGTCCGTGAAGCTCCTTACTCTGCCAGACCTCCATGCGGTCGTTAGTGTCAAGCACTATAGGTTTGCGCCAGTTCTCTTTGGCCAAGGAAAGCGGAGTGAGGCCCTTGTCCACCGCGACCACATCTCGATGCATCCCCACGTCGGCTGCAAGGAAATATTCCCTGAGACTGCATATCTCGCGATTGTGGAGAGTCTTAGCATTTAAAAAGCCTCGACCCCCACACTTCCGCGGGATATACAGTCTCATAATCGAAAAACGCGGGTGATGCATTCGATATGCGGTCAACAATGTACGGACCCTCCTATCCAGGGCGTCTAGTTCTGTTTGAGTCCATTTGAGAAAGAGTACATCAAAACCGGCATGACCCAACCGTTGAAGGCACGTACCTTATTTCCGCCTGATAAAAGACTATTAAATACTTTTTTCAGGCGGCCAAAGAGCGCTTCTTTCAAGAGAGCTTTCTTTCTTTCTTCTAGCAATCGTTGAAGGAGCGCTCCTTCAACGATTGCTTCATGTCAGCAACATTGATGCCCAGCGCTTCCGACATACCCAAATACTTAAAGGTTTCGGTTGCTGAGAGGGATCTAAGATTTATGGAATTCGAGAGCTGGGTTCCCACGGATTCCACAATCTCCCCTCGCTTAACATGCATGACCGCACATTTGTCCACACCAAATTCCATCCTGATGGCGCTACTGAAAGTTTCAGTTACCTTCAGTAGCTCCATCAGTTGTAAATCGTTGGGGGCAAAGAGTTTCAGGTCATCCATGTAAAGGAGGTGAGATATAACTTGACCACCTCTCCTCAACCGCTAGCCTAGACCTGAATCCTCCAGCAGCGTGCTAAGAGGATTCAAGGCTAAGCAGAACCAAAGTGGACTCAAACTATCGCCCTGAAATATACCTCGCTCTATCCTTATCGGCTCGCTATTCCTCTGGATTTGCCGACATCCTGGATAGCGAAGGACTGTCCTCCATTGCCTCATACATGACATCAGGAAGGTGCGCAAAGTTGCATCAACTTTATACAACTCTAGCACCCTCATGAGCCATGTATGTGGCACCGAGTCATAGGCCTTCTTATAATCTATCCAACATGTCGACAGATCCTTTCGGGAACGGCGAACCTGTTGATTAATGGCCATATCAATGAGGAGTAGCTCCTTAGTACCGCGGGACCCGTTCCTACATCCATTTTGAGAAGCGGACATGATAGAATTGCCATCAATGTGTTTGTTAATTTTAGTTCTCAAAATGGATGTAAGAACTTTATAGACCGTCGGAAGACAGGTAATCGGTCTATAATTTTTGGGCTCCGCAGTACTACCCGATTTATGGAGCAGTTGGGTTATACCTGTTGTCAGGAACTCTGGCAGCGACCCTGACTCTAAGGCTGACTGGAACAGGATCGCCAGGCGAGCGTGCGACCTTGTAAACCATTTAATCCAAAAGTTGTGCAGCTCATCCGGTCCTGGAGATTTCCAGTTCGGCAACGGACGGACTGCACGAACTACGTCTTGGGGGCTGATAGTGATTGCCCCCATTTCTGGTACTAGATCGCCATTCGCTCAACCTCCCGAGTCCAATCACCCTCGGTAAGGCTAACAGGCACCGACCAGATGCTGCGCCAGAACGAAGACATGGCATCATCATCCGGTAGGCGTGTGTCAGCCACACCTTGGTCCGGTCACTCCCAAGCCCTATAAACCCACCTTTCATCTCTTTGGAATGTGCGATTCTGAGTGTATCGGTCCACCCTCCGCTTATACCTACGAATACGGTTTGCCAATGCATACACTTTCTGCTTCAGGAAGTGTATAGTTCTATATTCTGCGGCTGTAGCGGCATGTCGTGTAGCTCATGTCAAATTTTCTGATGACAGAGCTACACGACCTAAACCAGCCGTACCAGCATGGCAGTACAGGATTGCACGAAGTATTGGTGGGGCCAGAACACTCATCGGCAAACTGATCTGTTTCAGGGAGGGCAATACTCGTCTTAGAGTGATGCGTTTTGTGCGGCGGGCATTCTCGGGGACTGATATTAGTCCTCGAGACTACATGTCCGGTGTCACAGAGCGCATCACTCTGAACTGAGTGAGCATCGGTGAGGTCTTCACAGTTGTCAAAATAGTTTGACAACTGCGAATCCAAAACAGCCACCAGCGCCCTATTTTTGTTATGCATGGGCAAACGAGGTATACGTGGCCTAAGGTCGGGTTGCATGAACCGATATTATTCTCGAATCGCACCCTCCAAAGCACTCCTCATTTCCTCATTGCACTGGGTACTTACATTAATAACTATGTCATTACTCAACTCGTTATCGCGATTTGATATTATGGTAGACTGTGGTGGAACCACAGCCTGCGACGGCGTGGCAATGACATGGCTACTCTGCATTTCAATCCGCAAGCGATCAAGTACGGTGTCATTCAACATACGATTACGCTGGATGACTCGCACCTGATCCGATAGTCGTTGTGCCGATACGTTGACAGCTGGCTCAAGCACCTGAAACAGAGAGAGCATCCGAACACGGTACGCGGTCTGGTTGTTTCCCCCCTCTGTAGCCCCATAGTATGCACGCATGACATTTGCATTGATGGATTGTGTCCATCGCATGCACTGCACACTCCCGCCGGGAGTTGGGATCCTATAAAATTGTGGCGTTGATTAATAACTTAAGTAAATTGTAAACGTATCTTTTAAAATGTAAAATAAAAATGTATGTGTCGGATCCTGACGAGTATGTACTTAAAATTAAACACAAACGCCTTTGTTAGGCGTTGTGCTGACTCTAGAGGTATGGTGTCCGATATGGACCATGGTTCCATGGAACGACAGTATTCGTTCGGGCGTGGTCGCGACACATACTGGTCTAGAAACTGCTCCGTGTTTCCTTTTAAGTTCAGAGTATTTAGTTAGTACAGTAGTGTTAGTAATTGACTCTGTAACTATGAACCGTGTACAAGTTAAAGGAGCTATTTCTCTACTTTACCCGTATCCCATTCTGCGTCCACAACTGTTTGACACTATGCATGTCACTTAATATGTCCTGGCCGGGGCCCTATATACCAGGTTGCGACATATGTATACGCGGACGGACATGCAAACCATATTTGTTATTAGTGACTTAACCGGTCGGATGGGCCTGTTCGCTCCATTGTTTAACGTGCGAGCCCCCACGGCTCGCATTCCTGACCCAGGCCGCGCACCAGTGCGTACCGGCGGCGGCGGCTTGCCAGTCAGCTTATCGCCTTGCAAGCGACCACTGTGTCGCTCGTTCCGCCACCGCTTTAGCTTACGAACCGCTATAATACTGTACCTTGTGCTTTCTATCTGTCTACTCTTTCTACCTATCCTTTGCTGTTCTTCACTCTTACTTTGTTGTGGACTTCAGCCAGTGTACCTACTGTTCTGAGTTCTTCCAATAAACTATAAAGTACTGTGTCAGTGTACAAACTTTTATGTATCTCCGCACACAAGCATACCTCAAGAATTACGCAAAAAATGAATACAAGTAACAAAGTATAAAAAGTCGGGTCACTGACGCTCTTTTGTTTAGCTCGCGAGCACTTTAGATTAGATTAATATTTTATTAATAATCCCTCACACACAAATTCGAGTGTTTAATGAGTTACGCTTTGTAAGATAAACAAATTAGACGGCAGCGTCCGCGAGGAGCTACGCGTATGCTCAATGCGCTCGTTCCGCTCATACCGTTCGTATCGCTCGCAGCGCTCTCACTTCGCTTATAATTTATTGTATGCGCGTTGTGCAGTGCACTCCGCTTTTAAATTCATTTACCGAGTGGAACATCGGGACGTTATCATTTCACAAATAATTTATTCGTATCCACATGTTCTCTGTGAATCCCAGCGCCGCGTGTCGTGCGGAATTACATTTTACTGAATGAAAACGGAACACATTTTAGAAAACGTTTTGTTTAAAACTACTAGCAGCGAGTACTGTTTAAAAACGTGCATTGCTTATAACGCAAGTTCAGAAAATGTAAATGAATGGTAAAATTATTTTACTGGCAAAATGGAACCTATATCGATTCGTCTTGTCAGTCTGTCTGTGCGTTCGTATGTCACAGCCATTTTACTCTGATACTGTTGGCACCGCACAATTAAAATTTGGAGAGCAGGTGTCTTCTATGAACCTCTACACAAAAGTGATGGGAAATTAAGAATAATAAAATATATGTGGCCTCACCATACATGTAACTGAAGGTTGAAAAATACTATTCTACCCATATAACTGTGTGGAGTGTCTAGTCACTGCTCTTAAAAAAATATATTGAGGTTTCTCAAAGTCAGCGAGTCCGACTCAATATTTGTATACGCGTTTAATTTGGATAGACAAACATGATTTCTATAATGACTTCATCTAGCACCCAGGATCGCCTTCATACGAGGGCACTCCTAATGGGCCGTTCTACGAAAATTTGTATAAGAACACGTCGAATTTGATTAATAAAAATAATCCCTATCACTACCTGTTCATCAGACAGTATTTTTTACAAACTTTTATTAACTTGCAATGTACATTTATGCTTATTTCTTAAGGTACAAAATTAATTTTCATGCAACATTACTTCCACAAACAGTTAGTCAGTGATAACGCCTAGGTTACTGTTTACGACAATCTACGTTCGTACCTAACAAGGAACAGAAATCGAAACGACGACGGTCTTAATTAAATGCCATTGGTTAACAGATAGAGAGTAATGGCAGTCGACATGTGGGAGAATGGGAGAATCAATAAGTGAAGGAATTTATATCTACGAGCGGCGATTGGTTCCCGCCGAAGAGCTGGGACTAATGCGCTTCGGGAATACACTCATTAATGTGACTAGCATTGCTCTTGCTCTTCAGAATTTAGACGGCCAAAGTCTTACTGGGAAAGTTAGGGTGTGTGTGCATACGACGACCGACTGCACGAAGTAGAAGTAGTTCTGGTCGTGTCGCCGTCGCCAAAGGCTTCATAAACAAAGCTCAGACAGCGTTTAGTGTAAAGAATACATGAATGTTCATTAGGAGCACAGGCACAGGGCGACGGAGGGGTAACGAAACAGGGGTGGGGGATGGGTGGGAGTTGTTCCTATAATGAACTGGCACGCGATCAGTTGTCACCTGTAAGTAGGGTAGATTCACAACACCAGTCGATTATATTGTTTGTCGCAAGTAACAGACGTGCTTCCTGGAAGCATTGTCTTCTAACCATGCCATGCGCGGCGCATCGGACATGACAGTTTTAAATGCGCATGCAAAACCGAGTTCTATAGAGCCTGTCGGTTGGCTCATTTGCAAGACACGACGATATTATTATGGTTGTTTTAGTAGTTTTATCTTTGACTTGTTATAAAAAAGGAGAATCCGTAAAGAATGGGTTAAAAGTTGGCTATCAAAAAGAAGAGAATTCTTTCACATAAAGGCTCATGGACAATTTTTTATGAGATCTTGAGGTACGACCAACAGAATTGAAATATATCCCAAAGCCAGTAGCTTATAAGAAGGACTTTGCCAAATATTGGAAATAATATTTAATATATTATATACAGGGTGTAACAGAAAGGTTATAATCATATGAAAGGATATGCTGCAGACCATGAAACTGAACAACTTTTTCCTTGGGTCCAATATCGTAAATGCGAAAAAATTATCAGCTGCCCCATGCATTATACATTATTTACAAACTAATAATAGATTTAAAATAATAATAACAACTACGAGTCGGGCCACGCACAATGTAGAAATCCGTAGCCCATCAAAATTATGCGGATTTGCCTCCGAACGATGATTTTATTGTATTAATAAAAAACAAACTTACATTTGCAGTTGAAAAACCTGTGCTCCGGTACATTACACTTAGGAAAATTTGTTACCCAAGTACATTTTATAAGTTGGTCGATTATTACTCGTAAACTTATAAAGCCTACTTAGCTGTTATATTTTTCCTTTTAATTTCGTTATAAATACTACCACCGTGATTTTTTTCACATACCCAAACACAACCACATTAAAGCTTAATATATATCAGTTTATTTTTTATTTTTATAGAAACTTTGCCCCACTCGAGGAATTTCTCCTATATGGTGGGTGCGTTTACAAACATTTAAAGTCACAAAACACAAACAGCCAGACCCGGAACAACTGTAGACCATACAAATATTTGTTCCGTGCGGGAATCGAACCCGCGACACGCAGCGCAGCAGTCAATCGCTCAGCCACTGCGCCAACCGCGCCGTCAAATGAATCCCTTAATCGAAAAATTATTTCAAACAAACTCGCAATATTTTTAATACCTATCCAACGACATACCACACTATGGGGTACTTAAGATAAAAAAATCTCCACTTTACGTGTAGGTACAGGAAATACCCTAAAAAAAACACTTTTCGAGATTTTATTTCAACACTTTGTCGGCGTAACTAATCTGTATATTCATGCCAAATTACAGCTTTCTAGTACTAAGAGTGTTTGAGTTAAGCTGCGGACAGACAGATGGACATGGCGAAACTATAAGGGTCCCTTTCCTTGTTGACTACGGAACCCTAAACATCAACAAGTAGCAAAATGGGAATCATTTTACAGTAACAGGAATAACTTTCTTTATTATATTGTGAGTAAATGATAATAATATATGCGCTATCATTGTATTCCTATATAATTATGTAAGAAGATGAATGCCAAACCCCACAGATAACATAATTAAAACAAGTCATGCTCATAATCAATTTATCAATGAATCCACATCATATCCATTGTCATCAATCAGTGAACCAGTATTTATAGCCAATTAATTAATTTGCAATCGCATATGGGCCAGTGACTAACACAGAAGTGCAAGTAAGCGTGTCGCCCAGCGAACACTTTCGACTTGTCCTGATGAGTCACTTTAGTACATAGGTATGTTTGTTTCCAAATTATAAAATCATTTTGAAAACAACTTAATTCGGCGGGTTTTGTTTGTTGCCAATGTCTGTAAAAGCCAATGTAATATTATGAAGGTACCATATGTTTTGTAACTTGGACTAGATACAAGCTTATTTATTCAAGACGATGCTGTTATTATTAATACCAGATCACCCACGACTTGCCACGGTTTACCAAATAGTAACAAATGTTTTCCAGTATATTTCTGGCACAATAATTTAAAATATTTATCTTGAGATAATGATAACGTCAAGGCTATGGAGTTAATAAAATTACGGTGCCTCTGGATCTATCTGATAGCGAGTGATAAGGTGTTGATATGGAGAGCCCGCGCACGTTATCCGGTCACCGGTGCACACTCGCGCACAGAACACACCCATTGTGCTGCATGGTTCTACATATCCGTCAGATCAGCCGTATGAAATCTAATAGCATTCACTAGATACACAATATAATATCAACTACATATTATACTTCTGCCCTTTATTATTATTGTTAGTTCTGCATCTTCACAAATTATTTTGCCGATGACATTGTGCTGATTGCCGCGAGCAGCCAAGAGGTCCATACCAAATTGGAGGTGTAGTGGCAAAGACTGGAGAATGTTGGCCGTAGATAGTAGAACCAAAACTGAATACTTGTTTTGCGATTTCGGCGTTCTCTCCAGTTCAGTGCCCATAACTCTTGCCGGAACGCCCATACCGATCTCGCTTGTCCAAGGAAATGGCAAAGTAGACCGGGACGTAACGCTCCGGAACAACTCAGGATGGATGAAATGGCAATAGGTCACTGAAACAATTTGCGACCCACGGATGCCCCTCAAAGTTAAAGGGGAAAATATACAAGTCCGGGGTTAGACCTGTCGTACTGTATTTATCAGAATGCTGGGCTGTGAACCAGATGGATGCATGTAGCGGAGATGAGAATGTTGAGATGGATGTGTGGAGTGACAAGAATGGATAAAGTAAGGAAGGAGTATATTAGAGGAAGTTTTAAAGTGGCACCTGTTAAGGAAAAATTGAAAGCAAGTCGTTTGTCTTGGTATGGACCTGTAATGAGGGAGAAAACGCATGTGACTAAAAGAATGATAGATATGAATGTTGATGGACGGAGAGGGAGAGGAACGCAGAGAAAAGATGGAAGGATTGTGTGAAGACTGATATGAATGAGAAAGGAGTAAACGATGTCGTGACATCTGACAGGGGAGAACGGAATAAGAAAATGTGTTGCGTCGATCCCAAATAAAATGGGACAAGGGCAGGAAGATGATGATCTTCACTAATTATTTTCAAAACTTGGTTTCTTTGTTTTGATTGCATAACGTTTATTTACGTACATAGAGTATCCCAATTTATCAGACAGATATCTAGCGACACAATCACACCTGCCGCAGTGACACGTGTGCTGTCACTCATCTAGAAAATCTCTCTAGATCGACACACTATCAGCTGATTATTGCTCTCGACAAGTGCCTGACGGATCACAAGATCATATCGAGATGAAGTTAAAAGGTTTCCAGAAACCTATGAAACGAACTGTTTTAAAGAAAAGGAAAATAAATAAAATTGAAAAATGATTGGATGGGGGTATCTGGAGTATAATATGGAGCTTAGATAGTCAATCGCTCCGTGTGAAATTCTCGTTTTCAGTTGCATCTGACTGAAAGATGACCCCAACACAGTTACAAAAAGCTTTGGCGATGGAAAAATGATCATCAGAAAAAACCAATGAAATTAAGACAAATGACGTCACACGATCAAAGACGCCCGCCCGTGGCCTGACCCAACACGGACTGTGCGCATCATTGACACTTGCTACCAGAAACGAATTCTTTGATAAAAGCTTTTTTGCACAATCTCATAAAATAAATTAGTTTTATTAATGGCAGGTACTAAGGTATTTTATAACTATAAATATTTCGTTAGTTGTAGGAATAATGAAAAAAAAACTGTATTTTTTTAAATAAACAATTTACGTCAATGTTAAATTAAAGTCATAATGCTGGCTGCTAACTTAGGCTCAGAATGTGGCAGAGGCGTGAGACGGACGCGGAGCAGAGCTCATGGACACAAAGTTCAATGAAATAGTTATATTGTACCTAAAAAGGCAGTTATCTGAGCGTCGCGATGCTGCTGCATTAATAAAACTACTGCCACTAGAGGCAACATGCACGAGCAGCAGTAAGTTAGACAGGTACCTATTTACATAGTTCAATTGATGCCATTAATTTGATACTAGTATTTATTGGATTAAATCGATTAATGTTAATATCCGTAATTTAGATATGACAATATTAGCATCTATTCAAACAGTGAGTAAAGCATGGATTTTGAACTGCTAGCCGTGTGAGGCACCGCCACTTATCAGAAACGTGGCGGCAATGATAATACCCGCGAACTTGACGCAATATCGCCTATCGCTCGACGTTATTAGACCGTATTACTTGGATAAAGCTAGGGTTGCCAGTGGTTTCGAAACTCGATGCCAATGCATCTGCGATGAAGTTGTCATGTGTTTGTTTTGGTCATAGAAAATGTTTGAATAAAGAAGTCTTCGGGTGAGGCCACAGTGTTATAACTGTGTAGTTTGAGAATTAAGTTTAATTAAATACAATTAACCTATTGCACTTAAGGTTACTACCACTTTTACCGGTGTTTTCAGTTACCTCTCGTGTGTTACGAAGTGTCCCGGCGTCGCGTCGTGGCAGCCCTCGTTCCGAAAGTGCAAACCGCGCGCAGGTATCGGCCGCTCGTGGCGCGGGCGTGGCGCTAGCAGCAGATAAGCCGTCATCACGCGACTATCAGCCGAGGTCCGTGATGATGACATTCACCACTAAACATAACATTGAAATCAGTTCCAGAACGAAACATGTTGTAAGTATTATACCTAGTAAGGTACAGTATTTGTTTCAGAAAAACAAAATGTTTTCATCATCACCGGTCTATCAGCTTTCCACTGGTAGTCAACACAACTGCGAGTGCGGCACCCCAGATCACACTATTTCCCGTCTGCTGGACTGCCCCAAATGTTCACCTACACCCCTGACGATCTGAACAACACCAGGTAAAGTCGCCCACGTGGAGGCGCAGCACGTGTGGAGGCGCAGCGCCGGGGCGAATCCCTGCTGCCTCGACAAGTCGAGGCGCACCGGGAAGAGCTCCGGCGTGATCTCAGGGCAGTATGGAGGGAACGACTGTCGCAACCGAGGTCCGGGCACGCCGCAATCGCTGCGGTAAGACCCCTCTTTGAGGAGTGGCTGGATAGGCGTCACGGCGTCCTGACCTACCGCATGACACAGGTCCTCACCGGACACGGAAGCTTCGGGAGGTACCTGTGTCTGATGGGGAAGGAGGAAACGCCTGGGTGTCACCACTGCGAGGACCGCCCGGAGGGCACGGTGGAGCATACGGTGCAGGACTGCCCCGCTTGGGCAGAGCACCGCCGTGTCCTCACGGCGGCGATAGGCGGAGACCTCTCGCGCCCGGCATTGGTCGAGGCCATGCTGAGGGGCGAGACGGAGTGGGAAGCGGTCGCCTCCTTCTGCGAAGCAGTCATGCTCGCGAAGGAGGAGGCGGGCCGCGTGAGGGAGAGGACAGCGTCCTCCCTCCACACCCCAGCCGCAGTGGTAGACGCCCACGGCGCCGGACGTCGGCAGACGATCTCCGGCCACCGTAGGCGCGGGCTTGCGGGCGGCGAGTAATGGGCGACTCGCTGTCCGACCATGGACCATGCCCGGGTCGACGGCGCGTTGTGTCCCACGCGCGCCTCAAAGAGTGTCAGCATCATGACGGGGCCCCCCTCTAGAGGGCCAAAGCCTGCCGGGGTCGCGGGACTTATAGAATTACCGTGACCCTGGATCATAAAGGGCTATTGAAGGACACCGTGGATTTTAGTCAGTACAAGTCTGACAGTTCCTCCCACTCTGCCCTGGGTGGGAGGACTCATTTGATGATTTTACCACGAAAAAAAAAAAAAAAAAAAAAAGTAACACCTGTATGCAGGTAAGTCGTTCAAGTAACTCCTGTATGCAGGATCGTAACAATTCTAACGTTTCCAGTAACCAGATAAGATCTAATAATAAGATGGCTTAAAATCAAAAGATATTTCTATGTATAAATAACAAGTTGTAAATACGCGTACCTACATCGTTCTGTGACAGCATTTAGAGCGAATGGTTTTTTTTGTACATACTCGTATAATGAACGTTAAATAGTGTAGGTATTATGTAGGTATATACGCGATGTGCATAAATACGCACATGACACACGCAGGTATACATGTGTGTGTGACCGTCGAGAGTTGAAACCCAAGGCACGCGCCTCTGATTTTTCGGATCATAATAATTGTCACTAGCTGCGGTGAAGCAAAACATCGTGAGGAAACCAAACATTTCTCGACGGCCTGTAAAACCAAGTCAGAGGCCCATGGGCGGCATAAAAACTCTGACACCAGGTTAGAAAAGAAGAAGACGGTGTTGATCATACCCAATAAAATGCATAGGCTATACCTACAACCTGTTCATGCAGTGAACATTCACTGCATGACTGGTTTTACGTCTTAAATGCTTTACTAGTATGATTTTTTTCGTCAAGTAAAACCTGGCTCGGTAATACCTAGCAACGATAGGGGAAGGTGATACAAACACTTGTTCTACAAAATCACAATAAAACAAAGAAATCTTTATTCTCATTTTATTCAGAAATTCCAAGTTTATTAACATTAGTTTTTTATAATATAAATTCATTGCTAGCGTAATATCTAAACAACCTGCTTACAATTCCAGTCTTCGGGCCAACAGCGCCCGCCCGCGCGCACTCCCCTCCCCGCTACGTCCCGCGGCCGTCCCACCGGGCGGAGTGGGACGGTGCGGCGCGGGGCGCGCGCGCTGCCACTTAGACGAACCGCGCTTCCGCCATAGAGTATCAAGTACACATAGTCTAACGTAATGTACAATACAATACATGGATCACCTCTGGTTGCACTGCTTATTGCTTACTGAGAGACTCTCACCCGCCACATAAACTCCGAATATCAAAATATTACATCGTCGTAACAAAGTAGAGACAAGAGAGTCGTTGTAGAGATTAAATTTATATATCAATTACTTTAGTAATAATATTTAATATAATAATTTACAACGTTCTAATCAAGTCGCGAACTACCCATGTGTTACACTATGTACATCGCCCAGACAGTGGACGCACCGAATCACTTTGAGGCCTACCAGCTCACTGTTCTATACGCAATCAAAAATTATTAACAATAGTTATTTTATTTCACCTGTCTTGTAATTCGTTCAGTTTTCCATTTTGAAGGTAACTAACATTTATAATAACGCTGTGTCGCATAGAAACATACATTTTTAACTGCGCGTGAGACTGCCGCTTGACGTCACAGTACGGGACTGCGCCGTTATGAGTCTCGTAAGAAGATATACAAACTCAAAGACGTGGGATAACCGAAGAACACTTCCAAATACTGTGAAACCCTCAGAGTGGAAGCAGAGCGCAAACAAACCGACGCATCGAGGACAGACCATGGACGGATCACACTTAACATACCACACGTAAAGTAACGCTCACAGATGTTACAGCTCAAATACAAAACTACACTTAGCAACAGTTTCAAACGAAACAAATAATAACAAAATATGCATAGAAGGTCCACTCCACGCAATACTCGAAAACAATCTCCACACACATAATACCAGCTGAACCTTGACATATTCCAAATATGCTACTGCATAATCTACGTGCGGTTAATTAAATATTCATATGACATAGTCCAATTTGCACTTTCAAGAGTTTCGAGTATTGCACGAAGTCCCTGTTCTCACAACGCGCGGTCTACGGCAAGTTGGAGTAGAGGTGCAGGTGATGTGGGGGCTGGTGCGGCGAGTGTGGGGGGGGGGCACGGTACGCGGACGCGAGGCGCGGGTCCAGGTTGCCGTACTCCTTGCCGGAGCGCGGCCGAAGCGTGCTCGTCGTCTGCCGCATCACCCTGCGTACAGACACACTGTTACAACACCATTACTAAATGAACCACTTGTAATGCAGAGGACAAGGTGGTTGCCACCTTACCTCATGGTGACAGGCGTGTCGGTGGATGAATGTGAAGAGCAGATGGAAAGCGTCTCAATGTAGTCCGACATGTCTGACGTGCCGCTCGACGTGCTGTGAGTGTCCATCACACCTGCGGACAACGAACAGACTTAGAACCAACAGTCAGCTAGATGCACCGGGGGACACAGTACAGTTTTATAAATCAGTGCTGGGAGTGGGCAGCACTTCTGTACTAAATGTCATAAATAGTTGAAAACGAACGCGTGAGCAGTACCTCTGAGCGGCTTGGCAGACAGCACCGGCACCTCGGCTTCTGCGGACGAGGACTTTGCTGGCACGCGCTCGCGCTGCAGTGAGGCCAGGTCCCGCAGTGGGTCGGTGGATTTGGACCGGCGCGGTGGAGCGCTGCCAGCGCCGGCGGCCGCGCGCCGCGCGCTTCGGTAGTGGCGTCGCGCCGCCGCCGTCGTTAGTGGCAGCTCAAACAGCTCGCCGCGCCGCAGCGAGCAGCTCGACACGCCGGAGTCGTTGGAGCTCGATGAGTCTCTGTTTCCGCCCGCCTTGCCCGGCACTGACGAGGATCGCTTAGCTGGCGGGAGTCTACTGCGCGCACCTTTAGACGCTTCAGAGCTATCCGCGTCAGAGTGTTTATTGTCTGCCGCACAGTTGCACGGGGTTGATGTCCGCTCCCCGTTAAGCGCAATATTGCGGAGCGTCTCTATAGAAGACGTGGAGCCATGGCTACCGACGCTACCATCGAACTCTTTAACGTCTTCAAGGAATCGAGAGGAATCTGCAGAACTGGAACGTTTTCTATATTCTATCCTATCGGTTCGCTCGGCTGTAACGCGAGGAGCAGGTACTTCGGGATTACTCGCGTCTGCTCGCCGGCTCTCCTCGGGTCCGCACAACGTAGGGTTACTCGCTGACTTCTCTTCGAGCAACCTGTTGATTGGACTTCTTGCCGGATGCTTCAGAGTGTTGATCGCAAAACCACCGATCGGTGACATCGGAGTGTAGCCAGCCGGCAAGGGCTTGCTTTGTTCTAATTTGTTGCTGACATTCGGTGCCATCATAAGATAGTCATCGTTCGTGCTTATTGTTAGCCCCTCGTGGTTTGTTTCTTTTCCACGCTGTTGCTGGTGACCACACTTAGAACAAATATTCTTGCTTTTGACGGCTGCGGTGGCAAAAGAAACCGGCTTCAGATTAGCGCTAATCGCATCCAGCTCTGATTGTGTGACACCAACTTTTCTTAATAAATCCTTAGCATTTTCGTAATGCTCTAAGGACAAGGCGAAGCTAAGGTTCTCATAGTTGGCGAGCGGGCCGTCGTCAATCTCCACCGACCTGGTTGTGAGGCTCCTGGTGAACTCGGAGTCGCGCGCGTTGTCGCGTCGGTCGCAAGGCCTTTGTTTTCTCCTAGTTTTTCGTGACAAGTCGATAGTCGCGTAGAGAGCGCTTCGGTCACTACTGTTGGGCGTTACGTTTTCTTTATTTGGCACCAAGTTGTCACTGGAGACAGTATTTTTCCTACAGTAGGGTAGTTTGATCCAATTGTTAGCCCAGTCAGTGACGCGCTGGCAGGGACAGCTGGCCGGCTGGAAGGTTTCCTCGGAGTCCACGATCGTCGGCTCTCTTCGTCTTTTGCCAAACTTGAGTAAGCAGCCGCAAGGTTTTTTTAATATAACAGCATTCGACGTGGAACTTTTAGTAACTTTAAATAGTTCATTGTTGAGACATTCTTTGAGTCGCTTCGGTGTGTCATAGTGCTCACCGTCCACCTGAACAACAACCAAAGAAAGCTTCTTATACAAACTTAAAATCTCATCATTATTATTACATTTTGCTTATTTATGCGTATCGTTATCATTGTGCTGCATATTATATGGATATGACTAGTTCATTGATCACAATGTTTGCAGTAGTATTTAGCCCATAAATATTGCTAAGAAATATTGATGGTTAAAAGGTAAAAGGGTGTAAGCAACAAAAAGCAAATTGTTCAGGAGAGTACTTAGTTTAAAGTTAAAAAATTGCAGAAAAATGGACATAACTTTTTTATGTAATGTCATAACGTAAAAATGGAAACGATTCTAAAATCAAGTAAAGTAAAAGCATTAATTGTCTTTTTCATTTATTTGATTCGACGTTGTTTTATGTGGGTTTATGTCGCTATGATCCATTGATCTTATTTTTTTTTATTATTATTAGCCCGTATTGTCCCAACCCTGAGCAAAGGCCTCCCCCATTCCTTTCACTTCTCACGATGGTGTGCTTCTTCTCGCCAATTTGCGAAATTTGGTATAGAGATAGATTATAGTCTGGTATTGCACATAGATTACTTATTATCCCAAAAGTAAGATCCCGTGGCCAATACCCGAACTCCACGCGGGCGAAGCCGCGGGCATAAGCTAGAGGTAATTCGGCGTAAGCTATATCTACACAGAAAAAAACAAAGAGTATAGAAGACTTAGAAGGCTTAGGCATTTGATATCCGTATACCAAGAGGTAAAGCATAAGTCATATGACTGTAGAATTACTTAAGTGGGTAAAGAAGCATACGTGACGATTCACATCATTATGCCAGAAGGTAATGGAGCACAAGAATAGCGCTTAGCAAAAACATCGTGAGAATATTAGACATTAGCGACACTGTAAGTGTGTTGAAAAAAAGGTAACGTGGTACTTCCACACGTCAAGATTTCTATACTAAGAGGAACAACACGAGAACATCCAACATACGGCATTACCTGGGCAAATAGTAGCGTGGATTAAAGGTCACGTCATAACACACCGAAATTACACTTCGAAAACGCAGTTTCTTGCTTGGGCATAAACGACAAAAAAGTCGTTGTAGAGCCATGGGAGTAAGCACATTCGAAAAAGTGAAAATTTTTAAGTAAGATGGCATTCAAAACTAAGACCAAATGTCGCTTATGCCTACTATCTATTAACCGTCGATATGCTATTAAATATTACTTGAAAGCATAAAATTAACACAACACAAGAATAAGTTAAACCTACTGAATACAATAATTAGGACAAATTGGCAAATACATGAATTGTAAACCAAATTTACCTCTTGGTAGGGAACTTTGGGTACATCATAGTTCTCGTAAGGTCCGACTCTGCTGAGCTTGTCGTCGGGTACCCTAAGCGCGCAGCGGCACGGTGGAGCCGGCGCGCCCTGCAGCTCCAGCTCGAGCCACATTGGCTTGGGAGGCCTCTCCGGCGGCAGCGCGGTCAGCGGTGCGGGCATCAGCGCGGGGCAGCGACATATATCCTCAGTCTTATCGGTTGCACTAGGTGCGGTATCACAATGTGGGGCGTGGTCGGCGGACTCCGCGGGGTGTGCTTCTTGCAGGGGGTCCATGGTCCAGGCGGGGCTAAAGTGCTTGGCGCCCGGCGTGAGCGCGGCCGTGGAGGAGCGCGATAACGCGCCCAACTTAGAGATGCAGCTCATGCAGCGCTCCAGCGTGACGCCGCCACCCCATGCGCCCCCCGTGCCCCCGTCTTCCGGCCCCTCGCTCACGCTCACCGTGTCGCCGTGACCCATGTCCGCGTGCGTCCTCTCGGCGGAGGGCCAGTACGGCGAGATGGCGCCCGCCTCCTCGCAGCCATCGTCGTAGGTGTGAAGGTCGATGGGTGCCAGGGAGTGATCTATCGTGTTCAGTTCTGAAAGTCGCGTGTCCGGTCGATATGCTTTATGGGATTTTGGACTATCGGAACCTAATAAAAAATAATATTTTTTAATAGACAAGTCGTGCACAGAATTATTTAGTAATAGCACTAGTTATTACAATACCTTCATTCTTTTTGAAGTTGTTGGGCCGCCTCCGGGGTGAGAGTCGTCCTTGTGAGGCAAGGTCGAAGTCACGGGCCACGTCTTTGGCCTGGTCGGTGATGAGCACGTGTAACCCCTCGCCCTTGCCGCAGTGCGAACCGCCCTCGAAGCAGAACCTGCCCTCTACCACGCCGTATCGCCTGTACTCGTACGAGAAGAGCGTTACAAACCTTCCCTTTAGTCTGGAATAGTGATCAGTTAGCACTTTAGCTTTGTCACCTGAGGTGCGGCAGCTCCCAAACGCCAAGCAGTCTCGGCGGCACGCCAGCAGTGAGCGCGAAGCGGCGCTCGTGCAAGTGTAGGCGCGCGGGTCCGGGGGGGAGTCGCTTGTTGCCGCCTCCGCCCCCCGCGCCCCCCGCACCCCCCACCAGCACCAGGTAGTGGCGCGGCTCGCCCAGGTGCGCGCTCACCTTCACCTGCAGTCAGAAGGCGCGTCAGTGGGGTTCTGGCTGGTTGAGTGGTAAGCACTTAACAGACTACGGACAGCTTACCTGCCACTGGATGAGGCGCTCGCGCGTCTCGAAGGCGAGTACGGCGACCAGGTCGCGGCACACCAGCGCCAGCGTGTTGGAGTGCTTGTCCAGCGTGAAGCCTGCCTCGCAGCCCAGGAAGTGTTGCAGCGAAAGCGACGCCTTGCAGCCGGCGCCCGCGCAGCGCGCCTTCGCGTCGCGGTACAGCTGCACATGCACGCAGTCTGCGGATACGCCACACACCACTCAATATACATCATTACATACTTAGTGGCTAGTTCAATATTCTGACGTCTGGTGCGCAATCTAAAAGGTGTGTACTCATCACAGAAAGTGTAATCATTGATATGCTTCTTAAAATACATTTTACGGTATAACTTTACTTTTGTTTTTACCCCACTGCGGCGAAGCCCAAAAGGAGGGTTATGTGTTTGACCTGTATGTATGTATGTCCGTTTCTATGTTCCCTCGTAACTCTTAAACAGATGAACGGATTTGGATAAATTGTACGTCGTTAGGTTCGTCTTGGAAGCGCGAGTGTCATTGGCTACATTAAAATAAAGAAACAAAGAAAAATGGTGGATTTCGGGTGCCATATCGTGGAGTTAAAATTATTTTTTTCTTCCTGTACCATCGAGTGGGGTATCAAAATGAAGGGGTTTAAAAGGTGATTACAAATATATATATTTAACTTATATGTTTAAAAGTAACTCAAAGTACCAAATCGTATACAGGGTATGCCACACGGAAGGACCTTAAATATTGTATATAGATGATTTTAATGATTTAATTTTAACTGAAGAGTATGTGCATAAATTTTCAAGTCAATAGATCCCCGAGAATAAAAAGTTTCACATAAAATTCAACGCCCCATTTCACCCTCTTAGGGGTGGAATTTGAAAAACCCTTTCTTAGTGTAGGTATACACTCTCTAGTAGGTACACACTCTTCACAAAGAATACACCCTCCAAATTTCATGTCTCTAGGACCAGCGGTTTGGGCTGTGCGTTGATATATCAGTCAGTCAGGACTTTGAATTTTATAGGTACAGATTTTGTTCAAGAAAATGAATTATAGACAAACTGAACTAAGACGTACCTATTATTTCAGACATTCACCATGCAAAGATAAGTAAATCAAGTCTTCTAAAAGCAATATTTTTCCATCCGGGTGGCATAGCCGTGGCACGCACCGTATAATAAAAAAGATTAAATCGTCTGCGAAATCTTTCAAGTTACTAAACTAAAAAGCTGGAAATAAAAAAAGTAATTGAAAAAACTAAAAAGCCCGACTGAAAAAACTGAACAGCATAAAACAAGCACATTTTAAATTAAACAAAAGTTGCAAGCAGGCGCGGCCCATTCCATTTTCATAATTTTATAAATTTAAAATGTGCTTGGTTTATGCTTTTCAGTTTTTCAGTCGGGTTTTTTAGATTTTTCAATTTCTTTTTTGCCTTTTTGAGTCAAAATAGTTTTGTCGTGCCAGGAAGGATAGGTAGTTTTGTTAGAAGATTTTCTTTTAGAAAGAATTTAGTATCTAGATAAAGCCTGTAAACAACCTATTCAGTATCTACTTATTTATCAAAAGCCATCGTTTTACCCAGGTAAAATGAAAAAAAAAAATATTATGGCGAATAGTTAACACCAAGTAAGAGTGAGAGAGTGAGCGAGTTAGTTAACTATTCGCCAACAGTAAACACCAATTGATACTGTGATTCAATGATTCAGATCGAAATGTCAGCGAGAATACTGTTTAAATTCCCGAACGTATTGCACTTTAAACCGATAGGATGGGCTATAGGGCGGCCGGGGCTCGTAACATATCAACTTATCGATTGCGGGCAATAAAGGGGCGCTCACTTGGGATCGACATTCTTCGTATTTTATGGAGTCGAAAATAAGCATGGAATCCTTTGTAGTCGTCGCGTGCACCCCGCTCCCCACGTCCCGCACACTACTCACGCATGACGACGCGTCAAACATAACGACGCGGCGACGTCGCGCCGCTCCTTGCGCACACACTTTGTACTTTTTCTGTAAAACGAGACTGACGTGATCCTCCGGCTACATCAAACCGAGCTGTCGAGATATCTGAGACAAAGATATAATGTGGTAATCGTAAGTTAAGTCATCCTTCTAATGATAGGTCCGCGTTTTCAGCCGGTATGGGTCAACAGGACAAAACCGGTAAAACTTCAACAACGGAAATCATCGACTGACAGACGTTGAAAATCGTTACCATCGACGTGCCGTTGAGGAACAGTGCTAAAAAAAAAAAAAACTAAAACTGATATTTCCGATAGACACCTATATGACAGACTCGCTTTTAGTATGAAAGTTAATCCCTGAACAAATGAGTGTTAGTTAGACATCGGGTCCAAAGTGTGAGTCATTTAGGGAGAGGCGCCGGAGATAGCGCCACAGAGAGCCATCCGCCCGGGAAGCGCTTTATAATCAGTTTTATTTTCACTGTGCGAAGCGAGGAAGCCATATAACATCCACACTTGTTTTCAGAGACCCTAAATAAATTGGCATAAGCACAGAAGAATAAAGTGATGAATTTTTTCGAAAACTTAGTCGGAAACAGTTAACTCAGTTTCTTACAAAACGCCGAATACAATTACAAATTTAATAGCGCTACACGTTCTGAAAAGTTTTCTATCCCGTCTGATAATTTTCTTCAATCAGTGTGGTTCGGTCGTCCCCAATGCCCTGATACAGGTCATCTTATCAACTGCCTGCCTTTTCTCAAGTATGTTGGGGTCGGCTTCCAGTCTAACCGGATGCAGCTGAATGCCAGTATTTAACATGGAGCGACTGCCTATCTGACCTCCACGACCCAATTAGTACTGTAATACGATACCCCTTGATAAGACTGGTTGTCAGACTTTCGGACCACTGACTACTTAACGACTGTCAAAGATCTATAATTGTCAGCCGGGACCACCGGCTTAACGTACTTTACGAGGTACAGAGGTAACTCAGTTTGTAATGGTTGGTCACTCCTCCGCGGACTAACCTTGGCAAGCGCGCCTTACCTGTAGATCAACCCGAGCGGCTGTTATTATTTAACTTCGGCACTATCTACACTGTGAAAGTACTAACACGACTGAGTTCCATGATATGTGTTATCCCTGACTGTTATGCTCGCCTACATGCATGAGTATGCATATAGGCGAAAACACACGAACATTGATGTCATTTTGATAATTGTTGGCATGAATACAACTACTTTCCACTAGGCAGAGCATAGATATGATCTGTCTAGTAGGAAGTAGTTGTATACAATTAGTTACTTTGTGGACGCACCGTGTCATCAGTGTAACAGTGTTTTCATACAGATTAATGAGCAATAAGACGTCGGAAGTGTACATTAGTCGCGTGACAAACTGTGGCGTCGTAAAACCGCGGTTCCAACACACACAGCAGGCCGGCGCCGCGGCTTGCAGTGCGCGGGCGCCTGGAAGAGTCGCGACACGCGCGCCGCACACTTCGCTAGTCTAGTTCAATGCTTTGATCGCGACGCGCGCCTGACGAGTCTTTTTTTGAATATTAAGTAGTCTTGCGTTTGGCCGCACCTCACCCGATGTGAAGCGATGGTGCGGCCTAGGGTGGAGCACGCTTTCCTAGAAGAAACCGATTCACTCGAACTTTAAATTGATCCAGATTATAACGATCAGGGAACAGAGAAGCCGGCAGTGAATTCCACAGACTGGGGGTTCACACAATAAATGTGAAAGCATAGCGCTTTGTTCGGGTCCGTGGGACTTCAACCATATAACGACGACGCTTCGCCGTATCTCTGCTCGACCGATGATAGAATGGGGATGGGGAATTAGATTGTGTAATTACAGTCCCCGAAATATTACCGATAACAAGAATTTGTGTGGTATACTACAACTAAAAAACCCGAATACCTACTGAAAAATCACGCTCTAATTAAAGTCGGGGTTTACAAGATAAAATCGACTTCTCCTAGGCTTTGGAGCTTGGCTTTGACAAGGGAGTCGTTGTCAATGAGTCTCTTGGCACGTCACTCATTAGCTTCCAACGCTTGCAGCTTTGATAACTTTTGTGATGAATCCAAGTTTGAAATATCGAAATAAATATATACAAAGGACGGCCTGCCTAATTTAATAATTACAGTGCGGGCCCCGTAATTAGAATCTGCACAGTGATTGAAGCCTGATTTGAAGAGAAGCAAATAATAATATTAAAAAAAACCGACCAAGTGCGAGTCGTACTCACACGCACACAGAGTTCCGTAGCACCAAACAATATAATAAAAATATTTTGAAGGCTCATTCATAATTATGTTGTATTGTATTTCATTCAACAGCAAAACTAAATTTGTTTTTCATAGTTTGCTAATGAAAAACAAAGTTACTGCTGCCAGTTTGACGAAAAAGTCCCATATCTTAAATCGACTACTCGCTTCCATTCTGTCATGAATGAATACGTCTCATTCATCGGTCTAGACCTATAGGATGATCAGCCACTTCGTGACGTACTAGTACTGACATTTTAAAAGTTTGTATGTAATGTTGGGGGTACCTAATCTTCGGAACTACTGATCCAATTCTTTCACTAATGGGAAGCTACATAATCCCGAGTATAATTATACAGGGTGTAAGGGACAGCCTTCCACAAACTGACAGGGTGCATTCAGTTCCTTATTTTGAATCATATTCCATCGGAATTTTTTCTCCGGATTTAAATTCAGTTACTATTCCTTTATTTAAATGTAAAATTACATTCCCTGTAAACAGCACTCCATTTATGTAAATAATACGACTAAAATCAAAACCCTTGGATTGTTGAAATACTCTAACGAACGACGCGTGTAATCTGCTGTTCACTTCCTGCCTAGCTACAGAGTTCATCGAACACGTCGTTGCGCTTGCCGTTCGCTACGTGCCTTTTGCTACGGTAACGATACATTGAGTATGAGAAAATAAAACCAATCAAAATTGGACTCCCATAACATTCCTAATTTCTTGTATAGATCATCTTAGTATGATTTACTGAATTCACCTCAACAGTTTGTGGAGGGCTGTCCCTCTTACCCTACATATTATAACCCTGTATATTTAAAACCGAGCGAAGCCACGGCCAATAGCTTGTACTTTAATGACCTCTCAGTACTGCCACTTGCAACCTAGTGGTGTAACTTTTTAGTACTGCCACTTGCAACCTAGAAGTGTAACTTCTTAGTACTGCCACTTGCAACCTAGAGGTGTAACTTCTTAGTACTGCCACTTGCAACCTAGTAGTAAAACTTGCAGTCACAATACTCACAATGCTCTGCATTTGAACTGAAACGTGTAGAATTTTCAAATTGAAATGAATTGTGAGTGTATTACGGCGTTAGTGAGTTGCAATTAATTTACTGGTAATGGTTAAAAGCGGAGTCCGTGTGGATAATATTTTTTGAGGACCAAAAGGAAAAGAAACGCAGAGACGGTGTACCGTCCGGTGCGCACACCACGAGAGATGACCCCCGTGCCTAATGATAACATGTTCACGAATTAGCGACTAACTACGCAGTCACACAACATAACAATGACTCAACTAGCCGTCATCTCAATAATTACCCACTTCATAATCATGCTTGCGGTGTGTTATGTGTGTGGTTAGGTGTGGCTCGTAATATATAAGTATAAGATTAGTATCAATCATGGAATCGTGATGTGCCATTGTCGGCAAAGATGTGTAAAGGCTAAACCGTTCCCGTGAAGCAGGTGTCGAGCCTCCGTTTGAACCCATGCTCTTACTGAAGCAAACAAACTAACTAGTCGCGACAAATCAACGCTAACGAGGAGCCATTAGCCAGCGCCATTTCTTACACGCAGAGACGAGAGAAAAATTGACACGCTTAGATGATACGAAAAAAATACGACGCAATTAACGCACAGTTTTATCAACATTAGTCTCGCCTCGCGACAATCGACCTCATCACAAGTTCCCGCTGTGGGTCAGACTCGTCACACACGACTCGAATAACACGTTTATATCGCTCATATACTTTGAAATGAAATGCTTTCCGTCAGACGTGGCGTACCTCAACTACCCAGGTTACTCGCTTGAACATAAGTTCGTATAACGAGCTGGGGTCTGTGTGTACGTCCGCGATGACATATGCTTTCGGCGTCTCCGTTACTTTGAGGATTCCGGGTTATCTACTATCTGGATACTGGTGGATACCAGGATAGAGAAATCACTCGACGTTGGTGTCTACCGGTCGCACAGCGGTCACCAGGAGACGAGCAGGCTCTTTGAGCACCTGATGGAGAAGGCAGATTGTGCCCAGCAGCGATACCCAACGGCGGAGCTTCTTTTTCTGGGGGACTTTAATGTCCACCACGATGAGTGGTTGTTCCCGTTCCAGAAAACTGACCATGCTGGGAGAGAGGCGCGCAGATTTGCATTGTCGCTAAATCTTACCCAGCTGGTGAATGAAGCTACGCGGGTGCCAGATATTGACGGATTCACACCTAACTACTTGGAGTTGCTGCTGACCACTGACCCAGACAGACACTTAGTATAAAGTCCGTATCTATCAGCTCACCTCCAGATTATAGCCCTATGGGCGAGAGGTGGGTTGGCGATACGAGTCAGCAGACTGGGATGAGATGTGGCACTTTTTTGCGTCCTTCCCTCGGACTAGGATCCAGTGTGCTTTTCTTCGGGCGATCCCTCTTGTTCAGCTGAAGCGGTTGCGGACGTGATACGGCAGGGAAAGGTCACAAAGCCTTGGTTCAATGTGGACTGCGCTCGTGCTAAGGCACGAAAGCAGTATGCATACCAAGCCTGGGTGCAAGCACGTGACCGCAAAGTTCGAGCTCGACGAGTTCGCGCGAATAAAAGAGCTTTTAATTCTGCCGCAAAGTCCTGTGCGGGTGATTCGAAAGGCGCGTTTCAAAACTCAAAAAACTCGAAGCATTTATTTCAATTATACCATTATAGACACTTTTGAATGTCAGAAAAAAAAAACAAAGAAAGCGAAGCTACAGTCACAGACACAAGGCATAATAACTTGTGAAAGTACTGTAGTTGTCCATTCCAAGGCGTAGATCGCTATGGAGAAGAATGGGCAAGAAACTCCATGGACACTCTTTTCAATCAAAATATTGTTAAAAAATCTTGGATACATCATTCATGTGGAGACACATTTATGTGAGAAAGATGTATTAAGAAATGTGAGTTAAGAGCGTCCAGAGTAAAAAGCTATAACCAACAGTTCAAGAATTAACCATAGCAGTTAAGAGTTGACCATTCCGTACTGACAGCGCCGGTTCACGAACATGACGCATGGATCAGCACCATTCAACTCAACTATTTCGACAACGTCAGTCGCATAGGGGCTATACTTGCGTCCTACCCCTCTGGTAGTAAACAGTTTTGGTCTCTATCCAAGTCGGTCGAAACCTACTTCTGCCGGCCCACATTACCCCCCTGCAAAAACCTGATAGGTCGCTAGCTCATTCCGCTACCGAGAAGGCAAATTTGTTTGCATCTCTATTTGCGGGCAATTCACGTCTAGATACTGACTCTAAACAGCCACCAACGATACCTCCCTGTGATTCTTCGCTGCCGGAGATCACAATACACATGAAAGAGGTTCGTAGAGTAGAGTACTCCATAGCCTAGACGTGAACAAGGCTAGCGGTCCTGATGGCATACCAGCAAGAGTCTTGAGGAACTGTGCGCCTGAGTTATCTTCTTTGTTGACACGCTTGTACCGCCTCTCTCTTAAAACCAGAACGATACCGAAGTCATGGAAGGTTGCCAATGTACAACCAGTACCCAAGAAGGGTAGTCGTGCCGACCCCAGTAACTATCGACCAATCGCCATCACCTCCATACTTTATAAAGTTATGGAAAAGGTTCTCAATAGGAAGCGGCTGGCGTACCTAGAAGCAAACGACCTACTCAGTGACCGCCAGTATAGCTTTCGCCGGGGACGATAAAATGGGGATCTTCTGGTGTTTGCTACGCACTGCTGGGGCGAGGCCATCGAGAACGGCGAAGCACTTGCCGAGTCGCTCGACATCTCGAAGGCTTTCGACAGGGTATGGCACGCAAGTCTGCTGAGCAAACTTCCTGCATACGGCATTCCCGTTGACTTCCATAGATATCTGACTTCCTGAGTGAACGGTCGATCCGTGTGGTCATTGATGGCTGCTCCTCGGACCTTATGGCTATTGGTGCCGGAGTTACTCTGGGGTCTGTTCACTCCGCGACACTTTTCCTGCTGCACATCAATGACCTTATGGTTCCTGGTAGCTCAAACTGTAGCAAAAAAGCTGGGTATCCTAATTAAGGTTAAGCGTTACTTCAAGCCTGGACAGTTTTTAGTTTTATATAAAGCTCAAGTTCGGTCCGGCATGGAGTGTTGCTGTCACCTTTGGGACGGCTCAGCCTTATACCAATTAGCCGCAGTTGACTCTGCCGAGCGCAGAGCCAAGAAGCTCATTGCTGACGATAAGCTGGTGGGTACCAAGCTTCATAGTCTGGCCCACCGCCGCAAAGTAGCATGTCTGTCGGTCTTTTACGGACTGTACTTCGTTGAGTGTGCCCAAGAGCTCCACGTGCTCACTCCACCATCTCCCTTCTTCCATCAGAAGTCCAGACGCACTGTAGGTTATCACCCATACCGTGTCGATGTTCCACACATTCGCACGAAGCGCTTTGCTACATCGTTTATAATGCGCACAGCCAAGGAGTGGAATTCCCTTCCTGCGTCGGTCTTCCCAAGTTCATCTGACCTCAATATATTTAAGTCGTTAGTTAATAGGCTTCTTTTGGGTTAGCTCTTTTCATCTTCGACCTCATCTCTGTCCTCAGGACTAGATTGAGGTCAAGAGTAGGCCCATTTAATACAAAAAGAAAATATTTGCAAGTTGCTTTGAAGCATGATTGCATTTGTCACATGCTGAAATAAATTATGCGATGTACATAGGTAGATATTCATTAAATCCTTATGCCACTAAGTACCTCTTTCAAATTGAGGATACGCAAAATGTTTTACGTTCGTATGTTTTTTGCTGCATATTCTTTTTTATTTGTTTAAAATTTTCATGAAGTCCATTAAAATTATCCAAAATAATAAGTTTTTCTCTCTTATAAATACTGTAGTTGGAACTATTTTTACCCGACTATGGCGAAGCCCAAAAGGAGGGTTATGTGTTTGACCTGTATGTATGTATGTGTGTATGTCCGTTTCTATGTTCCCTCGTAACTCTTAAACAGATGAACGGATTTGGATAAATTGTACGTCGTTAGGTTCGTTTTGGAAGCGCGAGTGTCATTGGCTACATTAAAATAAAGAAACAAAGTAAAATGGTGGATTTCGGGTGCCATATCGTGGAGATCAAATTATTTTTGCTTCCTGTACCATCGAGTGGGGTATCAAAATGAAGGGGTTTAAAGGGTGATTACAAATATATATATTTAACTTATATGTTTAAAAGTAATTCAAAGTGCCAAATCGTATAAAAACGGAGAAAAATCGTATACAGGGTATCCCACGGCTATGCCACACGGAAGGACCTTAAATATTGTATATTATAGATGATTTTAATGATTTAATTTTAACTGAAGAGTGTGTGCATAAATTTTCAAGTCAATAGATCCCCGAGAATAAAAAGTTTCACATAAAATTCAACGCCCCATTTCACCCTCTTAGGGGTGGAATTTGAAAAACCCTTTCTTAGTTTATACCTACTCTTTACAAAGAATACACCCTCCAAATTTTATGTCTCTAGGGCCAGCGGTTTGGGCTGTGCGTTGATATATCAGTCAGTCAGTCAGGACTTTGAATTTTATATGTACAGATTTTGTTCAAGAAAACGAATTATAGACAAACTGAACTAAGACGTACCTATTATTTCAGACATTCACCATGCAAAGATAAGTAAATCAAGTCTTCTAAAAGCAATATTTTTCCTTCCGGGTGGCATAGCCTTGGCACGCACCGTATAATAAAAAAGATTAAATTGTCTGCGAAATCTTTCAAGTTACTAAACTAAAAAGCTGGAAATAAAAAAAGTAATTGAAAAAACTAAAAAACCCGACTGAAAAAACTGAAAAGCAAGTTGCAAGCAAGCAACAAAAGTTGGAAGCAGGCGGGGCCCATTCCATTGTCATAATTTTATATTCAAATGGGCCCCGCCTGCTTCCAACTTTTGTTTAATTTAAAATGTGCTTGTTTTATGCTTTTCAGTTTTTTCAGTCGGGTTTTTTATTGCTGTTGTGACTGTCTGTCACGTACTCCTAATTATTAAGTAAATATTTTAGTCTTGATTGTTATTTCAAATCATCACACGTTATGGGCCACTTACAAACACATTAAACTTCTCTTCTCTTCTCTTTTATGGCTTGACAGGCTGACAAATATTATTATTATTATTTACTTAATGGGAAAGGCACTCGAGATAACTGCCAGGCCGAATGCAATAATTCAACAAATTCTTAAGATAAGATAAAAATATCTGATTTCTAAACGCATTGCTGAATACTAGTGCAACATCTGGTTACAATTTACTCCGGTCTTGGGCGCTCGAAGAGTCCTTAAAACAATTGAGACGGCTGAACAAAAACAGCACTCTTAACCAATTCTGGAAAGGCGACCCAAGCGTGGTGTGTTGAGAAAGGCCAAGGGCTGAGGAAGGGTGGTGGACAAGAGGCAGTTGGTTTTAGAAGCAGAAGGGTCTAAAAACGGTTAAAGTGCTAGGACGTCCTAGGTTAGGTTCGTGAAACTAGCGCAATCTTGGTACCAAGACGGACATGTCCCAGAGGACTGTCGTAAGAGAGCGTTTAGTATTTTATAAGTTAAATATAAGAAGTAGTAATAATTCTAGTTGAAGTGAGTGTCGAGACGCGGAAGGAGACGCTGTGGCAGTGGCGAAACTGGTAATGTGTGCAGTACTCTGTAAGTTTGTTGAAGACTAATCCTCTTCAATGAACAATGAATACGTGGTAAGTGTTAACTATAATTAATTCTTTGTTTAAGTAGCAGTTTGTCGTTGTTGTAGGTTTCACTAAGTATCCTAAAATGAATGGATAGCTACGTTCTTAGGAACGCTAGGGACTGTGTCTCGTTAAAACAAACCCCGGCCGCCACAGTTCATTTACTGAATCGACACGATTTAGCGAGACACGCAACCACGACATGGGGCAGAGTAACGAAATGTGAAATGACGATGGAATAACCACTTCGGCGTCCACCAATAAATTGTTATACGCAATATGTTCTGCTACAGACCGAGTCTACGGTACGCTTGTGCAAATTGTGTTATAATATAGTAATTGAGATAATCTGCCATAAGGGTGTTATTAACGTGAGTACGCGAATAAGTAGAAATACTAAAAACCTGTCCTCCTCAATGGCAGTGGCCTCACAACCCACTGCCTTAGGATTGGGAAAGACATGTAGATAGAGCTTGGGGAACGTGACCTGTAAGAGTTCGTAGCATTGTCCTCAGTAGGACTATGCACTTAGGTCTAACAGTACACGTACGCCGAGCGAACGTTGTAAAACGGTTTCATGTTGTAACATGAAATCGTTTGCGTTTGCAAATCGGCATCTAGTATTTTGGAAACAAATAAATTAACGTAACGAATAAATAAATAAATTCTTAAGCGCAAGCGGAACATTTCCTTTACCAAACATTTCATTATATACCATATCTCTGCGCCCTCTTGTCTTATTAGCTTCATACTTCTCTATTGATTTAGTTTTATAAGATTTTAAACTATAATGGTATTACTATTAATACTAATAACGGGATCGGGTGTTCATCTATGATCATGGTGCTTGCAACAGCGCCGAAATATCGGGAACTCATAGAAAACAGTAAACATGGTAAATATCCCGTTATTAGTATTAATAGTAGTTTTATAAGATTTGATATTATTCATGTATATGTCTTAACTGTAAATCCCCAATATTAACTTCACCTAGTACCCCTCCCTGTCCCCTAGCTTCTAAAGTCAGGACAGGGCTGGAGGTCAGTTTCCTTAGTCGGTGGGAAGGTGACGAGTCTTACAGGGCTGTGCGGATGGCGGAGCACGGTTTCTTCTCCTTCGGGAGAAGCCGACATTAATACTAATATTTACATGATTTAGGAAAAACGAAAATTTTATCAGCCTAGGGTAATTTACGAACAGTCACACTGTATTACGATAAAGTTGAAAGTTACTGCATTTCTTAGAGGGCACACAGAAACACAGGCGACAGTGTCTAATATTATGTATCTAGTTCTAGTAAGCATAGAAGTTCTGTTAAATAAATAAGGCCATAACGAGTAAGACTTTCGTTTCACTGTAAAAAATGGTTCCATTATCGTGTTGAACAAGTCCTCTGTTTAAAATTATTCAAATATAAACTCAAACATAACTGGCGAAATGTGGATGTACACCTGTTCTCTGCCTAACCCTTCCGGGATTACAGGCATGATGTTATGATGATGTTAGTTTTACTACATCCCAAATATCTGCCCGATGTGCATGAGTTTGTGTTTAGAAAATATGCAGTAGGGAAGTTACATGTGACAGACCGTGCACCCGAGAGGGACCTCTGAGGCTCAGCAGAGAGGGAATAATTTTTTGTAGAGTTGGATATACTTATGTTATAGTGCGCGAGAGTGTATCGTGCAGTTGACTGTACTCACCGCTCAAATAACACTACTGTAGCTTACAAGTGCCAACTGATTGTTGATTACAGATATGAGGCTTAGGCCCCTCGTTCACTTCTATTTGCATTTTGTGATTGTAACTGACCTTTGGACCTTAGGGTGCGTCCACATCTGGCGAATGTGCCGCAAATGTGCAGCTCGCGAGCCGTTTGCGAACTGCGCGCGTGCATTTCATGTTCGTACGCAGCCCCTGCGCCGTTCGCGTTCGTTCTGCGCGCCGTACTAGAGCGGCGCAGGAGGTGCGCGCGTGCCGGCCGCGATGCACTTCACAAATTCCAGCAAGTTCACAACTGAGGCTCAAGTTAACGCGTATGTGCGCACGAGCAACGCGCACCCCACTCGTGCCTTGCTATGGTTGCACTAGAGCGGCGCACCAAATACAGGCTGTAACCGCACGCGCGCAGCTCGCGGGCAGCTCGCAAACGGCTCGCGAGCTGCTCATTCGCGGCACATACGCCAAATGTCCACATCTTCGATGCACCCTTACATTCCGATTGTTTTTCCAATGTCTTGCTATCCTTTGTGATACGGAGACAACGTGTACTAACATAAATAACTTGGCAGACATAGCTCGAGTCATCAGGGTGGCCTGATAGCTCATGCGTGTCTCAATATTCATATATATTTATCACATATATTAATAATATAATAATAATATTTATATATTTAACAAAAACAGACATTATACATTGTAAATCGTTTAGAATGCACACTCTAACATACTTAGATAAATATTATATTATCTGTACATTACAGATTTTTACAAAAAAATCAGTGGAAGGTGCGAGAAATAAGTAATACTTTTTTTTTTTTTTTTAATTTTTTTATTGTCGGTTTGTTTGTTCGTTTTGCGCGCATCACGTAAAAACCTCTCAATATATTCAAAATCGAAATATTACAAAATAAGAAGCAATGTGTTGTGGGTATTATTTAGCGTTTATTTCATGAAAATTGACTGACAGACGCAAAAGATATTAATTTTTAAAATTTTTTTGGTAACCTCATACGCGATTTCTATGATAAATTTAATCATTTACGTAAATAAGTTTTAGTAGTCGTAATGTAGTCGGAATGGCTGAAAATTATTTTTTTATTGTTCCTTTTGGCTTTAATCTTTGCACTAAAAATTTGGCACTGAAAGAGAGGTTCAAATATGAGAAATCTAGGTCACTCACTCACTCATCACAAAATATCGTTAACCGCTAGACGTATAAAGATGAAATTTGGCAGGGAGGTAGTTTATAGTTAGTAGACGTCGACGACGAAGAACGGATTTTGAGACAGGGCAGGATTAAGGAGGTCTAAGGGCTCTCGCAAAACGCCATTTAATTTTGTATACAGAACGGTATTAGAATAAAAAGCGCCCAACAAGGTTCACTTTGAAAAAAAGTTTTGTAGCGCCAAAATACACCGATTTTTAAAGCCATATCGTCGCTTCAACGCCATTTAATTTTGTTTTGGACCTCTGCCGCCCAGAATTACAGCACCCAAAAGGACGCCTTTTGTAGTCATCAGTACATTATCACCTTTTGATCTGACAGTCAGTTCTCACACATAACATAACATCACGCCTTAAAGCCCCGAAGGGTTGGGCAGACGTGTACCGAATATATATATCCTAATGTATGTACCTACCACCTAAGTTCACATTGTGCAATGCAATAAAGTATTGAGTATTGAGTAATCGTACACACAAAATTCGCCAGTTATATTGAAGTCCCATGTAATAGGGGGTGAGCCTTTTGCCATCAACCGGGCACAAATCCAGATTGCGTGGCTGCTACTGAGAAATTCCTGATGGGATAACCCAATAAAACTATTATTTATAGTATTTTTTCAATTGCAAATACATTGTTTAATTTTAAGTGGAACAGCGGAGTCGCCTAAGGGGGCGTCCATTACTTACGTGAGGCGTTTAAGGGGGGGAGGGGGTCGCGCCAAATATCACCCAATTTCACGAGGGAGAGAGGAGGGTCTCGGCAAATATCACTGGGTTTAATAAAGTAAACATGTTTCTAGAGCTACAAATTTTTTTTTTAGTTAATTCAACGCAATCAAGCAAAGATTACCGTATTTATACTAAACTACGCATTTTGATAAATCTCACGTAAGATTAGGAGGGAGATGAGGGGGTCCAGCCAAATCTCACAACATCCCACCAAGGGGTTGGTTTGGAGGGGGGTCGAAAAATCGCCTCACGTAATTAATGGACGCCCCCTAACACAAGCATCTCCTTGCTTAAAAGGTGATCTCTAAATCATGTGTGTGACAACTTTATGTAACTGAAAATAAACATATTTTTTTAACACTTCGCCCGACCCGGGTATTGATCCCCACGCTTAGTAGTCGCGCTTGCGACCACTAGACCAACGAGGCAGTCTCACACATGCACACCAAAATTTCCACGCGAACGAAGTCGCGGGCAACAGCTAGTATAAAATATGTTTAAATGTAATCTTACCAAATAATTATTATGTTAAAAGTTTATGACAGATCCCAATAAAATTAATGTTATAATTTAGTTAATTAATTAATATTAAGCACATGTTTTAAAATTGTAAATTGAGTCAGTATTAATTTTATTCCTCACATATTTTTTACACTTTTTGCTGTGCCCTTTGCATACTTTGTGCTGTGTGTTTTTGTGTACCTTTAAGCCCATTGTAAGATCTTCATACATTATGGAATGCAAATAAAGATAATTATGAATAAGAGTTATGTTGGTCCAGTAGTACACGAGGCTGTGTGGTGTGTTGTGTGTGGAGCGTGCTCACCTGCGACCGGCGACAGCTTGCGCATGACGCACCAGCGCGACTTCCACTGCGGACAACACAGGGCGTTACTGTGTATTCACTATAATATGCAACAACACGCAATTTAAAACATAACCTACATAGAATAATTCTGTCATCACCGGGCAGTTTGTACCAGTTTGCAACGATGTATATGAATTTGTACTCGTAAGTGTAAATACAAAATATTGTAATTTCAATAAAACTGTAGCCACTTACTGTTTCGAGACACCCTGGGCACTTTACCGTTGACAGCGATGCTGACTTTTTCGACGACCTTTAATTCTTGTCTGTTTTTATACATGTAGGTATCTAAATGTTTTATTATTATTTTAGGTCTGTATAGTTGCGGTGTGCTGTTGAGAGCTGTGTGTGTGTGACATGCTCACCTTCTTCCCATCGCGGAACTTGACAGTTCCCTCGATGATGGTGTTATCGTCCGCCATGTCGCGCCACAGTCACGCCGCGCGACGCTAGTGCCGCACGCCAATCATAGCACTCCCTCACTCATAACTGGCTCACATCACTAACACACATTGACCTTTTTCTGAAACAAATCAAAACACATTGTCAGTAATCATATTCAAATGGAACTAAACTGAAACTTGAAATTGTAAATAACTTGTAAGACCTCTTATATCGACCTTTAGGTAGCTAAGCATAACTTTAGATTGGCATCACTCACAAGTTGACGAGCTAACTTTCAATGGCATGAGACGGCCCGCGCCACACACGAATGTATGTGTATGTCGTTTTGATGATAACGTATTGTAAGGCCTTCGTTGTACAAAATATGTATTCATTAGCTTATGCCCGCGGCTTCAACCGCGTGGAGTTCGATAATGGTCCCACGGGATCATACTACCGGTATAAAAAAGTGTCCTATGTGACAATAAACTATCTGTGTGCTAAATTTTATCCAAATCCGTTCAGTAGTTTTTGCGTGAAAAAGTAAAAAACATCCATCCATCCTCACAAACTTTCGCATTTATAATATTAGTAAGAAAATATGTCCAAAGTGCACCTACTGGGTATAAGTAATAGAATAGATGTATCATCTACTAGCGACCCGCCCCAGCTTCGCACGGGTGCAATGTAGATAATATACATGTAATGAAATGACATTTCATTAATTCGAATTTAATTTTATTAATTTAATATTTAATATAATTTTATATTTTCATTAATTAATTTAACCCAAAATGAGGACTTGCAGATAGAACAAAAGAAAATAATAAATAAAATAAACAGGATGTCTAAAGATAACAGAAATGAAGATAAGAATATAAAACATATGCAATAAATTTCAATGAACACATAGAAACAGAGGAATTTATAAGTAAGATAGACCATTTAGATAATGAAAAGAAAACTGAAATAGAAGAAATCATAAAGGAATATAAAACAATGTTTGCTAAGGACAAGTATGACATAGGGTCAGTTAAAGAGTATGAAGCTCACATAGATTTACTAGTAAATAGATACTGCAGTAAAAGACCGTACAGATGTACGATAGAAGACAAATTAGAAATTGAAGAGCAAATATCTATGTTACTAAAAAATAATTTAATAGAAGAGTCTTACAGTCCTTTTTCTGCACCAGTGACATTGGCATTTAAAAAAGGTGAAAATAGAAAATCCCGCTTATGTGTAGATTTCAGAGAACTAAACAAAATTGTTATACCACAAGCACAACCATTTCCATTAATAGATGATTTGATTATTAAAACTAGAAACTGTAAGTATTTTACCACACTAGATATAAATTCTGCATTTTGGGCTATACCACTACGGGTGGAAGATAGAAATAAAACAGGATTTGTCATACAAGATGGCCACTTTCAGTGGACATGCCTTCCTTTTGGCTTGAAAACATCTCCAGCAATTTTTCAGAGAACTTTAAGCAATATTCTAAGAAAGCACAATCTCACAGGATACTCCGTTAACTATATTGATGATATTTTGATATATTCATCCACCTTTGAAGAACACATAAGACACATAAAAAAAGTATTAGAGGCAATACAAAAAGAAGGCTTTAGATTGAAATTTAAGAAATGCACCTTTGCTTCAGACTCAGTAAAGTATCTTGGCCATATAATTCGGTATGACCACTAAAAGACAACTTGATTTCAATAAGACATTTTCCAGCTCCGAAGACGCAAAAGAATATCAGACAATTTTTGGGAAAAATCAACTTCTACCACGAATACATACCAAGAAGCGCAATTATCTTGGACCCATTACATAATTTATTAAGAAAAAACGAAAAGTTTGTGTGGTCAGAGAAGTGTGAAGAATCATTTAATCAAATAAAAAGATTTTTATGTTCTCAACCGGTGTTGGAAATATATGACAAAGACCTACCAATAATTTTTTTTACAGATGCATCCTTAGAGGGCATCGGAGCAATATTAAAACAAACACAATTGGACGGTAAAGACAAACCAGTGGCATATTTCTCAAAAAAACTGAATGAATCTCAAAAACGGAAAAAGGCTATATACTTGGAATGTCTTGCTATGAAAGAAGCCGTTAAATACTGGCAGCACTGGCTCATTAGAAAACAATTCACTATTTACTCAGACCACAAGCCTCTAGGGAACATGAACATTAAATGCAGGACGGACGAAGAATTGGGTGAACTCACATACTACCTGTCTCAATATGACTTTACAGTAAAATATATACCTGGTAAAGAAAATGTAGAAGCAGACTGTTTGAGCCGAAATCCTGTGTTAGAACCAGAAGACAACAAAAAGGAACTATTGAAAATAGTCAATTTGATACAAATAAAAGATATAGTTGAAGATCAAGAAAAAAATGATACAATAAAAGAAAAGAAACAAGATCTAATAAACAAAAACAGAATCTATTATAAAAAAAAGGAACATGAAAAGATTATCCTCTCAGAAGAAATTGGTAAAAAACTTATAAAAAAGGTGCATGAAGATTTATGCCATATTGGGATCAGACAATTGCAGAAAAAAATTAGTCCAATATATACAGCTAAAAACCTAACAAAGTAAAAAATAAAGATTAAATAAAGATTTGTTAAACATGTGAAATATGTATAAAAAATAAAGCAAGAAGCCAAGGAAAATTTGGATTGATGTCACAGCTGGGACCAGTGACAAAACCATTTGAGATAATGTCAATGGATACTATTGGTGGCTTTGGAGAATCTAGGTCAACAAAAAAATACCTACACCTTTTAGTAGACCACTACACTAGATATGCATATATTGCGACTTCAAAAACACAGAATGCAAGTGACTTTATAAATCTAACAAAGAATGTACTAGAAACAGATGACATTGGAATAATTCTGACAGATCAATATCCAGGCATCAATTCAAGAGAATTTAAACAACATCTGAAAGAGAATAATATTAAATTAATTTTTACATCTGTGAATACACCATTCTCGAACGGCTTGAACGAAAGATTAAATCAAACAATAGTTAATAAAATAAGATGCAAAATAAATGAGAAAAATAATAAGAGAGCATGGACGACAGTGGCAAGAGAATGCATACAGAAATATAATGAAACAGAACACTCCGTTACAGGATTTGCACCAAAATATTTACTGGATGGTACAAATGTCAGCATACTACCAAATGAATTCAAAACAAAAGAAAAGGAAGACAAGTGGATTGCTGATAAAAGATTGGCATTAGAGAATACAATAAAATCCCGCAAGTACAACAAGAGAATATTTGATAGAAATAGAAAAATGCAAGAGTTTAATATAGGAGACAGTGTATATGTAGAAAATGGAAATAGACTGAATAGAAAGAAGTTAGACGAATTAAAAATAGGCCCATTCAAGATAGTAGAGCAAATATCGAACTCCATTTATAGGATCGACACTGGAACCAGAAAAACAGAATCAACTTTATTCCACATCACAAAATTGCAACCGGTCAAAATAGATGCTAAAGAAGATGAAGTAGAAGAAAACGAATATGAAGATAACTAATAGGTATAGCGTATAGATATATTATTTAGAATTTTCCCACTTAGGGGGGGGGGGGGGGGGAGATGTAATGAAATGACATTTCATTAATTCGAATTTGCCGCGCCTCGCGCCTTTTTGTCTGTGGAATTGAATGGCGGATGATGGTCAAAATATTCGGTGCGATTTATTGTTTTAAGAAAACGTGTGGAGAGACAAAATAAAAGGATATAATTGAGGAGGCGATATTAGTGAACTTTAAATGTCGTTTCTTTGTACTTCCAGGTGAGAAGTATATTGAGTAATTATCATAGATAAACGATTACTGTTGTAATATTGTAAGAACCTGTTAAATAAAACAAACCTTTGTACTTTCAGAGAAACAATTTGTGGTTTATTTTGAAAATCCTCAATAATATACTTATATACATACCATTTAATCCTTCCTCTTGAATCACTCTATTTTTTGCTGGAAACTGCATTAAAATTCGTTGCGTAGTTTAAAAGATCTAAGCGTACAGACAGCGGGAGCAACTTTGTTTTATACTAGGTATAAAGATACATAAGAAAAAGTAGATGTTGCAGAAAGTTATTAATGTAGGCCTTGATGGGGGCAGTGCGCACTGTACCCATTACACGCACGTAGGCTGAGCCGTCACAGCTATCGGAGTGCCACGAGTGTGTCGGGGGCGTGACAGTGACCAGCTGGAGTTGTTATGTCAGTCCGAAGCACGTGGCGCACAGTCACGGCGTGGTATCGGACGCGTTCGTAATCTGTTAGGTACTCGACACCAGCATATCAGCTGCTTAGTGCGCCGTGCCACTGTAGTAGCACCTCGACATTAATAATGATACTATCAATACTACTACAATCGAAACAGTAAAGCAACGTTGCATGTAGTCATTATTATAATCCCGAGGATTATTATTCCGTTATTATAATATTTTGTAGGAGATATGTATAAATGTGCCTGACATTATGTATTGATGCACCGAAAGCACACTTACTAGCAGCGCCTCACGCACGAACCAACTTGGTCAGCAAAGCGCCACTGACGCGCGCCTTTCACGGACTAAATGACATTGCTGACAGGATCGATTTATTTTCATGCTCTCTGAATGAATTCACAAAAACAATATTGTATGTGTTATGTCATTTAAGATAGTTTAATTTAGGACCACGCTAACGCATTAAGACTTCCCTGTAATGTTAGTAGTGTTTGTGATAAGTAAATAAATAAATATTAGTCCAGGTGCAAGCCAGGGTGAGCAGACAGCGCGCACGGTCACGAGACACTGGCGCTGCCTGGTCACTCTATTAAAAACATCGCACCTAATATTGATATCGTGATTTGCTAATTCACTTATGAAATCAAAAATATGATTCTTTCTCTACGTTCAACTCTAGTTCAAACGAAACCGCAGCCTTATAATGTACCCACCGCTGGGACACAGGCCAGCTCATTATCATCTTACTGCCCTTGTCACCTACTAAACTAAAAAGTTTTATAAATTTAGTGGCTATACTATAGATGTGCGACAGTGTGTCTGCAAAGTTCACAAAGGCTGTAGGATGAACTCATGATAGAAATCATGTTTATTCATCAAATATGAACGCATATGTAAAGTTTCGTGTCCGCGCTATTATCCGTTGAGGAGTTCTCTCGTGAGGAGACTGGCTGCAGGATTAAGTAATGTCTGTCATAAAAATGTATTGTCATCAGAAGCAAAGGTGTGTACAAAATAGCTCAATCGGTTAGGGGGAACTGGTTTGAAATTCAGTTGCAAGATTTGACCAATACATATATCTACTAACAAACAAACTAACTATGTCGCAGGTACCCCGTTCTTTGCTTGATCAGGTAGATAAGGCACCAAATTTACGAGTGGGATTGAAATGGCAGTGATGTGAGCAAGTGAGTAGACGGCACGGAGGAAACTCGGTATGTAATAGATGGTCACCCAACCACGGACTGACCTAGCCAATCACAGCTTAACGTTGAAGATCGACCCGTGCGGCTGTTATTAGATAGCCGCTTCACCCTTGCAATAAGGTAATTTGTAAGTCTCTAGGTCTCTTAGATTCAAAGACCTACCCTAGATCAGCCGAATAACACAACAAGATGACTGCCATTTGCGGGTTGTTGGGTTAGGAGTATTTATAAACGTGTATTCTCGAAAGAAATGAGTATATAACATGTCCTTTAAGTATCGTTAACCGTTAGTCACACTGTATACGATTTTTACCCTTTGTTTATATGATTTGTCACTTCGAATTGCTTTTCAATAAAGTTGTATATATTTTTGTAATCACCTTTTAAAACTCCTCATTTCGATACCCCACTTGATAGAGTTGGAAGAAAAAAAAGTCGAACTTCACGTTATGGCACCCCAAATCCACCATTTACCTTTGTTCATTGATAAATTAGATTTTTTAATATGTCAATGCCTTTGTTTTTAATTTTAATGTAACACTTGCAGTGACACTTGCGCCACTAAGACTTATTTAACAACGTATAATTTATCCAATTCCATTCATCCGTTTAGTAGTTACGTCAGAAAAAAGAAACGGACATACACAATACATACATATAGGTCAAACACATAACCCTCCTTTTGGACTTCGCTGCACTCGGGTAAAAATAAGCACTCAAGCTTTGAGAAAAAATAGTATTATTTTTACGCAACATTAGCACCTGATATCTAACAATTGGCTGTCGTCGGCACAAGTTAGCAGATATGCATACGTTCCCAGTACATGCCAACACTACTCGATGCCACACATTTTGTTAATCAGAAAATAAGTAACGTCTTCTTGGACCATTATTGTCCCAGTCATTGCGACGGTTTGGTTACAGAAATATTGAAGGTCAACCAGGTTATTTATTATCCTTAAAGGGGAATGCCAGGCCGCCATAGTGAATTAGACCCTGAGTGCCCACATGTAAGTCCGAATTCTAATATTAGTATACACCACAAATAAATCTATACTTATATATATATTATTAATATTATAAAGCTGAAGAGTTTGTTTGTTTGGTAACCAGTAGTTCCTGAGATTAACGCGTTCAAACGCGTTAATCTCAGGAACTACTGGTTGGATTTCAAGAATTCTTTTAGTGTTCGATAGCCCATTTATCGAGGAAGGTTATAGGCTATAAAACATCACGGTACGACCTATAGGAGCCATAGAGGATAAAATTTTACGCGGACTAAGGTCCCGGGCAACAGCTAGTTTATTGGTAAAAGATTTTTTTTGAAAAAACTCAGTTTCCAAATTATAAGGTCTTTTTTCGATCGGGATATTATGTATTGTAAGTCGATTGTAAATTTATATTTATATTTAAGACATAAAATGCATTGGAATTTATTTACACTAAAGGACAAATAAGTAAGAAAAGAAGAAAGAAAAAATATTTATTTGTCGTAGGGACATGATGTGCATACATACAAAATAACTTAACTTATTGTTATTTTATTAATCATACAACGCATACGAAATATTATAAATAAAAAGGACAGAAACAAAAATAATCAAGTTAACAGCTTGCAGGTCGTGACTGGGAGAAGTAGGTTACCACTCAGCATGATGCTGTGCTATTGGGGCCCACAGTACAGCGCTGGTGTTCAGTGGTCACCTGTGAAAAAACGTAAGTAAAATACAAATATGTGTAAACGCTATTTTTTGCAACTAATCTTTAATTTTTCGCTATTAAGGTTTACAATTCTATTTAAATGAAACTGAGATTATTTATTTGCACAAAAAAACGCACTTTATTCAGTACAGTCACAAATACAGAATTTCGTTATTGTTTCAATATTTTTTATTTTGTCAAATATGTTTCCAACTTCTATCGCGTCGTGAATAGCAGAGTTAATTACGAAAAATTTAGATAAGATTTTTTAATAAAACAAACTTGGGTATTCTTGGGCCTAAAATCGGCATTCCCCTTTGATGAATAATATTAACAATATTTAATTAAAATAACCTAAAGTAAGTAACTTTAAAATAAACTAAAAAATGGCGTCAAATCTCCTCCTCAACGCTGTCAACTGGTAATGTCCGCAAAAGACTGGTGCCTGGCGGCGTTGGCCTCTGGCCAGAGGCCAACGCCGCCAGGCACCAGTCTTTTGCGGCCAGCCCTTGGGTCACAGGAATCGTCAACAAAGTGTTTTGAATATAATCTATGTCCTTGCGATTTCCTTGAAAAGGCTGTGAACACACGGACTCCACGGTCCTAGAGTTTCAACCCCAAATGGCTCGAAAATATAGTTACCAATAAGGTTACTATATTTACGCCGCTTGAGGTTTCCCGCACCCGCAGCAGCAGCCCTAGCACAGCACGATGAGCTAGGAAGATGGGATGGCACAACAGTATCGACACATGTTCCTGAATAATAAATAATAATAAATCTTTATTTTCAGACCAGAGATCCATAACAAATAAATAAATAAACAACTTGGCACTACTAACTAAAACACGTTAGACAAACTTCCTACAGCAGATATCTGAATGACGGTCTATGTGCCGCCCTCCAGTGATACATTATTTGGCCATCTAAGCTGCCGGCTACAGTAGCCACGACGCAAAATAAAAAAAATAAAAAGAAAAGAAAATAAAAAAAGAAAAGATAAATAAAATAAGTATTAAAAAAGAAGAAAAAGAAATAAAAATAATGAAAAGTTAAAATTTAAAGATGCTAACTACGAAATTTTTTCGTCATAGGACACATGTCCATGGTTAACGAAGGCGCTCTAAACGAATATGGGGGCATGGGATCATAAAAGTAAATTAAAAATGAAAATCAGAGATGGATGCTATAGTAATTGTGGGCGCTCTAAACGAATATGGGGAAACAAAAATGAACGAATGGCGGCTGTGAAAAGCAGCGGGTTTTTTGTCTTGTGTTATGAGAGCAAAACGCGAGAGATTTGACGATGTGATTAAGGAAATTCAAGTTATTTTAACCGACTTCTAAAAAGGAGGAGGTTATACATACATCTTTATTTTACATGTATGTTCATCGATTTCTCCGTTTAGATAATATAGACGTAAGTGATTCTTTTTTCATTTAGTAGAGAAAGCTTGCGCGGTGCTTCTATATGAATTTTAATAACTTTGCTTTAGTAATTTATAACATTTCTATACAAATTCATTCGTTTGAAAGCCACGTAGAAAATGGTTCACTAATGTTTCATCTAAACTCCTTTGACAATTTTTAGTTTACAAGCAACGTTTCATACACTACTATCTTCTGCCCGCGTCTTCGCCCGCGTGGAGTTCGGAATTTGTCCACGGAATCTTACTTCTAGGATAATAAGTAATCTATGTATGTATTATACCAGACTATAATCCATCTGTGCCAAGTTTTATCCAGATCTGTTCTGCCGTTCTGGCGTGATTGAGTAACAAACAGCCATCCATCCAAACTTTCGCATTTAGACGTGTAATATTAGTTTTTATTTTTAAAGTTCAATAAGTAATAAAGAATAGTTTGGGGGGGCCTATGTCCAGCAGTGGACGTCTTTCGGCTGATGATGATGATGATGATGATGAAAGAATAGTTAGTGTAGTGTGTTAGTGTACATTCTTATAACTTGCAAATATTAATTCATAGTAATATAAATTATCTATCTTCTATCTATCTATCTATACTTATAAAATTCAAAGTCCTGACTGACTGACTGACTTATATATCAACGCACAGCCCAAACCACAGGTCCTCATCATCATCATCATCATTTCAGCCGAAAGACGTCCACTGCTGGACATAGGCCTCCCCCAAGTGTCGCCACATTGACCGGTCCCGTGCGTCTCGCATCCAGCGGATCCCTGCAACCTTTACGAGGTCATCGGTCCATCTAGTGGGAGGCCTTCCAACGCAGCGTCTTCCGGTTCGCGGTCGCCACTCCAGAACTTTTCGACCCCATCGGCCATCCGTTCTGCGAGCAATGTGCCCTGCCCACTGCCACTTAAGTTTGGCTATTCTTCGGGCTACGTCGGTAACTCTGGTTCTCTTGCGGATCTCCTCATTTCTGATTTGATCACGCAAGGAAACTCCGAGCATAGCCCTCTCCATTGCCCTTTGGGTGACTTTCAGCCTTCTGATGAGGCCCATTGTGAGCGACCACGTTTCGGTCCCGTATGTAATCACTGGCAACACACACTGGTCATAGACTTTCGTCTTGAGACACTGCGGTAAGTTGGACGAGAAGATACCACGCAACTTCCCGAACGCTGCCCAGCCGAGTCGGATTCGACGATTGACCTCTTTCTCGAAGTTAGACCTACCTAACTGGACCGTTTGTCCCAGGTAGACATAATCGTCTACAACTTCGAGTGTAGAGTCTCCGATCTTGATAGGAGTGGGTGTTACATGGGCATTCAACATGACTTTGGTTTGTCCATGTTCATTTTAAGACCCACTCTTTCGGAAGCTCTACTGAGGTCATCGAGCATTGTACTGAGGTCCTCCATGGTCTCAGCCATGACCACTATATCGTCGGCAAACCGAAGGTGAGAGATGTACTCGCCATTGACGTTGATGCCTAGCCCTCTCCAGTCCAGAACCTTGAAGACATCCTCCAGTGCAGCGGTGAACAGTTTCGGAGATATGACGTCTCCCTGTCTTACACCTCGCTGCAGAAGGATAGGTTCCGAGGTCTGGTCCTGAAGTCGGACTGACATGGTGGCGTTTTTGTACAAACTCTTCAGCACCTCGATGTACCGATAGTCGATTTGGCACCGTTGGAGAGACTGCAGTACAGCCCAAGTCTCGATCGAATCGAAGGCTTTCTCGTAGTCCACAAACGCCAAGCAGAGAGGCAGGTTATACTCTTCGGTCTTCTGTATAACCTGGCGCAGCGTATGTATGTGGTCTACGGTGCTAAAGCCTTTTCGGAATCCGGCTTGTTCGGGAGGCTGAAAATCGTCAAACCTGCGCGCGAGACGATTCGTGATGACTCTTGAAAACAGCTTGTAGACATGGCTTAGAAGTGAGATGGGCCTATAGTTCTTCAGCCGGGCATTGTCGCCCTTTTTGAAGAAGAGTACCACCACACCCCTGCACCATGCCTGCGGCGTTTTCCCCTCGAGTATGACGGAATCAAACAGCTTCTGAAGGGTCTTAAGTACCGGTTTTCCACAGGTCCTAGAGACATGAAATTTGGACAGTGTACTCTTCAAGAAGAGTAGGTATCCACTAAGAAAGGGTTTTTCGAAATTCCACCCCTAAGAGGGTGAAATGGGGTGTTGAATTTTCTATGAAAGTTTTTACTCTCTGAGTTGATTGACTTGAAAATGTGTCTACATATACTTCAGTTAAAATGATGAGATACGTGTATCACAGTTTTTCCAAAATCATCCCCCAATTTAAAATTCAATGTCCTGACTGGCTGACTGATACATCAACGCACAGCCCAAACCGCTGGTTCTAGAGACATTAAATTTGGAGAATGTACTCTTTGTGGAGAGTAGGTATCCACTAAGAAAGGGTTTTTTTAAATACCACCCCTAATAGGGTGAAATGGGATTTTGAATTTTATGAGAAACTTTTTATTCTCGGAGTCGATTGACTTGAACATGTGTCTACATAATATACTTCAGTTAAAATGATGAGATACGTGTAGGTATCACAGTTTTTCCAAAATCATCCCCCAATTTAAAATTCCATGCCCTGACTGGCTGACTGATATACCAACGCACAGCCCAAACCGCGCGTCCCAGAGATATGAAAATTGGAGGGTGTATTCTTTGTGAAGAGTAAGTATCATTTTTTCGAAATTCCTACCCATTAGAGGGTGAAATGGGCTGTTGAATTTTCTGTGAAACTTTTTATTCTTGGAGTCGATTGACTTGAAAATTTGTGTACATACTCTTCAGATAAAATCCAGTAAATCCGATGTCCAATCTCAAACCAAGGTATCAATATTTCACGTATCTAATTTAATTGATATAACTTTAAACTAATATTTACAAGTTATAAGCAAGTACATGTAAATCTATGTAAGTATGTATTATAGATAGATACTTACATTACTTATTGTCCCAGAAGTAAGATCCCGTGGGCTATTCTCTAACTCCACGCGGGCGAAGCCGCGAGCATAAGCTAGTCTATATAATAAAATAGTAAACTGAATGACTGACTGACTGACTGGGTGATATATCAACACACAGCCCAAACCGCTGGTCCTAGAGACATGAAACTTGGAGGGTGTGTTCTTTGTGAAGAGAAAGTTTCCACTAAGAACGGAATTTTGGGAATTCCACCCCTAAAGGGGTAAAATAGGGGATGGAAGTTTGTATGAAAGTCTGTCAGTTTTGAAGTTAGGATCTTCAAATTTTGTGTTTAGGCTGACGATTGAAAATTAATTTATACGTGTCTCGGCGTTATTGATATTTCTACCCCCGAAGGGTTAAAAAGGGGGGTGAAGGTACTATGTTTGTTCGGGTGGAATGCAACTCAATTTTGTACAACCGATTGAGCTGAAATTTTGCACACACCTTTGGTTCTGGTGACAACACATTTTTATGACAGACATTCTAATCCTGCATCCAGGATCGTCTCCTCAAGAGAGAACTCTTCAACGGTTAGTAGCACGGTCACGAAACTTTGTTTACGCGTTCAAGTTTAATAGAAAAAGATGAATTTTAACCGACTTCCAAAAGGAACAGGATTTTTTTTTGTTTTTTTTTTGTAAGTTCAGCGATTTCTTCGCCAATTGTGAACCGATTTTGATGATTCTTTTTTTGTTTGGACAAACATTATTCCGCGGTGGTCCCGATTAAATTTGTGAAGTTCTGATGCTGATCTTCGGAGATATCAATGGAACTCTTCAATAATAGACAGCAAATCTGTCATGATTGCTGCAATCACTTGGATGTTTATTGTTTACACAACACCATAACATAATATCACGCCTGTAGGCTTTGACGTACGCAGACGTGTACCAGTGCACCCACATTTTGATAATTAGGTATGCTAAGTTCCATTTTATTGGGGACTAGCTGTGCCCGCGGCTTGGCTCACGTGAGCGCGTATTTTGGGAAGCGTTTGGCATTATTAGGGAACATTACATGGGAACGTGAAGTCGTAGTATATTCCTAATATCCTCCACAAAATAATCCATTTTAATATTATAAATGCGAAAGTAACTCTGTTTGTTTGTTACGTTTTCATGACTAAACGGCTGATTGGATCGTAATGAAAGGCAAGGAGATAGATTATATTCTGAGGAATGATATAGGTTTTCGTTTTTTTCTCACACATACACATCAAAATTTCCACGCGAACGAAGTCGCGGGCAACAGCTAGTATTACATAATTATGTGAAATATTGATACTTTGATTTTAAATTGGCCACCAGTGATAACAATCAAATGATTCATTATGAATCTATTCATAGACATAATACTTTTACATATTATTTAATATCAATGTCGCGTACCACGAGCCAACGCGAAAATCGGAATTTCACATATATTTACAGACACGTCTACCTCAGAAAAATCCTACTTACTTACTAATAGATAAATACTCCCGCGCCCCGCATGCCCCGCACAACACTGCGCGCCATGCGCCCGTCTACGTGAGCTTCGAAGCCCTATTTGACTCTGTTGGGGGATGATGTAAAAAAAACTGTGATACACATTGTCTCATAATTTTAATTGAAGAGTGTGTACACCAATTTTCAAGTCAATCGACCCAAATAATATTAAGTTTCACAGAAAATTCAACTCCCCATTTCACCTTCTTAGGGGTGGAATTACGGAAAACTTTTCATAATGGATGGATACCCACTCTTCACGAAAAATACACCCACCAAATTTCATGTCTCTAGGACCAGCGGTTTGGGCAGTGCGTTGATATATCAGTCAGCCAGTCAGGACGTTGAATTTTAAATTGGGGGATGATTTTGGAAAAACCGTGATGAAGGAAGAACTGCCCGATCTGATAACCCAGGACAGATTGACCTGGCGTCAGACAATTAGAAGAGCCGACCCTACCTAAAGTGGGATAGTGCTAGGAAGAAGAAGAACGTACACACGTAAACTCACGCATTTTTCCCATGGAAGTAGACGGAAACCACAGACCGCCACCTGCTGCTACCCTTACATACTCCTTTCGCCTCGTCCACGTTCATACATCTGCTCATACACCCACGCCGGTTGCGAAAACTGCGAACCTGATCTTTCTGAAGAACCTCACCAATAAGGTGAGGGTGTGTCCTTCTAGTGTCCATATCTTAAATCATGAATAATATAGACATAATGACACCTATTACATGAATATGATGATGAGAGGTCAACAACATTGACTGACGCTATACAGAACTCAGTTTTTCTATTGAACGCTTTCATTGTTTTAGTGGTTGATAGTGTCTATCGTCTTTAGTATCTATTTGTACGCTTCAACGCAAGACAGATGGACTCGCTATATTATACACATTTATTTGTCACCCCTGTTTACAAAATAAAGATTTCATTTTATTTACTTTTTCTTGTTGCCAATTGCGAGTATTATATTTTTGTGAAGGAGCTCACGACTAAATAATAACAGCCGCTCGGGTCGATCTTGTTAGGCCGCGCTTGCCTAGGTTAGACAGTGGATGAGTGACCACCCATTACAAACCGAGTTTCCTCCGTGCCTCAAAAAGCTCCTTAAGCTGTTGGTCTCGGCTGTTATTTGTAGATCTTTGACAGTCGTTATAGGTATTCAGTGTCTCAAAAAGTCTGACAACCAGTCTTACCAAGGCGTATCGCATTACCAGAGGTCAGACAGGCAGCCGATTCATGTAAAATACTGGTATTCAGCTGCATAAGGTTAGACTGGAAGTTGAGACCCCAACATAGTTGCGAGAAGGCATAGATGATGATGAACTGCAAGTATTCTATAAATCGAATAGAAAAATGCTATAACATACGTAATTTTTTTCTAATTGATAAACCAATTATTACCTTCTAATCACGGCGATGGCGTGACTTCAAGAAAGTATCTATGTGAGACAACAACACCTCACTTATAACACTGAAGCGCAAGGTCTCTAACCGTGCTCGCAGCGCCATCTGCCGCGCGGTGGCGCTGGCAACTAACAAGCTTGCTCACTTATATTATGTTGCTGTAATTAAGATTGGATTTCAATGAACTTGCATGTGATCAGCACATCATAACGCCGTTCAGGAGCTGTCAGTGGCAATAAATGTAACAATTGTGGCTCGGACAGCCCTTGAGCGCGACTTAGATCTGATTAGATTGCGTTCAGTTTCATTGGTAAGTTTATTAGTCAGACCTAGGATCTGGTGGCCATTGTGAGATCAGACATGAATATCAGCCGCTCCAAAAAACCCTACCTCCTCATCTATCAAGCACATTAAAGATATGACAAGTCTCAGCTTGCCTCTCCGGAAATAGTTATGATTTAAATACACACGGGCCTCAAATTAACCATATCGTGTGAGGAATAATTATGAAAGAAATCTGACAAAGCTGATCTTCTGCAGCTTCGAGGTTAGCTGCAGGGCGAGGAACTAGTCAACATCGAAATTATTGTGACGTCTACTAGGGCACTGTGATTTCTGGGAGTGTTCGGATGAAGCAGCGCGCCCCATGCATCGTGTCGGGGCAAGGGGCAGCTCGGCCCAGTCGGACCAAGGAGTCTCCTCCTGCCGGCATCTTACAATTAAGTATGGTTGACAAACAGTATTTCAACTATTTACAGTTTCAATATCAATACAATATACATAGGTATACACCTTCTAAACATACAAATAAATAAAATTAAAGTCTCTGTTTGCATTTTCAAAGTAATATCTTTTTACTGAATGCATAATTACGAAAGTTACGGTACTTATAAAAAAAAAACATGTTTTTAAGCAAAAAAGCCTTCATTTAATTTTTGTATGTCTGTCGGTTTGTTTCGGCTAATCTCCGAAACGGCTGGAACGATTTTGGCGGGACTTTAGCTGATGTTATAAGAAGTAATTTAAGCTACTTTAGACTTTTATTTTATAAAAAGGATTAGGGTTCCGTTAAAAAAAATAAAACCCTTGAAATTATTAACAAAATCCGATTCAAATAGGCGAAGTAATATTTTTATACTAATTTCACGCGGAGGCAGGTCGCGCGCTAATCCAATTTTTGTTTTCACGTAAGCCTACTTGGGCACTTATGAAACGCCACCAGATAAGTGTTCGATTTGGGTTCGTTTCTATGAGGGAGAACCGGTAAGAAACTCTATGGTTTACTGCTTCTAGTTAGTGTCTGGAGAGTAGAAGAGATTAACTTCCACATCATTTAAACAGATCAAAACAAAGTACCTTCAGAAAATTATAACATAAATGTATTACTTAGTTTAACGTTTCAGATTACTCTGCATACATTTAACCAATGCGAGCTAGTAGTAAGTGTTTAGTGAAACAAGTCACTCAGTGGCCCCACGCTGGGCGCCACTAAAGCGCGGGTTTGTGAATATCATACGTCTACTCAAATCATAAATTCATACGACATTTCTAATTTGTATGATTCAACAGTCATGAGAAAGAAATTAACAAAAGAACTATAATTTTTAAATTATGTATTTACCTGACACAAAATAATATCCCTCTGAATTGTTTCTAACTCACTATCACGTAACGAATGTAGGTATGCCACGGACGTACACTTTCACGGCGATCACTCAACTTCGATCAGCTCAAGTCAAGCTTTAATAATAATATCTCACATCGCAGAACTGGGGACCGGCACACGAGTCACGATCTCGCGACTCTGAACAAGTTCGCGCGAAAGTTTGTCGGCGGCGGGACGCGGAGTTTCGGGTGCAGCGCCGGGCGCGCGAGCTGCGAGGGTCCGCTCGCCACTGACGGAGTGCACCCTCGCCCCGCCAGGCCGGGCCGGTGCGGGGCTGGGTGCGGGGCCGGGGCGGGGGGGAGCGGTCCCGGGGCTCGCAGTCTTCGGGGAAATTTTGACGAATGACATTTTCGTAATGTTTCACTTTGAGAGGATCGGCGCGCCTTCGCGAGGGGCTATGCACTCCGCTAATTGCGCTTTTAATGAATACTGATGCGTAGCGGGCGTGCATCGGGTGTGGTACTCGGGCTAGGAGAGAAGGGGCGCTGCCTGCGGGGTCTCGCCGTAATAAGCGACAAGCAATTTGTGTAATTGTCAAAGTTTGTATACTTTCGGCAGTCGTCGATCGCGGGTTTTATTTGATTCTATTCCGTTCCATACCGTCTCCGCACTTACGTAGTTAGGTAGGTACCGTTTCATTTCTTGCAGTCCAAGCATGTTTGCTGGTTGTCTAAATGTTTACTAGGGCCCGATAAATCAGGGTTATAACAAACTACAATGACGCCATAAGGTACAGAGGGATGTTAAAGATAAAGTATATGAATCTCTTATTCTGCCATTAATGTCGGCGTGAAAATTAATTTATCTGAATCACGCATGCAGTTGGTAATAAAACATAAAAAAAAATATTAAATCGATTCTTATTTGGTAACAATTAATTATAATTATTGATAATGTGACATGATACTGCAATGCAGGACTTACAACTTATAATCTAGGAGCTCAATGACACTATAAAAGCATTTATCAATTAATATTTTTGTAAGGATACGCTTAAATTTAAAAAAAAGGAGTGACTTAATAGGACTTGCAATTTTATAATACAATTTTATACACATGATATAACTGTTCGATGTGAGTGTGAGATTCGTCTTGGGTTGAGATAACTTGTTAGTATTATGAGATCGAGGGACATAATAGGGACGAACCGGAAGACGCTGCGTTGGAAGGCCTCCCACTAGGTGGACCGATGACCTCGTAAAGGTTGCAGGGATCCGCTGGATGCGAGACGCACGGGACCGGTCAATGTGGCGACACTTGGGGGAGGCCTATGTCCAGCAGTGGACGTCTTTCGGCTGAAATGATGATGATGATGATGAAAATACCACTTGACATTCTACAACTTAATGAGAAGAAATTTAAAACATGCATAAAACGCACACTATGTAAGCGAGCATGTTATATATATTTTTTTCTTTTCTAGCTCTACATTGTGTTCACATAATAATATAGAAGCAACAATTTGTAACTCCACAATCATAGGGGCAAACTAATTGAATACCATGTTAAATTATTGTGGAACCTGCAGAAGATTGTAAAATATCCTTGCTTTGTATTGATTCTATATGTTAGTATTATATAATTGCATATCACATGTGTGAGTACTGTGTACTGTAAGGCTACAATTTACATTTTGTTATCTTTCATTGACTTGAATGTGCCTTGGTGGCTGAGAGAATGTCATGCGCACTCAAAGTTCTCGCTGATGGTGGCGGGTGGGTCGGGTCATTTAGTTCCCTTCAATATGGTTGAGTTGAATGGCGCTGATCCATGCGTCATGTTCGTGAACGGGCGCTGTCAGTTGGGACTGGTCATCTCTTATTTAATTACTTTATTTTTCACTAGCTGTGCCCGCGGCTTCCTCACGTGAGCGCGTATTTTTTTGGCATTATTAGGGAACATTACATGAGAACGTGAAGTCGTAGTATATTCCTAATATCCTCCACAAAATAATCCATTTTAATATTAGAAATGCGAAAGTAACTCTGTTTGTTTGTAATTTCCACGCGTACGAAGTCGCGGGCAACAGCTAGTCCCCAATAAAGTGGAACTTAACATACCTAACTGTCGAAATGAGGGTTTACTGTACATATCTGCGTACCCCCTCAGAGTATACAGGCGTGATGTTATGTTATGATGTTGTGTAAACAATAAACATCCAAGCGATTGCAGCAATCACGACAAATTTGCTGTCTATTATTGAAGAGTTCCGTTCCATATCTCCGAAGTCCATGATCAGATCATGACAATATTTCTATGGGACCAACTTGGGAGTATATTCTTTCAAGCAAAAAAAGAAATATCCAAATCGGTTTAGGCGTCTTCGAGTAATCGGTGAACATACATAAAAAAAAAGGTTGCGACGAATAATTGAGATCCTCTCCTCCTTTTTTGAAGTCGGTTAAAAATCATCGAAATCGGTTCACAATTGTCGAAGATATCGATAATATAAAATTTGGAGAGTCCGCTCGATTGTAGCAGGATCCCATCATTAGACCAGGGGACCACATGGAAAGTATACTGTTTGAAACAATGCCCATAACATTTAAGGGTTGCCCTGAATTTTTCTGGGATTCCATCGTCTGATTCTGACTTATAAATTCCATCATCACCTCAGCAACATGGGCACCAGGCACAAATATCTGAATTGCGTGAGAGATTATATGAAAAACATTGAATGGGCCTATAGGCCCATTCAATGTTTTTCAATTTGAGGGTAGAGGTCAATTTGCCTGGGATTCCATCACTACTACGACTACCTGAGGAGTATACGCTTTCGAATAAAAATTGACGACATCTATATATATAAAATGATAAACTGACTGACTGACTGACTGACTGACTGACTGGGTGATATATCAACGCACAGCCCAAACCGCTGGTCTTAGAGACATGAAACTTGGAGGGTGTGTTCTTTGTGAAGAGAAGGTTTCCACTAAGAAAGGAATTTTGGGAATTCCACCCCTAAAGGGGTAAAATAGGGGATGGAAGTTTGTATGAAAGTCTGTCAGTTTTGAAGTTAGGATCTTCAAATTTTGTGTTTAGGCTGTCAATTGATAATTAATTTATACGTGTCTCGGCGTTATTGATAATTCTACCCCCGAAGGGTTAAAAAGGGGGGTGAAGGTACTATGTTTGTACGGGTTTTGCAACTCAATTTTGTACAACCGATTGAGCTGAAATTTTGCACACACCTTTGGTTTTGGTGACAACACATTTTTATGACAGACATTCCTTAATCCTGCATCCAGGATCGTCTCCTCAAGAGAGAACTCTTCAACGGTTAGTAGCACGGTCACGAAACTTTGTTTACGCGTTCAATTTTGATAGACAAAGATGATTTTTGACCGACTCTGATGTAAATCTCCGAAGATCAGCATTTGATTTTCACCAAATTTAAATGGGACCACCGTGAAATAATATTCTTCCAAACAAAAAAAGAATCATCGAAATCGGTTCACAATTGGCGAAGATATCGCTGAACAAACAAACAAAAAAAAAAACAGACGAATTAATAACCTCCTCTTTTTGGAAGTCGGTTAAAAAAGAAAAATGAAACAAAATTAATTTTCAGCCATTCCGACTACACTACGACTACTAAAACCTATTTACGTAAATTATTAAATCTAACAAAGAAATCGCGTGTGAGGTTACCAACTAAATTAAAAAAAAATAATATCTGTTGGTCGATTTTGATGAAATAAACGCTAAATAATACAAAATAAGAAGCATTATCCTGGGGTAATGCTTCTTATTTTGTAACTAGCTTCTGCCCGCGGCTTCGCCCGCGTGGAGTTCGGGAATTGCCCACGGATTGTTACTTCTGGGATAATAAGTAATCTATGCATATGTAGTACATACATAGATTTACGTGTACTTGCTATTGTAAATATTTGTTCATAGTAATATCAATTAAATTACATATGTGAAATATCTTGGTTTTAAATTGGACACCGGGACACCAATCAAATGATTTATTAGGAATCTATTTATAGACATAATACTTTGACATAATATTTAATATCAATGTCCCGTAACGCGAGCCAACGCGAAAATCGGTGGAATAAACCATATTCACAGACACTTCTCTACCTCAGAAAAATCCTACCTACTTAGTAATAGGTAAATACTCCCGCGCCCCGCACGCCCCACGCAACGCTGTGCGGCATGCGCCCTTCTACGTGAGCTTCGAAGCCCTATTTAACTATATTGGGGGATGATTTTGGAAAAACTGATACATATGTCTTATAATTTTAATTGAAGAGTGTGAACATCAATTTTCGAGTAAATCGACCCAGTAAATATTAAGTTTCACAGAAAATTCAACACCCCATTTTACCCTCTTAGGGGTAGAATTTCAAAAAAATCTTTCTTAGTGGATATCTACTCTTCACAAATAATTCACCGTCCAAATTTCATGTCTCTAGGATCAGTGGTTTGGGCTGGAGGTTGATATATCAGTCAGCCAGTCAGGACGTTTAATTTAAAATTGGGGATGATTTTGGAAAAACTGTGATACACGTATCTCATAATTTAACTGAAGAGAAAATAAATAAATACACAAATTTTCAAGTCAATCGACTCAGGGAATAAAAAGTTTCACAGAAAATTAAACACCCCCTTTCACCCTCTTAGGGGTAGAATTTTGAAAAACCCTTTCTTAGTGGATACTTACTCGTCACAAAAAGTACACTGTCCAAATTTCATGTTTCTAGGACCAGCGGTTTGGGCTGTGCGTTGATATATAAGTCAGTCAGTCAGTCAGTCAGTCAGTCAGTCAGTCAGGACTTTGAATTTTATATGTATAGAAGAAGATTTATCGATTTTGAATACAATGAGGGGTTTTTACGTGATGCGCGCACAAACGAACAGACAAACCGACAAACCGAAAAACCGACAAACAGACAAAAATTTAAAAAAAGATATTTATACTTTCTATAACTTATTTCTCACACTTTTCAGTGATTTTTTTGCAAAAATCTGTAATGTACAGACACGGAAAATCTACGATTTTATTATATGTATAGAAGAATAGATATAGATTATTGATTTAATATTTTACTCTGAACGCTCTTAATGTGCACGTCTTTCTACATCGTTCTCACATATATGTATAACCTCAACATGAATGATAAAACCAAGATTTTGTAACAATATTTTGATTTAAAAGAGTGTCCATGGAGTTTCTTGCCCATTCTTCTCCATAGAGATCTACGCTTTGGAATGTGCAACTACAATACTTTCTCAAGATATTATGCCTTGTGACTGTGACTGTAGCTTCGCTTTTTTGTTTTTTTTTTTGACGTTCAAAAGTGCCTGTGATGGTCTAATTGTAATAAATACTTTGAGTTTGAGTTTATAAAGGGACAAGACCTTTAACGATGCCGAAAGGCACTAGTTCTCCCGTCATTGCGATATTTTTGATTAATTTTTCTAGTTACAGAGATATTGGAGTCAAAGTTCCAACTTTTTCGCAAGTTTTTAAAAAAAACATGTTTATAATGTAAGATTTTTACTTTAAACACCTCGATGGCCCGGTACTATTAAATTCATCCAACAGCACAGTGTTTTGACTGCCTTATATTGAGTCCTACCGTAAAACGTGATTTTTCATCCCAAAAAAAAAAGTAATTGAAAAAACTAAAAAACCCGACTGAAAAAACTGAAAAGCATAAAACAAGCACATTTTAAATTAAACAAAAGTTGGAAGCAGGCGGGGCCCATTTGAATATAAAATTATGAAAATGGAATGGGCCCCGCCTGCTTCCAACTTTACTTTTTTTATTTCCAGCTTTTTAGTTTAGTAACTTGAAAGATTTCGCAGACAATTTAATCTTTTTTATTATACGGTGCGTGCCACGGCTATGCCACCCGGAAGGAAAAATATTGTTTTTAGAAGACTTGATTTACTTATCTTTGCATGGTGAATGTCTGAAATAATAGGTACGTCTTAGTTCAGTTTGTCTATAATTCGTTTTCTTGAACAAAATCTGAACATATAAAATTCAAAGTCCTGACTGACTGAATACTGACAATGACACTCGCGCTTCCAAGACGAACCTAACGACGTACAATTTATCCAAGTCCATTCATCTGTTTAAGAGTTGCGAGGGAACATAGAAAAGGACATACATACATACAGGTCAAACACATAACCCTCCTTTTGGGCTTCGCCGCAGTCGATTAAAAAGACCTACTTATCAAAATCTAAACAAAATTGTAAGTTGTCTTAGGAGCCAAGAACAGTTAAAAATTATAAAATAATAAAAATTGACAACTTCCTATAATCAATTACGGTAAATAAAACTTAACTACTAGTTAAAGAGAAATATGGTCTAGCTAAAGTTATTTTGTGTAAATAGTTAGATCTGTAAATAGTAACTAAGCTAAAACAGTGTAAAGTACATATTTACAATTAAATCTATACATATTATAAAATCGTAGACTTTCCCTGTCTGTACATCACAGATTTTGCAAAAAATCACTGGAAGGTGCGAGAAATAAGTAATAGAAAGTAAAAAATCTAATCTAATCTTAACATATGTAATGAAATGACATTTCATTAATTCGAATTTGCCGCGCCTCGCGCCTTTATAAGTTGTCTGTGGAATTGAATGGCGGATGATGGTCGGAATATTCGGTGCGATTTATTGTTTTAAGAAAACGTGTGGAGAGACAAAATAAAAGGATATAATTGAGGAGGCGATATTTGTGAACTTTAAATGTCGTTTCTTTGTATTTTCAGGTTAGATTATTGAGTAATTATCATAGATAAACGATTACTGTTGTAATATTGTAAGAATGTGTTAAATAAAACAAATCTTTGTATTTTCAGAGAAACAATTTGTGGTTTATTTTGAAAATCCTCAATAATATTCTTATAAAACGACATTTTCGTTAACTAAAAGAAGATGAATCGACTGCTATTTGAGTTTACGATAATAGCCGCAAAGGATGGCGAATCTAATGTATTAGCCATAACCTCAATATCTACAGAAGAAGGAAAATGTTATGTTTTACCTGATGAATTGAAGCCGGTGAGTCATCATACATATATTGTTGAATTGGACACTTTCTCAAAAATAAAAAATAGCTTAAAGAAAAGGCACCAAAGTAGAAAAATATGGATAAAACTGGATAAAGATCTAAAGAAAACATATACAGATGAGGAAGGGAATATGCAATTTTTAGATCAATATTTAGAAGAAATAAACACGGAACAACCAGGAGACAAAGACGACAGTTTGAAAAATATCCTGGAGAAATTAATAGAATCTACAACAAAGAAAGAAAATCAACATAACCTAAAACATATTTCAGAGAAATTTATTATTGAAAAATTCACAACCAAGAATCCTAATGCAATGCAATGGATAGAGAATTTTGAAAAAGAGTGTGAGCGCTTTAATATAACAAAAGATGAAACAAAAATAGACATACTGAGGTTATTTTTAGAAAAATCTTGCTTGGATTGGTATAGTTCAATGATGATAAAACTAACAGTAAATTCTGAATGGAATGAATGGAAAGACAAATTCCTAGAAACTTTTAAAAACCGAGGATGGGACATAGTCACAACTGCTTTCTCATTCAAATATAAAGACGGATTGTTAATCGATTATGCCATAAAAAAAGAAAGGCTTATACTAGATACAAACAAATCGATAGATCCCAAAACAATGATAGATCTCATCGCAACAGGTTTACCTGGATTTATCTTGAATAAGCTAAACAGAGACGAACTCAAGAATACTACTGATTTGTTCAACGAGATAAGAAAATATGAAGGTATGATGCACAAGAAAAACTCAACTATAATAAAAAATGGTACATTTTCTTATATGAAAAAAAATAATGAGAAGAAGCCATGTACGACCTGTGAATCGTTGGACAAAGGAATTAGATACCATCCGGAGGAGTCATGTTGGTTCAAGAAAAATAAAAATGAATCTGAAAAGGTGTTTAAGGCCAAAAACGTAAATAATAACTCCATTATTGAAGTAGAGATGAACACTGATAAAAAAAACGAGTAAGTACACCATTAATCAAAATCAAGCTATTAATAGAAAATAAATTAGAAGTGAGTGGCATTTATGACTCAGGCTCACAGATCTCTTTAATAAATTCAAGACTGATAAAAGTAAAAGGAAAAAGGGACAATGTGAATATAGCATATATGAAAACGGTTAATGGTGTGAAAAAGACAGATGGCTCGACAACAATAAAAATAAAAATCTTTGATATAGAAGAAGAGGTGGATGTATACATAGTAGAAAATGAAAATTTTGATGATTTTATAATCGGATTAGATATGATAAAGAAATTCAAATTAACCCAAAATGAGGACTTGCAGATAGAACAAAAGAAAACAATAAACAAAATAAACAGGATGTCTAAAGATAACAGAAATGAAGATAAGAATATAAAACCATATGCAATAAATTTCAATGAACACATAGAAACAGAGGAATTTATAAGTAAGACAGACCATTTAGATAATGAAAAGAAAATTGAAATAGAAGAAATCATAAAGGAATATAAAACAATGTTTGCTAAGGACAAGTATGACATAGGATCAGTTAAAGAGTATGAAGCTCACATAGATCTACTAGTAAATAGATACTGCAGTAAAAGACCGTACAGATGTACGATAGAAGATAAATTAGAAATTGAAAAGCAAATATCTATGTTACTAAAAAATAATTTAATAGAAGAGTCTTACAGTCCTTTTTCTGCACCAGTGACATTGGCATTTAAAAAAGGTGAAAATAGAAAATCCCGCTTATGTGTAGATTTCAGAGAACTAAACAAAATTGTTATACCACAAGCACAACCATTTCCATTAATAGATGATTTGATTATTAAAACTAGAAACTGTAAGTATTTTACCACACTAGATATAAATTCTGCATTTTAGGCTATACCACTACGGGTGGAAGATAGAAATAAAACAGGATTTGTCACACAAGATGGGCACTTTCAGTGGACATGCCTTCCTTTTGGCTTGAAAACATCTCCAGCAATTTTTCAGAGAATTTTAAGCAATATTCTAAGAAAGCACAATCTCACAGGATACTCCGTTAACTATATTGATGATATTTTGATATATTCATCCACCTTTGAAGAACACATAAGACACATAAAAAATGTATTAGAGGCAATACAAAAAGAAGGCTTTAGATTGAAATTTCAGAAATGCACCTTTGCTGCAGACTCAGTAAAGTATCTTGGCCATGTAATTCAGAACAATTCGGTAAGACCACTAAAAGACAACTTGATTTCAATAAGACATTTTCCAGGTCCGAAGACGCAAAAGAATATCAGACAATTTTTGGGAAAAATTAACTTCTACCACGAATACATACCAAAGCGCAATTATCTTGGACCCATTACATAATTTATTAAGAAAAAACGAAAAGTTTGTGTGGTCAGAGAAGTGTGAAGAATCATTTAATCAAATAAAAAGATTTTTATGTTCTCAACCGGTGTTGGAAATATATGACAAAGACTTACCAATAAAAATTTTTACAGATGCATCCTTAGAGGGCATCGGAGCAATATTAAAACAAACACAATTGGACGGTAAAGACAAACCAGTGGCATATTTCTCAAAAAAACTGAATGAATCTCAAAAACGGAAAAAGGCTATATACTTGGAATGTCTTGCTATGAAAGAAGCCGTTAAATACTGGCAGCACTGGCTCATTGGAAAACAATTCACTATTTACTCAGACCACAAACCTCTAGAGAACATGAACATTAAATGCAGGACGGACGAAGAATTGGGTGAACTCACACCTGCATAAAAAAAATCTTAAAAAATAAGGGTTCTAAGTTAAAATTAAATTAATGTCATTGATTTATGGGTCACCCAAATCGTTAGCTATAGCATGTAGCTTACTATTATAACACTTTAAAATCATCAGTAAATCGATCCACCAAAAATTGAACAATTCTTGTCCCCCGTTCCGCCCAAGGCGAGTACTTATGTTTTTGGAGGGTAATCACCGCACTAATTACACACCTGACACTAATCGCACTAATGGCACGACTGATAGATGCGAAATAAATAACGCGATTGATCGCACACGTACGAAACTTCATGTTATAGTAACTTGAAAAAGTGCCAGAAAAATTTTGACTTTTGCTTGGACAAACTTTGATCGAGTGTCCTGTACTTTTAAATAAGATTTTATAATATGGTTTAATTGTTTTTAGATAATTTGACTAATGCATATACTAATAAAATTGTTTATTTTTTATTGTACCTCAAATTGTTACTTTGGTGAACGCAATTACATCAAAAAATGGAACTGGGACAAGCCACCAAACTTGAATTTGAAGGCGATTTTTTTTTTCCCTGATGATTTATATACACTTATAAAAAAATAAATGTGGCCCTAATTGAACCAAGTTACGTAGTTCACTATAAAAAAAAATCAGAAACATCCTATCATTTTACACCTCGATTCTCAACGTGGACACGTAAAATTTGCTGATTTGATATTCACCCACATATTACCTGTCTCAATATGACTTTACAGTAAAATATATACCTGGTAAAGAAAATGTAGAAGCAGACTGTTTGAGCCGAAATCCTGTGTTAGAACCAGAAGACAACAAAGAGGAACTATTGAAAATAGTCAATTTGATACAAATAAAAGATATAGTTGAAGATCAAGAAAAAAATGATACAATAAAAGAAAAGAAACAAGATCTAATCTACAAAAATAGAATCTATTATAAAAAAAAAAAGAAACATGAAAAGATTATCCTCTCAGAAGAATTTGGTAAAAAACTTATAAAAAAGGTGCATGAAGATTTATGCCATATTGGGATCAGACAATTGCAGAAAAAAATTAGTCCAATATATACAGCTAAAAACCTAACAAAGAATATCATAAAGATTTGTAAAACATGTGAAATATGTATAAAAAATAAAGCAAGAAGCCAAGGAAAATTTGGATTGATGTCACAATTGGGACCAGCGACAAAACCATTTGAGATAATGTCAATGGATACTATTGGTGGCTTTGGAGGATCTAGGTCAACAAAAAAATACCTACACCTTTTAGTAGACCACTACACTAGATATGCATATATTGCGACTTCAAAAACACAGAATTCAAGTGACTTTATAAATCTAACAAAGAATGTACTAGAAACAGATAACATTGGAATAATTCTGACAGATCAATATCCAGGTATCAATTCAAGAGAATTTAAACAACATCTGAAAGAGAATAATATTAAATTAATTTTTACAGCTGTGAATACACCATTCTCGAACGGCTTGAACGAAAGATTAAATCAAACAATAGTAAATAAGATGCAAAATAAATGAGAAAAATAATAAGAGAGCATGGACGACAGTGGCAAGAGAATGCATACAGAAATATAATGAAACAGAACACTCCGTTACAGGATTTGCACCAAAATATTTACTGGATGGTACAAATGTCAGCCTACTACCAAATGAATTAAAATCAATAGAAAGGGAAGACAAGTGGATTGCTGATAAAAGATTGGCATTAGAGAATACAATAAAATCCCACAAGTACAACAAGAGAATATTTGATAGAAATAGAAAAATGCAAGAGTTTAATATAGGAGACAGTGTATATGTAGAAAATGGAAATAGACTGAATAGAAAAAAGTTAGACGAATTAAGAATAGGCCCTTTCAAGATAGTAGAGAAAATATCGAACTCCATTTATAGGATCGACACCGGAACCAGAAAAACAGAATCAGCTTTATTCCACATAACAAAATTGCAACCGGTCATAGTGGATGCTGAAGAAGATGAAGTGGAGGAGAACGAATATGAAGATAACTAATAGGTATAGCGTATAGATATATTGTTTAGAATTTTCCCTCTTAGGGGGGGGAGATGTAATGAAATGACATTTCATTAATTCGAATTTGCCGCGCCTCGCGCCTTTATAAGTTGTCTGTGGAATTGAATGGCGGATGATGGTCGGAATATTCGGTGCGATTTATTGTTTTAAGAAAACGTGTGGAGAGACAAAATAAAAGGATATAATTGAGGAGGCGATATTAGTGAACTTTAAATGTCGTTTCTTTGTATTTTCAGGTTAGATTATTGAGTAATTATCATAGATAAACGATTACTGTTGTAATATTGTAAGAATGTGTTAAATAAAACAAATCTTTGTATTTTCAGAGAAACAATTTGTGGTTTATTTTGAAAATCCTCAATAATATTCTTATACATATAATAAAATCGTAGACTTTCCATGTATGTACATTACAGAGTTTTGCAAAAAAATCACTGGAAGTTGCGTGAAATAAGTAATAGAAAGTAAAAAAAATTTTTTTTAAATTTTGTCTGTTTGTCGGTTTTTCGGTTTGTCTGTTGGTTTGTGCGCGTATCGCGTAGCGTACGTATTGCTAAGAACGGATTTTGCGACAGGGCCGGATTAACGAGATCTAAGGGCTCTCGCAAGTTTGTATGAAAGTCCTTCATTTTTGTGCTACAAACTTGAAATTTGGCAGTGAGTTAGTTTATAGTTAGTAGGAGTTCGCTTTTTTTCTTTTTTTTTTTTTTATCGTGGTAAAATCATCGAATAAGTCCCACTGACTAAAATCACTGACTGTCAGACTTGTACTGACTAAAATCCACGGTGTCCTTCAGTAGCCCTTTATGTTCCAGGGTCACGGTAATTCTATGAGTCCCACGACCCCGGCAGGCTTTGGCCCTCTAGAGGGGGGGCCCCATCATTATGCTGACACTCTTTGAGGCGCGCGTGGAACACAACGCGCCGTCGACCCGGGCATGGTCCATGGTCGGACAGCGAGTCGCCCATTACTCGCCGCCCGCATGCCCGCGCCTACGGTGGCCGGAGATCGTCTGCCGACGTCCGGCGCCGTGGGCGTCTACCACTGCGGCTGGGGTGGAGGGAGGACGCTGTCCTCTCCCTCACGCGGCCCGCCTCCTCCTTCGCGAGCATGACTGCTTCGCAGAAGGAGGCGACCGCTTCCCAATCCGTCTCGCCCCGCAGCATGGCTTCGACCAATGCCGGGCGCGAGAGGTGTCCGCCTATCGCCACCGTGAGGACACGGCGGTGCTCTGCCCAAGCGGGGCAGTCCTGCACCGTATGCTCCACCGTGTCCTCCGGGCGATCCTCGCAGTGGTGACACCCAGGCGTTTCCTCCTTCCCCATATGACACAGGTACCTCCCGAAACTTCCGGGTCCGGTGAGGACCTGCGTCACGCGGTAGGTCAGGACGCCGTGACTCCTATCCAGCCACTCCTCAAAGAGGGGTCTTACCGCCGCGATTGCGGCGTGCCCGAGTAGGCGTTCGCTTAGAACGAATTTTACGACAGGGCCGGATTGAGGAGACCTAAGGGCTCTCGCAAGTTTGTATGAAAGTCCTTCATTTTTGTGCTACAAACTTGATATTTGACAGTGAGGTAGTTTATAGTTAGTAGACGTTCGCTAAGAACGGATTTTGCGACAGGGCCGAATTAAGGAGTTCTAAGGGCTCTCGCAAAAAGTCATTTAATGTTGTATACAGAACAGAACGGTATTAGAATAAAAAGCGCCCAACAAGATTAGCTTTCAAAAAAGTAATAGCGCCAAAATACACCGATTTTTGAAGCCATATCGTCGCCTCAACGCCATTTAATTTTGTTTCGGACCTCTGTCGCCCAGAATTACACCCAAAAGGACGCTTTTTGTAGTCATCAGTACATTATCACCTTTTGATCTGGCAGTCAGTTCTCACACATAACATAACATCACGCCTTAAAACCCCGAAGGCTTGGGCAGACGTGTAACCTAATCGTACACACACATTTCGCCAGTTATATTGAAGTCCCATGTAATAGGGGGTGAGTCTATTGCCATCAACCGGACACAAATCCAGATTCCGTGGCTGCTACTGAGAAATTCCTGGGGATAGCCCAAGAACACTATTATTTATAGTATTTTTTTGCTTATACATTGATAATGTTAAGTGGAAGAGCGGAGTCACCTAAGGGAGCGTCCATGATCACCCAGGGGTCGCGCCAAATATCACCCAATCTCTCTCGAGAGAGGGGGATCTCGGCAAATATCACTGGGTTTAAGTAAACATGTTTCTCTACAAATTATGTTTTTTTTAGTGAATTCAACGCAATCTAGCACAGATTACCTTCACCCCATTAACACAAGCATCTTCTTGCTTAAAAGGTGATCTCCAAATCATGTGTGTGAAAACTTTATGTAACTGAAAATAAATATATTTTTTTAACACTTCGCCCGACCCGGGTATTGATCCCCACGCTCAGTAGTCGCGCTTGCGACCACTAGACCAACGAGGCAGTCTCACACATGCACACCAAAATTTCCACGTGAACGAAGTCGCGGGCAACAGCTAGTATGGAATAATTATCTTTAATTAATAAATATATGGAGCTAACAATTAGTAACAAATATTTAAAAAAATGCAGTTGCCACTGTTGTGGCGATAATTATGGCGCCATAAATATTACTTCACACAGTTCGACATCAAAAAAATATTCGTAATGACCTTGAATCCCAGCCGAGCGATATTTGGGAACTGTTGACTTGAAACGGTTGACGGACGACACGATGCAAAAAAGTGCGTCTTTGTGTGTAAGTGCGACTGTGTGTGTAAGTGCAAAGCATTAAACGCTGACGCATAGTGATTGGCCGATGCCACGATGCATAGTCCCTTTCCGACGGTTCTCTGTACTGAATGTGGCGTAGTTATGGGTAAGTTGGGGTTCGAGCTTAATGTGCTGGCGTGTGTACTTTGTATTATTATACTTCCGTGACGTCAAAATGCATGTTTTCAATATAATACAATTAAATAGTTTTTGTACTACTTTTTGTGGGTTTCACTATTTTTGTGTTTCAGTTTATAGTGGAACTAGCTTTTGCCCGCGGCTTCGCCCGCGTGGATGTCGAAAAATATCCGACCCGAACAAAAATAGTTACTTACCTTCATCCCCCTTTTTAACCCTTCGGGGGTAGAATTATCAAAAACGCTGAGAGACGCATAAATTAATTTTCAATCGTCAGCCTAAACACAAAATTTGAAGATCCTAACTTCAAAACTGACGGACTTTCATATAAACTTCCATCCCCTATTTTACCCCTTTAGGGGTGGAATTCTTAAAAATCCTTTCTTAGTGGATACTTACTCTTCACAAAGAACACACCCTCCAAGTTTCATGTATCTAGGACCATCGGTTTGGGCTGTGCGTTGATATATTATCACCCAGTCAGTCAGTCAGTCAGTCAGTCAGTCAGTCAGTCAGTTTCATCATCATCATCATTCATCATCATTTCAGCCGAAAGACGTCCACTGCTGAACATAGGCCTCCCCCAAGTGTCACCACATTGACCGGTCCCGTGCGTCTCGCATCCAGCGGATCCCTGCAACCTTTACGAGGTCATCGGTCCACCTAGTGGGAGGCCTTCCAACGCAGCGTCTTCCGGTTCGCGGTCGCCACTCCAGAACTTTTCGGCCCCATCGGCCATCCGTTCTGCGAGCAATGTGCCCTGCCCACTGCCACTTAAGTTTGACTATTCTTCGGGCTACGTCGGTAACCTTGGTTCTCTTGCGGATCTCCTCATTTCTGACTTGATCACGCAAGGAAACACCGAGCATAGCCCTCTCCATTGCCCTTTGGGTGTCTTTAAGCCTTCTGATGAGGCCCATTGTGAGCGACCACGTTTCGGTCCCGTATGTAATCACTGGCAACACACACTGGTCATAGACTTTCGTCTTGAGACACTGCGGTAAGTTGGACGAGAAGATACCACGCAACTTCCCGAACGCTGCCCAGCCGAGTTGGATTCGACGATTGACCTCTTTCTCGAAGTTAGACCTACCTAACTGGACCGTTTGTCCCAGGTAGACATAATCGTCTACAACTTCGAGTGTAGAGTCTCCGATCTTGATAGGAGTGGGTGTTACATGGGCATTCAACATGACTTTGGTTTTATCCATGTTCATTTTAAGACCCACTCTTTCGGAAGCTCTACTGAGGTCACCGAGCATTGTACTGAGGTCCTCCATGGTCTCAGCCATGACCACTATATCGTCGGCAAACCGAAGGTGAGAGATGTACTCGCCATTGACGTTGATGCCTAGCCCTCTCCAGTCCAGAACCTTGAAGACATCCTCCAGTGCAGCGGTGAACAGTTTCGGAGATATGACGTCTCCCTGTCTCACACCGTGCTGCAGAAGGATAGGTTCCGAGGTCTGGTCCTGAAGTCGGACTGACATGGTGGCGTTTTTGTACAAACTCTTCAGCACCTCGATGTACCGATAGTCGATTTGGCACCGTTGGAGAGACTGCAGTACAGCCCAAGTCTCGATCGAATCGAAGGCTTTCTCGTAGTCCACAAACGCCAAGCAGAGAGGCAGGTTATACTCTTCGGTCTTCTGTATAACCTGCCGCAGCGTATGTATGTGGTCTACGGTGCTAAAGCCTTTTCGGAATCCGGCTTGTTCGGGAGGCTGAAAATCGTCAAACCTGCGCGCGAGACGATTCGTGATGACTCTTGAAAACAGCTTGTAGACATGGCTTAGAAGTGAGATGGGCCTATAGTTCTTCAGCCGGGCATTGTCGCCCTTTTTGAAGAAGAGTACCACCACACCCCAGCACCATGCCTGCGGCGTTTTCCCCTCGAGTATGACGGAATTAAACAGCCAGTTTACCATTTTATATATATAGATTTACTTTTATTATTACAACTTACTTTTATTACTTTAGTAAGTCAATTTAATTTACTTAGTAATTTATTTTATTAGTAACTTTTACGCGAACAGCAGGAAAACATGGTCTATTAAATAGTAAGAATTTGTCCAAAAGTTTACCGAATGCTTCGTTCGTTGAGGTATCCTCAAATTCATCGTCGAAAGACAAGCACGACATTGATTTTAAAAACTTACTCTTAACTAAAATCTCGTTTGATTTCATACCACCATTGCAGAACTGGCTGCTTCCGCTTTGTAATAGGCCAGTTATAGGACTAGACTGAGTGTCCGATAAACCCAAATCGTGTACTAGTGCATCACCTTTCTCGATAGTGGTTGCGATGTGATCAAAACAAGTTTGCGTCTTTTCTGTTACTCGAGTTGGCGTTAGTATAACATGTTCTATGGTGTACGTATTTAACAAGTAATTATAATCTCTACTTTCCTTAGTTTGCTTGAAAACCCCTACTCCCTCCTAAGAATATCGCTCCCCCCCCCCCTAGCTGCTGGCGTCTTGCAGCATTGTTTGATTCCTTAGTTTATTAATTGCGCTAGGTTGATGTATCGGGAGCAGCATTCTTGAGCAACCCTGCCAGGCGGCCCCGTGTGGCGATTATAGATCGAGATGACTGGCTGCTAGCCACCACAAGCCACCAGTCTACAGGATAAAAATCTTTTGTTCCTTATTTTTTTTTTTTTTGATCGACTTTTGTGAAGAAAAATGTATAGAACGGCAATTTTTTTTTCTCAGTTCTATGGGCTGTTCCATACTAAAAGTAGTTCACAATGGTAAGCAGAATGACTCCTTTACAGTTATTTCAACTACTCATTGTACAATTAAAATAAATTGGCTAACCTTTGCCCAGCAGTGGGATGATGTAGGCTAACAGTAACAGTCAAACTAAAGGAAACTTCAGATTCCTATTCAATGGTCGATGTCACAAACCCTCGTGCCTCTTGCCCAGATACACTTTGTGACGTCATATTGAATACAGTTCACTACCGACTACAAATAGGTACGGAGCAAAGTCAAAGATATTCACACTCCTGAAAGTCAGAATCAACAGTGGTGACAGAAAAGTGCCGCAACGAATCTGGACGCGATCCGAAGAAACCATTAATCTGTCTTGGAGCCAGCTACGACACAATTCATACAAGAACAGCGGACGAATAAAAATAATCACTTCCTTTAATATAAAGCAGGAGACAGAACAATGCTAGGCCAACCGGCACAAAGGGACATTTATAACTGGGATAAGCCTATTTGCCTAGAGCCATTGGATTCAAATTAACAAAAGGTAATATTAATGGATCCTAAATTGTGCGATAACTTCGTACACCCCAAATTAAACTAATGGGCATGCGACGCCTTGCAAGTGCACATTATTTTTATTTATTTATTTATCAGACTACAAAGAGGTCCACTGTGTTAGTGACAAAATAACGTAGCCTGTATTAGTACTTAATAACTAGAATAGATCGGATGGGATTAGTTGGCACCCACACTAGCGGGCTATCTGGCCGGGCGGCTGTCGATTGTAGGATAGTGTTGGGACTGCCACGCAGCCTGTGGAGTAGCGAGGCAGATTTCTTAAGCCACAATGCATCAAAACTGACAGTGCGTCCGCTACAACGTTGAATTCGTTACGAATAATCTAAAGAATATTTTGAAAAGAGTTCATCGTTTCGAATTGAAATTTGAAACCGAATGTCGTCAAACTCTTATCGACAGTTTAACGAACTAGCCACCGAGCCTATATGAATTGCGATGAAATTGTTATCTATTATCTCGGACGATACGGCACTTTATCTTTAGGTCTCTGTTTAATCGACAGTTATAACTTGATAGCCATTTATTGTCCTTACTTACTTTTTCTTTATAAAATTAATCCATAGCCCCAAATTACAACTACAACGTTTGATGTATGCGTTCACTTAATACGACTAAGTTACCCCAGTTGTATTAAATTTAACTTTGTTACAACATCTTTGCAATTAAAACATATACATCCTTAAGAACAATACAAAAAGTATTCTTATGCCCGGACGAGATTCGAACCGTCGAATCATTGGTTATCTTTTGATTACCGCAAGCTCTTAACATCAATCAAGCCAGTTAAATAGTTAATAATTCGATGAATGATAAATCTACTTTGCTTGTCGTTATACGCAATAATAAATGAATTGAACGTTAACACATTTTTTTCTATTCAGCGTGGCAATGCTGCCAGTCTTCTGTGTACGTTTCCAGATGACAGCGATGCGGAGGAGTACTTTGACGTCTAAGTGTCCTATTGTCGTCGTTGTTTAGATGTTTATATTTGCTTACTTTTAGTCTTATTTTTATCATTACTTTAGTTCTATTTGTCTGTATATAATGTACATAATATGTATATCCATATATTTAATATTGAATAATTTATATTGAAAATAAAAAACAATATTAAAAACAGATTAAAAAACAAAACCAACTTAAACTAATTTATACTCTAAAACAATACATTAATAATCATAATGAAACAAAAACGTTTCGGATTTGAACGTACATATGCTTTTTGGAGAGTTACCCACTTAATGTAGCTGTGTGTACAAAAGAATCTCATAAAAATGCGTTTAGTCCACTCTCGGCCCCTCGACCCCCAAAAAATAATGTGTCCACTCGACCCCTAACTATAGTTTCTTCTGGACCCCTGGGGGTCAAGAGTGGATTTTATTTTCCAGCCAAGTTTTAGTTTCCTCTCGACTCCCGAAGTACAGTTACCTACGATGATAAATCATCTGTCTGTCATATAGTTGCATACTTTTTAACTAAAATACCCTCAATATATTTTTTATAATACTTACATAAAGTCGAGTGCAATTAGACAATAAGTTGGAACGAAGTATATAGTGCTCGGATTTTCATCTAACTTTTTTATTGAGTTTCTAGAGGACTGGAGAAAAAAGGAAAAAAAAAAATTCGCCGCTCGCGATTTTTTTTTTACATCCTTTGGAATAGTTTTTATTTCGTAAATGAAAAATTTCAAATTCGACGAATTCAAATTGTGGCATAAAAGTGTGACTTGCGTGCATCCATTAAACGCCAATTTGGTCTGTTTCTTTGTTCATTGTTGTCGATGTAATACATATTTCAATTATATTTTGAAAATTTCATATTTTTTCATATTTTTTTTTATATTTTGCAAAATAGGCAATATAAAAAAGTAATAAGTAATATATAAAAAAAGTTGATAACCTCCTCTTTTTGGAAGTCGGTTAAAAAGTAAAGATAGAATTCAAATGTTGAAAAAAAAAAAAAAAATTTTGTTTACTGCCAATTGTTAGTCAAGGACACAATCCATTCTGGTCGCTTTCACGCTCTGAAGTTTTCTTTCCCCTTTGAATTAATTAAAGTAATATGAACTCTATGTGTTTGACATAAAGGTCATTTTCAAACGGTTTTTTGATATCAAAATTTTGTTCGTACTCATTCCAGTTATTATATAAGTTCCTTGGTTTCGCCAGGTTGAAGAAGAAGCAAAGGTATGATGCCGCTAAACAGCTTAATATGAAAAATTGAAAATTCAGATATCTTTGAATTAAGAACACAAATAAATGGTGATTTGTTCATAAAAGTAAATATTTGTTTTAAATAATCATGTTTATTCCCGCGGCTTCGCCCGCGTGGAGTTCGGGATTTGCCCACTGGATCTTACTTTATCTTATTTTGCCTTTAGTCTGTACCTTACTGTACCTAAATATGAATTTTAGGTACTTACAAACTAGGGGTTGAAAGTGGACGAGGTATGCCTGTCTTTTGTATGAAAATTCAAACTCACCCCCTGGCACACTCGGTCCGAGTGTGAACTATGTTTAGGGGTTGAGAGGATACAAATAAACAAATCTTTTTTTAGGGGTCGAGGGGCCGAGAGTGAACTAAACGTAAAAATGCAACTTAAATATACCTGCTGCATTTGTTTTCTCATCAATAAGAGCGTGTTCACGAAAAAAAAACTTTGATGTTACAGAATAAAGTGTTATTTATTGATTCAAGTATTTAGTTCCATTAGTGTTGGCAGGCGTGTCGGCCGGGCCCGATGCAGGCGGCGTACGCCATGAGGTGCGGCAGCTGGCTCTGCTCGTACAGCCCTGTGAACATAGAATGGTGCGGCCCGCGCGCGAACACCGCCACGTCGTCACCGCCGTGCGTCTCCGACTCCAGCGGTACACTCGAAGGGAACGCGAAGCTCACGTCATCTAGAAATTATATTAGACATTAAATCAAAAGCCATTTAATTAAACTAGGCTGAAGATCAGCACTTTTTGAACGTGAATTACACAAGGCAGTTCCTCAAAACACCCGTCCTTCGCCACTTGCTAGTGTTTTAGCTGGGAAAAAGAAGTAGCAGCACAAACTCCCCAGCAACACATCTGTCTGATAGGTTAGAAGAACCAGATTTTATACTGTTACATCGGCTTATGTAGGCGTGGTTGTCCAAGTAGATATAATATGATCAATTGCCGAGGTCGCTAGTTAAGCACATTGCAATACAACTCATTAGACAATTTAAAACAAGCGCAAATCGGCCTCGCACACAAAAGGTTCCGTAGCAGCAATATAATAACAATATATTAACGCTTATTCATGTCAATTTGCACTCAACAGCAAAACATAATTTGTTTTTCATAGTATTTTAATGAACAACAAATATTTACTGCTGCTGTTTTACGAAAAAGTTCCTTATCTCAAAAACTAAATATCAAATTTTATTTAAAACAATTTTCGTAGACAGTTCTTTTCAACGTTCAACAAATACATTTTTTTCAGATTTTTCTCTTATTTTAGAAATTAGAGGGGAAGACACGATTTTGACGACTATAGAAGCATATTATATTACTTGAGAAACTGACATAAGAAAACAAAAATGGTTTTAGGAACCACGATAATACTTTTTCAAGAGCTGTCGATAAGCACCCTATATAGTTAAATACATTGAAATATTTTTCAACCCTTAGTTACATGTATGGAGAGCCACCCTCATTTTTATTTATTTCATAATTTCTCATCATATTTGTGTAGCGGTTTATAAAAGGCACTTACTCCCCAAAAGGACTCGAGGAAATTTTGTAATTTTGTTAGAAGGAAGCAACCCAGTTCAACAACTAAAAATCACAATATACCTGATGTGCAGCACTTACGGTAATCGTGCTTAGAGAGGTCCTCGCGGCCGGCTACTTGCGCCCGGTAGCCAGGCCCGTTGGCGTACGAGAGCGTCATGTAGGGCACGCCGTCGTCGCCGGCGTCATCGGACGGGCCGAGGATGTCGCGGCCGCGTGCCGAGTAACCGCTCACGCTCATCACGTGCGCATGATCCGACGTCACCAGTAGCAGCGAGTCATCCTCGCTCAGTAGCGCAGAGGCACGCGCCACCGCCTCGCTCAGCTGGATGGCCTCGTCCAGCGACAGCTGCGCCAGGTTGTCGTGGTGCGCGTGGTCGATGCGTCCTCCCTCCACAAATAGGAAGAATCCTTTTTGATTCCGGCTCAGCGATCGAATAGCCACCTCAGTGAGTTCCGCCAGTGTCGGCTCAGTATCTGCGTCCGCTTGCATATGGTACTGCATGTGGCTGCCCTCAAACAGTCCCAGCAAGTATTCGGGCAGGTCTGCCGCGGCGTCCATCAGCTGCTCTCGATTCCACACGTACTGGTAGCTAACATTGCGTGCCTTCTTGTTCTCTTGCCACTCTTCGATCAGGTTCCTCCCATCTATCCTTCTACCTTTTGAACCTTCTTCGTCAATAGTAGTATTTGGCAAAAACTCGCGACGCCCACCTCCCAAAATTACCTGAATGATATGATCAACATAAATAATAATAATATTGCGGTACTTCTGGACACGGCTCGTATTGTTAGGAGGTTCCTCTCTCTGGAGTCCTGACCGCCGGTAGCTTGGACCCTGTTTCTGATACCGGTGGGCTACAATTTTTTATATTTTTAAATGTTTTTTATATTGTGTTTTTCTAAGGAATATTTAAAAATGTAATTAATTTGTATAGAAATAAATAAAGGACATAATTATTGTGATGGCCCTGCATGGGACCGATGTAGACCTATCAACGTCCGTAGCATGGCTATATTCCGGGAACCCCTTAGGAGAAACTAAAAGTTTGGCTGTGCAATTATGGATGAAGTTATGATGACGAATAACTACCAGAGATTTCTTGTGAAGGACAACACGGTTGAAATTATGTCGGGCATGCCACCGTCCAGGCGAATCAATCCGTCACATTATCTCCGTGTTGTCGTCTGGCTAACTGAGAGTTCTTGCATAGATACAACCTTGTAGCCAGGATTATCCATCAGCATCTTGCTCTAAAATACAGCCTTGTGGAATCGGAAGTAGTGGAAGAAGAAGAAGCTGTACTATATGTATGTGCCCGACACAGTTCTCGAAAATAACAATAACACACTGTACTGGGATCAATCCATCATCACTGACAGGACTATTGTAGCCAATAAGCCTGATAAAGTGGTAGTGGATCGATCAGAGTGGCGCGCAATGATTGTTGACATAACGGTCCCGCATTACGAGAATCTCGTGAAAGCCGAGAAAGTTAAGCAAATCAAGTAGATAGTTCATTTGCTTATCTTTATCGGGTTTCTCGACTTGGCTCGTGAGGTTGTCGATATGTGGGATGTGAGCTCAGCGATAATTGTGCCGATAGTCTTTTCAGCCAATGGCTTAATTGCCAAGAGCCTCGACCAATAGCTAAGGAGGCTCTCGTTAGGCAGCTGGACAAGAGCTTGATTCAAAAAGCGGTACCCCTGGACACGGCGCGTATTCTTAGGAGGTTCTTCTCTCTGGAGCCCTGACCGCCGGTAGCTTGGACCCTGTTGCCGATACCGGTGGGCTACTATTTTTTAATATCATGTAACTGAACACCTAGCTTATAACTATCAATAACTAATGTAGTCTCAAAGTTGGTACTGGGACTGACCTCAATGTATTTTTATATTACTTCGTATAAATATTTAAAATGTAAATCTTAAGTAAAGAAAATAAATAAACGATATTGTGAGTGGGTGTCGTAAGAGGCGACAAAGGGCGCTAAAGACCCAGTGCAAATCATTAAGCAAGCACTCCGGGTCACCCGCATGGTGGCGGGTAAACCACCAGCAATCGCATTCCCAAGCAGGGTTAGTGTTTGGCAGGCGGCCGACTGTAAAATGCAAGCCTCCTGCAACATGAGTGAAAATGGAATGACGTGCGATAGGACTAGGGCGTACCTCGCAGGTCACGCACAGGGGTAGCTCCGGCTCCTGCGGGTAGTGGACAAGGGTTGTTGCACCACCCCGGGCGGGTGCGACGTAAGAAGCAATCTCTGGAAGTGAGATTGAGGTATGCTTGTTGGAATGTTGGGACGATGACTGGAAGAGGCAGAGAGTTAGCGGATGTATTCAAAAGAAGATGAATAAATATGGCGTGTTTATAAGAAACGAAATAGAGGGGTACAAAGACCCTAAGTAACATGGGACCAGGGCAGGAAAATGATGATGATGTGACGAAGCTTTGGTTCCGATGACAATGGAATAACAAAGTATAAACATAAGATTAAAGCACGTGATACTCTCGCAAACTTCAACCTTAAAGAAAGAGTAACGTTAGTGAAAGAAGCAGTAGGACTCTTAAAAAAACTTAGTTTTTTATAACATAAATTATGTGAAAGTAACGCGTTTTGCTGTTCATGAGAAAAGAAAACTATTGGTTCCTAAGACAGTCTCCCCATATCCCTAATAAAGAACTTATATTCAGGATGCAAAAAAGATGTATACGAGCAATGTTTGGTCTGAGAACAACGGATAGTTGCGTAAATTACTTTAGACAATCAAAAATTCTAACTTTACCATCTTTGTACATTTTAGAAACTGCACTTTTCGTAAAAGCAAATCCGCAATTCTTTCAAAAATTTTCAGACGTGAAAAGAACCCCAATTCGTTCTCAATATCAGAATTTGTTGTGTCCAATCAAGTGCAAAACTGCCTTACTGAAAAAGAGCTTCTTTGGTAGGACACCCATTGTCTATAATAAAATACCTGATGTTATTAAATGTTTACCATTAACCAAAAAAAAGTCCGTTCAGGGGTTTTTACTAGAAAAGTGCTATTACAGCGTAGATGACTTTTTAAATGATAATCTTCTGCAATAGAATTTGGAATGTGTACCTGTGCTATTATTTTTTCTAATATGTATTTTACTTAAATTGAATTTAAATTGTTGACATTTTAATTTAATTCTTATTTTTTTTTTTTTGTTTTCCTTTTTAAGTCATTGTTTTAATTTGTTTTTAACGATTTTTATAATTATTGTAATAGTTGTCTTAGTGCGACTAATTTTGTACGCCATGATTGTCAACACATGTAGCTACCTCTCATTATTTTTAAGACCTGTATCATTCTGCACTCATGTTTTACAAAATAAATATCTTGTATCTTGTATCTCATTTGGATTCGGGTTTTCTAGTCACTTTATTAATTTATGTAACAGAATGTTATGTTAATGCACATCGTCTTCTGCAAATCTCGCAGTGAAAATTAGGTTAGTTTGGTGTTTTGAGGTGACGTACCTTGAACTGATCCCCGGGGTACGAGTGCACCAGCTGTAGTGCGATATCATCCTGTGCGCCGGCGCCGGCGCAGTCACGCGCCACGTCTGCGTCGCTCTCCCAGTCGCGCTCCGCCGTGTGCGCATACGCGCCCGCTGGCGACGCGTGCGTCACGCGCGTCGTCGTCACGATACCTGCAAATGCAGCACTTAGGGACTCGTGTGGTAGTGGAGTACAAGCGGCAAGCAAGCGAGTGAAGTAAGTGTACTGTGTCACCACTCACCGGCGTCTCGGCCGTCGCTCAGCGCCCACTCAGCGATGGAGTGCACGTGATGCGTGGGGTCGCGCGCGGCCCAGCAGTGGTTGCGAACCACGTGCCCACTCACGCCGATGGTGGCGAGGTTGGCCTTGGCGCCGCACAGGTACGCCGTGGCCGAGCACGCCGAGTCCGCCACCTGTGCGTCAACGCAGTACGTCTGTGGGACACAAAAAAACAACGTACACTCTACCACACATTTCACTTTCCTTTGTAGAGCCTGCGCAGGCGACTAGCACAACGACGATAATCAATTCTTGTGAGTGACACCTCGCGGTTAGTAACGAAGCGAGTTAAAATAAAAAAATAAAAAATCTAAACAAATCTCTCCCGTAGCGGAGCGTCACACTACATGAAACCGACCTGCGCAGACACCCCTGCACCGGGTCCATCGGATAAGTGGGTCCTATCATGTATGTAAATTTAATACGCCCATGCAATCATTTTACAATACCTTAGCTAGTCCAACGGTAGGAAAATTTTCAAAAGCGAGTTGTGCCTCTTCGCCGGTAGAACCGCGTCGCTGGCCAAGCAAAGTGCGCGCGGCGGCTAGCGTGGGCACCGACATGCCGTCACCCAGGAACATCACCACGTTGCGCGCCTTCTTCACGCTCTCCTCGTGCGCCAGGCGCTCGTCGATAGCAGCCTGTGCTTCTGCTGCCCAGTACTGTGGGTCAAGTTCCACTTCTGGGAATCTCGACGTGGGTATCGCCACGCCACGCAAGGACTTGTGGTATACATCTCTCTCTGATGAGAAATAATAGATAACAGTGAAAATTTGTAATCAAAGAACAGTGAGGTGTAAGCAACACAAGAATCTCGTAGCGCGGTACCATGCGAGGACTGCACCAGCGCTAGCAGCAGCAGCAGCGCGCCGGTGGCGTTGGGGGCACGGGGGCGGCACAATGCGCGCGGAGCAGTTGTGCAGCGCGCCATGTTTAGTGTGGAAGTGTGCTCAGAGTGGCGCGGCCTCGTATCCGGCGACTTTTGGGTGACATAAGATCATATTATCAGGATAGATAACGACAATCGTGACACAATGATCTTCTCTAATCTCGCTAAGATGATGAGTAAAAAAAACGGTCAAGTGAAGGGTTTCGTAGTCGGGATGAATTATTAGAACAATCTTAATATTGTTGCCCAAAAACATGATCTCCGATACATTTAAATGTTAGTTTGTGTTTTTATTTAAAGACCACAAACTTCTTATAGATTTTCTGTAAATAAGTAAAGATCTTTTTTGTGGGCGTTTTTCCTTATTTTAAAATCGTATAATTATACAACATTACTCTTAGTATTTGTGAAACCTGAAACACGTGTCGAGTATTTTTATGTAAAGAATCTATGTACAAAATTTCAAAACTTATCATGACAAATCACAAAGTTTTGAGCTTGTTCTGTTACCTGGTTGTCCGCACAAAATTTGGCAGTAGGTACCTAAATTATTGCGATAGGTACTTAATGTCGCTCGGTGTCCAACCTGTAACTTTTTAAAAAAAAATTGGGACAAAAATAAATATAACATGGTTTAAAAATTATTGGAATCGATTCAGTTACTTATTCTGAACAAACTATGTTTTATGGGGCAACAGTACCGACGCGCCCACACTATTCACTTTACAGAAAAAACTACTCAGAATCATAGTTAATATTGAAGAAACCGACAGTTGTAAACCCACTTTCAAGAAATGAAAATTCTTTCCCTACCCTCCCTCTATATTTTCGAAATTTGCAAATTCGTACGAAAACACCCAGACTTCTACACCAAAAGGGAAGATATACAAACAAAAATAACACTTAGGCACAGAAATAGGCTCAATCTACCAAAGTCACGACTAAAAATGCACTCAGACAGTGCCTACGTTATGTCTATTAAATTGTACAATAAGCTGCCAGAATCCATTAAAAATATAGATAAATATACCATGTTCATAAATAAATTAAAAACATTTCTAATAAATAAAACCTATTATAGTGTAAATGAATACTTAAATGATAAATTATAAATACAAAAAATAATTTTAATATAAAACAAAAATATGATAATTATAATATTGACCTAATTAATAAAATATTGACATTATATTACAATTCTTACAATTAAACCCCGCATTATCTAATTAGAAATATTAACGTAATGTGCAATATATATTTTTTTTTTAATATTAGAGGTAAACACTCAGTGCTCTTCCTCCTCTCTCCCATAATTATTCTATGCTGTGCCCGACAGGGTCCAAAATTGTGTCGTTATTACAACCCACCAGCTAATGTAAACTTATAAATGTACATTTTGGAACGCAATAAAGATATTGAGTATTGAGTATTGAGTATATTCAGGTTTCGCATATACTAAAAATAATGTTGTACATAAATCATTATCATCAATTTCAAATGTGGCCATGGTTGACCGCGCTTGGGTATGAGCTACACTTCCAATTCGTATGAGAGGACTCGGCCCCCACACAATTTCTATCATTAGTTTACCGACTTTCACATCCCCGCCACTGAGAAATTAGTCAAAAACATCCTGACTTCCGCAGTGATTGATTTTGATGTGCCGTGATTCACCGAGGCTATAGATACCTATAAACGCTACACGGTGGAACGAGCCTTTCTGCAGAGGAGTTCAAGAACACGGTTCGGTTCACTGAACACGTCTGCTACTACTGCGGAGCATGCACTGCTTGCTGTGAGTAAAGAGTCTCGGTTCTTTGATTTTATGCACTACCATCGTCAAAGATAGCCACTTTGTTTGACGACACAAATTTCTACCTCGCTGCTTCTCTACACCACCTTGGACACCACGATAAAATCCGATGTCTTGGCACGCGACTGTAGCAAAAATGCAAGCATGAAAGATGGGTCAGCCTTTAGTGTGGGCGGTAACATGTGCCGATTCTCTTGCACTAGCCCATCTTCCAGGCTCAACGTGTTCTGCTGGCGCTGCTGTAGCGGTTTAGGGGCGGTTCTCCGAAGCCGCTTCAACAACGCCGGCGCAAAAGGCGTAAATATAGTATCCTTACGTGTAACTATATTTAAAGCCCTTTGGGGTTTATACCTTCGGTAGTGCCGGCCGTAGTGCCCGAGTGCTCTCAGCCTTACTAAAGAAATATCAAAACGATTAGGTCGGACTTCCCGTGACCCAAAGGCTTACTGACTGTCATCGAAGATCTGATGATGGAGACGGAAGGTAGTTGCAAGAGGTCCTCAAAAGTTTACAGCAGCCATACCGTGTTTGGGCTCATTTCATGCTTCTTGATGAGAACAGTAGACCTAGCTGGGCTATGGTTATCATCGAGTGTCAGAAGATGAAGACCTAACTAAATCTGTGAAGGAAAGCCTTTATTTGAAAAAACGCAATAAGAATATTTTAGCGATAAATGCTACATTAACTAACAGACAGTTGTCTCTTGCTTCATAATTTTTTTTTTTTTCATCATCATTTCAGCCAAAAGACGTCCACTGCTGGACATAGGCCTCCCCCAAGTGTCGCCACATTGACCGGTCCCGTGCGTCTCGCATCCAGCGGATCCCTGCAACCTTTACAAGGTCATCGGTCCACCTAGTGGGAGGCCTTCCAACGCAGCGTCTTCCGGTTCGCGGTCGCCACTCCAGAACTTTTCGACCCCATCGGCCATCCGTTCTGCGAGCAATGTGCCCTGCCCACTGCCACTTAAGTTTGGCTATTCTTCGGGCAACGTCGGTAACCTTGGTTCTCTTGCGGATCTCCTCATTTCTGATTTGATCACGCAACGAAACACCGAGCATAGCCCTCTCCATTGCCCTTTGGGTGACCACGTTTCGGTCCCGTATGTTATCACTGGCAACACACACTGGTCATAGACTTTCGTCTTGAGACACTGCGGTAAGTTGGACGAGAAGATACCACGCAACTTCCCGAACGCTGCCCAGCCGAGTCGGATTCGACGATTGACCTCTTTCTCGAAGTTGGACCTACCTAACTGGACCGTTTGTCCCAGGTAGACATAATCGTCTACAACTTCGAGTGTAGAGTCTCCGATCTTGATAGGAGTGGGTGTTACATGGGCATTCAACATGACTTTGGTTTTGTCCATGTTCATTTTAAGACCTACTCTTTCGGAAGCTCTACTGAGGTCATCGAGCATTGTACTGAGGTCCTACATGGTCTCAGCCATGACCACTATATCGTCGGCAAACCGAAGGTGAGAGATGTACTCGCCATTGACGTTGATGCCTAGCCCTCTCCAGTCCAGAACCTTGAAGACATCCTCCAGTGCAGCGGTGAACAGTTTCGGAGATATGACGTCTCCCTGTCTCACACCGTGCTGCAGAAGGATAGGTTCCGAGGTCTGGTCCTGAAGTCGGACTGACATGGTGGCGTTTTTGTACAAACTCTTCAGCACCTCGATGTACCGATAGTCGATTTGGCACCGTTGGAGAGACTGCAGTACAGCCCAAGTCTCGATCGAATCGAAGGCTTTCTCGTAGTCCACAAACGCCAAGCAGAGAGGCAGGTTATACTCTTCGGTCTTCTGTATAACCTGGCGCAGCGTATGTATGTGGTCTACGGTGCTAAAGCCTTTTCGGAATCCGGCTTGTTCGGGAGGCTGAAAATCGTCAAACCTGCGCGCGAGACGATTCGTGATGACTCTTGAAAACAGCTTGTAGACATGGCTTAGAAGTGAGATGGGCCTATAGTTCTTCAGCCGCGCATTGTCGCCCTTTTTGAAGAAGAGTACCACCACACCCCTGCACCACGCCTGCGGCGTTTTCCCCTCGAGTATGACGGAATTAAACAGCTTCTGAAGGGCCTTAAGTACCGGTTTTCCACCTGCCTTCAGGAGTTCGGCCGTAATTCCGTCATCACCCTGTGCCTTGTTGTTTTTAAGCTGTTTCAGAGCCATCCTAATCTCGTACAGGCTGACATCCGGAATGTCTTCGGTATAGTGTCGGGTCAGTCTAGCTCTTGGGTCGTTAGCTAGATTTGCAACGGGTTTGCTAGTTGAAGTGTACAACTGCCCATAAAAACTCTCGATCTCCCTCAGCAGCTCCGGTTTGGCGGATACGATCCTGCCATCGTCGGTCTTCAGTTTCGTGAGCTGGCTCTGCCCAATAGCCAGATCTCTTGAAAATACCTTGGAGCCTTTGTTCCGCTCAATAGCGTCTTTAATACGCTCGGTATTAAAGCGGCGGAGGTCGCGTTTCAAGGATTTAGAGATCCGTCTATTGAGCTGCCGGTATTTCCACGCCTCGTCTGAAGACTGCAGGATCATCTCGCGCCGCTCCTTCATGAGCTCGAGAGTATGATCAGAGAGTTTTTTGTTCTTCTGTGCACGACGTGTCTTGAAGAACTTAGACCCAGTCGTATGGACAGTTTCCACGAACCCATCGTTGCATTCGTCCACTGAGCTTCCTAGGCACTCGAAACGATTCTGGAGTTCAAGCTGAAAGCTCTCGGGGTTTTGGATTTGGATTTGTGCTGGACGGAGCGTAGACTTCATCAGTCGAGACCTTTCAAGCTTTATATTGATGTTCAATGTGCCTCTTACCATGCGGTGATCGCTCCCGGTTTTCACCGAATTGATCACAGAGACATCATTGAACATTTGCTTCTTGGTTGACATGATGAAGTCAATCTCATTTTTAGTTGCACCATCGGGACTCTGCCAGGTCCACTTCCTGTGCTCACGCTTTCTGAAGAAGGAGTTCATCATATAGAGGCCCTCCTTCTCCATAAAACTAGCCAGTTGGTGACCCCGGTGGTTCCGACGTCCAACCCCAAATTGCCCCACCTGCAGCTCATCCCCGTCTCGTTTGCCCAGTTTCGCGTTGAAGTCCCCCATGACAACGGTGAAGTGAGTTTTGAGACCATGCAGGGCTTTAGAAATATCCTCATACATGGTCTCCACTTCGTCGTCGGGGTGTGCCGAGGTCGGGGCGTACACCTGTATGACCTTCAGCGAATATCTTGAGGATATTCTGAGTATAAGGTACGCCACCCTGGTCGACACACTCTCGATCTTCACAACGTTATTTACGAGGGACTTGTGGACGATAAACCCAACACCACCCTGGGACTGCCGGTCACCCTCTCGGAAATAGAGCAGGTTGCCGGATTTCAGGATTATCGTATCCTCCCCCTCTCTTCGGACTTCAGATAATCCCACAATACTCCATCGCAGCCTGCTCAATTCCTCTTCGAGTTCCGTTATCTTCTCGTCGGTCCGGAGTGTACGCGTGTTATATGTTGCCAGGTCAAGTCGTCGGTATAGGCAGCCTGATCCCGTCCGGAGATTCTTCGCACCCCTTGCCACGCCGTAACCTCGACCGCTACCATAGTCGAGGGTAGACGGGCTGCCGGGTACTAGGGGCCATTTCTTTGTTGCGCTCATCATTGGGGGGGTTTTGCCATAATCGCCACGCTTGGCAGGCGGGTTGGCGATCGCAGTACGGTTGTTAGAAACCGCAGAGAACGCTGCTGCCCATTCTCTGGTAAGTCCCTTAGTCGCCTCTTACGACACCCACGGGAAGATATGGGATGGTGCTATTCTTTTACGTCCGACACCATACGTCTCTTGCTTACACAAGGTCAAATTAAATTAGCTATTGGCTAGTTAATTTCTCCACACACGTGATGGGTTTTGGTATACGAGAAATTTAACTGTTACCTACCTGAAAATATCAAAGACAAACATTTTTATTAGACATTAAACTAACAAAATACTTTATTAATTAAAAACTATTAAATAACCTAAAATAAGTAAACTAACAACAAACTATAAAAGGGCATCAAAAAACTCCTCCTCAACGCTGTCAGCTGGTAAAGTGCTCAAGAGACTGTCGGCGTTGTCACGTTGTGTGGCAACACTTAGCCTCTGGCCAAAGTTAAAGCCAGCCCTTGGGCCACGGGAAGCGTCAACTAGGCGTTTCGAAATTTCCTTAAACAGGCTATGAGCACTCGGACCCCACGACCCCAGAGTTTCAACCCCAAACGGCTCGAAAATATAGTTACCACAAAGGTTTCTATATTTACGCCACTTGAGTTTCTCTGCAGCAGATGTGATGGCGCAAGAGTATCGACGCATGTTGCGTCCCACACTAAAGGCCTACCCATCTTCCAAGGAAACAACGACATGCCGTCCGGTGTCTTGCCACCGTCGCATGCGAAACCACTCTGGGGTCGTGGGGTCCGAGTGCTCATAGCCTGTTTAAGGAAATTTCGAAACTTTTACACGCATACAAACTGATGCACATAGTCACGCACACACACAATCAGGCTTAAGTAGAAAGTTTTATTTTTTATTTATAAGTATGTGTGTATTCGGTTGTTGGCCGATGGGGCCGAAAAGTTCTGGAGTGGCGACCGCGAACCGGAAAACGTTGCGTTGGAAGGCCTCCCACTAGGTGGACCGATGACCTGGTCAAGGTTGCGGTGATCCACTGGATGCGAAACGCACGGGACCGGTCAATGTGCCGACACTTGGGGGAGGCCTATGTTGAGCAGTGGACGTCTTTCGGCTGAAATGACGATGATGATTCGGTTATTTGCTTTTTAGTCATACAACAAATGTGTCATGGTATTATGGAGCTAAACTGGCTCCTGCAACACGGTTTCAACTATCGCAGGAATCAGAAATTTTCTCATTCGTTGTAAAATGTTCTACGACGGCATTTTTTTTTTAATTTGATTTGTATTAGGTTTCCTTAGAAAAAGCGAAACCAGCAGCAGAGGCTATAAAATTAGGTACGTCGTACGAGCCATAAAATAGCGGCCGCAGCGTATTGGAATCTGGTATTTGTTTAAGTCACTAGGGAAGACATGGCCATCTAGGTAAGTTCGCACGTATTTTTTCTTCTTAAGCTATGTTGATAACATGATGATCTCTTAATAACTTCTAGTTACAATTGAAAAATTAATTAATGACAAGAACTTGTGTGGTATAACTACTAACTACAATTAAAAACTATCTGCGAAAAAAACCGACTCCTAACAAAACACTAAAAAAGTCTAAAATAACTTGACTTTCGGTGCCTTTATTTGTTTCATTTACTTTTTGCCACCGACTTCCGAAAGTCAAGTTATTTTAGACTTTTGTAGTGTTTTGTTGGAAACAGTTTTTGTTTGGCAGAAAGTTTTTTATTTATTTGTGTAATGTCTATATATGTATAGAGTATAGATAGATGAAGATATTCTAAAACTGTGACACTGGAGACTAATATTTTAGGAGACAAACTTTACGCGGGATTATCTGGAATTTATACTTTGTACAGTTACGGTTGTCTTAGCTAGGAGGACAGAATACTACAATAAACTTTACGAGTTTATCTGATGATCTATACTGTCTATGATTGTCTATGCCAGTATTTCGTCACTTAGTGAAAGCCTAGCATTTTCTAGCTGACTTATATCGACTTCAAGAGCCCAGCTAATAAAATCGATCTCAATTTCTCAGAATTCAGTAATTACTCACACAAAGACCGCCCTGTCCTAGTCTCTACTTGAATAGAGGGGTACAACAGTGACGTAATTTAGCTACTATGACTCATGGCGTTCAACTTTATATAGCACCTGGTGCTTCACTACATAGTATAAAACAAAGTCGCTTCCCGCTGTCTGTCTGTCCCTATGTACGCTTTTTTTTTTTTTGACGTTGTAAAATCATCAAATGAGTCCTCCCACCCAGGGCAGAGCGGGAGGGACTGTCAGACTTGTACTGACTAAAATCCACGGTGTCCTTCAATAGCCCTTTATGTTCCAGGGTCACGGTAATTCTATAAGTCCCGCGACCCCGGTCCTTAACAGATAGAGTGATTCAAGAGGAAGGTTTATTATATAAATATTGCACCCGTACGAAGCCGGGGCGGGGCGCTAGTTTTCAAAATTACTCAATCGTTGGGTAATATTACCTTCTAATTTATACCAAAAAGGACACCTAGAGCTCGTTAAGGACTACGTATAATTATCTACCTATTTAAATATATACCGTTTATGTCACTTGTTTAATTTAGTATTTTACAATATTTTCTTACCTTTGTATAGATTCTTTTTACCGATTCTTTGTGAATGTGTGGACATTGCAGGCTTTGTAGATTCCCAGCTGCTTGTTAACTTTTGTTATCTTTTTATTTTGTTCTACATTTTTTGTGTAGTAAGCAACGACTTATTGTCGGGCCTACGCTGTCCGATACTTAAGTACAAATGCTGTGGGCGGCCCCATCTAGTTTTAAAAGAAAACATGGTGACTTGTAAAAGAGTTTTGTAAATTTACAGAAATAAATATGATTTATGATTTGTATCCATCAGTGGCGAAAGTTCCATACAACCCGATTCCTACCGGCTTCCCTTTGAAAAATGGAACAGTCGGTATTCTATAGCCAATAATATTCTATACAGTAAAGATATGTACTCCGGCTTACCTCTTACAAAAAATAATAAAATAATAAATAATATTGTAACACCAAATGATTTGAAAAGAGTAACCATGAAGTTTTTTGCCGGTTCTTCTCCATAGGAAACGACCAACTCGAACCGTGCACCTTTTTGTCGACATTTTCTAAGTGCCCATCGAGGCCTATGTGAAATAAAATATTTTGATTTTGATTTTGACCGATAGTAGATTATATTTTTAGTTGGATAGGAAGGAGTATAAAAAAAAAACTTAGACACATTCAACAGTATTCATGTTTTACAATAAAACTATTAAATAACTATCATAAAAAAATATTATATACATCCTAATAACAAACTTTGTAATTTTAATATTTTGAGAATAAAATCTACCTTAAGTTTAGGGATACCTACTGGATTTATACGAATTATTGTGCAACAAGTTCTTAACGTTAAATCACAAGGCGTAGACTCTAAGATCATTGAATAAAACGAGAAACTAGTAATACAAAGATGGTGATAAATGCAGCAGGTGCAAATTGTGTGGCGCCGTTGCCGCCGTTGTCACCGTTGTCGCCGCTGTTACTGCAGGCGTGTCGGCCGGGCCCAATGCAGGCGGCGTATGCCATTAGATGCGGCAGCTGGCTCTGCTCGTACAGCCCCGTGAACATGGAGTGGTGTGGCCCGCGCGCGAACACCGCCACGTCGTCGCCACCGTGTGTTTCCGAATCAAGTGGGACGTCGACGTGAGACTCCCAATTTAGTGCTCCTGCAACATAAATATTTATATCAAGAGTTTAGATCACTTAAGGCATCTTCATCTCTATTTTTAATGGCTAGTTAAGACCACTTACGGAAATTGTTCTCAGCAGTAACGTCGGGGCGAATTCCGTTCACATGCGAGCGGAAGCCAGGTCCGTTGGTATAAGACAGCGTCATGTAAGGCATGGTGTCCTCATCCGTGTCTCTGGAGGGACCAAGAATGTCATTGCCACGTCGCGAGTACCCGTTGAAGGCCATGACGTGCGCGTGGTCAGCCGTCACCACGATGAGCGAGTCGTCCTCTGACAGCATCTCTGTGGCGCGTGCCACGGCCGCGTCCATCTCTAGTGTCTCATCGAGCGACAAATGTACGAGGTTGTCGTGATGCGCGTGGTCAATGCGGCCGCCTTCCACGAATAAGAAGAAACCCTTCTCGTTACGGCTCAACGAACGAATCGCCACCTCAGTCATCTCTGCCAGTGTGGGTTCTGTTTCCAAATTCGATTCCATGTGATATTGCATATGGCTACTCTCGAACAATCCCAAAAGGTACTCGGGTAGGCTATTGTTGGCTTGCATTAGCTGCTCACGGTTCCAAACATATTCATGGGTTACTGCGCGGCCTACTTTATCTTGCTTCCACTCTTCTATTAAGTTACGGTTGTCTGTCCGTCTACCTGTGGATCCTTCTTCATCACGAATATTGTCTGGCAAAAAGTTACGCCGACCACCACCTAAAATTACCTGTACACAAAATTTAAATGTCAATGACTAACGATGTAAAAAAAAAACTCTTAGCTTGTAGATTATATATTTCTAAACTCTATTTTTAATAAAAATAGGAAGGAATCGTTCCGGAAGCCCCTTTTGCTGGACGTAATACAATTAAAACAATAAAGTAAAACATTTAATATAACTTTAGTACCAAACAAACGAACGGAACGACTAAGACTAGAGTTTAATTTAATACTCTGTGACCAACAAACCATTTCATTTAAAAGTTAATAATCGCTTATTAGCGCCGAGAGATCTTCAAAATAATACTCCTTGCTTGAGTTGGGCTTGGGCTGAATCACCAAAACAAAGTTACTTACCGAATGTTCCACAACAATAATCGTTACACTGAGATACAGACCTTGAGCTTGTTGCCAGGATGCTGGTGTATCATTTGCATTGCGATGTCTGGGCAGCGCGTGGCGTCGTGGCCCATCTGCTCCACTTGCGCATCGAACTCCCACGTACGGTTGGCCACTTTGGCGTACACACCCGCCGGAGACGCGTGCGTGATACGCGTCGTAGTAACGACACCTGTGTTACAGACATAGAGAACGCTTACGTATTTTAGAGTTGTCATAAATTGCAACTATAAACTTAAAAGGTAAAGACGGCACGTAGGATTGTACTATTCACAGTTCTATAGACCATGCCTGCTAGTAAGAGTAAAAATAAAACATTTTGGAATGCCTAAATTGATCAAATGGACATTACTTCGAAAATGTTGTTAAATCACTGTGTTATCTCAAGTAGTACGTGTGCTTTAAGTTGTATATATCCCACTAATTTGCCCGACTGCGGCGAAGCTCAAAAGGAGGGTTATGTGTTTGACCTGTATGTATGTATGTCCGTTTCTATGTTCCCTCGTAACTCTTAAACGGATGAACGGATTTGGATAAATTGTACGTCGTTAGGTTCGTCTTGGAAGCGCGAGTGTAATTGGCTACATTAAAATAAAGAAACAAAGAAAAATGGTGGATTTCTTGTGCCATATCGTGGAGTTCAAATTATTTTTTTCTTCCTGTACCATCGAGAGGGGTATCAAAATGAAGGGGTTTAAAGGGTGATTACAAATATATATATATTTAACTTATATGTTTAAAAGTAATTCAAAGTGCCAAATCGTATAAAAAGGGAGAAAAATCGTATACAGGGTATCCCACGGCTATGCCACACGGAAGGACCTTAAATATTGTATATAGATGATTTTAATGATTTAATTTTAACTGAAGAGTATGTGCATAAATTTTCAAGTCAATAAATCCCCGAGAATAAAAAGTTTCACATAAAATTCAACGCCCCATTTCACCCTCTTAGGCACCCAGTGTATACCTACTCTTTACAAAGAATACACCCTCCAAATTTCATGTCTCTAGGACCAGCGGTTTGGGCTGTGCGTTGATATCTCAGTCAGTCAGTCAGGACTTTGAATTTTATATGTACAGATTTTGTTCAAGAAAATCAATTATAGACAAACTGAACTAAGACGTACCTATTATTTCAGACATTCAACATGCAAAGATAAGTAAATCAAGTCTTTTAAAAACAATATTTTTCCTTCCAGGTGGCATAGCTGTGGCACGCACCGTATAATTAAAAAGATTAAATCGTCTGCGATATCTTTCAAGTTACTAAAACCCAATCTAGGCCCATTCCATTTTCATAATTTTCGCCTGCTTCCAACTTTTGTTTAATTTAAAATGTGTTTGCTTTATGCTTTTCAGTTTTTTCGGTCGGGTTTTTTAGTTTTTCAATTACTTTTTTTTATGTTAATTTGGTCTGTGACGGACCAGCGTAACCACGCGTATTATCGACGCCTGCTCACCTGCGTCGCGCCCGTCTGCCAGCGCCCACTCGGCGATAGACTGCAAGTGTGTATTGGTATTCAAGGAAGCCTCGCAGTCGCTGCGCTGCACGGCCGCGTTCACTCCGATCACACCAGAATTTGTCTTGACTCCACACAAATATGCGGTGGCTGTGCAAGCAGAGTCCGCAATCTGTGCGTTCACGCAATATGTCTGAAACATAATCCAAACTTAGCTATACGTACTCCTCGGCGAGAGGGAGAGGCGAATGGGAGACATGCTTCTTTTAGTTCTGTCTGTGCCGAGTCATACCAACACATCAAAATATTACTATAAAAGTACTGCATTAATAATAATAGTTTGTCTCATCAAAATTGGACCAGTATTTCCAAAGTTACAGCGTTGTAAAGTTTCACCGCTTTTTTAAATTTGCGATCCTTTGCGAGCTATAACATTGACGTCACGCCGCGAGTGTCATGTCCGATTGCGGGTGATGCAGAGTGTTTACGTTCATATAATTTGATTTGTAAAGTGCTTTGCACTTATTATTTTAAGTACTTTAAGTGCTCCTCAAGCATACAGCCATGATGTTATGTTATGACGTTGTGTAAACAATAAACACCGAAGCGATTGCATCAATAACGACAGATTTGCTGTGTATTATTGAAGAGTTCCGTTCCATATCTCCGAAGTCCATGACATTGAGCAAATCATGACAATTACACTTACCCGCTATGTGGCAGCCATTTTGTTTTTTTTTGTTGAAATATGCTCTATGCGAGTACAAAAAAAATTATATCTCTCAAAGTTTTAGTCATACTGAGAAAAAAATAGGCTTATTCTAAAGGCAATAATATTATTCACAGAGTGTTAAAATTCAAGTACCTAAGACATTTCATCACCGACGACCTTAAGGATGATACAGATATTGAGAGGGAGCGTAGGGCACTGGCGGTCAGAGGTAACATGTTGGCCCGTAGATTTGCTCGGTGCTCTGACCTAGTCAAAATTAATCTTTTTAAGGCCTACTGTCAGAGCTTTTACACGAGCAATTTATGGGTCAACTACACGAAGAGATCGCTGGATGTCCTGCGCGTACAGTATAATAATGCTTTCAGGATGTTGTTGCGACTGCCCCGTTTCTGTAGCGCCTCAGAAATGTTTGGCGAGACCCACACTGATGGCTTTCATGCCTTAATGCGCAAAAAGACGGCTTCACTGCTGTGCAGAGTGTGGAGTAGTCGCAACTATATCCTTAGAGCTGTGGTGGAGAGCTATACTCCAAATATTAAATATTTTGTACGGAGATTGATTCGGTAGGAAGCATGTTTTCCTGCCTTGTCGTTCTTTGTTTTTAATTCTATCTACTATCTTATATGTCAATGTTACTAACACTAGAATATAAGCTGTGTGTTATACTAACAAAATATGGATCTCTGTTGTCCGAAATAAATGAATTTTATTTTTTTATTATTTACCATCTGCGTCCGTTTGCTGCAATTTTGAATACATTGCTTTGTAATCAAGGCAATGTGTTCACAATTCCATAACTTTTGAAAAAAAATGTGAAAGTCGAAAAAAAATCGAAGAAGTATGCGATTCAAACATTGTTAATTACTACAAAAACACCCCAGACAACTTTTTTATTTTTTTTACTAAATCGACAGATTTTGAGCTAAGCTACATAAAATTCAAAACTGTATGTCTAATACTTTAAGAGTTATTGTTGTTTGAACATAGCGTATGCGCAAGCACAAAAGGCCTTTGTCGGAACCCTAAACAGGAAATCATTTAAAACACATAACATTAATATTGAATTGTATTAAATGTTTTTTCCAATATTAAATGACGATTAAAATATCTAAAGCAGTTGCTCAAAGTGGCTACCTCCAGCTTGTAGACACACTACGGCTCTCTGAGCAACCTGGGTTGATGAGCGCTTAATTAAATCCAAATCGGATCTAATTTCATCGGCGGCTGCTATAATTTTTGCGACGAGTTCTTCCCTGGTGTTTGGAGCTGTAGCGTTTACTTTTTGTTTCATATGACCCCACAAAAAATTATACAAGGGTGTCAAATCTGGCTGGATAGGCGTCACGGCGTCCTGACCTACCGCATGACGCAGGTCCTCACCGGACACGGAAGTTTTGGGAGGTACCTGTGTCAGATGGGGAAGGAGGAAACGCCTGGGTGTCACCACTGCGAGGACCGCCCGGAGGACATGGTGGAGCATACGGTGCAGGACTGCCCCGCTTGGGCAGAGCACCACCGTGTCCTCACGGCGGCGATAGGCGGAGACCTCTCGCACCCGGCATTGGTCGAGGCCATGCTGCGGGGCGAGACGGGGTGGGAAGCGGTCGCCTCCTTCTGCGAAGCAGTCATGCTCGCGAAGGCGGAGGCGGGCCGCGTGAGGGAGAGGACAGCGTCCTTCCTCCACCCCAGCCGCAGTGGTAGACGCCCACGGCGCCGGACGTCGGCAGTCGATCTTCGGCCACGACTCGCTGTCCGACCATGGACCATGCCCGGGTCGACGGCGCGTTGTGTTCTACGCGCGCCTCAAAGAGTGTCAGCATAATGATGCGACCACGCTACTACACCAGCACGACCGATCCACGGCGATAGATTATTATTTAAATATTCTCTCACTGCTCGAGAAAAATGCGCGGGTACACGATCGAGATGGAACCACATACGCCGACGGTATGATAGAGGTAGGTCCATCAGGCTGTCCGCAAACTGTGTGTCTAAGAATTCTAAAAACCTAGCGCCGTTCAATGTAGGTGGCAATTCCAATGGCCCTATCAGTCTATCGTTGATTATGCCAGCCCACACATTTACTGAGTATTCATGTTGAAATGAGTTTGGGTGCACCGCTTTTGGATTTTTTGAGCACCAGAGATCGTCGTTTCTGTGGTTTGTAATCCCAGCTCTTGTAAATTTGGCTTCATCAGTCCACAGTATTCTTTGTAAAAATTACGGTTCTATCTCAAATTTCTATTTATCCACGAACAAAACACAGATCTCGCGGCAAGATCTGGTTCGATCACGTCTTGAACCCGTCAAAAATTATAAGGGTGTAATCTTTAAGAGTGTCAGCATTATGACGGGGCCCCCCTCTAGAGGGCCAAAGCCTGCCGGGGTCGCGGGACTTGTAGAATTATCGTGACCCTGGATCATAAAGGGCTATTGAAGGACACCGTGGATTTTAGTCAGTACAAGTCTGACAGTCCCTCCCACTCTGCCCTGGGTGGGAGGACTCATTTGATGATTTTACCACGTTAAAAAAAAAAAAAAAGGCCTTTTGAACTTGCGCATACGCTATGTTCAAACAACAATAACTCTTAAAGTATTTGACATACAGTTATGAATTTTGTGTTGTATTGTAGCTTAGCTCAAAATCTGTCGATCTAGTTAAAAAAATAAAAACAATGTCTGGGGTGTTTTTGTAGTAATTAACAATTATTGGTCTCGAATCGCATAATTGTTCGTTTTTTTTTCGATTTTCACATTTTGTTATCAAAAGTTATGGAATTGTGAACACATTGTTTTGTAATGCAAACGGTAGACAATATTATTGCCTTTCGAATAAGCCTATTTTTATCTCAGTATGACTAAAACTTTGAGAGATATGATTTTTTTTGTACTCGCATAGAGCATATTTCAACAAAAAAAAAACAAAATGGCTGCCACATAGCGGGTAAGTGTATTGGACCCAAGCCTAGAGTGTAATTGTACTTTAAAATAGTTTATATTAAAGTATTTAGAATAATATCGCTAGTCCATGGCCGGACACACTGTATATATGTATACTAGCTGTTGCCCGCGACTTCGTTCGCGTGGAAATTTTGGTGTGACGTATGTGTGAGACTGCCTCGTTGGTCGAGTGGTCGCAAGCGCGACTACTAAGCATGAGGTCCTGGGATCGATTCCCGGGTCGGGCAAAGTGTTAAAATAAATGTTTATTTCAATTACATAAAATTATCACACACATGATTTAGAGGTCACCAGGCAAGGAGATGCTTGTGTTATTGGGCGTCCATTAATTCCGTGAGGCAATTTTGGCAACTTTTCGACCCCTCCTCCCCCCTTGGTGAGATGTCGTGAGATTTGGCTTGACCCTGAGGGGGTCCCCCCTAATATCATGTCAGATTTATCAAAATGCGTAGTTTACTATAAACACAGTAATCTATGCTTGATTGCGTTGAATTCATTTAAAAATAATAATTAATGTTTAACTACTTCCATTTTTTTTCCATATTTGGCCATAGGCTGTGTTTAATTAGTTACTTAATTAAGCCCAGTTTTCTCGCAATTTTACAGTTTCTAGCGGGGAAAAAAAAAAAAAATTATTTAATTTAGTTGTATTTTCTGTTTAACGTATTATAGGTCATCAATAAATGTTTTTTAAACACATAGTGTGCGAAAGGGATTATATTCCCTTAAACCGGCCCTGTCATAAAATCTGTTCCTACCTGACATGTCTAGTCTAGTCTAACTATATTCCATATCTCTACCAATTTTCAGGTAAAAAAGCACAAGGATTTCATATAAACCTGCGAGAACCCTAACTCCAGGCTGTCAAAAAATATTTCTTAGCTAGTCTCTCACAACCTCTAGACGTGCTAAATTTAAGGTCGGTAGTACAAAAAAAAAACTTTCATACAAACTTGCGAGAGCCCTTAGACCTCCTTAATCGACCATGTCGCAAAATCCGTCATTAGTAAACGTCTACTAACTATTAACTACCTCCCGGCCAAATTCCAAGTTTATATCACCCAAAATGAATGACTTTCAGACAAACTTGCGAGAGCCCTTAGACCTCCTTAATCCGGCCCTGTCGCAAAATCCCTTCTTAGCAAAAGTCTACTAACTATTAACTACCTCCCTGCCAAATTTCAAGTTTATAGCACACAAAATGAAGGACTTTCATACAAACTTGCAAGACCCCTTAGACCCCCTTAATCCGGCCCTCTCGCAAAATCCGTTCTTAGCGGACGTCTACTAACTATAAACTACCTCCCTGCCAAAGGACAGGCGAAATCTTGGGCCCAGCAGTTAACTAGTTGAAATGTATATTAAAAAAACCGTTATATTTTGTTATATTTTTCTAAAGGAAATCACAAAAAACAGGACCATGTTTCTATCTAGGAAGCGAGAAAAGTTAAATTAAGTTATGCAATCAATCAATCAAAATATTTTATTTCACCTAGGCCTCGATGGACACTTATAAAACGACGACAAAAAGGTGCATGGTTCGGGTTGGTCGTTTCCTATGGAGAAGAACCGGCAAGAAACTCCATGGTTACTCTTTTCAAATCATTTGGTGTTACAGTATTATTATGGATACAGCATTTGTACTTAAGTATGGGGGGACAGCGTAGGCCCGACAATAAGTCGTTGCTTACTACACAAAAAATGTGGAACAAAATAAAAAGTTAACAAGCAGCTGGGAATCTACAAAGCCTACAATGTCCACACATTCACAAAAAATCGATAAAAAGAATCTATACAAAGGTAAGAAAATATTGTAAAATACTAAATTAAACAAGTGACACAAATACTGTTATCAGTGCTGTAACTATTTTGAGCAAAAGATATAAATGATTTAAAAATTACTGTAAAATCTGATTCGAAAGAAGAGAAAAAATTTGAGAATAGTTAGAGACATCCACATAATTGTGCCGTTTATGAGCTACCAGGGAAGCCGCAAGCGCAGAAGTTACTACCAAACTTCTTTATCTTCAACGTAGTCCTTGATTTTGTAATGTGCTTTTTTAATAAGGACACGTTTGATGTGGTTTTTGAACTTTGCATCGGTTAGTTCTACAACTGACTTTGGCAACTTGTTATCAAAGCGTATGCTGTTTATAAGAAAAGACTTGCTAGTTTTTGTTAATCTGAATTTAGGTATTACAATTTCGTGTTTACCGCGTTATTATGAAAGTCGCTTCTAATTTTGAAAAGCCCTCGATTTTTGCGGACATATAAAATACATTCTAAAATATAAAGTGAAGGCAGGGTCAGTATATCAATCTCTTTAAATTTTTCTCTGAGGGAGTCGCGAGGACCCATTATATAGATCGCGCGGATTGCCCTCTTTTGTAAAATGAAAATTGAGTCAACGTCTGCTGCTGATCCCCACAGCAGAATGCCATAGGACATAATACTGTGGATATAAGCATAGTATACTAGCCCAGCTGTAGCTACATCAGTTAACTGCCTTATTTTTCTTACTGCATATGCAGCTGAGCTTAACCTACCAGAAAGAGTTCTAATGTGCGCGCCCCACTTCAATTTTGAATCGATAGTAATCCCTTAAAATACAGTTTCCGCTATAATATCAAGTTTTTTGCCGCCAAGATTTAAATCCAGATCCCGTTTAAAAAGAAAAGATTGTTATTGTTATTGTTTTATTCGGTAAAGAGAACTTCAGACATTTTGTTTTGTTCGCATTAAGTAAAAGATTGTTAGCTGCGAACCATTTCGAGAGAACGGTTAGACTTTCGTTGGCATGTAAGACATTCGTATCTTTTCTATCTATTTTAAAAATTAGCAAAGTGTCATCAGCAAATAGAATTATATCCGATAATTTGGCCATCATATAAGGGATCATTAATGTAAACAAGAAATAGGAAAGGACCGAGAATTGAACCTTGGGGCACGCCCATTTTGACTAGAGACCCGGAGGAAGTCGCCCCATTTACATTTACTTTTTGCTGCCTGTTAGATAAATAGGAAAGAAGAAGGTCAGCAGCTTGTCCACGAATTCCGTAGTGGTGTAATTTACAAATCAGTGTGTTGTGGTCGACGCAGTCAAAAGCTTTTGAGAGATCACAGAAAATGCCAATGGCATCCTGGGACTTCTCCCAAGGTTCCAAAATGTGACTGATGAGTTTTACTCCCGCGTCTGTTGTCGACCTTCCCTTCGTGAAACAAAACTGTTGTCTTTATTAAACTATTAAACTAAATACTCGATTAAATGCTTGCCTGAATCTTAGTAATCGATAACGAATGAATCGGTAAAATCTTAGAATATGTATAAAAAATCAGGTGACTAGTGCTTATCAATCGTTTCGTGGAATTGATTCATAGCGAATCGAATTCCTTTAATTTTTCTTCAGTTGGCAACACTGGTCACCGATTGTCAGATGACAGACAGAAAAAAACCAGCACTCGTTCGTTTTCTTTCGTTCTCAGATTTTCCATGTTTTATTGTATAACCCCACGACCTCGGCTTTGCTTATTATAAAGGACTTATTCGACGGATCTTGCTACTTTGAATTACCCGGCGGAATTATCTATTATGCTCTGTGCCCGGCTCTCTGTTTTGGACAACTGATTACGCCTATCGATCGGAAATTGTCGACATGGATCGCTGTGTGAATATTGTATCTTTGAGACTGGTCGCAGAGGTCTCAGTAACTCTATTGGCAGAAGAGTCTTGGATAAGGCGATTTTATCAGTTATTCCTATTTTGGTTAACATAAGCGGGGAAATGATGGGTTTATCATAAAAGTGTGCAGGGCAGCAGGCAGCAGCAGCAGCTTTCTTCGACAGCTTTTGGCTTCAAACACTTCATGGTTATTGCGGGGACGTATACAATCCCGCCAAATAAGTCGCAAAACATATATTTTGTTTACATTTTAGTTGACAGCTGTTGAAGAGAACGAGATTCAATATTAGGCAATTATTGTAATTGTATTGTAGGTAGAAGGACTGAAGACTGCTGTACCCATGTAATGTACATAATGTGGTATCTCAGTTGGGCAAGATACCAAGAAAATATCGTACCTCCTGCACAATTCTTAGATGATATTGTCATAATAATTATTGAAGGTGAATAATAAACATTTTATACATATGTATATTGGTGTATTATTTTACTTCCTCTTCTCCCTTTTTCTTCTAAAAGGTAGATACCTTCTGCTTCAAACTGCTAGATATTCGATATAGAGACTTGTCTTCAAATGGAGTGACTGTCCAGGGCGTGCCAAACCTGTCAGATCTTCGACGCTTTACACATGGATTCTCTCTACTAGCACTCCATGCGTAGAACCATTACACAACCGAAGCCATTTAAAAATGTTTCACCTACCCTAATCTTTATAATGTTACCCAAAAAAACAATTTAGATCGACGGGTGCAAAGTAAAAAAGTCAACTGCAATTTTGAGATTTTTGGTTTTTTGTATATACTAACTTAAAATATCATACACTGTTTCAAGCTTTCACGGTTTACAATTATACTGTCACTTACGGGATATCTTCCGCCAATCACGGAAGATATCCCGTAAGTGACAGTATAGTTTAAAATATCATGTTCTACAACATAGCAAAAAAAAAAAATACAAATATCACTTTATTTTTAGTAATTTTGTCACGTAAAAGAAGACAACTACGCCTGTTTTGTGAAATTGCACGATGTAGATGCGGATAACTACCGCTGGCCGTTTATACGCGGGACGCGCGGGGGGCTTCGCAGGCCGGCACGAATATTTGTTTGTTTTGGTTTCTTTAGTGATAAAGTGTGTGTAAAAGTGTTATCATATTAGTAAACAGTTTGGCTTCAACACGATAGACATGGAAAGACGAAAATTATTTTTGAATTTGGGCAAAACGAGACGACAATGCGATATTAAGAACCGAGAAGATCTATTACAACTTATCGATAACAACCGAGAAACTAGTTCTGGTACGTATTTTTATAATACAAGAATAGTGTTATTGTTATTTTGAAATTAAATCTTATTTAGTTGTTGTAATTATGAAAATAGGTTATCATTGATATTTTTTGTTACGAAACGACGCATAAGCGACTATCTGCCATATAGCTTTTTCTACGTTGCAATTAGTATTGTTTGTTATGTTTATGAGTACCTATCTATGTTAATTCTTATTGTTAGCTATATTAATTGACTTATAATTAAATTATATTTTCTTACTATTATTTTTTACTATTGTTTCATGTTCAAAAAGTCCGGAACGACCTTTTAAGATGTAAAACCGTCATTAACTAATTTTAATAATAGAAAGTGTTACACTTTTCGTATTTACTGAAATATACTAATCATACTTTATGAAATTTATTTATTTATTTATTAAAACTTTATGCACAAGAACTGCACAATGGCGGACTTAATGCCGTAGGCATTTTCTACCAGTCTACCTTAGGGTGATGCAGAGATAATATACAGTAGGTGCAATAACAGAAAGAAAGACTAGAACATATTTATAACTAAAACATATAAGAATAAATACTTATATACATACATATAATAAACTATATAAAGTTAAGAGAGATAAACAAGAAAAACTACAACAACTTCAGTTCTGAGACGAATCTGCCAACTTCTTGCATATATGTTACCGAGATTTCACTTTGAAAGTGAACTGACTGGTCACCGTCCTGATACTCTGAGGGAGCGCATTCCAAAGAAAACCGCCTGGACAAAGAAAGAAGATTTTATAAAACCAGAGCGGTGAGAAGGACGTCGTAAAAGACAGTTGTTAGCGGAGCGAAGATTCTTGCTGTGCGCAGAGCATAAAAATTGACAATTAGACGTCAGATAAGAAGGAGAAGTGGGTTTGTGAAGAAGAGAAAACATGGTTGTCAAAGCCCTCAATTCTCTGCGCTGCCGAATGGGTAGCCATCTTAAAAGCGATCGATGTGCAGATACATGATCATACTAAATCATACTAAATCTACTAGATCATACTAAATCTAAATGATTGAATTCCCACGTAGAAACGACCAAGTGGTAGTTAACACAGTTGTCATATTTTTAAGCGCAATGTAGATGCAGACAACTACAATATCTCGTAAATTAAACATAATTAGAAGAAATGAAATATACACGTGGATATATTATTAAATAATGAAGCAATGATGAAAATTTCAATAAATTTGGTTTAAAATTGACAAAATGGGAGCATTTTTTCCTATTATGCGCTCTCCTGAAAAGTAGCTGTTTTGTAGATGACTCTTTTTACTTTGCACCCGTCGAGATATTAGTGAGTATTAGCAAAAAGATAATCTATTTTTAAGTAAAAATAAAACCCATGTTTTTCTACTTTTCTACTTTAGTGCCGACCCCAAGAACTGGGTATAAGGCCTAGATAAACAGGAAAGGCTATGAGTGATTCGTATTAATGATGGATCATCATCTGCCTAGCCTTTTCCCAACTATGTTGGAGTCGACTTCCAGTGTAACCGGATGCAGCTGCATACCTGTATTTTACTTGGAGCGACTGCCTATCTGACCTCCACAACTCAGTTAGTACTGGGTAATACGATACCCCTTGGTAAGACTGGTTGTCAGACTTTTTGGGCCACTGACTACCTAACGACTGTCAAAGATCTACAAATGACACCGACGACGACGTTAAGCCGTTGGTTCCGACCAACGGCTTAACGTGCTTTCCGAGGCACGGAGGAAACTCGTTATGTAATGGGTGGTCACCCATCCACAGACCAACCTAGGCAAGCATGGCTTAACCTAAAGATCGACCCGAGCGGCTGTTATTATTTAGCTACGAGCTCCTCCATCTCCTCCATTTAATATACACGGAAAATATTCCTGTTGCATTTAGTTATCTCAGTAGACAATAATAATTGGCCACTCAGAGAATTAGGCTTTTAGAGTATTGACCAATCCGAGAATTAGGTTTTTAGAAAATTAGCCATTCAGAGAATTAGGCTTTTAGAGAACTTGGCCATTTTGAGAACTACTCCTTTTGCGACTCCGTTGCCATTTTGAGAAATAGGCCTTCTGCGCCTAAACCTTTAATTCATCACTTTTAAGTCAATACGCTTCGACGCTTCTCACAACACATCAAGACAAATAATTCCCTGAAACTTTGCGGTCTGGCGCAAGTAGAAGGAAGACGTTCATTATTTTAAAACTTACCTTAACCATCCCAACCGTAGGGAAAGTCTCAAAGTGCATTTTGGCCTCCTCGCCGGTGGCGCCACGTCGCTGGCCGAGCAGCGTGCGCGCGGCGGCCAGCGTAGGCACGGACATGCCGTCGCCTAGGAACATCACCACGTTGCGCGCCTTCTTCACGCTCTCCTCGTGCGCCAGGCGCGCGTTGATGGCAGCCTGCGCCTCACCCGTCCAGAAGGTGGAGTCGGTCTCGGCGCGGTTGGCGACGGCCGCACGGCCGGCGGGGTCCGCTGGATGGTACCGGTCGGCGCGCGCCGCGCCTGCGCAGGCGATCACGAGCAGCGCACAGTGTTTTATGAAGCCCTTTTTTCGGACATCGCATTTTTATTAAAGAGGCTAATAGATAAAATCATTTTAAAGCAAAATTTCAAATCCCCATTAAGCTATCAAGTCTAGTTTCTGAGATATAAATTTTTGAAAATCATCATATTTTAAGCCGGATACTTAAAAAAAAAATGATTTCTCATAAACCAAGTATGATATGCAATAATGATGTTAAAAGCATCGATAGTGCCTCTTATGCTGCATATTTTAAAACACAAATGAACATCGTAACTTGGCTAGATCCAAATTTATATGAGATTTTTGGTTTTTAGTTTTTCTTAATTTTCGCGAGGATTCTGCCGTATTGGGAAAAGTTATTTATACCAAAATTACTCTCATTACTTCCCCAATACACCACTTAAATTTCACATCCCAATTCCATGGAATCTAGAAGTTATTCAAAATTTTCTTTTTTTGTTAGGGTTGTCACAGTTATTACCCAGATATTAATAACTCAATTTATATTCGAGATCGATTATTAAAACCTATTTTTATAGCCCGAAGGCATCTAAGCGTACGGAAGAACGCAAATCGAGTTAGTGGGAGTTCTAACCAGAAAACTGTTACCGCCTTCACCGTGTGGAGGTGCCAGCTTATGTTATTACTATTGCGAGCGTGTATTTTGCGTATCATCAATCATGTAGTACGTAGGTACTTCAAACCAGGGTTTAAATCAAAATAGTTAAGCTGGATTCAGAGTCCTACGTCAAAAGTAAAAATTTTTGCCAATTCAATTAACTTGGAATGCAAATAATATTTTTGTCATTACCAGATAAGCCAAACCACTTTATTTATATATCTACGAAAATGCTACCAGATTAGTTTTTTTTTTTTGACAAAACAAATCAGATCCGGATATAATTTTCTTTTCTGAGAGCATGACAACCCTGACGACATAAAATCCGGACCAAACTTAAAAAGGTTGTAGTTTCTAGATTCCACGGAATTGGGATGTGAAATTTAAGTGGTGTATTGGGGAAGTAAAGAGAACAATGTTGGCGTAAATAACTTTTCCCAATACGGCAGAATCCTCGCGAAAATTAAGAAAAATTAAAAACTAAAAATGTCGTATAAATTTGGATCTAGCCAAGTTATGATGTTCATTTGTGTTTTGAAATATGCAGCATAAGAGGTGCTATCGATGCTTCAACATCATTATTGCATATTATACTTGGTTTATGAGAAATGATTTTTTTTCTAAATATCCGACTTAAAATATGATGATTTTCAAAAAAATATATCTCAGAAACTAGACTCGATAGCTTAATGGGGATTCGAAATTTTGCTTCAAAGTGATTATATCTATTAGCCACTTTAATAAAAATGCGATGTCCGAAAAAAGAGCTTCATAAAACACTGTGCAGCGGGAGTAGCGACCTCATCGCGATCCGATCTACTGTACAATGACGCCGACTAAACTGCCTTTTATGACTGTTAAGAGTATCTAATCTCGATACCATTTTAATCCGAAGACGGATAACTGACAGTAATGAAATTTAAATAACGGATAAGGATTTATTGATTTATCGATATTATTACAAAGCCCGAAATAAAATCATCAGCCAGTGCCGTTTCATTAGCAATGTCGGATAGATGTGAATAGCACGCAGGAATTGATAGTTAATGTTATTTGTAATCATTTTGCCAGTTTCGTTAATAAATTGTTTTAATCATATTTTGCTGTGAAGCTGTCGACAGACTCGGACATCATGGCCTGTCCTGCTACAGGAGCGCAGGTCGCATTGCATGGCACGCCAGCATTAACGACATTATACGTCGAGCCCTTGCCAACGCCCACGTACTAGCTGTTTTAGAACCAAAAAGGCTTGGTACGTGGAAGAGACCAGACGTCATGACGTTAGTGCCTTGGAAGGTGGGTAGGCCTTTGGTGTGGGATTATTGGGAATAATTCGTGTCGACACCCTTGCGCCTTCTCACGTTGCAAGCACGGCGGGCTGTGCGGGGGCTGCTGCGGCTGCTGAGATCCTCAAGCGACGCAAATACAGTAACCTTATTGGTAACTACCGTTTTGAGCCGTTTGGGGTCGAAAGGCTCAAGTCGTGGGGCCCGAGTGCGCGTCTCCTTTTAAGGAAATCTCTCGCCCATTGGTCGACACTTCGAGTGACCAGAGGGCTGGCTCTTTCTTTGGCCAAAGAATTAGCATTGCCATTCAGCGTGGCAATGCTGCCAGTCTTCTGGGCACGTTTCCAGATGACTGCGATGCGGAGGAGTACTTTGACGCCTAAGTGTCCTATTGTCGTCGTTGTTTATATGTTTATTTTTGCTTACTTTTAGTCTTATTCTTCATCATTACTTTAGTTCTATTCTGTATATTATATATGTTAAAACAGGGAACGGATTAGAAGGAACACTAATCCCAAATATTGACGCCATCCGCCATATTGTCTTCACGTCTTTTACAAAGACACGATTCTTCATTGTTGGTAGCTAGGTAGGTGGGTAGTTTAAATCACACACAATACCTGACTCAAACTTCAAACGTTTATTCCTATTAAACCATTTACAAGTTGAGCCACCCGTTCGCAAACATGGTTGTTTATAAGGAGAAGAACGGGCTAAGAAACTCCTTACACACTCTTTTAAATCTTGTTACAGTTCTCATTTACACAACTTAATATTGTTCAGTTCAAAAACCACTTTCAATTACATACTTCAATTGTTTTCCAATCGGGAGCTAACTAGCTCGACCTCTCGTTGTACCTACGCATGTTCTCTGTCCGGGCGGAAGTGCCACACGCCCAGTACAGTAATTTATTACATAGTAAGTTCATTACAACTAGAATACTTCACAATTAATTACTCTAATAATTAATTAATGCCAATATTCATAAATGCAAAGGCTTTATTGAGTTAAAACTAATTAGTGGCTTCATTACTTTTTACAACAATGGGATCTTGCTTAAAACCATTTCCGGTAGATCAAAGGATTTAGTACAAAGAGGTCTTTCACTAATACATTGCTCTGTAAAATAATCTTGTTACTTTTTCAGTTTATAATTAGTTACAGAAACTGATTTAGTTGTACTTTCAAATTATAAATTGAGTTATTGATCATAAAAATCGTATTTGGTATCTTCCACAATATTGTCGAATGTTGCCTCAAAAAAAATCTTAGTGTAAATGAGCAATTATTAAAATCCCAACTGTCAAAGATAAAAAAAAATCTTAAAAAATCTAAATTTTAACTATAGTTCTAGCTAAAGACTTGTTTATTAAAATAATCTCCAGAAGATCTAATCACGATCCATCTCAATAGTAGATAAGACACAAGCTTATACAGGGTGTAAACAGACCCTTCACATAGCCGTCAACCAAGCATTCTGTACATCAAACTAAGTAACTTTACGCAAAAATTGTTGCTGGGAATCGACTTTTTTTTTAGGGTGAAAAATCACGTTTTACGGTAGGACTCGATGGATAGCCCTCATAGCATTGTGGTGATGGATACATTGAATAGTACGGGGGTCGTGGACGTGTGTAAAGTAAAAATCTAATATTAAAAACATGTATGCTCAACTCACAGAACGGCCCTAGCTCAGCGTCAAATTGGTATACTGTGAAACCATTTAAATAATAAAATTAATAAACTCTTGTTCATTGCTCCCATGTGTCTAAATGGATGCAAAACTAGGGTCACGAAGTGGCTTTTGACATTGTCTTACAAAAAAACTGAAGATTTACTACAAATATCGATTGCTTAAGATAATGTAGTTAATAAAGTAATATGTTTGTTTATAATTATATTTATACAGACTTACATAAACACAAGTTTTCACCATATCTATCTCTCCCTCACACACATATACACACCCACACATATACACAGCCACACAGAGGTATGTAAATAGGCCACATCTTGGTTTCATTAGCTAGTTAATAAAGGGTGCTAATTAAACAGGCTTCTTTTTAATGGCATTATTCGCCACCAAAAATTTATGTTGACTTCTAAATTACTAAGTCAGCCACAATTAACGAGCATCTAAATAATACTATCCTAGCCAATAGTTATCGTCTATGTAAACCACTCTAAATACAACTTGTTGGCTGTCGTTTCGCGTACTCGCGCCAAATCATGCAGTGACTATTTTCACGATAAAAGAATATGGTGTATTATTTTACATGCTAACTTATAATAAATGATGCTTTCTGTAGAAGCTTGAATTATATTTTTTTGAGGACATTGTGTTGAAGCTGTAAAACGTAAAATGGTGACGAGCTGTAAAATCCGTGGCCGAGTTAGTAAATTAGGTGGCAATGTATAAATAAGAAGGACAAGTCACAATAATTGATGATCTTTACTTGACGCTTTCTATAGAATATTTAGATGGCGTTGTAAAAAAGACGAATTAGTTTATTAGAGGCTATGTCATTCTCCCGTTGCTTAGTTATAAAATTAGAAGTTTAATCACATGGCTAATAATAATTAATAATAATTAAATAATAATAATAATAATTTATAGTCTTTTATCAGGCGGAAATAAGGTACGTGCCTTCAACGGTTGGGTCATGCCGGTTTTGATGTACTCTTTCGGCATACTCAAATGGACTCAAACAGAACTAGAAGCCCTGGATAGGAGGGTCCGTACATTGTTGACGGCATATCGTATGCATCACCCGCGTTCTTCGGTTATGAGACTGTATATCCCGCGGAAGTGTGGGGGTCGAGGCTTTTTAAATGCTAAGACTCTCCACAATCGCGAGATATGCAGTCTCAGGGAATATTTTCTTGAAGCCGACGTGGGGATGCATCGAGATGTGGTCGCGGTGGACAAGGGCCTTACTCCGCTTTCCTTGGCTAAAGAGAACTGGCGCAAACCTGTAGTGCTTGACACTAACGACCGCATGGAGGTCTGGCAGAGTAAGGAGCTTCACGGACGCTTTTTCCGGGCCTTGCATGGGCCCGATGTAGACCTATCAGCGTCCGTAGCCTGGCTACGTTCCGGGGACCTTTTCGGAAAAACCGAAGGTTTTGTCTGTGCAATTATGGATGAAGTTATGATGACGAATAACTACCGGAGATTTATTGTGAAGGATGGTACGGTTGACATATGTCGGGCATGCCACCGTCCAGGCGAATCAATCCGTCACATTATCTCCGGGTGTTCTCGTCTGGCTAACGGAGAGTACTTGCATAGACACAACCTTGTAGCCAGGATTATCCATCAGCAACTTGCTCTAAAATACAACCTTGTGGAATCGGAAGTGCCGTACTATAAGTATGTGCCCGACCCAGTTCTCGAAAATGGCAGTATCACATTGTACTGGGATCGATCCATCATCACTGACAGGACTATTGTAGCCAATAAACCTGATATAGTGGTGGTGGATCGTTCAGAGCGGCGCGCAATGATTGTTGACATAACGGTCCCGCATGATGAGAACCTCGTGAAAGCCGAGAAAGATAAGCAAATCAAGTATCTTGACTTGGCTCACGAGGTTGTCGACATGTGGGATGTGGACTCAGCGATCATTGTGCCGATAGTTGTATCAGCCCATGGCTTAATTGCCAAGAGCTTCGACCAATACCTGAGGAAGCTCTCGTTAGGTAGCTGGATCAAGGGCTTGATTCAGAAAGCGGTACTTCTGGACACGGCTCGTATTGTTAGGAGGTTCCTCTCTCTGGAGCCCTGACCCCCGGTAGCTTGGACCCTGTTCCCGATACCGGTGGGCTACAATTTTTTATATTTTTAAATGTTTTTTTATATTTTTTTTTTCTAAAGAATATTTAAAAATGTAATTAATTTGTGTATAAATAAATAAAGGAAATAATAATTTAATAGTAAGGAAGTTCATGCAAATCGAGGAAAACGAAATTTCTTCCCACGACTCACACATACACACGCTACGTTGACTTGGTATAGGCCCGTTAACGTAGCTAGCCCAAAATAATAATAATTTTGTGGCTAGACTTATTATTTCCCGTTAATAAATAATATTGTAATTTAATGATGATAAACTATGTTCGACTTATAACTAATGTTACATGTTCAAACCCGAGGATGGCACCCTAAACTCAAGTTAAATCTTATATTGGGTGCCAGAGCCCATCGAAAACACTCTTTTCCCTAGCTGTAACACTGCATAGTGCTTAGATAAGTGTTTGTTGTACAATTATTTAAGGTAATAATTTTTTTTTTTTTGTTTAAAAGAAAACTTGCCAAAAAGTTGCAACTTTGACCCCCAATATCGCCGTAACTAGATGGTTCCCAGGTATTTTATGGAACAAAAAAAATATCGCAAAGACGGGGAGAACAACTGCCTTTCGGATATGTTAAGGGTCTATTTACACCCTTTAGATGGCACTAGTCTCTCCTGTCAATCGATTCGATCGTTGTAATAAGTCGCCTCACAGATGGCAGGTTCGCTTCAATATTATGATGATTGAGAATTGTAAATTGGTTATTAAATAGATAAACTAATAATCTTTGCAGAAAGACACTCTAGCGGCTACATACACATCAAATAAAAAAAAGTTATTAATTAGTTCAGAAGTATTAGCACACTATGACGAATCACGGCCCGTGATAGTGACGTGTGATGCGAGCTCACGGGGCATCGGCGGCGCTGTGCTTGCGCAGCGAGCGTCCAACGGCGCGAGTATCCTATAGCGTACACATTAAGGACGCTTACCTCCGCAGAATATCATTATGGTCAAATACATAAACAGGCTTTAGCTATAGTATTCGCCGTGAAGAATTTATATGGCAGATCATTTTCTTTAAAAACACATCATAAACCTTTAGTTACTATATTTGGATCGGAATTAGGAATTCCAAACATGACAGCTAGTAGGTTACAGAGATGGGCGTTAATATTATCAGCTTATGATTTTAAATTGAATATGTCAATACTAATTCAAACAGAGCTGACGTTTTGTCTCGATTAGTAGAAAGTTATAAAGCTATTAGCATTTATAGAGGAAGTTCCGAAGCAAACGTACCTTCACTTTGCCTCGGATGCCTTGTTACTTAAATATGAAGATATAAGAAAGAAAACAAAAAGAGATCCATTGTTAACGCGTATATTGAGCTATGTTAGGGATGGTTGGCCTTAGGAAGTAGAGATGAAGGAACTTAGACCTTATTTTAATAGATGTAGCGAAATATATACCGAGTTAGGTTGTCTTATCATAGCGCTCCCCCCCACCAAATAATATGGTAATGTGGTATTACGATGGATTTCGTTTTATTGCATATTCGATGTTCATAGCATTAATTACATCTTGTAATTTTTTTTCGTATTTTTTCTATACATATTTATAAAAGTACAATTATTTCGACGGTATCATAATGAATATAACAATATTCTTCCCTAAAAATCTCAACACACTTTTTGCACGAAGAGTATCGTAACAAGTTATTACAGATTCTACAATCTTGAACTTTTTCGGTAAGCGACGATTACCATTTTATTCGCGTAAGAAACGCATAATTATCTTGTTCCACGTAAAGTGTAAAACAATTATATTCGTGTATTATCGGGGGGCACGGCAGTGCCCCCGCCAAGTCGAGCGCGAAGCAAACACTGCCGTACCATCCTTTACTGGAACCATTTCGCCGCATTTTCAGGCCCCTATTTGAGAACCTCTGGATAAGACCAGAACGCAGAAATTTTCGTCATCCAGTAAGCTATAATCACATACTTAAAATCCAAAATTTCAAGTCTGTAGGTCATTTAGTTCCGAAGTTAAGCGAAAGCAAAGTTTCGTATTTATGACACTCACTCACTCATGATCATCAAAATAGAACTAGTACTTCCCATAAACTCAGAGAGCTGAAATTTGGTACAGAGTTAGGGTTTAATGGCCACATAAAGGGAAAACTATAAAAACTAGGATAATCGAAGATCTGGAGTACCTGGTGAACCCTGATTAGAAAACACAAGAGCCCAACCAAACTATTAGAGATCGACATACCGCCTTTACAAAAAATATTCAACTTGGTGGGCCGCTTCATTTGATGTTAAAAATCGAAGGTCTGAAGTATCTGATGAAGAACCCTCAGCTGGTCTCAGCTGTATTAGAGATATCTTTATGCAATATCTATCTATACATATAAAAGTCAAAGTCCTGACTGACTGACTGACTTATATATCAACGCACAGCCCAAACCACTGGTCCTAGAGACATGAAATTTGGACAGTGTACTCTTTGTAAAGAGTAGGTATCCACTAAGAAAGGGTTTTTCGAAATTCCACCCCTAAGAGGGTGAAATGGGGTGTTGAATTTTCTATGAAACTTTTTATTCTCTGAGTCGATTGACTTGAAAATGTATCTACATATATTTCAGTTAAAATGATGAGATACGTGTATCACAGTTTTTCCAAAATCATCCCCCAATTTAAAATTCAATGTCCTGACTGGCTGACTGATACATCAACGCACAGCCCAAACCGCTGGCCCTAGAGACATGAAATTTGGAGATTGTACTCTTTGTGGAGAGTAGGTATCCACTAAGAAAGGGTTTTTTGAAATTCCACCCCTAAGAGGGTGAAATGGGGTGTTGAATTTTCTGTGAAACTGTCACGGGATCGATTGACTTGAAAACGTGTCTACATATTATACTTCAGTTAAAATGACGAGATACGTGTATCACAGTTTTTCCAAAATCATCCCCCAATTTAAAATTCAATGTCCTGCCTGGCTGACTGATACATCAACGCACAGCCCAAACCGCTGGCCCTAGAGACATGAAATTTGGAGAATGTACTCTTTGTGGAGAGTAGGTATCCACTAAGAAAGGGTTTTTTGAAATTCCACCCCTAAGAGGGTGAAATGGGGTGTTGAATTTTTTGTGAAACTCTCTCGGGATCGATTGACTTGAAAATGTGTCTACATATACTTCAGTTAAAATGATGAGATACGTGTATCACAGTTTTTCCAAAATCATCCCCTAATTTAAATTCAATGTCCTGAATGGCTGACTGATACATCAACGCACAGCCCAAACCGCGGGTCCCAGATTTATGAAAATTGGAGGGTGTATTATTTGTGATGAGTAAGTATCAGTATTTCGAAATTCCTACCCCTTAGAGGGTGAAATGGGGTGCTGAATTTTCTGTGAAACTTTTTATTCTCGGGGTAGATTGACTTGAAAATTTGTGTACATACTCTTCAGATAAAATCCAGTAAATCCGATGTCCAATCTCAAACCAAGGTATCAATATTTCACGTATCTAATTTAATTGATATAACTTTAAACTAATAATTGCAAGTTATAAGCAAGTACATGTAAATCAATGTATGTATTATAGATAGATACATAGATTACTTATTATCCCAGAAGTAAGATCCCGTGGGCAATTCCCTAACTCCACGCGAGCGAAGCCGCGGGCATAAGCTAGTATTTAATATCAAGGATATCTGGATAAAAACAACCTGCATAAAGACGCATAAAGGGGTCTATCAAGGGGTCTTTAATTATTTTTTTCAGATCATGGTATATCTTTTCCAAGTGGCAATTTTCCATCGTTAATGGGTAGCGGTTCTGGCGAAAGATTGGTGCAATGGTGTCATGGAGCACCTGGTTTTGTACCCTTGTGTACCCTTCAACGGCCAAATAAATCAATATGCCCACGTTTCTACAAAAAGAAGTGAAATCCCACCAAAAACATTCTGTGAAAAACTAGCCAAGTCTTATGGAGCTGCTTGTTTATCTCTAAAAAGTAATGAAATCTAGACAAAGTCGTGTCAAGTCTAAGGTTCCTTACTGCGATTTCTTTATTATTATAGTTAATGTTGTGTGACTTGGCCGTTGAAGGGTTGAGTGTAAGGGCTCCAGCCAGGGCAAAACACGTACAAACTAAGCGACTACACGCTAAGGGTTCCCCCGAGGGGTACGAGCCTCGGCTTAGGGCGTCGCTGGGAGAGGACAGCAAACGGAACAGGCTGGAACTTTATGGTTTCATCATTTAGGGGCTGATTTTGGACTACAGGCTCAGTCACGCGGGTTGGCTCGAGCAAGGGTCGGGGAGGGCATAGATCGGGATGTCGCGACGGGCCTCGATGGCGAGGACGGAATGACGGCTGTGCTTCTTGAGAGCGCTAGTTTCCCTACTGCTCTCCTGGAAGAGGGTGATAACGTCATCGGGGGTGACGAGGGTATGCCTTGGTCGGCGAATCTTACTAATGCGCGAGGGCAGCCTATGCGATTAGGGGATTACGTTGCATTCTAAGATCTATGTCCAGACGGTCATTGCGGATGTAGTAAGGGGCTCCCGTGACTTTGCGTAAAAACCGGATCTAGAGTACCTGCATCCAATAGATATATTATTTAGGCTTGGTGTGTGCGAACACAACACAAGCGTATGTCTTGATGGCACGGATCACCGTGATATAGAGGCGCAACTCAACTCACTCTTTGCCGTTAATAGGAAATAGAGCCTACCCATAACAAAGGCGGCTCGGTCACGAGTTGCAATGATATGCATTCCGAAGTACAGATGGTGGTTGAGTATGACTCCTAGGTATCTGGTTTGCTTCTCCCAAGGGATAGGCTTACCGTACATAGTGATCGGGCTGGAGGAGGTAGAATTCATACGCGGTTTAGTATTAAAAACCGCCTGATTCTTATCGACGTTAACCTCGATTCCCACTTCCGGAACCAAGCGCCCCGTTGCACGTTGAAACCACCGGGGTCGCCAACTGGCTAGTTTTATGGAGAAGGAGGGCCTCTATAGGATGAACTCCTTCTTCAGAAAGCGTGAGCACAGGAAGTGGACCTGCCAGAGCCCCGATGGTGCAACTTAAAATGAGATTGACTTCATCATGTCAACCAAGAAGCGTATTATGTTCAATGTTGTCTCTACAATCAATTTGTTGAAAACCAGAAGCGATCACCGCATAGTAAGAGGCACATTGAACATCAATATCAAGCTTGAAAAGTCTCGACTGATGAAGTCTACGCTCTGTCCAGCACAGATTCAGATTCAAAACCCCGAGAGCTGCTGCAATCTGAAAAGCTTGAACTCCAGACTCGTTTCGAGTGCCTAAGAAGCTCATTGGACGAATACAACGATAGGTTCGTGGAAACTGTCCATACGGGTATAAGTTCTTCAAGACACGTCGTGCACATAAGAAAAAAAAACTCTCTGATCATAGTGATCATACTCTCAAGCTCATGCAGGAGCGGCATGAGATGATCCTGCAGTCTTCAGACGAGGCGTGGAAATACCGGCAGCTCAATAGACGGATCTTTAAATCCAGCATATTTAAGATGCAACTGAGCGGCTCCAAGGCATTTGCAAGAGGCAAGGCATTTCCAAGACATCTGGCTATTGGGCAAAGCCAGCTCACGAAACTGAAGACCGACCATGGCAGGATCGTAGCCGCCAAACCGGAGCTACTGAGGCAGATCGAGAGATTCTATGGGCAGTTGTACACTTCAACCAGTAAACCCGTTGTAAATCTAGCAAATGACCCAAGAGCTAGACTGACTCGACACTATACCGAAGTCAACCCGGACGAGATCTGGATGCACGAGATTATAGGATGGCTCTGGAACAGCTTAAAAACATCAAAGTACCGGGTGATGACGGGATTACGGCCGAAATCCTAAAGGCGGGTGGAAAACCGGTACTTAAGGCCCTTCAGAAGCTGTTTGATTCCGTCATACCCGAGGGGAAGACCCCACAGACATGGTGCAGGGGTGTGGTGGTACTCTTCTTCAAAAAAGGCTACAATGCCCGGCTGAAGAATTATAGGCCCATCTCACTTCTAAGCTATGTCTGCAAGTTGTTTTCAAGAATCATCCCGAACCAGCCGGATTCCTTATTGGCTTTAGCACCGTACACCATATACATACGCTGCGGCAGGTTATACAGGAGACAGAAGAGCTGCCTCTCCGTTTAGTGTTTGTGGACTACGAGAAAGCCTTCGATTCAATCGAGACTTGGACTGTACTGCAGTCTCCCCAACAAAAACGCTACCATGTCAGTCCGACTTTAGGACCAGACCTCGGAATCTATCCTATTTTTAACAAAAGAGAGTTTTATTCACCGATAAAAGTTATTGATACTTCCCGAGAATTTGTGAGATTAATCACATTAAGCTTTATTAGTGAGATTGAAGTTTCTGACAGAGAAATCCAATTTTGGTGCTATTGATTTTCAATTTTGGTGCCCACACTAGACTTTGAACTAAAATATCTCAAAAAGTTATGGAGACATTCTGAGACTTCTTGAAGATCCTTTAAGCTTGGACTTTCTATTCTTATACCAGATCGTTATTTTTCACGAAAGCTAAAGAAAAAATTGAGCCACCGAAATTGACAAAAAATGAACTTTGTTGATATATACTTTTTTTATATTCTTTTTTGATTTCCAAAAAGCGTTCGATAAAATTGATCATAAACTACTACTGAGCAAAATTGAGAATCAGAGGGGACCTTTTGCGGTGGTTTATATCTTACATAACTAACAGAACTCAGAAAGTAGTGATTGATGGCTTCGAGTCCAGCTCTAGTCAGGTCACGTCTGGTGTCCCTCACGGTTCCATTCTAGGACCATTATTATTTATTTTATTTATCAATGACATTAATTCCTGTTTCCAACATTCTAAAATTCTTCTATATAATATGCGGATGATTTAAAGGTTTATAAAAAAGTCAAATAAACAAGACTGTATTCATTTCCAGCGAGATCTGGACCGTTTCTCTGGCTACTGTTTTTCCAATAAGCTTTATCTTAGTCTTCCAAAGTGTCACGTTATCACTTTTACCAAAAATTTAACTACCGTGTCGCTACTACATTTATAGATAAAGTTACTTCTCTCCGAGATCTTGGGGTTCAGCTGGATTCAAAGCTCCATCTAGATGTTCATATAGATACATTAGTTAGTAAGGCTTACAAAATTTTTGGTTTTGTAATGAGAGCATCTACGGAATTTCGTCGCCCCTCCACCTTTCTGCATTTATACAAATCCATAATTAGGCCACAGTTATAGTTTGCAGTACCTATATGGAACCCTCTATACAAAAAATATAATGATACTTTGGAGCTGTACAACGCAAATATCTTCGTGCTATAAACTACAGATGTTTTAGGAAAAAAGTCTCATATCACTTACTTCTTAGGAAATATGATCTCCTTACCTCGCAGTCAAGACGAATGCTCCTTGATGTTAAGACTCTGTTTAATGTATGCCGCAATAAGTTTGATTGTCCTGATTTAGTATAGAATCTATGTTACCTTGTTCCTCAAACAGTAATTTACGTGAGGTGCGCACAACGCGCTTGTTTGCTACGAGCTGTTGTAAATCTAAGCTGGCTCGCGCTCACCTCTTCATCGCTTGGTTGAGACTTAAAGCAATGAGTTTAGCTTAATCGACGTTCTTTTTCTCAGTAAAAACCTATTCAGGAAGCAAATCCGTGCAACTCTTAAGGATCGGCAGTCAACCATTGTGATGTAATGTGAAATATGTATCGTATGCCCAGTTTATGTAACTTTTTGTATATTGCGCATGCGCATCACATATTATAATAACTGTTATTTTAGTTTACATCTATCTATACATATAAAATTCAAAGTCCTGACTGACTGACTGACTGACTGACTGACTGACTGACTGACTGACTTATATATCAACGCACAGCCCAAACCACTGGTCCTAGAGACATGAAATTTGGACAGTGTACTCTTTGTGAAGAGTAGGTATCCACTAAGAAAGGGTTTTTCGAAATTCCACCCCTAAGAGGGTGAAATGGGGTGTTGAATTTTCTATGTAACTTTTTATTCTCTGAGTCGATTGACTTTAAATTGTATCTACATATACTTCAGTTAAAATGATCAGATACGTGTATCACAGTTTTTCCAAAATCATCCCCCAATTTAAAATTCAATGTCCTGACTGGCTGACTGATACATCAACGCACAGCCCAAACCACTGGTCCTAGAGACATGAAATTTGGACAGTGTACTCTTTGTGAAGAGTAGGTATCCACTAAGAAAGGGTTTTTCGAAATTCCACCCCTAAGAGGGTGAAATGGGGTGTTGAATTTTCTATGTAAGTTTTTATTCTCTGAGTCGATTGACTTGAAATTGTGTCTACATATACTTCAATTAAAATGATGCGATACGTGTATCACAGTTTTTCCAAAATCATCCCCCAATTTAAAATTCAATGTCCTGACTGGCTGACTGATATATCAACGCACAGCCCAAACCGCTGGTTCTAGAGACATGAAATTTGGAGAATGTACTCTTTGTGGAGAGTAGGTATCCACTAAGAAAGGGTTTTTGAAATTCTACCGATAAGAGGGTGAAATGGGGTGTTGAATTTTCTGTGAAACTCTCTCGGTTGACTTGAAAATGTATCTTCATATACTTCAGTTAAAATGATGAGATACGTGTATCACAAAATCATCCCCCAATTTAAAATTCCATGTCCTGACTGGCTGACTGATATACCAACGCACAGCCCAAACCGCGGGTCCCAGAGATGAAAATTGGAGGGTGTATTCTTTGTGAAGAGTTAGTATCAGTTTTTCGAAATTCCTACCCCTTAGAGGGTGAAATGGGGTGTTGAATTTTCTGTGAAACTTTTTACTCTCGGGGTCGATTGACTTGAAAATTTGTTTACATACTCTTCAGATAAAATCCAGTAAATTCGATGTCCAATCTCAAACCAAGGTATCAATATTTCAGGTATCTAATTTAATTGATATAACTTTATAATAATAATTGCAAGTTATAAGCAAGTACATGTAAATCTATGTATGTATTATAGATAGATACATAGATTACTTATTATTCCAGAAGTAAGATCCCGTGGGCAGTTCCCTAACTCCACGCGGGCGAAGCCGCGGGCATAAGCTAGTCTTATACATATGTCTCTCTAGTTACTAAGTATTTAAAGTAATCTGTGGAAAACGTAGTGGGTAGCATATTTATCATATTTTACAATGTAAGCCTTATTTTAAACCTCTAATATGTTTACTGTTTGTTTTTCCTAAATAAATAAATCATTATAATCTACTGCTTGCATGTAGGTAAGTCGAAAATATTTTAATAGTTAACTGATCATCAGTCTATATAAACACGAGCAAACGCGCAACCAGTCAACTATCAGCGGACGGAGCCTCCTTGCCGCCCGCGCTCCTGCGTATTAGCGACCGAGGCCGGGACGGCAGCGAGCCACTCAGGGGTCAAGTTGCTGGTCACCCGCACCTCGGTTGGTGGAGAAAAAAAAAGGTAGTGATATGGTAGGCGGTAAGTGCCACTTCTATCGATATACGGGGATTTGTCTGCAGTTGATGATCATAAGTTTGAAATCAAGAGGTTACGGGCTAGTTCAGACATGCGGGAACCGCGCAGTCGCGGCTTGATTAACCGCGCGGTTATGTCTGAACGATTACTTAATAACTCATACAAATAAGAATCTCGCGATTTCCATGCGATTCTGAAATCGCGCGGTTCCCGCCGTGTCTGAACAAGCTCTAATACACTCACCGGCACGGAAACTTGGCCACTCGTGAATTTGCATTCAAACATTTGCATTTGCATTTATGACAATAAATTAAGGCTAAGTGGACTCAATAAGTGTATCTTATCCTGTAAGAACTTAGAAATGAAAAGATTAGTACAGCAACAAATCAGTTTTTAAAATCCACACACTTTCAGTGAAATGAAGAATTTTCCACTCTCAATTTAATAACACTACAAAATTCAAAATAAGGTCTTTTTCTTTATTGTGTAACATACGTTTTTATATCGGATGTTTCCTCCTCTAGCCCTGATAACCACCTGCATTCGATCTGGCATACTTTGGATGATGTTTCTGGTTTAAAATTGCAGTATACTGCCCCAAGCAGCCAGCGCTGCGGTTCGGAGCTGGTTTAGAGTATGCGGCGGGTTGGAGCTGCACTATATCTTTCTTTTGAGCATGTCCTTGTTATGCTCAATGGGGTTTAAGTCTGGGCTACGAGCTGGCCACTGTAATTTTTGTATGCCAATCTCTTCCAGATATACGCAACTACGTAATGTGCGACATGGGGGCGTACATTGTCGTGCTTTAGGAGGAATTGATCGTGTCCAATATACCTCGAATAAGACATTATGTGTTCCTGAAAAACTTCCTTGATGTATCTAATAGCTGTTAGCCGATTATCAACGATAACCAACTCTGTACGTGCAGCGGAACTTTACCTCCACATACCATTATTGAACCCCCATGGAAACTCACTTTTTGCGTGGTGATAATGGGTAGAAACCGCTCTCCTCTTCTTCTCCACACTCGTTCCCGACCATTTGGAGCAAGTAAAGCTATTCGATACTCATCTGTGAACAGTACTCTAGCCCATTACTCGTGGGTCCAGTTGTGTTTTCGTGCGAACTGAAGCCGAGCTACTCAGTGCTGTCAGAGAAGTGCTGGAGCTCATGCTGTTCTACAAGCTTCTAAATTAACTTCCTCCATTCGTCTTCTCACCGTTTGCTCGCTAACATTAACGCCTCTACTTATTTTGCTTTAACGGCTCATTATAGGGTTTAAAACACCAAGGGCTTGGGCGCCCTTCAAACGAAAGTTGGCAATATGTTTGGACCAGTTTAGACGGTTGTCCATTCTGACCCCAAGATAACACACAATTGCTTTCCAAGGTATTTTATGGCCTGCTATTTTTAAAGTTCCTTGCTTTCTTGTGGGGGTTGCCTTGCACGAGAGAAAATTATTGCTTCAGTCTTATTCTCACTTATTTTTAGTTTCTTGAAATAATCCTGAAGTAAATCAATTGAATATTGTAACCTATGATCAAATCGGCATCGTCAGAAGAGGTATAAGACGCAGTATCGTCAGCGAAACAAGCTGATTTTGTTCGAGGTTGAATAGGGATAACGTGAACAAAAATGAGAAATAAATAGGGTCCTACAATCGAGCCCTGCAGAACGCCAGCTGGGACCTTGTGTGGTGACGAAATGGTGTTTCCGATGTGTACCTGAAATTTCCAATCCACAAGGTACGACTCTACAAGTTTAATGAGGGACATAGGCACGTCAAGAGTGAGCAACTTATGTAGCAGGCCTTCGTGCCACATAGTATCAAAAGCTTTTTCGATTTCCTTTAGATTGCTTGAGATTAGGTGATGGGAAAATAATGTGTTCGCACACCCTAGCCAGTTGTTGAGTAGTTGAGTGAGTAGCACGAAACCCAAACTGCTATTTGATCAAACATTTTACCAATAGAAGGTAGCAGACTTCTATAAGTCTGCTACCTTCTATAATGGTAAAATGTTAAAATGTTTGGTTAAAATGTTTGGAAAAGAAAGTACTTCACCTAATACCACTAATTTGTAGGTGAAGTACTTTCTTTTCCAGGTTTTTTACGTGGTATTATTTTTGCTTTTTTCCAGATCTTAGGGAAATAGCCGAGGCCAAAGCAGTCATTATTTTTTTTTGGAATTTAAAACTATCGCTTTTTTTAATTATCGGTGGCAAGTGTTTTAACAGTACATTATGGATCGAGTCAGCGTTTTACGGATCTCAAAAGGCCTAACCAGCTTTATAAAACCAGAAGCAAAATTATATTTATTAATGACCGACATGGATTTCGATACCTCAGCCTCGAGTTCAGAGTCAGAAACCCAGTTAGTGGTAAGGTTCATATTGTCATAAAAGGCTTTACTTGTGTACTTGTCGTCAGAGACCCGTCGGCAAGTTTAAGAGGAGGTATGTTCGCAGATCTAGGTTTGAGGGATTTAGTCACACGCCAGAAATATTGACTGGAATCAGCATAGATTTCGTAGGCATCATTGAAGGTAGTACGGGATTGCGTTCTAAAGCCTTCTTTTTCTCGATGATGTCCAGATATGCTATTCGGACACTGCACTTCCTATGATTCGCCGGATGATCTTCATTGCAATTACAGCATTGCGCAGGCTCAGTGCGGTCGGACTTGATACACGAGGCAGTTGCATGAGGAGCAACACACTTCACGCAGCGAGGAGACTTGTTGCAGTTGTGAGATGCGTAACCAAACTATTGGCAGTGAAAGCATTGGTTGCCATAAGCTTGGTTTGGCTTGAACTTGCTGAAAGACACCACACAATTACACAAATATCTTACTTGCCGAAATTTTGTAATATCAGCTCCTGCTAGTAGCTGTACTAGAAAGGGAGGACAGGGATTGTCTAATCCACTGTGAGACTTAAGGGGTTTTGCTCATGCACCGGTGAAGCCGATTTTCCAGCTCTTCTGGTAATTCTTTTTGGACATAGGCCGGAAGTCCACAAATCACTGATTTTGGCACTTTTTCATCCTTCCGGGTGAAGGTAACAAAGGAGGCATCTTGATGACGAAGACCATGCTTAACTGCCCGGTGGCCGTCAGCAGTGTGGCATAAAATGGCAACCTTGCCTAAACATACTATGAAAAACAAATTTAATTTTGCTGTTGAATGTAATACAATACAACATTTGAATCAGCCTTCAAAATATTTGTATTATATTGTTTGGCCTTCTATGAACGACATTAGTTTAAAAAAAACCGGTCGTTTTTTTTTAAATAAAGTCGTTGATTAGTATGAACAATATTATACATTAATCAGTCTTTAGTATTATTTTCCACACGTAATATGGGTAAACTAGCTTATGCCCGCGGCTTCGCCCGCGTGGAGTTAGGGAACTGCCCACGGGATCTTACTTCTGGAATAATAAGTAATCTATGTATCTATCTATAATACATACATAGATTTACATGTACTTGCTTATAACTTGCAATTATTATTATAAAGTTATATCAATTAAATTAGATACCTGAAATATTGATACCTTGGTTTGAGATTGGACATCGAATTTACTGGATTTTATCTGAAGAGTATGTAAACAAATTTTCAAGTCAATCGACCCCGAGAGTAAAAAGTTTCACAGAAAATTCAACACCCCATTTCACCCTCTAAGGGGTAGGAATTTCGAAAAACTGATACTAACTCTTCACAAAGAATACACCCTCCAATTTTCATCTCTGGGACCCGCGGTTTGGGCTGTGCGTTGGTATATCAGTCAGCCAGTCAGGACATGGAATTTTAAATTGGGGGATGATTTTGTGATACACGTATCTCATCATTTTAACTGAAGTATATGAAGATACATTTTCAAGTCAACCGAGAGAGTTTCACAGAAAATTCAACACCCCATTTCACCCTCTTATCGGTAGAATTTCAAAAACCCTTTCTTAGTGGATACCTACTCTCCACAAAGAGTACATTCTCCAAATTTCATGTCTCTAGAACCAGCGGTTTGGGCTGTGCGTTGATATATCAGTCAGCCAGTCAGGACATTGAATTTTAAATTGGGGGATGATTTTGGAAAAACTGTGATACACGTATCGCATCATTTTAATTGAAGTATATGTAGACACAATTTCAAGTCAATCGACTCCGAGAATAAAAAGTTTCACATAAAATTCAAAACCCCATTCCACTATATCAGGGGTGGAATTTCAAAAAACCGTTTCTTAGTGGATACCTACTCTTCACAAAGAGTACACTCTCCAAATTTCATGTCTCTAGAACCAGTGGTTTGAGCTGTGCGTTGATGTATCAGTCAGCCAGTCAGGACATTGAATTTTTAATTGGGGGATGATTTTGGAAAAACTGTGATACACGTATCTCATCATTTTAACTGAAGTATATGTAGACACAATTTCAAGTCAATCGACTCAGAGAATAAAAACTTACATAGAAAATTCAACACCCCATTTCACCCTCTTAGGGGTGGAATTTCGAAAAACCCTTTCTTAGTGGATACCTACTCTTCACAAAGAGTACACTGTCCAAATTTCATGTCTCTAGGACCAGTGGTTTGGGCTGTGCGTTGATGTATCAGTCAGCCAGTCAGGACATTGAATTTTAAATTGGGGGATGATTTTGGAAAAACTGTGATACACGTATCTGATCATTTTAACTGAAGTATATGTAGATACAATTTAAAGTCAATCGACTCAGAGAATAAAAAGTTACATAGAAAATTCAACACCCCATTTCACCCTCTTAGGGGTGGAATTTCGAAAAACCCTTTCTTAGTGGATACCTACTCTTCACAAAGAGTACACTGTCCAAATTTCATGTCTCTAGGACCAGTGGTTTGGGCTGTGCGTTGATATATAAGTCAGTCAGTCAGTCAGTCAGTCAGTCAGTCAGTCAGTCAGTCAGGACTTTGAATTTTATATGTATAGATAGAAGATTATGTGACACTTGGCATGGTGATGTATTTTTTACACCCGTTATGTTTTAATACGAATAAATAATTAGTAAAACATTACATAGCGTAAATTAAATGAAAGATCATTAAATAAAATGAGAAGCTAGTAGTACAAAGATGGTGACAAAAGCAGCAGGTGCGGCCGCAGCTTGTGTAGTGCCGCTACAAGCGTGTCGGCCGGGCCCGATGCAGGCGGCGTAGGCCATGAGGTGCGGCAGCTGGCTCTGCTCGTACAGCCCCGTGAACATGGAATGGTGCGGCCCGCGCGCGAATACCGCCACGTCGTCGCCACCGTGCGTCTCCCACTCAAGGTGTACGTCGACATGAGATTCCCAATCTAGTTCACCTATGAAACAATTACATGAGCACATTACACCACATACCTATCACGTTTTCAAAATTTTTCTTTAAATGACCATTTATAAATTCTTACGGTAATTTTCCTCAGCAGTTACGTTGGGTCGAACACCATCTACATGCGCACGGAAGCCAGGCCCGTTGCTGTAAGACAGCGTCATGTAAGGCATGGTGTCCTCATCCACGTCTCTAGAGGTACCAAGAATGTCATGGCCACGTCCAGAATACCCGTTGAAGGCCATGACGTGCGAGTGGTCTGCAGTCACCACAATGAGCGAGTCATCCTCTGACAGCATCTCCACGGCGCGCGCCACAGCCTTGTCCATCTCTAGTGTCTCATCGAGTGCTAGCTGCACAAGGTTGTCGTGATGTGCGTGATCGATGCGGCCTCCCTCTACGAATAGGAAGAAACCTTTCTCGTTACGACTCAAAGAACGAATAGCCACCTCTGTCATCTCTTCTAGTGTGGGTTCTGTTTCCAAATTCGCTTGCATATTATATTGACAATGATTATTCTCGAACAATCCCAAAAGGTACTCAGGCAGGCTATCGTTGGCTTGCATTAACTGGTCACGATTCCAAACATATTCATGGGATACTTCACGGTCTACTTTGTCTTGCTTCCACTCTTCTATTAAGTTACGGTTGTCTGTACGTCTACCATATAATCCTTCTTCGTCGAGGAAGTCAGTTGGCAAAAGGCTTCGTCTACCACCACCTAAAATAACCTGAACAAAAAAAAAGGAAATTTTAACAGAACTTGATATTTTAGGGTTAAGCAGACGTGTATTGTACTTTCAGCACACTCACATTTCACCGAATATAAATGCATTTGTGTGTATTTGTGTCCATAGTAGAAAATAATTACAGTAAAATATAATATGGCTCTTAATTAGGAGTTGGAAGGGCCGAACGATTCTCGTACAAACTCTTTAGGGAAGTTTTTCAATTCCGGTGTGCAATATATGATATTTTACGGTACAGCATGTATGCAGAGTTAGAACAGCACTCATCATTCTCTTGTCAGTCTGCCTGTAAAGTTTTCAAACAAGCATTATAATGTTGAGAACTGTATCTGACGCCTGCTGTGTTGAAGTCCGCTTCAGACCTCATTCAGATGAAAACACAAAGAGTGCACTCAATCACCTTTAAGGTAAATCTTCGCAAGTTGAAACCCCTTCCGTTCTAACTCCGAAGTGTTGTTTAAGGAACAAGACCACACTGAGGGTGCATTTTTAGGGTTCTATAGCCGAAAGTCAAAAAACGGAACCCTTATAGATTCGTCATGTCTGTCTGTCTGTCCGTATGTCACAGCCACTTTATTCCGAAACTATTAGAACTACACAGTTGAAACTTGATAGGTAGATTTATTCTGTGAGTGGTTCACATGTATTGTTGGTTAGATGTATTCTGTGAACCACTTTACGATTTTTATACAAAAAAAAGAATTTAATATTTTTTATCCCTTTAATCTTTTTTTTCCCATACACCGAACTGAAACTAAAAAATATTTTTTCATCAAACCTATTTGTCTATAGATAGGTCTTTAAAAATGACACTGAGGTTACTAAAACCATTTTTTCTCAAAGTCAATCGTTAGAAAGATAGACACTTCTAAAGTCGTAAAATGTGCCCCCCCCTCCCTAATGTCTAAAGTAAGATGAGGAAAATTCTGGAAAAATGTATTTACAACATACTATAATGAAAAACAAATTTGGTTTTGCTGTTGAATGTAATACAGAATGACCTTCAAAATATTTTTATTATATTGTTTGGTGCTACGGAACCCTGTGTGCGTGTGAGTACGACTCGCGGTGTCCTGCCTTTTCACTTAAAATTAATTTACAAATTTTCATTTGACAAGCAACGATTGGCAAAAACATGGTTGGTGATTTCATCATTTTACAACAACTAGTTTGACAAATAATTCACTTAAAAAAATATTTACCCGATAAACTTTTATTTGATAATGTATTATTTGACTAACAAATCATTTTATATGCATTTCATCTCGTAAAACAACGTTAGAAATAATAACGTTTAACTCATAAAAATACAACTCATTAAATAGGCACAACGGTAATTTTGGGACTTGGGGCACCCCGACTTTAGGTTAGGTTTTTTTTTTTTTTTCTTAGCCTGTTTGAGTGTCCCACTGCTGGGCAAAGGCCTCCCCTTTCTCCTTCCAAACCTCTCGGACCTGTGCGATATCTGGCCATGTTCGCCCCGCAAACGAGATCAGATCGTTACACCACCTTCGCCGCGGTCTACCTCGACGGCGATTTCCTCCGACAGGCGTCCAGTGGGTGACGGTCGTTGCCCATCTCTCCGGGCGCATTCGTGCTACGTGGCCAGCCCACTCCCACTACAGCTTGGCTGTTTTTTCTCCAACATCTGCTATTTGAGTAATGGAGCGCAGGGTAGTATTTCTTACGCGATCTGTCCGCTTAACACCTAAAATGCTGCGCTCCATTGCTCGCTGGCAAATCTTGAGTTTGGACTTCTGTTGTTCAGTAAGTGACCAACTTTGTGCACCGTAGGTTAGGACGGGCAGGATGCACATGTCGATGAGTTTCCTTTTCAGCGTTATCGGAAGGCTTCCCTTCTTTTAGGGCCCAGAAGGACTTCCAAGCATTTTGGACTCGTCTTTCGATTTCTTTGTCCTGTCTATTTTTAAAAGACACTATCTGGCCCAAGTATGTATACTCATCGACATTATTGCAAACAGAAATAGGAGCCTCGCGAAGCGGGGCTACGTCGACTACGCCTATTACAAAATATTGATATTATTTACCTTGGACTTTAGGTGAATTTCTGCACTAAAATCTTACGAGACTACCCAAAAAAATAGCTTAATACTTTGTGACTGAAACGTGATTTTGCCAAAAGAATCAAAATACCTATTTATTAAACGAAAAACTTATAAATGATTATGATGATTAATGATTATATATTAAGGACTTTGAGCGCTTACAGAAGGACATAGACAGGGTTGTTGAATGGGGAAAGAAGAATAAGTTGGTGTTCAATACGCCAAAGTGTTCGGTAATAACTTTTAGTAGGATGAAAATGCCCAAGAAACATGAATATAGACTTGAAGACACGTTATTGAAAAGAACAGAAACGGTGCGTGATTTAGGAGTACGCCTTGACTCGGATCTGGCATTTCGTAATCACATCGTAAATGTTTGTAGAAAAGCCCATAGGAACCTAGGTTTCGTCCTAAGAAGAGCAGAGGGTTTTGCAAGCATCGCTGCGCTGACTTCCTTGTACAATGCAGTGGTAAGAAGTCAGCTCGAATGTAACGCAATCTTAAGGGCTCCGCATGAAGCTAAATACAGTCTCATGCTGAAGCATATACAAAATAAAGGTTTCTGTACTTAAGGTGGTATGGTGTATATCCATTTTATCCATTGATGTATCCGACCTTGTTTGTTATAGGCATGGTGGGATACAATAAATTGGAAACAAGGAGGGACATAGCTCTTGCTACCAATATTTTTAAATTAATTTTGTGACTAGACTTCAAACCCAGGTATATTAAAAGAAATAAACCTGTGTGTGCCCGACAATTATGTATTGCGAAGGCGACGGCCACGTCTATTGGCGGTGCCCAGTAGTAGGACCAATCTACTGAGTAAAGCCCCTGCGTGTACTTAATGACGTAGCAGACACCATAGATCTTTTTACTTGTTCTCTGAGTGAGTTCACAAAAATCACGATGTACAGAATATGTTATGATAAATAACATAACTGTAATTATGGCCACACTATTGAATTAGGTCATTACCTGTAATGATAGTGATGATGAGTTAATAAATAAATAAATAAATAAATATCATGTGAAACATTTGTAAAGCGAAGTGTTTGCCAAACGAATGCTTGTAAAGTGATTGTTTATAAAATGAAACATCTGCGGAATACGTTGTTTGTGAAATAAATAGTATGAAACGTTGGTTGTAAACTAAAAATTTGTGAAAGGAGTTTAGGTAAAACATTAGTGAACCACGACTCGCATTTGGCCGGTTTTTTTGGTAAATCGGAATAATTACACGCACTACAGCTATTGCGAGTTTGACGTACGAATACGGCTTGTAGTATATATACCTTGAGTTTGTTGCCGGGATGGTTGTGTATGAGCTGCAGCGCGATGTCGGGGCAGCGCTCGGTGTCGAAGCCGTCATTCTGCACCTGCTGGTTGTACTCCCAGTCGCGGTCCGCCACCTTGGCGTACACACCGGAAGGCGACGCGTGCGTGATACGCGTCGTCGTCACTATACCTATAGTTCAGTCATATTAGGGGTTTCACCTCGGAATGATAGATAATAAGCTGTAAACTCGTATGCACCTTCATTTTGGTGTTCTAAAAGAAGTCTCAAAACTCTCATAAAATCTTGTTCTGCGTCGTAAGTTATTTAAGGTCAAACGTCACAAAAATCAGTTTTTTATGTCGGTTTCCATAGCTCCAATAGTGTTAATATTAATTTTAAAAATTTTAGAGCGTTACATTTGCAAAAAATGTTTTGAAAAAATTTTCATACGCCCAACCGTTTTTGAGATATGGGGCAGAAAGCCCGCAGCCCTCAGCCATAGTCACTGTAATGCAAGGTCACCCGTGAATCTCAGTGAATACCTGTGGAACACCGCGCAATATCTCTCGCCCCCCCCCCCCCCCCTCTTTGTTGACCCGGGTATATGATATCTCTAACCGTCAGGCCCTGATTATGCGGCAGAGGTTGGTACCTACGGCATAGGTTTAGCATGGCATAGGAGTGCTTCCCATCTTTTTTTCTCGAGGTGGATATCCTCAGCCCTGGGGAGAGTCGAGGAGTCTGACAAATAGCACAGTTGTTTGGGGGGCAGCGATATCTAAGCGAGTCCGCTAGAATCCGGAAAATACGCGCGATTACCTTGATTTATAAATTACTTGTGATCTATTGGTGACTTTTAACGGACAACAGAATTGCTACATTGGACATTTTATTCAAAGCTTTTGGTCTGCAAGAAATCACTAAGGACCTTATAGTGGGTCGCTTGGAATTGATATTGTGTGCAAAAAGTAACTAAGTTTTGTTGGTGACTTCTATCGGACATTTTATGTCATCTAATGTAAAGCTTTCGTCTGCAAGAAATACCTAAGTGACGTTACAGGGGTTCTCGTCGAATATCTTGAACACGAAAAGTAACTAAGTAACATTAATGAGCATGGAAGCCCCAGTAATTGAGAAAAAGTTAGTAGGAAAAAATTACTTAAGTGCCGTTAGTTCGGGCACGCCACAATCGCGGCGGTAAGACCCCTCTTTGAGGAGTGGCTGGATAGGCGTCACGGCGTCCTGACCTACCGCGTGACGCAGGTCCTCACCGGACACGGAAGTTTCGGGAGGTACCTGTGTCATATGGGGAAGGAGGAAACGCCTGGGTGTCACCACTGCGAGGACCGCCCGGAGGACACGGTGGAGCATACGGTGCAGGACTGCCCCGCTTGGGCAGAGCACCGCCGTGTCCTCACGGCGGCGATAGGCGGAGTTCTCTCGCGCCCGGCATTGGTCGAGGCCATGCTGCGGGGCGAGACGGAGTGGGAAGCGGTCGCCTCCTTCTGCGAAGCAGTCATGCTCGCGAAGGAGGAGGCGGGCCGCGTGAGGGAGAGGACAGCGTCCTCCCTCCACACCAGCCGCAGTGGTAGACGCCCACGGCGCCGGACGTCGGCAGACGATCTCCGGCCACCGTAGGCGCGGGCATGCGGGCGGCGAGTAATGGGCGACTCGCTGTCCGACCATGGACCATGCCCGGGTCGACGGCGCGTTGTGTTCCACGCGTTCAAAGAGTGTCAGCATAATGACGGGGCCCCCCCTCTAGAGAGCCAAAGCCTGCCAGGGTCGCGGGACTCATAGAATTACCGTGACCCTGGAACATAAAGGGCTACTGAAGGACACCGTGGATTTTAGTCAGTACAAGTCTGACAGTCCCTCCCGCTCTGCCCTGGGTGGGAGGACTCATTTGATGATTTTACCACGTTAAAAAAAAAAAAAAAAAAGTGCCGTTTGTTAATTTTCATAAGCAGGTGTTTTGCCTTAACAAGTACTTATGTAGTTCTGAAATTCTCGTATTATCTAAAATACTTTAAAAAAATTGTATTTTACCTTTTTATTATGGTAGATAATGGATAAACACTTTGATATCATTAACTCATTTTGGCTAAAAATGTCACTTAGTGACTTCTCGCACTACAACGACGATACAGGGTGTTAGGGACAGCCCTCCACAAACTGATGGGGTGAATGGCTACTGAATAAAGATAAAATTATAACGTATTTACCCATTTTATTTCAACTTGAAATAAATTAATATACAATTAGGATATCCAAAATGTTTTTTTATCTAATGAGTTTTTAATTAGACAAAAAAGATAAGTATTATTAAATTAATAAAATATTAGATATCAAAATGTTATTAATTATATTTCAATGATTTAATAACTGCATACAAGGTATTATTCACTGAGATTCACGGTTGACCTTGCATTACATTGACTATGGCTGAGCGCTGCGGGCTCTCTGCCCTCTATCTCGAAAACGGTTGGGCGTATGAAACATTTTTCAAAATGTTGTCGCAAATTTTATGAGCTACAATTTTTATAATAGAGCAAAATTGCATATTTATTTTATAAAGAGATATGTATTGGAGCTAAAGAAACCGACATAATCGTGAAAAACTGATTTTTGTGACGTTTGACCTTGAATAACTTACGACGCAGACACGAGATTTTATGAGACTTTTGAGACAACTTTTAAAACACCAAAATGGAGGTGTATACGAGCTTACAGATTATTGTCTCATTCCAAGGTTGACCCCTTTTTTACCCGACTACGGCGAAGCCCAAAAGGAGGGTTATGTGTTTGACCTGTATGTATGTATGTATATCCGTTTCTATGTTCCCTCGTAATTCTTAAACGGATGAACGGATTTGGATAAATTGTACGTCGTTAGGTTCGTCTTGGAAGCGCGAGTGTCATTGGCTACATTAAAATAAAGAATCAAAGAAAAATGGTGGATTTCGGGTGCCATATGGTGGAGTTCAAATTATTTTTTTCTTCCTGTACCATCGAGTGGGGTATCAAAATGAAGGGGTTTAAAGGGTGATTACAAATATATATATTTAACTTAATATAATAAGTAAATGAATAGGAATATAAAATACAATATAATATATCTCAAGCATAAGACAATTTAATATAGCGCTCTTCCTCTCTCTTACTTATTTAAAAATTTGCTGTGCCCGACAGGGTCCATGATTGTTTCTATTTTTATTTTACCACCTATATGTGTACATCATGGATTGCAATAAACGATTTGATTTGATTTAATTTGCTTCCAACTTTTGTTCAGTCGGGTTTTAAAGTTTTTTCAATTACATTTTTTTTGCTTAAGTGACTGGACTACTACACAAACAATTCCGAGATGGAAGAAAATCACTAGACGTACACTATCAAGTGATTTCTAAGAGAAAGCATCAGTGCCCCTAAATATCGCTACGATTTCAATCAAAAATTTAATAGTGAAAATGAAAATCATAGAGGGCGGCCTCTATGATTTTCATTTTGTTCTCACTATCAGCATCAGTGCCCACGAAAAAAACTAAATTTCTCAGCCACCATTTCGGATTTTCAATTCAACATCAACGCCCTTGACGAGACTTCAATAATGTAATTATGAGCGTCAACAAGTTAAATAACTCAAGTCGATCGTGTCTGTTTTGAAACTACCACTGCATTTTGAGGCGTGCTGTTTCGCTCAACGAGCTATTTTAGGTCTTTTTACAGTATATTTACAATAATAACAGATAACGTTAAACAATGATGTAGGTACACCTGCATGAACTAATAGAGCGAGAGGTCACCTGCGTCACGGCCGTCTGCCAATGCCCACTCGGCGATGGACTGCACGTGCGTGTTCCTGTTCGTGGAAGCCTCGCAGTCGCTGCGCTGCACGGCCGCATTCACTCCTATAACGCCGTATGTAGTTTTAACTCCGCACAAATACGCGGTGGCGGTGCACGCAGAGTCTGCGACCTGAGCGTTTGCACAGTAGGTCTGAAATATGATCAGAATATATATGCACGCTAATTTCCAGACAAATACTTTTTGATTGCAATCCGAAGGATTTTGAAGAAAAGCAAAAAACATTTATTTCATAACTCATATTCATTTATTTTGCATTCCATATTGTAAAAAAGATGTTACAAAAGGCTTAAAGCTAGGTACCTACATAAATATGGACCGTGTAAGGGCACAGCAAGGTAGGAGAGAGGAAGAGGGCTTTAATTTTACTATTAATTAGTAGTTAGTAGTTAACTGTTGCCCGCGATCTTTTTTGACGTGATATTATTAATATAAATAATAAAAAATAATATTTCCTTTTTACCCGACTGTGGCGAAGCCCAAAAGGAGGGTTATGTGTTTGACCTGTATGTATGTATGTCCGTTTCTATGTTCCCTCGTAACTCTTAAACAGATGAACGGATTTGGATAAATTGTACGTCGTTAGGTTCGTCTTGGAAGCGCGAGTGTCATTGGCTACATTAAAATAAAGAAACAAAGAAAAATGGTGGATTTCGGGTGCCATATCGTGGAGTTCAAATTATTTTTTTCTTCCTGTACCATCGAGTGGGGTATCAAAATGAAGGGGTTTAAAGGGTGATTACAAATATATATATTTAACTTATATGTTTAAAAGTAATTCAAAGTGCCAAATCGTATAAAAAGGGAGAAAAATCGTATACAGGGTATCCCACGGCTATGCCACACGGAAGGACCTTAAATATTGTATATAGATGATTTTAATGATCTAATATTAACTGAAGAGTATGTGCATAAATTTTCAAGTCAATAGATCACCGAGAATAAAAAGTTTCACATAAAATTCAACGCCCCATTTCACCCTCTTAGGGGTGGAATTTGAAAAACCCTTTCTTAGTGTATAATCGTAATCTTTCAAGTTACTAAACTAAAAAGCTGGAAATAAAAAAAGGAAGTTGAAAAAACTACAAAACCCAACTGAAAAAACTGAAAAGCATAAAACAAGCACATTTTAAATTAAACAAAAGTTGGAAGCAGGCGGGGCCCATTCCATTTTCATAATTTTATATTCTAATGTCAAAAAGTCTGACAACCAGTCTTACCAAGGGGCATGGTATTACCCTGTACTAACTGGGCTGTGGAGGTCTGATAGCAGTCGCTCCATGTAAAATTCTGGTTTAGCTGCATCCGGTTAGACTGGAAGCCGACTCCAACATAGTTGAGAAAAGGCTAGGCAGATGATGATGAAACAGATAGACAAAAATTGAAAAAAAATGTGTTTTTGTTACAAGAGCCGTATATTATACAACGTGTAACATAATAAACGCAAGACCTCTCGTGTGGTTCATGACCATGAAACTGAACAACTTTTGTTCTATGACTTTTGGAAATTCATACCTTTTTTAGTTTTACCATACATGTGGATCAGCTGATTGCGTCAGTTCCTATATAAAGTTTTTTTTTTTTTGCGAATTTCAAGAACTCGTAGAACAAATGTTTAGTTTCATGGTGCGATAGACCACACGGGAGGTCTTGCTTTTATTATGTTACACGTTGTATATTTTCATAAGCATTCAGTAAAAAACTGTTATTTTGGTTACAAACAGACACTCCAATTTTATTTATTTGTATAGATAGGTTTCCAAAAACTCGTCTTTTTGACAGTGTACAAAATGCAATGAATAATATATAATTATCAAAATGAATAGTCATGGGTTATTTTATGGAAGGAGAAAGCAAACCCTAACGTGAATAATTTTAATTTACCTTAACCATCCCAGACGTAGGGAAACTCTCAAAGTGCATCTTGGCCTCCTCGCCGGTGGCGCCGCGTCGCTGGCCAAGCAGCGTCCGCGCGGCGGCCATTGTAGGCACGGACATGCCGTCGCCTAGGAACATCACCACGTTGCGCGCCTTCTGCACGCTCTCCTCGTGCGCAAGGCGCGCGTTGATGGCAGCCTGCGCCTCGCCCGTCCAGAAGGCGGAGTCGGTCTCGGCGCGGTTGACGACGGCCGCGCGGACGGTGGGGTCCGCCGGGTGGTAGCGGTCGGCGCGCGCCGCGCCTGCGCAGGCGATCACGAGCAGCGGCAGTAGCAACCTCATCGCGATTCGATCTACTGTACAATGACGCCGGCTAAAATGCCTTTTATGACTGTTTAGAGTATCTAATCTCGAAACCCTTTTAATCGAAATACAAATCAAATTCTGATAATTAAAATAATAGGTACATTATACCTACATGTAATTATGTAGATTAAGGCGTACATTTTCAGTATTCTCATATTTATATCAAGGCTAAGTGCATCAATATAAATTCTGAGTCTGATAAAACTGCAATTTTTATAATTATGATGATAAGTTTTGTTATAATTATGATGATAAGATTACTTCTCCTCGTCTTTAAACACAATTTCATACAAGTAAGTTGTCCGAGTGGATAATTGTCGCCCGCCTCGTCGGCCACTTGTTTAGAGGGGCCAGAAATGCTCGACGGTCAGTTCAGCTTTCAGCATGGACGCTTCAGTGTGTATGCCATACTAGGGTTAAAATGCAACAATTTCAGCCACCAAATATTCTACCGAAATTCAATTGTTTTTGAGTTAGTTAGATTTTAGTTTTTAGGGTTCCGTAGCCGAATGGCAAAAAACGGAACCCTTATAGATTCGTCATGTCTGGCTGTCTGTCTGTCTGTCCGTCTGTATGTCAAAGCGAGTTTATTTCGAAACTATTAAAACTACACAGTTAACTTGGTAGGTAGATGTATTCTGTAAACCACTTTACGATTTTTGAAATTAAATTAGTAATTAAGTTGTATTATGTTGTAATTATATGTGATATCGTATTTCAAGTGTGTAAATACTCAGGAAAATTGTTTTCCTGATAATTAATGAAGGATTCGGTTATTCGACGTTACCGGTAACCTAAAAACAACAGCTGACGGTTTAACTACGGATTTATACGGGGAGTATTTGTTTACTTTTTATTTTATAATAGCACACAATCGTCCCTTCAACTCTTTAACACGTTCACGCCAATTCTAGAATAGATTTTTTATTTATTTTTTGCTGATTTAGTACCCTGTTTTCGTTCTAAATCGCTTTGTTGTCAAAAATGTATGTTCATATAAAGTAATTTTGTTTAACGATCTAAACGTTGTTTATTATAAAATATTTATTACGTATCACGTTCCTGTTCGTTATTCTATTACTACATGTCTTAAAATTATCTTTGTAAAAATCTTAGTTTTTCATTCTAGGCAACCTACCCACTTATGAAAAAGTAAAATAAAATCATATTAAAGTCGTAAAATTGAGTATAAGGCTAGATAATATCAATATTTTCAAACTAATATAACAACCTCCCTCATTTCTTTGAGTAAAGCTAAAGTTTTTCCCTGTTTTTCCCCCTTTCATCTCTACATTTTCTTCATTGGTCTACCCTATTAGTTCTTACCGTTTCCATATTTCGAATTTTCAGTAACCAATCCGGAAACCATGCCTGTGATGACCCGTAAGGCTACTGCTCAGGATATGGAGCTTAAATTGAGAACGGCCCTCCAAGAACTTAAGGACTCAAAACTCCAATGTCAACAACTGTTACAGGAGATAGAAGACAGTGAGGAGGAGGTCAATAACGTTAATAACAAAAACTCCAGCTTAAAACGGGAGCTAGTAGATCTTCATCAGGAATACTTGAATGTTGTCAATGAACGGGATCAACTACGGGTGGTGACGGATGGGTTCAGCAACTGTAGTAACTTGTATGAGGAGGCTTTGTGTAAAATAAGGGACCTAGAGGATGAATTAATCCATGCCAATGTTAAACTTTTTAATTTGAAAAAAGAAAAGGATCACACTCAGGCTATAGAGACTAATCATTTGTACAATGAATTAGTAAATACCAATTGTAACCCTCATTCTATTATAACAATAGACCTTACAGAGGACTCCTTAATAAACCATAAATATACCCATAAAATCAGTCAAAATAAAATTAAGAAATATGCAAGACTGAATAAATTCATTAAAAAATGTAAAATATACCAGAAACAACAAAAACACTATTCCAAAAATATTCAATTAAGGAAAAAACGTGTTTCTCTTATTAATAGATTAAATAACTATCAGATAAAATTGGAAGATAGTATAAATATTTATGAAATAGACACTCAGCGCTTGCAATCTGAAATACAGGCTCTGAATATGTCACTAAAGTCTTTATATAATAAATATGAAAGGTCTAAAAAGCAAATTAAGGAGCATATTCTTGCCACAAACGAGTTGATAGACACTTGTACTTGTCGGAGTGAACCCAGTCTTAATGCTCTCCAGCCTGAGGCAACGGAGGACCCGTCCCAAGCTGTGGGTGCTCAGGATGGTATCATCATCAACCAAGATATAATACCTGACATTACACTTCATGTTTCACAAGTAGTACAGCCTGAGATTGGTGATTTTGTCTCACCTAATAGTAATGATTGTAATCAGTCAGTTATGTTCTCTGACAGTATAGGTAGAGGGCTAGGAAAATTAATTAGTAATAACCTGAGTTATTGTACCCAAAACAATTGTATGCCAGGGTCAACCTACAAACAAATTATGGCATCAGTAACAAAAACTGTTTGTGATCCTAATACCACCATTACTATTTGTGTTGGTAATAGTTCTAAGATTAAAAAGGAAGACATCACTGACTGTGTATCAGAGTTGTTAAAGTTAAATTGTAGTAATATCATATTGTGTGCTTTTCCATACTTTGAAAATTTATGTTATAGAAAAAACAATTATATACACATGTTAAATAAACATGTGCATTTTCTAGTAGGTCACTATAGTGACAAACTTATATATTTTGATATCAACACTTTTGTTGATAAACTACAATCGACTCGGGGTAAAGTGTATCTACCTGTTAGATGTAGACACAAAATAGCTCGGCTATTAGCTTTTAATATTCACTCAGACATAAGTAGTATGTCGAAGTTTAGTTATATTATTAACACTGCGTCTATTAGTAATATTACTAAGGAACAGGTGGTGACCTTAAATAAATATAGCATTAGTGCTATAAATGTTTACAAAAATTGTACTGAGGAGGATCCATATGTCACCGTGGAAAATTCTCAATTAGGGTATTTTAGTAATAGGATTTTATTGTCTGGTGAAGGCACGGGAGTCACGGGACTCACTCCAGATATTAATATTAATTTAAACTAGGAAGTGAGACAACAGAAGGTACCATTAACAATATTGTTAAACCTACCAACATCAAGGTACCTTCTTGCACTCATTTAGTTTGTAAAAAAGGGCCTCAGCAGAACACCTTAAAATTATTCCACCAAAATATCCAAGGCATTTCTTCCAAATTATTAGAAATTGAATTGTTTTTAGAAAAAAGTATGTTCGACATTATTTGTTTTACTGAACATTGGCTAAAGGATTACCAAATGCTTATTAATTATGAGAACTATACGGTGGGTAGCTGCTTTAACCGTAAATCTATGATGCGTGGAGGTTCCCTAATATTATTGAAAAATTGTGTTAAATATAAGCAACGCAATGACATAGTAGGTCTCTCGGCTGAACAGTGCGTCGAACTGTCCTGTGTTGAGCTGGATAAGCATGTAATTGTGTGTGTGTACAGACCCCCAAACTATCAAAACTTTTCCGTATTTGATTCAATAATGGAAGATGTCCTGGCAAAACTTGCAGCCAGTAATAAATCTATAATTATTTGTGGGGATTTCAATATCAATATTTTAGAAGAAAATTCTAATAGCAGTCGGTTATTAAATCTTTTTAAGTCATTTGACTTGACCAACATTTTTATAGAACCTACGAGAGTCACTCCATCTTCTGCTACTTGTATAGATAATGTTTTCTGCAATTGTGATTACTTAGATAAAGCCATAGTAAATTGTTTGCCGTCTGACCATAGCGGACAAACTGTAACTTTTAGGTGTAGCATTCCACTGCAAAAAGTTCAGATTCAGTTTAGACCAATAACTAATAATAAATTAAATAGGTATAATGTTTCCCTTCAGAATAAGTTAAGCGTTATGAGCCATCATATGGACGATATTAATATAAATCAATTGTATGATAATTTCTTTTCAATAGTTCACACTGAGTTCAACAAAACTTTTGAAAAGAAGACAAAATGTATTTGCCCTAAATTTATATTTAGTGATTGGGCAACTAGAGGTATCAGAAAAAGTAGGGAAAGACTATTTGAGCTTTATGGCCTTAAGCCTTATATAAACACTGACACTTTTAACAAGTATGTTGCTAAGTATTCAAATATTTTTAAAAATACATGCAAGGCTGCCAAAGCCCTGCACATTAGCAACAAGATCAAAACTGCAGAAAACAAAATTAAGACAGTTTGGAAAGTCATAAATAACGAGACTAACAGGAAGAAAATACGTAACACTAGCTACACATTAGATACAGCGTATGGTCCTAAAAGCTCTAATCAGGAAGTAGCTCATGAATTTGTAAATTTCTTTACCGATATACCGTTAAAAACTACGGAGGCTCTTAATTCCTCTCCTGAAGTCTCAATGGGTTTATTAAAGGCGAATGTGTCTGGCTGCCTGGCTGAATTTAAATTTAAACACATAAACCCTATGATAGTTATTAAAGCTTTCCGGCAAATAAAAGTCAAACTGACCGAAGATCTTTGGGGAATGTCTATCAGAGTTTGTACATCCATAGTTGAGACTATTGCACCATACTTAGCTTTAATTTTTAATTTGTGTGTAGACCAAGGAGTTTTCCCTGATCTAATGAAATACAGTAAAGTCATACCTCTGTTCAAATCCGGAGATAGTAAAGATACTAATAATTATAGACCTGTATCCGTGTTGCCAGTTTTTAGCAAGGTTTTTGAAAAGGTAATGCTGAATCAAATGCTCAATCATTTTAACACCAACAGAATCTTACACGATCAACAGTATGGTTTCACCAAGGGACGTTGTACAACTGACGCCGGTGTAACCTTATTAAAGCACATTTTTACTGCGTGGGAAGAGTCCCAAGACGCCATAGGAATATTTTGTGACCTCTCCAAAGCATTTGATTGCGTAAATCACGACACATTACTTTTGAAACTTGAGCATTACGGACTAGGTAAACTTGCACTTAGTTTGATGAAATCTTATTTGAAGGATAGACAACAACAAGTTCAAATAAATGGTGTTAATTCACAGGGTTTAAAAGTAAAAATGGGGGTTCCGCAAGGTTCAATATTGGGTCCTTTCCTCTTTTTAGTGTATATAAATGATCTACCCTATTTATTGAAAAACCAACCTCATAATATGGTGTTATTCGCTGATGACACTTCCCTTATTTTTAAGATAAATAGACGGGCCCAAAATCTAGATGACGTGAATAATGCCCTACTTCAGGTCCATAACTGGTTCACAGCAAACAATTTAGTGTTAAATGGAAAAAAAACGAAATGCATAAGATTTGCTTTACCAAATGTTAAAAGTAGCGATTGTGATATAGTATTGAATAAAGAGAAGCTTGAATTTGTAGATAAAACAGTTTTCCTGGGGATTACGCTTGATTCAAGGCTACAATGGGGTTCTCATTTAACATCTCTTGCGGGGCGGCTAAGTTCAGCAGCATATGCTATTAGAAAAATCCGTCAATATACTGATGTAGATACCGCTAGACTGGTCTATTTTAGTTACTTTCATAGTTTACTGTCTTATGGCATTTTACTATGGGGACGGGCTGCAGACATTGAGTCTATATTTATTCTGCAAAAAAGAGCCATCAGAGCCATATATAATCTTCGTAGGCGTGATTCTCTAAGGGAACTGTTTAAGGAAATTAACATCATGACGGTACATTCTCAATACATCTATGAAAACATAATGTATGTAAGAAAAAATCTACATCTTTTTAATAAAAGAGGTGACAGACACAATTACAGTACTAGAAATAGAGACCAATTAGTTCAGCCAGGCTTCAGACTCGCTAAAGTAGACTCATCTTTCATGGGGTACTGTTTGAGATGCTATAACAAAATTCCACAAAGTATTCTTGAACTGAATGAAACGAAATTTAAAACATGCATTAAACGCACACTGTGTAGGCAAGCATATTACAAGTTGGACGATTATATCGTTGATAAAAATGCTTGGCTCAATGCCGGTCCTGCTCCACAAGGACAGGGACGCATAAATGAATAGCATTACATATCCCAATCACCTGCGCTCCTGATGATTTATTTACTGCATCAGTGAGCGGGGTACACGTGGCTGAGTTTTGGGCTAAGCATATTTAAACTTTTTTCCATCGAAACGCTAAGAAGAAGAAGCATTAAATAGTATGTTGGAGCTGCTGAAGATTGTACAACTATCTTTGCTTTGTATAATTTCAATCTTTTTAGTATTATATAGCCGCATAGCCCATATTGTGTGAGTACTATGTAATAGAAAGCTGTCATTCGCGGGAAACCTACGTCTTTTCTTGACTTAAATGTGCCCTGGCGGTTAGGAGTGTGTCATGCTCACTCAAATGTCTCGCTGATGGTGGCGCGTGTGTCGGATCATTTAGTTCCCTTCAAAATGGTTGAGTTGAATGGTGCTGATACATGCGTCATGTTCGTGAACGGGCGCTGTCAGTTGTGACTGGTCATCTCTTGGTTGCCACGGCTTATTTGAATTGTTTTTTTTTCTTTTTTTGAATTGTTTACTATGGACACTTTTAACGTACACATCTTGCTACATCGTTCTCACATAATGTACCATCTCAACATGAATGATGTAACCAAGAGTTTGTAAAAGTATACTGATTTAAAAGAGTGTCCATGGAGTTTCTTGCCCGTTCTTCTCCATAGAGATCTACGTTAGGGAATGGGCAACTACAGTACTTTCACAGTTTTTATGCCTTGTGACTGGGACTGTAGCTATTGTTGACTTTGTTTCGACAATTCAAAAGTGCCTGTAACTGGCCTATTTGAAATAAATGCTTTGATTTTGATTTTGATTTTGATTTTATACAAAAACTAGCTGACCCGCGCAACTTCGTCTTCGCCACAAGAGATAGAGAGGGTTATAGAGAGTGTGAGTCAACCTTAAAAGATAGACATTTGCTATCGCGGACTCATGATTGTTGCGTTACTTTAATTGTTTCTTTCTAATTCTTATGTTTTTTTCCAAATAAGGGCTTCCGTCGTCAGCCTTAGACACTCGATGACAGTCATACTCCAGCTAGGTCAAAAGTCCTCATCAAGGTGCATGAAATGAGACGATACACGATAAAGCTGCTGTAAACTGTTGCGGACCTCTTGCAATTGCCTTCCGTCTCCATCGTCAGTCCTTCGATGGCAGTCATACTCCAGGCAGGTCTAAAGTTCTCACCAAGGTGCATGAAATGAGCCCAATAACAATATATCTGCTGTAATCTGTTGAGGACCTCTTGCAACTGCCTTACGGTTCCATCGGTAGACCGTCGATGACAGTCATACTCTAGCTAAGTCTAAAGTTCTCATCAAGGTGCATGAAATGTGCCCAAACACGATATAGCTGCTGTAAACTCTTGCGGACCTCTTGCAACTACTCTTGTAATCTAAAGTATGCTATTATAACTTTTTAACAAAGCAGGTCAGTCAATTTTAAAGTTGTCTTGTGAGCACATTTATATTCATTGGTACCATTTTTGGTTCAATAGATGTCACTGCATGTATCTTACATATTGGTGATAAGTTCTTCTTAAACAGTCAGTATTTTACTACTACATAAATACCCTTGATAATAAAACTATTTATTTTAATAAGAATTAACACTACGGTATGAATGTAACCAACTTTTGTTTCTACCGGGGCGATCTAATTAAATTTTAGAAAACAAAATCTGCTATTGTGACTTAACTATGAAAGTTAAGTTAAGTGGAGGAGTGGTGGAGTGGTGGAGTGGTGGTGGTGGGTGTGGAGTGGCGGTGGAGTGCTTTAATCATGTAGTACATAATTTTTAAGTATCATCAATGATTTTTCTCAGCGCACGCCAAATAATGAATTTTATAGGCAAAATTTTGCTACTTTGGGTTACATTGTTGCAATTTTCTTAAGGATCTCTATTTTTTTGCCGGTTCTTCTCCATAGGAAACGACCAACCCGAACCGTGCACCTTTTTGTCGACGTTTTATAAGTGCCCATCGAGGCCTATGTGAAATAAAATATTTTGATTTTGATTTTTTTTAAATAAATTACTGCCTATGTTACTTCCTGATAATTTTGTGAAAAAATTATTCAAACAGGTCTTGTAGTTACGGAGCCTATTCGGTACAAACAAACAAACAAAAAAATCTATAGATAAAAAAAAAGATTAAGATGAGGCTAGGCCATACATGGCCCTGAAAAAAAAACAATTGAATCAAACCTATACGCGTGGGGTGTGTATAGATAGGTCTTTAAAAATGATATTGAGGTTCCTCAAACCATTTTTCTCAAAGTCAATCGTTTGAAAGATAGACACTACCGAAGTGGTAAAATGTGTGTGGATGTCCCTCTAATTTCTAAAGTAAGAAAACGAAAATTCTGAAAAAATTTAGGATTGTAGAACGTAAAAATTTTCAACGAAAACTTTTTTACAAAAAAAAACTAAATCAAACAAACAAAAGTCACCGACTTCTGAAACTAAAGTTATTTATCACTTTTTTGTGTTTTTGAAGTCGGTTTTATTTTTTGCTAAATTTTTTTTTTTTATTAATTTTTACCTTTTTAGTTGTAATATTTGCTACGCATTTATTTTACACTAGCTGTTGCCCGCGACTTCGTTCGCGTGGAAATGTTGGTGTGCATGTGTGAGACTGCCACGTTGGTCTAGTGGTCGCAAGCGCGACTACTAAGCGTGGGGACCGATTCCAGGGTCGGGTAGTGTTAAAAAAAATATATTTATTTCAATTACATAAAGTTATCACACACATGATTTGAAAGATCACCTTTTAAGCAAGGAGATGCTTGTGTTAGGGGGCATCCATTTATTACGTGAGGCGATTCTCTCCTAGTGGGATGTTGTGAGATTTGGCTTAAACCCCTCATCTCCCTCCTAATCTCACGTGAGATTTATCAAAATGAGATTGGGTGATATTTGGCGCGAATCTGGATTTGTGCCCGGTTGATGGCAATAGGCTCACCCCCTACTACATAGGACTTCAATATAACTGGTGAAATGTGTGTGTACGATTAGGTACACGTCTGCCCAAACCTTCGGGGCTTTAAGGCGTGACGTTATGTTATGTGTGAGAACTGACTGCCAGATCAAAAGGTGATAATGTACTGATGGCTACAAAAGGCGTCCTTTTGGGTGCTGTAATTCTGGGCGACAGAAGTCCAAAACAAAATTAAATAGCGTTGAGGCGACGATATGGCTTCAAAAATCGGTGTATTTTGCTATACAAATTTGTACAAAGTGAACCTTGTTTAGCGCTTTTTATTCTAATACCGTTCTGTATACAACATTAAATGACTTTTTGCGAGAGCCCTTAGACCTCTTTAATTCGGCCCTGTCGCAAAATCCGTTCTAAGCGAACGTCTACTAACTATAAAGTACTTCCCTGCCAAATTTCAAGTTTGTAGCACAAAAAATGAAGGACTTTCATACAAACTTGCGAGAGCCCTTAGATCTCCTTAATCCGGCCCTGTAGCAAAATCCGTTCTTAGCGAACGTCTACTAACTATTAACTACCTCCCTGCCAAATTTCAAGTTTATAGCACACAAAATGAAGGACTTTCATACAAACTTGCGAGAGCCCTTAGACCTCCTTAATCCGGCCCTGTCGTAAAATGCATTCTTAGCGGACGTCTACTAACTATAAACTACCTGCCTGCCAAATTTCATCTTTATACGTCAAGCGGTTTTCGACCTTTCGCTTTCATATATTTAGATAGATTTCTCATAATTAAACCTGTCTTTCAGTACCAAATTTTTAGTGCAAAGAGACCAAAGGAAACAAAAACTGAATCAAACAAACAAAGTCACCGATTTCTGAAGCTAAAGTTATTTTTCACTTTTTTGTCTTTTGAAGTCGGTTTTATTTTTTGCAAAAAAGATTTTTATTTTTCCATTTTTAGTTGTAATATCCTATACAATTAATATTTGCTATGCATTTATTTTATATTGTCAACAAAAATAAACAAAATCTGGTTATACTGCACACATCTGTGTACACCCTCGGAGCATACAGGCGTTATGTTAGGATATTGTGTAAACAATAAACATCTAAGAGATTGCAGCAATCACGGCAGATTTGCTGCCTTATTTTGTTGAGTACCATTGTACCTATATCTCCGAAGATCAGCATCAGATTTTCACCAAATTTAAACGGGGCCAGCGCCGCCGAATAATATTCTTCCAAATAAAAAAGAAACCATTGAAATAGGTTCTCTATTCGCAAAGGTATCGCTGAACTTACACACAGTGATGATTACCAGGCATAATGCCTGCGAGTATGTGTGCCTATACAATTTAGAAAATTCCCTTGATTTCTCCAGGGACCTCTTCGGGACCACATGGGAAGTATACTGTATCAATCAATGCCCATAAAATTTGAGGGTTGCCCTTAATTTTCCTGGGACCCCATCATCAGATTCTGACTTGATGACAATGGGACCATCTCAGGAGTATAGGCTTTCGAATAAGAAAAGAATTTTCAAAATCGGTTGACGTTTGGCGGAGAAATCGGTGTATATTAAAAATACATACAATCGAACGTAGAACCTCCTCCTTTTTTGAAGTCGGTTAAAAATTGTCAAAGGAGTTTTGGTGAAACATTAGATAACCGTTAACAATACATGTCATGGTAATAGGCTTATCCCCATCAAAATGGAACTGAGCATACCTAATTATCAAAATGTGGGTGCACTGTACACATCTGCGTAGCCGTCAGAGCATACAGGCGTGATATTATGTTATGGTGTTGTGTAAACAATAAACATCCAAGCGATTGCAGCAATCACGACAGATTTGCTATCTATTATTGAAGAATTCTATTGATATCTCCGAAGATCACCATCAGATCTTCACCAAATAAAAAATGGGACCACAGCGGAATAATATTCTTCCAAATAAAAACAATAATCATCAAAATCGGTTCACAATTGGCGAAGATATCGTTGAAAATACAAAAAAAAAAAAAAAAAGATTCAGTCGAATTGATAACCTCCTCCTTTTGGAAGTCGGTTAAAAATAAAACAAAATTAATTTTCAGCCATTCCGACAACACTACGACTATTAAAACCTATTTACGTAAATTATTTTTATCATAGAAATCGCGCATGAGGTTACCAACTAAATTTTAAAGGGTGCTAATTAAACAGGCTTCTTTTTAATGGCATTATTCGCCTCCAAAAATTTAAGTTGACTTCTAAATTACTAAGTCAGCCACAATTAACGAGCATCTAAATAATACTATCCTAGCCACTAGTTATCGTCTATGTAAACCACTCTAAATACAACTCAGCATGATGGTTATTTTTTAGCATCTAAATTTGTAACATGCATTCTAACAGTAAACTTCTAAAATACTATTAAATGACAATAAAAAAATATATTTATTTAGCTTCTAATTTTTTAACTCAGCACATTTAAAATGTAACTCATCCCATATTAATTGATCGTCAAAGTTAGGTTAGGTTAGGTTTTTTTTTTTTTCTTTTTTTTTTTTTTTGGCAGGAGTGGAAATCCGGTCGGACACTCAAGCTGCCTCACAGACGAGCCAGTCTGAGTAGTGCCGGGCTCCAACCGGCTAAAACCACCTCCTGCCTTACAATTATATCCACAGACATAAGCGTCCGTGCCTTTGTTTACTTACATTTCATTGTCTCTGAGCTCCACGTACAAGTGGTGACTCCGGACTACTCCGGAGTACAACTTATTTCTACTTAAACTACTTACTTACTAAATTAGTAAGTAAGTAGTTTAAGTAGAAATAAGTTGTACAAATAAGTTGTGTAACAAACAAAAAGTGATGGACTCATTAAATGAGTCCATCACTTTTTGTTTGTTATTATTTATATTTATTTTTATTTTTTTTTTATTGCATGCAGCCATTGGCTTGTTGCACAGCTGGCAAGAGGGAACCCGACCGGACTCTACTGACAGCGTTCGTTCACGAAAACTGACGCCTGCATTGGCACCCCTCTACTCAACCATATTTGAGGGAGTCGAGCGATCCAACACACACGCCACCATCAGCGAGAAGTGAGTATGACAAGGTTCATGATGCCAGCTGCGCCCCACCTCTTTTACAAACTATTTTTCAAAATTTAACACTAGAAATTGGGTAGGGAAGGGTTGGTTTGGGTTACTCGTCAGCTGCAGGTTTCCCACCGTGGAACGGCTGCTGCAGCCGGCTTTACTAAGGAATGTCAAATTAAGCTGAGTCAGAGAGGCTGTCCACCCTGTGTCGAAAAGCAAAATCAAAATCAAAATCAAAATATTTTATTTCACATAGGCCTCGATGGGCACTTATAAAACGTCGACAAAAAGGTGCACGGTTCGGGTCCATTTCCTATGGAGAAGAACCGGCAAGAAACTCCATGGTTACTCTTTTTAAATCATTTGGTGTTACAGTATTATGGATACAGCATTTGTACTTAAGTATGGGGGGACAGCGTAGGCCCGACAATAAGTCGTTGCTTACTACACAAAAAATGTAGAACAAAATAAAAAGTTAACAAAAGTTAACAAGCAGCTGGGAATCTACAAAGCCTACAATGTCCACGCATTCACAAACAATCGATAAAAAGAATCTAAACAAAGGTAAGAAAATATTGTAAAATACTAAATTAAACAAGTGACACAAATACTGTTATCAGTGCTGTAACTATTTTGAGGAAAAGATATAAGTGATTTGAAAATTACTGTAAAATCTAATTCGAAAGAAGAGAAAAAAATTGAGAATAGTTAGAGACATCCACATATTTGTGCCGTTTATGAGCTACCAGGGAGGCCGCAAGCGCAGAAGGAACTAAGGCCAAACTTCTTTATCTTCAACATAGTCCTTGATTTTGTAGTATGCTTTTTTAATAAGGACACGTTTGATGTGGTTTTTGAACTTTCCATCGGTCAGTTCTATAACTGACTTTGGCAACTTGTTATAAAAGCGTATGCTGTTTATAAGAAAAGACTTGCTAGTTTTTGTTAATCTGAATTTAGGTATTACAATTTCGTGTTTACCGCGTGTATTTATCTTATGAAAGTCGCTTCTAATTTTGAAAAGCCCTCGATTTTTGCGGACATATAAAATACATTCTAAAATATAAAGTGAAGGCAGGGTCAGTATATCAATCTCATTAAATTTTTCTCTGAGGGACTCGCGAGGACCCATTTTATAGATCGCGCGGATTGCCCTCTTTTGTAAAATGAAAATCGAGTCAACGTCTGCAGCTGATCCTCACAGCAGAATGCCATAGGACATAATACTGTGGAAATAAGCATAGTATACTAGCCTAGCTGTAGCCAAATCTGTTAACTGCCTTATTTTTCTTACTGCATATGCCGCTGAGCTTAATCTACCCGAAAGAGTTCTAATGTGCGCGCCCCACTGCAATTTTGAATCGATAGTAATCCCTAAGAATACAGTTTCCGCTATAAATATCAAGTTTTTTGCCGTCAAGATTTAAATCCAGATTCCGTTGCGGCACATTCGGTAAAGAGAACTTCAGACATTTTGTTTTGTTCGCATTAAGTAAAAGATTGTTAGCTGCGAACCATTTCGAGAGAACAGTTAGACTTTCGTTGGCATGTAAGACATTCGTATCTTTTCTATCTATTTTAAAAATTAGCGAAGTGTCATCAGTAAATAAAATTATATCCGATAATTTGGCCATCATATAAGGGAGATCATTAATGTAAACAAGAAATAGGAAAGGACCGAGAATTGAACCTTGGGGCACGCCCATTTTGACTAGAGACCCGGAGGACGTCGCCCCATTTACATTTACTTTTTGCTGCCTATTAGATAAATAGGAAAGAAGAAGGTCAGCAGCTTTTCCACGAATTCCGTAGTGGTGTAATTTACAGATTAGTGTGTTGTGGTCGACGCAGTCAAACGCTTTTGAGAGATCACAGAAAATGCCAATGGCATCCTGGGACTTCTCCCAAGATTCCAAAATGTGACTGATGAGTTTTACTCCCGCGTCCGTTGTCGACCTTCCCTTCGTGAAACCAAACTGTTGTCTATGTAGAATCCCATTTGAGTTGAAGTGAGACAACATCTGGTCCAGCATGATTTTTTCATAGATTTTACTCAATGCTGGAAGCTCAGATATAGGTCTATAATTTGAGGGATCACTCTTTGAACCCGATTTGAAAATTGGTACTACTTTACTATGTATACTGTCACTTACGGGATATCTTCCGTGCTCAAAATAATGAACAATCACGGAAGATATCCCGTAAGTGACAGTATATGTGTAAACCGTGAAAGCTTGAAACAGTGTTACTTTACTATGTTTCATTAGATCAGGAAACTTGCCGCTGTCCAAACATTGATTGAATATGCCTGTTAGGACAGGAGCGATTGAGTCAATAATGTCTCCAAGAACCTTGACGGATATCCCCCATAAGTCTTCAGTATTTTTTATGTTGAGACTTTTGAATGCCTTTTTAATTGTAGCAATACATATTGGTTTAAATTTGAAGTTTGGTATGTACTGAGTAAAGTTTTCTTTAAGAAGAGCTTCAGCTAATTTAGAAGAAGAGGGGAGAGATTTAGTAACCTCTAACGGAATGTTGGTAAAGAAAGTTTCTAGAGTCTCAGCGACTTTTAGCTTATCAGAAATGGTCTGATTATCTATTTTCAAAGACAATTGATTCTGATCTCGTTGTTGTGCCTTTCCAGTTTCTCTGTTAATTACCTGCTACACAGTTTTTATTTTATTATTAGAAATACCAATTTTCTTAATTATTATTTGTGATTTTGCTTGAGCGCAGACACTTTTTTTTTTTTTTTTTTTTTTTTTTAACGTGGTAAAATCATCAAATGAGTCCTCCCACCCAGGGCAGAGCGGGAGGGACTGTCAGACTTGTACTGACTAAAATCCACGGTGTCCTTCAGTAGCCCTTTATGTTCCAGGGTCACGGTAATTCTATGAGTCCCGCGACCCCGGCAGGCTTTGGCCCTCTAGAGGGGGGCCCCGTCATTATGCTGACACTCTTTGAGGCGCGCGTAGAACACAACGCGCCGTCGACCCGGGCATGGTCCATGGTCGGACAACGAGTCGCCCATTACTCGCCGCCCGCATGCCCGCGCCTACGGTGGCCGGAGATCGTCTGCCGACGTCCGGCGCCGTGGGCGTCTACCACTGCGGCTGGTGTGGAGGGAGGACGCTGTCCTCTCCCTCACGCGGCCCGCCTCCTCCTTCGCGAGCATGACTGCTTCGCAGAAGGAGGCGACCGCTTCCCACTCCGTCTCGCCCCGCAGCATGGCCTCGACCAATGCCGGGCGCGAGAGGGCTCCGCCTATCGCCGCCGTGAGGACACGGCGGTGCTCTGCCCAAGCGGAGCAGTCCTGCACCGTATGCTCCACCGTGTCCTCCGGGCGGTCCTCGCAGTGGTGACACCCAGGCGTTTCCTCCTTCCCCATATGACACAGGTACCTCCCGAAACTTCCGTGTCCGGTGAGGACCTGCGTCACGCGGTAGGTCAGGACGCCGTGACGCCTATCCAGCCACTCCTCAAAGAGGGGTCTTACCGCCGCGATTGCGGCGTGCCCGAGCGCAGACACTTTTGAATATTTTTGAATAGTTGAAAAACTTGATCTGAAGTCAGAGATTTTTCGTGATATAAATTATATAAAGTATCTCTGCTTTTTCTTATTCCCGCAGTGGCCCATTCACTAAATTTCGATTTAGAATTGACTTTAACAGCTGTTTTTAAAGGACACGTTTTATTGAATTCTTGTCAAACTGTAGAAAATAATGTGCCGTAGTTTATATTGGGGTCTTTTGAATCAAAATTAGCGTTAGAAAGGCTGCTAAGAACATTATTATTAAAAGATTTTAATTTATACTAGCTGTTGCCCGCGACTTCGTTCACGTGGAAATTTTGGTGTGCATGTGTGAGACTGCCTCGTTGGTCTAGTGGTCGCAAGCGCGACTACTGAGCGTGGGGATCAATACCCGGGTCGGGCGAAGTGTTAAAAAAATATATTTATTTTCAGTAACATAAAGTTTTCACACACATGATTTGGAGATCACCTTTTAAGCAAGAAGATGCTTGTGTTAATGGGGTGAAGGTAATCTGTGCTAGATTGCGTTGAATTCACTAAAAAAAACATAATTTGTAGAGAAACATGTTTACTTAAACCCAGTGATATTTGCCGAGATCCCCCTCTCTCGAGAGAGATTGGGTGATATTTGGCGCGACCCCTGGGTGATCATGGACGCTCCCTTAGGTGACTCCGCTCTTCCACTTAACATTATCAATGTATAAGCAAAAAAATACTATAAATAATAGTGTTCTTGGGCTATCCCCAGGAATTTCTCAGTAGCAGCCACGGAATCTGGATTTGTGTCCGGTTGATGGCAATAGACTCACCCCCCATTACATGGGACTTCAATATAACTGGCGAAATGTGTGTGTACGATTAGGTTACACGTCTGCCCAAGCCTTCGGGGTTCGGGCACGCCGCAATTGCGGCGGTAAGACCCCTCTTTGAGGAGTGGCTGGATAGGCGTCACGGCGTCCTGACCTACCGCATGACGCAGGTCCTCACCGGACACGGAAGCTTCGGGAGGTACCTGTGTCTGATGGGGAAGGAGGAAACGCCTGGGTGTCACCACTGCGAGGACCGCCCGGAGGACACGGTGGAGCATACGGTGCAGGACTGCCCCGCTTGGGCAGAGCACCGCCGTGTCCTCACGGCGGCGATAGGTGGAGACCTCTCGCGCCCGGCATTGGTCGAGGCCATGCTGCGGGGCGAGACGGAGTGGGAAGCGGTCGCCTCCTTCTGCGAAGCAGTCATGCTCGCGAAGGAGGAGGCGGGCCGCGTGAGGGAGAGGACAGCGTCCTCCCTCCACCCCAGCCGCAGTGGTAGACGCCCACGGCGCCGGACGTCGGCAGACGATCTCCGGCCACCGTAGGCGCGGGCTTGCGGGCGGCGAGTAATGGGCGACTCGCTGTCCGACCATGGACCATGCCCGGGTCGACGGCGCGTTGTGTTCCACGCGCGCCTCAAAGAGTGTCAGCATTATGACGGGGCCCCCCTCTAGAGGGCGAAAGCCTGCCGGGGTCGCGGGACTTATAGAATTACCGTGACCCTGGATCATAAAGGGCTATTGAAGGACACCGTGGATTTTAGTCAGTACAAGTCTGACAGTTCTTCCCACTCTGCCCTGGGTGGGAGGACTCATTTGATGATTTTACCACGATAAAAAAAAAAAAAAAAAGCCTTCGGGGTTTTAAGGCGTGATGTTATGTTATGTGTGAGAACTGACTGCCAGATCAAAAGGTGATAATGTACTGATGACTACAAAAAGCGTCCTTTTGGGTGTAATTCTGGGCGACAGAGGTCCGAAACAAAATTAAATGGCGTTGAGGCGACGATAGGGCTTCAAAAATCGGTGTATTTTGGCGCTATTGCTTTTTTGAAAGCTAATCTTGTTGGGCGCTTTTTATTCTAATACCGTTCTGTATACAACATTAAATGACTTTTTGCGAGAGCCCTTAGAACTCCTTAATTCGGCCCTGTCGCAAAATCCGTTCTTAGCGAACGTCTACTAACTATAAACTACCTCACTGTCAAATATCAAGTTTGTAGCACAAAAATGAAGGACTTTCATACAAACTTGCGAGAGCCCTTAGGTCTCCTCAATCCGGCCCTGTCGTAAAATTCGTTCTAAGCGAACGCCTACTCGGGCACGCCGCAATCGCGGCGGTAAGACCCCTCTTTGAGGAGTGGCTGGATAGGCGTCACGGCGTCCTGACCTACCGCGTGACGCAGGTCCTCACCGGACACGGAAGTTTCGGGAGGTACCTGTGTCATATGGGGAAGGAGGAAACGCCTGGGTGTCACCACTGCGAGGACCGCCCGAAGGACACGGTGGAGCATACGGTGCAGGACTGCTTGGGCAGAGCACCGCCGTGTCCTCACGGTGGCGATAGGCGGACACCTCTCGCGCCCGGCATTGGTCGAGGCCATGCTGCGGGGCGAGACGGATTGGGAAGCGGTCGCCTCCTTCTGCGAAGCAGTCATGCTCGCGAAGGAGGAGGCGGGCCGCGTGAGGGAGAGGACAGCGTCCTCCCTCCACCCCAGCCGCAGTGGTAGACGCCCACGGTGCCAGACGTCGGCAGACGATCTCCGGCCACCGTAGGCGCGGGCATGCGGGCGGCGAGTAATGGGCGACTGGCTGTCCGACCATGGACCATGCCCGGGTCGACGGCGCGTTGTGTTCCACGCGCGCCTCAAAGAGTGTCAGCATAATGACGGGGCCCCCCCTCTAGAGGGCCAAAGCCTGCCGGGGTCGCGGGACTCATAGAATTACCGTGACCCTGGAACATAAAGGGCTACTGAAGGACACCGTGGATTTTAGTCAGTACAAGTCTGACAGTCCCTCCCGCTCTGCCTTGGGTGGGAGGACTTATTCGATGATTTTACCACGATAAAAAAAAAAAAAAAAGAAAAAAAGCGAACTCCTACTAACTATAAACTAACTCACTGCCAAATTTCAAGTTTGTAGCACAAAAATGAAGGACTTTCATACAAACTTGCGAGAGCCCTTAGATCTCGTTATTCCGGCCCTGTCGCAAAATCCGTTCTTAGCAATATGTACGCTACGCGATACGCGCACAAACCAACAGACAAACCGAAAAACCGACAAACAGACAAAATTTAAAAAAATATTTTTTTACTTTCTATTACTTATTTCACGCAACTTCCAGTGATTTTTTTGCAAAACTCTGTAATGTACAGACATGGAAAGTCTACGATTTTATTATATGTTTAGATTAGATTTTTTACTTTCTATTACTTATTTCTCGCACCTTCCAGTGATTTTTTGCAAAATCTGTAATGTACAGACAGGGAAAGTCTACGATTTTATAATATGTATAGATTTAATTATAAATATGTACTTTACACTGTTTTAGCTTAGTTACTATTTACAGATCTAACTATTTACACAAAATAACTTTAGCTAGACCATATTTCTCTTTAACTAGTAGTTAAGTTTTATTTACCGTAATTGATTATAGGAAGTTGTCAATTTTTATTATTTTATCATTTTTAACTGTTCTTGGCTCCTTAGACAACTTACAATTTTGTTTAGATTTTGATAAGTAGGTCTTTTTAACCGACTGCGGCGAAGCCCAAAAGGAGGGTTATGTGTTTGACCTGTATGTATGTATGTCCTTTTCTATGTTCCCTCGCAACTCTTAAACAGATGAATGGATTTGGATAAATTGTACGTCGTTAGGTTCGTCTTGGAAGCGCGAGTGTCATTGTCAGTATTCAGTCAGTCAGGACTTTGAATTTTATATGTACAGATTTTGTTCAAGAAAACGAATTATAGACAAACTGAACTAAGACGTACCTATTATTTCAGACATTCACCATGCAAAGATAAGTAAATCAAGTCTTCTAAAAAACAATATTTTTCCTTCCGGGTGGCATAGCCGTGGCACGCACCGTATAATAAAAAAGATTAAATTGTCTGCGAAATCTTTCAAGTTACTAAACTAAAAAGCTGGAAATAAAAAAAGTAAAGTTGGAAGCAGGCGGGGCCCATTCCATTTTCATAATTTTATATTCAAATGGGCCCCGCCTGCTTCCAACTTTTGTTTAATTTAAAATGTGCTTGTTTTATGCTTTTCAAGATATTTATACTTTCTAAGTATAAATATCTTTTTTTAAATTTTTGTCCGTTTGTCGGTTTTTCGGTTTGTCGGTTTGTCTGTTCGTTTGTGCGCGCATCACGTAAAAACCCCTCATTGTATTCAAAATCGATAAATTACAAAATAAGAAGCATTATCCTGGGTATTATTTAGCGTCTATTTCATCAAAATCGACTAACAGACGCAAAAGATATTATTTTTTTAAATTTAGTTGGTAACCTCATACGCGATTTCTTTGTTAGATTTAATAATTTACGTAAATAGGTTTTAGTAGTCGTAGTGTAGTCGGAATGGCTGAAAATTAATTTTGTTTCATTTTTCTTTTTTAACCGACTTCCAAAAAGAGGAGGTTATTAATTCGTCTGTTTTTTTTTTTTTGTTTGTTTGTTCAGCGATATCTTCGCCAATTGTGAACCGATTTCGATGATTCTTTTTTTGTTTGGAAGAATATTATTTCACGGTGGTCCCATTTAAATTTGGTGAAAATCAAATGCTGATCTTCGGAGATTTACATCAGAGTCGGTCAAAAATCATCTTTGTCTATCAAAATTGAACGCGTAAACAAAGTTTCGTGACCGTGCTACTAACCGTTGAAGAGTTCTCTCTTGAGGAGACGATCCTGGATGCAGGATTAAGGAATGTCTGTCATAAAAATGTGTTGTCACCAAAACCAAAGGTGTGTGCAAAATTTCAGCTCAATCGGTTGTACAAAATTGAGTTGCAAAACCCGTACAAACATAGTACCTTCACCCCCCTTTTTAACCCTTCGGGGGTAGAATTATCAATAACGCCGAGACACGTATAAATTAATTATCAATTGACAGCCTAAACACAAAATTTGAAGATCCTAACTTCAAAACTGACAGACTTTCATACAAACTTCCATCCCCTATTTTACCCCTTTAGGGGTGGAATTCCCAAAATTCCTTTCTTAGTGGAAACCTTCTCTTCACAAAGAACACACCCTCCAAGTTTCATGTCTCTAGGACCAGCGGTTTGGGCTGTGCGTTGATATATCACCCAGTCAGTCAGTCAGTCAGTCAGTCAGTTTATCATTTTATATATATAGACTAGCTTGTGCCCGCGGCGTCGCCCGCGTGGAGTTAGGGAATTTCCCACGGGATCTTACTTCTGGGATAATAAGTAATCTATGTATCTATCTATAATACATACATAGATTTACATGTACTTGCTTATAACTTGCAATTATTAGTTTAAAGTTCTATCAATTAAATTAGATACGTGAAATATTGATACCTTTTTTTTTTTTTTTTTTTTTTTTATCTTGGTTAAATCATCAAATAAGTCCTCCCACCCAGGGCAGAGTGGGAGGAACTGTCAGACTTGTACTGACTAAAATCCACGGTGTCCTTCAATAGCCCTTTATGATCCAGGGTCACGGTAATTCTATAAGTCCCGCGACCCCGGCTGACTTTGGCCCTCTAGAGGGGGGCCCCGTCATAATGCTGACACTCTTTGAGGCGCGCGTGGGACACAACGCGCCGTCGACCCGGGCATGGTCCATGGTCGGACAGCGAGTCGCCCATTACTCGCCGCCCGCAAGCCCACGCCTACGGTGGCCGGAGATCGTCTGCCGACGTCCGCTGCCGTGGGCGTCTACCACTGCGGCTGGGGTGGAGGGAGGACGCTGTCCTCTCCCTCACGCGGCCCGCCTCCTCCTTCGCGAGCATGACTGCTTCGCAGAAGGAGGCGACCGCTTCCCACTCCGTCTCACCCCGCAGCATGGCCTCGACCAATGCCGGGCGCGAGAGGTCTCCGCCTATCGCCGCCGTGAGGACACGGCGGTGCTCTGCCCAAGCGGGGCAGTCCTGCACCGTATGCTCCACCGTGTCCTCCGGGCGGTCCTCGCAGTGGTGACACCCAGGCGTTTCCTCCTTCCCCATCAGACACAGGTACCTCCCGAAGCTTCCGTGTCCAGTGAGGACCTGTGTCATGCGGTAGGTCAGGACGCCGTGACGCCTATCCAGCCACTCCTCAAAGAGGGGTCTTACCGCAGCGATTGCGGCGTGCCCGGACCTCGGTTGCGACAGTCGTTCCCTCCATACTGCCCTGAGATCGCGCCGGAGCTCTTCCCGGTGCGCCTCGACTTGTCGAGGCAGCAGGGATTCGCCCCGGCACTGCGCCTCCACGCGCCACTCATAGAGGCGCTGGAGGGCAGTCGCCTCCAGATCCCAGGGCAGCGATCCGGCAAGGACGTTGGCCGATTCGCCGGCGATCGTGCGGTATCCTCGGATCATCCGGATAGCCATGACCCTCTGGCATGCGACCAGCTCAGTGGTCGCGTCCGAATGCTCAGGGCCCACACGGGGGCCCCATAGAGGGCCATGGACCGCACGACACCGGCGTACAGCCTCCGGCAGGAGGCGTTTGGCCCGCTGAGATTGGGCAGGAGTCGCCTGAGGGCGGCTGCTGCCCGGTTCAGCTTTGGGGCCAAACGCAGGAAATGCTCCTTGAAGTTCCACCGGCTGTCGAGGACGAGTCCCAGGTACTTCATCGTCCTCCCGACGCCGATGCGAACCCCTCCCACCGTTATGTGGGACTCAGACCGTGGCGCGTTCAGACGGCCATGAAAACACATGGCCTCTGTTTTGTGCAGCGCCACTTCGAGTCCCAACTGCCGGATCCTTCCAACGACTGTCGCAACCGCTTGCGTCGCCAGGTCGGCCGCCGCCTGGTGCGACTCTCCCTCCGCCAGGACGAGCGTGTCATCGGCGTAACATATTACGCCGGCGCCGTCAGGGAGGTCACCGCGCAGCACCCAGTCGTAACCGATGTTCCACAGGAGCGGCCCCAAGACCGATCCTTGTGGAACACCGCACGACATCTCTCGCCGGTTCCATTCTCCCCGGTGACCGGGGTAGATGACGGCTCTGTCCGTCAGGTAGTCCTCGACCGTACGACGGAGGTAGGTCGGCACCCGGTGATACCGGAGTGCCTCCCCGATGCAACTCCAGGGCAGGGTGTTAAAGGCATTGGTGATGTCCAAAGACACCGCCAAGACGACCCTGCCCCGGGATACCGCAGCCCCCGTCGTGAGGGCTCTCACGCGCATGATGGCGTCCACCGTCGAGCGCCCCCTGCGGAAGCCAAACTGGCTCTCCGCAAGGTCCGGACCCATCCGATTCAGGTGCCCGACGAGGCGGTCTGCAATGACTCTTTCAAAGAGCTTGCCCACCTCGTCGAGCAGCACGATGGGCCGGAATGCGGACGGAGAGTCCGCAGGGCGCCCGGGCTTCTGGATGAGGACTAGTTTCCCCGTCTTCCAATGAAGCGGGAACCGGCCCCTCTCCAAGAAATATTGATACCTTGGTTTGAGATTGGACATCGGATTTACTGGATTTTACCTAAAGAGTATGTACACAAATTTTCAAGTCAATCGACCCCGAGAGTAAAAAGTTTCATAGAAAATTCAACACCCCATTTCATCCTCTAAGGGATAGGAATTTCGAAAAACTGATACTTACTCTTCACAAAGAATACACCCTTCATTTTTTCTTATCTCTGGGACCCGCGGTTTGGGCTGTGCGTTGGTATATCAGTCAGCCAGTCAGGACATGGAATTTTAAATTGGGGGATGATTTTGGAAAAACTATGATACACGTATCTCATCATTTTAACTGAAGTATATGTAGACACATTTTCAAGTCAATCGACTCCGAGAATTTAATTTTTTTAACTGTTCTATGGACTATGTCTGAAATAAATGATTAATAATAATAATAATGAGCTATAGTATAGCTATGGTAGCTTGGACCCTGTTCCCGATACCGGTGGGCTACAATTTTTTATATTTTTAAATGTTTTATATATTTTTTTTTGTAAAGAATATTTAAAAATGTAATTAATTTGTACATAAATAAATAAAGGATAATAATAAAAAGTTTCACATAAAATTCAAAACCCCATTTCACCCTATCAGGGGTGGAATTTCAAAAAACCCTTTCTTAGTGGATACTTACTCTTCACAAAGAGTACACTGTCCAAATTTCATGTCTCTAGGACCAGTGGTTTGGGCTGTGCGTTGATGTATCAGTCAGCCAGTCAGGACATTGAATTTTAAATTGGGGGATGATTTTGGAAAAACTGTGATACACGTATCTCATCATTTTAACTGAAGTATATGTAGACACATTTTCAAGTCAATCGACTCAGAGAATAAAAAGTTTCATAGAAAATTCAACACCCCATTTCAATTAGGGGTGAAATTTCAAAAAAACCCTTTCTTAATGGATATTTACTCTCCACAAAGAATACATTCTCCAAATTTCATGTCTCTAGGACCCGCGGTTTGGGCTGTGCGTTGATATATAAGTCAGTCAGTCAGTCAGGACTTTGAATTTTATATGTATAGATTTAGTAAGAGGTCTTAATTGAATAGTTTTACCTAAGTATAGGTTTTTGTCTAACTCAAAAGATACAAGTTGACCAGTATGGTCTGACCTAACGCCACTAATTAAAAACGAATCTTTTACGTTACAATTAGTAAATACATTATCTATGCATGATGCTGAAGTTGCTGTTATTCTAGTCGCTTCATTAAATAAATGTTTTAACTTGAATGATTTAAACAATGAGATGAGTTTACATTTTTCGGGTGAATTGACTAACAGATCAATATTTAAGTCACCACATACAAAAACTAATTTATTATCTCTAAAAAGTCTACTTAATATTTTTTCCATTGTGATTAAGAACAATGACAAGTTTGATGCTGGTGGTCTATAGACACATAAGAAAGTATGCCCCTCAACCTCTGCACATGCTACCTCACATAAGCGATCAACAGAGTAAGCAGTGATATCCTTCCTTTCTTTATATCTGAGACAGCTATTACAAAGTATCAGGGTACCACCACCCACTGTGGATCTGTTGAACGCGCTGGCAACTGAAAAATTATTTACATTAAACAACATCCTATCTGGTTTTCACCAAGTTTCACTAAAACATAGAATATCCATGTGGTATTTATCTACTAACATTTCCACGTCTAAATTAAGCATCGTCGGTCAGTGCTTTTGGAGGCGTATCAGCGCCTCGACGACCTTCGTGTCCCGATGTCGCATAGCCTTCATCATGTTGTTGTTTATGATGTCGTTTGTTGCGGCTTCCTGTGCTCGTCTCACAAATCATCCAATAGCGTCGTCTGCGTTGTCGGCGTAGTACACACAGCTGGCTGTGTGTCTTGATACGGCCACTACCGCATGGGGGACGCTGCTGTGAAGCACGATGTTTTTGGACTTTGTCTTCAGGATGAGGACTGTCTCGCATGTGAGTGGATGGTCAGAACGCTCGATCCAGCACCCGAACCATATCCCTGGTCAATGAGGGACTTTTTCTCCTCCTGCGTGTGTACCAGGAACAGTGTGTTGGAGAGGGTGCTTGGTATATCGGCGCCTGTGAACCTTTTCAGCTGCAGGGAGTGGACTTGGTCCTTCGACGAGTAAATGCCAGGATAGACTTCTGCTAGGGCGTATGCGACATCCATTGGGGTCCGATGCGTACAGGATAACTCTTGGCTGATGGTCGCCACCGAGTCCGGACGGGCGTATCTAAAGGGAAATAGGTTTTCCCTGTCCAGATAGGGCAGTTGGTTAACGTCTCCGACAAGGACCACGTCGGTCGCACCTGACAATCGAACTGCCATCACTATGGCCCCAAAGTGGTTTATGAGAGCCTCGTCCACTACAATGCGTCTGCATTTGTGTGGCCCTTTGAACCCGTTCGATAATATTGAGGCCAGTGTGCGCACCTTGGTTCTGTTGTATTCGCCAATTTTGTGCGCCAGCTTTTGCCGCAGATCTTTCGCGGCCTCGGTTGTAGTAGTGACGATGACGTCGTGATCCCTATCGAAGTTAGGTTAGGTTAGGTTAGGTTTTTTTTTTTTTTTTTTTTTTTTTTTTTTTTTTTTTATACTTCTACCTCCAACATTATCGGAGCCTATGCTAGTCTACGCTTTAATTCCAGTTCTGTCAGTTTTTCCTCTCCTACTTGCATTCTGCATACTTTATCCTGCATTCTTTCGTTTTTCTTTCCTTAAGGGTAGTACGCCCTTCTACTTGTTTTCTATTCTTTTCTCTATTTCTTATTTATTTTTATTATGGGGAAATAAACACATGGACACAATTTCTCATTTTTCTTGTACAGCTGTTCTTTTATACTTATTCTTATTTCTATTTCTTAATACTACAGTATCCATAGATATTCTTAATACTTATACATTATTACTATTCTTATTTAAAAAACCTGTTTCTCATGATTTATACTATATGGGCAACTTATATATTAATCAGCTTTTTATGCTTATAAGACTTTACGTATAATATTCTTATAATATTATGTACACATTTTTTGCTTATGCACTTTTATTCCTCTTTATCACCTTTTCACATATCTTCACGCAATATTTTAAAAACAACTCTCTCTTCTTTCCCGCCATTATTCGCCACACATTTCCAGCATCAAGTTTGGTGTCGAGTATGTGCTCGGCCTCAAGTCTATCTCTGTCAAAGACGGGGCAATTGAATAATATATGTGGCACCGTTTCAGCAGTTTCAGGGTCGCAGATGCACGATGGGTTCCCCCTACACTTGAAGCGATACAAGTATTCCGAGAACCCACCGTGCCCCGTCATAATTTGGGTAGTAACGCTGTTTACTATGCACTTCCTGATTATCCTGTAGGCCGCTACAGCGTCCGGGAAAAACAGTTTAGTCACAGACGCAGTTTCTCCGGAGCAGTATCTAAGGTTCCACTCGTCAAGCGTTGCCGTACGAATGCATCGCTTGACGTATGAAACCGGAACTAAGTCGTAGTCAGGTTTTCGTTTGGAGCCTTCAGCGGCTCCTTTGGCTAGTTCATCAGCTCTCTCGTTTCCATCCAACCCTGCATGGGCTTTGATCCAAAACAAGGTGACAGCCCTGTTTTGGGTAGTTATGGACCTAAGGTTTGCCCTTGCCTCCACTGCCAGGGGGTGGTGCCGGTTGTAGTTTTGGATGGTTTGGAGAGCCGCCATGGAGTCACTGAAAATTCCAAACGTTTGCGCACTGTGCTTCAAGATTTCCCTGGTTGCGACGCATATCGCCAGAAGCTCAGCCTGGTAGACGGTGGAGTAATGTGGGAGAGCAAGCTTGAGAGCTTTGGTTTCGGCGTCACCGTTCCACACGGACAGTGCCGCTCCAACCTTGCCCCCAATCTTGCTCCCGTCCGTAAAGATACGAACTTCAAGTTCGTTCTTAGCAACGTCGAGTTGCTCTTGGTTTACCAGGCTTACGAGTTCTAGCTCAGCGCGCTCCGCAGGGTGTGGAGCCTCCATTGCCGAGGCAGTCTGCTCGACCCTCCGGTCACCAAGCGCTAGCTGAGGTATCCCTCTCCTGGCCTCATATAACGATGCCGCTTCGCGGACACGTAAGTCAAGAGGCAATATCCCAGCCAGCACCAGCGCGGAGTTTAAGGAGACTGTTCGATAAGCCTTGCACAGCTTCTGCGCAATACCGCGCTGGACTGCACCCAACTGCTTCTTGACCCCCAGCTTTCCGACAGCCGGGGCCCATACGCTGGCGGCGTACAGGATGACTGGCTCCACGGTGGCCAAATATATTATTCTTATGACTTCAGGGTGAAGCCCCCAGCTGGTCTTTGCAGCCCTGGTTAGTTGCTTGTGGATACCTATTGCCTTTCTGCACACGTTTGCGACGTTTGTGTTGAAGGTCAGCTGTTTGTCGATGGTGACACCCAGGATTTTGATCTCATTGGACATGGCAATGCCGATCCCACCCATGCTCAGGCGTGGGGTGTCGTATTTAATCTTGCGAGTGATAACCATTGCATTGGTTTTCTGCGGGGCAAATTTTAGTTTGTTTTGAACCCCCCACGCCTGGACATGCCCGAGAGCGGCATTGGCACGTCCCTCGATCTCCAACGATGTATCACCATCGAAAATCAGCACCACGTCGTCTGCAAAGGCCTGACAATAGTTCTCCCCAGCTTCCAGGCTCTTTAGAAGCGGGTCCAGTAGAAGGTTCCACAATATTGGTCCCCCTATAGAACCCTGGACACAGCCCTTGCTTGTGGCCTTGCAGAACTCTTCACCTGCGTACCTGACCCTGACCTTTCGGTTTTTGAGATAGCTGCCGATGACCCTCCTCAAGCCGGTAGGGCACTTTTCCTCAGCCAGACGGACCTTTATGGCCGGCCACCAGGCACTGTCGAAGGCTCCCTCTATGTCCAATGATACTAAGACTACTATTTTCTTTAGTTCCAGCTTGCCGCGTATATGTTTCATTAGAGCATAGAGGGAGTCCTCGGTGCTCCTCTGGGGCATGAATCCGTACTGGCGAGTACTCATCCTCGGAATCAGATGAAACTTGAGGCGAGCTACCAACATCTTCTCGTATATTTTACCCAAAATTGGTAAAAGTCCGATTGGTCTGTACGCCTTTGGAATGCTGTAGTCGGTTTTACCTGGTTTCTTCAGAACAATTACGGTCGCCTCCTTCCAGACTTCAGGGAAGAGGTAACATCTCAGGCAGCCATTTAGGAGAGCCAAGGCCACCTCGGGTGCGACTCTAATAGCTTGGCAACAGATATCGGCAGTGAAGCCGTCAGATCCTGGAGATTTTTTGGCATTGAAGGACTCACACGCTGCCATCAGCTCGGCCATCGTGAATGGTGGATCGCATGAGTCATCTTGCTCTCCAGCATTCACAACCTCGGCCTTTTCTCTGATAAGGCGGTGGCAGGTGCTGTCAGTGCCCGGATGGTCCTCTGGGTAGAATGTATTTGCCAGTAGCTCAACTGAACCTTTTGTGTCCAGTACCTCCCGGTTAGGTTAGGTTAGGTTAGGTTGCTGCGGAAGAATCTGGATTCCCGCGGCCCCGCGCGCACGTGCGAGGAGACACCGGGGTGGTTTTTAGTCAGTTTGAGTCTGACAGACCCCTCCGCCCGCCCCAGGGCGGAGGACATCCGTGAGGATTTTCCACCCCGACAAAAAAAAAAAAAAAAAAAAAAAAAAGGTTAGGTTAGGTTAGGTTCGGCTCTGCATGCTCCAGTGCGGGAGCATGGTCAACGCTCGGATGGAGGCGATCTCTCGGCGCCTCCCTGCGGAAATCCTCCGTCCGCCCCTAGCGGCCGATACACGGCGGAGGGCTGAGGAGCCGCCGAGACCTGTGGCTCGATCGAGCGATCAGCCCGCGACTGCCGGGTCTAAGGGTGAGACCTGGGCGACAGTCGTGGGCCGCAAGAAGGCCCGCAAAGCCGCCAAGGCGGCCTCAGCAACGGCGCGCGCCCCTGGCCGAACCGCAAAGGCGGTTGCGCAGCCTGCGCGGCGGACTGCCAAAGGCGGTCGCAAAGGACCGGCGATACGTGCTCCGCGTTCCGAGGCTGTGACGCTCACGCTACAGCCCGGGGCTTCGGAGCGCGGCGTAACGTACCAGTCGGTCATTGCCGAGGCCAAGGCCAAGATCAAGTTATCGGATCTTGGTCTTCAGTCCGTCACCCTCAGGCAGGCTGCCACGGGTGCGCGGCTGTTCGAGGTGGCTGGTGCTGCGAGCGGCAGTGCCGAAAAGGCGGACGCTCTGGCCGCCAAGATGAGGGAGGTCCTCAACCCTGAGGACGTCCGGGTCTCCAGGCCAATGAAAACCGCAGAGGTGCGGATTGCTGGTCTGGACGACTCCGTGACGTCTGAGGAGGTGGTGGCGGCCGTTGCCCGAAGCGGAGAGTGTCCGCCGGACAAGGTGCGGGCCGGCGATATTCGCACCGACGCCACCGGACTCGGCGTGGCCTGGGTTCGGTGCCCTGTGGCGTCGGCGAAGAAGATCGCCATAAGCGGCAGATTGCTGGTCGGCTGGGTTGCAGCGAGGGTTAAACTCCTGCAGCCCCGGGCTTTGCGGTGCTTCCGGTGCCTGGAGAAGGGACACGTCCGGGCAAAGTGCACCGCTGAGATTGACCGTAGCGACCTCTGTTATCGCTGCGGTCAGCCCGGCCACAAGGCGGCCCAGTGTTCCGCGGCGCTCAACTGCAGCTTGTGTTCGGCTGCGGGGAGGCCAGCGGGACACAAAGTGGGCGGAGGGGCCTGTGGCGCGCCTGCCAGCAAGGCCAAAAAGAAAAAGAAGAGGAGCTCTAAGCCTGCCGGGGAAATCTCGCCGCCCCCGCAGGCTAGTAGCTCCGCGGCCGACTCCCGGCCCAGGACCGTTGCCGAGGGAATGGAGTGTCAATAACGGCACAATTCCATTTCCTCCAGGGCAACATCAATCACTCTGCCAGAGCTCAGGATCTTTTACTCCAGAGCATGGCAGAGTGGTCGATCCACGTGGCTGTGGTCGCCGAACCGTACTTCATCCCCGCCCGTGACAACTGGCTGGGGTGCGCGGGCGGTTTGGTGGCCATTATTGGCGGGACTCTGATCGACCCGTCTCGGGGCCGCGGCTGGGTTGCTGCGGTCTCGGGCGGCATCGTCATTGTGGGGGCGTATTTCTCCCCCAACAAGAGTCTCGCCGACTTTGAGGGTTTCCTTGTCGAGTTGGGCGCCGTCGTAGGCCGCTATCACCCTCGTCCCGTTCTGGTGCTCGGGGATCTCAACGCCAAGTCATCGGCGTGGGGATCTCCGGTCACTGACCCTCGGGGCGAGGTGCTGGAAGAGTGGGCGGTGACGACTGGTCTGGTCGTCCTGAATCGGGGTTCGGAATACACGTGCGTGCGGCAGCGGGGCGGGTCGATAGTGGACGTCTCGTTCGCTAGCCCCTCTGTCGCTAGCCGAGTCCGCGACTGGCGTGTCGCCGTGGAGGTGGAGACGCTGTCGGACCATCGGTATATCCGGTTCGACGTCTCCGCCCAGACCGCGAGCGGCCGCCATCCAACAACCCCGATTAATGACGGCCCGCGTTGGGCGCTTAAGCGCATCGACAGGGAACTACTCGAGGAAGCTGCCTTAGTCCAGTCCTGGATTTGGGAGTCGACGACGGACGGCCCCGTCGACGTCGAAGCGGTGGCGCTGTGGTTTCGCGGGGCGATGACGCAGGTCTGCGACGCGTCCATGCCCCGTGTCCGCCAACAGTCCGCAAGGCGCCAGGTGTACTGGTGGACGGACGAGATCGCGCGGCTGCGCGTTGAGTGCGTTGCGGCTCGCCGCCAGTACACACGATACCGGAGACGACGTCGACGGGATTCCGTCGAGGAAGACGCGCGGTATGAGGCGTACCGCGCGTCCAAGGAGACTCTGCGGCTGGCCATCGGCGACTCTAAGTCGCGTGCCAGGGAGGAGCTGCTGGGGTCCCTAGATCGGGATCCGTGGGGGCGCCCTTACCGTTGGGTACGGGGCAAGTTGCGTCCCTGGGCGCCTCCACTGGCGCAGACTATGGAGCCCCAGTTGCTAGAGGCGGTGGTGACGGCCCTCTTCCCTGAGCGAGCGGAACACGTTCCCCCGGCGATGGCTTCGCCCTCAGCCGCAGACTCTCCAGAAGAGGAGGGCACCGATGTCCCCGAGGTGACGCAAGCAGAGACGAGAGCGGCCGTGTCGCGACTCCGGGCTAAGAACACAGCGCCCGGACCCGACGGAGTTCCTGGTCGAGCTCTCGTCCTGGCTCTGAAGGAGCTAGAGCCCCAGCTGAGGGGGCTCTTCACGGCATGTCTCGAGCAGGGTCAGTTTCCCAGTGTGTGGAAGGAGGGGAGGCTGGTCCTGCTCAGGAAGGAGGGGCGCCCCGCGGACTCGCCGTCCGCGTATCGGCCCATAGTGCTGCTTGACGAGGCGGGCAAACTTTTTGAGCGCATTATCGCAGATCGCCTCGTCGGCCACTTGTGCAGGGAGGGGCCGAACCTGGACGACAACCAATTTGGTTTTCGTCGGGGGCGCTCCACCATAGACGCCATCATGCGCGTGAGGGCCCTGGCGGAGGAGACGGTGTCCCGGGGTGGGGTGGTGCTGGCGGTGTCTTTAGACATCTCCAACGCATTCAACACCCTACCCTGGAGTTGTATTCGGGAGGCACTGAAATACCATCGCGTGCCTCCCTACCTCCGCCGTACGGTAGGGGCTTACCTAGAGGGTAGATGCGTCACCTATCGGGGACGTGACGGTGCCGGTCGGCACCTCATGTCGTGCGGTGTTCCGCAGGGATCGGTCTTGGGACCGCTCCTGTGGAACATCGGCTACGACTGGGTGCTGAGAGGCGAGCTCCCGTCGGGCGCCGACTTGACGTGTTATGCGGACGACACGCTTGTCGCTGCCCGGGGGAACTCGCACAGGGAGGCAGCGTTGATAGCCACGGCTGCGGTGTCACAGGTGGTGAACCGCATCCGGCGCCTGGGCCTGGAGGTGGCCCTGAACAAGTCGGAGGCCATGGTGTTTCATGGCCCCCGACGTGCGCCGGCGCCGGGATCACACATCGTGGTCAGCGGGGCCCGGATAGCTGTCGAGTCCACCATGAAGTATCTGGGATTGGTGCTCGACAGCCGATGGGAATTCGGGCCCCACTTCCGGCGGCTGGCGCCGAAGCTGATGGGTGCAGCGGGCGCGCTTTCAACGTTGCTTCCCAACTTGGGGGGCCCGAGCGCCGCCTGTAGGCGGTTGTACGTGGGAATCGTGCGGTCCATGGCCCTGTATGGGGCCCCTGTGTGGGCGATGGACTTGACGGCCAACACTCTCGCCATTCTGCGCAAACCGCAGAGGGCGATGGCCGTCAGAGTCGCCCGCGGGTACCGCACGATTTCCTACGAGGCGGCTTGCGTCCTGGCCGGATCCCCGCCCTGGGACCTAGAGGCGAAAGTACTCGCGTCATTACATCGATGGCGCGAGGAAGAGCGGGCACGGGGCTCGAGGCCGGTGCAGCGGCAGATCGCGCTGCGCCGAGACGAGCTCCGTCAGGTCTTGGTGGCGGAATGGCGGCAAAGGCTTCTGCACCCTGCCGCCGGCCTCGCTACCGTCGAGGCGATCCGGCCAGTACTCGACGACTGGCTCGGGAGAAGGCACGGCTCCCTGTCGTTTAGGGTGACGCAGGTGCTGTCGGGGCACGGCTGCTTCGGCAAGTACCTGTGCCGCATAGACAGAGAGCCGGACGCTCGGTGCCACCACTGCGTCGATTGCGGGGAGGACACGGCGCAACACACGCTCGCCGAGTGCGTGGCTTGGGAGGAGCAGCGCCGTGTCCTCGCAAATGAAGTAGGAGGCGATCTGTCGCTGCCGGCCGTAGTGCGGCGGATGGTCGGTAGCGCAGAGTCGTGGGACGCGGTGGTGTCCTTCTGCGAGGACGTGATGTCGCAGAAGGAGGCTGCGGAACGGGAGAGGGAGATCTCGACTCCCTTTCCCGGCCGCAGAAGGCGCACCGGGCGCAGGAGAAGGGCGGACAACGCCCTTTTCCGGCCCCCATGAATGGGTCCAGGGGCGAGGGACTTGGGGAAGTCCCCGCCCCCTATTCGATGGACCCGAGGCGGAGGCGCGCGCGGGTGTCGGCGCGCGCCTCTGAGGCGATGCACGGGGTAGTCGAACGCCTCACTACCCCGTGCAGGAGACGAGGCCCGGACAGACCGGGCCAGCACTAGTGTGGGGCTGCGGAAGAATCTGGATTCCCGCGGCCCCGCGCGCACGTGCGAGGAGACACCGGGGTGGTTTTTAGTCAGTTTGAGTCTGACAGACCCCTCCGCCCGCCCCAGGGCGGAGGACATCCGTGAGGATTTTCCACCCCGACAAAAAAAAAAAAAAAAGGTTAGGTTAGGTTAGGTTAGGTTGGGGTGCATGGCAGAAAACCTCCCCGAGTGCTCGGTGGCTGCTGGTCCTTTTGTTTCTTGGGGACGAGCAGGCGCTGGGCCGGTGCACCCTGGGCGCGGGCAACAATCTCCTCGTGAGGGGTGGGAGAGAGGAGATTGTTGTCCGTGGCGAATTTCTGCCGGAGCGGAGGAGTCGCTCCCGTGGGCTCCCTATCTGCGCTCCGCAGCTGCGGAGTGCATGATTAGGGAGCGAGATGGGGTAGACCGCGGGCCGTTTTTACAGTCCGCGGTCTAGGGGTCTCCGCGGCGTGCACGTCGCGGTGACCGAGGTGGGGAAGACCGTGGGTTGCTCCTCAACCTGCGGTCTAGGGGCATCCGTGGCGAGGTGTTTTGAGCCACGGTGCCGGGTGGTGGGTAGGTTAAGTTAGTTATAGGTTAGTTTTAGGTTTTTCATTCTTATTCATTTGGGGAAAAAAAAAAAAAAAAAAAAAAAAAAAAAAAACATAAAACATAAAACCAAAGAGAAAATTCACAAAATACCTAAAAATTAAAAAAATATTAGGCTAGCATTAGTTTGTAGATACCGAGCAGCGGGCGGTATATCCTGCACCGCAGGCATCCGCGGGCCTCGGGAGGATCAAATACCCTCCCAAAAAGAGCGGCCGCATCGCCTTGGGGAAGTGATGTGCGTACCACCCAAATCGTAAATGGAAATGTCGAAAAATGAAACTGTTTTGTCATGCGACCCGGCTGACGCCCGGCGCTCGCAGGTACCCGGGCCTGCGAGTGGTAAATTGGTTACCGACGGAAGCGCAGGGGTAGGCGACCAGGCCCCTGTTGCTGATAATATTACTGGCAGCAGTGTTTTAAAAAATATTGACGGTGGGCCGCGTGGACCGTCTTCCGTTAGGAAACGTCCACGCGACCCTGCTCTGGTGGGAGGTGGGTCGGTGGATCTGTCCTCAGATGAGGAAGGTCTGCTGGCCCCGAAGTTGCCGACCGCGAGTCGAGGTCGGCAGGCTTCGAGAGGGGTGAGTGCTTCGCGGCCGCGGAGGGACGCACAGGGTAGGTTCGTGCGCTCCGATACTCCGGCGGCCAGCGAAGCAGATAGTGACATGGGGGTCACTACCGAGGACCCTGGTGGCGAGAGCTGTGCCTCGCTAGGGAGCTCAAAGGCGGAGCTCAACGCCACCAGAAGAGAGCAGCGCAAAGCCGTCGCGGCCGACGAAGTGTCGGAAATGGCCCGACGCGCACGCGAGCGACGCGCTGCTCTAGCGGCGGAAGGGGGGGACCCATCTGCGGTGGCCCTAAGCCAGCTTGCCCTGGACGGGGTGGACTTAGTCCTGAAGGTTGCCACCAAATCCGGCAGCCTGAAGGGCACGTTCACCCGCGGCCTGAAGGAAGCTGCCGCGGACATCAAGGAGGCGGTTGGCATCCTCCTCAACAGGACGGCCTCAGACGAGGTCGCGAAGTTGCGGGAGGAGAACAGCCGTCTCCGAAATGATTTGGAGGTCCTCCGGCGACAAGTCGCTGCGCTGAGCGAGCAGCAGCAGCGACGCACGTCCACCGATGCCGCATCGGTAGTGGCCCCGGCTCCCGCACCGAGACCGGCAAGCACTCGTACCGACGACGAGGTCGAGCGCATTGTCCGGCTCTGCATGCTCCAGTGCGGGAGCATGGTCAACGCTCGGATGGAGGCGATCTCTCGGCGCCTCCCTGCGGAAATCCTCCGTCCGCCCCTAGCGGCCGATACACGGCGGAGGGCTGAGGAGCCGCCGAGACCTGTGCCTCGACCGAGCGATCAGCCCGCGACTGCCGGGTCTATGGGTGAGACCTGGGCGACAGTCGTGGGCCGCAAGAAGGCCCGCAAAGCCGCCAAGGCGGCCTCAGCAACGGCGCGCGCCCCTGGCCGAACCGCAAAGGCGGTTGCGCAGCCTGCGCGGCGGACTGCCAAAGGCGGTCGCAAGGGACCGGCGATACGTGCTCCGCGTTCCGAGGCTGTGACGCTCACGCTACAGCCCGGAGCTTCGGAGCGCGGCGTAACGTACCAGTCGGTCATTGCCGAGGCCAAGGCCAAGATCAAATTATCTGATCTTGGTCTTCAGTCCGTCACCCTCAGGCAGGCTGCCACGGGTGCGCGGCTGTTCGAGGTGGCTGGTGCTGCGAGCGGCAGCGCCGAAAAGGCGGACGCTCTGGCCGCTAAGATGAGGGAGGTCCTCAACCCTGAGGACGTCCGGGTCTCCAGGCCAATGAAAACCGCAGAGGTGCGGATTGCTGGTCTGGACGACTCCGTGACGTCTGAGGAGGTGGTGGCGGCCGTTGCCCGAAGCGGAGAGTGTCCGCCGGACAAGGTGCGGGCCGGCGATATTCGCACCGACGCCACCGGACTCGGCGTGGCCTGGGTTCGGTGCCCTGTGGCGTCGGCAAAGAAGATCGCCATAAGCGGCAGATTGCTGGTTGGCTGGGTTGCAGCGAGGGTGAAACTCCTGCAGCCCCGGGCTTTGCGGTGCTTCCGATGCCTGGAGAAGGGGCACGTCCGGGCAAAGTGCACCGCTGAGATTGACCGTAGCGACCTTTGTTATCGCTGCGGTCAGCCCGGCCACAAGGCGGCCCAGTGTTCCGCGGCGCTCAACTGCAGCTTGTGTTCGGCTGCAGGGAAGCCAGCGGGACACAAAGTGGGCGGAGGGGCCTGTGGCGCGCCTGCCAGCAAGGCCAAAAAGAAGAAGAAGAGGAGTTCTAAGCCTGCCGGGGAAACCTCGCCACCCCCGCAGGCTAGTAGCTCCGCGGCCGACTCCCGGCCCAGGACCGTTGCCGAGGGAATGGAGTGTCAATAACGGCACAATTCCATTTCCTCCAGGGCAACATCAATCACTCTGCCAGAGCTCAGGATCTTTTACTCCAGAGCATGGCAGAGTGGTCGATCCACGTGGCTGTGGTCGCCGAACCGTACTTCATCCCCGCCCGTGACAACTGGCTGGGGTGCGCTGACGGTTTGGTGGCCATTATTGGCGGGACTCTGATCGACCCGTCTCGGGGCCGCGGCTGGGTTGCTGCGGTCTCGGGCGGCATCGTCATTGTGGGGGCGTATTTCTCCCCCAACAAGAGTCTCGCCGACTTTGAGGGTTTCCTTGTCGAGTTGGGCGCCGTCGTAGGCCGCTATCACCCTCGTCCCGTTCTGGTGCTCGGGGATCTCAACGCCAAGTCATCGGCGTGGGGATCTCCGGTCACTGACCCTCGGGGCGAGGTGCTGGAAGAGTGGGCGGTGACGACTGGTCTGGTCGTCCTGAATCGGGGTTCGGAATACACGTGCGTGCGGCAGCGGGGCGGGTCGATAGTGGACGTCTCGTTCGCTAGCCCCTCTGTTGCTAGCCGAGTCCGCGACTGGCGTGTCGCCGTGGAGGTGGAGACGCTGTCGGACCATCGGTATATCCGGTTCGACGTCTCCGCCCAGACCGCGAGCGGCCGCCATCCAACAACCCCGATTAACGACGGCCCGCGTTGGGCGCTTAAGCGCATCGACAAGGAACTACTCGAGGAAGCTGCCTTAGTCCAGTCCTGGATTTGGGAGTCGACGACGGACGGCCCCGTCGACGTCGAAGCGGTGGCGCTGTGGTTTCGCGGGGCGATGACGCAGGTCTGCGACGCGTCCATGCCCCGTGTCCGCCAACAGTCCGCAAGGCGCCAGGTGTACTGGTGGACCGACGAGATCGCGCGGCTGCGCGTTGAGTGCGTTGCGGCTCGCCGCCGGTACACGCGATACCGGAGACGACGTCGACGGGATTCCGTCGAGGAAGACGCGCGGTATGAGGCGTACCGCGCGTCCAAGGAGACTCTGCGGCTGGCCATCGGCGACTCTAAGTCGCGTGCCAGGGAGGAGCTGCTGGGGTCCCTAGATCGGGATCCGTGGGGGCGCCCCTACCGTTGGGTACGGGGCAAGTTGCGTCCCTGGGCGCCTCCACTGGCGCAAAGTATGGAGCCCCAGCTGCTAGAGGCGGTGGTATCGGCCCTCTTCCCTGAGCGAGCGGGACACGTTCCCCCGGCGATGGCTTCGCCCTCAGCCGCAGACTCTCCAGAAGAGGAGGGCACCGATGTCCCCGAGGTGACGCAAGCAGAGACGAGAGCGGCCGTGTCGCGACTCCGGGCTAAGAACACAGCGCCCGGGCCCGACGGAGTTCCTGGTCGAGCTCTCGTCCTGGCTCTGAAGGAGCTAGAGCCCCAGCTGAGGGGGCTCTTCACGGCATGTCTCGAGCAGGGTCAGTTTCCCAGTGTGTGGAAGGAGGGGAGGCTGGTCCTGCTCAGGAAGGAGGGGCGCCCCGCGGACTCGCCGTCCGCGTATCGGCCCATAGTGCTGCTCGACGAGGCGGGCAAACTTTTTGAGCGCATTATCGCAGATCGCCTCGTCGGCCACTTGTGCAGGGAGGGGCCGAACCTGGACGACAACCAATTTGGTTTTCGTCGGGGGCGCTCCACCATAGACGCCATCATGCGCGTGAGGGCCCTGGCGGAGGAGACGGTGTCCCGGGGTGGGGTGGTGCTGGCGGTGTCTTTAGACATCTCCAACGCATTCAACACCCTACCCTGGAGTTGTATCCGGGAGGCACTGAAATACCATCGCGTGCCTCCCTACCTCCGCCGTACGGTAGGGGCTTACCTGGAGGGTAGATGCGTCACCTATCGGGGACGTGACGGTGCCGGTCGGCACCTCATGTCGTGCGGTGTTCCACAGGGATCGGTCTTGGGACCGCTCCTGTGGAACATCGGCTACGACTGGGTGCTGAGAGGCGAGCTCCCGTCGGGCGCCGACTTGACGTGTTATGCGGACGACACGCTTGTCGCTGCTCGGGGGGGCTCGCACAGGGAGGCAGCGTTGATAGCCACGGCTGCGGTGTCACAGGTGGTGAACCGCATCCGGCGCCTGGGCCTGGAGGTGGCCCTGAACAAGTCGGAGGCCATGGTGTTTCATGGCCCCCGACGTGCGCCGGCGCCGGGATCACACATCGTGGTCAGCGGGGCCCGGATAGCTGTCGAGTCCACCATGAAGTATCTGGGATTGGTGCTCGACAGCCGATGGGAATTCGGGCCCCACTTCCGGCGGCTGGCGCCCAAGCTGATGGGTGCAGCGGGCGCGCTGTCAACGTTGCTTCCCAACTTGGGGGGCCCGAGCGCCGCCTGTAGGCGGTTGTACGTGGGAATCGTGCGGTCCATGGCCCTGTATGGGGCCCCTGTGTGGGCGATGGACTTGACGGCCAGCACTCTCGCCATTCTGCGGAAACCGCAGAGGGCGATGGCCGTCAGAGTCGCCCGCGGGTACCGCACGATTTCCTACGAGGCGGCTTGCGTCCTGGCCGGATCCCCGCCCTGGGACCTAGAAGCGAAAGTACTCGCGTCATTACATCGATGGCGCGAGGAAGAGCGGGCACGGGGCTCGAGGCCGGTGCAGCGGCAGATCGCGCTGCGCCGAGACGAGCTCCGTCAGGTCTTGGTGGCGGAATGGCGGCAAAGGCTTCTGCGCCCTGCCGCCGGCCTCGCTACCGTCGAGGCGATCCGGCCAGTACTCGACGACTGGCTCGGGAGAAGGCACGGCTCCCTGTCGTTTAGGGTGGCGCAGGTGCTGTCGGGGCACGGCTGCTTCGGCAAGTACCTGTGCCGCATAGACAGGGAGCCGGACGCTCGGTGCCACCACTGCGTCGATTGCGGGGAGGACACGGCGCAACACACGCTCGCCGAGTGCGTGGCTTGGGAGGAGCAGCGCCGTGTCCTCGCAAATGAAGTAGGAGGCGATCTGTCGCTGCCGGCCGTAGTGCGGAGGATGGTCGGTAGCGCAGAGTCGTGGGACGCGGTGGTGTCCTTCTGCGAGGACGTGATGTCGCAGAAGGAGGCTGCGGAACGGGAGAGGGAGATCTCGACTCCCTTCCCCGGCCGCAGAAGGCGCACCAGGCGCAGGAGAAGGGCGGACAACGCCCTTTTCCGGCCCCCATGAATGGGTCCAGGGGCGAGGGACTTGGGGAAGTCCCCGCCCCCTATTCTGGACCCGAGGCGGAGGCGCGCGCGGGTGTCGGCGCGCGCCTCTGAGGCGATGCACGGGGTAGTCGAACGCCTCACTACCCCGTGCAGGAGACGAGGCCCGGACAGACCGGGCCAGCACTAGTGTGGGGCTGCGGAAGAATCTGGATTCCCGCGGCCCCGCGCGCACGTGCGAGGAGACACCGGGGTGGTTTTTAGTCAGTTTGAGTCTGACAGACCCCTCCGCCCGCCCCAGGCGGAGGACATCCGTGAGGATTTTCCACCCCGACAAAAAAAAAAAAAAAAAAAAAAAAAAGGTTAGGTTAGGTTAGGTTAGGTTAGGTTAGGTTAGGTTAGGTTAGGTTAGGTTAGGTTAGGTTAGGTTAGGTTAGGTTAGGTTAGGTTAGGTTAGGTTAGGTTAGGTTAGGTTAGGTTAGGTTAGGTTAGGTTAGGTTAGGTTAGGTTAGGTTAGGTTAGGTTAGGTTAGGTTAGGTTAGGTTAGGTTAGGTTAGGTTAGGTTAGGTTAGGTTAGGTTAGGTTAGGTTAGGTTAGGTTAGGTTAGGTTAGGTTAGGTTAGGTTAGGTTAGGTTAGGTTAGGTTAGGTTAGGTTAGGTTAGGTTAGGTTAGGTTAGGTTAGGTTAGGTTAGGTTAGGTTAGGTTAGGTTAGGTTAGGTTAGGTTAGGTTAGGTTAGGTTAGGTTAGGTTAGGTTAGGTTAGGTTAGGTTAGGTTAGGTTAGGTTAGGTTAGGTTAGGTTAGGTTAGGTTAGGTTAGGTTAGGTTAGGTTAGGTTAGGTTAGGTTAGGTTAGGTTAGGTTAGGTTAGGTTAGGTTAGGTTAGGTTAGGTTAGGTTAGGTTAGGTTAGGTTAGGTTAGGTTAGGTTAGGTTAGGTTAGGTTAGGTTAGGTTAGGTTAGGTTAGGTTAGGTTAGGTTAGGTTAGGTTAGGTTAGGTTAGGTTAGGTTAGGTTAGGTTAGGTTAGGTTAGGTTAGGTTAGGTTAGGTTAGGTTAGGTTAGGTTAGGTTAGGTTAGGTTAGGTTAGGTTAGGTTAGGTTAGGTTAGGTTAGGTTAGGTTAGGTTAGGTTAGGTTAGGTTAGGTTAGGTTAGGTTAGGTTAGGTTAGGTT